>JACCIE010000002.1:0-2767500 GCA_018906755.1 Sycophaga agraensis | reverse complement strand
AATACAATGTTATACTGCAAATTTATATAAACAAAGAAAACAATTAACACGAAAATAAATTAAGAATTTATAATAATAAATAATCCATAAACAAAGAAAGCTTGTATTAAAATTTACGGCTTGTGCAGTATCAATAACAAAAATAATAAATTTTGGTGGAAGCGATCAGCGAAAGCAATCATAAAAAACGAGGGCCGCCCAAAATTCGGGAAAACTCGGAAGACAAAGGCCGCGCCATGAAATGCACGCGCGCAAGTCGATATAGATGAAAAAGGCGCGTCGATAGCAGCCTCCCCGGCAGCATATAAAGTTTATCGCGCCTCCAGGCGGCGTCGTGGGCTACGTCCGAGTGCCGGAGTGAAGCAGGGGGCAGAGGCGGCGCGTTTAATGAACATCGATGCGGGTCGTAATGCCTGTAGCCCCGCCCCGCGGGGACGGAATTAACAATGAGGCTCGTAAATAAGCATCGGAGAGGTCGGCCCTCGGCGTTATTGCTAGGTGCGCGATTTACGCGGCGCTCGCTCGGCTGGCCGCGCGCTCCACTGTGCAGCGCCCCACTAATGCGAGGCCTTCAAGTGTCGGATTCTCGGGCTGGCCCGCGGCTTGGGCGAGCCCCCGGGGCCGCCCCCCCCCCCCTCTATCCGTGTTTCGACCTCGAGGATCGCCTTTGCGGTTATCCGATTGCCGGAAGCGTCGAGTGCGCTCGACTAGCCGATTGCCGAACACTTTCATCGACCGCCTGATTTTGACAGGCCGTCCTCCAAAAGAAATGTGTGCCCCGGCCTGCAGCTAAGCTCGGAATTCAAGCTCTCCAAGCGCTCTCGGTATTTATACATTTTGGCCTCGTCGCGAATGCTCTTTTCCGCGGAAAAGCATTATTTTTTTTATCCCATTGGGGATATAACGAGAATTTTGAATGGGTCTTTGAAACGGGCTGGAGGACTATTGTGCGCGTACATAATACATGATCCTTTACAGGAATTCATTCCGCTAGATTTATTTTGCTTTTAAAAGCCCGCGCAGCTGTCAGCCGGGCTTAGGACGTAAAGCCAGCTAGGTATTTAATTAAACTTTTTTTTTCTCGTGTCCACGTATCTGATGGCCGATTGTTATAAAGCGGAATCATATATATATATATATATCGGAGCGCCTACATCATTTTCCTTTAACGCCCCATAACTGGCAAGGGCACTTGGCCGCCTACGCGCTTCCGCCCCGAAATTATAACGCGGGCGTAACCATCGGCCCAATGAGAGGGCGGCCTGAGGCTAATTACCGGGCAGCGGGGGGGACGGCCGATCGCCTCCCGGTGAATCGCACCGCCGGGGCTTCGTCGCGCGGGCGCCGGGGCAGCCAGTGAAATAATCTCGTAACCCTACACCCGCCCGGGACGCCGCTCCCTCGCAAGCCCTTCGCCCCGCGGAACGGCTCGGACTCGCCGGCGCTCGCCGCGCCGTAAAAAGCCGGGCCGCGGGAACGACGAGCTGATGCGGCGGGACGTCGCGGCACGTGCGCGATCCAAAACTGAATTTCAGGCCGGGGACGGCCTCGCTCGGTTTGCCCTTTATGCCCTTGCGGAAGTTGATTTCCTTTTTCCGCGACATCTGCGGATTCTCCCAAAGCGAAGTTTTATGTTTCGAAAAAGTGAGGTTCGATGCCCAGAAGTTGAGGGTAATGCCTCCGGAGCGCTCTGTGCGCTTTGACAAATGACTGTAACGCGCGGCTTCGCTGCAGCTTCTATGGCGCCCTCTTTGATGCCATGGCTCTAAAAATATATATTCTTGGCAAAATTTAACTGGGTCAAGTCACTTTTTCCTTCCTGTTGATTGATCTTTTGTTTTAATACGTGCTCGTCTCGTGATCATTTTCATCGCAGTAACTATTATACTGATACTAAGTGAAGGCACCTTAATTGAGACACCTTGATCATAAAAACTGTATAATTTACTATCAAGATTAATTTGCGCCGTTAAAGTGTAACTCTATATTTATCTTGAGATACTGGTCGGTAACTCTGTTCCATTTTTATTTAATATATACAAACTGCCCAGCAAGTTGTATAATTAATGTTCAGATCCCGTCAAGTGGTGTAACTATCGCCTAGCGGGTGACGAAGCGTGAATCCAAAGCGGAGGCAAGTCGAGTACAAAGTTCTAAGCGTTCACTCGAAATGTAACGAAGCCCGACAGGGTGAGTCTCGCTCGAGTGAATAGCAGTAACCGGGAGAAGACCGCGGCTCTTTTCCCCGCGTCCAGACCAATCGCGAGAGGCCAGTTTTAATCTTGGGCTTCGGCTCAGCTGCCACACGTATATATATCTACCCATACAGAAGGGCAGAAGGAGCGAAGTTGAGACACACTTATTCACGAGTTGATTGAATACGTCGCTCTATATTTATCGACGCAGTGCGCGCTTCACGTCGCGGCAACTTCTTCTCCCCACCTTCCCGGCCCCACCCCATTTTCCAATCTCATGGCTTTGAAGCTCGTTCCATTCTCGCGCTGGGAGGAAAATCGAGAGGTTGTGCGCGGAAGCGGAAGCGCGGCATTGGGAAGAAATGGACGATCAGCGAATGACACGCGATCGATGTAAAGCGCTTGCTTGTACCGCCCCTCGTCCCTGCGACTAGGATCTCGCGTAACATTTATTGCCGTACACCCCAGCTCGAGCCCCTCATTTTCCTACCGGCCTAAGTGTACTTCAGTAGATTTGTACGCCACATATTCTGCCGAATGCCCGCTCGATATTCAGCGCGGCGAAACGCGAAGCAATCAAGTCCGCTCGCGATTGACAAAGCCTGCCGCGCTCTTGATCTACCCCGTGAGCCAGCCGAGGGGGAAGATGCAACCGGCAGGGGAGGGCGACTCGCCTAAGAATCTACGGGGCTTCCGTCTGTCGCCGCGTTTAAAATAATTCGCCAAGTAACGAGGCCGAAGCCTCCGTCGCCGGGTCTCGGTGCGGGGAAAAAGCGCTTTGTTATCTGCTCGCGCAACGCTCGCCCTCGGGGGCGTAATCAGTGGGGGCGGAGGCTCACTCGGGCTGCGGTTCGCCCCCGGCGTCGCTGAATATGTTAATGTCGGTTAATCAATCATGCCATTTCTTCCTCGTTCGACTCGAGACGCGCTTACATTGGCCCCCCGTATTGATTTTGCGTTTACACGCGCCGTGCGCGCTCACCGACCCCAGAATGATTTATCGTGGGGATCGAAAAGACGCGTGCGAGAGAATCGCGCTGTTTTTTTGAATAATTATCGTGGATTCGCCGCTATCGACTTTTCTATACTATATCTTTAAGACGTGTTTACGTGCACTGAAGCTTGACTGATACATATCCAGGGATAACAATTTATGGCTTTAATGTTTTATTTATAATTCGCCTTAATACATAATTCGTATATTTGTATTTACTTTTTTGAAAAATGTTTATATCGCTATAGTTAAAAACATACGTATTATGATTATCTGACGGCAGTTTTTGAATGTAGTACCTACGTTTTTATACCATACATTTAAATTGTAACTTATCGGTTATTAATAAAAGAAAAAATTTAGGTTATAAAAAGGAAGCTCCAGATTATCATTCTGTATTGTGATTTAATTCTACCTCGTGACCTGTCAGCAAGCTCTGATTCGAAGCACGAAGCTAAATGATTGTACAAATTGTGGGTGAAATACTTAATTGCAGTTTGAAATTTATGGACCTAGAATCTAGAATTTTGTCATGACATCTAAACGTCCTAACGTGTGATGAAAAATTTAAAGTATGATAATTGAATATAAATAAACTTTCAGGTATTATGCCCTTTTACATATTATTTTTAAAAAGCCATGTTTCAGTCTGTATTATATTTACAAATCATTGGATGCGTTTCAATGATAACTTATTCAATAATAAATATTGTTAAAAGCATAAACCATTACATGCTGTGCATTCAGAAGGAAAATATTTTTGACACGAATAATATTTTAAAAAATCCATAAATTTATTCAATTTCTTATTTGTTTAATTTAATTTATAACTAACATCTTATGTATAACTAAATTACAGATTCTAATTGTTTGACAATTATAATCTTCAAAGGCACTGACATTATCTTCAATTAATTCTGTAATTTCACAAAATCAAACTGACTAATGCTGATATCGGAATGTAGGCAACTTTAATTGGAGCACATTTTTGGTTCACAATATAAAGTTAACCTTGTACTTGGCTTTCAGCATGGCTGCTTGCAGCTGTATCAGATTGCACTGTTTTCGAACCAATGCTAAAAATGTTTCCAAGGATTGGAAGTCCAAATTCAATACCCTTCTTTTTTTCATAGTATGAACCTTGCTGTGTATTTCCAGCGCTCGAACCGGCAGCACCGAATTCTAAAAAAATAAGAAAATTTAAATTAACTATTTATCATTTTCAATTTATTAAATTTAAAAACGTTAAAGAGGATTGATATATATTACATTAGAGTTACATATATATTAAAAATAAATATTCAAAGAATATTTCATGCGTTTGTAATAGTTTTAATGTAAGAAATTTAATGTTCATGCTTAATATCTACTAATATTGCAGTATCTGTTACTAAATAATGCAATACATATTTTAAATTCATTGCATTACTCTCTCATTTTGGATTATCAATAATAAATTTGATAATTGGTTATTGCTCATTAGTGCAAAAGATGTTAATTATGTTATAGTTGCAATACGCATCTGATTTATTTATATGTTTATCTGATGATAAATATTACAACATAAATATGAAATATAGAAATACCTAAAATAATAATACTATAAGTTAAATAATAGTGTATTAAAAAAAGCCCATCGATTAAAAGAAAATCAAATAAACTTGTACACTGTATGCACTGTCTATATTATAGATAAAATCAAATTAATTTTTCATTCCGTTGCTTTCAATTATATATTAGTCGATAATAATTCAATTGCCGATGAGAGAATACATAAATAAGTGAAAGAAAAATTGTATATGTTGATTAATAAATGAAAAATGTTTATAACATGACATAAAACTTAATGCTTATTTGGTTTTAAGTTTATTGTAAGTAAATATTGAATCTATAACTTACGAGGTTCGGGCATAGGGCTAGCAGATGCCGACTCCAGAAGTACAAGAAGTACGCATGCGATTAGGGGAATAACCATCTTGCAAGACGCCATCTTACTTGTAAATACGAATTTGCTTCGGTACGAACTGTTAGAAAAGCAAACAGCAACTATTGGAGATTTTTCATCGGGCGTCCTTTATATACGAAAATTTGGCCTATAATCCCCCCATCGTTTATTGACAATCTTTAACTGAATTCGGATCTATTTTCCTTATATAAATTATCGTTTCTACTATTTGCTATAAGGATAAAAAAAAACTTGAAATGAAAATGAAGCCTCTTGAAAACAAACAATATCTGATTTACAGGAAGGATCGTAAATGTGAATGTATTAGGTCCCTCTACATGATACCGCTTACGTCAAACTGTATACGTGAGATAATGAGCGACGTATGTACAGCTACGCAGCATCTTACGCAATCAAATCTGTCCAAAGGATGATTTTGAATACATCTCGATATACCATAAAGTACCATCAGAGTTCATTATCATAATTAATCGAGTTAAAGACATGTTTGTGGTCCGAAATAAAGCAAAGTACGCGTGAGCCGTTCAAGGTCGATACTACTTTTCCAACTCGAGGCTCCTCGTTCAACTCAAAGACATAAAGGAATAACCTTGACAATAAGCGAGCGATCGTATAGACAAATATTACGAAATCCCATGTGAAATAATAAGGCTATAAAAAGACTCCGTTGAACGACCGAATTAAATGAATCCAACCGCTTGTCTGTGGTAGAAAGAACCTGTTATGGACAAGCCACGCACGCGATCGCCGCGCACCGAAACTCCAATCTGGCTTGCAAAGGCTTGGAGAGGCCGCGCGATGAATCGGAGGCCCTCGCGCCTCGCTGCGGTGATAAGCGCCGCAGCTGTTAATGGGTCATTAGGGCCGAAACTCGGGCGAATGGCCCTCGTGTAATCCCGGCGGCGACGCCTGGAGCGCGCTGTCTCTGTGGGCCGGCGGCGCGGGGGCCGAGGAGCTCGGGCGAAATCGATGCCCGGGCTCGCGCTGCACACTCGTGCGAGCACACGGACTAATTGGCTGATGGGGGTATTTTGCAGATATCGCCGGGGGCTACTTGTGCTTCGTGGTGAGCATCTTCGGCATAGGCGTGGTGACGGCGGTCATCGGCGACGTGGCCTCCTTCTTCGGATGCACGCTGGGGATCAAGGACTCCGTCACGGCCATCATCTTCGTCGCACTTGGCACCAGCATACCCGGTGAGTAGCTGCCCCTGCCCCACATTCCTCCCGCTTTTAAGTCCCGCTCTTTTTCGGCCTCTCTTCCAACTACCCGTCGCGGACCTTGTGCCTAATGGCCCGCTCGCCCCCGTGTTTCTTTATCGCACTTGTCTCCGTCGTTCGAGCGATTTTTACGCGGATGCGAGGGATATGTCTCGGCTATCCCTCGCAAGTTGCTTTTACTGCGGTCGCTTCTACGTAATAGCTGAGAGTCTTCTCCCCATTGCCTAATGGCGCGAAAACATTGCCGATGCAGTTCTTATATGTGCTTTTTACACTCGTATTCTACTTGATTTGATTATCATCAATCGTTACATTATACAGCTCTTCGTATACGCTTCGCTTTATTGCAGAATAAATGCGCGAATAAATTGACGAGTTATTTTATTTATTTCGAAATATAAAATTTCTCTGGTTCTCGCATTTCTTATACTTGTTCGTGTAAATTGGGTTTTTTTCAGTGAATTGTATTTGGTTACAACTTTTAGTTCAATACAGCACTTCTGTTTGCCAAGGCTATCTTTATGTACATTTTATCTAATTTGTTTATTATTTGTATAGTCAGTTTAAAAAAAATACTTTCAAATTATTTATAAAGCAGCATTGTTAATTCAATAATATTCGCGTTAATTTGTGAAAATGAATAAATCTTAATTGTTGTAATTGGATTATATAAAATAACAACTAAATCGATATAAAAAGAACTATACATGATCTTTTTGTATTCAAACAATATATTATATAAAATAATCGGATGCAAATAGATTCTTATATAAAGATTCTGAAAACTGATAATAAAACCGGTTTAAAGTTCGTTTCATATAAAAAAACTAGGCGCTTTCGTCACTAAGTACTAGAATCCATTGTCTAAAATCTCTGAAATATTAAGTGAAGAAATTAGAAATTTTGCTATAAAAATAGATTTCATAAACATAAACATAAATCTATCAAGATGCATTCTAATTATTCTTTAGAGCAATGGAAAATCAATTGTCATATAATCACATTGATATTATGAGGTACACAAATATTTTTCCTATTATAATTTAACTGTATTAGTAATCATTTTCATTATTTTCAAATTTTTATTTTATTATTTTTTTTTCTAAAAAATCTAAAAATAATCTAGAAAATAATAGTAATATTGAATCTCTTTGACGAACATATATGTATGTGGAAAATTAAATTTTATTAATTAAAATTTTGTAAATTAAACATTTACCATTTCATATACTATTATAAACTTTAATGACAAATTAAAGACTTTTAGCGGCAGATTACAAACAAAGAGAATCAATGCAAACTTCAATTCGGTCATACTGATTAATGGTTCTGAACCATGCAAAAACTTAAACTACCTGAAGTATACCTGTATTGAAGGTCATTGCTTGAGTTCAAATGAGCAATTTTTAAGGAATTCCGAGTTAACCTACAAATACGGTTGTTCTTGACTCATTTAAGTACTTGGGCTGACGATGCCATTCCAAGTAAATAGAAATAATTCTTTCTGTCAACAGTAGTGTGCTATTACGAGCGCATAGCGTGCAGCATATGTCTAGAAAAAAATAGTTTTTAATCTCTACCATATTTAGTCTTGCCAAATTTTCCATAAAATCGTCGAAATAATAAACAAAAATCATTTTAATTGAGTGTTTTTAATGAATTTTTAAAATTACTTTTTATGTGTTTTACAATAAGATACAAAAATTCAAACAATTGTATTTATATTGATGTTCAACTATTTTAAACTGTTTAAATTAAAAATCAAATTTGTAATATCAATTAGAGTTTTATGCGAGCTACATTGTGACATTTAAGAGCCACTTTAGAATATATTTGCATAGCTGTATCTAAAAAAAGTGTTCAATACTAATTTTAGTAAAACTTGTTTATTTTAGTAAGTAGATTCTTGTCCTGGATAAAACTATTCTTACTGAATCGATTTCCATCAGAAAAAAATCAAGGTTTTCGTGAAAAGATATCAGTTAACATTCGAGCCGAGGTTCATTCAGCTAAAGTACCCATGAAAACCATGAATTATACGATTCTCGATGGCAACGGAGAACCAGTCTAAACAAACACGCGCACGCAATTATCATGAAAAGAAAAGCCGGATGATTGCGGCAGAGAGGAAAGGTCCTCTCCAGCGGCTTCCTCGCGATCGAGCGCCCGCTCCGGGCTACGCGCCAATTGCCGAACGAGGCGCGAGCGCCGAATAAGGGCCGTTATATAGGGATGGAAAGGGAGCTGGAAGCGGCGGAAGAGGGCAGTGATAATTGATTGCGCTCGCGGGCATTGTTCCCGGGACAATGGGACAATGCGGGGGCCGGTCGCGGCGAGCGGGGCCGTGTTATCGGCAGGGCGGACAGGGCGGCCGACCGGGAACGAGCTGGCCTGCATCCGATCGCCCTTAGAGCCGATCGAGCGCCCAGAAGGGGGTTAGGGTCGAATTGAGCCGCCGCGGGGTCACGGTCGGACGCCCACAAAGGCACGGGGGATTGCTTTTCGCCCGCGGGCGCGTGCGGCAAGCTCCGGGGCCGTCTCCGGGGGCCGGCACGCGAACGGGACGTCGGGACGGCCCGATCCTCCCCCCCTCGCCTCTTTTATTCACCAGTTATCTATAAAGCGTTTGCTTGCTGGTTCTCGTGGCTGGTGAAAATTTTAAACGTTCACGCGTAAAGCATTGTGGATACGAAAACGTATGTAATACACATTGCATATGGATTGCAATTACATATGCGCTACAGTTAAACATCAACTGCAGTGTGTACACAAATGAATGACGATTATCCATATGTTAATTTTAAACGATACTCAGTACATTTTGTTACTTGGGGCTAAATAATGACACTATAATGATGTCAACAAATGTCGCGATATTTAACTGAAATTCCAAGAACAGCATGACAGTCGGAATGGTATATTAAATTACAGACGCGCTTCAAATATGAAAAAGTTATAGGATGTAATGTGTATGCTATAATATGTACAACGTGTAAACAATAAATCTAAATATAAATATATAATAAAAACTCGGACATATGAGCTCAATCGTAAATACTGTCGAATTATAAATTATAGGAATACATATCAAGGGATCCTTAGAACTTACGAGTAAAATATGAAAGGAATCCGTAGTATAATTTTCATAAAACAGCGCTCATTCCCATTTCCAACTCATATTTACGCCGCGGATGATTAAAATTTATGTTTATCGTTACAGTAAAGTACACTTTTCATGGATCATGTGCGGGTAAATGAATTCTTTACATGCGATCGTAAACATGAATAAAACAAATAAAAATGATTATTTAACAAACCATAAAAATCATTCGTTATAAACAATAACGTATTTTAAATCATGCTGCGTAAAAGTGAAACAAACTGCAAAATTGTCAGAACTGCTTTTGAAGGAAATGTAATCCTCTGTCGAGAAAATGACATAAAGGCCTTTTCGAGTGCGCGCGGTCCGTTTGACTCAGGTGGACAGCCAGCCCAATAACAGAGCCCACCAATCAAGATTCAATTGGACATCTTTTGAGATTGATCATCGAGGCAAGGCGTGGCCGGTAGGCCAGTCGGGCGGGTTAGCGCCGGCGGCCTCGGCTTCCCTCGTCCCCTGTGAATTTAATCGAGAACGCAACCAGGTCAATTCGATGCGATTTAATTTTCGCGCGGGCGAGAGCCCGGGGAAGAGCCTGGCTGCGATAAGTGTCCCAGGGGATCGTCGCGGCACGCGCGCGCGCGCGCGTACTTCGTCCCGCGGAAAATGCTAAGCCGAATTTCCGATGCATAAATATTCAGAGCCGCACCGCTGCAACAAATTTGAGGAGAGACCCGGAAAGTTATACGCGGCTATACGACCACTCGAAGCCCGCCTCCCGTTTCGGTTTGTCTTTGGTGCATATCTCGGGCTCTTTTGGGGCGCGGTTCTACTCGTTCATTGGCGCGCGCAGCCCGATTAAGCGGCCAATTCTTCTCAGAAATTTATAGTTAATCGTAAAGCAGGCTTTGGATGCCTTTTCGTAATACGGCTAAAGATTTTTTCACGGAGTGCGTTCTTTCTCTTATGAAATTCGTGCTTTGCCGAAATTGTTTGTTCGGCGAAAATTCAACTTTCCCTCGTAAATTTTCAATTTTACAGCAAAACTTTATGACAACCGTTCTGAGGGATACGGGTTTATTCCGATAGAGATTTTTCTCAAGCTAAAAAAAGTAGATAAAATTTGTTTCGTCTACAAGCAAGTTTTACCATCAGTTCTCGAGATATCATCAAGTGTGCGCAATAAATTGTGCAGTTTTCCTATTTTGATCGATCATAAATTTATACCTGAATGTAATGTGTTTGCAGAGTGCTACCGCGTTAACATTCCAATGATTTATACGACATTCGTATAGACCATTAATCGCGAAAAATAAATGAAATCAAACGTTACTCGATAACGACAAGATTTTGCGCTATCAGATGCCTATATTGATAAATAAAAAAGACAATAATAATGCGAGAAATGAAGAAAACTAAATACATATCTCAAATATAAAACATGGGCATACTTCTAAGTAAAATCAATTCAAAGTATAACAATTTTATGATTATGTGATCAGTTATTTTAGAAATAAGATATCAACTTGAATTACAATTATATCATTAAAATTCCATTTCTTACCACACATGGATGTTAAAAAAGTGTAGGATATTTTATTCGTATGTCTGGCAAAACAAATATGATGACTTCATGAATTCGTCTATTCAGTGTTCCAAATCCTGGAATACATACTATCTCAAATTATATTCCATCTTTATCTTGCCCTACTTTTCAACTTGAATGAGTAAACTATCATAATCATATGTTGGGGAACCACAGCTCTTCTAAGGAAAATGTCGACAGTTTAGTGCGGTTCTTAAAACATATAATCGAGTGAAATAAAATTCATAAGCAATTTCCTGTTTTGCTCTACAATAAGTAGCAATATATGTAAAGGGTACGCAATTCCTATTGAGTAGTATCTAATTCTATACAATTAAGAATGTTTAATTGCTACTTCTGCAGTATGTCGATTTCCATGTTTAAAGAAAAAAGAAACTTGTACTTATTTGGTTTCCTCGCATTTATCCTACTTCTAAAATAGCCCGCAAAAAATCAACTGCATACATAGAGTTTGAAATGGTTCATTAACTATTTCTTCAAGAGGAACTCCAAGTGCTCATAGTTGAGGGCAGCGACGTGTCTGAGAGGCTCGCAATTCTTGTCCAAGGGTCATGTGTTGAGTCCTTTGTTATTTCCTTCTTTACAAATGAGCCTTTAAAACACTTACGATTTCTAATTACATGATTTTTATAGAACACGTAGATTTAACCATAACCACTTTATGGCACATTAGTTCAAAAATAATGTTTGCTAAATTTAATTTTAAATGCTTAATTATAATATGTTAATTATATAATTAATGTAATTATATACTGTTTATAGTTAAAATCTTTGAGATTTAAAAACTTAATTGCTTTAATATAAATACAAGTTCAATTCAAACATAAATACAAATTTTATCCATTTCAGAAATTAATGTTTATGTAGTACTAAAAATAATTGTTATTAAAATCAAGTTGTGCCACGTTTTCTAATTTTTTAATAAATTACATCATTATGTAAGTAATTTTAATAAAAAATTTTTAGTTTATATAAATTATAAATCTTTTGCTCAAAATCATTAAGAAAATCAGTTACTTTAAATCATTTAGAAATTGTTGTCTAAAGTCAGTTGAAATATTATCCATTGAATAGTCCTTTGATAAAAATTTACTTATATAGAGTATATCAAGTACATAATATGTAATAAATTTAATTAAAACTACACAACATTTCATACAGAATAGACAAGCAAAGAACAATTAAATAGTATACTAAATCATAAACGAACAAAAAAATTTGAACTAACAGGAGAAGTTCGAGAAAAACTACCATACTTCGTATTCATGGAAGTTACTGGAGAGAAATAAATTCCATGAACACCACAATAGCAGATAACTTTAGACCGTAATTTTAACTGATGTCTTCAAGGATTGTAGTATGTGTTGCTCAAGATTTAATAATTATGAAATCATTGCAAATGCTATAATTTGCTGCAAAGTTTATCTCAAATCAGTTTTAACGTCAAAGTCTTTGTGCTAGAATAAATTCAATAATGTTTTTAAAAAATCTGGAGACACAGAAATAATTCTTTGCAGAAATTATTTGCATTTAAAATAGATTTATATATAGCTTAAAAAGATTACAAATTGCCTTCTTACCATGAATTGTACTCTGTGTTTTTTACAGAAACTAAGGAAGAAAACTCTTGAAAAACTTAGCTAATGCTCCAGAGCACTTCATTTATATATAAAATTGTTAATTTAATCTAAAGTCTTTTATTTTAATATATATGTACTATGCAAAAAAGTTTAAAATACACTAATAGTATCTTCTTTAAATTACACTCATTTGAAACTAGTGAGAAAGAGTTACCAAGTGTAGCACTTTTATTTACAGCGCTTATGTCCGCAAGTCCTGAAAGGATTTGAAGGCTAAGTAATTGAAATTTACTTTTGCAATTAAATCGGATCACAGCTGTAACTAACAGACTTTTTCTTTCAGGGATCAGTATGAAGCTACTATTTAATCTGTGTAGAGTACTTTTATTGATATATAAACCTTTACTGCGACACAATAAAATAAAATGCCATAAATTGAGAAATTGTGATTAAATGATCTTAAAAATCATTATGACTCGTCCTCGATAAACGAATAATGTCGAACACATTGAAACATATTATACATTGACTTTATCAAAGTAATGTCATGAATCAATACTGGCTAATATAAACTCCTTCTTATTAGTTCTCACGGTATCCATTTTCTATTAGAAAGGCTCAAAAAGATTAGAATTCATTGTAAACGTCAACGATAGTGCATTTCCGATATATTTTCTCACCTCATAGCATGAAAGCCATAAAATACGTAATATAAATTTAATTGCGGCAGTGGCGGACGATAAAGATCGTCGAATGGCCGCCGATAAAAAGCATAAAGGTATTCTCGAGCTCGACAGTGGAAATGCAATGACGATCCCAAGAAATTCATTATTTACGTAGATCTTCGCTGCACGAAAAATCCTAACAAATTCTAAGTAAGGAACCAAAATACAAATGGATTTTCAAACCGTCATGGCGCTTTCGCTTTTGCATAAACTTTTGTAGAGTATATTATCGGCAAAGGCTTCTGCAATGCGCGCCCTATAATGCCCTCATCCAGGGACTGGCTATATACTCAAGAGGAGCAGTAATCCGGGAGTAAGCGGCTTTTAAAACCGAAAACCGATACCTACATAAGTATACAGACTATGGCTCGCTATCTAGTCTATGACTGTATTCGCCTTGAGGCTAAACGTGTAGCATACCTGCTTAAAAATTGTTTTCCAATCACTCGTTCGGATCAACTTATTGAGAAGGCAATGAGAAACAGGTCCACATACCCGGTCCTCTAACATGAACTTTGCTACAAATAAATAGCTTTAACATCGACTTTTGGTCCACGTGAAACTTTATACTTATTTTAATAAAGCACTTTCTCAAGCGGTACGAATATAGCTTCAAAAGCTGCTCATATGTTTTATTCACCATTATATAAAAAGCCTTTTTATCTCCTTTGAGACAGCAAAATAACGAATTTTAAAACATTCCTGTCGCAGAACCTCCCCGCCCTATCCCCAATAACCGATAGTAAATCCTGAAAAAGGACATTCATAAAGCGGCCGATTCAATCTCCATGTGAAGCAAAAGCTAAATATTTTGCTCCCTCGTGCGACACTGCGCACAGCTGCAACTCCGACGATTGGTCTCCTGTAGAAAAAAGGCGGAAGCGAGCGCCGTAAACGAGGTTAATCGGGTCGGGTCTCCGTGACGGCTTCCCCCGCTGCCCTATATCTCCGGTCCTGTTCCGATGACAGTTTATCCGCGGATGCCCTTCACTGCGCCTGCGCTGCAAATCGGTGTAGGCCGTTGCAAGGAGTATAGATATAACATCCTCTGGACGGGAGTCAATCTGAAAAGTGACCGGCCGCACGAGTTAATCGGATCGCGCCATGCTAGCGTGGTAGATTGGAAAGAAAAATCCTTTCCGTGAAAGGCGCACGATTATGATGGGCTTTCCGAGACTCGGATTTTTACTCCGCAGACGCAGCTGACACGTGCCAGTGTGCACGAGTCGACCCCGTTAATACACTCACGTCCATCAACGCCCTGGACGCTTCGTCCGCCTCGTCGTTTACACAGATCCAACTCACCTCACGTCATCTGCTGTATCGGATTTTTCCTCTTTCGAAATGTAAATCGAATTTCTGTGTGGTTACTCGGTTCCGTAAGCGAAAAATCGGCGAAAATAATCTCGAGACAAAATCTTGCGGAGAGATATCTGGTCATAGCCAGAGATCCCAAGAGATTCATTAGTCCCACGTGAAAGTTGATCTGTAGTGAGCTTATTGGAGAAAGAAGAAAAGTATCGCTGAATGGATCTTCTTCTTATGTTGGCGTTGCAAAGCTTTAACAAACGAGTTCATATCTTGCGTCTTTACCTAGTTGAGTTAGGACGACTTTTTCGGTGATCGGGGATAATAACTTGCCTGTCAAGATGTCCCTTTTTGATTAATAGTAAGAAGTATACGTATTATGACTTTTTTATATCAGTGGTAGTCTGCATTTATTCATAAATTACATCAAAAGAAAGCTGAAAGGTCTATGTAGACAAAGTAAAAAATTTAGCATACATTGTTTTCAATAATTAAACATTTTGTGATACATATAAAATGATTATCATGCTCGTGTATTTCTAGATATCTTTAATATCATTCAAATACCTACAATATAGCTTGTTTACTAGAAGAAACAATGCGTTAAAGTATTTAGAAATTGATTAGCCACAATTTAATTTCGTTATTACTCGTAAACAAGGTGACAGAAATAAACAATTTTATAAACACGATAAAATTAGAAAAGTTCAATAAAGATTTTATTTCCTTATTGATTGGAACATCGATGCGGCGCAAGAGATAAAGAAACAACATTTATGGCTTGTCGTAATATCTCGAGAATTTTTATTTCGCCATCATTACATTTTGCGAGATAGGGAAAGTCAACCAATTCCCTCAAGTTTGATATGTAGTTTGAGGCTTTATGACCTTGTAGATTGAGATCAACTGGATCTTGAAATTCCCTACTTTAGCAGAAAACAGACAAACTAAGAGTGTTATATCGCTGAAATTTCTCTTCCTATACCGACGAAACATCGATTGAGCAACCGTGTAAATTCTGTGCGAAGTACAGAGTATTACGTCTACAATTAGCTTTAGTCCGCGGAAATTGCAATGTAGAGTAACGTGCAACAATTCCAATTAATGCAGTAGCACTGTAATTTATTTTACTAGTTTAAACCTAATTAGATATTCATTAAAAAATAATTTAACTATGTCTTGCAAAAAAATTTATATTGTACAAATTTTAATACAACTGTTCCAGTACTGAAACGGCAGTATTTCGTATTACCGTTCGTATTACCTTTTTATTATTATTTAATATTTTAATTTTAACTTTAATTATACCTCACATACAATCTATTGTATTGTGCCACAGATTGTGCCAATAATTAAATATTAACAAGGGATTAAAATGGCCCCCAAAAATGAAATGTCTAAATTTAATTGGTAAAATGTTTATTTATCGGCTATTTCCGCTTTGCATAAAATCCAATTCCAAATACTTCCATATCTATATAGCAGTTCACCAACTGGCATTATTGCGATGCAGCTACGGAGAGACTACATTGACAGAGGCGGTTAATGATCGATGGTATATAAGAGAGGGAGCGAGTGGGATAAATGACTCGACCACACATATTAACTCCTTTTTCCCCACACAATGGACCGTGTAATGAGATCGCGTCAAACGCAGAGTCTGTGCACAAAATCACGGGATTAACCAACCGCGTCTCCCCAATGGTTCCGACGAATCACGATATTTTCCATACGTTTACGATCGGACCGTCGAATAAAATCCGCATTTGCCGTGTAAACATTCACATTTGACGCAAAATGGTATGCACACATAGGCTCGGGCTGTTGATGTCGGAAAATTGATGATTACTTCGAAAGACGCGCTGACTTTGCATAAATCGGGGGTTCAGAATGCTGTGTACACAATACATGATTGAATCGCCCAATCGCAAGCGCATAGCGCACTCGGCAAGGGTGAGCACTAACCCTTACACTTCGAGCACACAACTCGCCCAGATTTGCAAGAGGTGGTCGTAAATTCGAAATCATAGTCACTCCGGAGTAAATTGAGCGTGCGGCACGCCCAAATAGAGCAGGCGGCTCTCCTGAAATAGAGGTGCGCTGGGTGCTTATCTATGAGCCGCCAGCGCATCAGTTTATTCGACGGATTTTCCCGTGACGCGGACGATCTAGTCGATAGAGATTTATTGCTAAGTAAATTAAAAAAAGAACAGTAGATTGATGATAAGGATCGAAGTAGCGTGTGTACGTTTCTTAAACTATCGGATTTTCTCATTTACGCGAACCATATAACTGGGTTGTAAGTCATTCACTGCACGAGAATGCACTAAGCTGGAAAACTCTGGAGATATTATGAATCATTTTTATTTTCAAACTTAGTAATAACAAGATGCCTGTTATTCGTCATTAATTTGAAAAAAACATCTTTAAAACTCAAGGGAAGCATTTTGTAGAATACAGCAAATAATGTTTCATTATCACGCATAAATCATGAAGCATAAGTAAATTGCTATAGGTCGAGTCCTATTAGATGAGTTTGTTCAACGCTCTATCAGATTTAACATGATGCTTTAGGCTTTTTTCATTATATGAGTATCCAGATTTTTTATACTCAACGATACAGACATTCTCTTTATGCGACATGTATCAACATGTACGATGGCTATCAGCCGTGTTAATCCTCATTGCGCCTATTTTCAATGAATCGAGTCGACCCACAACAGCGACAATAATTAAACGGGGCCATTCCGAAACTCAGGCGTCCGCTATTCCATTGCCGCTTCCATTTCAATTTACTAATGCTCTCGGACACCGAGGCTTGCATTATGTACGGGAGCTCATAACGCGCTCAGTCATGCGATACGATTCGCGGACCGTCATAGGTCGTGGGTACCGACGACAGCTTCGCAAGGAAAGGCAAAGAAAAAAGAGAAGCGGCTGGCAGCGATGCCGACGGGAACTCACAAGATCTCTGATTGTGTCGGATTTATTGCAGACACGTTCGCGAGCAAGGTGGCCGCCTGCCAGGACAAGTACGCGGATGCGAGCGTGGGCAACGTGACCGGAAGTAACGCTGTGAATGTCTTCCTGGGTATCGGCATCGCGTGGAGCATTGCCGCCATCTACCACGCCTTCAACGGCACCACGTTCAACGTTGAGCCCGGCAGGTAAGTGACGCCCACCATTTCATGCGCTGCACACACCCCACAGTTATTCTTCTCTTTTTTCACTCCTCGAGAATGAATTTACTCTATTTGATGTACGATGAAACTTCATAAGTAATTGATTTAGAATAAGTACTTCAAGTTCGGCGACAAAAAATGCGATTGAAACTTGCTATTTGAAATTTTACCGTAATTTAATTATATATTTTAAATTATTTTATCGGATCCAGTAGCAAGTAATATTAATACTTTTAAACTACTGTAACGCAGATTATTAAATAGTGTAGACAATTTATTGGATTCTTGCAAAGAGTACTGATAATCTCAAAATGAATATTTTACGTGAATGTCTATATATAAAGAAATATATATTTAGTATAATCTGACTAAATTGTAAAGAAGATCTTTACGTAATTTATATTTTTTTCTATTTTTTAAAGAAAATAAAAGATAATAAAATGAATTAACTTTTTAAAATGTCTTTTTAAAAACGTTTATGTGTCACTTTAAATTAAAAGAACTTTCAATTTAATGATAGTTAAAAGAATCTAATTTAAATTTAATTATTCAACTTGATAATGAGGTTCTAACTACAGCCAAACTTTAAAAAAAATTAACTATTCTTACTCAGTTATAAGAAAAATTAATATTACTTATGCCTAATTATTAATAAAAGACTATAAACAACATAATTTTCACATCATTTTACAAATTAAAATTCATTATTTTCATTTTTTGTTTTACTTTAAACGTATATAATTAATATTTAGATTTTTCCATGTTAATTTAAATAAATAGTTACATGAGTTAAAATGTTATTAAAAATATTACTATAATCAAAGTAAACTTAAAAATTACATATTTTAATGTACTATGATGTTTTGAAGGTAAACCGCGATTCAAATTTGAATAATCGTGTTACACGCAAGATCCTGCGTGTTTGGAAAATATATTCTTAGATTAAAATTGCCGGCAATACACACAAACTCGAAGTTTGAAAAGAAAAATTTTTGCTCGAGAAAGACAAGGAAACTGTTTCATTATAAGACCAGAATTCTTGCTGAGTTTTGAAGGTTAAAACATTCTTATGATAATAACGTGAAAATTTTATTTCATAAACCAACAATGGAAAACTGAACTTCTATACTACCCAAATCCAATATGTACAAATCTATGGAATAATCAATGACGTTGTATCAGTGTATTCTGCAATTTTAGAGCTTGAGATGGTTATATATCTATATATAAAAGTTTGATTTGAAAACGATGAACTCCAACTGACATAAATTTTATATAGAAGCAAAAGCATTGCGCTCTGCTATGTGTTTTTAGATTGATACCGTTGTAACATATCGATACAAAACATTATGACGTGTGTTTCAGCGCAAAATTCACGTATATTCTATGAGAATATACTGCATGGCGGATAAGATTTTATTTTTATCTGACACAAGGGATTGTCTAATACTTTAATCTTATATGCAAAATCATTTCTGGTAGGGCAAAGTATTATTTGCATTTATGCAGTCTGGCAACGAAATGGTGCAGCCAATAAACCGGCCTTGCGCGACGTGCGCCGCAACCAAATAGACACATCCTGAAACTCGTCTTGAACCCGAAAACTGATCTTGTTTACGACGAAGATTATTCCTCGAGCGCGGGGCTCAAGTCCCCGTAAGGAGTGCATTTTATATACTGTTTTTCGTGCGCTGCAGGTACGATAAACTTGGCCTTTCGTCGATCTTCACTACAGTCGCCTGCTTTTCTAGACCTACACGAACGTGTAAGATACTCTAGAGACCAAGGTATCAATAAGAGAAACTTGCAACATTTTCAGAGACATTTTTAGAACATTGAAAGGAAAACACGAAACGAATTCCTATCTATATTTGAGTGAATACTTACAGGCTTTATATACTTAAATCTTAAGAAGTGATAATGTTGTAAATCAGTAATATTACAGTTATTTTATTTGTGCTCCTTAAAAAAGTAACACCGAGTATGCAAACAAATATGCTTGGTTTTTTATCACCACTGCATTACAATCTAAATTGTAAGGAAGCTCTAATAGGATTGATTATTACTTAGCGCGTAATAAAGTTTCGGCAGGTCAAAAAATAAGTTTTAACAGAAACTATTCAAAAATTTGAGTTTTGCATTCTACATTGAATAGAAAATATTTTGCTTGAAAAGATTTAACTTTCTTAGAATTTCTACAATGAAACTAAAAAAAAGTCAAAATTCATAATGTATATTAATATTGATAATGGCTTACATAGATTGCGCCGTATTCGAAGTTATAACAATCGCGATATATTTTCTACTTTTTATGAATATTATTTATATTCGAATATAGATTTAATTGTATAAAAAAGAGTTAAACATACAAATACGTTAAGTATTTATACTTATAGGCATTTTAGGGTTATGTTGGACACGTGTATAACGTCCACTTATTAACGGGACTTATTTCCTGATATAGAGATTGAATGAATCGATTTTTTTAAATACTAACCTTTTTAAGGGATCGGCTGGATTGAAGATGTGGATGAAGCGATTGTTTTTTATACATTCAATTTTTTTTATGTTATGAGAACTATTGTGAGAACTTTATGCTCACATGAGTATTTACTACCTTTCATTTGTAACTAAAGCACTGCCCAGTTAACTCGTACGCATAGACCAATTGTACATACTGTGAATGCAACAATTCAACCCGTATAGTCCCTAAACAGGGCCATCTATTATAAAAAGCTCTAACTTCCAATATCATAATCGAATCGGAGGCACTCATACGATCTCTTTCCTTTAACTTTAAAAATATCATCTATTTTCCATTAGAAACTACAGTTATAAATTATTATTAGTTTTAGACACTGTCTAAAATAGAAAGTTTATACAATAGCCAAGTACTGGAAAGTTTAGACATACCAAGCTTAGCAAATCAAAGACAATGAAGGTTGTACAATGGGCGCCAGGAGCTAGGCCCGTCAAGGTCAACACGAGCCGAACAAATGGGCTTTGATTTACCTGAAAAGGTAAACAGAGAAAAGGTGCGGAGCCCGCGAATCTTTTGGGCGCGAATCAAGCAAAGTTAGAGTCCAGTTATAGAGAAGATCGTGGATCGCGATTTTTCCCGACGTGACATATTAGGATGACGGAAGTGTACGCGAGCATCGAAACTAAAGTGATTTGTGAGATAATTGGACATCGAAGAAATTTTGGAAATTTTATTTAGCGCGAGAAACCAAAACGTAATAAAATATATGAATTCTATATTACAGAAAAGCAACAGCCCAAATAATTAAAAAATTTGCCTTCAACAAGTTGTAGATAATACAGATTCTTTGCTATGGGATAACTGTCTAAGTTAGTGACTTCGTAAAATTTCAAATATTCTAACATTCGAAGTATGAGGACATATCTATCCTATATTCGTAATTCAATATTAGATTCCAAAGAATCGGCTTTTCATCCTAGTACCATATACAATGCTTTCACTGTCAGTTATAATTTTAACTCACAGTGATTATTTTATATTTACTCTAGCTTGAAGTTAATCTTGCATATCTAAACACGTGCGTTACCATCTAAGCATAAAGCACCTCGTTAAGGTACACACAAGTAAAGTGCATGATACCAGTTAATATGCTAGGTCCGTCAATTATGGTTCTCCTGGGGTACACTTCCATCGGCAGTAATCGATTATTTTGCAAAGTGCATCAACTTTAACATATATATACTGCATCAATAATGGGCTCTATAATAGGATGAGGGTTTCCTAATTATTCCTAATTATTGATTGCACAAGAGCCCGGTTAGAAGCGAAGGGAGAAACATCATATTGGGCCGTTGAACGGTGCATCGCTAGCACTACCAATATATGGTAAATTGGCTGGACGTAGAAGGTTCGGAGAATGCTTTTACTTATTGAGTGGCGTTGCTTCTGTAATATTTGAAGAGACTAGAGGATAGGCAAGGTTCGTACAAACCCTGTAAAAAAATTGGTTTAGACTATGTATGGCTCTACTTTTAAATGGAATGACTTTTGTAAAATTTAGAACAAGATATTTTAAAACTATATAATTATTTTTCTCAAATTCTTTATTGTCAGCTAAAAATGAACACTTATAGAAGAACACTGAGGAAAACCAACAAAATCAAAATATTTTGTCCACTTCTCTTCAGTTTTATTGTACACGAGTTTTGTTGATATATTGCATGTGTTAAGTACACATGCTAATCGATAATTACTACTGCAGTGAATGGGTATGGAAATATAGGTTTCCTTTTACTCAAACATTGGTTGAAATAAATAACCCAAAAGTGTTGTTTTATAAATATATTTTTATTGGTCTTGTCATAGATTTGTAGTTGTTAATATCTTTCATGGTATAGTTAAGGTTTATTATATATAATGAGAATGAAGATTATCTTACAAAAAAATTAAAGTGTACTCAGAACAAACAATTTTTTTTACATATCTATTGCATTGACTTGTTTGATATATGACCAATTTTCATACAAGATATTATATTGATGAGATACCATAAATAATTATAACAGCATTTTAATCCAGATTTTAATATTTAAATTAATTGTTGATTATACACTACTTACTACATTATTGTTCCTTTACTTCAAAATCATAGTTTAAATATATGCTTGTTTATTATATTCTAGAAACTATGAAGATTTTTAATTTTGCGGGTTCCTACTATCCCAGGGCTTTTTTCTGTTTAATAAGTTCGGTTGGTATGCATAAATCTTATGATTTAATCAAGTGAAGTTATTATCTAGAACTTGCGAGAAAGATTTTTCCCAGAAGGTAATTTTACTGTGGTGAGTATAGCATAAGTGAACGCAGTAGCTTTATTCGTCGCTCTAAAGGAATCGTAGGAAGAAATGATAAAGTTGAAAATTATTCATCGATTTGTTTATTACTTGAGTAATTAAATCAGCTGAATCTATACTTCTTGCTGTCATACTTATATTATTTTTTTAGGGCAAGTTCAGTATTCGTCATCGTGTGCACACATAAATTGGCGACATTTTTTAATGAAGATATGCAGAAAGGTTCAAAATGTTAATCATCAATGGGAATAGATCCAAAGTGTTGTATCCATTGAAAATTCATAATTCTAAATATATACTGTTTTTTCTAAATTCAATAAGAAAGACAGATAAGTCACCTTTATAGTCAATAGACCTACGGAAATTGAGAATAAGGGCTAGAGGAAGTCGCATGCCGGAAAAGTAACCAGGACTCGAGAGTCGTTTAATTTCTTAATTTCCTGTCTCCGTTCCTGAACGCAACGCCGGAAATTACTCCCACTGTCCCTGCTGATCGCAAGTTTGCGTATCCAAGTAAAGGTGTTTTCCATCTTGCTGCATGGACCTGCAGCCAAATGAGCCGAGCATCACTTGTGCGTTATTGATTGACAGAGCAGGGTTCAGAGAAAATTCTGGTTAAAAAATAATTTATTAGGACAAGTTAGTCCACACATGCAGTCATTATCTCTGCGAGTTTTATGAAACATCGAGAAAGTATTTGATACGAGGAAAAACTAAGAGGTAGTAAGGTGGATGCTTCCTATAGTTAACCCAAGAATACATGTAATACGACTTTAAAAAATATTTGATTTCACTGTAAAGTTCTAGCAAAAATATCACTCTGATCTTTCAAATTTATAAGATAAGATTAGGATGTACCAAATAGCTGCGAGACTTAGAAATTGTAGATTTGCTAGATTTCACTACCGAAACTATTGCTTGTATTATTCGTAGTCATTGCTATAGTAGTTGGAAAATAAGCAAAACAAACACTTTTTCGTTTCTTATTTGGGCTTGCCAATCTAGAAGGGCGCATGAAGAGGAAGCGTGGTTACACTACAGAGTATCAGCGCTCGATATCCAATCCACCTGCAACAGCATCAGTTCCCGTAGATAAAACTTGCATCAGCAGAGAGTGACACTCCAGGACCTAAGCGCATCCCCTTCGGGAAGGCAAGCGCGAATAAGGCGCGCAAGGCGCGTATCACTCCTCGAATGAATATCGATTCAGGGCTCATCTCCACGGGATTTCGTGGTCGCGTGCCTATCAATTTCCCGCAGAAAAGTCAAGCGACATTCTTAACCCAGTAGTTGCTCCTTTGGTGTGAATGGCGTTTCACGAGCATTTCCGATACCGCACATAGTCCCATAGACTTCCAAGTACGTCAAATTTCTGTAGTGTCACGTTGCAAGGCACACTTTCAAGACTTTAACTAAGCCTGGATCTAACTTTAAAACATTTGTTTGGTAAACTTTCTCATAGGAAATTCCGTTTTTATTTCAGAATTACGAGTAAAGCGTGCACAGCATTTGAATGTTTCTTCGACTGTTTTGAACAAACTTAAGAAAAACTTATCTCAAGAATAACTAAACAAACATTACTGTTGAGTCACTTCTTTACAAAATCATTTATACTAATGTATGTATAAAACAATTTAAAATATCTGAATATATTCTACAGCATGAATATGCGCAATCAAAGTGACATACAATACACGAATTAAGTCATTGAACGATTTCGAAGCTATCTGAATCGAAATGCGATAATATGTTCAACGGTCAACACGCATCTGCATGCAGGCAAACAAATAGAACTATAGCCCGTCCACAGCAAGTTAGCTCGAAACTTTGAAAACGCGTGCTCCCGGAAGAGTCAGATGCGCGACCCTTTGTGCGCCAGTGCAAGCAAGTAAAGGTGCACCTCAAGTTCTGCCGCAACCCTCAGTCTTGGACGAAAAATAGATATGCCAGCTGAGATATTACTATTCGCCGGGTAGTCGAGCCTGAAGAAATTTAAATTCTTCTGCGCGCAGATGATATCACCCCCGAGTTATCGCAGCAACGTGGACGCGCGGGATAGGACATGGCGTCAGTCTCGGCCTTATCAATTTCACCAAAGAATACTCGGGAGATGTCGTGAATTTCGGAGAGAATTTGCGAGCCACTGGCTTTATTAATACGCTGGAACTATTTTATGGAGATGTCGGCAAGCGCCCGCCTGGCTATCGGGTGGAATTGATGAAAGAAAGTGCTGCCTTTAATATTATAACTTTGAATAACGTGCGACGATCCTCATAGGTGTTATTTCTCTTTTGAATGCATTGTATAATCGAACACAGCCTTTAGTGCCGCTTATCTGGTCGGAAAATAGAAATTCGTGCATTTCACCAACCATTTCTTTGATTACTTTTGGCGTACTGTAAAAACAGGGAAAAACTTGTTTTTTCGGAATTCAGTTTAGTTCAACCAACAAAGAAATAATTGGTTATAAAAGTATAGATTATATATTGGGGTGGAAACTTGATTTTGAATGTACACGATTTTTCCTGAATTGAAAGATTCATTGACTGTAATGGAAATTAATTTTTCTTTTATATTTAGCAAGTGATATTTATGATGATAAAAGCTGATAAATATTTTTCTGAGGCGTCATTCAATTTGCAGTATTGAAGGAAAATTTTGGTGAAGAAAAATGCCAACGCCATATAAACTGACAAGTATTCCATTTTTCTTAGCTGTAGTAATACTACAATGTAGGATAAAGAAAATTTCTTTTACTGAGTTTAGTTAATTCTTTATTATAAATCAATAATTAATACATACTAAAATAATAAACTAGACATGTAAAATATTTGATACATTTTTCGAATAATACTTGTACCAATAATATTTTATTAATATTGATGCGCAAATCCAATGATTGAAATTTACCCTGAATTTGAACAGGGATTCTGGCAAATTTTTCTTCGGATTCTAGTTGCCTAGCCTGATCAAAAAAAGTTTTATTTCTATCAGTGTCGCTGAACTTGAATTGTACTACTATATATTTCTAAAGCTTTAATGATTGTGCATTGCATGTCAGATTACTAACAAAAAATCTTTTTTTAGCCTGGCGTTCTCTGTAACACTATTCTGTACAGAGGCATGCTTCGTCATTGTAGTGCTGATGGTAAGGCGATCAATCGGGGTCGGCGGTGAACTCGGGGGCCCTTTCGTCCCCAAACTCGTCACTTCCATGTTCCTCTTCTCACTGTGGCTCTTCTATCTGATCATGTCGACCCTCGAGGCCTATGGTGTGATCCAAGGCTTCTAAAGCGTGCAAACTTTCGTATAAACCAAACCATATACATACACACATGCACGCATACATATACACAAATACACAAACACCTATACACATACAGGCAGGATAAACAGTCGGTATAGAACCACAATTATACAGCAGACGGATAATGGAAAGACGTGAGCTCGCTCCTCGGCATCTAGCATCATTCAGACCTATGATTCCACGCTGCTCTACAACTTATCTATAATGAATATGTGTGCATGTACCTATTAGTACGATTATTTACACATTTGCGATACATCTGGCAAGGCATATATTCCGGAAAAAGTTCTTTGGGTAAGTGTTTTTTATTCAATTCTCTTTGCTCCTAACAAAAATTATTAGTTATCGATATTCTACAATTGTTACAATTTTTATAATAAAAATCGTTTATATTAAAAGAAACTGATTTTTACTGAGCGTACCCATGCGCAAATTTTAGTGTATTATTTAATTACTTTGTAAATTACTATCATTAAAAATGTAATTACTTTACAATAGAATTCAATTTGTATAGAAGTTATTTTGTGGGAACCTATGGGTTTCTTTATGTAAATTCGGCACTGAGTAAGCATACATAATAATATCTTGAGGAGAATTTATACTAATCCCTACTTGTTTAATAAAGATCTACAAGAAGAAATACATTATTCTTAGATATTCGAAATCAAAATCTGTATTAAAAAATATATTTAAATAAAACCAACCAGGGAACTTATTCTTTTACACATTAATTTTTCAAAGTTTTGACTTTGACGTAGACTAAATGCTATGTATCTTCATCATTTTTAATTTAAACCACTAAAGAATAATTTTTCCTTTTTTTAAATTATAATAACTTATTTTATTCCATTAATTTCGATATATATACTCAAAAAAATTTGAAATGAATCTGAGTAATCCTAAAAAATATTACTGTATGTTACAGATTGACGAAATAAAATTTTTACCAACTACTGAATCCGATTGAGGCTAGCAACGATTCATCAGTACTTAACTATATTAACAAAAAAAATCAGAATGAGTGCGGAAGGCAAAGAAGAGCTGTATCCTACGAGTACTTTGCTAAGAACGGATAATTTCAAGAAGCATATAATATATTCGATGTGTGCTAAATGTAAATGTTATTTGAAAATGAGCGTTGAATAGCAGTAAAAGTAGTTATGGGATATGCCTTAATGTAGAAAAAATGTGTGCGTATATATAAACGGATGTAAGTGAGACTTATTAAACTGATTTCTGTCTATAGTTGGTATCGCGTCCCGGTGCGCGTTTGAAGGTTATAGAATTGAGATTATTATTAGAGTTTAAGAATGAGATTAAAAAATATATAATATATAAATAAAATAGTTTATTTGGTAAAAATAATATGAAGGGAAAAAGGATGAAATGGAAGTGGTACATATTTCTACGTGTAATATTTTAATAGCATGAAACTACATAACCATTCCTTCCGACAAAGATTCGATATAAAGAAATGTATAATTTTGTACAAAGTACGTGCATTACAATGCCAATTTATAGCTAATCCAGAAAGGTCTTGTATTCTTAATTATACATAATCTGAAACTAATCCTAAAAGAATAACTTAGAACATCATTTCATTATTCAAAAAAATTATACGAAGTTTCATAATTTAATTTTAAAAACAATATATGTTGCCAATTAAATAGGATAATTTTATTTATAACTAATATAATTGATTTAAGTTGTTGATCTTTAATTTTGTGCATATTCAAATAGGTCTAACTTTTAACGCGGAATAAATTAATTAATTTCACTTACAAAACAGTTGTGTCCATATCCGATGAACATTTCTCATAGTACCTTTCATAAGTTATTATTTTTATTATCAACAAAGATATAAAAAAATTCATAATTTTTTATAAATAAGAAATTCTTAAATCTTTGTATACATGTTTATGCTCTAAAAATTTAATCTGATTAATATAATTATTCTGAAATAAAATAGATTTCAAGAATATATATTTTGATGAGGATTAATCTTTTTCTATATTTTTATCGAAATATAACTAATCACCGCTTTATGACATTAACCACATCAATCACATTAACCATTATTTAATAAATATGACTAAACAAACTAACAATATTATATTTAAATTTTCAGAACATATATTTCTATCCTCTTAGAAAAATGTAATTTCTGTAAGTGACAATGTAACCTAATAAGTCAAAAATTAATCATATTAAACAAGTATTGACAAACATTGTAAACTAAGATTCTTATAAGTATAAAGTATGCACTCGTTATAAAAAATTTAAATCTCTTTTAAGATAAATTGATAAATTATGAACATTAGAAATCTATTACGCATCCCAGTCACATCCTGTAAATTATTAATACATTGTTCTTTTATTAATTTGAATCTTATAATGACACCATTCAAATTGTATTGCTGTCTATCTTAATTTTAATAATAATGTTTGGATTCCTTGTCGATTTCTGGAACAGTTAATGAATTATTCGAAAAAGTTTTAGATTATTATGTGACGATCATTTACAATCTGGATACTAATGATTCCTAATGTAAACTTATAATTTAGAATTTATTCAGTATCACAAATTTTAGAATACACTGTTGCATAATCAATATGATTCCGGTTGAAAATTCATATATAAATCTTCGACACATCCAGTACAAAATTTTGATCAATTTGGTTAAATCTTGGTCATTAATCAATCTCAATAAATCTAACAAAACTTTCAATTTCCGACAAAAATCAGCCTAACATACAAAATTATTTAAATCTCAATATTGCAGATTTTTCTCGAGCTTGTCGTAAGCTGTAGATCTATAGCTTATATATGCTAATTATGCAAAACATAGTTACATTCACTTTAAAAATTTTTATCACTTATAACTATTTTGTTCAAAAATAAGTCAGTATTTTTTACATTACAAATCGCATCACACATACCACAGATACAAACAAAGGGCGACGTGGGCCTATTGATTCTGGATATACGCGAAATTGCAGCAGTAGCAGATATGCGGTGCATTTACACTTAATACACGTGATCGCGCTTGTAATTTAAAATATTGTTAAGTTACCTTGAAGTTTTAGTCAGATTGGTTTTTTTTTTGCGAAATAATGCTTCAGAGATCTGTCGAATTTTTGCGTTATCTGTGATTTAAGAGAGGATTAAAATTTTCTGTCAAGTCAAATACAGATTCACGATTTGATGATTTATAAGTTTTATGTTCGTTGTTTGTACGAATTACACATTATTATTATAGATTAAAAGCAGATTTTTAATAACACGAATCAAAAAAGTAAAAATTTAAATCAACTCGATTAAGATGATATTGCAATCAATTTTGCGAAATAACATAATGTTCAACTCTACTGAAAACCAACCATATTATAAGAATTTTTCGAGTTTAGAAGTTAGACCATAACTTCGACCATATGATATCGATTATTAAAAATAATTCAGTGACAATATATTTTACACAATTTTTTTACAATACATACGAGATATCCAAAGCAAATTAACAGAATTTAATATAATGCACAAATATTTACATACTCATGTTCATGTATTGTGGAAATCAATCATAAATTATTAGAGTTATGATAATTTCTATAGTATATCGTCTTCAAAAATTTCCTAATCCCTGCATACCCTCGATTCGTGATGTGTTTGTGCCAGGTCATGGTTGAAAGTTTCGTCTTGAGTTTCGTAGCCCTCTTCCAGTCTAAGAAAATGATGTCTTGTAAAAATTCAAAGTATCATTTTCTTCTTTGTCTATCAAAAAAGAATAAAACTAAATTCATTTTATAAAAACGCACGTTATAAAGCTTTGTTTAAAATACTTGCACTTCCGCAACATGTAAAATATTAATAAATTTCTGAATTATTTTTTTCTCATTTTTCCTACGTTTTTTTTTGTAAGGTACAAATCGATTTGTTCATTGGAAAAACCTTCATTTTTAATTAATCCAAAACAAGAGATTGCTAATACACAACGAAAACCTTTCTGCTATTTTCCGGATTAATTTTCATTTTAATATGTACAAAAAACGTAGTGTTATCACGTAATATCCAAAACTTTTGATAACCGAAAAATTAAAGGCCATAATGAATACTTATAGTAGGAAAACATGTTTAAAAAATAACGAGATATACTCGATAGCAAAGCGTTAAAGTGATAATCCGTAATAAACAATCGCGGTTTCCTTCAGGGATTTTCGTTGTAATCGATACGCCTTGCCAAAATTAATAAACGACAAATCCTAGAGTTCATTCATAAATTGAATAAATATATCTTTATAGCGCATTGGATTATACATATTCTATTTACTAACAAAAATACGGAAAACTATGTTATTAAAAATATTCGTAAAAATATGTATTAAGAAACTTAACAAAAATGAACAGCATTTTATTCTACTACTTTTCATATTAAGTTTTAGAAAGAATAAGAAAAGAATATCGATCACAAACAATTTTCTAATTCTGTTGTTACTTACAATTATTATCTACACTTCATAAGTTTTTAAATTAGAGGAATAATATTTATTCTTTAAAGAATTTGAAAAAATAACATTTTTTTCCGTATGAAAGTACCAATCGCAGATAATCAAAAGTGCTACCTCAAATGTACTGTCGAGACGAGGCATCGTCGACGAAATACCCCAGGAACGCGTGCGATCTTTTTATAACCATGCACCCTTTCATCAACTTTCATATTAAACATTAATTAAATCATACAATTTTCAACACAAGATTAAAGTAATAAAAACATAAAAGTGATTAGAATCAAGTAGTTTAGTAATCACACAGCGAAATATTTGGTACGAAAAGTATCATTCAAGTACACGCAACCAGGCCTGAACATACAAAAAATAGTTTTAAAAACCATCTTAGATCGAATAGAGAACGAATACATTATTGAGTTCACTATCGAAAGTATGATATAATAAGTGAAAAGGATAAATATGAACTCCAATACCTCGGCTGTTTTTCGTCAAACTTTGCGTGATATAGTCAGAAAGTATAATGCGCATGCGGTTGATTTTTCGAAAAATTTGCCGAAAGTTGGATTTATCTCTTTCTTCATTATAATTATTATTATGATGATTTCAAGTACGATTAAATGTTTAAAACTAAATGGAAAATTACGTGTTTTAATATAAAAAGTACGAAAGACATAAGTCCACTAATTATATTAAAAAGTACATTCTTTATTTAATATTTGGCATCAACTAATACCAATACTATATTTATAGAAAAAATAATGTTTCCGCCGTGCATAATAAAATTGGGTCATATCTGTAATCTCCTTATATTGATAATAATCGCAATGTCGCAGTAGTTATCATAAATATGACAGTGTAAAAACCTTAATATGAAAAAACATTTGTTCATAGTTCTATATGTAGTAAGTATTGGAAAAATGTTATCCACCGCGCATATACTTACTAACAGCATGAAACATAGATGATAAAAGTAAGGACTCGTAATATAGAATAGCAATTTTTATGAGAAAGAAGTATTGATTTAGAGTATTTGAAAAAGTAAAATATCAAAATGTTTGATAATTTAGTCGGATCTTTAGTTAACTTTTATATCCAGACTTTTGATATAAAAATACTGCACAACAGCAGATAGATCTTTTGACTATATAAATTTATTCGAATTCAATAGTCATATTTGCTTATTGAGATTACTAGTTAAACACATTGGTAAACGAGAATCATTATTTATCGTAATTTAAACATGCATATAGACTGAAATGCTCTAATATATGCCTAGTTTCTTAATATAATTTTGAAACAAAGCTGTAGATAATGTGAATATAAGAGTATACTTACATAATTTTTTGCCAATATTATTCTGAATTCACACAGTAATGATCTCAAGCCTCGTCTCACGCGAGTGCCAAATTTAATGTTTAATAATTGCATCGCAGTAATCTAATGTGTTTCCTTTTATACTCTTACAACTCTCTCAATATTCACGATGTTCCAATATTCTATATCAACTCTAAAATTATCACGAAACACTTTTATTGGGACAAATAAATGCTTCAATTCATATACAAATAATTAAAATCAATTTTAGACGATGTTCGACTGTCTGACGTTTTTAAGTGGCCAGCCTCAATTATTAACAAATGTAATATTTCATAAGATTTAATAAAGAATAAATCAAGAAAATGTATCAATCGTATATAAAAACAATCGCAGGCAGAACGATATACAAAACGGACCAAGTACGCGCGGGACGCGTCTAAAGAATTTACTTTATCCGATGTAATGCAAAAAATGCGTATTAGGACATGTTTAGGTTTACATGAAACATAGAAGTTTTATAGTTTGCGAATCGATTAATTTCGAATCTACGATTTACACAGAAACTTGTATCGTTTTTGAGCAATCAAGTAGTTTATGTATAAAATGTTAACAAACAGCCTTAGCAAATTATATTATAATAAATTATAATTAGTATGTTCGACGGCTATCCGGCAAGTAAAAAGTATATCAACGACTGCAATTTAAATATTGATTAATTTATAAAGAGAATAAAGTTTTGTCCACGTAATCGTTACGTCTCTTTGTGAATACACTCTGTACACAGATATATAAGTTTCTGTATTCAGAAACTTTCAAAACACATGCTTAATGAAATAATGTTTCTCTAAATCAAAAACTTCTCTAAAGATTTATCTTTTGTTCAATTTTCGTTGATTGTTGAAAATAAATACAGTTGTTGATTGTTGTGACGTGAATTGGCCGATAAAATGACCGATAAAATGGGTAAAAAAACTATTTCATATGCAAAATAAAATTGAAATAAATTTAAAGATTTTAAACAACAAGAAATAATTAATAACAATCATAAAGTTACTAGGATTACAAAATACAGCTATACTAAAAAGTGGAAGATTGTATTCATATTGCTGTACAAGTCAACAATAAAATATATCAACTAATTAAGAATACATGTCTAAAAGTTTTCAACAAAGCAATAAAATTACAACTTTATCAAGGATTCGCTACATCGCACACAATAAACTAATTATGGTCGATTCAAACTTTTTATTTTAGTTCAACCGTATAGCATACAGAAGTTAGAATTTTAGTAGTTTAGATGAGAAATTCGTAAACGTAAAAATTAAATTGAAATTTCAATGAGATGACTGAAAATGACGAAACTCATTGTGCTTATTTCAAATTCTTCGATACTCCAATTTCTCCATTATCCGATATTCAATTTAACTTGTATACGTATAATCGACCAATCGTAGTTAAAAAAATTACAATTTGGACCAAATTAAATTTTTTCTTACATCAAGTTATGCACGAGATGTTCTCGTAACGTGTGTGGTTGTAAAGAATTTATAACATAATAGAGCGTTACAATTAAAATCTCATATTCTACAGCATATTACGAAACTGAAAATATCAGTTAATAAAAATATCAAACAGTGAACTTATTATTAAACATCATATATCGAGTATTCAAAATATTATAAAATATTTCGAAAGTTAAGATGTCTGAAAGAAAAACCAAAAAATATTAAAAAATCATAAATAAAATTAAATTTCGAAATTCAAGTGCTTACAACTTTTCTTAATAATATATGATAAATTATACATTATAAATGATAACACTTTTATAAATTAAATAGAAATCGAAAGTAATTTTAAACTATATTCTTTGAGATTTCAATAGCTTTTAACATTTGTATTTAATACAAAAGTTGTTAAATTCATTACGAATTATATTAATCTTAAAGATAGGAAATTTTCAGATTAATACAAATATAGATTATTCATTTTCGTTATTTGAATTTAACAATGGTATTTCAATCTTTTCTAAAATAATGCAGAATCTGAGGCTGGCCACTAACTTTCTTTTGCTCCGCACGTACAACGTGTATCTGAGAACAATGAATTGAAATAAAAAAACTGTACCTATAATATATATAAATACACTTATAAAATAGTGCGTACTTACTATTTATATATCAATTTTACCTGAATTCTTTAACTACGCGCTCTGTATAAAATGTACTCCAAAATCTACTATATGTCGTCTTTACAAATCTACATAATAACTTTAGGGCAAAAAGTATGTTAGGAAAAACTTAAACACATTTCGGGTTCGAAACCTAATACAAAACATCAATTATATGTATGAATTACTATAAAGATTAATATACATTATACATAAATACCGATATTTATATTCGTTAAAGTTATTGTATTCATTACTATCAACGTATCAATGAATTAGAATACATAACTACAGTTTGCAATTGTATACTAATTCGTGAATAATAAATTTATAGGCATATGAATTATTAAAACTATAGATATGTGTTCCTTAGAAGCATTTCTTAAATTTCAAAGCATAACAATATCAAAGAAAGAGAGACGAAAGCAAAGCTATATAAACTAAAGTATACATGTTATAAAAAGAGGGATTTAGATAGTCCTGTATAGAAGGTCAAAAAAACATTTTGACATAAGAAAAAATTTTTATGAAAAATTGAAATGTAACAAATGCAGCTTCATGTAATCTTAAAGAAAAATACAACCACTTGAAAACTATTAGAATAAAATAGTAATATTGATAGAGTAACAATACTGTAATCGTATTGATATATTAAAATTGACATATAGTTCAACTTCTCGCGATTGTTAAAAAAATTCCAATCGACACTATCTATATGATGAGTAAATGAAAGAAAATATTATACTGTATATAAAAATTGTTATTAATTATCATCGCATATAGATACTTATAAAAAATGCAAAATACTTTCCTCAATAAATTATGTATAAGAATATAAAAACTATTAAAATCTGTCCAACTCGACGAAATATGTTGGGACACATAGAAATAGATATTATATCTATAAAGATGTTTTTCGATTAGTGTATTTCACTTTTCTGTAAATAATCGTATCCTATTGACTTGTTACAATACTACCGTATAATTGTACTGTGTAATAATATGCAAAATTAATTAATGCGTCGCGTGGCCGTTGAAAGAACCATAAGTGCAGCAGCAATAAAGTTAGATCAAACTGACTTCAATATGTACAATATTATTAATTTTTGTAATTTCATGTTAACGCTCATTTATTACTATTATTATTACGATTATCATCATGATCATTATCATCACCAATAACGATACTCTAAAACTTTTTACTATGACAGATAATAAGTTGGGTACATACTTGCTAAATCATGTGAATTACCATATTATAGCACAGTGAAAAAGAATACTATATAGAGTCATTTTAGTGACAAAAAGAAAAAAATTATTAAAAATAATTGTAATTTTTATTACAATATAAGTAAGCTTTACAATTTACCAAATGTGTACCCAACTTCTTATAATATAAAGTAAATATTCTAAATAATTCTTCTCGGTGTAGTTGCAAATCCAAATAGTTGTACAATCTATTGTTTACGTTTAAAACATACTTAAGTCACAGATGCTCGCTATTAACGATGCGTCTGTGAATGTCGAGCTCGATGGGCATTCGAAACACTAATTATATAATGTTAAAAATTCATTACAAGAAAGTTTAACAAAACTGTTTGTACGATAATTAGATGATTATGTTATGTTACTTTACAGTTTAAGCTGTAAAGATGTTTAAAAAACTAAACGTCATAAATGCTATAATATTTAATATAATAATAAAATTTATGAGAATATAACATATTTTTTCTGTTACGTATTAGGAGCTTGTGAAATTTATTTGATAAAAAAAATACAGCGATAAACGGGCTAATAAAACTTTCAAAAGCAAGAAAGCGATCTTACGTTATTCCCACATAATATTATGAATCAAACTTATACACACAGTTCTGTTAGTCGAAAGTTACACTTTCAAAATACTCAAAGCATCGATGAAAGAAAGCTAATTAATAAAACAGTTTAAAATTGAATAAATTACTTTATTTAATAGAACTTATTGATATAAGTAATTATTATTTAAAAAATATTAAAAATATTCATTCTGTACATCAATAATGTTTATTTTTAGTAGCAAGTGTTGATCAAAGTACTAATGGAAAAACAAATCAAGTAAACGGGATTTCGATAAAGATTATGTACCTAATTATAAATTTTAAAAAATGCGTAAATGCATTTAGTGGATGTGTAACAACGCGCAAGCTGGAAGCAATTTAAAAATGAAATATAATAGATAATAAAAAACCAAAGTTGTAACAATTAAAAATTAAATATTAATTAAATATGAAATGACGTGTGGCGTTGAACTTTAAAAATATCTCGAGCGCTACGATGACATAATTTTTTTCCTCTATTCTTCTCTCTGCATATACATTCTTTGTACGTATATATTTATTCCTATACTCAAATTTTTATTTTAATAGCGCAATCCTTCTTTCCTACACATTCCGTCCTTCAGAATTTTGCGTAAAGTAGTCTAGACAGGAATCGCGTCGGTATATTGCATTACCTTCAGTGATCTTGAATAATGGTTTTATTGCGCGCACTTCAGACTTCATTAAATAATTATTTTTATTTAATCTTTAAAAGTAATGGTATACGCTGTGCATTTACTTAACACTATAAATAAACATGGTATAGTACACTGGTATTAGACAAACCGTTTTGAAGGAAAATTCATAAAGCAGTTATATCGACGCGATTATCTTGTATAACACCTCTAAACTTCTGCTTCATATCTTAACTTCAAATACTTTTATATTATATCTGTACAGAGATGCACTTTATATATTTACATATTTAGAATCAATTTTTGTTACTATTGTCGAGTATGAACTTAGACCGTTGTACGATTATGCGCATATATATGGTTAGTATTATACAACGAATCTCGTAAGTTGAATTATACATAAATAAAAATATATATAACATATATATTTATTATTATGTTGGCTTTTTGTCCAGACAAAAAACGAATCGTGGTGCGAGAGCCTTATACGTCGATACATGCTGCGCTCAGTCTTATTAGACTGCACACCGTGAATTGTTGAATTGCCCACGGTGTGAAATGTTAATTTTTAAGAATGAAATAGTCGATGTTAATGCTTTAACAATCTTAGAACAAGCCGAACGCTGGAAGCAACGCATATTTACTTTGACCGAAATTTCAGTTTTACGAAAAGGCCATTTCATTATATTTTAATGATTTGATATTTCTAATGCAGTTTTACTTAATAATTTTTTCAAGAGTTGTGAATAATCTGTAGATCTAAAGTTTTTAAACTAAGCGTCAACGGCTTATACTGTTCATTATACTTTTTTATAATACCTGATTGAATGAAACTGCAGTTATAAAGCACTACTCGCATTGTTTAGTTTGATCCTTCTATAATATTTAATTATAAATTTTTTTATAAAACTTAATCCACTAAAATCATATAAATGTTGTTTGTATAAGCTATAAGAGTTATATTTGTTGTTATAATTTATTGATTGCATCATTTTTCTCGAATGTTTCCAGTAACGTTCGGTTTTCCTAGGCATAATACAAATAATTGAAAAAAAACATCATCGAATCCAGATGCATTCATCTTCCGTCTTCGATATATAATTCCTAATGTACAAAACATACTTATATATATTCTATATTATACTGTTAAATTGCGTTTAAAGATCATTTAGTGGGTGAAAGATATAAATTTTAAAAAGTAACCCCAGTTAAAAAAATCGTTTCGCGCTAATGTGCATAGATTTACAACAAGAATACCTAAAGAATAAGAAATAGACTATGGGCATCTTTGTAAAAATAAATTAAATTTACTTCTACTGGCTCATCAAATAAGTTTTTGCTTTCAGGGCCTAATCTCGAAACAATTCTTAAAAAAGAAAATGAAACCTCTAATTATAAGATATTTTGCAAAATTAAAAGTTCACATATCATTCCCATGAAGAATCAATTATCTAATTCAAATTCTAAAACTAATTCCTTTTTACTGAAAGAGATAAAATTTCCTCAGATTTGAAAGTAAAAATGTACCTTACTAAAAAAAAGTAGCACTCGTTAAGAATCGAAAAATAAAAAAACTGATGCCCATAAATCTATAGTGAGATGAGTAAAATGGAAAATTTGCAAATGAATCCGTATGCGTATTACTGATACATGCTGTATCGTATGAATTTCCCGGTCTCCTTGTAAAATAATGGTATACAGATAAATTTAATCGAACATAGAAATACGTAAAGTGTTCAGTGTCTAATAATCCAAAGATAGAAGTGTGAAATCGAACCGTCAAATAGACAACAAAATGCATAGGGATACACTATAGCCCTTAATCATTATAGTTGAAAGTACACGTCGAACATAAAAAGTGGATTTGGAAGAAAACGCTAGAACAAGGTCGGAAGAAGAGCAACCGGGAAATACAAGCGACGCGATCACGTCACGATGTGTGTGCGAGAGCTCGTGAGCTCGTCCCAAATGAATTGTATTTGAATCGAAAGTGTAAAAAATAATAAACATACATTAAATGTTGTTTAAAAGTTTGATTCTCTAATTTTTTTATTTTTGATCTCTAAAACAATTAATATTTTTCAGGTGTGATGATTATTCTGTACCCTTACAGATGCCAATAGACAGAAACAAATAAGTAACAATGAAAAAAACTTTTTATGAAATAAAAATATAATTACCAATTAAATATTTCTTGAAAATACATTTGAATTTGTTACCCCATTTACAATGTCACTACTTACATAGACAGTTATGTAACTATGTTAATCTCGATGATTTTCAAGATATCGAAACGATCTGGAAGATGATAGAGTTGAACTGAAAAGTTCATAATTTAATTAATAAACAAAGTTAATAGAGTAATATAGTAAAACCAATTTTGTTGCCAAAATTCGATTTTATAATTCTATATAGTTGTTTTTGAAAGCGAGATAAAAATTAAAGTAGTAATCACATAATTTTTTAATTCAAATCAGTCTTCTATAAAGTTAAAAAAGTTTTCCAAACTACTAACTATTTATCATTTAATCATGATCAAAATAAAATTATATAATTTGCAATTTCAGGTTATGTATCATAAATCTCTGTGGAATTAGTCTCAAGACTTATTATAATTGAATAATAGACATTTCAGATTAAAAACAAAAATGTTACCAACGGAAAAATAAATACATACTTTGAAAAAGCCACAATTTTTCTTTTTTCTTATTATAGTGTACAGGAATGTTGAAGTAAATATCCTAATAAAAGCACATAAAAATTATAGGTACTAATTACAGGAAAATTAAAGCTAGCAAAGAACATACAATAAGATTGTGGTTACTTTTATGGGTACATTTGGTATATGTATAACGTTTACATTCATATTTATTAAAACATGATTTTGTAATGATTTTGTAATAAGAATATACCATTTATGATACTTTAAAAGTACATATTGGATCAAATCAATCATTAATAGCAATAAATAAATATTTAAAAATATATTTATACCGTATGGGTACCTAAAAAATACAGGTAATATTTTTAACAACCTTTTACTGCATTAGCTTTCAAAATTTTCAAATATAATAACAGTGCAATTAATTTTTTCTGCAAAGATCACAAGTTTAAATTTATAGTTACGCATACGCAGCAATCATACATATCTTGTCGCACATATTGTCAAATACGGTAAGGGACGTCACGAAAATGGCGAGGTTTTTTCTCTTTTTTTCGGAAAACGATGGAAGCGGACTCTGATTATATCAGTTGTTGTTGCATCTGTGTACATACAACTTGTATGCAGAGACATAGTAGCAACATGTTATACTACCAATTAAGTAAAATTATACTAATATTCAAGAAAAATTTCACACAATTTTTGTTTTCCTCAAACTACAATACACTCGATATGAAAAGGTTCGGTAATTGTGTGTATCTAATATTTGATATCAGAATTCTTTAAAATGTTTTATTATTTCCACATTACATACTACTTTTAATATTATTATAAATGTATATTATATTTTTATTGTATAAGTTATCTATTCTCTTTCTATGAGTATTTCAATCTATACAGTTCTTAAAAATGAAAATAAAGAATATACAAAACAAAATTATCTTTATTAGGTGTAAACAATTCTTTGGACAACTGTCACATTGGAAATCAACAACTATATTGAATCTTATTTATCCGTGCTGGAAAATTCAAAATATAATATTTTTCTTGGAAAAGCACCGATGGAAATATTGATATTTTTTATAAATACTTCATAAAATTCTTAGTCAAGGTAAATTATTTTGTAAATCTTTACTAATTTAAAACAAAAATTTATAGTACATTATAATATTTATTTATTTCTTGTACCATGAGTAGAAATCAATCTAAAATCAATTAAATTACTAAATAAAATTAAAAAGATTTGGATATGTAAATATAATTGTAAATTTTTACAAATAAACTTAGTTTATTTTAGAACTTAAACTTACTACTACTTTTCTAATTAGATTAATGTTTAATGTTACGAGATCTTTCATTTGTAGCTTCAAAAAGGATATGATGGCTTTTGAATTTGTCAAGTATCTTATGTGTGTAAACAAAAGATTTATTTGATGAATCTTGAGATGAAGAGAAAAATATAAAATATTCTTATAATGACGTGTACACTGTGGAATTGGCAGAAAATACAATTTTAATATACAACATTAAATAAAATAATAAATAAGAGTTGTTACTTCTAAACTAAACAACAGCAATTATGTACAATAATTAAGATAAAAGTGCTGCAGAAGGTGCATAAACTGGATCATAATAATGTAAATACTATATTGCCCCCTATATAGTTTTAATAGGTTACTAAAAATATTTTGAAGATCTTTATTTATAATTCTTAATACAGTAATTTATTAACTTACTAAATATTTTAAAAGATTTCCATATGTGCAGTAATGTTTTATATAAAATATATTTATTTGTTTCAGTGGCTTCATCAAAGCTAAACTCACATATTATGAATGAACTTTATATATTTACAGTATTATTACGAAGACAGGCTATTGTATGTTAAGGTGAAAAAGTAAAAATTTTAAATAGTGAAAGAATTGAAAAAAGTCAATAAACACGTCATAAATTATTTATGTTATATATTATTCAACAATGAATCTACTCTCCTTCCTATAATTCCTAATTAAATCTATATCAATTTAATTCTTCAATTATAATTCAATGTAATGTATAGAAAACAGTCCAATGATTTATCCAAAACACTATAGCAAGCAACAAAAATAATTCAGTCTAATTGTCATTATAAAACAATACAAGAATTTGAACTACGATGTGTCACTGATGTTAAAATTTATTGTAATCATTATTATCGAAGAAAAATGTTAAACATTACTACATAATAATGCATTAATAAATCCAACTGATTTTTAGTCTCGTCATACAATAGTTAAACATTATTCTTTCTACTTTTAATACTTAGTTTTTTGTATCACTTATATAGATATATAAAATATGTAATAATAATTCGACTATTCAAAAGGATCATTGGAAAGAATTTCTACGCATATTTTGCAATAGAGTAGTGGTTGTAAGTGAAAAGTTAAAACAAATGCATAACAATATACAGCGTACGAATCAAAAGGTAAGGACCATTCCATTAAATAACAAAAGTATAGATAAACAGACATCAAAGTTTAGATAAAAAATGCTTATATGACTGTTAAATATTGTCATTCTAAAATCAACAACAGTACCAAAACACTATCTAAAAATTAAAAATTCCAATGTTTGTAGATCATTCCTTTTAAAAACTCGTATAAAATTTGGTTCTTGACAGTTGAAAATGTACAAAAGAATATAAACATTGCATGTGAACATTCAATTGGATTAACTGCGTATTACATATAAATTCGCCAGGCACCCATTAATAAATTTTTCTTAAACATGTAATTCAAGATTTACGATTTACGATTAATGTATGGCAGATCCGCAAAGAATCCATGCTAAGTTTATATTAAATCCAAATGAAATAAATAAAGAATACATAAACCGCCGTTCAGAATAGCTGTTTCGCTCTTTCAATTTACATTTGTGTATATAGATACTACATAATAACACAGCTAATACATGGTAACTTATTTACTAGAATGCTAAAGCTACAGTGATGACAGATATCTATAAGGTAATTTAATAGCCGTAGAACGCTTTCGTAGGCTATCTACGCTAAATTCTAGCATCCCTTAAATTTCTCTTATTGGACGTTAAACAGGCGTCTCGTGACTGCTTATAATGTAGCCCGTGCCGAAAATTATACATTTGTAGTTTCACCTAGTTGAACTCGCGCTGAGACAAAAACCAAAGAAATGTCAATTTCTTGTCACAGAAAATCTTAGTCCACAGCATGTTTAAAATTAAAGCTCGCTCTTGCAATATAATAAAGAAAAATTGATTATATAATTATTAACTTAATTCATTAAATTAGTTACAATGAAATTTAAAAAACCGTAATCGAAGTGCGCTTAGTACAATAATTTACACGCTATTAATATATTTCAACATTATTGTTATAGTTATTAAACAATTTTTATATATTCATTAAATATAAAAATCAAGAAAAAGAATTTGTAACGAAAAAGTGCGTAATGGAAACGGTATTGCTTGGATACATTTAATAAAAATCAATGGAAAAGTAAAATATATACAAAAACAGTATAGCTTAACTAATGTTTTCATGTGAATATAGATATAAGCATTATAAAATAAAAGAAATATTAGTCACAGTGACATAAGAGTTTCTACTGTCTTATAGTGTCCTTTGTGAATTCTTTTTAATAACTTGTTTTTATGTTGCACGCACGACTAACACTGAAACAAACCAATACTTTGTATTAAATACATGTTAGCAAAAATACTAGAGCTAGTTTTTAACTTTTTGCTATTTATGTGATAATAATATTTACGACATTATTTTTCATTTATGGAAAGAACCACAAAAAATTAAAATAAAATACTAAAATTATATAAAAACAATAAACAAACACAATACAATTCATTCAGTACCTTTTAATGAATACATTGTTGTATCCTAAAATTATTTGAAATTCGATAAATATTTTTGGAAATAATTTACGTCTAATTCAGAAAAGTACAATGAAATTATCTACTTTTAATCGACTTTAATTGTATATAATTTCTGAAAGTTTTAAGAACTGCATGTACATGTTTGGTACTATAGACTTTTTAATATTAATATTTGATATAGAATAACAAGAACGTAATAATAGTTGTAAAAATTATATTAATATTATACATTTTATTTAAGGCACAATAAAGTTAATAAAAGTATAAATTTCAGCATAAATTTCAGCATTAAAAAGCGGTTTTTAAATTTATTTTAGAATTTAAGATTTTATTTTACTTTTGTTGTCAAAGTACGTTAGAGTAATAGATTTAAAGGAACCTTTCGCTTGTTTTTACCGGTTTATTGTTAAAATAGAATTTTTGATGTATAGGGTTAAGCCTCAGTATATTTCAGAATTGTCTCATACATTAAAAATACAAAATTAAATGACTAGACGACCGAGTTACTAAAGCAATATTTCGGTAATCATTTCTGCGTATCATCTTAGATTATTTACGATGAACATAGTGGTAAAATCTAAAAGTAACGTGAAACGAAAAAAATAGGATGCAACTCATGGGCAATTTTGTTCAATGTATTGAGAGTATTTTATGATCAGCTCGGATCAGCTTGAATCTGCAAGTCCGATGAATCTACATCCCGAATGAAAGTTGACTTTTGAAGAGCATGTTTATTTGTTAACTGCTCTGAATGCATAATCTTGCAATCTACCGACTGACGCAGGTCATAAAAATAAAATGGCTATTTTTGCTGACCCAAAAAGCCAGGTGCACCTGAAAAAATGTTTAAACCATGATCTTCCTCAAAGCGCCGTCTCGGGCCACTACAAGATAAGGAGGCTGCCCCCCAAGACAGGCGCCGAGCAAAGCCAAGGTCGGCCATCGCGAGGATCAGTGATCGAGGATCGAACGAGGGCAGACAGTGGCGGCCCGGCGGCTCGAGTCTCGAAGGCCGGCGGGCCCCGCGTGCACGTCGGTCGCCCCCCGTCGGGCCGGCCGCGCCGCCTCCCCCAAGGGGCCCCGCGCGCATACAATCGATCCGTTTCGGGTGGCGATCTCGCGCGTATTATTTTTAATCGCTGCGACGGTCGCCTCGCGCGATCTCCCGCGCCCGCAAAAATAGAAGAGGTGTGCGGCCCCCTAGGCGAGGCGCTAGCTGGCGCATCGGCGCGCCTCAGTCAAGCGCTCGGCAGCGCGCGCCGCGGCCTACTCTCCTCGTCTCGCCTGCCTGCGCCCCCGAGGACACCGATCCCCCCCACGGCCCCGCGACAGGTGACTAGACCAAGCGAGCCCTTAGCGCGCCCTCGGCCTCCCCTGCCGGGCCCAACCGAGCGCCGGCCGAGCCCCCTGATCTACTTTTCGAGTGCTGCGACCCCGACGATAACCAGGTGCAGTCGCAGTAAAAATAACCCTTTATAACCATCTCGATCGTTTCGACAGCCCTGGCTTTTTGCTAATCCACGCCCGATTCGCTTTCCGCGCCATTGCCTTGGATCGAGGCTTCGGTAATAGTTATTGTCGCGCGGTCCCGTCTCCATCTCCGCCTCGCGGCTTTCGACTTTCGCAACTTTTTAACGCGCCCTCGCGCTGTTATATATTCTAAATGCAGGCGTTTTGTAATATAAAGAGAAGCACTTAAATAGCGCCGCGGCAGTGTGCAATGCCGCCCACGTAACTGTCACGGGGGTTAAAATATCGCGCTCATCCGACTTGAATAATTCCCCGCGGAGGCGCGACTCCCAGCGCCGACTCGCGAAAGGTGGCTCGCCTCCGACTCGCTGCAGGACCAAGTGCCTCGCCGAGCAAAGCCCGCGAGCGGCTGCCACTGACCTTGAGCTTTCGTTACTCGCGCGCTCATTAGAGCTTGCGAGACGCGGCGAGCTATAGACAGAGGGAGAGAGCAAAGTGTGCAGTTGTTGCACTTCCTCAGGCTCGGGAGGCGCAGCAGCTGCAAGCAGCCGCAAGGTCGCCAGAAGCCGCCGCGTGCCAAGAAAAGCCGCCGCAGCCGCCGACATGCCGGCCCTGAGGCTGGCCGCCTTCCTCGTCGGGACGCACCTCCTGCTGCTGGGCCGGTGCTCCGCCGCCGCCGTCTCCTGCGCCGTCGAGCCCAAGGAGGAGAAGCCGGCGCCCGAGGACTGGCGCAAGAATACCCTCGTCTACCAGATCTGGCCGAGGGCCTTCCAGGACAGTGACGGCGACGGCGATGGCGATCTGCAAGGTGAGCGCACCGACGCTGTGCACCGGCTTGCCGCACTCGACCTCCATCTACTATCCGCCCCCCGCAACTCCTCGTCGATTTCCCTCTTGACACGCACGCCACAATCGTTTTTCCTTTCAAATCGGCTTGTAATCAGAGTTAATTACTGTCCACGGAAAGTAGAAACCTTCCGTTTGATTAAATGAGCGAATCTTACTAGCGAGTGCATTTTAGTTTTTAGTTTGAGCTTTGACAATTTTTAAAAAACTGTAGTCTCTTCTCGGCTTCATCCTTTAAATTATGATATCCACTGTCCTTTCATTGCATGGATACACAATTTCATTACATTATTAATGCATTCAATTGGTAAACTGATACATATAAGAAATATCCAAACATTCATAACATAACTTATCCTTAAAAAACTCTTCTTAACATTATATTTATTAATCTTGTTAACAGTAATTTTGTAATAGTACTGAGATAATTCATGATTACTTAAACGTGGACAAACATTTAAACACACGTTTATATACGTTTCATGATTAACACAAAATGAAACTTGAAAATTTCCAAAAATCTAAAACTTTCTTTTAATTTTTTCCTTAATTTGAAAGTTTTAGTTATACACTATTTGTTATATACAATTATATATTTAGAATAATTTTACTTATTCGAAGAAATAAACGAATGGGATTCAAAAATGTTATGTAGACAGAATTTTGAAGCTGTCATCATCTGCTACTTCATTTTACTATATTTACATTTCTGTTTCTAATAATTGTATGAATCCTGTTCGAATTTGCTGCTGAAATGTAATTACCACGTTTTTATATTAAACATAAACATAATCATATTATGTATAATAATTTGGTAAAGCTGTATGTTAAAGCTATGTTAATTTTACTACAATTTTTTTTAATCAGGAATAATAAATCGCTTAGACTATCTTGTCGACATTGGAGTCGACACAATCAGATTAAGTCCTATTTATTCATCACCGTTAAAAGATTCAGGATATGATATTTTGAATCACACAGACATAGATCCTATTTATGGAGATTTTGATGATTTTGATAAATTAGTAGATGAAGTTCATAAAAAAGGTAAAACAAACTAATATTTTATTTGTTTTAACTAAAATCTTATTTTACAATTTTCTATTCTATAGATCTAAAAATTATTTTGGATATTATTCCAAATCATTCTAGTAGTGAACATGAATGGTTTCTTTCTTCAGCTACTGAAAAAGAACCTTATGATGATTACTATATTTGGGCTGACGGAAAAATTGAAGGCAATAAACTAGTACCTCCTAATAACTGGGTAACAAATGCTACACATCTGTATTAATTACTTTCAGAAATAAATTAATTAATAGTTTATCGTGCAATGTATATTTCAGAAAAGTGAATATAGTGATGAAGAGGGATCGGCATGGACTTGGAATATGAAAAGAAAGCAATGGTATTATCACAAATTTCACTCTACTGAACCAGATTTAAATTTACGAAATGAAGACGTCATCGAAGAAATTTTGGTAAGAACATTTAAACACAAATTTTATAAGAATACAATTTGTCGATACATATGTACATTTATTTACTATGTTAATAATTTTATTGTTAGAACATCTTTGATTTTTGGCTTGAAAAAGGAGTTGATGGATTTTGTATTCATGGAATATCTTATTTATATGAAAACGAAGATTTACTTGACGAATCACCAGATAAAGAGAAAAATAATGATGATTCTAAAGATGATGATGATGATGATGATGATGATGATGACGACGATGATGATGATGAGACGTGTACTGTTGGATTGACAGAAAATATAGCTTTGATACAAAGAATTAGTCAACATATTGATGAATGGGTTAAAAAAAATAATGGAGAACCAAAGTATGTTTTTAATAGAATGTAATTGCAATAATTAAATTTTATTTTTAATTATAAAAATAACTATTACAGATTACTACTAGGGGAAATAGATGAACAAGATGATAATATTATTGCTTATTATGGAAATGAAACTTCTTCCGGTATTACACCTTTAAATTTAGCCTTTATTTCTAAACTAAATGACAGTAGTGATGCAGGTGATATCAAAGATATTGTCGATAATTGGCTGAAAAGTCTCCCAGAAGGTGCGGAGACTAATTGGATGGTATGTCAATATTTATTTCACTCAAAATATAGTTTAAATATATTACTGAAAGTATTATTGACGACTTCGATTATAACTCCTAATTTGCATAGTATTAACTTATGAAATACTTCACGAGATTTGTATACTCAAATTTGAAGAAATAACTACGATATTAAAATAATTTTTTACATAAAATATATTTATTTTGTATACAATTATCTATTTATTATATACTATTAGTACTCTAGTATTAGTATTAGTATTATTATATATTATTAGTACTCTACACAATTTTAGAACGTAAAATGATATTAAATTTATTTTTGTAGCTTTCTAATCAAGATATCTCAAGAGCTTCGTCAAGGCTAAATTCGGGTATCATGGATGGACTTTATATGCTTACATTGTTATTACCAGGACAAGCAATCACATACTATGGGGAAGAAATTGGAATGTTAAATAACACGAATATATCATGGGATGATACTATTGATATAAAAGGTCTTGAAAGAGATAAAGAAACATACGACGATTATTCCAGAGACCCTTTCAGAACACCAATGCAATGGGATGATACCGTATCTGCTGGATTTTCGACTAATGAAACTACATTCCTTCCTGTGAACCCTGATTACGTCGAAATTAATGTTAATAAACAATTACATGATTCCGATAGTGATTTAAAAGCTTATACAAAATTGTCAATTCTAAGGGAGAATCGAATATTTACCCATGGGACTTATGATATTGATGCTGTGAATGATGATAAAATACTAATCTTAAAAAGGTTTACATATATAAATATAATAATTTGATTTAGTATTAACTTTTAAATCTCCCAAAGAAAATTAAAAAAATTGTGTTTTAATCTAGATCTTTGGACAACGATACTTGTTTAGTGCTTATAAACTTTGGATGTGCTAAAGAAACAGTAAATTTGACTGCTTTATATCCAAATTTAGAAGAAGATTTACAAGTTATGGTCGACTCCAGTAATGTTGATGTTGAAAAGTAAGTTTGAATAAAAATAAAATATAAAATTTAGTTTTATAACGTAGTAAGCTTGAATGAAAAATATTTATTCTAACTATTTTTATGTACATTAAGAGAAAACGATGAGGATGACGATAATGATATAGAAAATGACGCTTTCGTACTGGACGCTAATGCAGCTGTCGTTCTTTGTGATAGAGACGATTTTGCAGATTTTCCATCTGAAGACACAACAATCGGTAGATAAAAATATTACTTTGATAAAAAGTTATACCTTTACAATATATACAATTTTAATGTATTTTTATTCGCGTATGAAGGTGAAGAGACAACAACAGATGATGACGATTCAGGTGATGATGATTCTCCAGACTCAGAAACAACAGAACCTGCCACAACATCATCTGATAATCCAGAATCAGAAGAGGATGATGATCCTACCTCAGAGGCTGATACTTCACATTCAAACAGCATACATCATTCACTTCAAATGATTATCATTATTCAGCTCCTCTTATTACTATTAATGTTGCGAAAATCTACACACCTGTAAAAAATTGAATAATGAAACATCCTATTTTTAAGTTTATTATATTAAAACATTTTTAAAAACTTCTTTTATTTAAGTTTACAAATAATGATTAATTTTTAACAAATTTAGTTTACAAAATAAAAAAATTAAATCGTATGCTTAATGGCAATATATATCAAATCAGTATACATAAGCAGAATCTATTCTTAAAAATAAAAATGTGTAAAAATATAACTTTTCACAAATTTGTTTGTAAAGGGTTTAAATTTTTATTATAAATTTTAATAATCATCTCATTAGAATATTTTCTGCAAAGATATAAAATATTTCGAATAATGATTTTAAAATCTAATCGTACAGAAAAAGATAAAGACAGATATAAACATTGATAGTTACAGCTATATAGCTAATATAACATTTATATGTATTGAAGAAACAATCCATTATCTTGTTCAAATATACAGTACCTCTCAGTTTAATAATATTCGTCGTGATAGCTACTCAAGCTTTAAACTTTTAATAGTCAAGTAAAAGGAAAATTTTCTCAGTAATGAAAGGCGCACATATGAACAACCATTTGTACGTGAAATACACTACGTTACAGTATTCATGTTGTTGTCTTAATTCAGCAGTCATATAATTTATCATTCGTATGCGAATTAAGAGCATTTTTCATGCATCAGTTGCTATAGAAAGTGAACAACTTACGAATTACATAGCATTTCAGAAATGTAAGAAAAATGATGGCAAAAGAAAATTCGTATCTCTTGAGCAATTTAGATATCATGCGGATCGACATTCCCGAGGAAAAGTACAACCGACAAGGTATATCCAAAAATTTATTACTGTTATGACTTCAATTTTTTTCCATTTTACAAACGAATATTTCATTTTATTTACCAACAAAACTAGTATTTTCAATCATGTGTGAAAAAATGAGTTTAAATCTATACATTAATGAACTATAACTAAAAGATAAATATAATTGATTTCTAGCAAGTGAATGTATTACTATAGATTTGAATATAAATTTTTACTATGAGTCTAAAATATTATTGAATTTATGGAACATCATAATTATTATATTTTTAGAACTAACCAAAGAAGATTTAGAATATTATACGGTACATCCTTTGTGGATTAAAGTACGACTTTGCTTATTTTGGTTTTTTTGGATGGCTTTTCTTGTAGTCTTGATTTTATCAATATTTACGTACTCCTGCACGTTTCCTTCAATGTGCTGATAGTGCCTCACAGATTCATTCTCTACAAATCAAATGGTATAACTATACACATCTTTATAGATTTTTGCAAAATTTGTTAATGACTTGAACGAAAAAATCTATACGGATAGCAGATATGAAACGCTGATATAAAAATGATAATATCGTATACTGCAACAGGGATTTATCTAAGATGATGATAATCTAAAGACTGTTATGGAAAATAAAGATATAATATTATAAGCTAAATGAGTAAATAATTACATTTTTCAATAGTGAATTATAGTAATATTTGCTTTAAGAATTTTATTTTATATTATTTTAACGTAATTTACTTTTAATTTTATGACTTTGAAATATGTTTTAAGAAAAAGAATTGTAAATAATTCATTATTAATACATTTTTTTAATAATAAGTATTGTAATGTATCTTTAAATCAAATAATTATACGACCTTAACTATATTGCTATTATATTATTTACTTTGCTTAAATCTCAACTAAAAAGTATTTTATTTTCAATATTGTATTTATAATGTTGTTTTTAAATAAAAATTTTAATTTACATATTTTTATTGTTATATGAATTTTCCCATATTAATTACTTATTAATTGATTAAAAGGTAATAATACTAAAGAAGCACTTAATACTTAATATTAATATTAATGTCAATATCAATAGTAATCAATATATTCATATTTGTATATCAGATGAAGCTTAATATAATTAAATGTTATAATTAAACGTACGTATGTATAAAATTCTTTTAGTAAAATAAATTTAAAAATTTTAAATGAATTTCTTGACTAACTTAACTTGACTAACATTGTATTTGTTTTCTATTAATAATATTTAATAAAAATACGTTAATGTTAAAGAATGTAAATGTTTCTGTATACATATAAACATATACCTTGACCAATATATAATTATTAAGCAGCATTAGCTCAGTGATAGCGTTATAATCACGGAAACAATCTCAGAAACAACTCTGTTCGACGGACTGGAGTTCGGTTCCCTGCGAAATTACCTGGACTTACTTGTAAGAGTTTTTCACTATGAAAAACACCCAGGATCTTGACTGTTTTCTTGCGGGTTTTTTTAATTGAAATTTTCCTGCAGAAAATCTAGATTTTCTCTTTTCTTGCGTAAGTCTAAGTTGAATTGCGAAACAGTACTAGGGTACTTTTAAAGCAGAAAAGAATTAAGATATTGTAAAACCAGTGAGTTAACCCAATGCATTAGGCAGGGAACGTCGACCTTACCGGTGAGAAACTCATTTCACAGATGGTACCTTCTTCGGGAGACTAGAGTGTACACTGTTTCCTTGTTAAAAACAAGGTTGTGCGTTGCATGCATCCTACCCACACCGGGAACGCTGCCAATAGAGGAAATGCAAAGAAAGAAATTAATGTAATATTCATTCAGAATAAAGGATTGATAAAAGATGGAATACTGGTACCACACGAAGGTAATTGAAGTCCTCATAGAAGGCCTTCACCGCTACTTAGTATACAACAGCTATAGAGTAAAGAATTAAAAAAATAAATGTATAATTATGTATATTTATCAATAATAATAGATTACCTAATATGCACGAAATTATGGATCGATCAAATGCATTCATAAACATGTATAATATTTTGAAGTCAAATTTCGGGTATAACGACGTACAATTGCGCATGCATTCAAATACGTAATTTATAGAATAATTCATAACAATGTTTGTACAGACTATAGATTAATTTTTCTCCAAAAACTTTTTTAATAGGTAAATATTTATTTGAAATTATTCATAGTATGTATCAAATTTAATATATACATATGTTACACTATAATATTTGTTGTCCCCGCGTTTATTTATACAATGGTTTAATACAAGTTTTTGTCACAAAACGCGTTTTTGTAAACTGAATAATTGAAAAATGAATTATCATTTTATCATAATCAAAAAGTATGACAATGTATTTGTACGTATGTTAAACTATAGCAATAAATTTAAGTATATGAATGTGCCCTCGAACTCAAGTTTCCGCTAAACGGATAAGTGCATTATAAGCACCTAAGCTATGAGTGTTACAATAGTAATTAGTTTTCTTTCCATAAAATACGACCTAGTTAATCATAATTTACACATACGTGCTTATACTGATATTTACATTACGTTTTCTAAACTTTAATCAAATGCGATTGCCGTTAAGTAATCTATGTAGTAAATTTAGTACAATATTGTAAATTTCAGTCTGTTTAAATCTTATTAAAATATAAAAAGTTTAAATCTTAAATAATTCAAAACAGGACGAATGATACAATGAAGAAAATAGGATTTCGATTCTAAATATGAATGAATATCAAAATAATAAATATTATCTTAATAAATATAGGATTAACGAGAATCATTTAAATGGTTGAAAATAAGAGCAGAACTCATTTCAAAAATCGGGTAAAAAATAGTTGAAATACTAGTTAAACTACTTAAAGATAAGTCTTAAGAACATTGTTCAGGTGGATCCTTAGCAATAATGATATATTTATATATATATATATATATACATATATGTGACTAGTATAGAGCTTAAGTTTAATAAAATAATAACGCATTTATATTTTAAAAATATATTTTTAAATTGTGATAAAGAAAAATTAACAGTGATGATATCAAAAGTAATTAAATTATAGTACCGTGACTTAGAAATAAAAATAATTCGTGACTATACTATAATTCAAAATATAAAACACAGTCTCTTTCATCATAGTTTAAAAGTATATAGGGAAACACGATTCATGTTACTATAATATAATCATTATTTTTATTATATTTATCGTATTTTCATTAATTATTCCACTAAAGATACACATATTCCAGTATAAGAAATTTATATAAATAAGGTCACCGCTATTGTAATACATATTAAAATATTAATAGTATCTTGTTTTTCAGATCTTTTACTATTATCACAGATGTATTAAATTTTATAATATTCGTAAAAAACGTAAAACTATTATTATTTAGTGCATTGTATGTATATATATATATGCACATTAGATTTGTCAATTTATTTATATCAAATAAATTCTTCAATTCATTCACAGCTTGAGGAGACAAAGTGTCAGTTTGATTTATACCTTTTTCTACAATGCAATATCTAGTCAGGTATGTATTTTATCAAATGCTAAAATGTATCTGCTTAATAATTCAAGACAATTTTTTTATTTAACTAATTTATTTAAAATAAAAATTGAATTTTAATTTATTTCCAGTTTAGTCAATCATTTTAGTTTAAATCCACCATATCTTCTGCAAAATTTTCGAAAATTTCTCCTTTTTTGTGTTTTCATTGGAATAGTTATTCTAGATGTTTCAGAAGCAACTTGCGTAAGTCTAAAACAATTAAAAAATTTTTGTGACAGTATAGAATTAAAAAAGTTTTGTAATACATGCATAAAATAAATTATGTTTTTTCATATACTTTATCATTAAATATATTGTCTAAAACAGATTGCGCTGCAAAGATAAGAGTTATGATTTTCATGTAATTATTGTATTTTAATAATTATGAAGACAACAATCTACAATATATACTTTATAATTATAAGTTTTTACAATGTAGATATATTATTAAAAATTAATTAGTATATTCTTACTTAGTTATTTTAAACAGTTTTATTTCATAATGCAATTTAATTTTATATTGACAGCCTTTAATGAAATATAATAATTTTAACTTAATCTACTCTATAGTTTGGTGTATTTAAACCAAGTGCTAAAGCAAAAAGTCCTGGACAGATTTATGCAGAATGTTTGACTGCGGCTACAGCACACTGCAAGCACCTATATGGTATAGCCAACTCTGATTGTATGGTATGTAATTTATTAATATACATTTAAAAATTTATTACAAACCAAATATTACAAACTATTATTAATACATAATTAATCCAATAAGTATCATAATTTTGGTGTTTTTTTTTACTTTAAGAATGATTTTTTGAAGTGCCACAATTGCAATCCGCCATCAAGAAGAAACAAAATTAGATGAAAGATTCTGCATGTCGTAACACTAATTTATCGAATATATTTGTAATTTTAATAAAAATTAAAAAATTTAAACTTTAAGCATTATTGTTTTGAATTCCTTTCTTTGAATAGTTGTTACTTTTATAAGATAAAATTATAAATTAAAAGAATAGAAAAAACGTTTTTAGCTCGATCAAAGGAAATAAGTTATGAGTACCGGTATTTGCATTAAAATACATTTTTTATATATTGATAGATTTTTCTTTCAAAATTTTCGAAATGTTTGTAGCCAGGTATTAGTAAAAAGTAGATTTATTAAAAATTTTGACATGTATTCGTAATAAATTATATATTTACGATGTGTATATTACTGTAAGTCCCTTTTGAAAAAATGTAGATAGTTATCCAAATAGATTATTCATATGTATTTCTATGTAGATACACAACTGAATTGACTATATTCCCTGTAAATTCCACAAAGATTTCACATAAATTTCATTATTTAATTTTTCAAAAAATTTACGTAAAGATACATAATTGATCCACATTGAATCTAGTCAACCCAGTTAAATATACATATGGAAATACATGTGAAAAATCAATCTGGTTATCCATCAATATTTTTCAATAGCAATAATAAATAAATAGTCTACCACATACGTATACCATCTCTTGCAATAAGCTACGAAATAAGTCCAAACCCGAATAATTCTGAAATCAACCATGTTAAGTTCGAAAACACAAAATAATATAATAGAAATAATTTTTTATAATTATTATAAATAATTCTATTAATTTTTAACTGTGAGTTTTTATTTTTAATCGAGGTTAAGATATATATATAAAATACGTAATAATTGCCAGCTCATAAAAATACTTAAAATTTAAGAATATATTATGAAATTTGCTTATAAATAAAACAATAGTTTAAAGATACAATAAGAATGGGCTTTGTTAACCATACATCGTAATACTTATTCGTTGATTAGCACCGAAAAAGGAACATAAATAAAACGACATTAGATAAAATTAAAAAAAAATAAAACAATAAGCCTGAGAGTAATTGAACATTTCTTTCTGTCCTAAAAACCAATCAAATTTGTGCAACTTCTGAATACTCAGAGTTGGAGATTCATAAATGATTAAAAAATATTAAAAAATATAATGCAACAACAGTCACTCATCGCGAGGTCACACGTGCACTCTGTACAAAATCTCTAAAAATTAATCGCAAGTAATGATGAATTTGATATAAATTAATCGTATATTAGCTACTTCATAAAATTATTAAACATTTTATAATACAACCAAGATATATAGATATCTTTTGAAATATATGCTCGTAGTTCAAGAAAATAACTAGTCAGGTAATCATAAACCTTTTTACCGCGGATATAAATCTAAATAATGATGTTTTATAAATAATTAATTTTAAATAAAAAGAAATTTTATTCAATGTTTATAGGTATAATATATCTGCTGCAGAATTTCGAATATGTTAGGAAACTTTCTCGTCATCTGTATCTTGATTATATGTATAATATATAATTCACAACCCGGATGTGTGAGTAGAATAAATAAAATATAATTTTATATTTTATATATAACATAAATCATATGTTAATTATTTTTAATTATATTATTTATTCTTAAATACATTAATTCCTACAAAAAATAGATTTACATAATATAGTGTAGTGTATTATTAGTTAAAAATTAGAAATGGTATAATCATGCAATATGAACATCATAAATTTATGTACAAATATACAATCTTAAAATATAATAATGCTTTTCGTTAATGTTTAATAAAAGTTAATTTTGGCCGATGTTAAGATATTTTTTATCATAAACTAATGATGCTTATTTGCATAAAGTATCATCTCTGTTCAAACAAGTTATATTGATATCACAAGCTGCAAATATCTTCTAAAATTTTTGTATTAATCATATAAAAAATGTATAATATTTCGTACTATTTTATACCAACATGTTTCATTCTTATTTTGTACAATTTAAAAATCGTAATTTTCATAATATAAATTGAAATAATAAGATTTTCAAAGAAATATTTTATAATTGTAAATATACTTACAGTACACTATTAATTTAATAGATTATCATAAATTAATTATAATTTTTATTATTTTATCCATATTTGATACTTAATTGAACTTTACATATAAACAATAATTAAATTAAGAAAATATAGTTTGATAAAAACATTGGCTTAACATTCTTCTAGTGTGGTATATTCAAACCGAGTTCAAAAACACCTGGGAAAATTTACGCAGAATGCTGGAGATCGGCTACAGAAGAATGCAAGTACTTTCTAATTAGTACGATGCTAACAGATTGTAGGGTATGTAAATTATCGTAGCATCAAAATTTTCTGCAAGACGAATGAGACGAATAATATCATATTATTTTTTTAACTTTAAGAATGCCTACATGCTTCGTCATAATTGCAGTTGGTAATCAAGAGTTATGATGTAGTGGATAATAGTACGCGTATTAAGAAGGTTTAGATTGATTGTACTAAAATTAAACCTACATGATCAATTTATTAAAAAATGTTGATAATCTATTTTACAAATTAGTGTTCAATAAACTATATTTAAAAGTCATGCGCAAACTCCCTCGTGGTCGTTTCTTCCCCCGATCTGGTGTGGAACCCGCATACGTCTGCGGGTTAATTTTAAAGCTATTAATTATAATAAGATGGATTGCGTGTAGATAATGTAATTATAAAGATATACGAACTGTCTTAGATGTTATTACACAAACTGAACTGCAGTATTGCGTTGTCAATAAATCTAAAGATATTAAATATAAGAAAAATGCAGCTCTGCATTTTGTCATGAGGACATCTTTTTATTTTACTATGCCTTTTCGACACATGGATGTGACATCGGTCATAATGGCAAATCGTACATTTTAGTTTATGTAGCATAAACGAGAGTATGAATCTTACATGTAAACATGTACCATAATTTAATATTAGGAATATACAAAGAGGGTGTGTAAAATGGTATATAGACGTATCGGATCGCACACGTTTAGGTTGGTTTTACATTTAGTGATTCGCTCTTGATCTACTAGTTGTTACAGTGAATAACTTCGGTAAAACCCAAGAGAATCGTAGACCTTCAATAAGGAAATTTGAAACCAGGGAATTTTATTAATGTTATAGCAGTGAACAATAGTCAAGGCTCAAGTCGAGGTAATGTTTGTTCGTATGGGTTTGTTATAAGTTTCAGAATGATGTTATGCAGCCGTTTAATTATATACTGCTACAATGTAATGGAATCCAATGAAAGTGAACGCTGTTATTGTTGTGAGATTCGTAAACTTTATATTTAATGCTCGATTTAATGCTTAAATTAATATCGTATGCGTCATCAAGAGCAATGCATTCCTCTGTAAAAATATAAAAGTATTTTTCTTTATGCAACGTGAAACTGTTGATTTGCTAATCTATCATCTGCATCAATTTTAAGTACAGTAATTTAATTTGTGTAGCCGTATGTTACAGATCAACGGGAATAAGTTAATCTGAACATATTACAGTAAACTATATTGCAAATTACACATTGAAGGTCACGTAAAGAAGCGTTTTGTCTTGCGTTTTGTGACTCGCTAACTTCACTAGCTTCAGAAACAACTCGTAAACGACATTGAATTAGGTGTACTCATTATACTAATTGTTTTCCGCAAATTCTGTGATAAATTTAAGTTAAAAATCTGAAGTTAAATATCTATTATACACATTCAAGCAAAAGCAAGACTTTTATTCTTATTGCAATATTCATTATTTTTATGCAATACATATATAATGTATATTATGAATTATTTTACTGACGTAAGATTAAAAGAAGCCCTACATTTTTAAAAGTTACAGCAATTAACCGAATAAATTTTTTATTTTTGTTATCTATGAGATTTACTGTAATTATATTTTTAGTATTGTATGATAATTCATTAAATTATTTTTTATGTAATCTGGAATACAGTGAGTTGTCGATAATACAGAAAATTGGTTTCATTTCAACGTCCTGTTAACACTTTAATACTGTACAATATTTACGTAATATTTGTTTATCATAAAATAAAAAGGAAGTTTTTTACTCATAATTTACAAAATATTTTATTGCATTCCGTATTTTTCATGTAATTGTGAATTTTTTAAATGTATTATTAAATCAATGAAGACTTCTAAAATAATCAAAAATATATTAAACATAAGATGTATTAAAGTTATGTTTTCTGTTTCAGACTGGATCAACAATCAAGGCACCCGCATTTATTGCAAGAATCTATGATCTAAAATTATGCCACAATAAATTTTCATTAGTTGGATGTAGTTATTAAGATAATCTTGATGATAATGAACTCTTTAAATCGTTGAATACAGTTTACTTGGATATTAATTAAAATTTTCCCATTAGTTTCATCAAGTAAAGCACTTAATGAATTCAAATGAATGTATTTTAGTAATAAATCGATATTTTCTTTGTTCGATACGCGCATGCTCGTCAGCTCATTTGCTCGAATGGGACACCAAGAAAAACGAGAGCAACGTCGTCGTGGCACCCCTGTAAAAATTCCGTTGTCATTACTCATTGTGTAGTCGAATTTCGTCGACTCACGGGTCGACCATTTTCATCACGCTTTCTTATATACGCGTAATTACAAGAAGCTTTTCGAAAATCTCTGAATTCTCGTCCTGGAAATTGATTTTCATCTTAAACGTAATCAACCCTCAAATAAGCGCCCTAAAGTGTAAGTATATAATTACTATTATTTAAAAGCTCAATGCATCCCTTAAAAGCCATGCCAGACGCGAAAATTGAAACGTAGATTCTTAGTCTACTTTGCCTTAAGCGATCGAGTAAAAACAACCCTATCCGAACCCACGCGCGCTGCTTATAACTCTATAGCTGTATTCAAACAGGTTTCCTCGTTTTAGTTGCGTAAGACGTATTCGCTGACCCTGAAACCCCGTTGAGTAAAGAGAGAGGCATGGAGAAGAGTGGGAGGCTAGACTCGGATAGTAACGAGTCGGCTGGCAACGGAACAGCCACGAAAGAAGCGCAGTCGGACCCAATTTTAGTCCAGCCCTCGTACAAGCAACTACCCGACGAAGACATTAATTGGCAAACTAAAAACAATACTAGCAGCGACGAGACAAAAAACTCAGTTGTCGAAATGGGTAAGCAAAATGGTATGGATGGCGAGGTCGATGATGATGCACAAGAACGAATGCTTAAAGATGATGTAAAGCTGGCAGTTGTACCCAGCAAAGATGTCTCTGAGGTGAGTTGACCTCATTCTATGCTATTTCTTTTTTTTTATAATGACTATTTGTAAATCAAAATAGTTAATTATTGATACAGAATTAATACAAGCTTATATTTCACCTTAACACTTTCTTTATCAAATTTATGCTAACTGCTAAAATTATTAATAAAATTTATTAGTTTTGACATTGACATTATACATATTGCTCCAATTAAAATATTTATATTGATATTATTATTGCTATACCTCACTCGTGATAAAGAATCATTCCAGAATCTAAAGTCATTTTATCATACTCTCACTCTTAATTGATATTTCTAAAGAAGAGTTAGGTTCATTCCAGTTATATTAACCATTTCCTGTTATGCCATTCTTTCTATAAACTCTCTTCAAATAAAATTGTGTTTAAAGCTCAGTATTAAACTGTGTACAAAATGTTATTGCCGACTGAATACTATAACATTAAATTTTTTAGGTAAAATTTATCTCTGAAAATGGAGATGCTAAAATTGATATTGAAACAGTCAAACAGTCATTTTCTGGAATGGGTAAAGCAGAATTAATGAAATATGCCAATGATCCATTTTGGATAAAACTGCGATGGTTTCTATTTATTGCATTTTGGTTACTTTGGGCTGCCATGTTGGCTGGAGCTATTGCAATTATTGTGATTGCACCTAGATGCTCTGCACCAGAACCAAAGAAATGGTGGGAGAAAAGTGCCATAGTTAGATTAGATCCTTCAGATACACCTACAAAGGATTTAAATGGCTTAGAATCGCTTCTGAACATTCTTGAAGATCAAAGCATTAAAGCTATTTCTCTGCATTCAATTCTAAAAGAAACAGCACCTGGTAAATTAATTTGATTTTTAAAGTAGTCAAATAAAAATTTATCGAAATATATCATTTTTATAAAGTTAAAAAATAATTTAATTATTGCTACTTTTTTGCTTACACAGGTCACATAGAAGATTTCAAAGATATTAATTCAAAAATTGGATTATTTGATGATTTTAAAAAATTCATAAAAACTGCTAAAGACAAGAACCAAAATGTTATTTTGGAATTAGATCCAAATCATTCTTCTGATCAACATCCATGGTTCGTACAGTCAGTCGATAGAGTAGAACCTTATACATCATACTATGTATGGGCAGATGGAAAAGTATCTGCTGAAAGTAGAACAGTCATGCCTCCAAATAATTGGGTAAAGATTCTTTTAATAAACTTTTTTTATGTTTAGTTATGCGTAACATTGTATTTCTACTACAGCTCAGTTTAAATGGAGGATCAGCATGGAAATTCAATGAAAAGAGATCACAATTCTATTTACATCAATTTAATGAAAGTCAACCTGATCTTAATTACAACAATCCAGCTGTCATTGCAGAATTTTCAGTATGTTTTTAATAATTAAAAATAGATTTTTTATTTATTAGTAAAATTAATAATGATTTCTTTTTAATACTAGAACATTCTCAAGCATTGGTTAAAATTAGATGTTAAAGGCTTTAGACTTGCTAATACTCGTTACTTGGTAGAGGATCCAAGTTTATTGGATGATTTACCAAGTACAACTTATCCTGCTGATTCAGGATCATATCAATCACTCATTCATGTACACACAAGAGATCATTCTCAAAACGCTATAATTCTTAAGGAATGGCGAGATATTGTTTTGAATTACACTAATGGAGATGGGTAAGAGTATCAATAAAAAAATTTATTAGAAAATTAATTAACAAAATATGTAATTTATTTGTGTATTGCAGATTATTTGCATTAAGTGATGAAATAGGACACGATTTTCTACAAATGAATAACAAAGAGAATACTTTAGTTCATTTACCACAAAGTATACATTTTTCAGCAAAGATTGAGCCAACTGTAACAGCTTCTGCATTAAACAAAAGTATTTCACAAGATTTGAAATTTGCTCCTTGGCCAAGCATAGATGTAAATAACATTGCTTAAACAATATTCAAACATTTGTGTTTAAGTTTTATTAAATTGAGTTTGTGTATTTCAGTTAAATGGTAAAGAAGTCAGTTTAAGAAAAAAAATACATGCTGAAGTAGCTGACAGCTTAATATTAATGACAATGTTACTTCCTGCTACACCTATACTAAAAGTAAATGATACTATTTCTGCTAAAGAAGCTTTTTCAGCTCTTTCAGAAGCTCGCAAGAGTTTACCATTCTTATATGGAGAAATTAAAACAGATGTTCTTAATAATGGAACAGTATTTGTATACACGCGGTAAGCAAAATATGACTATTGCTGTTATTAATTGAAAATTAACTTGGTGATGGTTAATGGTGACATGATGACGGTTTCAAATTGAAAGTAAAGTTTTCTAACTCTTTTATTTGGAAGATCTTATTACATGTTTAACAATTAACTAATAATTCATTCAATAACTAATAAATTTGCGTTAAAATAACCCTACCTGGAACTGGTAAAATTTTAAGTACAGGTGAAAATACATAACTCTGGTCTATATTAAATTTTTTAAACCTAACATTTTACTGATGTTTTTTGTCATAGAAATAACTTTTTGTAAATTTTTAATAATATTTAACTTAGTAAGCTAACTAAACATGATTTGTTCCATGCTTCATTCTTTTTGGATTTAGAAACTGGTGAGTTGTAAACTAACACACTTTAAAATGCTTTTTATTCAATTTATTATTTACACGTATTTTGAATATATATTATTTACATAGGATGAAAAGCGGTAACCCTGGATATTTAGTTGCCTACAATAGTGCACAATATAATAGTACTATTGATGTAACAACTATACCTCATGTTTCTGAAGAAGTTAATGTATTTGCAAAGAGTCCTAATTATGTGGAAAAATTAGATAATACTGTGTAAGTAAATACTGCGAATGTAAATATCAAATTTATTAGATTCAATAAATCTGAATATATTTTTTGTTTCAGAAAATTGATGTCAAACAGTATACCAATATCACCTAAAAGTACATTAGTTGTAACTTTTGTTCCAAAAACATAAAAATAAAATAATCTAGAAGTTTAAATGTATTCAAGCATAATTATATAAGCATTAAACAAAAATGAAAAATATTGTGTTTTTTACTTTATTGTGAAAGTAATTTTATTATCCCATATTAAATAAACTTTTTATTTACATAAAAAAAATATTTTATTATAACTTAACCTAAGCACTTTGTACATTATTTATACAAGATAAATTTCTTATGATACTTTTTTATCATTACTCAATATGAAGTTTATGAGGATCAGTGAATCTAGCAGTAAGAATATAAAATAATGCTGGCAGTGGTACTAGGGCAAGCATTGCTGGATGAATACTTGAACCTCGTAAAGTAGCTATAGCTATAACGCCATAACCATGTAATAACCAGTGACCCAAAATTACAACAACATTTTTAACATCCAAAATTGAACTAAGAAGTAATGATTTCATAGTCTGAAAATTTTTGAATTATGTGTAATTATAGATTTCCTATGTATGACATTAATTTGTTTTTTTAAAAATTACCTGATTCAATTTAAATGCAAAATGTGCAGCATTTGAAAGAACTGACAAAATAATTGTAATATATGGAAAAGAATAATCTGAAACATTTTTTAATTAAATATAATAAAATATAAATGTTCTATTGGAAGTCTTAGAAATAACTTACAAATTAATCCACTTCCAACAGCATGTAACAAAGCTAGGATTGGAAAAAAATATAAAGCAGCATAAACAGAAAACTTTCCTTTCTTTGGCAGAAATTTCTTTGCTATGAGAGGTCGTATTATTAGCATTAATATTACTGCAAAGGCATAAAATATAAATACCATTGTATATCTAAAAAAAGAAAGCGTATCAATAAATAATTGAACAAATCTAAACAGATGATATTTAAAGTATATAATAGTAAAGTAAGACAACATATCAAAATCTTTAACTTTGTGATGTATTTTTCTTAATACTCACAAAGGGTATACAGCTTCCTGTGTACAATGTAATGTACTTTCATAATTAGGGCTAGGATTGTGAAGCAATGTGTACCAATCTGATAATCGACGAACTTTGCATGATTTTATATTAAAAGAACCCATTGGATCTGTCAATTGCAAAGTAATAAGAGATGCAGTCAATATTTCAAATAAAGCAGATAAGTGCAATGCTATAACTTCTTTTGGAATGTTACGTCTCATTGCAACCATATCAATGCAGAACCAATGAAGAACAAGTGCAATTAATGCCATGAAAACAAGATACAGCCAATCATATAATGTAGGCACATCTTCACATGAAACACATGCTGAAGACATATTTGTTCTAAAACCTCGGGGACAGGCCCCACAATCAGTCCAATTTCCATCTGGTAATAACTCTCTTCCACAATATAAACCAGGGCATCGCACCAGGAAACTCATTTTATTTATATTATCCTTAGTCATCTCCAATTCATGTTTTCGAGTTTTTGTTGTTGCGTCAACAAAACGCCTTGTCACTAAAAATATTAATTATTGAATTGTAAAATAACCCGTGTATTAAATTTAAATACGATATAATTGTTAAAAGGTACCATATTTGAATGTTATAAATTTCACTCGATTGTAGGTTATGTTTACGTTATTTTTACTATGATTTATTAGTCATGATTCAATTTCATTCATAGCTGCCCAAAGAAAGAGAACTTTAAAAATAAAAAATTTGCCCATAATATTCTTACTCCTTCGAAAACACTCAAATAACATAGGTATAAAGATCATTCACAACCCCACAAAGTGTTCACGTGTAATATGAACCGTAACAAATCCGGAGACGTATTTCTTGGTTTTATTTTCCAATATCGTTATTTATTGTAAGTTATTTTCTTTATTTTATATTTGAGGGGACAAGTAAAACTCCTTGTTTATTATGTAAAGTATAGCAAGTATAGTCAGTTATGAAATTATTGACACTTCGATCTCCTCAGATCTCCTGCGACGTTTAGTCACGTCGCGTATGCAGTAAGTTACCACACTTACAAGCACTGCACGTATAGTGAATAGTCATTCCTAATATTTGCAGTATTGAGATGCAATAAGTACCTTATAGCCAACACTTAGCAACATATAATAAATGCATAATAAATGCAAATAAGAATACATATAGAATTTGCACATGAGTAGAGTAGTTGTGTCTATACTACATAAATTGGAAATTGATCATACAACCACATAAGAAAACAAGAAAAAAAATCATTACTAATTGAAAGTACCAAATAAAAACAATAACTTTTAACTGAAAATAATCAGTATATATCTTTATTACATTAACCTATGTATTTTTATTAAATGAATGAATATAAATAATACAAAGAAACACTTTTTATAATTATTAAAAAATAATTTTATTTTAAGTTTTGAATTTGAGATATTGTCTATTCATTGTTATTGCATGAAAAATGGTCAAATTATTAAAAAATTTATTCAAATTTTATTTACTGTAATGTTAATCACCTAAATATTTAGTTATGTTTAATAAATGAATTAAATTTAATATTGAGTTTAATGCTGGTCATAAATTGACTTACATTTATGAGTTTAATGAATTTCTGAATTATTTTAATCTGATCTGAATAAAATATTATTTCCTTTGATGGCTTGCGTTTATTACCCTACACCATCCTTAACGTTTCTGCATGAACTTACCACGTTAGTAGTATGCACTATGCACTTAAAATATTAGAACTCTACTTAACATCTGTTAAACACATGGTAAGATCTTTTCAAATTTTCCGGGAATGTTCCTCCCATTTAATTCCCATGTGGTGCTGCCCCCTGCAGTTTCCAGATTCGCTGTCTCGTTCATCACTTCGTGCATCATCGGGTAACCCTGAGACCTCCATATGCTTTAACCGAACACAGCCGAAGCTCTCATTGCTATTTTTAGGCACAAGCGTGGGCGCGGGCAGCACCTCTGGTGTTCAAGCTTAAGAAAGTCCATTTTAAGACAAGTCTAGATTCGCGTTTCGACTGTTGCCTTGTAAACATATTCAGTGCCTTACAAAAGCGATTTATACTTTTGACTGTGTCGTGAAAGCTTTTTTAGTGAAAAAAGGTAATTAATTATATCAATACTTGTCTCTTAATTAAACATTCTATTAGATACTTCACAAAAGAGTGCTCTTAGTTTATCTGCTTGTGAAACTGAAGTTTTAAAAGTTATAAGAAAAAGTGATAAGTCAAGGATTTTATAACGAAAACAGTGATAAGACATACAATGCTATTAAAGATTGTTCAAAAGTCAAGATTCTTAATTGACTAATGTCAAAGGATACATACGTTTACGTTTAATATATGTTTGGTTATAAACAAAAGAAAAAAACTATTTTTGAAAAAGGATGAATCACATACAGAATTGATTACGAAATTTTCGTGAAAATTTCGAATATAGGTTTTTGTAGCAAAACATCTGTTTTTAATAAATTTGCAGCTAGCTTTATAAAAATAATTTAATGTTAAATAATACTTAATATTCTTCAAAAAATCTAGTTTTATAGAATTTTAGATTAAACAGTCTTTTGATATTAATTCAATATTTGCACATTGGAAATACATCATTTCACTTAAAAAGTATTCTTTTATTGTTGAACCAGTATCAAACTGACAAATGTCAAATTACATAATTTGAACATTCACAAAATCTGATTAATATTTTTAAAATCAGCCTTTGATTCAAAATAAAAATTATTTTTTAAAAGTAATAATGACAATTAGAGTAAATCTAATGTAAAACATTATCGAATGAATTGTTAAGTTTTTATGATACAGTTTGTATTTGATTGGTTCATATCGATAGAAAAAAAATTATCAAATTATAATGAATGTAATTTTTAACTATGCACCAGCGAGACAGTTTTACAAATTTTTAATCTTTGATCAAGCAACTATAATATTTTAGATCTAAATTGCAGGAGCTAAAAGTAATTGCAGTAAAATATATAACATTATATATTTAATTAAGTATATATGTTCTGTGCCATGTTTGTACTAAAATAAGCCATCATAGTTTTGAACTGGACCCATAATTAAATAAAATTAATAAATATTGTTCTAAATTTTTATTTTAAACACATATCCTTATTTAATTATCAATATCAAATAAATTTTCAAGTATGTTACTATTTATATTAAAACCATATTTTGGAAAAATACTTTGTTTCAATTTATGAATAGATCTATAAAATTGTTGAAAATAAAATAAATTAATGACATTTATGTTAATTATTCGCACTTAATCGTCTGTAATTAATAATTAAATCCTCATTAGCTAATTACTTACACTCTATTGTAGTTGGTATTCATTGCATTTAAAAATGATTACGTTACGGATAATTACGCTAACCGTTAAAAATGAATAAGTATGCTTGGAACGTTATTTTTTAATGTTCTGCTTATACTGGAACGAAGAACAGCGTCATTCTATTACTGATTTCCGCAAAGATTTCTGCGACAGCCGTGACTAATCCTGATGATCAGATATAGAATGAAATTCGTTTCCAACACTATTTCAAATAAACAAAAAAGTTAACAAATTGATTTTGAAGTATATTTCATAAAGTTTTAAAGTATTCGAAAATGATTATGTAATAGAGTAGTATACAGCAGTTATTCTTTTGTGTAAATTATGCTTTATGAAGTAAAGTGTAGGAAGAAATGTTTAATATATCTGTAAAATTTAATTTACAAAATTATTTATGAGATTTGGTTTTTATTAAAAATTATGTTAAAATAGTTTTTTAAACTGTAGAAATTTCCCACATAATATTAATATCTAATTTACAGTTTGTTGTTAGTTTTTTGTTTTTGCCGAATTTAAACATTATAGTTATATAAAGTTTCTATAAACTGATATCTTTATATATATGATCGGCGAATCCTTTTTGGTACGGAATATTGTACGTTTGTGAAGTAAAAATAATTAAACATCCTCGATCTATTGTTATTTTATTGATTTATTTTAAAAAAAGAACAACAAAAATTACAACAGTTCATGTGATAGAAATAGATAGCTTAAACCATAATAGACGATTCAACGATTCATTATAGTAGTCAAATCATTGATCCATGTAGCACTGTATGACTCAAGGTAGAAATGTAAACAAAACTGAAACCTATAAAAAACCTTTTTAAAGTAACGAGCTGAGCGTATTAACAAATCAATAAAATTATAAAGAATTCTAAATAAAATTTTATTCTAAGTATTGTTTAACTGTTTATTTAACTACAAGTAATGTCGCATAAATACTAGAAATAAATAATCTTAATAAATATGTATCTTTTGACAGTTTTTTATATCTTGATTATAAAACTAACAAAACCAAATAACTTGTATTATGAGATTTTATTGTATTTGATATTATCTTTATATAAATTCTATATATTTTTTAATATCTTTTCAGATTCGTCTGGTATTCCGCCTTCCTACCTTTTATCCTCATTTAAATATCCTTTCCTAAACAAATTTACCTTACTTTTTTAGACTTTTTAACAACAATGTGAAGACTGAGAAGGCAGCTACATTACACATTACAAGTTCTAAGTTTTTGCATCTACATGTACAGCATAGCATAAAATCATAGTTATGGTTGGAAAAAAATCTAGTCTATTATCTAGTAAGCATTGTGTATAAATTGCGATTTCGAGACGATATTATAATTATGCCGGAGTCGTTAAAAATTTTAAATTAATTTTATCAATATATGCATATAAATAGGCATTTTTGACAAGCATTTCAAATTCTAATTATTAATTTATTATTATAATTAGAATTTATAACTTTTTCTTAAAGAAATATTGAGCAACTTCTTTCTAATTTAAGAAACTGTTAATCATGTGGAAATATCGTTATATAATTTTTTATTTAATATTGTTCGTAACAAATCAGAAACATATCTGGGCATTTAATGTAGAAACCGACCATTATGCAATTTATAGAGGAGATTCCAAATCAATGTTTGGATATTCTGTAGCAGAATATCGAGATACAAACCATCGTGGTTGGGTAATCGTTGGAGCTCCATTAAACCAAACCAATCAGGTTGGCGTTGAAAACGGTGGAGCAGTGTTTAGATGCGATATAGCGGAAGATAATAGATGTTTTCCGATTGAATTTGATAGAAAAGGTCTTGATTACGTAAGATCTGCAAAAAATCCTAAAAAGGTAGAACCCATTGATGAAAAATCTAATCAGTGGTTTGGTGCAACAATCTCAGCTTCTATGACAGATGGCGGGCCATTATTAGCTTGTGCACCTAAATATCATTGGTTTGGTTACATTAAAGCTAACTGGTCTGTAGCTGGTTTCAAAGATGTTGTTGGTGCATGTTGGCTAACTACCTTGCACGACGGCTCGTCTGTTGAATATTCTCCCTGTCGTAATAATGATACAGCTGGTCATCATCGGCAAGGCATGTGTCAAGCAGGAATAGGTGCTGCTATAACTAAAGATGGAAAACGGTTGTTTATTGGTGCCCCTGGTAGCTGGTATTGGCAAGGGCAATTATTTACCATAGCAAGTAATCAAACACTACCATTTGTACCTGAAAAGAAGCATCAACTTAATAATGGAGAAGGTGCCAACTCATATGAACAATTAAATTTATTGGCAACTAAAGAAGGTCCTGCTTATGAAGACAACAACTATCTTGGATATTCTGTAACAGTAGGAGATTTCCGAGGCGATAGAGATAGCGGTGTAGCTGTTGGAGTCCCACGTGGAGCAGATCTTCATGGAAAGGTATTACTGTTTACCTCTCAACTATTTAATCATCAGAATATAACAGGGGAACAAATGGGTGCATACTTTGGATATGCATTAGCCGTTAATGATATTGATGGTGATAAGCGAGATGATTTGATTGTAACGGCACCTTTTTACACACAACCCGAATTCGCTGGAGTCAAAATAGAAACTGGAAGGATATATGTATTTTACCAAGGCAACGATTCAACACCATATCAAAAGTTTCATTCTAGAGATGGAGAAAATAATAGAGGTCAATTTGGGCTATCAGTAGCATCTTTAGGGGATATTGATCTTGATGGATATGGAGATTTTGTAGTTGGAGAACCCTACGGTGGTCCAGAAAATCGAGGAGCAGTTTACATTTATCATGGAACAGAAGATGGTGTTGAGGAAAAATATTCACAAGTTATTTATTCTGAAAATCTTGAACAACCCGTCCGAACATTTGGTTGGTCAGTTAGTGGTGGCTTAGATTTAGATGGTAACCATTACCCTGACTTAGTTGTTGGTGCTTATGAATCGAATACAGTCGCTTACTTTAGATCTCGTCCTGTTATAAATATGTACTCTCAAGTGACATTTTTATATGATACGATTAATTTAAAAAACAAAGCTTGCGTTTTATCCGATGGTACAGCAGTAGCATGCTCTGAACTAAAAGTTTGTTGTACATTTACTGGTACAGGTTCGTGGTCTCAGCATGACTTTACAATTCATCTATCTTTAGATGACAAAAAGAAAAAGAACCCACGATTATTTTTCCTCGACTTTGAAAATAAAAACGTTTTAAACTGGACAGTTACAATAAAAAAAGATGAAATTTATTGTCGCCCTATAAAAGTATATGTAGCGCAACATTTACGAGATAAATTAACGTCCCTAGATGCAGAAATTAACATAGAAATTGCAAAAGAAAGCAACCAAACATTAAATAATTGGAAAAAACGTGATCCAAAACGAAGATTAACAGCTGTATTAGGACCGAAGAACACCAAAAATAGTGATTCTCTTATTATTCAAAAGAATTGTGGATCTGATAATATTTGTGTACCGGATTTATCAATAAATGTAGTAAAGAATGTAGAAAAATACCTTCTAGATACAGAAAGGAAGTCTCTTGAATTAGAGGTGAATATACAAAACAATGGAGAAGATGCTTTTGAATCAGTTTTTTATCTACAGTTACCAGTCGGTGTAGACTACATAAATATTGAAAATCAGAATATATCAAGTGAAATAATTATTCCTTGCTCTGCTCCTAAACCTAGCAATGATAATACTCTTCGTTGTGATGTAGGTAATCCACTGCCTGAAGGAAAAATGGTTAAATTTAAAGTTCGTCTACAACCAGGGACCTATGACGGTATGAAACCTATCATAGAGTTGAATATGAAAGTAAATTCCACAAACCCTGAAAAAAGAGAGACTGTAAGAGATAATTTCGTCAATGTAACAGTGCCTATATGGATTGAAACTGATTTATTGGTGGAAGGTGAGAGTAAACCTCAAGAAATTGATTTAAATTCCGTGGATTATTCCACGACCGCACCAGATCTACTGATGACTACACTTGAAATGGGTCCTGGCGTAACACATAACTATACCATACGCAATAATGGGCCTTCAACTGTTTTAGATATAGCAACGACTTTGATTTGGACCGCAGAAACATTTTCCGGTGAGGTTTTATTATATTTGATCGAGCAGCCTGAGGTTTCGAGTGAAAAAATTCGTTGCGACACTGCTAATGCCAATTATCTAAGTATCAAAGACAACAGAAAAACTCGTGATACATTTAATGAGCAGATGTTGAACAATAATGTTAAATTTATAAATAATGACAAAGCGCAAGAAAAAGATAACATGAAATTCAAACGTCAAACAAACAATCATTTACCGTTACCACAAAAGCAAACGAGTGACGAGTCTGCATTATTTAGTACAGAACCAATGTGTAAAATCGGACAATGTGTCGATTTAAAATGCCATGTGGGTCCTTTGGAAAAAGATGAAGAAGTTTCAATCTCAGCTAGATATCGTATTAATATGAAAGCATTAAATGAGACTATGCAAAGCAATAAATTGACTGTTTCAACGAAGTTGTTCGCTCTTGTTAAATCGCAACAATTTATAGGCGAGCCCACAGAGCCAGTTATGCGAACGGATGAAATTACAACTGCAATTGTACCACTAAAACCGGTGATACCGCCGGAAGGTATTCCACTTTGGATAATAATCTTAGCAGCGATTGCTGGGACAACTATTTTACTACTCCTTGTATTTTTATTGTATAAGTGTGGCTTCTTCAAAAGGAACCGCCCCTCTGCTGCTCCAGAGAGACAGCCTCTTAACAGAAATTAAAATTTAATAGAAATGATGCAGATTATTGTGAAAATAAAAAAATGTTGCGCATCTCTTACTTACTGCTTTCTACTTTTTAAATGAAAAAGTAAACATAAGCAAGTTGCAAACATACGTAACTTCTTAAACTTTTATAATCGTAAATAATTATTACTAGTTACAAATGTTAACGTGTAATTTTAAAGTAAAAGATACAGCTTTAGTTTGATAAATATCTTATTTTCTGAATATATCCTTGTTGGTATTCATATTACCTTGAAAAACAAGCTATTATGAGATCATCAAGATCATTTAAATATTTTCTATGTCAATGTTACATGACGTTTCTCTTTGCAAATGTTTTGTAGACTAACTCGTCAAGTTTTCACAAGTATATTCAAAGAGAAAATTCATAGATTTAATCATTAAAGAAAGTGGAACGTGCTCTAGCAATGTTATGAATGAAGACAAGAGTGAAATAAAACATCAGAAAACTACTTTAATGCTCTTGCCACACCTACATAGTAATGAGGTTACCGAACTTGCTGCATGTTGATTACTCAGATTACCACCACTACCATGTAAAAACATTTTATTTGTTAAAATCTATGTAATGCTAATTAAAATTTGATTATAGTGAAAAATTTAAGAGTAAAAAGGTTCGTCTTTTCATAGAAGTATGTCAACGGCTCATTTTATAGATTATTTATTCAAATTTAACTAATTTTTTTACTTAAAATTTACACGTAAAATAGGGTCATATTTATTTGTATAATGATAAATACATGATCCTTCGTGTTTAATCTAAAGCTGAATGCAGTCGATTAATACACGTACAAAAGTCTATAAGACAAGAGCTATAAACTGCCATTTATTTCTCTCCGTTTGATTTAAATACCAATGACACGATGCACAGGAGGAATTGGACTGTATCAGTGCCTTAACGACCTAATCGATCTTGATTGATCGAAAATGCGTTTCAATATATGTATATGACACACGCCTATGCATCTATTTGTATTTAGATCTTACGGCATATTAAATTTTATATAACTATTAAAAATACTCACTGCTCTAACAAACATAAATGTCGAACGCATGCGTTTGATTGCAGTTTCATAATTAAAAGATATTATATCAAGCTTTAATTTTTTTAATTATACTAGGTTGACTAATGAATAATAAATTTTAGTAATTTTATGTAGGTAATAAGCACTGATACCGAAGGCAATATATTTATGTGCAACATCATGACTAATATTAAAGAAGCGTTTCTGTAAGCGTTTAAATATTGTTTATTGCATATTTAATTTATATTTTTAATTTTGTTAATATTTATATAGAAAAATTATTTTATTATACCGTCATAGCAGAATACAATTTATTGTAAACATTTTATATGCAACTAAAGAACTGAGAAAATACAATTATGTATCGCGCTTTATCTCGTACTGCGTTGCAAATCGCGAATCTAGTTGCGCACAAAAATATTATTATTTAGCAATGCACAAAACAATCATTTGTAATATACGTATATTGACAATTAAATGTAATCAAATAGTCTTCATATGTGGTTGCAAAGTCAATTAAAATAAAAAATATATAGTATATAGATTGCATTTTATTATGAGAAATATAATGTATGCCATAAAAATAAAAATGATATATGTAATGTAGAAAGTAGAACTAAAGAAAAATGAAAAAAGTCTACAGAGCTTAAAACAAGTTTTATCCTGTCTACCAGAAAATTTCACTACAAATGTTAAAGACAGATTATTAATGGTTGGGATGCAACTATGATCCCAGTGTAACAATCCTTTGATGAACATAAGGATACATAGTTTCATATATTTTGTATTTAAAATTTTTAGTGTTAATGAATTAAAAAATTTAATTTAACCAAAAATAATAAACACACTATTATACTATTTTGGCACTTTATTTATTTCAACACGTATATTTATCAATGTTTAAAAATCATAGATTCTTAAGTTTATGCACTTTTATGAGTATAAGTAAAAAGTGTATTGCATTAAAGTTTAAATATCTTTATGCAAGTATATAATTCTTATATAAGTAATCCGAAATTTTTGTTGCTTCCTAAAAGGAAAAGTTTCCACTTAGCTTTACAATCTGAATGAATAACTCAAGACTTATTCCGTGATGGTACGTTAAAAATATGATTCTCGAGCTCATAGACAATAATAGTTATCGGTGTGATGCAATAATGTATTTCTGTGAAGAGTATAGTTATATGAAATTATGAAGCATGAAAATTTACATTATTTTTATTCGATAAATGTATAAAATATTTATGTGTGTAATAATTATATTATTTTTTTGGTGTAGTATGAAACGTGGCAAACAATTTCAATTAAATCTTATGATTGCTTATAATTGAACATATCTTAGAGTAAAAATAACAGGATAGGTATACATATTAATAAAATTGAACATGAAAAATAATAGCAAAACAAATTTGGTAACTTGTCCAACTTTATGCATCCTCTTGGGTCTGACAAAAGAATTATCGAAGTTCGGAAAAAATATTACTTAATAAAACTATAAGATTATTTAAAAAATGATTGAATAATAACAATCTTGAGTAATTGAGTGTATTAAAAAAATTCCGCTTGACAAAAGTAAAGAATACTGAACAAAAAGTTCTTTTATCTGGATAATATACACTATTATTTATAATTATATAAAAAAAATTCTTTTATTTATTTATTAAAATAAAGTTTACCAAAATAAAAACTTATTCTTTATCTTTATATAAAGTACAATAAAACATAAATAAAAATAAATAATTTAAATTATCCATTCTTCTGTTACTTTATTGTATTTTTGGCCTATGTAAAGAAAGTTTAATCTCTGTTGCTAACTGGTTTGTTATTTTTAGTTACAGACTTGTGCATGCAACTAAATCACCTTAAGTCAAATCTATTTTTATAAAAACATATTCGTTTCTAATGTGAACATCTACCATATTTTCTCATACTAAGTAATATTTATTTTTTAAAAACTATGTAATTATCTGATTCTTAAATTATCGTATCATAGTAAATTTATTTATAAATTTTAAAATAAATAACTTACCTGGAAAAAAACATTTACGACTGTTTTAATATACATCTGATGCTGTGACGAGAACTAATGTATAAAGTAAGTAGACTGAAACACAAAAACTGCAATACCTACAGACAGTTATAGTTGGATAGCATAGAAAATGCAATAATTTATCATGAATGATTCTCTTCAGCTGATATGTTTACTGCATTACCACTATATGATATATTCAAACTTTGATTTATGATTAAGAACAATAAATTCATTGCAAATTTTAGTTTAAATTTGTTTTCGCAATTGGTTTAAAAAACTTTTGCATTTATGCAATAAAAATCGAATTTCAAAAACATTCTTGTAAATATATGAACTCAATCAGAAAAGCTACTTTTTCTGCAGAATTAATGTAAATTAAAGAGAACAACGTTAAAATAAATAAACTAAATTTTTATAATGCAACAAGTGTGCAAAAATTAGTTATTACACCTGTATAAAAAATGAAAGGCATTTGAATGATCAAATCATAGAGGTATCGCTGGATTATGCATTTGATAATGTAGTCGGTTTGATAGATCATAAATTTCTTTAAGCAATCCACAAGTATGCATAGAAGATAATATGCGTAAGCAGTGGCTAAAGCGAGGAACAAAAAATAGAAAAACACTCGCATTTGGCATTCATCTGGAGTTGTAACGAAAAAAGGTGGCTTGTGCTGCAGCGTATTTTATAGGACACGGAGCTACGATGCAGCGACAGTACTTAATTAACTGTCCATGATCCACACGTGCCAGGACCACAATAGAGTCGGGCAACTCGCGAGGGCGAGACCGAGGAACGTTGGAGTGTACACTAGCCAAGCGGAGCGAGGAAGGTGCAGGCGAGGTACGCGCAGGCGGGATAGAAATACGGAGGTTGACGGAGGTTAAAAACCGAGAGCGAGAGCCGGAGGCCGCGAGCGCGCGCGCGCTCAAATATAAAGAGGGAGGAAGTGGGAGGGGGCCGGGCCGTTGGCTTCGCCGAGGAACACCCCCGAAATACACCGGCTGGCGCACGAGCAGCAAGCGGAGGCAGAGCCAAGCCCTAGGGCGGCCCGCACCGGGGCGTCTGGGCGGCCGTGGCGCAACGAGGCCGAGCGGCTTCCGGCGGCGCCTCTCTCGGGGGAACAGCGGGCCCCGGGCGGCGCCGGCGCCCCCGAGGGCTGCTCGCCCGGGGCCGGCGCGCCATTGCCGAAGAGCGGCGCTGGCCGAGCGCCCCGAGCGCCGTTTACCAAGCCAGCGGCGGCCCTCGCTCTCCCTAGCGGAGCCAGCCCGAGCCAGCGCGATCGCGCCTACACGGCCCCCACACGCGCGCCCCGCCGACGCGGAGCTTTTCCGTCCGCGCGTGCCCCCGCGCGGCTGTGTGCGTGCTGCCCGCGCCTGCCCGCGCCTGCCCGCGCCGACGGAGCCGAGTGACGAGTCCCGAGTCCCGAGCGCCGAGAGAGAGGGAGCCAGCGCCCGGGAGAAGGAGAAAAAAGGAGAAGGAACCGCGGAGTAACCCACACGAATAGAGGCACTCCCTGACACTTTTGCCGTGCGCCGCCGCCAGCCGCCAGCCGCCGTGGCCGCCGCCGCCGCCGCCGCTCTCGGTTGATTCGCCGACACTCGCACCGCACGCGCACGGCCCGCGCGCCTGCACGACGAGCACCCGAGAGGAGGAGGACGAGCTACGAGGGAGAGGCGACTAGGCGAGTCGAGGCGAGTGTGGCCGACTGCCGAGCCGCTGCCCCGGGCCCCAGCTGCCCCCAGTGCGAAGAACAAGGACACACGTGCGCGCCCCACTGGAAAATCGTAGAAGGACGCGCACGCCTCAAGGGGGGCCCTCGCTCTCCTCCCCCCGCTCGCGCGCGCCCTCTCTCTCTCTCTCCCTCTCGCTCGCTCCCGGACCGCGGAGAGCAGCGGTGCCGCAGCCGCCGACGACGACTCGCCTCGGCCGCTCCTGCGCCCTTCGCCCGCGACCGCGAGGCGGCCCCGCGCGAGCCATCCCCGTCGCCGCCGCGGCTCGAGCAGCAGCAGCAGCAGCAGCGGCAGCAGCGGCAGCAGAAGGAGCGAGTGACCGCCGCCGGAGGTGCGCGTGTGCGCCGCGTCGCCCGCCGAGAGACCGATCGGCCCGAGGCCCGAGGAAGAGAAGCAGCGCCGGAGGGACGAGGCGCAAGGGGAGCAGGAGGAGCAGCGGCACCGCCGGCGCCCCCAGCACCAGCCGCAGGAGCCGCCGCGTAGCTTCCGAGGAATCACGCCGGGGACCGCCCGTGTGTTGCGTGTACGCGCGCGCACTCCGAACGCTCTCTCCTCGAGGAACGTGAGCGCGAAAGAGAGGGACGGAGAGAGGGGAGTCGGTGCGGAGCAGCTAGAGCCTACGCGCCCGAGCGCCTCAACCTGGGGGCCTTTGCCCGAGAGCCCCTGCCCTCCTCGCCCGCCGCCGTCTCTCTCCTGCGCCGCCCGGGGCCCCCGGCCGCCCGCGCCTCTCGCCGAAGAGCCCCCGAAGACCCGGCTCCTCAAACCGACAGAGAGAGCAGACCCCGTCGAGGGAGTGACGGAGACCTGTATATATAGGACGTACCACGACGAGAGGAACGACCACGACGACTCTACCTCCACGGTTGCTGCTTCTTCGCCGTCGTCGTCGTCGGCGCCGCCGCCGCCGCCACCGCCACCGTGACAACGCCTCTTTTTTCTCCTCTTTTTGTAACGTTTTCAGCGTTTCGCCACGAGATATCCACTCCATTCTTTCCACTCCTCTTGGGAAGAGCAACTTTTGAAGCGGAATCCGAATGGGAATTAGAGGAAGAGATATTCGGCTGTGGCTTTTCGAGCACAACTGCGATCAGAGCAGACCTTTTCTAAGTATTATCGTAGAAGAGTGTTTGTAGAGTAGATGAGAGGTTAAAAACTCAGTGTTACGAAGAGTCTGTAATAGTGTTTTTTAGAGGTAAACAAGTGTTCGTTACATGTTGTACAAGTGCTTTGGTTTTCTTTTCATACCTGTGAGTGTTTAGTGCAGTTCTGGCTTTAGGAGCCTTTAGTCATTAGTGGAGTCACCATCTACTCCAGGGATGGACCCAGTCGTATATAGCTAACACAGCCCAAACCCAGAAGAGACACGCTCGCAGTGTCGTACAGAGAAGCTATACATCCAGCACCCACAGTGCCTCTTGTTGAGAGACCGCCATGTCATCATCTACAACGTTTGTGGATCGGATAGATCCTTTTGCTAAACGTTCCCTCAAGAGCAAGAAGAGCAAAAGGACTCAAGGAGCCTCTCATTATGGCAACTCACAGAATGTCGAGCTGCAACAGCTTCTTCAACTCAAAGGTCAGTATAGACTGCAAACCAGTCAACTGTATATTCTGCATTATGATTCATTTAGTATTATGGGCAGCAGGGCCCTTTATAGAAAAATACTTACAAAGGTTAGAAGGCACATTATCGCAATAAATAAGTAATAAATACTAAGCAATTTAGTGAAAGGTTTTATGTACATGTTCAAAGTAGCCCTTACCAAAAGTTTCAAACCCTAAGATTTCTGTATTTTATTGTAATTATTGTGAATTTACACTAAATTATTAAATAATTTTTGTTAATCATTTCTTTACTACGTTGAGATTTAAACAAAAATATTTGCAGATCTGCAAAACTCAAAAATCTTACCAAATCAAACTCCAAATTTTATACAACAGAAATTCATTATTGAAAATTAGTATTGTTATAAAATGCAATATTTTAAAATAAAATTCTAATATTGTCTTAAAAGTCATAATTAATATAAAATTATATTTTCAAAAAGTCTAAAACCTTGAATTGTCTGTTGAAAAGTAAAAAAATATTAAAAATCTTTTTAAATTACTTTCTCTTGTTATTAAAAATATAAATACTTTAATCAGTAACTTTATCTTTAAACCAGTAAAACATTATAATAAAAATTAATAATAATAACAGTAAGAAACTGTAATTATAAGACTACAAAATTCCATAAACTACATAATTAAAATGAAATATAATCATTTATTAACCATAAAAAAATTTAGCTTAAGATCTGATAAAAAGATAAGATAATATGTAAGTACATTTATTAAAATGTATATTATAAACATTATGTAAATCAAAATGGGAAAACCAACTTAATGCAACATATCTATTGAAATTTTTACTAATTTTCAATTCCCTTTTGTTTTCACATAAATATTAATTTCAAAATGTCTTCATGCGTATGTATACATTCATTTTCAAGTTAAATATCTGTTGTTTACATTTATTTCTACACAAAATTAATGATCACATTGATTTAAATTACAATTAATCAAAAATTAACTAAACTCTACGCTCTATATCTTAAATTTATATTCTTTTAATGTTTGCTAAAATACAAAAAATGAAAATTTTTCATTTTGTGTAGGTTAGGTTGGCATAGTCAAATGTTTCTCACATTTGATTTTCTATTCAATATAAAAGCACTGTATTATATTGATTGTCTTAATAAAAAAATGATTACTAATAATTTCATGACATATTATTACTTGAATATAATTTAAAATTATAAATGTGATATTAGTGTCTTCAAATTTTTTAATTGTATCCTCATCTGTATCCAGTATTTTGCAGTACTTCAATTATGCAACAAGTAGTTTTGGCTTAGTTTGCATCCTTGAATGAAATGACAGATGATAAAAATCATTGTTTCGACCAAGCAAGAACAATAAAATTCTGAGCTCTAGCAAATCAAGTCGAATCATTAATTTACTCGTAATTGTCATATATAATTAAGCTTTATTAATTGCTTTAAACAATAGGAATTTTACAATGTATTAAGTCTTCGAAGACATCAAAAAATAAACTGTAATACCTTATTACACAACTTTTTCTAAAATGTTAACTAGACTTGTTTTTAGATAAATATAGATTTGAATTATTTTTTTATTTGTTTTATTTGTGTATGCTACCACTTATTGTTTTATTTTTTATCCAATGAAAATACTTGTAGGCTTTATAATCTTACATAATTGACAGTTCTTAGGCTTCTTAAATGAAATCGTTGACTTCTGCTTAAGTGAACAGTGCAAGGCATTCATTTTTATTATACTTGTTTATATTGTGTTTTAATCTATCATTTTAATGATTGTACTCAAATTGAAATTAGTTTTTAGTGACATTGATATATATATATATATATTTCCATTAAGATTACATGCACTAGTTATTGCAACAATTAAAAAATTTATATATAGAGTACCATTTTAATAATGCCTCTTATAGTAAATATAGAATCTTGTTGAGCTTTTAATAAATTTTTATGTAATTTTGAATTATTATAATAGTATGGAGTATATACTTTAACCAAATTGAATTCATAACGGTATTAACTATGAATTTTTTGTATGTAATTTTTTGTATATAATTTTTTGTGTGCTATATGTATGTACAAAGCTACATACTTGAAATTTGCATCTCTGAAGTAACAAGAAAAAACATTTCTAGTAAATTAAAAGTTTACATCTTACTTCTTAAAGAAAATGCAGTTTACAATCCATACCTTATCTTATTTTTCATTAGAGATAAAATTGACATATTTATATTATGCTTTACAATATGAAAGTTATTCTTTTAATTAATAGATATGAAACAAATATTATGTTAAAAAGATACCTTTGAGCAGTTATATAAAAGGTATTTAAAATGTTTTAGCTGAAATTACAAGAAATTTTTGTTGAATTGATTCCTGTGTATATTTTATTCTGTTGAGGTAAAAAAATTTGTCAAAGACAATTTGTAAAAGTAAAATAAAAATTTTGGTTAATAAAGAAAAAGTAACAATATCAATTCCAATCTTTAAGCCTATTAATGGAAAAAATGTGAATCATTAAGTTCCGTAGATTTGATCATACAGTAAAGATCTAGAAATGGAACTAAGGTGCTCGGTAGCAGGATCAATAATTAATTTTGGGACGGCAAGCAGCGCCGTCGACGTTGCGACGCAGCAAGTTTGGACGCAATTAAGTAAAGGTGTCCGCATCCGGAGAGTCGCAGAGACTATAGGCGCGCCAGTTCTGGAGAGTGACTGCGGCGCACATATTATATCTGCGTGCGGTGCGCGGGAGACGAAATCTTCCTCCTCCCATGAAGCGTGTGACGCTCGCGCGTGCGAACGCATTCCGCAAATTCCTCGCACGCCTCGGAGGGGGTATGAGACTATTTAAACTCTCGGCCACTGCAGGAATTTCAATATCTTCGATTACCGTCGTTGGGCCGCGGGCTATACGTGATTTTAAAAGCCAATCGCCTTGGTCCGCGGAAAAGTGAGCGAGGAGGAACTAGTTCCACTCACAACTTGTTTCTGTTGACGATCGCTGTAGCTCCACTCCCCCCTCCGGAAGCTCTAGGGTGCGAAGAAGCCTATCGTGCGCTCGTAAGGTCAAAAATAGCGAGGGACAGTCTGTACATTTAGTATTTCTACACCTCGTTTTACACTTGACTTTGCAATTTCGAATGTCGAAGTTATTTTTGGGGAAAAAAATCGGTCGGTGGTTCCTCTATACGTTCGACGCAGAGAGCCGTGAGAAAAGATTGTAAACAATGGAGTACGCATGCGTACCAATTCTATGCCTCACTTATATGAAAATTCTGTGTTGGTTTAACAGCAATGTGTGTTTACTCCTCGTGACTAAAATTGATCTGGTCGTCGGCGCTGGCGAGGTGGCGTACGCACGCCCACCAAATCGGCGTACAACTTAAAAATCAAAGTAAAACAATGTAATTTTGCTAATGGAATGCGGCAGCGATAATTTTAATTAACGCCCCTGTCGAACAGTATCATGACAGCGAGAGACATGGCTACGCATAAATTGCTACACACCTTGCGCAGGCAACGGCAGTTGAGCGCGCGCACGTCAGAGGCCGCGGGGAACGAATTGGACGAGAGTGGCAGCGATGTAATAAAGCCATTTAAAAGCTGCGGGCTTCCCAAACAATCGATCGATTAATCGAAAAGACAAGAGAGCGCGATCCCCGCCTCGGAATCGGGCGGGAGAGCAGCCGTTCGGCCGGTGTTGCCGCTCCGCTCGAGTGCGATGACGAAGCTCCCCGGGTGCGCCCCGGAGAGGCACGTGGCCCCTCGCGTGGCCCTCGGCTTGGCGCATAAGCTCCTGCCCCGAGGGCTGCCCTCCTCCTCGCCCGGCAGCTCTGCTCTCCTTGGCTTTCGCCGCTGGTGCGCGCGCGTGCACGGGCCGATCGATCGGCGGCGCGGGGCTCACGTGGCCCCCGCCGGTCAGCGGCATTCGCGGACCGACGCCGCTGTCATCGCTTTCTTTTGCTCTCGGGGGACGCGAGCTAGGCCCCTCCTGCTAGCTCCTCCGTTGCCGAATATTCCATGGCAATTTTCTTCCTCGGGCAGCTTCATTTCTGATCGGCCGCCGCGCTTTACCCGCTAATGGGGGGTTCCACTGTTTTTCCTCGGGTCAAATTACACGTCTGCTGACCGATTTAGAGGGAATCAATCGATCGCCCCGTCAAAATATGAACTGTCATGTTCGCTTCCGGGTTATTGACATATTTGGAAAGAAAGAGCAACCGTGAAAGCCTACAGTACATGAGCGATGCATTAAAAGTATATTCTGAAAATCTTAATTTTTCCGAACAATTGAATTTTATTAGAATGTTGATGCACGTGTACACGAAACGTTCATTTTTCAAACTTATTCTTAGAATTGCAAATTATTATTATGTCCTACGCAGGATGTGGAACTTTAAAACGAGTGAAATCAATGTACAATAATCTACGTATGAATTTAAGTTCGAAATTAAGTATGTGATCTTATTAGACATGAAATATATTTTCATGGCGTCTCTTCTGCTACTTTTGTTATTCAGCTTTTAATTTTCTCTGTGACTATACCAAGAAATTTTATTGGCTTTTATTCTTATATATTATATAATTGGCTATATACAATAATATGCAGCAATGATGAATTAATTTTTCAATTTGATAATACGCTAACAATTGTATTGATGTACATTGTGTTTATCAGATTATTTGATACTCTACCCTTATTTTCCACATGATTAAAACAAATGAATATAAGGTATTGTGTAACAGTGTACTCGAAAAATTTTAATCTTTTTAAAAACATCATATGCAGGTAGCTTTTGCAATAGTAATATGTTTTACCGAAAGGTTTACTTGTTGTCTCTGATTTTTTATGTAATATTTTTGTATTTTTGTATCGTAGAAGTTGTCTTTGACGAAATTTTTCTATATAACAACCGAACATTAGCATCATTATATTTAGATCCATAAGAATAGTAATCTGTCGCAATATCTATATAAATACATAAGAGTGAGGCTAAAAAATGAACCGCATAAATCTAGCGTCCACGCAGAAATAAAATTGCAGAGGCGAGGACGCGAGTGTGTGCAATGCACTTTTAAAAATTCACAATTCCGCGCGGCCTATAATTACAAGTACAACTCGTGCCAAATGCAAGTGAAGGGCGCGCCTCCGAAAAAATTTGGGCAAGCAAAAGATGACGTCCTCGCAGCAGCCGGGCTAACAACCCTCCGCTCTCCGCGGAGTAAAAAGTCATCTCGGCGCACGAGGCGACTCATCCGGGCGGGTCTCGTCGGCATCGCCGGCGCGAGGTAAATATATATACAAGCCGCGCTCGGTGCGATTAGGCGGGCGGGGACGCGCGCAGAGACGAGGCCGCTGGCAGCTCCCCGCGGCCGGAAACGTAAAGCACGCGAGTGTCGCTCGTGCCAAAAAAAGTCCGGGCAACCTCCGGCGGCTGGCGGGGCCCATTGATCGGCCGTCGACGCCGCCGCCGCCACCCACGCGCCCACATATGCGTGCAACGAGTGCCGCGCGCGTATTACGAGCCCCGGCCCCGACGGATTTATCGGCCGGGTTAATTATTGCGAGGCGCGGTTGCGCAATTGGGGAAAGCGATTGCGCGAGTCCGGACGAGTTGCTCGGCTCCGCGGAGGAAGTTGCGATTCTGTCATCGCTAATGACGCGCGGCCGGCATAGCTGCGCGCGCGCTGCTTGGCGGCCACGGCTCGGGGGAAAAATTTCCTCGGTTTCGCGAGCTGCTGGCGCAGCCGTCTGTCTGTCGATTTTTTAAGGCTCGTTTAGCGCTTGAATTCCTACGCCCACGTTTGTTTAAGTCGCGGATGGCGCGCGCGCGCGCGAGCGCTCGCCTTGCTGTGCGCCGCCGCGCTCAATGCCGCAGTTATACCTGTAGCCCTGAATCGCTTTTTTTTTCTTCAACGATCTTTTGCCTAAATAGACCACTCGGATTTATACTCGAAATCTATATGCTCGACTGTTCTGAATAGGAGAATGGCGATTTAACGAGCATCATTATTCAATGGAGTGCCTTGCACGAATTGTTTTTTCCACCGGCAACTTGTTGTTGTTCTTAAACGTAGAGAGACCCCATTTTTACAATGGTTTAATATATTCTATCCATACGTATGGTAATTCTGCTCAACGGTATACGAAGCCTTCATGCCAGCATTAAAATATTAATTGGAAGTAAGGCCTGAATAGTCTGAAATTAGAAATTATTTAAATCCCGCAGTGCCGCGAGGCTAATATGCGCCGCATTAAACACACTCCCCCTAATGAGATTGAATTGCAGGGAAAATTGCCGAAACGAGTCGTGTCGACGAAGCGCAGATCGTACAGAGGATGCAATATCTCATCGCGGTCGTGGTCGAAAAGACAGTGCAACGTTAAAGCTGCCGGCGGCGCGGTCTTCAATCGCGCGACGCTCCATTCGTCGCTTTCAAGCGAGAGAAAGAGTGCGCCGGGAAAGAAGGGGTGCAGGGGCCGTCTGGAGGGGGACGAGCCATCGGAGCCGATTCGCCGAGTGCGCTCGCATTGAAAAAGGTCAGCGGCTCTGCCAACTCGGCAAATTGGCCGTTTTACGAAATGACGTCGAATGGAACGCGCGAGCGCGCCGCGGGAGCGCATAGAGAGAGAGAGAGCGCGTGCACACCTGCATCATATATACGAGTGCCTTTACGTAATGCAACGCCCTTGCGGCGCGGCGCGCGACGCCGCGGCTATGCCAGCACGCCCGCGATCTACTTAAAACCGATGGAAAACTCCCCGCGCCCGCGAGGGGGAGATAATTCGGCGAGCCGCCGCTGCTGCGTGCACTGCCTGCGTGTACGCGCGGCCGTGCATCGAGGCGCACTTGGCCACTCGTGCGCCTTGTCGCGCTTTGCCCCCCCCCCCTCCGCTGACCTTTTCCGATTGAATTTTTCCTCTTGCCCGGACGCCCTCTCCTGCGGCCGGTAATCCTTTTCAACTCGAGGGGTTAAATAGTTCTGTCAGCTGCAGCTGAAATTTTATCTCGCGATCTATTCAGGCCCGTGACATCATTCTCGCACGTGCAAAACGCGACGCTTCGATTGGGAAATGAATTCTGTCGAATATTTGTCCAGAGACAATATAAGCTGAGGGTCCAATCTTTTCAATAAGCTTGTGTGTTTTTCCATCCAGCTTTTCATCGCTGCTGCGCCTATTATTAGGGTTTAAAGGAAATATCGAGAAAATATCGTTTAGGGTACCGGGTAATCGGACATACTGATTTATTATCGCCTTTTTATAGATTATTGAAACCTTGTATTCTAGCGTTGCAGCTTTAACGACGATTCTTACAACGTTAGCAATGACATTCATATATGAAACAATATGCTTTTTTTGATTATTCACAAGTCAATTTTGTAGTAAGCTCAATTGTGTAGTGTCAAGATATAGAAATACATTCTGTCATCTTGGAGACTGAACCTCGGTTAATGTAGTTTTTTATTAATATTAATTACTGAAAACAAAGCAGCTGCTTCAATCTATTGAATTTTAAACTAATCGCATCAATAATTTATATGCGATGTACAGGGTTTCGGTAGCGACGTGATGCATAACGCACTTTATTTTATAATCATAATGGGGGGACCCAATCTACATGTAAGGAATAATTTATACAATGGATTTATAATTACATTAAAAGATAATTTTATCAAATGGCACTAAAGTGAATGCGGAATTTGTTTTAAAAATTTTCATAAATGATTTTAACTTTGTTTAATATTGAAATTTCAAATGTAAATATTGAAGAAATTAGAACAAATTATCATATTTGTTTTGAATAATTTTTGAGGTTATAGCAAACAAAAATATTATTTTCACAATACACGAAGCTTTTATGCCAGCATTGAAATATTAATTGAAATAAAGACTTGTGGATTAAAAGCGTTATTTTATATGAGAATTTTCAGACTAAATTTTGATGCATCACAGATCTCTCTTTGAGCAAACAATGTAATATAAAATTGTATTTTCATTACTTGAACGAAATGATTGACAATCGAGGAAGCCATTGATGTTTTAAAATTAAAAAAAAATCATGCTTCTCTATGAGTTTATAAATGTGGTAGTTTATATTATAGTTTAAAGGTTAATTTTTATAACATTCAACATGTGTGTGAACGAATTCATCGTTATCCCAACTATTTCAACATAATCTTATCCGCGTATCATGCAACAGTATGACGTTAAATTAAAAATTGCCTCGTTATCACACTGTATAGATACTTGATTAAATAAGATGCCCCTTAATCACTCAAATCCAACAAGGTATGTATTGGATACACGAATTACTCGAGGAATCCCATTTGTTAAAGTAATAAGTAGGAGCGGTATCTCGGTAAACGAGTCGGTGCGATACTCGAATAAGATTGTCGAAGCGCCGGTACAAGCGAGGAAAAAATCGCGAGCCTCCCAGTAGGCCGGGAGGAGAAAAAAAAATTCTTGGAAGTGACGGTTTAATCTTCGCGGTGCCCGCGGCGCGGGCGTCGCGGCGGAGCACGCGCACATTATAACGAATGTCAGGCCGGCGTCCTCGCGCGCACACAGCCGCCCGGGCATACATATGCATGGGCGGGCGCGCGCACATGCGCGCATATATACAGGATAACAATGTAAAGCCATAAATAATGAGGCTGCGGACGCGCGGAGCGAAAATAAGACTTTTGTCAGCGGGAGCCTCGAGTCTTTGCTCTCTCTTTGTCTCCCCGGCGCGCGCACACATGCAGCGCCGCCGGGGCGAGAGCGCGCTGGATTCCTTCGGGAAAATCCGTGGGCCGGGCCAAAAGCGAGCTTCCCGAAACTTGGCAGCGCCCGGCATTCGAGGGATATACGGGGGGCGGCCGGAGGTCCTCCGGCCCGGTCGGCCCCGAGGACAATGCCGCGCCCGCCCGAGACGAGGATGCGGTGCGTCCCCGCGGGAAAGTGGGTTTACTGCCCGCCCGAGCGGCCGTTTTCGCCAGTGCAGTCGGCGGCCGCGCGGCCCACCAGATGGTTTCTTTCCTCGCGCGCTCGTTGCGCAACCGGCGGCGGCGCTCGGCTCCCTCTGCGGCCAGCGGCTCCTCGCGGGCCCACCCGCGCGTAAAATTAGCGCCGGCCGCCGGATCCGGCGGCGGCGGCGGAGGAGAGCCGGCCCGATCGGCCGCGGCCGAAAATCACGCCCGCTGACCCACAATGCCGGCGGCGCGCGGGCGCCTCGCCGGGCTCCCGCGGCGGCCGGCTCGCACGCCTGTTACACATGTCATGTGTACCGACAACGCACGCACCGCCAGAGTCGTTCACCTCCGCCAATAAATGGGCACGCGCTCCTCTCTCCCTTCCTCGCGTCCGCTGTCCTCTGGCTCGGTGCGCCGACGGTGACGACTCGAGCGCGCGTCTCTCCCGACTGTCCCTTCCATCATTCAACACGTGCTCGCGCCGCCATTGCCCGAGAGAGCGCGGAGACTCGCGCGGAGAGCACCGGACCCGGGGGACGCTGCTGCTGCTGCTGCTGCTGCTTTTCTGCTTTTTCGGGTGCCGCCCACGGGGACGGCCACCCGGGATTGCATGCTTGGTCCAACCGAGCTTTCAGGGCACCCGCTTGGGCCACTGCTCCCTTTCTTATCTTATTAGCTATACACTCCCGTCCTTTTCTTCTCCCGGCCTTCGAGTCACTCTGTCCTCCCGACTATTTAGAGGTTAGGTTTCGAGCTACGCCGTTTCCTTTTATTCGCCTTTTAAATTGGCTTCTTGATGTAGCTTCAATTATCTCTACCACTTGTATTTCCCTTCGAGCACTTCTACCAGTATTGGATTTCGAAAAACAAAATCATCCACGCAATATCAATAGTAATTTCCCTGATTAAATTGAAATTTCATTACAAAATTATTCTACATGTCTAAGCAATTAAAATTATTTGAGTGTTTTTATCAGTAGGATAGGATTTTTATCTATCTTTGAATAATGTTTCACTCTGAAATTAAATAAGTTGTTATATGCAAACTACATTGCTCTAGAAATACACTGTAGACTCTACCTGACTCAAGATCTCACTTAAGATTCGATGGTATCGCTGTAACATTATATTTTTTCTTTCAAAAATCATCATTCTGCAACGTCATCGTGCAATGGCATGCAATCAGATGACATTCTCCGGAGCTTGTAACTCAGTGCGGTCTAATAACGATTGGTTAACTCCGTTCGATGCTTCTACAACTTTTTCTGTCTATAGAGAGGTGATGGGGAAATCCGATTACCAACGTTGACTGATAAGCGATAAAAGAAAGTCGGGAAATAGCCATTGTTCACTATCGCTTTGTCATGCGACACGTGTATTTTTAAATTTTTTCATTTGCTTTCCTACGTATTAATGTTTTTAATTGTACGTATTTTTTAAATAAAGATTTGTAACTCGTACTTTCCGCTTTAAAAATGCAAATATCAAACAATAAGCAACTTGGGCGAACGAGAATATTGAAAAGATACACAAAAATTTTGCTTTAATCAGAAAATACTGGAACAACCGTAAATTAGATCCTTTTAAATAAAAACAGCGGGACGTATGATCGATGACCTACTCCGTATAACTTTTCTCGTCGACAACGAAGTTGCACGCGCCAAGTGCTCTCACTTGAATACATATACGCGAGAGAACGAATGTGAAAATTTCAGTGTCACCTGTACAGAGTGCGCGAGCACTAAACCATCGAAAGCTGAGGCTATAGAAATGCACACATTTCCCATTAAAGCTCGGCACTTCTAATTAACACGCGACCGCAGGACAAAGATATATTTTCGAGGATACTTTTTTTTTGGCCGGTTTTCCCTCGCTTGTAAAAGTTCCGCTCGACCTCGTTTTCCCGGCGCTCGTGCAACTGAACGATCGAGCGGAGCTTCGAAACGAAGAGAGGCAAGGAAGGAACCCTTTTTTCCGGAGCGGCGCGCGCTGTAACATCGGCTCGCCGGCCCTTGGGAAAAGTGCGTCCGAGCCCGCCGCGCGAATTGAATTCGGTCAATTAATTAATGCAATCGGGTTGCGCGCGGCCATTGTGCGGCTCTCAAGTGCCTACGAGTGTGCCGCCGTCGGGTTTTGGCGTTTGGTCAATTCTCTGTCCAGAGAAGCAAAGCACTGATGACTCTGTAACGAGATGACAATAGAGATAGGACTCTTTTTTTCATTATTTTTAATTAACTCGAAGCTGCGTAAGAGCCGAGGGCTACAAGTACCTGCGAAAGTACCTCTATGACCCTCGCCGGGAACACTGATGAAAGCGACTAGATTGTATTCGAATCTATACGCTTTTATCGATCAAGTGCCATAATTCATTCGACGATTGCATATATAATGTCATTTTACAGCATTATAAATAAAAAAATTAATTTACTAATAATTTAGTAAGATTTATGAACAATTATCATTGATTTTATTCCTTACTGTTTATCGTTATTCATAATACGATATTTAAATCATATGTTATCATTATTCAACTCGCGCATTCGTCTTTTGTTCCGTTTTCTTTGAATGCCATACATTACACGACGTGCAGAATATTGTAGATGAGTAGGCATTTCACAAAGCTTAGAATAGTATTTAATACTTGGTTTAATAATAATTAATCAATAATGCTTACTAATTATATACAAATAGTAGAAAAGACCACGATAGTTCAGACGAGGATAAAATGAATTTTTAAAACATGCGTATAATAGAGCTTCTGAATATATGATAAGGCACGTGTGTTATTGTTTTTTTCGGAATATTATATTAGAGTTCAAGGTTTTTTCTTCAAACCTATTTTTTGCAGGCTTATTTCCTCTTCAAGTGGTATTATTATAAAGATACCTCAATTAATTGTGCACTCTAGTGCATTTTAAAAGTACAAAGTAGACGCATTCCAGCGAGAGGGTGTTTTACCTAATTAACCTGAAATACAAATTCAGTCATGTAAAAGTGAGAAGTAAAAGAAAAATTAAGCAGCGAGTAAAATAATTAAAAAATTGTTTGCGGTTATTTTGCAACTTAAATACGATAGTTTTTCGGATCGTGAAGAGTACAAGTGCGCGACCGCTGTTAACATGAATGTATTATTATCAGAGGATGTATGTATCGCGCATAGTTGTGCGTTTAGTAATATGTTGCAATAACGACCAAGCCACTACAACTAGCCGAAAGCATGCGTTGAAAGTATCGGGAGGAACGTATTAATCAAAATTCCGTTGATTACCCGTTGCATCGAATGGTTTTATGCGACGTTTTCCGGAGTAATCCACGATAGCGGCGGTGGGGGGCGGCAGCGGCGACAGGCGCACGTTGACCCGCGGGATAAAGAATAATGGGCATGGGCGCACGAACACAGGTGCGCCGGTGGTTTCGGGGCCCGGCGCGCGGTCGCCTGCGGCCGCTCGGAGGCAGGGCAGCGCGCAGGAGCCGAGGCCGCGCATTGATTGACTCGGTCATTGTCAATATCAGGCGCGCGCGAGCGATCGTGGGCGCGGCTAGGCAGCGGTGCGAGCTCCGGGCGGAAGCGAAGCCTCGGCCTTGGGGGGACGCCGCCGCGGGCGTTGCCACCTGGCGATCATCCCCGGCGATTGGGCGGCGGACGAAGCGAGGGCGTCCGCGTACGCGGGCGCCGCTGGGCGCGGCCCCAAACCCGGGGTCAACTGCGCCCCATGTAACCAAGTTGGCCCGGCGCGATTTCGGAAAGGCCGACGCGCTAATGGGCGCCCGGCCTCGGAGCGCCATTAGGCGCCGAGTGGCGTCACGCGCCGCCGGCCTCCCCCCGCGGCTATAATGCACTTATCGACGAGTGCGCGCGGGGCCGCGCCGCCCGTCTACTTCCCCGGGAGGCGCGCTAACCGCGGCGGCCGCGGCCCGACCTCGCGAGCGCCCGCCGGGGAAGCAGCCGGAGAAACGGCAGCTCCTCGGCGCCGCTCGACCCGCCGGACGCCGAAGCAGACGCCGAGGATCCGCGCGGATGAGCCTTTATGGCCGCGAGGGAGAGCCGTTGCGGGGCCGCTGTTATTGCTCCGGCCACGCGGCGGCTCTTCCGCTTCCGCGGGGAGGCCAACTGGGTCAAACGTAACGCCCTCTCTGAAAAGAAAAGTGCGCCCCCGACGCTTTGAGGGCGATAGTTGGCGCACTCGCCTGCCCGCGGAGCAATTAGGGGGCGCGCATGCAGGGCCGCGGCGCCGCGGAATAGTTTGAGCGAGCGGGGCGCGCGCGAGCCGGCCTGTTAATCAAGCGGTCGGCGCGCCGCCGGCCGGCCTCCCCGGCCCCGAGGACCATTGATCCCCGGCCGAGTCCCCGGCCGCCCGATTGTTCCCGGGCCTTTCTTTCCTCCTTCCGCCCGGCCTCTCGACCCCCTCGGCTTCTTTGTTTATGGCCTCCCCCGACTCGTTGGCCCCCCGGGCCTCGGGCCTCCCCTCCTCCCCGGCCCGCCTCTCGACCCACCCCCGCCCGCTCGCGACGCCCGCCCCCCGCTTCTGCATTCTCACCCTCCGCGAGCCACGCTCCAGAGGTCTGCGTACAGGCGCTCGTTTATTCCCAACCTGTATTTTTAGCCTCATTAAGAGGCGGCTTTCCTCTGTTGTTTCTTGCGTGCACGCGCCCGCGCATCCCTCTATGTACGCCGCACCGACGCCTCTCTCACTATTGATTTATTTCATTCACACTATCCTCGCCCTCTCTATTTCCCGGGGTGCGAGGCGACGAGTGAGTCGTACACACGCGGGGTGCGGGCAGGAAAAAGGGTCCGACTTCCCACGACCTTGACCCCTCTATTTCTCCTCTTTTATTTTCTCTCTGTCCTTTCTTTTTGCGCTTGCACTTCGACTTGGCATATCTTCAGTATATAGTTAAGCTGAATAAATGACTAACGGCTCTTACTGCATGAGTGTACAAGTGTACATTGCCTTGGAGTTGGCGAATTCACAGTGGCAGGCCCTTTACACTTTTCTTTACTTCTTTAGTCATGGCCTAATCAAATATGTGAGAATACCAAAGTAAAGCAAAGTAATGTTATAATTATTCTATTGCCATTTAAGCTTGAGTTTGGTCGAATTCCTCTGACTAATACTTTATATACTTTCTGTTACAAAAAACAAAGTAGTTCAAATTTCGTTAGAATCTATTTAAATAATTTAAGTCAATTACATCTGTACACCAGTTGATGAATCTTTTGTATTCATTTTGAATATTGAATCAATTTGGATTCAAATATTGATTTAACCAGTCGATTTCAGCAAAATTATTCGATGAACATTCATAATTTCTAGAATTATTATCAAGCCTTGATTATATCATTGTTATTATGTATGAATATAAATGCAAGAATATTGTCATGGAAAAAGTCTTTGAGCTTTATTCTTTTAACACAACTTTACATCTAGTCAAACTTTACCGCTACTTTTAAACAATGCATCAAAAAGTCGTGTCGATATTTTTCGTATAGATTCTTGTTTTTGTCACATCGCTGTTACTTTAAGCCTCCAAGCTCAAATAAACTTATTAAAGTATTGGCTCGTGAGATAAAATGCATTTTTCGAGTTGCGAACAAATATAAGAATTTTTATATTGATAACTGGTTTGCTAAAGTTTATTTTTTGTTTATAAAAGACACACACTTAATATTCTGGGAAAAATGCAATTAAAATTAATTTTGAACTTTTTGGTGATTATTTTTTCTCACGAATGCGTGTGCATTTTCTTTCACCGAGTCACACCTATGAGAGCCGAAGAACGTGAAAATTTCCCATTGAATTATAATATTAAAACGTTAAAGTTCACAGTGAGTTTGAAAGGAGGTTAAGTGCAGAAAAGTAAAGTTGCCATCAATTAAAACAATTAAACTCGGTTAATAAAGTATAAGACTGAAGCCACAGAAAGGCTCTCTATAATTACGCATTAAATATACATTGCAGTATTAACCGAGTTATTTAAGAAAATAAAAAAAAAGGATTATTAAATAAAATAATTGATAGTTAGACATGACTAAATCTGCTTAGACACTAATTGGCTTTTGTACACTCTGGCGCTGAGGTTTCATCCTATACGCGTTGATACAGATCAACCGCCTACCGAACTATTAGCCACTGATTAATATTATCAAATGCTCTTGCTGCAGAAGCGGGAGCGAGGAGTGACAAATTGCGCAGATCACGGCTTTTGTACATAACAAGTTATCAAACTGCCGTATTTCCCTGCCGCCTGAAATAAAGGAATAAAGCTACGGAAGTGCGCACCGCGCGAGAGGGACAAAGGCGAGTAAAGGACTCGCGGAATCGGGCCGATGGAGCCCGGCTGACGTTCCGATAGGAAGAGCCGGTAAACAGAGCCGGCGTTGGGCGGGCTGCGATCCCAGCTGGCAGCCGCGCGCGGGCGTAAGGCGCGCAGTAGCGGCTGCTCGCGAATCGAGAATCACCGCGTGTCAGCCTTGCCGCGGCCGAAGGTGAGCGCCTCGAGCCGCCGGCAATCGAACGCGGGGGCTTTTTTTCCCGGGCGTCTGCGCGCCGGCGCCGGCGGCTCGGCTGACATAACCGGCGCGCCGTGGGCCGGTCCACCTGATCCGCGCCGCCGAAGCGCACCATTTTCAGATCCGCCCGCGGCGCCTAGGCTATCTTCTCGCGCGCCCGGGGATCATTGCAGAGCGGCGTCGGGGGCCTAAGTCAACCGTGGAAGAGCGTTGGAAAAGCGGGCGCCAGGGGTCAGTCCGCCGGCGGAGCAACAGCTGCCGAGGCTGCCGGCGGGGGGAGGCGCGGAGCCTCGCGCCTCACCTTGCGACAATACACTCGGGGTCCGAAAATAGCCCCGGCCGAGGCGGCCGTCGGCGCGCACGTGGACCGCGGGCGTCCTCGCGGCCGTCCGCCGGCGGAAGCCGCCCAATCGATGCCGCGGCCTCGGCCGCAGCCTCCCCGGACCGCCGCCCCGATAAAATCCCCCGGCTCCGCGGCCCGAAGGAGGTTAAGCGAGCTGCCGGAGGTAGCGGAGGAGCGGCTCCGACGGCTCCGCGCGCCCTCTCCCCCAGGATCCCGAGGCGAGGCCGCGGAGGAGGGGGATACGACGGGCAGTTAATCAAAAAACCAAGCTGCTCTGCTCCGCTGCTGCTGCTGCACCGTCGCTCCGGCCCGACTTTACTGCCTCCCGTGACGTCCGACTCGCTGCGCGAACGGTGTCGCCCGAACATTAGGAGGATTGGAACGGGGGGCCGGCTTATGAATGCCAGCGCCGCCGTCGCGCCGCGTCTCTTCTGTTGCGTATATATGGAGCGCCTGGAGCCCCGCGCGCAGGCCCTAATCCTCGCTAATCTTACGGCGCGGCTGAAAAATAGGCCGAACGAACGGCCCTGGCGCGCGCTATTTTTGCACCGAGGCTCGCGTCTAGCGCGGGCCGACCGCCTAGTCCTCGCAGCGCCCCGGTGATAAACAATTCCGCTAAGCAGGCGTCCTAGATCCCCGCGGGCGCTAATCCGCCCGGCCTATTATTCCGCCGCAGCGCCCGGAACTTTTTCCACTTGCACGCGGGCCTCGATCGCGCTACGAAGTTCGAGTGGCGGCACTCGATCGATCCGTGCTAGGCGGCGGTGCGCCGGGGCCTCTGCCATTGTGGTGCGCTCGGGGCCGGAGTGCCCGGAGGCCTCGCGGACCCCGAGGGGGGGGGCGGCTCGAGTTGCGCGCAGGGCCAGGTGGCGGCCGCGGCGTCGTCGGCCCCTCGGGCGGCGCTGCCGCCTCCCGCCGCCGGGAGTATTGATCCGAGTGCCGGCGAGCGCCGGTGCCGCCGTCCTGGGGCGCGCGCGCGCACTCCGCGGAGGCTGCCCCCGCCGTCGGCGCCGCGGGGCGCCGTCTCGCCCGCCCGGCGGCGGCGGCACCGGCTCCTCCTCGCCCGTCTTCCGCCCGGCTCCTTCGCCGCCTCGGGGCCTCTGCGCAGGCTCCCGGGGGCCGGGGAGGAGCCGCCCGAGCGCCCGGCCCAACGCGTCCGCCCGCGCGCTTCTCCCCGGTATTCGCCGCCGCCGAGGAGATATGGGAGCAGCTGGGAACCGGCGCCGCGCCAGTCGCCCCACGCACCTTCCCGCTCGCCTCGGCCTTCTCGCGGCGTCGTCTGCCCCGCGGCGGCTCGAGCTCGCTTAGATAAACAATGACATTTGCTCAAGGTCGAATCCAGGGTCACCTGCCTTTTCCACTATTGCAGATAAAAAAACGATTATTCCTTTCAGCGCAGCCGGCGCTTAATAACTTTTTTAACTCTGCCAGGCGTTGTTATTCTTCGTTCAATGTTCGATGATTCCTTCGCTCGACTCTTTGCTTTGCCGTAGCCAATGAAAATTCAATTACTTTTACGAGTTGATGTAGCCTACTTTCGAATAATGCATCATCTTAAACCTGTACTCGTTTCATCCTGCATAATTCGTTATTTACAATTAAATCCTTGGTACGTATTGTTTCATTTGTATTTCATATGTTTAAATAGAAACTTCAACTGCTTATTTAAAGGGTAAGCGGCTCTTTTACTTTTAATAAGTACTTTATTTTCATTTATTTACATTGAAGTTAATAATGTAATCGTTCATAATATTAATCGTTGACCCCGGAGGCTCAAATACCGAATTACGTGCACCCATTACTACTCATAAAGTTACGAGCATTTTAGAGTTGAAGCAACTGTTGCATTTTAAAAACTAAAAGTCAATCCGAGAAAATTAATTTTTTGTCCTTCAAGAAATTCTTTTTATAGCCTTTCGAAAAGTATAACAATTTTAAAAACGACAAACCTCCATCGCATATATACACTAACCTATATTCAAAACTTAACGATCAAATTTTTCTGAACGTTGTAATAAATGGAACGATGATACTATGAATACAATTTATTAAAAAGTGCAACTACAAAAAAGATTAAAAATATGTGTTATGCAAACAGAGATAAACAGTAATCGACCAGTCTATTTCATCATTTGAAGCAATTCGCAATTTTATGAGTACAGCAATTTTTTATAATCGTTGAGTTAAAGCATAATTGGAACGTTAAATATAATAGTATATTTAGTACTGTAATTCTTCTCAATATCAGATAATAGTTCACAATTGTATTAAGTTTGTATTTAGACCAAGGCATTGCAAGTGCGTGACGGGATTTATAATATTGGAGCAATCGAAAGCTTACAAAGTCCTAACATCACAACATAATAAGCACTTCTAAGTATAATAGGATAATATTCAGCTTTACAACCTGTAGACCTTCTTTATTTAAAACTGTCAAATAGATTTAAATATCAAATGATTAAGTAAACAACATGAATCAAATTTTTTATTAGACTATTTCATTTTTTTAAATGTTTATGCATTTTCGAGGTGATTAAATAATAAATAATAGGTAGTAAAAAATCTAAATTACAATTCTTTTTTTGAAAATCACACATAAATTATTAATAAAATCATTTCATCTATATATGCATACGTATAAATTAACTACATCGATCGCTAGCTGCGTAAATATAATATAACGTGTCTGTATGATTCCTAACTAACGTATGATTATTGGTTAATGTCAAAATTCTATCAATCAGCATACAAACGCGTATATGCCGCAATTAAACGTGCATAATTATTATCATTATCTCATAAATCATTGAGCTCGTGCATGTGAATCCAATCCAAATGTAATTCTGTCAATCGTCATATTCTATTACGTGAATATATATATAATAGCCCGTAGTCTCACTCTCTTGCACGTACGTAGTATAATTGAATAATGAAGTAAGATGTATTCAACTTAATAATTTGTCTAAGCCGATCAGAACGTTGTTTCCCAATAATCGTCTTACGTCTCCTCGATTAGAGAATGGGCTTCGGAACCAAGAGTTGAAGTTCAAACACTTGTGAACCTAATATCCTCCTCGAAGGTCTAGCAGGATTTTCAACTTTTCCAAGAATCCGAAAAGTGGAGCATTCGCTAATCAATAAGGAGGTGTCATCACGTACACGTTAACGACCCGCTGGATGTTTTCAAGAAATGAAAACAAGTCCTCGCGAGAGTCCTCGTCGATTTGGCGACGCAGAGACGATAACTTTTAGCTCCGGAAAGATTATACGAGCCCTATAAAACGAGCGCGAGCGCGAGGCCGAGCCGAGCCCGTCGTCGCTTTGACCGACGATTGCTTTCAGAAGCCGCTTGATAACGAAGCGCGCGCTCCGACCTCGGGGTGTATTCGAACAGAGCTTTCACGGGCCGCCCGACACCCTCGCAGCCGTTGTTCTTTCATCCCTTGGCGCACGTCAACACTGGAGAGATATTTGAATTATCGGCCCCGGGAGCGAGGCGCACTCCTCTTCCTTCGAATTAAATATGCAGTGCCGCTCGAAGCCCGCGGCCCGACCTCCCGGAAATTGTGATGCGCGCGCAAATTAACCCGCGTTTTAAGCGCATTAATTTGTGGCGTTTGAGGAAGCGGTCACTTTGCCAGTCGTAAGTCAATTGGTGCACGGGCCTTTTGATATTCGTACCCGAGTAAATTAGATACTGTGAACGGTGATTGCTGCACTGACACCCGCACCACGTCGCTGATTGCGCTCGCGGCTAAGCCAACAATAATGTAATCGCACTGGATTAACGAACCTCTACTCCAAGGCTTGGTGCATCCTCGACTACCCACCGAGTGTGCCCGTGCAAAGAGTAATCTTTTAACAAAATCACATGTCACGCGAACAACGCAGCGCGAATCATTACAGCCGCTTATCATTCGAATTTAGATCGAAGCAATTGGGACTTCCTAAACGCCTGTCACCAATCTGCCGGTTAAATCGCTCGTCAACGCCCGATAAGAAAAGTCCATTGAGAAGAAAGACTTTTCCAGCGGCAAGCTCGATTGAGTCCGCGAAAATAAAGGGGATCGTGGTTGCGTGGCCGCGGAGGCTGCGATTGCGAAGAAGACGCGGGGATTTGGAAAGGCACGTGCCGACGGGGCGGGCCACCGCCAAGAAGCCTCTATCCGAGCCAAGGGAACGCGCGGGCAGCTGTTGGCCCGCGCGCCCCGTCTAAGAAAAGAATTTCTAAATTTCCGCGCGCCGGCGTCCCCCGCGAGTCGGCGCGCGGCCACTCGGCCGAGGTAAACAGACGGTGCCCACAGTAGCGGCGGCGGGGGCCTTCGGCGCCCGCGTGGGCGTCTCCGCGGCCCCCGGGGTGCCTCGAGGCCGCCGTCGCCGGCGAAAAAGCAGGGCGAACCGCGGAATCGGGGCCGAAGGCTTCCGCGGCTTCGTGGGCGGGCCCCCGGGGGGCGCTGCCGGCGCGTAACTCGGCCCCCCTCGCGGCCGCGCCGCCGCCGAGCTTTATGCACAGCCGGGCAAGCTCGCCCCGTTGCTTTCCGTATAATCGAGGCGCACGTGGCGTCGTGTAAGCCGATGCTGGTTTTCTACCGCTTTTGTCCAACGGTCTTTATTTGTGCGCTCGGGCTCGTCGAATCTGATATTGGAGACTAATAAGCCCGCGCATATCTTTGTAGACCAGTTGCTCGAGGACCAGATATTCTCACCGCTTTCTAAATCGGGTTCGGTAACGGCCTCGGCAGCCTTGAATTGAATTGGAGGTCGCCGGGCACGAGTCTATCCGCTATCGGGATGCTTCTTTTTGTTTTCCACCTGCCACGGAACTACAGCCGCTTTGTCTCTTGGTACAGTTGGAAAACAAGAAAGATCGGTGGCCGGATGTTGTGAAAAGACTGCTCCAGGGGCATCGCAATGGCACGAGGAGCGAGGTGATCGAGCGCGATAACGATCGCGATAACGGGGGGCTTAGGGGCCTCTAATGCGGACAATAAGTGACAAAGGATCGGTTGGAGCGCCGGGCGCTTTGACAATTAAAAGCGCCGCCGCGGCACGAGTGCACGTGGGAGCCGAGGCGCACTCTTTGCCTCGAGGGTCCTCCTTTGCCTCCTCGCTGCCCTCGTCCACTCTGCGATATTAGAGTCATAACACGGCGCAGGGGGCTTTCGGGTTTGACGAGGAGGCGCGGCGCGGCCGCCCCCCTCGGGGCCGTTAATCGGGGGCCTCCGGGAAGCCGACGATTGATCGCCGAGGCCGAGGAGGAGCCGCCGCCTCGGGAAAGATGACGCGCGCGCCTTCGTGGAAATAGGCCGTTTTCACCGGAGCCAAGGTGGCTCCGTTCGATGGGGTCGCGGAGCGCCTTGCTCTCCCCGACCGACAGAGCGCCGGGGGTTGATTGGCTCTCGCGATCGCCGACGGCCGCTCTCCCGTGCATATATTTGCCGGGGCGCGCGGGCGAGCGGGCCGTATTAGCGCGAGGGAAAAGCATCCGGGAAACATTGAAACAAAGCGGGCGCGCGGAGAATAGCGATCCGATCGTAAAGCGGATAAACAAGGCGGTAATGCTCGGGCGGATCGAGGGGTCCGAGCCGCGGCGCACACAGTCCCCTAGCCCAATTCAGCGAGCATATCTGGGACGCGCGTGTATATATATATGGCCGTAAAAGCCGGCGAGCGCGAGCGCCGCGCCGTAAAAGCCCCGCCGGCACTCGAAGACGAGACGAGGAAGGTTCCGCCTCGTAAAGATTAATTGACCCCCGCGAGTCCGGCCGCGAGCGCTCGCGCGACGCACGCGCACACATATGCATGCGCGAGCGAAGTTGGGCGCGACGCGCGAGAGTGACGCGAGGGCGCCGAGATGAATCCTCCGGAGAGGCCCCGGGGCCGCGGCGGCCCTGGCCCTGTTCCGCTTATCGCGTAGCCCCGAGCGCCCGAGTTCCCGTTGGGCGTTGCCTCGTGTCCGGCCGCGGCGCCCACTCGAGCCGCCGCGCGGACAACTGGCCGCGGCGCAAAAAGAAAAAACGGAGAAAAAAAAAAGGGAAGTAGAGTAATAATTCAAAGCGAGCGGCGTCGAGGATCGGTCGGTAGTTTATGGGCCGAGGCTGCAGCTGCTCGTGAAACGTCATCGCCGCCGCGGCGCACAATGGACCTCTCGGCTCGCCCGCGGCAAAGGAGTGGGCGAGGAGCCGCGGGCCTGGGCGCCGCCTCTCTCCGCGCACGTGCTTTTCATTACGCTGCCGTGCGGCCGCGTTAACGCCTACTCCGCGGCCCGCGCCGCCCGATAATTCCCTCTGTCCATAAGCGGCCGGAAAGCTCCAACTGCCGCGCGTAACTTCCGGCCGCCTGGGGGCTCGCGGCGCGCCTTCTTTCCTCGTAAACGGCTCGCGCTTCAAGGCCGCCTCTGACGAATAGGCCCGTCCCGCTCGACCCTTACCTCGGAGCTTTCGCCCGAGCTTTCGAGATGCCCCACCGGAGTCATCCTTCCTCCGCAACGCTTTGGCTCGACCTCCTCTGTAATCTTGCAGGACCGGCGGAGCGCTGGGATCAAAGCTGCGCACCATCCTGCCTCCGTGGCTTCCATTACAATGGATCTGCGCGCCCACCGAGTTTTTAACCTTTTATCTCTTTCGATTGAACGCTTCGATATTTTTCTCGAAATACCGCGGGGCTATTGTCCAGTTTGGATTTTGGGCTGCGCGGGCGGCTGGACCGAACGAGGCAATTCCAACAGCGGCTCATTGTTAGCCGAGCCGGAATTAGATACAGGTTCAACTCTTGGGCACACGCGCGCGCGCACACACACCTCGTGGCTGGATAAATAGAAAAATAGAAAAGCTCCCGTTCTAATTGACCAATTTAAATAACAGAGGCAGATCAGCGACGCACTCGACTGGCGGTTCACCCGCGATCGATCGATTATCTCTCATTTTAGATCGGGATCATAGTCGGCACGCGTACGACTATTGGTCCCCGATATTAGTTTTTCCCCCCTTTTCTGTTTTTTCTAAAAAAGAAGCTGCGAGCGCCTGACTCGCATTCGATTTTAAGAGGATTTGCATACATTCTCGGAGCTCAGGGCGCCTAAGAAGGGCCAAAGACAGAGCCCCGGGTCGGAGAGTGCGTGCATGTATGTGTGTAATACCGGGCGCATCAGCTCCTCTTTTTTTTTTTGAAATACAGACTCCCCGTGTGCCTAATGTAAAACTTTCGATCGGGTATCGAGCGGCTTTCCTCGAAACTCGCGGCCCGAGGCTGAACGTGCACTTAATTCAACGACGTTCGACGCTTCGCCGGGAGACACAGCCGACTAGATAGACGAGCGCGCGCCCGCGACTTTGTCGGGCAAAGCCAGAGGAACAATTATTGCCAGGCGCGCATTCAAGGGAAGCGGGGATGAATCATTAGCCGGGACTGCAGGGCGGGCGGGCCGCGCGGAGCCCGCAGCTTCCCTCCGTCGGGCCGCGCGGCACTGTTGAATATTTCAGACGCTGGCGCGCGCCGCGGAAATTTCCATTGGAATTAGGCCTTCCTTGAATGCCAGGCTTGATGAAATAAATGATTTAGCCGCGGCGGGGGCGACGTGCGAGCCCACCAGCCGCGCGGCTCACATTTTTGCCCCGAGGTTACAGCGGCGCCGGGGTCGAGCGCCTCCCGGGGCGGCCTGGCGTCCGCGCGCAGCTGCAGCCCCGGGTCCTCCTCGCCGGCGGCGAATCGATAAGCCGGGGTGCAACGGGGGTGCAGCGGGGGCCGGGGAGCGCCTCGGAGGAGGACGCGGACGGCGCGGGTCCTCCGGGCGCGAATTAAAAATTGAGGGGGGGCGGGGTGGGGGGGGCGAGGCGGCGGAGCGGGGCGGGGCCGGCGGGCCGAGGGACGCGGCTGCTGAATCAATACGCGGGCGCGCGAGACTGGCGGCGCCGGGCCGGGGGGTAGGGGGGGAGGGCGGCGCGCGCGCCCAAGCCCATGAATGGAGCGGCCGCGGGGTGCGCACTCGCGGACTGCGCCGCCTTCCTCCTCCTCCTCGGGGCACTCGGTGCACTCGGTCAGGCCGCCCGCGCCGCCTCCAGAGGCCCGCCCGAGCTTGCGCAAGCTCGGCCAGCTGCGCGCGCGGCCCGCGCCAGCCCCCGCCCAATTATTTATAGGCGCCCGGGGGACCCGCGCCACCCGCGCCAATTATTCCTCCCCGCGACCGCCGGACCGCCTGGTATTCTTAGGCGGCCGCCCTCCTCCCGCCGCCCGAGCCCGACAAGTGGATCATCGGCGATCCGGGGCCGCGCGATTACCGCTCGCCGCGGAGAGCAGCTCGGCGCGACAAGCCAATTAGCCGGGAGAACCTCGCTCTCGGCCGCTGGTCCCTGCCCCAGGCCCCCACGAGCCCTCGCGCGCCCCCCAAAGCGGGACAATGGGCCCCGGGCGCCCAAGCTCTCCGCCGCGGGGGAAAAAAGCTCCGGGAGAAAGTACGAGGCTCGGCCGACTAGGCGAGAGAGCGCGACCCGCGGGGAATAAAGTAGCTGCGGCGGCGTCGGCGCCAGAGCGCGGAGATATTGATTCTCCCCGGCCCAGGCGGGGCCGATGCCGGCCAGCCCGTCAAAAAAACCCGCCCCCGCCCTCACCGATCGAGCGATTCAGGTATAAAGGCCGCTGCACTTCCCTGCTGGAGTCCGCCCGGGGCCGTGCATCCGGCGCGCACACCCCCAACGAACGGGCAAACGACCGCCGGCTCTTCTCGCCCCCGCGCTCACCTCGCCCGTTTAACGCGACCGGCTGTTCCCCAGGAGGCGCGCGCTCGACCTCTCCGGGGCAGTAATCAGCCGGGAGCGGCTCTGCTATTCTCTTTGTCGAGCCGACGAGGCGATTGATTTTTTTTTTCTACAGCGTGCCGCGCTGGGTCAGGAGGCTGCTGTTTGCCCGCGGCTCGCGGTAATTACCACTCAATTGGTTTCCGCTCGGCCGCCGCCGCCGTCGCCCCGATTATATATCGATGCATTTATATACTGTCGGGCCGCTAGTCGCTTAGCACTCCGCTTCCGAATAAAAAAAGCTTCACGGAAGTCTCTTGCACGAAGGCCAATCGGGACGGTTTCAACGTCGGTAGATAACCAATAGATTAAAATTTGGCCAGTTTTTTTACCGACAGGTGGCCGCGGGAGCTTTTTTTTCCTCGCAGTGTTTAATAATGCTCTGCGTCCGTGAATAGTAAAAAAAAAAAAGCGACGTCCGCCCGCGGGCGCCGGTGGCTCGCGATGAGTCGGGCTCGCGGCGCGCCTCGAAATTGACGTAGCAACACTAATCGGCGCGACGCGACAACCGCGCGCTCGCACGTCAACCGCATCGGCCGATGTGCGTGACGTTTCTGTATGCCTCGCCCATCGCGCCTGGAAAGTAGAAAGCGAAAGAAAAAAAAAAAATTAAAAAATAAAATGATTGGCTCTCTCGCGGTTTCGACAGCGTTTACGCGGAAGCTCGTTATAAACGAATGCGCCCTCTCGCGCCCCGCGCACACGGCCGTTGCGTCAGTCATCTCTCGGCAAGGAATATGCGGGCTGCTCATTAGGTACCGGCATAGCTCTTTATTTTTTTCTGTTGCTCGTTCGGAATTATCCCTCTCCGCGCGAAGTAAAGCAACGTATAATAGGTTCGCCGGCGAGCATTATTCAGGCTGTTTAACGCTGGCGCGGTCGAGGCTCTCTCGCGGTGCCTTCTTTTTTTTTTATCACAATAAATAGGGATACCGCGGAAATGCAGCCGCCGGCTTGAATAATAAAAGGGGCATACGGAGGCGGCCACTGGCTTCAATTTATACACTGCTAGGGAAACGTATATAGCAGAGGCTGATATTTGCCCGCTCGCGCGGTTCCGGCCGGTGAATCGAGTCAATCGGCGATTCGATCGCATTCTCCCGCCCGCGAGACTTGAATTTTTCGCCTTTTATTTCCTCCTCGGACCCCCCGGCTCGTTTTGTCGGACACGGAAGGCTGCCGCGACCGGGGGAGGGCGTAAGCACGCCTCAGCGCTTTCGAACTTTGCGCACATTAGCAAGTTTACCGAAGTGCGGAAGTCGCCTTATTCTCCCGGCCAAAATTTTTTCCCTTTCGCGCTAATCCCCGCTCCCCCGGGATAGACTCGACTGGTTAGCTACCGCGCAACAACCAAGTTGTATCGATTCGACCGGCTGCATGCAAATTGTTTTCAACTACCATATGATATAAAGATATTTCACACGGTACAGTAAGAGAAAAGAGAATTAAAATTATAATATATTTCAAATGCGCTAGCATCATTAGCAAGTTAACAACGCACGCTATTCATACATTCGGCTAATTATTAATTATTTCCGTAATTACTATTTTTAGCAATTATTATGTTTAGTAGATTTAAATAAGATTCTTAATAACATTTTAATTAGCAATTAAGCAATTTTTCTTCGTGTTAGCTTTACTGCTTGAATGGATTTAATTTTTAAATCATTATTGATTTGTTTGACCAAGATTCTTGTGATAGGTTCTTTAGCTTCCTACATAAATGTCTTAAAATCCCCTCTCGGAAATTATATTCAAGACAAGAATCATGTGATACTTGCGGCTCCGTACACAGGTCCGATTAATGACTACAATTTGTGGCCCAAAATATACAGAAGAGCGCCTTTCTAAAAATACATATTTAATTTATCTCATTTCCATACCGGGTCAACAGTATAAATAAACTCTTCTCAAACAATGGACTAAGAAGGGATGGGGCCAAGCTAAGCCCCGGGCACCCGTACACCGCTCAGGACTTGATGACATTTATCAATTTATCAAAATGGCTTTCCACTGGCCCCTCAGCCCTTCTTATTCAATTTTACGATTCCGCGCATCCATCGCACACACATATATATATATGTATGTACATAAAACGAGTTTTCCTCTCCCGCAGCCACTCGCGGGGGCGCGGCGGTGTACCTTTTCGCCGCAGGCGGGACTCAACTCGTGTGTGATATTGGTCTGAGGCAGGGAGGCGGGAGGTGTGTCGCCTTCGCGGATTTTATGACTTTCAACCCCTTCGTATGCTCGCTCTCTACCAAGTAGACGGCCCTCGATGTCGAAGTATGCCCAAACTTAAAGCCGTCGCGCGCCTAAGTGTATGAGCAAGAGCACAGTCTGGGCACTTGGAATACCCGTTTTATTTAATCATACATTTACCCTGCTGAGCCGAGTTGACACTTGACTCCTTGTTGTGTTTTTCTATCGAAATGTACAATTTAATTTTTTTTCGGTTTGAAATAAGTGTAATTTTATTTAGACAAGAGTTGATTACTGCACAAGTGATAAGATAATGGATTTTTTTTTCAATTTGTATGCATAACTATCTGTAGTATCGTTACGCGAGAAAAAGGTTTAATTTGCATTTCAGTTTTCAAATGTAAATAATAATTTATCATGCATCTCATAAATAATATCATGAACATGAAGATCGATCCGTGTGAGGGAAGTATGGCAAATTTCCCAGGAGTGTCTTGCTTAAGTAACATATAGATTGATAGAAACAAAGTTGGAACGTTGGGCGAGTTTTGATGTTGATTTTGCATGTTATTGACCTAACTTCGATACGAATAATTTCCACGCCAAAGATACGTGGCTTTAATTAGAAAGTGCAAAGTTATAGCATTTAGTTACTTTTCAATACATTAACATAAATATTATAAATGTAGCAAAATCCATATTCCAATCATTCTAAAAAGGGAAATCATGAGTGCTGATAAAATGCATTGATATGAGTTTTGTATCATTAAGTATAAAATATGAATATGAAATAACGTCAGTACAAGATGCTTTTTGAAATAATTTAAATAAAACTCGATATTAATTTGTACCAGCGCTAAATTTTTACGACTGCCCTGTCTTTGTTCCTCACAAAATCGCTCGATTGCCTTTTATAAAACAAGAGATAAATCTAAAATCCATTATTTTCCATCCAATGTTTACTAGTAAAATATTCCGTTGACGGCCTATAAAAATTTATCAAATTAAATCGCAGCATTCTTACACAGAGATCAATTATCGGGATAAAATAATTCAATTCGGGCCCAAAAGTCGGAAACAAGCGCGGACTTACTCTCTCTCAAGACGCAGGCGATTAATTCCCCTGTCGGGCGGTCGCGCTGAGCGCTATGCCTTCTCCAAAGCTCCTCTTTATTTCCAACACGTAAATATTTATGTATCGCGAGCGCGTGCGCCACGGGATCAAACTCGGCGGCTAAAGGAAAAGCTCCGGTGTCCCCTAATCCGAGCTTTGCGCCGAATGAACAAAAAGAGGAGAGGCCAACTTTGAGAGCGTCGGCCGAGTGCACGCTTTAAGTATTTTTAAAGCTCGCGCCCAGCCTTTCTTGAGTGGCAGCCACCTTAATCGGCGCCGCCGGGGCCAATCGAGGGAGCGTCGCGTCGGGTCTCGCCCGCGAATCGTTGCGCGCGTTTCCTAACCTTAAAATATACGTGTCCAGCGGCGCATTTTTTATTCACTTTAACGCAAATAGCAATTTTTTGCTGGAATTGGAGATTCGATTACGTGCTGGGATCACGCTCATTATGAACGAGATAACAAGAAGACAATCTTCATTTAAATATCACTTTTGACTGTGTGAATATTATTGAGCTTGAAATTACAAAATGGTAGGACATTTTTTATAACAAACGGATATCCAATTTAAGACAATTTTGGCTTGCAAAAAGGGGATTCTTATGTTTAATTTTAAAATTGCTCGAGAATCACTGACGTTTCTATTGCACCATTGCGGAATCTTTAATTCTAGGAAGTGGCACGCGTAATTCATTATTGTTGGGAAAAGAACGCTGACAGCGTAGTGGAACACAGGTTCCGTAAGAATTTCATTATCACGATATCGCGATATCTGCAGTAATCGATACGAAAATCTCTACCGTGCAAACGATCGGATGTAATGAAATTGTTCGTACTAAGAAAAACAAAGCGAGGCAGAGGCTTGAACAAATATACTTCAACAGCAGCTGTGCGCGGGCCGCTCCGCGAAATTTCGAAAGGAATGTATCGATTATGCTGTCACTGGTACCTTCTATTTTTGTTTCTATTAAAAGAAGAATAGAATGCAGACGGGCGAATACACGTATACAGATATCATTGGAGAAAGATGGTGCCGATCCAAAAATAGCACACGGCGGCGGCTCCCTTCGCCGGCCGTCAGAAAAGCGTAACGGGTTTTTGAGTCGCGGGTATTTCGCGCGTGGTGAAGCGGTGGATCGCCCGAATCCCCGATGGAAATCCCCGCGAATCCACTACTGAAATTACACTCGCCCGAGTTTCCAAATGGATAAACCTCTCGCGGCGATCGCATTAGGCCGAGCGACCGCACACACAAACACACACGCACTCACGGATTATGGATCCGTGGTCGCAATCTTCCCGAGATGTGCACGAGTCGAAATGCACGGCGACTCGGGGAAGTTGAAGGGTTACGAGGGCTTTCGTTATTCATGGATGCGAGGGCCGCCGCCACGACTCCCTCGACCCCTCCCTCTTTCGCCTGTGCGTATAAGCGCAGATATGCGACGGCAGTAGCAGCGCATTCCTCCCCGAGCGATCGAACCCTGCCAAGTCGTAGTCGCCGATGGGAGAATCCGTCGGCGTTCGACTTGACCGATACTCGAATTAGTCGCAACGGAAAGAGAGACAGGCAGTGTATATAAACCGATGCTCTCTTTTCGTGCACGCTTTGAAATCCAAGGCGCGTACGACGCCTCTGAAACGTTATACATCTCGCCGATGGATTCGAGGCGAGCCGAATTTCGAGAGTTGGCGCGATGGAAAGACTCGGATTTTTTTTATTTTTATGACTCTCGGCCGAGCTTTAAGTGCCAAGTGAAGGAAAACGTTGATTGTGGACCTTTCAAATATTCACTGGCTAATTTAACATCTTTTCGCTTGGAGCGGATGTAAAAAGTTTCTGCTCGGAAATGGGATGTAATATTTTTTATGAACCGTATAAGGGGCTTTCATAGTATGAAGATCATAAGTACTATGATATGACACGCGATCAAAACTTTGCAACTATTACTTTTTCCTGTCCACGTTTAAAAATAATTACACCTACCATGCAGCAAATTTTCAATCCTAAAAGTAGCTTACAATCGTATTTTAGTAGATATTCTGAAATAGTTTTACTAAATCTTTCCTACTTTATTGCTAGACATTTCTCGAAAGAATGAAGGATAATTTCATTAGTTATTGGTAATTATAAAGCAAAAAAGTTATAATGAGCCATCGCGCACCGAAGCATTAAGAACAATTGAGCTGATTTAATTGTTTCAATTGAGAGGACGCAGATCATTTTACCACTTACCGTGGGATCTTGTTACTTTTTATTTAACAAAAAATATTTGTGTAAGAGAGGTTTTTACCTCGAAACTCTTAATGATTAAGTAATAAATTATAATTTTCTGTAAACGTTTATTTCTCTTCTCAAGCAAGAAAGTACTTGATTTTATTTAAATCACTTTTAAAGTTTGGTATATATTTTTATAGAAACAAAATTACTTTTTATGCATATCGAGAGTACACTCTTAGTGTAATAATTTAGTTTAAGTTGACAATTTCAATTCTAACTTTTAAATAAATATAAATTAAAATACTAATTTCAATGCATATTTAATAAAGCATCTTGAGCTACTTCTGAAGTTACATGAAATGTTTCGCATTGATCAATTGCTGTGGCTTTATCAATAAATACAATACTAAAGTTAACTGCGTCTAAATGCGAGTTATGTAGATTGTTCAATCTGCTTTGTCTCTAGCGTTTCGTATTTCATGCGGTTGCGGGACCTGCTATGCTCTTCCGCGCAGTTCGTGCACTGTTGCATTGGTCTAAGTAACTCTTTAATGTATATTATTGGATCCTAGAAAATTAAAGTTTGTTATTAAATCTGACATTTGTAAAAATATCGTTTTTATACATTTTTCAAATATATTCATTCTTTCAATATTTCATTGTTTCAGTTCTTTCTAAAATACTTTGATTGAATACTTGTAATTGCAGTTCTAGTCAAACCACTTATACTGCTGTGTTTGAAATGTTTTGTAATTCTACTTCTAAATTATTAGAGTGGAAATTACTACTCCGATAAAAAATAATAATAGGACAAAAAATCAAATACGTATATTGAAAGGAAGCGACAATAATTACGGCCGTTTAACTATTTACGAAGTTAGCAATAGTGTTTACGAGGCAAATGGATAAAATATGATGATTATAATTATGGTACCAATAAAAAACTAAAATTTTGCTAATTAGAATATTTCATACCTAACATTTTAGCGTGAACTCAAAAACTTAGTTTAACAACTCAAACTACATTCTTATACATTGAATGAAAGATATGTGAAATTTGGATTATCGGATTTCATTGGTCAGTCTCCTCTGAATTAGTATAATGATATTCGTGTGTAAAAACAAAATAATAACTTAATTATAAGATTGAATTTTACAACCGCGCCAATAAGCTTGTACACGAAATGAATACATGACGTATGCCCGAGCGTAGATTTAGACCCTCCACATTCGAAGGGTAGAACACGATATTGGCAAGTGGCTGATTGACCACCGAAGCACTTAGCGTGCATCTCTGCTCTACTGCTCTATCGTTTAAACGACGCCTAGACTAAAACTATTGAGGGAGTTGAAGAGAAGAAGCGCGACTCGATTGAAAGATACATGCTCGCAACACTGCACCACGAATCGCCGTTGTGTACGTATAAAAAAGCAAATCAACTCCGTGCTGCCTCGTCGATACTCTATTGTCTCGACAAGGCCCGTCAAGCGCTTCGGCCAGTATTACCAGAAAACTCGCGTATACGTGCTGGCGTTGCATCACCCCTTTACTCGGCGCTCTCTCGGCAATTCGCTTCCTCCTCGGCATATCGTGCTCGCGATCTTCCTGACTATACACCGAGGCGATAGCGAGCATCGAAAATTTAGCAGCGATAACCGGTTGTTTCCACGTCTCCGCCTCTCGATTTCGCATAGTTGCGTTTTACGTAAAAAAAAAAAAGAACGAGGGGGAGCGGGGATGAGGATGGGTCAACCGGGCCGCAGGAGGGAGGTCGAAACGGAGGGCCGTCGATATGCCGCTCCGCCTCGACGTCCCCGGTTTCGTATAATAGCTGTCCTGTTTTAACGGCGGAACAATTAGGTGTTTCATTCCGCTTGATCGGCACGTCGCTGCCGCGCTGCTTGTTCTCCTTCCTCCAACGAGCCCCCTTTTCACCTCGTTTAATAAGGCACCGCCTCTTTCTCGCGGCGATCGCCGCCCGGCCAAGTGTTTGCGCGTGACGCCAAAGCGCGTAATTTTACCGCGATTAATTGAGTAATCGTCGGGAAGAGAGTAGTTGCTCCTTTTTTATTTCACCTTTGTTTACGAGGCGCCGAGGCGGCTGACGCAACGTCGCTCGATAACTCTTTTAATAGAGCAGATAGGAGAATCGAGATCTTATTTAAATATTGACTACTGGCAATTGAATGCGACTACGCCGTTTTCACTGGCAGTTGGCATAATCGCGCCAAATTACTGAATGAGGTCGAAATGCTTCAACCCCGTACTGAGGCACTTGTACCTTAAAACGATGTCGGGTTCTTTCTTTTACAAAAGAACGCTTTGGTGAAAGGCTTTTTCTACATCTCTACATAAATTATTGATATAGAGCTACTGATCACGTGATAACTAGGTTGTGCCAACAACCCTTTATAGTCATATGATTTATGATTCAATTTGATTAAAATTCTAACTGCATGACTGGTAATAACTTGTTGAAAGTGCAAGCTAGATGTACCTTATTCATCTGGTAATTTGATCCAAACCACAAACACTATTCTATATAGTATAACAAGAGGAGATAATTATCAATGAATGTCCGTACAGTACTTAAGTTAACTTTGCGATGCATTAAGCGAAATAATCTAAATTAATGCATATTATGAATTTTTCATATAGTAATGTTATTAAAACTTGAAGAAAAACCTTCGTTTAAGATTCGTATTTCATTTATGTTATTTATAAATTTATATATAAATTTGAAAAATTATTAATTATAATAACCAGGATTTACTGAATTATACAAAAATATACTAATGAAAATGTATTATGAATCTCATCAAAGATTGTATTAAAATATATGTGTAAAAACAAATAAAATACATTTTACGATTAATTTTAAAAATTTTTGAAATATTGCTTTTCTTTAATGTTACCAAAATTTTGGTAACGTCAAATTATTTTATTATTTACTTTCGAAAATTAGGTAAAACTTTCTTCATCGTGTGTAAACGTAACTGACGCTTGAGAAATAGTAGCTTCGCTATTCAAACTGCGTAATGTATTTATTTGCACTGAACATAAACAAAAATCTAAATTTCACTTTCAATTATAGGTAATCGTAAATACATTCATGTATGCCGATTTGAAATTTGAATACAAACTCGTTTCTATGTTCCTGATAATAAAATTGAAATGGCTATTAAATAACGCTATATATTTTTTCATAATAATACGCCTATACTTTTGTTGATAAAATAGTCAACAACGTAACACTGTCTGCATACGTGATGTGATAAAATATACGCAAAATCTATAAATAATTAAACTTGTAATTAATGAAAAGCGGGTCTTTTCTCTAACATAAACTACAGAAATGTTTGTTGCGATAACAGAAATAAATATTTTTAAAAATTTAAATTTAAACAAAAAAATAATTAATACTTCCAAAATTGTGTAAACATTTCTAAATTATAATTTTTAACATAATTTATTATATATCTAAATATCTAAGGAATCCAATCATAATAGAGTTTTTGAAGAGTTAAAAGTGAAAATTTTGAACATTACTTTAAAAATGTTGTAACATATATACTTATTGAAAATATTAATTTTTCGTCATAACGAAGATTAATGAAGAGTCCAAAAATCTAGTGAGTGTAATTAAATTAATTTCACTGTGTTTTACAAAATATTTGTTAAACTTATGTTATTTAAATGTTAAACAAATACTCGAACAGAACACTAGTGTAATAACAATATCCGAGACAATAGCTATATTTGAATTTCCATATAGTTTATGTTTTTTGTTTTTGAACTTTAAGCTTATATTACTTTAAAGACATCATGTAATAATGTTTTTTATTCTAAAAAAGAGGCAAAGTTTTATGTTTAACTTTGTTACACGGAATTGTGAATGTTTACGTAGAAACTTTTATTAAATAATTATTCAAAAATAAAAGTAAAAAATATCCATAATTTCACTTTCTCAAATGTAGTATCTAGTTAGAACCTACATTTTTATGTTATTAGATTTTAGCATACATATAAATGTAGCTACACTGTTTTAGTAAAATAATTGATTCTGTCATCTAATAATGTGCATATATATCAATTCAATAAATTAATTTCTTAATTTTTACAAAAAAATTCTTATGCTCCCAACTAATCAACTGATATCAAAAGATTGTACACTAAAATTGGTTTACTGGATTAAATACTGATGATTTGGAATGCTTTATATTTATTGCTTGTTTTTTTGTAAAAAATGAGTTGATGCAGAATTTTTTGATGTGATAAATATTATTATTCAATAAACATAAATTGTTCTGCAAATGGTAATACAGAATTAAATTTCATTGAAATTTTCAGGGTTTCATGTATGACTAGAGTTCCAATATTCTAATTGATTGATACCAAACGACGCCGATAAAAAATCGAAATTTATGTCTTTCAAGTATCATGCCAACTTAAGACAACTTCTATATTTATCTACATAATTTTTTTGATATTTTGATATAAAAATTAAGATTGAATACATACAAGAATAACATTATACTTTGAACTTAATGAAAATTATTATGGAATAATCTATTTTTTATTATTTTTATCTAGATAATCCCAGAAGTTTCCTACCTAATTTAAAATATATGTAAATGACCAAATTTGTATGTAGCAAATGAGTCATATGTAGCACTAATAAGTGGGATGCTAACTTGAAAGACTTTCCGAATTGGCTTGCAATCGAAAATTTTGTCCGCGCGACAAACTTCCGCCGGGTATGTCGCAAAAGCGAAAAACTATATAAAGCTTGATTCGGTTAAAGCACGCGGTCCATTTAGATTCGTCATTAGCTTGTGCAAAGAGAAATCTAAATATATGAGGGCATAAAGCGAATAGAATAAAAAGCTGATAAAAATGAAAGTAGTGTGTATAATATAATAAGAATGGAGTATATATATATATTGGCCTGCTGCCGAGCCCAGAGTTGTGTTGACAGTTCCTCCCTCTCCCTTTCCTGCCAGGCCCACGAAGTCGAGCCGCCATAAGTATCGAATCCTTTATTCTCTCTTTCGTAGGTGGCACTCGATAATTAGCCCAATTTCGGTGTTGGTCATCCGAGAGACACGTATACTACCAAGGACGCACAAAAAACCGCCTCTTCTCTCGCTCTTCCCGGCGCCGCTACGCCGCCGCTGCGTTTGCGATCTCGTCCCGCCGCCGCGCGCGCGTGCCCGCGCCCACTCACACACGCACACGAGCAAGCGAGAAAAGGGAGAAACGATTGCGGGGCTGGCCTCCGAGCGCGGCTGCCTCGGCCACCAAAGTCGTCCCCGTCGTCGTCTTCGTCCTCGTCGTCCTCGTCGTCGTCTGTGTGTGTCTGTCGAGTCACTACCGAGTTACCCGCAGAGCGGTACATGAACAGGCAAATATATGATCGAGCCAAAGATGATGGGTAAATTCCTTATAACATTGCAATTCTCTTCTCTCTGTTTTTGTATACTATTCATTATTATTATTACTACTACTATTATATTACTACTATTAAGGTCCATTTTTCATTATTATATCTTAGTATTTACATATATAACTGCTATTAATTGATACTCTTATTTATTAATATTGTTAAGTTTTTTTATAATATTATTAAGCTTCTATACACATTTCTCTTCATTTACTGTACAATTTATATTCCTGTTGAATCGACATCAATGGCGTTTTACACGTTATTTTTTTCTTATGTGTACATTACTTAGTTACGCATACTACATACACACATATATATATATGCATACATATATATGTTTATATATGTACATATAAACATATATATACTATTCACCAAATTTCATGGTTTGAAAGTCACTGTATCTTTATTTTCTGCATTGTGGAAGGAATTGCTGTAAATTGAAATGTGATGCCTTGTACGTACCTTGGAATGGAATGTTGCACCATCTCAGAGTATAGCAATTTTATAGTTAAACATTTATAATTGAACGTTTGGTGCTAATTAGCTTGAATAAACATCATTTTTGTTTTTATAAGCATGCAAATTCTGATTCGAGCAAACTTTTGGCACGACTTTTTCCTACATACGGACTCATCATTTCAAATCTCTTTACATTTGGATAATGGCAATAGTAGCTGTTGTTATTTTTAATCGGAATAAGTTTCTTTGAGAGAAAGACTTTTGAAATTTTTTGAAGGTTTTGCAACAAATAAGTAAAAGTATGACACATTGTATTCCTTCTTTGTAATGTACGCGTTAAATCATAAAGTGGATGTTTTTATTTGTGTTAAATTTTTATTCCGAACGATGAATCATACCTCGAATATTGCTAAGAAAAAAACAAATACTTGATTGTCTTTTGAAACGAGCTCGCTCGACGTACTATTTTATTCAAAATGTCGCTTAATCCACTTAGCTAATTTAACTGTATTGAAACCAGAAGAATAACAATGCAACTAATTGCATAATCGTTAAAAGCATGACAATGTTTGAAGTTTGTCTTCTATATTTTTCTCGAGTGATCGCGTAACAGTAACTTCCATCGAATGTTGTTTCTCTTTTTAACTATGCCAAGTACTTATTCAATGAATGGCAATTACGGATTGATATAAGTTCACCCCACGTTCAAAACATTGTGAACGGTTAACAAAAAACTGCTTAAAACCAGTTGCACTTTACAAAGTTTACGAAAGAAACTGCCACTCCACGCACTCTGTAAATTGTTGACGTGCAATGATTCAAATGCAAAGTACGAATTTTGAACTAGATGAATTAGTTAATTGATAGATAAACTCATAGATATTTCAAACGAATGGATAAAAGCTAATACAGAGAATACAGAGCAGTTGTTGAAAAAGTTTTATTAATCGGCTCGACGCACCGTTTCGATTAATCACATATGTGTTCGAAAGGAGCTCGAGGACAGTACAGATTACGGAACAGAAGGGAGAAAAGCTTGAGCAGAGCCTTCCTTTCATGGGCGACTGTATATAGTTGGCACCGGCCGCTTTAATAACGATGACCCTCTGCAGAGCGACACGCGCGCGCCCACACACGCACGATCACGCGCGCACACGCAAGCACGACTCCGTACACCGAACAGGCACAAAACAACGTATATACTTGGTGACAAAGAGGCGGCTGCACACACGTAGGCAGCGCGCGCATTTAGCCGCGCTCTGTGATTGCTTTGGTAGTACATGCATAAGTGTTGGTGTCTGCTAATGATTGTCCGCTATACTACTATCCGTTTGATCGGAATAACAATGCGCATACTCGCGGGCAGGCCGACGCAAGGCCTAACCGCTAATCCCGTGCCGGCGGCGTTCCCGGAGCGGCTCGACGACGACGCCGCCAGCACCGGGGGAAGCCCGCAGGGTCGAGATAGCCGCCCGGGGCGGCCGATCGAGAGGAAGCGCACGCGGCGCAATTAGCCGGCGCGGGCCGCCCCGGTTACGTAAACATCCCAATGGCCGGCTGCGGCCGCGCGGCCGATCGAATTAGCCCGCGGCCAGGCGAATCGAGGCCACGCGAGCCCCGAGCTTTCGCTCGCTTTCGGCTGATCCGCGCGCGGCCGCTTAGCAGCCCTAGGAAGTCGGGGGCGCGGCTTTACCCCGAAGACGACGCGGAGAAGCCCCGGCGGGCCGGTACCCGGAGCTCGGCCTTGGACGCTCGCCCGGCACGCATGGCCGCAGAGTTCCGCGACTCGCGAGGTGTAAGGCGCGCAGAGTCACGGGGAGTCGCGGCCGCCCGGCTCGGTGTCGACTGTCATCGCCACCGCGGACTTACAACTGCTCATGCTCCGCGGTTTTGCACCGGATCCCCTGTAGAACTGCGACGTTGTAGCCCGGTAGACTAAAAATCTATAGCTGCTCCTGCCGATCTGTAATGCTTATGTCCTTGTTTTCACGAGTTGTGCAGAGCAACTTTAGTACGATTCTTTGCCACTGAAAACGTTTATGTTCCGACCCTTAGTGTGCAACCAGTGACTACACAGCTCCACTTTACTCTCAGTTCGTACATTTCACTACATTAGCCACACTGCCATGTACCCTTACATCAGAAAAGCCATTCGTACCATTCAGATTAATGCCTACCACCGCTTCTCGTGATATCATGTTATGGAAAACGCACGGATAACAAAAAATGCCTCAATGTCCTTATATACTATTAAAGTCATTTGTAGATTACACGATGTTTACAACATGTTTTAACGACTCTTCTCATTATAATCACCTTCATTCGATATTGTTGATGTCTTTAAAGAAGTTCAAGCGGTAAACAGTTATCAAAGGTAGAAAATTTCGTATGACGAAAGTCGATGTGCAACGCAATGACGCACAAGCCGCGACGTAGGATCGAGTCCGTTCGCGCCTCGTCGCGTGGCAGGCGAGGAAACCGCGATTGAAAACCGGGTTCACTTGTCCAATTGGTCGTAAAAGTACTGCTTGATTTCCGGATCTCGGATCTGCATTCTTTGAAGACAGCGGGAAAAAAACCGATCGCCGCTGCCAAATAAGCCTCACCTCATAATTCACAAAAAAAAAAGAAAAGAAAAAAGAAAACTGCACCGTAAACGTAAAGGAGATTAAAAAAAAAGCAGGGGCGGGCGGGTTCGAAAGCACTGGTCACCGGGCAGTGAGAGGCAATCGGCGGTCTTTCAACCCGGCCGAGGCGCACTGCCGGAAGCTCGGGCTTCCCCCTCTTGGCGCGAGTGACGAGTGGATTCGCGGCGAGCGGCCGAGGAGCCAGCCGGGCTATTATAAACGTAACGTGTTAGCGCATAAGGATAAGGAGGATAAGGAGAGCGAGGGATTAACGCAAGGCCATTGTCTCTGTTTGTCGCGCCCGCAGAAGTCACGCCGTCGGAGCAGGAGGAACTGTTCATCCGGAAGCTGCGACAATGCTGCGTGGCTTTCGACTTCCTGGATCCGGTCGCGGATCTCAAGGGCAAGGAGGTTAAGCGCCAGACCCTCAACGAGCTCGTCGACTACATAACCACGGGCCGGGGGGTCCTCACCGAGGCCGTCTACCCCGAGATCATCAAGATGGTGAGTCATCGGCTTGTCTCCGCCGCGCGAGGATCCATCGATCCGAGCTCCTCCGCGCGCGCGCGCGCGCGATAAAAAGGGAAAAACGCTCCCCGCGACCCAGATAAATCGCCAGAGGGCCTGGCTGCGCGCGATCCAAGAGCCCTCGCAGCTTCCCCTCGGCTTAATAAATCTCCCGGGAAAAGTTGGTCATCCGCGCGGACCGACCCAGATGAAACCGGAGCCTCTCGCGCCGTCCGAGTCGCTTCCTTCGACAGCCGACCCCCGGGTACTTTGAAAAGTCGAGCGCCCGTTGGGAAACGCGGGCGCGACAACAGCGGCATTGTCCGCCGTATCGATTGTGAGACTCGGCGCCGGCTGGGAATCTCTTGCTTTCGGGACGCTCTGGGAAACCTCGGCGCATTAACTAGTTGGACTGAGTCGCTCGGATAATTACGTATCAATTCTGATAATGCCACGAAGAATAATGCGGGCGCTCCCGAGCGTCAAGCCCTAGGGGCACCGTAGCGAGCAACTCGTCCGCGGAGGAAAAGCGGCTGCGCGAAACTCGAAAAAGCAGGAAGCTCGTCGACAGCTTCGAGCGCCGCGGAGGAAGCGGACGCGGTACCTAGATTGCAGACGACTGTAGCGCAAAAAGCCATTGAATCGCCCTCGGCGATCGACGAGTATTGCCTTCGAGTGCACTCGCTCCACCTACTTCACGCGCGCCACACACGAATGTTCCCCCTAAACCATTGTCGAGTGTGTTCGTTCTCGCGCGAACTTCTTGCCTCGTGGCTGTACCGAAATCCAAGGAATTTTTCGCGTAAATGAACCGGATGCGCGTACTTGGCTAGAATGACGCTTCATGGTCTTGTAATTTGTCTTCGCAGATTTCGGCCAATATTTTTCGCACCTTACCACCCAGCGAGAATCCAGACTTCGATCCCGAAGAGGACGATCCGACCCTGGAGGCGAGCTGGCCCCATCTCCAGCTGGTCTACGAATTTTTTCTTCGTTTTCTCGAGTCCGCGGACTTCCAGCAGAATATTGGCAAACGAGTCATCGACCAAAAGTTTGTTTTACAGGTGAAGGATATGTTTAACTGTTATGTTTTGATTCACTGAAATTTTGCACGCGAAAAAAGATACAGAAATCAAATAACAATGGTGTAAGATAACGACGGTCAATTGTTAATAACTTATCAATTTAATTTTTATATGTCCTATCAAAACGATCAATTTTTTATGTATTGGTCGTTATGGTTCGCGGTGATACATTTGATCGGTTTACGAGTTGTGCAGCACGGGTATAAAAACATTCTACGTCAAAAAGAAAAGTAATAGTTGTATACCTGACAGAATGGCTATGAAAATGTCGAAGGGCTTTGCTTAATAGTCTCTTTTAACTATACCATTTTTTTCAGTTGTTGGACTTATTTGACTCAGAGGATCCCAGGGAAAGAGATTTCCTGAAAACTGTTCTACATCGTATCTACGGAAAGTTCCTGGGTCTTCGAGCCTTTATACGGAAACAAATCAACAACATATTTTTGAGGTAATTTTTTACATATTTATCTGCAGAGATAAAACACTTTTAAATAATCCCTTTTTACATCGTACTCTATATTTTTGCTTCAGGTTTGTCTACGAAACGGAACACTTTAACGGGGTTGGAGAACTTCTTGAAATTTTGGGCAGCATTATTAATGGTTTTGCCCTACCTCTTAAAGTTGAACACAAGCAGTTTTTGGTTAAGGTATGTCCCTCAAACATAAATTAAAAAATAAATACATAATTAGAGTTCATTATAATTTTTTACTAATAGTAACTAACTTTGATCTCCACAATAGTAAAGTTTAATTAATATCAGAGCTGATGAAACAAAAGTTACTAAAAGAAAAAATGTTCCATTTTAACTATATAGTTCTACTTTTTTACTTTATCTTGAGTATATTATTGAATTCGTTTAAAGAAACACATTATTCTAATCAGACTTTACTGGAATATTATATATGACGTTGTGAAACTTGAATTGCAGAAAAATAAACATTTATATTAATGTTCCTTTAATACAGTAGAGAAAATTTAATAAAGAAATTTAAATTTCAGGTGCTGTTACCACTGCATAAAGTTAAGTGTTTGTCGTTGTACCATGCACAATTAGCTTATTGTGTGGTGCAATTTATTGAGAAAGATGCTACTCTAACAGAACCTGTTGTACGGGGACTCCTGAAATTCTGGCCTAAGACATGCAGCCAGAAGGAGGTGATGTTCCTGGGTGAAATTGAAGAGATTATGGATGTCATAGAACCTAGCCAATTCGTTAAAATTCAGGAGCCCTTATTCAGGCAAATTGCGCGTTGCGTTTCGTCTCCGCACTTTCAGGTTGGTGTTAATGCAGTCGCTAAAGCGAAGATAGTACGGACCTTACTAAAGTATTGATAAAAAACAAAAAAAATAATTGTACGTCACTTTTAGGTTGCCGAGAGAGCATTGTATTTCTGGAATAATGAATATATAATGTCGCTAATCGAGGAAAATAATCACGTAATAATGGGAATAATGTTTCCCGCACTGTATAGAATAAGTAAGGAGCATTGGAATCAGACGATCGTGGCGCTTGTTTATAACGTTCTAAAAACATTTATGGAAATGAACAGCAAGCTCTTTGATGAACTTACTGCCAGTTATAAGTCTGAAAGGCAAAAGTGTGTAGCTATTAAGATTAATCTCCTATAAGATGATATGCTTTAAAGTCAAATTAAAAATTAAATATTTTTGTAGAGAAAAGAAGAGGGAGAAGGAGAGGGAGGAACTGTGGAAGAGACTGAATGAACTGGAGATGGAGCGACGCCAAGGTTTAATAGCACCACCAACAAACACTCCAGTTCCTGCCTCTACTACACCTGCGACGCGTACCCGCCCCTGAGCTGGTAAATTTATTACTTTGTTCATTTTTATATGCTCACAAAGGAAATCCAAACTTTTCCGTACAATTCTCTGAATTTCTGCAATATAAAGAGCTGCGACTAATATGTTTTCATGCAAATGTGCACGTTTATTGCTAGTTATGTAATTATAAAAGAAAGTATTGATTTTCCTATAATAGTTTTATATTTCTCCTATTAGAAATCATTGTTATAAAGTATGCCAATCATTGTTATAAAGTATAAAGTATGTGTTTGTCTTTTTTAAAGCTATTTTGTCAGTAGTAAGAAATCGAAAAAAATACTCCAGAGTTCTGAAAATTTGGAATTTTTATGTTATATTTAGGCAACTCAATAATTTACAAAAATAGTTTATTTGAAGAATTAAGAATTCATAATCCATATGCATTTTTAGACTTCAAACAAACATCTCATCAGATATGAACAAATAAATAAATTATTTATAATAGAAAATAATAGAATGATGAATGGTTATCGCTTTGAGAAAAATCCACTATTTATTCCATTATCGAAGAAAGCATGCGTTTAAAAACTGCACATCAAGTTACAGACAATATGATAAAAATCATATTTAATTTCCACAATGATTTGGATGTTTCGAAATTTTATGTCAAGCATCAAAATTAAATTATAATTATGATTATTTAGTATATTTCATAGCGTTTTTGTTTTTGTTAAGAACATGAAAAATAGCATATTGATTCTTTTCAAAACTCTGCTGTTTTTTTTTTCAATTATTCCTAATGTGTTTCAATTTTTATAAAAATAATTCGTTAACTGGTAATATTATCAACCTAACATGGTTACTTTTAAACAGATAAATAATTATTTTATGTACACAATGATTGTACACAAAGCAGTATATAATCAGTGACATAATTTGCTTCATTATATTTTAAAAGAAATAAGTTGATAAATACACGAAATAATCAAATTTGCAATTTTCAGCCATATAAAAGATTTACATCTTTTAAAATAATTTTTTTTTAAATTTTTTGCGTATATTGTACAAATGTGAAGAATTCACTGTAACATTTAATTTAGTTACTATAATTTAATGACTATAATTATGTAACAAAGTTAATACGTTTTAAAATAATTTAGATAAAATTAATATTTTGTAAATATAATTATAATAAGAAATAAATCTAGATGATGTCCACAATTTAAAATAGATGTTATTTGATGTTATGTTCATTGTCATAAAGCTGTATTACATTGCCTTTTAAAAAAATTATTTTTGTTTAAGTCGACTATTCAATAATAAACGAACAAATACAATTGAAATGGTGTTCTTTTTTACTTAATTATATTTAACGATATAAATGAAAATTAGAGCTATATATAAAGCATTTTTAAATATTATCAATTAAAAGGATTAAAATTAAAAATGAAATCTGGTGCAATATAGTACTGATTTAAGTTTGGTTTTACGTGTAAAAATAACTAAAAACATTATTATTGTTAAATTTTTACGATTTATAGATATCGCGAAGGACTGCATTCTACATTTATATATATCATAATAGGTTGAAATTTCATAACAGCTTTATATGTTTAGATTAAACAGTTAAATCTAATGAATATCGAATAATATATTAATGCACATTTATTTATACTTCTCTTTATAAAGTAAAGAGGGCATTTTCAATATATATATATAATGCCATTGTACTTACAGGTGGAAAAACACTACCACGCTGCCCAACTGTTAGTCCTTAGTTTACGTCGGTTGTCCATTCACTAAAAGCAAAGAAAAAAAACAAATGAAATTATCGTTGTTAGTGGAAACATAAGAATATCTAACGGTGGCAATTTTTGACGTAACTTGACTCTTTCGTTAGCTGCGCCTAAAGGGTGATCAGTCAAGAGGAGGACGAGGAAAAACATAGCGTGCACATAAATGAAGAGGAGAAGATTATATATTCGGGTTTTATTCTTAAAAACGCCATAATGATCGATGATTTATAATGGTTTTATTGAGTATATTAATTTTTATTCTTTTGACGGAAATGATTTAATTTGTATGGTGTACTCAATGTCAGCACATAATACGAGAATGTTAGTCCCTTCTTTAATGATGGTTTGCTGTGCTTAGTCGGAGGAGATGATTGCACTAGAGGAAAAAATAGGTTCAACCAGAGGTATATATACATACAATGTGTAACTCGTAGTTACATGATCCTCTATTATTTTCGAATATACAGCTGTGTAGTGCAAAGCATCTTAAAAAGCACTATAAAAGTGATAAGTATACATGTAAATCATTGGATCAATGGGCCCATTTTTGCAGCGATTCTCGCCTCCGACCTAGCCAGCAGGGGCGTTGTTTGAAATGTATCATATATTCGTATTAACGATAACGATAACTGATAACTATAACAAAACATAATAAATTAGGTAAATATATACATAATACAATATATATAATTAAGTATAGTAATATCGATAAATACAAAAGAACCTCACGCAAACACGGAGACAACATAAGTACACATTTACACTAACGAAACACACGAAAATGTGGAGATACATACTAGTGACATAATGATAATGAAACAAAATGAAACCCATGTGCTACCAATACTAACATTGCGCTGACTGCATGCCCGCTAAATGTCGAGCATACTTTTTTCAAGGATGAAGAACTGTAAGAATATGCAAGTGCATAAATAACACTAATGAATAAGATTGAATAAATTGAGAAGATACAAAAAGAGAGCGAGAGAGTGAGAGCGAACGATCGAGAGAAAGATAAACGCGAAAAAGTATATGTTGTTTTTTTAAAAAATAAAGAATAAAAGAAGCGAGGGACAAATATATACAATAAAAATTCAATTGTACCAAAATATCCATGGTTGCTTATAAATATAATAAATAATAGAGATACAATGCATAAGATTTATTCGGAGCTGTGCTCCCATCGGCCACCATAAAAGTGTACGTGGGATCGTTTTTAAAAATTTCTTACCAATGCATAATAATGATAGTTATAACGAATAATGAATGAATGAATAATAATATTAATAACAAATAGATGAAAATAAACAGAGGTTATTATTTGCTCATGTTCTCGAAGATTAGTCGTCGACCGAATGGTCACTCGCAAATGAAAATAAAGAAAATAAAAATACTGTCTTCATACAATAGCGAGAAAGAAAATGCTACAAAATATGTTTGCATATGAGATTCTCTTTATATTTCTTACTTTTTGTCTTTAATTTTGGCACTGCTTTCTCGACTAGTTCCCTGTGAGAGAAATTTAGTATACGATCGTTATGTCGATCGTTATGGTTTGTAAATGATGTAACATCCCGTAAATGTAGAAAAAATCTGTCTACAGCGAATGTAACACGCGTTAAGTAGATGTTTCGTTAATCTTTACTCTGTGATTCCTTTTCACATAGCTTATTTGCGTACAAATATGAATTAAAGCTAGATAATGAATCCAGAAAGAAATGTTTTACATTCACTATATATATATTTTTATCATTTACCATTAGTTTTAATGTTCGTAAATGAATTCGCAACGCTGTAAAAAAGATTTAAAATAAACACAGTGGAATTCAATGCTATAGGTTCTGTTTGTTCAATAGAGCTATAAACCAATACAACTTTTCTTATTTTTGACAAAATAGAGCGTTATCTTTATTAATTGGATAAGGTAAGTGTATTCTTTTAATAGGAGTTTGTTAAGATGGTTCTTAAATATTAGATTAAAACGAATCTACCGGGACATTTTTGGTATGTGGTTGATAATATAGTTCATTGTTGTTAATGTAATTTCATAGCCATATATTATTGCAATATTCATAGGTACAGATCGGCTTAAACTCATCATAAGACCCTTAAAAAATCCATAAAACCCATTTTTTTTGTATATTTCTATGCAACAGTCAATAGTTCCTTTGTACACTTGACTTCTTAAGTCATCTGCCTGAATTTTTGATTTAACTATATCCATTGGCATTCCTGGAAAGCATGATACAACACCTACTTAATAGAATCATTATGTATCACTTAAGAAACATTTAACTACTTATATTACAAAATTGATCATTACTAGCAACTCCACCAGCTATTATAGTTTCAATAAATCCTGGATTTGAATTTGATTGACCATAGAAGTTATAACGTAGCCACTGGTAATTTAACATAAACACACCACCAACTATGCTATCTCTAATTTTATAAAGAGAATTTTAGAAATAATTAATTTAACTATTTAAAACCTCATTTAATTTAACATAAATTTTACAAATTCAATATTTAATTAAAATTATGTACATAAAATACTTTTACCTCCAAAAAGTTGGCACAAAGCCAACAAAAAAACCAGGAATTCCAAATAATGTATAAATGCGCCAGAATGTCTTTCTTGAACTTTGTCTATATATAATCAAGTGATCAATTCTTTTAATCTTGTAGACTCCTTGAGATGAATAGATACTAATACAGTGCTTAAGGTAATGTTTAAGAAATTTAATTATACTGTTATATTACCTCTTCCAAATTGCATTTGAATTTTGATTAATTCACTTGGACATGATACGAGAGCTTGAAAAGAACCCCCAATAAAACCACCTACAAATTGATCTGTATTCCAGCCAACATTTGAAGGAAGAATTTCATCATAAGAACGATAACGTAACTGAAGCCAAGAAAAAGAAGAACTATACATTCCAAAATATAAGGAGTTTAAAGCTCCTGTAGTCAATAAAGGAATTGTTGTGCCCTTGTAAAAACCTTGAATCTAGAAAGTATATTTTTAATACTATATTATTTACTAAATTAATAAAAAATTTCTTAAATATTTTATTTTAATTACTCATGTACAATAATAATTTGAATTCTGTTTAATAGTATAGTTACTTTTGAAATATAAATTATATTTTGGAAAAAGATTAAATTATTTTCATTTTTATATTATTTAATAGTTTACTTCTTATTTTATGAACTATTACACTGATGAATACTTTATAGATTGTTCATATGGTGGAATATTTTTAGGTTCTTTTGAAACTATTTTATTAAATTATTGACAACAAATATTAATAAATTGTAATTACTCCTTGTGTTTTAAAGATCTCTACTGCAACCTCTCTTACTGTTAATGGAACTTTACTTGTTTGCTGACTAGTTTTTATAGTATCCTGAAAGTTTCCTAATAATATACCAATGGTACCTTAAAAAAATATTATATATAGGGTATTAATTTCATTTAAAATAATTTCGTAATAAAAATTTTTTATGTACTTACCTCCACTCCAACCAGCTATAAAACCTTGAATTTCCATAGAAGATCATTTTCTTGAAAGTTATTAAATTTTAAAATACACAGCAAATTTGAGCTGGATTCATAATATTTTTTGACAATTTAAATGGACTATCGTTTAATACTGCTACGTGTAAAAAATATTTAACATAAAAATTATAAATACTAGGCTATTTACAAACAGTTATAAATGTATAATACCTAGTAGATGTTCTAATCTATGGACTAAAAATTTTATTTTTATATTAATAATATTTGACGATAAAGTTGAGCGCCAAACATTCTCCATTTTGAAATGTGAGTATTGCTGAGTCACTGACAGAATATGACAGGTCAAAACGTAACGCCACTATATTATGGACGCATAGAATTAATACACAGATGTAGTATAGCTGCGTATTTGAGTGACGCCATGTTTGTTTTATGCAAGCTGCACCAGGCTGCACTCTAAATTCCAAACAGTTTTAGAATCTCACCACCTCAACTGCGCCTGCAATTGTATTCATTATGGAAAAAAGAAATCGTAGTTAAAATAATGTACACATAATATCATGCGCAGTATGTAGATCTTTAAAGTTCGAAAACGTGAGTAGAAATCATTGCCTAGAATCAAGCATCAAAGTGATGTAAATAGTTGTGAATAAAATACACATTATTCCCTTAAGCATCTGGTTGCTTAAAAAAGCTTGAAAGCTGCTCTAAAATGATTTCGGTCTCTGGGAATTCTGTATCCAGTTATGAACTGCAAGAATTGTGGTTCAGTCTTGGAGTATTTGCATCTGACTTATGGAAATGTTGGTTGTAGTCGGATTCATACTGTTGTCGTAAATATTGGCTGAAACTTGAGTCTCCGGGGACGTCAACGGGACTTTAGCGTCGAAGAAGTGCTACACGATGCTCTCCCGCAAGAATAAGGACTTGCGTACGATAAAAGAGGGTGTCGTCGGCAAGTACGTGAAAAAAGACACTCCACCGGAGATGCCTAGTAAGTCCTCATTTTCTGTGCATGTTCATATATTCTTCAAAAATCTTATTTTAGTTCTCAAAGCTCTCGACAATTTTAGAAATTATACTTAGCACAATCGATATTCACATAAAACATCGTATTTATTTTATCAAGTTGATTATAAACCTTGTTATTTAAATTTCAGTTATAAATGTTTGGACAACAGAGCCAAATAGAAGAGGTCGTAGGTTAAATCAACCAACAATATCACCATCATTATCACTTAATGCACAGCAATCAAATACAGTGCAAAAATTTGGCAATACAAAACCTACTTTAAGTGCTGTTGGTTTAGGAAGTCATGAAGGAAAATACACACCAAATAGCTCAGTTCCTGATCTGGCACAAAGGTTTTTGCAGTCTAGTTTAATTTATTAATTAAAATAAAAACGATAGATTTTAAATAATGTTTTTAAAAATTTTCAAACATTACTAATTAAAAATTTGATATATTTATTACATAGATTTGCTAGTTTATCTATGAACTCTGCTTCAAGTGATGGAATGCCTTCTCGTACAGCAACACCACTTTATCAGCCTAGTTTATCTCCAGCAATGTCTCATACATATGTTAATCAATATGCAGGATCGGAGTATCAATTAGATAGAGATCAACAAACACCACAGTTGCCTTATTCTTATGAAATTGATAATGGATATGATGATTACAATCCTCAAACGCAATACAGACAAACTACAGGGTTAGTATGATCTAAGCAGTAGATTTTAAATTTAAAAGTCAATACAATTACAGAAAAAAAATTAAAATAAATATAAAAAAAATTTTTTATTTTATTTTAATTTTAAATTATAATAATTTTAGATACAGTCATACAGAAAGACCTAATTCAAGAAATGAACAATCAGAAGAATTACCTTTACCCCTAGGATGGTCAGTTTATTTTACTCTCCGTGGACGCAAATATTATGTAGATCATAATACAAGAACAACTCATTGGTCTCATCCTTTAGAAAAAGAAGGATTGCCAACTGGATGGGAAAGGATAGATTCACAAGAATATGGAGTATACTACGTAAAGTTAGTAATTTAAACTTTTTGAATATTTATTTATAAAATTTTGCTATACTTATAGTTTAATTTAATCATTTTATTTATACATGTTTTTTAGTCATATTACTAGACAAGCTCAGTATCAACATCCATGCTATCCATCAGAAATGCAAGCTGTAAGAGTTGTACCTCCTCCACAACACACAAATTTTCATTCACACAGTGTTTTAGTACCAGCAAATCCATACATTAATGAAGAAATTCCTCGTTGGTTGTATGTTTATAGTCGAGCATCTGTAGATTTGGATCGGAAATTAAGATGGGAATTATTCCGTTTACCAGAACTAGATTGTTTTAATGCAATGTTAATAAGATTATTCACTCAAGAAGTGCGGGAAATTGTTATGCGTTATGAAAAATATAGGTAAAAAATAAGTTTTTTATAAAAAATAATTACAAGATTATTATTCATTGTCATTTCTTATTTTTAGAAATGCTTTACGATATGCAATAGAACAAAAATCAAAAGAAATGAACGATGAATCAAGTAATTCAAGTCCTCGAGCAATTGGAACTGAGATGTTTTGATTGACTTATCAACTATTTTTAAATAAACATACAATTTAAAAAAATATTTTTTGTATAGACCATTGTTAAAGATTATATTTTACATTAATAACATTTTTACAGTGTACAAGTTTTTATGCTAAATGAATTAATTACTAATCTTTTTTTTGTTGTTAATCAATGATTAAAATCATTCCTTCAATTTTCTTGTGCCTTTAATCTGTTTACATGAAATTCGTTTATTTCAGATTTACTTAATTTCATATCCTCCTCTGAGACCTTGCTAAAACCTTTAATCTTAATTACTTTACTTTCTTCAATCCCTAATAGCTTTGCATATTCAGCACCTACAAGTAGAATAATGTACTTTAATAAAAAGTATTATAAATTATATTATTTAATTTAAAATAACTTTTAGACATTGGTATAAAATTATTCAACAAGTTTGTTAAAGATAAATAATATTAGATTAAAATTTACTGAAAGTATTCAGTATTCTTATTATTTGTATAAAAAAAATACTTTACTGCTAGATGTCTTGGGAAATGCTTTTTTTAAATTAAATGCTAAAACAGCCGCAAATAGAGCTCCGCTTGACAGTGCATAAAGTTTTGCTAATTTCTCTTTTTTAGCTAGTGCAACTTCAGGCGATATAGGATGCATTTTTGAACGAACAAAGGCTTTTAACCAAAAACCAATCATAATGAATCTCTTTTCTATACTTTTATCTAGAAAATAGAAAATCTAGAAAATATAATAATAATAATTTAATAACGAACGATAACAAGTAATAATTATAACCTCAAATTAAAATAATTACAAGCTGTAAATTTACCTATACACTAATGTTAAAGCATACTGTTAAAACAGTAGTTAGATTTTTTCATGAAATATAAATTAACTTTATATAAACATGATCTAATTTAAAACATATACCATATATTACATTTCTCTTGAATTCACTTGTACATGAATGCACTGGGAAATTAGAAAATAACTTGCTTATTTTTTGTGTTACTTTTAGCGAAAGTGATGAATAGGAGTTACAGGGAGTTAGTTAACGACCACTAACGACTAGTGAGTACAGCGTATGTTTGATAGTAACATAGTGACATCTACAATAACCTTTACGTATGCGTGGAATCGGCCGAAGTAGCAATAGGGGTATAATATGTATTGTACGCGTTTAAAATACGCGCAACATACGCGTAAACGCATGCCCCCGTACCCTTTCGATTTATTATATATGTAAAATTTATATTTTTATTTAAAAATAACAAAAAGATTATAGATTATAAAATAATTGTTTATTAATCAAATTATACATGATATAAAATAATATAATAATATATAAATTCGTATTACATATATATACATATAAAATACATTGTATTACACAAAAAAATAAATATTACAGAGCACACGCATTTTTTGTATAATTTTTCGCATATTTGTATTAGTGTCACCAGCTAGGAGTCTAGGACATAAAGCTATTAACCATCAGAGTGTAGCATCGATGGCTATTTGTAGCAGAGCTGTAGTGATTGAATTAAAATTCTTCTGTTCTGTCGTTCATTTGAAAATAAAACAAAGGTCTAAGCTCGAGTTAAAGAATTAAGAAAGTGATAAGTTAATCAGAAGTCTTCTCTACGATTCGAATATCCCGCGTGCCTTTTGGAGAACTGTCACAAGCAGGAGAAAGATCTTGCTCTAATAGAGTGTCATGGCTGGGGAGGTCGAAAAGCAATTGTGATGGTCATTAGCAGATATTAAAATGTTTTGATGCTTCATGGGAAATAAACCCCTTCAATTCGGAAGAGGCGGTTGAGAGAAGTTAAGTCAGTGTAATCTCTGATGATTAAGCCATCATAGAGACATAAGTTGAGCGTATGATATGCGTTGAGCAGGTTGAGTGTAGAGAGAAGAAGAGAGAAACCCTATAGGAGATTGGCGTGCTCTGTATCAGATTTGAGAGCGAAAAACATGCTTGAAGGAGGTAGACAGTATTCACAATTCTGTAGATGATATCCCACATTTGATCAGGTTTAGCGATTTTATCGTGAGATTCAAATTTGTTCTATTTAGATCCTTTACACAGATGTTATTCATTCTGCGGGTGGAATGTAATTATCATATTGGTTTATTCTTTTCGCCATCCTACCATAGTATCCATCCTCTATGCGTGGCCCAAAATGTTTCATGACTTCCTCGTCAATAAAGTGCTCACACCCTATAGTTCCTAGAATTTTTACAGTGCATTTTGAAATGACTAGCCCTAATAGTATTGTTTTGTGGAGAGATATTCAATAGAATTTCTATTGTAGCCGTCGGTATCGTCCGCATTTTGGTCTGCGTTGAAAGCAGTCTATTGATAAATGATTGTACAAATTTCAATTCAGCTATTTTTTACCGTAAAACTTAAATTAATGATTCATGAATACTATAAAATATACAAATTAAGCACATAGTGGAAAAATCACTTTAATAAAGTACAATATCAAGAAAATTTTTAATATGCCAAGTATAATGATAGCGTTAAATTACACAGACTCGTGGATGAAAAGTTCCGTAACATAAAATGGATGAAGTAGACCTATATAGAAATAATAAGAATTCTATTTCTAATATGTGTTATATGTATTTAAGCCTTTTTATTTCAAATACCTAAGCTAGTACCGAACGCAATATTTTATCATTGCTATTATCCAAATCTACTAATAAACATATTGTTTATAAAATTATAATAATTAGTTACTTATAAAATTCTAACACTTGTATATGTTGTTCTAAAAAGAAAAAATTGCATTAGTATACAAGTTTACGAATTTATTATCTTGTATATATATACAATTAAGTGATTATTTTTTGAATTTAGATCTTGTTATATATATATATAATTATTAAAAAACTATATATATATCTCTCTCAAATTAAATTTTGTTTCATATTATATCTTAATAATTTTCTTATTAGATTTTTTATATTATTCCATTACCATTTACAAATGCATTCACTACCCCTAAATGGTCGTTGGAAAATTGATAAATCCGAGCAACAGAGTATAGTCGTTTAATAAGTAATTCAAGCTATTACATAATTGTAGGCTGGACTATTTCCAGCTTTTTTCGATTAAATCCTACCTCTCGCTTTGCGAAGGCTAATTCCACCAACATTTCAGTTGTTCTGTTTTATTTTCTCTTCTTTTTTTATAGTTTTAAACACATTTTTGATATTTTTGATCATTTGATTTTTCAACCAGCAACACGTTTCACATAAAATGCAACAATGTTTGAAAATAAACTTAGATATAACTAACTGTGAATTGAGATTGATAAATAAAAAGAATAACAATAATAGATCAGTTCATCTTCATAAATCTCAAACTAAATATTTTATATACGATGAAGATTATAAAAAATATTATATATGTAACAAATTGTTTGAGATTCATAATATAGATATAAGCTTCATTCTATAACAAAAATATACAGATGGAATAAAGCTAGCAAATTTCAGATTAAGCGATTGCTTATATATAAAGTAATTATGTAAATTCAGATGATTATATATAGTATAACAATATAATTCATATTATATTCATTCCTTAACGATACTATTTATTAATATAAAAACTAAGGGATGATGAGAAGCTAATAAAAACGAAAATATTACAAAATAAAATAAAAAAATACAAATAATTAACAAATAATTACAGTTTAGTCTGAAAATTATAGACACTTATATATTTTTTATAATTTTGTTTTAAACACATTTTCAAAATACAAAAAATGAAATTATTATTATTCATAGCTTTTCCTAGTATTATATTGGATTTCTATAGAAAAGAAATATACGCGATTTAGTCTCAGCTATATTACTAGCCCTCTAATTTACCTCACAGCCAAAGCTTACGTACGCACATTCAATATGCGGTGTAACACCCCTTCAAATATTCAGATGAATATTACCTGTAAAACTTGTACAGCTCCCCGGATAACCCTTCTTCGTAAAATATGCACAATCACCTATTATTCGCTTAGGTTCAATGTATCAATGCTAACCCCACTCCATATTCCCTCTCTTTATTTCTGCGGACTTGGTATTGTTATCTATTTTGTCGAACTGTGAAGGACTGAGACTCTAAGGATTCGAGAAATACTTTTTTTTCCTAAATTAAATTTTATCTATCATGCAATTAGAAAATGACATTATTTTAAATATTTAGTATTACGTAACAACGACACAAAAAGTAATTTTTTATGTGTACGCGCTTTTAAAATTGAAATACAAATTAAAATCATATCGTTTTTCAAGATTCAAGAACAAAAATTAATTAATTAATATGGATAAAACTTTAATAGTTTCTGATTTTTACAAAGGCAGTTTACAAGGTAAATGTATTGCTTTTTTAAATGACGATATATTTTTATTTAGAATATATTTCCTTATAATAAATAAAGAAAATTAAATTTTAGATTTCGAATGGGCCCTAAATTTAAATCGTCTGAGCCTTAGTTTAATGGGTATATGGCCTGATAAAGATCATAATAAAAGTTCTCCTAGTAAATATTTGCGAGTGCCTATAATGATAGTCTTCATATTTTTTTGCATTTTCTTACCACAAATGTACGCTTTATACATGGTCATTAATCAACTACCTCTTGTCGTTGATAATTTACTAACAAGTTGTTCTTCTATTACATCTTGTATAAAACTATATTTTATATGGAGTAGGAGGCAAGGTAATATCTTACGCATTTTACAAATTACAATGAAAGCGCTAGTTTCATAAGACAATTCAATTTTAAGAAAAAAGTGAAATATTATTTTTTTAATTCATAAAAGTACATATAAGTCTATATAAGTCTATATAATATGATTTCAAGAGTCTTTGTGTTGAAATGAAGATGATGAAGATCGCCGTTAAGTTACGAGGAAAAAATCTTACAACTATGTTTAAGTTATTTTTCTTTTTAATATATATTTTCTGCGTATTTATAATAAAAGAACAACTGTTAATATTAAATCAATAAATGCAATTTCATATTCATACAAGTGTTTTAAATTCTTTATGTAGAAAAGTTGAAGCTATGAGGCTTTGTAGTATAAAGACATTGATAATATGGCCGTTCATCTGAAAATCACCTGTTCGATTTCCTACTTTGAAATTGCACTAAACATTTTTTTATTTGTTTTTTTTTAACAAATTATTTCCAGTAAATGCTTGATTATGAAAGTAATGCAATTAAATACTATACAAAAAAATTTCATAAATTGGTAGAAAAGAATATTTCAAAAAATTGAAATGTAATAGTATATAATGCAGATACTGCGACTTTTAGAAAAATTATTTGAAAAACCAATAAGAGAGAGAGTGATTTAAACTGAACTTACATGTTCAGGGCCTTCTAGAAATTAAATTTCGACTTTCACCTACATTTGAACCAGAATCTTTCGTTCTGACTGAATTCTTGTTTGCATTCTGACTAAAGGTCTCGTTACCTAGCGGCGTACTTTATCATAACATTAATATTTTGTGTATAAAAGTAAGAGAAAAAATTAAAAACATAAATAATGACACATAATAAAGACAACGAATAGATCTATATTTCTCTCTTTTATATAGTAAATATCAATGTTTAATCAAGAGAAAATATACTCTACTTTCTAGCAAGTAGAGATGCAGCTGTATGTGCGTAACGCGAGGCACATGAAACATTTTTTCATGTAGACAATTAGAAATCATGTATATATTTACATAAATTAAAGAAAAAAAAAGATCAAAAAAAATAAATTTTTTTAATTATCATATATATTATCATTTATATAATTTATGTAAAAATAAATGATCAAAAAAATTGATTAAATGTTTTCTTCACGAAAGCTTTGCAACCAGTGGTTCAATCTGCAACCAATGATTGGATTCGGCAAATGAACGATTGGGAATATAAAGAGATGAGAAAACAAGCTATTCGTGCCAGAATTTTTACTATTTCTGGGTATATTATTTTAGCTGCTTCGTATTTAGGATTTTTGATATCGCCGCACTTGGGCTTTAGTATTCGTATGATCTCTAATATTACAGATTATGGCAAATATGCTATGTTCGTTCAATCCTATTATCCATATGACTATTCAAAGAGTCCTTTGATGGAAATAACTTATGTATCCCAATTAATAGCTGGTCTATTTATTGGGATGGCAATATCAATTCCAGATAATTACTTCGCAGCTTTGGTATTTCATTCGAGTGGACAATTTCGAATTTTGGCAACTCAATTTGAGAAACTCATAATAAAACATAATGACCATAAAAAATCTTCGAGTAACAAAATAGTTCATCAAAAATTTAAAATTCTCTTTGATAGACATATACATTTAATGACGTAAGCGTTTTAGTATAATTTATTATTGATAATTATATAATATAATACGATTGTTATTCAAAAAGCTCTATTTTAACAATTTATTTTATGTGTGTTTCCAAAATTTAAAATATGTTGCTGCCCGCGTGTATGTGCACTCCACCATTTCGTGAAATATTTTAATTAGATAATTAAAATAGTAACTAAGTATAACAAGTTGAGAGTATACATTTTATGTAAAATGCTTATTTTTTATGAAAAAATGATTTTATTCCTGTCTCATTCGCGGAACAATAATTTTTTCTCAAGAATCACTTTTCAGAGGGAAATCGGAATCGATAAATGAAAAAAATTGGCGAGCTATTGGAATTAACGCTGTCGTAAAATCTGATGCGATCTAACCCATTCGACATGAATAGAGAGTGACATGATCATCACGCTTTGCACTTATTATATTACTAGAAATTCTGTAAATATTGAAAGAAGGCTGAGAGGGACTAAAGAGAAGGCCCTTAGAATAAATTTAATCGCGATCGTCTTCGGTCGTAGTGACAGTGAGGGTTCTCTGATTCATGTATATATCATTCTGTTGAAGTGAATCTTCTGAGGTCAATAGTTTTGTACAAAGCTCATCGTTGTATGACTTCAAGAAAGGTGTAAAGAAATTTAGTTTTAGAATTAATACAGATAAAGCGGCAATTAAAGGAATCAAGAACAAATCCCTTGTAAATTAGCAGGAATGATTGAGCGTATCTTCTTCAGTACTAGTACAGAGAAAAAAAGAAAGAGAACGATTGATGTACATGGATTAATTGTTTTAATGAGAGAAAATTAGCTGAGCAGATCATGAGAGTCAAATGACAGTCCTTATACAATTCCGTTGCCTGCATGTCTCGATGTAAGCGTGATTCAAATGATCTTCGTATACACCTAAGACTGCAACTCAGATAGATATTATTTTATTTTTTGATTGTACAAAAAAGAGGAAAATACAAACTATGTTAAGTAATTCTTAATGCATAAAAATTCTGCAGAAAACAGTGACTAGCGTGTATGAAATAACAAACACAATAAGATAATTATATTTCACATAAATTTAAAATTTACCTCTGATAATAATTGAACAATTGTTTAGAAAATTATAACGAGTCGTACCAAAATTGAGTTTATGTATAACTATCAATCAATGCGTAACAAAAACTACTAAAAGATAATAAAATAAAACTAAGATACAGGTTTTAGATACTAAGGTTTCGCAAGATTAGTCAATCCTTTTATCATTTTTAATTGCCTTGCAGCTTAAGATTTCCTTAAGCCCCCCAAGTAAGAAATGGGCTGTGTTCGTTTAAAAATGAATGAGTTATTGTAATATTGACAGATAATTGTTGTATCGCTTAATTTAAGATATTCAATATGATTCATCAAACCTACTGTTGTAATTTTGCCTCGGATTTTATTCGATATGAAACATTTTTGAAATTAACGATAAAGTTTGCTCTTACTAAAAAATATATAACCTAAATTGCGACTATTTACAATACTGATATGTTTAGGATATTAACTATTTCATGTAATTTTTTACTACCGAGTATCGATGACTAGATTTTAATATTGTCTGTTATATTGCGGTTGTTACCTTAAAAGGCCTACACAAACATCATTCATCATTTATGCTCATATAAATAAATTTAAATTATTTCTTTGATCTCTATAAGATCGTATTCGATGGATAAAATTCGCCATCAAACTGATTGAGCCTATTTCTTCATTGCCTATTTCCGTATTAATTAATATACTACAATTTTAACTACTAAAGTTTGTTAAATAATATGAGTTGTATTATGTGAAATTCTGAAACTGTAACATCGGGCCTGAAGGTCCAGATCTGGAACTTTTAAACTATAATAATGGCACTTCCGATTAATGCGTGCATGTACAAATGACTTAATTAATCAATTCAAAATAATGAATCTACAGAATTAAGTAATATATGTCTAGTATAAATTTATAAATAAATCATTATTTTTCAATTTATTTCTATTTCTCACGCTTATGCTACTTTGTATTGCACTTCAAATTTCTAATAATCTTTATACCTGTTCTTCCTATTCAAATTTCTATTGTCGAATCAAATATTATGTGCTCGATTAAAAAGTAACAGATTGTATACTTAACAATAAATTAGCTCAGAATATACTACAAATAAATATTTAAAGCTAATTAGTAGATAATAAATATCATTGTTTTATTTTTCAGAATGGTGAATGCCGTTGAAGAAGTGTTTTGTTTCGTTGTAGTCACTCAAATGTTTTGTATGACCATTATGTTTATTTGTTTAGGATTTCACATCTTAAATGTAAGTTTTTAAATTATCTTTAAACAATAATTTTCATTTTCAACAATATTAAATATTTGTAGATATTTGAAAAAAATTTCGAAAGACAAACCAATTATCTTCAAGTTCTTACTCTTTTGGCGACTCTGTTCAGTCTAATGTCCCACACGCTAGTTGATTGTTACGCTAGTGAAACTCTTACAACTCAGGTAAAACAAGTTTCAAGCAATAATTCCAGAAATAATAAAGATGTAGTTGATAATATTAGTTATTATAAATCGTTCATGCGGTATTTTACAAGAGATGGTATACGCAGGTAGTGCTGTATTTTGTTGTAACTAATTTTAATGTACATGCCGTAAATAGCTATCTTGACTTGAATAATAATGAGTACCCTAGTCATTATTTGAAGAATAGTACTTCTCTTTAAAGCCAGAGGTTCTGCATTAATATTTTTACTTTTACCTTAAGCTGCAAGATAATTCCAAGGAAAATCCAAAAGTAACATGGTCAAACATAAAAGTTTCCGTTTGATAGGCTTACGAGCTCTTGTCGCGTCTGGCACCCTTTATACATGTAATGCTCTTGGGAGAGAATCTGTCTAATTCAGTACAATAGGTTTTAGCGTTCTTGGAATCATGATTTAGCTGCTTCGTCAACGACTTAAAGCGAAAAAAAGCCATTGCATGATCATCAACAATAACCCGGTATTCTACATACTATTATTGTATATAGACTCGAATTATTTAATAGCCTATCTCTCCAATATGTGGCAAAATATCTTGCTTTTTAATTCTTACGAATTTAATTCCTAAACTTTCTCTCATTTCTAAAACTTCTGCGTCTTTGTCGTCGACGAATAGATTGGACTGAATGTTTAATAGAAAATAATGCGATTAAAGTTATCCAGAAAATAATATTACACAGTTATATATCCTTACGATAAAGTTAAGAATTCTTACATTATAATTTACTTATAGGAAAATCCGAATTAAACTATCCCTCAGTTTATACTCATGAAATTTTTTTTGTGAGTTTCAGAGCACTGCTATATATCGCAGCGTATACAATAATAAATGGTACATTTTAGTTTCTGATAAAGCTATTTTGCATGATTTAATTCCAATTATGATTGTATCATTATATCCGCGTCAGTTGACAGCTGGAAAAATTATTAATTTATCAATGGCATCGTATTGTAAGGTGAATTTTAATTTATTATACATTTAAAACTTTAATTTACATAAATTTAACTTATTTGCAGATTTTAAAAACAGCCGCTGGGTATTTGTCCATGCTGATCGCTGTCAGTAGCAGAGAAAAAGTTTAAGCATAGCTTATAATTTTATAATATAGCAGTTTATTTTCTAAATAACTAAAATAAATATATTATATTTTTCAACTGTTGATAGAATAATATATAAATTAATAATATCGAATGTATATATATATATAACTATGGATATTGAAATATAAATAACATTTTGTACTGTTAAGTAAATTTGGCCAAAAGGATGTGAGTATTATTATCAAATTCAATATTATGTTCAGGTTAAATAAAATACGTACCTTCAGATAAATGGGATGCGATTTTTTTAAAAGCAGCCTGAAACTTATTTTGATACCAAAACGTCAATGAATAAAACTAAGAATAGCAATAAATATAAATCCTTTAAAAGATACCCTTACATTTAATAAGTCGGTTAAAGGTTCAAAATAAAAAAATACACTTCGCCACATTTTGTCCACAATCCAATGATTTACTGGAACAATCTTATTATGTGATGGAAAGTATTTGATACAGTATACCAGCGCCTATTACGAATGGGACGAACGGACATACTTCACCATGCTTAACCATAATACCTGTGTACACAAAAGTATGAAATTTACCTTCTATGCAGTTGTGTTCGCGAGACTTATCCGTTTGCTTGCCAATGATTTCCTATGTACAAAAGATGTATCACTTAACGACAAACACTTCTTGATCAGCTAAATCCTCGACTAAATTACCTGTCTTAATCCAATACAGTTGTCCGCATGTAATAAATGAATAGCTTCTAAAATCCAATTAAAAGAATTTTATGACGGGGCAGTAAAAGTGAAAACTTTTAAGCGTAAACAGGTGACCGAGTACTATACAGGAAGAATCTACAATATTCATTGAACCGTACTCACTGAATGATACCCACAGAACCTCGCACAGAACGATATTCCATTGTTGTTCTTTCTTGCCCATAATAATAGTGCAATGAGACATAGCACAATATGTAACCGAAATTAGTCAAACTCTATACGTAAGCGGGATTGGAAGATCAAAAATCAAAAATGAAAACGACAAGGTAAAAAGTATATAAGTATACAAGAGATAAAAAAGAGCCTCAGCGTGCGCTAGAGGCTCGTTTGTCTCTGGCCTTCTGCGGAACACAGATCACTCCAATATAGGAAGATGCAGCAAATGCACCTCCATTTCAACAAAAAAAGAAGTTGTGTGGGGCGGTCAGGATAGCTACTTTTTTCGTTTTTATATTTAGCAATAAATTAAACGACTGAACGACCAAAATACTGTAGGAAACATATGCAAATAAAATTTAAGACAAGTAGATTATTATTACCATTCTATATATTATATATTCGAAATAGTCGACTGCGTAAAAAGGATAATTCCTGTTCTAAAAAATAGCTTTAAGTTTAAAACAAATAAGTTTTTACCTTATACCGGTCGGGCCTTCTCTGGCCTTCTCTATACGGACAGTGACCGAGAGTTCGTAGCGAGTCTGAGTTGTCTGCTTGACTATAAGCGAAACGATCGCAGCGGCGCGAAATATTTAAGTGCGAACTAATATTGGGGAGCCTCACTTCGCTATATGGGTTTTTAACTTCTATGGGGATCTATGTTCATTGGTGTAATAAAATTTTATTGCGTTTTAAGCGTTTATTTACAATATATAATCCTCAGAGTTTAAATGTTTCTAAAATATTATTAAAAGATTTGATTCAAAGCATATTTTATTGATTTTTATATATTTATAAATTACTTTTCTATTTTTTACATATTTATAAAAAATATTTTTTATACTTATGCAAAATCTTCAAAAAAAAGTTTAAAAACATAAGTTTAAACTTTTGAAAAATTAGAAGTAATATAATTTATGAAACTAATTTTGTACTGTGAACTTTAGTAATATATATTTAATTAAATGTATGTATGTACATTGTACTGTACAGTATTATATATATATATATATATATATATATATATTCTAAGTTAAGTGAAACTTCATTTAATTATTTATGAGTATAGTTTTGTACATTATGTTGAGTTTACTAGAAGATTACGCTTATGTATTGGTTTTGTCGTATGGATAATTTAGTTGTATTAAATTGACACGTATTTTTCAAGATACAAATTATACCTCTTATATGTATGTAAATTTATTTAAATTTAAATATATTTTATTGTATGCAACTATTTCAATATAATTGTATGAAATATATCTTTTGATTTTCGTTGTATTGGAATAGTTTAAGTATGTGTTTAAACATATACCGTAGCGGTTCTTTTAGTTCTATATTTCTGTTGTTATCTGTAATAAGATGTTAATTTTATTCTTTTAACGTATCATGATTGGGGTTATCACTACTTGTATGCTTCTGCTGTGCTGTTTTATCGACTCGTTTGCTGATGCTTTTTCTGACAATCTTTTGGCTGCATACTCCCGAAGCCACGTGAACGTTATAGGCTTCGGCTAAATTCTGTAGCATTGCCAACATTACATGATATTTTGGTACCTAAGATAGCCTATTTTATGCAACGCGCTAACTCCGCCACTCCATCCTATGTTCGAATTTTAGTCGCTCAGCCTATTCGAGTTGACACATCTCAATAGGAGTCATGAGCCCATTGGTGCCCATATGATAGGCTGAAGTGAGGCAAGCCAGACATATCCCTAACCTTATTACCCCAACTCTGCTAATTTCCAGCAGTTTGCAGTTCGTACTTCCAAATTTACAGCACTGTGGAGTTGTGGATCTGCCATGTATTGTCGATCTACATACTGCGTGGTGACGCTCAGTTGTTACATAGTTGATAGTAACAGTTCTGTTAGTTTGAATAGTTTTTCGCACAACCTTAAAGGTACTATTCCATATGCGTTAGACTTTTTTATAGTTTACGAAAAAATAAAATTTTTTAAAAATAATTATTTGAATTAAAAGTGTAGAGTCCTTACATAATCGCATTAATACTTATACCTGCTTAACGAAAGCACAAATCTGTATGTCCATGATACAATAAAAGAAATTATAATCCATTAATCTACTGATGTTCATTCAACCTGAAAAGGGTTATCTACGCAAACTGCATATGTCTGCACTTGAAAGATAAGCTGAAGTATAGCTACGTGCATTGTTGCGCGCGTATCGTCTTCAACCGATCGATTAACGGCGACATTAGTCTCATGTACTTATTTTTATATGAAGCTTACAGTCGCAACACCACGAGAGAAAGAACCTACACCGGTATCCGGTACTAGGTAGGAATGCTGTATTTAATCAACAACCTGGATCAAATCCCAAAAGACTTCCTCGACTTAAAGTAAAAGCGACCGACGAATTAATGCAGTCGCGTAGAGGAAAAGCAGAGGGTCCGAGCTTCGAAGACCTCGGCGGGCCGAACGATCTGCCCCCGCGGCTCCCGGCGCCGAGTCGCGCGCTTATCGGGGGCCGATCGCTCGCGGCGCACGCGCCCGTCGCCGGGGGAGGGAGAGTCGGGCGGCGGGCGACGAGAGGAAGGATGCGGCGCCGGGGCCACACGGACGCCGGCCCCGGCGGCCCTGCCCGCGTGTGGGTGAATCAAACAGTCGGGGGGAGCAGCGCCAGACGGCGGCCGGCGCCCGGCACTATATCTCGCAGGCTGCGCGCTTTGTCGCCGAGGCTTCACCGACGAGCGGCCGCGGAGGCTGGAGGCGCGCGTCCCACGTCTGCCCAGGTGCCCCCTCCCCAGAGCCCGCTGCAAAATGTCCGTCATGGGCAAGGTAAGGATCCCCGGGGCGTGCGATAGCGTCCCCAGGGCCGAGGAGGCCCAAGTCCCGCGGGGTGGGCGGCCTCCGGCGTTCCTCGCCGCGTCCCGCTTCTCCAGGCGGCCCGCGCCGCTTTTATCCGCCGCGTAAAAACAACATTCTGCTCGGCGCTCGCCGGCCGGCCGCTCTGCCGAGAAGCCGCTGCCCCGAGTGTTGTCTTTGCACCGAGAGCTGCGTTGCCCGGGCTTGTTTATTGTCACTGCGGCCTTTTCGTGCACACGTGATTGGGATTCGTTAGAGTCGCCCCTACTGTCGCACTTTTAGGCATCGCGTTTCTTCGACAATCGCCTGTGCGTGCAATGCAGTGCCTTGGATTGTCGGGAGATTATTCATTGCGTTTGTAGGTGATCGGACGGGAGCATGAAATGAACGCGCTATTTTTTAAGAGTTGTTGTTGCATTGGTCCATTGGAGCGAGTGTCGTGTCCTTCGGAAGATGGGATTCCAACCGCAGAGAAGAGACGGTATTCCGGTTTTTCCTGTCGACCTCCTAGCGCCTTGGGAGCGTCTTAGACATTTTTTAATAGCTTATTTATGCCGTTAAAGCATCGACATATTATACGGCCCATACTAATCAAAAAAAATTACAACAGTTTTCTTGCTTACGCGAGAGATCCAATGAATGCCGTTCAATAAAACTTGTTAATAATTTTATTTTACATTTTTTGCAATTTATGACTTGGAAATAACAATTCGTTATCTTTTATGAATAGCCTGAATAAATTTTTTATAATTTATTCAACAGTGTGCACTTTAATTAATTCACAATTATCCAAAAGTAAATATTTTATATTTATAATATATAATTTTAATTAATTGTATTTTTCAGCCAATCCTCTACTCGTATTGGAGAAGTTCCTGTTCATGGAGAGTTAGAATTGGTAAGTAGTTTAAATAAAAACTAACACTATTGTAAAATATATTTATATTTAAAATAAATTTTAATTATATAATATATACATACATATATTTTTCTTTTTATTTGTACAGCTTTGAATCTCAAGGAGATTCCATATGACATAAAACCTATTAGTTTGGTGAAAAATGGTGGTGAACAGCATAGCAATGAGTTCCGAGAGATTAATCCGATGGAACAGGTCCCTGCATTGCATATTGACAATCATACATTAATTGAATCTGTAAGAAAAATTTTAGTTTCATTTACTGGAACCCATATGCTTTGACGAAATTAAATAATATTAGTAACAGAAATTAAATGATATTAGTGCGATAATTAGTGTGATGGTGATTTTGATGAACCTATATTAAACTAGTTATACTATAAAAAATACACCTTCACTCTGTCTTTTATTGAATAAATTTTATTTGCAATTGTGAGAGAGAATTACTGTGACTAAGTACTATACATTGTAAGTAATCTTGATTTTTCTACAATAATAAAAATAACAAAAGTAATTTTTACAGCTAAATATTTTACAATACTTGGAAGAAACAAGACCACATCGCCCATTAATGCCAGCGGATCCAGTGAAGAGAGCTAGAGTTAGAGAAATTTGCGAGGTAATTGCAGCTGGTATACAGCCTCTACAAAATTTACTTGTGCTAATCTACGTCGGAGAAGAACGCAAAAAGGAATGGGCGCAACACTGGATAACTCGAGGATTTACAGGTAATTTTTACTAAACAAAACTGTTTTTGATATCTTATATTAATATTTCGAGTTTGCAGATCATTAGAAATTAAATACTTTCGTATCTACAATTTTCGTTTGATCTTTGCACAAATTATTAAAGTCATGCTTTATGGTAAAAGTTTTACATGAATAATGAGTAGTCTTTTTTCTACACATATTATTATCATGACAACATTAAAATCAAAATATGTAAAGTTGAGCGCAAAATAAACAAAAATATGAGTTTGACTTTGTAATATCTAGAATAAAAATATTAATACATGCTATACTGTAGCTGTAGAAAAATTGCTGTCCTCGAGCGCTGGGAAGTACTGTGTCGGCGACGAAATTACGCTAGCGGATTGCTGTCTAGTGCCTCAGATATTCAACGCCAGAAGGTTTCACGTAGACTTGCGACCATTTCCAACTATTCTAAGAGTGGATCGCCACTTGGAAAATCATCCTGCCTTCACCGCCGCTCACCCCAATAACCAGCCCGACTGTCCGCCCGAAGCGACCAAATAGCAAGCGAGGCAGACCACCCTGTTTCTCTTCTAACGTCGAAGAAAGCAAAAAGGGTGGTCTGTCTTTTCGTGATTTAACGACAAAAGGTGCAGATTAATATTAATCTTTATTCTGCAATCACAATTTATCACGCACATTAACAAGTTTATCACGAAAAGTTTTTTTTAATATTTTTTGATATTTTATTTATTTATTGCTATTACGATTGATAGCAAATTAGGAGAGAAAAGTTACAAAGAAACTTATTCTTATTACTTTCATTCATTGTACTTTGTTCTCTGAAAGGTTGTAATTTTTAACATTTCCAATATGAAACTATAAGTGAAAGGTCTGAACTGTTTTTGAAAGAATTTTATGCTACCTTTTCTCGTTTAAAAATCACGATTGTGAAACTTAAAGTTTCGACTTGACCAATTTTTAATTTTTACATTCCTTTTATTAATCTTATTTACTTAAATGTTTAAGTTATTGTTCAAAGTCTTATGAAGTCATAATAAAAACCGTTACTTATTTAGTTCATGGTTTTTAATTCAAATCGTAACGATTCAAAATTTAAAAAGTAACTTGGAAAATTTATTAACCTATTGCAAATAGGTTTTGTTATTTAAAATTTAAAGGTTAGTTTTGTATTATTATTAAACATGATATTTTTTGTTAAACTAAATAATTCTTAAACAAAGGTAAAACTTTGTGAAAAGTTTTAATTTAAAGTAAAAACAGTGAAAATGAATAGTCATAATTAATACAAACATAGCATGTTAACAAAGATTTATATATAATACAAATATGTTATTTACAATTCATACTCTAATATCCAATGGATAATAAAAAGTACAAAATATTTTCAATACAATTAAAATTCTCAATATAGTATGTACTACTTTCAGAGAATTGAAAATATTATTTTCTCTGGGAGGCCAGATTAACTAAACTGAAAAAGTTTAATGAAAAATAGTGAGAAAAATGCAGAGTGTATACGTGAATCTAATGTACAACATTTTCAAATATTTATTCTTAAGCACCAATATGTACTATAGACATTTTTTAATATTTCTTTTTACTTGTATTTTCTCGAAAAATTGTTTTTATTTTTGATAGAATTTTGTAAAGAATAAAATATAGTTGATAGAACTGTAATTCAGAATGAAAGATAATTAAGCATTACTTTCTTTGCATTTTGAGTTCAAACCAATCCTTATCAAGTCAACTCCACTAAGAAGCGTGGTTATAAAATACGCACATTGCTAAGGAGTATATGCAAATTTTGTTGTATGTCGAAATTCATGATATATTGTAATGGTTTCAGCCTTAAATTTACTCCAACATTTTGTGGGTAATACCAACAATGTTCAAAACATAAATACGAATTCTCAGAATATCAGTGTTAAATTGTTCGGTATCCATCACGAATTGTTAAAGAACATTAAATCATAGAATAGTTTTAAAAAAAGAAAAATAGGTGCAAAATATTTTCTACAAAATACATACATATATAATATTTTCTATACTAATACAAAATATAAGCTTTGTATACCCATTCGAAGTACTTCCAAATCGATACTACTTAACTCGACATATTTAGAAAGAAAGCGCATAGAGAAATATTATTTTTTTCAAATAGTTTTGTACGAAGCAACTATGTCGCAGATTAGTTAACATATAGCGTATTAAATTCGTAGATATAACAAACAATGAATTATAAGAGAAAAAGAAGCATAGACTGTCAACTGAAAAACTAAAACATAAGTAAAAGGCATTTTTCAAATTAACGAAGCGGGATATCTAATTTAAGTGAATATTATAAATAGTGATAAGAGAATAAAACATTGTGAGAATGAGGATCGTAAATATTTTATAAAAGAAAGTGACCCTGTATAAAAAAATCGATCTTAGCTACATATGCGATATACTTACAAATAAAGTGCAGTTTATACAAGTATAGATAAGCGTACAGATATTTTATGATTAAAAGTGATCGTGTATATTCATTGCTAATAGAAAATAATAAACTTTGTGTCATATTACAGTGCCAATGAATTTAAATAGTTTTGAATTAATTCTATTTTTCTATAAGATTTATAATTATATACTTTATGATTTTCTAACAATTTATTTTAATGCGTGCTTCTGTTTAGATGTGTTTAAATGAAATCGTTTCATTACATAAAAAAATACTCACCGAATGGTATTTTCTTGAATCTTCGATATTTCAATGATGATATTATAATAAACATTTTTTTATCACTTAAAAGATGAACACTTGAAACATCGAGCAAGAATCGAGAAAAAAATAAATAAAAATTATGAAGTAATTTTGTTTTTAAATTAGCACTTCTTTTTTCGTTAAATCATAAATATCTTTATTTTGTAATTTTTGTTTTTTCTTATAAAAAAATACATACACTTAACTATATTGACTAGTCAAAAGACAGCACCATCTGTGAAACATTTTTCATTTCGGATACCGACGGAATGCAAGCTTATTTGATGAACTTGCTTATCTTTCTCACTTTGCTCTCATTCTTTATTTCAATTATACAATGGTATATCAGCACCTATCAATAATTCGCGAAATGCCTAATTCGCGATAAAACTCCATTTATAATGTCTGCCACTTTACAATGCCAAGACAAGTTTTCGGTACTGCTTTAATTACGTTTAAATGTAAATATGTAAAAATCTTAGCGCGATAATTGAAACAAAATGAGTGGAGCAGTGCAATCGGTATTATAATGATTTTTATTTGTTGATTTATATATTCTTGAAAGTGAAGATTTGGTACTATCAATAAAATACATCGCGAAAAGAGTGGGAAGAAAAATCAACACTTATGAACTAAACAATCTGTACAATATTATTTTATATTTATAACTCGATTCACGCGAGCTTTAAATTTTTCTTTCTTACATTAATTAATTACGTAATTATTAATTATATAACTATACGTAGTAATCGTCGCATTTAATTGTCACGCATTGTATTTGTCGCCATATTGCTTAGTCTCGTCCAAATTGGGAATATTATTGTTTGTCATATAATGATTTTTATTTGCTCGTACTTATTTTATAACCCGCGATTGGGACTGCGAAGGAGTATGATGTAGGCCGTTTCTATTCGTGTCTTTTTTCCCAATTTCGACAAAAATTGACGCTTAACATTATTTTTATAAAAAAAAATCGATCATCTTCTAGCTGGTGTCTCGCTTAACAGTTCAACAATAACAATAACAATAATAACATTCTCGTTTTCTTTATCGGCATTATCATTTGCCAGGGAGTAATTTGAATTTAATGAATAAATGAATTTTACTTTGCTGGTAATGCAATATTTACAGAATGAACTAATTCTCTTGAGTTTCGTATAAAAAATAAAGAGGTACAGGCAAGACAACTCTGATAAAAAATTCAAGAGTTAAATATATTAAATAGTATATAAAAATATATAAAAATATATATTATTTGTATAATGATAATATCTTAATACATGAAAATTTAGTACACAATGATATGTATATATAAAGCGGATAGTGTATCAAACTCAATAAGCTAAGCGCTGAACAAATTAATTTCAGTACACGATAATTTGTAAATTTTATATACTTTTTGAATAAATAACTTTGAATTCTATATTTTGGTATTTCTACGTAGAGTAAAACGTAAACAGCTATATAAAAAATATATCTATATTTAAAAAATAATATACTTTACTATCGTTAATATTGAATCACTTGAACTATCTAAAGGCGATACATTAGTGAAATAGTTTTAATGATCCTTACTCTATAAAACTAATAATGTACATCGACTCAACAGTTTTGTAAGACTAAACTAAATAACAATAGATACTTTTAAGAATATTGGAATTCATGTAGTAGTATTTGAAATGTATTACGTTAAACTTGTTTGAAATAAATTAGTATAAAAATGATTTATAACAAATGAATTGAATAAAGAAAATATCTAACGAATCATAATTATGTAGTGATAAAATTGATGATTGAAACCTAAAAATGTTCGATAGTATAAATAATTTCTTTAAATTATATCACAAGTAGTATTTACATTTAAAAATGATCAATGATCAAACGTTTTTATACATTTCATTTTTTTACTAGCACGAAAGCTGCCAGTTAATGTCTCTACAATTTCACAATCGTATCGCCCTAATTTCAAAATAAACAAGCGAAAAAAGAGCTACAAACATTTTAAAACGATCGCAAGGAAACACTTCTAACGTGTTCTTGCGCATAAAATAAAATAAGAACTGAAAAAGAAAATATTTTCTCTCACCATACAATTGGTGACGAAGGTCTGACAGTTTTCCAAAATGCGTCATGCGTATCGTTCGATGCAATAAATTTGCTATCCTTGGCCCGAGGGATACAATTTCCTTTTTCTTTTCTTTCTAAAGTAAAAAAATCTCGAAAAAATCGCGTTAAATGAGCAAAGATTAATGCGCATATGTGAAATACTAAAAACTGATGAGACTAGTGAAATATATAGATTGAAAAGAGGAATAAAGAGAAGAAAGGCGCGCAACGAACTTAATGTGATAGAGTACAGCAGAATAGAATAGATATATAATATATTCGTATTAACTATATACTATACTTAATGGAATTATATGGCTTTGGATGGCATCTGGATGGATGGACACGTTGTTGGTGTTTGTGGCCAAGGTTGTGAAATGAAGAAACAACAGAATGCATTTAATGAGCGATTGTTTATTATGCTCTTATGATCACTTGTCATACAGGTAACGATGCTTCTCTCATGAATGAAAATAGTTAATATATTATGTTTATTTTTGTTTTGTTTATAATTATTTAACATTAAAATGAAATAAAACGAATATGATGAAAGAATAACAATCTGTGTATGCAAATAAATGTGGTTAGGATGTCGAATTAATTATATCAAAGAGTCGTTCTTATATTTTTTACTTAATATTTTTTCGTTTGTTTATTTGTCACTTCCATTTTTTCATTAGAACTTCGCCGTATACGTAATTTAACAATTTCCGTTTTTGCCTTGTTTGTCAGTACCGTAGCTATTGCATCGCTGCGATTGGGATCTTACTGATCTTATACTTAACGGTTCGTTTCCCTCCACTATCGTAAAAGCCTACTATTATAATTAACGTTACTTTGGACGTGGTTGTCTCTTGTCATATATATTTATCTAATATATTCAATTTCTCGATTCCTGACCTTCTTAATAATGACTGATGATAAGAATTATTAAAACTAAAACAACAGTATTGTAATGTACCTCATATCTCGTGCTGTTATCATATTATGTATTTTATATAATATAGTTTACAGCAAACGAGCTCTGCAGTTTCGGTAAACTTTCCTTTTCTCCCCTCTTTACACGCGAATTAAACTGTGTATTATGTGTAAGATGTGTATGCTTTTGACAGATGAAACTCACAAATATAGATTTCCCATTTTTTATTTTTTTTAATTACTTTGTTAAATATTATCTTATATTTTTTTCATATTCTCGTACGCGCGCCATCTAATAAATAAACTCTGTATCTCTTTTATCACTCGCTCTCTATTCCTAGCTCTCTCTGCGTTTATATAGTTCCGTTCTTCCTAAATAGAGCCGCATGTCACGTGATGCAGTATTACTTGTTGCTTTGTGCAGCTTTCATTTTAGTGTCTTATACTTTCGTTTCGTGTATATGTCGCCTATGTGTATGTGTATTGCCATAGGTCTATGTCCCGGCTTGGTAACATTGTCCGCAACGACGCAACGATGCTTCGGACCCGAGCTCGGATCTAAGTTCAATCCCGGGCTCCGGCGCATCGTCGGACTCATCATTTTAACCGTACCTTTTTAAAAAATACCAAAACAAGCGAAACTTCCCTAACCAAATGAAGTACTAGCATTAAATTTTAAAGCTATTTTCCGAATAGATTTAAACATCAAAGCAGCACTTAAAATACGACTTTAGTCTTTCAAATTATTGTTTCCAAATTCAACAACATTGATTTGCTGTTTAGATAGTTTTATTTAGCATTTATGACATTTATAATTTGAAAAAGTATACTCTGATGATTTTCTAGGTAGAAGTACAATATATTTACAAAATAAAAATTTATACAAAATGTCTCAAATCTAGAATGTAAAATAATAACGATGAGAATAGAAAAATTAAACGAATGAAGTTTATGCTAGGAAGACAGACATTAATGATAATAAACCGTCAGTTTCAATAACTATACGAATAAAAAGACAATACACTAAGATCTGCGAACTGAACTTAGATCACGACGAGTTTGAAGTCGAGCGCGCCTACAACTCCAACACTTCATCGCCCAAAGCATCATTGCATTGTTCTAAATCGCATAGATCCGTGTCAGTGTACATTAATGGTTAGCAGATGCGTACATGGGAGTGCTGGGGATTCGAAATTAGGCGTTTTATTTCTCGCGTTTCTCGATCTCCCTCGCTCGCTTTCTGCTAATAATCTATCTATTTCTTTCTCTCACTCTTTCTCTTCCCAAATTTCTTATCAAATAAAAGTATAAGGGCGGATCCCTAACTTTATTACGATGGAAGAGTTACTAAAAGGCAAACATTTCTCACTCAATACTTGAGTATCCATAACCGATTACATAGTAGAACTTTCCACAAACGAGTATTTGATAACGTAAATGTTGATTCGATCGTTGGAAAACTTTATCGATCATAATGCACACATGATCTAATGTTCGAAGATTTTCAAGGCTTGAACAGAAAGTATGCCTCAAATTGCACTCTCATAGACCCTTTTTATCAGATAGCTCTTTAAGGTAATAGAAAACAATATACCGCCTAAACTTATTCCACTTGCGGTGGGACAAACACAGATCAAAATCTCCCTTAGAAAATTGAAATGGCTACATATGGAATGAGTTACATAAATAACACCATACCTGTCGATATCATACGCATCCTACCCACGACGGTCATACGCAAGCATTTCATGATTCTACCTTGTTTGCTTTCAACTATATGGAAAACCAGAGTACCGGTATGAGGAAAGGAAAAGTCAATTACATCATTAAAATTATACTTCTTGACCAGCAACGAAGATCATCAGAAGATTATTATTATAAATACATGTATACGGATGCGCCCAAGTTTTATTACCTAAGTGAGTTTTCTAGGGTCTTACAGTTTTTATATTCTGGACAAACAATGCTTATTCGTGCTCATGAATGGATTTTCATTGTATAAGGTGTTTGGATTGAGTCTAAAGTTATTTGTCGATACATGGTATAATTCACAATCTATATTTTAACTCATTTACAACTTGAGAAGACTAATGTATGACCGTGCACCTAGTCGATCATAAAAAACACCATCTTAGAACAAATTCAAAATACCCTATCAAGTACTGTAGTTTCTATTAGATATCAGCAGCTCAATGGTATAAGTAATTGAAAAATAATGATAGAAAGGGGGAAAAACAGTGTAAAGAATATATTCTTCAGTACATATTCTATCTTAATTGATTCACTCATTAATGAAATTGTAACGAAATGTGTAACTTATCAGATAATAGATACATTTCTAATCGCTGAGATGTATTCAGATGATGTGAGAAACTAAAAGAGGAATTGCTTATTTAGATGATATTGCAATCGTTACCAATCAAATCTTGGCATGCAAATCAATGCCATGAAGAGTTTACATAATTTATGTAATAACTAACTGACATCTTCTCTGATATTACCACATATATGGAAGACCCTTAAAGCTCAAGACTATTAGTCGCATCATTTATTTGTCCATAAGGACCGACCCTTGGTGATAACATGAAGCGTATCGCTCGTGCATAGGTCAAATGTGGTCTACCTTGAATAGAATATCAGCTAGACCTTGGTGAAAAATTATTAACATGTAATCTTGTGAATCTTAAGCTGTACCCACTCGTTCCACAAATATGATTCTTTAAAATTTTGGAACAATGGTGAAGGAATTAAAAGAATATATACTGTCTCATCCAGATCATTTTCAATAAATCCAGACTTTAGGAATTCCAGTTGAATATATAAAGTTCTTTAAATTGCTGATCATACATCTTTACCGCCTCACTTTTGCAGTCATGCTCTTTGATGGTTTGAAATAATGGGTCAACATGAGTTCACGAGCATAGTGATGAAATGTATGCGCGCGAGTGAAATAGCAAGGATAACGACAGAATGGACGACACGTGGAATGACAGAGTAGATGTGTCTTACTTTAGTCGCCCATTTCCGCTCCCAGAGCGCAGCTTTCATAAAAGCTTTAAAAATAGACAACAACGATTCTTTAATTAAGAATCAAAACAAAATTACACTCGCCAACTGGTAACATTTGTGCGTGAAAGAAATTGAGGGACAAGATAGTCGAGTTTTTATATCGATACGACACTCGACCACAACGAAAAATAATTCTTATAACATATAAACAAAACGGTAATAACGGAAACCAATATTTGAATAGGAAATCAGCTGAGTCTCATGTCGACTGTTTAACCTTGAGCTGGAATGCTAAAGTAGATACCGATGGACATAAGCGAGCGCAGGAGCCATTCCGCGATGATCGCGGGGAAGAAAGAAAGCGAGAGAGAAAGCTTATTTGAGCTTATGGAGGCTAATAACTGTCGCAGAGTCGATCGAGGAAAAAAACTTATGTTGCACACGCTTATATGTTATGTGTGAGTTCTTAAACATTACGTTATAGCCAAAGGAATGTATGGTACAATACTTCATCGTACTCCAGCAGCGAAGAGAAACTACAAAATTAATGAAAGAAACTGCCCGTCGCATCCGGTTCCGCAGTCAACTGCTTACGCTTTGTTACAACTAATTCTATCCACTTTTCGTACCTGTCGGGTACTCCAAAATATAAGCCCTTTGTCCGATTATGTCTAACTATGACAATACGCCTTCGTGCATTGGCTTCCACACCAAATTGGTTAAAACCCCGACTACGTATTCCGCTAGGTGGGCACAAACGTATATCTATAATTATACTGTTTTATGACGCGTGTACTAAGTATTGTATGTCTGTGTTGTTTTTGTTACCTGCTTGTGTGTGTGGATAGAATAATGTATACGCGAGAGCACTCGGAAAAACGCTCGAATGATTTTACTACCTCTCATTTTAACATCAACTAATATAAATTTAAGTTTTTTTGTTTCTGATTCGAATTTTTATCCATATTTTTCCTACTGTTTAGTTCTAACAGAACTAATCATTTGTCAATGGCAGAAATAGCCTTTACATTTTGAAAGTGGATTACGTCAGTACAGCTTTAGCCCTCTAGATAAATCTGTTCATGGCTACACTAGTTACAGTAGCATTGATAATGCACGTACAGGCGGTCGCAGGTTAATAGGCAAACAATTGTGGAACTATAAATGCTAAAAATATTTATATGGATCATTGCATAGAATTAATCCGCTTCTGACTCGCGTTAGGATGTACATGTCAGACCTTTCTAAAAAGGTGATATTAGCATTATGGTAGCTAACTGTACTATTAGGTTGCAAAATCAAAGTACTAATGCATTTGCGGTTGCACTAGTAGATGTGAACTATTTTGATGCCCATCTTCTAGTTGGAATTTTCGATGATAAAAAAACATTCTAATATTCACTGGGCTCTCAACATTCAATGAAGATGAATGTAAAAATTTTATCTTTACTAAACAGTGTTATAAGGCTATTTTGACATAAGATACTTTAATTTACAATGATTTTTAATCCAATGCTTGATACTTAATATTTAGCGTTTAAAGTTTAGCGTTTTGTTTCATGTTCTAATATGACAACGAATTAACTCTAATGTATCTCACTAGAGTTAATATTAAGAGATATGATTTTTTTATGATTTTTAACAAAAACGTGGAATTACCACTTTGCGTCCAAGCCTTCTAATAAAGTATCTGCTCCAACGATTCATTAAACTATATCAAGTCATCGAACAACTTTTTAGATGTTTGTTTACTTTACGTTAGTTTTTATCTTATTATCTTAGCTTAAGAATCGAAATTTTATAACGTGTTTCTCCTTAATTAATGGTAACATTGTCGGCTGTTGGATTCGCGGATTTACTTGTGAACATTATTTCGCGAGCCTTTTTATAATATTAACTTTATAATATAAGACTCTAGTTTTTAATTCTACCGTTTAGTAACAACGATTTTTATACTCTCGCCTATTGTCTCGAGCTTTGGGATATCTTAAACGCATGAGCGTCTCGCAACGAATTGGCGCCAGAAAATAAAAAATAAAGACCATTACCTCGCCGTCTTTACAAACCTACCGAGCGCAAGTCTTTGTTTCTTATTTTATTTCGAATTTCGACGATTTTTATCATGCGTAATTTTAACTACTTTTAGGAAAAGAAACCGTACCGATTTTTTATAAGTAGTATTTGGACAAATATTTAAGTTTATCTAAAACAAATGTCATTAATTTGCTATACCTGATTTTGTGCAATTTGATTTCTAATATCTCTAACAACGTTTAACGAATGTGCTGTTGATATAGGATGAATTATAACAAGGCATGTTCGAAAGCATAATTATCTCCATTGCAATTTCGTTCATTGTGTACTTAAAAAGAAAAACTTAAATTCAATTATTGTTAAAAACGATTGATGTTGGCAAAACAAAAATTAAGTATCACAAGGCACTTTAACCTTTTTTCTACCTTGCATTATAAATTTAATTAAATGACATTGTTAACAATGAAAAAAGTTGCGTAAAAAATATGCGATGCATGAAATATATTACAGAACAATTGTTATATCGTTCATCCCCTTGATTAGAGTAAGGTTAGCAGTTTTGATACGTATTTATCTTATTTTAAAGACATTAATAGGACATTATAAGCGTTTAAATGTTTGATTGCAATTTACGTAATCTGAAGATTTTATTTGAAAAGGGCGAGAAATGACTAATATAGAAAGTAATTCAATTCAACTAAAGCACATAAAAGGATAAACATAAAAACTATGACTACGAAAGGTCAAGCCTATTTTTTTCTTATTTGCTCAATTCTCTAAAAGTGCAGACATCGAGTAAGCTCACCCATTAAATCAACCCGTTTCTCTCGCCCTCTTTCAGTATCTATATTTCTCTGAATCTTTCGGCAATGACGATCTATATCAATTGTGTATTACTTATGTCGTACGATTTAATTTTTCTTTCACAAGTATTCGATAATAGATTTCGAAATTATATAATAGGCTTCTTCGCACACTCGAAGTGAATGACGCCGAGAAAGTTTGATTATTTCATTAAGAAGGTGCGAGAGGCACAAGCTCATTCCATCCCGCTTCGTGAGCTTAACAAGGAAACGAGGCGACTTTGGAAATTGAAAGAATTCTTGGACGATCTGATGCGAGGTCTCGAATGACTCGGGATCGCGCGAAACTTTGTCCCTTAAGGTAGTTTTGATTAGTTTCGAGATAGATCTTATTCAGATGGCGGGGGCGACCTCGTCGAGGCGTCATTTAAGAAAAATGTTCGCGCAAGCAACTGGGATTCACTCGCTTCTTGGGTGATTGGGCATTTCAATCTCAGCTGGTACGAATCGCGCTTCATTTCTGTTTTTATGGCACCGTGAGAGTCATCGAACGTTGCAGGATACAGGCTGCCGCGCGGTTCTTGCTTCGGTTTTTGCCCGGCTCGATCCGTCCGACGGAGTCGCCGCTACAAAGATCTTCCGCAGACTTTAAGGTAACAAACAACACGCGCTCTTGTTCGATTAGCGATGGCAACGATTCGACTCGTACAGTCATGTATAAACCAGATAATTGAGGTTGAAAGTAAAATGAACTTGTGATAATAAACGAATTTTTATTGTAAACTGCAGCAAAAATTAGAAATGATGTATTGAGACGCGCTAGATCTATAACCCATCGCTATGCGTTAGTTGTCGAAGTTTGTGGTAGATAAAGTTCGCGATATTTGTCCGCTACACTTTGTCTTTATGCGCGCGTACGCACATACACGTGTGCATATTCTATAGATATATCGAGTACGAAGCGGCTTTATAACAATCACTCACGAGAGTATAAATAATAATAAAAAAACATAACAATGTAGGAATTGGTGAGATGAAAATTATACTGGTGAACATGTATTATAATTACATGTGAAATGATACTATAGCACGTATATCCAACAAGGTTCAATTCGCCCGCGACACGTACCGTTAATTCATTATAATAATTCGTTATAATTTACATTTTTAAAACGTAAAAATCATGGCGTTAATAAATTTCATCTCGCTTCGTTTCTGTCGAGGCATCAGGCAGTGGTCAAAATACAGCGGTAGTCCATGAATTCAAACTGCTCCGATTAGCAGTACAATAAACCTGCCCCTATACTTAGTGCTCGCGTACATGAATCGGATGGTAAAAAGTATTTTTCCTAATTCGGCTTATCGACATTGCGATTCTCCGGTAAAGATGTCTCTTATTGCGTGCCGTCCGTGACCTGATTGCAATTATCCATTTGATGACTCGTCTATTCATTTACTTTTGTCTAATCGTCCGCAAGGCTCCGCTTCTTCCGCTCGCGCTTACTTCTACGTGATCGATTCGAGGTCCGTTCCGATGAATCGCAATCACTCGAGGCGCTCGGTCGGTGTTAAGTCTTCTTCGTATAATCTGCCGCATTTCGGAGTGCAATATGTCGTAGTAACTAGTAACGGTGAAAGGGGAGAACAACAAAGAAAATGTTTTTGCTTTTTTGAAAGCTACTCGCGCCTATGGACGGCTCCGCTGAGCCGCTCGCACATAACGTTTATACAGGTAGAAGATAAGGTCCGCGAATGGACGTGCTGGACACAAAGGTAACAACGATGAAAGACAGAAATATAGGTTACTCTTATTCTTCTACGGGTGCACGGTAGGTAAATTTTGGCTGACACAAAGAGGTCCTTACTCTTTTTTTCTTTCTCACTCTCTACTTTCCCTGCCTCTCGCCCTTTTTCTCATTCCCCCAATCCACACTTGCGATTAGTCCTTGTTCTTGCTCGTTGAAGCTTTCCTGGCGCCATCTTTCTTTCTCTCCTGCACAAAATAATAAGGCCTGCATGTTTCTCTTCTCTCTCTCTTCTTTTCTAACAGCTCCCCCTCTTTTTGGCAAATCTTTATTCATAAATTACTTTTTATTCGACTCTTAAATTCCTTTCCTGCATTTATTTTAACACTCGTCATATACATATATTATTATTATTATATTTTCGTAAATAGCAGAAAAGTCTCGCGACACTGTGTCAAAAGTGCGATTTGTATGCAATACATACTATAAATAAACTTCATTACTTTAAATTCGCGATCATTTACCGTCATTCACTTCCATTCTTTAATTCCATCACAGCTGGCGTTAAGGTACGTTATACATATTTACGTGTAATTTTTTTGTTAACCTCTGTAGTTTACTTTATGGGAATGTACGTAGCAGTAGCGTGTCAGCGACGCATCTGTTTAGTTCGCTTCTTTATCGATCTCCTCTCAAAAACTTATATATCGCGTACAGAACTACCTATGTGAGTTTCATCACGACCTACATATAAAACATTACCAACCGCCCGCGGGAAAAAAATGAATACATACGGTTCGCAAAAACACCGTCCGAGTGCTCATTTAAATAATACCGATCCGCAAGATTCACGGTCCGAATTGGCGTCTCCCGCAGAAGGCGCGATACTGGTCGGGAGCTCGATTATCGATTGGCACCCATGTGTGCATGCTCATGTACGTGTATGTATGTGTATATATATACTCTCTATCAATCACAATATCAATAACAATAGCATGATATCTAACTAATTTAAAAGAACGGATCTTTTACTTTCTGCAACGACGTATATTAAGGATGTGCCTAGTGGGATTTTTCTATTGATCAAATTATTATGTGCTGCGATATCTGTGGCGTGCTATTTCACACGAACAGGTTACGTCGTCTATCAGTTTGAAACTCCAAATCATCCAGCTCAGTAAATCGAGTTAGGTACTCCAGGTAATCCAATGTAAGATCAATGCCGTATTCATAGCCTTGTGAAATAAATAGATGGGACAGATGGATCCTTTCTTATTAATATCGCATGTGATTAGTATAAACTTATACATTACACAAGGATTTGGGTAATTGTAAATCGGGCGGTGATTGAGCCCCTAATGCTGGCCGGAAGATTAGGAAGTGACTCTAGCTGTAAAGGAGCTACGCACCCTGATATGTATGAAACGTGGGATCATGTTGATCCTTGCTCAGTTAGAAATCAGATTGAAAGCGTACTCCCGTGACCATCGATCTGGGACATCCTAATATTGTCTGCGATTCCGGAATGACGTGCGATTAAATTAAAAGTATCTGCATGGATGACGAATACGAAAACTCTTATTGGAATATAGTGAACTCTTTGCTTATTATAAGCATGAAAACATTTTTATTATAAGGGTCCTGCTACTAATTATTTAGAGGAAAAAGATGAATTCGGTAAAGCTCAGAAAGTATGATACTTTCTAGAAACAGGAAATGAAATAATTTAATTAAAGACTACTCAGAAGATTTGATTATGGTTTCCTTTTTAAGCAGAATCAGCTGCTAGCATCTGATACTGATCTAATATTGTATGTCAACACAAAATTTGTCACGTACGAAAAACAGATGTCCAAACAGTTTAATTCACTTTATAAGATGTTTAATCAGTAATGATGTTCCTTGGTATTTAGATTACTCTGGGACTCATCACGCGAATATTTCACAATCCTAAGTAAATTTCACATTTCATGTTTATGAATGCGCTAAGATACAAATACTTCAATCATTCACAGAACTGATGTGACATACTGACCTGTTATCAAAGGACGTTATTATTTAGGAAGTTGAGACTCCAGATGATGTCAGATTCGGAAGAAATTACTTGAGGCGTTGTGTTCGCGACAATGATAGAGTACAGCAGAATGGTAACGACTTGGGGTTCGATTCCATCAATCACATCTGCATTATCCATCAATATTATTCAGTGAAACTTTTCTAAGTTTTCTTTAAGCTACAGAAGTATAAGGCGAAGCGATATCGTTCGGCATAGCTATTCCACTGATACTTGATGAAGACCTAAGACAGATTCTGACTACAATAAGTCAGGTAGATGCTAATGTACTTGCCAATATTTTATCAGCCATCGGTAAAATTGAAAGATCATGCGTTTGGCATTCCATGGTACTGCAGTTGTAAATATGGCAGATAATCCTGTTTTTTAAGAAGTTGTACGAAATCAATTTCACGATTTAAATCTACTACCAAATATAATAAGAAAATATATAAAGCCTAGTGAGTTTTCTAGGGTCTTACAGTTCTTACATTCTGATCAAGCAATGCTTATTCGTGCTTATGAATGGATTCTCGTAGTAGAAGATGTTTGAATTGAGTCTGAAATTTTTTGTTGACGTATGGTCTAGTTTTACATCCTGTTCTAACTCATTTACAACCTGAAAAGGCTGCATGGCCGTCTACCCGTTCCTTTATAAAAACACTAACTTGGATCAAAGTTAAAAGACCCTATCAAGTACTGTAGTTTCTTTTATATATCTGCAGTTCAATGGTATGAGTAATTCAAAAATGATATAAATGTGAAGATACAATCTAACGAACATATTGTTCAGTGTAACGGCTGCTGTACATAGTCAAAGATCGAGCCCCCGTTTATCAGTCGCGTCTTCTCGGGCCCTCAGCTGATGACTTTGCAGGGTTGCAACGGAAGGCTCAAAATGAAAAGATGACAAAGAAAATAATAATTCGTGACCTGTACCACGGGAGAGGGTGAAACGATTCGATTTTGAGAACAATGCCTGTGTATCTAACGTGCGCATATCCGAGTAGGCTCTTGTACTCTGTGAGTCAATTATTAATTAAACCCTACATGGGAAGATAATGATCAATATAGCGCATGGCAGTTTATTTCTCCCTCTCTCGGTTGGCGGCAGTCGCGTTTGAACACCCGTTGCGGTGGAGGCGACGCGCGGCGCTCGGGCAGTGAGCGACGAGATCCTGCAGCAACCCGATAGGCTTGACTTCTCGTTCCATCTAACATACTCTCGTGCACGAGTCAAGAGGCTTTCTTCCTAGAGTGTATCGCTTATTCTTATTTAAATTATTCTAAAGACGAGAGCGCACGCGTAAAGGCGAGTAGCGCTTCTGAAATGGCGCCGCGCTCGTCTATTTTATATTAAATTCACTTTTTTTACCGTTTTATAGAATTTTTTACCTGTAGAATCGAACCTATCTAAGTCTTGCCTAGCACTACGATTACTCTGCATCTTTGTGTTGTATGTTTGACTCGCCCTCGAGCTCTTGCATTTTATTCAATAATAATAATGTATACTTATTTCAATGTCAATGAATGTAGGCAATATGTATGTATATGTATATGAATGTATACACGTGTATAAATATAGATATACACAGACATGCCTGTTTTGTTATGATTAATGTATTAGTATGTGTATTTATGCAAGGGTAACACGGCCAAGTTCCGATAAATTTATAGATAAACGTAAAACTTATTTGTCTCTATGATCCGTTCGCGGACGCAAATATTCTCGCCTAACCCCTAATAGCCCAGGTCCTTGTTTTTACCCCTTTCTCGCTCTTTTTCTCTCGTTAACGTTATTTATATATAATATCAATCCATCTCTTAGACTTATTTATATTTTGTATATATATATATTATGTTTTCATATATATTCATATATTTATATCTCATTTATATTCGTCGGATAATATGCTTTCTCTTTTCATAATAATCTAGTTCAACGCGTTTTCTTTTCTTTCTAACTCGCGCCCCCTCTCACGCTATTCCGCGATAATATTTCTTCGTTTTGTTTTATCTCACAGCTTGCACGTCGCTCAATAATGGCTCGCGAGAACGATCTAATCCACGCGAGGATTTGACTGTCTTCAGTCCGAGGTAACCATTTGCATTGTTTTTAATAAACTGTCTTTGTAATAATTGAGACTTAGAGACTTCCTTGGGATTGCCGTTCTCGCCTCCACCGAGCGGTATACGCGTGTACGTATAATATATATACATCTCAATATAGATACCTATGTATATATATATATATATATATTTATTTCTCTCTTTCTTTCTTTGTTGCTTTATGTATATATATTATCGTAAATAGTGGTACGTAATATTTATAAATATACAAGTCATTATTTTTTGTGTTATGTAAAGATCGGTGAGCCAAATCTCTCCAGTTATTCCTTTAATTGTACTTTATTAATGTAGTTTTAACCGAAACCAAGCAGACTCCCGCTTCATCCAAGTTCTTAGCGATTTTTACGTGTAAATACTTATTTACATTGTTTTTCGGATCTATATTGAGTCTGCGAGACTAATATATTTTAGTAACAGTTATTGAAACACTTTTCGTTTATCGTTCTTGTACAATTTAAATTATTTTGCCACCTACTCTCGCATTTTTCTTTTACCTAATCATCACTTTTTAAAATTTTATTATGCCTAGCTAAATATGTAACGACCTATGTATTTGTCTATTTGTTTGTGTCACACGTTCTACAATGAACGAACAATGATGTTAATAGCAAGAAAACTCTGTTTGATCGCCCCCTCCCGGAAGAAAAAGATCAATCTCTACTCTTCAAACGATATATTGTTCAAGAGCGACGTAACACGCGTTATAAAGGGTGACACCCTCGACTTTTAATTTGAGTTCTTTAATAAAAACTATATATATATATATATATATGTATATATATATATATAAATTCTGTACATAAAAATAAATGAATATATCAACATGAGAAATATGCGAGATTAATAACAATGATTCGTTTAACGTAGCGATGAACAAAACTTGATTGGGTTGTACGAGGTTTTGGAATAATGAGAAAAAATGAACAATCTCTTTCTCATTCCCCGCGAGGTAAATATATATTTGTATAATTAAAACATGTCATTCTGTAATAACGATTGCCCGAAAAAAGATTCCTTCTTTTTCGAACGCATCTGAGTGTCCTTCGCAGTGACTGTTATTTGTTTTGTCTTCAAACATTGCGTGATTTTATTATTCTAATCCTACGGTTTGTACATGCGAGCAATTTTCGTGAACGTGCACGGCATGTACTTCGTTAAAGAAAAAAATACGAACAACGATCCATTCGTAATGATATATAATTTTTTTTTGTTTATTTTTCAGTTTATTTCTAATATACGCTAAGTAAACACGGCACTTTGGCCTTTTTGTAAAGCGAATTTGATTGTTCGATGCAATTGACAGAAACTGACCTTCAGACACATTTGAAAATCAATTATTATAGCGGTGCCTGATCAAGTTACAAGCAGATCGAAAAATTAGAATTCTAGTTGTTCGTTACAATTTTGAACAGATAGAATTTGATGATTAACAATGATGATTCTTTGGAGACATGTTCCATCTAGAAAACTATAAGCAAAAAGTATACAGCTTTATGATGTGAGAAAGGTGATATAATATATAATATAGAATATATAATATATAATGTAACAAAGGTGGAATGATTAGTTCTTTGTGACCGGACCAGCCAGCTCGCCAACAGAGCATAATAGTAATAATAATATAATATCGATAATAATATAAGCTTTGTAAACAAAGTGCGTTTCGATCTGCATGTGAACGAGTATCTTTGGTATTACAGAATTATTATCCTTTTGCTTTTAAAAAGAAAGAAAAACGGTGATTGGTAACATTATGCGTCATTTGTAATTTTGATTACATTTCCTCGGTTCTAGTGTCTCGCATCGTCGCGAACAGTCAAATACGATTACCTTGGCCAAAGTTGATCAACAAATTAATTCTAGCAAGGTACAGTAAGAGAGTACCTTAATTATATCTCTCGTCTTTCATTTCGACAATCAATCGAATTTTGATTAATTATAAACTTTGTTTCACTCAAACGTAAATATATAAATTCCTGTTGCGCGTATCCTCTGAGGAACTCGGTAGCAATATTAACCAAAGACGATTATCGTCTAAATAAAGCACTGCTCTAGTTAACGCAAACTTTAAATTCACAATTTATGTTCTCGAAAGGCGTGCGCACGGCTCGAGGGTCGAAAAATACGCTCCCATTACCGCGTCCCATAAAACAAGTGCAAAGAGAATGTATGGTGACGATTAAAAAATAATTGGCGTCTAATCGAATTACGAAAGCGCGAGTGACGCTGTTATTACTCTCGGGTCCCTTCTATTTCATTTGCTTTACATCACATGACAAGGAGTGAACAGCAGCCAGCTCATCGCTTTCCTAATTGGACTCTCATTAAAATACTCTTAAAAATCTTCATAAAACTGTAGCTCGGAATGATCGAACCCTCGAACGATGGCTCATCCTCCCGCGGTTCCCTCGACAGTTTCACTGCATCATCCTCGAATAAACCTACTTAAATTTTCATTTAATCCGTACAACTAGATGTACATCGCATTAAAATATGACTCCAATGGTTTGATGAACAAATGTGATACTTTTCTCTCTTTCTCTCTGTTTATCTCTCTCTCTCTCTCTCCCTCTCTCTCTCTCTCTCATATATATATATGTGTGTGTGTGTGTATATATATAACGTTTTTTCGAGTGAACGACCTCTCTCGTGTGTACGTGATAAAGCCCCGTAACGTGGTGTATCACAGAACAATTGTAGTAGTTTATACTTTTTGTTTTCTCTCTATATAACATTTAATATTTATATAAGATTTCTTAAAAAGTAGAATCAATCGTTTAACGAGCCGTGATGGATGATGAAAATGAATGGTGATGTAGATAGTAGTAGTAGCAATGCAGGCGCTATAGTGATGCTGCGATAAGGTGACGACGGGTGTCGGGATTTTTGCTTATGCTTTTATCATTCTTCCAGTTATCGATAAATTGAAGCGGGCCGCGAATGCGTACAGACAGAATAACGCACCGACGATCGAATGTATTGAATTGAAACAAACGCTCGGTTCTCACATTATCGACCCGCGTGAAACCAATGCACAAGTGAGGGTATCGGTTTCGAGAAAGGCTTGCTATTTAACCAAATAAATAATCTGTATATGTAACGTTCGTTTGAATTCAACAATCGCGTCGGGCGCATCGATGACTTGGACTCTGCCGGAGAGCCTCTGAGGATAAAACGTGCGAAAAGTGAACTCGTTGTCCAAAAGAGTCGAGTGGGTTGTTTTTGAAAGAAAGGTTGAGTTTGAAAGAAAGAGGGGGTTGTTGGGTTGTTGGGTTGTTGGGTTGTTGGGTTGTTGGGTTGTTGGGTTGGTGGGTTGGTGGGTTGGTGGGTTGGCGGGTTGGCGGGTTGGCGGGTGGGTGGCGCGTACGGGGGTGGACTCGTACGTAATGCAACACGTGTCAGGGGGATCGGGCGAGGGAAGTAACAACGAAGCTACGTAAAAAGAGTGTGCATGGTCAATGATGAGGCGTGTGGAGGGGGTTTGAAGAGATGAAGGGGAGGCTGGCGGTCCGGCGGGAAGAGGGGGGCGCGGGCAGGTGTCGCGTGGGTGTCCCGGGCGGCGGGCTCGAGTCGCGCGCCTCCCTCTAGACGAGCAGCCAGCCCCGGGTGTGAATGGATGCCGTGACCGATCAATGAATCATGCCGGTAATGGTATTGTGGCGCGCTCGCTTGGCCTCCTCCTCGTTGATCCTGAGCTCGATCAGATAGTGAGCGGTTCTGATCGCATCGGGGTATCCCGTGATCGTGACAATGCGGTCTCTGGTACCGGGGGCGAAGATGCCCTTCTTCGAGATCTGTATGTTCGCGCCACTGACTTGCTGAATCTGAACGAGATTCCGACCGCCGGGTCCCAATATCGCTCCCACTATAACCTCTGGGATTTGAATGTCTTTCTTGCCCTCCTTGATCCCGACGGCGGCGGCGGCGGCCGCGGCGCTCGCCGCGTCCACCTGGCCGGTAGGGCTCTTACTTACGAGTGGCAATTGGTTCGTGCCGAGGCCGAACGAGTTGTTGTTGAGATTGATGGCGGCGGCGGCCGCGGCTGCGGCGTTGCTGTTCTGCCGGAAGAGGTCGAAGGGCTCGAAGTGCTCGAGGGCCGAGCGCGGGGTCGGGGAGCTCGAGCCGAGGGCCGGCACCGTCCCGATCGGCCCGAACACGCCCCCGTTGTTGTTGGACCCGTTGGCCACCGTCGTCTGCGACTCCATGGCGTTGCTCAGGTAGGAGACGGACGAGGGCATCCCCAGGCCCATGCCGAGGACGTTGTACTTGACGAGGGTGGCCACGGCCGCGAGGATCTCCGCGGTCGCGGGCTCCCCGAACCCGGTGCTGCGCAGGCTCAGCTTTATGTGCTCCAGCAGCTGGCTCGTCGTCCCGGGGGTCGACCCGGCCGTCAGGGCCGCTCCCAGGTTCAGGTTCAGGCTCAGGCCCGCTCCGTTCAGGATGCTCACTGCTTCGATTAATCGGACACATTAGTTTGCGCTCCACGCAGGCCTCCCCCCTCCCCTGACCCTATTCCTTTCAATCGTTAGGCAAAGCAACCGAGTCCCTTTCCCGCTGCCACTACTCGCGCGATCGAGCCGCTTTCTACCTACTTTCCAACTTATTTCTTCCTGCCCTATACCCAACACGTGATTTGACCGACGAGCTCTAGCGTTACTCTATTATCTCGTTAACTAGGCGGCTAATTCAACATTTAGAACCAAGCAGTTGAGCTTCGTTGATTGACTGTACTAGAACAATAACGTATCGACTATTACTATTGCCAAACATTTGGCAGCTTTTCAAACTTTTATCTTTTATGACTTTATTTGTAACGAAAACGTAACTATTGAGTTTAACCTCCAAAACATTTATGCCACGTAAAAGTTTATCAACAAATTAGACATTCAATATCTGCTTGTCTAGTACCGTGTAGACAACGCGCTCAAAATAATTAATGTCTCGACACTAAGTGGTACGCAAGTTATTGACACACTAATGAAACGTGCAACACCGCACTATCGGCAAGTTATCCTTGACATTTCCTGATTATCGATTTTGTGCATTAATTAATGGCTGATGCAGGCTACAACGCCATGATTGTACCTGCCCCATCATAGCATCGATAATCGATAAACGAGACTCCTCGAATTTGATGCTAAAATATGTTTGAAGAGTAGAACAATAACGAGACTCGAAATACATTATTTGTATGAAAAAGCTTGAAAATTTAGTAATTATATTGGAAATTCGAGCAATTTAGTAATCCGATTACAAAATGAATTAATATACGTAATAGGGAAGCTAATGGAAATCCTGGTGGTAGCAAATCCGATCAATCTGTGCTTGAAATGCACGTAAATCCTCGAGCAAATAGGGTTACGTGTTCATATTTACTAGATTAGATCGAACGCTATTAAAACTTTGCAATATAAAAATGAAAGGACGGATTTTGTCCGCCCGAATGGAAGCCTAATTGAATTAACAAATTGATGAAGAAGGTAAGCGGCGAAGCCTTGAGGCAGTTCTTGTCTTTAAACGTTTTGATTATAACTGAGTGAGTTTGTCGAGGTAAGAAGATTCGGCGACGAGGCGCAAAGGATCCCGGTGGCTGATTAATCATCGGGCGCAGTACCTGTGTTAATGCTGGTGGTGGATGGGTAGGAGGGCGTGGCAGTTGGCGCCTGGGCGTAGGGGCTGCCCGTGGGGTTGTAGTTGGCCACGGGGCCGCTGACGTCCGCGTAGCTGACGTTGAGGCAGCCGCCGCTCTGCGGGTCGTCGGCTACCTTGGCCAGGATCATGAGCAGGGCGTTGCGGTTGTTCTCCTTCTCGCCGATGACGGTGATGCAGCGCTCCTGGAGCGAGACATCCTTGGCCTTCTGGGAGATCTGGACGTAGGAGCCCGACTCCTCCTTTATCTGCTTGATGTAGTTGCCGGCCTTGCCGATGATCATGCCCGCCGTGCTGTTGGGCACCAGGATCTTCACCTGCGCGCGAGCAAAACTCCGCGTGATTATCCTTGGCGCTAGAAGCCTCGCGCTGGCGCTTGCGAAATCGGCGCTTGCATTCGCATTTGGCGCGCGCGCCCTCCCCCGCCGGCCCCGCGGCGCTCGATAAAGCGAAGGTAAAACTGCCCGCGGCGCACACGCGGAGCTTTCCGACGCCCTACCCTGGAAACTCTCGGGCGGCGTTCGATCGGCTTTCCGGCCTCGCGGGGTCGAACCGCCTCGGCCAGGGCTCGATCGGCGACCGATCGCTCCCCGCGGCCCGGGCCCACGAGAGAGGCGCGAATCGAAAATTGACGAGCCAGCGGCGGGAAGAGACGTCTCCGGGCGCTGGCGAGCCGCGCGAAAACGGCGGGGCGCGCGAGAATCGGCCGCGGGCGGCGCTAAAAATACCGAGGGCGCGAGGCTGCCGAGAGGCGGCTCCTTATCGACGCGCGCGGCGTTGCGCAAGGGCGATCGCGCCCCGGGAGGCCGGGCGCGCGCGGACCGGCCCCGGGGGAGCGCCGCGCGGCTAACTGGGTCACGGCTAGCGAGGGCCGGGCGCCCGCGGCTCCGGGCCGCCGGCCGCGGCCCTTGCGCAAGGCCCCGCGGGCCGTCCGGCCCCGAGCCGAGCGCGGCTCCTCCTCGTCGGCCGGCGCGCCTAATTATACGCGCGCGCTTCATGCAGCTGGCGACCTTCGCTCCGAGAATAGAGCCTTACCCGCCGGAATTAGAAGCAATTGCACGCTTCAAAATGAATTTAGGATGATTCCCGCGCGAGGCTCTAGCCGGCTCTAGCGCCGGCGACGCCCCCGGCCTTCCCAAGGCCGCCCGTCCGCCGAATCTCCAAAGGTCGGTCGATTAAAAATAGCCGGAAGCCAGGTGGGCCGAGGGCCCGAGGAGGTGGCTGGCTGCCGAGCGGCGCGGCCCTCGCGGTCCCGGTTCCGCTGCAGCGCCCTAATCGGAGACGGGAATAGGAGCGGCCGAGCAAAGGTCGGCATTGTAATCGAAGCGGGCCGCGAGGCCGGCCGCTTGACGCGGATCCAATTACCTGCTTGTCCCGCTCCGCGGTGGCTTTGCCAGAGTCGAAGTCGACGGTCGTCTTGGTCGTCAGGTCGGGCTTCTCGCGGATCTTCTCCATGATGAAGTCCATGACGGCCATGATGGCCTCGATGCTCCCGGTGATGAGGCACACGCGCTCGGTCGTCCCTGTGGAGAAGCCCAGGTGAGCCGGAGGTGTGCGCAGGCGTACGGATCGGCCCGCGGGCCCGCGAGCGAGCGCTTACCTGGGTAAAAGTCATGGGACTTGGACATCTTGACCCGCGCCCCGGTGTCCTTCTGCAGCTGGGCGATCGTGTCGCCTCCCTTGCCGATGATGGCGCCGGCCGCGACGCCCGGCACCAGGACCTTGAGGTGGTACGTCGTCCCATCGCCTCCTGCAAGAGGAAAAGTCGACCGTCAGGCTGGGTTAGCTCGCCGCCGAGAAAAATCCAGAGCGCCGTAAAAATCCAAGGAAACCCAGGCCTTTCTAAATTGATTTCGCCAGTAAAGCCAAAGGGTAAAGAGACGATGAATTTGCCCGGGGATGCCTGGGATGATTGCTCGAGCGCGCTCGGGAAGGTGATGTAAAAACGGAGATGTATAGCGATACAGCCAGTAGCGCGATAGCGCGGCCAAGCTTGTTTTTCCCTTTACGAAACGTTATTTATGACTAGAAACTGGCTAATTCAGTGAAATGGCCAATTCTTGAGCGTAAACAGCGCTTATAAATGCTGAAATACGCCTGGCTTCCCCTTTATCGAGTATCGATAGCACAATCAACTTTGCATAATCTGGCATGAATATTACAGGCGGTCGGTCGGTGCCCCGGCACCTCGTCCCCGCGGCCCCGGGAAAGCGCGAGCCGGGGGAGCATCGCCGTCGGCCCCGGGGGACGGGAGGCCCCGGCGGGCCCGGGGAGCCGGAGCCCGCGAGCGGCGTCAAAGCCCCGGTGGTTATCGCGAGCGCGCCGCGCCGCTTACGTGCCGGGCATTTCGCAATCGCGCTTTATCATTCGCGCGGCGATTAAGGCCTTATAGCGTCTGCGCGCTGGAAAAACACGAGGCGCCGAGGAGGAGGCCGGTGCAGAAATAGCATCGGGCGTCGATAAGGCGCGCGTGCGCCGCGGGAATGCCGCGCGCGCTCGCCTCGGGAGCCGCGGCGTTACCGCATTCTCGCGCGTCGTCGTCGTCGCCGTCGGCGTCGTCGTCCCGGGCTTTCGACACGCCAGCAGCCGCGGCGGCGGCCTAAAATTGTGCCTCGGCCGCCGGGAAACAAACACGCCTTGGCACTGCCGGCATTATCGGGGCACGCGCGCGCGCGCGCCCGAGAGATGTGTGCCCCGAGCCGGGCGCGCGGGTGCGCATTCAAAATAAGTTCACCTTCCCCCGAGAGCCGGCGGCGCGCGATTGGCCGCGAGTCCCGGCTGCGAGTGTGCCCCCGCGGGCTTAGGCGCCGAGCCGATCGCCAGTGAAACGCGCGAGAGAAAGTCCATTTCGACACTTGCGAGTATCGCGGGCTCGGGACTTTTGACCAAATTGTCCCGGTGCGCCGCGCGAGAAGAAACCTGAATCATAATCCGCCTGCGAAGGCGGCGTCGATAGAGAAAACAATAGGCACCGCCGTTGCTGGGTAACGCTTGATTTTTTTTCATGGTTCGAATATGAAAACCGTGTCGCCGCCGCGCACTTATCGCCGATGCCAAATATTTTACTTGGGGATCTGGTTTCTTACAAAATATTTTAAAGCCTAATGTGCTTGTGAAGGAAAATAACAGATTAGATACTAGCCTTGTATATCTCAAACATTAACTGGCCTTAGTCATACATAATCATTACATACAAGCGCACATGTGTTCAAAACGCTTTGTAATTTTATAAAAAGACTAGAGCTACGGTAGAGAAACGCACTTACGATTGTAGAAATGAATTCGTGTCTCATAAGGAAAGCCGAGATAAGATAACGAATCAACCAACACTGTAATATTTGCGCGCGCCCAAGCTCTTAGCAGCCCGTGCATGTTAATGACAGTTTGGCACTATTTGAACTTTCATTTTTAAATCGGTCTAATTTGGGCTAATTAAATTAGACATTACACTTAAAATGAGAAAGTGACGGCCGAGTCTACAATAGGTGAAGACAAGTAACGCAAAAATTACGCAGCGAGATCAGTTCACCTCTAAATACACGTAATTATGCTAATCCAAAATTGAAGAATTATGTTTTTGGATAACGGATACGTTTGAAAAGTGTATCAAAATAAATGTGTAAATAAATAGAAACGTCGTAAAACGTGCAGAAAAAATACATTGAGTTATTTAACGCCAGGGTCAAGCAAAGACCACGTTAACATATGATACTTTTAAATATCTATTTGAAACTATGCAAGGATCATTTCACTCGAAGAAAACAATGTCTAATACTATTGCATGGGTATTTAGAACAAACTCTCCCTAGCAGAAACCTGTCAATGTATTAGTTGGTGCTGCAGGTGTCTCTAATTCGTTCAGGATTGCGGCGAGCAAGGTAGTTAGGGGAGAAGAAAACAAATTTTCCGTACTATAAACTCGTTGAATGACACGTCACCAGTTTTCGGTGCCCAAGGTGGCGGCACTTATACATACCGGAAATACTATGAATTAACGCATACAGCTGTCGCAGGCAGCGTAAAAATGGCAAATGCGCGCGAACGCGAAAAAAGGCATTCCAAGCATGCTGAGTAAACGAAAGCGCTTATATTGCTGGGTCGCCGAGATACATAAGCCAGGGGGAAAAACATTCCGTTTGATTGGCGTGACTATCGGGCGGCCGTGTACCCAGCATTAGCCACAGCGTGCAAATATTACACGGTAGACTCGCTCATTAGCCAGCGCGATAAAGCAGGTGCAGGGAGGGAGGGGAGGGGAGGGGGGGCGGGCGGGGCTCGGCCAACAGCTGGGCATAACCGGGATGCCGCGGGCTCAGCTGCTGGCGACACGTGTGCCGCGCGGCCACCGCGCCGAGTTAAAAGGCCTCGGTCGAAAGCCAAAAAACAACAATAAGGAAGAGAGCTGGCGAGGAGGGCCGCGGAGGTCGGCCGCTGCGCCGCCGTCTGTCGCCCCCGCCCCTCAGCCGTTGGCGCGAGCGCGGGCCGCAGTGCCGCAGCGGCGTCGCCCGCGGCCAGGAATCCGGGCAGGAAGCGCGCCTCGGCCCCCGGGCGCTGGCTCGACCTTGACACGCGGCCTCGGGCCTCTGGACTCACCGGGGCGTGGCGTCCTCTCGCGCGGGCGGGTCATCTCCGAGGTCCCCGCGGGGATCGGCTGGCGTCCTCCGCGGCGGCCGGGGGGGCAGGGCCCTGCCTTGCCGGCGCTGGCGCGCGCGCGCCTCGTCGCCCGGCGGCTCCTTCCTCCGCGCACTCGACTCGTCGATGACCCAGATATGGTTTCGGGGGCCGGGCGCCTCGCTCCCTCCCGCCGCGGCCAAATAGAACCCGCGCGCCGGCGTTTCGCAACCCCCCGCCGCCGGCGGCTTAGGGGCCTTTTTTTACGAGGGTTTGTTTACGAAACGCGGGCGGCCCTCGTAACGCGCGAGGATCGCCGGCCCGCGCGCGTTGCGCAACGGCCGCCGGCTCTGGGCTCGGCGCGCGCATTAGAGCCCCCCCGACTGCATTGACAGTGGGCCGCCGCCGAAGCATTGCGCCGAGCGACAACTCGGGCCGCACCGACGAATCGACGCGCGCTCCGAGCGTTCGCCGGCCATTTAAACGGGCCTTTACGGCGAGCCGTTGCAAGCGCCTCTCCGAGCGGCCCAAGCGGCCCGTGCCCCTGTTAACTTCTTCGCTCTCGACTCCTTTCAAAGTTTCATCGCGTTTTTTCGCCCGCGAGAATCTTGCGCACTGCGGCCGGTTTGGAAATAGAAAAACGGGATCGCCCGGGGATTGACCCGGGTCGACCCCTCGGCGCTTTGCTCCGATGACGCGCGCATCCAAAGCACAAAGCTCAAAAGACCGTGCAGCGACAAGCGAAGGGAATTAGGCCGCTATCGCGGCGCGATATCTTAAGGTCGCCCGGACAAAGGAGCCACGTCACGCAAGGTCGCGCAGGCTCGCACGTTAATTGCCCCGGAGGCGCGTAGGAAACTGCGCTTTCGCGAGAGCGCGAGCCCCGTCGGAAAAGCGCGCGTGCGGCGGTCTCGCGAGCGCGCCGCGTCTCCCCGCGGGACACGCGCTAATCGGGAAAGCGTCCGCGCGGCCTTGATCCGCGGGGCGCGGCCGCGGGCGTATTAACACACTGGTCACCGCGGGCGCTTGCGCAACGGCAACCTTGGGCCGGGCAAAAAGCCCCGGCGGGAGGAAAAAAAAAAAAAACGGCCGCCTCCGAGCGGCGCTCCTCCCGCGCGCGAGAACAAAGCCGACGAATTGCGCCGGTAATGGCCGGCGGCCGTCGCGCCCACTCGCGCGCCGGGGATCATATCCGCCGATGAGGCGCGCGCGGCAAGCGAGCCGCCGGCTGCTTGTTAAGCCCCGGCTGCGGGATACATTGTCCGGGCATTCCGGGCTCGTTAGCCGCGGGTTGTGGCCGCGAGCGCGCGGCAAGCCTCGAGGGTGACTCCCCCGCCCGGATGAATCGGCCAGCTGCCAAGCGAGCCGCGGCCGAGCGCCCTTTTATCGCATGGGGGGAGGCCTTCCTCGACGTACTTATCGCGCTCGCCGCTGCTTTGCCCCGCGCCGTCTTTCTCAATTCGCGTTCGAGTTGCAGCGACGATCGGCGCGCGACAAAAAAATTATTCCATTCGTTGTGCAACGATATTTGTGGCCTCGAGTTATGATAAAGTTCGGATTATGTTGGTAGGAAACTGCCTTTTCAGTCGGCGAATACGTTTCGGAATGCTTCGCTATCAATTCTAAATATATGCAGGCAAAAACGTTCCTTTTAGAAAAAAGGGGGCTTAAAAAACTCTTGATAACAAAGTTGGTAAATCTGCTGCAAATATGCAACTTTCGTCGAAAATATTTAATGAAAGAAAGAACATTTACGTTACATCTCCTTTTTAAGCAAATCGCGAGGTTGTTGCAGCCATCTATTTTTCGGCAACAGGTTCAATAAGGTGCCTTTATAATATTTCATTCAATTTGCTTTCAAAATGTCGCCGTTAACATAATGACTCACCACACATACTAGTCAGAAAAATTCTTGGCAGTTGTTAAAACATAAACCCATGCAGATGGCAAGTTTTTTCTTTCATTAGTTTTTTTTGAATCGAAATGCCTGCAATCGAGTCTCTAAAAAGTAGTATTACAGCATTTCGAAATTGTTTGATCGTTCAAATTTCAATGATTTACATGAACATATCAACGAATCAAAATTTTCGTATCCAACAAATGCAAACGCCAAAGTTTGTACACGTATCTGCTCATTTGTTTGATTTAAAGCCAAATTACTACTGTTTTATGTTTAATTCGTCAATCAACGTTCTAATAAACAAGGATTAACCCTAGGATTAACCGTACTATTCGGATATGATGATTTTAATTATAACGATTGTCCATAAAAAGACACGTTAAAATGATGTTCCTACGCATAGGTACATCGTTTCCTTTATTCATTATATACTGGGTTATAAGTGACTTGCAATATAGCAATGTAAACGATCATTAAAAGATTGATTCGAATATATGGGCGGTTCAGATTATGCGAATCAAACATCCTGCTCTCTGCGAGCTGCATCAAAACGGAACTTCCAGTTGGTTACGGAAATATTTATTTGCATTGGTGTCGATCTCGCCGTAGTCTGTTATAATGTGAATCATGATGGATGGGTCTAGTGACAGCGAATGATCAAGCAAAAAAATAAAATGATCTTTCGTACTTGTGTGTACCAACTGCTTCTCGAATAATTCCTAAAGTTTAGAATAATAATTAAGCACATTTTACAGAGTGACACCTTATTTTAAGAAAGAATGCATTCCTCAGTGAAAGGTTAAAAAAATTGTAGAGGTGAAGATCTGGGGAGTCCTGACGCGCTTGAAATATTGAAATGACCTAGTTTGTAGACGTGATTGATCGATAACATGTAGTTGCTGAGCCCAAACACGGGTACGATATTGCCCTTTTGACATGGCGATCGGTCCGTTCGACATAAGCGTTATGCTAACACTACAATTTAATTAATTCTAGGCAATTTTGTTTTGTTGTGTTACGTGAAGAGTTCAAATTTTCAAAGTACAATTCTAGCAATAGGTACTGGCGCACTATCACTCAATATTCATATAATTATATCAAGATATAATTAAATGAAAAAATAATATATATAAATTTGTAAACGAATTAACGCACAGTGTATTTCTCGCCACAAGCGTTCTTAAAAATCTAAGAGCATCTTACACACCATTTTTTGCTTAACAATGTGTTAATAGGTTGTTTTGCACATATTCCAGATTTGACTTATGTTTGTATAACATTAAATTAGAATTTTTAAAAACATTTAAAAAGTCGATTGCTGATAAAATAAGGAAACTATCGCTAGGCATGTATTGACCTACATTCTGAATTAACGAAGCAAGAAGAATAAACCTACTATTAGTTATATTTTCAAATATCTTTCATGATATTTAAAATTTATTTCAATTAGTGAATATTTGCATGCATTAATTAATAATTGGTTTGTTTGAGCAATGTAATGATTCAAAAAAAATCCGGGTATCGTTAAACAAGAAACATTTGAGTAAAAATTGATTTCTTGAATTTCAATAACGAAAAAATTAGATTGAGAAAATGTTGTAATTTTCAGATTAATCAAAAATATTGCAAAATAAGCTTTACGATGCACTACACGAGAGTAAATTTAAATTTATGTAAATGACACCAGCTACGTATAAGGGAATATTTGAATTATAATTCATAAGGTCACCATGATTATAAATTACGATTGATGTTCATGGTGTAATCCTTTACGAGTACTATTTGTGCTATTTTGAATTTAACGACAATGATCGATAAAGTTTTACTATTACGGGCAATATTTAGAATAATATACATTAAAGTAATTTTCACATCGCAAAAACAGTTTTATGTCGTGCTAAACTGTTAAATAAGCGGGAACGTCCTAGTCATTTAACCTGGACTCAATCTATTAAATAAGGAAAAGCGCCGAACGGGTATAATAATTTGTAGAAATGATTAATAAGATTTGAGTAATGTCTCTTTCCGAGTTTGACCGCGGGAGAAAGCTTCGGTGAACCAAGTTTCGCAGTAATATAACTGTAACGTAACTGTGAGGTGTACTCGATTCGAGCTGCATACACAATTATTAGAAGTTGTGACATAATAATGGGATACTTCAGGGAAAAGCAAGACAGGAAGTTCTGAAGCATTTAATTATTTCGATGATGAAGAGTCCCGACCTCGGCGCCGCGGCGGTGGCACAGTGCAACAAAAACAAAACCCCGAGTCACTTGCTTTTTCTTCAGTCACGAAGATGAATTTCGCCGTGAGATTGCGAAACATACTACTTGTGTATTATTACTCGTTTAATGGTTTTTGTTTTGAAAGGCGATTTGTACTATTAGTGATGCTCTCTTGATTGTGGAATTTGAGCGAGCCAAATGGTCAACAGATATATATTTTGATGGCCACGTTTACGAAATTGTTACATAATGACCGAGATAATGACTATGCTCGTAATCTTACCCTTAACCATAACATCCGATAAGATGAGTTTAACGGCACGAAAGTATAGTGTATTCAATGTAATGTATTTAACGCGCACAAATGGAAATATTTTAGAAAGGGAAGATATTTTTAAATACGTATACGAACGGATTTCGATGGCAAAGAATACGATGCGCAAAACGTGAAATAATATTATCACGAGGCTTCATAAATACCGCATCAAATACAATGGTACTTAAAAAATAACGATTGATTAAAAAATTGGAAGCTTACTTTTAACACCAAGTTCATTTTTGCTTGAAAATTAATTAACACTTGAATCAATCTTTGCACAACAGATAGTGGATACTAGTGCGACACGTCAGGCACATCACAGACGACAGAAAAAGCTCGAGTTTAAATAAAAGCTATTGGGTATGCCAGTTTGCCGAACGTTTGACACAATCGGAAGTACATCGTATATCGATCGACGGCAGCACGTTATCTTTGAATCAATTTTTAGGGTTAAACATTTACGCACCAGTTATATCTCAATCGTGTGCGCTGTGGCAAGCGGGAAACAAAAAGTTGTTAAAACACGCCTATCTGAAATTGAAACGAACACAGTCTACCTGAAAGCCACATTTTTTCTTAACCGTGACTCGAAATTGAGGATAAGCCTGTCGTGGTGTAAAATTGAATGGCCCTACGTACACAACCGAAAGCTTATGCGTCACCGAGGTTCGGAGGCGAATTTTCCAAATTCTTGAGAGGAACGACGATGTAAACTACTCCGAGGCGGATAGGTCTGAACGCGAAACAACAACAGAAGAATAATAAGTAGGCGACCGCATCGAGACGTGCCCAATGGACAACAAAAGCGCAAGGAAAAACAGATTGTACGAGAGCGGAAGCAAGCGAGTTTTCCTCGCCGCGAGCCAGAGTGGTTTTGCGGTAGATCAGCAGTAAGAGAGGAGGGAGGTTCATATCCTAAAAGGCGGATTCACCGTAATTGCATTCCGGAGGCTCGGGGCAGCGGGGGGCAGCGGGGGGCAGGCGGGGGCAGGCGGGGCGCCTCGGCAGCAACCCCCACGAGGGCCTCCGACGCCATTGAGGGCAGAGGCCGTCGGAGCAGCCCCGAGGCCGGCCCCGCGCAGCATCCTAGCCTAGTAACCTTCATTGGGGAGTCGGGCGCAAGGTAGGGAAAAGCCGTCCCCTCCGGGGCGGGGGAGGGGCGGGGGCCGCGCGCAAGCCCCGCGGAAGGAAAGCTCTTGGGTGGCAGGGCGGGCGGCAATCAATAAGACTCGTGCGCGGCCGCTCTAGAGGCTACGCGCCGCGGGGCTGGCGGGAGCAGCTGAGCGCCGCGCGGGAGGGGGCGATGCGGGCCCCGGGCGGCCCCCGAGTCAGCTGGCCAGCGGGCAAGGGAAAAACTCGGGGCGCTCGGGGTCGCGCGCGACACACTTCCTCGGGGCGCCCGCGCGCGCACAGCGCCCCCGCGGCCACCGATTTTCCCTGGCTTTTCCACGCGGCTCCGACGGCGCTCGGCGCTCGCTCTCCGGCTCTTTGTAGGTCGCCGAGATACGTGCGCGCTTTATGGCCTCACGGGTCCGTCGTCCCCCTCCCCCCCGTGGCGCTCGGCCGCCAGAGCCGGGCCGTGTTGCCATAGGCGCGACTATTGCGCCTGTGCCCCAGTGCCCCTGTGGCCCTGCGCGAGCCACCCGGGCGTCGGAAGGCCGACGCGCACCATGCGCGCGCCCGTCTTATCGACGCACACGCAGGGCGAGAGAGGCGCGCCTGGGCTAGCGCGGCTCTTTAATTCGCGGCGAGGCTCGCGCCATACGTCCCGTCACTCGCGGTTTAAAGCCCAGCGGCCGAGTGGTCGGCCGGGGCTGCGGGGAGGCGCAGGGGGCCGGGGGGGCCGGAGGGCCGGGGGCGCGGGGCCGCGGGCCGCGGGCCGCCTGCGGGCCCTCCCGACAGCCTGCCGCGCCTAACCTCAAAAGGCGGGGACGCGCGCGCGCGCGCGCCTCGCCCCGGGCTGCTTACCTGTGCCGTAGTGCGAGCGCTTGGTGGAGCCGTTCTCGACGTCGCTGTCGAGGGGCCGCTTCCTCGAGTCGGCGATCTCCGGGGAGGGACACGTCTCCATTCCCGAGTCGGCCGCCATCTTGCCCACTGACGCTCGCTCCCTCCCGGTCCTGGGTGTACACAGGCGAGAGGCGAGTGTGGCGCGGCGAGTGCGTGCGCGGCGCCTGTGCTGCCGCTCGGCTGCTCGGGCGGCGGCGCGGGGGCCGGGGCCGAGGGCGGGCTCTTCTGCTGCGCCGCCGCTGCGGGCGCTTCGTCTGCTACGCGGCGCCGCGAGGGCCTGTCAGCGGGTGGCGCGCGGGTCACGGGCCTCTGGGCACGGCGCCCGCGGAGCGCGCACAAGCACTGGCGGGTGCCTCCTGCACGGGGCCGATGACGTCGTCGCAGGCTGCGCGCTGCCCTGTCGCCCACCACTCACGTGCACTGTCGCTCGCTGTCGCGCGGCTGCCGCGTCTCACTGCCGACTGCTCGCGGACTGCCCCGCTGCTCCCGAGCTGGCGGCCGCTGCAGCCTGCACCGCCGCCGCCGCCGCCGCCGCCGCCGCGAGTCGAGCCGCCGTGGCGGCGCTGCTGCCGCCAGCCGCCGTCTCGCTCGCGCCCACCTAGTTGCGTCCTCCTCGGGACCTCGTGGCGGCCGCCAGTGGCGGGGCCGCAGGCCAATCGACGTCCTCCTCGACGGCCCACGGCCGCCCAAAAGAGCCTCGGCGGCCCGAGGATGCGCTCCTCTGCACCGACGCTCCCAGGCTGGGTCGGATCTCGCCCGCCCGCAGCCCCTGCTGACCCACTCCCCGCGGGACGCGCTCCCGAGCTCCGCTTTTCTCTTTCACCCTCTGTTCTCGCCAGTCGTCCCCGAGCTTTCCCCTCTTTAAGAGAGATCACGCTTTTGTCAGGCCTTGCCTTTGCCTGCCGATGCTTCCTTTGTGCACCTCGGAAACTCTCCATGCTCGTCGGATTGTGCAACTAATCATTTATGTCATCTTCTCGTTATGATGCTTGATTCCATGTAATGCAGAAGGATACAGCCATAGAAGCATCTTTTCATTGCTTTCTGAGTTGCTTTCCTACATACCTACACGACTCTTCCAGCATAATTTATTTTGTAGCTTAAGATTTTCATTTGCATAGACTTTATTCTTTCCACGAATAAATACAATTTCTCTAAAGATGCTTTTCCTCTGCAAATATTGTTTACTTGCTTGTAACATCCAAAATAATGAAAATCTCTCAAAACTTCATTAATGGAAAAGCATTTATGTATACACGTAATAAATTTTATACGATCTTATCACCAAGGGGATTAATATTAAATAAATTTCGATTTTTTTCTATACATTCGCCAAACTATGCGTAGGGAGATAAGTTTACAAGTGTGGGAAGGAAAAAATAACAATATTTAAACATTAATAACTATAATTTGTGCTGTTTAAGAATAATAACATAAATACAAACGAATAAAGTGCTTTCAAGAGATACATATTTGTATATTCACTACTAAATAAGTAATCTGCATATATTTGAGTCAAAAAATCAATATTTCAAAATGTTTTTAAATACTTCCTACATAAATATATATATATTGAACGTGCCAAAACTTGTATTAATGAGGTAAGAGAAAAAGTCTAACAAATTTTTCGGGTAGTGTCAGTATACATCATTTATCTAGCAGGATTAGACTTTTGGAGCAGTTACACAAATTATCTTATTTTTATCTTAGATAAGAGATGACATCACAGAATCATGATTAATAGAAAAAGAATCTTAAAGAAAATCTTCCACTATGCGCCTATTATTTCACACTTTAAAGTTATAAACTTAGTAAACATTACAAAACTGTGAATAAATGTACGGTCTTTTTTATCTCAATCGATGTTTTAGATATCTCAGGTATTTATATTATTAGGGAGAGTTGTAGCTAGGAAGTGCAATAAGGTATAAAAATAAAAAATATAAAAATTTCAGCAAACTTTAAACTTTGTTTTCGTATTTTTTTCTAAGAAACCGGAAAAAATAAGAACTTTAAGTGCGGCTCTACTGCACTACTAAAATTTATGAAGAAAACTATTCGTAGTACATGTAAATTTTTTATTTGTATAGATTGGAATTTAAGTCTAAAGGTAATGCTTACTTTTAAAATGCTATAGAAAATTTATTAATTATTTAATTGCAATATTTTTCTTAACACAACTTAATGCTAACTGTATTCTGAACCATCTAATCTGATTTTTCAAACATAATTATGTGCCACCACAAGAAGCCTTAATGATACGGTGCAACGTGGCGAAGCCACCTATAAAGATTAAAATACATGTGTAGAATATTGAGTTTTGCATCTGCATATAGAATGTATTATACGCATAGTTTTCGTGGTAAATTGAATCAGTTTCTTTATTAGAATCAATCGTTCAGTATTCATTCTGCGAAACATTACATCAATATAGGTATACTTTCGTGACATTTATATTTTTAGCAATATATATATCTGTTTTAAAAGCATGCTGTGCTTTCATTCCAATGATGAAATATATTTATAAGCGCAAAATATACATAAAATAAAACGTATACTTATAGTTGGATGGAGTTAGATTAAAATTCCTTGCATATGTTGTTATTCTCATTTTTGTCAATATATCATGTAAAATATTAAGAGCTATATATTAAAGTTTGTAAAAAAATTGACATAACATGAGCTAACATCTCACCTAGCTAAATATAGAAAAAATTTATTGCAGAATAGAAATTACGAAGACTTGGAACGACTTCAAAAATATGAAGAACGGAAATCATAACCGAAGAAACAAATAATTTGATACAGTCCATATAGTATGATGAGTGAAACAACATTTTGTTATCTGCATTTTACTCAGGACAAAAATGTAAACTAAAATAATATATTAATAATATATCAATATGAAACCTAGAAAAATATATAATTATGGTTCTCTGGCAAAAGTGATTAAGTTGGATTATTCATATAGACATAAAATTAATTTTTACTTCAATAGAATTAGCATATATGCCTATCAGTATTATTCTAAAATATGTATTAAAGTATAGTAAAGATATATAAACAGTATCAAAAGAAATTAAAGAGATTAAATGTTTCTGCAAAAGTTTTTCAAGAGTTTTTAAATAGTAGTAGGTTATTTTTCTCAAGAAAGCTATGGCATAGATTCGAATGTCAGAGTCTCATTAAAATCTCGGAAAGTCAATGCAGTCTATCCTACTATTAAACTCGCTCCAAGCTCTAACTTTTGAACTTGAATGCATACTCCTGGGATCTGGAACGAACGAAAACTAATGTTCGTAAGCATTTATGAGCGTAATTTACGGTGCCTAAAGCATGCGCACTTTCTATCGATAATTAAATGTATACTGTAATTGGAAAAGTTATGGTTTTCAGCGATTGGTACATGATTATTTAATTGTTCATAATACATACTTTTTGCATTTTTATTAAGTGAATTTATAGACTTCAATTGTTGCACTCTGCACCTCTTTCTTTTAATTTCACAAATATTTCAGCAGTATATTATATACGTGTTCCATTTTTTTTAATTAACTGACTATCGCGGAGCTTAAATTAATATTTCTTGAAATATTTTCTAACAAAAAATTTAATTATGAATCTAGTACAATCTATTCATTGTACACTATAAATAAATAGTTATGAAAGTGCAACTGACAATTTGTTAATCAGTTCTATGATCTTTTTGTCACTTTCCTTATCTTCTATTTTATAGATTTTGCTCAAGTTGGAGGAGATGACTCCGTAAGCAAAAAACAACAAGGCACGTTTCAACAGGTTTTCCTAAGGGGCTCTCTCACCAAGGCATACGAGAGCTTGCTTTATTACCACTTGAGACATATTGGCTTTTAAATTGAAGCTGATGTGATTACTTATAACTCGGCAATAAAACATCACGTATACAGTATAATGTTTTAACCGTGAAATTAAAAAAAAGGTTGAGATTATCTATGTTCTTATAGAAAGGTCAAACGTACCAGCAATGGTGCATCTAAGTAGTAAAATTTTCACGACTTATGTAAAGATAATTAATGCTATAATATTTTGCCTACTGATTTATATAATACAATCCCTTTGTTTATTTGTAATTAGTTTTATATTTTATTCAAGGTCTTAAATAATGACTCAAAATACTAAAAATACTTATTTAACTCTGGAAATATTAAAAATATAATCGTATATGCACAGTAAATTTTAGATAACGGTAAAGAGACATGACAGTCTATTAGCAGAACTTTGAAACTAGATATATATTGTATGATATACAAAATGTTTCTACCGTAATGAAAAATTTAACCCAGTTCTATTTCATTTTTATAATTTCACTTAAATATACAAATAACTAAAGAATAAAAAGTCATTTTTGATCCCTGTCAAATGTTTTTAATTATATAATCTAAAACAATTTTATGTAATGCATGTATACTATGTGACTCTTTCTTTAACATTTTCTGCGTTCTCTAATAAACACAATTAGTTTCAATGTCTCATGTACTTTCATTTAAGTTAAATCAGTAATGTAGTCTTTGATAGAAACATTGAAACTTATTCATGTTCATAATTTAAGGTAATTTTTGTGTAAGCTAAATTAAGTTATTATCAGGATAAATAGTTATATATTTAAAGGCATTTTAAAACAAATTTCTTTATAGGTCAGTTGCCAGGGTCACTTGGAATGTTTGAATAAGCCTGAGTATAACTGGTTATTCTCTAAGTTTTACATGGCAAATAAGGTTTCGTTTGTTCGTTTTTGCATCGCAAACCTATGTTAGTACCGCGAGTTAATTTCAGATTTGAAATTGGTGCAGGGACATCGAGGAATTTTTTTAGGTTAAAAACTAGCCGTCTCTGGTGCCAAACAAGAGAGTTGCGTTAGAAAATACTTTGCGGAAGCAGGAAACGAGAAAATACAGTTTGTATTATGCGGGCAAGAAGAGGATAAACAGCGTGCATAAAAGAAAGCTCAGGAGGCAGGGCAGGGCAGTCGAGGTAAAAGCTCGATTGCGCGAGCTGACTGAAGATCCTCGTTAAAAGCTCGCGTCACCGAGTAATGCTTTCGGTGGCCCGGCCTCGTCGACGTCAGCTGCGCCCGATCCCTCCCCCTGCGTAATAAGCTCTGCCCCAGCGAGGGAGTCGTCCCGAAGCTCCTCCCGGCCCGCGCAATACGTTGCAGGGACGTCCTGTGTACACGTACACACGTGCGCGCGCGCGCTTGCGTCCGAGCTCCAGGGCCGCGTCGCGCTCCGCGCTCGCGCAACCTTAGCCTTCTTTCTCCCTTTCTCTCTCGAGTCTCGGCTGCCTCTAGGCGAGTATAAGTGCTTTAATGCCATTTAATGGCCTGGAATGTCAGGTGGGATTCGATTGTTGCGCGCTAATAATTGCGCTCGCGGCTGCGCCGGCAAAGTCTTTTCTTTCGCCTCGGCCCCTGGCAGCTTTGAGCGCTGCAGTCAACTCGTTGGCGAGCGGCTTCGATCCCCGCTCCCGGGCTTTTCCTTTAATTAAAACGACTCCCCGGCGGTTTTTCATTAAGCCTGCGGGGATTCGTCTGGTTCGTGGCTCCCGCCTCCCTTGCTCTTGTTTACCGAAGCCAAACTCTTATTTCGTTTCGCGCGGTGGCCGATCGCGATTCCTTATGGTTTTTTCTGTCCGGAATCGTTGCCCACCGCTAGTTACAAGATGTTATTCCTGCGGCATTTTCTGCTTCCAGTTGGCTGGTTTTCGCCAAGTTTTGCGCGGCGCATCACGTTGGTAATACGTAAGCTGTTTACATTATACCTTTACGACTCTCGATCATTTTTGTAGCGATAAATTATAAATTCAAATTGCGCGGATTAGAGTAACAGTGCGGCTGCAAAGCGGCATAACCACTTTGGTGTCGATCTACGCATACGCGGATACGATGCAGTTACGTAATACGTATGTATCTATGACTAGTTTTGATGCGCGTCCATTGCGATGATTCTTTATGAACGCCGCGACAACCTCGATACAACGAATTCACATTTTATAATTTATCGGGCGATTCTCGTACTGGCTGGGTACGCTCGGGGAACAAATGACGCTTAGATGTTGCGGCGGCGGCCGTTTCGCGGAGATGATTGATCGGGAAGCTTGTAAAATGACCAGTGAAAAGCTAGGAATCGCCATGGAGTTAATTAAAGTAGGGTTGCGCGGGCAGGATCACGTAGATACAGGCGGATTCGATTACGCAAGTATCGATCAAGTACAATGTCATAGTGAGCGCGAGGAGAGTGAAATTGAAGCGCCATTCGTAACATAGTATTTCAAATGAAAATGGCCTTCGCGTTTATGCATGCAGGCGTTTTTTGCAAAGGCATGAGCGCGGCGCGGCCGCATATTCTAGCATGTGCTCAACTTTATTTTTTCTCCCGATTATTCATGTGTGTGTGTGTGCGCGCGCGCGCGCGCGTTGTGCCGATCGGCCGGAGGAAAAAACGCGCGCGCGCGATAATATAATATCGAAGTAGCGTTTTCGAGTGTGGAGCAACAACAATTTAATCGTAAATCAAGAGAGAAATAATTTAGTAGTTCGCGCGAGCGCGCGCGGCTGCGTTTTTTTCATTCGCGCGGACTCGTGCACAGGCTGGTGGCGCGCGGGTACAGGGGCTATCGCTCGTTTCGCAGGAGCAGAACTCGTTTCATTCCGCCTTACGTCCAAATCGGAATAAATCTTCTCGGAATCAACGGATGGCTCGTCCGCGGCGGCGGCGGCGGCGCAAAAAACCGGCGAATAATTTTAACGAGAGATTGCGCAATTTCCACGCGGTTTTCTACGCGGGCGTACACGCGCAGGCGCTGAGGAAATTCTTTTTGCCGCCGCGGGGAACTGGCGCTCCGGCAAAGCGCGCGCGGCTCTTCCAGCGGGGAGGAGAAACGAGCGTTTTCCAGGCGGAGCTTACGCAAGCCTCCTTGGCGCGGAGCGGGAAAGACGGCGGGCGGCCGGGGCGTGGGAGAGCCTCCGCGCCGGAGCCGCGGGCACGTGCGCGGCCCGGCCTGGGGGGCTGCCGCGGCGGACGGAAGTCCAATTGAACAATCGAGCGGGACTTCCGGGAGAGGAGCCGGGCGCATCTCGGCGAGCGGCGCGCGGAGCCCACGGGGGAGAGCCGCAGCGCCCGAGGCGGAAGCCCCGAGATAAGAATTGGGCCCGGCGCGCCGATAACCGGCGATACGCGGGGGGAGCAACAGCCGATAAAGCCGGGCGATAGCGCGCGGCGCCGATAGGAGCCGCCCGCGGCACAGGTGCTCGCCGATCCCCGGGTCGGCCCCGCGGGACCTCCGCCGCCGATCTCCCCCGGAGGGTCAAGAGCGGGCCGAGCGCGGCTGTCGAGGAAGCCGCGGCGGGCGCCCCCGCCTCGCGGTTACCGCCGGCGTCGCGGCACGCGCCGTGCGCGCACGCATGCGCGAGTGGCCGCAGCCGTCCGCGCGCCCGCCTCGCGGCTAAAATTAAAAGCCTCGCTTCCGATCTCGCGCGACTTTCGCGCCCGCGCGCCTATATCCGCCTCGGAGCTGCCGCGGCGCTTTCGTCAGAGGTGCGCGCGCCTGCTAATTCCGTCCGCAGGTGCACTCACGCGAAAAGAATTCGCCTTTATGACGGGAGCCGAGCGCCGATTCGCGTTAGACCGAGCGCCGCTGCCGATTTCCAGCTGCGCGCTCCGCGTCCCCGCGATGCGCATACTCGTCGCCGCCGCGGGGAAAAGCTCCTAGCGTCGGGGAGAGGCGCCGAGCCCAAGGAGAAGTAAATCATCGGGAGGCGCGCGCGAGCCCGCCGAGGGAAAGACCCGGTGAATTCGGCCGCTGGTGGGCGGGAGGCGTGAAAAGGTCGGGGGGCCGGCCTCGCCGACACGTGGCGCTCGGTTGACGCGTGGCGCGGCGCGCGCATATATGTACGCGTAGGTATTGACGGGCGGCCGATTCGCGCCGATCGGCCGTTACGCGCGCGTCTGTACATCGGCTGCACCGATCCTCCCAGCTGGAATTTAGAGAGCTCCTCGAAGGCTTTCCAGATGTTTACATTGTTGCGGGCGCGCGCGCGCGCGTTCTATCGCATTATACTTTCAAAAATTCTTGGCATCGCGCAGGCACACACACGCGCGCGCGCGCTCGAAGAAATTTTTCGAAAGTCCAAGGCCTGCGCATCGGCAGCTGTCCCCCTCCCGAGGCGTCATTGCGCGCCGAGCGATCTCCTTTGACTCGAACGAGGTCCGCGAGGATACGTATGTAGACACAACGGCCCGGGCTCACACGGGCCGCTTATCTCCGGCCCATTAGAACGCCGATATGGACGGCCCGGCCGAGCTTACAATTTTTTCCCAAACTCGGGCGCGATGGGCGCGCTTATCTCCGCGGCCGGCGCAGACGCCGAGTCACGCGTGCACCCAGTCCTCCGCTTCCCCGTATTCCCTCCTGGCCTTTTTTTTCCTCCACGGTTATATGCGTATTTATAGGAATTCCTCGGCGCCCCTCGCGGCAAACTCTGTACGATCCCGATTACGCACGCGTTCTTAATTTTATTCAACAACTTCACTCCCTGGCCGGATAAGATATTTAGTTAAACAAACGTAGGTGCAATACGTATCTTTCTCCGTTTATCGCCGCTTGTACAGAGATCCCGTTCGGCTCGAGTTATTCCGTTTTTCACTTACTGCTCGAGTTATTGCTTCGATATTCCCCACATGTCTTCACTAGAGATCGAACAATCTCACGTATATATGCACAATCCTTGGCGTAGATCTTAACGAGTTTAAAACTTATTCACGTGTTCGTGCTCTGCGAACGTCTCGTCGACGGGATTTTTCATGCATTTAGGGATATATACGCGTTGCAACTAATTAAGGTCTCCTTCGAGGTCTCGTTAGCTTAATAGGGCTGCGGGAAAAAATCGTTAATATTCCATCAGGCTGAAAATCGCGCCAATGGCAATTGTTCTATTAGTCACGAGCCGCAGCTGCGCGCCGAAAACGGAGTAACGCAAAAAACGAAGGCGCTCGCTAACTGGGAAAGAGAATTAGCGGCACGGCCGCGCGTTCGTGCCTGCGAGCGCGATATCGGCTCGTCCGCGGCGCCTATATATATATATAACTATGTGGATCGCGAATTGAACGGGGCGCGCTCGTGGTGGTGATTGACTTGCGCTCGCGGGACCGACGACTGTCCGCCGAGTGGATATACGGAAAAAAAAGGCCCATAACGGCCGCGGCCGTAGTAGCGCCCGGCGAATCCCGTGCGCGCGCCAGACCGCCGCTTGCATATATATATACATGTGAACAGTAAGGCGATGCAGAATCGACGGCCGTTGGCCGGAAGAATTCAGCTTATATATACACATATATATGCTCGCTCGCGGCAGCGCGCGGGTCACCATAGTTGCCCGAGGCGCTTTTATTTCGCGTTTGAGTGTTAATAAACGCTCGGCTTGCCAGGCCACCGAACGTGGAAAATATTGTCCTTTTATTACAGCGCGCCCGTTAATATTCGTTATTGTTTTTAGCGCGAGAATTGCATAATGTGAATTGGTTTCCTCTTCACAACGTTATTCTTGTATTCGCCCTGGGATCGAGAGCGGACTTTATGCGCCCTACAATGAAAATATAAATATCGCTTTCATTTCACTTTGAGCTTTATTCTCTGTGTGCGACTCGGTGTGCGATCAATGCGAATCTTTATCCTTCTCCGTGAAAAGTGGATTATTCCTAGATTGTCGCGTACGTTATCTGGAAGCGTTCCTTCTCCGATAAGAATTAAAAGTGCCTGTACGCGAGGATGTTAAAAAAGAACCATATTGAAAAATAAGTGGCAATAACCAAACTGTCCTCGTTTCGTTTTTCTCCAATCATGCCCCTTCTCGTCTATTTATAAAGTTTATAAAGTTTGCGCACTTAAGGATCGATTTTAACCGCATAAGCTTAATTCGAATTGGACCGTATATCAATTGAAAAGCCTCTGCAACTCGTCAGACCGTCGGGCGTTCCCTCATCCTTCCAAGCTGCGCGTTCCCCCCCGCCCGCGGACACCAGGCACGCCAGTGACTATTTGTAAACACAGAGGCGGTTCGCGCTCGGACGCGTGTCCACGCGCTCCCCCGCTAATAGCCCTTGAAGTGATTCCTTGGCAAGGGCCCACGTATGAGGTTCCTCGTGGCACGAGTCGCGGTGGTGCCGGCGCGGCCGGTTTTCCAGGCGCGCTCGCGAGGCCCCTCATCTAGCCGGCGCGGCGCGTGCGCACAGCCCGAGGCAGATAAATTAGCCCAATGAGGCCAGTGGCAAATGTGTTTATCGCGAAAATACATGACCGTGGCACGGATCAAGTTTATTTCGCGTGGTGTCCAACCGGCCGCGCTTAGGGGACGCGGATCCCGCGGCCCGCGGGGAGCTTCGACTGGCCCGCTCGCTCGCAAGTCCGCGACAACGGGGAGCTTTCCCCGGAGCTGGGCGGCTTTTCCCCGAGCTTTTCCCCCTCCCGAAGGATTCCCCGAGATGTTCTTTGTGCAGGAGATGCGATTGGGTGGGCTCGAGTGTGCGCGTCGGTACCACTGGATTGCGTTGCTTTGAGCGAAAGTCGTCGAGAAAAAACGGTTTCAGCCGACGCTGTCAACCTTGTATATACATCGAAAGGCTGCCGTTCCTCCCATTACCGCTTCTATCGCAGGGAAGGAGGTTCGATAGATCGTCCAGAATTCTGCACGTGTCGGGTGAAAATAATTGCGTCGTTAAAAAAAAGAAGGCACAAGATACATCATCCAGGAAAAATGAAAAGGCGGATCGATCGAATCGGTTATACACAAGTGTCGTAATACATGCCTCGGCAATAAAGTTTAATACTTTTCCATTGGGATTCTTACCGTATGACAAATAACTATAAATGGAGTAAAGCCGAGCGGAATTGAAATTGAGCTCGAGGTGGAGCGAAGTACAGAGGGAAATAATAGGCCGCGCGCCTCGGCTCGAATTTTCCTTGAGCGCAGTTCCCCGTAGAGGCGGGCGAGGCTAGGCTTGACGCAGCGCCGGGCTCGGGCTGCCGCTCGGGCGCCGGTGCGAAATTTCTCTCCGCGCCGCTGCGAGCTTGATTGTACGTCTCGGAGTCGGTTGACGCAGCGGAACCCTTTCCAACGAATGGCGCCGCGTAACGGCCCGCTAATTAGGTCACCTGAAAAGTCCCCGCTCGCGCCGGCCAGTGGGTTACGGGGGTTATGTAGACGCGCGATCCGCGGGCGCGGGACGGGAGGCTCGCAATCAACGGACCCGAGGGCTGCAGCCTTAGCGCCGGCCGGTACGAGCGGGGCCTTCCCCCGCGGCGCTCGACCTTGGGGGCGATCGCGTGCGCTCGGGGGCCGGCCTTGTCGCCGAGGTGGCCCGCGCTAATCGGCCTTACGTGCGCGCGCGGCGGCTTTATCGCGCGCTGGGGCCGCGGGCGGCGCTGCCCGCGGGCACGTATCGTTAGGCGGCCGCGCCCCCGCCGATCGTGACTTCCGCGCCCCATTGAAACTCCCGGGCGTTTCCTCTTCCCCGCGGCGCCGCCCGCGCCCTCCTTCCCTGCACCGGAGTCACTCGTTATTTTAAGAAGCCGCTTCCGAGTGGCCGGCGCAATCGCCCGCGCTCGATATCAATTATCGGCCGAGCGAAAACGTCGAGTGCGCGCGCGTTGCCTTTTCTTCGAATCGCCAGGGAGATTGGGATCTTGGCTCGGCCGAGCCGCGCCTCCTTCCGATCCGTCGATTGCGCGGCACGCAGCTCGCGGCCGACAATAGCGCGCCCGCGGAAAAGAAGCCGAGCGAGTCTGCGCAAGCTAATTGCCAGTTTAGAATTATGCATCGGTCTTTAAGCGCGCGCGTGCAGTGTCCCCCTCGCGAATCGACAATGAGGCATTGCGCCGAGCGTCTTTGTTGAGGGCGAATCGCGGGAGATTACGAGCCGCGAGGTACAACGTCACTCGCGGCTTCGAGTCTTCCTTTCGAGCTTTCATGCGGAGCCATCCCCGCGCATTAATTACGAGTCGCGCGTCGCCGATAGGAAAAGCGTTGCGCAACGCCCCCGAGCGGCCGGACGTTTTTCTCCGAGGCGCGTACAGCTCGTCGAATTATAACCCGCCGGCGCACAACGCGTAATATCTCGTGGGCTGCCTCGAATAATTAGATTATACCGAGCGATATCGGAGCGACCGCAAATCTTTACGCGCGCATTTCTCCCCAAGTGCGGCGAAAGTATGTGTATAACAGGGTAAGGGAGAGCCATGAATAAACTATTCTCGTCTCTATACACAATGGGCGAGGAAACGAGCGAGGCGGCATCGGCGGGCCGCAGACGCTCTCGCTCCGATTAAAGTGTGCCGATTCGCGCTGGTAGAGGGGGGGCAGCGACGACGACTCGCCCGATTCCGCAATCTCGCGGCGCTATTTCCTCCGCGGCCGATCGCCGTGCGGCTCTTTGGAAATTATAATGGGACCGCGGGGTAAGCCGCGCGCCACGCCGGCCAATCGCCGGGGAATAAAAAGAAGTAGGCTACAGCTTATCAAGCGAGTGTATTGGCCGCCGTGTGCGCGCGCACACTGGCACGAGGATTGCGCGCGCGGGGCACACGAGCGCCGCGCGAAAAAAAGAAAAAAAATACACACGTATATATATATATATGTGAAATAAAGCCAGGGTTTGCCTCGCGGTGGCGGACACGCGAAGGTCGCCGCCGCCGACAAATAGACGCGGGCAGATGCGACCGGGAAGCGGGCGGGAAAAGAAAAAAAATTGGCCACTCGCGCGCGACACTCGAGGAGCCGGCTATTTCGGGCCGCCGGTGCCCGGCCGATGCTTCCCAAAATGTGCACCGCGTGCGCGCCGTTCCCACGGATATGGATACGCGCGCAGCCGATCGGCCTATCGACGCGTGTATACGCGTATAGATGCGGGCCGCTGGCCCCCGGGCCCGCGGGCCTAATTAGCCCCCGACTCGCGGCTGGCCTCCCTCATCGATCATGAAGCTCGAGGGGCGGCTGGGTTGCCAGGCGCACCTACGGCTGGCCCAGGGAGTCATCTTAATCGCTGTTGTGACTGGGGCTAGACGGATGCTTAGTCCCCGGGTTGCCGACCCGAAGGCGCGCTCGGGATTTATTACGGGTGGGGTGGGGGGGAGCGGGATATCGTTATGGCGCGCGGGGCCGTCCGACTTCCTCGCGTAAAAGCCTCGTCGTTGAATGGGGCGCGAGACTCGTCGGCTCGCTCGCCGCCCGACGCGCTTAACCTCGTTCAGCTTCATAATCCTGATGTAATGAGCGAGTCTGGATTCAGGGGTCAGATTCGGTTTCAGTCCATCAAATCACCAGCGTAATCGCTTCATTTATTCAGAGCCGTCCCGAGCCGTCATATTCTAGCTCCGATGGGCAATTGCACGTTAGACCTGCGCCCCTCTCCCTCCCTTCCTAGGCCGCTGCGCCAAGCTTATAGAGTGTACCTACAGTCTCTGCAGATCATAAACTTGACTCCCTTGTCTTAATGGAATCGCCTACCCAGTCCTGCACTCCACACTGCACACCTAGACCTACGTATTTTTAAATGAACCAACGCGATCGAGATCAGCAAGACGAATCTTAATTGCCTAGAATATTAAATTGAATATGTTATGCAACTAGGGCGTATAATAAAGGCCAATACGGCGCGCTATCGCCGTTATCCGCAGACTGCCGTACGTATATACACACTTACAAAGACCGGCGCGCGGCAAAGTTAAATATTGGCCTGCCGCGGCGTCCGAAGAAAGGGAGGCCCGTTAATTATATGAACCATTTGGGCAACGGCGGATAAAGGAATAAATAATCTCATGCAAATCGGCGAAAAATAGGCCCGCTCACAAAGCGCCGGGGCCGAATTGGAATGGGGGCCGGCGGCGCGCACATTACACGTATACGCACGGGAGGCCGAAGGTGACGCGCTCGGGGGCCGGGCCGGGGGGGGGGGGGGCAGGCACCTCTTGGCCGCTTAATTGGATTCGGCACCCGGGCGCCCGGGGACAATGGCCGGCGCAACAATCGGCAGGAGGCATCGGTTCGACGGCGCCGGGCCGCATCCGGCGGAGGAGAGACCGCGCCCCGGGTGCGCAGGCGCCTCCTGCGTATCGACCGGCTTACGCAAACACGTTGCACCGCCGCTGCGGCTATCTCGCCGGCGGCGCCTCCCTTTTATACCGCTCGCGGGGGCCCATCGGTGCGACTGACAACCTGTCGATCCGCGGCCTACATGCGCACTCGGTTTTTATTGCCCCCGCCCACCCTCCCCCGGGCGGTAGGCGGCATGCGTGCGCATGGTGTGCCGCCCTCTCGACTTGCCCCGCGGATCGTCCGGGGGCTCGTCCGGCGAAAAGGGCTCGGGGGGGACTGTTTTTGATCGCGGCTCCTTTGTTATCTCGGCCAGGTCGGGGGACTCCGTTGACTCGATGCTTTTTTTTTGTGGCCCGCTACTGCCGGATGCGGGAATGTGTTTTTGAAATGGTTTTATACAGCTGTAGCATACTGATGGCCGCGTTAACTGTAATCCATATACTAGCGGCCGAGCTAGCGGCAAGAATTGTTTTTCGATGTGCTTTCCGATGAACCTTTAGTTGCCTTTTCAAAGCACATTTAATACTAGATTCGTATCATTTCGATTAAACTTATTTTTAAAAAGTAACAGCTGTATATCTACAGCTATATCTCGAGAAGGAACAATACGGGTATACAGAGTCCACAAACTTTCAAATGGTTTTTCAAGAAATTTTCAACTCTTGTCATTCCAAGTGAATTTCAGAAAGGATTTCAGCATCTTACGATATTTTTCCTACTTGAAGAAAGAAAATTCGAAGCTGACCTAGAAAGTATCGAATCAATTCACCCTTACTCTCGGTATCGATTACGTAAACAACCTTTTCAATTTCTTATGCTGTAAATATACAACAATCATGTCAAGAGTATGTATGGATTATTTAATAATCAAATTATGTAATAATAACAATGTACAATAACAATGAGACAAACGCATTAAATCCATGCAAGAGGACGTATTTAAATTGTCGTAATTTAAAGAGTATACAAAAATTAGAAGAGGAAATTGACCCTTAACAATGAGAAAGTAAAAAAAATCTTAAATGTAATTACATTGTAATTATCTCGGTAATGATACTTATTTAAATGTAATAAAATAAAAAACTAGCTATTAAATACACTTTACAAGAGAACGACTTTAAAACTGAATTATTATACAGACATTAAAAAAAATACCGAAAGCACAGTTATACGTACAAAGCATGAATAATAAAGTAATAGGTGCAGTGCAGGTAAATCGCGTCATATACACGAGAGGTGCGTTTAAAATATTAAATCTAAGCCAAAGGTTGCTAATTGGGTCGTATGATTAATTTGGAAAGGACGCGAGGCGGCTATAGGAGCGCTGCGACTACGCCCTGGTCGATTGCCGCTATGCGTTTTGGAGGGCCGCGCGACTCCTCGAGGCGGCTATATAATGCTCCGGCGAAAAGAGCGCGGTTTGATGAGGCTCCCGGTGAAAATAACTTCCTCCTCGGTGGGCGGGCCTCATGCCTCCCAACTACCGGGCGCTCTATTCTTAAAAAGCCGCTCCTCTCTGGCGCGGCGCAGCTTTTCGAAAAATCGATGGAAACTTATTTCTGCCGCAGGGTCTACGCTGTCGCCTCTGACCCATAGGGCTTTTATAGGCGCCCGGGAGAGAAAGCCCGAGAGTAACATCGGGGGTTGTATCGCTGTGACCTAGTCCAGAGCTCCGGGGATGCGTAATTTTTGAGAGTCGTTTGCCTAACTGCGAGGCAGGGGATCCGACTTGGAGCCGCGCGTCCCAAGTTTGCACCGTTACAAATATGGATGCGGGCGAGCGGCGCGATTTCCATTTTTCACTCGTTGGAATAATACTCGGCGAGTAAAGCAGAAGTTTTTACTGCCTTCGTTCGAGGAGAGAACTTTTAATGCACCAAATGTCCCATTGTTCAAGGGAGCCGATTGAAGGCTTTAATAAGTTGGTAAAGTAGGAACAGAGTGTCGAAGGCTTTTTACGTGCCATTGTGTGATCAAAATTGCGTGAACTTGAAATTCCGATTATTGTCCGGGCGGCGATAACTTGTTTCAATATAATATAGCATTGTTAATATATAATACGGTGACCTTTGTTGGTCGTTAAGTGTTTACATTCGTTCGTACGTATGCATGCAGCTCGTATATATAATGAATGGATGAGGCTATCAAAGCTCTTATTAAAGTAGCGTGTACCTAGATATTGTGGCCGATCGAAGCAATTGTTTGCCTGGAAAATGTAATAAAGCAGTAATTTTTAATTAAGTATCCGAGCAGAGTTTACGTTGGCTCCGGCAGTTACGGCTACTTACTATTTAAGAGTCTCGAAAGCTGGAGGAGCGCGTGTTAGTCGGCCGTAACAGCGCAAACTACACTCGCGCTCGCCGTATAATGCAAGCCGCCCGCGGATCAATAGTATCGGTTTCTCTTGGCCTTAATAGAGCGTCTCTTTCAATGTTTCATCCAAAGCTATGCACTGGAAGAGCCAAGGCCCGAATTTCCGCGGGCTTTTCCGGGGCTCGCGGCCCGAGTGTGGGCGCACGCATCCCCGGTGCACCGGCATCGATCGCTCTAATTCACGGGCGCGGCTCCGCGCGTATACATACACATCCGCCAGGTTTTAAGAGCGTCGCCGCGTCGGTGAAACGGTAATTGACGCATGCGTCGGCGCATTATCTCTGCGCGCCCTGCATTGATCTCAATCGCGATCGTATATACATCGGCCAAGTTTACGGCCTTCCGCGGAAGAGGGAGTGTCGATTGTCATTTGGCCCGATGGCTCTAATCCGCGGGATGGACTTGTCTCGGGCGAGCCGGGCGCCAAAGGTAAAAGGGAGCCCTCCTTGTCCGCGTCGAGCGCGCGTTTTTTTTTTGCACGAAGGACTCGGCCTCTTTTTTTCTTTCTTGCGCCGCCGACGTACTTGAGCGGGCGCGCATTATTATTGAATTAGAGCCGTTGGACTTCCGCGGGGGCCGTTGCGTCGCGCGCGGCTTTATGTTTTGATTCCTCGCCGATTCGTCGCGGCACAATTGGCACAAAAAGCCCCTATTATTTAAACACGCGTCCGCTTAAGCGCAGAATAATAGTGCAAGTGGCGCGCGGCTCTCGAGGCGCGGAGTGCAATCGCTCGGTCGACTGTTTTGAAAGTGAACGAAGCACTTTTATATAAGCGCTTCGAATTCGTAGTTTGCATTCGAATGGTTTCGGGCCCGAGGTGAGCCAACCGGCTGAATTCTTATTATAATCGCCGCGCCGGCCCGAAGAAACGCCGGATTCCACTGTGTGTGCGAGGGAAGAAGAAAGGCTGCGCTGCGACAAAAGGCCTTTTCTAGGGCAGGAAATTGTCCGCATGCGCGCGCCACGCACACCGACGCGCGCCTCGTCGAGCCTCGGCCTCATCATGGAATTTATTTACGACCGCCAGGCCACGCACTTATTGTGCTCCGAGAGTTTAGGCTAAGCAAGCTTAATCCTCATCGCGCCCGCGGTCCTTTAACCAAATTCAGTCCGAATTCACTGCTTCCTACGGTCAATTGCACCCGTAGCGCTTGTCGTCCTTTTCCTTTCTTTTCCCTACTCCTTCTCCTTTTTCTATCCTCGCGCATTGCTATTCCAAACGCTTTTTGCATTTATTATTGATGATAAAATGTTGTTGAGAAATTGAATAATTGAATAATGAATAAATCCTCTTCAGATCGTAAAATGATATGTTCATTGCGCATAACTCCGCCTATTATATGTGCTTTCGCATATATTCATGGCTTTTGACGCTGGGTAATATCGTATATGTATCTTATACATGTATATGTATTGCATATTTTAAACGTACGTACATTTTTTACATAACAGTCTTGGGAGTCGAGAAATAATGTACGGTGCGGCTTTTTGAGCCGTTAATAAATAAAGTATCAATCGACGGATATTTATATAAGTGAGCGCAAATTGAGAGGCTATATACATGCAGGTAAATCTAATTACGATCTTATTAAATTGATACGCGAATTCTCCTTTTTTAAATGCACGAAAGTGAATAATAAACTGCATTATTCGCACTATACCATGTTGGTAGACAAATAATAATTTGTAAAACACTATAAACTCGTATTAGTAATGCCAATTAGAGAAATATTAATTAGGCGTCTAATTAAAAAGGTACAAGAGAGCCGACGATCGCATTCTACTTAGTAGAATTAAAAGCAAGAATAATTGCTCCCGCGCAGCGTACATCACATGTGACAACCTGACGTTTTTAATAATAGTTTACAAGGTTCCCCGGCGCGCGCGATTACTTAATATCGTTTTTATCGGCCGGATAGATGGGATCTTCTTTACGCACCTGAGCCGGCGCGTCAGTCTCCAGGGGCGTCGAGAGGAGCCCTCGGTCCCGCGCGACTCGGTGCGCAATGCAATTAGAATAAGTGGAGGCGGTGCAGGTGAGGGGTCCCTAGGGACCGGGCCGCTCAGCCTCGCCCGACAATCCCTCCCGCCGACCTCGCGGCCCACTCGAGGAGGAGGCTGGAAAATCCGCGGGCAGGCGGATCGCTCGCGCGCACGTAGCGGCCGGGACGAGGAGAGAAAAAAAAAGAGCGGCGCTGCGCGTGCCGCGGAGGAGAAAGAGCCGCTCGCGGCCGCACGCGTGTGACACGGAGCCAAGTCCGTTTGAAGGCGCGGGCCGCGGCCTTGTCCCACAGCAGCCGATCGAGCCCGCCGAGATAGCGGCGCGCATTCTTCGCGCGCGGCGCCACCTCGGCTCCCCGCTTTTCGCGCGGGATGCTGCGACCCCCGATCGGCCCGGCACACGCGAGCCGGATCCCGCCAGCCCGCGTAGCCGAGGTTTTTGCCGGGGAGGCGGCGGCCGCCTCGCCGTGGCTCTCCCCTCGGCGAACGGACTGGGTCAGCTGTTAATTGCGAAATCCGTTTGGAATTAGCGTGTGCTCCGAGACGTGCGGTGACGCGCCTCTAATGACTCCTGCAACAGACACCTATTTAAGTCGCACTCATTATGCGAAAATGAATTTTCAGATAGAGTCAGTGCAGCTGCGCCGGGCGGGCCGCCCGTCTCCCGGAGCCGTGATTAGCATTTAACGAGGTCTAACGGCTCGAGCTAACAAAACGCGCCGCTTATAGATTTTTCCAACTCGGCGGCGTCCGACGAGCCGTCCAGCCCCCCCCCTTCCTCCGGCAAAAAGCTCCTCCTGCACCATCGGACCGCGGAGGATCGATCGGGCTCGATTCCCGAGGACTCGGTCCAGGGAGGCTGCGCGGGGGCCGCGCGGCACTTGCCAAAGCCAGGAGGCTAACGAACCCTCGGCCTACCGTTAGCACCGGGCCTCCTGGCGCTCGGCTCTTACGCAACCGCGCCAAGGTCGCGGGGCTTCGGCGCGGCCTTCGGCCCGGGGGGGAGGGCACGGCTTCGGCGGCTCCTGCGCGCCGTCCGATCTTCCCGAAGCAGCGCCGCGAGGCTTCACCTCTATTTTTACCGCGGCCGATCTCCATATACATCGGCGGTTCGCGAGCCGCGGCCTTGGGCCTAGGCGCTCGCGCAACGGCCAAGTTTAGCAACAAACTCGCGGCGGCGGCGGCGGCGGCGCTGTGCAGCGGCCAGGCGTAGAGCCGCCGCGCCGAAAAAACGCCGCGCGGCCTCCTTGCGCCGTTCGGCCAATGCCGTCTATTCATAGGCGCGCGCGAGCCAGAGATACCCCCCGGCGATAAAGTCGCGTGACCGGGGCGAGCGCGCGCGCGGCCTTCCCGCCCGGGTGTTCCGGGCGCGAGTGCTGCGTTACCATGAGGACGCGGAGATCGATAGGGGCGCGAGGGCGCCTCCCGGGGACCGGCCCGGGGCCTCCTGTCCCCTTGCCGGCCGCGCACTCGTTGGCCGCTCGGGAGGCCCGGCTGCTAACCGGCTTTGATGGCCCTCTCGTGCGGCATGGGCCCCGCGCGCTCGTTATCTCCTTTCAATTAAGCCCCCGGGCGGATCCAGGTCATGCCCTCAAAATGGAGGACCCGCTGGAGGACGCCCGAGTCCGCGAGGAAAAAGTCCGGCCGAGTGCACCCGCGCTATATATGCGCGCGGACGTGCGCGGCTTTCCTCGGTGTCCCTCTGCGGCTCGGCCGGCCGACTCGGATAAGGATTCGGCTTTCCGATAGATTCGTGCCCGAGCTCGAAAAATATTCTGCGCCGCGGCTTCCAATGACAGATAATGACTCGATATCACTCCTTCGACTCGCGCCCGTTTTGAAACTTCTTAATTATTAAAGCACGTATCTAATCTTTTCCGTTATACGTGGCATTTCTCTTTTTTATGAGATCGTCAACGTTTTATTTCTCCTAAAACTCGAATGAAACCTACAGCACATATAAGCAAAAATGTCGATAAGAAAACTTCACTTTTATTTTTAAATCCAAACTTATTTTAACAATGAATATTTGATTCGTATAATCGCTCGAATAACAAAAAGAACCTTTAGTCCGTATTTGGCTCGTATCTTTTCTCCATAATTACCTTTTCCATGTTGACCTGCAAGCATATTGTCAGTTTTGCATTATGTCGACTTTATACATAATCTATACTGTTTCATCTATATGAATAAACGTAAATATAGAAGTGCAGTATCTCATGATATGAAAATTTCAATCAGAAAAAGTCAACATCAAAAACATCTGTATTGCATCAAATAAAAACTCCAAAGCGATACGCATTATTATTCATTTAATTTACCGTCTGAATGAGTACAAATTTATAAGAATGCACTCATCATTCTTAAACATGCATATAAATAAGCGTATAATTGTGTATAAAAAGTCTCGTTATTTCAGTAGAAATTAAAATTCAAAGCATGTATAATATAAGTACGTATATATATGCAATATGTGTATATACTGAATAGTTGAATGGCCAAAGTTTCATTAATTAATTAACATGTCGGTATAATGCTTTAAAGTTTTTCACGATCAAATTTATAGATCAGATAGAAATGTATAAAAGATTTCAAGCACCAACTTGAGATTTTCAACGAGGTTTTAATTATTAAATGAAGTTTGTGTTACTTATATAATGAATTTATGAATAATTAATTGGATATTATTAATATGTTTTCTTCCTCTATAAAGTCACAAAAGCATTACCTTTTATAATCATTCACTATAAAGACATAAAATTAAAAGATTACTCTGTGTTTTAATAATATAGAGATAAAAATAGTTTATTGGTTCCGTTACTTGCGGTTTTACGTCTCGATTGGAAAGAATATATCGAACATAATGAGCTTTCGCAATCTAATATTAGCTTTTTTCATCTATGGTAACATAAGAATAAATGCAATGTTTGAATTTTCATTAAAATTATTGAATTATTCTTGATTACAACAGTGTCGTATAAATCTTGGCTTATTTATTATTAAATGACCTTAGAGCGACTACCGACAGAATAAAGTATAAAAATCTGAACTACATCGAGCGGTAATCATGATAATGAGAAATAAAAAAAGGACGGCAATTTGCGCGTTATCTGCGCATGCGTTCTGTTCTATCGATTTCGCTCAAATACATACAGAAGGCTAACGACACGTACAAATTTTCCAGGCATAAAAAATTGCTTTCTGCAACGATAGTCCCGCGCACGTACATACGGCCGCGGCAGCCTCCCTACTTACACTTTCCAAGCGATTTACAGCGCAGCGCGATTAGCACCGCGGAACGTTTCCGCCCCGGTGCGCCCGATCCGCATCGACAGGCGACATTCCCCGTCCCGCGAACAAGAAGTCCATTAAACGATTTACAGCTCCATAAGGGGGGGGGGGGTTGGCGTCCCTCCCGGCGTCTTGCGCTTCTGCGCGCCGAGCGGCCTATGCGGAATTAAAAAGCCAGCCGGGGCTCGCGCGGCATAAATTTCCGCGGCGGCTCGGCCGAGTAACAAGCCGTAACGCCCACCGAGCAACTGCACTCGTCCCAAACGTGTTTTTCCTAGCGCACTCGGAGCCGTGACGCGAGCCAGCCCCATGGAAACGCGAGCGAGCCAGCCATTATAGTATTATTTCTGCGAATTAGCCTGGCTTTTTGTGCCCCGTGAAAGGCGCAGCGTCAATGACAGGCGCAACGCGCCCAGGGCCTCGTTGTCGGCGAGGCGCAAAGGGTCGCGGGCATTGTTTTCGCGGGAGGAAAGGGAAAGCCGCCGATGACAGCGGAAGCGTAACGCGCGCGAGGCCCACCGGGAAAACGCGGCCGATCGATCACTTCGTTACGCAACTCCTCCACGTACGACGACGTCCGATGATTATTATTCATGAAACACTTCGGTTTAGGGGGAGAGGAAGTGAGTTCGGCTACTTACGGTGTCTTAAAATGTTCGTCATTGAAGGTTTGACGAGTACGTCGTTCGTCAGTCGTCTGTTTTGTACATGGGCTCATACATCTTGCTAAGGTTTAAGATTTGTTTTCATAATTCTATAACGTCTACCTGATATACCTAAATACTTACATATTTTTATATTAACGCTGTAGTTTTTTAATCGTTTTGTAGAAGCTATAAACAATATAGCAGTTTTATTATTTATATTTCGCGCAAGTCAATCAGTCTATCTATTCGCAGCCTATAAAAGTAAATACTAGGTAATCATTTGCAATTTAATGTTACTAATTCAACATTCCGTGTAGAATAGATAAACAAATTTGGGTCAACGTAATTTTTATTAGTATCATTTTAATATATACAAAATTACATTTTTTATTAAAATTTTTAGAAAGGTACAATCAGACATTATTGTCAGTGTAAGCTTGTAGCGTTTTATATAGTTGCGTATTCATTTGATTAATTAAGCAAAATTTTTCAAATTTAATCGTAGGTCGTGTTCCAAACTTTATTACGTATAATAATCATATAATGTTGATTCATTGGAATATTATTAGACGGCATAAATCAGGACAGTATAATTGTCCAAATTGATATACGTAGATAAAATGTCTACACTGCACATCAACGATTAACGTTCGGATACGCTGTGTGAGAGGAATGAAGGGCGTTTGATTTTATCGCAAAGAGCATATGTGCAAGGCGCGGATCGATTGCCATTTAATTGGGCATATCTGGCAGTTCATTGGTTTTCCTCGCGCCCCTCCCAGCGGCCGCCAGGCCTCCGTAAATCATATTGATTCGCGGCGAGGATAAACGAGGCGGCGTCCGCTCCTATAAAGAGGGCCGAGGGGGGAAAGTAAAAAGGAGCCGCGGGCGCATTGGGGACCGGAGGGACGCAGCCTCAGCGGAGGCGGGCCGGGCGAGGATCGATCCGCGGGCGGGCAGGGCTCGGGGCGAGGGCCCCCGGCCCCTCCGGGGGTGGGGGCGCCGGGGCGGCCCCGGCCCGGCCCCTCGGTGCGGCTGCTCTCGGCGCGCCCGCCGCCGTCGACGGAGCTCCTCGGTGCGGCCCGACTGGCCGGGGGGCGGCGGGCGGCGGGCGCGCGTGCCGTCGTGACCCTGTTTCCTAGCTGACCCCATTTGCGCGCGGCGCCGTCGCCCGCGCTCGGCGACCTCGGCGGCGGGCGCTGATGCTGGTGTCGCCGCTGCCCGGCTCCGCTTGCCAACAGGTGACTGCGTCACCGCCCGCGCCGCCAGGATCAATGGGGCCGCGCACCGGCCCCGGGCGAGCCGCGCACCCCGGGGCCGACCGCAGCGCCGCGCGGCCACCAGCTGTGCGAGCCGGGACCCGCGTCCCGCGCGCTTTCGAATCTCGCGGTTCGCGCGGCGCTGCGGCCCGTCGCCACCCGCCGGCAGCGCCACCGAGCTTTCGCCGCGCGGCCTTTTTGAATCAACGCCTTTCCAGGGATTTCGGGGCAATGACGGACTGATCGGCTTTCGAAACGTAGATGTCTTTTGCCCGAAGAAATTCCATTGCACCTATTGTATGTTCAATAATAACGTGTTCAATAAAAATTATAATACTGAAAATCAATGTTAAATGATATTATTTAGAATTCACTATTAACCGTTAGAAATTTGTTCTAAATTGTTGTGCATGAAAAATTCAACAGATAGTATCTGCGTTTTATGAATGATTTAATTCGTAGATATGTAATATGCCCTTCGAGTTTTACTTGCTTTGAGTAAGTTCAAAGTCTTTTTATTTTATAATTATAATTACAAAAGAAAAAATGTAATATTTAATATTAAATGTAATTATTTTTTTAAACAAACTAAGTTTCTGTACTTTCTTTTGACAACTGATGATTATAAGCCTGAACTCGGATAAAACAGTAAATATTCTACGTACATTTTACGAAAAAAAGTTTGATTTTTTATCAGTATAATTATATGCGGTAATATATTTTTTGGTATTTAAATGTTTAAGGAGGAAATAGTGGTAAACAATAGGCTTTTTATAATTTTGAGTTGGCCAATGTTGCCTGAGATTACAATGACGTAAGTCTCATAACGGTGAAGGTCTAGGGTTAGTATATAAGTAAATATGTGTATGCGTCCGTGTATTAGCTATAGCCTACTATATTTTAAATTTGAATCATTAAAAAGTAATTGCGTTTTCCTGCTGCTTTTGCGATATGCAGGAAAAATGGATTGGGTCACTTGATTGTGTCAGTTGATATTATAATTTGAACATAATGCGCCATAGAGTATAGACTGGAAATGAGTCATAATGCGTCTCGTAGGGCAGTAAATCACAATTGGCCTGAACGTCTTAAAAATCCTCTTTATACATCGGCACGCGCCACGTTTGTTCCTGCGCTGAAAAGAGTTTTAAGGAGGCCGTCACTCCCCGCTGTAAAACGGCAGAGATAGTCTCGAATGACTAATCAGGCGCTTATTTATTGTCGATGTAACAATATGCAAAAAGCGCCGGAGAAGTGAGGCGAGTTGGGTCGAGTTGACTCAAGTGCGGCTCGCTCGGCAGAGAGGAAGAGTCTCCTCCGTATCTCGCCGGCGATAAGCGGTCTGCAAATGGACGGGAGATAAGGCCGGGGAAGGGGGGCGGGGGGGGGGGGCAGGCGCCAGCTCGGCAGCTCGTGATGCAAGCCCGGCCGCACCGTCGGCGCGCGCGCATAGACGGCATCGTGATAAAGGCGTCTCGATTAATTCCTCGGGAGGATCCGGGCAGCGGTGGCCGGGCGGCGGAGGCCCGGGCTCCCCCGGGGCCTGCGGGGCGCCGGGACCAGCCGACTCCGCAGTGGGGGCCGGGGCGGGCGGCGTGTGGCTGCGGGACGGGAGGGGGCCTGACAGGCGGTAGCGCCGCCGCAACATTACGAAAAAGGCCCCTATAATCTATCGGCCAGACGGCCTGGCCCGCTCCCCCCGAGACCCATTAAGCGGCCCGGGTTTTCGCGCGCGCAGACAAAGGATAAAACGAGCGCCGGAGCCGGGGGGATGTGCGGCACACGCACGCGCGCGTCCCTTAAACTGATTAAAATGTAATTAGGCGGACGGGCAGCAGTCGGCCGGCGCGCGTCTCCCTCCCCCGGCTGCGGCCGCGGCACGGCCCACCCTAATGCCGTGCGCCGGCCCGCCGGGGGCCAGACGCCCACACGCCGCAGACCAGCCCGTCCCGCCGCGGCCCCAGGGGCCCTTATCGCTGATGCGCGCCCTCGATAATCGCCGATCGACCGCTAATCGCGCGCCCCGCGCCCCGGCACCCCCGGAAAAACCACGCGGGCCAGTCTCGCCCGCCGGCGGACGCGTAAGCCGCGGCCCTCCCCCCGCTTGATAAGGTCCCGCACGGGCTTTTCGATGAACCTCCTAATCCGCCACTTGGCTTCTCCACCGCGCGTCTCTCAACCTTATCAACAAGAATGCCAAGCCACCTCCGCTGGGATCCGTTCTCACTGATGCGCTTGTTTACTTTTTAATAAACCGCCGAACGTTTTATTGCTCTGGCCGCAGTGGCCATTTACTTACTAAATTTTTAAAAAATATCGCATTTTTTCTAAATGCATGCGCCACGTTCGAGGCGCAGTGTGTAGTGTTCGAATTAAGCATTTTCAACACTAAGCAGTAATATTAATTTTAAACTAGTTCTATCAGATGTTATTTTAACTATAATCCCGGAGATTAGTATTATTTAGTTGACATGATAATATATTAACATATTTACGTTGAATGATTGTAAATTGTTTGAAATATTCTAGAACAATAGAATATACATTGCAAGCAATTATACATATTTTTCGGTCTGCCTTCTCCCCCACCATATTCCAGACTCGTTATCCCTCCTCTAGACAAATTTAGGGGTAGCAGCAGGCTATATAAGTACTTCAATATTGGCCTTCTGCATTACTTTAGTTCCGTGCGCGCAACACAGTGGTTTAGAATAATAAGTAACACTCTAAGGAAACCATAATTTACATCGAGTGTACAAAACGAAAGTTTTACATGTGTCGAGTGTTTACAAAATTTTGCAATTTTGATCAAGTGCTCCAGTCACCGAACTAAATCTTATTGGTAAGCAATTCACTACTTTACATAAGCTACATTCTTTTAAATCAATCTTTAGAAAAAGTAAACTATAATAAATTGCCACTTTTATTAAAAGCATGATTTAAAAAAGCAGTAGATATACCTTTGGGCTAATTTCAATTTGCACTGTAGAATCTCGGTTACGAACGAGCAAGTGTTTATGTTTACGGTTGTTCATTCGGTTGAGCGAATGGTGTCGCGATCGATCGAACTCGTCGAACCGATTGGGGCAGCTCATTTGACTTTATTTTATCCACGGCGAAGTGTACCGGCATCGCGGCAGTATTTAGCCGGTAACGATCTCTGACGAAAGACTTTTCCATTTTTGCAGCCATCATCGCCAACATGAGGCGGGAGGCGTGAACCTGTCGGCGGCAGTACAGGGGGACAAGCGAACAGGGCCAGAGTTGGTCAGGTGCCAAATGGTTAACAAGCGGCTAAAAATCGAGAGGCACTCGGAGCTTCGTCGAGCCGCGCTGAAGACTGGCGAGCAGGGCTTGCTCATCGGAGACTACGTCGCCTACACGGAGTTCCTCCTCCGGGAGAAGAAGCAGCGAGCCGGCAGCCGGTGCGAGGACCACCTGGAGCACCGCGCCATGGCGGCCGCGGAAGGAGGCGCCGACGTCGTCTTCCAGGCGAGCAGCCAGCGGCTCGCCAGCAGCCCGTACGCCCGGCCCGCCGATCGCACCGGTACGTACCCGCACTTTTCCACGCTCCGATCCACGGGCACTTGTTCCGAAAGCCGGGAGCCGATTTTTCCCGCTCGTTCCGAGGATGACGGTTCGCTCGATTCTTCACGCAACGAATGCCACTGGTTCGGAGAATAAATGACGGCAAAGAAATCGAAGGACGCACGCGAACAGTGACAGAGGATAAAAATAGACAGGGGGAATCAACAAAGGCGTTATCGATTTGCAGGTGAGAGCCAGCAGCAGGACCGGCAGTACCTCGAGCTGGTGCGCGACATAGCGCAGCGACGCGTGGACGTGAACGCGCGCGACAGCCTGAACCGGACGGCGGTGCACCTGTCGGTCGGCTACGGCCAGCAGGAGATGCTGGAGCACCTGCTGCGCAGCGGGGCCGCCGCGGACGCGGTCGACCTCCACGGCCGCACGGCCCTCCACCTCGCAGCCTCCCTCGGCGACCTGGCCTCGTCTTCGGTGCTGCTGCGCTACGGGGTGGACCCCTGCGCCCACACCTACGACGGCTTCAGCGCCCTCTTCTTCGCGGTGCGCGCGGGCTCGACCCAGCTGGTCGAGCTCCTCGTCGCCCGCGGCTGCGACGTCAACGAGATCGTCAACGACCGCGAGCTCAACCGCCAGTACTCGTACTTGCATTGCGCCGTCGAGAGGAATCACGTTCTGGTGAGTTCCGATTTCAGTCCCTTGTAAACACGCGTATTATTGTGCGCGCATTGTAATTGACACCTCGATCAAAACAAACAGCTGACTGTCAGAAGACGTGGAAAAATCATAATCTTTATTGAAAAAAAAACTTCATTTTCATTTACTACGCTTAATAATTAGGATAAACAATTGCATTGGTTGGTGCATTTTTATATGAGACTTGATTGCGAAAGGTTTAAAAAAGACTTAAAAAATGCTGTAAAAGTGCTTGTACAAGTTGTTGACCGTTGAGGGAGGAAAGTAACTAAAGCGGCTTTTTCCATGATTACAGATGGTGGAAACTCTGCTGGGGTGCCAGGCGGACGTGAACCAGCGCGACTGCTACGGCAGCACCGCGCTGCATCTGGCCTCCCGCGACGGCCGCTCGGAGATAGCCGAGCTACTCCTGCGGCACGGCGCGCGGGTGCACGAGCGCGACTACAACGACCTGACAGCCCTGTACCTCGCGGTCGAGGGCGGCCACGAGGAGCTGTTCCAGCTGCTGGTGCGCCACGGGGCGAACCCCCGGGACCGGGGCGCCGGCGGGGCCAGCCTCCTCCACCTGGCCGTTAAGCGCGGCGACCTCGAGTTCGTCGAGCTGCTCCTGCGCCTGGGCGTCGACGTGGACGCGGCCACGCGCTTCGGCAAGACGCCCCTGCACTACGCCATCGCCGAGAAGAACTGGACGCTGCTGGGGCTCCTGCTGGAGCGCGGCGCCGACGTGAACCGGCGCGAGGCCCTGGGCAAGACGCCGCTCCACTCGGCCGTGGAGTCGCGCCGCCAGGAGGCCTTCGAGATCCTCCTGCGGCACGGCGCGGACGCCAACGCCCGGGACAACCTGCGCCAGACGCCGCTCCACGCGGCCGTGAAGCAGGGCTGCCCCGGCAGCGTGCAGACCCTCCTGCGCTACGGCGCCGACGTGAACGCCGAGGACGAGCGCCGGCAGACGCCCCTTCACCTGGCGGTGCGCTTCGCCTGCGTCCACCTCTTCGAGCTGCTGCGCCGCTCGCGGGCCAACATCGACGCGAGCGACGCCGACGGGAACACGCCGCTGCACCTGGCCGTCGCGGCCGACCAGTCGAAGCTCCTCTACGTCCTGCCGGACTACACCTTCTTCGCCTCGCTCCTCGACAGCGGGGCCGACATCTACAAGCGCACCATCTCCGGGGGCGAGACGGCCCTGCACCTCGCGGTGCGCAAGCGCTGCGCCGTGTTCGCGCGCAAGCTCCTGCTGCGCGGGGCGGACGCGCACCTCGAGGAGGAGACGGGGGGCCAGCGGCCGCTGCACGTGGCCGTGGCCAACGGGGACGCCGAGTGCGTCGAGCAGCTCCTGACCTTCGGGGCGGACGTGCGCGCCCGGGACGCGGCGGGCCGCGCGCCCCTCGAGGCCCGCGCCCTCGAGGCCCGGGTGGCCCAGGCCTTCGCGCGGCACTTTGCGCGCCTGCGCGCCGCCGGCTTCCGCCTGGAGGCCGACCTGGAGCGCGCGATCCACCACTTCGGCGAGGCCGACTTCCTGGGGAGGTGCGCGGAGGAGGTGCGCCGGCTGCGGGCCGCGCGCCTCGCGCCCGACGCCACCTGCTTCGACCTGCTGCGCGCGGGCCGCCGCGCCCTGGCCGCCCTGGTGCGCCGCCCGGAGGTGCGCCGCGCCGTCGAGGCCCAGATCCAGCCGCTGGGCACCGCCTTCCCCATCTACGCGGCCATGCTCGAGCGCAACTTCGCGCGGGGCCTGCGCTACGAGCCCTGCCTCGAGCGCGCCTCCGAGGCCCTGACCAGCCTCCTGGGCGACCGGCTGCCCGCCCTGCCGCTCGACAGGATCCTCGACTTCCTCGACCACCGAGACATGGCCAGGCTGGCCGAGACGCTCCCGCCCGTCGACGCCGTCGCGGCGCCCAGCCCCTGCTAAGCCGTCTCGCCCCGGCCACGCCACGCCCCCATGTGTACAGATCCTCGGCCCTTCAATTTGCGCAAGCCTGCCCGCAGGCCTCTTATCCCTTTTCCTCTCGACAAAATACTATTTATTTTGGAGTAACCGTTCCACGAAGCGACGATATACCTTGCGCCTCACCGTTATACCGTGCCTTTGGCAGATTATATGCGATATCTTACTCGGCGCTCTATACTATGTTATTTTCAATAAAGACTCAATTGCATTATTATTTTTCTTCGTTCTGTTTCTCTTCCATTATCTCTTGTTACCACTTGTACGTAGCTAATATATGTGAACCCTTGGTGGGTCAACACTATTAAGCATCATTATGATTAATTCTTAATTATAACAAACATTATAATTATTATCATTAATATTATTTATGGTAATGTTTGAGTACAGTTTTAACGCAATGACCTAACGATCACTTGTTTTGGTGATAAATCATTTAGTACTTTAAAATAAAAAAGATAAACTACAACTGTGAACATTTGTTTTAATCTGTAAATTACATAAAATTTAATGGACGATACACTTGAAATTGTGATTATCAATAAAAAATGTTAAACTTATAATCAATAAATTATTTTTTCAATCTTATTCAATAAGTCGAATATTGAAATCGGTCAGCAATGAAATTCTGCGAAACGATGATCGACATCTCAAATGTATTCGAGGAATTTCCATTACTAATGGGCAGGTTAGAACACCCTACAAACATTTTGTTTTCTCGTAAGCTTTCTAAGGTTTGCAGTCGGTCCTTTTATAATCCTGACCTTAATATGAGTACACATAAGTAGCTTATGGTTGAAAAAGCAATGGAAAAAGTAAGTATTGCTCATATAGTTCGCACAATTCAACTAGATCAGTTGTCTTCTGATCTGAAAATAAACAAAGGTTCTTTTATTTTACTTATATATTACAAATGTAAATAACGTACGTAAAATAAATATCACTTGAACAGTATCTTCAATTACTTGGATAAACAACGGTTGTAAGAATGTGTTAATGCAAATGTGAGTATTGGAGTATTGGCTGATTCTATTTTTTTAAATTATTCAAAAAATAAATTAATTTAATTATTTAAAAATATTTCTATACGTTAACGAAAAACTATAAACGAATCATTTTTTATTATTTTTTATTAAATGATGATAATTTAACAATGTTGCTAATAATAAAAATGGGCTAAAAACATTGTTAAGATTATCTTGAATAAATATATAAAATAATTTTATGATTATATTTTATTTGATTCAGGTAGAATTAGTTTTAGAAATAGTAGATTAATAGAAGTAGAGGAGTATAGACTCGGAAGTAGAGATAGTAGCAGCAGATTGTTTTTTACACAATTTTTTAATGCTTAGTAGTTTGAAAACAATTATTTTACTCAAGACATTGCTATTTTGATTTACGAAATTATTAAAATTGACAGTCTTAAATTATTCCGCAAAAACTGTGTGCTGCAGTTTCGAAAAAATTGCTATAAGCATTCTGATCGAAAAGTTTCTGAATTCAACACTATTTTTTGAGCATCAATTCGTTTAAAATTATCTTGACCCATATTTCGTCATTTGCAATTGCCAATAATTTGAATAGATATCAAAGTCAAATTTAATTCGTACTTAATGAAATCGTTTTACCACCATTAGCTATTGGATTAGAGCATAAACTGAGAGGACGGAAAACAAGTGAATAATGGAGAGGGACTGCGTTTGTTTCATAAAATGTAAAACATGTTTGACAGGCCGAGAAAAAAGTTGCATTAACTTTAACGGAATTAGGCGTAATGACTGCGGAAATACGTAGAGGCCGTTACGGAAGTTTGGCGTTGAAAGAGAATTATCCTTCGCAGATCGGCAGAGGAACCCTGGGAGGGCCGGGAAAGTCTTCGCGACGAAGGATCCGAAGCGAACGGCGGGCCATGTCCTCAGCAGGGGGTTGCGCTGAAACGGCACCGTGCCAAGTGCACAAGCGGAAGAAACGGCGGTGCCTGATCCGCGGACAGAGCCCCCACAGCAGCTACCAGTACCTGGAGGACGCAGGCCGTAAGCGCAAGCGCCAGCCCGCAGATGAGGACCTGCATCGCGCCGTCTTCGAGAACGACGAGGGCCTGGTGGCGGCCCTCCTGGCCGCCGGCTCCAGTGCCAACATGCGCAACGAGGAGTTCGACGCACCCCTCCACATAGCCGCGGCCAAAGGTCACCTGGGGGTGGCCCGGTGCCTCGCCCGCCATCAGGCCTCCTGCCGCGTGGTGGACCGCTGCGGCAGGAGTCCCCTCCACCTGGCCGCGGAGCACTGCCACGGCGAGGCCAAGTGCCTCGAGGTGGCCAAGTGGATGGTCCAGCAGAGCCGCGTCCTCCGCCTGGACCTCGAGGGCGCCGACAGGTTCGGCCAGACGGCCCTGCACCTGGCGGCCAAGACCAACAGCATGCCCATGGCGGCCCTCCTGCTGCGCGCCGGGGCGCGCGTCGATGCGCCGAACGCCGAGGGCAAGACGGCCCTCCACCTGGCCATCCTCAAGCGCAACCTGTCGATGGTGGGCTTCCTCCTGGGGCGGGGCGCCGAGCCGCGGCGCCGCTGCCGCCAGGGCTTCACGGCGCTCTACTACGCGGTGCGCGCCGGCTGCCCGGCCATCGTCGAGGCCATCCTCGAGCACGGGGCCGACGCGAACGAGCGCGTGGCCGAGCAGCGGCTCAGCAAGCCCTGCCTCCACATGGCCATCGAGCGCAACAACTCGGCCCTCGTCGAGCTGCTCCTGGGCCACGACGCCGACCTCCACGCGGAGGACCACATGGGCAACGGGCCCCTCCACGTGGCCGTGCGCTGCGGCCGCGAGCGCATCGCCGAGCTCCTCCTCGACCGGGGGGCGCGCCTCGGCCAGGTGGACGCGCGCGGGGTCACCGCCGTCTACCTGGCCATCGAGCACGGCCGCGAGCGTCTGCTGGAGCTGCTGCTGGCGCGCGGCGCCCACCTCGAGGACCGAGGCAAGGCAGGCCACAGCCTCTTGCACAGCGCGGTCAAGAACCGCAACCTCCACGTCCTGCGGCTGCTGCTCGCGAGGCACACGCTGCCCCTCGACGCGACGGACCACCTCGGCAAGATGGCTCTCCACCACGCCGTCGAGGAGCGCAACCTGGCCTTCTCGAGCCTCCTCCTCGAGCACGGCGCCAAGGTCGACGCGCGCGACTTCCTCGGCAAGACGGCCCTGCACCTCGCGGTCGAGGCGGGCCGCACGGCCGCCTGCCGGCTGCTCCTGCAGCACGGGGCCGACCCCGACCTCGGCGATAACAACCTGCGCACGGCCCTGCACTTGGCGGCCCTGCGCGGCTGTCTGCCCAGCACGGAGCTGCTGCTGCAGCAGGGCGCCAGCCCGGAGGCGCGCAACTGCAACGGCGAGACGGCCCTGCACCTGGCCGTCCACCTGGGCCACGTCCACCTCCTGGACGTTCTCGCGCGCCACGGCGCCGACCTGGGGGCCACGGACGAGGCGGGCTACGCGCCCGTCCACCTCGCCTGCCTCCACGAGCGCAGCCGCGCCCTGGCGGACCTGCTGGCCCGCGGCGCCGACCTGGACGCCCGGGAGCCCGTCTCCGGGGCCACGGCCCTGCACCTGGCAGCAAGGTTGGGCCGCACCGAGCTGGTGCGTCTCCTCCTGGCCCACGGGGCCGAGGTGAACGCGCCCGACGCCCGGGGCCGCGCGCCCCTGCACCTGGCGGCACGCGCCGGCCAGGACTCCTGCATCGAGCTGCTGCTCGTCCACGGGGCGGACGCGCGGCGCCGCGACGCCCGGGGTCGCGAGCCTCTCGACCTGGCCACCCGAGCCCACGTGTCTCGCGTGTTCGAGCGGCACCGCGCGCGCCTCGCGGCCGCCGCCCTGGACTCGGGCGCCGCCACCCTGGCTGAGTGTCCCCCCGCCGAGCGCCAGTTCCGCGAACAGTGTGCCGCCGAGCTGGAGCGCATGCGTCCCTCCCGGCTCCTCGGCGACCTCACCTACCTCGACTATCTGCGCGCCCCGCGGCGTAGCCTTGCGCGCTGGGCTGCGCGCCCTGACCTCCTGGCAGCCTTCTCCCAAGGCCACCACCGCGCCGCCTTCCCTATCTACGCCGACATGCTCGAACGCAACTTCGAGGTGGGCCGTTGCTACGCGCCCTACCTGGAAGCGGCCGTGAGCGGCCTCTACGCCCTCAGTCACTACCGCCTCACTGAGCTTCCTCTCCAGAAAATCCTTGAATATCTGTCCTTCAAGGACCTCAAAAGCCTCGTGGACACTTGGCCGCAGACAGCCGACTCGACAGAAAGCATCACCAAGTAAAAGTCGTGCTTTAACAGTACAATTTGGGAACACCTCGTCGGAATTGTCGTGACAGGTTGTCTTGCACGACAAATTGGCGCTCGAGCCTTCACTCATTTTATCCGTTCTGTTCCTCGAACATTTCACCTTGCTATTTTATCCTTGAAGCTCTTGCATTTGTCATTTAATTCGATTATTATAAGAATTCGTCTTTTTGAGGTGTTCTGCAATTATCAACTTGTAAATATTTTATATTATATACACTGTAGCTTGCATTTAGATATACATTGTAGCTTTAAGGCCTAAAGTAATGTCTTAAAAGCTATGCGATTTATTGTAGTGATGGGTAAAAAAAACAATATAGCTAGATATCTGCGACATTTTTATAATGAAAATTGTACAATCTACATGTACATAGAGCCCGATGTTAATCTTGTACAAAAAAGAATTTCGAAAACTTTTATGCATAAAAGTATACGTCATTGTGTGACAACATAATCGTAAACAAATATTCCATTTGTTATTAAATAAACATATCTTTTTTACGTAACTTATTTATTACACCTATCACTGTTACAGGCATAGATATCGAAAGTAGTATATTGGTTTTCACTTTCATTCTTAGCTAATTAAATGTGACAAATTTCCAGAATGTATGTACAGGAAAAACCTGATTTTTATGAACTTCTTTGTAATGTAGTAATGTTGAACAATCATTAACAATGTCGCTTTTTAATAATAAAAATAGAATAGGTACAACAAAATGTTTCTTATTATTTATTCCTTTTTTAACAAACTCCTAAATATACTCTTTATTTCAATATTTATTTATACAAAATCGGGTTTGCATTTTATAATTATTTATAATATCATTGTTTATCTCAAATTAAGCATATCAATAGTAATATATTAAATAGGTCACAGTTCAACAAATCAATTTATTAATCAAACGTAATCTTGTCGCGTCCTATTTCCTATTCGAAACTCACCGGAAGAGTCATGAAATGGCATTTAAATTAAAAGGTTCTATATGCATAACTGTCCTCATTTATAATCAACTATGGATCAAATAACTGCAACGTGAAGTTGCCTGCGTACTTGTTCCCGCCTTTACTATACCAACAGCATTATATCGTACAATTAGTGGCCATCATGGTGATGTTCTATATCCATACATAACATCACTGAGATATAACCTAACTTTAACTAGTCGCCCAGCAGTTGCAAGCGTGCAGCACTGGCAGGCGGCAGTGAAGCGCTGCATGATAACGGGTAACACGGGCAAATCACGGAAAGAGGTACGAGTGTTTTTGAAACAGTATATACTTAGTTGAAATCAGTAATGTTATGCTATACCGCATTACGTTTCGTTCACGGTAATCTACTGGACTACAACCATCGTTAGTTTATTATATAACTTAACAGTGATTACCGTTCGTATATGTTCTTATAAGGCTAAGAAAAAGAAAGATAACGATGCCTTGTTACGTATTGGTTTCTCTGTGGCGGAGTTACCACTGCGTCCACAAAGTTAGAAATGAGTGCAGACGAATCAACCGCTTGCGTCAAAATTCTTTTCTTCGCAAAAGCACGTGAATTGGCTGGCATCAAGGAATCGGTTCTCGTATTACCGGCAGTACTCAGCTCCACCGAGCTCAAGGATCTCGTTGTTCGGATTTTTAATTTAGAAAGTATTCAAGATATCGTGATCCTTGCTGTAAACGAAGAGTTTGTTGGACCAGACATCAAACTTAACTTGTCAGAGAGAGACGAAATTGCCGTTATTCCGCCACTTAGTGGAGGTTGCTATATTTCATTTTTGTATAGATTCACTTAATTTAGCTTTCCTTTTAATATTTTAGCAGTATCACTTATTTTCATAGCTTATTAAGACGTTTAAATCTCAATCTTAACTATAATTCAGCCATGCTTATCTGTACATGTGTAAAAGTATTTGTTTATAATTTTTTTAAACTAAAAAATTGGACATTTTAGGGTAAAATGGAAAATACAAAAGATTTTCTTAGTCTTGAATCAAATAAATTGAACATCAATGATATTATTCAGTCTGTTGTTTCACCAAATTGTGGAGCAGTATCTACGTTTATTGGAACCACTAGAGATAACTTTGAGGAAAAAAAGGTATAAATCATTTTTTTAATCTCTCACTATCGAAAAAAACCCTGTAAATTATTTAAGTCAACAGTAATCAATGAATCGAAAATATCTTTTAATTTATGCATTTTTATTCTGAAAACTTATATTTACATTTTGGACATCAGATTATATTTAAACTATGTTTTAAATGTAATAAAAATTTTGTAAACTTAGGTTTTGAAATTGGAATACGAAGCATATGAACCAATGGCAATTAAAGAAATGCAAGGAGTATGCAAAAAAGTACGTTCACAATGGAATGTTGAAAAAATAGCAATATTTCACCGTTTAGGAGAAGTTCCTACGATGGAAGCAAGCATTGTAGTTGCAATTTCATCACCTCATAGACTGGAATCTTTAGAGGCTGTACAATTTACCATAGATGCTGTAAAAACTTCAGTGCCTATTTGGAAAAAAGAAATATATGAGAATGAAGAATCAGAGTGGAAAGAAAATAAAGAATGCTTTTGGGCAAAAAGTAAATAACTTTTTTGTAATTATATAAAATATAGCTATATAACAGTTTTGAAATTTGTTCGATAACCTGTTGCATTTAAAGAAATTTTTTGATCCTTGATAGTATTGTTATCATATTTAATATGAATTATAATGTGTAAGAGCATGAAAATCTATTTGTTTTATCAAAAGGTGACGTTGTTTGGTTAATCACATTTATCTTAGAGATTGCGGACTATCTGACGTTTATTCTTTTTTGTTTTTAAAATGTTTGAAATTAATAAATGATTTCTGTAAAATATTTGTGCTAACTTTTACATCCTTTCCGTGTTTATGATTTTTGTAGGTATTTTAAAACCAAAAGAAGAAATTAATAAAACAAAAGAAAACAAAGATTCTAATTCACAAGCCAATAATAATGACATGGTAATAGAAGATGTAAATATTGATATTGATAATGTCTATGAAACTGTAGAAATAACTTCCGAAATTATAAATGATGATAATTGCTGCGATTCTGATAATAGTATTGAGGATGTTATAATAGATCCAGACCAAATTCAGATAAAAGCAGATTCTGATGAATTAAATCGCCGAATATCATCTTTTATATCTCGAAAACGGGAGCATGTAAATATGTTGAATATTCAAGAATTTTGTGCAAATAAGTAATGTATCTTGTGACCAAAATATTTCTCTGGCATCCGAAATTAGAATTTAAAATTTTCTTTGTAAATTTCAGTTTTGAACAAGAAGATGATGGTGATGATGGTGATGATGGAACCTGTGTTTGTGCTAGAGTTAATGCAGTTGTATCAAAATACAAAGATTCAGTGAGTCATGTAAAGGGTAAGCTTTTGTTGATCTATAAAACGTATTTGAAAACAATTTTCTAAAATAAAATACAATTATTCAATGAAATGAAAAAATAGTCCATAGAGTGTATAATCAGTGGAGTCAACTGAAAACTAAACCTAATGATACAAAGCAAAATATGGAATCAAATAATTATTCATCTGCACTTGAAGAGAGATTATCTACAACAGAAAAAATTTTAGGAATTAATAAGCCAGTATCTCGTGATATATATGAAAGATTAAAAAAAGTAGAAGATCGTTTGTTAGTTTTGGAAAGTATTTCACCCGAATATAAGGACTTGTGGGTGAGTTGTAAATTCAAATCATTTAAAAGAATAACTTGATTTAATTTATTTTTATATTGATTACTAAAATATTTTTAAACCCTTTTAGTCCATTGATGATTGTGGTAGTGAAAAAAGTTATGATAAATCGGATGACAAAATGAATAGTCTATTCAACAGTAAGCAAATGAGAAAAAGGGTACGTTTAATAAATTGACATCAGACTTTGTCCATTTTACTTTATGAACAAATTAACAATTATTACTAATCATTAATAGTCATTTTTTATTACATGAATATTAATCAAAAGTATAAATATTAAATTCTTTTTTTCAGACATATCCTGCATCGGAACTTGATTCAAAACTGAATGAAATAGAATTTAGGTATGGAAAAAGAGCTAAATAATGCTTTTTGAAGAAAATTTATGACACAGCACTGCAAAAGCTTCATAAAATTAATATTCTTTAATGTTATTTTATACAAATTGCACTATTAAAGGCTGATTTTATTATTACACCTTTGCATAAATTTGAATTTTTATAGAAAGAGAAGAGTTTGAAATAATGTGTACAAATTGTAAGAAAGTTTGTTATAATTAACTTATTATCGTCATTTATACTTACATATGTTTATTAGAAATAATTCATTTTTATACAAGTCACTTATTTTATTTTTAACCAAATCAATTTGTAACATTGTTATCATTATTGTAAGTTTTTTATAAAAACATTTTATTAAAACTTTTGAGACATAACCATTTGTAATATTTTTGTTATTTTTAACAGAATCTTTTTTTTATTTTTGTAACTTTATTAATTAGGTGCTTTAACACTGAGATATAGTCTTGGAATTCATTAGAATCCTTTAATTGAAATAAACAAACTCAAGATACTTGTGAGCTAATGCAAAATGCAGTAGATTCTATACAAAGAAAATTTATAATTATATTTAAAAAATGTTTTAAATTGCAATAACTTATTAATATTAATGGATTGAACTAGTTTGAGAATGAAAATCCAAACTAATAGTTATTCTTATAACCTGAAGGTATACTTTTTTTTAAGCCTATTGATTGTTAACATTCTTATCTTTATTTGATTTTTTATGGATATTTAAAATATACTTTTATAAGTTTTTATATACGTTTTTATTGTTATTAAATATATTAAAAAAAATTCAAAATGGTATTAGTCGTGATTGTAAATACGTGGAAGTATGAAACATTATTACTAATGCATTTGGTTCTATAACAAATATGTTGCATTATTAAGTGCGAGAAATAAAATATTAAAACATTCTTTTAATTATTAAACACGACAATTTCTGAAGGTGAATGCGTCGATTGTAAAAGATTGATTTCTCGCAATTTCATCTCTATTCCTGATATTCAATTGTTACCACAGTACCTATATCAATGCGTTATATAAGATTTAATAGTCACAAACACATTCTACAAATATGCGTAGAAATACGCGTATGCCGCATAGAGTGAAATTCCACGAGGTGTGTCGTTCTCACGTATTACAATCTAAAGGCCACGCGTATTGCATTTTAAAAGTCAATTGAATAATAAATAAAAATATAGTTAAAATTATTATTACATTGGTAAAAAGATAGATTAATTCAAAATTTTAATTCACATTTATTAATATGTTGATTGATTTGATTTGGAAAAAATTGAAATCACATTATAATTTAAAATATCAACAAAATATACTTTGAATTTTAACGGGTTTTTCTAGTATAGTCATATCAATTCCTTGTACTCTTGCAGACGCAACTTTATTTGAACGAATGAAATAACTTAAGAGCATCAGGTCGAATTTCGAAATAATGCTCGTTAATATAATAATGCTTGCATCAATTACGTTGGCCAGAGTACAAACATGCACGAGTACAACACGCTTGATAAACAGGAGTGTCCCGACTCCCGCGTGCGAGCGGCAGTCATAGAGAGAGAGAAGACCGTAATTTGCTCTTGGGCGTCGCTGCGAGACCGGACGACTCTATATATTTAATATAACGTCGTGTAGCGCATGTAATACGCACTTTGCGCAGCTGCACGGGGCTCACTCTCTATTAAAGGAGGAAGGCACGCAGGACTATTACGGAGTACACAAAGTTTGCCCTGGCCGCTTGCGCGACATTCGAACGCGGGTCATTTGGATAAATGGTCGAATGCGTGACGCTGCAGACCGGCTAATTAATACGCGAGGTTCGCCTTGCACTCGTATTGACTTAACACATTAAGAGTACAGTCGTGGGCAAAATTGTGGGATTCGGGGTGCAGGTGGGCACGCACTGCTGCTCGTGGGCTTTGGATCCATGAAGGGCTGATTTCCGGGGCGATATTGTACCTTGTGCTTGCACCGCGTCGGTTTTACGTGCACTCATCGCGCGCGTGATACTGTTTGTTCGACCTTTCATGTAATCGGGTGATTACCAGTTGGAATTGTACAGATACATATTTTCTTAATTCGTTATAGATATAAAGTGCAGATCGTGAAAGAATTAAGGTGAAAGGAGTGGGAAGAATGAAGAAATCGTTTCTTTTACGTGGGTATACTTGTGTGTAGCTGGCTCAGCGCTGAATATTATTTCTAGCACTCTATCCTTTTGCCCGCACCGTTTTTCAAAATCATTAAAATAATCGCTTTCACTTTATTACGTTCTTTGCACATTTTACATTTCCTTGTACGAATTTGAAGCACTCGAGCAAACTGCGTGTGAGAGTATTATTACGTGTATAATTATTGCGCTTAGTTTCACTTTGAACAGTTGAAAAGGAGAGTTCCGAATCAATTTCGTAAATGAGGAAAGTTATACGTAATAAAGATTGAGATAAAACTTGGCGGATACGTGAGATATGTGCGGTATAAAGCAGTATGCGAAAACGTGAAAAACATTTTTGTAAGTTACTTCCTGTTTACAAGTTTGATTTATTCGCGTCAAAGAATTATTATAAGTACGACAGTTTTTGTGACATATAAAATTTTAATAATATTATTAATCATCGTGAAATAAAGGAATTATGCTGCGCATGTTGGGGAAAGATGCACGAGTGAGATTAGGCACAACATTAAATAAAGCATTAATAAAATATCCCTCGTAGGAATGAAAATCATATTATTTATTGTAAAACATAAAACCTTCTTCAAATGTTGATTAATCTCGCGAGTGTCGGTTACATTTATACCTTGAGGATGCTTCGCGTGCCGTGTGAAAGCTTGACTTTTTGTAATTGGAAGCATTTTCAAACGCAAGAGATGTACAATTATAGGAGAATGAATTGTGCTCGGTAGGCATTTAGCGTACATCGAGTACAGTTTTTTCGAGCATATCAGAGAGGAGTCGGGCTAGGCGCGTACTAGAGGCGCGTTGTCTCGACGAGGGACGAGCGGGCGAGTAATAAAAAGTGCCTATCAGAAAAAGACGGGGCGATTTCGAGGAGGAGGAGACTGGCGAGGATCCCCTAGCGCGTCCGAGGAGAGGCGACGAGCCCTAGAGCTAATGGGCGGCAATTAGAGTCGGCGCGGCCCTTCAGACTGTCTCCGAGGGTGGGTGGGACGTAAATTGCCCGGCCGACACGCAACGCGGCGAGAGTCGAGGGCTCGCGTGCGCCGCGGACTCGCGGACGGCAGTAACGCGACCGAGGATGGCTTCCTGGAGGGCGCGGAGGAGCACGCGCTAGTCGCGGCGAGCGGGCGTCCGAAGTTGCTAGCCAACAGGTTCTGTTACATCGAAGAGCCGGGGCTCCCCCGCGCGGCTGTCCGGCAGCCGGGCGCGCGCGCCGCCGGGAGGTTCCGCGGGCGGCGGCCAGGTGGCGCCCGGGGCTCGGAGATGGCCGCTCGGCCGCGCGCCCCGGCCAGTCGCTCGCGCCACCAAGGATGCAGCCGGCGCGCCGCTAGGCCCCCGCCACGAGGAGCAGCCCCGGAGCCGAGGAGCCCCAGGAGCCCCAGGAGGTGAGTGGCCGGGCCCGCGGCGACGGCCCGGGGGAGCCCCGCCGGGGCCGGGCCCCCGGCCTCGGGACGCCGGCGGCGCGCGCGGGCCGCCTCGTGCGCGGGGCGCGGCACGTCAGCCGGGCCTCCTCGCCCCCAGGAGGAGCCCGCCCGCCCGGCTATATTTGGCGGCGCGCCCCCCGCCCGGAATAGCCCGGGGATCCGCGTGATTGTTTTGCCGGTGCGAGGAGGATCGGCGGGCCGGCGGCGCTCGCCTGCCCGGGGGGACGTTTGTTTTGATCCGGCCGGCTGCTATGCGTGTGCCCACCGGCGCGGCGGCTCCTTCCTGCCGAACCGTGCGTCCGTCGTCTGCTATCGATTCGCCTTCCCACCGCGGGCGCCTCGTGGGGACCGAAACGCGACAGCCGGGAGGACTCGCGCCTCCTCGCCGAGGCGGGCGCCTCGCGCGATCGCTCGGACGGCTGGCCGCCCGGTAGGCCGACTCGGCGAGCCGCTGAATTACGCAGGGATCCGCTCGCTCGCGAGCGCGAGATATAAACACCGGCGGCCCGTTACCCCGGACGGGTCCCGCCGGGTGGCGAGCGTCTCCCCCGTTGTCGGGGCGCGGGGCCTCGGCAAGAGCACGTGTGCCGCGCGGGGGCGGCCTTGGGGGAAAGCGCGCCGCGGGCGCTCGTCCTTGCCGCGGAGTGCATCGGACGATCGGCCGAGCGGCGCTCCCGGACTCTCTCCCGAATCGGCCGAGCGGAGCCGCGGCGATATTGCGCACGTGAGAACCGACAGCTGCGGGAGAGCCGCGCGCCGCTCCCCCGGGCCAAGCCTCGGAGCGGCTCAGTTCGCCCGGCCGCTCGCCGATCGACCAACTGCTCGCGCCCGCTCCCGAGCTATTCTCCACCCAGCGCCCGATGCCAAGCCTCCTCCGCTGCGCCCCTCGAGGACTCGGCCTCCGGCCTCGCGGTGATTAGCCCTCGCCGCCCAACCACGTCCGTCACCCTCCTTTTCACCGCCTTTCTGCTCGTTGTCCCGTTCGTCTCTCGGCTTGGGGCATCTTGCTCCTTTTGATTCTTCCTAGTCGAGTTGAAAAAGTGCCGCAGTAGATGCCAGTGGACAAAAGCTTCGCCTAGAGGTGCGTAACGAGTGTTGATATTTTTATTCCGCGATTGTTAACTTATGATCCACTGCTGGTCTTCAAGGAGCTTTGGATAATACCGGTAACTTTTGTATGTAAATATTAGATCATTTGCTTTGAGAATCATGATTACTTTACGAATCACGTATTTGGATCACGTATGTAATACAAACGAAATTAATGCCTACGGTACGTTCACCATTTTACAAGATTTGATTATGCTTGTGTTGTAACCTCCGAAAAAACATTTATCGTTTGATTAATCCTATTTTTTAATGAAATTAATATGATTCGTTACAAAATTACTTTCTGCTTTACTTGAATGCAATAAAGCTAAATTAAGAATTACATAAGTGCAGTGTTGGAATACTTTGTAAATTATTACACAAGTACACGTAAAAAGTTTCGATTGGGAGCAAATTAACTTGATTCGACAGAACATTCACTTTTGCATTATTACGAGACTATGGCGACAATACCGAGTAACTATTTCTGTGAAAATCTAATATAATTCATATTTTAAAATTACGCTTCTAAATTTTATTATAACAATGTGGCGGGAAATGTGCTCCACGTTAATGATAAATGAAAGACAAAGTATCTACACGAGGGACTATGACAAATTCAAATATAATTATTGAAAGTTCAATTAACAGTAAAATGAAAAAAATTTATTTGGAAACAGTATACTGTAAATCTAAATAAACCAAGCTCATTTATATTACGCTTCGGAAACCACTTTAATAAACTTTGAGTATGTGCGAAAGGCTTATAAAGGGATGGATACCCTTCACACAAATCATCAGTCTACGTGTGCTGATTAAATATTGATTTGCGAATCGTTGATTTAATATAAGATAATAAACCGAGGTTAAAACGACTTGAAGCGCATATAAAAAAAAATTTCTCATCCAACGCCACTCAGTAGCACGTGTGCCTCTAATGCAGGATTTGAGCTAGCGTTAATTCACGGGCTATCGATTAGGAAACTTCCAAGTTTAGCGCTTCCGGTTTCGCCATCCTGCCCGCATAATTTCCCAGTCTCTAATTTTCAATCGCGAACACCCGTGCCTATGCTGAACTAACGATGCCGCGGAGTGGGGGTGGAATAAACGGCGGGCGGCAGCCCGTAACGATGGCAAAAGCAAGAGAAAAAGAGATGGACGTGCCACGTCAGATCGCTCTGAGGAGAAAATAGCTATTAGAAAAACACAATGTTGCTGCTGTCACTCGAAACCCGCCTACGTTTAAACTGCTGCCATCAATTTATGTAACGAATAAAAATAAAGGATGCCTAAAACGTTATTAGGCAACAAATATTTAAAACCAATTCATTATTATATCTATCTGTGTACTTAAATAATATAAAATAATTTTTAACTGAAATTGGAAAGGAACTGAGTGTAAGGATAAATTTAATATTATGTATGATTAAATTATTATTTAACACGTGTAATCATTAATTAAAGAAAACATTTTTATGATTTATTATTTTCATAAATAAGTAAACTTAATTATACAGATTTAAACAATTATAATAATAAATTTAAATACCACTATAATTGAATGTTATGTAATACAGACCTGTTAAATTTAAGATACATGCGTATAAAAAAGGAGTAATAAAATCATTAAATTTCACAGTATGCATAATTTGTAAGATTTCTACGTAATACTTCTCTAATTTAATTTGATGTCAGCTTGATGTAGTTACACCTTTAACGTAGACAATAAAAAATGCGTATACTACCCAATATAAATAATCTCGAGTTTAGGTACATATATACACGCATACAACATATTTTTTTGACGGATCAGCAAGTGAGCTGAAACCGAATCCAAGTTTCGAGTTTGCACACATCATGTTGCATGCTTGTCATTCAGAGTTAAGGCTGCCTATAACATTACCAGAATGCAATATTTGAGACAAGCTATATAACTGCCAGTATATATGCTCGAGTGGGGCGCGATCGTATTTGGTTACAGGCCATTTGCAACAATTGGTGTTCTATCCTTACTGAGTCCAATTATCTCCAACGCCAGACTATCCAATGTGCGAACACCCGCAAAAAAGAAAAAAAAACCTGTTCGATGTGTACCATGAGTCACTCCGATCGCTCTATACGTGTGTCTCGATTATGAAGGATCGTGGCGTTTCGGGGCCGACGAACTATTGCGCCGGCAACCGATTTCCCGCTCGTTCACGCGGCAGCTCAAGCGGAATCCTCGATGTTTTAAATAAACTGTGTCACTGGAACACCCGTTTTACGATTGATTGCGTTTAACGAAAACGATTAAACCCTGACCTTTTTCGCTACTGTATGCTCGTCCTGCCTCTTTTGGCTCTTATCCCCGCAGACTTCTCTTGCTCTTCTCTCTCAATCGCATTAGTTTTTTCGCGGCCAAAGGCGCATTGTTTAAAACCTAGACGGATTTCATCTTTGTTTCCTTTGTCAGCAATAAAATAAAGACCGGAACGATTGTCCGCTAAATACGTTAAAATTGTTGGAAATCGGTTACACGTTGATAGTATCGATTAATTTCATTTTATACAACTTTTGTATATTTTTGTCACCATGCAAGAAAAAATAATTTAATTCTGTTTAATAAATAAAACGTAAAGCCAATGTAGGTTTTTAACGTAGATGTTATTTCTTAATAATTGTTACTGAAATACATAGCAATAACTATTCTCGATCATTATGACAGCACTTGTCATAAGGCAGAAATAATGTTTTATTCAACAGTCTTATTGATTTTCATATGATTGATATAAAGAATGTAAAATAAAAAATTTTGAAACGCGACTACAGTAGTTTAAATTAAGTATATTCGAATTCATAATCAAGATTAAAGATAATAAATGTTTCAGAATCAGTGCAAAATACCAATTTTTGATTATTCTTTTTTCAGATAGAAACATTTTTTTAACAAGAAGAGCATTTTAACAAAGATTTTAAGCATAAAAATTATTATTGATTATACTTAGAAATTTTTTTGGGTTTATTTTTCTAAACAAAGATTCGATAATTAATTTTCTGTATTCCGAACCACATCGCGATTCATCTATCTTAAGTATACAAAATTTTTTATAATTCGATGGCTACTTATTATGAAGTGTACTGTAATTTAAAACAATTCGGTCAAAAAATCTTATATTTAAGCAAAAGAAAACAGAACATAATATTAGATTACGTGTTTGATTTTCCTTCTTGATCACGATCCCTATCTTAAAAGCATGTTACATATTACATGATCTTGATTTTCGAATCGCCGCAGTTAGCAAGTTAGTATATGAACTTTATGATAAAAAAAATGTTTCCTTTTTTAAAAAAAATTAACTGGTTCAAAAAGGTGTTATAAAGTTTTATATAAATTCATATCTTTATCTTTATGATATCGAATATATAACTTTACACGTTTAAACTTAGAGTTAGGTTAATTAATTTTGAAATAATTTATCGAGTCTACTTTTTTGATAAACGGTAAGAGCAAAATATAAAAATAAACTTTAAACAGTATAATGGCAGTTTGTTCAAAGTCGATTTCAATTATTTTGATGACGTTGCTGTATTATGTATTTACTATAATCTAAAGCTGTGAGATTATTATAGTGTACTTTTTCAGTGTAGACACTATTATTCGCATTACCTTGAATAATCAATATACGCTATGAAGGTTTAAGGCTAAGGAAAGCATTCACTTTCAATTTATAATTAAATATATTTCTTTGTACCGCATACCTCTTTAATATACTTGAAACGGATTTTATAGAGCTATATATATATAGAGGACCAAAATACATTTACTCAAAATTTATTTGACTAGTATATTATACATTTAATGCTAAATTATGTAGAATAGAGCGCCCTCAAGCTTAGTTACGCATTATGGATTATACCTCCTCCACATTACCCAGATTTGCAATGCAGGATTTCTCGGGGTGTAAAAGGCGACGTGACCATAAAGTCGCTGTACGCTCGCGTAATTCTACAATTTTGCCAGGGCTGATAAGCGCGGCTCCACTTCGATTTTTCTGCTCTGTGCACCCAGAAGTGCGCATAATTCCCAGGCGCTTCATATTCCCTTGAGTCACGCTTGTTTATAAATTAGAGAAGAATTTCATGGCGACGCTACAATGCACTGGAGGGCTAACGACGACCTGATTTCCCTTCTTCGCATTTATTATCACCTTGAGTGCATCAAGGCAAATGCTAAGTCGATGTTCCTAAGTATAATATGGACAATGCGGCTCCTTCGATTTTTTCGCTCTTTTATTTGTTTATAGTGACTGCAGTGCTGGTATGTTAACAGGAATTGGTTTAATAAAGGTGGAGGTCATATCAATAATTGTACTTCATGACTTTCATGTCTTGGTGATTATTATGAGAAATTTGTTTGGCTGATTAATGTACAAACGGTTATATTTCAAACTATTATGCAGTCGAAACAATCATCTCTACCATATCATAATCTATATAAAAACTAATCTGCAGTAGAAGAGCTTTACGGATAGTCTCACTAGCTTCAAGCTCCTTTCAACTTTGTTATACACATTGATAATTTCAATTATTAAAGTCGTTAATAGTTGAGACAAAGTAATTTATTATTTGGGTGTAGTGCTCTGATGTTCGCAAGTCATCTTATTAGCGGAGTACACGATACTACAAAAAAACTATTTGTACTCATTGATCATGAATTTGCAAAATATTCTGTAAGTGCCGTAACGTACGTACGTATATTTTTTCATATCTAGACAATTTCTCCCTTTAATTCGTATTTGTTTTATTTTGATAAAATAGAGATTTTTTCTGAAATTGAATGTAAATTTTAATTTTATAACCATAAAACTTATATGATTGTACTTTATATTCTTCGCTTCTAAGATTATCATCCTGAAACAAAGGATTCAAAAGTTTTTCAGGTTGTAACATTATCATTTAAGCTACACAAAATATACTCGATATGTACAATATATATATAAAATATTATTGTAATAAAAAAAAGTTACAATTTAAATCTGTAACTTACAATTATGTTAAGGGGAATTGGTATTGATATCGATGAGTTCGAAGTTACTGGGCAATATGCCGTCGTCTCACGCTCCTGACATCTCAGCTTAAACGGCCTTACTCAGAAGTGAGGGAAGGTGCGAGGAGAGGAGGTCTGGTTATATATCTTTCCTCGAGTCGGGTTTGAAAGGCTTCTCCGAGAGGAAGAGCAATAAACTCTTGATTTCTGGAAGTCTGGCAATAACTGATCCAGGCTTTATGCAACTATGATTGCTACCCGAAGATTTGAACATTATAGCTCAATTCCTCTCGTCTATTTTCGTAGCCACAGTTTTTATACGCATATGTACTTGTGGGCTAAAAAAGCTGTTAGCGATTCGATCATAGTAGGTACGTATGAGGTCAGAAAAAGTATCATCTTTGTTGCTAAAAGGAAAACAGCCCAATATACCTATTCTATAGGTCTTAATAAATTGCAGTTCTATGGTTTTTGCCAAAAAGTTTGTTGGTTTGACCAAATAGCACAGGCAGGGTGCGAATTTTCCCCCCCTAAATGTTCTTGTATATATGATTTTTCTGTAAGGACGCTGCATGTGTAGCTGCAGCACATTATAACGTAGGGGAGATGTAAGAGAAAAGCCAGAAATACTCATAGTATAAACACCAAGTGCACATCTTATTTATCGCTATGAGAATAAGAAAGAGCGATGGATGGTGAAAGACCAAGAGCAGTGAGGGTATGGAGAGTGCGAATGAGAATAAGACGTCGGAGAACCTTTAGGAATGATTTCTTATTTCTCTATTATCACTCTTCAAATGTTTGTCCTTTTTTCTTTTTAACCATTATCGTCACCCTTCAGAGCTTGTAAAGATTTTACGTATATTCTATTTATAGATTGATTCAAAACTTGCTTAGATCTTTCAGTTTCGACAAAAAAGTTAGGTCTATGTAAGGGGCTGGTATTCCCTTCTTTTCCCTTGACATATACTTGGCACGGTAGTAAAAGCGAACAAATTATAGCTTCTCGATACTTTCTTTAAAGTTTATGCACTAAAGTTTATTACTCAGACTATCTCTTCATGCATTGGTAATTTTCGAGCAATAATTTTTTTATTTTTTTATATGAGATGTATATTAGTTTTTGATCTTCTGTTTCAGTAAAATAATAATGTTATGTATACAAAAGAGTACTGCACACTACTTAATAATATATACATTATTTTTTATGATGATTTTCGATAATTTTTATTCAAATTGTGTCTATTTAAAGCTTCTTTTGAATAAAAGGTTAATCTCCAAAATTAGTTTACATTTTACTTATAGGAAACTTCGATAATATTGTGCACATAACATTATTTAACATTCCAAGGTTAATTGAGTGTTGTTCATTATCACAGCTTTGTTATTGAATTGTAGATTTCCCAAGTATTGTACATTTTTCTTTTTTTTTATTCTTTTTCGAATTTGGGCTCTATATTATATTCTTGCCGTTCTTATAGAAGTTGTGACGTGTGTATTTTAAATACACCAAACTTTTTGAACGAAATTTAAACAAAAGTATAAATGAATATTACCATTTCCAATATTTTTTCACTGTGAATTTCATATCTTGAAAGTTTAAAATTCATAATTATGATAATTATAATAATAACATTTAGATATGATAATTGACAAGGAAGCGCGCATGCAAAATTCCGTTGTAAGTCAGTAGGATAATTTTTATTAGGAACTTTATTCGCTACTAACCCTGCAGGCATCGAGGAGCGGGTGGAGCTGCGGTTAAAAATGTTGAATCGCTTGGATATGACCAAGGGCCTAACCCTGCCCATTACAACAGGCCATCAATTATTCGCGACATCATAAGATCGATGCAGGCTGTTTTCCAGACGACGCTCGCGAGCGAGGTTAATCGCCCCGTCGATGGCACCTTGATTTGCATAAAGGGTAGCGGCGGCGGCTCGGCGCCGCGAGCCATCCGGCGTACAAGTGCAGCGCGCGCGCGCGCGCGGATAGTATTTCATTCAAGTTGACGGGCGCGCTCGATCGGCGGCCGGCTCGCCCGCCGCGGACGCACTCGCTGCGCGGCACTCGCCCGACTAGCACCTCGCTCGCCCTCGCAGAGTACACGTACACACAGGCAGAGCGAGCCGAGAGGCCGCCGTGACTTTGGCTCTCCCGCGAGATAAGGGCTCGATTCTCTTGAGGGCCGCCGGCCACTTTCGATTAGAGCATGAGCTTCATTCCCGTCTTCAAATTGAGGTCGCTCGATTTCCATAAGAAGCCATGCAGACCGGCTCCGAAAACGGTCCGCATCAAAGTCAAGTAAGTGAGAGCCGAGGGCACGGCCTGCTGGGATGAATCGGCCCAGCCGCGCCGCCCCACCGTTTGTTTATGGCATTGCGCTATTTTTAACTTGCACTGCGCGATGCTGCGAGCAGCGCTGCCTCCATCCTACGAGCTTGTTGCTTTTTTTTTTTATAGCGCTGCACTTATCGTGATTGCTCGTAAGCGACCTGCGAGCCTTTTTAGCCTCTCGAATAGCGTTACTTTGTTGTACATGATCGTTTGCAGCAGTATTCAAAATGTCTTGTAAAAACTACATTCGCGTTTCGGTGCATTTTTTACTAAAATTCTAATAAAATTTGTTGCGGTTCTTTTTTAAATGCTATGTAGCCGCTACTGGTTGTCTCAAAATGCAAAAATTAATACATGCACACATGTGATTAAATACATTGAAAAAGGTTAGACAGACTATCGTTAGCAAACATGTATTTTTCCAAACCGGTACTACTATCCATATGTTTTTGTTCGGTTAAATACAATTTCTCCTCAAAATGTTTTTTCTGTAATTGGAAACGATAAGAGCTATTAACGAACAATAGTACATCAGGCGTCGAGAAATAGTTATCAATCGTTAAAAAAATTAGTTATACACCCTATAAATCACGTCCACTCTGAAATGACTTATGTCTCGAGAGGCATCCATGACGTCCGTCCGTCAGGGGTTGTTACGACGCTCCGATAGCGATTCAATTTGAATTCAGGCGCGCCGCTGCAGCCATCGCGTGACATAATCTCAGACTGTTTAACATTCCTTCCGGACCGAATCGATCCGCAAGCCTTCAGCTCAACTTTGTTTAAAGCGACCTAATCTGTACAAGAACTGTCAAACTTAATTGCATCTGCTTCTCTGAACTTCCAATTGGATAACGAGCCCGCATAAGGTATTTTATCTCTTAAGACTAATATACAGAGAATGCACTTTGATCAATCTTACGGAATATTGCCTCGACAGCGCTTGGGTCGCGTGAAATTAAAAACTGGACTAGCAACTTGTCGCTGGTCCAAACATAGAATATATATATAGAAAATCAGGTTTTTTCTCTCGTACAGGACGCACAGGTAGGAAACGTCCACGCCCATTTTCAGCCAAGTTAGAAAAACCTTCACGAATCTGTAGAGGGAGAAAAAAACTCGCAGGAGATCAAGTAGACAATTCATTAAAACACCTTAAGCCTTGGTCCGATCGGTAAACCGGAGGACGCGAGGCCTTAATTGGTTGCGAGCGAGCGATAGTTCCCTGGAAAATCAATCTAAATTACCCACCTCGAATCAATCGCGAGCTCAATTTTGCACGACAGCGGACTTAATTCGCCTCTCCGAGCGCAGCAATTAGCGTCCGGCTGAATCGCCGCGTTCGATTAGTCAACGGTGAGCGAGCGCAAACACTCGCGTGAGTGGGCCGTTGGCCCGCGGGCTCCGGAGATTGATCCGGGCACGCGTGCGCCGAGGATCTCGGGAGCGATTCCTTATGCAGCCGGGGATCGATGGATCGGTCGGCGTCACGCCACCGGCGACACTCGACAAATGGCCCTTGGGAAGACTCAGGGCCCGCGGGACGACCTGTTGTGTCTTCCGGTTGACGGAGGACGGCCAAGTCGACGCGGGGCCCGTGAAAACCTCCGGGCTGTCTGCTGCCGGAGAAAGCAAGGGCCGACTTTTGCATAATCGGACTGGGCCGGCACTAGAGCCGATTGATTGCCCTTGGAGGCGGGAGCGGCTAAGCGATATTCGGCAGGAAGCGATTCACTTGCTGGATTGATGGTTGCCGGTTGTTCAATAGGCGGCTTGGCCACGGGCGCTCGAGCCTCTCGCGATGAGCGCGCGCTTTCTTCACCTATTTCCACCTAATTGTATAGGCCCCTTCGGAGCTTCGTGTGCACTCGCAGTGCCTGTTACTTGCCTTAGTTGCGCCTTTCATTAAATGATGGCAAAGGTACATTCGTATGGCCGACTTGATTTTGAATAATGCACGTGTTTATCTTGCCAGTGACAACTGCTCCTTCGCATTTCAAGATTGCTAATTTTACCGTACAGCATATATATGTGCGCACGATTCTTTAAATCTCAAGACTTGATTACATTTATTATACCTTAAAGTAGTCGTGCAGTTCCTAGCGGTTTATTTGTACAGTCACATAGTTGTTAATTAATATGAAAACTTATGTGGATCGTGACTAGATTGTTACAAAATACATACAAGTTAATTGTTTCTCGTAGTTTTTTGAAATATTAACTAAATAAAAATTTTAATGCAGCAACAAAGTAATTGGGGTAATTACTTTTCATGCAGGATAATTCTGTTTAAGCCCTACGAGATCTAAGGAAACAATGTTACTGTGCTTGCGTCTCCAATTTATTGTTCTTGTGCTTGTTGCATGCTATTTGCTGAATCTTAAAATAGGATCATCACTTAAATTGCGTGATTATCGTAGTTATATCGGTTGCAGAATACATGATGCAAATAGCTCATTCAAAATATTCTTATCGTGCAGGTTTTGATCGTTCGTTATAGTACCCATGCTTTTCACGAAAGTGGCCCCTCGAAAGTATGAATAATAATTTAAAGGAATAATTTTTCAATGTATCAATCAGCATGACCTATAATTAAATAGTGACAAAGTAAACATTTTCTACAGATTTTTCTCTATGGAAATCGTTGATTCACTATCTTGACTTTCAAATGAAGATAGAAGGTAATCATGACGAATGAGAATTACTTTGGCAGTATTTTTGCAAATGCACAAAAGACGTCTGATGACCGTAATCGTTTTATTATTCATAAATATAAATTGTCATTGTAAAGCGAATTTTTTTATTGTAACCGTATCACTTTGTTTACCGTACATCATACTACAGCGAAATATTTTGATACTTACTGATTAAATAAAATATGGAGAATACAAGTATACCTTGAATATTATTTCAAAACTGAGTCATAACAAAAATGAAAAAGTACAAGAATATAGACTAAACAGGAGATGCAACAAGGACAAGTTTATCTTATAAAACGTACAATTTAATGATGTCTGAAGCAGCTGGACTTAGAACTTTTTGTACTATATGCTCAGCTGCAATATGCTATGAAATATGCTTACGTTTAATCGGTCCAATTAGAATACATATATATATAGTTGAATTTATTTCACCATAGAAAAACATTGAGCACAGCTATAATGCATATATTAATCCTTATTTATGATTTCTTGTGTACATATCAGGATATATATAGAAGGGGATTTTCTACACTGGCCACACCCACTATTGGTTAATTAATTAGCGTAATGTCGACAAGAGGAGGCATGTTTAGCATGAAAATAAAGGGTTTTTACGAAGCCCAGTATACCTGGCATGAAAAATTCAAGCTCACCTTCCTATCAGATTTAGCGCGCTGTACAACTCAAAATGCAAACTCGCACGGGCAGCGAAAGTCGTATCGCTTCTGGGAAATCGGCGCTGGCCGGCGCGTTAAGGAAAATGGTCGTACAACGGTCGCGCGCGCGCGCGCTCGCGGCGCTTTTTGCCGCCGGTGCGAAATTCTTTTCCGCTCGCGAGGCAACTCTCTAGTCCGCCCCAACGGCGCTCCAACTCCCGCAGAATGCGGTTCGCCCGAGTAGGCGCGCGTGCGCCCGAGGAAAAGAAAAAAAAAAAAAACAGCGCACGCGAGAAAGCGCGGCGGGCTAATCGGCTTTCCTCCGCGGGGGCGCGATGATCGGTGACGCTTCCGCGAAGCCGCCGCGCCCCTCGGCCGAGCGCCGGGGAGCTTGCGCCTTCGATTTTCCGTTGGCGGCCCGCGAGCCGCAAGCTCGATTGCACCGGGCGAAACGGGGCCGCCGCGGGCGATAAGCGGCTATCTCGGCCCTTCGCGCCCGGCTTATCTCCGCGGGCCGGGGATCGCGTGTCGCGGGTATTGTTTCCACGCGCCTCGTTTCGGCGGCGCCCGCGCCCGAGCCGCTGACCCAATTAGTGCCGCGCGCGCGCGCGCCTTTTACGCGTATATATGCGCTGCGCCCGGCGCGGCTCTCGCAGGAATCTGGCTGTTGCAACGCGCGCTGCCGGAAGGAGAGAGAGACGGATACGCGCGCGGGGAGGGAGAGAGAGAGAGAGAGAGAGGAGAGTGGGTGGAGGTGCCGCGGTTGGATCCGGCCGCGCTCGAGAAGCGATCAGTGCCGGCGCGAGTCTCCCGCGAATCGCGCTAGTGTCGATCGATCGATTCCTCGGGGTGCGTGCGACCCATGCGATCCCGGCGCCCCGCGAGTGCCAGTGCCAACTTTCGAGCCGGAGCTTTCACGCGCTGCCCCGCGCCCGAGCTTTTCTTGCTCCTCGCACATTTAGTATAGTCGTTCGGTTCCGGGCGATTGCTTTCAGGTAATTGCTAGGAGAGGACATGCTCGCGTATATAAAGCTCGTAATAGAGGCCGCGCTGGCTGTCATCTAGGGAAAAAGTACCTGCACTATTGAGCTATTATTGTGCAGTGAGGTAGCGTAATACATGGATCATTATGACATGCCATTGAGAAAAATATTGTGTTGTCGTAACTTAATAACGGACTGTTCCGATACACAGATAACGTGTGCAGGAAATATCATAATTTCGCACCTCCTTTTGAAATGGCCGCGTTAACACTTGTATAAATAGTCTCCAACTAACAACTAAAAAAAATAGACTAAGAAAAGTCGAATAGTGGTCCAACTAAGTCCATACGCTCGTCTCCTCGTTTGTCCTCTCACGGAAAATAATCCAGAGTTTGCTCGCAAGTCCTCCTCGGCGCTAAATCAACACTTATAAATAATTGCTTCTTGATTAAGAACTTGTGCCGCACGAGCACTCGACCGATTGCCGCGCGCTAGTCGGAACTGTCAAGCCTAAGCCGGTCTCGTGCCGCGAGGAATTCGCGACGGGGCCTTTAATTGAAACGTTGCCAAGCTAGCCGGTAACACCCACCCGCGGCCGTCAATCGCGCCTCGCGACGCCCCCGCCCCTCGGAATCCTTTCCGCATAAGGAGGGAGAGAGTCGTTGTATTTGTTTTTTTTTTTTTTCCCTCGTTATTTCGGCCGGAGCGGCGGCGCGCGGCCTCGGGCTCACATCCATCACGGGGGAAAATCCGAGGGCGATAGGCATCTCGGGCCTAGCCCACTTGCCCGCCCACGAGCCGAGGCCGCGGCGCTCCCGCTCGCCGCCAGGGTTCACCGAGACTAACGGCGCCCGCACCCCGAGACGGCCCTGATCATCGATGCACTCGCGTGCGCCCGATTGCCTCGCGGGGAGGAGCCCCAGAGCATTAACGGTTCCATTTGCCTTAATTGCCCCGGGCTTTTTTTCCGGGCGCCCCGTCGCTTAATTGGCGTGACAACCATGGGCCGTTTTATTAACCAACGAGCGGGGGTCGCTCCGCGGCGGCTTTCTCAATGTCACGATCGCGCGGGGGGACCGAGCCTCTTTTTTTTGTTGGTATTCGTTGTTTCCACGGAGGATTCAATCGCAGGGGCCGGTTTCAAGGTAATCTCGTGTTCACTTCAGACTGATTAGAATGAGCTGTGTAAATGATACGCGGACGCTTAAAAAACGAGGTTCAGCTGTACTATAGTGTGTTGGCGGCTGAATAAAGAATAACGGGTATCCATTTTATCACCCGTATCAGCTATCAAAATTACAGATTTTTTTAAATCTGATGCATCTACAGATTATGAATTGCAATCGTGTCCGCATATCTTGATACAAAAAAGTAGGATACATAAATCAAAAAAAAATGTTAATTAAATCTAACAATCGTTAATGTCGTCGTTGTAAAAGCAGTAAATCTTAGGATTATTCGATTATGCACGTGAACTCGTAAGTGTCGGAGATCCTTCGAATCTTCGATAACATTAGCAATCAATTTCAGATAACGCGTTTCTCTACCATCTGGTATGTGCTATTTACGAGGGAGATTTAGCAGTTACCCTTTACAAACTTTAACTACTCCGACTAGTTCTAACGTCAGCTTACACCACGAATGAGGAAATAGAGCATGCCGACTGTTACTGAATCGACTTTTAATTAATGCCGATGCCTCGCTAAATCATTGTAGAATTGTTACTCTATATATAAAGTTTTGCTACAAGTATTTAAATAATAGTTAATGATTGTAACTTTAGCAAAAGATACAATCGATTCATCATGAAGTTATATAGATATCTCTATAATCTAGGCTCTTGAGTGAGCCTCAATATTTCCTTAAACAGCTTGAGTGGGACTTTATAATTTGGTACAGAATTTATTGCAGATGTAAACGTTGTGTGTCAATATTAAAATTTTCTGCAGAACAATGGTTAAATGGAAGAACATTTTGTAATTATTTGAGACTTTTCTTGTAGTATTTCTCTTTACCCATCGCTTAAAATTTAAATAACAAAACACCTTTTCTCAAAGGATGCATCAAAAATGTTAATTTCTTTGCCTTAAATAGTCATTGACTCTCTTAGAAAAATGGTTCTAAAGATGGTGCTTCTATAACATTCGCACATTATGACTGATGCAGCTCTCTAGATTTTACACAAAGGCTTTCAAAATTTTTTTGTATAATAACGACTTTTGTAAAACTTTTAGATTATAATATTTTCATAAAATATCTAATTCCAAAGTATTTTTACCGGCTTAAATTTTCCTCTCTCATTTTTATAAATGTAGACATATAAAATGTGAAAGATGTATTCAGTATAATTATTTTCTGAAAACTTTATACTTCATATGAAATACAAGTTGTACAAGTGACATTGTTATATATTGCTGTATACAAATATATTTTTCGAAGTAATACGAAGTATAAAATATAACCAAGGTTAACTAATTTAACCAGATTTTTTAATACATATTTCACAAAAAAATCTTAAATTTTCTATAACAGTACATTTTTTGTTACAATTATTTATGTAGTACAAACCGGAATTTAGTGTGAGTTCTCCTGAAGTAGAAATATTTAAAATAGTAAATCAATAAAAGGTTGGGCTTAGAGTAGGCAAGGTTCCAAAAATTGTCGGCATTCTTGAAATGTAAGAATCAGCTGATACTGCGCCAACTGCATCTGCAGTGATGTAGGTAATCGAAAAAATAACCAAGAAATGTTGAATAATATATTAGCTATTCTTTAAGTTTTTACTTGAAAAATAAATAAAAACAAGTATATTATATGTCGAGTACAAAATTAGCAAACATATATTGGTATAAGTTATGATACATACGGCCGATGTACAAAATCTTGTGCAAATTATATTAATGTTTTTGTGTTTGTAAATAAAAGCTCATTAAAAAAAGCTTAAGGGAAATCGATGCTTATTAATTGCTAAGAAATTGAGTGTATTTTATTGAAAGAAACTTGTAGATGTATAGACACAAAAAGTTGTTTTTGCGCCATTGTGATATAAATTTTTTTTAATCAATCGATACAATCTAAATTAAATTATTAAAGTTAACCTTCTTTTCTGGATATAATTACTTATTGACCGTTTTGATATTATAGAAGAATATATACATATCGTTACATTATATGTAGGCTTTGCATAATAAATGTGTTCATCATAAAAAAGTAACGAAGGTAAAATTAGTCCTTGACCGAAAAGTTTTTCCAAGCTCTTTGAACTTGTAGTAGAGAGCTACGGCAGCATCGAGTTCACCAAGAAAAAGAGGATAGCAAGAATCGCCCATTACTCGGCCGATTCTAATTATGAAGTAATTGCTGACCAAGCAGTCCAATTTTCTAGCATCGTTCGCACGCCGTACGATTCAGGCTCATTTATTTACTTGCCTTCGCACGGCTCACGGACCTTCGAACACGCCATTCGCATCACCTACAGGAGTGCGGACAACGTTGACTTTTCCACTACTTTTTTTTCCCCTCCGTCAAAGCACCAATGCAATTTAAGTAATTTTAGCAAGCTTGCCGCGAGCGATTCCACAGGGATTGCCCGTTCCCTGACCAGGTCGATTTGCTTTTTCACCCGTGCGAGTTCCCCAACTCATTCGAGAAAGTCGGGGGGCGTTCCACCTCGCCATTGTTCGTGGATCGTTAAGTAATTGGGAGAGAGGTTGGCGGGATTTTTGGGTGACGCCCCGTTAAGTAATACAGGCAGTTGACGAGTGTGTGCAGGCGACGGAAATTATGCAAGTTGGACAAAGTTTTTTGATTCAAAAGACTTGTCAGTTTGGTTATGCATGCAGTTTAGTTTCGAGTACGTAACCTTTTTTAGTACGCCAATTAAGGACACCTATCTTACGGCGCATAAAAAATATTGTTTAGCGTAAATTATTAACGAATTATTACTATTTATGGAAAATTCTTTTTTGTAGTAGAATTCTTGACGAATCGACGTTTCTCTATTATTAAGACATACCTGTGCAGGGGTTGTAAAGCGAGGTTGATAAATGGTTCCAAGAGTAAAGGCACTTTATTCAGATGAAAAAATCGTTTTTTACAAGCTTCTGAAAAAGTGAAAGCACGCGGTGCGTTTTACGTTCAATTTGCTAGATACACAAGTCAAAAGTGACACAACAAAGAATAACAGGAACAACAACATCAACGAATGTATACAATAAAAGCGTAGGACGTGGTTAAGGGGATCGTCGAGGCAGGAGGTCAGAGGATTAACTTAAATTTAGCCTCGAGCGGATTGGCGATGGGATCGCATGCGGGGCGATTAGCGACGGCGCCCGGGTAGGGTTGCGCAAGGAGTGTAGCCTCGGAGACGTCCCTAATTGCCCCGGTTTGACGTGACAGATGCGCCGGGGCTGGCCCACATAGAGGGCGAGTCGCGTGGTGGAGGAGAGCAGGGACACGGGGACAGTCACGATCGGCGGCTCAGTCGGCGGGCCGCGATGGAGGAAGGCTGCTCGAGGCGAGGGCCGCGACGGCGGCGGACGGGCCGCTCCCGGCCCTCGACGGCGGACGTCGAGCGGTTCAGGTAGGCCGTCAGGCGGGCGAGGGCATCAGCTGGACCCGGAGCGAGGCGGCCGCGGCCCCGTCCACGCAGTAGGAGACGTGCATGGCGGCGGGCAGGTGGTCCGGCCCCTCGGCCAGGCTGATCTGCATGCACCCGGTGCGGTTGTGCGCCTCGGCGAGGTTGCGCGTCATCTGCACGAGCTCGCAGCGGTCCTTCTCGCTGAGCCGGCCCATGCTCTCCGCGAAGGCGCTCACCTGGGCGAAGTTGCTGTCCGCGGCGAAGGCGCGCAGCCGCGGGAACGCCCGGCCCAGCAGCCGGTAGAACTTGACGCTGCTGAAGCGGCTGCCGCGGACGGTGAAGCAGCGCAGCCTGCGGCAGCGCTCGAGGATGTGGGTCAGGTTGGCCGCGCGCAGGTGCAGGTCGAACGTCGAGCCTGATCGAGGCGAGAGCGAGATGAGAACGAGCCGGGTGCCCCGGCCTCCCGAGGCCCTACCTATGCAGTTGACGATGTGGAGCTCCTCGACGCGCTTGTTCGACAGGGAGATCTGGCGCAGGAGCTCGTCGCAGTCGACCCGGTCGCTGATGCTGATCTTCCGGAGGTGGGGCATGGCCTTGAGGTCGTCGATCACCTCGCTCGTTGTCATCTCGTTGTCCCAGATCTGCAAAGCCCTGTCCTCGTGAGGAGGGTGCGCGGGGGGAATGTCGGGCGGGGGGGGCCAACCTCGTAGAGCTTCCAGACGGTGGGCGCGCGCAGCAGGGCCTCGAACTCCGGGCTGACCTTGCGCAGGGCGAGGAGGTCGCGGATGCCCAGGTGGGTCAGGATCTCCAGGTGGATCTCGTAGGGCAGGCCCAGGAGGCCGGGGCCGGGCGAGCGCGGGGGCCAGGCGGCCTCGGGGCCCTCGCGCCTGCAGCGGCGCTTCCTAAGCCGCCTGAGCTCGGGCCCGGGCGCCGGCTGCACGCGCTCCGGACACTCCATCGGCGCGCGGCGAGCGGCTCATCGCGCAGCCATGCGCCTCCCGCTCTCCTGTCGGCGCGGCTGACCCGCGGGCGCGCCTGCAGCTCGATTTGGAGGTTGCCCTCCTCCCGGGAGGCCCAGCGGCTTCTGGCAGTCCCGTGAACCTGGCAGCGAGTGTCCCGGCGGCCGGGGGGCGGCCTCTCGCGGGCCCGCCAAATCCATGGCCCTCGGTGCTCTTCAGCTGTTTCGGGGCGCGCGCCTTTTCATCCGCGCCTCGCGCGCGCGTCTTCAGCGCAGCTTGCCATTTTGTTCCACGCTTGAGTTTTGTTTTTCTCTGGAACAGATTCGCTTAGTTTTAATGAATATCAGAGAAGGATCAGATGCATATAGAGCGAGACATAAACCGAACACTATTATAATACAGGGTCAGATGAATTCTTAACCGAGGCAGCACGATTTTCCTATTTTGGAATCTTTTTCATAGACTTCGTATTCTCCTGCATATGCAGGCGCGATCGCACCTAAAAGATATCAAAGTCGGCTGCACTTCCACTTATGCACTGGCTTCGCGATCCATACGGTACCCACCGTCGACGTGGCGCCGGACACGGTAGTCGCGGGGTAGCTTGGTCGTTTTTTTTTTTCCTTTCTTTTTGCGGGGCTCGAGACAAACGGCCCCGTGCCAACGACAGCGGCGGCGCCCACTAAGTAAAAAAGGGCCGCCGGAGATTTACGCGCGACACCGAGACGGAAGCGAAGAAACGAGTGCACGCGCGCTTAGCATACGGCCCGTTAAAAAGGAATTCGGCGCAAGCCGGCCGAATCCCTTATCGAGCGCGGCTCACGCGCGCGCGCTCAGCCGTCGCCACCGCCCACGCAATGGGGCCCCCGCGCCTGCAGTTGGCCGACTCGCTCGGCCGCCGGCTCGAGGGGGGGGCGCGTGAGCCGCCTGGCAATGCGTGAATCACCGGCTAAGCGGCTCTCCTTCCCCCGCCCCGCGATTTTCGCGCGCTGATTAGCCTTCACTCGCTGGTGATACACGTATGTGTGTATAGGCGCGGAGCAGCCGAGCCGCCCCGTCTACGTATGTATAATATGCTCCGCCCAATCGAGAATGTGCAATTAGGACAGCCGATGGCGCCACGTGTATATCGCGTGCGGCCGCCCTCTGGGTATATCCTCCGCGCGGGAAATTCTTGTACCTGGGTTGCGATCTGTATCGGACGGGATATAGTTTCGTTTCGATAATTGCGGCTATATACGGCTATAAGATCGCCGTGCAACTGTTTATACAGCGGATTTGGATAATTTGAGCCTTCCACGTGCGTATCTATTCTCCGAATGGCTTCCTGTTATTCTCCATACAGTCTTTCTTTGCTCTTCAACCAATTTGATATTGATTCATTACATTTGTGCTTTGTCCAGAAATAAACGATAATAATCAGCAAAAGAACTCTGATTATTATTAGCGTTCTTAGACTTGGATCGTTCGAAAATTTGTCAAAAATGACATCTTGACAAGTTTTTTGTTAACTTTGCAATACTACTTTAATTACCTACTTAACATTTATAATTTTATTGTATTTTTATCTTTTATTTTAAGCGCGATTTATGGCTTCTCATTTTTTCTGGACTATTGCAATACAATCAATACTGTACGTGCTGGGCCTTCGTGAAAATCGAGTAAATTTTAAATGAGTTTTGAATTTTTGAAAATACTTTAAGTATATAAGATTTAGGGGCTAGTTGTTTTGCAATGAGTCATAACAAACGTAGAGGTTATTTGACACGCAAAGTCAAGTTTAGGTGACCATTATATTCGCAGGCGGCGGGAGATATTTTATTCAGTCGGCGTCGGCTCGGGGTAGTGGCTGTCTGGTTTAACCGGGCCGCTTATCGGCCGGTTTTTACGCGAGACCGTTGAAGCTGCATACATTATCGAGGAGACGCGGAGGAATAGGAAATGGGCCGCATCCGACCGAGCCGAGCCGCCGGCCGAGCTTTCCCGCCCATTAGGGCGGCCGCCCAAAGGAAAGGGAAACTCGCCGCGGAAGCAGTAAAGCGCGAAGGAAAAGCGAATCGGCCAAGGCGGAAGGGCGCAGGTATCGATCGGCCCCCTCGAGGGGCCGGCTCGGCCTACCCTCGTGCCGCGCGGGCTCTATACACGTGTGTATACGTGCCCCGGAGGGTCGTCCCAGGGGCCGCGCTTGACCGACTCGGCCCGCGCCTCCGATCCCCAATCGCTCGCACGCGGTGCCGCGGGCGCTTATATCGCGTGCGCCGCTGTCTCCTCGCAGGGCATGACCGACCTATGCTACCGCGGGCGATTCGCGGGGGAACCCCCGAGCGGCCCCGATGCAAAAACGCACCGTTGCCCGCGCGAGCCGGCCGAGATAGGCATCGAGCGTAAAAGAAAAACAGGAGCGGGGAATCCGGGCAACTTCATCGGCGCCCCGCGACCGGCAGGGATACGTATGGGGAGGGGAAAGAAAAAAGCCTCGTGCGCGCAATCTGGCCGATCTCTCGCGGTCGGAAGTGGGATCTAAGCCGGGCCTAACGAGCCGATAAAGCGTAACCATGACACGCGCCGGGCAATAATACGAGCCGGCGAACAATAGCCGCGGAGGCGCCGCCGAACAAGTGCCAACGGGCGCGGTGTACATATATATATATATATATATCTCACGGGCGAGGCGCAATAACGCCCGATCTCGGATTCAATTCCCCACACATTCGCCGCGGTCGAGCTTGTTCCGTCGGCTCGGCCACCTGGGCACACGTAGCCGGGCTGTTTTTTCTCCGGGCGGGAGGGGCAGGTTGAGCTATCGGCGCGCGATACCGCGGAAAACAAAACGAGACATTGCGCTCACCGTGCACAAATTCACAACCTATGCGCGCTTCCGGCTAAGCAGGCTAAATCCACGGTATAACCTCGCTCACTAAGCGAACGCAAGACAATGCTGAAATTTAAGTGAGTTGGGGTTCGTTCGCCCGGTGACACGCGCCTCGGCCGAGCGTCGCGCACCATAAGAGATCTGGGCTCGAACGGTTTTCATAACCTGATCCATCTCGCCCGTCATCGCGGCCGATTCTCTCTCTCTCTGTGTGCGAACACAGCTCTGCCTCTCTCCCCCTCCGCCGGTCCCTCCCCTCCCTCCCTCCTTGTCAATTGGTTTAAGGTTAAGATTGGCGAGGCGAAGCGGCGCGACCACCGGGACCGGAGCTGCCTCGGGATGAAGCTCGGGTACTGGGGCGCGACCGCGGCCTATCTGCGCCGCTCTCCCTTATTCAAGCTCCGCGCTTTCTGCTTGCAGGTGCAGGATGCTGTCGCAGATGAAGGGCGTCGCCGTGGGCAAGCACGAGGGCAAGCGGCCGAAGCAGCTCATGTCCTCCTCGAGCCTCTCGGGCATGTCGCAGCTGTCCAACAGCAGCGAGGAGGCCCTCGAGCCCTTGATCCACAAGCCGCACAAGACCGACAGGTGACCGACCCCCCGTGGTTGAGCCGAGGGCCAGGCCTACCCCCCCTGCACTCGCTCGTTTCTATCATCGACCGATAAGCGCTCGCGCGCGCGATTTCTTGTCAGTTGCATCCGTTCCCAAGTTATATACTTTCTTTCAAAATCTTTCCTCTTTCCGCTCACGTGTTCGCATTGACGCATTGTCTCTTTTGTACTAAAAATAACATGTATACTTGTCAGAGTGCTTTTTCGCGTATAAAAATGCTTGAGAGATAAATTTACAACTGATACGTATTCAATTCAATGTATTGTCGGAAACTTTTGTCTATTATACTAAATTAAATTGAAAAATTAAAAAATCTATTGTACATCTTCATTGGTAGTTTGACGAAAATCAGTACGGTGTACTAAATCATTGAAAGAATGTTTGTTGGACTATTAATTGGTCCATTAATCAACTGAAATCTTCTAATTCACCAATTTAATTAGACGTAAACTCATTTACACTCCTTAACGTGATTTTCTTTGTACAAAGAAAAAATTCTAATTTAAATTTTAACGATGAAATTATTTAAGTGAAAGTAATAGTATAAAAAGTATAAGTATTTATCTCTATAGAAAACAAGCTTATAAATTAATCTTAATTCTTAATTCAGAAACATGATTACTACTCCAAAGCATTGATTGAATAAATTATTTTCCATTCAACTGACGAATATGTGCTTCATAAGCGAATTACATGAGCGACACGATCACGGAAGTGCTAGAAGCGTCGCTACGTGTGTACCAACGCGTTATTCGTGAACGTATGGAAAGCGCGCGCAAAGTAAACGTATAGGAAAAATGACGGGAGATTAAAGAGCAGGATCGACAGGCAGGCAAGCTCGGAGTTTCTTGACCCGCAGTCGCTCGCGCCTTTACTCGGCATTACTCACTAGGAGAGAGAGAACCAGTTTGGAGATATCCGTATCGCACGAATCAACCGCGGAACGGCTCGCGCGTGTCCACTTTGCCAGAAAAGGAGCTCGATAATTGATTAACGGCGCGTCGATCGGCTGGGCTTTCGACGCGTAGGCGAGCCGGCGGTAATGCCGCTCGCGGGCTTACCGACGCTCCCGGGGCCGGCGCGCGGCGGCGCCACCTGCCGGCCTCGTCGATCAGAGCGGGCGCGCGCGATAAGCCGGGACGCGGGCGCGCGACCTGCCTTACCCACGACCCCCGTCGCATTTTGAAAGCGCTCGTTTCGTAGAGGCGCGCGCAGGCCGGGCTCTCGCGTTTCGCGGAGGCGGCAATCGCCTCCCGGTCGCCGGCTTTAGAAAGTGGACAAATGTCAAGGCGGCCGCGGCGCGGGCTTCGATCTCGAATCATCGCACCGGTAAATCTCCATGTTGGCCGAGCGCGCAGCAGGAGGCGGCCGCCGGCCTCTCCGCCTCGGCGTTCGGAAAAATGCCTCTTTAGTGGAATTCCTCCGGCGTTGCCGAGCGGGCGGCTCCTCGGGGCTGATCCGGGGGTCGCGCGCCACCTGTCGCCGGCGGGCCGCGTCGAAATTTGCCGCGCCGCGGGACCTTCGCCGGCTCCCGTAAAAAAGCCGGGGGGGCGTCTTGGCGGTTCGCGGAAAGCCGCGCGGCGGCCGACCCCCGCGACGCCCCCTGATTTAGTGGCCGCCCAGGCGCCGACGGCCAGAGCCTCGGGGCGTTTTTTTCCCCGTTATTTACGGGCCGCGGCGCGGCTGGCTTTTCTCCCGGCGGTCCCGAGCGATGGGCTCTTGGGGACTGGGGCGGCCCTCGGATAAGTCCTCGCGTGGGCAGGAGGCCGCGTTGCGCAAAACCGCGCGACATTCACGGCTTCATTAATTGCGCCGGCGCAATTTATTGTCGGGCATGAAAAAAACTTTCAGGCTTTCGACGCGGCAGACTACTTTTATACTCTTGTTTCGAGTGACCCAGTCTTTGATATAACGAGCAAAAGTCCACTCGGCTCGGGGAATTTTCCCCAATTAACGCCGCGGCGCTCGGCCGTAATTCAGCGCGAATGAGTAATAAAAATCACATTTCCAACTGTCGTTTAACCTCGATTGATAAAATTGTTTTAAACCGCGCCCGGGAGAACGATGACCGGCAAGCCGCCGGCTGTTCGGTAACATTGTGCGCGAAAGGTAAATAAGACCAGGGGAAGGCGAGCCGCGGCGGGGCTTCGAGTGCCCATCCCCGAGCGTAAATCACCGAGGGTTTCTTTCTCGCAGCGGCACACCGGCCAAGGATAGGAGTCAGCAGCAGCAGCAGCAGAGCGAGTGGCTGCTGAGCAACCCGATCGCCGCCAAGTCCCCGCTGCTGAGGTTCAAGTGAGTGCGCGCGCCCCAGTCGCCCCGCTGACAACCGCGCGCTCCTTTACTGATTTCCCCGTGTGTCGCAGGTGCTCGGCCCTGTCGGAGCCGCCAGAGGACCCGCCGGCCAAGCAGCTGCACATGACCTACAAGATCTTCCAGACGGACACCAAGCTGGTCAACGTCGTCCTCCAGTCGCACGGCTTCACCGAGGTGAGTGTCCCGTCTCTCTCTCCGTGGGCTGCAACCGGGAGCACAGGTCCTGGGGGTGGGCGAGGGGCAAATGAGTCGAGGAACAACGGGTGTCTCTTAGTTTTATCAAGGTTTTTATTGATGATGATCGTGTTACAAAAGGTGTTGGCGGGTACGGAGGGAGGACCTGGAGCGCGAGGTCCCCCGGCGCGAGGGCGGGCAAGGCCGGGTGCGGGGCCTTGACCGCGGGCATAGTCCTTAGGGGTACGAGTAGTCGTAGAGTCGTGGCGGGGCCTGGGCCGTCTCCCGCCCCCCGTCGGCCGGCCCTCGGCTCGGTGGCGAGGGCGGCGAGGGCTTGGGCGGCGCCTCGGTAATACTGATGAGTTGGCAGTCGTCTGGCTCGGCCTACTGTATGCAGTCGCTCCAGAACCAGTGGGAGCCCGGGCACAGGTCGACGTCGAGGTTGGCCTTGGCCAGGGTGTTGCGCAGGGTGCGCACGCCCTCGCAGTCGAGGCCCCAGTTGGCGAGGTTGCCGATGCGGCGGAGGCTCGCGCAGTTCTTGAACATGCCGAGGACCGTGGAGGCCGAGAGCTTGCTCGCCTCGTACATGTAGAAGCAGTGGAGGTTGGGCACGAGGCTGTTGGCCCCGTGGCCCAGGAGCTTGTCCAGGTGGTCGTTGCCCAGGTCGAGGCAGCTGTGGACGTGGAGGGCGCGGAGGTCCGGCGCGAGGGAGAGGATCTTGGTGAGGGCGAGGGCGCTGACGGTCCGCCCGAGCTGGAGGCCGCGCAGGTGCTTGAGGGCCGGGGGGTCGGGCCCCGCGGACCAGACGACGCTCGCCCCGTCCTTGGTGAGGAGCCTGAGGTTCGGGCAGCTCGCGAAGATCTCCTTGAGGTCGAGCTCGAGCGGCTGCTCGCTCTGGGCGAGGCGGACGTCGAGCTCGCGCAGCCCCGGGCCGTGGGTGCGGAGGTAGCCGTAGAAGCCCTCGAGCCACTCCTTGTGCTGGGGGATCCCGTGGAGGCTGAGGGCCGCGACCCCGGGGAAGAGCCGCAGGCTCTCGGGCGGGTGGTGGGGCTCCGAGATGTGGAGGCGCTCGAGGGCGGGGCAGGCGCGCGCGAGGAGCTCGAGGCGCAGCTGGGTGGTGCGCGAGCTGCGCGCCTGCCGCAGCCCGAACCTCGTCCGCGGCTCGAGGAGCCCGCGGCTCATCAGCTCGACGACGCGGCCCATGTGGCCGTACTCGGCCAGGGACTCGAGGCGGGGCGCGTGGACGAGGGCCAGGAGGACCCCGGCGCTCGTCACGCCCGTGTTCGCGACGTTGAGGACGCGGAGGCTGGCGCAGAGGAGGCTGCGGCTCTCGCAGTGCTCGAGGAGGACGGCGGCCTGGCCCTGGTGGCGCTCGCGCTTCGGGCCCGCGGGCCCCGACTTGCCGCCCCGGGGGCCCCGGAGCCGCGCGAGGAGGCCCTTGAGCCGCGACCAGCTGGTGGGCCGGTCGCGCGCCTCCGGGCCCGAGGCCCGGTCGCGGAACTCCACCTGGAGGAGGAGCTGCTTGAGGCCGGCGTCGGTCACCTGCTGGGAGCAGCCGACGTCGAGGACGAGGAGCCGGGGGCAGGCCTTGCCGACGACCTCGAGGACCGCGTCGCTGGCGATGTTGCGCAGGGTCAGCCGCTGGAGGTGCTTGGCCCCGAGGAGGGCCGAGCGCAGGAGCTTGCAGTCGAGCCGCAGGAGGGCGGAGCGCGCGAGCTCGAGGGCCTCGAGGCCCTGGCCCTCCTGGGCCAGGAGCTTGAGGAGCGAGGTCTGGTGGCTGCACCCGTAGTAGCAGCAGAGGTTCACCTTGAGCCGCTTGATGTCCCGGCCGAGGAGGAGGGCCAGGAGGTAGAGGGGCGCCGGGCCGGAGATGAGGGTCGAGCCGTCGCTCGAGGGCCCGTAGAGCATGCGCGAGGTCTCCTCGATCACCTGGGAGCGGAGCCGGGCCGTGAGGGCGTTCGCGTAGTACGGGCGGATCGTCTGCTTGGCGTACGCGAGGACCTGGGCCGTGCTCGACTCCTGGGAGAGGACCTGGAGCCGGCGGCAGGTGCCGTCCAGGAGCTGGCAGACGCGCTGGAGGCCGAGGCCCTCGAGGCTGCTGGGCTGCCGGTGGCCGGGCATCGCGCCCTCTTCATTCGCTGCAAAGTTTCAAAGCACCGTTAGTCGCTTGCCTCGGCTCGGCCGGCCGCGCGCCGCTGGGGGGCTAACGGGCCCCCGGGCCCCCGGGCCCTGCGCCTCGCCGCCTAGGCCGGCCTCCTCCGCCAAAGTCCTCCAATCGCCGGCTCGCCGCTCTATCGGCCCTTGCCCGCGAGACCCGCTCGCTCGCGCGCACCACGAGAAATGCAGTCTGACGAGGCGCCCCGATAAACAAGCCGCTCCTACGCGCCGGCGAGCGGCCCCAGACCGCCCGCAGACTGCGCCCCGCGGGGGGCCGTAGATTCGCGGATCGCCGCCGCCCACCCCCCCTGACCCCTTTCCCAACGGAAGAGCTTCCCGCCAAATCGTGCTTTTTACGGGGGGCGCGGGGCGAGCCGCCGTTGCGCCAGTCTGTTTACTATTTTTACGGTCGTTTATCAAGCGCGCCAAGAGTTGGCCGGGAGGAGACGCGGCTGCTCTCCAGTTAGCGGAGGCTTGTTAATTTTGTCACTTATGCAAATGGCTTTCTTGCCTCATTGCAGCGATTACGTGGAAGCACTCGGCGGAGGCCTTGAACCTAAATAGATGCATTTTTGTCGGCTGCCCGGGCCTCTCGTTCCGTCCCGTTTTAATTCAGCGGCTCTTGGCGCCTCGCGCTTCTTTGGAGAGCGGCCTAAGGTCGCGCGCCGGCGACAAGGGGTCCGCGGGGCCCCCGGAAGGACGGGCCGGATCGCGGCCGCTGCGCCGCGCTTTTCGCGCGCCGGTTGCGCAACGCCGGGGGAACGGCGCGCGGCTCGCGCTCCTCTAAAACTGATATCTTTTTAATGAGGCCGCGGCGGTTAACCTTCCGTCGCGCGCGACACGCCGCCAGTGCCTGCCGATAAAAGTGACACGCGCCTATTGCGCAGCGCCGGTGGCTCATGGGAAGGGCGCGGCGGGCGCTGCCCCACTCGGGGAGGATCGGCCGATCCTCGGGCCGACTCGTCGACGCGCGCCGGCGAGCCGGCCCCGGGGCTTCCGCGAATCGCGCCCCCAGTCCCGAGTCCCCGGGGCCCGGTGCGACTATTGTCGCGGCCAAACAAAAACACAAGTTAGCCGGCGGCCGGCGACGGGCGCGCTTAATTAGCCACCGCCCTCGTGAATAATTCATCCCTCGGGCGAGAGGCGCGCGGTGTGCGTGCGGCCGACCGGCCGAGCGCCCGCCACCTGGGCCGCTTCCTGTTTCCTGAGCGGCTCGCGCGCCCCCCCCGGAGCCGCCCGCGGCCCGGGAGCGCCTGCCCCGGGCGCACGTACGCCCCGCTGATAGCCGCTATCGGCCGATCTCTTATTTTGGAGTCCGGCGCGCGCGCGCCCGGCCCAATCGCCCGGATAAAAAAAAAAGTTATTCCCGGTGCGCCGCGGCGCGCCTTTTCTTTCTGCCGAGGCGCGCCGGGAAATGGCGCGCGGCCCGACCGAAATAGCCGGCGCAGTTGGAAAGGTGCCGCGGACTCGTAATAAATCGGCCTAATGACTCCTCGGCCTTTTCCCGCTCGCCCGGCCCGGGGACGCTCTTTTTTTCTCCTCTCGCGCTCGCGCGCGCGCGCGATTCGAGGAAGGCCGGCTCTATCGCGCCCGCGCTTCTCCGAGTTTTCGTGTCCGCCGGGGCCGTGCCGATAGCGCGCCTCCCGGGGGGCACGTATTGCGCGCGTCGCAACGCCGTCGGGCCTCGGCTATCCCGTCGTTATCCGCGGCGGGGCGATCGGCCGGCCGACGCACCCCATGAGCGCTCGGGACGAGTTTGCGCGCGCGCGCGCGAGGCTTCCGCGTGCGGCCGTGTTGACAAACAAAGACGGCGCCGCCGCCGCCCGGAAGAGAGCGGGCGCCACGTGCGCGTCGGCTCCGAGGCGGCAGCTGCGCCGATGCGCCCGGGCCCCGGGGCCGTCACTTTCACTGGGGCGCGGGGGGGAGGCCGGGCCCGCGGCGATTAGCCTGGCCGGCGCCCAAAGCCCGGGCTTTTAAAATTAGCGCGCGGGCGGCGGGGCGCGGGTTACGCAAGGGCCGGTTGCGCAAGCCCTAGGGGCGCCCTGGCCCGGCCCCGGCCGGCGTAAACAAACGGCCATGGCGGCGCCGGGCGCATCGACCCGAGCGCCGCGGCCGCCGCAGCCGCCGCAGCCGCAGCCGCCGCCGCCGCGGGGAGAGCCGGCCGGAAAAGCGGAGAAAGCCCCGGCAAAAAGGAGGCAAGGAGGGTACACGTACCTCGGGACGCTGGTGAGCGGCGGCGGCCTGTCCCAGGCTGCGTCCGGGTCCTGCTCGTGGCTGCGGCTCGCGGCTGCCGAGGCGGAGACTCGGGCGGACTCTGGCCGGGCCTCGCGGTGCGCACTCGCCGGCGGCTCGGGCTAGACTGGCTGCGGAGTCCCGGGCAGCCGCGAGCCGGCCTCCCGCGAGACCGGCGCCGCCAGCCGCCGGCCGCCGGCCGCCGGGGGGAGAGCCGCGGCCAAGCGACCTCGGCGCGAGCGCCGCCGCCGCCGCCGCCGGCAACCGACCGCCTTCTCTTTCGCTGCGCGCCCCCCGCATTGTGCCGCCGATTGACGGACGGCCGGCGTGACGCGCGCGACCCCCTCAGCCTCCCGCGCGACCCTGGCCCCAGCCTTACCCTCGCGGTTCCCACAGTTCCTTCAGAAACCTCGCCGCCCGACCCTTTACTTTGATCGGCCAAAAAGCTCGGCCAACCTTGCGATCGCATTTACACCTTCGGTGCGCTACTCCGAATGCTATACTTCTTCTCTGGCGAGCCTCGCTCTTCTAAATATATTTTTGCCTCGCGATACGGCTAACGACGAATTTATTTACAGTTAGTTTATTTTTTAAACCTCTTCCTCTTGTTATTATTGTCACTCTTACTATTATCGTTTCGTTTTATTCACTTGCATCAATTGACAAGTGAAATAATAGCGTTTTCCAATGGTTTCGACATCTCGGGTTATTTGAATAAGTTGAGCGTGATGCCTTTAGCGCTATTTCTAGCCGAACGATTTCGTAAAGTTGGTTAATTTTAGTTAACGCGAGGAAAAAAATAGGAAAGAATCGGCTAGGATTTCCACCAGGGACGCGGGCAGCCTCGTAAAGCCCGAGCGAGTCTAAATGAAACTGCGCGCGAAGCCGCGGGCGATTGCTTCAGCAGCCGCGGATGCCGCGCCGTAAAGATTTATTCGCGATTCCCTGCGGCCGCGTCCCCGGGCGGCGCTCCTTAACCTCCATTCGCGCGTTCATCAAGGAGCCTCCGCGCCCACGCCGCGCGTCCGCTGCAATTAAGGGGCCCGGCGCTTTTTTTTTTTCTTTTTTTCCCCCCCCCTCTTTCCCTTTTCCTCCGCGCGCGGCTTGGCAGCCACTCGAAAAATAAAAGTGGGCCAAGCGTATGAGCCCGGTGCGTCGGCTGGGCCGCGCCCGTCCATCTCCTCCGCGTGGACGCGGCGCCTTTTGTATTAATAGCTCGAGTGCGGCGGCGGCGGCGCGCCGGTGTGAGGGCATAGCTAAACCGACCCCCCGGGGAGTCGCGAAAGAAAGCCGGCCGGCCGGCTCAAAAGAGCACTTGTCAAGGGAATCGCGCGCGCCAGATCTTTAAATACCGTATCATTTATTTATCGGCGCGGCGCGCGACGCCCGGCTATTTCGGGAGCGCCGCGAGGGCCTCCACGAGGTGAGGGGGGCGTCGACCCCTCGCGAATATTTTCGATTCGCGCCTTCCAACTGGCATATCCGTCGATAATGCAATCGTCGCGGCGGGAGCGGCCGACCGAAGGCGCCTTGGCTCGGACGGCGGGGACGGCGCTTTCCGGTGCGCGCTCCGCTTATCGATCCGCCCCGATCTCCATTAATATCGAGAGTCCCCCGACGACGCGGGCGTCAGTTCTTGGCGAATCTGCCTAACCGATCGCCCCCTTCTCAATTGGATTCCTTTCTAAAGTTCTCCTTTGAAAATTGTACCGATAAGCGGCGGGCCTCCGCGGCTGCCTATTCACATGTAAACCTCCCGGCTGCCATTTCCAATGTAGCGCACGTCTCGACGTTACCTATACTTTCATTCTTGCTCTTTTTACTATTTTCATTTAAAATAGATCGCTGTGCGCTTTTGCTTCGATTCTCCCTTTCGCCTAGCCGCAATAACGAACAATGTACATTTACAGGGTATGTAGATGCTGATTTTGAAAAAAAGAATAATCGCTTTACGAGCTTATGGCAATGGAAGATCGGTAAGGATCCTTTGAAACTTTGTGCAATTGGAATTGGTTGGCGGTTAACAGATTTATTTTACCGATCTTCTGGGTCCGGACTTTTGCCTACATTAGCATTTAACCGACAATTGACCAGGCTAATAGTCTACCGCGGAGAGCAGGACCGAGAACGGGACGTGTGTCAATCCAGTTTAGGCCATAGTGAAAAAAAAAAGGAAAATGTACACTCGGTTCGAAGAGTAGACGCGGCTCGAGGTATTGTTGTTCCCAAATATTCCACTGGCGTAACACAATATTTAGGGAAATCCATAATATTGGGCGTTCCCTCAATCTATCACGAACGGGCGGGCAAAGGAAGCTAAGGCGAAGGTAAACAAACGGAGGCGCGTTATAGGATACATAATCGAGCGTCGTGGGTGACTCACGCAGGATGAGTCAAAAGTCTCCCACACATGCTCCCCAATAGGACGCAGTGAAGTGTGTATCCAGGGACAGTATCTCCCCGTGTCCGGTGTCGAATCGTGCAACCGGCCGATTTATCCCCGGTGACTAGAGGATTAGCGGCAGATGGGCCGGGGAGGGAGGGGCCGAAGGGCGGGTGCCCCCTCGGCCGGCTGCTACTCGGGGGTGGGGCCCGAGCGCGGCCTCCTCGGCCATGATCGCGGCCCCCCTTATCCCGCGCGTCATCGCGGTGGCCCCGCGTGCGCCTAATTGCCGCCGCTAGCCTCCGCCGACAATGGCTTTGTGTGCCGCCCCGCGGCTTTCGGGCCCCCGGGCGAGTCGCATCGGGGCGAAAGTTGGTCAAGTGCACCGGGACGGGGCTGCGCGGGGGGACAATTTGCTCGCGCGCGCTTTCGCAAGCCAGGGGGGCCGCGAAGAGAGAGAGAGGGAGAGAGAGAAAAAATGGAACCGGCGCGCGGGCCGAAAATGCCGCGCGCGGCTAGGCCGCGGCCCAAGGCCGCTCGATCTCCGGCGGCCCGCTACGCCGATCCCCCCCGTAATTGTTCGCGCTTGGCAACAGTGTCGGTCTTATTGGAATAACGCCCACGTGCAGCGCGGGCCTCATTCCCGACAGCGGAGGAATGACAATTCCCCGGGCGCTACGCGGGTCCCGCCCCCCAGGGCTCTGCTCCGGTGAGGACCGCCCGCGATCCTTCCGGACGGATCGCACCCTTCGCCGCAAGGCCCGCCCGCTGTTGCTCCTGAAACGGCAGACTTTTCATCAGGCGATCGAGCGTGATTATTAGCGACCGGTTGGATATGTATCTGATTGAGCAAACGGCACGGTGTAAGCTAATCTCGCACGGAGACTGTTTACCGGTAGAAAAGTATGTAAAGCGCGTCCACGCGCTGTTGAGAAAGAGGAGGATAATAAGCATTCTCGCGTACATAAAGCCGCGATCCTGCCTTTGATTGCGCTCGAAATCTCGGGGATTTCCTCCGGGCTGCGCGGGCTGAATCGGCAAAGCCCGGCGGACTCGTGCGTCCCGCGGGGCTATTTCCGCCGCTCCGGCGATCATCGGCCACCTCTTGGGGAAAAGCGGGGGCGCCTCTCGTCGTACGCGCTATCCCGTTGCGCGCGAACGGCACCGGCCGCCCGTTAACCATCGGCTGGGCGCGCCGGGCCCCGCTAGCCCGGGAAATTTGGCGGGCGACGGAGCCGCGGTTTTCCCCGGGGCGATTGGCATGCGAGCGAGGCGGCCCCGGCTGTCTTTTTTTTTTTTATTTTTTTTTCGTAACGCCGCGACCGGCCGCGCTTGAAAACAAGCCGTATCGCGAGATCGGCCCGCGCGCGCGCGCGCGCCGCCCATTTGACTTGCATCCGTAGGCGCGCGGAATCCTTTATTATTCTAATTGCCGGCCGGAGCGCGCGACGATTTATCTCTCGGCGTCGCGCTCCGGGAATCGGCCGCGCCGCCCAATCGCGTATACAGCAGGCGTCCGCTTAAGCGGATCGGAGCGCCGATATATACCCGGCAAGCGGAGATCGCTCGGCGGACGGGGCCCAAGGCCGTCGAGGCCCGGGCCCTCGCTCTCTTCCGCCCTCGAGCAAAGAGTCCATGTGCTCCGAAAAACCGGCCGATTTTTAGGATCGCCCGTGGGACGCGTGGCAGATGCCGAGCTGCAAAAGAAACGCTACAACTTCAAGAAACTACACTCTAATGTAGTATAATTAAAGCCGCTCAGGAGCACAACAATGCATTGGTAGATCACGCAACTAATGCATACGTATTTTTGTACCTTTTTTTCATTTTTATTTAATTAGTCAGATTGAAGCTCTGATAGATGCTTTATATAATGGTCTCATTTAGATTTTCTATTTTCGAATCTCTATACTCGGAAAATTATAATACTGATAAATTAATACAAATTGTAGCGCGTTATGCGAATAAAAAATGACGTGAATTCCTTTATCGGTATAATTTATAGTTTAAACCAGTTTGGACCTCTTGCGCCTAATTTAATATAAACTGTTTTTATCTTAGTTTATATACTTTAGACTTTTGGTGTCAGTCTCGAATATTATGTTATTGCGTCCACTGGCTCTTTTTATGCAGTATTTAACTTGAAAACATTTGATTAACGCGTCCTCTATAAAAGCTGGCCAATGTTCCAGCAGGGTTAACGCTATCGCGGTAAACGGCACAAAAATGGGTCTCCGTAATTGGCTGAAAAGAGAGCAAGAACCTGGCATTGTTGAAGTTGCCGCGGACATATTTTACTCGTGACAGTCCTTACGTCGAGTCACCTAATTATCCCGAGTTTTATAAATTGCGGGCACGATTTCGTAACTCCGCGTAGCGAGGTGGCCCTTTCGGAGAGCGCCTCGGCCGCCGAAGGGACCGTCCGCTTCGGCGCGCGCGCAATTTTTAATTGTGCGCGAGTTTTTTTTTTCCCCCCCGCTCGGCCGACAGCTCGTTCGCGCGAGTTATTGAGAGTTGAAGTTCAGTTTTGACGTCACCGTGACACCGTTCCGCGCGCGCGCGTCGCTCGCGCGGGATTGTTTAACGCGTACATCACTTTTAATTTTCGAGATTACCTTGCGCGCGCGATTTAAAGCGATGCGCGCGCGCGGCCGCATTTTTTTCCTCCCGCCCGCGGCTAATTGCCGGGAGAGCGAGGAGCGGGCGCTGACTTTAAATGAAGCCGATACTCAAACAAACCGCAAGCGGGGCTTCCTCCTTGTTTTTTTTTTTCCTTTCCTCCCCCCCGCGCGCGCTCCCGAGGCCGCGGTCGCAACAATCGGCCGGCGGGGAGAGCCAAGTCCCGCCCGCGGGACGTTAATCTCGGGCACGCCGAGTGGAAAGAAAGTCGTTGATGAGGTTAAACGAACGGTTCGGCGATCGCCTCGCGCATAAATCTGCCGGGCCAACTGTTCGGCCGATCCGCCGCGGCATAACTCAGGCTCGCTCGGACGCATCCGCAAGCGAGGCATGATCGGCACCCGGCGGACCTCCAGCGCACCCGACGCCCGATCCTCCGCGCTCGCCGCGTCCGGAGGTTATGTTCGCGACCGCCGGCGATATCGCGCTCTTCGCGGAGACGGCCCAATCGGAGAAACGCAGGCTCCCGCGGAGGAAGGTGGCGCGCGGTGACGCGGTGCACCCGCTGACGTCAGGGCGCGCCGCGGCCGACCCCCCGGGGACCGGGCCTCGCCCCCCCCCCGCCCCCGCGGCGGCCCGTTGCGCAAAGGCCCCATTACGGCTTATCGCTCCGGGGACGCTTTACGCAAGCGGTCCGGGGCCGCTTTTCCCGCGCGTACGTGAGTCGCCGCGCGTACGCGGAACCCGTTCCCCCGGCGCGGCGCCCCCGGCTTTTCGGCCGATGCGCCGCGGGGAGTCGCAATGATAAGCCGGACGTTTTTTTCTTTTTTTTTTTTTGTCCCCCCCCACCGGCCGATGAGTCCTCGCTCGACATATTATCGCCGACTTAGCATAAGTGTCGAGCGTCGCGGAGGTAATTATGGCGCGGGTTTTCCTCCTTCGGAAAATTTGAACGAGGTAATGTGGGCGAATCGCGGGGCGGCCGGGCACCCGCCGAGGAAAACACGCGGCTCGCACCGCGGTACAATGCGTCCCACCGAGCATAACTTGTTCTACTTGACGGGAGCCCTCGAGCTACCCGCCTTTACTTTATCGCTAATAACCCATCGGCTTTCAGGCGTCCTCAAGTGCGCCGAGGGTCAGATTCGTATTTCTCCCGAGTCGCCATCCTCTGTTAGGATTAAAGGCCTGAAAATTAAACTGCACGAGATAGGCTCGCCCGCGATCCTTTCGCTTCTCCCCGGCGCTTCGCCCTCCCCTTCACTCGCACCCAATTACATCGATTGTTTTCTTTCTAGGTAGTCCCTAGAAATAGAAAGTACAAGCTGTTTTCCAAGTTGGTAAGCAAACATTTTGAGCGAATAATAATCTCGCACCATTGTCGAACGGTCCGCGAGCGTTCCACATCTTGGCACCGCGCTCGGGCCTCGGGGAGAAAAACCATCCGGCGAATTCCTCGGGCGTTTACGCAGGCACAGATTTCAAGTCAAACAAGCACTATCACAGACATCGCTTGGGCTGCAACGACATTGCCGAGAATTTCGTTGTGGCCGCCGGCACTAAGCGTACACGCGTATGTATATAAGCCGCAGCGCGCGTTTACTTTCATTACCTCACCTAAAAAAAGATGAAAGAGAGAGAGAGAGAGAGAGAGAGAGAGAGAGATGGGGAGGGGGTAGGGAGAAAGAGACAAAAAAGTGCACAGAGAGGCAAGAAAGGAGAACACAAGGCGGCGTCCGTCTTATAACTCTGCAGCGCCGTGACGCGTATATAGGCGTACTTGGCGTTCGCGAACAAAGAACTTCCGAATAGTAGTCTCTCCTTTCTTCTTCCTTCTACCGGTTTTTGTCCGCCCTCCTCTCGTTTGATGGTCTGCGCTCTGGCGAGTGGAAGAGCCTCTTTGCATTCGCCGAGGTTACAAGCCTGTGTCTTCGACTTTTCAGCGCGCGAAATGACCGTTTCGCGAATTTCTATTATTCCCAGCCGAGAGTCTCGGAGCTGTTATTGTTCCTAAAAAGCCAAGTGTACCTCTGTTCCATAGGTGTATCCTCTCTCGCGCGCGCCTCGAAATTTCCAGGCGGACGAAAGCGACATTTTCACCCGGGCGAGGCTTGAAAATTCGGCACGGGTCAACCGGTGCTCACCTCGCGCACGCGACGAGTCCTAAATAATTTTCCCCGCGTTAGCGCCGGCGATTCGAGCAGCGAGTCGGCGCTGCCGATTGGGACATTAGCCGCGGAAGGAAAAAAAAAAAAAGGCCCGGGAAAAACAAATCGGCGCGAGAGCCGCAGCGGCATTCCATTGCGCAGTGGATTTTTGGGCCGCACGATCCGCGCATTTGAGCGGGGCAATTGACCAAGGCTCGGCGCACGTGAGGCTACAGAAGCGCAGGCACCGGCTTGGCAGCGGCGAATATGCCCGCATGTATAATACAAGAGGCCGCGGCCGAAGCCGGAGCGCCTAAACCCGCGCGCGGCGCCGACGAGCGCGCCTCGCCGATGTATATAGCCAACACGTGCGCGGGCTCGCCCGCGCGTGTGAGTGGATGACCTTAGGAGATCCGTGACTAAAAAGCCAAAGCCCCGGAGCGGAATAGAGAGAGAGTCGGCGGCGCGCGGGGGGAGCCGCCGAGGCGCGTCACAGCCGCCGCGCGTTTCCGCATTGCGCCGCCGCGGCCGCGACGCCGCTGCCGCTTCTCCCGGATGTGCCGCGGCAGGGCGGCAGGTGCGGGAGCGGCCTAACGGCCCCCTTACGGGGAATCCCCGATTTCTCTCTCTCGCTCTCTGGCTCCCTCCGGTGCAGAAAAAAAAATAAAAAAAAAAAGGCCGCCCGTGAATAAAAAAAAAAAGTGCGTGTGCCGGCGCGGCCGATCTGGTTTGAGCCAGATCCGCCTGGATGGGGCGCTGCATCGCGCCGCAGGCATTGTACGCGCTTCGGGTTCCGCGGAGATTGGAAAGTTGGGCGCCGGAGGCGTCGGCCGCGCGCCGCCGCGGCCTTTTTCGCAACGCGCGCGCGCGCGCTTAGTCCTCGGGGGTGGGCTAGCGCCGACTGCTTTCTTTCGCTGGCGCTGCACAAGTCCGCGGTGGGCCTGCCGTGCCGGGGCTATTGGAATTCGGTCGCTCCGTACGCGGCAATTATTGACCGCATCAGCGGCGAGTCGGCCGCGCGCCCCGCCATCGACCGAGCCTTTCAATAATTCTTACACTTGTGGGCTCGAGCACCTTTTTTTTTTTCTTTTTATCGAAACGCTTGAAGGGGCACTTGTTGGCAAGCGTGATCGACAACTTGGCTACCGTGCCAACGGCCGTCTTATCGGAAAGAACGCCACTCGGCTTATCGGCCGATCAAATGTCTCGGTCAAACTCTCAATCTCGAATCGGGATCTAGCCGTATTAATAAGCCCCTGGTACGCCGCGCAGACGTCGTTTAGCGTTTAGAAGCAGGCGTCGTTAATCCGCTATTACCCTCTTGTCACGAATACGCCGGCCGATAAGCTTAAACGCCTCCGCGCGCGTCAACGACACGGCGCCCGGGGTTTTCCTCGTGCCTCCGAGACACAAAGCTCCTAATAATACGGCGCTATAGGTCCCACCGTCGGCTTTGTTTTACTTTTTGCGCCATAACAGGCCGCGCGGTCCGGAAGGAGGAAGCCTCCTTGGTGCGCGCGCGTAAGCCCGGGCGCGCAGGACCGAATTCGGCTACGTGAGATGCCACGGTCAATAGCGCCTCGCGCGTGCGGATTATACCGTCACCGTCTCGCCAAAAAGGAGCGCGGACAAAAGACAGCTAGGTTGGCGTGGGCGCGGGAGGCCGTGCGAGGGCACACGTAGCGTCTGCACGCTTTTCGTTTTCTGTCCCCGGCGCTTTATATGGATCGGCCGCGCGGAATCGCCTGCGGCCTATCTGTCGCTCGTCTAGAGCCTAAGCTAATTATACGCCGACGGTGCGGTCCCTTCCGTTTGCTGCCGCGCGATCTTCGGCCGCGAGCGCGTGACTTCTGATGGCAGATTAGATGGACGCCGATAACGCGCGAGACGCGGCTGTTTTTCCCGCGAGGATCGGTTAAAAATAATGACATTAAGTGTCGCTGCGCACACCGGATGCATTGGGCCGTCTGCTTTTTCATTGTCGTCTCGTGGTCATTACGAATTGAATCTTAAACGGGCTTTTTGAATAGTTATTACCTGATTTCTCAGGAAGGTGTTTGCCTAAGCGGCTATATAGTTGGAAAACAACAGTACATCCATTGGATTATATTGTTAATTTAGGTCTGACGCAAGTGTCTAATAAAGCCTGTGTAAATACCGTTATGTTTACCTCGTCAATTGATAAATTCGGTGTAGTGCAATAATCCTACGATTAAAAGTCGTCTAACTTTATTTAATAGTTGTCTCGGAGTTGACCCAGAGCTGCGTTAGTGCAATATCAATTATCATCATAGAGAGGTTTTCCACTTTTTTTATAAAAGAGAAAAACTGAAACAGCGATAAGATCGTTGATACTTAAATTGTTATGTATTTACCGCCACGATCAAAGGTAATGTTACGGTCCGTATAACATGTACAATTTTTCTACATTTTACACGCTCTTCAAATGCATGTATATTCTCGATCTTCCTTGGCACGTACAACTCCTTTGACGTATCATATATTTCACTGGTATATTTATTACTCTATTAACATGCAAATTATGATCATAAATAAAAAAAGACTTTTGTCAGACGTTCGAGTGAGACGTTTGTTTTATAGTAGACTCGTGGTAACTTTTCATTCTCTATGAAATCGTGTATACATATAATAAAAGAAGCAGAGTACGATTTTAAAAGTTGTGACGGGCAGACACACGTCACAAAGTAAATTGCAAAGATGTTTAAAGATATTCTCGGATGAATATTTATTGTGGAAAATGTGGAATGTCCTTTATTTTATAATTGATAGTTAAACCAACGCATTAAATCTTGTAAAAAATGAATCTTTATCACAAATTCGATCAGGCAGTGTATTATTCTCGCGAAATGATACCATGAGGTTGAAAAAAGTCGAAAACGGCATTGCGGCGCTTACCATTTTCTGTCTGTACATATTGTAATGCGAGGCGTAAAAAGTACTCGCGGGAGTAAAAAATTTTCCGAAACCAGCTAGAAAAAGGTGTAATTGTTGCAATTATATTGGATGTTGCAGAAAAAATTGAAACCGATTTCCAGAGCGCAACTATCAATGAACTCGTCTATTCTTCTAACTTATACATAAATGTATCACATGGCCGCTCGCACATTCGATCCTCACTCGATCTCCCGGGAAGAAGTCGAGGAATCTCGAGCTGAGTGACGTGAAAAAAGGCAAACAAAAACTGGTTACGTAAAGCCGTCGCAGCACACCTTGGCGAGGTGTAGCGAGGCGCGGCGATATTCGGTCGCGAGAGCGAGCCGCGGCGAATCCCAATAAAATGAAAAGCCGACGAGACCGGGTTTTTGCCCGCGGCCGATAATAAAGACGCCCTTCTCTCGCCCCCATGCGCGGCGAGGCTGCGCGGGACGGGATGGGGGGGCATAAAAAACGAGGAGCGCCGGGCATAAAGTGGGTGCGCGCGACCAATATCGTAAATCCTAGCTCTCGTCCAGTTCTCCGAGGCTAACTAACCGTCCGGATTACGTACGACGCTCGAAGCGCAATCGCGCACACTTTCTTGCGCGTGCGCGCGCGCGCGTGAATCCGTGTAACTGAGCCTCGCGGACAATACGGGTTTTCTCTCCGCGCGCTCTTCCTGCGCCTCGCGCTTTCCCGCGTCTGATACGCTTCGGAGCTACTTTGCATTTCAATGTAAATATTGTCCAATGCATTGTGTCCGTTGTCGTAATGATACGCCGTATGAATAAACGACCGCTTCGAAGGGACTGTACGTGTCTGATTTTCAATCGGAGAAATCGGACAACTGGATTAACTTTGTTAATTGTGCGCGGAACATTGTACTTCCATTGTTTACGCGCCTGATTTAATTCCACGGCGAAAGAAAACGTAAAGAATCGCGTCCTCCGTTGTGCGCGAGATAGAGCATTGAAATACGGTACAGCCATTGGGCACAGTCCAACTACTACCATAAATACTGAATTTTTAATAAAAAATAACCTCTTGGTGGCTGTTAATTGTGTTGGGATTTATTGAAAAATGACGATGGAAGCGCGCGGCAGTGAAGAGTATAAATACAGTTTATTGATTAAAAAATGAAATTCGTTTGGTCTTTGAAGGAGCGTATAAATAGTGCAAAGCAAATTTTATTCCGCATGTACGATAATTTTAAACACATGTACTAAAATACACATGTTATATTTCTCGATAATTATTTTTATGCGGTCGATGAGCGAGAATTTGGTCACGATCCATAGATAGCTGCAAGAATAATAAGGACGTCCTCCAGAATAGAATGATAACATTATTATTTTCAATAATAAATCGTGAATTTATAAACATTCGGTATTATTATATCCGCTGTACGTGTCGAGCCATAAAGTACTTATTTAACGGGGACCGTTCATTGTATAAATTGCACATTTAAAATAAAACAGTGAAATCGCTCGGTTGTGCAACAATCAAAATTATAATTGAAAAAAGGCGCAGTAAATACTATGATTTATTGGCACGTTTCGACACACGGTTTCATTCGTCTTTTTATCTTTTTTTCCGAAAGAAAGCGGCAATCGGGAATGGGCAGAAGCGAGTTTATCGACACGGGTGTACACAGGGGAGAAAAAAGGAAGCAATTACATTGGTCGGCAATTGTTTTCCATTATGCTTCTTTGCCCCCTAACAAAGAGGCAAGAGGCACGTGCGTACAAGAAGCTGGCCGTAGCCGACGGCGCACAGCGGCAAGACGCGTGACGGCGCCGGCGCTGAATCACGCGGCCGAGCGCGCCAAGAGACAATCAGAAAGCAATCGGGCTCAAGTAGGACAATTAGGGAGATTGGAGTGGTCGGGGGCGGAGGGCCCGTAACGCCGCTCCCGGCCGCTGCCTGGCGCTCGGCTCCTAAAGCCAATTGCGGATTATTAAGCGCGAGCGCGTCGCTCGCGGAGAATTCCGAATCTATGTCGAATCGATTTCCCTTCGGCGGCGTATGTGTGTCGGCTTTCGCGGCGATTGTGCGCCGGCTCCGCGACAATGGCCGCGCGGCCCGATCCGCCGCGGCGGAAATGGCGCGCGCGCGCGCGGGGAGGAAACGAGGCGAGGCGGCGGCTATTCGGCGGGCGTCGCGTGGAAAGCGCGGGAAGTAGTCCGCCGCGGGGGGCGGGGCCGCGGCTCTTGCGCAACCCGAGAGAGGAAGCTACCGCGCGCCCGGCCCGCCGGGCAAAGGCTTTCCCCCAATCCCGGGGTGGGAGGGGCATCCATAAGGAAGCGGCCTTTTTTTTCCCCGGCGGCCGGCCAATTAACCAATCGGCTTCCTCAATAAAACGTTGATTAGCCGATTTTCGTAACGAAGGCCGTTCGCCTCGCGGATAACGGCGCCGCGGGAGCTTTCGCGACCCCCGCCTCGGGGCCTTAACGAGCCGCTTGCGCAACGAGAAACCGATCCCTCGTAAGCCTGCCGCGTAACGGGGGCGTAACGGGGGCGTAACGGGGGCGCTCTCGCCGATACATCCCAAGCGGAGGCCCGTTGGCTTGTTGTTTCCACGGGATTTTCACCCGGTCAACAAGAGCAACCGATAAAACGCGATGAATAAATACAAACGTCATGCATTTATTCATATTTTTGCATTTATTTTTTGTGCATATATTAACATCGTTTATATTTATTTACCATGTATTGCAAGCCAATTTTTAATAGAACCAAAACAATTTTTAATTATGTATTCATGCAACCTTGGTTAAAAGAAATTTAGACCGATTCCAAATGTTTAGTTGTAACTTCAATTTGCCAATTGTGTTCCAATTCATTGAAATTAATTTAAATAAACTGCACTTTCATTGATATTCCTTTACTGTCATTGCGTTAAACTCGACTGGAATATAGCAGTGAATTTGCAACTGCCAGGTTTTAATAGTAATTTGTCATTTTTAGAGAGTGCGCAATTTTTAAAATCACAGAATATGACAGTTTTTCAATTGAACAGTCCCACGCTATAAAACGGAATCAGAGATAAGCGAATCAGTGGAGCAAATCGATAGACCTACACTGTATCGATAGTAAAATTTTACCGATATTATCAGGAATGCGCGTGACATTGACTAGCGTTCTATAAATAATTTCCACGTATTATGCAGTGCGTATATTAGCTGGGTTTGTAAACAATAAATGGAGCGAGTGGAGTGCACTCTATCCTATGAGCGGGTCCCACCCGATTGAAGCCCAGCCGAGCTCGGAACAGGTCGCGATCGGTCGGGTCCGTGGGCGGGAGGGAGGGTCGGGCGGGCCCCGGGCCGCGGAGACAAAAGCAGATATCGGCGGAGAAAGGCCGCGTTAGAATGCGGCCTTGATCGTCGCGGCGCTCGTCCCTCCCCCGAGTCGCGGAAGCGGTTACGGTGGACGTGACGGCGGTCGGGCCGTTTGGAGAAAAAGTGAGCGCGCGCCCGCGACGCCCTTGGATTACAGTGTCCGCCTCATTGTTCGCTCGGGCGAGCACGGCTTCCTCCTCTGGTGACGCGCGGGCGGCTGCCCTTGAACCGCGCGGCGCTCGCTCTCGCGGCGTTGCGCAAGGCTTTTCGGAGCGGGCGTCGGTGCACCGCAGCCGCGCCCTCAAGGGGAAAGTCGATAAGGGCGGGGGGGCGCGAGGCCGCCGGTGAGCCGACCTCGCCCCGGGGAAGAGGCCCCAGGACACCTCGACTGACCGCCGCCCTCCTGTTCGCAGGTCTCCATCAACGAGCCGACGTTCAACATCCTCTGGATGGGCAACCACCCGAAGCCCGACGTCCTGCGCAACCTCCTGCCTTACCAGAAGGTCAATCACTTCCCGAGGTGAGTCGGGCCCCCCCGTCTTCTCGCGGCCCGGCGGATTATGCAGATCGGCGCTCGGGCGCGCGCGCGGGGAAAAGCCGTACTGCGCGCGGCTTCGGCTTTAGTGCTCGTTTGTATACACGAGCACGCGGGGAGGGTTCGTTAAACTCGCGCTCGCGCCGGCTTGCGCGTAAACAGATCGATTCCGCTTTGCCGGCTCGCCGCGAGCGCCGAGCGCCGTGACGCGCGCCGCCCGAGAAATTAGGCGCTCGCCGCGTCTTCGGCCGAGCCGCCGCCGCTGCACCTGCGCCCGCGAGCCATCCGCGGCTCCTGCGCGCCGCGCTCTAATTGGGCACGCACGCATATTACGTTCTTTTTCTCCTTTTTTTCCTTTTTTTCCTTTTTTTCATGAATAAGTAAATATACGGAAGTCGTTAAGTCCGCTAACTATTGTGACGCACTTTTATTATTGAATTTGACATTGTGACGTCACGGTGTACTAACCTATCGCCGCGGTTATGTTTCTTTTTCTCGGCTGTTATATTGTTTGATTGCCCGCGGAGGAGGAAAAGCGCGGAAAAAAGACGCGGCGGCCGTTACGAGCGTAGGTTTATCAAGCGGCGAGCGTTAATGTACCTTTTACGCTCGGCACAGGCAGCCGATCGCCGCTGAAAAATCTCCCCGGGCGAGGAGCAAGAGCCTTCCCCGGGAATCGGCAGGTACGCGGAGCCGCGCGCGGCTTTCTACCTGGGTTTCTTTCTTTTTTTCCGTTTTTTTCCGTTTCTTTCCGTTTTTTCCGTTTTTCCCTCCCCCCTTCCCTTTGCCCCGAAAGCGGCAGCGCTCGGGAAAGCCGACTGACCCTCGGGCCTGCGCAGGTCCTACGAGATCACGCGGAAGGACCGGCTCTACAAGAACATCGAGGCCATGCAGCGCAGCAAGGGGATGCGCAACATCGACTTCATCCCGCAGACGTTCGTCCTGCCGAACGAGTCGCGCGAGCTGCTGCAGGCCCACTTCAGGTACCGCGGCCTCTGGATCGTCAAGCCGAAGGCGAGCTCGCGCGGCCGCGGCATCTACATCGTCAACAGCGTGAGTAGCCCGCGCTCTCCTCCCGGCAGATGCGCGGGAGAGAGCGAGCGGCCGCGCGGCCGGGGAAAGCCGCCGGGGAAAGTCCCCGCGCGAGCGCGCGCGCGCCTCCTTTAGGGCCCGAGCCGGAAGCCCGGCCGCGACGCATTGTAATATCCGGGAAAGCGCCGCTCGGCTGCTCTTATTTATTCGGAGGCCGGCCTCCGCGCTGCAAAAACCCTCCGGCCCGTGTGTATATATGCATTATTCCCCCGTTGCCGGATTTCTTCCTCGGCGCGGCCGAGCCCGAGCCGTTCACCAAAACGGAAAAATGCCTTACGGCCGCGGGCTGCCTCCGCCCGAGCTCGCGCCCGCCCGCCCACTCCGGCCTCTTTGCGCGGTCTTTCAGGGAGACGCCCGCGCGCGGCCGACTGGTCCCGGCCCCTATCTACTGCGCGCCCCCTTACCGCTCCCTTGTTAAGTCCTATCAAATTAATTAGATTGGAGCCTCGAGCAATATGCAAAGCTCGGTGTGAAAAAATTTCATTGCTCGCTAAATTGATTATTTAGAAAAAATGTTAGCTTAGCCTGAAGCTCATTAGTTTTTGCCGACCGCGGCAATAAAATGTATATTACATGATTGCTTAGATAATGCTCGACCTCGCAATTTCAGTAAACTTTAACAATTCCGAGGTCGCGGATCGAGCGTAATAATTTGCCCATCTCTTAGGGTTTGTATCCGCGTAGCGCGTAACTTCGTACGCCTACATAAGAATATTCCCGAACAAACGTAACGCTAATATTTTTTAACATTTATCTTTATTGCTCAATTTAACTGTAAATTATCTATATAATTAAAGGTTTTTCCATTGACTATGGATTTCCCGATACAAAGACTCTCTAGCTACAATGAAAAAACATTAATTTCCTTTGACAATTATACCGGCATAATATTAGTTAATATATGTAGTTTACTTGTTTACTTGAAATTCAGTTGCATCTTATACAATAGGCTGGCGCACATGATTATTTAGCCATTATTTTCTTTTTATCTATGTATCATGTAATAATTGTAACAAGTCAAATAAAAAATATAATTTGCGTCCTTAACTGTGAACATAACATTAAATCGAATTATAATTTGATAGCAGGCTTACTTTGTGCCGCGACGGCAAAAATCTCGCCTTTGATAACATAAAGTGAGGGTCTTTACTTTTGTTTCGACATGTAGCCGGAAAAAATCTTAACGGACGAGTCCGTGATCGTTGCTCAGTACATAAACAACCCACTGTTGGTGGACGGACACAAGTGCGACCTACGCCTGTACGTGTTAGTGACGAGTTACGATCCGTTAATAATCTACCTTTACGAGGAGGGCCTCGTCAGGTTCGCCACCGTCAAATACGACGGCGGTAGTCAATATATCTGGAATCCGTGCATGCACCTCTGCAACTACAGTATCAACAAGTTCCATGTCGATTACGTCAAGTGAGTCTCCTCTTGGTTGCCGAGTTTTCACGCCGAGAGTCTCAAATTACAGGCGCTGCCAAGCTGTCTCGATGAGATGGTCATTTGAAGTAACTATTGATTCGCAGAAATGAAGACCCTGACACGGAAGACGTGGGGCACAAATGGACGCTGTCGGCGCTGCTCAGGCACCTGCGTTCAAGTGGCCAGGACACCGAATTGCTCATGCAACGAATCGAGGATATTATTATAAAATCCATTCTCGCCACTGCCTCTGGGATTATAAGCGGTGTCAAGCAATTCGTCAAACATCCCGACACCTGCTTTGGTAATCTTTTTGATATTATAATCTTAAAGGAAAGACTAGTATTTTCAAATGATCATAAGAAGTTATTAGCTGGTAGAATATAGAAATTTTATGATATCTTTATATGAAATGTTTTTTATTAATAAATGAAATTTTGTGCAAATGCTCTTGAAAATGTTGCAATTATAATTGCATAAACTAAAAAAGTTTGTTCAGTATACTAATTACAATATTTTTTTTAAATTTTATTTTTTAAGAAGTAGCAAAGAAAAAACACATAAATGTAAATGCACGCAAACTCATAACGATCGTAAACTACTACTGTCATCGATTTCAAGAGTTATCATAACGTATTTGATCTCTTCCACATAATTAATGCAATACCAATCATTACCTGCACTTTTAATACACATTTACGAGATTATATATGTCCATGACATAGACTGATTTCGCATTTCAGCAAATTAATTAAGATTGAGATTATAAGAGCGTATTTTTGATACATGAATACCTTTTCAAATAAAGTACGTAGGCTAACTATGCTAATTCAATTTAATCTTGTACATATTACGAAATTCTAATAATAAAAATTAAGATCCTCTCAATATTAAATCTTTATTGATCGTCTATGCAGTTTAAAACGCATAAACTAATTTCTTTCTACTTATGGTAACTAGGTTAATATCATTGCCTTTGACATTAAACATTTGAATACTACTCGCATATTTGTGCCAAATATTTAAAAATAGAACTTGCTCGTTATCCGTTAATGACTGAACTTGCAGGATAAGTATGTTTACTTTTGAATTTAATAGTTTTTATGCTAATTTTGAATAAAGTAAACGGAAAAATCAAACATTAAGATATGTTGCTACTCGCAATTTTTGTACTTTTAAAATTAAACTTACGCTTGTTTAATTAAATTATTAATTAAAATGTACGTAAAAAGATGACTGTAGTATAAGTTTACCTATGTTTCTGACATTAAGCAAGTTTGGTAAGTAACTGTTTACAATACCTATGTTTTACCGAATGTCCTAGAAACGTACGCAGTAATACAGAACATCCACTATTACGATTTAACCTTGATTCGTCAATACGTTGGTAAATGCGTAAATTGTGTTTGAGAACTCGTAGTGCAAGTAATTAATACCCAATACGCTTATAATAATCTTACTTTTATCGTCAGAAAAGCGCCTGATTCACTAGATACTTACAAAAAATTAAAATTACTATTACAAAGAGATTCAATACGCGATCAAGACTATTTACACGTTCAAAATTAAATATATAATTACTACAATGTTTATATTTAGCGTGCAAATTAATTAGAATAAAATTTACCATAAATTTTGTATCCATGATAATTGTTTTAAAATGAATATAAATGATTGCCATCTCATTAATTTCATTACTTGATTTAATTATAGAATTGTTCGGGTTTGACATCCTGATAGACGATACGTTGAAACCGTGGTTGCTGGAAGTGAATCTTACGCCGTCGTTGGGTTGTGATTCGCCGTTGGACGTAAGACTGAAGTCTGCTCTAATAGCTGACCTGTTCACCCTGATCGGTGTACCGGCCGTTGATCCCATCCTGCGACCCAATCGTACGAATCAACAAAAAATTGTTAATCCGGCCAAACGAATCACTGGTGTAAGTCTAACTCTTTTCTCCTCATTCTCTATAAAAGGTGTAGATTTGCTGCTTAACGGTAGCGGATTTACGTACATATGGAGCCATGATTCACCAACATGAGTCATATTTTGTATGTTTCCACATTTTGTATCTCGTAGCGGTAGAAGAAAAGCCGCAATATTCAACTTTATTCATTACTCTGTAATATATAGATCGAAGTATATTATACCTCTTAAGGTTTAAAACAAATCCGCATACAATGTTTTAACTTATGTTTCAGTGTCGAAGAGTTCACTCTGCGGAAATGATAACTCCAAAGAAGAAACCTGCCATCAAACCTGCTATTGCCAAGAATGGCCTTAGTTGTGAGCAACAACGAATCTTAGCCTCCACCAGGGCACAGTTCGAGCGCCGAGGTGGTTTTGTACTCATATTTCCTAGTCCAAAATCGTGGGAATTGTATTCACAGTATTTAGGTACTTTAAATAGAAAAATATAGTAAAGATATATTATAGAAATATATCATAGAAAAATATAGTATAGAAAAATTAGGTAAATTTTAATAGAAAAATATATTTGGTTTTTACAGATTCTGTAACTGGTATCCCAGTTGTTACGGATCCCCTGGGACCAAGCAGAGTTCAGAATACAATAATCACAAATCATAATTTAATGCTACACGAGCAATTATTTCCGGCTGCTAATCGAATTACGGGTATTAGAATGTCTGAAGTACGAATGGATCGATTGTCAAGGTATTTTAATTTTTGTTTATTTATAATATCTTAGTATTTGTAACATACATTCAATGATAAAGTATGTAGTTGAATAAAATACAATTCCAACTAACATTTTTTGTCAGGTTTGAAAGGTATGAAAGAGCATTGGTTAAGGGTCACAAACAAAGTTTAAATTTTACCGACAGCAAGGAAAATATAGATATAGATGTAGATACGCCCAAGTACAAAGCACAGGTGATACAACTCATGCAAGAAGGAAATAAATTAAGGTTATTATAAACTGCCTTTTGTATTTAGTATTGTTTCTATAAACCACAGCAAAACTAAAAATATTTTATTTTAGTCACGGGGAAGCTAGAAAAGCATTTGGATTATATTTAGGTTTCGTATTACGCAAAATATCTCAACAAGATCCTGATCCGGTCTGTTGTGATCTTGTGAATAAATTTTTACAACAATCTGCAAGTAACTTAAAAACACCATTTTTATTCAATGTATGTATATTCAATATTAGTCTTTAAATAATTATTTAGTGTGGTAATTTTCTTAACATAATTATTACAGCTGCCAAATAGTAAATTGGGTTGCAAAGATAGAGCTGCCGTAACCGCCAAACAATTGTCAGATTTTTTGTATATATACAATAAAGAAACTGAACTTTACGCAGATAGTGTTGATAGACCCAGAACTGTGCCAGATAGACTTTTTCAGAAATTCCTCGCAGTAGCAAGGTGCAATATTTTCATTTATAAATATCATTATATTTAATTTAAAATAATACAATATTGTAACTATGAACTATACGTTTGTGCAGTGAGGAAGATCTCGATGACGTACTTATACTTCAGACCAAACTGTATAACTGTGCCCATACTTTCTTAGGGCGCAGTGGTTTTGCAGGTAGTCTTCGAGGAACTAATCTTCTTGGTTCATTGCCACATATCACTTCAAAGGTTCACACCAATGCGAATATTACAGAACACTGTAAATGCAATCAATTTTTTGATCGGCAGAGTAAAGTTCCTAGAACATAGTCCGACTACTTTGGCACAAAAAGATTGCTTTTAAATTTTATAATCTTACATGAAAGAAAGACATTTTAATCGTTGTAAAATTTCCGCATCGAATTGATTTGCTTTCTTTTTGAAGTTTTTTTTGTTGCTTATAACAATATCGTATATTACGACCTAAGCTTCGAATCAAATACAGCTAAATTAGTTGAGCAGTCAAAAATTTAATCGGATTTACGTCTTTAAAATCGTTTGTGGTGCGTATAATTTTAGAGGTAATCAAACTGTTTAAAAATAAGATTTTTAAATTCTTGTGTTCTTAGATAATTTAAAAATTTTAGTCAAATAAGGTAGTATCTGTTATTTATTTGTAATTTACACAGTTTGTGGTAAAATATATTCGCGCTTTTTATAGTATAGTAAACTATAGTTACAATACAACGATATAATATAGTAACTACAGTTCCTATTTACTATATTTATCAATTTAAATAGATTAAAAACGCTTTGTTTAATATCAAAATTTTTTATTTGAGATTTACAATTTTCAAATTCTACTTAATATTTTTTTTAATTTTCTTTCAAAATATATTGATTTAATTTATCTTACGCCTTAAGATCTTGCGATTAAGTCATTTTACTAAAAACGTATTGAAGCAAATAATTAAAGAACTATTGTACTTGCTTAGGAAACGTTGTTAACAAAACTACGCCGAACAAACTGAAGTAAATGTAAGAAACCAGCGAGGTGTCTTATGTCATTTTAAGAAGTGAACTTGCATATTCAAATTTGTAATATAAGTCGCTTGTTAATGATACTTTGCACCATATTCGCTCCCCGTGCTTTATTAACGTAGAACAACATGCGATAAAAAACCATGTGATCATTTATTTGCAATACGGTTCGTGAAATCACGCACAGATTATAGCTGATTGGCTGGTACCAAATCAGTCACATCTAGATTTGAGCATGAATAACATCTCCATCCATTTCATTCCGTCTAGATTGCTAGTAGCTCACTCACATTTGTAAAAGCAACAAATAATTAATTATTGAAATTATCAAATTAAAAGTAATTAATTTCATAATCATTCATAACTTGTCACAAATTTGTCTCATTAAGTTTTGTTTTATACAATTCTTAAAAATATTGAAATATTGGGTGGTAATTTATTGCAAATTTTTTATATATTTAAATACATTAGAATAATATTAATTTTTGAATCATTTTATGCTACGTAATGTACGTTTAAATATAATTTTATATTATTTTTATTTTGTGACACATATATTTTAAAAAAAGTTTTTACTTTATCCAATTATTTGTCTTTCAGAGATATCAATATCAACTTTTAACTAAATTTTACTACATCATAATTTGTTAATTTTCAATGATAAATGGTCGTAGTGAGGAGTCATTCATTCAACAAATAATCATTAGTTGCATCAAAAAAATTGTTGATATTCATGGTTTATCATAAAAATCTGAATACTGCAATTTAAAATTGGCATTATCTATTTTAATCAGCTTTTTACAAAATGTTAAATTTTCGCATTCTGTGATAATAAAGATGTCGTTTATATATGTAAGTTTGCAAGCTAACTCGAGTGCTTATATATGTGTACACTTTTCGTAGACTGCAAAGTTTTCGTTTGTTTTGTAACAATCACTGTAACTTTAAATTTACATTGTATAGCACAGAAATTACGTATATGAAACTTTCAAACGTGGGTTTAGGCACGTCTAATATTGCCTACGCCGTCTTAGGGTGACTCTGTGAGAACTGCTGTATTTAGTAAAGTAGAAACGATAAAAGAACAATAAAGATAAAAAAGCGAAGTAAATAATTATCGAAAATTGGATTATTTTGTATGAAAACGTATGTAGGAAATGATGATACTTTAAGTTTTATTCTTGATAGTTACAATATCAGAAAAAATTTGCGAAAGAACTATAATTAATCTTAAAATAAGTACAATAATCGAAAGCGAACAAAATCGAAATTGGTCTAATGTTTAGATGGATTGCGAAATATTTAATAAATAGTATTTTTCACGAGTACCTTACAACGGATTGCAATGATTAAAACTAGGTGTCAAACTTTTGAAAGGTTTTCTTAGTGAAGAATCGCTGCAAAGGTCCGAATGTGTGTACGCGCTGAAAAACTTTTTTGAATGTGTGTATAAAATAAACACGCGGAGATCCAATAATTTTTTAACTGTAAGAATATTTTGTATAAATCATATGTGATTGCTAAGCACTGATAATTGCCCAAATATAAAATTTTGATGTCGCATATGAGGATTTGCATAGGAAATTTTCGTTAGGTTTTTTATAATTAAAATATTAACTTATTTATTATCCATGTCAAAATAATATATCTACTGTTTTCATTTTATCGTATTAATACAAAATATTTTTTATATTTATTAATATTTAAGAATTATTACTGTATTAACATTATTTTTATTACTATTTTTTATTATTGTTTATTTGCGTCATGTAGCATTTTTGCATGAGAATGTCACGCTTTTGTACAATATTTATTTTTAGATATAAGCATTGCGGGACATCCTTGAAAAGGATTTTTAATTAACAACGCGATTAATGATGAAAGGAGAATCGATTAATATGTTGCATTAAATTGATTCAATAATTAGATTGTAAATCAAAACCTGAACTAAAGCAATGTTTATGTATAATTAGTTTTGTCGACATGTAATCATTTGATAAGAAAAATGCATTTTTTGTTAATACAATGTATAAATTTTATTGTTTTGAGAAAGAAAGACAAATGTAGTCCAAATAACGTTTGAATCATTTTCTAGTTGAATGTAAGAAATTCAGTTTTACGATCAGGCTCAAATTTAAAGATTGCCAAATGCTTTCATTGAGAATTTCATAACAATTTTGAAAAAATTATAAAGTTCTCTTGTTTCTTCTATTTTATGTTTTAATTATAATTTTGCTAAATCAGTAAATTAAGTAAAATTGTAAGGCATATTTATAATCTGTTTCATTTTCACTTAAAAAATAATATTAATAATTAATAATTATTGCTTATATTGTTCACTTAAAGAAATGAATCGGTGCTGAATATTAAACGTAAAGATTTTTGTGTTGTTGGTAGAAGCTTGAATGGAAATGCGCATATGATTAGTGATATTAATAATAGCCTCAGCACACGCGGCCTATCGCGAATGAGTGTATTGAACGGAAGAATGACAATTTCCATTTAACCTGTGATCTTTAAGAGAAAAAAGAAGATTTTGCTAGTCAGCATTTGAAAAATCTAATACAGATTTACGAATAAGCGGCAAGTTTGTGGTTAAAGTCATCATGGCAATTAGCGGGCCTAATGATTTGTTTTAGGCTGCGCGAAATTAACACTTGACTAGCGTGATTATAATAATTGCCTAATAAGAAGTCCAGTTGCGAAACTCATTAAACAATTGATTATACATTATACAAATCATATTATTCATGTTAATCTTTCAGATTTATATATTTAAGTCGTACATAATTCTACACATTCAAACATTTTCTGATATCTGTTTAGTAATTATTTTATCCATGTGTTGTAGCTGGACTTTTCGCCTAGTGTCTTTAGGATCTTATTAAAATATATTGTAAACCTGAACTATCAGCGCCTGATATTAAAACATATTTTCCCAATATAATATGTAACTTGTATTGATCATATTTTAAAACAATGAAAATAAATCAAGTGAACTAAGCAATTTTTCTTTTGAACTTTTGAAATTATACCTTTATATTTTTTATTATTTTTTAGAAGAATAAAATAAAAATAATTATCCTCATGTTTCTGTTTGTGACTGAAAAAGTTAGGTTTTCGAAGTCTTTTTGATAATCTGTTTAAAAATATTTTTTATTATTTAGAATAAATGATTTGTTTTGATATTTGATAAAATATTTTGTATATATTATTTTAATTCTCTTAATTCAATAATAACTCTGTATCTGTTCAAGGTTAAATTTATCGGTATAGCTTACACATAAACAATTATAGACATAGTTCTTCTCCACTCGATCTTATTAGATCCAGCCGAGGATCTAGGATTACATGAAACGGATCCCTCATTGATAAAGAATTTACGATCCCATATGTGCTGTGTTCTTATTGTTATCTTGTGCGTGTAAGAGTTATAATCTAAATTTCTATGAATATTTATGTGTTGTTCTCAAAAATTTTATCTACAATATACATGATAAATGTTTCGCTACATTTTTTGAACATGCTTTAATACTTTCTTCAACATTAGTACATTGTGTCTTAATTAAAGTTTTAAAGCTGCTTCTTCATAATTTCGTATTCACATTTTTCTTAATAGGCACAATACTAAAATAAAAAGAAACGTTTAATTTGTTTCAGTCTGAAATTTGCCAGTCTTTAAATAATATTCAAGAAAACATTATAATTAATAATAGAGTTCTATGGAATTGGTGTATGTTATTTAGAATGTAAAAATGCAAACAAATTAGATAATAAGCAGTCTGTATACACTTAGCAAAAAAAAATACAAAAAAAATCAATCCCAACACATAAAAAATTCGTCATTTAAAAAATGTATAAACTTGCAGCTAGTTCTAAGAATATTTATTTTTAGACTTGATTAAATAAAGTGCATGTATGTGTGTGTAATTGTCGATATTTTTCAAGGAACTCAAAGAAAATTATTGGTTTCAAAAATCTATATAAATACACTTAGAAAGGAACTATGTGAACTACGTGAAGTAAATGGCTGTCTTCAAAGAAAAACTACAGTTATTAAAGAATAAGTAAAAAGTATTTGAAAAAAATAACCAAGTACTTGGATTATTTAAAACTGAAACAATACGAACTTTACTTTTGTATGTATCATAGTTATATTTAAGAATATCAACCAAAACGAATAATTGAATACCTATAAAATTAAAAGGCTATGGTGTCATCAAGAAACATTTGGCTTTTGCTTTTAATCGCTAAGTCGTTATTAGCAAGTGATAGCAGGAGCAAATTGAAGTACGAAGATTTAGATACAATATTTTCACTCTCGGTAATTATTAAATATCAGTCCTGGATTTTTAATATTGTTTATGTATCTTAATATTTCTAGATTTTTTTTGTTAAATAATATTTTTTTTTAAATATTGCTTGAAAGATTGATACAAATCTTTGAATTATGAGCTTTTTTATCAAGGTAGACCTTTTACATTACTGTTTTTTGGATAACACGGAACCAATTATTCTGATTGGCAACTGGACTTTACAAAAATTAGCAAATCCTTTACTGAAAACCAAGACTATTATTTTACTTAGAATACAAGATTCTGAAAGCATTATGAATTACACTAATCGAGAACGTTACAAAATAGATTTGCATAGTATGATGTTTAAGCCATTTCCTACAAAGAGAGTCATTGTATTTAATCAAAGTTCAGAATTATTGGAACTTTCGCTTTATAAATTAAAGCACACCATTTGGTGGAACAATGATGCTTTTTTGACTATCGAAAATCTTAATGAGAATAATAGTTGTCGCAGTGCTTTTGATAACTTCAAAATTTGTTGGGATTTCGGAATTTTATCAACAGTATTTTTATGCCGCGATGAGAATTCGAATATTACTTTGTACACGTATAACCCATTTGATTCGAATGCACCAAATGATTGGATAGAAGTAGAAAGCTACATACCATATCATACAAAGTCGTTAACTCTATTCAAACGATTTTTTAATATTCATGGTAAGTCGAATATTGGATAGGAATTTGCATTAATCAAATACTTGATGTTAAATAATGTTTTACATTAATTATATACGAATCAGCGAATTTTATAATCATTTTCAGATTTAATGTCTATTTGTAAGAATTTAAATTTTGATAAAAGTCGAACATTATCTAAATATACGATACGATTGATACTTCGAGAAGAATTCTATAATCCAAGTATAAAGTCTAAATATAATATCTTGGGCGAGGAAGCAAAAATTTTTGAAATAATTAGTACAACTCTGAAAACTAACCTATATATAATTCCAGACTTAGAAGATTTTAAAGCAAACACGATAGAAAAATCAAATAACCAATTTGCAGAACTTCTCGCTGAGAAATTCGATGTGGAATACATTTACGATTATCCAGATAGTATTCGGCCTCATAAGCTAGACACTTATATTTTATCGACACTGTGTTATGTAACCAATAAACAAAAAACAACATTGTTCGAAAATATTATTAATATGTTCTCTATTAATATCTTCTTGGTAGTATTTTATTTTGCAGTATTACTAATACCGTTTTTCATTTCCTTAATAAAAGGCCGAACTGTACTTACCATAGAGATTTTTCGGTCAATTCTTGGATTATCCTCCAAATTAAATCCAGAATCTTCGTCTAGCAGAGTGCTATTGATATTGTTCCTATTCGTGATCATGATTTTAAACAATATGGTGCAAAATCAATGTTATTTGTTTATGATGATTGCACCAAAGCAAACGAAAGACCTAACCAGTATAAAAAATTTGCTCGATCTCGGATTTAAACTTTTCACCCCAAATTACGAGTTGAAGTACGTAACTACTCTAGATAATATTACACGTTTTACAGACACAGACAGTTTTGAAGAATGTGGGGAAATGCTAGAAATGGACAAGAAAGCTGCTTGCGTGGGCGAATGTTCCTCTATTTTAATGTTTTTCCGAGAAAGTCAAAAAATCAGAATTTCCGTTGATCAACATTTACGTAAGCCTTTCATATTCGTTTTTAGGGATGATTTTCCGCTGCAACAACGTATAAATGATATTTACATCCGATTATTCGACAGTGGAATCATTCGAAATTTTTTGAAGATTCCAAAACCTAAATTTATGAAATATAATAGTACTGATTATGAAAGGCAAACAAAGCCGATTAAATTAAATGAAATAAAATTTGCATTTTATTTTTTACTTTCTGGTCACGGATGTAATATCATCATGTTTTGTATCGAATTGATGTTCATTTCCATAAAAAATAAATTATTACACCAATTGAGTATAATTACATTAAAATATAAGATATTCTTATCCATCAGAACTTCTATTTCAGATTACTCTAATTTTATTGCAAAATAAATACTTATAAATTGCATTTTAGTATTTAGTATTGTATAAGTAACATATTTATAATCATCCGATATATATATATAATATTGTATTTTCAAATAGTAAAAATTGTAAAATAAAATGAATAATATCATATTCAACAAATATTGAGTTGTTTTAATGATCAAATAGAAATTATAAGGTCATATTAAGCAGAAGAATCAGAAAATTAGATAAAGTTCTTTTTAATTATTTATTCACTTGTGCTTTCGTAACTTCATACAAACACATGTGAGATTTCCTCGGCAATCGTGCTGCGCAACATATACATACAATTACAATATCGCTTAAATCTCTCGCTTCTGTATTTACAGTCAAACCTGTGCGATCCATCTCACAGCCCTATCTTATGTTTAATTTTTTATCGCTTTATTATTTTTTATTATTATTTGTTATCGAGTTTATATAAAATTACATTACTTGAAAAAATGGTGTATTTGGTACGCTCTACAAGTTCTCATATTTCTCTATACCTCTCGTTTTTTCAATTTTAGTTATCCATGTTAATCTAGTGCCTGAAATTAAGAGCATTCCTAGCAAATATTTAGTTATTGAACAGCAGACTGTCTAATAAAGCTATTGCTTTTTTTATTCACACGTTCACTCTAACAATTTTTTCTTTCATAACTTATTCAACATTCTTATAGACGTTGAGTCAAAAGTAATTCATTAATAAACGCTGTACTTTCATAAAACATTAAAGTATTTTGTAAACATACATGACGGTCAAGAAAGGTTAAAATAATTAGTATTAAAAATTGAGATGTTTTAAAACGCTTACAGTTCATTAAATGTACTATAGAAATTTTGTGTTCGGGCACTAGGCTCTCATGGATATCTATATTGCGTTTAAAAAACTTCCGCTTGATGGATATCCTTGCTGCGAGTTTACCCTTCTGTTCCACAACTCATCATCATAATGCGAATGAAAGTTATTACTCATATACCGATAATTATAAATTTGCCATAAAAAACGAGATTTTATTATAATATTTCCACTCTGAGCATTTTTCTAAACTACGTCGGTCCATGGGCCTACGCTTTCACAGTGAGCACGACTGCGTACACACATGTTGCGAAAACGATAATTTTTTATGATCTTTAGATTGCAACTATTTGTATTGATGTATGTTCGTAATTACAAGCTCGCAATCAGCGGACAATCACGACATTTACAATTATCTTCATTGTTATTAAGTTTATTATTAGTTTTATATTATTAAAGATATATCTATACTATTAATTTCTAATGTTACAATCGTTATGGTTATTCCTTTGTTATTAGTGTTTTTGTTTAAATTATTTTCATTATATTATAATTCATTAATACTACTTTACATGTACAAGATACAGGTCCATTGTAACCCTGGAGTAAAATGCATCAGATGCGATGTTATCATTAAAATTTACAAGCAATTGTTGCTTCCTTGGTTGCTTCGTCGTATTTTCGAATAACCACGGATTTGCTAATTGCCAATAGGAATGCGCGTTTATTTGTTAGTAAACCCCTATCTTATTGAGTTATTCGTAAAGCCATTCATAATTGACAGTAAATACAACTTTGTCTTGTTGCATGAATGAAAAGAGAAGCAATTCCTTCGACATTAGCAAACACCGCGAAATCGTAAAATATGTACGCGCGCGCGCGCGCATAACGTTAACTAATTGTCATTGTCATTAGTAAGATTTCAATCTTGATTTAACTTATTTAATACAGTATTGACTTAAAATATTCAATACTTTTTTCAATTATTTTTACAATAATTTCTTTACGTTTTATACAAACAAATTTATTTACATAACTTTTGTTGACTGTTTCTGAATAAATCGAGAGATTTACATCATAATAAAAATGCGCATGTATTTTTTAAATCTACTAATTACAAGAAAGGTAGTACACATAATCAAAGTCCATGTCACTTCGGTTAAAAATTCTTTTTTTTGTTGTTATTTTTAGTATTATTTATCTAACAACTAATGATTTTAATAATAAAAATATTTAATAAGTTTTCATAATTTGAAATATTTAATTTATTCAAACTAGTTGATCATTTTAAATACAATTCTGTGATTATTTTCTCTTCTTTAAAATGATTGATGAGAATTTTCCATGTTTTAAAATTAGTGTGGCAAATATTAATAACCTAATATTATTAACAAAGGCTAAAAAAATTTAATTTCGCTGCACTAGTTAATAATAATATTTACACCGTATTTTTGTAACATAGCATAATTATTCATTTCATCCTAATTATAGTTTAAAAGTCTTTATTCTTAGTGCCATTAATTTCTGAACAATTTTTTGACACTATTTATTTTTGAAAGCATCATTATTTACGCAGCAATTTTCTTTACACGAACAGATGAATTTCAGTTACATTTTATGATTGATTTTCACGACACAAGTCACGCGATCTCTTAGTATCTTTTAGTATTTCTTGTGTGTACGTTTCTTTACATGTGGTTATTGATTGATTTTTCTGTTTCCCAGAATAAAAGTTATAACGTACTTTTATTTGCATATTTTTTAGATTGGTAAGTATTTGTTTTTTATATTTATCAATTTGCTGTCACTCAAACGATATGCATGTACAGCAAATGTATGAATTAGTCGTTCACTTCATAAGAAGCTACTGGATATGGATGACTTTTCGTGTCTAGTCGAGAAGCTCAGGCATTTAGTGATTGGTCTCAAAGGTAAGCGAACCCACTTGCAAATCCTTTTTGTCGATAAAATTTTCTTATTTATTTTTTCTTATTTTTTTTTAAATTTATAGTACAATGACACTTATGTAACTGTATGTATGTTTATACAAACCTTGTCTATATTTACTTTTTAAATAGATGCACAACGTTTTCCGCATGTCACTGATATTTATTCAAAGTGTTTTAAATTGTATAATTATTCACTTATACTGTGTTGCAAAGACTGTTTTTCTAGCTAAATTTATATTTATTATACCTTATATAAAATTGTTATATGCTAAAATTCTTAGTTCATAATTCGTACGTACGCAGAATTGAGTTGTTGTTACTATTGTATTAAAGCAGTTAAAGCTGAACAATTTATTACAGTTTCTGCAGATATATTAATTTCTTAATAATATAGATACAAATATTTTTCTATTTGTTTTAGATTTATTTTTATGAATCAATCATATAAAAAGATTAATTTAATGCACAATTATTGATTATAATTAATGTGATGCACTCACTCTTACATTTTTTATAAAATTTATTTTTGTTTCCATTTTTTGTGATCAATTAAAGAATATGAAATTTTATTCGTAGCTGTCTCCCCTATTTAAGAATTTATAACGAGAACTCATGATCATAGTATGCCATTTATATAAATTGAATAATAAAAAAAATTTACAGATATATAAAATTTAAAGTATATATTACATACTTTAAGTATAGTTGTTATTGTAATAAAGGTTTTCAAAACTTATTCTTTATATCATGCAATATTGTAATTAAAAAGTTTCTTTTCTTGTAGAATTTTTGATAAAATTAGATTTGATGAATTTAGATTTCAAAATATTGAAGTGCTGACAGGTACTGTATGTAGCAGTTTAAAACTATTGTGAAAGATGTAGCGAGTGGATAGAAAATGTTAAATGTTATACCAGTGACATGCGAGAAACAATTTAACAAACGCGCAAGCATAGGATTATGGATCCTAAGTATTGACCGTGTACAATCGTCTTTACGCTTTTAAGTGTACTATTAATAAAATCGATCTAGTCAACGATCTTTATATGTATTTCAATTATTTTTTTCAATTATACAAATACACAGGCGTCTGTCGGCAGCATGTAAATGCCTAAAATGAATGGCGTGGCAGCATAGAGGCAATCGTTGGATTTCGAGTTCTGTGGACCGTGTCACATGCGTGCGACAGTTTCGTGCCCATAAGTGTAAGTGATTATTACTCAACAATTTTTCAGTTTTCATTTTTAATGCCTATTTATTGAGTTGGTTACTTGAGGGGCACGAAATTTTATCTATAGTGTGCGTATATATATATGCATGCGTTACACAACTTCACATCCTTTTGAGCCACACGATTAAGTGCATGAAAATCATTTTGATCGCAATAATGTGTCGTTTATGAGATATATATTTACGACTATTTCCAATCTATAATAAATTTTAATGTCTAACGGCGTTAAGTATATCAATTCTTTGAATTTTTTCTTTGTCATTAAGTATAACAAGTGGCATTTATTGATAAATATTTAATGCTGTAGTGTGTTATGGTTTTTACAAGTTTATGACAAAAACTAATAAAAATGGTTAAATTATTTTAATTATCGAAAACTAAATCAATAATGTAGTATACTACTTAATTAGCAATGTGTTTCATCATTAAACTATGAAATAATATAGCATAATTTATAGAAAAATTATATTGCATAAGTGTTAATAAAAAATATTTTTTAAATTTGTATAAAATATTATCATATTTAAATTTAGCAAAATGATTTTAATATTTATAATTAGAAAATAAAAGGTGTCTCATGTGTTAGTATACAGTTTTCGATCGTTTACTTAAAAATGATTTAATCAAACTATTGCTTTATCATTCATTAAGGAGGGATTTTGGTAATATTGGAATAAATATATTTAATCTAAAGATGTAAATATTTTAACAATTTTAAATTTAGATTTATATCATCTTTTGAAAATGTTTCATATATTTAATTCGTTAATCAATAATTGTAATCTGTATATATATATGATTTCTTTTATATTTCATTATTTTCATAACTATACTATTATTTAATTAAAAATATATTATAAAAATGAAATTTAAATTCTTGCAATACATATAATCAAGATATACTATAACTATTAATCTATTCAGTTACAAATACCCTCCTTATTTGTATCTTGTCAGATAAAATGACTGAAAATAATTGAAAATATTTATTTGTAGCAAAATTTTTCAATAAAGAATTAGAATGAATGGGATTTTCTTTAATGATTGAACAGTGTAGTGCATAGAAATAAACAGTGTATATAAATTAAAAGGTGCACCAAAATAGTTTCAATATAATTTATTTGATAAACATAATTAGTTACTCATAAACCAAATTGTTTTATCATTAACTAAATAGTAATATAGTTTTGCGTGAGTTGAAAGTATATAGAAACAATTTTTGGCGGCGCTTGTCTTCCATTCAAACGAATTTGAATAATTTTAAACAAAGAAATTGAAAAATTCGTCACTGAGTCGCGAACTAGCTTCAAAATGTACATATGAAAGTATGTGATAAAAACTTATAGAATACTATTTGTCTAACTACATTGTTAACCATATGAAAAATCAGAAAGAGATAATAATAATAAAAAAGGAAACAAATAATAAAACATATCAATAATTTTGTTCTAAAGCATTCAAATACCATGAATGCATCAATTCACATAATTTCAATGATGGCAAAGAATCTTTCCTCTTCGACCTGTACAGAAAAATGTAATCGTTTCGCGCTTGTAATTCATTTTTTCAAAAGGTTCATCAAACATCCACACATATTCATGGTGCTTCGCATCACTGCTAGGTACTCATCAGTTATCATTCATAAATGTGCGCCGAAGCGATCAATGGAAAGCAACAGATATATTGTATATCATGCATTCGTAATAAACAAACTTTACTGAACAGGACGAAGAAGCGCCTTGTCATTATTATATCACAAAATCTTGTCATCTTTTTATTTATATTATACATACGAATGTCGATGCGCGTCAAGCACCCAAGTCATTGAAAGTAGCTTAAAATAATACATACATAGTGTCGCATGCACAGTCGCGGGTATTTCGTCACAATCGCAGCGGTACGGCCAAGAGCGAGAAATTCGGCAGACGCGACCCGCTTCTGTCCCACGAGTTTACCAAGTGAGTGTGAAATACAGAGGCATTATGCGAGACCGACCTATGTATTTATTCGTCCAATTTAGTCGAGCATCCAACATCATCCCCATACCCCCACGCAATCGACTGGCAAATTCCCATATTTAGAGCCTTGAAGGATCGACAGCCATGAAGCTCACGATGCGCAATGGACAGCGCTCTGCAATGAGATCAAAAATGCCACTGACCCAACCCTCGGCAGACCTCAAGATTAGACCGCAGAGGATTGGGTACAACGAGGACGTGGCGGCACGAGCGAGGGAGGCGTTACTTGTGCGGCGTAAGGTCAATCACTTGGTAAACTCGTGGGAGAAGTTGGGCGCGGCTGTTGAATTACTCAGTCGTGGCGGGACCCTTCGCCAAGCGATAGGAACCGACTCCTCTGATAGTTCCCGCCTGTCGCGCTCCTTTTCGTCGGCAGCGGAATCGGAACTGGTGTCCCGTTCCGTTACCGACCGAGCGTCTCCCCGCGTACACCCGCGGCCGTGTGCGTCATAATAGCGTAATAGCAATAATTGTCTCCCTCGCTACTGTATAAAAAACAATAAAGTTCGAATACGTACAACGTATCCCTAAACGTATATATATATATTGTATACGTATATAGCGGTAGTACCACAAAAAACTAAGGCAACTTTAACGCTATGATACTTTCGAGTCGACAATTCTCATATTTAATATTTTCTTGTGTTGTTTTTTTTTGCTGATTTTCTTCCTCTAATTTTTATTTATATAAAAATGTCGCGTCAGCTTCGGTGCATCGACGAAGCGGCTTGGAACCTAGTAAAAACTATATGGATATATAGATATTCCGCGCGGAGTTACGTTTACACGCTCGCCTCATGTTATTATTTCGTGTTGTACGAACAATGGTTCTGTTTGTTGCTGTTGTTTGTTGCACGCGTCCCTTGCAGCCTATATATGCGCGAATGAACCAGCTCGCGAGTGACCGTCAGCGGTCTCATCGAGATCATTTTCGTTTATTACGGATTCCCTCCCTTGTATACTGTAAAAAAGGTTGCGTCGAAACAGTGCGAAATGAATTGTACGAAGCCTTCCATTGCTCGCGCGAAATTAATCGATCAATCGTGCGTGCGCTCTTTCAGAGGTTCTTACACATAAAATGAACTTAAATATAATATTGCGACGGTTCTACGATACAATAGTAATTACGAGAAACTGTTAATTATTAGATTATTTAACGATAACGTTATACATATACATATATGCGTACGTATGTATACATGAATGTTTGTGTGCGTGAGTGGGTGAGTGAGCGAGTGAGAGAGTATACGTGTGTGTTCGTCAATGTACATATACATACATGTATGCGTAGAGACTTTAGAGGTAAAAAAATATCAGTTATTCTCCTAGGGTAAAAGCTCGAAGCTCGGTATAAAAAAAGTGTGTGTAACTGGTGCACTTGAAATGATACAGCGGTGTGCTCGTTAGGTCGCGAGACGTTGAGTCGGCGAAAGATACAAAACGAACGTGACGGGCACTTGGTCTAGGGAGTAGAAGTGAAAAGTCCCTGACCCGAGGCCGAGTCCCGGTGATCTCGACGATTGGCACTACGATTTAGTACATAGGATCCGGGTGCGAAATGACTCGGCAGTAGCAACTGAGACGGCGTCCGGTCGCGCGAAGAAGAGGTTGGCCTCGCGAGACCTCGCGCGAAAGCCTCGCACAATCGACCTCGCCACTGTCCGCGCGACCGCCTCTCCTCCCTTTATTGTCTACGTGAGTGTCGTGCAGTGTGTAGCTCGGGGGGGCCTGCGAAGCGGGACGAAGGTCTCGGACGAGGGTCGGCCGGCGCCGGGCCCTTAGCGCAGCGAGCGCAGCTTCAGCCTCAGGACGAAGTAGGCGACGACGCGGAGGGCGACGAGGAAGCCGATCAGGGCGACCGCGTCGATCCAGTAGACCGCCTTGTCCATCGACATGTCCGTGAGGAACTTGCGCGGCGACTTGTACAGGCAGAAGTCCTTGGAGCACTTGAGGGACTTGCGGTTGTACCCGTACACGGTGATCATCGCCCCCTCGAAGCCGTAGCGCACGTACGAGACGTACGAGAGGAAGCTGAGGTAGGCCGGCATCGCGTTGAAGTTGACGAAGAACCCGGAGAAGAGGACTATCGGCACGGACGTCACCGGCCCGATGAACACACCCGTCTGCGGAGAACCAAGCATTTGAGTGTCGGCCCGCCTGTCGCGGGGACTCACCCCCCTGCTGCCTCTCACTTACCTCGACGCTCATCGCCGCGCCGATGAGCAGGCCGATCGACTGGGCCACCAGCGACGTCAAAATGCAAATGTTGAGGTACATGAGGAACCGATCGGTCTCCAAGGGCTGCGACGTCATGAAGTAGACTATGATGACGTAGGCCACCGAGTAGACGATCTGCAAAGTGAAAGAGTCAGGCGTTAGGTCCGCTGGCAGCCTTCGGGGACGCTTATCGCTCGTCCTGGCGCTCACCTGGAACGGGATGTCAGCCAGGGTCCTCGCCAGGTAAAACGCCTTGAGGGAGTACCAGTAGTTCAAGTGCTCCCGCACGAAGACAGCCATTTCTACAGGGACTGCAAGTGAAAAGTGGGGCTTATTGGTCCGAGCAGCTCGAGAGTCGGTGATATTAGAGATCGCTGTTTTCTCTACTCACACGTAAGGATTGTCGGCATCATGGCGGTGAACATGATGAACATGACCGTAAAAAAGACACAACCGGCGTTGCTCATGGCCTTGGAGGCGTCGTTGCCAATGTCGTAGTAAATAGCGCCAATGAGAAAACCAACGATGATGTGTGAAATCAGCCTTAGCCTCGTTAACGTCTGAAACATTGTTAATAAAGATAAGGCGTCCGTACTCCAGCGAAAATACCTTTTCCCGGGATCCGAGAGGTGTAACAAGGCGTCTCCTTGCAGCCGAGCACTCGCGACAACGTTCATTTTATACGAACCGTACGTGTATTGACTTTATCTAATAAGCATTTGTATTAAGTCCAGGGTAAAAGTTTACGCTCCGACACAGTGTTTAGCCGCGCGGCAGGACGCGCAATCTCTATAACCGAGGGAAAGAGGTGTAATTGCCGGCAATTAGCCCGCGAGTAATAGCCGCAGGGCAGCGGGGAAAAAAAGCCTCGGGCTCGCTCGCGGCCAAGGATACGCGGCGCTCCCAAAGGACCGCGGGACGGGGCCGCGCGGGCAATCACCATTAGCGAGCGGCCTTGAAAATCGGGGCGGAGGGCCGATCGATCGGGTCGGGTGCGCGCGCGCGCGCACAGACGCGCTTCCTCCTCACCATATCGCGTATCTGCGAGAGGAAGGTCCTCTTGAGCAGGATCCAGAACTGTATCCAGCCGTTGGTGGGGAAGCCGACCTTCTGCTCGATGCTCTCGGCGCTGTCGAGGAGCGACGTCGTGCAGGAGACGGGCATGTTGAGGACCGTGGAGTTGCCGTTGCCGTTGCCCGTCGGTGGCTTGGCCACGCCGTTGGGCACGAGGGCCGCGGCCCCGGCGCCGACGGCCACCAGCTCCTGGCCCGCGGTCTTGCTGTTGCTCTCGTGCTCCTGGGGCGGCGACTGCTTGGCGATGTCGTTGGAGACCGTCTGGGCGGCCGTCAGGGCAGCCTGGTGCTGCTGGTAGTTGTTGCACTTGCCGTTGTTCACCGCGCAGACGAGCTTGTGGACGCACTCGCCGTGCTCGCCGCAAGCCACCTCCATCACTGCGGGAAGGGCATAGGTCAGAGGGGGCTTTCGTTGGGGGGCGGGTCTACCGGGGGATGCTCACCGTAATCGGCAGGGTTGTGGTAGCCGGGGCAGTCGAGGCACATGGATGAGAGGAAGGGCACGAGGCCACCCACGTTCCCTTGGTAGATGCACTGACCCTCCGCTAAAATGTACAGGTTGTCGAACATCTCGAACAGGCGCGCGCTCGGCTGGTGGATCGTGCATATGATTGTTCTTCCTGTAACAGAGAATACTCGTCAGGTCCGATACGACCATCGTGAAATTCGTTCCGAGGGCATTGCCTGGATTCTAAGCTACGAGAATAGCGCCGACAGTTTGCTAAAAAGTAACCAATTTTCACTGCGGTTCCGCTGCAACGCAAACTACCGATTGTCCCGGTGAAACAAAAGGTTGGCCAATAAAGGTACGGCTCAAAGTTGCGCAATCGAGCGCTCAACATAATCGCGTTATCCGGGACTCACCTCCTCTGCTCAGCGACTTGAGCAGGTTGAGACATTGGAAGCAGGAGGAGCTGTCGAGGCCGGAAGTGGGCTCGTCGAAGAACATAACCGGGGGGTTGTTCACCATCTCCAGGGCGATCGACAGCCTCTTCCTCTGGCCGCCGCTGAGGCAATGGGTTTGCGTGTTGCTCGCCTCGCTTAGGCCGAGCGTTTCAATGATCTCCTCGATCTGTGAAAGCCAAGAATATTAAACAATCCTATCGATCGCAACATCGCGCGGATTCGGCGAGAAGTGAAAGTGCGTCCGCGAAACCGATGCACAAAAAGTCCGGCGGGGCTCGGCCCGGTCGTTGGAGTTTTCTGCGCCAAGGCGGCGATTAACTTTTCGCGCGCTCTTTTTTGCACAATCAATATCAGTCGGGGATGTCGAAGGCGCCATTTTCGAAAACGTATACATACATATGTGCCCGAGGTGAAAAAGGCGCCTCGTAATACTTTTGCACTACTTTGGAAAAGGGAACTCACCACGACTTTTTTCGCGGCGGCGCTTATGTCCTTGCCGAGCTTGAGATTGGCCGATACCGTCATCGCCTCGTAGACGGTCAGGTGGGGCAGCAACCGGTCGTCCTGCATGATGTAGCAGGACATCTTCCGGAAGCGCCGCAAGTTCCTGTCCTTGCCGTTGATCAGGACCGAGCCGCTCAGATTGGACGTCCTGCGAAGGAGGCGTGGCTTCGTTGTATATAACCGTGTATAATACACATATAACATCCGGTATCGACGCGTCGCGTGTGTTATCTTCGTTTGCGCCCCATTCACGTAGCTAAACAAACGGCCGCCTAACGAGAGGGGGATACCAGTGGAAAATAAGAAGCAACCGATAAAGAAACTGTGCCATCCACGAGCCGGCGACGCTATAGTCGTCAGGTCGCGCCGAGAGAACGCATACCAGGTCGTTTGAACCTCTTGAAAACCGGGCCGCAATCGAGGTCCGCATATAGTATGGATATCGCGCGTAAAGAAGCCATGCCCATGAGTTGTTTAGCTCTTGTGAGGAGAGATTCGGCGCAGTGCCGAGCATGCGATCGATTTGCGATTCTTGAATGAGATCAGCCCGGAACGCGGGAGTGTAAGATATTGGACGAACATTCTCCGCTGTCAAATTTAAAAGCTTATGGATCGTTGCATTTGTATCGACTTTCGGTGAAAGCGCGGAAAACGCGGGACGCGGAGACAGATGAAATTCCGATTTGGCAAGCGGCATCCAAGGAAAAGAATTTCTTATTTGCTTGCTGAATGAAGTTGATTTTAAAAATGATTTAGGCATACTGCATTGATTTGATAATTTTTGGAACTGGCACGAAGGCTTGTCGATAAATATCGAGAAAACACTCGAAGAATGATTGAATTATAGGGATAATGTATTGAACAGTTTCGAGTGGAACTCTGTTCGAATGCTCTTTGATATTACAAAGTAGTTGAAAATCTAGGCATTGAGCATTTAACGAACGTGAACTGCGTGACTTAAAGTCACAACTGTTACCCTCTAAAGTTTCTCAGCATAACTATATGCATAATTGTATGTGAACAATGTTCTGGAGAATTCTCAAGCGCGCACTGCGCGAAAACGAAATATTAAATTTTCTTTAAAAAGTGAATTCCGCAATGCGGTTTCCCGTATTAGTTCACTTGTGGACAACTTAATGAAAATTAATGCTAGAGTTATAAAGGCATGTTAGACACGCGAGAATTAGAAAAACGTTTAAAAAAAAATGCATTAGTTGCATCATTACAACAAGCCCGCGTACACGCGAATTTTTTTCAAAAGTTGGATATTAATAAAAATAACGGAGAGAACTTATGGCCTTCTCTAAAGATTCGAGATATCAAGCGAGATCTTTATATAAAGTTGCCACTTTCAAAATTGTATAAGTTGGAGTAGACAGAATTATTGACTTCCGGAAATTGCTTGACACGCGTATAAATTATCAAAGTTCAAGAGTATTAGTAAAAGTTTTGTTACTCTGCCACGTTAATATTTCAGCGCTGCAAATGAGTGAACTTTCGATCGGGCGAGACATTCTTACTCCATCGATTAGCAAACGCGAAAAAGAAGGAACACATTAGGCGCTGTACAGCTGGGGGAAGGGTTCGAGTGGGGCGCGCGGTTGCACCGCTGCCCGGCCATTAGCGGGGAGTTTACGGGCGCACGGGGCTGTTCGCCCGGCGCATATCTTCCAGCCGGGCTTCGGCGATCAACGCGACCCGCGCGGCGTTAGGTAACCGGCGCGATAAACCGCGGCGAATTTTCCCCGGCGAAAGTTGCCCGGACGCCCGCGCGAAAAACGGACGCAGCGGCGCTCGTGTGCAGGAGGGGGGGGAGGTCGCGAGGCGGGGGCGCGCAATAAAAGCCGATCGATCGCGCGCTTCGGCTGGGCGAGCGGACTCGCGGAGCCGGGGCGTAATAATTACTTGTAGCCGGCGAGGACGTTCATGAGCGTGCTCTTCCCGGCCCCCGAAGGGCCCATTATGGCAGTCAGCTCCCCGGAACGGAACTTGCCCTGCACGCATTTCAGTATAGTCTTGTAACCTGGAAAAGAAAGAGGAAGGGACGAGGTTTTATCGACTTATCGACTAAGCGCCGGCCCTCGGCCCGAGTCCCAGTACCGATTATCCCCGGAGCTCCGTACCGGCAACCCCGCGGCTTTGTCGGCTGCCTCGCGCGGCCAACCTCGGCTTTCGCGCCCTGTGCGACCCCCCGCTCGAGTCGAGTCTTTTACACGGGCAAACTTTGCCGAGATTTTTTTTACTTCCTTACCCCGGAGTGGCCAATTTTCCCCGGCGGTATATAAAACGAACTTGGCGCGGATATCACATTTCGGCAGATCCGCGTCCGCGAGGTGGGCTCGGCCGCGGGATTACACCCTTCGCGAGGAGCCCTTACCGGCCGATGGTAATGCTCGCGGGGGGCGGAGGGGTTCGGAGGAGGGCCCGGGCGGAGGGCGCCGGTCCCCGGGAGGCCGGGGGCCGAGTGCAGCCTCCCCTGGGGGCGCACCTGCGCGCACCTCCTCCGCTCGTATCGATTGCTCGGGGGGTCGTTCACTCGGCGGTGCAACGGCATCGCGGTCACCGGCGCCCTAGGCGGCTCCCCCCGGCTCTGCGGGCCGCTTCGCCCGGGCTATTTATAGGGCAGCGCGGCCCACTCGATTCCACGGCCGGCGAGCCGTCCGATTATTCGCCTAATGACTTGAGCCGCGATCGGCTCTCCGCGGACGCGTCGCCCAGGCCGTTGTACGGGTTTTCCACCGCCCCGGCTCTCGCCTGTTATGCGAGGCGCGTCATTTCCGAGGCGATTCGACTGCCGGCTCGTTCGCGAGGACCCCAACAGCAGGGAGTCACGCGCACGTTGTTAGAATAACCAAAAGATTTCTTGAAAGCTGTTTAGGAAGAACAAAAAAACAAGGACTCTCTCTGCTTAAATATTTAATGGTTTTTCGTAAAAGAAAAAGAATAAATTTTAACTGCAATTTTCGGTAATTCGAATGGCGAGCGACCCGCGGATCCCGTCTTCCCGTTTGCCTTAAAATCGTCGATATTCTTAAGAAATCGCTCCGAGTCCGCCGAGCGAAAAAAGAGCACGACTTGAATGATATATAAAGGCGTTTATACCGATCCGTTTGATCGGCACGAGAGAAGCGTTATTTCCCCTAGACAATATCCAGCCGAAGCTAATAATTCAGCGGACGGCTCCTCGGGCGGTTTGGACTTGACGAAAAGGCGCTTGACTCAATGCCAAGCCATCCAATTCCGATGAAAGGAGCTCCATTGATTGGCCGCTTGCGCGATTGCCCTCGACGCCCGTAAGGCTCTCTCACCTCTTTGTCTGCCCTCGGAAACGCTGTAGGCGAGATTCTTAAACTCTATGTCGACGGGCGGGCGCTTGGGCAGGTGGGTGAGGGAGACGGCCGGCTTCTTGTAGGGCTGCCCTGGGCTGGCGCCGCTGTGGTTGGGCACCTTGCGCGCGAGGACGCCGCTGTTGCAGACCGGCGGCCCCGCCGTCCCGTTGCCCGCCGCCCCGTTGCACGCGCAGTGCAGGTTGTTCTGCGAGCCCCTGCGAACCAAAGCACACACACACATATGAGCCCTAGCCCTGGAGATCGGGGCGATCTCGCCGAGTATGGCGCCCTCGTCCTTTGGTGTATGTATAGGTGCGAGCGGCTGTTGACTCGGCGATCGAGATCGGCCCTCGGTGGGGGGTGCGCTTCAACGCCACGCTAGATCGTTAATTATATTCCTTTCCGAATTCAAAGTGCCAGCTTGGACAGAGGTTCGGCCTCGATTTACATTTTGAATGTGTGTGGATATAACGAATCGATTCGTGATAAGTGCCGTGTTTGATTAGATTAAACAAGGTGAAGCCAAGGGGTAGCGGCTAAAAATAATATATACATTACTCATCACCTGCGTATATGTCTGCTTTAAGCCAAGATTGCCTTGCCCGCTCGATTTATTTTTAAGTCCCGCGATATAAAAGTTTGTGCATATTGTTAACGGCTGCGCGGTTTCCCGCTAAAATTACGCCCAATTACCTAGTCCATTTACGCTAATCGGGTAAGCAAGGGGCGACATTACTCGTGAAATTTCCATACAGTGCCTTGTAGATAAGGGACAGAATGTATCAACCGTTTTCAATCAAATATTGATTTCTACACTGTTTTAAACTACTCGTTATTTGCGTTGTCCTTGTGTGCAAAGTAACAAATATCTCGCAAAATATTTTACCGCGACAGTGTTGTCGATACGTTTGTAAATCCAGGGCATATAAGATATATCATCGTAACATACGGAATCAGTTCTAAATCTAAACTTCTTCATTTGTAGTTTCAGAAAACACATTAGTGGGTCTTGAAAAAGTATATCAAACTGCGGTGCTTATTTTGATAGTTTCAATAAATACTCCAAAGTAAGCTCCAAAGTTTATCAAATTAACCAGTTGGCTCCATTGGCCATGTTGAAATTTAAATTCTGCGGACTTATTTACATTCCGTAGCTCACAAAAGCCCTATATATATATAAGCTTAACGATTCAACAGAAAAATGTTATAATTTAACCTTAAATTAAGTCCATGAAATAGCTTTAAATGCACTGGAGGAATTTGTAAAGTCCGTTGGGAAATTCTACGCAGAGAATATATTATTCTATTGGTTTCTTTAATGTACTCCCATTTTATCTTGCCTCTTCCGGCGCGAATCACCGATGGAACCACGCAAGGTGTAAATGTGATACCGGGAACGCACCAAAGCTTACATAGATTTGAATAATCACTTAAGCTCGCGGAGGAAAGCTCGGGCATTTTGAAATCACGCATAACCTAGAGGAAGGAGCGTCCGGCGGGAACGCGAACAGCCATACAGGGGATCATCCGCTTTGGCACGGCGAGGGATAAGGCTAGGTACACCGCGACATTTGCGCGTACGCGAAAGAAGAAACGCGGGGCGCAGCGGGAAAGGCACGTACGCGGCGCGGGGGCGGGCGGAGGGCGGCTTATCGACCAGCGGGGCGCGCGTCTCCCCGTCGCCGGGGCCCGCGGCGGCTCTCGCCGCATCGCCCAGTACATCGGCCGTGCGCGTACGTATCCGCATCATCGGCATTAGCGCGTAGACGCGGGGGCGAGCCGTGACGTGCCCCCGCGGGCTCGCCCGCCAACGGCATTCCCCGGGGGCGCGTACAACGCCAAGTGCGCGCCCCCGACTAAGAATACGCCCGGCCCCAAATAGACGCGACGGCCAGCTAGGCCCGCCGCCGCAGCCGGCGACATGTGGCGCAGACCCTGCGGCAAACTCTGCCGCGCGCCCGCGGCTATTGTCTCGAGCCGCGATCGAACGCCCGCCGATCCAATATACGCAAGGGCCGGGCGCGTTAAACGGGGAAACTTAAGAGGAGCTTTTTCAAGCCCCTGGGAACGGCCGTTCCTCTCGCGCGCGCTCGCGCAAGCCGAGTGCATCGCGATGTGTATGCGTAACCGAGTTGCGAAAGCCATTCGACTATTTATACATAATCGCGCGCGGGGCAGCGCCGGGCGAGAATAGCCGCGAATAGCCCAGCGAACCAATTGAACTCGCGATAATGCTATACTCCGCACCCGCGCGTACGCGCCACTCGCGAGCAGTGCCATGTATTTACGCAGATATACGCGCCCACTAATTATCTCCTATTATAAATATTAACATGGCACCGTTGCCGAGACCGCGCGCATCCCGACACCTGGGCATATAGTCGGTCTGTAAAAAAGAAAACAATCGCTATAACAATTGATTTACGCTCAAGGATTCACGCGTCATTGGCAAGCGTATAAAGGGTTTGAATTATTTCGTAACGTTAATCATTTCTTTTTCGATTGATTTATTCATGATAAACGTCATTTTTATCGGTCGATTGTATAAATCACGCATAACTTGTACGCGTCTCGTGTAACGTCGGCGCGTGCGAGCTAAGGAATATTACGCATTAGGTGGAATTCTAAATGGCGTCACAGAGCGGCCACGTCACAAAATATTTACTAGAACACTGGTTCACGTTAAATTTTTGCGTGCGCAAGATCCTTTGTTTCTAAAGCTCGTAAGGCAAGCATCCCACGAACGCAATATAAAGAACAGCAGTCTATCCCCTTCCGGCAGAGGTGCCTCCGGGTCGGCCACTAATCGGGCAAAAATGCAGGCATCCTTGGCCCTGGTCAAGCAGGATGACTATATATCCCCGTGGCCGGACCAAAGTTCACGCCGAGTCGGCGCTCACTCATGCCTCGGAGGCAGTCGTCCGCGCCGCGAGGACTCGTCTCGCTCCCTGGGCCAAACTCGTTTTCGGACCTTCCTCGTACGGGCCGCCGCCGGGGCCCGACTCGCGCGCCGCCGCTGGCTCCCTCTCTAAATTTATCCCCTTCGCCGTCTGCTTTATCTCCCGGGCGCACACGCGTTCCTCTCGGCGAGACTCTCGAGACACCTGGCATCGCTGCAACAATGTACGCCTGTTTCCGCCTATCGGGACGCGGGCCGCGCGTGCCGATGACTCGCTGCCCGGACAACGGCTACAAGAATCCTTCGGATTTTTCGCGTTCTCCGCGGTCGCGCGTACTCTAGCCCCGCGAAACCGAACGATTCCGGGAGCTCGCGAGCCGATCATCGGACGGGCGGATGATCCTCGGCTCGCGACCGATCGAAAGTTAGAAATCCGTCCTCCTCGCGAGAGAGAGTAGATATACGCGCGGCCGTCCCGATGCGTGACCTCGCGGCGGAGATAAAGCTCCGAGGGCGAGCTTTCGCTGGTCAAGCTCCGCGCGCATCGTGCGTGCACGTCTCGTCGGTATTGTGTGCAAATCGGGCTGCGCGCGCACGAGTCGCGCTCGCGGTGCGTCAGCCGCGAGCTTCCCCTTGTCCCTTTGTTGCATTGCGCGTGGCTGCTTGGTACGCGGGCCAGCCGCCGCGCGAGTTCAATGTTGCGGACGGCGTAATTTACGGCTTAGAAATGGACGGTTACTCTCGCGAGATTTATCCACTGGCATTTCAGTGATTCCGTTCATTTACCAATTTTCCTAGTTTATCGCTGCGTACACGGGCTGTCGGGTCTTTGGCGCAATCGATATTGCGTTATACATATATATATATCACTGCTTACTCGAAACTATCAAATTCCCAAGGTTACGCGGTTCCGTATTTTTCGCATTTTCATACTGATTTATTTGAGAAAGCTCCACCGAAGGAGAAACTACAGCATCATTGCGATGAAGTGAACGGCATTCGAAGAGCTGTCTTCTGCTCGGTTTTCTGTCGTTGACCGCACTCTTCGGCGGCCGTCCAAATCTCTCCCAAAACGCGTCGAATCTTTTTATTATTGTAATTAGTAAATTAGAGAAACATTGGCTTGTTTTTCGTCGAGATCGTTTACGCAACTTTGATGCAAAATCATTTTTGTATGCATTCGCAATCGAACTGAATCATTAGGCCATGATCGATAAGTTGAATTTTTCTTATCTCCACGATGGCACTTCAATTATTATATATTAATGTTATACATCGTAATAACGTTGTTCCTAATTAATGAGTAAGTAATTAAAGTGATAACAAATTATGCAAACCCAAACTACATGTAAAAGTTATATTATCAAAACGATTATTACATTAATTTTACGGTTTCAAGTAGTATAAGCAAATCATTGTAGTAGACTTGTAGATTACAATCTTATGTAGATTAAATTTTTGAAGCATTTTTTTGCAGTCAATAAAGTTGCCTTTGCATGATAGAATATCTTTCCTACCTGTTTTAACGAGAAGACTAGCATATTGGTAGATCATTCCCAACTTAGTATCTATCTAGGAATGTACGCGATTTCTACCAGAAAACCCACTAATTTCCAAATTTACCTCAACATGTTTCTTTTATTGCCACAAAATTGAAGTTATATACTAACCCATGTTTTTCAAATCTCGAAAGATTCTAACCATTTTCTATTGATGGTGGCTACTAAAAAGTGCAGCCGCAGTTTGAATGGAAAACTCGTGCGTAAAATATAATCAAGTGAATTATCGTTGATGACACAATAAGGATCAATTAATCCAAAGCAAATACAAACTTTTGCGATTAGCCGTTAGGTGCATTTCTAAGAAACTTTTAATTAGATTACTGCCCCGCTGAGAGTATTATCGAGTATATTATAGGGCACTAAATTGAACATCAGCTGCAAGAAAAGTTAAAAAGGCAATTCTGGGAAGCCCGAACAGTTAGGATCCAGAGGATTCGCGATTATCGATCAACTTAAGCTTGTAAATATAACTATTAGGCGTCCGCGCGTGCATCTGCAGATACGTGCACGTACGTAGTTATCTAGGAAACGGACTAAAAACACTCGAGGCTTCGATCGATCTCTGATACACAGGAGGACGAGAAAGAAGAAACTCGGCGGCGGGCGGAAGCCCCGAGCCGAGGGAAATAAGTAAAGATGCAGGAGGCAACTACGCGAGCGGGCCGGCCGACTCGCAATAATTCAAGGGGAGCTCGGACGGGCGCGCCAGTGGCAATTCCCGGGCAATTATCGCGGAGGCGCTCGCGGGTAATAAGCGCCGGCGGAGGAACGCGGTCGGACTCCTTCCGGCGCGCGTCACGTGTGCCTTGCCGGCGGATAGGTGGGCGCACACACGCCCGCCTCCCCCGGAGCCATTGCAGGCGGCGCGCGCGAGTCGCGGGTGAAGGTCGCCCGGAAGTCGGGCGGCGATCGACTCGGCCGCGGTGCCCTCCTCTCCGCGGCTTCCCCGGGACCGCGGATTACGACGTCGCCGCGGGGAGGCCGCCGGGGCGCCCCCGACGGGAATAACGTCGAGTGGCTCTTCGCCATTTTAATTGCGCTTTATCCGGCTTTATCGGGCCGGCACACGGCCGCGGGATCGATCGGGCCGCCCGGGGCGCACGCGGCCCTCGAGTGCTATCGCGATGTAGTATCGATTAGCCCGCCGCTCTCAATGACTTGCCGATCCGCCCGGCTCTAATCGGACTTCCCAAATGCGCCGCGTCCGCAGACTCCGGGCGCCCGAGCGCCACCAAGGAGGAGAGGAAAAAAATCCCCGAGCAAGGTCGGCCGGGATCGCTCGGCCGCCGCGCGTGCGCCCGCCACGAATACACGTATACGCGTGTGGATGTACGCGTGCATTGCTTTCCGCTAGGCCCCTCACGGCCACGGGGGTACATCGCGCGGAAAGGCCCGCGGGGGGGAAAAAAAAGGAGGAGCCTCCTCGGCCGGGAAAGCGGCCGTCTCCTCGCCGATTCCCCCCGCGGGCCTTTACGACTGCGCCCGACTTTCCAGCGCGCCTCGTGTTATTGAGATCACCGCGGCGTCGGGGGCCCGCCGCGGAGGATCGCGGTCCAGCTCTCGGAAGCTTAGGCCTCGGCTCGTAAAGCGGCCCGCGTTTCCATGCGTAAGCGCCTGCACAGCCGAGCGAGTAAACGCTCCGTCTCTCTGCGCGAGGATTAAATCTCTCTCCGGATTTGGGGTGGGGCGCCCTGGTTCCCCGGCTTCGGCAGACTCCTCTCATCTTTAGGTGTCTTTATTTCGTGCGGAGCTCATCCCGTAACGGTTTATCACACTCGAGAGCACGTGCCCTCTTCCTACGTCTGCGAGCATGAGTCAGACGACCTCCGCCATTTTCCCGTGGATCGTCCACAAATTATCGAATTCTTCGTCGAGGAAGAAAAACCGTTCTCGCGCCTCTCGAGGTCAATTACGCCCTAATCAACATGGGGAATCGAGCCGAGTCGATAGTTCACCTTCGCTAACAAAGTAAGATAAACGATCGTGGAACGATAAGCGGTCCCTCTCCGCGACAAGCATCTGAAATAACATTTACCCCGTCTAATATTCGAGTGAATTGACAATCGGGCGTTCCTACGCGGTGTGGGCTGCACTCGCGACGCCCATAAAAAAGAATCGATCGCCCAGCTCGCGCCGCGGTATACCGATCGTCGATTACTTCCCCTCGATCTATCGATCTATGCCGGTGTCCTCGGGCCTCCGGCACCCGATCGCCGGCGACCGAGCTCGACAAATGTACGAGACCTTCCGCGCGACGAATACTTGCTTCCCGCGCTCTCCCAATTACGCCCAATCGTAGTCCATTATCGGGAATCGCCCGTCGGCCTACATTACCCGATTGTACACGATTGTACACGCAACTACCGATCCGCGCCAGATGCCTCGAACACCACCTCGATTAGCATACATTATTGCCGATCGTGGTCTAAATTTTAATTGCAATCTCGACGAGTCTTCGACCTCCATCTTCATTATCAACCTAGCGATGTCAATCTGACATTGTTGTCCTATGTATCATCCTACCTTCACTGATCTAATATACGTATATCGGAATTCTGTCAGCCATGGTAAAATTGACGCAATTTCAACAGTTTCATGTAGCACACAATTAAATGACGATCCATTATTCAAAATTATGCGAGAGTTTATGATTAACAGTTAAATTAGGCTTGCGAGGGAGAAGTGTATAATCGTGATTCCTGATCGTTGTATTGCATATGGCTAATTCTGGAAAACGATTAAATGAGTCGAGAATTAAGATAATTTTTAATCACTCGATAGATAACTGTGTTTATTAACGAAGCTTCCATTCACTCCAGCGGTATTCTTTGAAGAGGGAAGATTACCTCCGGCAATCAGAGTACAGTTCTCGTTGATTCAATGTAGAAAAGGATTTACATTATGAGTACGGATCGCCGATACCCCGAGACAATTAAGCAACTTCATGAGACATCAACTTTAATATATTCATTTTTTTCTGACATCCTCTATATTTACAGCAATTAGCTTTCGCGTGTACATCGATCTTGTGAAACTTTGAAAACTTCAATTCAATCACTGTACTTGATTAAAATTAAGAATAAATTGCAATAATTTATGCATTCAACATTGCATGCGTTTGAAAAAAATTATACACCGTTTTTCATTTACGTGCGCTTGAAAAAATTGTTGGTTTATCCTCTTGCGTAATAACAGCAAAAATTTGTTTCTACAAATATGTGCCTCGTATAAAGTGGCTTTTACATATTAAAAATACTTTTCTAATTATGAGGTTCAACGAACCACTTTTCATAATACGTGAGATCTTTGACGATAACTTTTTATTATTTAAATGAAAACAACCTTTAAATAAAGAATGTTGTTGCAAAAATTTACCATAAATATTAAACCTATATATACATAGTCTACGATGATGATAAAAACGCTGGTATTATTCAAAATTATAATATTTCTTTGTAGTAACAGTGAAATTATAGTTAATTACTTAATTGTTCTTTTACATATCCTAGCAACTTTTAGATTATAATAGAAGCTTAACCAAATCTTCTTTACTTTAGTAATATTTATACCATGATTGTATAATTAAAGCCTTTAGTTTAACTCAAGGTTTAACTTAATTTTTTCGTTACATCCTTTATTGTAATAAAAATATCGATTAAAAACCTACTAAATCACATCAAAGTTATTAAGTAGTATAAGTAAGTAAATTATATAAGTAAAACTGAGTAAACGTTTATAATTGTTTAGTATCGATGTTTAAAAAATATTGAATATTTAAATATTTTATTCAAAAATTTAAATGTTCAATTAATTCCACCGCAGGAATAGATTACTTCAATGAAATTCAAGGCATCCACACGATTTCAATTTGCAAGTTTGGCGGTACCTCAAATTCGAATTTCAATTATGACGGCATCAGCGCAGATGCACTGTAATTGAAATACGTAATTTAAAGCGAATGCGATCTAGCATCTAAAACTCGTTTGAACGATAAAAGGCTCACGACGGAAAACACTTACCCCAAGACAGCATTGTTGAGGTTCTCGAGGTGAAGCGACGGTGGCGGTGACCGAATGGTCACCTGGTGTGAACCGCCCGGAATAAACTGGACCTGTTCGTCGCCATTGTACCGCGAACCAGCCCCAGCTCCGAGCGTGAGGTTTTTCAGGTCCGCCATTCTCTAGTGCCTCGATTCCTGCCAATCGTACACCTTCCTGCAAATTGAAAGCAGACCTACTATAAGATTTCACGTCCAATCAATATAATCACTTCTTTATTTCATCGCTACGATTTCAATCAGTTATTATTTATCCAGAGAGTATCAAGAACTTTTTTTATCATCTTGAAAATAATCGCATTCTTATATCTCTCATATTTGTCTTATAAACTAAAGTATGTGTATTTTGAAGACTCACAATGAAATTCTCAAGCCGAGAGTAAAGTGTATTCAAGTATTTAGAAAGATTGTTAACAAAAATGGAAGGTCACGATCGAAAGATTGTTTTAACAGTTCTTTTTTCAATAAAGTGTTATATTTCACCTCAAATTAATATTATAAATTAATTATATACAACATATCTATAGGTATAAAATTATTTAGTAATATAGAATATAATACACTATAATTACTATTCAAATTGCAAGTGCAGCTATATTACTACTTTTATTACAAGAATTAAATCTACATAATTTTAAAAGTACATTATGGTAGAAGTATTAATGTTTCGGTACATACTATTTTATCTACTTCATTATGACGTCTTGTAGCTTTATTGCAAAATTTAGACATAAGTGAAGTAACCGGCGCTCTAATATTTTAACTGAAATTCTCGCTTGTTATTTAACTTAGAGCTACTCAATTCATTCACGCACTTGTACTCCGGTTCATATTAAATGCAATATATAACAAAGAGAAGTAATTAGATAACAAATTTGGCCCAGATTCTATAGGTATTTCTACATTGTCCATGAAAAGCAGCAGAGCCATACGAGTTACAAGATTAGTCTGCAGAAGCGAGATCTGAAGCTGTAGTATAATTATAATTGACAAATAATTCAAAAGTTTCAGCAAAACATTACATATGAATATTAATAAAATTATTTCTAAACGAGAACAGCTTTCATTTTTAATCTAAAATTTTATTCAATAAATTCTCTCTTATTGCTATTATTATTTATTATCTCATAGATATATACAAAGATGAAATATATTTCAAGCGAGGATAACCTGAAAACCTTAGTTCATTATCTTTTATCGACTGAGAAGCCAAGAGACCGATTGCACTTTGTTTTCACTAGTGATTTTAATCTCTCTATTTTCTGTTTCATATAGAAAAAATATCACTTGATTTAGCAAGCTTAATTTTTACCTATAACATCTACCCGTATTAAGTCCGAAATTAAGTCAGGTAGTTGAGGATTCCATTCAAACGAAAACTTTTGACTGAAATTTAGACGGAAATTCCATTTCGAGCTCTACTAAAGAATAAAACACTCTATTATTATATGTATTTTTTCTATTTTCATAGATACGTTTTAAATAAATTTTAAATTAGTTAAATCTACCTATTTTTATTGGTTTTATTAACCAATTTTTGTTAACCCTTTATTACGAATTTCAAGAATCTATTTTGTACATTATAATCTACTTTTAATGGAAGGATTTCCATTGGGGTAATTGCTACATCAATAGTATGTACATTATTTTAAATTGGAATATTTCCTTTTTGGAATATTTAATATTAAATTAACTAGCTGATTTTGAATAATTTTTCTCATACAATAATTGAATTTGAAAATTCTTGAAATAAAATTTGCTAAATTGACCATTCTATTTTTTACTGTATTTATAAACTGTTATTGGTTTAGCGATATAGTACTAAAAGTATAATATACATTCAACTTCCATAAATAAAAAATTTCCTATTTAAAAAAAGTTGGAATCGATTTTTGCAAACAAGATACTATTTTAAGCCTTGGATCTGATCTTTGTTCCGAATTACAAAATGGATATTCCCTTAATAATGAAGTACTTGCATATTAAAATTTCGTTACTTTAATATTACATGTTAATGAAAAGAAAAAAGTAAATTTAAGCAATATACGATACCAGATTCGCATTAGAGATTACTACTACGGTCGTCGGTGGGCTAGTCTAATTCCGGGTGGGTTAGTCGTTCGCAGATGCTCGAATATTTTATCTCGACCTTTCCGTTTTCGCAGCTTTTGCGGACTTATTGTTTACTAATCTGTAATACATTTATATAATGTAATGTTTACTGACGTAAACCTAATGCTAACCTTAACTTTCAACATATTGTGTATGAGTTTGAATATGTAAAAGTTTTTCATTAGAATATATTGTCTAATATCATAATCATATCAATCATATTCTATATTAAAACGTTTGATAATTGATAGTAGTATATATTAGATGAAGATCCAATTTTTATTAAAACAACTGAAAGATACAATAATTATAAATAAACTCCTATTTAATATAAAGGTGACCTTGAACTATTTTTATAATGGCAGGATAGGTTTGCTACTTTGATTGTATCTGCGTGAACTTCAAACTGACATTATAGATATAAACAGAGCATAGATATGCAAGAAACACCGTTGCATTATTATCGCATTGTCACGATCGATCGATATTATTACCACTTTACTTCCTTTCTTACTTGCTTTTATATTAGCTGGAAACGCTACTTACGTAATATCATTTTATACATTGGAAATTATTGAAAAACAAAGTTCAATGATTCTTGTCTACACTAAAAATTTAGTTACTATATAATTAAAACTTGTATAAGCATAGATGTGAAAGCTAATTCTATAGTCATAAAAGTTTTTGTATATAAAGTTAATGAAACTCTTCATCTATAATAGAATTTTTTGTAAATGTTTATATAAATCTATACAGACAATTAAAATAATAAAATGGATAAATACGGAAAACTATCAATCTGACGTATACAATTGCAAAATAACAACAGGTAATTACAATTAAAGAAACCCGTTATTGCTCTACCTTTTGAACTACTTTAAAAATTTTAAAGAAAAGCAAATTTGAATTATTTCATTATTTTGGTACCAATTGTTAGAAGATATTCTATTAATAATTATAAGTAATAAAGAGTATAGTAATGATTTATAGATAGTCTTTATTATTTAAAAATGATGAATCTGGATAAATTGAAAAAAAAGAGGAAAAAAATTGCACTCCAGCTTACTTTGGAACAAGTTTTCCATAGTTCATGATACTAAAATTATACTAATTATTAACAATCTTTGAAAAGATCTAGAAATTTAGTTGTTTATAAAAAATTGGTAAATTTAAATTAGAAAAAAACGAGAGACGAAATTTGATTCGCGTGTTTCATCTTAAACATTTATCACTTTATCCATATTTCTACTGCTATTTTTTACTGGATATTAATGGATTAAAATTTGTTTACGTTTTACATTATTTTAATAAGCTTCTATTTTTGTCAAAGCTAAATATTTGTTTATTATTTTCTTAATAGAAAAAAGTTGTAAATAATAACATTTATTGATTAATTTAAATGTTAATTGAAGCTTGTCTTTAAATCATCTTACGTTCAATAATATATGCGGTGGAAGGAAATATAAATCATTATTAATGTATTTTAACTGATTATAAAACATACTAAACGTTTTTATTGTGTGTAAGTTAAACTTGTCATGTTGCATTTATCAGATTTTTCTTATAATCATTATATTCTTGTTTTCTCTCCGCGTGAAGACTACCACAAAAAAGACAGAGCATGGAATTTATTAACAAGGGTATATATTTTTCAGCTAAATTTAGAATTGACTCTCACTAAAAAATCAAATATATATATATGCATATATCTTCTTTCTAAATTTTCACTTCTGAGAGAAATTCAGCAATAAAGAATAAGTCTATGAATTTTACGAGTAATATTGCAAGAACTTTGCCACAATTGAAACTTAACTATTACTCATTCATGTAAAAATAATATTCTTTTATTATATTTTTATCGAGATTTTTATATATTTATAAAAGTATAAGCATAGTTAAGTTTTTTTTACGCCGAAAGTAAAAAGAATTAGTGCGGTTCAGATTATAGGCGCAGTCAGAACTTGCTCATAAAAGAAACAAAGACAAACGAGATCTTTCAAGCGAACAATTGTGTAATTTCTGATTTTTATGATTTTTTACGCTGGAAATAGTGGAGAATAATATTGATTTAGTGCACAATGAAGTATTGAACGACAATAGATAGCAGGATAAAGAATTCGTGTAACCCTATACGTATATCTATTTATTCGACTCTAATAGTCTAACGCTAACTTATCAAATCTTGAGAATACAATGCATGCACCGAATGCAATTAACTCGACAACGTGATGAATTTTGATCTTAGTTTTATGTTGGAAAAACGCTCGTTTGGTATATCTGAAATTTCATCTATAAGATATAATATACAACCACCCCTTTTATTGTTCCTGTCGAGATTCGAATTTCTAATTTTCCGACTTCCTAATTAGTCTTAAAAATTCATAGATGAAAATTGTAAATTAAACGTACGCCGAATTTGCTCAAGAGATGAGTGCATTAGCGAAGTCATGCAATGCAAAATGAAAATGGCACCACGGGTCTATATTCGCGCAGTTGGACTATTATTAAAAAATTATTGTAACAGTACGCTTTGGCGAAAAGGACAAACCTCGGGCTCGTTAAAGCACAAAAATTGGCCGCAACGAGGTGCGAGGGACCCCCATTAGTCGCAAATGCAGATGAAGCGGACCTTAGAAACGTTGAGGCACGCACGCGAGTGTTGATGAAAAGGCCGCAGCCTGCACGTCTGGAGTAGTCGTCGCACGCGGGCCAATGACAGGTAGCACTAAGTGCACATTACAAGCTATCGTGTGCTCTGACCCGATAAACGTATACGCCGACGCGCTAGCAATGAGCTCGCATTTTTGCACTGCTCGGACGCTCGTCGGATTTTTTTACTTGCGTCGACTTTTGACTGCACAGGACGAAAGACAGGACAAAGCGTTGTTTTGCCCAGCGATCAGAGACAATTCCACACGCCATGTACTGCCGCCCGGAGAATATTGTGCAATTGATCAAAGAAGTAGCATAAGAGTTGACTCGCGAGGACAAAGTAAGGCAAGTTTAAATAAGAGCCGCAATGGCTCGTCGGTGGAAAAGACGATAACGCAGCGGCGTTTGAAAAAGGATTCCGCGGTCGCCGCCGCGTTGGCCAGCAGGCGAGCGTAGCGACGGTCCTTTGTGCAGCCTCGAGATTCTTCCCGCGGATCAGCTTGCCACGAGTGACGATTCACCGGCCCGGTATCTCCATCTCCTCGCGCGCAGACAATCGCGCCAGGCGGTATACGCGCGCGGATCTCTCCGGGGCACCTGGTGATCGCAAGGGCCGAAGCCGCGTCGACTCGGCCCCGCGGGAAAATACCGTCGAAGGGAAAGTGAGTCGGCGACGACGGGAGGTCCATTGCAGTTGGCCCGGGGGTGGGTGCGAGCATTGGGCCGGGAGCCGAGGCTCCCCCAGGAGGCGCGGGCGCGCAGACCGATTGGCGACCGGGGCTCCCTGGCGCGGGGCCAGGCCCAACCCGCGGCTCCGCCGCTTTTCCGCCGCGGCCTCACGGGGGAATAATGCCGCGCGGAGCCGCCCGCCTCTACGGCTATTTTTACCACATTCCGCCTCGATAGGGTATATTTAAAGGGGCGCCGCCGTGCGCAGGTTGTAAAAGTTTGAAGAGCAGCCGCGGATATAGAACGCCGATGACGGGGACTCGTTCCGTTTCATCTCGTCGCTTTTAGATTTGGTGGCTGCCCACGTGGGAGGAGGACCCCCCGGTTTTTCTCGTATTTTCAAACGGCCGAGTGGGAGCGCGGCAGTTTCACTCACCGACGAGCGCTTCAATTGCGTCCTCAGGAATCAAAGCTTCAGACGGTGTCTTTTATGAAATTATCCCATCGCTGCTCGTTAAAGTAATAAGAGAAATCGATATGGGCTCGCAACTTTTTGTCTCTGGGCTTTTTTTTTTCGTCTAGACGCGCAAATGAAACTTCCAGGCGCCCGAAAGTCTTGCTGCTATCCAGCACAGATAATTGGAAAAATGCTAATTACCTGTTTCTTATTATCGCGCCTCGCACAACTTTGTAGCGGTGCACTGATCTTATTCGAAGCTCGGATAATTATCAATTAATCCCTGGCGCCTAATGAAATTACGCGCGCGGAAGGTTTACTCGGTTCTAAACGCGTGCTTGGAAATCAATTCTGCGGTACACGAGCTTCATTATCAGCATGTGCGGTCGCGAGTGCAACGTTATTGCACCTTATCACTGGCGACTGTTTAAAAATCTATTTGTTTACACGAACGCCGAGGCGAGCAGCCAAAGAAAAGTCGTTCGAGGAAGGATTTGCGGAGTGGCGCTCTAGCCGAAAGTGCTCCTCGCGGCATTACATAACGCGAAGGGTGGGCAATCAATCGGAGCGCGGCCCTCGAACACTCGAGGCGGCCTCGCGCTCCGAGACAAGGGAGAATCGGGAGAGGCGCGAGGTCCGAGCAGGGCGACAAAGGGCGGGCCCTGCGGCCCTCGGCGGGGCCTCGCGCGGGGGCGATCGATCGACTACTCACCGGGCGTGAGGCGGGGCGGCGCAGTCCAAGCTCATGCCCCGGCGGGGCTCGCTCGCGCACTCGGCTACCTGGCGGTGGGGCGCCCGGGGGCCCTGGGCCCGCGCATCCGTCGGCGCAGCTCGCGCGCGGCTCCTCCTGCTCCTCGGCTCAGTCCTGCGGTGGCGCCGCTCCTGTGCGGCCTGCTGCGAGGAGCGCGATGGACTGCCCGAGCGGCCCGAGCCCCGAGCTGCCTGCGCCCCAGCCGCTCGCGAGCGCCGCCGTCCGAATCAGCTGGGCCGCGGAGCCGCGCGCCCGGGGAGGGGAGCCCGCGAGGCGGCGCGCGCCCCGCCAGGGCCGGAGCCAGGCCCGAGGGGGCCCCGCGCCCCCGCCCACCTGTTCGCCGCCGGAGCTCTTCCTGCTTCCGGGGAACCCGCTCCGAGGACGGGCCGAGTCGTTGTCATTCGCCGGGCACCCCGGGATCGACCGTAATCGATTCCCTGCCATCGGCTTTATTGTGCTCGCGCTCCAGCTCGCTTTCTTTATTCCGCCAAATTTGATCTGCCGCGAAGGCTACTAGCCGCGTCAGCCGCGAGTATTGTCATTTTATGCAGTCACTTTCAACTTAGCTTTTTTCTTCCCACGATTGGCTGCACGTCCAGCTTTTAGGTTTAAGTGGTTTCCGTAAAAAATCCACGTGTCAATCATCACGCGAACGCGTTTTTAAATAAGGTATTTAGAAATCTGCTTTGAAACGGGCGGAATAAATAATTATAATGCCCGTAGCTTCCTAAGATTCATCGAGATCCCCGATTATTTTAATTAAGAGCACTTGTTATTCTAATTGCGAGTGTGCAATTTAACGGCGATAAAACTTTTTCTTAAATTATGTAAATCGTGACAAGTACGGTCATTTTTGCCCATTAGAAAAATTTATACATTTTTAATGAAGTCACAACAGGAGAAGTAATTTTGCGTCATCTCAAATTCATTGCGTTTGGGTCTTCAAAGAGACGAGCGCGCACTTAAGCTTATAAATAGAAGGAAACAAAAAGAATACGTGACTTTACAAGGCACTCTTGTCGCAAACATCAGATTTCCTAACTCATCCATTATTATTAACTTTAAATTCTAGCTTGCTCGGAAATGGAACTCTCGTGCACGTACGGATTCGGGACTCCTATCATGCGCGATGATTCGCCAAAAACGCTCCTCCCGCGGTCGTACGAATCGCGTGCGTAATAGCTCCCTCGCAGAAGCCGGCTATTTCCCTCTGACTCGCTGCAGTTTTTAGGGACATCGTCCGGGGAAAAAAAAATCGGTCGACCATAAAATCAAGCGGCTCGAGCTCCCGAGAGCGAAAACAACATTTAAATTCATTCTTTTATTGGCGATTACGAGCAGTCACGCAGCATCGGCAAAGAAAGAAGCTCCGGGGATATAAGTGCCAACCTGATTTTGAAAAACCACGTACGATCCTGACACAGTTACCCGTGCCCAATTGGATCGGCACGAATTTTGCGCGCACGGCGATCGCCGGTCGACTGTGTCTAATGAGTGCCGAGAGAATAGGCAAGATCGATGGATATTAGAGGCAGGCCTCCAGATCATGCCTCTGTTATATATATAAGAGACGTGCTTTTAGCGAAAGATAAATGTCATTCTGAGGTTCTTGGCACCGGCGTTAATGGAGAGAAGTCACTAACCGATGCAATCGTACATTGTGATGCGAATGCCGTCAGCTCGGCGATTGATCCGGGCGAAATGAAAAATCAATGTCCTCGGTGCTCGAGCTGCTTTAATGGCGGGATTTAACGGCGCGGCTCCCGCGCCTCGTAACGCGAGCCCGCGCTAGTTTAAAAGCCACGGAAACCTCAAGAGAACTTAGCCCCGGGCGGACACATTTATTCGAAAAGGAAGCGGAGATTCTCCAAGTTGCGTAGGGGAGTATCAAAGCGTCATTGTAATTGCACGCGGTACTTTGGCGAAATTGAGGCTGGCGGCTCGTACGGCGAAGGGGATAAGGATTCACGCAGCGGTTGCCACAGGACAAGAAGACTTGTCATAGACGCAGCGGCTCTTCTCGCGAGCAACTCCGTCATCCTCTCGGCTCGGATGCAGGGCGAGCGGCTTTCTCCGGCGCCTCAGCTGGGACCGACTGAGACTTTCAAGAGCGCTCCATCCATTGTCCGGCTCGCGGGCGAAAGGAGGGGCCCGTCTCCCTGTATATAGATATACCAGAAGCGCGGCAGTCGTTCCCCGAAGGCTCGTAATCGCCGCGATCCGGGGACCTAATGACGGCGCGGCCCTGGCTTTCTGGCCGATCCGCCGGGGGCACGTACAGCCGAGTCTGTGCGGGGCCGCGCGAACCGCTGCATGGGATGATGTTGCAACTGCGCCGCTCGTAGCGCGCTGATGCATTTACCGGGAAACGCTGGTCTACGGCCTGAGTAAGAGGGCAGCAATTGCGAGATGGGGACTTTTTCACGGTCTTCGCGGTCTACGTCGATACAAAGACAGCCTTCGCAGTTGACTTTGCGCTATCTAGCCGGCGATTGTCTCCGGGGGGCGAGGAGCGCACCTACGCAGCTAGGATAAATGGAGGAGCGGGCGCCATGGGTCCACTGATGCTCCAGCCGCCAGTTCCGCGAATGCGCCGAAAACCTTGTGAGTCACCCGGAAGAGTTAAAAAAGCGCGACAGTCTGCTCGGTCTGAGCAGAAAGCCAATGAGTGTACATTGCGCTTGCCGGTGACTGCAAAGACGCGTTAGATCTACGAGCTTAATGGCTATCTCGAAGAATTAGTTGGAATAACGAGGACCTCGGGACTAATGCGCTTTCAATCGAGCTGATACAGACGCGGGCGAGGCGAGAAGCCCGAGGGCCGAGGGCCTCCTGCAACTGCGCTTCCCGGAAAAGTTCCCGGGATTTCCCTGGAAAGGGAGGAGAAGGGTCGAAGAGCAAAGGGACGTGGGGGGGGGTGGCGGAGGGGCGGGAGGCCGGGGCGCGCACGTGGACGGCACAAAGGGCCGGGGCCCGGGGCCCGGGCGGCGGTAGGCGCGGGCCTGGGCGCGGGCGCGTGCACTCGCGCCGCCTTTGTGCAGCGGCGATGGCTGCCGCGCGGGGGCGCGGCCGGCGCCGCGGGTCGATACTCCGGCACCGAGGCGGCCGGTGCGCGTGCACTCGCCCGGTGCGCCCGCACCCGGCCCCGGTGCAGCCGCGAGCGAGCGAGACGCCGCGAGCCGCCTGTACACACGCGCTCGCTCGCGCCCGGCCGCCTCAGGTGGATTCTAGGCCGCCTACCCCCGGCCGCCAGCCTCTGGCCCCCATCCCCGAGCCGATCCCCAGCCGATCGTCGCCGGGCCACTGACCCCCGCCCCTCGCCCCGGCCTTACCCCCCCCCCCCCCCCCACCTCCCTCTTCCCACCCGCAGTCGCCTGGGCCGGCCTGGGCCAGCGGGCTTTTCCGCGATGTACGCTCCTCGCGGCAAAGCCGCGGCTCCGCGTCCATCATTCGCATTGCAGTCTACGCTCGAAGCGGCCCTCCTCTCCGCGCCGCGCCGAGATCGACGCCGCACGGCCAGGGCAACTCCAGTCAATTGCTTATCGCTCCTTCGCCATCCAACCAGTCGCTCTTTCTCAACTCGGCTTTTCGAGGATAAATCCATTTGAGCTTGCAGTTTTTCGTGCGTAATAATACACGCCAATATCGCCCGTATAATTGCACGTAATGTCGTATGAAACGAGCTGTGCACGATTCCGATTGAGATACTGACCCAATTTGGTACATTGGCCTCAGAATGTTAATGCATTAGCGAGTTTTTAAAAAACAATTAATTTTCGAACGTGTAAATATGAAAATAAAAACAGAAAACATGTATACAATAATAAATTTCGAAATGCACTGGCTTCTATTTCAGGACTAATAGCTACAGAGATAATTATATTGTAGCTCCACCATGTAGGGCAAACCCACAAACACAACACATGCACGTTACTTATGCGTTTGCAAACGTTGTTTGAACATTTGGTGCACGGACACAGATATATTTTTTTTTACATAAATACTCAGGATTTCTCTTTTAAAATTGAAAAATTATTTTCTACGTATTTATAGATTGGAGGATCATATTTTGGAATAAATGGCATGACTTTTTCCTATTTTAAAATAAATTTCTCTGATAGAGAGTCGCGAATTATTCGTTCTTGTCGACAGCTGACAAGCGAGGCCCTGCCTGCCGATAAATCCGACCCGGAGATAAATAATCATTGGGAATCTTGGAAAAGGGGTAATTCGGGAGCCGCGCTGTCTGGCGCATCCCGCCAGCCAAACCAAATATCGCTCCGCGGGCGACAAGACGAGCGTGTTTACCTTGGGCGCAACGAGAGATAAATGGAGCTGCCGCGCACCGCGAAGAGCAGGCGCGGTCGAACAGAGTCATAAAGCAGCGCACGCAGGCCGCTTATCGGCGCGTCAGATACACGCGCGCGGCCCTCCCGGGCGCGGCATGGAAGCGCAGAGCAGCGCGAACTCGGGGCCTCCCATATAGCCGCCGCGCGTTGAATGATTCAGAGGCCGGAAGTGCCATCCTGCGTGAACCGCGAGAGACTTTTATTTCCCCGGCAAAGGCTATCCCCCTTTGTTTTCTTTGTCCGCGCGACAAGAGTCCGGAGGTTGCATCACGCGCGCGGCTACCGACTGTATCCCGGGCAATTTCGGATCAGGATTTATTTGGCGAATTTCGCGGGTTTATCGCCACGCGGCGCACTGTCGCAACGGCCGAGCAGCCGCGGAGAAAGGCGGGATCGCGCTTTGGACGCGGCTTTCGTAACGCCCCGAAAGATTAGGCCGCCGCGGCTGCCTCCACTGGCCCCGCGGCACTAAAACCGCACAATGGACCATTAACGTTAACCTAGAATATGTATACACTTTTTATTTTTGAAGAATTCGCGCGTAATTCGGAACGAGTTCCACCGTTGCGAGCGCCGCGTCCTCCGCGCATGGATTCGTATGCGTGCAGTGCTTTGCATATAGGCGCTCGTCGGGCGGAGTGTTCCGCGTTTTACCCGCGTCTTTCTTGCCCGTGGCTTTGGCACAGAGAGTCGCCGGGGCGCCAGAGGCGCGTGCGTTAGAATCGATCCTCGTCGCATCGCACGCATCTGTTTCGTATAAAACGCTTAGCCAAATGAATCATGAGCGCGGTAACGCTTCGCTCGTTCGCTCCCGAGGAGCCGACTCGTTTCCTCGGCACTCGTCATCCGCGCTCGTTGTACACAACAACAATTAACCAGATGAAATTATTCCCATGTCGCACGAGTGCGTGCGTGTTTCTGTCGCGAAAAAAAAAAAGACGAGGGAAAACGGGAAACGCGAGATCGGCGAAACACGATTTTGCGCCCCGGTTGATAAGGACAACGGCGACAAGAGACGGCGAGCGATAGCGCAATGCGGCCGAGCCGAGCCCCCCAATCAACGTCGAGTATATCCGCATTATCATTTGGGCGGAAAAACAATCTGACGAACGACGCATGAAAGGCGGCCCGATCTCGGCGCCGCGCACACAGCCCCGAGAAAAGTCGGCGAAGGCGCGCGTGCTTCGATCCCGGCGGCCCGAGGAAGTAGAAAAATAACAGGGCAAATAGAGTACGTAGGATCGAGTCGGGCCGTACATATATATATATAAAGCGGCTCTCCGGCGTCTGCGGCCGACCCTGACAGCGGCGCGGGCGCAATAAACCGCGGGGAAGGGACGGCCGGTGCCCAGGAGAAGCTGGAGGGCGACTGCACAGCCCGGGCGCGGGAGCGGCTCCTCCCCGAGGACGATAACCGTACACGCGTACATATATATATACACGGGCTAATCCCCGGCGCGCCTCCGAGTTCGCGTGGAGCGCCTCAAGGCGAGTGCGCAGGGATGTACGTACGTGTACGCACGGGGTGTGCCGGGATAAATCTTCGGCCGAGGTGCGAAGGCCTCGGGGTCCGACGAGGCCGGCCCTCGGCCTTCCCTCCTGGGCCGCGTCCTTCCCGCGCTCCTCCAGTCGCTCGCCCAAGGGGATACATATAATAGGTTGCGCGGGCGGGGCCCGTGGAAACGGCGCTTTGTGTGTTTTTTTAGGATCGGAAGCAGGTGAGCGAGGCGCGGGAGCGAGGAATCGATGCTGCGACTCGCGTGACGCACGCTCGTCCATACTGCTAGGGGGCCTGCATGCATTTCTGACTCGGCCTCGGGAGATTTTTCGGCGGGGCAGGCGCGAGGGCAGTGGCCCTACCATCGGTCGGCAATCGGAAGAGGACGCCTGACTCTCCCGCTCTAGCCTTTGCTCCCGCCCCCCAGTCGCGCCTGTTTTACGGGTCGCCGCTTTTTCAACGATTCTCCAAGCTGTACAATGTCCTTCTCATCTTTCTACCGGCATTATATCATTCGGATCTGCTGCCTCCTGCATAACATTCCAAATCCTATGGCTTGGTAAACTTATTAACATGCTCAAACAGCTTCCTTGGCACTTTTGATGCGGTCCTTTAGCCACAATACACAAGTGCTAATTCGATGAAAGCTCGACGAATAACCGTTATCAGGTTACAATGAAGAAATTTCCTTCTGTATCTCAGTACACAGATGAGTATTTGTACAGATATAGTCTATCACTGTTATACAAACGCTTCACAACTGTTCAAATCTACAAATTTTCATGCATTTTGATTAAACTAGCACTTGATTGAAAATTATTCGTGCATTATTCAACATGCATACTGATCTCGCTGCTGGAGATTTAAAAAATGTAACAAATTTAAATTTATATCATCAATAGATTTGATTTTGTGAGTTAGCTTGCACTGCGCTTGATTTTCGTAACAATCAAGCGCTTGCGGAGTAATGCATTAGTGCAGCCAAAGTTGAAATACTTCGGCAAAAAGCACTAACAATTCCGTGCGGTTTCCACCGGAATACATATCAGGGCGAAAAAAACTAGCATTGAAGTGGCGCAAAAAGGCCCGCACGATCGGCTAACGAAGCTTTGACGGAGGAGAGGCAGGACAAAGAGCCCGTGCGTAAAAGACTTGGGCTCTTAAATTCGCATCGGCCGCGAGCCCCCGAGCGCTTTCAATCAGCCTGCAATTAAAAGGCCATCTGTTGCGCGGGGCCGGGGCAGGGCAGGGCGGGTGCACGCGCACTCGGCCCCCGGGCGGCCTCTCCTCTCGCGGTGTGTCACGGGTGCGGGCGGCGACTCGCGACCTTACAACCCCGCGAGGAGGCCGACCCTACATGCATCGCTCCGGCCGATCCCCCGGCCGGCTGATTGTCCTGCCGTATATACGGGGTAAGGATTGCGAGTGCGATATGGCGCGGATGCCCTTGCGCCGAGCGCCGGCTATCTCCTATCTGGCATTGGCGGATTACCGACTAGCGCAATAAATTCGCTTTTGCCGGGGAGCCTCTTGAGATTGCCCGGCAGATATTGTGCGGCCTGGGCGCCTCGCGCGAGCCGACGCCAGTTCCGCGGATGTATATTAGAAGCGCATTCTCCCGTTGATGAATATCGCGATTGCGATACAGTGCCTTCTGGAAAATCCTCGCGCTCCTTCAAGGAGAATAGCGCCGTGGAAGGAAAATAATTGTTTTAGAGAAACTCGGATGCGCGCTTGGGGATTTTAATAAAGGAAAAAAATCATTGGCTGCGCTAACAGGTTATACTGGAAACCTCCACATTGAGTATACTCATTTGAATGCACTTACACTTTAGTAGCTTTTATATCGTGTTTATTTTAAGGAAGTAATACGACGTTAAAAACAATCGTTTCGCGTTCAGCAATTGCTCGAGTTGGACTCTTCCTATTATATATAGAAATTCATTGTGCATCGAAACATTAAGGAGCAATACATTTTCCAAATGTTTATTCTTTTAATTATCTGACTATTCTAGTCAATAAAAGCATTTTCTAATAATTAATAGCAGTAACGATGGCATTACTTGTCGTATACCCAGCTTATAATTGTTCTATTATTAACTATACCGTTTAATTTTGTAGAATAAGATGAATTTCATCCATCTTGTATTAATTTCTTTTGTATGTACCTTTGCTTCATATTCAGACTATTCAAAATATAGATTATTTGTTTTATTTAAGAACACCAATATATGCTATTTAAAAATGTAACGGTATATATAATATGAACGCGCAATAAAAACAAGTTACATCTACAGAAGAAAAAACGATTCATATAATGCATTAAACGATGCAGGATGGTTACAATTGGATTTGCACCAGTGAGAATAGAGTCATTTCGCTCTTGTCTCTACGTCTTCTCTATACCAGGAATTCACAGTTATTGTACATCTATATATGTTATCCGTCTGGCATGAAGCATCTTCTGTTGTTGTCCGAGGTCATGTAGATCGGGCCGCAATTAGACACGACGTCGTTATGTAATCGGCGTGCCTGGTCCATTTTTGCGTGTCTGTCTCGTGTATGTATATACATTTATGCAGGCGGGTTCTCTCGGGCAGACGAAAATTGTCTGCGGATCTTGCAGCCGCCAATGGATGACTGGGCTGCGCGGCCGCCGTGAAAGGCGCACGTGGAAGCTTGACTCACCGCTTCTGAATTTCCCTTGTTGTACTCCCTATGCTTGTGTACATTGCGCGATTCTTACTCGCCTCTTGTAATCGAACGGTATACCATGCCTTACTTTGCAATTAGGCGTTTTTATAATAAAAATAATATCCGTTGAATATTTAAACGGATATAAAGTTGTTCGAGAGCCTTGCTGCACCTGCGGTGCAATTAATTATTCAGCTTTTGCCCTTAATTATATAAATTTTAAATGTAAATAAAATGGTAGGCATCAATCATCTTTTGATTGATTTTTGGCCTCGAGAATCACGGACGGACCTGGCGGCTGGCATCGATTAACTCGTTAAATCGTTACAGGGGCCACTCAATTGAATACCCACAATATGTATTATTTAACCGGCGACGCTGCAACGTAAACACTGTCCGCGGCGCGCACCCGCGCATACGCGAACAGCTGTTCCTTTGGAAGCCGAGCCACGAGGACGGAGTAAGCGCGACGGCGAAGCCACAACGCCCAGCCTTCGATCTGCCGGCGGAGATCAATTGGGGCATTAGTTGGCGAATCCCAGCGGGCCGTGGGGTAGAGCGCCGAGCGATCGCCGTCCCCAGGATCGTTGAACCCGACCCAGTCTCCCTACCCGCGTCCGGCCGCGATTCGCGCGCACACCTGGCTAACGGGGGGGGGGAGGGGGCAAATTACCCCCCGGCCGTATCGCGGCGCGGCGGCGGAGAGAGAGAAAAGGAAAGCCCGGGCGGCGCGGGGATCGGCGACGCCCGAGTGCACGCGCACTCGGCCGCTCGGCAACCAGTTATATGCATCCGCGGAAAAGCGAGCGCGCGCCTGCCGCGCCTCTTCCCCGGGGACCAACCGGGGAAAAAAACACGGAGGAGCGCGGAGCCGGGTGGAGTCCAGCCGGCGGGCGCCCACTGGGTCCCAAGGGGCCGTTGACCCCGGGCCGCGGGCAGCCTCGCGCACTAGGCCGGGCTCCTCGGCGACCTCGGCTCCGCCCAGCCTCCCATCGATCACCGGACGCTGCGCGGACTCCTGCCGCGAGTGCGCAAGTGCGCCGCCGCTGGAGTAGCGCCGCCCTCGAGCCGCGGCCGAAGGTAAACAGGCCGATTGTTTCAAGGCTGGAGAAAGTGCCGATGGTCCCGCTGCGGCCGGCTCCGCTCGCCCGAGCCTCTCGATCCATTGATTTACGCTCGCTTTCCGCGAGGGATATTGCTCGGTCCTCCCTCATCCAAAGGACGCCGCACGTTGACGTACGAGCTAATATAACGCCTCGCTCGAGTATATATAGCGCGGTGCACGCGCGCGCACAACCATTCTATATGTGCACATGTATAGCCAAGGTATAACGAAGCACGCGTATGTATTGCTCGATGAATGTGGCAATGCGATTGCAGACCGGGCGATAATATACGGCTTTACTGCTCTAGTCCGAAGATCCCTGCCAAATGGGAAAGTGTAAGAAATTTTTACGGTATAGAAAGTGCCCGCCACTATTATGCCCGTCTCCGTTTTTTTTTACTATACGGCGCTGCAATCTTTCTAATTTGCTCCGATGTATTTTTACAGCGTAATTCGAGTAATTGATCATTAAATTTCTTACGCCGGAAATTTATTCCCCCGGGTGAAATTCTCGCCTCTAAGGTTACACCTTTGTCACTGATATTCCCGGCCCACGAGTCCAGCTAGACGTTGTGCACTGTATTGGGCTCCGGTAGTAAATCTGCCTCGAAATTCGCTCCGTCCCACATACCCCTAGAGAAATTCCTTCAAATTAAAACGCCGTATACTTTCGTCGGCCGAGTCTTCCATCAAGGATTGGCATTCCCATGGTAATCCTACGAGGAAAAGGCTCCGTTTATCAATAAGCGCCTAGAAATCGAACGCGTCTATTATACGCACGATTGCAGTACGCGTATTTACCATATCGGGAGCGATCCGATTCGCAAATTCGCAGCGATCGGGCTATATAAAAATAGATATAGCAATAGTTTGAGAGCTGCAGTGGCATATAACGAAGCGCAAAAGTCAGCGCGAGGAGAAATTGCCACAAGGCTTTCCTCGAAGTTTGCCGGCACGCCGAGGAAAAGGCGAACAAAGAAAAAGGTAATTACTTAATAGCAGCCCGCGCCATTCTTTTCCAACTTCCGATCCTCCGCTCAAACACACGCTCGCCAGGGTCGCATTCATACATCCCCGTCGTATCATAATTAACATATTATGTTTATTTTCCCCGATCGAACGGCTATGTACACACGTATATACCCGTCGGCAGGCCGGGCGGCATGTACAATTATTGCGCTATTTGCGAATTACCGCTCTATCGAAAATCAAAGGCAATGCATTACGCGCGGACTCGACGTAGCGCTCGGCCGGAGAACTATATGCTTCGCGACCGGGACCGAAGCCTGAGACAACTGGGAATCAGTTGTTGCAACCGGGCGAAAATGACGCCCAGCTTCCTCTACTCGTCGGACAGATAATTCCCTCCCCCCTCCCCCTGCATCATCGCGCGCGGCGCTTCCCGGCCAATGAAACGACCGCTCAACGGGCAATTAATTTTGATGAGAGGATAAACGGGGAATATCGCGTGCGAGCGCTGCCGGGCGACGCCCGGGCGTTCGTGCAGGGCCGCGGCGACGCCCTTCGCGAGGGCGCCTCGCTCGGGGACGAATCGCCACCCTGAGCCGCTTAGTCGATTCCTCCCGGGAGCTTCATTCCCGATAAGCCAGTCCTCCTCGATGTCATTCTCTTTTTCTTTATGAGATTATAAGGGGCGGGCACTTATCGCTGAGTTGGCCTGCACTTCAACCGGCCACTTACCGTAAAAGTTAATGTCAGACGGCATACGTACGCGCCGGTTTGCATAAGCTTCCTATATCTACCGTCGCTATATCTTTCGTGTAACTTGCCCCGCAATCAAAGTAAATAGAAAAATGTACAGTTACGTGCGCGTTTTTTGAATCGCGCTTGATTTTTATATCACTTGCCTGCGTCATTTTGTATTCCTATGAACAATATAATATCTTATGGCCGTTATGCGCCACTCTCTATATATATACATCATTGTATCAACTACCTACCTTTGCAACTTATACGCGTTGAAAAAAATACCTCATTAATCTTCGAGGCAGAAAAACGAGCAGAAAAACAATCTATTATTGAAAGGATGTAACTCAACAGTACCAATAGTTTTATAAATTATGTTTGAAAATCGTGATAAGCGTCACCTCGTTAACAATGTGACGTACGTGGAAGAATGTTGTGGGTCACGGCATCAAATTGTATTTTGTAAAATTGCGAGAATTTCGAGCCTTATGTCTATTATGCCGGGCGTGTAACGGTCCCGCACTTAGAACATCCCGCGAGTATAAAAAGCAAACGCGTCGTGGCCGCTCTCTGTACGCGCCAAATGACCCAGAGGGTATAATACAGGATGTTTGAGCCGGCGCGGAGGCTAATCGTTATACGAGCCGGTGCCGAGCCCGCGGCCTAGCGCTCGTGGACCGCATCTCCTGGGGCAGCGGATGCTGTCCGTCCCGGTGACCTCGTAGGCAAGAGTCACTAAAGCGCAGTGGGATCGAGAAAAAGGAAGGGCGCAAACTCGCCGAGGCAGGTGAGACGCGGCGAGAGCGCAGGCTTTTACCTGTACTTCGGTGTACGTCGAAGTTCAAAGCAATGGCAACTGTAAGATAATTTAGTAAAGTAATTTAGTTGCCTAGCCGCATCCATTTGCTTTATCAAAAAGTTGACAGGCTATATACACGGAGAACACGTTCAAGTAAAACAAATTCAATTAAGCGATATTATTTTTAGATTATTATATAGCGCATTTATACGAGCTTATTGGATAACCTGAAATTGACATAAATTGATTCAGGAAGAAGGATAACATTTCTGCATTCTGACTCGCTTGTAGAATTAAATTAATGTATAAACATGTTTCATAAATGCGATATTCCTACTCTAATATTATTAATTAAATGATAATCGGAACAACGTTTAAATTTTTTGTCCAGGTCCACATTCTTCACAGCTATACTTGACCGTGCTTTTTCAAACCAATACATACGCGTAAGTCAAAGCCAGTAGTCCCACTTAAACTCTGTATCTACTGCAAAGAAAAGAGCGCAGAAATAAGGAGAGCAGCGAGAAGTGCAAACAGCCGCAGTGGCGACTGACTACTTAAGTCGACGGCCTCTTTAATACGACACTTACATATTCCAACTTTGAATGATAATCCCCTGCATTCTTTTTATTTCCTAAATCGATCTTTGTATATAAAATGACTTTTTTTCACATTATGTACAAAGTATTTTCTTTGTTACTAGGCATAAAAACAGTATGATTCGTCATAAATAATGTTAAATTAAAAGAGCCTCGTTCACTAATTTTCCCGAAGATGATTAAACGATTTAACGAATAAACTTGATATAGAAAAATACTTCTTTTCAAGAAATTATTAATATTTTGTTACTATTATGAGGACATGAAGCTCCCGACGCCGCGCGAGCTAAAAAAAGAACAAGGTCTTTAACATTCTCTCTCTGTTTTTTTTTCCGAAACCCGTAATAATTTCCAATGGATCGTTTTATGAACGATTGTAAAAATCCATTTCGCAATCCTCAAGTTCAAACGAATCATCTCGCGTGGGCGCGCGAGCCACGCGTAACCCCCCGTAACCTTTCGATCTTTTCACAACGCGTCCAAAGCAGATTAGCGCGCAAGCAATCGCCAGCGCTTCGCCCCGAAAATCGATACGCAACCTCATCGGCCCGGTGCACAAGCGGCCGCGCGCCCTTCTCCCGCTTGCATCCTTCAACCGGGGAATAGCTTCCCCGGGAGCGCGGAGATCGTACAAAGTGCGACGAGCGAGGCTGGACGGGGGCCGATCGGCGAGCCCCGCGGCGAAGAACGCGATCCCGTTCGGCTGCCGGTGCACTCGCACCAGGGCAAAAAAGAGCGCGCGAGCTCAGCCGAGCGTTACGGACAAAGAAAGCGAACTTTATTGGTGATTAGCGCGGCGGCCGCGTGCGCGCGCATATACACACATCGCCTCCGCCGTTGCACAAGGCGCATTATAGTCGCGCCTTTCGCGCTAGTCTCCCCGGGCGTGTGTGTTATTTATTTTTTTTTTTTTCCCCTTTCCATCTCGGTCGCACGTGCGCGCGACCCGCGCGATCGGCTCTTTCTTTCGGCTGTCCCGGAACGCTCGTGGAGAACGGCCCAGGGCACGCCAGAATCACTCCAGCCTGTTGTCAAGTTATTCTTTCGTCTTGTTGCCTTTCGATCGGGGCCTCGGGCTGGATGACGTGACTTTACGTTCAACCGTGGTTGCATTTTTGACAAAGATTTGAGTGCAGCTAGCTGAACGTCTCGTGTAAGCTTTCGCGTAAGTGGGTCGAGCTAGAATCTTAGAGCGCTGCGAAAAAAAACCGTGACGAATGTCTGGAAAATTATAAATTTAGTAACGAATCCAGTATCTTCTTTAAATTCATCGGCCATTCGTTAGCTGGTACTGTTATTATGTGTCTGCACGCGATGCGAACAAACAATTTTTTTGGCGTCTGTTACTCAAATTGAAGTTTTTTCAGACAAGAATATTATTATGGATAATTGTCATGTATTAAAAGTCGTCAAAAGTAAGAAAATAGTCCAGAGACGTGAGCCCGGAAAATTGAGTTATAGTATTAAAAGCTCAATTAAAATATTTCACGCATACAATTGGTTAAACAGAACATCTAATGTCTATTGTTTACTTTTTTTTAACACGAGTTCTCGGTTGAATGGTAAATCTGGCTGATATTTAATATATCGTCATAATTTCAATTGCTAAATTTTCTTCATGTGCAATGTGTTGCGTATTTTTACATCCACATTAAAAAACCTCCAAGTCTTACGTATATACACGAACTGGAGCAAACGCTTGTTTCCTGTTCTTGGAGTTTAATGTGAGAGTAACCGAATGAGTCGATTCAGTCATCAGAAGGTGGATGGCCTGCTTTTTCATGAGGGTTCAACGTTCCGCAGAGTGGGGCAGAGCGGTAGTCTCGTGTATAATATAAGAGGGGAGCGCAGGACCGAGTTCTGGCGGCAGGACAATACTGCAAGAGCAATCAAATTCGGCCTTCTGTCATTAGATGGAAACACGATTTCTAACTCAGCTGTCCAGAGAGAAAATGTATACGGATATTTAATTTAATTTTTATTAACACTAAGGTCAATTTTATCAAAATCCTTGTGTTAATATTTTGTAACTTAACAGTACATGTCATTTTTTAATTTACAAACTTCACACGAGAAAAGGCAAAAATAATAGAAGAAATGAAAACAGAAGACATTATATTTTGAACCTGAAATGGATAATCCACCGTATAATAAATTGTAGGAAAAATACAATAAAATTATTGTTCTACTGTTGTAGTACAATTAGTACTATTAAAGTACAATCCATAAGAACGAGATTCACTAAATACTAATATATTCGAATGCAAGAAAAAACCTACATCACCTCCGACAATACTACATGATCAACTGCATGTACCTGCTCATGCTCAAGATTTGCCATTATCATTTTTATTTTCCATTCTCATTCGTTTCTCACGAGGCTCATGATATTTGCATTCTCAAGTTCTCTGTTGACTGGATTATTCTCATTTGTCAGAAATGATTCAAACCATGTCGTTTTTGAATTTAACTCGGATTTGAATTCAACTATTTGTACATATTCTTTTAATATCAAAAAAATGCAATAACTTCTATAAAATAAGTGAGTTTTATAATTACCATAATTTTTATTCATTCAAAACAATAGGTTTTAACATAGACTTATGTATTCTCACAAATGTGACTTTGTTTTAGAACATTTTCATGTGAAATTTTATGTGTCACAATAGTTGAACAATGATATATGAAATACATGAATATTTGCCAATATTATTTTAAGAAATATTATTTAAAAACATTATAGTTACTTTTTTTCGCCGTTGATCCAATAGCTTTCACCCAATATTTCGAATATACAGTTCTCAATAAATATTATATGAATGATTATCAAAATATTTCTTTTTTGTAGCTTCTAAATCTTTCCAAGAATCAACTTTTTATTGTTTAATCATAAAATTTATTAAAATAAAACAATAGAATAATACGTACACTCAATTAAAAATATTACCAATGCAAAAATAATTTAAATATTGGTTAAAAGATGCCAACAGTCAATATCAAAATATTGGCTCGATGGAGCATAGGTTGGTACTTGGTTGTTCGATCGATCTCAGCTGACTGGCCACTGGGCTGGCAGTGGCGCCACTTGAAAAGACAGCTGTTATTAGATTGTTTTATTTATTACGATAAAACAGAAATAAATCGAAATAAAAGTAAAAAGAAAAATACCAGTCCTCTTCTCAGTAGTATCCGTAATATAAATAAGTTAAGAAAAGGAGTTTTATATATACAAGAGGAATCAGAACTTAGTTTGCAGGATCGAAGTTTTGCTTTTACTACCGTTGGTAATACCGGTGTTTCTTTTTTTTATTTCATCAATGTACTTTTTACTGGTGTGCAGTATAAACTGTATAATGCCAATGCAATAGTACATATTGACTAATAAATAAATTGAATTCAACAAATGTTTAATAAGTGTAACTTCAGTTTAAATTTTATTTAAAAGTAATCAACATTTATTTTTGAGAGTACTGTCTTGTTTAATCCTTATTTACATACAGAATAATAAAATGGAAAGAGCATCAACAAGTGAAGTTGTAAAGGAAGAAAAAAAACCAGAACAAACTTTATCAGAAACTCAAGATGTAGATTCAAACCTACGATTTGAGTCTCCACAGCGAGGTACAACACTTTCAACGAGTACAAGCAGCTTTGAACCTCTTGATCCACATGATCCTAATCTCAGTTGTCTTGCAAACACAATGTTTCAAAAAACTAGTGAATATTTGCAGGAAGAACTTACTGCAACCCATGCAGATTACAGACTTTTAGAAAGAATGAATAAAGAATCAATTTCTAAATATACTGAACTTAAATCAATTTCATCAAATGTTTCTCAATCTCTTGATTTACTTAATCAAAAGTATAAGAAATTACAACCAGTTTTAGACAACATTAATCAAATTGATGAAAGTGTCACAAAATTAGAACAAGCAGCTTACAAACTTTTAGCATATTCAAATAGACTAGAAGCTAAATTTAAAGATATTGAAAAAGACAATAAAACTTGAAAAATATTAAAATGTATTAGATGATATTATTTTCATCAAAATGCCATTGAACTAAAATTTATTATCATTGTTTTAAATTATTATGGAAAATATTGATAAAAATATATTTTAAAATCATATTTGTATGAAAATATTGTTGTCGACATTTTATACAGAAATGTGCTGTTGCAAATCTATTAAATTCTAATATTTAGGAACAAGTTCTGTAACAAATTATCGTTTTACAATTCAAAGGTTATATTCATTATTTTTATACATATGTTTTAAATAAACTATTAAGGGAAATCATATGGCAATCTTGATTACTGTTAGTTTCTTAAGAAAATAATTTTATTGTATATACTTTCAAGAGTATTAAACATAATCAGATATAAGAAAAGAGATAAGGCATTTTATTTTGTTCTTTACATATTTATGAAGTATTAAACTAAAAGCAGTATTAATAACATTTCTCAATTATGATTTGCGAGAAAGTTTCTTAATAAGCATTAAAGTTTATTGGTTATTTTGGAGAATATTTGTTTTCATTAATATTAATTTAAAAACAGTTAAATCGGGATGTTTTATTACATATTTGAAAGATAATGAATTTTTTGTAAAACTTAATTTAATTATTTTTTTATTCGAAGCAAATAATTTATTTAACAAAAATATTGTATGATGTAAACTTTTATGATGAATAGCCTTTAATTAATAATTAAAAAAATTTGATACATGAATGAGCAAATATTTTCATTGGAAATTATAAGAGTAATAGTTTATCAGAATCTGGAAAAAAATAGCAAATATTCACTATATATAAATACTCTTATGAATATATTAGAAAACAGATCTTACATGTATATATATTTAAAATTGCTAACTACAAACTTTGCTAATAGTTATTCCTGTTAAATAAAAATAATAACACTTACTTAAATGTAATACAAATTATTTAATAAACAAGGGTGTTGTATATGCCAATTTACTATTTAATTAAACTCAACTTCGTTCTTAAATAAATCATTTTTATGAAGTTTTGTTTGCAACAATAAAGTAATACATATTTTTTATTATTAAATGACAGTTGTTATATAGTCAATAGATGTATGTACTATAGTACTACATTAGAGTTCTTTTAAATTCATTTTTTACAATTAAATGGACTATAAACTTTTTTAGATGTTATTCTACATCTTTCTAAGCATTTTCTATCAATAAGGTGAGAATTAGATAACATATATCAAATTGATATTTGATGTGTTGTCAAAGACAAATTAATTAAGTCTAATCTTCTTTTTATGATATCAAAGATTTTTATCACCAATATGAATTTGTTTTATAAATGTGAGGTGATGTCCTGAGTTAATATCGATTTCTGACATTCTTATTATTTCCTTTTTTTCATCCAAATAAAATGGATTTATATTTAACAGTCTAAGAAATTTCCAGCCATTAAAAGTTCCAAAGCAATTTCTGGTGGAATATGAAATTCAGGTATTTCTGTACTGCTATTGGTGTAACGCACTTTGTATGTAAAATACATACAAACCTTTTGAAGAACATGTGATCTGTAAAAATTTTTTTTAGTTTTAATAATTACAATTGAAATTTTTAGCATCTGATTTAAATCTGATAATTATTTTAATTTCTTCTTTAACTATACTTACGGTATTTCACGAAAGTTGACTTCATTAGCTTCATTTTCTGCAAATTGTCCAGGCCCACTAAGCATGGCTTTAATTGTTCCACTTGTTAAAGCATGTTCTCTTTTGACAATAAATTCATGACCATCACTGCTTACCAGCTTAACATACATGGCATCAGGTCCTTCACAACCACCATACACTGGTCCACTCTCCTGCTCAAATCAAAGCATCACAGTAATTTTTATGTACAAATATAATGCAAAAATATACATTTATATATCTCCATGACTCACCTTCTCAGCTTGCATATTAACATCTCCAGACATTTCGTATTTTATTTAGTTTAATAATCTATAAATTCAAAATTAAGTTTATTAATTAATATATATTTAAATCCGTAAACTACAAATCATAACCTCAAACTCAATGAACTTAAACTATAAAATTATTAATTATTTCAAAAAGCAAATGTACATGATAAAAATATTTAAAAAAACAGTATGTTAAAGCACAAAAGTACAATTTTTAACTAAGAGGAAGTAAAAAGCAATAACATTTTCGATTTGACGTGTTAAAAAATGGTTGTATACAAATTAACTGAGAAAATAAAATATAATATTTTTTCACCTAAGCAAAGAGTGGAACTAATGTCTTGAAGTTTTATAAATTTCGCACTTGCGTTTTCAACAATTCAGCTTTAACAATGAAAATACAATGATCAAGAAAAATGAAGTTTTGTCGTTGTGCGAGAACAGCAATGAAGTTAGCTGCTACTGGCTGCTACTCAGTTATAAAATATACATATAGCTATATAGGTTATAACAATATAATGAAGATTCGATATAGTTAAATCGCTTAAAAAATATCTCGATATATAAGTCGATTTCATACACATAATTACAAATACGAAAACGCAAAAAAACCGCGAAAGTATTTCATGAGTTAGTGCGATACTAATAAATCAAATAAATTTTATACAAATTATGTACCATATGAAATTAATTTAAAAAAATGTCTATATAGTATGAATTTCACTTATTTATTTATAACTTAATTTTTCACAAGAAAACTATAGAATAAGTTTACCTTGGTAAATGCTACGTTATTCCATAAGATAACCTTTCTTTAATACTATAAAATAAGTTTATATTTAAACATATTATGGAGAAAGAAAATCTTATGGAAATAGATGAAAATGATATGGAGAATAAAATTGAAGATTTTAATTGGTAAAACTTTAAATACTTTATTCGATGCTTTTCGTTTTACTAATTAATTCGTATTAGTATAAAGTTGCTTATATTTAAAATGCGTGTAATCAGTAATAGAAATAATAATAATACTAAGAGTTTTAAAATACTTCGTTTGAATTTATTAATAGGCAAAGACAAACGCCCCAAGATATAGAAGAAATATTAAAGTTAGCAAACATAGATCCATCAGAAGTATTACCGGTTGTTCAAACTCTTTACACTTCTGTATCAGTAGAAGGAGGTTCTAATGATTTTAAAGTATTAGAACTGGATGATCATTTATTGGAATCTTTAAAAGTTGGAGATTGGTTTGTTATTATACATTTTTTTAATACAATGAATATGAATTAATTATGAATGAAAATTATACTACTTTTCATGGTAAACAATGATTTACTTTCAGAATGAATGGATTAATTTTGATTATGTCAGTAATAGTAATTTTATGAATTTTATAAATCTAAAAGAAAAATTTTTAATTTTTAATTTTATATTAAATTATATTAATTTAATTTATGATATTATTATTTAAAGTATAAATTTTTATAAGTAAATACTTATTAAAATCTAATTAACAGTAACTATGTATTTTTATAATTAAGTATTTTAAATTTTAATATTAGTTTATCATTTCGGGGAGATGATATGGAACAAGTAGTATTATGCAGTAATTCTAGAACGTATGAAGTCAAAGAAACTGAAACATCAAATACATGTATGTTAATACCTGGATTAAAATGCAGAGATGAAATAATAAAAGAAACATCTGAAGAAAGAGTTGTAGAAGAAGTAGAAGTCAAAAATATTTATAATACATATCTTGAAGTATTTATTATTTACAAATAAGTTGATATTAGCAGTAAGAATATTTACTATTAGAAACTTATAAAAAAATTATATAATAGGTACGAGAATGCAGCCCAAAATTAAGTAAAATATTAACTTTATTAGAACCATCATCTTTTAAAGGATTAGAGTATGAAAAGACAGTAGATAAATCTACTTTGTATAATTGGGAAAGACTTCGAAATAATATACAGGCCAGTGATAATGAGATATTAGCAGCTCTTCCTGATTATTTAGTTGTTGAAATGGATGGTTTGTTCATATTTAACTTTAATTAATAAGTAATATTCATTTTGTATTATTATATTTAATCTATTATTTTAACAATGATACAGGTTACTATAGATTAATATGTTTTGAATTTGAAGCTAGAGCTTTACCTCCTATGTTCGACTTAATAGAAGAAAATTCCTGGGAAATTGATGAAGTAGATAAAGAAATATCGTATGAATCATTAAAAGAAATAATTCCTAAAGTTGTTTTTGACATTCTGTTTCAAAAATATACAGTAATAAGTACAAAGCGAAAAGAAGATGGGACTGAGCTATACAAGTACAATGTTTCTTTTATTTTGGTTTATTAAATAATAATTACAATATTTTTAAATTATACTTTGTTTTAGATATGATGAAGTCAAATGTAGTAGACTTTTAGCTCACATATTACTTAGTACTTGTCCAAAAAACAATTATTCTGATTTTATGGAAGCTTGGAAAATAGGAAGTCCTGACAGCATTCCACCAAAAGATGAATATCTTTATGGAATTGCAGTTATAAATTGGGATAATCAAACAAAAAGAAAAGAAGTTATTTTTTGTCCTGAAACCAATTTGTCTGATAACATTAATCAGAGATTAAATGAACTTTTTAAAATTAAAGATAAGTGGACAATTAATGAAATTTCACCTTACATTACGTAAGTTCATATATACAAATATAGTAATTTAAAATATTTAAGTTAATATTAACTATTAGTACATACATATTACTATCAAATGACTTTGTAACTTCTAGCAAATTTTCAACTCGTAAACAAGATGTAAATGCAATTTTGACAAAATATACAAGACCATCTACTGTAAATGGAATTAAATATTACAGTGCTAAACATGGAAAATGAATGGTGTTAAGTATGGGTTTTGAGTATTGGTTATTAATTTTTATTAAATACTTATATTTAACATTTATTAAAAATGTTAATACCTGTATAGAGGTATATATTATTACCAGTTGTAAATTACAAATTATTTTTATATATTAATAAAAAAACTTTGAAAGTCAATACAAATTTCTAATTGTTATATATATATATATTATATTAACAAAATAATTCATTATTTAGATTTTATACTGTATTTCCCTAAATATAATAAGAATTTAAAGAGAACAGATGTACACAATTTTATTAAAAGAAAAAAGATACTTTTCTGAGATCATACTAGTTTATAAGTAATAGAATCTAGTAATTAGTAAAAATATTATTATTATTAAAGTACAGAATTATAATTTGGTGGACAAAATATCACTAGATCTTTTTTTATGTAAAAACTAAATATCTTAGAATTGCAATGTAAATAAAACTGATTACAGTATGAATTGGTAAAAAATTGATTAAAATTTGTTTTGTTGGTAGTATCTTTAAAATCATAAATCTGTATCAAAAATTACGAATACATTGTTTTTAGATTCAAAAGGTAATACTTTTTCTCAAAATAACGAAGTATAGAACAAAATTCTTAAAATCAGAAACGTAATTTATTTACTTATATATAATTATAATGGATAATTTGTATAATAATAAATCATTACATTTACACAAATTTACAAATATCTTTAAACGAGATGACGATATTTTTTATATTTTCCTATTATATTTAATAAAAAAACGAATATCTAACTGTAAAATATTATCAATGAATTTATTTCTTTTAAAACCATGATACTATTTCTAACTGAAGAAGTAAAAAATGTATATTAAAATATGATCAATTAAAGTATAATTGATTAACATTGTTGTACTTTGGATATTTTCCATTGTATTTTAGTGTAATATGTGCTTGGTAGTGTGAGTAGTAATACCATAAGCGTTGAGTTATACTTCGTTTATTTCAATAAATTTTGTCTCTCGTTCTTGGCAAAAAATATTGCTTTGTATAATCGGTAATGACAAAGCGCTTCATAACGATATATATATGTGTATATACATGCATACACACATTTATATATACATATATATATATTGCCATAAACATATTATTAGTCATATGTGAGTAACAATACGTATGATGCTATTCTTTCGCAAAGGGATGAAAAGTCGAAAAATGTGTGCCCTAATAGGAACTGATATATACCACCAAAGATGACTGTCATGTCTATTTCTGTTTTTATTATTCCCTTCATACTGTATACAAAACATCCCATATAAACGTCACAAGCCTGTATGAATCGCTAATTAATTAAGTAGAAAGAACATCCAGTCGCACTCTTTACATCATGTATAATCTTTATCATAGTCGTTTCTGCACAGCGCGCATTTGTAATATTTTTATCTATACGTCTATATAATATACATGTGTATGTGTATGCACATTAGTAGGAAATAGACTATCGAATTGCGAATTCGTTTTTAAAGAACAATCCGCAGTGAAATTATTGATTCTATAAATATCAAGAACTTAATTGCGTTTGCTTTATTATAACTGTGGACACCCTTGTTTTTAATTTTAAATATACAGTTACAGATTTATACAATATATTTTCATACATTTAATAATATTTAACTGACTACCAATGACAGGTGACGTGAGGTAACAAATGACCATGACTTAAGGTCAATCAAATGTACGTGCACAATATAAATATTGTGTTTAATAGCATATTAATGGTTTTCGTGCTTTTAATTTTTTTGAAATTACGAAAACAAAGACAAGTTATAAAAAAATAAACACATTTGAAGTGAATATATTATACGTCACCTCACAATTGATGTCGTTGTATATAATTTGTATAACAAATATCGCAACGGTAATTCTAAAGCTTTGGAGTCGCGATTTAGGTATAGTATCCGTGACTTAAATTATATTTATCCTCATAATTATAGCTAGTGAATACTGTCCTATATATAAGTACGTTTCCCTTTTGTTTTAAATGTATAAAGATAAAGGTTCGTCCGTTTGAAAAAAATAAATGATGATTGAAATATCAATGACTGAGAGCAAATGCAAGCATTAAGCAGTGTTTATTCTTACTGTATAATGGCGTTGGGTAACTTCTTGCTTGATCTAAATTATTTACATCTGGCTCTGAAAATATTATTGATCGCAATATGCATTATAAAATTCAAACTTTAAAAAGTAATATTTTTATATTATTATAAAGAGACTGAAGCGGTACTACGAAATAATAGAAATCTTTAACAGTATTAAATAAAATCTACAACATTCATACATCAAAAATGGAATTTTCGAAAAGAAAATAGAAACTGTTAAAAAGTGTGTTAGCTTACGAAATTTTGAAAATAATGATTTTTTAAATAAACTTATTCAAAATAACGTTGTAATAATAGATTCCACAACGCTTTCAGAATTTTGTTAAAAATTTTTTTAATAATTAAAATTTTATATTTTTGAACGTTTTTACAACATGAGCACGTTTCAAAAACACCACTTCATTAACGAATTTTATCACTTTGGATATTGTTTGGGTCGCTCGATAATTCTACATCCCAAACGAGGCCTCTGCCTCATCGTTAGCTATCGTTAGATTTGACTTCTTTGTTTAGTTTGTTATTAAATACAGAACTCTGACTGATATCTGATGCGATTGACGTATGCTGCTGGTGGATAATTGGTGTTTTGGTTTGAACTATGCTGCAAGTCACCGGAACGACAGGTGGAAGATTTATCGAATTCCCAGTGTTACAGGTTAGTGACGGACGTTTTCGCTCCAGACTATTGGTTACCATTTGCCTCCTCGCCGTTGAGTTTCTCTCGAGACTATTCACCATATGATGTCGACGCTCCAAACTTGACATAGTGCTACCGTCCGATTGGCAGCCCTTCCGTTGTAAAATGTATCAGATTAGATTTTCCAAAGATTAAAATTACAACTTATTATGCACATCGTTACATCTTTAACATATTTACTTGAGATCCTCGATCAACTGATTGCCCCATTCTGTGCAGAAGATCTCCACTTTGGCTTTGTCTGAAGCCGGAATTTTGTCGTTCGCTGGACTGACTCCTCCTGAGTAATTGATCACCCGATTGGCTTGAGCGCATGCGACACTCGTGACTCGCATTTCTTGAATTAGACATTTCATTATGCCTTTGACAAATTTGACTGTCTACATAAGGAAAACGTATTCGAATCGAGTCTATGACGTCTAGCAAATTTTTAGCATCCATTGCAAGAATATGAGCCGCAGATAGCATACCCCTGAAATGAAAATGATCAATAAACCATTAAACACCTGACTTGATGAAACGTAATTTTACAAATTTGCACATTTTTGTACGAGTATAACTTACTTGCGATATTCAGAATCTAGAGTAGTTGCGCTGTAATTTTGCGCGAGTTTCATTGCGGTTACGAGCTCTCCCATGTCTTTGCTTAGTACTTTATGAGCCATTTCGACTTCTCGATGGGCAGTTACGGGCAATATTTCAACAAGAGTGTCAACCGAGGATAGTAACGCCCGTAACTCGATACCAACTCGTCTAACCAACTCGAGATACTGATCAGCTCTACTCTGCTGCACACCTTGCGACAAGGACATAACTGCTCGAACGACGCTGGTTGTACAATCATAGACTCGATCGTTCGTTCTGTCCAGATCTGCAGTCGGAGTTGGTTCCATTTTCTGTAGATAATATTGTGTATACAAATAAATAACTATTTAACTTAATGAAGAAATAATCAATAGGTTTTGAAAGTTTACCTTTACAATAATAACTTTATCAGAACCTTTATCAGAGCCTAGGGAACCCGTACTAGTAGTGTGAGCCTCGTGATTAGGAGATTGCGTAACTGATCGTGGAATCGGCGGACTTGCACTTTCATCCCCACTAGTTGCTATAGAGAGACGTTTCTGCAAAAACGAATTTAAAAAATAATATAATGATGTTTTGACTATGACATTCTAGATCTATTTTAGAAAACTATCATTGACATTTATTTCAAGAATGACTCACTTCTTCTCTTGCAAGCCATCGACTGTCTTCTTCAGATTGACGCTGTTGTTCTAGTAACCGTTTTTCCAAAAATTGTTGCTCATCTTCAACGCGTGGGTGGAAGTCAACTGTGCTTTCAAACATTTGAGACTGTGCGTTTCTCTGTAATTAAATTAATAAAATGCATAAAAATCAAAGCTGCTGTAAAAATTGGTAAAATTACTACTAAAGGAGTCTATTTATATCAAGAATCAGGTACACGATTGATTCTTTAACCGAATAATTTATATTCCAGTTATTAAACTGCTTCTGCATGCATATGTACGTAAATAACTAATTAATGTACAAAAAACGTTTCTATATCATAGATACAGTAATTGCCATGGTGCATTTAATTAAAAATAATTTCATGCTAGTGATTTTCAGCTATTACAAATTGTAATAACTAGTAAAATATAAAACTAAATTTAAACAAAGTATAAAACAGTACATAAGAAATAAAAATGATCAAAAATAATTATTCTATTAAATTACATTTAGAATTGTGACTATGAATATAGAAATATTATTCACCAATACCAAAACGAACATAATTATCTATAATAATACTAGAAGTAAATAACATTTATACATTACAAATTATAAATAATACTGCTATGATAAAAAATTTTAATGGAATTTTTTTTAATTTCATAAAAATTCGTACACAATGTATTCTCAAAAAAACTAGTTGAAGCTCCAAAAATAAAAAATTAGAGGAATACTAAATGAAACCAATATCACCAAATGTTAACACTGTTGAAGTAAAAAAGTACATTATAACCAAATCCAAATTCAAAAAAATCAGGATGGTAACAGCAAAAAACACAACCAAACAAACCAAAACAAAATATTTTCGAATCCCGAAGAAAGTGCTGTACTACAAGACATGCATTTGCATTTAGCCTTATGCGAAAATCCCAATGAAGTACAATTTCAGTACTTATATCCTTTTGCTAAATATTCTCAAACTGTTGTAGTGCATTTTACCTGCTTTAATAGCAAATGATTTAATACTTTAAAAAATAACATGTAGCTCTAATTGAAATTTCTTAAAAGTGCAAATAAAATATTGCAGCATTTGTTTGACCCGTTCTTTCTCTTCATTGCTATAAGGCAGGTAAAAATCATTTTCGCATCTTAGCTCAATGAACACTACAGCAGCTTCGACGAAAAAATTTACAGAAATAAAGCGAGTCCCTTAGTGGGCACAGGTGGTCCTCCTCCGTATCTAAACAACTAATATAGTGCTATAAATTCTCTAAGTTCAATAGCAACAACAACAGCAATAACAACAACATCAACAACAACATCAACGGCAAGAACAAGGACAACCAAAACGCCAGCAACCAGTATCTACGATCCCGCGCCCTCCTCAGAAAGAGAACTGAACGACGGAAGTGGTGCACTAGCAAACCTGCTCGTGCTGCGGCGCGGGCGCCTCCCCGAGCATCATCGCCGCCTCGGTGGCACTGGCTCTGCGAGCGAGGAGGCCGGCGCCATCGTCGAGAGCCGGGCCCCTGGGCTCCTGAGCTTGGGTCTCGACGGGCTGGGCGGTCGCCTGGACCGGCATGGCACTAGCCACGAAGACCTTGCCGACCTGGGGCATGACCGCTTGCCTCGTCTGGGCCGCGTAGTGCGTCGGCACGCAGGGGTGGTTGGCGTAGCTCGCGCTCTGCTGCTGCTGCTGCTGCAGCTTCTGGGCCTGGACCACCGAGGTGGGGGTCGCGTGGACCGTGTAAATGGGCGCAGCCGAGCTCTGGCCCTGCATTGCCTGGCTCTGGCGCTGGTATGCCTGAGAGAACTGCGAGTACTGCGAGACGTTCGAGTAGATCTGCTGCTGCTGCTGGTAGTTCTGCGGGTAGATCGGAGGCGACTGGTAGCTCGGCATGCCCGCGATCGCGCCCCGGGCCGCCTGCTGCTGCTGCAAGTAGGCCGACGGGGCCGGCGGCGGCGTTGCCGGCCGCGCCTCCGCCTGCACGAACGCGTTCGGCGCCCGGAACTTGAGGACAGGCCCGTAGATGTTTTCGGGGGCCGGCCCGGTCGAGGACACGGCCGCAACGCCGCCCGCCTGCGAGAACGAGGGCTGCGGAAGGCTCTCGCCTGGCCCGGGGCCGTAGCTCACCTCCGGGGGGCAGGCCTCGGCGAAGTTGCCCGCCAGACTTGGGCTCTGGCTCAGGTTCCCTATGATCACCGAGCTCTGACTGAAGTTGGCCACCGGCCCGTATATCTCCACACCTGGGACCTGCGAGGCGCACGAGCCCGCCGAGGAGAACTTTTGCACCGGGGAGTAGAGATCGCCCGTGACGCCACCGACGACCTTTTGACCGGGATACAGCCCCTGCTGCTGCTGATGCTGCTGTTGCTGCTTGCGAGCCACGTTCGGCGACTGGTTCTGACTCTGGGCCGACTCGGAGATGCTCAGATTCGAGAGGAAGGAGGAGACGGTATCGGAGGATTCGATCGAGTCGAGGTTAGATTCGGAGAGAGTCGAGTGCTCGGAGGAGAGCGAGGCTTGCCCCTCGGAGGTCGGCAACAGAGCCTCGGCGAAGGGCAAGTCGGACACAATGGCCGTGGTAAGGGTCTTGTCCTCGTCCTGGAATTGGACGGCCAGCGAGTTGAAGGGGGTCGCGGGGGTCGTGTACACCGAGGGACATACCCCGCGAGCCTGGCTCTCCTTCATCAGCTGCGCAAGGACCTCCGGACTCTGCGCCACGATGTAAGTTGACACCGGAGCAGTTAGGTCCGACTGATCGCCAGTCGCGTTGGAGCCTTGGCGATTTACACCAGCTGGTTTCGCTGCTGGCTGCACCTCGTCTGCTCCTACTGAAATTTTATTTGTTCAACTTGAATACTCTGTACATTACAGGTGTATAAGTGATATTAATGCACCTACATCTTTAACAATTTGCATAAAAATGCGAGTTAAAAAATTAAATTAACACATATTATTAAAAAATTAACATATTATACAAAGATGAAAAATATTTTTACCCCATGACATAGCTTGTACTCTTCGAGTTTCTCTTCTCTTACTTTCCTGTTGTTGGTGTCGCTCTTCTATGAGAATTTCGCTAAAATAAAGAAACCATGTTCATAAAACTGTAAAAAGTGGCTCTTAAGTGGTCTGGTAAAAATGCTCACTGTAAATTTTCTCGAATGTCCTTAAAATTTGGCCTTTTACTTGGTTCATAGCTCCAACATTGCGACATCAACGAGTAAAGTCGAGGAGGACAATGACTCGGCAAAGCTAATCGTTCTCCATTTTCCAATTTACCAATTACTTCGTTATTCTTTACGCCTTGAAAAGGTTTTACTCCAAACATCAAAATCTCCCACATGCAGACACCTATAATTCAAAAAAATTTGTTTTTCGAGTGTGTAATAATTATAATTTTTACGTTACGAATAATACTTTGAAGCAAATACGAATAAAATCCAGATTAATTTATCATAGAAAAAATTTGCTTAATAGATTTTAATTTTCGTGCGTTATACGAATCCTTATTATTTGTATGATACAAACTAAGTTTGATCTAATTTAAAACTAACCAAACATCCAAACGTCGGATGAGGTCGTGAATCTGCGAAAGTTGATGCTCTCGGGAGCCATCCACTTTATAGGCAGTTTGCATTTGCTGGCCGTGTAGTAGCTTTGATCCTCGACCCACCGACTAAGTCCAAAATCGGCAAGCTTGACACAGTTATGCGCCGAGACAAGAACGTTACGCGCAGCAATGTCCCGGTGCACGAACTTTTTACTCTCGAGGTAGGAGAGGGCAGTGCTCAACTGAAACGTGTATAGCAAAAGGGTGGCTAGGTCCAGACGGCTCTTGTTCGATTGGAGATAGGCACGCATCTCGCCGAGCTTGGCAAGTTCCATTACCAGCCAGATTGGAGCCTCGGAGCATACGCCGATAAGTCGGATTATGTGTGGATGCTCGAACTGCTGCATTATGTCTGCAATAATTTAATAATGCTTAATAAGGCGACTAGTAACAGCTCTCTTTGATATTTTCAATAATGAATTATTAAACCGGTAATATTTTGTTTAAAACTATTTATAATAGCTGCTTTTATGTTGAATTGTGTCTATATTAGGTTCTATTTTAATGTACCTCTAGCTGAATTTGTCTACCAGATGAGTGTAAGATAAGTGAAATAAGTTTCTGGTCAGTTATTATACTATAATAGTTTCTCAAATGATTTATCACATAAATATTAAGTTCACGTATGTGGGACTGTAAATGAAGGTATGAGTGAGTGAGAGAGAGCGGGTAAGCGGCGTCGAGACGGAGTGGGCCTTCGGCCCAAAGGTGCGGGAGAAAATCCGGGCGGCTCAGGCCCCAAACTGAAGGGGTTGTAGAATGAAAGGGAAAAAGGGCGAAAGCAGAGTTGAGGCGACCGTCGAGGCGAGTACATCTAAGAGGACATTGTATTAACGTGTAAATTAAAACTGTTTGATCAAGAAATAATACAGTATTCTCCTTCCACCTGTACCCCGCCTACGTTATCCTACACATATATATTAGATATCATAAGTATCACATATAAATTAGAATAGGACAGCAATTAATCTAATTAATTCTGTGTCTCTCGGTCCTTGCCTTTAAAACTGGACGCAAGCTCGGACGTAATAGTATCATTGGTTTTAAGTAGATGAGCGTTCAGACGCTTGTATCGAGCTGCACACTAAAAGTTGAGCGAATGCAAAAACATTTTATGAGTTGTACATGCTAATGATATTAGCTAGAATAAGAATTTTATAGTCTAGAAGTATTAATGGTTTTTAGAATCAAACAACTGCGCAGTTAATATCAGAATTCGCTTACAGTGAAGAATTTGACCAAGAATCAAGTGTTTATCAACATTCAGCAGATATTTGAACCAAAATATAGTCTTTCTTCTTCGCTTGACTTCCCTTTGTCCATTCGACTATATGACCGAGTTAAGCTTATGTATAGTCTATAGCTATACAGAGTACAGACGTCTTTACAGACTTCAGTTCAGACAGAGTAGTTTAGTTTCATACCAGTTCAAGTTATAACGTTGCTTCCAGCGTTAGACTCGTTAAAAGAAGTAAGAGAATTTCAATTTTTTAGAATAGTATTTATTGTTTTATTAGTGTACAAATAATTATAAAAATGATTTTTATTAACATCAAATTATAATCTGTAAACAACGTGTATAATTTCCGAATACAACCAAACTTATTAAATTTTCAAGAATGTAATGAAAAACGGTTATTGTAATTATAGTATAAACGAATGAATCAACATTATTCTTATTTATCTAGTATCAAAAGAGCTATTTAACTTTCTTTAATAGATTTATGTTAAATAATTATTTAACCTACCAAAAAAAATAGTAAACGTAAAAAATTATCGTAAAATTTTATTAATAATATTTTTAATTTCTAGATTGTTGTTGGAAAGATTTTATTGAAGTAGATCATATTTCAAAGCATCAAATCAGATACAATAATACAACAAAATGCCTATTAATAAATGTCATCTTTGTGGTGATTATGGTTTTGGTTATGATTATTACAAATGTCCATTATTTTTGAAAGCAGTAGAAGAGCAGGAGAAGTGGGAAAGAGATAATCCAGAAGAATCTGATGCAGGTACATCTAATCAAACTGAATATATCTCTTCAAATAGTAATGGAAAATCTGGGCAATCTTCCAGAAATAGTTCTAATTTTAAGGGAGCAAGAAAATAATATAACTATTGCCAATAAAATTTTTATAGATATAATATACCATTGTTCTAAAAATCTATAGAAGAATAACTTTAAACTGATTCTAACTGTATGAAACATTATTTATATTAATCATGGCCCAATACAAATAATAATCCAAATAATTGTCAAATGGCCTAATTACTTACTCATACTGTTAAATAGTAGAATAGTGTTTATCTAATAATTCAACTAAAAGATCAGTTGAATTAAAAGCTTAACTAACTTAAGTTCGGAAAAACAGTATAAAAGTATGGTTTAAAAATTTGAAATTACTCAAGATAAACACGACTACTAAAAGTCTAAAGAACTTACTTTACATGAATGTAAAATTATGTTAAAACACAACATAATTAGGAATATTAATAATAAACGTGTTATTATTAATCAATACTTTTTTGTATTATTTGTGCAAATGAAACAATATCAAAAACTACAATTGATGTAATGTTCAATCAACTAAAAAACACTCATTCATGTTTAATATCGAGTTTGTTATATTTAATGTACATGTTGTTGGAATAAATGAATAATTAATAAATACAGTATAATTTTTTGTTCTTATAATATAAATATTAAAAAGTACTCACATGCTTCCTCAAGAAATTTTTCAGATGTTGCTAGATCTGCATCAACTTTACAAGTTTTTACAGCAACTGGTATTGTTTGTCCATCTCTTCCTTTATACGAGCCTTTATGGACATTTCCAAACTGACCTTCTCCAATGATTTCTCCTAATTCTACTTGGTTCCTCACTATTTCATAATCTCGAGCTAAACAAATTTAATGAAATATATATTTATATGTATAAATACATATAGTTTTATTCTTTAGTACTAAAATATCTTACTAGCAGGGGTTGAATAATCTCCTTCTTCATCAACTATTTCTGCATAATCTTCTGATAAAATTGTTCCCGTTTTTCCCACTTTTTTTTCAGGACTTTCTGTACCATCTTGTCTATATTTTGGTGGATGAGCATCTGAGAAAAAATTGATTATTATAAACAAATAATAATTTTAAAAGATTTTTTGAGATTTTAGATAGAAAAATACAAACCTTTACAAGGGCAGGGATAGTTTTTCCAAGAAGCAGCTTAAAGTGTAAATAACTAGACTTAGTTTTGTTAAATTATGATAAGATTGAAAAGTACAAATATATTAGATATTGTATTTTAGTACAAGGTATGTAGTGCACATAAATAATAATAATTGTATAAGTGTCAGTAAGTATATTAGTAAAATAAACATAAATATGAAAATTTGATGGTCAATATGCTAAAATTTTTGTAAAAAGTAAAACTATAAATATGCACTTTTATATCTCAATGATACATAAATAGTAGAATTCTATTTAAAATAATAATATGCTTAGATTATGGAAGACCTATAATATAATATTTTAATTTCTTCAATTTTGAATTGATATAATAAAAACATAAAAACATGCACCACATTGTAACAGTTTAAAATTCTAAATTGAAGTAATATAATCGATGTACTTTTTTCATTTTAACTGACAAATTTCTTGGCAAAATTCAGATCGAAGTTAATACTTTGTGTTACAAATACAATTGTTAAGAAAGATTTATTCGTTTAAAGTTGATACACCTGTTGGATTTACAATTTAATTACCTTTCCTATTCCATAACGAAGTGTTGCTACCAGTCATTAATCTGCAATACCCATCGATTAAATCTGCAAGGCTTTCAGCCTGATCAAGACTTGAACAAGTAATACTGAGGGTTTCAGAGGCGCCAGCTACTCTAAGTTTAATGCACGCCTTGGCGTGTTCTTTGCAATCAGAAACCAAAGTCTGTATTGACTGAATTTGTGTAAATTCTGCCATTGTAGTTGGCTGGAATTAATAAAGGATATTAATCTTTTTTGCTTATTAAGTATTGAATTAAACGAAATAATCAAGGAATAAAGCATTCAGTATTTACCGCAGTGCCGCCTCGATGAGCCATGTGCGAGATTCCGAGATCGGGGCCAATGACTAGTTCTACAGGAATAGACCAACTCGTCTGAAAAGATCCAATGTATTATTCCAATTAGAATATTTTTGTACTATTTATTGATTAATTAATGAAATATTGAAGAAAAGCAAGTAATCTTACCCCTAAGGCGCAGATAAACCTTTCTTGATCGAACCTGTAGTGTGACCGTAGAAGGTCAAAAAACTTGTACATACATTCAAGTTCCGAAAGTGCAGCGACTTTTTTGAAATGTTGCTGTATAAGCTTTCGTAACGCTTTCGGTTTCATACCGTTTAAAACTGATCGAGGCAGAAATTTATATAATCCAACCTATTAATCAAAAAATTAAATTAATAAATTAATATGAATTGTTTTATTAATATTGATTATATTTTAAGCGATTCATTATTATTACCAGACACTGACAGTACACAAATGCTTACCTCTCTTTCTAAATATTCTAAATTGCTTTTCTTGTCTAGAGCTATTTGTGGCATGTCTTTGAAGAAGTATCTTATTTCTAAGCAGCATAATTGAACGGCTACATCTTGATCCAACGTAACGTGGTTAGCAGTCAAGTAGTCATTTCGCACCTGAAATAAATATAATAGTTAGATTTCATTATAATAGTCTTTAATAAACTTTCTTTAAAATAAGTGTAAATTTAGAGTAAATGATAATTACCTGATCATAATAATAATGAAACGTCACCTTGTCCTTTTCGTAGAGATCATTCAAATTTTGCGGCAAATATCGTACCCTTAGCTCGTACCTCCATTCGCTGTGAGGGTGTTTCTTTTCGTATTTTTCTTGAACCTAAGAACAAAATAAATATATATTCTTAATTTTTTTGTTTTCGCTTGTTTGAATAAAATGCACTTTAAAAGTTTTTATTAAAAAGCGTACTTTTAAAGAGATTTGTACACATGAAATATGTAGGTACCTGATACATGGTTGTATCTTGATGCAACCAATAACTTTCGCCGGATCCAGGATGATGGAGTCTCATGGCATAGAGATTTCTATATTGCCTTGTGCCGGCTGCTAGTCTACTGGTGACCAATGATATAATCCCTTTGACGTCAATAGCATCACCAAATTTGATCACGTTGAAGCCACCTTTAAAAGAACAAGCAATAAATATATTTGCATTCAAATCAATTAAGCTAATGTCGATCTGGGTGCGCATTATATATATAAGAATCATTTACGCGAGTGCTCGACAGGCAATTTCACTGTACAATCGAGGCCGAGATCGAGACAAAAAAAACTGGATGCTTGGGATTCTAGGCATCTATGTGTAAAAAATGACCCGAAATCCCCAGTGGACCGAGGCTCGGAGATGTAATGGCGCAGTCTAACAGAGTTACTTATGAGTACTCTCGTGTGAACTGGCGTAATAAAAAAGCTTGGTTGTACACACGAGGCCTGGGAGAAACGCGAGGGAGAAAAGAATGCACCCACCGTTGGGAAGATGAACCTTGAGGGTGGCTTTGTCCGAGGGGGTGGGCGATCCATGGGGCGGGGTATTTCTACCGCCCTGAACCCCACCAAGGCCGCCGCCGCTGCCATCGCTTCCAGCGCTCATCCCCTCATGGCTGTAAGACAAACAATAGATTTTGTGATTAGCACAAATTTATAATATATAGTTGCATGCACGCTTTTTTGCGCGAATATTAACTGCTCTTATAAGTCTATTGTAATTGGGAATTTATATAATTAATTAGTTATGTGCCAGGACTGCTAATATGAATAATAAATAAAACAGTTATGATAAAATAATGTAATTAAACGTATAATATGATGTAGGTGCTTGTGAAGATATGCGTAATAATCTAATTTGCTCTGTGGTTGGCTTAGCAAATTATATTTGATCTTTAATGAATATAGTAGATTGCACTCGAAATTGCAGCACGTGGGAATAATTATCGTACAGGCTATAATTTAATAGGTAAGCCATAGTATCTGATTTTGTTGGATAATGGGCCATATATCGGTCGTAAGATAGGCACACATAGGAGCGACTGTTTCGTGACGAAGAGTCGGGAGTCGTAGTCCAATTTGCAATTGTTGACTAAAGGAAGGAAGAAATGCAGCGCGCGCGCAAGAGCGGTTATAAAAGCGTTTTCATTACGCCTCGGCCGGGACGCCGCACTCAGCGATCGATCGAGATGAGCGATGCGGCACAGGCCGTCATTATCTATCTCCTGGATCGCGCGCGCCGCTCGCGAGTTAGCACCTGCGCCGGCGGCCGACGCCGCGCAAAAAAGCCGGTAATCCGCCCAGTCAGCGGCGGACAATCGGGCCGATTGTCGGTGGGGGACTCGCCGCGAATTCGAGGCAATGTAATAGTGCACGCGCGCGAGTCCCCCGGCTCGAAGGACGACGACTGCGGCGCGTGACGTCAGAGCGCTACGCGACCAGAGGAAGTCCCGCGTGGCCGTAAGCACAATATATATATATAGGATCGGAGTCGTCTTACGGGCGGCCGGGGCTCTCCTCGCCGGCGCGATTATTCAGGGACTTCCTTTCGGGCGGCGCTCCGCGGAGGCGCCGCCGGCAAGAGCGAGCGCTGCACGCCGCTAATCCTGCTTTTTCGTTGTGGACCGGGCGGGGGATTTTTCCCGTTTTTCGCTCTCGCCTTTTTCTCTCATCGGCTGATGCAACGGCTGCGGATTGGAGGCGGCCAGCAGCCTCGTATCGCCGCGCCGCGAGATCGTATCGCCTTGCAAGTGACATATTTCCGACCTCTCTTTTCTCTGCCTTTGACATTATAATCGGACTGAATGGTGTGGTTTATTTGAAATGCAATATGCGGTTGCATTGTTTATGCGTCACATTAGTCGGATATAAGCAAAGAAAACTGTTACAGCTTAATCGGCCGTAGATATGCATTCTGCGTGCATTATAATTCGATGAGCTATTCTATGCTCCGTTGTAAAATAGTTAAATAAATTAAGTCTAAAGTAAATATGCATTCTTTCAATTATGCATTCTGCCACACAATTAATGCGTCAGTTTACAGTATTATATACTCCTATAATGGCAAAGTATGCGTTTGCTACAATTTTATATATAGTCCAATCTACATCGTTATGTCACAATCTATTAAGCAACATCGCGTTATTTCAAATTCGTGTAATCTCTATATAGTCGGCAGGTATTTGAATAATTAAGCCTTAAGTGTTAGGTATTAAATACAGCCTTCGTGCATTGATTATAGCTTAATTACACCAAGTCTAAGTGTATGATATCAATTTGAAAATGATATATTATCTGGAAGATAAGGACCAGCGCGCCGTAGTTTAAGTCAAAGGTTCCTACGAGTCTAGTACAGAGTACGATGACACATTGAGGACGCATATACTTTAGTAGGTTATCGAACCTGTATTACTCACTCACACTGTTTATAAGTGCAATTAAGCACTTACTTATGCGCTTACACTATACATTTATCAAGCCGTTCAACTTTTAATAGCGCTGTAAATTTATCCACAACGAGGCGCGGGTATCAATAATTTACAGCGTAAATTCGTTAGCCGCGTGTAAGCCTATTGAGCTAAGGATTTTCCATAAAAACAAATCCAATCGGCGCATAAGTGATCTCGCAAGTGCTTACGTACAGCGCATGATTACGCTATTCTCTGTTTTTGTACAATCACCGCGGCAATGTACAGTACACTGTCGCTGATTAAATAGAAGAGCGGGAGAATGTAGCGTTAAGGTTGAATTAGTGGAAAGGCACGCTCGGCCGTACTATATACATTCGAGGGGGAAATGGCGCGAAATGCAAATAACACGGAGCCGCGGAGAAAGAAGTTGCCGCGAGTGCGCGGTTAAAAACGTTGGGCTCGCCTCGACAAAGCGCGCGTTGCATTAAGGAGGCGGACAAAAAAAAAACGGCAAAAAGAAAGAAAAAAGAGAGTCGGGCAAAAAGAAACGCAGGCGCGTCCGTCGCGGGCATGCACACAGGCCCGCATACGTACGCGTACGTTTATCCAGGCGGAGGGAGGCGCGCGCGAGCCGACCGGCGGGGAAATGCTAAAAGTGCAATTACGCCTCGGTGGAACTCGGTGTCCGCGTTATAAATCGCCGTAAAGGCCGCGGCGTCCCCGGCGAATGCTCGCGTCCGCGTGAAAAAATGCCCGGTGACTCGGCATTGTTCCGCCGTGTCGTCGGCACGCGCGCGGCCGAATTAGGCGCGCGCCCGCGCGCCGGAAACCCTCCCATATATCGTTCCGCCATTAGCGCCGGAGGGAATATGTCTTCTTTCCGAAGGGCGCGGGTGCGAGGGAAGGAGACGCAGCCTCCGCGGGGCCGCTTTTCCCGCGAGGAGGCGGCGAGCGCGTGCAGGTGCGACGGGATGGCGATCGGCAGGTGGTCGATCGGCAGGGCAGGTGAGCGCGGGCCCGGTCGGCGGCCGGTGCAACCGGGAACGGCTCGGGCCGCGCCCGCGAGCGAAATCAAAAAAAGCTCCGCGCTCGGAATGCTCGGGGATCTTTTAGACGGGTTGGCCGCGCTTGCGACACCCGAGAGCGGCAGCTATGCGGGGGAGGACGGCCTGCGGCACGCCCCTCTATTGGCCGTGCATACTCCGGGCCTGGCGTCCTTCCACGCGCACTCGTTTATTCAACGGCGTCCAGCCCGAGGTTGTGTACGACTCCGGTGGCGGATGCCAGGCGACGTCCTCCGCGCGCCGGGACGACGGCCGACGAAAGTGCGACGCGCATTGTTCGAGTCGGCTCGGCGGGCGGCGCGAGGCGGAGGGGAAAGGTCACGCGGCGGCGATCAATTCACGAATGCGCATAAAGATGGGGGGAGGGGCGAGGAAAGGCTGCGTGCCCTCGCGAGCGCATTTGCATTAATGGAACGGCAACGCGGCCCATTGGCGGGCCGATGCCTCGGCCGATGCACCGGTCGGATGACAGGGCGGCGCCGTGACGCTCCGGCCGCTCCCCCCGGGCGCACTCGGATCTCCCGATGTGTATCGCTCCGCGCCTCGGTTCCTCGGTTCCGCACACAGCTGTAACATGTGCTCGCGCGCGCCTTTTTCTTCCCTCCTCGCCGCCGACGCTCCCACTGGCTCCCACTGTATTCCCGCCACACGCACACCCATATATATATATATAAGTACGCCTTGCGCATCCGCATAGGTTGCCCACACCCTGCGCCGGTGTACATAGCTTTCGACCAGTAGTCGGCGCGCTTTACAGTCGACCGTAAGTCAATATTATGCAAACGTTAAATCCTCGAATAACTGCAAGTATGCTCGGCAGTCGCGAGATAAATGAAACGTTTGCCTCTGCGGATACGCGTACGAAACGGTTATTTCATTGGGATTAGGATTTGAGCGGGAGGTGAAGAGGCGGAGCCAACAATTTGCAGCGCGCTCGGTTTTTCGCTTTCGGCACAGAATTCGTGCCCGAGCGCACCGAAGCGCACTTGTCGCAAGCGCCCGCGCGAATCCCCTTGCAAAAGCCCCGGTCCTCGTGCCCCGCTCGCCATGGGAAAAGAGAACAAGTGCCGCGGCGGGCCGCCGGAGCTTCGTGGAAGCCCGGGGCCTCGCGCGATTGCGCAATTGTCGCGCGCATCGTGCCGGGATCGTGCCGCAGGTGCACCCGCAGTCCGGGCAACGCTCGCGCAAGGGATATGCGGAGCGGCCGCGGGAGCCTCGTGAGAGCGCCGCTGGCATTAATTGGCCCATTACCATTCATCATGATAGGGTCAGGGTGGCGGAGGCTCCCGCTGCATCCATACGCGCGTACGTGCGCTAAAAGCGCGCGCCCCTCGGCTTCGGTCGTTGGGCAACGCGCGTTACGTGCACGTACATACATTGTGTGTGTACGCGCAGCGCCGCCGGACTTTTCGCGCGGGATCGGCCGAGTCAATCGCACGGCCTCTTGTGCGCTTTTTTTTTCTTTTTTCTTCGCGCGGGCCTCGCTGCTCCCGGCGCTGATTCACGCGCTGCATAATCTGCCCGCGCGCTCGGGCTTTTCTAAACAGCGTAATACCGCCGCCGGTGTAAGAATCACGCGTTGGCTTTTCATCCGCGCGTGGCAGGTCGTGTGTGCGCCGCGCGAGCCGATCGACGAGCTCGTTACCCGATATATACACGTGCCTACGCACCGGGAACCATGTATATATGCACCGGGGAATTTTCCCGCGCGGTAAACAGTTCGGGCGCACAGAGCGCTAAAAGCATTCCCCCGGTGCAGTTTGTATCGCATTAGGCGGGCAGTAGACCGGGGCGCGATAAGGGGGCCCCTTAACTACTTCCCCCGGCGGCCCGTCGGCCCGCGTATTATCATAATCCGCTATTATACGTCCTCCCACGCGGGGGGCTCGCCGCGGTCCTTTCGCCCAGCGGGCCCCCCTTCCCCCCGCCCCGCCCGGGGACAAGAGAAAAAAAAGGCGAGCAGCGCGCGGCCGCGCCGTGAAAGTCCCCGCGAGGCAGAGTCGTGCGTCCATGCAGATCACCGAAGGCTAAGCATTGACAATTGATGTGTGTGCAGCGGCCGCGCGAGTGGGACAAAGCTAAGCGGCGCTCGTGCACAATTGCCGGCGCTGACGCAACGACCGACGAGCCTCGTATGACTCCCGCGGCCCGGCCCGCTCGACCGACATATACCTATATATCTGTATATCTATATGCATATGTAACGCACAACCCGGCGTCCAATTCCTCGGCCTTCCTCCTCGTCGTCGCGCCTGTATCTTTTTTTTTCTCCCTTCGTGGAATGCCGTCTGTGGGAATTATTGATCGGAATATAATTAGGCGATAAAGCCGTCGGCGGCAGCGGCTCCGGCCCGCTTGGCACATTATCGCACTCGGGCTTGTTGAACTCGTTCGTTTTAATGAGCGGAGGGGAGACGGGCCATCTGGAAAGAAAACAATCCCGTTCGCCGGATCCGAGGGTATCGCGCTTTGATTCCCGGCTCGTATCTGATCCCGCCCGCAAGGATCCCGCACTCGACGAGTATAATCCTCGCGTTACCCTCGCCGATCATCCGCGCGAGAGACCGGCGTTCCCAGCCAAGCCGTCGCGGCACTCCAATGAATGCAGGATCCGCGATTCCAAAGATCAACCGATTTCACGGCTACTTCGAGTGCTATCGAAGAACGAAAATGAAGTCGCTGCGAGTCTCTGCCCTGACAAAAATGTCGAAATTTAAAAAAAAAATGTTCAGTGTCGCAAAAGTAGCGGTTCGAGTGGCCCCTTGACAGGACGTCTCCGCCGATCCGTGCAGCCCGCGTGTATTGGCTCGCGATCATGCGGCCGACACGTAGCAACCGATCCTCTCGCCGATCGGCCCGATCGACACTCGATCCGCCATCGCCGGGCGCACGCTTCTGATATATCACTTGCGCAGGTGTTACGTGCCGCAGCCTCTTGTCTCGAAGCGTCGAGGAAAACTCCGCGCTGGAAGGTGGATAATCGCCTTGTTGGACACAGGGCCGAGGACCCGGCGGCCCAGGCTGATCCCCGGCTTCCTCTTGAACTCAGAGGCGGGCCGGGCTTGCGGCCGTCCACGAAATTAGGTCTATATTTAAAGGCGACCCCCAGCTGGCGGATGAGGTCTTCGGAGCGATGGAGGTGAAGGAAGTCGGACAGTCGATACGGCGGGAGGCTCTTCTTCCCAGGCGGGGACGCTTTGGGCGCGAAATCGTATCGACTTTGCCGCGCGCGAGAAATCCTATATTCATTAGCGAAGGATTCTCAGTTTCTGCCTTGGGCGGCGCAGCAATTTTTCACCGGGGATAGATTGAATTTCGTCCCTGATGAAAGCGTGCAATCTACTTGGGCGACTTGGCTCTTTAACGCTCGCTTTATTCACCCAGCTAGTATCGATTAGTGGGTCCAAATTGCCACCGAGGACGGAGTATAGTTATTAGACCGTGATTTATCTCGCGCATCGAATCGCTCGATAGCCGATCGATAAATCGTACCGCGCCACTGGCTAGCACTGGGCTTTTCCATTAACGCGCGAACGCCGCGACACGTACATGCGCTGTGCGGAGCGACATATGTACGTATACGTGTGGGCCGGCAGTCGGAGAAACGGCTTGGATCGGCCCGGCTCCCGGGCTCTTGGCTTTCCTCCTCCTCTCTAATTACGCGGGTCTCGCGGGCCAACAATATATGTGTACAGTTGGCGGGGAGGACGGCAAGTGGGGCGTCGTGTAACGAGCTCGCGATCTCGGGCGGCAGAGGAGCCGGCGAGAGGCGCGAGGCGCGAGGCGCCGCCCTTTCACCGTGGGACTTTCCCCGCGCGCGGCCGATTATCCGGGAGCGCGGCTCGCGCAGAGGCGTAATCCCCTCTAATCGACGGAGGAGCGCGGCCGCGGCTACCGGATAAGCGGGGCTTCCTTATCGGCCGTACGTGCCCGCCGCGGGGCCTTTGATCGCAAGCGCGCCTCTATACTCCGAGCCCGAGGTGTGCGGCCCTCGGACCGGCCCCCGATTGATTTTATTGCTTCCCCTTCGAGCTTCATCTCGCCGGGAATTCGCTGCGCCTACCAATCTCAAATAGCCGCGTAAAAAGTCTCTTAACAATGTCGGTGCGTTTAACCTTTCTGTCTAATCGTTCGCATTAAAATACCTCAAAATTATCTAGAATTGTCCTATATTGTAGGAAATTAACGAGTTCGGTTATAGCTCCCGCGGCTCTAGCATTACTTCTTCAACTCGCTAAAATACAGTTAAAATGTTAAAATATTTAAATCTATTTGTGTGAATGCAGGCTGAATATAATGTAGCCCGACAGATGTTACAAACTATAAGTCTACCTAAATAATTTTAACCAAAAACTAATGTTTCATTCATATGCCTTTTTAAGAATCTAGCGGTATTTTAGCGGCGTTTCTTTCATTTCAAAAAAATAATAAGAATTAAACCAGAATCATAACACAATAGGTTTGGGTAGAGGGAAAGAAAAACTAATTGTCATAATCACCTACCGGAAACATGAAATTTAAAAACGACAAATTCAATAGAAAATCGATAAAACCCTTGTTCTCTTTTCATAAACTTAATTGTGACGTATGTTATGGCAACGACATTTTAATCCTGCGTATACCCGCATATAATGAAAGCCTGAAAAAATCGTGGGAAAATTTTTAGAAAAACCATGGCATTATCCTGGCAAAAGCGTGGTTTCAGCTCATGTGCAACCTACTTCCTATGTGGTTTGGTGATCAATTTTGTTATCAGATATAGATTTTAATAGATTATTTAGTCATGATTGAAAGTCAGTTCCACGTAATTTTTTGTTTAATGGGTAAAAAATAAGTCATCGTTGTATAGAATAGGCTGGTTGGACATTGAAATAATTAAAAGGAGCAGCAAGTGTCGACCGGCTTGGTCTTGCTTTTGGCAGGTGGTGCGGCCATCGATCAGGGTTACCTGACGCGCGAGACGCGGTGGAACTTCCAGGTGCCGAGGGTGTCGGGCGAGTGGTAGTCGTCGCAGCCGAGGCCGCCGAGGGCGCAGAGGAGGCTGCTGCCGCGCGGCCACTGGGCCTTCCTGCGCTGGGGCTGCCGCGGCTCGCGCTCCCGGGCCTCCTCGCCCTGGGTGGGGCCGCCCGCCCCGGGGCCCTCCCCACCCTCCCGCCCGGCCCACAGGGCCTTGCGCTGCTCCTGCACGAGCTCCAGCATGGCTCTCAGGCCCCGAGGCGGCGGCCCATCCTATTGTCCAGGGGCGCCCGGCTTCCGGTCCGGTCGCTCGTCCGCCGGCGGCCGACAGGTGCACCTGCGGCGCCGCACCGAAACCCAACGGCACCAATCTGGGCCCTCGCTTTTTTTTCCTCTTCCTCGGTGGCGCGCGAGCCTGCGAGTGTACTCAGGCGCGGGTTCCGTTGGATGCGCTGTTGGCCCGCGCGGTCCTCATGTAGACATCGGATATACCGTTCTCGAGTCCGATACCTCCTTTAGCTTTCCACCGGCTCTCGCGCTCTAATGAGCTTTTTGCGCAAGTGTAGAAAGCATCCTCGAGGCGGGTCTCTTGAGAAGGAGAAGACTCGCTCCAGTCGATCCGAGCACAAAAGCAATAACGGAATGCACGGCCGCTGCACGATAGCCTCGCTCTGCAATAGGGTGATTCGATAAATTATTGTGTACGCGCGCGCCTCCAGTTTGCACGACCCGAAAGATTCTGTACCATTACAATTTAATAGAACGCTCGGCCGGGACCCACACGCGCTTATATTGCAAATCAATACACGCGGCGCATCAGAATTTATTCGTTTTACGGATTATTTCGCGGCCTCGCTTAGACAATGGAATGTTTTTCAGGCAAATATTCAAGAGCCGCAACGCAACAAAAGCAACAGAGCCATTCATCTGCATCGTACGCATATATTATTATATAAAGCTGCATCGAAGCGTGTTTCAACTTTTTGCTCCTTTCTCAAATGCCCAACAATGAGTATTTTATACCGAGTCGGTCTTCCAATTAAATGTATATCTCGCGGCTGGCCGCAGTAATTTATTAGCGGCAATAAATCAGAGTCGGCCGCGGTCCGCGCCACATATATACACATAATGTTACATTAACGATCGCGAGCAAAATGAATACAAGGAAGAATGGGAGATATTGAGTGGCGAGAGACGGACGGGCGCAGAATCGGAAGAGACCAAGCCCTGGGAGGAATCCAAGGGCCGAGACTCGTTACTCCCGAGGGCCGACTTTTCGGCGAGACGCGAGGGGGAGGGCTGAGTGCGCGCCGGCTCAGCCGCACATAACGCCGATATTGCCGGCGGCGATATGAGCCCCGGGTATATAAGCCCTCGCGTCAACCGTCCCCGGCGATCGATGCCGCCGAAGCCCCTGGCAGCGGCTCCGTCGGCTGGCGGAGCCCTTGCCGGGCAGCCTTGAACCCGCGCGCGGGCTCGGGACAATCGGCGCTCGGCCGCGCTGCCGATCGCGCGGCCCCGCCAAATAAAGCGCGGGCGCGGCCGCAGGCCGCAAATAGCCCGGGGGCCGTTGAAATTTCGTGCCTTTTCCGCGCGGAACGGCAGGCCGAGCGCCGCGGGCTTATCGCGCGGAAGCTCGCCGCCCCGTCCGGTCCCCGGGGCTTTGTGCCGCCGGCCCGGATGCGTGCCCGAGCCGATCGGAGGCCGCCCAGCCTCCCCGCTCGCTCGCGTCTCGCGGGCCGATGGACCCGCGCGGGAAAGCCGGGCTTTTCGCGCGGCTGAATCCAAGGGGGCTGGCTTATCGCCGGGGCGCTCGAGCCACGCGACCGTTCCGGAATAAATTTCCGACCGACGGAATATAAACACTCGGGGAAAATTCTTAGGCGGCGCGCCGGTCTTTTTATATTATGCCGAGTAAACTGTGACAAAATTAGACGCCGCGCGACCGCCGCTTTTATTAACAAGCCGGGCTATATATTCTGACTCATTCATTTGCTCGTTTTATTCAAAAGACACGCTATCCCACGATCGAATTTGAATATAGAATCACAACACGAGACCAGATAAACGTTCGTTAAATTTGTCAAAGTCTGCGCGGATGCATTGAAGTAGCCGGGGCATAAGTGCGCGCGCGCGCGCGGCCCAGCTAGACATCATAATAACATATCTTTTCCTTATATGTCATGTGATTTATAGGCGTGAGTAATGAGATAAGGGGTCGGCATTCATTGACCACGATATACACTTTTCGCACGAAAACATTCTATTGTCTTTCCACTATGGTTTAAAAAGCGCAACGATAAACTTTATACTCGGCGGCGGAGTCTACGAGCATGATTAATATTATGCCCGATCGAATAAATCTGACAAAAGTGCTCGTTAGTCGGGTAAGAATTCGTTGCACTGGCTTAATTGGAAAACGGTAACGAACGGCCCCTCGCGACCGTCAACCGGTAAAAACTTTGTTTCTCCCAACGACTCGTGCGCGGAATCGGCCGCGCGAACTCGGCACTCCGGAACCGGGCGAGCAAGACAAAGCGAAAAGGCAAAGGGGGCCGGCCCCCTCCCTCCATTGCACATGGTACAGAGATCTCGGGGCGACGGGACCAAGAGTATCCGGCACACGCACACTCGGCGACGATCCCTCCGGGGCTCACTCGGCACTGGACGCGCGCACAGATTCGCGGAGCCGGTGCTGCAGTTGGCGCGCGGAGGCGGCCCGGCCGGTCATCCCGCTGGCGGCGCCGCGACTGCCGGGTGCAGCTCCCTCGGCCGTCAGGAGAGTACTGCGAGGCGCGCGGCCGCCCGCCCGACAGACAACCTGCTATTCTCGCCGCGCGCCAGACAGCGCAGCTCTCGCCGGGAGCGCCGCTCCTCTCCCGGCCGCCGAGCCCATCCTCCTCCGCCCGGCGGACCGCCTGCGCCGCCCAGGACATCCCCGCGCCCTGCCTCGGAATACCGCGTCTCCCCACAGACCGATCCGCTTTTTCTCCCCATGTATTCATAACAATTGATTATAACAATTATGGTTATGGGCTTTCTTTTGCCAATTATATTTGTTGGGTGGACCGTGCAATGAATTACTACATGCAACGGGCCACGCGTTAAGGGATGATTTCGTCTATTTGTGTCGATGGACTGCTTGATAAGCGCGGTAGACTAGCTGATAAAAAGTAAAAGACTCGATGGGAATAAATACGTACTGAGAAAGGTCATTTTTAGTTTATCATCTTCGAGCTTAATATTGTCTGCGTAAAACTTGAAATAGATAATCCTCGACGTAACTTAAAAAAAGCTCCCAGTAAGATTCTAATATTAAATGAATTAAAACCAGATCTGTATATTTGTGCGGATAATTGAAAGGCGGTACCAAGGGCTGGGAACAATTATTAGCTAATTCAAAGTCATAACGATTAGATGGGTTTTCTACCGAGAAAGCTTTGATTATAATGACGTCGGCGCGGCGGTTTATATCGCGAGGTTCTCGGCTGGGAAGCACTCCGTTACAGCAAATGACTCCAGGCTGCCCCGCGAGCGAGCGACTCGAGCGCCCGGCGCGATTAGCGCGGCTAAATCCTGCCCGGTTGCAGATTAGACGCTCGCCGCGGCCGAGTGTAGCCTCCCTTGGGCGGCGCGGGGGCGGGGGCCGGGCCCCCTACCCGGACCCGATAAGCGCTAAAAATACGCGAGCGCGATAAGCCGGCCGCGGAGCCGGCGACCGCAGGCCCCAGCGCCGGGAGTCGCAAGGATGCCTTCGGCGCGCGGGCTCCTCTTGGCGGTGGCCGCCGCGGCCCTGGCCGCACCCGAGGACATCGCCGGGACGCCCAAGCTGTGGATCAGCCAGGGCGGCAGCGGGGACGCTGACCTCCTGGGCGCCCAGGCCCTCGTCGTGAAGGACGAGGAGCTGCCGGCGAGCGGCTGCCAGCCGCCCGAGGGCGACCGGCGCTACGCGTGAGCCCCGGACACTCTAGCTCCCCGCACCGCTTGACCTCGCCCCACGCTCCCCGCTCCCCGCTCCTCTCCCCGGGCGGCTCTTTTGTCCTCGGCTTTGTGCCCTTGGGCCGTTAAGCCGCGGCGGGAGGCGAGATCGCCCGCCGCGGGAAGGAGCACCACTTCCGCGCCCGCTTCTTTTCACTCTTTTTCTCTCATTTGTAGAATACCTGTTCTCTTTCCAACTGCCGCTCGCACCTTTATCTCTGCTTTTTCGGTACCGAAAAACTGAGAAAACAACCACTGCTGGAATTACAGTGATTTTTTAATATTCTACTTGCTCGACGACTACTCTCGTGACAAAATTAAATCCAGTAGAATCTTTTTATATAGCCACAATAGAAAAATCAGCCATTGTTATTTCTAGAAGACTTTCTAAATTCATAAATTTCCTTCTAATGCACAACACTTGAAGCTTTCCTGGTCCAGTTTAATTTTGTCGAATTTCAGAATTAAAAATCCCTGATCTTATGATAATTGTTTAAGAGTTAAAGAGAAATTATACTTTTACAACCATTTTCTTAAAAAAATCATTTACAAAGACATCTCATTTACGTTCATTTACATAACATGTTTTCGGAGACTTATTTTATATTTCTGACCTTTTCTTTATTTTAGATTCAAAAATTTGAGTTCAGTTGTAATTCTAGTTGAATGAATTTTACTTGGTAATCTTTATACGCGCACATTTTGTTTAAATTAACGAAAATGAATCTGCATAAATAATTCTTTCCTGTTTTTGAGAATCTGTAAGATGGAAAATATTAATATATCAATTGATTTACGGAGCTTGAATAATTCATCTATTTTCGAGCAGACAACCTTTTGGCACGCATTGCTCTCCAGGCATTAACCTAAACCATTCATTTTCATATTGAATTAAAAGTAGCGTCGCCTCCACGATCGAAGCGCGTAAATTACCATAAAAAAGCTTCGGAAGCTTTTTCGAACACGCACGCGTAGTAAGCTCTTCTCGCGCATCGAAAGCCAAATAGTTCGTTGGTTCTCGAGTGAGAGGCAAACAGGCCCCCGAGCGTCAATGTCGAACATGCCGACAGCTCTGGCGCAGGTCTAGCCCATGACGTAACAACACGATTTCGTATGTTTATGCGTTTATCGCGACAGGGACAAGAGATACCTCATGTGCGCTGGCTCGATACTGACCCACCGCTTCGTCTTGACTTCCGCTTCCTGCATACACGAGGCCACGTACATCAGGTGAGTTGATTAGGCCTTACGCAATGCACGCCCGCGCCAATTCGTTCCGTTCGATTTCCCACCGCGAGCAATTTCTCCATTCTCCCCCTCGCACTTTTTGTCTTCGTCGTCGCTCCGCTCGCACGTCTTGGACAACCGAACTCGGCGAAATTCCGCTTTCGATCGCCGCGATTATGTCCACTCGCGGTCGCCTTGGAAAATTGATCGACCTCTTGTACAGAATATTTTCGCCGTCTGTTAATTTACGGTATCCGCGATCGAATAGCCTGTTCAATGGAAAAAGCACTCCGACCTCTCAAACGGACAAACAATGATTAATCGTTCGAGACTCGCGTGCTACCTTTCGCACGGATATTGCCTTTCACTGATGAGCAGCTTCAACAATCATTTGTGCCCGCAGACATAACATAAGGGCGCCACTGGCTGTTTTGGTCGCGCCGTTTGCCAAGTCTGCTCAAGTGATCAAAGTCATGAAGTACACCGTTCACCCGTCTCATCCAACTCAAGTGGACCCTCGGGATGAGAATCACGCTGTGCATGACGTGGCTATCATAAAGCTTGCTTGCAGGTATCGCATTTATCTCACTATTGATACAATATATCTTCTTCAAAAGATTCAACGAATTTGCACTGTTCTCAATGTATACAATAGCATCATATAATTACTACAGCTTCAACTCTTGCCTATATAACAGTCATCGATAAAAATTTCAGGATTGATAAAATCAACTTGATTAAAATTGAGTTTCCAACGGAACCATTTGTCGAGCAGTGCTTGGACGGTGATTGTAAGATGGGTTCTATTCAAAAAACAAGTGAGGTGAGTCTGTTTAACAATCTCTCTCCTATAAATAAAACCATTACTGTACAAGAGTATCTTTAATTTTCTCAAAAAATCTAATTGTTTTTCCAATAAAATAGTAGACTAGATGCAACATATTTTATACTATTTTTTCAGAAGTCTTATATCATGATTCAAATAAACGTTACTAACATTGATGGTGCGAGGAGGAAGCGTGAGCTAATTTCACTTAATTATGGGGTAAACCAATTTGATCAAACTGCGAAAGCACTGAGTTTCGATTCAAATAAAACTACAAATCCATTTCTGATGAGAAATAAGCATTATATTGAAACAGAAGTCCCAAGAAAAATGAAATGGCAAAACAATGATTATTCTATAATATACAAAAGTAAGCTGTTGATTATTTATGAAACATAAGTTTATACATATATATATTCCAATGCTTATATTTTATTACTTAAGATTACATTGAAATAATTGTATGCGCCAAATCTATTGATTAAAAATAATTTTTTAATGCGCAATTAATAAACTACAATACACAAAAACTGCTCCTTGCATTTTATCATGTATCTGATTAATGTTTTCTACAAATTTTATCAATATGTTATTGTATTATAGGATTCCCAATACTCGAACGAATACTATATATAAGCAAATAAATATAATGTAGAGTTCTACTTTCTATATATTTATTTCAATGATTAATAAGTTTTAACTATAAAATATCAACATCGCAGGAAAAATTTTAATGACTAAAACAAACCATTTACTTTCAAATGTATTATAATGATTATGAGTAAGGAACTTGCATCATTTATAATCAAATATCAATACATTTTTTATACAGATCAAAGTCAGTATGATTTATTACTGTCTTCAACAGATGATAATCATGTACAATCAAAAAGTAAAATATCAATTCGATCAACCTACGGTTTTAACGGTTGTGCGCTTACGGGTACTCCTGTGATGCTTGAAAAAATACAAGTAAATAATCATTTCAACATGGCATTTAAATTTACAAAATATAAAATAAGTGCAGTATAATGACAGGGCGAAATTTCAGACTGCTTTAGTAGCCAGCGCTTGTGATGACCGACAACCAGAGGGTTCATGGCAATACACTGATTTATTGGACAATATAGATTGGATTGGTGAACAGATAAACAACAAAAATATCAAAAAGACGGATAAACAATCGAGTAAAGAAGACTGTCCAGGTAATTGTTTATTGAATTTCATGTTAAATAACTATTGCAAGCAGAAAGGCTTAAACAACTGCGTCAATGGCTCGCCATCTCAACTCAGCAACGCTTCTCTCAGCTCTGGCAATGAAATCTCATGTTTAAACAGCACGAGGAAAAACACGAATTCTCCAATTTCTCAGGGAGCTTTTGTTGAGGCCTATTATAACTTGTACAAACAAAAAAATCAGCAACCTGAAAGGAATATGCAAAATCTCAATGCAGATTTTAATATTCAAAAACGGTTAATGAATTATACTCAATTGAATAATAGCAATCAAAAATTAAATACAAATAGCTCTCCACCATCAAGTGATTTAGATAGTGAGATAGATTTACTACGTAATCTTGGAAACAAAAATCGAGAGGCAAAGGCTACAATACAGACAGATCCAAAATACTTGGATAGTAATAGCGATGACGAAAAAATAAAAATTAAATTGTTGCAATTTTTGAGAAATTTTAATGACAATTTAAAGACCGATTTGAAAAAAAATAATATTCCAAATGTTGAACAAGTTTTCAGCAGTAATAAATACAATGAATTAGAAATTCCTCAAGAATATATGAATCTTTATAAAATATTTTTGGAGGTGCGCAATAGACAGTGAATTTTGAATCTGCACACTTAAATCTATCTTTTGTACACATAAACTATATTTCTTAACAAAAAAATACTCTGATGTTATAATTACATAATTGTTTATGTTATGAAAATATAAAGTTTTTGATAATTTATAATATGGTATACTTTTTTTAAATGTCTATTTATTTTTGCAAATCTAATATTTATATCATATAATATATTTATTTAGTATTGATGCAAAAACTTTCATTTTCACTGAGTGAATAATGTTGCTAATGCCTATACTTAATATTTTTCACTAATAGAGTAAGTATTTTTCAAGTCTATATAATGGTAAAAATGTTGTTTGTGTTTTTTTCTTATTTTTTGTTATACCAAGACAATGAATTAATTTTATCCATAAAATCTATTAAATAAATGAAAGGTCATTTGTATTATAAGTTTTTATACATAGGAAAAACATTAAGGAACAGTATACTAAGGACTCATTGTTGAATTTTAATCGTTACAAGAAATAAGGAATTCGTATTCATAATATTGCTACTTGAATTATACTACAAATGTTTGCCACTCGAGTGTATTACTCACTCACGCGTTCGACAATCCTAACTGATCAACCAGAAAAATAAGGAACCACCGGGAATAGTAAGCTTCGGTGTAACACTCGCTACCTCGATTCCGAAGCAATCTAGAAATATGACTTTTAGCGAGTTTGATATGATTCAGCTACTAAACGATTTTAATTGACTTGCTCGATAACATGCATGAAATGGTGGAGTCGAGCGTCAGCAAGGATGCAGTTAACGCAGCTTTCTCTGCGCAATCACTTGAACAAAAGCACCTGCCATGCGAGTACGGTATCGGAGGATCATGCTGTGGTCATTGGTGGTGGTGCGATTGTGCTCGAGCACTATTGGGAACGAAATGGGCTCAAGGTCATCGTTGAGAGGCACACCCACGAGGCGCGGAAACGCCGTTGGACGTGACTTCCGTTCAACCGGCGACAAGGAGCCTAGTGCCGGTGAGCACGACTTAATTGGAGGACGCGCGACCTCCGTGCCACTCGATGGCTTTATTTGGCAGAGAAAAAGGAAGCGCGAGGAGCCGGCAGCAGTTCCTACTCCGGATGAATGGATTAAAGGGAACGCTAACACAACTGGCAAATTCGTAAGGATGCACGCTTTCATCGTCAAGGACGAGATGCCTCCTGAATGCGGCATAGCCGCTGACAAAGTTACGTAAGTCAACATGACGCATATTATATGTGTATATATACACACTGCGAAATAACCAATTTTACCACAATATACAAGATAATATAACTTATTTTTAGTTAATCTATTAACTAATGTTACTTTTTGTAAGTATTAACATTTTCATATTTCATAACCAAAAGATATAAATATTTCTATTAAATTATAGAAAATTATAGTTTAAATAAATTCTTTTTTCCCACTTAAAATTAATTTTACATTTTGGTTCCAGTAATCTTGTAGTTCAATGTTTGGTAATGATCTTATGTGATGTTTATTACATTTTTACTATTTGTTTTTGTTGGGCTTCATTTGATTAACTGCATGATTGGTAAAAAAACTGGTAAATTTTTTACAGGATTTATTTACAATAATTCAATTTTTTAGTCTATTCTAAGCTCTTCCTTATACGTTATATCATATATTGTCTATCAAAATAATTAATGTGAACAATAATATCTTCAGAAATACAAGGTACTATATGTGTAGTGGAACTGTACTGAATGAAAACTACGTTTTAACAACAGCAACGTGTATGAATCGTGCTGAAGTATACGAGTGAGTAAGCAACATCAACTTATTTTTTGTTTAATTTCAAAAGGTATGATAGATTTCACTGAATTTATTAGGTTGGTAAACTCAAGCATTTTTCATTTACAGGTATCACATAGACGGAGAACTATCTGTATTGATTGGTGCATTAGATGTTAAAAGTTACATTATTAAGATTGACTATTACAAAGTTCATCCATCTTATACACCTGATATTGATTCAATTGACTATCCGATATATAATATTGCCATAGCCAGACTTACTTGCTCGTAAGAAAAACAATGAATTTTAATAATTAATTGTACAAAATCTATAATTTAATATTCACAATGCATAATTGCAAATTCTCATTTTAATAAATTAATCGTATTCTTTTGTTTGGTACTTCTTTTATTCCTTAATATATTTAAAATACTGGATTACTGTATATATTTTAATTTTTTAGAATTCCTGGTGAGTCTCTAGTTGTTCCAGAATTACCGTCAAATTCGTTCGACGATATGGGTCATTTGTGCTGTCCTAATAGATGTCGTGTTTTAACCGTTATACAAACTTCAAAGGTAATAATTTTTATATGGTTTTGTATTTTGAGATTGTAAAACTTCAAAACTATCCTAATTTTTCCTGACTCGCTCAATAATGTTACGACATACAATAAAGACAATAAAATTTTATATATCTACGTATTTAAGTTTCACCTTACAAATACAAGTTTTGGGTTAGAATTTTCGGTTTGAAGTTTAATGATCGATTGAGGATGTAGAATGCACTTATAATCATTTCTTCAGTTTCATATCTATTAAGGTAATAATTTTTTTAAATTGCTACTTTAGAATCGACATCGACTTAAAATATTGAGTGCTAAAAATGTACCCCAGCCAACACACGACAATCTCGACTCGACTTTTTTTAATAATTCAAAACAACCGGCATCAAATAAAGCGTTATTACCACATTTGTTGCCTTTAAAACGTAATCGGAGAATTTCAAATGGAGAACCTCATATGAAAAATTCAGGTAAGAACTTTGATGGTAAGAATTCATAATAATGATATAAAAACTAATTGAATATTGATATTAGACAAAAGCAAGGCGGGAGAAAAAAGCTCAAATAATATGCCATTCCTGAGAAGAGAAGTAAGTGCTCCGTCAACTGAAGTTAATGGTGATTATATTTTAGAGAATAACAATCATTGTCCACCATTAGGTACTCCAGTAATTGTTAACAATACTTTAGTAAGTTAAAATTTTCAATTTGAAATTATGTGGTTTATGTTGACTTTACATTAAAATTTTTAGGTCGCCCTAGTTGCTTATACGTGTCAGGATGCACAGAGTTGGGTAGAATGGAAATACGTTAGCGTTACTCAAAATCTTCCGTGGATTCGTAAAGCAATAGCAAAGGAGCACGTGCAAGAATTATAAGTGAACCAAATTACTAAAGGAAAAAATCTTTCAAATTGATTATCTCATATGGTTCCAAAAAGTCTGCAGCTATGAATATTTTTAGTAATATTTTAAATTGAATATTTCAAAATATTTAAATTATTGGAAAACTGTACTTAAACGTTTTAAGTGAAATAGTACAAAGTATAAAGAAAAAGGTAAAAAAATGTATGAATTAATTTGTAATAAAAATTTGTATGAAAATAAATGTTTGTTTTCTCCAGTTGTATGACTTCTTACAACATATGCTCTTAATAGAATAACTATTTAATAATTGCACATAAAACGCCCTAGGAATACGACAATCGCGATAGTGGGGTACTTGTTAAGGTGCATCGATATCCTCAAATGGATTTGAAGCAAAGGATGAGGAAAAGATCGGTGGTTAGCCACCGCATTGAAATGGGTTTCTCCATGGAGACCAGCGAGTGGGACTATCGACGAAACACGCGAAAACGGGATTAGCATATTCGACCGGTTGATAAGAAGCCGTACCAGCACGGCTCGCGCGCCGCGCAACTTTAGTCTGGGCAGTTAGCCGTGCAGAGAGAGGAATTTAAAGGGGTTGTTAATAAACTCGTACTACTTACTCGGTCTCGAGGTACTGGAACACCCTGTAGACCGGTCGCCGGTACATGAAGAGGTGACTCTCCACGCGCTCCACCATCATCCTTAATAGCACTTCATTCGCGTGTAAGCACTAAAACACTTGACAGGAGGTAGTCACCCCCGTGAGAACTCGTCACCTTAACGCCCAATTAACGCGCCCGCGTTGCGCAACGAAGGAACAATTAAAGGCGCGAGTTATAAGGGCAATTATCCATGGAGAACCGGCGAGCGGCGAGTGGAACTGCGAGGGACGCAGGGTGCGCGAGGCTCCGAGGGGAAGGAACGAGTTAACGGGGAGCAACTACCTCCTTGCTCACGGGTCACTGATCTCGCGGCGTCCCCCGTCCAGGGCGGCGGCGGCGGCGGCGGCGGCGGCTCGGGCCAGGGTGCACCCGCGGGCGATCGATCGGCCGGGGGGCGGCAGGAGTCGGTCTCGGGGCCGGGGGGCGGCCGCGCCTTCACTTCCCGGCGCGCGGTCCACGGGCCGCCATCTTCGGCTGTCTGCGGGCTCGGGGGCACTGAGTCGGGGCGGTGGTCGGGGGCGGGGGCGGGGGCCGGGGCCCCGGACGGCAGCGGACGGCAGCGGGCGGCCGCGGACGGACTGCGGAGGGCTGCGGCGCCGGGCGAGCTGGTGCAGGAGGCGGCGGCGGCGGCTGCGGCGGCGGCACCTGGCAACACCGGCGCCACCGCCCGGCGCCGCAGCGCCTGCGCCCGGCTCGCCACTCCCCATGGCGCGTCCTTTCGATCCCCCATGCGTATCTCGCGCTCGCTCGCTCGCTCGCCGGGCGCCAGGGGAGGACACCGTGGGACGCGGGCACGTACACGCGCGCGCTGCCTCTGTCCGGGGCGCTCTCGGCTCCTCGGGGACGCGCCACTCGACTAATTCGGGATCGATGGAGGGCCGAGCGCCGGCTGATGCTCCCTATCGCCGTGGGCCTGCGCCCCGGGGACAATCGCTAATGGGGAATAAGGGCTGGAAGGGCGCGCGGGGCCCCCGGAGGCTCCGCCACGCTCTGCCGCGGACATTTTTCATTTTCTCCCCTCTGCCCCCTCCCCCCATTCAATTTCCCGACGTCTTTCATTTTCCTCGAGTCCCCTGTGTAAGCGGCCAAGGAGTCATTGTCAATTTCGCGTTCGCCTATTTATTTGCGCATTCATTGTTCCCTGGCGATCAGGCACTGCGACACGAGCGCCAGCAAACCCATTAAAAGCTTAGGATTACAGTAGCTTTGCAAAATAAGTTTTATCTCGAGAAACTTTAAAGCAAACCGAGGTCCTTTCCTTCGACTTTGTATTTGAGGATTTGTGTTGTAAAACAATATTTGCTTCAGACTAGACTGAAGATAAACACGATGACATAGGAGTAGCGCCTGCTTCGCTACCCCCTTCTGGCTATTCTCTGACTCATACAGATATTCTCTGTATCCCCAGCCTTTGCCAGTAATTAACGGCCAATACGTGATTCACATGCTATTCCTTCCCGATGCACTTCAACCAATTAACGATAAACAAATATACATGTATACGCGATATGTTATCTTCCCATCCTTTAGTGATATTATGCATTCACGGTGTTTGCCGACGTAAAAAGGATAAAGATATGGCTCATTATATGATGCTAGTACATCTAGATTTTTAATAAAGAGTTTTATAATGAATCTTAAAATAGTTTGTTTTGAGAAGCTACAACATCTCAATTTAACGGGAATAAAGCGTGAAATGATTTTTTAAATTTAGACCCGAAAATTAGTCACGGATTTAGCTCCGATGTCTCTCTGCTAATGGGAATATTGGGATCGACTTATAAATATTGAGCTTGGTCACGGCTTCTCAACGGACATTAATCTAACGATAATATTATTGAAGTGGGCAAAGCTACACGGTAACTGTAACCGGATGATTATCGGGATGAATAATTCAGAGCAACTCATACGGTCGAATAAGGCAAGTCAAATAGGGCCGATAAAGCAGAATCAGACGTCTAACGGAGCTGTGCGCGAGGCCGGCGGTGCAGAGGCGGCTCATTAGTGCGTCCCGGGCGGGCAGTGACCCGGCGCCGGCGGCCGGCCAGCCGCGCGACCGAAAGTGAAGAGTTCGGCCTGCCCCCCCCGGGGGGCGCCCGGTCGAGAGGGTGCGAGGCCGCCGTGAGAGGGGGTAGGGGTCGCCGCGCCCGGGCGCGAAAACCGGCGGAAAAAGTGCGCGGGCGCAACAATGGCGCTCGGCGGGCGCGTCGCGCGCATGATTGATTATTAGCGCGGGCGCACAATGGCCCGGCCGCGCTCGGAATATTCAAATGGGCCGGGTGGGGGCGGCGGCCGGCGGAAAAGCGCGCATTCCTCGGGCGGCGTTCCGCGTCCCGGGCCCGGGCGCACGTATATATACCCGCCGCGCACCCGCCGCATGAGCAATGCGCGCCTCCGCTTCCTGCCGCGCGCGCGCGCGCCCGAGCGCGACTCTTAATTGCCCGGCGAGGCCGACCTCCGGCCCTCCCCTCCGATTTTCAATTCGCTCCCCCGCCCTTGCCCCCGGCTTTTTCCTGCGCCGGGAAAAGCCCCGGCGAGCTCGGCATTCCAAGGGACGACTCGAATGCTTGCCTCCGGGACTGTACTTCTGCACCCCTCGCGCCCGCGTCTAAACGTTTCCTTGACATTCGCCTGCTAGACGAACGAGATTTCGAAGGAGCCGACGCCCTTAGCGGCTCTCGCTTTGGCCAGTGGGTATTTTTTGTTTGCCTGTGGGTACACCTGCAGGATCTGGTGTTTTTTTCTTCCAACGCTCGATACGCTCTTCTTAATTCCAATGAGATTTACACCAAGGTATCTCGCGGTGGAAGAACCTCACGTCTGGCACAATCGCATCGTCCGCGGTTATGTGCAATGCCGTGCCAAACACGTGTGTATATTATAAAGTTTAGATAGCACTAACGCAAACGTTATTTTTTTAACGCGGGAGAGTAAATAAACCGGAGGGAACACTCGAGGCACGGACATTTTTCATTCCAAGATTGCAACTCTAGTTGTACAGAGTTTATGCTAACGGCAAATCTGGAGATAGTGCAAAAATTACCGGCGCTCGAGCCACGCGCAATCGATGAAAGGGGACGGCGATTCCGGGGCGGCGCGCGTGCACAAAAGCTCCGCGAACGTCACGTAAGCACGCGACGGCCTATATCTAATCGCCCGAGGGCCGCTCGCAAGCGCTGCCCGTCTGCACATATACACGATACGTGCGGTCGCGCTCGGCCGGCGCTTTAATTGAAAGCCCGCGGGGCGGAAGCGCCCGCGCGGAAAAGAGAAACCCGCTCGAGGGACGGGATTCCGCGCGGGCGCTTGCGGAGACGCGGCGGCGCCGGGCCCAAGGCAGAAAGGGCCCCTACATATGCGGCCGACGACGGGACCGAGCGCCCGTCGCGAATCCGTAATCGTTACTCGCACGTGCGCCGGTGTAGCGCGGCCCGCGCGCGCCCCGCCGTAAATATTCCGCGCAAACGGCGCCGGTCACGACACCGGCAGGACGTCCTTCCTGCGCGCGCCGGCCGCCCACCGGCAAGGTACGAGTATATCAGCTGTCGGCCCGCGGCCCTCCTCGCGCCCAGGGCACTGGCCTCCTCTCTTTTCGCGGGTATTGCTTCTTTTTTCGGGTGGATGCGCAGGATATCGCGGTGCTTCGAGCGCTAGCGAGCGATTATCTAATCGATATCAGTTTAATCTGAAAATTATTATTCAATGTTGGAAAGTGCCATAAATATAAAGATGGAGGTGTTTTCACGAAAATAATTATTCAATTATGCAACCGTTCCTGGAGAGTGCACAATTTTCTCTCAGATTCAATTATACTCTTTTTTTAAGCCTGCGCCAAGAGTTGCGTAACCATTTAAACAAATAAGAAAAATCTTATCGTTCCCTTTCGACCCGCGGCCAAACAAAAAGAATCCACAAAAGCTTCTGTTTTAAGTACAGCTTTGTATGGTCAATTCAATAGAAGATGATATGGATCAACGTTACGACTAACTGTAACGTTGTCTTTTCAATAAAATTTCATTCGCTTCCTTTGTTCTCGTAATATTATACGTGTGCACAAGAGCTCAACCCAATAGCGACTGCGCGGGATTTCTTTTCAAATAAATTTTTCATTACCCCTAATTACTTTGATGTTCGCGTTCAAAGCCATATTTTGTTATTTATTTCTCTGACCGCGTGCAGTGACGTCTATTGCCAAGTTATCGCAGAACGATCGCACACTCACTGCCGCCGAGCTATGCTCAGGTATTTAGTAACAGTAACTCATTAACTCGACTCACCTCTTACCCCCCGCTTCACTTTTTTTTCCTCTCGTAAAATTAGATGGGTTTACTATCACGGATGCAGGCGAAGCAAGTAATTTTATGCATAGAGATTAATAGCGTGAACTCGCGTCAAAGAGTCTGAAAAACTGTAGTAATAATTCAACTTGTGCATATTTTTATGTTTATTCTTAGGCACAAATTTACTCGTCGTTTATATCATAACAATAAAACGTAATAAAAATACTGTTCTTGTTTTAGTTTAGAGTAGTACTATGAATAACGCATTAAATTTTATATATAAATTTTAAATTATAAAATGAAGGAATATAATTAAAAAATCCTACACTGCATTCGACCGGTAAATTAAATACCTCCATGATAACAGTGAATGCTTAATGTGCATTTAATTATATTTCGAAATCAATTTACTTAAATGAAAATCAATTCCGTAAATTGCGACAATTACCATTTACAACTATCCAAAAAATAAACGGTACTCCGAAAAAAATTCTGTTTCAACATGTAGCATCTTTTGAAAGTGACACGACCCAATCTTCATAAAACCTATCTTCTAATGCTCGAAAAATCGACTCGTTCCCGCTCCACAATAAAGATAACACTCCATGCGTTAGTGTACCTCGAAGAAAAAGTTGAGTAGCGTGCCTTCAATCGAAGTGAGTTAATTGAGGAATAGATCACGGAATCTCAAATGTCTATTATTTAGTTGAACAATTTTAGATAATAACAAAGACGGACACGTTAACCGCATTTAAACGTTTTTGAAAAAATACAAGCGTATCAATGTACGGAAATCATAAAATAGTTCATGACAATAAAACATATGAATAATATGAACCTGGTGAAAACTAGTTTTTATCCATTCCTATTTTAATATCAATATATACATATAGTAATTCGCGTAGTAATTCTTGTAAGACTAATCAATATAATAAGAAACTTATAATAGGATAAAATAAATTTATGCGTGCTTGGATAGAAACTATGAAAAAATGTTTCAGTCAGAGTTAAAGTTATGGGCTCTTCAAAATTCTTCTACATGCAAACTTGTATACGAACATTCAAGTTCAATGTTGATATATGCACCCGTAAAATGGCAAACTCTTAAAAGTATCTCCTAACAAACCAGTTGGAACCAGTTGAAACGCAACACGTTTTAAATTCGTGCATATAATCGAGCCGTGAAAAAAATAAAAATGTAGAAGCACTAAAAGGAGAGGTGCATTCGACCATTTAAAATTCAGATACAAAACAAAGCTTTTTTTCTCGACTTTCTGGAAGCTAAACATAGAAGCATTGTAGACGTGCATTCTATATATACCAAAAATTATTAAAGATTATGATTATTTAATGATTTGTAGGGAAAAAAACTTCAACACATATCATAATGTAATTTAATATTAGTGGTACTTAGACCTATTCTTATACCGAAAATACATGTCAGTTATCATATATTTTAAAGAATAGTATCCTCTATTTCATAAAATAATCCGCAATAACTTTTAAGTAGCATTTTAAAAGTAGAGTTTTATCTTTACTGTAAAATTCTTTTCTTTTTTCTTACTAAAGTACTGTTTATGATCTTATTAACTACTTCATAGAAACAGTAAAAGTGTATTTTTTTTATTAAAATTAGAGTTATTTATGAAACACAAAAATGCTTGCTAACGACCCTTTCTTCTACTCTAATATCTTCCATCATTTTATATCCTTGGTATGTGCGATTTTTTGCAGCCATTTAAAATTGAAAACTCGCTTAAGTTATATCTAAATTTATTAGAAAATCATACAACTGTAAAAACGGTATTGGATTAAATTATTAATAATTTAAGGTATTAAGGCATTTCAAAGGAATCTTGAGTTAAATTAACGAATCTGGTATAAAAATGCGTAATCATACTAATCGACAAAATCCTCATCATATTATTGCAAATGCAAACTATTATTATTTATAATTTCAAAAAAAAATTTAATAAATAATTAAATGTTTTCTTCTAAAAATATTATTTATGAATGTACAAAATAAATGAAAATTTACTCTTCCTATGTTAGAAATGATTGTTATTGTATTCATTATTAATTTTCATTAATCAATCGAACGAGAATTTATGTGAATTATTTTAATGTTTCGACATTGCATAAAGTACAAATTTATAAAGTTTTTACATGAACTTAAATTCAAAATGTATAGAGCTTTCAACAGTCAGTAAAACTATGTTATTGGCGCGTCGTCCTAATGAGATCAAAAGAATACGCTTCTCGTAATATATTGCTTTTATTAGTTGCATTATACTCAAAATTTTTGTAATATTTTTGGGAAAGGGGTAAATTATGTATAAGGGCAAAATTTGATTCAATCGTCTGTCTGTCAGTCTAAAATGAATTTCGGCGCGGCAATTAGGGGGAGCGAGAGAGTAATCGAGAGTGAGCTGCGAAGGGATGCTTGCGGGTCTTTATTGGCCGTTTCTCCGGGCAGCAGCTTCCGCGGTGGAAACGGGTTTCTATCAAGCCGGAGCATATTCCCCGGGAGTGATTTGGCGGGGCGGCATTCGTAAACGAGAAGCCCGGGATCCCCCCGGGCGCAGGTGAGGCCGAGTGGGACTCGCGAGCGCGAGCGGCCGGCAATAAATATCCCAGGTAATCGAGACGGCGGGCATTGTCCCGGCAGATTAATCGCGGTGCGCGCGCGAGCGGCCAACTAGGAACTGCGAGCGTCTCGCGTGGCCGCGCGGGCCGCGCCCTACGCACGCCGATCACTCCCGGGCGCGTCCCCGTTTCGATTACCCCGGAGATGGAGTCGAGCCATGGGCCCGGGGAAGCCAGAGAAGGGAAGGCGTGTTGGGTTGCGCGGCGGGCTCCGTTTTAGGCACTTCCTCTGCTTGCGGGCTTTGTTCTCCAGGGGAACGCCGATGCCCTCCGAGCCCTGCAGGAGTCGCCGCGCTAACGAGGATCGGCGCCCGGATCCTCGCGGGAGGAAGTCGCGGGGGTTTCCGGCGCGCGCGCACTGCGCCCGGCTTCTCGACCCCGTAATTCAAGGCTTTCCCGCGGCCCGAGCCCGGGGCAGGAACTGCTTCCCCCCGCGCGAGCCTCGACGCCTGCCATCGGAGCGCGGATCTTTCCGGGTTCGTTATCTCGGTGAGGTAGACCCGGGCATCGGCAGGCCGGCATAATATGTGGCCGACAGAAAACCCCGGCCATAGAGGATCAGCCCAGTATCACCAAGTGCCCCGACCGCTGCGCGGGCGCGCGGCTTTTATTTATAGACCGAGGCGTCGGTCGAGCGGAAAAAATGATGTCTCTAGTTTAGCGACATGTTCTACTACTCGAGCCTCCTCCTTCTTCGGCTTACATTGTGTCCGCAAGTACCCTTGGAATAACAGTATCAGTGTTATGAACAACGCCTCCTCTAATCGAACGCGAATGTTACTATCCATTAAAGCAATTGGGAGCTAGCGGTTATAGGTTTTCTTTTTCCTCCCGAGCGCGGCTCCGCGAGCGGCCTGGCGCCCCAGTCTCGTAAATAACTTTGGTCTAATTGCTATTCGTACCTGGCTGTGCCGAGTGGCGCGATCCCCTCGCGGGCAGATCGCAACGAGCGCGCTGGAAAGTGTCTCCGATCTGAGCGCGAGTCACTCCTCGCAGCGCTTAATAACCTTCCAATCCAATTGTTGTACAAACTCGCCGGCGAGGACTCGAACGCGGTCTATTATCGGCATTGAGATCGATAATCGAAGTGACCGGGGCAAGGATAGAAAAAAAAAAAGGAAAAGAGATCGGCGGCAAAACACGGGCCAGGGAAGTGGGTCAGCGGTGCCGATTTCAAAAGGAAGTGATTTTCTTGCGGGCAGTTTGGCTCGGCCGCGGCTTCGGCGCCTCATATATATTTATAATTAAATTGTCGCGAGCCGCGAGCCAATGAGAAGCCGTCCCCGTTTCTTCGAAGAGGCGCCCGCTCGAGAGAAGCGCCGCTTTGTCCCCGGCTCCCGAAGCGGAGCGAAGAGGAGGGCAAAATAAAGGGGAAAAAAAAAGGAGGAGGCGCCAACCGCAGCTCGTCCCGCGGCGGCAGACGTACAATCGATCCGGCGGTTAATTACACGGCCGATCGGTCGGTCGATCGGACGCGCGCAGCTTCCGGGAGGAAAAGGAGGCGGCCTTGGGGCCGCCGAGGGCCGAGCCGGCGGTTATCTCGGGGCGCCGCCGCCGAGGCCTGTATCCCCCGGGAGTGTTTAGGCGGTTGCGCAACGGCGGATCATCGGCGTGAGTGGGCTCGTTGTCCTCGGGCCGATAGACCGCGTGTTCGACACGAGTCGGGGCCGATGGGCCGATTAGAGGCGCCGAGGCGGCCGGACGCCTCCGCTAATCGCCCCGCCGGCGAATGGCATTATTAGCGCGAGGGGCCGCCGGGGCCCGATCCTATCGCCGCCGGCGGCCCAGCGAGGGCACCGCGGGGGCAATCGACGCCCGTGAGAGCGCACGCGCGCGGGGACGTCCGCGGGTGCACCTGAGAGCACCGCTCTCTTGCCGCCCCCCCCACCCGGCGGGAAAATTCGCCGGGGCTCCAGTGGCTCGCAGGCGGCCCGCGCCACGACGCAATCAGCCGGCCGTTAAGCCCCCGGGAGGTGTTCCTATTTTGTTGTCGTGCCGAATGCGCGGCGGGAAGACGGTCGGATTTATTGGGCGGCCGGACTCGTTTTTTTTTTGCCTCGCGTCTTCTCTCGCGAAGGCTGACTAATGCCTCTGCGGAGCGGGTGACGTTTCGCCGATGGGTCGTCTGCACTGGAGGCACGGGCCCGCCGGCGAGGAGGTCCGAGGCAACAATGGCCATCGGCGGCCGCCTCGGCGATTTCACATCGGCGCGCGGTATAAATTCTTCATTTAAATGCGATATTAGCCGGGCGGCGGGCGAGTCAGCTGTCGGCTCGGCCTCGGCGCGCTAATCGCCGCCCGCCTCCGCAGCCTCCCCGCCCGGCGGCCGAGATAACCGCGCTATCGGGGGGCCCGCGGCCAGGGGCTCGCGCGCCGAGGAGCCGCCCGAGGCCGAGCTTCCGCTCCTCCTTGTCAATTGGCCCCTCCCCCCGGGCGGCGGGCGCAGCGCCCGCGTGGGACGCCCCGGCGAGCGTCAATTACGAAATTGCGGGTTGAATGACACTCGCCGCGGGCGATAACGACCGAGCGCCGGCTCGGGCTTTATCCGCGGCCCGCGCCGCCCAGCCGCTGCTCTCGTATTCGCGGCCACGGCTCCAATGAGCATCGATCGCCCGCCACCCGGAGGAATGCCGCCCGCGGGACCCGGCGCCGGCTCTTGGGCGCGGCGCCTCCTCGCCGGTTGAGCTCCGCGGCCGTCCGCAGAAAACATTTCACTTAAGCGCCGGCGCCGCTTAATTCCCCGGCCGATGCGCCTGTGGGAACGGCCCGAGGCCCGCCGCTGCAGTCGAGCTAATGACCGGGGCCAAGGGGCCAGCGATATGTCGCTCGGCCGACGAGGCCCTCCTTCAACGTCCACGCGGCGCCGCCCGAGGCCTCTTCCCTCGCGGAAGACGCTCCAAGGACTCCCGGCGTGCGATGCGAGCATCCGAACGCCACTAACGAGCTCCTATCAAGCGCTTATTAGGCTGCCGCCGGGGTGTGGAGGTAGCCGCGATGAGGGCCGCGAGTGCACCTGCCCCACAGCGGCGTGCGACTCCCATTGGACATTATAGGCCATCCCTTGGCAAGGATACTCGCTGGAAACTTTGTTTTCCTTTCCTTTGTTCCCTGTCTCGAGTTTTGTGTTACAGCGTGATTGTTCTAACGCGATAGTGGGCCGTTCTCCTGGTAATTCAATAGTTTTCAGGTTCCCAGATAAGTCCGTTACTTAATACTCATTAGTAATATTGAGGAAATATTGTAGGTGCGCGCATCGCCTGTTCGGATCTAAGTAATGATGATCTAGATTCCACCCTAAATCATTTTCAAGCGAAGCCACGAGTAATCCGAAACCTGTGTATGTAAGTTATATACAGGAAAGTTACGCCGACGCTACACAAATATAGTCACGTTGGAAAGAGAAACTTTCTTGTGTCGAGTAAAATACGGATTTATATATTTGTGTGTACATTTGATTTGCAGTGAGATATTGCCATTCGAATGGCTTGTTTGACTCTGTTTTGCTTTTGGCGCCGTGTGCAGTCCTCCTCTCGGTTTACAACTATTATATTTGATTAATCAAAGCCTTTTATTCGGCTGGATATGAATTTACGACGAACAAAGAACTAAGTCAGACGTCATAAAGATGGCCGAAAAATGTGATCGCGCGGAGGATAAGCGGATGAAAAGGACGTCGGGCCCGCGCCAGTCCCACAATATTCGAGCGACCTTTTTTATTTGGGAGGCTAAACTGGCGAGAGGAAACGGGCGGAAGATGGAAAAAGGTCGAGTGCGCCGGGACGATAACTCGTTTTTTGGACGACAAAGGCCTTGTCAATACTTCCAGCGATAAAATTCCTTAATGTTTTATTATCGCTTGAAACAACAAGGCATGTATTTGTCAAGCTTTACAACGGAAAGACAAACGAAGGCATTAGAACGCTCGACTTATTAGCGCGAGCCGGGACCCATCGCTGCAGGTCCTCCGAGCAACCTCGTCGGCCCGGAATTCCCCTGAACCGAGGGACGCCTCGAGGAGCGCGGCATCAAGCCAGGCCCAGCTTCGGGCACGCACGCGTGTCGGTCACAGTTGCATCCTCCGCGAAAGGACCCGGCGACAAGGAGAAAAAGGGGAAGAGCGCCCGCGGCTCTGGGCGCGAGCCTAAGGCCCCTCGTCGCGGAGCCGGGCGTGTTTTGATTCGACTCGAGGCGCAGGGGCGCCTCCTGGGCGCGCGTGCGCTCCTCGTGCCACCGACGTGGAAGGGCCGCGCGTCGGGCAGAGGTCGCCCCGGTGTCCGGGCCTCGTTGCCGGCCGGCGATCGGAGCCCCCGGCGCGCCTAAATATAGCCTCGGGTCGACGGACAGCGGAGCCGCGGCGACCGCGAGCCGACCGTGAGAAGCGGCCGGCCTCCCGCGGGAGACGCGCCTCCGGGGACGCTTCCACGGACCTCTTCATTGCGAGCCGGTGCAGTTATCGGGGCGATCGGGGGGGGCGCCGCCTCGCGATGGATTCGTCAGGGATTCGGCCGGGCGGAGGCGCGCGCGGTTGCGTGTCGGGGACGATACAGGTTGGCCGGGAGGCCTTGACTGGACGAGCTATTAATCGCAGCCGAGGCCAGTGGCTCTCTCACGAGGTGGGCCCGAAAAGTGTGCTAATGAAGGCTCCCTCCTCGTCACAATGCCGTTTCCGAATACCCTTTTTCATACGGGCGTGCAGGCAGGTAGGCATTATGTTGCGGAGGTGCGCGGCAGCCTCGCTTGGGCAATCGGGGATTTTTAGTAGCGGCACCGCCAGGAGTCACACTGTCCTACATATTTGACGCCCACGGCCCCGCCGCCGGCCCGCGCAATCCAATCTAGAGTTTTTACCGCCGCGAGACGAATATCTAATGATATTCATCGATTGTAAAATATTGGACGCAGTGGCGAAAGACGCGTGCGCCTCGGCGACACAGTGCGGTGCATTCCTCAAAATGCCGCGGGCATTAATTTCCTTTGGAGCGCGCGCCTGCGTCAGCCGTACGTGCCTTTTTCGCTCCTAATTGATCGCCCGGGAGGAGTAACGACCCCAAGGCTAACCTAATGGACTCGATTATTTATCGAATCTCGTAATTTATTAAAGGGACGCCCCGCGCACCCGCCGCGGCCAATGCACGGCTTTCCGCGAGACACTCGGCCGTTTGTACGGGCGCGCTTAATAACCCTCGGTAAAAGACTCCTTGTCTCGCGGGCCCACAAATAATAGAAGGGCAATTAAGCCTTCCAAGGGGATGCAGGCCCTCGGTCTCGGGACCAAATTACCATCGCCCGCTGCCGTATAAGCTCCTACGCTTGGACGAAAAGCTCGCTTATTCAGCCGATATTTCTCGCGCGCGCTCGCGCGTTATCGGAATCGTAATTTCGAGCGCAAGTGAAACAAGGAAGCGACTCGCGGCCACGCACTGCGAGGTTAACCCCGGGCTTCACGACTCGACGCCCGAGCCCGAATGCCGTCGCTTCGGCTGGCACTGCGCGTCAAAATGCGCGGAGAATTCCCGCTCGGCTTGGCGGATATTGGTTTTTCCCGAAAGCCGAGGACGCGGATCGACGCGGGGAAAAGATCCCGCGAGCGATTACAAGGCGCAAAAGCGCCGGGGCGAGCGTCAGTCGGAGAGCGGCCGGGGCTGAAAAACCGCGACACATTGTGCCGAGGCCGGCCGTTAGCCGGGCCGGCGATTAGCGCCCACTCGCCGAGCCGGTAGACGCCGCGTCGCGCGGGAACCGGCCTAGCCGCTGACCGACTTGCCGCCGCCCAGACGCGGAAGCTGGCCCCGCCGGGGAAGGGGCGTTGCGCAACGCCCCCGGCCCGAGCCCAGCCGGACACCCGCCCATGGGCCCCCTGCCCCCTGCCCCCCCTCGCCCTTTTTGACACACACCATCGCGTGTCCGTGCTGGACCCAGTGCGCCGGCGGCCCTCGCCTGGGCATCAGCGGATGATCGCCGCCGGGCGCCGACATCCTCGGCAGGCTTTTAAGGAGTCGATCGAGCGCGTTATCTCCCGGTGGATTTTCACGCGGAGCCGTCGCGGGGGGAAAGGCCGCTCGGCGGTTCATTGCCGGCCTCCCGCGGCGCACAATTTGTTGAACACATCGGCGGGCGGAGGGACGGAAGGCTTTTTTTTTCTCCCCGTGGCTCGCGCGCGCGCGCTCGAGGTCCCGAAGCATGAGAAACGCGAGCGCGGGCCGTTTCAATAATACCGCGCGTGACTCAGGGCTAATTTTAACCGGGCCGGGCGCCTCGTGGGGCCTGGGGGGGCGTCGCCGCCGCCGCCGCGCCCGGGACTCCCGCGCAGCCGGGGCCCCGGGAGGAGCCGGCGATAGGGCCGGCCCGCGGATAGCCGCCCCGGCCTCGACGGCGCCGGGATGCGCGGCTTTCCCTTCCGGCGGCCCGCCGCCATCTGCCCCGAGGAGCCGTCCCGGAGGAGCGATACCCGCTCGCCCGCCCGAGGATTAGATTTAGAACGTGGCCGGGCGGACCTGCCGCGGCCTGCCGGTAAACGGCTAACAGATTGCGCTTATGAATGCCGCATAGACTGCCTCCTCGCACTAACAGCTGTCTACGATGCCTCGGCCGATGGCTATCCTATCAACCGCGCCACTTACTTAGACACCCATTAAACTTGGATACTGTATATTTTTACTTCCACATTTTGCTTTTCGATTACTTTGAAATGCCGATTGTAAAACAAGCTGTGTAATACTAATTTTAATGTGACTAATTGCCGAATGAAAACTGGAGATGCTGCCTCATCTCCCTCCTCTTTATATTTGTTTAATTGGAAAGGGCTATTTGCACATGTGCGATCTAAGTAATCGCGCATAAGAGAAGCTTTGAAATACCTGCAATGCGGTGTTACATAAGCATATTTATTATAATTGAAAGAGAATTAATTAGCGGCAAATAGGAGGATTTTACTTAGTAATCAAGTGTACGAGATACTAACGTGCCTCCTCGAGAAGAATATTAATCCAGCAAAGGACAACGTAGAAGAGCGTCAACGAATAGAAACAATTTACGGAGGGCTGGCTTAGGGGTTGCGCGAAAGTTGGCCTGCGATAACGAGCCGCGATCGGGAGCTCCGCGACGCAATGACAATGAGAGTGTAGGTGCTTACACAGGAGAGCATGGCACGAGGACGCGTGGACTGGCTGATTTATCCTTCGAGTCGGGCTCATTACGTGGAGCGAGCGCCGCGGGCTGGAGCCGCTCGGCCGATTTCTACGCGGATTTCACTTTTGATAACTTTCACACGTGGGCCCGGGCGTGGGAGCAGAGCGCGGCGGCGGCGGCGGCGGATCCCCGGGAGGCGCGTGGGCCCGGCGTGGGCCGCCGGCTTCCGGGCGGGCTTCCGGGCCGTGAGTCACGGGGCCGCGGCGCGGGTATTTCGGGCGGGCGGCCGCTGCATTCCCCGGGGCGGCTCCGCGCCGGTTTTAGCGCGCCGCGCCCCGCCCCGGGCGGCAAGGACGAGCGCGCGGCATACGTACTCGGCTGTGCTGGAGGCGGCGGCTCGGTGCGAGGCAGTGCGAGCGGCCAGGCGGCGGGGCGGCGACTGCGCGGGCCCACCGAGCAAAGCCCCGGCCGCCGCGCCCCACCACCCGCCCCGGGCCCCCGGCCCACGCGCGCCCCGCCCGTCCACCTGGCCGCGCCAGCCCCAAGGCAGATACCGAGCAAGTGCCACCGAGCCGCTCGGCCCAGGCTCCCGGCTCCCGGCCCTCGCGTGCCCCGCCCCCGCTCCCCTTTTCTCACCTCTTCCGCCGCACTTTATCTCCATCGGGGCCTTTTCCGCGCACGGCCTCGTTATCTCCAGCCCACCAGGGCGCAAATTAGCCCGACGGATTGTGCCGGGAAGCCTCCTTCCTCTCTCTCTCTCTCTCTGCGTCTCATCCGCCTCGGCCGATTACACCGAGGCTGGAACAATAATCTCCTGCAAACTGTCCTACGAGCCTCCGTGCCTCGCGTGCTCTCGCTAGTTGCGATAATGAGCCTTCCACTGATAAAACTTCTTGTTAAGGAAACTCATTGTCATATATAGGTTAAATTGCCGGATAGCTTAAAAGTTGTGCGCTAATTAAATATAATACGTGGAGGCTAAATAAATACAACCTATTATTTCGGAAATATTTTCTTATTGATGTTAAACCTAATTTCTGGGAGAGTGATTCGATGTATTATGATAGACTTAACGACCGGAGGAACGTAACTTCTTTGAGAAATCAAGAACAGCTAACAGTACACTGGCTATTCTCAGCCGGCAATACTTTTTTTAATTAAAAAGTCTATCTATTGACTTATTTAAACATCTTCATTGTAAGAGTCTTGAGTAGTACTGAAGATTGTCTTATTGACGAACAAGAGTACTGGAATGGTCGCTGAATACAATTTTGCCAACGACCGTGAAAGAAGAAGGTCCTGGGCCAATTAACGTGCATGAAATAATTGGATTAGAATAGCTCGAGCGACTTTGGCCAAGGGCCTTTGACTGCCTGGAAACGGGACCGAAATCGTCGCTCGGTCCCGAGCAGGACGCGGGCCTAGACGAGCCTCGGGCAGCGGCCTCCGGATTACGCGGCTCGGTGCAGCCTCGCTCGGGGACAACAAACCGTAAAGCGCGAATTGTATAATGGCCGGCTCTCGGGCTCCTCCCGGGCGGCCCTCCCTCCGCGCCTCTTTTATAAATATGACTCGGGCGAGGGCCGGTGGCCGGGGAGTCGGGCCGCGCCCCCGCCGACTCCGCGGCAATTAGACGAAAGGGAGGCGTGCGGTGGGCCGCAGCCGGCGCGCATCATTCAATTGGCCCTCGGCGAGTGCCGTCGGTGCGACGTATCCCGCTTGCCTCTGCTCTATCCTGCGGTTCTCTGGCCTATGGCCGCGCGGGCCGATCGGCAGCGATCGGCACTTTTTCGCCCGGCGCCGCTCGCCCGTTTTGCAAACGGATAGTAAATATATTTGGACCGCTTCCAGGGGAGAGCGTTGCGCCCTGAATTATTTTCATCCGGCGCTCGGCGCCTCGCGGCTCTCCCGCGCGAGCGGCCTCTTCCCGGTGCAGCGGCTCGGGGACACCTTTCGCTAATAACTCGGCCGCCCAAATCCACGGGGATATAGGCTTGGCTGTCGCGCTTGACGTATCATCCGGGGGGGGGGGGGCCTAAGTAATTTCTAAAACCTGCGCGGCCGCGATAGTATCCACGCCAACAATTGCTGCGCAGTTAGTCTCCGCAATTAAAGCCCATTCACAGAATGATATTTAATAAAACGAGTAATGTCTCGCGCGCGGCTATTGGAAATAAATCATTTTAATTAAGAACATTACCTCGCTCACTAGCACGTGTCTTTTCCTATAGTCAAACAAGCTACATTATTCAAGATTAACAGCCGCGAACTTTCAAAAATCATGTCCACGGGTATATATATGGCATGCGTTTAACCTCCCATTTGTACAAAGCTCTTTTCAAAGAGAGAGCTATCAAAGCTGCACACCACCTTTGTTGATAGAATTCTATACATAATATGTAGATAATTCAACATGAATTATACATATGCTACAGGTAAATACCGTGGTAGAGTGTACTGATAGTATTTTTTAACTTACGTTCAGGTGTTGAGCAATGTTAGAAGCAGCGTTTTGTGCGACTTACCTGAAACAGAAAAAGTGAAAGAATGCCTTATTATATAGATAAATTGTCGCGTAGGGGCAATTATACAAAAGCCTGGGACGAATTAATGCGACTTTTAAACAATTTCGTAAATCTTGACAGGTGCCGCTGACGATGTGAAATTCGCGGAAAATAAAATATGAAAGTAGGAGATAAATCAAGCCGTGCACGAGTATACACGTATATATTGTAAAAACCTGAGCGATGAATATTCTTTTATCCGCAGCTAAAGCTTTAGCGGTTAGAATTTATGAACTATAGCGATAAATCACGGGGTAATACATTGTTAAACCCCGTGGTCATTGGCAATCCGATGGCTGTTTGATTTTAAACAGCCGTAGCACTTGTCAGGGTGTATATACGTCGAGACGGCACCACAAGTGCCTTCGCGATTGTCTCGACCAAGGCTATTTATAGACCGCGTCTACGCATAAATATAATAAAAGCGGCGCGGCGATCGGCGGTAAGAGCGGCCGAGGCTCCACCGGCAGGAGACGCGATCGGCGTGCCAGCGATGCGCGGCCGTCCGCGCCCCTCGCGTCGCACCTCGATGTGTGCGTGTACACAGGGGCCGATCGCGCCCGGCGCATACGGACAAACGAGCCACCTCTTGAGCCGATTAATGGCGGCCGGACAAAGGCCGCTCGCTCGAAATGCTAATATACCGGCAGGCCCACGTGGCAAGGCGGCCGCCGGCCTCCCCCCGGTGGTGACCCACTTCGGGAAGGGCGAACGGCTTTCGTCCTCGGCGATCGGCAGGCGCGCGCCCTATCCCCCCGCGCCGTTGTTGCCAGCGAAGACTTTTTGTTCCGATCGCGACGGGGAGCTCGTGAGTTCCGTCCTCTCGTTCGGCCAGTGGCCAGGGCTCGCGTGCGCAGCAGCCGCCCCGGTCCATTCCGCGAGAAGGATACACGCACACGCGCGGCTTCATCCCCCGGCAGGAGGAATATAAATCAATTGCCGCGGCGGCGGCGGCGGATACAAGCCCCTCGGGCCGCGCTTACGCGGACTGTACAAGGCCGTGGGTGACGCATCCCCACAAAGAGAGCCAAGTCGGCCCCGCGATATACCCTTATATATCTCTCCCGGGGTCCCGGCGCTCCCGGCGCTCCTCCGAGAAAAGCGCCGGCGATCGGGAAACGAGTTGCTCTCCTCCGCGGCCTCCCGCCGCCCCGGCAGATGCCACGGGAATGCGCTTACTCACCGCCCGGACTAATATAACGACTCCATTTAATTGAGCGCCGAGCCGCGGCCCGACCTTCGCCCGCCGACGCTTTCCATCCTCCTCCGCGTGTTATATCCCTATTGATTGATGCATAAAAGCACGCCCGGCTGCCCGCACAATCAAAGAGGACTACGCTTGACTAGGTGACGCCTGCCTAATAAAAACCCACCGGCATATCCGTATCGGATCGGGGCCGTCCGCCGCCCGAAGACAATGCCGGCGCGTACGGATCGGCGACAAAGAAACGTAAGCCCGCAGCCGTAAACCGGCCCCTGCGCCTTTTTCCCGCGGACCCGGAAACCGGCCGATTCCTCCACTGGATCGTTATATCGCGGGGAGGCTGAGATCCTTGCCTGGCTCCGAGGACGCGAGCGGATATAGGCGCTCCCGCGTTCATTTAACGATTTCGGGCTCCTGTGTTACATCTGCAGCGGCGGTGGAACGGCTCGCGAGGAGCCGAGCCATCTCCCGCCGGGATTTTCCTCGTAAACAGCGGGTTTGCCCGTGCCCGAGTAGCCGATCGCTCGCTCGCCCAGTGCTAAAGTGCAGCGTAACAGCCGTTAGACAGTCGATCAGGTTTAATAACTGGGATCGCAGCCTCGGCTCTCCGTCTCCTCGCTCCCCTCGAATCATCGGCCATCGGCTTAAATTAAGACCGACTCGATTGATACCGCGAGAGGAAATCACTTCTACGAAACACGTTTGCTCGCGCCTCGAATAAAGAATCGCTGCGCGCGTCAAGTCGTGCATCTCCCCTGCCCCATCAATAACACTGATAGTCACGAACTAAGCCAATTGTATAACGCTTATCTTAGATTGTACCTGAATGGAAATAAAACGTGCGGCCGAAATCCCCGCTTTAACACCTCTGACCTAACTATTCACCCGTCGGATTTGGGACCTTCAATAGCAATTCATGTATACAGCCTAACTTATTTCTCCTGCGCATTGCACACATCGGCTCCTCCTTATACAATCTCCCAAATCGTGATCCAAATATACCCTACGTGTTTACGTAACAGTATTTTACAAATAATTTTCTGATTGGAAACGATCGTAAACAAGAAGAGGAAGGGTAACGGTGCATTATATGGTGTAAAACGCAAAGAAAGTCGCTAAAGAAGCAAACAGTTGTGATAGCAGTAAAGATACCAGGCAACCTGACAGCGGTTCACTTTATATATTCATTCTGCTGTCTGCGAGGCCCGCGATCTCTGCCGATCGGGAAGAAACTGCACGAGTAAACTCGGCGCCGGTCTTTGCACAACGAGGGATTAACATTGACGAAGCGTGAGATGACGGCGTGAATAATTCCCTCGAAAGTCCTGCACGGAGGTGTTGGCCGGGCGATATCGGGACCGACGCGCGCGGCAGTGTCGGAGCGAGCGGTTCTACCCGGTAAGCCGCCCTCCGCGGCCCGCGCGTACTTCTAGGCGACACATTCTTGCGGGATTTACGATAATAGCGCAGATACATGAATTACGAGGAGCGATAAGGAGCCGGCGCGGCGGACGCGATACTCCTCCGGCTCCTGAGTAATTGCCGATCGGGCCCCGGATCGACGCGCCGATCGCAAAAGCGGCTTTCGTCGGGAGAAAGGGCCGCGGCGACCGAGGGGGCCGTTAAGGATCTCGGGACCGCGGGGGATATATATATATACGTACAGTCGGCGGCGGGCCGCCCGGAGTAAAAAGGAAAGTCGGAGGTCCCTCTGATTGACGTTTAGAGAGCCGAGGTAAATCAGCGAGTGCGATATTTCAGCGTTCCCCCGGCCGATGTAGACTGGCGGTGCGCCTTAGCCCGATTGATATACCCGGGGAGCGCGGGCCCGAGTCGTAAAGCAAGCCGAGCCACCCCGAGCAGTGGCGCAGGTTGCATACCGATCTAGGCGGCCCTCCGGAGAATCCCCCGGCCCAACCGATCGGCGCCGGGGAGGCTCGGCTACACGCGTGCTCCGATCCTTGCCGATGAGCGCGCAGGAAACTGATTTATCCGCTCGGGCGGCTAATGGCCCGCGCATTGTCCGCCAAAGTGGATTCGAGCGGCTTTCTCCGCGGATCTTATCGGGCGGCGCGCGCAGGAATATAGCGGGCCGCCTGCCGATCGCCGCCGATAGCCGCTCCCGAGATTTACGAACTGCCGAGTGAAAAGCGCGCCCCCGTCCGGAGGGGGGAAAGCCAGCTCCGCAGTCGATGCGCCTCGACGGTCCCCCGGGTGTCTCGTCGAGCCGCGGGCGGTCATTTTTCCCGGCGGCCCTCGCTGCGCCTTTGCCGGGATTTACGGCGCGATCGGCTAATGACTCGTGCCGGGGCCCGCGCGAAAGCGACACCGGCGCGCCTCGGCTCTTCCGCGCCCTCGCGCTCGCCCGAATAGTGCGCTGGGGCCCAGGTAGAGGCGCAATTAGCGCGTTGATTGCCGTGGTAAACCGGCATCGGAGGTATCGTATCCTCCCGGCGGCCGAGACGGTTGGGCTTCTTTTTTATCCTTCCGGGCGGCTCGGGGCTCGCGCGGCCGATAGTTGAGCGCGCGCGAACGTACGCGCGTAACTGTACGCCGGGCGGTCAGCCGGTACAGCGCGCCGGCGGGCTGTTGGCGCGCGATTTTAGAGCGGCTTCCTTATCTCGGCTCTCCGCGCAAGGTGCGGATCGCCCTCGCATTGTTGCACCGGCCGCTGCCCCGGCTGTTATACCCGGCTGATTGTATTCCCAGTGCTCGGCTCGCGTGCGCGGCCCGGCCGCTTTTTTTACTGTTATACGCTAGGCAAAGCTCTGCACGCGCGTTAACGGCAGTCGAATAAAACCATCGAGGAATAATATTATCGTTTTATTCGGTCTCTCCGCACCGGTTGTGTTTACCGGACCGACTTTCCTCCGCGGGGCAAAACAATAATTAATCAGGCTGTGTTTGTGTAGGGGAGTAGGTTGCATTTAATTGTCAATAATGACGGCTTGATCGCGTCGACCGTATGAGTCAATCATTGATGAAGATTCCTCCTAATTACGCTGCTTGTATACAAAATACACGGGACAGCTTTCAAATGGTGTTGTAAACAAAAGAAAGAGCGAAACGCTGTTAGAATGATAAATCAATGATAGGCCGGTCGAAAGGAGCCCATTTAATTTAACCATGTCCCATTAAAAGTTATTTTTTTTTCGTGGTTTTACATTGGAAGAACATTAACGGTTGACTAACAAGATACATTATCCGATGACTGGCATATCGAAAGCAATCGGAGGCCCAAGGCAGTCCCCCACTAATTTGCATCGTCAAACGGTATTACGGTAGAAATAACCGTTCGACGGGTCGTGACTACATCTTGTGATGAATTGTCTCATAGCAACCGCACGTACACCCGTTAACAGCCGCGCTCCAAGCGACGCTCCAACCTCGGCTGCAAGATAGTTCAAGAGACAGAGAGAGAGAGAGAGACCGAAAGCGAGCGAAAGACTCGTTAAATGGCTCTTTAGAAGTCTCGAATGACGCCGAGTTGTGTTTCTCCAAAGAATAACTCGTTAAAGAAATCGAAACTTGCAGGGAGAAAACACTCTGGACGTATCGTGCCTCGGTTAAAATACTCCCGACCATAATGACCCAGCACACGGAAGAAAATGGACACACCGGCTACGTATAATAATTGATAAAAAGAGTGGATAGGCACGAATTGATTCCACCGCGCGGATAAGTGTAGACTTCACTAACAATGGGACGCTTGGATACCGAATCCTCCCTCGGCTTGCGATGGAATTCACCCGCGAAAATAGAAGCTGATCGATGCTTGTCCCGCAGTCGGCGAGGTCCGCTCTGCGCGTACACGTGCGCGCGCGGCCACCTTTAATCGGCGAGTCAATGTCGCGCGGGAGCCGCGATAAGATAAGGGCGAGGCATCTTGGCAGCGAGATAACCGGGGCTCCCTTCCTCCGCCCGAGCAAGGATCATCCGTGGGAGTCGGCGCAGCGACACCCGGTGAGGCGACCTCGCGGGGCCCTTTTTTGCCCCGGTCTCGCGAAAATCGGCCTCGTTAAAAAATTCCCCGGGCGCCCGGCGACATTCCGCGGGGCCGCGGGCCCGGACGACGCACTCGTCCTTGCGTTCGCGCCGCGGCAGGATGAGGATGCTTAATTAAAGCCCGAGCTGAAGCCTCGGAGCGATCGCATGACCGGAAGTCGCGGGGCGGGAGGGAGGGAAAAAAGAAAGAGCCGCCGCCGCCGGTCGGCCCTCCGCTCCCGCGCGCTCGTTTCATGCGCCCGAGGACTTTGCCGCGCTCGCGCGGCCCTGCGACTGCATATACGCGCTTAATCTCGCGGCCTTGCGTCCTAAGCACGCGGCCGGTGCGAGCCGTCCGCCGTAACTTACTGCCCCCCCCCCCCGGCTTTCCGGCCTTTCCGCGCACCTCGGCTGCGGCGACGTTGGCCCGCGCTCGCAGCATCGAGGAACGACGTCGATAGCCCAAGTGGACGCGATAGAATTACGCACCGGGTGGATTAACCAGGAAACGCCAGAAAGGCGCTCGCCTCGCGTTTTTACAGGGCGTTAATGCCCGCGTGTTTTACAACGCGTTGAAACGGCGCGTCTCGAGCTCGTGAATGGCACGCACAACTGCATCCGTCCAGCTGCTTTAACAGGAAAACTACTTTTTAATCATTTTGATTCACGTGTAAAAGTTTATTATATCCACTTATTCGGCTCGCTCGGTACAATGCTACTTGTGAGGCTGGGCAGTGAGAAATGCGCATTCAAGCCGCTAATTCGATCCGACGACACGAGACTACTTATTTAATTGAGGGAGAGGATTAAGATTAACAAGTCCAGCGGATCGAAGGGAAGTCGTCGGGGCGGCGCAGGCGCACGAGCGGCCGCTTCCCCGAAAACCCCGGCACAACGGCTGATTCACTCGGCCGTCGTTTCTCCTGAATTCGCACTCGAGCCCCTTTCGCCGGAGGTTCCGCCACTACCGCGGCATATATGCAAAACCCGGGCTAATTAGCGTCGTCGCGAGGCCTGCTTACCAAAAATACCCAAGTGCACATCGCGACGAGTTTTCGGGCTCGCTTTACACGGACTCGGCTGCCTGCACCCGCTGCTCCTTTCCTGGCCAATCCAACTGCGCCGCCGGAAAAATCCCACGAATAACCAGACCGTCCGCCATGAAAGCGGCCTCTCCGAATGACGCAGGCCTCGCGAACACGCGCGCGACCTCAAAATCCGACCAAGCGGCCAATCGGCACCGCAGCCTCGCACCCGACCCCCAACAATTTGACCATCTCGGCACGAAACGGCCGATCGACGGCCGACCGCCAAGCGGCTGCAAGGCAAGCCGACCGCCGAGGGAGCCGCGGGCCGCGTATGCAGAGCCGGCGCTGCGCCGATGATACCGGCGGCCCTGCCCAAACAATCATCCCGATGGCCAGTGGCGATAAACAATAAGGAGAGAAGGGCCGCGGGCCGGCGCCGAGGGGGAGACAAAGGACCCGGGCCGAGCGCCCCCTCGCACACGCATCCCCAGGCGGAGGCGGCCTCTCCGGCGCATCGATTGCCGGCGCGGCCGCTTCTAATCAATCCTCCGCCGGCCCCCCGGGCGCCGCAGCCTCTCACCGGGCCGGCCCGTCCCTCGACCTTTCGCCCCTATCGCGGCGGGCACCGTCTCGCGCCCGGCTATCGGGCCAATCGGGAGGCAAGGTCACGGCGCGCAAGGTAAGCCGTTTATCGGGCCGGGCTGCGCGCCGTCTGCGATAACCGATTACCGAGCGCCGCGGCAATCTTATCCGGATGCTCTCCGCGTTGTGCAATCGCCGTTCACCTCGGGCACAAGTGCGCCCACGGGGCAGTTTCTTTTTATCGGCTGCGCCGGAGTCGCGCTCGCGAGCCGTAGGATTCGGGGAAGTGCAGGGCTTATCGAGCGACTCGCGTTGCCAAGTAAGGACACGCTTCCAAGTATCGGCCCGATTGATAATTCAGCCGGTGGGGCTGGGGCTGCCGCTAAAAATAATCGGCCGATCGCTCCCGCGGCTTATCGATCGGCTCCGCGAGAACAAAGAGGAGCCCGCGCCCAGGAAGAATCGAGCGAGTTTTTCGGACGGGGCCGTCATAAACTCTCCCCCGGCGGACGCGCCGCGCACAATGCCGCGGGGAGCCTAGGGGGGCGGCCCGTTCGATCCTCCCCAAAATAGAGCAGCCGGGGATGCTGGGGCGCACGAGGCCCCCGGCCGGTTCCCCGCCGGCCCAGGAGGACGTCGATACGCCCGGTTCCACGAGTTCAACGACTCGGGGGGGGGCAGAGCCGCGAACAAAGCTCGGGGGGCAAGCTCGCGGGGACGGGGGAGCCGGAGCGGCCCGGCCCCAGAGGGTCGCCCCGGGGATTTATGTAACCCTTGGCTCGTGGACGCGCGCGAGGTGCAGGGGCGGGCGCGCGCTCCGCCTCCTCCCCCGCCGCTGCTCCGGAGCCGCTGCAGCAGCCCGCTTGGCTACTCACGTTTGTGGAAGATCGATGATCGTCGGTCGGCCTCGCCGGGCGGCCCCGTCGGCCGGTCCACCCGCTCGGCTGCTCCCGCGGGCCGCTGGGCCCGGCCTCGCCGCGGCTCCTCGCGCCTCCTCGCGGCGCCTCGCGCTTCCTCGGCCCTCCTCGGGGCCGCACCACGAGCTGCAGCACACGCGCCTCCGCGAGACGAGGAGCCCTCGATCAGTTGTCGTAAACACTGGGCGCCATGCTGCTCGCGGCGCTCGGCACTCGGCACCTGTCAATAGCTCGCCGAGCCCTGGCGACACCTGGCGGGCCGCGCGGCCGCCGCTCCCGGGCCCTGCCCGCGGACGGGGCTCGGGGCGACCCCTGCCGCCGCCCGGCCCAGGCGCCCGGCCCGCCCGGCTCGCTCGGTGCCCTAGCGCCCGCTCTCGCCGACGGCGCGACTCGCCCGAGGGGTTGCCGCGCACCGGGTTCCGCCGTTTTTCCTGCAGACCTACTCGTTTCACCGGAATTCCACGCCTTTCACATATTTCCACGGGGGTTCATTTGTTCTTTTCGATGAGACCTGCTTAATATAGATCTACCGGTAAATAAATACAGCCTCAATGTATACAGCGTCAGAAAATATGCAGACAAATTTGTTCACCAAATTTCCCAATAAAATAATTTTTAATTCAATATTTTCACATTTATTCTCAATATGGATTGTTAAATTAGCCTAGAGTTGTTTTATTAGAAATTTAGTAAGACTCATGCAAAATATGTCTTCATAACACAAAAATTCAATAGCAGTATTAATTCAAAATTAATGTCATTACACAGCATTAAGTTATACCAATCTAAAAGTATCCCAGGCAAAAATATTGCTCCAAAAGTAATACTATCATGATACTGATATTCATACAATTGGACTTAAATGTATTAGAAATATATATGTTTTTTAATTAAAAATTTATCTTAAATATTCATAAACAGTATTATTTTTAGAATTATTTCTTTTAACGTATTAATGGGTATGCTATAAGACTCTGATAGTCATAACAACTATATTATATTCTGAATACTCAAAGATATCTACCAATAAAGTTTATAAAGAGATAAATCAAATAATAATCAAATCAAGGTTGTGTATTTTTATACTAGCTCACACGTTCTTATTATATGAGCTTGTATATGAGCTGTATAAAATATATTTTTGTGCTGTTCAGAGAAATGATCATCAAACTAAACAATATATTTCCTTCAATGCAAATTATACAAGCATAATAAATTACTCCAGAATTGAAATGTTTAGTAGACATAAATATTAAATTCTATTTCAGAGAAGCATGACTTTTACTATTTTATTTAAGAATTTATGTATAAAAAATATTTTTAATAACAAAAGTTTATCAAATCAAATTAAATAATATATTAACTTCCATAATGTTGCTGTTCCAAAGTTGATTCAATCATATTGTATTATAAATCTATGTATATTATACTGGATGGTTCTGAAATATATCAATTATATTTATTATTATAAAATAAAAATTCCAACAACAGTAGTTAATTGTAAGTTCGTATACAATGTTACCGTTCACTTTTTTATCCAATCTTAATATTTATTTTTTGCCTTGGCAAAGACGTGGAGGACATGGTTCTTCTGCACTCACTGCCACAGCAAAAATGATGCACACAATGGTAGCGGCAAGAGCAACGAAACGATATGATGTCATTGTATTATATCTTTTTACTAGTCAATTCACTGATCGAGTAAGTACTTTAAATTGGCCATTAATTGGTTGGTATATATATACCTAAAATCTGAAATGCTATCATTTTGTACATCTGTTCAGTATTGGAACAAAAGAAGATTCTCTTAATTTATTTATTTATGCAAACAATATGAATGTGTATTGTTCTTTGCCGATCCAAATTAATATTTTTTTAAAACTATTATTATCGAAGATACAATGTTATGATTAATATCTCATTTACTATTTTTTAATAACCTACTGTATATCAATATTTTTGTATGATATATAGGTTGCTTTTCATCTATTTATGTCCATAGCATCCTGTGTTTGTATTAAAGAATCAACAGATTCGTTTTGTAATTTTTTGTTATAATTATTAAACTGTTGTATCATTTTTTATCGTATATATTTTTAAAATGTATATTGTGATCTATTTTTAGACCGGAAACACCTGTGTCTGTTTATGACATGAGTTTTCCAAACTATCTTTAGAAACAATTAAGATTATGAATAAACATACTGTATTAAAGGATCGAGTAGAGAATCCGTACAATATAACTCATGTAAATATTTTTCATTCTGAATTAGATATTAATTACATAAGATTTCACTGATAATTACAAGCAGGATGCTGTAGAAATATATCAATTAAGAATTAATTATATATACAATACAATATTAATACAAATAATGATATAATATAGTAGATTTTTAAAACGTGTAAATAAGATATAAATCATAACATTGTAGCCATGTTCATTGTATTAAAATATTTAAACAATACTCATTCATTTAATCTGCATAAATAGATAAATATTCTATCTATGCTTGTTCAAATACTGAACGGGAATAGAGAATGATAGTATTTCTGATTTTCGGTATATATATACCAATTAGTTGATGGACAATTCAAAGTGAACTTAATTGGTGATCTTACTTGTAAAAAATACAATACAATGCCTTCATATCGTTTCGTCGCTCTTGTCGCCACTATCGTGTGCGTCATTTTTGCTGCAGTAGTGAATGCAGATGAACCATGTCCTCCACGTCTTTGCCAGGGAAAAAAATGAAGAGTCAAATTGGCTAATAAACTACATGGTAATATTACACTCGAACTAATAAGTAATTACTATTTTTTAAATTTTTATTTTGTGATATTAAATACGATTGATATATTTTAGAACCATCCGGTAATAGAATACGTATAGCACAGTACATACGATAGTATTATAAATCCATATCACCAATCAACTTAAGGACAGGAATGCAAGTCAATTTATGATAAAAGATATTCAATTTCATAAAAATCTGAAGAAAAATCAAAAATATTTCTTTAATCTTTATATTCTTGAATGAAATAATAAAAATCATTTTACGTCCATATACTGTTTGACTATTTATTTAACAGCTATTATTTTATTGTTCCTATATGTTAGTACTGATACTATAGTTTGACTGTTTATTATTTAATACACACAAAAATTATATTTATGGATACAAATTTTCTGATTTGCGGTGCATACATTTTTTCGGCAAACTTTAATTTACTTATTCTGACTTAAAAAAAATCTATTATGCAGATTTAACAATTTTTCAAATATTAATAGCTTGTTTTAAACTTGCTGATTTTATTGATATTAGTCTGCATATTCTTACATAATGCAGGAAAGCGATTAATTGAATTAGAATTGCATTTTTAAAAAAAACTCATAAATATTTCAGTAATAAAAATGAAGTTACGTTTTTTATAAATTCTTTGATAAAAATGTTATGTTCGTTATAAAATGTAGCATAACATCGGTGCTCATGCATCGGTTCGTTGGGTTGCAACTGTAACTTTAGTAAATTCTATTGTGAATATTTACGATCAACTTACAGCGGAAACGCCGATTGAATTCTTCGGCTATGTTTAGAGGGGTTTAAATTGATTGGCCCGTTAGAGCGTCGGACTGAGGTAGATTTGTTATTCTTGCAGCGCTTTCTCACAAACTTATAAAGGCAAATGAAAGACGAATTATCCGACCTAGACTTTTGGAATTCCCGACAATTTGAATATGATACGTGTTGTTGGAATTTTGGTTTTTCACTTTGAAATATCCTTTGGTGATGATTCTGTGGGCGGTAAAAAATAATTGATCCAACCAATAGTAAGTAAATGATGTAAAATATAAGTTTATTGTTTCATTAATATTGCCGATGAGCGTGTACAATATTATTCTTAAAGAAAAACGATGCTCACATGTTGGTTTCGATAATAAATTAACGATATGGGATGAGAGAGTAAAAGTAATAAGAAGTATACACATATTACAAATCGTATAATAAAAAATACAATAGTAATAATAATAATAATAATAATAATAATAATAATTAATAGTTAATAGTAATAATAGTAGTAATAATAATAATAATGAAAGTGGTCGCAATGAACACGAATCACATGTCGAAGGCAATCTGCAATATGATAAGGATCTCCGCTCCTTCGTAAATATAATAGAAAATAACAGTAATGACAATAGTGCTTGGTATAAAAATCTACAATAAATAATGAGAGAGCGCCGGGAGTAGGAGGCGCGCGCGCGACTGCGGCGCTCGGGGCCGCTCGGGGACGTCGCGCGCGCGCGTCCCACGGGGTATCTTCGCATCTTGGCACTTGGTGATTGTCCATGCGGAGGATGCGAGTGGAGTCCGCGTCGAGTCCGGGCTGGGCGCGCCGGAAGGGCCGCGGCGAATAAATAAGGGCGCGCGGGCGAGGGCCGGCCCAGGACCGGCCTCGGGGAGGAGCTCGGGGAGGAGCTCGGGGATGAGGTCGGGCGGGCCGAGGGCGTCGCGGCTCCTCGGACGAAGCCGCGGGGGGGCCGGGGGCCGCCTCAGTAGAGATAGTTCTTGGGCTCCTCGGTCGGCTGGCCGCAGAGCCCGTGGTACTTCTTGGTCACGTGGTTCCGCGTGCGGCAGTTCTCGATCTCGAGGAAGCACTCGTTGCTGTAGGTCATCCCGTCGGTCCCGCACACGGGGTCGTAGTACGGCGGGCAGATCTTCTGGCAGCCCCGGAAGAGGAAGCCCTGGACGCAGCGCTTCATCGGGACGACGTAGACGTGCTTCCTGGAATCGGGGAGGAGGCGGACAGTGGCATGGCAGAGGGCGCCCCGGCCTCGGGGCCCGAGGGTCTACTCACCCGCAGTTGTCCCTCTTCATCTCGCACTCGTTCCGGTAGAGCTTGTTGTCCGAGCCGCAGACGAACTGGCCGCTCGCCGCTGCAGATCTGGTTGCAGAGGGCCGTGGTGCGGCAGTGCTGGGCCGGGACCTGGACCACCCGCTGGCCGCACGTCTCCTTCTGCAGCTGGCACAGCGACCTGCGCCCAAGCGATCTCGTGAGCGAGCGTCCGGGGGGGGGGGGGAGGGGCCGCGAGCCGGGGCTTTATACGACCGGCCGAGATGGATCGTTACAGCCTCCGGAGGCTCGCGGGCGGTGGGGGGGATCTCGGGGGTGCATAGCGGGGGTGCGGACCGCGAGGCAATTATAAGTACCGATAGACGTTGCCGTCGCTGCCGCAAACTGGTTCGTCGGCCGCCTCGCTGCAGTCCTCCGGGCACTGCTCGCTCTCCTTCAAGGTCGTGCACTCGCCCACGTGAGCCAGCTGGATGCCTTTCCTGGAAAAAGAAGCGCCCCGGGGGAAAAATGAGCGGGAGGTCTTTATTGCGCGCGATCGTCGCCCCCGTGAAATTTATGCCCGGCGGCCTCGTAATCCCGGAATATCTGATCGCGGGCGGCGGGGAAAGTGCCGCGGCCGCTTCGCTTTCCACGAGGCGGCCGCTCCCCGTAAAGAGCCCCGAAGCCGGTGGCGAGGGCCGCGGAGGGCGAGGCCGTTGAATTTTGGCCGGCGAGCGGCCGCCGACGCTAACGCCGCCCGTTACTTCCCCCCGCGGTGAGTCATTAGGCGCGCGGGGCCGATAAGTCGAGGTGGCTCTGCATGGTTGCACGGCTGCCCGGGAGCAGCCGTGATCGATCGCGGGCCAAGGAGGAGGAAAGGTTTCATCGCGGGCTTATTTACCGGGCGGCAGGCCTCGCGGGAGATTAAGCCGAGGCGCTCGGCGATAAGGAAAGCCGGCCGAAAACTCACAGGCAGATGGCGACGTTGAGGTGGCACTGGTTCGGGTAGCTGTTGGCGTCGCTGCCGCAGACGGGATCGGTCTCGGGGCCGCAGTGCTGCTCCTGCTTCACGCACTTGCTCAGCCGCGCCCGGCACTTCTCGAAGTCGACCACGGAGACTTTCCTCCTCGTGCTCCTGCAACAGGCCTCCCGTCAGACACGGTCCTCGGCCCCCGGGACCTCAGGCCCACTCACCCGCAGTTGAGCATCTGCAGCTCGCACTCGCTGCGGTAGACGCTGCCGTCGCTCCCGCACACGGCCACCTCGGGCTGGCCCTTGCAGTCGAGGGGGCAGGCCGTCGCCGGGCTCCCGGGCGTCCTTTCCCGCGACACGCAGAAGGACATGGGCACCTCGAACACGTGCTTCCTGCAACAACCTCGGGCCCCCTTAGCTCCTGCGTCCTCCCTCCCGAAAAGCAACGCTTGCTCTCTACCGATGAGCTCTGATGGCCGTTGTCGAATTGTCGAACCAGAATGACAATCAATCCGACTACCAGACAATTGGCGCTAAGAGTGCAATCTCGATTTTCTCAATTTACTTTGCATACCGCAGTTATTAGGTTTACTTTGAAAACTGAACGTCAAATTGATTCCGACGTAATGTCAATCTGGTTGACTGACGTTTGTGCAATATTATGCTGCGCGTCAAGATGAGTAACAAGCTGCACGTAATGATTACATAACGCTGCGTAAATAGGTGATCTTTCAGCGTTTTGACAGTGTACAGTGTAGGCTGCTCATACATTAGGAAGAGGGTTCTAGTTTGACTGGATTGCAAGCTGCATTGGCAGTGACAGTCTGGCTAACTGAAATTGAGGGAGCACGAGCTCTCAATTTAGCGCGGAGCGAGAGCGTACGAGCGGCGCACACTAGGACGGAGAGGAAAGGGCTCGCGTACGTACCCGCAGTTCTTGGCCCGCATCTTGCAGGTGTTGGCGTAGAGGATGCCGTCGCTGCCGCAGGCCGGCTTGGCCCCGCGCCAGCAGGACTCCCGGCAGTGCCTCGTCGTCTGGCAGTGCTTCTTGTTCGTCCTCACCACGCCCTGCCTGTCAATGCCAAGGGGAACGAGCGTCAGTCGGCGGGCGGGCAAGCGCGCGGCCCCATCAATTATGCACGAGCCCCCCAGGCCACTCGAGCCGCCCCCGCGCACATTCAATCGGCCATCCGGTCCTTTCTGCAGGGCACCCGAGGCGCGCGCCCGGATTCGCTCTTCCAGATTATTCACCCGAGCGGCGGGCGAGCGGCGCGGGCGAGCGCCGCGGGCCCTCGGCTCGACGGCCAACCGCCCGAGGAGCCCCGTAAACATTGGCTTTTGCCCCGCGATCGCGACTATTAATTCGTTAGGCGGAGGGATTAGCGCCCGTTGGCCGGCGGTGGGACTCACCCGCAAGTGAGCAGCTTCATCTGGCAGGTGGACTTGTAGACGTTGCCGTCGCTCCCGCAGACGGGCCCGTCGAGGGGCGCGTAGTCGCAGGAGACGGGGCAGTTCTCCCGGTGGGCGGAGATGTTGTTGCAGGGCCCCAGGTGGGAGAGCTCGATCCCCACGCGGCACACCTCCACCCTGAGCATGCACTTGTTGAGGTAGGTGCGGCCGTCGGTCCCGCAGACGGGGTCCTGCTCCCCGGCGCACCGGTGCTCGCACTTGCTCCCCGAGGAGCGCAGGCAGGCCGTCTTCTCCGTCGCCGCGGAGACGCCTGGGGGCAGAAAGCCGTTAGCGGCGGAGCCTGGGACGCCCCGGGCCCCGCCTCCCACTCACCTTTACCGCAGGTCTTCTTCCGCATCTCGCAGGAGGAGGCGTAGATGACGCCGTCGCTGCCGCATACTGGCTCCCCGCTCGTCGGGCAGATGCGCGGGCACGAGCTGCTGGCGTACCCTGCCGAAGAGACAAGAGGGGCCTCGTTACTCCTTCCTCCTGCCACCCCCGTGCACTGGCGCGCCCGAGACGCACCGACGCGTGCGGTGACTGCCGCGGGGGAATATAGGCCGGCCAAACGAGAGGGAAAGCGCCGGGCGAATCGGACAAAGCGGCCGGGCTGCCCGGGCCGGCCGGAATCCCTTTTCAATCGCCGAGTTACCTAAGCGCCCCGTGCGCCTCTCTTCGTTTCCCAATTGCTCTCAACGATCCAAACTCACACGTGATTTGACACGAGTTTTGCCCACTCGCACAGCTCTCGAGAGGATCGCGCACGCGCCAAAAAGCAGAGGGATGCACTAAGCGTCCGGTTGCGAAAGCCAGTTGATTTTCGTTAGCGCGAGTCATTAACGAGGGCATGTAAAAAATAATAAGACACATAAAAGAAACAAGTCCCCGGAGAGCGAGATGGAGTTTGGCTTCTGCGAAGGGCTCGGTTAATTGACTATTATACACACGGCAATTAAGGCGTTTACGAGGCTTGTGTAACTTGGAGGCGAAGGTCGCTTTGTCGCTCCGGCTCGCCGAGTCTCTCTCGCCGCGAGTCCGCGATTTCACGAAAGATTTGGTAAAAGAGCTCGCGAGGAACGGTCGCGAGCCGCGGCGCAGCCTGGAAGCCTGCCAGTGGCCAACTGCCGGGGCGGCCGCTCGAGACAAAAGCCCGTACGAATCGAGCCCGATCGCCCGGAGCGCGCCTACGGCTCCCGGGGCGTTTTAACCCGCGGCAATCGCTTCCGGCGCAGCCGCCGATGCATAATGGATACATACGCGCGAGCGGCCGGGCGGCGCCCCCCGGCGCCCATCGATCGCGCCCCCGCAAATCGAGTTAGCGCCCGGGGTCGTCGACCCGGCGCCCGGGCCCCGGGGACCGCGGAGCCGCCCGATTCGACGGGCGGCCCTGGCGCGGGCTCAATTATCGTAATTGAGGGGAGGGGGGGTCAGGAGGCCGGGCGGCGATCGCCGGCCGCGGTCCCATACGCATTGTACATTGTCATGCCGCGCGGCGCTCGGCCCCTCGTTAGCCAGGCCGAGTGCGCGCCGGGTCCCCCCCCCCCCACTCGGCCGGCACCCCCGCGACCCGCGAAAGTGGACTACTGGGCCGAAGGAGCCGGCTAGGTGGACCTTTTGCCGCATCGGCGGGCCTCTTTATTCCCGCGGCGTCGCGGCCGGCGCTTTCGAGCCGCGGGGCTTTTTCGCGGGGCGCGCCGTGATCCACTGGCCCGGAAGAGATCCCATCTCGATGGCCGGCGTGACAAGTGATGGCGCATAATCGGGCGGCGCGCCTCGGGATCACGGCCTCGCATTCCCGGGGGGATCGGCCGCGGCCGCCTCGAGCGCGCGGGCCCTTTCTTTCACCCGCCCTCGATCCAGCTGGACGATTAGGCCTTCCCAATTATGCCCATCCCAGAGGAAAATTTATCGCTCACTTTCCACCCAGCCATTTTCCCCGGCTTGCCTATTTTCCCGATGCCATTATAAAATTATCCTTTTTATAACTCCTCTTGCTGTCTCGCGCTCCTTGTCCATTAGCTTCGTTGTAACTTTGAATGAGCGCTCCGGCCGATACCATCATCGATCCGACGATTTGGGGAGCGAACCAGAGTGCCGAGGGGGCCATTATAATCCTCGCCGATGTTTAATCCTATTTTGACGGATCGCTTGAAATTCGTCCGATTTGCATATGGCCAGATTTTATCGCGCAAATGTCGTATATTGAAAATCGGTCCAAAGGGAGAAACCGTTTGCGGGCACATAATTTAAAAGTTGTACGTATGGAGATTTATCGCGTGCCTATATACCGGTTGTACGCGAGCTCCTTATACATGCAAATGTAAACGTGCATACATTGACAGCTTGACGAATTCGCTGAGATGAGGTTCCGTAGAGGAATCCGCTCTCGATCCAAGGCACGTGAGGCGCGATGTACATTTTGGTACCGATATACTCTGGAAAGCTTTGGAATTTGTACAATGTCAGGTCCGATATATGTTACACGTCAATTCGTGCACACACAAGTTGGAAATTATATATAATTTTCATGGCAGATAATTCAGAAGTTTGAAGCAGAACTAAAGTTGAACGAGCAGGAGTTTTAAATTTGCATGGCTCTATCGAGGGCATAGCTAGTCGGATCTGCAAGCTCCGAGGTTTTGCAGAATGTTAGTTTGTAATAACGAAGACGAATCGAAGATTTGCATATCAAGCATTCGGGGGCTCGAGGGCATGAATAAATCGGAATGTTTACCCAGGTGGAAGGCGGAGTGCGCGGCTCGAACCCCGGCTCGAATGCACAGTCTCGACAAGTGCTCATTGTACGTAAGCCACTCGGCGCTTTGAAGAAGAGTGTCGCGTTATGCGCAGTTGTTGCGGGGAACCTGTTCCCGCGCGGCCCCGGGGGAGCCCGGGAGCACCGCCGGCGGAACAAATGAAGAGCGCGCCGGGGGCAAAGAGGGGCAGGGTGGGGCCGCCGCGCGCAATGAATCGCGGGGCTTAACGCAATGTGCCAACAGGCTTCCCGGCAGTTGAAAGCGCGAGTTAATCCCCCGGCGATAACAAACGCGACGCGGTGATTGCCGGGGGGGGCGGCCACTCCCCCCCCCCCTCCACTCCGCCGGTAAATCAGCTTACCCTAACAAGCGAGCGGGGGCAAGGAGCGCGCCGGCGGATTATCGGCTGATGGAGGCCGCGGCCCCTCGGCCGCCCCGAGTGGCCGCTTCCGCCTCGGGGCCGCCGCCCGCGATTCGAGGCCACTTCTTGCGGCCGAGAAAGCCGGCCGGCAACCCTTCCTGCCGCGGCGGCGACCCGCGCACTTTTCCCCGGGCCGCCGATGGACGATGGGCCGAAAGCGAGGAGGCGCGCCCGCCGGGGCTTTTCATCGGTGGCTTTCCCTCCGAGATCGGCCGGCCGCTCATTTACATCCACCTGCTCTCGGCGCGGTCATTAGCAATTACTTACTCGCTCGTGCAGCCGCTCGACCTATTCAAACTATAACCGCGTCCATGTGTATATTGTCGTGTTAGAAACTCCATAGGCCCGCGCACACGTCTACGCGTCCAAGCGTGAGAAAGAGAAAAATCAAGCGGAGAAAGCGACGGGCGGGAGAAAGAGGGACGCCGATAGTTTTCCCTGCCGATGATGTATCCCGGCTTGGCCATCTACGGATCCGTCATTTATGTGCCAGGCGCTCGGGTTTTATGGGAAAGCTCCGAGATGCGTTAACCTTGGAGCGAACCTTGGAAAGTGATCCCTTTATATTTTCACGGAGCGTAGCTGCCCGTATGCGCGTGGTGGTTAGTTAAGCGGCGAAACTCTAGATGCGCACGATTTCCGAGGCTCTAATTAAATGATGACTTGAGAAAGATGCAGCGCGCAAGCCGAGTAAGAAGATTTCATTAGGGCTGGGACCGGCCGCCCACTAATGCCGTCGGCTCGGCTCAGAGGGCGCCTTATTAAATTATCTGGCCGGTGAAAAACGAGCCTTTGTCCAATGGAGGGCCGGGCCCGAGGATTGGCAAGGAAAGCAGGATGACTAAGCCGGGCGATCCCGCGTACATGCAAAGCGCGGGCGGCGCGGGCGGCGCGTGCCCCGGTTGCCAAGCGCCCCGACCTTTACCCCGGGGCCCTGCGAATTCGAGCGGGCCCCTCGCGGCCGCGCGCCTCCTCACTGGGTCTCCGGGTCAGCGTAAGTAAGCCACCGGAGACTGGGGGGCCGCGCAACCCCGCGGCCGGTAAGTTGGTCAGATTGTCGCCCGAGCCCGGCTTCCCCGAACCGCCTGCCCCGGGGGAAAAAGCCGCCGCGCCGGCTCCGGTAATTAACGGCCTAATGGGGATAAGAAGCGGGGAACGTCGGGCGCTTTTTTCCCCGGCGCTCGGCGCTTATTGGATTACGGGCGGGAAAAACGACAGTAGGACGGCTCGCGGCCGCGGACGGGTAAACAGCCGGGCGATGGGCGGATTAGCCGGGGCGAGGGGCCGCGGCACCGGGGAGCGATGTGCAGTTAATCGCGGCGGCGGCGGCCCATCCGGGGCTAATCGACCGGCGAGGCCGCGCGCCAGGCCTGCCTTCTTTTCCCCGAGCCTCGGCCGAATTATTCATCAGCCGCCGGCGGCGTGATTAATGGCCGGCGCGGATCCTTGTTTACCGCTCGGCCGCGAGCATTTCAATTGGGCCGCGGGGGGCGGGGCTAATCGATCGGCGGGGAGGGGCCGCGCGACACCGGGGGCCCGCGAGCCGCTCCGAGCCGCTTCGGATTTATTTACGGAGAGCGCGGGCCGGCCGAGCCCCCGGAAAAAACAATAGGCGCGCCCGCGGACGGGCTTCCCGAGATCCTCCGTTTCCGCATACCGGCGCCCGCGGGCTCCGCCCGGCGAATATGACTGGGCCTCGGGAGGCCGATGCGTCAAACCCGCGGTAAATCTCCCGGGGAGGCGCGCCCGCGGAAGAGGACCGCTGGCCCATTCGTCACGCGGCCCGCGCGACTCGCCGGATAATAGGAGCGCGGCCCGCGCGGCCCGCCGATCCCGGGGGGAGATACACCGGGCGCCGCGAGCGCGAGGCCCGCCGATGGCCCGCGCTAACGGAAACCCCCTGCCCTCCGCGCCTTTCGCTCCCGGCTTTTCCCCGGGAATCCGCGCGGCCGCCTCCCCCCTTCCCCGCTACGGTCCTTCCGCCGCCCGTTTCTCTTTCAGCCGTTCTCCGCCGGGGGTCCGCCTGGAATTTCGGTGATGCGGCCTAGACCGGGCCGCGGGATGACGAGAGCTTGAGGAGGACGGGGCTCCAGGCGCACGCCGCCACCGCGGAGATAAGTCACTCGAGCGGTTACCGATACTCTCGACTGCCTCGCCCATCGTCGCGCCGCTCTGTCCTCTTCTCTTTTTCACTCGGCGGATCGCGCCGTCAATTGAAGCTGAATACTGATCACGTGACGAAGCCGTAGACAAGTAATCGTGTGTTTCACTTGGCCACCTCGAGTGCGATTGATTGGTTAAGAGCGCAGAGAAGCGATCCTTTGTCTCGGGGTGGGAGCGCGGGAACGGAGGCGTGTATGCACTGCAACTGGTTCGCCGGCCATAGAGTCATACTGCGGCATTTGGCTGAAAGGAGGGAAGCGGAGGTAGCCGGAGGTCGCGAGGCCTCCCACTGATCTGCTTACCATCCATCACGAGGATAATGGAGGCGAGGCGGCGCGCGAGCAGCGGGTACATGCGCCCACGAGGATACACAGCCTCGCACGGAGGCGCACCGCTAACGAAAGAAAGACTCGGCTCGGAGCGGAGGAATCTCGCGCGGCCACTGACACGGCGCAATAACAAATCAGCGAGATGGAAAGTTGGACAATTATAGCGGCTCGAGGAAGGGAGCCTTGGGCCGGGCCGGCCTAAGCGGCGTGCGAATGAGCATCGCGCGAGCCGGTGCACCGGCCTGATAAGAAACTCCCCCCCGCCGATTGGACAATGACTCGCGCTAATAAAGCAATTGGTCATTGGCAGTGTGCGAGTCGGTCAAAAGGAGAGCTATGTGTGCCTCCGGGGCCCGCGGTCAATTGCCCTCGAAAATTGCGCCGGCGGAATGCGCCGAGCCAAGCCGGACGAGCTTCCCCCGGGACGCGCCAAAGCCTCCTTATTAAAAACCAGTTCCCGGCGGAGGGCCGCGACGTCGACCTCGAGGGCGCGCCCCGGGACCGCCGCCCCGCCCGGCTCCATTAGCCGATTCATCTGCCGGGGCGCGATGAATAATTTACGCCGGGCGCGTCGCGTGCGCTCGCCCGATCCTATCTGCGCGCCCGCTCCTCGCCCGCTCCCTTATCGCCTATCTCCGCCCACCATCCTCCATTTCTCCCGCGGACTATTATTATTATTATCACTGTGCACGTGCGCCCAGGGTGTCACAGATGCCTTTTCCGCGATACTTTTCCCCGGCTTTTCCGCCTCGGCCCCCGGCATTGTTCCCCCGCGAGCGTAATTGGACCGGGATTTCGCGGGCCGCTTAATTGGCCCCGGCGAGAGGAGCCGGCCCCTATCGGCCCATCGGACCCCCGGCCCTTTGTAATTACGCGCCCGGCCGCCGCTCTCGTGCCGCGCGAATAATTAATTCCCCGCCCGGCCCGCTGACCGCTGAGACTCGCTCGGCCTCTCGGCCACCCTCGGCCTGCCCCCGCTCCCCGCGCCGCCGTTATTATCACGTCGCTACATATTTTGCGCTGCGGCCAACCGCGCGCCCGCCGTCCCATTCGCCCTCGCGGCCGCGGCGCGTCCCCGTGCCAGTGGTCCATTTCGCGCTGATTTCCCGCGGCGAGCTTCCGGCCGTAAATCCAAAAACGAAAAGGCCACAGTCCGCCGGCTCTGTCGGCTTGCGCAACCGAGAGAAACGCCGCGCGTCTTTTGCCCGCCGATCGATTGATGCCCTCGGCTCGCCGGCCGGAAGGAGGCCGGCCCTCGAGCTCGCGCCCCTGTGCACCCGAATCAGCCCCGACGAATTTTCCCGTCAAATCTCGGCCCCCCCTGCGACGAAGCGTCAATTGACGCAGGGGCGGGTTGGGGGCGGCCGCGGAGGCCCGCGGACGACTGCGGATGACGAGGGGACTCCAAAGCCCGCGAAAGCGAAAGCCGGGGAACAGTTAAACGAGGAAATGCGCAAACGCGCGTTAATGCGTCAAACGGCCCGTGAAGCGACATTAAGCCGAGCATTCGGATTGTGCTCCAGAGCGAATATTCCGGCAAACTGGAATTCCTCTCTATTCCCCCTGCGATAATAGTATGTTTTATGCCATTATCTCTGCGATTCGATCAAAAGATGCCACTCTGATTTCTCTCTCTCTCTTTGTTTCCGTAACCTGGATTATTTATGCCGAAGAACCGCAAGTGTTATTGTCTTAATGTTATTGTCTGGAACGGATGCTACTTAGGTTTTACGGTCGGACGTCTCGTACATAAATTGCGAAAAAAGAACTTCTTCATTGGGCATAATGCTTTGCACTCGCGCGACAACTTGACGCTCTTTTGACCATTTATCAGCGGGTGCAATTTGCAAGATATTCGCACACAACAAGCAGGCTCTGTTGTGCAATTAGCCGAGAGAACGGCTATAGCTATACACTGTACGCGCGGGCACGCGACGCAAGAAGGTAGCCTACTAATAATTATACCGTCATCGGAAAAACAATTACTTTGAGGACTCGTAAGAATCGGCGGGCGGAATGCGAGAAGAACTGGAACGAATCCAAGTGGAGCGTTGTCACCGCTCGGCAAAGTCCTCCGCGGCCGTGGCGCCGTCACGCCCGGACGGCCCGGGGAACGGAAAAAAAAAAAAAGGACAAAGTGAAAAAAGAGAGAGGGCGCGATTGAAAAATGGGATTAGCGGGGCCGGTGGGCTCGCGGGGGCTCGGCCGCGCCCTCCGGCACACGTGCACGCGGCAATTGTGGGGCGCCGGCTCCCGTGGCCGGGGGTCGCTCGCGGCAGCGGAGGACCGGGCAATTGGGCGCCGCCGCGGACCCTAACTGTACAGCGGGTTTTTGCCGGGCGCCCGGTTTTGCGGGGCCGAGGAAGGAGTCCGCGGACCGCCCGCGCCGTCCGGCTCCTGTCGCTCGATCGCCCGGCGTTCAAAGGGTTCCTCGCCGGCTCGCACGGAGCCGTCGCCGCGGAGAGAGGGCCGCTGACCCATTTCGCGGGCGGCCCCTCGCCAAGGTGCACCGACCGAGGCGGCGTCTAATTGTCCGGGGAGGGCCGGACTAGCGCCTCGGCCGAGCGGGACTCGGCCGGGCCGATAAGCCGATAGCGGCGATCGATCGGGGCCCGGGCGATAAGGCCCGAGGGACCCGCGCGGAATCGCCCCGGAGCCCGGGGCCGGGAGCCGGGCCCCCGGGGCTCGAGGCCTATGCGCGCATTAATGCTAATGCAAACTGCGCAAGTGGGCATTAAATTACGAGTTTACAAGCGCATAGATTACGTGTCGACAGAAAGTGCATCGTATGGAAGTAGCGCTCGGCACGTTCGGGCCCTCCGCGGCCTCTCCCTCGCGCGTCCGGCTCGCGAGCGCCGATCCCGAGCGATAAAGCACCTTTTTTCCCTTCCCCTCCTGCGGCCGCGGCCCTCGTTTGCATCGGCGCGAGGACCGCCGCCTAATTAACGAATCGCGCGGCCACTCGGATTTACCGGTTCGACGGGCTACTACCGATATCCGATTACTTTGTTTTGCCGTTACTTGTGCTCGAGGTTAGCTCCCGGGGGCGCCCGAGGGACGGACCGTTGCGTAACGATCGCTAACGAGGGCCCCGCGGCCGGCTTCCGGCTCCCCCGACTAACCCAGTTGGCGGCCCTCCCGCGACCTTGGCTCCCGGGAGCGCGAGGTGCCCGCGGCGGGGCGACTCACCCTGTACGCAGCAGAGGAGGAGGAGGGCGAGGAGGAGGTAGTCGGGCATCCTGGCGGGCCCGGGGCAGGCGGGGGGCGGCTGGCGGCGGCTCTCGGCTCCTGGGCGGCTGGCTCCGCGGGCTCTCGTGCGGCTGGGCTGCTGCGGGCGTGCGGCCGCGGGAGAGCCAGTCGGATCGTCGACTGAGCCGGCCGCCGCCCGGCCCCGAGCCCACACCCGAGAGCCCGAGACCGCGGCCGAGCCGCCGCCAGCCGCCGGGTGGGAGAGAGCCCGCGCGCGCCGCGCCGCGGAAGGGAGCCGCGCGCCGGCCCGGAGGAGGGACGCCCAAACCTCGGGAGAGAGTGCCCGCGACCTCTTTCGTCCTTCGCGCCACCGCTCCCTACTTTCTACGCGCTCCCATTTCCCCGGGGTGGCTGCCTCCTGCCCCCTGGACCGCCGCCGCCGCCGCCGCCGCGGGGAGGAGCCACCCGCGGAAGCTCCGCTCGCCGCGGCCCGACCGACTTTACCTACTTTGCGAGCAGGACCGGAGCACGATTTATGGCTCACGATCACTCGGTACGTTAGCGCCCTGGAAATCATGCCGCGTGCTTCCCCCTTCAAAGTCCCTAAAGGGGCCCCCGCTCCTGCTCTCCTCCGCTCGGTTCAACTCCCAGACGTCTTCTTTTGCAAGCCCGAGCGAGTATTACTTAATTAACTTTTTCCTTCAACCTTTCGCGGAAGCCGACCGAGTTACTCTCGTTAATAATCATTTGTGGGAGAAATCATCATTAAATGCCTCGTTATTAACCCCCTCGGATACCCTGTATCGCATACTTATTCATGTTTGTCGTCGCCCGCGAGAAGCGACCGCTAAGTATAACCTTCAAATTCCCCTCAACTATTTATCCGTGAAAGCTTCCCTCCAACTGTGGCATCCGTTCCAGCGTTCGATCCTCCTTCCCGCAAATCTGCACCTTTTTCCCTCTACCTCGCCTCCTTATTTCCTATTTATTATCGCGTTTATCCGCAAGGTTTATTATTGTGGTAGAAAAGTGCCTGACTTTATTCCTTGTAATTTAATTAACGCTCAAACTTCCTTTCTATTAATATCCTGGTAAAAATAGAATTGTAAAAATTGAAAGGGGATCGATAAATTTATAACTGTATTGCGATGCTACAAAAGTCAGCGGTAAGAATTTTCAATTACACGCCATAAAACACGCAGATACAATCGTATACAACACTCTGCTTATTCACGAGATTAAGATCTTGGAGGCGTCATACTAGAGCACCAAGATCGAAACTTATCCCCAATAAAATCATCGTCAATTAATAACTTAATTACGGCGAGATAATTAATAAAAGTTCAGTGGCTGGAGTTAATCGGGAGGCGATAAACGCGGATGGTCCTTAATGGGCTCGATGCAAGTTATTATGTCGGTTATTCATTAGCGCGCGCGCGTAGGCAGGCGGTGCGCGAGCGCCTAAGGGCACCGGCCGTGTAAGCGGAGCCTCCGCGGCGCTATCGCGGCATCTCTATAAGAATAAATCCTGCTACTCAATCAAGGGCCGCGATCGCCGCGGGGGAAACGGAGGAGCCGAGGGCCGGCGATTCGAGGCACGCGTGCGTTACACACCCGGGGGAGGAGGCGTCCCGCGGAAGTCCCCGCGGCCCCGGGCTAATGAGCCGCCCGCGACCTTGCGCTGCCCGGGGATCGCGTGACGACGGCCGGGCGGGCACAAAGGAGGGCCGCCACGCGCAATGGGGGCGTCTTCCGGGAGCAGCGCTCGGCCGCCTCGGGATACACCGCCGCCGCCGCCGCCGCCGCCGGTTTTTAGCCCGCCGTGTAATTTAGGTGAAAATCCCGGCTCGACTTACTTTTAATGACTTTCATTTGCCCCTCGGTCGGTTTCTTGCGCCGGTCGCGGCGCTGCCGAGCTGAGCGCGCGCGCCTAGTTTCTCTTTTCAACCGTTGGGACTCTCGCTCTTTCGGGGCACTTTGCGCCAGGGCTCCAGATTACTGATAACAGGCCTACCGGTTCTTCTCCGCTTAATTGCACCTATTCAAAATTCAATCTCCGCCTTTAAAGTGTCGGTACTTTGATCGTTAAATCCGTACTCGCATTGTAATGCCCGCGTAAAAACGTTTATCTTTTTTCAATCTTTCGGAGATTCCTCCCAAGAATGCACCCACTTTTTGGCTTGGCCGTAAATGCCTAATTAAAACCACATTCTATTACGTGAATTCGACCCTTTTTTTCACCGCCTACGTGAAAGGTTTTTCAGCCTCGCGGGCATTTCCAGTGGCTCGCGTCGTTATTCATGTATGCAGAAATTACAGTAAAATCTGGAGAATCTGAAAAAAGCTCGAGCGTGCCGTTAAGTTGGTAAATTAACGTTCGAGAAAAATGTAAAGCGTGGAAAATAGGAGGAGACTTCCAAATCTCCGGGGAAGGTTTTTTTCGACAAAACGATTACTGCACACGAAGCGGAAAAAAAGAAAAGAAAAAAAAAGGAAAATATATTTATAAGCGATATAGTTTCTTCTTGTAATGATAGGCCTTAGGAGCGCACTCGGAAAAAGTGCCATTTTTGACAGGAATAATCTTTTGAAGAAGTTAAAAGGATTTCTTTAACGGGAAGTCTGCCCGGAGTTGGGTCTGCTGTAACTTTCTGATTGCAGTGATTAGTATGGGAACGGCCGGCGGAACTGTCGGCAATTCGCGCCGGGCCGATATAAAAAGCGAATCGCGCTCCCGGTCGCGTTCTCACAGGGCCGCTCGGGCCGCTCGGGCCGGAGGTCGGGCCGGGCTCGGCCGGGCGACGCTCCGCTCCACTTCGGCCCGTGTCGCCGCCGGCCCCGAAAACGCCCCCCTCGGCGCGCGTCTCCCCCGCGGAAAAGGGGGCCGAGCGCGAAGGCCGCCGCGGCCGCGCGGGGAAATCTCCTTTCTCCTGCGCGCGCGCCTGTGAAAAATCCCGCTTAGAAAGTGCCGCCGCGGCGCTCTCTCGGCCGCAGGTGCACCAGCGCCCCCGATCGAACCCCTTTCGCCCGCGCGAATCGCCCGGCGGCGGCGGGCGCGGGAGGTCCCGCCATTAACCCACTTGCCGCCGCGGGGCCGCCGACGTCACGCGGAGGATCGCCGAGGGCGCGAGAAAGCCGCCCTGCGTCGCAAGCTCTCTCCTCCGAGGCGAGCGGGGCCGACAGCCCGCCTTTTCACTCGCCGACCTCCTGCGAATTCAACGCGCCCTTTTCACTCGTTCCTCCCGTCAACCTCTACACCCGTAGCCTTGCGGGCAACTTTTATTACGTTTACAGCTTCATTTTATGGATTAACGGCTTTTTTCCTTAATACTTTTACCATAAATACTCTAGTCTCACCTCCGCTGCGGGATTTGTGCTTACAGCTTTTCTGGAAAATGAATCTTATAATTAAATAAATACTTTAGCTGAGAACATACTCCACCTATTACCTACCCTAGATTTAAATATAGCATGAAGCTGGATATAAATCGTGGATGATTTTTATAACGTTTGTAGGTTAATGTTATTTTCAGAAGGCGCTACTTGATTAAGACGTTATAAGTATAAGGAATAACTAGTCTCATTTTACGGGACTATAATGTAACGCACTATAGCTCTAAACATCGGATTTGTTTAAATTAATGAATATTTTACTGCTGGAATAAATTGTACTTTTGACGCGACTCAACGTGCTATTAACGTCCAGAAAACAGAATTAGAAACGGTAACAATTAACGCGATACGAGATACAGGCGAGATCCGATAAAATTTATACGTTTACCGGGTACGTAATTAAAGATTCTAATTCACGCAGATGTGCAATTAAGGAAATGACTGGATGCGGCTTTGAAGGCTCATCAGGCTGTTACCATCCTTGCCATTGCACAGAAGTGAAAACTATAAACTTTGTCGGAATACGCGAGCGCTCGGACGGCGAATTGGGTTAAACAAAGTAGAGGTTACAGAAGTAGGGAGCGCGCGGCATTTTATAAGATCGGCAGTACCGCTGCAAATCGGGCATGATTGCACCGTGCGTAAAATCAAAAGACACGGCCTTGTAAACGAGCCGGTGCACCGCACACGCGAGGACTCGCTTCCGCTATGGAAGAAAGGACGGCTGCCCGGCGACCGCCGAGCCGAGGAAAAGTATATATACCCCCTTTCGGAATAATCGGCGACGTCGTTATCGAGGTGGCGCGCCGGGTAAACAGGGCGGCCTAAAAGTGGCCCAGCCGCGGAGCCTCGGTCCGTTTGATATTTAAGCCCGAGCGGCAGGACAATGCCCCGCTAATGAAGAATGGCAAGCCGCGCGGTCGTGCCCGAGTCCCGCACGAGCGCAATTAACCCGATGCAAATCGCTCGGATATATGGGCCGAGCGCCCGCCCCGAGCGCGAAAATTAGATCGGCCGATTATATCGGCCCACGTAATATCCGGGCTCGTTATATGCCGCGTCCGACCGAGCTATAACCCCTGCGCACGCGCTCTTGCGTTATTGCACTCGCTGCGCAAGTGCGTACGTCGCACTTAGCCCGTGGAAAAAAAAAAAAGAACGATCGGACTTCGAGCGCACATCGGCTTTTGTCCGATCGTTCGCGATCGGCGCGGCCACGTTGATTAGCTAGGCACTGCTCGCGAGCGAGGAGACACTGTGGGAAAGCCGATGTTTATTGCGGTCTCGCGCGTGCCACATGCTCGCTGCACTCGGGCGACTGCAGCTACTCTAATGCATATATACGATTCCTCCTTCTACTAATTGTCGTGTTTGAATTTACTGCGAAGAAAATTGGTCTCGGTTTCTCTCCACTCACGAACCTCTTACTAATACAGCCTTTCAAACCCCTTAGAGCATCATCTTTTGGTCAAAGTAGACTGCAGTGTCTCCTGGCAAGTAATTATACCCGTATGTCGGTAGCATTGTAACTGTAACAATTAACTCGTATTTCTCACAGTCTTTAATCGGTTGTAAGAATGCCGTTATTGTCGTCGTACGCAAATTGATATTAAATAATTTATTATTTAAGGTTCAAATGTTATGAATAAATCTAGGTGATAGAATAAAATTAGGTGTTGGAATTTGCAAGTACAAATATTTATAATTGTAAGTGCAAATTAATTTTAATAATTTAAATATTATTATTAGCAGAAAAAGAAAAAGTATAATTGAAATCAGATGTGTCCTACAATTAGCATAATTCATATGTTATTTGCACGATATTTTTAGCAGCTTTTGTATGCAACTAATAGTTGCTTTTATGAAACTTCATCGCATTTTAGCAATCAAAGTAACCTTCATGGCTCGTCAGCGATGATATCGAGGATGATATTTTTAATATTTGCTTGTATTAGATATACGTGTACCACCGGAATCCTTTTATTTCTGTTTCTTTCTGATACACCTTTGTATTAACTGCACTATTATCAATTTTTTAGCTACATTAGTCAAACATGCCATTTTTTGAAAACATCTTATTTGAGCTTCTCAGTAAAGATATAACTACCTTAACGTCTGATTAAGCGTCCGTTACTAATTCGAAGGTAAAATAGAAAGCTCAGTAGAAAGGGAAAAGCAATTTAGGCTCTTGACAGAAGAAGAACCGCTCGTCACAGCTGAGAAAAAAAAACTCAAAAGATATCCACTGATAGGAATGTATGACACAAAGAAGCGCCGAGAAAAATTAACGAGAGATAATTCTTACACCGAATATCAGAAATGTTTTACTTGGTAGCCCCAATATGAATGTTTTGTAGGATAATGAGTTTGCTACATGAAAAAAGATTGAGCTGAATTGCGCTTTGACGTATCACACGTCGCCTTCAACACCGCTACAAAAAAAATGAAAATTTATAAATAATATTAAAAAGTATAGAAATATACAGTTTACCATTGATGATAATATTAACTTTAAAAAATGTCGGAGTCAAAAATATCGAAATGTTGAACTGACTTTGAAAAGTTATTCAAATCAATTGAAAGTTATGACCTCTAAGTTGTTAAAAGCAGTTTTCACCAATGAGTGATTCCGCGAAGTCACATGAAACTCTCTTTCTCTCTCTTTCACATCACGGATATCGGAGAGCCTCAATAAGGGTCATCCTCGCGGCCATCACTTTCCCAAGACTATTAATAGACAAACAATCGACAACAGTTTAATCTGAACAATTAAAAGTAATATATTATCAAAAAAGAAAACTAATATTATGAAGATCATGTACTCATTTTTAATAATCCATCAATTCACTAACATATAGCATTTACAGCTCTCGTAAATAACAAATACAAAGGATACAAAGAAATATCACAATGGTAGTAGCCTAAATAGTGCCTTTAAGCTAACTAGCAATCTGCAGGTTTTAAAGAAATAATAACACCTTTCTTTAGCATTAGATGGAATACAAATATACACGTATAACCAATTGCGAACCTGAAATCAACATTATCTGTTGCTATCGAATCACTATACAAATAAGCAATAAGAAGTACTACAAAAAAAGCTAAAAGTGTGGAATAACGGTACACACAAGAGCTGAGATCATTCCCTCCTATTTTTCGATATAGAGATAGCTAAAAGTTCGTAAAGTAAATAAGCCTTAAAGATAAAGTGCAAAAGACCTAATTGGAACTGTTTCGCACTCGGTTTCGCAGCCATTCTATTAAACTAACTGGGTAACCAATTTCTCAACTTATATTCTGATTACTTACCTGCAAGACTAAATATATAAAAATTATTTTACAACTCAATTGTTTATGTAATTAAAATTCTAATCCAAAAAAGAAGAACAACATAAATTAATTAGACAAAACCTGTAAAAACCCTGCTGCAGGGTGGGTATTGCTTGTTATTAGGTTAAATGATTAAGATGCATTGAATTCAAAACATGTCAATTTTCGCTAATCTTACGAGATTTCATTGAACATATAATTAAATTATAAAAAGAAACTTTCAAGATAAATTTGTAGTAAAAATCGATCTATACAATAACGCTGATTACATTTGAAAATTGTGCAAAACTTTAAGGAATAAATGAGTGCAGGTGTCAAAGTGTTAAACAAATTTATATACTGATGATGGCATCCGAACTTATCTTACAAAATCACATCATAGGCTACATCACATCCAAAATATTTGCTGATGTGCAAGCAAAACGAATTTCAAGGTATGCCTGTGGCATCGATGAAATCAGTTTTGAAATATTCTAAAGAAGTTATTTTCCTAACAGCTGAAAATGACGTGAGTAACAGACCTATTTTTTTATCTTCGCATCTGCAAAATACTGAAAACAAAAATTATAAAATCTGTTTGTAATAGTGTACATAAAAACCAAAAATGGTTTCGAGAAAAACAGATCATTCACAAATAACATCGCCAATGATAATTCTTCGGCAAAAAGGCCTTGATGAGTAAAACAGAGGTACTTGCAGCCTTTTTAGATATATACGCCGCATACGATAACGTTTGCATTTATATCCTCCTCGATAAAGTTAATGCATTGACTAAATTTTAGTCTATTCGGTTCCACTCGACAGAGTAAAAAATACATAAAAACTGAGATAATCGAAAATATTATTTTACCAGAATTGAGTTTCATGTCGTGTACAAAGAGAGAGCAAATATTAAGAGAATGCAGATGCTATCGCTCGTACTAACATGTATATTTGAATGCATAACTTTCATGTATTAATAAATCCAGTTTTCTTTGTATTAAGCAGTAACTAAAAATCTAGGTTTTTATACATATAAAACTTTCATTTATTACAAATAACAGATTAATAAATATGCTTAAATTAGCTAAAATTCTTTTAAAAACTCTATCCAAGCCATTTAATTAAAATTTACAGATATATTTTGTCCTTAATTATAATTATTATTGACATTAATTAGAAAAATTAAAGGAAAAGAGTTGATTTTAAAATGAATTAATTTTAAATTAATTATTGATACCAAATTAAAGTATTTGTCCCTCTACTACTTAAGGGAGTGCTAAATAAACATTCCACACACCTCTTCAGTAGCCCCACTGTGGCAGTTATTACGATTGTAAATCAGTGGAGCTGAACGTAAACGAGCATCCTGTTAGGAAGCAAGCAATCGGCGAATATGTTATAGGCTTGCGTGCAATTATCGAATCGGTGGTCCTTTTCCTTCCGCATCATAGCTGCATCGCTCCTCGGATGCGATCCCGCTATCGTTCCTCGATATCATTACGAAAGCTTACAGCCGCGTGAGAAGTACTGACACATAGTCGTAACTTCCTATGCCGGAAAACTTTGTCGCACAAGAAAGGGCTAGGGAATTAAATACTCCTTTTGTTCATCCGTCAATTGGCACTCCTTTCATAAACATCAGTATATTTCGTTTATTATATATTTATATTTTTATTACGCAAGTATTTTTTATTTTTGAACAGTATTTACTATTAATAATGTATCCATTTTAGTATACAAATATTACTAACTTTACAAAAGGATGTTCAATATATATTTTTATACATATGAACTAATATTTATAAATTAGATAAAAAGTAGAAAAATTTAGAAATGAATAGTAAACCATTCATCTGGTTAAAATGACAAAACATATAAACTCAGTTCTAAGCTTTAAATGATCTATTTATGAAAATCCTATAAATTGTTTCAAACCGAAGTCTACTACATAAATAAAAAATTTGAAGAATTAATATGCAAAAAACAATTGACTACAGAGTTAATAATAGTAACTAAATATTTTTAAAAATTTAGTAGCTGAGTATTTGTGTTCTATTCTTTAAGAATAAATTACTGATTAAAGCTATAATATGTATACTGTTATGTATCATTAAACGACTTTACATAGTTTTTATATCAGAGATTTATTATATAATATTAAAATATAGAAATATAAATTCAAAGAATAAAGAACAAATGTTTAAATATACGAAACCACTGATTTATTAATTTATTTAAGTCTCAATTTTCTAGTGACTGCAAAATTTTATTTTTTCCTTTTCGTGTAATTTTATTATAGTAATTGTTATGTTTGTTAAAAGTCTTTAGTTCGTAATTTATAATATATTTTGAATGGATTAATAATTACCAGGAAAATTTACAAGAAATACAGCTGATGCAGAGTGAATTACTGCAGTTATATTACACTCATATTTAACAAGATTTACAGTTCAAAATGAAAATATATACTTTAAAATTATATATGACTTGAATATTTAATCTGCATGGATATTCGGCTGAAAATAATGATTATCAGAAAATATCCTTATAAAGAATAAGTAATTTGATGCAATTGAATTGATACAAGTTATGAATATTGTTCATTATTCTCTAGGTTTCTTTTAAGACCCTTTGCATATTAAACAACTACATGTATTCCGATCGTTAGAGTAACGATTCGAAGCAGGACTTTCAATAACCAAACGCGATTTTGATGAATTCATTTGCTAAATTCTGACATACAGTGATTCATAAATGAATTCTTGAGGTTATTCGATTTTGATCCACTATCGATAAATGTAAAGCGGCGTAAACCTGCAGCCGCAGACGGCCGGCATTTGAAAATAGAACTGCTGTTTAAAAACCAATAATGCGTACTGCTAAATAGGATTTGGCGCCTTTCTCCAAGAGAGGAGGAGAAGGCGCACTGTCCGTTAAACAAGTAGGCGTTTCGCGCGAGTGCGATAATCCCGTTGACCGGCTTCTTCGTGGCGGGCTTTTATTTAAGGAGGCTCCGATATGAAGGCAATTGAAAAACCGGCGCGAGCGGCTCTTTGAAGGAGCCGAGCTGCCAAAGCCGGTTGACAGGGAGCGTCCCGTTGACGTAGCGCGCTCTCACGCTCGTCTTCCGGGGCTGCGCGCGCCTAAATTTACGCCCGGCCAGCAGAGTTTTACGCGGCGCGTCGCCCAAATGATGATTTACAGCGGCTTTCTTTTTTGCCGGCCGAGCTAATCAATCAGGCTACACTCGAAGGGTCCCCGGGCCTACCGTTCGCCGGCGGCCGAGCTGCAGTTATCCAATTAGACGGGCCGGCCGGCGAATACCTTTTCCATAAAACACGTCGGTGGCCCCCCGGCGCAAATGAGATTACATCGGCGGGTCGGCGCTCGGCACTGTTTCACTGGGGCACGCCGGGCCGGCCAGGAAGCCCCGGGGAAAAAAGCCGGCTTCGGAGACGTCATCGGAGCTGGCGCGGAGAAGAAGGTCGGAGAGGAGCGGCCGAGCGCGGAGAGGAGAATTAGCGCATCCGCGAGCGGCTCGCGGAAGCCGATCTCGGGCGGCGAGGGACTGGAAAGCGCGGGGCGAGGCCCGTCTAATTTGATTGACACCTCGGGGCAGAGCCGACGGCGCGGCATTCCCGGGAAATTGCCCGGAGGGATCCCCCGACGCGGCCGCGCCGCCTTTATATATCAGTCGCGCCGCGTAAACCTTGTCGGGCAAAGTGCCTTATTATCGCCGGATAATTGCCGTCCGTTTCAATGAAAGGTACGAGTCGAGTAATTGAGATCGGAGCCGCGAGTCTTTCAGTTTAAGAGCTCGCTTGTTTTCTTGGCTGATCCCCCGAGCGCGTGTTCGCCCAGGCTCCTTATTATCTATTAATTTTACATTTTATAGGGGATACGAGCTTGTTTACACTCGCGCGTTTACGGGTGTATTTTGTCCGTAAAGCGATTTAAGCGGAATTCTAAACATTGTTTATGCCTTTAAGTATATTACACCTGTAAGCTCGACGGCCAAAGTATGTTTTATGGTACATTTTTAGAGCCGCGGGTGCAATAAATCCTTTTTTACGCTCATTCGTAAGCCCATGCGCGGCTCAAAGTGAATGTTAAACGTCGATTGGTAAGGCACAATAAATGTCGAGCTTTCCTTATATTTTATTTAGTTGTAGAGGCTCGGTGCAGCGTAGGCGCGCAGTTGTTGGGCCGCGCGAGATGGACGGCGAAGCGAGCGGCTCCTCGCAGCCGAGTTAATATTCGCGGCCCTGTAGAAAGGAGAGAAAACGTCGTATATCTTGGACGTCGCCTAAATAGCCCAGGGATATAGGCGTTACGTGTCCATCGGCTGGCCCGCGGGCGCTCGTCTCTCTCTATCTCCGGCGCGGCTCTGGCATAATATTCCCGAGCCGCATACTGCGCACCGCTTTCCTCCGCATGATCCTCTCCGGGTCAGTTTCTCCCGCGCATATCGTCGATCCTCGCTCTGAGGGCTGATCGCGCGGCAACGGCACTGGCTTTCGACGAGGCCAGGCTCCTTTATCTTCGCTCGGCGGCGAGCCCGCAAGCGCCTATCGTCGCGGCCAGGTTTTATCGCCGATCCGCAGACGAGGCGTTACGCAGCGGAGACAGCGCAGACTCGGCTCGTCCGCGTTACGTGAACGCGGCCGACAAGCGGAGACGAGACGCCGGCAGTCGGTCGGAGGCAGGTGCCGGTGAGGTCGGCCGAGGGAGCGACAGTGCAACGCCGGCACCGATTACACTTTGCCAGTGCCGAGAGCCCCGGTAAGAGTAGCAAGTACTTTCGCGTCGGCGCGGCTCGATCGTACTTTTCCTCTATATCAATTAGCGGGACGGGCCGCGTCGGGAGTGCATCGAGTTGATATTAGAAAAGGCGCGCTTGGCCGGCGCGCCTCCTCGTTTCTACTTTCTACAAAAACTAATAATGGCGCTTGGCTCGCCGCGGGATTTTTCAAAAAGTTTAATCGCATTTCAAAGGAGGCCACGCGCGCGAGGCGTCAAGCCCATTTCTCCCCCCGGTGGAGAAAGCGAAAAGTGTATCCTTTGGAAACGGGTTATTGCGAGCAATAAACAATAATAAAGCCGGCCGCCTCGAAGCCGATTTAATCCGTCCCCCCGCGAGGCCGAGGCGCTCGCGCGCAAACAAACGCGCATAGCGAGCCGCGGATGCAAAGCGCCCCTCTAATCGAAGGACTTTCATCTTCGGAAGGAGCCGGGAGCTCGGCCCTCGCGCCGCTAACGAGGCGCTTATACGCGTGCACGCACGGGTCGATGGGTCGAGCGGTCCGAGGGGGACGATCGGCCGCCCCCGTGAGGAGAATCATCGGCCCGGAGTGGGGGCCCGCCGCGAATCGATGCGCTTTTCGCCTTGGTGCCAGCGGCGCTCGGCTTTTCCCCCCGTCCCACGGCGCCGGCGATCGAAATGTCGGTCGCGGCGCGCGCGCTTCGCATGGCCGGGGCGTCGGCGGCCTCCGCGTGTCCCCGCCGGCCCGTTAATGCAGCCTCCTTTGCGAGCTGCCCCCGCCCCGGGGCCCCTGGTTAATTTGCAGGAGCGCGCGCCCTCGCGCTTGCCAACTGCGCGCCCGTTAAACGCCCCCGTAGCTCTCCTCGCGCTTCCCCGGAACGGCCGATCCGATTCCCTCTTCCGAGTACGGCCCGTATAATCCGCTTTGCCGGGATGATCCGCCGAGGCAAGGGTCAGCCGCGCAGCCGCGGCCCGCGGTAAAAGTCTCCGTTTACGCGGGGCTTTCCTCGCGGCCGTTAACGACGCAGGTGCGCGCGGCTCTCCCGCGGTAAATTAACCGCGAGACCCTCGGCTTACGCGTATACGCGAGCGGCCGCGCGCCCGAGATGGAGATGCCGATACGCGGGTGGCCGGGGACGCGGGCGCGAGCGGCCAATCTTCATTATTCACGGCCGGCTAATTTACGGGGCGCGCGCTTCCGCGGCCGATTCGGCCGATCGCCGCGCGATCTTAACGGGACCGCGCGTCGATGCAGCGGCTCTTCTCGCCCGCGGCCGCCGAGCGCGAATTATCGACGCGGCCCGCGAAGGACTCGGGAGCATTGGACGCCGCCGGCGCTCGCGGCCCATTGTGCGCCGCGCCCATCGGCAACCTGTCCGCCCCGCTTTTTTTTATTCCCCGCTCTTTTTTTTTTTTCCACTCGGCTTCTTTCGCCCTCCTGGGCCTCCCGGGCGCTTTTTCCCTCGCTCCTCCTGTTTACGCTCGTTTGCTGAATTACTGCTCGGGCGTAATGCGATAAGGCGCGCGTTCGGCTCCCGTTGCCAATGGAGCTGCTTCCTCGTCAAAAGCTCCTGTTTTTGGCCGGCGCGCGCGCACGGCGGAAAAAACCGACCGCGCGCTACTGCGCCGCTAGATTATAAATTGAAATTGAAATTGGGAGCTGACAATGGCTTTTTCCAGCCGCGCTCCGGCATTCGTCTTACACCTCGCCGAGATAAAGAGAAACATTTCATTAGGCACTTAATTCCACATAACTACAAAGTTTTCACGGAGAGGACAATCGCGTGTCGCCTGCAACTGCTCACTACGGACTATTATGAATTCAAACTTTTTTCTAATAAAAAGTTGGACCGACGGCGTAAACCTATTTTATTGACCATGCAGATAAAAACTATACGTATATTGACATAGCTATTTTGAATTCTGCATATACACTCTATTTAGCGTACATTCACTATAATTCAACTTTATAATGGTTAAATTAATTATCAGATTAAATTTCTTAATGGAATCATTCAAATTAATGATTTTTATTCCATTATTAAAGTCCTGGTAATGATAATAACAACATGAAATGTAAAAGTGTTTTGTATCTTTATATCTACTTAAAATTATAAAGAAAACATTATTGTTAGTAATATGGATGCAAATCAAATATCCAACCGAGCTTTATTACTCGTTCAAAATTCATCGTCCAAAGTTTCGTATTATTTTTTTACAAAACTTAATTAAGAATATTTTACTGTGATATAATCAGATAAATGTACACAATCACCTGTCGCTGCTGCATCTACTGTGTATCCTTGAAATCGTTATCAAATTTATATAGATCTTATTTAAACGTATCCAATAAATAATTAAAAATGCTTTTAACAAATACTACTGTTATACCTTGCTAATTCATAAAATAAAAACATTCAATGAACATAACATTTATTTATTGTAGATAAAACAAGTCTTCCATTCAAAACAAAAACTCAATATTATTAGACTTTTGCGTTTATAAGAATTACTTTGCAAACAAATTAATTTTCTTATGTATACTTTTTATTATATATTGCAACTGTTTTATCAATTGATGATTTGCGTATGGGTGCTTGCTCGAAGCGTTTCGACATTTCGCGTTAGGTAGCGCTCCATGCACATTGGAGACTGAAAATTCGCGTGCTGCACACCTTGCACTGCGCATCGCATCAATACAGATATTTAACCTGCGGATGCTGTGTCAGTATAACACAAAAAATGTAGCTGAATCTCGTAATTCGTAGTTTCGGGGTATCTACCCTTTCATCGTTTGTAGGTATAGTAATTCTACTATCTTCCATCTTCTCCGTGCGGGAGAGAGGATGCAATGCGCGTCATCACCGCACTCACGTCATTCCCAACAGGTCGATATATGATCCATCGATGCAGCGGGGAAATTCTCACGATACGAGTAACATGTAATTGAAAGCTACCAAGGACAAAAATGTGGTAAAGTATTGTTATACTACAATTTATTGATCAATGTGTTTATTGTTGTTTCTTCTGTTTACATACAACTCACATAACCTGTGATTTTGACCTAACCTGACCATACACTATTGAGTCATGAATTTTTTTGATCAAGTTTTTATAAATCATTCCTATTAAGACAAGATGAATATATATAGTTTATGAATGATGATATAAAACTCTGTCAGTACTTTTTTGTTTGCATGTATTACTATTTTTCATCAGATTGTAATAACTCAAGAGCAGTAAATATCAAGTATTTTGATGCTGTTTATTAATATAATCATTTGTTTCAATAACTGCATTCATTTACAATATATCAGATAGATATGCATTGCAATATTATTGATTACATTGCTTTACATAATAACTCTGATTTATTTAATATAGTTATATCTATTAGTGTGGTTAATAATGTGGTCTTTTAATTAAATTGTATTTGTGTATTTGTGTATCTACAACCAAATTAAAAAATTTCTTCACTATCAATATATATCATAGCTTAAATAATATAAAGCTCAGAAGTTTACTTAATGATTCAATTAATTGTTAGACTTTTTTAAATTAAACTTAAATTTCTTTAAATATAATCAACTTAATATTATGATTTTTCAGACAACAAAATGTTTCGATGGTCGACAGTTCTATCAGGGGTCTTTTTGACCCTTTCGATAGTTCTGTCTCTTAGCAAACTTGTTCTGCTAGCTTCTGGAAATGGAGATAGTACAGAAGCAGAGCAATGGTTATCTGAAATTGGATTGAGCCAATATCGGTCTTTATTCAAACAGAAAGGTATTTAATTTGAATACTTTTAAAGTCTTGTTTATTTCGCTGTAAATCTTATAAAATTATATTTTATATTGAAACATTTTTGTACAAACTTGTGTTATATAATTTTAATCAGTTTGATAGCATGCATTTTTTATGATATTATATTATTAAAATTTTATTTGCATTAAGTAAATGTACCACAAAAATTTTGTTGAGTGCAACATGTAAATCAGTCATTGATTCGTTACTAATATCAAAACCTAACAAAAACATCTCTCGTTATTTTATTTATCGATTATACTGTAGATTACCATTACCATTGCTAAACAAGATATTTTGTATACATTATGTGTTTTAAAAAGTGCCTCAATTTAATGGACATATATTAATGTATTTCAGTTTTTGTATTTGTATAATGTGAATAACAACAAAAGTTATTAACAGTGGAAGTTATGTAACCGATGCTTGATTTTTGGTGTTCAGATGATATTTTAATTAAAATAATATTTGTGCCATGTTTCATTGGAAATTAATTAATTATTAGACTACTGGATATAAATTAAGGTCTAATTTTCAACATTTTAATCAATTCCTCTGAATGAATGAATAAGTAGTGTTTTGTTTTACATGATATTTTATAATTTGCATCGATATTATATAATAAACATCTGCAATAGTATAGTTATTTATTCATTCAAAAATGTAGAATTCATTTTTATTTAAGTTTATTACTGTTTTTAATTTTCGAGAAAAGAAAAATAATAATTTATTCATAATGAATATACTAATCCAAGCGTTTTTTAAAGCTGTTTTCGGAAGCGAAAATAATTCATTACTCCCAAGCTATTATTTGAATATGCTAATTAAAGTATCTTTAGTAATTATACAAATATTTGCGAAAATTCTTTTGGTCCAAGTTTTGTAGGTTTTTGCAAAAATGATTATGGAAACATTATTAATTTTGTCGCTCAGATGTTCTGGCATTATTCTTACCATGTTCTTCGCTATACTACAAGAGTATAATCTTATAATCTCGACATGGGTACCCAGAGATTCTTACTCACACTGTTATTTTTTTATTACGACATACACCTAGAATCAAAATTTAAAAGATATAAGTTTAAAGATAATAGTTTTATTGAAAATTTAGATCTTCTTTAATCATCCTCATAACCAGCAGTTTGGCATATTATCGTAATAATAATTTACAATAGTTTGAAAAGATTTATAAAGAGTTATCGAATCGTGCAATAATAATGCTAGCATGTTGTTTTATTTGAGTTTGAAAGCTTCGAATTTGGATATTGTAGAAGTTGGTCGTCAGTGGTGCAATGTTGCGTCAAATCATGAACATTCGGGACAGACAAATAAACGTAGAGCAGCGATTTGGCTGCCATTTATAGCCTGGGTGAAACAATCAATGTAACCGCAACAGTGTTATGCTGCTTTGGACCATTAATGTAATTTGCACTTTTGGCTCGCTTTTGGCTCACACCCCAGGGTTATCGTATCGCACTCTGAGGATGATATTTCACAAGTGCACGTTGTAAAGTCAGGAAGGGAGAAGGCGGGAGTGCGCAAAAGCGCCGCTCGATCATCTAAATAATCTCGAGGGAATTATTTTGGAACGCGGGCAGCCGAGCGAGCGGCCGATGTAAGTCCGAAGGACAAGTTTAATTCAGTTTGAGATAAATTGCAATCGATCATGAACATTTTGAATAATAAACTTTCCGTCTAAAACAATGCGGTGGATTAGAAGATTTTACAGCGCATTAAATTCAAACTGCGAACTTATGCGATACTCGTAAACGGCAACGTTAATCGCAATTTTATATCGAATAAACGGGCAAACTTGGCTCTCCGTCCCGCGAAAGCCGTAAAAAGCTCATCGCGAACAAAAGAGTCGTCGTAACGCGGCAAAAATCGAGTCGTGCCGCAAAAAGGAAAAAAAGAAGGAGAAGCCTATACGTAAGAAGAATTTATTGGCAGCGTCCGGCGAGCAGGTGAGCAGCGCCGAGGATTGAAAGGAAGGGCGCGCGCGCGCAAAAGCCGAAGCCGTGCGCCCCGAGCGAGCTTAATCCCCCCCGGGCAGAAAAAAGAAGCAATTTGAAGGAATAATTCGGTGGAGCGGCGCCGTCGGACGGACGCATAGGAGGCGCAGCGAACCAGGTCAAAGCTCGGGGGCGTTAAATTAAAATCCTCGGGGCGGCCTATAAGGGAGGAGGCGAGGGCGCGCCCGCGCGTGGCTCGCTTCTAAAGCCCGGGGCGAATCGGCCGGGGCCTTTTTATCGCGTTAAATCGCTCGCTCATCGGATTAGTCGCGCGGCCCGCCGGCCTTTTAACGCGGCAAATTGGGTTAACCGTCCTCGTAAAAATCGCCGCCCCGGGGCTAATGAGGGCCCGCGCGGGGGTTTATATCGAGCGGCAAATGATGCCGCGCGGCGAATGGCCGCGTGTGCGGGGAGAAGAACGCCTCCCGGAGCCGGCTCGCCTGCTCCATTGGCCAAGTCCTTCCGCAAGAGCTTCCAATGGGGGGGGGGGGGGGAGCGCCGCGGAGGGCCGAGCCCATGATCGCGCGGCCCTCGGCGCTAATCAAGGCAACTGCCGAACTCGTACGCACCGGGGGGGCCGGAGACTTCCGATTGCGGCCGCAATTAGGGGCAGCCGCGCGGCGGTTTGCGTCCTGGGACAGCCCCGTGGCTTTGGGTCGATCGGCCGATTACGTGGAAATCTCGAAAGAATATTATTTCCTTGGACTTTCCGCGAGTTGCGTGCCGCGCTTAATTGCACTCGGCCGCTGAATTGCTACCTCCAGGGCTCCGAAGTGGAAAACAAAAGCGCTCCCTTGACCTTGTTAATTGGTTTATCATTTTGCAGACGCGCAACGTGCAATGCTCGAAACGGCGCCGAGCCGCGGAAAATTGTTCCTTTATAAAGATAAGTATACGCGGCGCATCCACGCTTTGTCGTACACGTCCCGCATAATAGGAGAGCCTCTTGAAAGTGCGCGGCGATATCGACATAGCGATCTACGATGCGCCGATGCTCGATAATACCCGCCATTCCGAGTACTCGCTTTGCATTTAAGACTCGGGCACAAATCAAGTTAAAGGCCGCGGAATGATCCTTTGCCAGGGAATTTAAGGTCCATTTGGCTGGGCGGCCCCACAACCCTCCTTGGGGAGTACAATAACGCGCGCATATCGCCCGGGCGGCTGCGAGGCTGATCCCGCACCAGACCCGGGAAGAGTCGGTTCGGGCCGCGTCGAAGGGGGGATCGGGCAGGCGTCGCTCCCCCCGGAGGCTGGGCTCCGCGAGGCCTCGCTAATCGGCCCGGGCCGCGCGATAACCGCCGCCCGCGGGCCGGCCGATAAGGTTTCGTCCGGCGGCGCGAGGTCGGGGCGGGGGTGGGGTGGGGTGGGCGGGCGGTGGGGGCTGCGGCGGTGGCGGCGGGCCGCGCAGCCGCCGGAGCGCCCAGTCGAGAGCCGAGGGTCCGCGCGGGCGCACCGAGGAGCCGCTGCAGCCGAGTCCTCCGCACCCGCCGCCCGGGCCATGGGGCGCGCGCGCGCTGCGCCGGAGCACGTGAGTGAGTGCCTCGGGGGCCGAGGGACCCGCGGCCCGGTCGCACGCCGATCGGCTCCGGGGCCAATCGATGCGCTCCCGCCGGCGCCCGCTCGCCCGGTCACCTGCCCGCTATCCGCCTCCCGCCCCGGGGAATAGACTTTCCCCGCCCACACGTGCCGCGCGCCCTCCCGCCAGTTCGCGCCCCGGCCCCCTGTGCCGGACCAACCTTTTTCTACCTGTTGAGGAAACCCTGCCCCCTGTCTCTTCGGATTTCGCGTTGTTCCCCCGCGAGGTCATTGCGAGTGCGCTTCCGTGCGGGTGGAGTCTACTCTGCCGCTCGGTGATCGTTGTCGAGGCAGTAGTGGGGCCGGTTGCAGTGGACTGCCAGTTTGAAAGTTAAGCCTGCGCTACTACCTGTACGCCTTATGTATGGATTTTGAATGATTCGAAGAAATTGTTGGTAAACCCTATCTCTTTTGCAAGAAAATAAATAATTCAGCTGTCCTACAAAACTGGTTAAAAACGCGCAACCAAGGGAACGTGCTAAATTGCTACTTTGAAAGTAAAAATCGTGTTTCAAAGAGTACGTTTTTTTTCCTTTTTCCTTGGCTCGTACATTATCCGGTTGCTTACGGCTTTCAGTGTGATTTTTTAATAACTTTTTGCAGTTTATTCTTGCGCATTCAACTAACAAAATACATATTTGGGCTAAAACTTTGGATTTTTACTTATGTGTAAGCGAATCGCCGCCATAAGTCTCTCACGCGCTAGTTTTCCCTGTTTTTTCGTCGTACTGCACAATAACGCGGTGAAAATTGGAGAGATTTATGAATGGAGAGCCTCGAAGCACGCGGGGGAAAAACGTCCCCGGCGATTTTCGGCGGGTGCAAATGGTATTATCGCGGGTAGAGCTTGAGGCGCGTCAGGTCGCGGCCCCTTGGCAGTTACTCGTGTCGGCGCTTTAATCTTCAGCAGCAGATAGCTCGAAACAAAGCGCGAGTACTCGAGGCGCGGAATTTTCGGGGCATATACATCGGCGCAGCGGGGAGCAGTTAGCCGAGCGGCCCGAGCGAGAAAGTTAGCGGGGCTCCGAGGCGGGCTGCAACGGGCGCGCTTAGCGCCCTTCGGCACCGGGGCCGATAATCGGGGCAGGGTGGGAGGGGCAGCGCGTCGTCGCGGCTTTTTCCCGCGCGCATAACCCACTTGGGCGGCCTTGGGCGCAGGCAAAGGACGGCAAGGACGCGGAGATTTGCATCGACGCGAGGCTCGCCGGGGCGAAGATTGGGCGGTTGACGTCAAGGCTCGCGCGGGGCCGCGGGCCTCTGCCCCATGCCGGGGCGCAAAGGACGGCCCGTCCCCCGGGGTGTGCAGCGCCTCTAACGTCGCGGCCGCGTGCACGTATCGAGCGCGATAATTCCGCGCGCGATCAAAATTAATAAGCCCCAGGCAGCTTAGCCAGCCCGGGGTCTACGTGCGCGCGTTGCATGGAAATAAATTAGCTCGATACGCGCGAGGGCCGCGAGGAAAGCCGACTCACCTCGCCCGGGGAGCTTTCAAAGTTTACGCCGCGAGGTGCAGCCCCCGCGCATATAGAAACTATAGGTGTATATATCCGCGCTCGCCGCGCGCTTTTTACGACGTTCGCTTTTTTTTTTTGTTTTCGCGACGTCGCGCGCCGCTCGCGGGATGTTTCCATGAAGTATTTTTGTACCTGTATACTCCTCAATGGAAAATGCTAATATTTCTCTTTCTTTTCCCCCCCGGCTGCGCGACATAGACTCGGAGCGGCGTAACGGCACCGCGGCCGCTCCGCCTAAGCGCCATATCCTCCAAACAAACGGATAAAATTCATTAGTCCCGCGAACAATAGACGTCGGCGCGCTATTGTAATTCCGGCATATTGATGGCCGCGCGCGCGGCTGTGTTTCTTTCCTCAGGATCGCTTTGCGCGCCGGACGGCGCAATTAAACTCGGCTCTACCGTAGCCGCGCGGGCGATTGATCGGCGAGCCGCCTCCAAGCCGTCACTCCCTCGAGGACGCGGCCGCCCCGGGGACGCGTATCTCCCGATAAGCGGTCAGCCGCCCAGTGTCCCGGCGGCGTCCTCCGGAAGCCGCAAGTGATAATTACGCGGCGACATCGGCCGGCCCGTTAATTGGATGCCGAGCGGCCGCTGGATCCGCGCCGATTCGGGCCTCCGCCCGCCTTTTTCCCCGCGGATCGATTTGCATGGATAATCGGCCGGCGGCCTTGTCCGATGATCGACTGGCTTCGATACGAGGGATCGATTGGGCCGCGCGAGGCCTGACCCGTCTTCGCCCGCGGACTCGCCTCCACCCAGAATAACCGTCTTTCCTTTTTCTTCCGCGGCTCGATGATTTCGCGGCTGTTGTGTCTCCGACTCTCGCCGCGAGGGTATTTTTAGGCCTTTTCCCCAGCGAAGAGAAGGATAGCAAAAAATGCGAGCGAGTCTGCAGCGTCGCGCGAGCGTTTTTAATCTGCATACTTCGCGGCGGTGCAAGATTGCTTGAAGGAACGCTCGGGCTTATATACATGTGTGCGCCTTGCGCGAATAAGCCCGGGTAAAAAGAGTCTGCGAGCTCCGAGTGGAGAATACATTGAACCGGAGGAACGGATTCTTAAACGGAAAGCCGGGTCTTTTCTTTTAGCGCTCTATTTGTTAACTAGCCGCTCTTCGGCAGCGCTTGACCAAGCACCGGTCCTTCGGCGGATCGATAGCTGGTTATCTCGTGGAAAGTAAAAGCAAACTGGCCGCACTCTGGCGAGTCGCATTAGCCTCTCGCACTTGGCAGAATGGCCTCCGGGAGACAATAGGCGCGCGGGCGCGGAAAAACAATTTGCTTAAAAGACTGGGAACGTCCGCGAGGCCGCGATTCGAGGGCATTATGGGCGAGACGGCGATCGGCGAACCCGCGGCAGAGAGTGCGACGCTCGGCCGGACGCCTCGGAGAATCGAAGAGTAAACAGCGCTCGAAATAGGGAGCCGAGGGCCGGCTGCTGGGGCACCGGCCCGCCGAGATTAGCCCCGGCGGCCTTGACTTTGGTCCGCGGGGGGGCGCGCGAGGAGCCGGGCGCCGAGCGCTCCGGGTCGGCCGGCCGATCGAGCGGCCGCGCGCGGCCCTCGCGTGCGCCCGAGATCCGCGGGCCCGATCGCCCGGGCGATAGGCCGGCTCGTGACGCCCGCGCGTATCGGGAGCTCCATCGGCGCGGGACTCGCGTGCCGGCTGTCGCGCCGATCCGCGGGCGCGCGCACCTGGGGATCGATGCCCCGGGCTCCCGAGCCGCCGGTCCCGCTGACCCACTTGCCCGCGGATCGACAGGTCGCCGGCGCGCGGGGCCGCCGCAGGGAAGAAGGGGGGAATCGGCCTCGGGCGCGCCCCGGCCGACCGGCCCTGAGCCCCCCCCCCGAACTGGGTTACCGCGCTGCCATGGCGCCCGAGGCCTCGTCCTCGCGCACCCCGCGGCCACGCATCGATTCGGGCGCCGGTGCCCTTCCGCCCGGGGCGGCCCCTCCCGCCGGCTCTCGGCCGGCCACCTGACCTCGGCCGGCTGCTCGGCCCGCTCTCTTGACCCGCCGCGCCGCGGTTACAAGTCGCGCGCCCGGACTCCTTCGCCGGAGAAGCCGCGGGCAGAAGCCGGGATCGATCCCGCGCGCCCGCCCCTTCCGCCCGCCCCGGCTCTCGGTCCCCCTGCGGCTAAAACCGCCCGGAAGCTTTTTTCCCGATGGGAATCACGCGATCGGGCCCTCTATCGCCTCTCGCGCCTCCTGCTAAACCTAATGGCCCCCGCCCTCCACCCGCTTTCCCTTCTTTCTTTTATCCGCGAGCAAACGGATCCCAGTGCTTTGCCTCGCCCGCTCGTGTAACCGACTCTTTGCGCGACGAGCGATGGCCGCCCCGCGAACGCGCGCCTCCCAGTGTCCGGCAAAAAAGCCAGCGTTGCCAGTTTATCATTCGAAAATTCAATAATCTATTCGAGCTCTCGAGAAACATTTGTGCGTCAAACTCGCTCGTTTTACAACCAAGCTGGATTTCTGAGAAGCTTTTACGTTTTCGAAACTCGAGTAATGGCTACACAGTATTACACTAAATGCTCTTAAACAAAGGTGCATCCGCTGGCACTCGGTCCGACCAAAGTATAAAGTTACTCGGCCGAAAACTTGCGTCCTCTTCTGTAACAGAAGGTATACATATGAAAATATACATATTCATGCAAATTTCTTTTCTTTAATCTGACCATTAGATAACTCCAGAGATACCAATGCACGACAGTTGATCGAATACGAAATAAAATTGGGATCCTTTTCATCATGAACTGGAAGTGTGCAAAGAGAGATGCGTGATCCGTGTAATTGACTGTGCGAACGATTTGACAGACGGTTTCCCGAGAGGCGCCTCTACCTCCTGCGCGTAGCTGATTGAAATCGTTTTAACAGGGTTGCTTAACAATTAAAACCTTGAAAGGGTTGGGAGTCCCCGGAGTGAAGAAACCAAACTTAGAGCATGACCAAGTAGTACACTGTAACAGCCTGACAGAAAGATACCCTAACAATGCCTGACAAAACGCTGGAGAGTCGCTATGGACCGAGGGAGAACGATATCTTTAGCGAGGAGATCAATTCCATCGGTATGACGGTGCGACCCAGTGGTAGTGCCTCTTCCGGTAAGTTTTCGCGACATCTTACAAAGTTTTTGCTTTTCATCACAGCCCTTAGAAATATCATTCATTTACAATTAGATGAGACTCGTTAGTTCGTACCTATATAAAGCACTGCATTTGTTAAGCCCTCTGTATACAATACGTAAAAAGTACTTTGCGTGACAATGCGCATAAAAATCAGAATACGTCCGATCAATTTCGAGCAGCTCGTGCGGCCGGGCTAATATAAAAATCGTAAAAATGTACTTCTCGTACAAGCCTTCGATTGCCAACGGGAAAACCGAGTTATGCAGATGTTCCTTGTGTTACGACGATTCTTTATTCGCATTGCAAGATGTTTCGAAAATTTTTATATCGACCTAACAAATTTGCTTTACCTTGGTTCGTGCGCGACGAATGTATTTTATCTTCATCCCGAGCGACAATCCCCGGATTGCAAAGCACAGAAAATTACTTTCCCTTGGCTCGTTTCGTTTGTCCCTCATTTCCTTCAGAGGAACTTAATAAAAGACTCCCCTGAAAGCTAAAGACTCGCGATAATAGCGTGAGGGGCGAAATCTAACGAGTGTCCTATTATTATTATTATATTAGGCATTATTCGATGAGCAGAGAATCGAGTTTCCGAGCGTTGTCGCATCTAACGAGCAGTACACAATTGCTTCTTCGGACGACACTCAACATTTGAATAGTCCTTCGGAACAAAGCATCCGAGTGAATGGTTGTAACGTGACACGACGCAATCTGCCTTTAATGAGCCTCGAGTGATTCTAATTACTTGGAGACAAACACCTCGCGGCCGTATAATTGATAAATAAAACGCATCGCCAACGTCGATGACGATTAAGACAATTCTCCGGTCGACTCTGCTCCAGTTTGAACGTTGGAACTAGATTTTGCGCATCGCTTTATTGTTACTCAGCAATTCATTCGGGATTACACGTAGTTTTCAGCACTACTTAACCGCGAGTAAAATCTGGCCGTGTACATAACTGATGCATGCAGGGTTTTAATTGAAACGCGAACGGCGAGCCGCGGTAATGAGTTAAAATTAAACATTTTCATTGCAGGGCTGCTGTCTCTTTCACTTGATTATTACAGGCTCGTGATTGCAACTGTTGCGGCAGGGAAATTTAATGAAAAGCCGTCTGTTTACAGAGCGCCCGGGGATCCGGAGGCGGCCGCGCACATCGGCCGAACAATTTGAAAGAGTGGCCGGACCCTAATGACCGTCATGCGCATTAATAAATTGTCACTGGGGGGGTGGTAGGTTGCAGTCCCGCAGGTGCAGTCTTGGGAAAAAGTCCATCAAGCCGGAGCGGAGCTGCCCGGGGCGAGGGTCGGAGGGCCCCGGCTAATTTGGCCAAAAATCGCCCCTCAAAGATTCATGCCCGCGCTAATGCCCCTGAAATATTCGAGGGGGCCGCGCGCACCCCCGGCACACCGGGCTTAATAATTCCAGGGGGCGACGGGGGCCGTCTTCCGGCGTCCTTCGGCGCCCGGGCCGCAGCTGAACCTCCGGGCGCGTACCAGCCGAGTGACCGAGCGACCTCTGCTCCACAGGCATCTCCAGCTTGGCGAGCTGCGGCGAGATCCCCGAGTTGGCGGAGCTGCCGCCTGGCGACGAGGCGCGCCTCTACCGGGCCTCGCGGCTCCTCCAGCAGCGGCTCATCCTGCGCCAGTGGCTCGCCGACCACGGCCTCCACAACCACTACCAGAGGTGAGGATTAGCCTTTGTCCGCCCTTCGCCGAAGGCTCTTTCCGCCCGGGGCTTTGTCCTCCTTTCTTTTTTGCTCCGCCAACGCGTCCTCGGCTGAAAATTGCGCCAGCCGCCTGGATGCGATTGTCGGGGGATATCGGGCGCGGCCGTGTATCTGCGCGTTATGGCATCATCGGGAGGGGGGCTCGCGATTACGGGGCCGCCTAATCGCGTATATACTCGCGATCGACTCGGTTGCCCGCGCGCGCGAAACGAGGCGCTCGCTTATACGGCGCGCCTATAAAGCCAGCGGCGCGTCAAACGCAGGCTCATCGATTCGGCTGCGGCCCGGGCTCCCCCGCGGCGCGCCCCCACGACCGCCGAGGATCACCTAACCGCCTCCTCCACAGGGTCATGCAGATGGGGGTCGCCTCCCTCGAGGACGTCTACTGGGTCGAGGACAACGCCGCGAGGACGACCCTCGGCAAGGACCTGGCCAGATGGACCCAGGCGCGGGAGACCCTGCCGCTCTCCCAGGAGGACCTCGAGGCCCTCAAGTCCGACCTGTGGAGCTCCGTCGTGAAGAACAGCCAGCACCAGGACGCCTGGACCTGGGGTCAGTCCTCCTCCACTTGGCGCCTCTTAGTCTTACCCTTAAGCCGCGACGAGTTTTCTTTGCGTTTCTTCTTTGCTTTCTTCCCTATAGTGCTTTCAAAGTATGTTCGAGTGCGGCTTATCAACCATTCCGTTTCACTTGAAAGCCGCGAAACTTTCTTCTCGCGGAAGGAAGGCTTGAGCACTTGAAATTTACTTTTCTTCGACCTAATTAGTCTTTGGAAATATATTGACGCTCTGATTGCAGTTTGTGCTTGGAAACAATTGAGTGCGATGACTTACTTAGTTTAAAACGCAGACCAGCTCCAAGATCGATCTTGATACAAATTTCCACAGTCGAGTTATAATACTTGTAATTGGCATTGCGTGGCGGGATCTGAAATCCAGCGGCAGAAACGCGATTCCATCTACACGGCTTAATTCACGCCTTCGTTTGTACGGTTATTTGTACGCCCGGAACTTTGAGCCACGCGCATTAGAGGAACGCGCGAGCTTTGTTATTGGCCCGCTGGCCCCGCGGTGGCCCTGGCTAAAGCAGGGCACCCAGAAGGAGCGCGGCCAAGGTATAACGGGACCCTCTTGGGCTTGCAGGCGGAATGCTGGTGGTCTCGGTGTCCGTGGCGGGCCTCGTCACCCTGGCGGCGATGACGCAACCAGCCCTCGCCCCCGAGGCCAAGCACTCGCTCCTCCAGTACGTCACCGGCAAGTACCTACTGCCGAGCAACTGCCGCGTGAACTTCGAGTGGGAGGAGCCCCAACTCGTCGGCGAGACCATGACGTTTAACGTTAAGGTGACTGCACGCTCGAAGCGCCCCTAGACATGATCCGCGCCCGGCCGAGTGCGCACGTGCGCGGGCCCGACCCTAATACGCCGGCCTGCAGGTCACCGACTCGAGAACTCTGCATCTGGGCGCCCGCCCAATGCCCAGTTGCACGATGTCCTGATTAATTGCCTTGTCCTTTGGTAAAGGCCCTTTTTGACGCGGCCTGGAAAGCCGCAGTCCACTCCCCCCCTTCGACAAATAACTTTTCACATTGCATGCAGCCGCGCCCGCGGGCCCAGTAAAGGCCAAACTTGCTCGAGTTTAACGAACCGTAATTTCGTCCGATTGTTCCAGTTCTATCAGAGGAACGGCCAACCATATCCAATTTGCGACAAAGATAATCTGATTGTTGAAGTGACTGAAGGCACTCGAAGAGTGGCGACTTTTATAGAGTTAGGCGGAACCGACCCCTTGGCAGCCAACACGGCGGTTGTCAAGTTCACAGTACGGCACGCTGGCCAGTACAGAATCGCCGTGCTCATTGGATCATGTCACGTTCATGGAAGTCCCTTTTTGAAGAACTTCCTGCCTGGTAAAAATTCTACAATTCTCTTCCGCGCTCACCGCGTATTTTGCTATGCGAGCTTGGTTTGCATATTCATTTACACGTATCAGATAAGCCTAGTTTTATTCATAACTCATTATACGGTTGTATGTTAATTATTTCATTTTTTTATCAAAGCGACGCCTTTAAATTATCGCAATTTATGAAACTATGGTCCTCGTTTATATTTCTCGTGAGATGCAAAATCGTATTCATTGGTGTTGAATTTTGATTGTCCAGGGCCTCCGGATCCGAATAAAACGGTCTTTGTTCGACACAGTTCAACCATCGTTTGTACAGCTGGAATAGCCCATTCGATGATGATCGAACCTCGAGATGAATATGACAATCTCTGTCTTTTTGGAATCAATGATGAACCAGTTCAAGGATACAATGTAAATATAACTCAGGTAAGCTTAAAGAGGCTATTCAATATTAACTAAAGCTTATAATTTATACATACTACGTGTTTATACAAAATAATTACTATTTTAATGTTTGATATATTTGTATGATTGTATCACAGATTGGTAGTTCAAGTGGAGAATCGTCCCAAGTAGAATGTAGCACAAATTTAGAATACGATAGTCCTAATCAGGGAATTCGCTTAAAAGTTAGTATAACCAAGGGTGGCTGTTATCACGCAACTGTTACTCTTTTCGGGCACCAACTTCACAATGGAGACTTTGATATCATAGTACTAGAAAGTAAGCCAATTTTTTTAATTTCTCTACTAGTAGTTTATTCGTTCAATTTCGAGAGTCGTTAAATATTCGCATTTCGTTTCAAATAGCTGTCTATTGGTTAAAATAACTCACCGTTTAATCATCTTCATAAACAATTCTTTTTTAATTTAAGGCGCAGTCGCTAGAGCTGTTCATAGTAATGTTGCATCAAAGGATCCGGATATATGTTATGCAGCCAAAATTCTTGGTATGCAAGGAGAGAAGTTTTCCAAGCCAAAAAAAGTATTTTGTTTCATTTCACCTAAACAGTTAACGATTATAGAATATTTGCTAAAATTTATTCCGAAACGATTAGTTACATTTAGACTTTGTCCATCAACTAAGGTGATTTGAGAATAAAATTATGCAGTATTAAAAATTTATAATTTTAAATAAAAAATTATTAACCTTTCCAGTTTCATTTCGATAGTACAAATAATAAACATGAAGGTTACGATTCTTTTACAATTGATGATGGATGCCAGCCTCCTGTCGAATTAATATCTCAATATCGCGAAATTATAGCAGCTACTTTCACACTATTTCTTCTTAAAAATATTGGTGGTAGTGAGACTTTTGCTGACAAGCAAGACTTCTTTTACCACGAAGTAAGAAAGCATCACCAAAAACATTATCATGAAAAATTATCAATGAAAGTTCAACGCGATAAACTATTAGAATCGGTAAATAATTAATTTATTAGTATTATGTAAATCTATATCTTAAAATGGCTGATGATTATTATACAATTTATCATTTTCAGTCAATGAAAGCCACAAAAGGATTTTCTGTAAGCGATTGGTGTAGAAATTTTGAAATAACGTTTCAAGGGGAACAAGGTAATAGTCTAATTTGAAATTGAGATTATTCTTATTGTAAAACTTCAAGTATATTAATATTTTTTATGACTTTTAGGTGTTGATTGGGGTGGAGTTCGGAGAGAGTGGTTTGAACTAATATGCGCTTCTCTTTTTGACCCTGGGAATCAACTTTTCGAATCTTTTAGGGATTCCCAGCAAGCCTTAGTACATCCAAATAGTAAAAGACCTGCAGAGCTAAAGTTAAAGCATTATGAATTCGCAGGAAGAATAATAGGAAAGTGTCTCTATGAATCTGCTCTAGGGGGATCTTATCGACAGCTCGTACGTGCTAGGTTTACCCGATCTTTCTTAGCTCAAATAATCGGCCTTAGAGTACATTATAAGTATTTCGAACAAGATGATCCTGATTTGTACTTAAGTAAGGTGAAATACATTCTCGAAAATGATGTCGAAGAAATGGAATTATACTTCGTTGAAGAAGAATACGATAAAGATGGTCAATTAATAAAAGTAAGCATAATGTATCAAAAGAATGGCTAAAATTTATTTAATACTAATATTTTTAATTTAGCTTGCAGAACTAATTCCAGGCGGTAGTAAAGTTCGTGTAACAAATGACTTAAAACTTCGATATTTAGATGCCTTAGCTCAACATAGGCTAGCCAGTTCCATTCGCAGTGAAGTTGATCACTTTTTAAGGGGATTAAACGAGCTTATTCCAGATAACCTTCTTGGAATATTTGATGAAAATGAACTTGAGGTAAATATCTGTTTTCAGTGATAATTCATTTGAAGCAGTCTTTTAGTAGTTTCTTTTAATAATTAAACTTCATTCTTTTAGCTACTACTTTGTGGAACTGGAGAATATAGCGTAACAGATCTTCGAGCTCATCATATAGCTAATGGTAGCTCACCTGAGTTCCTAAGAGTTCTCGACTGGTTTTGGACTGCAGTGAGTAATTTTACCCAAGAGGAGATGGCACGCCTTTTACAATTTACAACTGGCTGCTCGCAACTTCCTCCTGGTGGGTTTCAGCAACTTACACCTCGTTTTCAAATTACTGCTGCACCTACTTTTGAAAATCTTCCAACAGCTCACACTTGGTACGTCAATAATAATTTTTTCCGGGATAAACTCATTCAGGTTTTGTTAATATTAAATTAAAAATTTTGCAGCTTTAACCAATTGTGTTTACCTGACTACGAATGTTACGATCATTTTGAAAAAGCACTTCTTTTGGCTATCAGTGAAGGAACAGAAGGTTTTGGAATGATATAACAACATAATGAATATTAAAATGAGTATCTCATAGTTGAAACTACTAGCCCAGATGTTGCAGACGTCGATTACAGGCGACTGTTTTTCTTCACTCGCTATACACTTGAACGCGAATTACTGGTCCTAGTCATCTAGTACTTCTGATATAGAAAAATTGCAGAAAAATGAATCCTAATCTTTTTTTATACGGCAAATAATAATATCTGGTTTTGATAATGATATAAGCATTGGATTCGCAAAGAAAATTATTCTTTTCTTTTAAAACTTACAGGCTGAAATAATCAATACGATTACGAAATATATTTCGTAGATAATACACCTAACTAAATGTTTTTTAATAGTTACAAACACATTTTTGCAACCTGCATAATTCCAGAACCATATAAAAAAATTATTTTGTAACTTTCTTCTTATCTATTTTTCTTTTAGATCTTATTCAGGATATAATTAATCTTTAATATGGCATATTTTGAAATTGTACCTTATGTGAGATTTTTTAAAACATCAATTCATTTGTTCACATTTTCTGCATTTCGTTTATTATTATGTATATTTCTATTTTTTTTATTGTTTTACGACAAATGACAAGTAAAATCTTATTTTGTATTAATAATGCGCTTTAAAAATTGTAGTTCCAATATTGTTAAATGTTCATAAAGTGTGTATGTATTACATCCTTTTTATATTTATTAAGCTCCTGTCGCTTACGGATTGTCATAAATAAAAATAAAATAAAAAATAACTCAAGCGCAGTAGTATGTGATGAAAATCAGCGAAATGCATATGTAGACGGACATTGTGTACATTACATGTATGCCGTTCATAAGATACTAAACATGTACATCCAACATGAAAAATTATAAAATAATGATTGGGCAAAATCAAAACAAGTGTTAATTTATTTGTTGATAAAATATATATTTTTTCTTCAATTGTTATATTAGATCCAGTTATCTAAGTTTGTTTGATTGAGCTCTTAATAAAATAAGTCATAGAATGACTTGTTAAATAGATAAAAAAATATATATCAAAATAAGTATTATATAATAGATATAAATAGTATTCATTCTCTATTAAATTTAATGTTAAAGCAGACTTGTTTCAATGTTCCGACTTACTTAACATTTAATTGTTTGTCACTAAACGGCCCAATTTACGTCGACATTATACACTTTTAATTTGTTACACTATAACAAACTATCTTATTAGAAATTTTTAAATGCTGTTACTGCTTAGAATTGTTTAAATCATTCCCAATGATTTTTCTATTGCAAAAAAATTTGTATACTAAAAAAATTGTTTTAATAAAATCTTCTAAACTGAAAATTAAGTTAAATACTTATTAATTTTATTCGCAAAACCTACTATTGCCAAACCAGAAGGTAGTAGATTACTTATAAGATCAGAGGGTTGCCAGTTGAAAGAAGTGATAGCGTGCGAAGAATTATTTGTGGAGTCCTAACGATCGATCCGGCTAATTGTAACATCTTGCTGCTCCAGTCATGTTTGTCAGATGCGCGTAGTAATTGATCTCGGAGACAGTTCAATTCTAATCTAAATTTAAATTCAAAACGAATGTCGGTATTTTATTACATAATATTAATTTTATTTCGATATCGATGTTTCTATCGTACGTGTATATCAATGTTTTTTCAAGTTATAAATCAACGATTAATCGAGCGATTAATACGGTTATGACGTGATATTATACGGTTATAATACATGTCACTGTCTTTTTCCGATAAAAAATTGGAAATAATCGACTTAAACTAGCGCCAACAAGACACGTATACGAAGGTAAAGAAAAGTCTTACGTTTGAGCCTTGTAAGCAGTCTCAATAGATTTAATCTTAGCCTCTTGAGAGTAGAGCTGCAACTGGAAGGCGGCAGTCTGCAGGTCGACGCCCTTCTTAACTTCCTCGCTGTAGAGCAGACTATCCTCCGCAGACTTGATCCTGGACTCGAGGAGTCTCAGCTTGTTCTCCAGATCGGCTTTCTCGTCCTCCTTCACTTGCACCAAGCTGCTCGAGAAGACAAGTGTGTCATGGCATTATCCCCGAGACTCAGACTTGTTAGCTAGTTCGGCGCGTACCTCAAAGCTCGCTCAACCTCCTGGTGCAGCAAGCCGTTCTTGCCGATCTGCTCGGCCAGCTTGTTCGAGATATCGAGGAGCTTGAGCTCAGCCTGCTGGGCGCGTTCCTCCTGGTTCTCCGCTTGACTCCTGGCCTTGGATATCTGCGAGCCGGCGAACCGATCGGTCGGGGAGTCCCCGGGGGTCGTGCCCGCCCCGCGGTGTATTATGTGACATTGAGTCAGCCGCGTGGGTGAGTCAGGCCGCGAGAGAGAGAGAGAGCTCGCGAGGGCTTATTCACGCGGTCCGCGAAGGGGCGGCCCCCAGAGTTCCCCCCTTTCGACTCCTCCTCCCGCGACCCATCCCTGGGGGTATCTTCGGGCACGCAAAGCTCACGGTGCTTTGTCCCTCAATTCTTTGTAGCGGCGCGCGGTCACCGATAGCGCCATAACGGCCCTGTTTTCTCACCTCGACCGGCGTTTTATGTTACAGGATGATGTTTGTTTGCGAGGTACGCAGAAGAGAAAAACATCGACACCGACACTGTATCTGCGCATATAGTATTTTTTTTTCGAGCTACCGATAGCACTCGCCAAAATCAAATCATTGATAAATGAACGCCGATTCGAATGAGTTCGAAATATCACACTTTACGATCAGTGGAAAGCACTCGATATCAGTGAAAAGCATTAACATACGGGATAGTGCAGCTGCACTGATTTCTACCCGTGCTGATTCAGTCGTGCCGACTCGATTGCGGGGAGCAGGCATTGTTCGAAAAGCATGTTACCGCGCTTCTTACGCGGTAATCGGCCCCGGGAGGGCCGAAATTAGGAGGGGCTGCTTCCGCGTAAGAGGCGGCGCTGAGTCACCGGGAGATTTCGCGAAAAGCCGCGGAGGCTGGCTGTGGCCCCTGGGCTCCGCCCGCGGCTGACTCATCCCTCCCCAGTGGGGCTGGGGGCGCGTGGCGCATTGCGGCACAAAGTTACTTCGTCGAAGAGCTCGATGTTCTCGACCCGGAGGGCGTCCAGCTTGATCTGGTCCTTGCTCAGCTGGACCTGGAGGCTCTCCTCGCGCTCCTGCAGGAGCCGCACGAGCTCCTCGAGGCGCTCTTTCTCCGCCAGCTGCCGGTCGACGGTGCCGCGCAGCTCCTCCTCCGCCTTGGCCGCGGCGTCCAGGGCCTGGAAGCAGGAGAGCTTGGTCTTTGCGCCCCGGTCCTCCCTTCCCCCGAGGTGATGTCACCCTGGCCGGAGCGCCCCGCGGCCCGTCCAATTCCGTCATGGGGAGCCGGCCGAGCAATTTGAGCGCGCGGCCGCTCGTCTTTTGCCCGGCCGCGCGGGGCTCCCGGGGATCGATCGGGCGCAGGGGCGCTCGCCCCGGGCGGACAAAGCCCTTTATCCCAGGGGCCGGCGGGGATTACCCGCTCGTGGTCGGCGATGTCGCTCCGGGCCTTCTCGAAGGCCGCGGTGACCTTGGCCAGCCGGGCCGACTCGTTGCGGTAGAGGTTCAGGACGCACTTGAGCTCGCGGCCGACCTTGTCCAGGTCCTGCTGGATGCTGGCGGCCTCGAGGCGCTTGCGACGCCAGGCGCGGATCGCCAGGCCGAGGCAGATGATGCTGGGGAAGACGGCCAGGCTCGTGACCTCCGACTCGTCGGCCCGCGCGGAGGCCCAGCCGCTGTCGTAGCTCAGGCCCTGGCGCAGCTCGGCGCCCTCGAGGTCCAGCAGGGGGATGGCGCCGTACGCCAGGTCGGTGAGGGAGATGCTGCGCTGCTGGGGCGAGTTGGCCAGGAGCTTGCCGAAGAAGCGCTCGGCCCCCAAGGCCGTGCCCTCGGCGCCGGCCCTTGGCGTCCCCTGGCGCAGGGGGCTCGAGTGGTTGCAGAGCCGCCCCGGGGGCGACATGCCCGCCGCGGCCCCGAAGCGCCGGCCGGTGCACTGGCCCGCCTGGCCCCCCTGCCCCCACTGTTCGGCCAGCCTCGCGCTCGAGCCCATGGGCCCTGGACTCCTAGGCTTCTCCGACATCAGCCCGCGCGATCCCCGCCCTTTGGTGCTTGTGCCTGCTATAGCGCAAGCGGCCTTGGCGCCGCTGTCCCTCCTCCTGGCACTTGTTCACGCCGCTGCTTTAGGCTCCCGCTCGTCTGGCCGATCCGTGATCGAGGCGCTATTGGCCGCAGTCAACGCGCCCAGCTTGTCAACTGAACTGACTTGCAGCTGCTCCAAGGCCAATCGCGCGCCACCATCTCTCCGCTTTTGTTTCCCTTCGCGTCTTCGTCACCCTTCTCGACACACAATCGTACATATGCGCGTGTACATTTGTTTGATCGGTTTAAAAAAAGCTTTTCATTACCAAGAGATCTCGGCAATAGCTATTAGCTACAAGTTTAAGTGGATACAGCGCTTTTCCCAGAACAAAGCTGTCAACGCTCATCTTCATCCTTTTTTCTTTCTATAAATACACGTATTTAATATTATCAAATGTATTTTAAAGCTTAAACGATATCTATATTATACATATTAACAGTTTTAAGTGGAAATAGTAGCTTTCCACATTTTCAAAATTCAATTATGTTTTATCGAACACTAAAATACATTATTACTTTTACAGAGTGTCATAAAGAACGTTATCACAAACATGTCAATAATATGATTATATCCTATACAAATTATTTATTAGATTAACGTTGTTATAATAAATAATAACCAATGCGTGAATTGATATTTTACACACTAATGCCAAATAAATACAAGAGTGACTGACGCAAGGAATATGGCGAAGCTACAAGTGTTTGTCAATTATGCTCGATATTATGCTATAGGAATTCGTGAAAAATACACTTTGCATGTACGATATCTTTTGATGTAGTGTCTGTATAATTCGTACTCTATATTTGGTAAAACATTTGCATAAACGTTTATATATTGTTTACATATTTACATATTACGAACATAAATTTAAAATTTAAATGTTAGCTTTGTGATATATAGTAGATGGATGCACAAAGGTAAGGAGTCGAAGGTCATTACACAGAGTAATTTCGTTTAATCTTAATCTAATGCAATTAATATTAACTTACTTGATATAAGCTTCTAATTAATTTTTTTAAACAATGCCCTTTAAAAGTATATCCATTAAAAAAATTATTAATGATTTACATTTAGCAAGTCTTAAATATATTATTCAAATTATAAATTTAAGTAACGGATACAATGTATTTTTTTAATTTGATTTAGGTTATTTAAAAGGAGGTATATTAGCAAATTAATTTATCTTTTAAATTCAATCAAGGGACTCAGTCGTACCAGTATTGTAGATGCAAGATATGTATTTATCTTGTTTAGTCTCGGGTTTAACGTACTTTTATGATTTTGAAATGGAATTTTCTAACCTGATGATAAAGTATTCAACCTAATATCTATGTTTTATGTATATGTTTAAAGAAGTTTTTAAAAATTGTGTTACTTTATTCTCTAGTAACAAAAAGTTCAGTTCGTATTAAGTATACTTAGTTATTGCAAGCAAAGATAGATGTTGACATTTTTAAAGCATTTCGAGAAGCCTTTCGTAATGTTTAAGTTTTACATAATCCAAAGAAAGGTAGCATGTATGTCAATTCAGAATATTCTTGTGTAGTTAACTCATGGTTTAATAAATATATCGATATTCCATTATGAACTGTTTTGGATGAATTTTTTTATTAATAAACATAAAAAAACTGAGCGTTTATTTTGATTGAAACGTTATAAAGCGAAAGATATTTAAATAAAAATTCTTGTTCAAGCAAATCTACTGGTTAATCGCGTCAAAAAATAAAATTAAAGTTTTTGACCTAAAATAGTACTCCTTTTGTTTTCCTTTCTTGTATTCATCGCTGTACGAAAATAGTTTCTTTGTCGAAATGATACTTCATAAAGTAATTAAGGTTTAAAATTAGATACTATAATTTTCAGTATTGTTCGTCGAGATACTATAAGTCGTAGCGAAGAAAAATTCTTCTTATAGTTAAGTAATCGATGTATGTATAATGCATTAGTAATGCATCTGTTAATGTTCATCTTGACTAAATTGGCCGCTCAATTTTGAGTCGACTCATCCAAAAGTGATAATAGATAAAAATGTAGTTTGAGTGAACGTGATAGAGGCACATAGTTACCTACAATTAAAAATAGGTAAAATCACGTAGCAATTAATTACGAGAGAGCATAGATTACTCCGAGGATTTGCGTTTGCGAGTTGTTTATTAATCGTGGAGCGCGGAAAGGTTAAGATTGAAGCGCTTAAATATGCCCTCGAAAGAATTCCTCAATGAAAGAGCGAGCAGCTGGTTATCGTGTCCGCACCGTTTGTACTCGGGAGTCGATGCGCCAGAGCCAGTCGGCGATTATACAATGGCGCGGGAGGCGCGGGAGGCGCGGAGCGGATTGTTTTTGAAAAACGGTCGGCTCGGAAGGCGCGGAGCGGGCAGCGAGAATCGCTCGGGGCGGAGCTGGCGATCGAGGGGTGACGTCACCTCGGGCGTGAGCGGGTGCGGAGGGCTGCCCTCCGGCCGGGGGCGGCGGCGGGCGCTAGGGCCCGGGCGGCGCGGAGCCGGTGCGCGTCCCTGAGCGAAACCCGTCACGTGCCCCGCGCGCTTGCCCAATCGGCCGCGCTCGGACCTGTTACTCGGCCGCTCGCTCGCCGCTCGGAGGCTACTTACGAATCTCGGCGCGCCCGCGACGCACACGGCCGAGGCATTGTACGAGAAGGTCGGCCGGCGCCGCCGGGACGTGTCCCCGAAAAGCCCGGGCGATAGCGCGCGCGAGATAAGGAAGGGGCGCCGCCGCGGCTGGAATTCGCGCGGAGAGGAGCCCGAGCCGCGACAAAGCCGGCGCACGTGCCGATTATATATAGCCGCGCGCTCGGCGGCCGCGGCGCATCCGAGCGCGGCGCCTCCGGGCGTAAATTTAGCGCGCGCCGCCTCCGCCTCCGCCTTTCTCTCGCGCCCCTTTCGCCGCGCCGCTTTCGCCGGCGGTCCGAGCGGTGCGAGCGCGATGCGAGCGCGACCCTCGCCAATCATCGGCGCGCGCGCGCGCGTAAACAAATCGCCGGGCCCCCACTCGCCCCCGCCCCAACCCCCTAAATAACCCCACCTTCCCCTCCTCCTCCTCCTCCTCTCCTTTCTTCTTTTCTCCTTTTGGCCCGAGGTGTTTTCGTAAACAAGCGCCCGATACAAAGAGCCACCAGCCGAAAAACTCGCTTGGGAGTCGTTAGGATCGTCACGCGGAAATCGGGCTGCAAATTGCCACTACGTCGCTCCGAGGCACTTTAATTCAAGCGAGAAGAATGACAAAACTCGTTTTAATTGTCAGGGCGCTAAGTGGAGCCAGTTGCCGGATTAAGTGCGCCCGTAACCGCGATAAAGTGCGCACAGACTGATTATCCAAGACGCGAAGCGTAATCACTTGACGCGACGGCATGCGCGACGGGTTTCGGCGGAGGGACGCCTGGAAAAGCTCGGGCGGGGCTTGCGGCGGCCTCGGGCCCCGGGAGGCCGGAGCTTGCGCCGGGCTCGGGCCGCGTCCGCGCGGGGCGGCTCGGCGGCGGAGGCGGCGGCGGCGCGCAGGCGCAGGCGCGGCGGAGCGGGCGGGCCGCGTGTCCGGCAGTGGGAGCGCCTGGCGGCAGGCCGCCACCGCCAGCCGCGCGGCCGCCTCAGTGTGCCGTGAAAGCGCCGGGGCAACGGGTTGTGTCTCGGGCGCGCGCTCCGCTCGGGCCGTCCCTCTCGCCGGAGCCGTGGGCCTGGGCCCCGCGCCACGCAGCAGCCGAGGCCCGCAGCAGGAGAAAGTCGCGGAAGCGCGCGCCGCCCGCCCGAGGCGCACTTCCGGAGCCGAGTGCGCAGCAGCAGCGGCAGCAGCAGCAGCAGCAGCCGTCTCCAGGCCGGGCTTTCAGGTTAGGGGCCGCATTCCGCCCGCGGACACGTGGCGCGATCTCCTGGTGGACCGGCCAGCCGAGAGCTTGCGCAACGCCGGCGAGCCGCGCCGACCCCCGCCGCGGCCGGCCCTAACGGTCCGGCCCTTTTCCCCTCAGCTGATCGCCCGGCCGCCGAGGCCGCTTTCCCGCCGCCGCCGCCGCCGATCGCCCCCGATCCCCTCCCCCCTCTCCTCCCGAGCCCCCCTCCCGCGGCCTTTCGTAACCGTTAATGCAAAAACAATTACTTTTAATCGCTCGCCTCTATTCGGTTCAAAGATCATTAAGTCATCTGGGAACGGGTCTGCATTCGGTATCCTACCGAGTGATCGATCGCCCGATGCACAACTATCTGGTTCTACTTGTTATTCTACTTCTCTATACGGATTTCCCTTCAAAATTACTCCCTTGGATTATTTGTCACGGCTGCTCCCGGGCACCTTTTCTTTATTGGGAATTAGTTTAACAACTCGCTCATCCGGCGCACAAGTTCTAATTATAAAAGCACGCGGGCAAAAGTGACTTTCTCTTCTCCTATCATGGACTATCTCGACATCTATGCATGAAATACTTATTCCATGCGCAATTTTCAGTGTTACCATGTGCCTTACATATTTTATCGACGTTTCGTTCCTCCCAAGTATGTCGATACTTGGTAACTCGTAAAAATTTCATAACAAATAAACGCTAACAATAGTACTCGAGGCGACTTTTCATTCTCTAAACGATATTACTCTCAAACTCAACATTTTACTCGCATCAAAACAAGTTTTCGTCATTTGATTATAGATTACAAGCTTCTATTGTACGCTTACACGACTTATAAAAAGCCTTATAATTTCTCACCGAGATCCGAAGAAAAATTCCAACGAATCAATTTAACAATAAAGACTATAAATTTTCATATAATTTCCGAGCATTACAATCAGCGTGAATGAAGTGCATTGGAATAATCGTCGAGGCGTTCCGCCACTCGATATTTCTATATTACAACGCTTGAACAACACCATCCTCCGAGCTCCTCGAGATTAGATCTCCGTTTGAAGCGCACGCGCGAAAAGTGCGCACGAGACAAATATCAGGCGAGCCAGTCGGTTTCTTTTGGGGCCGAGGCTCCGGCAGGAAGGGCCGACGAGCGGTAAACAAGCGAGGCGAGCGGAGGCCTCGGCGCAGGTGATCGGGTTCCGCGCGCGCCGCTGGCGAACCGCCGGCGATAAAGAGCGGCCCCGCGGGCGGAGCATCGCTCGGAGCGCGGGGTTACGCAACCGCGGCGCCAGGGCCTGGAGGTCCAGGCTCCCCGCGGACGGCAGCGAACACTTGCGCGATGATACGCGGCCGGCGCATCGGCCCTAAGAATAGCCCGGCGCGCGCGGGGGGGAGCGGCGGCCGCCCAAAAATAATGATTCGATCAGCGCCGCCGGCTCCTCCCCGGGTATTCTTCCGCGGCGCGGACAACAGCTGGCCGGCCCGCGCGCACCATCTTATCTCGCGCGGGGAGACGCTGCCCCGGATTCATCAGGGATTATGTCACGGAGGCAGGATCCGCACGTGGCGCCCGGCTTCGCGCCCGCGGCCTCTGCCCTCGCGGGTCGCCCGGCCCTCCTCCCCGCGGTTTCTCCGAGACTTTCTACAGGCTGATGCGCTTTTATTCCGGGTCGCTCGTGCCCGCGCGCTGAATGTAATCGCTGCACGGAGCACCGCGAAGGATTCGCTTGGCTATAAACGACTCTTCTGCTGCGTGACTGCCTACCCGGCTTTAATCAATCAACGAGCCTTTAAACCGAATCCCTAGGCAGGTGTCACGGCGGAGGCGCTCGTTTATTTTTGTCGGAGTGATTCAACCTCTTTGTGGAATAATAACAGTCGGTATCCCAGTCTACGTGAACTTACGTAATAGATATGGAGGTGTAAGCGATCGCTCCTCCGTACAAGTAAACATTTCGATTATTCTTCAACCTTGCCTGTGTACGCTTGCCCCGTAAAAAAAAAATCGAAGAAAAACTTTTTCTCAATCCAATGCACCTAATCGATCAGAGCCTTTTTTTATTTTTTATGCTACAGGGAGTGATGCCATGATAACCCGTGAGCCTGGCAGAATTTGACAGGCATGGAACGCTTCCCAATGATGAGTGATGGAAACATTAATATAAGTGATGTCCGTGAGTATTCTACGCCTTATACATTGTTTTTTACCGCCACCCGGCGTCTCCCCGAAACCCCTGCCAAAGTACCTTTCGACAAAACTTTACGATCAAACCTTACTTCTCTGAATTTGATTCATCCAGATTTTATTTAGCTAACGCCTCGTTTTACTAATAGATCGTATGTGTAGTACTAGGTACCTGCGATTTCAACGACTGCCACATGAATTTCTAAAATAACCGTTTCGTAGAAAAATAATAATTGTGCCTTTTGGGCTAATAGCATTTTTTAACGACCATAAAACAGGCTGTATTGGATTCTAAAATTAAAAATCTATTATGTTTGTGTAATCCAACAGTAACATGCTCGTAAACTTTAATTTGAAAGCAGAAATTCGATATTCAGTGCTCCGTGGATTTGCCTGCATCTCGAGAAAGAAGTGACACTCGTACAGTAGCACGACTATTCTCTGCAACTGATAGCTGCAAATCGGTCGTAAATGCATAAGCTTACAAATGGCGCGAGTGATAAGAAAACGATGCTACCTAGGGCGCCGCGATCCCTCGCAATCTTGGAGTGGTTGCTCAGTCGGTCGGAGCTCTTTCTCTACCTGGCCGTTTCGTTGCAGTGGACGCCATCGAGACGACAGATCCAAGCTTCGCTGAGCGAAACCGGGGCGACGTGGAGATGGCGCAGACGGGCGGGGCCAGGTCCCGGACGGTCCCCTACGTCGAGATCGTCGAGCAGCCGGCGAGCAAGGCCCTGCGGTTCAGGTACGAGTGCGAGGGCCGATCCGCGGGCAGCATCCCCGGGGCCAATAGCCAGCCGGACAACAAGACCTTCCCCAGTATTCGGGTGAGTTCTCTCACAAAATCATGCCCTCGTCGCGGCCGCCACCGGCACTGCAATCAGAACTGTGTCGCTGTGTTGTCAGATTGTGGGATACAAGGGTCGCGCGATCGTCGTCGTCTCCTGCGTAACCAAGGAATTCCCCTATCGGCCTCATCCCCACAATCTTGTGGGCAACAAGGACGTTTGTAAAAAAGGCGTGTGCACGGTTGAAGTTCCCTCGGACAACATGACTGTTTCCTTCGACAAGCTTGGCATACAGTGTGTCAAGAGACGAGATATCGACGAGGCCCTCAAGTTAAGGGAAAAAATACAAGTGGATCCCTTCCGAAGTAAGATTTTAGACGTCTTTTTATTTGTCAGTGTAACGATCTTGTCAAAATTTCGTTGCTTAATTTTAGATTTCACTGGTTTTTTAGTAGCAATATTACCATTAGAATTACTATTAAGAATTAAAATATCATTTTGCAGCCGGCTTCGATCACAGGCGTCAACCAACAAGTATTGATTTGAATGCAGTAAGGCTATGCTTTCAAGTCTTCATCGAAGGACAAGAAAAAGGAAAATTTACTATTCCTTTGCAACCGATCGTTTCGGAGCCAATCTACGATAAAAGTACGTCGATATATTTCTACCAATAAAATATAAATGAATGGAATAAAAAAATATCTTTCATTTAATTAATAATTATTAGAGTAAAAATGAAACTATATTGTTTATTCTCTTAAAAATATTTTTATTTTGTCTTTTACTACGCATTATTTTAATAATTTCTTCGTCGTTGGATGATTCTAAAAGTGTTTAAAATTCCAGAGGCAATGTCCGACCTTAATATATGCAAGCTCAGTCATTGCAGCGCATCGGTTGCCGGTGGCACGGAAATGGTTTTACTCTGTGAAAAAGTCGCCAAAGAAGATATCCAAGTGAGATTCTTCGAAGAGCGAGATGGACAAGTGTATTGGGAAGGATTTGGCGATTTTCAACCAACTCATGTTCATAAACAGGTATATTTTTGGATTATTTTTTGATTTTTGAACGGATAATATTTTTCCAACTCGTGATCAAATTATTTCAATTATCTAAAAACATATTAGTATAGATTACAATTTGAAAGATATCTATAGCCTATTATCTGTGAAGCCTATTAGAATACAAAAGACAATGTCTCTAAATTTAGACAAACAGAAGCGTCATTATATTTGATTTTCTTCTAAAATCCATGGAGTTGTTTTTAGTCTCTGAAATAAGTTAACCGACTCGTTGGGAAGGCTCCCCTTAACATTCTATTTATACTCCCTTTGAATCTAACTTAAAGGCAAGTCCCTCTGAAAATGTAACGCAGTTGTCTGTTGGGGGACTTTGGGGGCTTAGGTGGCGATAGCCTTCCGGACGCCGAGCTACAAGACGCAGCAAGTGGAGCAGCCGGTGCAGGCGTTCATCCAGCTTCGGCGGCCCTCGGACGGCGTGACCAGCGAGCCCCTGCACTTCCAGCTTCTGCCCCTCGGACTAGGTAGGCCCGGGCAGATGTGGTCCTTGCGCAAGGCCTTCGCGCGCAAGAAGGCCGCCTGCGACTTCGCAGCGAGCCTCAACCGCGTAATCGCGTGCGAGCAGCCGGCCTCGCCCCGGTCCATCCGCTTCCTCGAGCACCGGAGCCCCAACGGCTCGGCCGACCCCACCCGCGGCATCGACGACCTCCTGAACGCGCGCCGCGCCTACTGCAAGCTCTCGACCCTCCGGGCCTTCAACGACATGTACGGGCCGCGCAAGGAGCCGGAGCCCGAGCAGCAGCCCAGGCTGCCCATCGAGGGCGCGGCCAAGGCCGCCCTCCCGCCGCCGAGTCCCCGCGCCGAGGGCAAGCCCGCGAGGGCCGCCGCCAAGGCCAAGCCCGACTGGCTGGACAACAGCGAGCTGGGCAGGTGGGTGGAGATGAGCCAGGCCGGCGGCAAGGAGCCCCTCGAGAGCAACGGGGACAAGTCCCTCGACGAGCTGCTCACCCAGGTGGTCGAGCTCGACAGCATCTACGAGGAGACGCGCTGCAAGCTCCTGCGGGAGAAGCAGGCCCTGGCGGAGGGCGGGCCCGAGGGCGCCGAGGCCGACGTCGCCGACGACCGGACCTACACGAGCCTCCACATGGCCATGAAGAACCCCGTGTGGGTGCGGGCGCGGCGGCGCGGCGAGCGCGGGGAGGCCGAGGTCCTCGAGGAGGGCTCGGTGGTCCAGGCCAGCCCCCTGATCGCCGTGCAGGGGCCGGGCGGGTCGCCGCCGCCGCCCCCGCGGCCCCCGCCCCTCGCGAGCCGGGCGGGCCCGAAGCGCGACGTCGCCGAGGAGCGGCTGCCGCCCCTGCCGCCGAAGCGCATCCGGAAGACGCCCTCGCTGCCGGCCCTGCCCCGGGCGGCCTCGGCCCACGCGCTCAGCGAGCGCGCCGCCGCGCCCAGCAAGCACCTGCCCGAGCCCCCGGAGCCGGAGCCCGCGCCGCCCAAGCAGCCCAAGCCGGGCCTCTTCGCCAAGCTCTTCGCCAAGAAGCCCAAGAAGTCGGCGGCCCCGGGCCTGTCGGCCGCGACGAGCCTGCCGGGCCTGGGCACCGAGGCGCCGCGGCCCCGGAGCCTCGACCTCGACGGCGACGTCACCCCGCCCTACGGCGCCGACCTCACCGAGGCGGAGCACTACGCCCTCTACACGGCCATGGCGCCCCACGCCACGGCCTCCGAGTTCGACGAGATGTCCTTCTACTACAGCCCCGTCGAGGGCGGGAAGATACTCGTCGAGGCCAAGGAGTCGGCCTGACTCCCTCCTCCGTCGACTGTGCAATCGACGCTGCCCACGCTCTCAAGAACAGCTTCCTTGCCGAAAATTCGTGTGCAGCTTTTTAGACCGAATCGATACTTTATTTGTGATTATGTTGAAATTGTGATCGACCCGTATCTGAATAATAGGTCAGCTTTCCAAATTCCGATAGTCAAATTGCTCCTTCTAGGTTTTAGATGATTCTGCGAAAATTATATCCTGCATCTCTTTTAAGTCAGGCCAATTCTAGGTTTGTTGTCACAGCGTCCAACAAACTATCAAACTTTAATTTTCAGCTTTATTATGTAGCTATGTATGCCATATATTATGAGTGAGCCTTAGAATAGGGTTGAATCCTAGTCATGCTTTATAACCGAGAATTAAATTGTAATTAACAAATAATATGATTTTTTCTAGTCAGTCTTGGAATATTCCAAGTATTTGCGCTGCACAACTTGGCATTATCCTCATTTTGAATATAACAGATGTACTTACTTGAATCTTTGAAAGATAATCCGAAAATACGCCTATGCAAATAAAATAACACAGCTATAACATGTAAAATTTGGTTGAATACATCCGTTATAGTATCGTAAAGTTTTTTATGTGTAATTTTGAATCATCGATGCCTTTGCTATAAAAAAATAAGCGACAAAGTGCCGTTTGTTAATCGATTGATTTTTTAATTGTTATATCAGTAGCGCCTTCGGTAAAAAAGAGTAAGACTCTTAAAATTATATGCCGTCTCTTTTCATTGAATGAGTGCGTAGTCTTTTGCTTATAAATATTATTAATTACCGTTACGAAACCAATTGTTATCCATGTAAGATTCTTATACAATTACCTCCATAAGTACCTACGACTTAAACAAATGATCTTTATTTAGGAATAAAGGAGTATTTTACTTAACGCATCAAAGGATTGACAAGATTTATTAAGTGCAATTAGCCGTTAGACAAATGTCTAATAAAACCATGATTAAATTCATTCAAGATCAAGTCTACATCGCTATTTATAATAACTTTTACTTGTAGCTTAGATATATCTATAATACTCCATTATGTCCTAAATACATTTGTATATTTATCGCGGACGACCAAAGTGATAAGCCTTATAATGATGATAACACTTGCCATTGAGAATATGAACAGTTCGTTAACGTTTGACCATCCATAGATGATCCCGATTCGTTAAGGCGAAAGCGACAGAAATTCAATAACAGTCCAAATGCGTATGTGTTGCGGCACGTGCAAGCCGAGGCTGAGAAACGTGAGTATTCATATAATGTTCAAAGCATCCTTCTGCTTTTCTCTCTAAAATTATTGGGTGATTCACTTAATTGGGCTAAGAGGTGTCGGTATAGCGCTTTACATCACAGATCATACCTATCATATTTTTAAATATTATTGTTAACATTGTCCAAGAATCAACGTCACTTTATTGCTAATCTTTACTGTTATCTATAGACTACTAAAAGTAAAATCAAATAAGGTAAGTGTTTCATTAACAAATTGGGAATACTAACAAAATATTTTTGATAAACTATAGCAGTTGCACATCATTTTATATACTCACTGAGATCTATTTTGTACACTGTATTAAAATGCATTTTTATTGTGCTTTAAACTTATATCCTGATGGATATCGAATATAATAAGCCTTAATATTTAATAAAAATTAACAATAACAAATTAGACGTTGATTCTCGCGAACATTGTCTTTTTAACTGGTTATCGCATATGTGCATTATAATCGTACAAATTGTCTATTACTCAAAATGGTGCGAAAGGTTGCTGTATTTGAAATACTTTTCCTATAGCGAAATACAATCTGAGTGCATTATTTTTATGAGATTATATTGAAGCTACAGCATACAATGATTTTTACATTTTGTACTTTTTTAGAAACATGCATTTTTAAAAAAAATTATGCATAAATTACACGAAACTTATGCATATTTTACAAATCAAAAATAAGATCTAATTATAGTTACTTAAAATGATATTTCTACTTTGTAATGAGATCGAGTGTCTTGTGTGTGCACTCATAATTTCACAATTTTTCTCTGTACATGTAGAGATTTTATGAATGTTAAATAAAAACGACATTGCAATATACCTAAGTGCAGATGTGCAATATTTTTAAGTGATAATTTTTTTAATGATATATATCGCTGGATTTATACAAAATATACAGAGAGAAAAATTTATAAATATATTAATTGTATTGAACAGTTATGTTAACAATATATGTATATATTCACACATATAGTTGTATGTATTTCTTTACTCGTTGGCTCAATTCCTACCTCAAATTTGCGTACTGCCATCGACAAGTTTCAGATTCAGCGTATAGCATAATCGGATCTTCAGGTATGATGCAATAGAGTGAATTTCGAGCTTTACTAAATAAAAAGAATGCTACATGTATTGCAGATTTTGTTAGCCGAGGCCCTCAAATAGTTTTACTGGTGCTTTCTCCTCTCATTTAATCACTGCCTGAAACTATCATAAAATAGCAACTTTCTTAAATGCGTGCAAAACCTTCAATTTATAAACTGAAAATTGATACAATGCATGATCTAAAATAGTGGCTGCACAGCTTTATGGATTTGTCTTGGTGTTCCATATTTAATGTTACTAACATTCTGTAAATAATGATCGAATATTAATTACATTTGCCAATGGTTATTTAAGGTATATTTGATTTTAGAGCCTGGACTACTTAATCAAGTGCCTCAGTACAATTTTAATCTGATCAAGTCCGAGCCGGCCGATAGACTTTCACCTTTCGGAGGATCCGTATCAGCCGCTTCTCCGCCTATGTTCCAAGTTGGGAACTCTAATGCAGCATCTTCGAAAATGAGTGGACTTCGGTAAGAGTTCTTAGTTTGATCTAAATCTAGTATCTAGTTAGCTTTGATAAAAAAATGATTTATTTCATTTCTCTTATTGATTATAAATAAAATTATAAAATTTAATGGCTACTTAAAGTTTATCGATGCATGTATTATTTTTTGTATGTAGACCGATGCATTCACCTGGAAGGACGCCTTCACCCATGGAATGTGTAATGTACAATATACCTCCTACACAACCATCGCAGCAAAACTTAACGTGTCAGTTACAGCCAATAATGGTCCCACAAGGTTCGCCGTCACCTATATTAGTGCAAGATCCAATTGGAAATGCGATAAATACTGATCCAAAACCTAATTACACATACGGTAACAGAAGTATGTATATTTCAAATTAATGCTTTTAGACAGATTAGTAAATAGCTGAAATAAAATTTTTGGTATATTTCAAGCTATTTAAACAATTTAAATAATTCTAATTATAGATATTTTATCAGATGCCATTGGAAATGCGATAAACTTGGGCAATGTCATTGACAACACTCCACAACAAGCAGATTTTGATTTAAACTTCTCGCCATTTGATAATGTTGATTTAACTAACTTAAACATTTCTGATATCGTTAAGGTAAATTTTAATTTTATTGAAGGGAATAGCTAAATTTTTAATTAATAACAAAATCTGTTTTTTAGGAGGCAGTAAATGGAGACGACGTAGCAGGTACTACTTCAGAAGAAACTGGAATGACGGATAGTTTTACCAAACTTACGCGAAATACGATTCAAGAGCTGTGCTCACTGAATAATATGTATAAACCAATGAGAGATGATGTAAATTGAAACAAAGCTGAGTTAAGATTAAAAAACGTTCCAAGTACAATTGAATAGCTTTAAGATCAAGAATTCTCAAAAGAAGATTCGTCGTTTTCGGCTATGTCTAACTCGAATGTTCAAAAAAGCCAATTCTGTCGTAAAACTTTGGCTTGTATCCAGAAACCCTGTGATGAAAAAGAAATTAATGACATGCGCCTGTTATTTTACAAGATTGCATGTACAATGCGGAGTAGCTAGTCTTCTCTGTGGTTCTTTGATTCACGACAGAGCGATTTTAAATACTTCGAATGTAATTTTTGTCAAACACTTCGTTTTTGTGGAATTCGACCATAACAGCTGTCCGTTTGTAGGATCTAAGTTATTCTATTACTAGGATGGATAAAACGATAATGTTTGCTTTAATCACACTCAAGTTTTATGACTTTAAAGTTTTGTTAAAGTTTTAGAGCTGAACTGTACACAAAGGTTTTCTATTACGAGGTAAACCGTGTGACACTTAAAAGCTAAATATTATTGTCGTGTTTGTATACATGTTTGTGATGTTTTAGACATTTATTAAGAATTTTTAATCATTATTTTTACAGAACTTTGTGATGTCACGTGCGTTTTTCATACTCCCGTCATCCATTAATCTGAAATTCATAAAAAGTAAATCAGTAGTAAATCAGGAATAAATCAACACAGAACCCAGATAGATTTACGTACCATGACCAAGTCCAAATTAACTCAGGACTAAGACTATTGTTGAGTTTGTGATACCAATACGTTATCTAACAAAAATATGTAATATGTTGTTTAACAACAATTTTTATAGTTAATTATTGTTATTACCAAGCGTATGCCTTTAAGAAAAAGTACAATTCATTGTATTCAAGTCTTCAACGATGAAAGTGTTTAACCATCTGAAAATACTACAATAAATGACAAATATATACTTTATTATTATAGTTATAATAACTAAAGCAAAAGTTTTAAATGCAAGAAGATTTTTATACTATATAAGTACAATGTAAATATTCTTATTTTTACTTATCACATTTTTACACCACTAGAAATAATGCAATCTACACTAATAATTGTACATCATTTTAAGAAAAAGATAAAGTATTTGTCTATTTTTTCAAAAATAAATGTTTTAAGAAAAAATGCAAGTAAAATAAATCTGAAATTTTTTACATGTATACATAAATGGAAAATTATTTTGATCAAATTTAAATTTATGCGTTTATTTTAATTTGAATACTTAAAAAATTAAAAAATTTGTTTTCTTTCAAAATAGAATGAGATGTATATTAATGAAAAACTTTATTTACTAGTGAGATATAGTTTCCTGATCTGAATAATTTTATTTCTCCCAATAACTGTAAAATAATTTTAAATTGTAATATAAAAATTTTTTACGAGATACCGATTGACTTTACTTTTTTTAGGAGTTGTATATTTTATTTAATTTATATTAAAGATGCAAATAAACATATTATTATTAGATCTTTAATGTATACATCCAAAAGATTAAAACTTGCAACATTCATTTTCTTCAATTTGAAAATGAAAACAATTAAATTTGAAAAATTTATAATAATTTATTTTACATAATATAATTACTAAAGTGCTGTCCAAATGGTAACAAACGAAGGATTTTTTATGTACTCCTATACATATTTTTGGTGATATACTTTGATATTGATTTCATATTTTTGTAAAATATCGTTATTAATATACAATATTTGAGTTTCAATTTAATTAAAAGTCACAATTGGGTTATTGTGACAATATTATATGCTTCGCAAAATTTTTCAATTCATACGATAGCATAATAATTTTATACAATGATATATTATGTAACATTTGATTATTAAAAGCCACTTGTACTAGCCTATCTTTTTAAAATTAATATTATCCAGGATTAATATCATTGGAGAGAATTCCTATTATCTTTTATAATAGATCTTATTATAAATTTCGGTAAGAATTTTAGAATTTAATTTAAAGTAAAATAACGCATTTTTCATTTTTTATTTTATTTTTGATAGATTTATATCCTTTTCGAACGTTGCGTCAAATTTTTTTATAAAAAATTCTTTAATAAAACTGCTTCAAAATATATTTTTTTTAATACTTCGAAAAATTTCCAGCAGTTGGTAATCCCTAATTGATTGAACGAGAATCTTTAACTGCGAGGTAAACATTTTACCGTAACCATTTAATCCCATAGACCTATTAAACGGAACATCTAGAAATCTTAGGATCATATACCGTATTGCATAATATATAAATTAAAACTTAATCACGATGAATTGAAAGTTTATATTTTATCGTTATATTGATATTCAATCAATAAACAAATATTGGTATTAACAAAACAATCGTGTGTGTGTATGTGTGTGTATATATATATATATATAACTCGTGTAACTTTACTTTTCGACCATTCAAAACAATTTTGTATATTTTTTTTTATATTTTCTGGTGTTACCGCCTCGTATAAAGGTAGTACATCATCGCTGTTAATATGACTACGTTTAAAATCAGAAAACCAACCTTTTATTGTTGTTTCTGACGGACCGAAGTCCCTGTAACATTTTTCAAACCATTGCTTCGTTAAAACGGTATTCTTTCCCATTAAGAAATAATGTAATATTAAAATACAAGATTGTTTTTGATCTATTATTTTGAAATTAATAAAAGTACAGTTCTTTTTTAACAATAACTCTGAAACTAATGAATAGATTGTCATAAAATTTTAGCACCTGTCTTTTAAAAGTAAATGCTAACTATGAAATTAAGGCGAATGCAATAAAACTAGCGTCATCTATGGGTACAGCCTGGGACTTTTCAGCCCATATGTTACAATATATAACAGTTGATGAAGTTTGTAGGTTAACATGGAAAAAAATTTATTTTTGATAAAATTTGATTTTATTATTCAATATAGTTGCCTTCGAAGGCGATACAATGATTATAGCGCTCATATGATTTTTCTATACCATTTTTCTAATATGATTTGCCTTAGCGTCAAAATAAGCCTCAATTTCGTCGGTGCCTCTTCATCGGCGCTAAATTTCTTTCCGCGGCGGACATTTGGTTGAAGTTTAAGAATATGAAAAAGTTGCTGATGTCTGGATTTTAAGAATACGGTTGATGCGGAAGAAATTCGAAGCTCAATTCATGCAATTTTGCCATCGTTTTTATTGATCTCTGACATGATGCGTTGTCTTGATGAAACAGTATATAATAGTCGCTATTGATGGTTTTTCCTTTTTCAAGATAGTCGATAAATATTATATCATGCGCGTTCCAAAATACTGATGCCATAACCTTGCCATCCGACTGTTGCGTCTTTCCACTCTTTGGAGTTGGTTCATCACGTGCAGTCTGTTGGACTGACTGTCGATTGAACTTCGGTGTAAAATAATGGATCCATGTTTCATCCATTGTTACATATCGACGCGAAAATTCAGGTTTATTGTGATTGAACAGCTTCAAACACTGCTCAGAATCATTAATTGGTTGTTGTTGTTGGTTGATTGTGAGCTCGCGCGGCACTCACTTTGTACAGGCCTTTCGCATATATAAATATTCATTCACAATTTGACCAACACTTTTCTTTAATATCTTTAAATTCTCGATCAAGTTCACTTTACGGCCATTTAAAATTATTTTGTGGAATTTTTTTTTGTTTTCGTCGGTAACAACCTTTTTGGGACGTCTACTGCGCACGTTGTCCTCGGTTGTCATTTCGCCTCGTTTAAACTTAGCAAACCACTTCTTAACGGTTGATTTTCCTGGCGCAGAGTTCAAATAATGTTTATCGAGCCAAGCCTTGGCTTCAGCGGTATTTTTTTTCGCCAAAAAGCAATGCTTTATTAACACACGAGATTCCTTTTCATCCATTTTTTGTAAACGAGTACAAGGTGCTTTACTCAAAATGCAATACCTCATAAACTAATAGCTAGACAGCAGTAAAATTTATACGTATCTTTCGAAGGTTACGGCTAACTAAAAATTACATGGATTTAATACTAGTAGTACCATTTATGTGTCAGCCTACCTGTTACCCTTACTATAACTGTATCTCTAAAGTGATTATAGAAGCACATCACAAATGAACTGTATCTCAAATTTTATTATAGAAGCTATAAAGAATTGATTCCGAGAAACTGAAAATTTCTCAAGAATAACATAATCATTTAATACTGAGAGATATTGCAATTGTCATTTACCCTAAAAACAAGTCGAGTCGTGTGTTGCATTTGACGTCATAAAGATTAGATAAGCTGTAAAAGGGATAGGAAGGCCTAGGGGACGACTACCTGAAAGTTTTATTGGTATAATTTTAGATTGAAGCATTCAAATAAAGTTTGTAGGTATTTGTTTTCAGCAAAAGGAATGTCCATATAGCATATGTATGTACCAATGGTATGCGTGCACCGGCTCAAAAAGCTAAATACATTTTTATTCGTTTCAATTAACTCATAATTATGACATGTTATGATATTTAAAGGAACCTTCAAAAGCAAGCTTCATTCAAGTTATTAAAATGTATTTTTAAAAAGACTTTTATTAGCAACGTGTATCTCGGTATTTTTAAACAACAATATTGGACCGTCGCAACGGGTTTGCTAACGGCTTGAAATTCAGAAGCTGCGAATGTATTCGCCTTTATTCGGGTTTCTCGCGCAACGTGTTGTTTAAAAATAAAATACCGCAGCTTCTCTAGATAATTGAATTTCGATAAGTAGACTCGATTTCCCAAATGCATTTAGGATTGCTTATATAGGCTCGACCGAAATTCTGATACATCTTAATATAACTGTCTGCATCCGGTATAGTTAAATGCGCTTGGCGTTGCTGAGCTCGGCCATGCATGCCATTACGCAATCGGATATCGCTGGAGATACCCGGTATTCCCGGCAATTCTCACGCGCGCCAAGGTATTCTATTCGTGTAGATATTCTATTCGCATGAGCGCTGCACAACTGCACTAACTGTAAAAATAACATAGCAATTACTTGTAAAACTGTTTGTTATTCTAAAGTGTATATTTAATTACCACATCGTTAAAGCATAAATTTGTAGAGAATAAATATAACCGTGGTAGTAAACTATTTAATTTTGTGTAAATTTCCAATATCTATTTTAAAGCTTTATTGGGAGTAATTATGTTTTCATAATATTTTGAACAAAAACAATAGCCTGTCTTATCGTCTAAATCAAAAAAAATTGTCTAAAATTGATCAAATTTATAAACAATAACTATATAATTCGGAATCGCAACTATTAAATAATTCTCTCATTATGTTAACGTGATAAAAAAGATGGTAGAAGAAATACCAATCAAATTATTAACAATAATAAGTTTGTTTAAAAAAATATAATAATACAGAAAAATAAATAATAACAGATAACACGTACACATGGTTATAGATGGCGTTCGGCATGAAAAGTATTGCTTTCGCAGAATATGTTATTAAGCTTCATGAGCATATAAAGCGACAGAGTGTAAGTGCAAGCTAGTATGTAATGCGCTACACTTTGATATGAAATGCATGATCTTGCGTTTCATTAATACAATATCCCAACCTATCCCCTCCTCAAAATACTTACTAAGAAATTTTAAGATACACAATCTTTTTTTATGCTTAATATAAAATAAAATTATTTATAAATTTTTAAAAAGCTGAATATTAATTTTGCAAAATACCCAGAAAGGATATTTATTGTAAATCTTTTTATTTATCTTTTACCGTGACACTGTTATGTACAAATTACAGTGCATCTGTTTCACTCTCTACAGTATCGCACGGCTATGGCCTCGAGAATGTATATACTTACAATCAAAGCGGGCGTACCCAGCAGATTTGATGAATTCATACGTCTGGGAGATAATGAAAAAATAAACGTCTAAATACTCGGGTGTATAAAATGCATGTAATTTCACGTGTTCTATCCAAGCCTTGGAAATATTTTAAACTTATTTTATGTTATTTTTATCTTCCTCCATGCCTGCTAAGCAGACTTCTAGTATTGGCGTTGGAGTGTGAAATTATGAAGTTTCAAAAGCTTCACTTAAATTTACGAATATTGTTAAGATCATAATTTATTCCTCAACCTCTCTTATACCTTCAGTCATAAAAAGATTTGTAAAACAATGTTTTGTACCACGTGTAAAGTGCACGACTGCATGTTTACAATTACAACTATCCAAGTCAATTCAATAAGTTCAGCATTTTGCGACGGTAAAGCCGCGCGAAATTCAAATACTCTTTGTGAGACATTTGTAATACCTACATATTTACAGGATTGATAAAATACGTATCACCAATCCAACTACAAACCTTCTACTGATTTCTCGATTCATTTTCTGTACTTACTGAAAATATGTTCAATATTAATACACACAAGAAATAAACTGTAATGTAATATATGCATCCGAATCGCTTCTGTTTGTACTGTTACTTTTATGTCTATCTTAAAATATTCTTGTATAAATAGAAATAATAATGTATAATATTTAACGAATGCTCTTTTTATACTATATTCGTATATTGAACCATTAAAAATACAAGATTTCAATTAAAAATGTCTAGAACCAAGAATAATAATATAATATTTCTCTTAAATGATATTAATTTTATAAAGAATTTTAACCGTTGATTTAATTGTCAAATAAATATTGAATTTTTTCAAATGAAAATTAAAAGTGCATGCTGTACACGAAAAATAGCGACGAATAGCCCATACTAATTTATAATTACGAGCTAATTACTGTAACCTCGTAAAATAAACATAATTACATTATTCTTGAAGTTCTTTTCTATATATAACCCCAACGATCAATACTTTTATTCGTATCCTCCTGAAACACAAAATTTCCAATGACCAGCAACGTAATATAAAAAATCAATATATTGCAAACCACTTATATTACCGTATTTCTCATCCAGTTTATTGTTAATAATCCAAACCTCGTTACCTCTTTGAAAACTGGTTAAATGCTGCGATAATGAATGAGAATCTTTTTAAAGCAAAATAGTTGACTTGGTTACTGTATATTTGTTCGATCCGTGACTTATCCAACGACACCGTATAGATGTGTATAACAGTATGAGGCATGTGCGGACGATAGTGAGAAAAAAGGAATAAATTATAGAGCCAGTACAACAAGCCTAGCAGATACGATTTTAATTAAAAGACATCTCGTGTTGAAACTGCGTCGTTAGCCCCTTACTTTATTATCACACATTGCGCGCATTCGATTTTTCTATTAGTTGAAGAGTGCGGGGTCGCGCCCCTCCGATCACTAGGTCAAGCTAATTGCGAGAAAGGAATTTAATTATTACTTTCTTACGATAAACTCTAGTGGTAAGCTAATAATGCATGTGTCAAAATATCGTTTGTTTCAAATTTGAATGCCAATCAAACATTCGTGTTTAATATATCATTTGAGGTACAAGTGATTTCACTTATTCTAACAAGTGCCAAGTATAAATACTGAATCAATACAATATTAAACTACAGTTTTATACAGAAATTGTAAATTAGCTTACTTGAATAGAGTCGAATATCAGAAATAGCTAACAGTTTAGCATAAGTTAGTTTTCATTGAAAATTACCGGAAGATCTATAAAGAAAATAATATTTAGATTTTCCACAAATGAGGAATAGTGGTAAAGTTATAATTACTCCTGCGTAATCCAAACATTTACACACGTATCGAGTGCATTCGAAGTATTTTCCATCAACTGACTCTTTCGAACTCGCTCTCGTCTCTACAATAACGAGGCCGACTACTTCGTTTCGTTTTATAATCTCCATTTGCGATTACGTAATCGCACTACCATCGTCGTTCGTACTATAAACGTAGCCATTACTTCAGTTCCATTGATATATTTGAGGAACGTGTATTAAGTAAACAACGCCTCAAAACTTTACAAATTGTTTTGCATTAGTTTTTTTCGAGGCCGCTGTTTAATTTTGACAAGTACAATGACGTTTTCACTTCCGTTGGTTTTACCATTGTAAGTAATGCACGGAACACATTTCTTTCAAGAAAGCCATTTACTGGAACTATATTGTTGCATGTCAAAATTAAGTCTCTTAAGGCTAATATTACTACTACTAGTCTGCTTAATAGTATACTTAATGAATACAGAAAGAAAAATAAATATAAGCCAATAGCTACTAGATTTATACTCACGGGAACGAATGGATTCGTCTTCCGATCTAACTGCGCTTTATTTAACTACCATTTTCGAAAATATTTGTACATTAAAACGTGGGGCACACATCATATCGCGTTCGAATTATCGTTATTTTTATTTAATTATGCATCTATGGTACAATGGTATCGTAACCACAATGTCTCATCACCCTTATGTATCTTTTATCCAACTTTCGCACATCTTCATTTTCTCTTTTCTTCCTTTACTGACGTGTCATTTTATTTCCTTTCATTCACTTCCGATGTATATAAATTCGTCAACTGATTAGCTAATCGTGTCTTTGTTCATTATCATGATAATAATGTACTAGTCGCTTAGAAACATAATGCGTAGGGAGGTAATATGAAGAAGGGAACATATATAATGTAACGTCGGGACGAATTTTAATTTCTCATCATGCGGGTCCATCACGTCGCTATTAGGAGCGCGACGATACTCTTATTCATCACAATGTATATGTATCTACTAGGTTTGAAAAACAATTCAATGATTTGAATGCCGTCCAGGGAAATTCGTTTTATTTGAAATCATTCGCTGGGCGGTATTCAAGATAAAAGGCGAAGTTTATTGTTAGTATTAAAATTAAATGTGCACTATTGTTGAAAAATACCAAACACCGGTTAACGCTCCTAAACAAGACGTATTCACGTTTGCTTGGTAAAATAAAATTCGCCGGACGTATGGGCGCGCGCGGATGTTAGTTATTAATAAAAAAAAAAAGAGAAAAAAACGAAAAAAGAAAAAATAGAGGACTTTGATCGTTTTTCTTTATTTCAAATTATCGCGCGCGCTCTATATATTCTTATTTGTCGCACATTTAAATAAAAAGTATACAATTCGATCGCGTAATACACCTGTGTGTTTATACGCTTACAACTGGAAAAATTACGCTCGAAACAGGGAGAGTTCTCGTGGGATCTTCGAACTTCTTCGCGTATATTTTTTATTTGTATTTTCTTTTTTTATCATACTCCATTCATTAATCAGTGTTTCCTTCGTGAAATTTCATTTTAATACACAATTTCATACGTCCATAACATCGCTGTTATTTTTTTATACATTGCAGTTCGTCAGAAAATATACAATAGAACATTCCAATCGTCTCTTTCGTTTACTGACGGATAAGTATTACAATCACAATTAACAAGTAAATATATGAGTGTCAAAAAAATTATCATGTCTTCTTAAGTCTGTGACAATAAAAAAAGAAAAACAAGGTAAGTTCATCTTGCGGAGTGGCTGGTCGTGTACGCGCGCGTTCATCTCTCATCAAAATACAGTTACATACTTGCATAAATTGCATCATTACTTTTCATGTCTATTTGTGTGAGTTCGCTGACGCATTAATCATCTCTCCCGATTCTGAAATATGCCCAAGTGTCTAAAAGTGTATATAACAACTTCTCCACATTACGTTTACAATTATTAGAGCGTTAATAATAAAACTGTTCCTTATTCCATAACTTTATACATGCTATGTATAATTATTATGCAATGTTAAAGTCATACATTACTCATCCACACTATCCGGCACGAGCATCGCATTTAAAACATTCAATTGGTGGTCAGTAGAAAGGTGAGCGCAACTTTGACAAAGTACCAAGACTTTCAATATTGATTAATCGATGGTTGGTTGTTTGATGCAACATCAATATAATTTAACCAGTGTATATTATTCGAGTTAGAGCGCTTAGTATATACTAGTGTCTGTTACCAATCTACTGACAGAACACCTCGATTAGCGTATTAATTGCTGTTCGCGCGTGTGTCAGCTTTCTCCGTGTATTTTTTCTTTTTCCTCAATCGTTTAATTACACATACCACATTTTGTCGATTGCCCGACAATTGACAATAAACGGAAAGAGAAGATAAGAAGGATTTTTTGAGAGAAAAAAAAAAGAAAAACTCAGTCACGCGCGCACTAGGTGAGAGACATTCGTTGAACTACAAACGCAAAATTGATTTTCAAATGTAAAAAAAATCATCACCCACAAATGTCCATTTTACACTATTTAAATACAATAGAGCTTTTTTCCTTACATCTTAAATAAGTTTTCGTTACAAAACTGTCCCGCGAAGAAAAGCCAGATGACGGCAAATACCAGATTTTTCAAGTTGCGTTCGACGAGTTGGCTTGGACAAAAAGAAAACGATAGATCCGCCGTAGACGGAGGGTTGAAAAAATGCAGAAGATACAATTCGAAATTAATGTCGGCGTGTCGAGGTATATGTGTACGTTATGTATCTGTGTCCGTATGAGTAGGTGAAAGATAGGCATACAAATGACGAGGGTTAATATGCTTAACAATCTTGTTTAATTTAATAATGTTGCTGCTGCTGCTGCGGTTGCTGCTTTTGTCGCTTGTAAAAAGAGAACATTCGTAAATGCACGAAACGTTCAGGAGGCGAATGTGACATTACAAGTAGACGCAAATAAAGAAATGTAATTATAACGTATTCCTTAATCTTTCGTGTCTTATAGAGGAAGGGGGCGAACTTATAGCTTTATCTTTATCCGTCAAACGACCTAGCAAGTATTTGGTGAAGGCTAGGGGGCCAGAATTGCGAGGCGCCGAGACTTGCCGATGAATAATCAAGAATCAACGGTTGGGGAAGTGTGATGGAAAGGTGGCGACATTCCGAATAGTTTAAATTCGTTGCTGCTGCTGCTGCTTCTCTGACTCTGAGTTGATAAAATGGAAAGGGTTTGCTCTGTGTCGGCCCGACGCAACTCCGGCAAGGTGTCAACAGCGTCGCTTTGTTGTTGTTGTTGTTGTTGTTGTTGTTATTTAGGATTGCAGAGATCGGGAGGATCCGTCCGACAGGTGCCGCCAACAACGCTGGTGTGCTACCAAACCACTCAATATGAGAGTAAGTGTTTTGCTCGACAAGACTTCCGGCGAACGACGACGGCGACGACGAGGTTGCGGGCACACTATCGGGCTCCTCCGTTTCCCTTCTTACTTACACGCGGCTGTCCGTTCCTTCATTATGCGTCGTCGTCGAGGTCTTCTTCTGCTTCGGCTTCCGCATCTTCCTCCTCGTCATCTGTAATAGCAAACCAAGCATTAGATAAGATTAGATTAAATTGCTCAGTAGAAAGAGTAGTGGTTAGAAAGTCACGCGAGATAGATTAATTTACGATAAACGCTTTCTTGCCTCGGCTCGGCGCACGAGGCTCGAGCGACACGGAAAATTACGCGAGAGATACTGACCTTCGCCGTCATCTTCGCCTTCTGGATACATTTCCTCCTCATCCTCCTCATCCTCTCCGTCAATGTCCTCTACTTCCTCCTCGTCACCCTCATCCTCGTCCTCGACGTCCTCCTCTTCTGCCTCACCGTCGCCATTTTCCTCCTTCTTCTGTTTTTTAGGCTCGTCGTTTTTCTCCTGGAAAATAAACAGAGGCACCGTTTGAGTACACTCGGCCGAGCAGCGACACAATTCGACTGGGATCAATCTCGCTAGGTAGTCGCACAACATCGGGCCTATTTCCGGCATCGGTCATCGCGAAACGTCAAACGGCACGTACGCACGTAGGCGCGCAGCCCTCCAAGTGGGCAACAGGAGCATTGTCCAGCGGCTCGTGGCAGGGCGGCAAAGGGCTCGCAAGAGCTGCGGCCCACGCCTGGCGCTGCCGAGCGAGCTGCAAGAGGGAGCGGGGCGCGCGCGAGCGGGGCTCTCTCTTTCCCGCCACGAGCGGCTCGCCGGCGCCGGCGAGGGAGGGAGGGGGACGCGCACACGGCCACCCCTGCGCGCCAAAAGACAGCGGCGCCGGTAGCGGGGGCATTGCACAAGGACAGGCGACGCCGCCCCCACCCCGCGGGACTTTTCTCGCCGCGGGCCCGCTCGGGCCGGCGACGCCCTCAAGAGGCAGCCTCCCGGGGGCCGGGCCGCCGCGGCATCCCCCGGGGGTGGGGAGCGTCCAGCTGCGCCCCCGGGCTGCGCGCGCACGCCTCGGAGCCCCTTGGCGAGCCTCCAAAGGACGGGCCCGAAGCGGCGGTGCGCGGGGAGCCGGGCCGAGCCGGCGGCGGCGCCTCGCCTCCTCCTCCGGAGTGCGAGGCGGCCCCGGCAGGCCAGCGCCAGGATTTGCGTGCGCCTCCGAGGAGAGGAGCCGATCGATAAAAAGCCTCCTGCTTTAATTCCCTTTGGCACGCTATTCCGCGGCGCCTTTAGCGCCATAGTCTAGCGCCGGCGAGCTTTGCCGCTCGGTCGCCGCTGGGGCAAGACACGAGGCGCGCGCCGGCGTACGGCTCCCTCCGTCCCGAGGCGCAATCGGTGTCGGCGCGCCCTCCAAACTGCGTGCTAGTCCATTAGAGGGTGCAACTGTCAACGCGCCGCCTCCGGGGCTCACCAGCTATCGCGCTGAATAATTCATCGGGCTACGACGCTTCTTTTTCCGTTCGAAAGACTGCTCGGCTCTCGAAGCTTCCCTCCCTCCGAGTCATCACACGCCAGAGAGCGCGAGATCGTTTTCGGAGCCGTGCCGCCAATGGCAGGAGGACCAAGCGAGGCTTAGATTTCAATCGGCGAATGGTCGATTCGATATTTCGGGTATGCGCTCGCATACCTATCGCGTATAAACCGCTGACGTCGAGGCAAACGGCCAGTGCATTAGCATTCCACGGCGGGCTCGGGCGATTCCAAAGTTGGCGCCGCGGCGACGAACGCCGAGCGTCGGGCATCGCGGGAGGAAGCCACCCCCGGGCGCGCTATCGGCAAAGCCTCTCGCGCTCGCGGGCAACAACAAGGTCCCCGGCAGATAACCCAGGCAAGCGAGACGGAGGAGAAAGAGAGCGGAGAGTCGGGAGGCGCGAGACGCGAGCCGGCGAAAGGGGCGCCTTCGCGCGGCGCGTCGGTTGCGTCACGCGGGCCGCGGGCCGGCGAGAGGGGCGGGGGCGGCCAATTAGCAGGACGGTGTCTCGGGCGAATCGAGGCCAGGGGAACATCGATCGGCATATTCCCGCGGAATCGAGCTTTCCCGGCGGGCGCGCGCCGCCGCCGGAGCGCCGAGAGCGCGGAAACATGGCCGTTTCTACAAATATCACGTAACCGGCGCGCGCGCGCTTCTCGCTGCCCGCCGCCGCCGCCGCCGCCGTCTCATGCCGGCGCCGGGAGATAACGGGCCGCGCTCGCGCCCCCCACCGGCGCCGCGCTCCCTCCCCCCCTATCACCCGGCAATCTATCCTTTTTCCCGGAGCGCCGGCCAGATAAGGGGGCGCGCACTGGCATCGATCCCGCGGCCGGGGCGCCATGGCGCTGGCGGTGACAGGGCCGCGGCCACGTGAGGCGCGGGCAGCGCCGTCTTCCCCGGGGACACGCGGGCCGAAGGTTCGAGAAGTCGGGCGGCGAGTGCCGGCAGCCGGCGGCCGGCCGCCAGACATGGCGTCGGAGCGCGCGCGCGCCGCGCGACGCCGCGGCGCGTAAACAACGAGAGCGGCGGCGGCGGCTGCGGCGGCGGGCGCGAGGAAGCCGCGCGCGAGGAGCCGGGCGAGCACGCGCCCACGGACGCGGCGTTGCTCGCTCCCTCTCTCTCTGGCGGCGCGCGCCGCGCCGCACGAGTCGGGGCGGCCATGATGGAGCGGCGCGGGCGGGCGGGCGCCGGCGGGGCCCGGGGGCCGGGAGCCGGGGCCCCGAGCCGGCCGGGCGCACGCGGCCTGACAGCGGGGCAAAATGGCGGCGCGGCGGCGGCGGCGGCGCGCGCGCGGGCTCCGACCCACGCTCCCGGCCGCGCCATGGCCGCGCGCGCGCCGCAAAGAGCGGCCGGCGGCCCGGCGAGCGAGTGCGGGCCCAATCCTGTCTTCGCGGCCCTCGCTCTCGGGCCCTCGGGGCCTCGGTGACGGGGCACCGGGAGGCCGGCTCGGCGTCGCGCCGGCCGGCGCACCGTGGACACTCACCTCTGCCGCCCTCTTGATGCCTTTGAGCTCGCTCTTGGCGTCCGCGTTGGGCTTGTCGTTCTCCGAGACCTTCTCGACGGCGACCTCGTTGTTCTCCTTGGTACTCATTGTGTGACGTGTGGGGGGCCTCGTAGGGCTGGCGGGGCTGACCGTCGCGGCGGTGACAACGGGCTCTGCGTGTGCACGGGTAGGGCGCGCGGGCGGCTCGCTGAGGTCCGTGCGCGTCGAGCGTCAACTCGTCAACTGCAGCAGCAGCAGCAGCGGCCTCTCGTCCTCGTTCGACTTCGGCTGCGAGTGCGGCGGCGGCGGCGGCGGCGGCGGCTGCGGCGGCTACGGCGGCTACACACACCACTCGGGGGCTGCGTGAGCGTGCGTACGTGCGAGAAGCGTACGGTCGGACGGGAGGGAGACGACTGGTGGAGTCGCTGGCTGCTCCGGCTCCGAGCGCGGCGGCGTCTGTTTCCGGCCAAATGCCCGCTCGGAGCGCCCGGCGTCCTTCCCCTCCACGCATCCAGGCGCGCGCGAGCGAGCGAGGCAGCCGCGCGGCGTCCACGGTGGTGGAGGGGGCCGGGCCGGGGGAAGCCTCGAGCTCTCGGGCGCTCGAGGGGTTGTCGGGGGCCGGGGGGACGCCGCGCCGGCTCGTCCCTGCCCGTGCCTGCCTGCCGTACCTACCGTACGCGGGTTTGAGCGGGATTCCCTGCCGCCTGCCGGCGCCGCCGATGCGAGCGCGCCGGCCTTATCTCGCTTTGGGGCTTTTTTTCATGGCGGCGGTGGCGGCGGTGCCGGCGGATGCCCAGCTGCGGCCACCCCCGGCTTTCGCGCTTTTATCGATCGTCGGCTCGATGGCTCTAGCGGCCCATGGCCGAATCCCGATTTCGAAAGCCCGCCCGCCTGCGTGCCGCTCTACGGCGCTCCAGGTATCGGCGCAGCTGCCGCGGCCCGCCGGAGGGGCCTGCGTTTTTCCGGGCGCGCGCGCGCGCGCCAAGCCGAATTTCGGTAGGCCGGCAGCGCCGTCGCCAACGAGGGTAGGCAGCCCAGCCGACGGAGGGAGAAAGCGCCCGAGCGCCCGGCGCCTTTGATTGATTCGTCTTAACGATCGGGCCGCCTCGGGGATACAAAACGCGCGCGCGGCCGCCACGGCGTGGAGGCAAACGAGCGGGAAAGGAGAGGCGCTCCGGGGCCTAGGAGAGCGTGCATCAGCCCGTGTAACGCGGCTCTCGCTCGGAAGCCGTGTCTTCCAGGGCGCGCGTGTGTTGGTGCGGGACGCGGGACGAGCTTCGGATAGCGCGGCTGCTGCCGGCAAGCGTCCCGCCGTCCCGCGCCAACGCGCGCCTGTGTGGGGGCCTCGGCCGGCGTCCGTGAGCCAGGAAGCCCGGCTCGCCGGATGCCCGATGCTTGCGGAGCCGCTAGTACGCCGGCCGACAAGGACGCTGGCGCGCGATTTGAATTTATTATATTCCAAACATTTACCCCGACTATTTTGTTTTATTATCGGCTCAATCTCCTTTTACAGCCCCGGGCAGCGTATTTCCCCGGTCGGCCCGGCCCGCCGAGGCCCACTTGGGCCGCATAGAGCACCCGAGGTAAAGGGGGAGGAGGCCCTCGGTCCGGAGGTGTTGACGCTCCTTTGCGAGGGGCTATCGATCGAGAGGAGGGCGTCGATAGCCGATTAACGTCTTTTCCACGCGAAAAACAATGGTCGGGCGGCGCACGAGGCGCGGACAACAGGCTCCACTTTGCTACAACAGCCGATGTTATGACAAAGTTTCGTAGGACGAGATACGAGCTTTTGCAAAAACATCGGCCGTTGTTGAGAGCAGCGTCGCCATCGTGTTACGCAAAATTGTGAAATCCAATATGTGTTTTCGAGGTGGGACTCGGCGGGCGGCGGGCCGGGAGCTTATCGGCCCGACGAATCCTCGAGGGCCCGTGGAAAAAGGGCCATTCGCCGAGTGGATACCTGGCGCGGGGGCATTTCGGCCGATAACGACGCGGCGGCGCGGGCCGCGCGGGGGCACGTAGGTATACGCGCTTAGTTAAAAATATCGTGAGAAAGAGAGCGCGAGAGAGCGGCGAGGGGGGCGGGAGCGGAGATGAGCGAGTGGTGAACAAAGGCCGGCAACAAAGCGGCCGAGCGGGACAACGCGTGTTCCAGCGCCCCCGTTACCAAAGCCACGATAAATTCCGTCAAGCGGCGGCCGAGCGCGGCTTTTCCGCAGAGGCAAGCTCGGGAGGGCCGGGGGCCAGTGGCGCGCAGGTAGGCCGCCGCCGGCAGGTAGGGCGGCCGCGTGGGGCCGCCGCGGCAACGCCGCCCCGGGCCCGGGCGCCCGGCGGCTTTGTCCAAAAAGGAAGATGGCGCGGGCGGGGGCGCGAGGACGGCCCAGGGCGCCCCGGGCCGCGGGTCGAGGCGCGCGCGCACCTCCGGCCCGCCCCCTCCCCGCGCGAGGCCCTCGAGGTTGCCGCGCTCCGAAAACCCCGGAAGCGGCGCCCGCGCCCGCGCCAGCGCCGCTTTCCCCGCGGCCAATCGATACGCCCGGCGCACGTGTCGGCCCGGAAAACGCCGGGCACGTGGGCCCGCGCGGGGAGGAAAAGCGCGCGGCCATGGCGGCCGCCACCCCGCCGCCCGCCGCCCGCGCCCACGCCCGCGAGAACAGCCGCGGAAATAGCCCGCGGATAAATCCCGGCCGATCGGCCGCCTCGCCGGGAATAATCCGCCCCGGGCCCCGGCTCCTTTCCCGCCCGACTTTTCCAAGGACGCGTACCTGCGCACCCCCCTGCCGGCCGGCGGCGGCGGCACCGGCCTACACCAGCGCAGCGGCTCCGGCTCTCCCTCCGCGGGGGAGGGGCCGCCCGCCCAAGGAGACCCGCCGCCGTCGCGCGTGAATCATTTATTACGCTACCTAGGAATTATATGCACTCTCCAATTCCCGCTGGCCTCAGCGGCGGCCGGCGCATGCCGCCGCCCCTCCCGTCCCTCCGGCGGCGCGCACCTCCAACGTCACGACCGGTCGCCCGCGTTTATTGCGCTTATAAATACGATCCCCGCGCGAGGCGAGGAAAAAAAAAAAAAAAGGCCGCGTGCTCGCGCCGCCGGCGCCCGGGGGGACGCCGAGCCTCGGGGCCTCCGCGCTATCGATTCCGCTGCACTCCTGCGTCCCCGCCGGCCCGCCGTCATCGAGCCAACGATCCTCCGAGCGGCCCCTCCGCCCTCGCCGACTCGTGCGAACCGCGATTAATGCCCGGGGCCCCCGAGCCCTCCGACCTTCCCTCGCTCGGACACGCTCTTATCGTCCGGCCAATTGTTCCTCGCTCCTCGATTCGTGCGCGGAGGCTCAAACCTGCGCACCGGCTGCGATTCGCTTGCCAATTACGCGTATCCGGTACAAATCATTGTCGACTATTATTACTTGTCGATCATTGTATTGCAAGTCGAAACTTGAGACCACTTGAAAGTTGAAAAATTCGAAAAGTTTGTTAAAGGCCACGCCGCGAGGTGGCGCACAAGCCGCGCAGATGTCGCTCTAGTCGACTTCCCTTCAGTGGCGGACGACGCTTTCACTTCCTTTTCCTTCCATACATTCAAGATGGTAGGTGAACGAATTTTCAAAAATGATTTTTCAATCCAATGTCATCAAAGTCATCCTGGCATTGTCCGCTCTGACAATGCCGATATTGTTTTTAATTATATTTTACCAGCCATCTACTTGATTCATTTTTACAACCTGTCATGTCCTCACCGTACTGTTGATGATATTGGAATACCTAACCTATATTTCATATAATAATAAAACATTTTATTTATTTCTTCTACGTTATTTTTAAGCTTTGGCAAGTTGACGATTTGACATTCTATTAATTGACATCATCTAATTTTATAAAAATTTATTTGTCACAACTTTGGGCTTCAATTACTTTAAAATTGCAGTCAACGTATTAATATGGTAACATTCATTTTAATCTTTATTTCAGGTGAACGTACCGAAGCAAAGACGTACTTTTTGCAAAAAATGCAAAGTACACAAGCCTCACAAAGTCACACAGTACAAGAAAAGTAAGGAAAGGCATGCTTCTCAGGGTAGAAGACGTTACGACCGTAAGCAGCAAGGGTTTGGTGGACAAACTAAGCCTATCTTCAGAAAGAAGGTATGCTCGCTCTATTATGTACCGTTCTATCTCATCAAATAAGTCTTCAAATGAATCCAAGAACAATTTATTTCAAATATTTCAAAAAAGAAAGTATTGTAGAAACTTGTTTTTAGCATTACTGTTTAATGACAGTTTTTGACTCAAAGAATATAAAACTTTTTATCTAACAAATATACAATTGTTCGTGCACTTACAAGCATTAGAACTCAAATAAAAAACTGATACTTAATATTTTAAAGTATAACAAATGTAAATGATATTGCTTATGATATTAGAATTATTTGCTTTTTTGTGCGTAAAGTATTGAATAAAACATAAAGCCTTTTAAAATCAAGATTTCTTCAAACTTCATATAAAAAAAAAATAAAGTATGCAACATTGAAAAATACACCAACATGATGAATTCTATTTTAAATTGTATCATTAATCCAACTACTTTTTATAAAAGGCTAAGACCACAAAGAAAATTGTATTGAGGATGGAGTGCACTGAGTGCAAGTACAGGAAACAAATTCCTCTTAAACGATGCAAACATTTTGAACTTGGAGGAGACAAGAAGAGGAAGGTGTGTTAAAAATTTAATAAATACAATCATTTTAGAGATAAAGTACAACATTAACCTTTATATTTGTTTTTCAGGGACAAATGATTCAGTTCTAAGTTTACTGTTTTTTTAAGTATAAGGAACTGTATTTAATAAAATAAAATAAAACTTGGTTTGTAAATTATTCTTTTGTATTTATTATAAATGTTTGTACAAAATGAAAAAAACTTGAAACAAAACCTGTACTATTTTCTCTAGTTGTCTGATTTTTCTTCCGAGTCAATGGATTTTTTTTTTGGTACTAACTTTCGAGGAGAACTAAACAAAAAAAAATATAATATAAAAAAAGTTTAATTTTAAATATTTATAAAAATATCTTACTCTAAAACAGATGGATCTAATCCTTCCCGTTCCATTTTTAACATAACAGCATTTTTTGGTACTCCAAAATGAACCATTTTAAAATATTTTGCATATTCTGGATCTAAGCTTATAGGTTGGGTTTCACTTTCTTCGACTATAGGCACAGAAACCTCAACATCAGGTTCTTTAACTTCTTGAGTTACAACTTCAGTTGGGTTTGGTTTTGTCTGCTCAACTACTTGCTCAACTACTTGCTCAACTTTTACACTTTTTACTGTATCAACAATTTCATTTGAAATTGGTGGCTCATTATCTGTTGTTGGGATGGATGAAAGCTATTCAAAAATTAAAAAATTAACACGTTATTTAAATTAATATATGTTTGCATATAATTTACCCTTGATTCTAAAATTTCTAATGAAGCTTCTACCCGCTGCAATTTATTCTCAAAATGGAATAACTTTTCTTCACATGAAAGAGTAAATTTATTCAAAAATGTTATTGAATGTGCAATAAAATGATTTATGAAGGCTATTGTCCTTTTTTGGTTGATAGGAGGAACCTAAAAATTAATATATTGGTCAATAAAACTAATCTTTTGAGGTTACATATGAACAGATGACTATATTGATATAATATAAAGAATGTCTAACCTTTGTATAGTCAACTGTTGGCTCAATTATAGGAATGTTAAAATCGCTCATATTAATAAAAATTTTTATTTTTTGATTTTCTCCTGTCAAATATTCGATTTGACAGGTCACCAAATGTCATTGCAACAATAATAGAAAAAGATGTTCACACTATTAACCAGTAAGTTATACTGGTACAAATTTCATTGCAGGACACATGTATGTCTTTACATACTCTATAAGTCTGAATACTTTTTATGTGAAAGTATTATTCAATAATGATATTATCAGTGACCACCTAGTGGCTTCACGACTGCTAATTTGATGCACAGCTCCAGCTGTGATCACATAGGCGGCCATGAGCGGATGTTTCGCGTATACAACGTACAATATGCGCTTACCGCGCTTAGACTTACTCGAGTAATATACTCCACAAGTTCGCAGTATGGCGCCATACATTTTTATTATAATAATTTATATATATATTTTATCATTTAATCATGTTATTAAATTCATAACAGAATATATATTTATACATGTATATATATATATATGTATTTATTTATTTTAAATGTTATTCGATTTTATAAACACTCGCATTATTCCTAAAGTTCTGCATATATCATTTTTGTAGTTGCTTTTTATTGAAATAACAATTAAAACATCCTACAGAATATTGCATTAAAAAACTAATATAATATACCTGATAAATATTCTGTTTTTTCATATCCGAATAACAATGTCAATTTCTTATTTATTAAATAAACTGCAACAATTAAATAAAAGTATGAAAATTTAATAATTTTTTTATGAATAAAAATTAGTTTAAACATATCATTAAACTCTATAAGTTAATACAGAATTCGTAATTATACTTTAAAACAACATATCACATACGATTGCTTAGAATTTTGTTAATCTCCATACGCAGAATTATAAATAGTTTAACTGCCTAGAACATGTTCTAAGGGATGCGACAGCCAGAAATTTTTCAATAGGTTTTCATAATGGCCTGGCCGGTTTGCCTTTTCGTATAAATACAAAACGATATCGGGAGTACTCCTTATGTTATAGACCATAGAGCTGTTATACGTTTACGAGTATTTAACTGTAATCCTCCTATAATATACATGTAGTACAAAAATTATCGCGCGACGCACACTGCGCTCATTGCTCGTCTGTTCATGATTGCTTGCGCATCTCGACTCCCGAGCCGCCTTGAGAGCTATAGGTTGCAGGCTTTCGCGAGAAATCTGCATGGAGTCAACATTCAACGAGATCTCACCAGTCGAGACCTCTTTTTCATTTTGATTTTTAACGGTAGTATCTAAGAATTACGAGGAGACATGGACTCGATGCCCTCGGTGGACACGGTTTACCAAGCCGTTTATACGCTACACAACAATCCAAACCCAACCGAAAAAGAAAGAGCTAGCCGATGGCTAGATGAACTTCAGAAATCGGTGAGTACTTTTTATGAAGCATTCTTCCATATCTTGTCTATCAAGTACCTTCATTGCTTTGATTAATTGAATCTTCAATTATTAGAATCATGTAAATCCTATTGTAAATTCTTGTCTCTATATTATAACCTAACAAAAAACCAACAAATCGTTTTGTATATTATTCATTAATTTAGTTTATTATTTAATAATTATTATTTTTGTTGTTGACTATACTAATAAATATAGACTAATTTTTACCAAGACTTACCATAAATCTTATGAAATATTTTTAAATATGCATTTCATATTGGTGTAAGTATGTTATTACTGCATTGTATACAGTGCTTAAATTTGATATTTTAATTTGTCAATATATTATTAAAGAGTGTTAAAAGTAAATTTGTTTTTAATTAAAGTTTTAATTTAATTTTTTTTCATTTTTTGTGAGAATATTACATAAATATAAACAGCCTAATTTTAATCCAAAACCTCTTAAGCAAAATTTTTAATAATTTTAGATATTTATTAAATTAAATAATCAATATGAATATGGTACAGTCAGATATTTTGTAAGAGAAAGTGAAAATAGTTGCTTTATGATTTAATAAAATTCCAGGTGTATGCATGGAAAATTGCAGATGAAATGTTACAACAAAAAAAGGATGTGAAATCATGTTACTTTGCAGCACAAACAATGAGATCAAAAATAGAACAGTCATTTCATGAGCTTCCAGTAACATCTCATGTTTCTCTTAGAGATTCTCTATTAGAACACATATCACAAATTAATAAAGATACAGATCGAGCTATTGCTACACAGGTCTATAAACATTTTATATTACTAATTTATAATTTATAGTTTTTTTTATTGAATGTCTAAACTTTGTTTTAAAGCTGTGTGTGGGATTAGCAGATTTAATACTATATATGGCTTCCTGGCAAGAGCCAGTAATAGACTTATTACAAAAGTTTGGTGATAATCCTGGAAGTTTATTACCTCTTTTAGAAACTTTAAAAGTTTTACCAGAAGAAATGAATTCTCGATTTCTGAGATTAGGAGCTAATCGTAGACAAGAAATTAGTACACATTTTTCTGCCACTGGTGACACTGTATTACAATTTCTGGTATGTATATTAAAACGCTATATATCACATTTAAACTTCTACCACTACTAATTTCATCTTATTTATTTTTGAAAGATCACTTGTTTGAAGAAAGTTGAGGATGTGTATTTGTACGTAAGACTTTTAAAATGTTTCACAAGCTGGATAACAATTCATACTGCATCACTTACAACTCCAGTTGTCAGTAATATTATAACTTTAGCATTTGAAGTGAGTGCCCTTTAATAATATTTTTCTAGTATAATAAATATTTCCAAGAGTTAATAAATTAATTAAAACCTTAGGTTTTACAAAGTAATATGACAGGATCTCAACTGCATGAAGCAGCCACTGATGCTATATGTGCAACATTGCAAGTACTTGAACGAAGTGCACTTATGAATCGTGATCAAATCACTGGAGATCCAATTATAGAGATACAACAATTGCAGCTAGATATTTTTTCTCATATTGCAAATTTGGAGCAACCTTACCATATATCAGTTGCTCATGAAGATATGGACAAGTATGATATTTTTTAATCAGATTAATATTTTTCATCCAATGTAAAATCGCAGATTAATAATCATTGTGATATTTTAGATCAATTAATTACTCTCGCATTTTTACCGAATTAGCTGAAACATTTCTAGAAATAATTGTAAATGGAAGTATGAATGGGAAACAACATTATGGCATTAAATGTTTAGATTTTGCATTAATGTGTGCTGGTCATCATGATTATGAAGTATGTAAATATTATAAATTAATTTTTATGTTTATTTCTAATTATTTATTTTTTTGCAATTTTACTTTTTAGGTAGCTCAAATAACATTTAATCTCTGGTATAGACTTTCTGAAATTCTCTATCAAAGAAACAATGAAGAACTTACAAATGTTTTTAAACCACATATTGAAAGGCTTATTGGCACCCTTTGTCGTCATTGTCAAATGGAGCCTGATCATGTTAGTAATATTTATTGCATATAATTTAAAAATAATTCTTGAACACATTTTTTAAATATAAATTTTTATTTTTATAGCTTGGCCTTATCGATGATGGTGATGGATTTGTGGAATTTCGAATGCGCGTTTTTGAATTAATTAAGGATGTTGTTTTCGTTGTTGGAAGTAGTCATTGTTTTAGACAATTGTTTTCTTCTTTAACTGGTGAATCAGGTCAAGCAGTTCCTACTTGGGATATGACAGAGGCTGCTTTATTTGTGATGCAAGCAGTAGCAAAAAATATTTTACCGTAAGTTTTAAATAGTAATTCATTTAAATATTTCTCTGTATTGGTGTAATTGTTTTGTATTCTTATAGTGAGGAAAATGACGTGGTACCAAAAGTTGTAGAAGCTATTTTAAATTTACCAGATAATACGCACATAGCTGTACGCTATACAAGTATACTCTTGTTAGGTGAACTTTGTGAATGGATAAATAGTCATCCTCAATCATTAGGTATGTCAATACATTTATTAACACGTTACACTATGTTAAATATATTAATTAATTACTCAATAATTTGCGATTTAGAGCCAATATTAAATTTCTTATTGACTTGCTTGAGTCAAAAGGGACTTGGAAATGCAGCGGCTAATGCTCTACAAAGTATTTGTATAGCATGCCCTAAACACATGACAACACATTTTCAAGGGTTACTACAAATTGCTCGATCTGTGGATAGTTTTACTATTAGTAATGATGCTGCAATTTCTCTTCTTAAAGGTATTGTATTACTGCAAGCATTAAATATGTAGTTTCATTTGTGGTTCAAACTTGTTTTGTTTGACTAATGGCATTATTTCCAGGTGTGGTCAAAATATTATCAAGGGCACCAAAAAATGAAATTGAAAGTTCCATGAAAGAACTTTGTTGGTTTCAAGCAAGACCATTATGTCAATTAATCGAGGATAGAATAATAGTTGTAGGAAATACGAAAACCGATCCTGTGTTATGGTTAGATCGCCTGGCTGCAATATTTAGGTATACAACACCAACAATTAGTGATTCTAATGATTCTCATCCTTGTATTCCAGCTGTTAATGAGGTTGGTGGCACATCGAATGTTCTATCACATTTAGTTTTCATATTTATTAAACATTATATATTATATATATTTCTTTTAATGTTTAGATGTGGCCAGTTTTATCAAGTGTTTGTACTACCTACCAACAGGATGCGAGAATTATGGAAAAATCTTGTCGTTGCTTGAGATTCATTGTACGTTGTGTTGAAAAACACTGTGCCCACCTTTTAGAACCATTAGTGAAACAAGTAATTTAATTTACTACTTAATTTATACATTACTATAAAAAAATTGTGAGCTAATAAAAATTTTTCTCTTAGATTGTTCAGTTATATGCTGCACATCAACATAGCTGTTTTCTGTACCTTGGCTCTATCTTAGTTGATATTTTTGGATCTGATGTAGATTGCATTTCGGGTCTCTTAGGAATGTTGGAAGCTTTTATTGGACCTACTTTCACAATTCTTCAAGAACCTGATGGTCTTAAACATCATCCTGATACTGTAGATGATCTATTTAGGCTTTGTGCTAGGTAAATTAACGAATAACACAAATTTTGGTTAATTGTTATTTTAATTCTTGGAATCTCGTGTAAATTTGGTTTGTACAAAATATTATTTTTACAGATTTTTATTAACTTCACCTGTACACTTTTTACATTCTCCCATGATAAACAGTATATTAGACTGTGCTTTGATGGCTTGCAGTTTAGATCACAGAGATGCAAATGCTTCTGTTATGAAATTTTTTTCCGATCTTCTTCATAGCGGTCGCAATTGTGAAGTAAGTTATTAAAATTATCATATATAATTTAATTTATACTAAAAAGTTTATTTTGTTTTAGAATCGATCAAACTATGCAATACAACGACAATTGGTTGAAAGTATATTATGTGAAAAAGGACAAACACTGGTAATAAGACTTCTCCATGCAACTGTATTTTCTTTATCGTCATATATGATGTCAGATGTGGCTGATGTTTTGCTTGAATTAAATTTAACAAACAGAGAGGTAAAAACTATTTTTTTTAATTATTTGTTCCATTATTGTGCATATAATTTATTCTAATATTTTTAAATAATTAGCTTACAGCACTATGGTTGGAACAGGCTATAAATCAAATGCCTAAAGAAAATGCAGGAGGCTCGGTAGCTACAACAGCTGCTCAACTTTTAAAATTTCATAGTGAAGTTACAAGGTAGATACATTTTTTTAAATCATAACTAATTTATGTTTAAAATTTGTTTTCTTAACATTATTTTATTCTTGTTTATTTTAGTGCTAATGATCCCAAAGTTATAGTCAATGCATTACGGGATTTTACGCGCCTTTATCGCTGATCAATTAACTACAAAAAAAATGGTTAATTGTATTTTAAGGAGTACAAGTAAAGCTTTACTAATGAAGACATTGGTAATATTTACACTCAATGAAATTCAAAATTATTACACAACATACTGCTTAATGCATAAAAACAAAACAAAGCAAGATGTGTATATTAAAATTTTATTTTTTGGACAAAAGTAACACAAACAGCGTTAAAGAGACTTAAATCATTAATGAAAATTTTAATCAAGAAAAAATTATTTCTTGTCCTTATTACATTGCAATAAGTTTTATATGTGTTTGAGTTACTTTGAGTGGCATGTTTATAATAAAAAATGAATGAAATTTTGAGAGGTATGTGTGTATTATAGAAATGTAAAAAGGTGCAAACAAATGTTTGTATGTGTACATTGACTACTGTGATGCCTGGCATATAGATTAGTTAGGTAAACAATCGCCATAATTTGACGAATATACATATATATATATACATATATATATACATAAATATATATCTGTTCTATTGAATTTTTTCAACAAATCATGGTCACTGTCAAATTCATTTTTATATGCGTTTATATAAGTGATTTCTTTGTAATACTTTTAAATACTCACCCAAAGTTGCAAATGCACATAGTTACAAATGTAACAATAACGATCTACTTATTTTTTCAGAACTTAAAAACATTATGATAAACAAAAATAGATTCTTTGAATAAAAGTATTAGAATAAGTTCATGGCGTTTAAATTCCTAAGCAAAATAATTTAAAATATTTACAAATGTTGTATTCAAATAATTGTTTAATAAAGTTGATTTAAAACTAATTTAAATATAACATTATATACTTGGACAATTTAAAAATTGTTTCATTATCGATACTTACACATTTGTATCATCAATTTTATTTTTACTTTAGAGAATGTAGTTCGAAGTTAAAATAAGTATGAAGTATGGTTATGTTTATGTAAAAATGTGCTATGTGCTTCTTGTGTGCTCTCTTGTAACGTTCGATTTATGACTAATCTATCAGAAGTCTTCTGTAGAACTATGGCCGTGGCATAATTTACTATTTTTATAATGAATCATTATAACTATGGTAATCACATTTTTTCAACAATTCGTTTAAAATAAGTTGTAATGTTAATAATTAAGACAAGATTAAAGTGCACGATGCCCTATCTATATATTTTATACAAATGTAAAAAGTAGACAATGATGATTCGATAATGTAAGACTATGAGTGAATGAATCGATCTGTGATGCACATTCGAAAATAATACAATAAACAATTATATTATAAGTCAATTGAATGTCTAATTTATTTGAAGGATAAGGTAATTATTGATTTTACTAATTAAAAAAATGAAATTTACTTAATTTTGAAATTAGAAACATACATCTTATAAAATATTTAAATCGTTATTGCATGCAACAATGCAGTATACATTAGACTGCATTGTTGGTAAGAATAGATTTTTTATATTTAAAGTAAGACAATATTTTGTTAACTTTATTTGATTTGCGTTTTATTGCAAATATACAAATAATAAATAATTATTTGGGCGCTAATTTTAACATAAAACTTACAGTAATATTCTTTCAACCGAAGCCGTTTTATTTATCGAAGCATACCGATAACAACTTTTTGATGATATTGAACTTTATGATCAACCGATAAAAGGGAGAATCTGTCAATTAAGCTAATTTTTGAAGTCTTTTTTTCCAAGCTCAATCACGTACTGTATATATGTAGAAAAAATATCAATTTTTAAAATTAATTGCATGCATGTAATATCGACGCGCTGGTGGAATAGTCAATATCGCGCAAGCGTTTGAGCGAAATCGTCTCGACACGTTTTTCCCTTTTGAACGAGTGGAAAAAGAGGAAGAAAAAGTTCGTCGGAGTATCCCAGCTCTTTTTTGCCGGTACGGGCTGCGGGAGAAGGATCGGCGTCCGGGAGGAGAAAAAAGTTGTGCCCCGAGAAAAATGGACGGGAATATCGCGGTGGCAAGCCGGGAGTCAGGCCGAGGGGGAAAAAAATTGCACACGGGAGACCCGCGCGCGCGTCGGGACTCGGGAGCTGCGGCAGCAGCGGCGAAACGAGGATCTCGCGCTTTCGCAAGCCTCGAGGCTCGAATAACGGCTAGCCGGAAGTGTTGCGAGAAGAGAGTGTGCGTGTGCCGATGGAATGCATGCCACATTGCCTGCCGCTGGGGGAGTGGCAGGTGTGTCCGTGTCGGCTCCGCTCTTTTCGAGGTTATGTTGCCTTGTACGAGAAAGAGGCAGCCGGCTACTATCGACTCTGCTCCTCTCGGCTCACGGCCTCTTCTCAAATATTTCGATGGCTGCCTCTTGAACACTCTCAGCTGGTTCGTATTCGTTTATTTGCCTACATTTACATTTTATGCATTTTTTGGAAGAGGGTAGGGGGCATAAATAGTAGTGATCAGAAATTTTTCCTAGACACCCGTGTGCAATTATAGTAAGTACTGAAGTATACATGTTTTTTGCGATTTTCTGTATAATTAAACAAATTCAGTCATTCTCTATCATTTGTGTCTTCACTATCCTAAGTTTACGGCTGGAATGCAAACGGATGTAACTGGCTATTGAAAAACTAGTCTTTGTACCTTGTACGGCAATGCATTTACATTACCCTTATTACGTAACATTTTTACTAAAGGGGTGATATAGTACATTTGTAATAATTTGTATTAAACTATATCGAGGTGAAGAGATGTGTGAGATAATTGTAACGTATACATGTATAGAACAGAACGTACAAAGTTCATGCGATAATCATTACGATGTACTCCTATAATATATCTGAACAAGACCAAAATTTGAACTCGTACAACGTGACTGTTTGATGCCTCAATGCGAAAGTATATATTTCAAATATATATAACCGATACCGTATGTAATCCTGTAAACACATAATAGATATACGAGTAACAGCACTAATGCCCTTTCAATCCGCATAATTTATTTAGTTCGTTGTTTTACAGTGCGGTTAATAAAAGTGTTTTATCACTTCGAATGTGAGATACATTTATTTGAAATTAGAGAAATACAAAATATAATTAAATTATATATTATCAAGTGTAATTGTAATTTAATTATAATATTTGATAAACTTAGTTTTTTATTTATTAAAATTTTCATTCCTAACGGATTATTTTCATGAGGCTCAATCAATTTATAAAAGTTATTTTGAGCTATGCATATATCTATATATTGGAATCAATAATAATCAATATTGATGAGATGAAAGTATGTAAATTTTTAATCGATTTCTAATTACTTTATTATGTAGTTTTTTGCATTAAATGAAGTTTTAATTACTTTACGAGCGATAATGTTATGTACTATAAGTAGGTTAAGTCTGAAGTTGTATTCGAGGTTATAATTAAAAACTTTAGCCCCATTTGCTTAAAAAATATTATATGTATAAATCACTAGATTCATAATTAAAATTTGGCCATTTAAATCATAATTAGATAATATTATGTTTAAGTTCAAATTAGTTTTAGAAATTATTTACTTATATCACCGAAACTGATATTCTTTATTTCGAAAACAGATTTATATCCAAAAATATTTTTTTAGAATTAATTAAAAATTTTAGCTTTATGAATCTGCTTTCTATACAACCTTTCCTATGATTTAGGTAAGATGAAGTGTGTGTTGTACTTGGTATTGACTCTAAAGCAGCTAATTCTATATCCATCATATTTCCAATTATGCCAAATTATGTTTAGACTTTATTGTAACTGGGAATATTTATAGAAACAATTTCAAAGTTTGAATAAACAAGATTTTGATATAAATAATTTTGTCCAAATTTTATTTTATTCGCGATAGACAGAATTATGATAGATTATAGAGACGTCCTGGTACAACAAATCTGAAATCAAAATATTTTGTAATTTTCGATACGATAGGAAAGTTGGCATTAATTGTGGAACGTGTTGTACAGTTAACTTAATTGAAGGAATAATATTCGATTTTGTACATGCAACAATAATTCTTGATCCACAATTAACATTAAGAGTATGATTTCAAAATACATTGCAAGTATTGATTTATTATAGGCATTGCTTCTCTTTTGATGTAAATTTAAAAAGAATTGGTTTGCTGGAAGTAGTAGTTTGTTAACAATTTTTGTTTTGAAATTGACCATAAAAAAATTCCATAGAAAGTATACAAATAAAATTAGGATAGGAAATTTTGAAAATGTTAAGTAGCATAATTTTGAAAATTATGGAGATCTTGAGCATCCAAATCAGCGAAAGCGCTATGCAATTTGCTTAACCGCGCAATCTTCGTCGCATAGATTTAGCGAACCGCAACACGTCTGACGCTCTTAAAGAAAGCAGAACTAAATGGAGAAATGAGAAATCAGATGAAAGTGAACTTTTCGAGCTGACGGAAGGTATTTTTCGCAGTGCAAGTATCGTTCACAAATTAAGTCTAAGTCATTTTTTGGTTTCTATTTCAGAAATAATTATACTTTAATAAATAAGCGAAATCTTGTAAGCCGGTATAGATCGGTCTTTGTAAAATTTGGTTACATATTCTTACGTATTGAATTTACCGTTCAAGTTAGTGCTTTGGCTGAATATTGACTCTAAAAATTTTTTGCTGACAATTATGGCTTTTGACTCTTTGAAAGGAAATCGGCCTGAATTAATACATTTATTATCCGATATTTAGCAGCTTTAAGTTATCTTTATCTATCGTGCAGAAGTGACAATTAAACTTTTTAATACTTAACGTTGGTTAATTCTAGCGCTATTCGACTAAGCTTGCCAGAATTACACCATGATTTGTAAGCGTGACTATTGAGCGCAGTATTTGATACAATAACTGTAAAGAGATGGAAAAGACAAAAAAAATGGTATCTAATGCCGATTAAGTGACTAATGCTCGATCCCGTCTGATCAGGCCGCCTGTTTCTACTTAGGCAAAGTGCACGCGGGAATGAAATTGGAGAGAGTTAAAAAGGGGGAAGCCGAGGAGGGAGAAGGAAGGATGAATTGGGCGAGCCGAGGAGAAGACGCGAGCTCGTGACCTAAAAAGTCGTGGTGCGCGGGTTTTTCCTGGGGCAGCGCGGGCGACTGGATCCGTTCTCATAAAAAGCCCCGGCGCGGCTCGGGCGCGGGGAGGAAATGCTTTGAAAGGCCTCGATTGAGAGGCGGGGCCCGTTGTTCCCGGGTGTTCGCGGTCGCGATTGGCCGGCGGCCATGTTCTTCTTTGTTGGAGCGGGTGTTCGGTAGCCGCGGCGCTCGTCCTGCCCCTCGCATTCCTTCCGGAGGGGCCGCGAGTACGCCCCGGCGATGACTAACGGGATTAGCCCCCGTGGCGGCGGGCCCGCGTATATAATTAAAGCAACCCTTGGAGCGGGTCGCGGCTCCGGGCTCGCGCGGCGGCCGGGCAGGACGTGGCCGGCGGTCTCGAGGCCTGAGTCACGCACCGGCTCGGCGCTCGCGCGCCCGTGAGTCAGTCGCGCCGGCCGCGGGAATCGGTTCCTAACAAAGGAATGCGCCGGTCGCTGCACCGCCTGCGCCGGCCGATGGCCCGGCGCGTCGCCCCGGCCAATTTTTTAATGGCTCGGCCAGTTTTTGACCGCGGCCCGGCTCCGGCCGCGGCTTTGTTCGCCCGCAGGAGCTTGCGGGGGCTCCCGGGCCGCCGCGGAAACAATGTCCGCTCGCGGGCGCGCCGGTCGCCACGCGTCGCGCTGCACCCGAGCCGCCCGCGACGGGAGAACGCCCAGAGAGAGCAAGGGGGCTATTATTATCGCGAAATCTCTAATGGCTGGCTGCGTGACAGATGTTTCCATTGGCTCGCGTGTCCGGGGGACCGGCTGCTGCGCCGCCGCGTCCCGGGGCTCCGGCGGACGGAGTAGCCCGAGTCGCGGGGCCGTGGCAACGCGGAGGCCCCCGGGTTCTTCCGGGGGCGGCGCGGCCCCCGGGGCTTTTCCACCGGTTGCGCGGCGGCGCGGGGCTCGGCCGAGCGCGAGGGAGATTAGGGGCCCCGCGGGCGCTCCTTTGTCCGCTTTTCTTGCGGCGCTTTTACCCGGCCGATTGTTCGCGCCGGCGACGGGGCCGCCGGCATAATGCGCCGCCCGCGCTCTTTCCGCCCGGGGCGCTTTCAAAACCGCGCCCCGCCGCCGACGCTCGAGGCGTAATCGCGCGCGCGCGCGCGCGCTCTTTCATCCTCCTGTACGCGGCGATATTTATTTTACGTACCTGTTGATTACCCCCGCTGTACACGGCGGAGCGATCGAGCGATGTCGCCTGCTCGGGGCGGAGGAGGAGGAGGACCGCCCGAATTTCTCTCGGCGATCCGTCAGAATCACTCGCGGGAATCCGAGCGACTCTGCGGAGTTAATTGGCGAATGTCCGCGAGCCGAGAGGGGCTCCGCTAAAAAATTATCAAAACTCATTACTGGCAATTAAATTCCTTCATTTGCGATGGTAAATTATTTGAGTGAAAATCCGCGAATCACGCTTCGCGTAGAAAGTGCTTGTACTCTCTCGTGTCAGCCTTGCTAATGATATGTAAAAATAAAGAGGTTTGAGGCTGTTACCTCGCGAAATTCGTCGAAAGCCTTCAATTTCTAGTGGGCGTTTGTTATTTCTATACGTACGATATGCGCAATGGTACATATCGGGAAAAATGTAACCGCTCCGCGCGCGACTGCTTTCGCCATTAAGGCGTATTGTACGGGAAGCTATTGACGTTTGCAGCGAGGCAATGAGTCATGAGCGATGCCGCGGAGCGGCCGTCTAACGTGGATTTGCCGAGCGCCAGGCCGGCAGGCCGGCCGATTCGTTTTTCCAAATCCAGCAATAGGCGGAGGAGTGCCGCGAGGGGTGGGGTCGTGAGTCAGGGGCCGCGGAGGGGGCAGTGCAACAACCCCCGCGGGGGCGCATCGGGTCCGGGCGCGCGGATAATGCGCTGCGGCGGCGGCGGCGGCGGCGGCGGCGGGGCGCGGATCAATCCGCCGCGGCCCTCGGGGGTGTCGCGCCCGCGCGAAGGGCGAAGGGCCGGGAAAGGCGAGGCCCGAGGAGGCGGCCGGGCGCCGCCGCCACCGGCCCGTTGCCCGGCAACCAGACAGTCCCGCTGTCGCGCCTCCGCCGATCCTCCCCCGGCCGGCGCGCAGACAACGGAGCCGCTGTGGCCCGCGCGCCGCGGGGGTGAAGGACCGCGGGGAGGAGGTGGGCGGCCGCCGCGCCGAGGCCGCCGGCCCTCCGCCGCCGAGACGCGTGCAGAGCCCCCCGGGCCCCCTCCGCCCCCCTCCGCCCCGTCTTTTTCCCCGAGGCGGCGCTTTCTTCGTCGCGTGCGCCGGGCCGACGGAGCCTCCCGAAGGATTTCGCAGTTGAGGCAGCGCCGGGCCTCGCGGCGCCGATACCGCCGCCCCCCAACAACTCTCACTCGACGTCGTTGTACTTTGCTCGAATTACTCGGAGAGCGACTGTTGACAAATACGAGACATAAATTCACTTTTTTCTTTGACTCTTGTAACCAAGACTTTCTCTAGCCTGCGTTATTTAGTACAATGGCATATCACTTACCTTTGTCACGGGAAAACTGAAAAACTACATGAGCCATTTGTTTACGCACGCAGTAAAACAAATTATTTTCTTCTACATTTCCTTGTACGCTCCTTGAATGTTCCAACGCTATTTTTTCCTCCTTTCAAATGCCTTTGTATTTCATTTGTATTAATTTACAGGCACCTGACAGTAAAATAAGATAAATAAATCAAATAAGTGAAATGATTGTCTCTCTTCCCTGTGATTTTTCATCCTGGAAAGATTCAAGTATAAACTTCAACATTCGAAATATATATTATTTAAAGTTTTTTATTTACAGTTACATAACATATTACCGTATAGCCTATTATGTGTGGAATGTACCTTGTAGTAGCCAAACAAGACAAACGTACAAATATGAGTTTTTAATAATGTTTTTATCTGATATGCAATGAAGTTTTTAAGACATAATATTTAATAGAAAGTTTGGGAATGTTTTTCAAATTTTCAAATTATTTGTTAGAGAACTTATATGTTCTGATGTATACAAAGGCCTACAAGGCGGCTCTTACAACGGAGTATATTGGATCTTTTTGTTCGAATAACGTAAAGGGAGCACGTATTGGATTGATCCGATGTAATTTTAATATAAAATATAAGAGTGTCAGGGTCTGGTCGAGCATTGCATAGTAATTTCAATATATTCTTCAATTCTCAATGTAGGCTGTCATGTATGTATACTATATGTTTTCTGTACTTGTGCCATAAATAATATGTTATTTAATTGGAAATGATGCCTATACGTATACGCTGCTGGGTTGAATCCATTATAAGATTATCTTCTTTTCATATTAGATTAAATAAACCATTTTTTAGTAGTTAGAATTAGTGCAATTTTTGAAATTGCTGTGTAATATTCTTGTCAGGACTTATTATATGCGCTGTATATGGATTCTTATTAATTTAAATTTGAATAAACTGCAGGAAGGTTTATTTTATTAGAAAATTTGGTCCAACCTATAAATTATGCCAAGAGGCTCGCCAAAAACTCGTTTAAATTTCTAACAAGCTGTGGCAAGGCTTTTTTATACTATCTGCTGATTGTGTAAAAGGACAAGTGATAATTTACAAGAGGAGAAATCGTTATATAGGAGAAATCATTATATTTAATCACAAGTGCTTCTGCGAATAAAAGTAGCTGCATGTATTTTTTTCCTCGTTGGCGAATTAGTATTGCATCAGAAAGTCCTACGTTTATTTCGGAGTGCTATACATGTATTAACCTATATAATTTCGCTTGTGTTCGCTAGCAGCGACTCATAATTGCTTTTGCACTTGCTGACGGTTCCGAGTCGAATCACTTTACCTCTTTGCTTCTACTTTCATTGACCGCTTTTGTAAAACTTTGTCCGCGTTAGTTAGTTCAAGCCCAACTTATTACTGTACATTACGTAGTGAAGCGGACTAGAAAACTTTTCCACTGTATTCATAAGTACAAGTGAAATGATAGTAGCTAGTTTTATATCTTGGGGTAATTGCTATAGACTATAAGTGTAATAATTGAGCCTTTCACTGCACGCATTAATTTGTTGGGGATAAGCAGATCGAGGGCCCATTAGCTAATGCATAATAAACTATAACTCGTAATAAAAGAGGAAGGTTTTTTGCTCGAGCGCAATAATTTGATGAAAAAGCTGGCAAAAGTGTAGATTAGTAGTAGGATTCGGGCGGTATGCCGCGCGGCGCAGCTAATGGCCGTGGAAAAAAGCGGTAGATGGGCGTTAAAGCCAGAGGCGCAGCGCAAACACGAGGCAGAAAGAATGCCGGGGGATATTGGGCGCAGGCGCGTTCACCTTGAAGCGTTAAAAGGCGTCGGGCGTCGGGCGGCGGGCGGCGGCGGCGGGCGGCGGCGGCCGCGGCCGCGGCGGCAGCTCGCGAGGACCCGAGGGCATAATTCGATAATTGAAGCGCGGGGCGGGCCGCGCGAGGCTAGGTCAGTTATCCGGGAGGGGCTGCCGGGGCTTTTTTGCCCGGCCGGGCCGAGGCCGCCCGGGCTCCGGGGTAAGCGTCCGGCATTCCCGGGGATGGCGCAGGTGGCGCGCCGGGTCAAGAAACTGCATATATCGGGCGCGTGTCCGCCGCCTGCGCCGAGCGAGCCCAGACGTGACGCAACGCATTCCGCGCGGCGCTGCGGCGGCGGCGGCGGCGGCGGGCGGCGCAGCCTCCCGGCGCTCTCCGCTCGGCCGAAGGCCCGCGCGCGCCTCCGACTCCTGGATCGCCGCGGCGATCGATGCGCCCGGCCCCGAGCCGCGCCCTCGCCAGGGCGCCGCGGCGATAAACCGCTGTATCGACGCGGCGGACGGCCCGAGCCCCCGAGCGCCCCGACCGCGCCCTCGCCGATCCCAGCCTCCGCACCCGATCGCCCGCTGAATAACGCACCGCCCGGCCCATGTATGATGCAAGCGCCGGACCGCCCGCCGCCCGCCGGCCCTCCGCCTCCTTTTTCCGTGCGCCGCCCGGCGGTTTTCCGGCCGAGCGCGGCGCTCGGTGCGACGGTGCCGCCGGCCCGCCATTGCTGCTCGTTACAAGCGCCGGGGGCGTCGATCGATTACCAAAGCGTCGCCGAAGATTAATCGATCCACGCCAAGTTGCTCATCCCGCGAAGGCCGCTCAAAGGGCTCGGGGGCTCTTCTTCTTTTGGAGAAGCTCGGCCACCGGCGCTGAGCTGCGCGGCTTAGGCTTCGCCGCGCGTTAACTGTCTCGCGTGATTTGAGGATGTAAGTCGAACAATAACCCTGTCTAGACCCAAGCTGTTTATCGAGAACAAATCTCCTCGGTTCGGAGAAGCCGAGAAGCGCGAGGAAGGTGAAGCTTAGGGGCCCGAGCGGATTATTCGGTCCTGCTGCTGCTGGCGCTGGTGGTGGTGGTGGTGGTGGTGGTGCTGCTGCTGCTGCTGCTGCCACTCGCCTCCTCCCACCAACTCCCACCCTGACCAACTAATTTGCAGAGGAATGCGCACCGAGAGAGAGCCGTACGGATCTCGATACGGCTACTCCTTTTGCAGCTTTTAGACCGCGCTCGAGATTCCCGGGCAAGCTTTCCGATAAAATAGCCCCAATAATTTCATTGTTATACCGCGACGCTTTATGTAAGCGATTTTTATGTAACAGCCGCATACGCTGAATACCATTAGATTGCTTGAAATAACAACATGTTGACCTGTTCGAAGCCTATCATTTTTATTCGCGCATGTGCACAGTGTTTATTTATAAAAACGAATAATCGCGAGGGGAAAAGATTGCGATAAACCGAGCGGATCGAAAGGAATGTTTTTGTCCGATGCGTCGAATGAGTTGGAAAGAAGAAGAAGAATCAGCGCTCCACCGAAGGAATAGCAATTTTTTGCGATTGAGAGCCACTGCAGCCGTCAGCGTGGGTCATCGAATTTTTTCAAGGCTGCCAAGTTTTTACTCTTGCGTGACCAAAATAGTTTTTTTAACTAATCCATCTCTCTTTATGCTTCCCTCGTTCTTGCAAAATTCTCCTCCAAATTTCAATTTCAGCAAAATAGTCATTATTATCTTCATTGTTGCTTTGTTGTTGTTCTCCCTCGCATTCAGGCGTCATTCGGCAAGAGTAATTGCTTGCGGCTTTTAATAATTTACTCCTCTTCTGCTTTCGTGTGTTTTCGCTGCTGCCTCTTTCCGCTAAATATTTTTTTAGATGCACGCACATTCGTTTTAATGGAGATATAGAAAAGAAGAGATACGGAGAATATATCCATTCTCGTAAATCAGTTGAAAAAGCCTTGTTTTATTTATGAAGATTCTAATTGGCTCAAAGTTAATATTATGTGTTAACTTTAACTCGGTCCATTATGTAGTTGTAATAATTACAACTTGTGTACGAGTATTTAGTTTTAAACTGCATCATCATGGAAAACGAACCCGCGTGCTAAAACGTGATAAATAAGCTCGGTCGCTCGCTGCAGACTCGCAAATTTATATAACCTATTACAAGACAAAGAGAGTACAATTATACGATTACAAAAATCCGCGAAGGAGCTTGGATTTTTCATCGTCAGGCCGACGCATAACAATAACAAATTGCCAGCCGTCGATCTAACAATGTGTGCAAATTGGAAGGTCGGTAAAAAAGGTCGACAGTGCACAAAGATGGTAAGAGAAGAGCGGTGCACTGTTACGCGGGGACGGACCGGGGCCGGGAACAGAGGAAACTGACGCACGCGAGACACTCGGCGAGCAAGAGGAGAAAAGGGACGGGGGGGGGGGGGCCGCTCCCGGTAGAAAAATATTATAAACAGTGTGCGCGGGCCGGTGGGCCGTGCGTCATCGCGCTTTTTAAATCCGTAATTGCTCGGGGCGGCTCGGGCGGCGGGGCTTTCGGGAGCGTCGGCGCGGCGTCCGGTGCGGCCCGGGCGCCGAGATTCGGCTTTGACGAGGAGCGGGGGGATCGGGGCCGATCGAACAGGGCGCAAGTTTCAATTTTGCGGGGAGCCTCGGCGGCCGCGTCGCCGGCGCAGCCCAGCCAGTCCGAGATTGGCCAGATGCGCTCCGCTCGGTGTCTTAAACGCGCGCATTATGCCGGGCTTTTATTCGCAGTAAAAAAGGGTCCGGGGTCGGGGGCCGGGGTATCGCTCGATCCCGGGCGGCGGCGGCGGCGGCGGCGGCGGCGAGGCGCGGGTTCGTCGCACTCGGCCCCCGAACCTCGTCGCGCGCGCATCTCTCGCCTCCCGCTCCTCCCCGCTCGTAAAAAAGTCGTTAGGAGGACGTTGCACGGGGGCGGCCCTCGGCGTAACAAGGAGTAGTGCCCGGCGGCCGGGCTGCGCTGACAGTAAACCCGCGGCGGCCGCCCGCCCGGCCCTACCTCGGATTTTTCTCTATATCCTTCCATTATGCGCTTAATCTAGGGTCGCCCGAGCCCCGGCGCGTTTTTTCTTATCCCGGCGGCGGCGGCGGCGGCGGCGGTCCTTTGTCCCGCGCCCGGCCCGCCGCGCGAGTTATTGGCAGGGCCGGCGATCGATGCCAATTTTCGCCGGCGCCGCCAGCTGCGCTGCTCCCGCGGCCGGGCTTTTTTGCGCCCGCGGCCCTCGTTAGCCCCGGTCGGCGGCGCCCGCGCGCAGCCGCAGACCTCGCACCCGGGCGGCGGCGCCTGGGAGCGCGGGCCCGCGCACCTGGTGCCGGCCCAAGTGCCCGAGGGACCCGCCGCACCCGCCGCACCCGCCGCCGGCTCGATTGATTGCCCGGAGCCCCGCGGCCAATCCTTTCCGCCCATTTTTCAGCGTCCTCTCGGGTGAACCTCCTCGACAAACCTCTCGCCTCCTGCAAACCGCCCTGGCTAAGCTCCAAGTCGGCTCGATGCTTGCAAACTTTTAGGCGGCGCTGCGCGCAATGCCGTCACGCACTCGTGCTCTTCCACTCTTCCTTGATCGCCTTCGAACAATGATCATTTATTATGTTTTAGGTTGGCGAGGTCGCGGACTCGCCCCTTGTTCCACGTCGACGTCTCATTTGGTAAGCATGAATTCATCAGGAAATCAATGAACTTTACATGCCCACAAACCTAATAATAATCATGTGCTCGAACAAAACTTTTGATAAGCACGCTGACTTTTTAAATATTTTTCTTTCCCGGACGTTTGTGTATGGGCGTGACAGCAGTATTGATGGATACGAGATTGCTAAATTACTGGTGTAGCCTACACCAAGTATTATGTTTTAATTACACATTCATTTATTCACATGTTAAGAATAATTGAGTTAGTCATTATGCGAAAGTCTGTATATCTGTCTTTTACCCTTGTTTTTTCGCCTTTTTCCTTTCATATTCTATCATTTCCTTTTAAAATTACTTTCTTTTCACTCACTGATTATGCCTATAACTGCTTTATATCTTTATTGCACCGGCAAGTGGGGCATGATACCTTTTTCTCGCTCTGCTCTTCTTATAGTCTCGACAATAAAACTATACCTTACTCTTATCATGTTTATAGCCGGAATAACAATCCAAATTAGTCGTTATAACCGTGCTACATATCTAGTATTAGATCTATACAACTCTTACAAAACTGCCGTCAGTGTTGTCACGAGTAGGCTTGTCTACACGGGTAGCTTTATAACCTGATCCCAAGAGGAAAACAATATTTAGCCATAAGTCTCCGGCAATCGAAAGCGTGATTCGACTGCACTTTCCATTCACTTCCGTTGTGCCACATGCTTTGCCTCGGATTTGTTCGCAGAGGCTGATCGCCTTTCCGCATTATCTGGCCTCAAGGACAGCCGTGGGGTTTCCGAGAGGAAAAATCGGCACCTGGCGCGCATCTTCCCAGGCCGCCGCGCAAAACCCATCAGGAGTCTGGAAAAATGTTGAATCTCCGGGCGGCCGCCGGCCGAGACGTGTAATTCCCCGGGTGACTCCCGGCGTATGTAGGGTAAGTGCACCGGGGCTCGAGTCGCACCTCGAGGCGGCCGCAGGTTTAATTAATCCCGGCTAATCCGGCGAGTCGGTCGAGCGCCGGGAGCCCGCGGCCCTCTGACACAATGGCCCCGCTCGCTCGCGGAATAGATCGCGCGGCCGGCTCGGGGGGCCGCCCTCGTGCACTCGCCGGTGCGAGAGCCGGTGTTATTTTTAGCGCGCCGCCGCCGCCGCCGCCGCCGCCGACGGATTCCTCGGCCTGCCTGCCCCCCCGGCCCTGCCACCCGGCAATCAAGTCGCGCGCTCGCCCGGCCTGCCTCGTGCCTGTCCGCGCGAATCGACCCTCGTTCCTTCCTTTGTCGCATCCCCGGGACGAGCCGGGCGCACTTTTTCCCCGCGATTTATCAGTTTCAGGCTAAAAGCGTCCTCGCTCAGTGCCGCGGCGGATACGCGCCCCGCGCCCCGCCCCCCCCCCTGCTCGCATGGGCCCGCGCGAGCCTCGGTACTCGAGCCTCCGAGTTAAATGTCGTGTATGGGATGTGCAGCGCTGCAGCGCCGGGAGGGGAAGCAGATAGTGCCCGAGGTTTCTTTCATTAAATACGCTGTACCCGGTTGTCTTCGCTTAATGGCTCTGTAATGCTTGGATAAATGATTCTTTTTTCAACACACTGCACGGAGTGCACCGCTGTCTCTCCCTTTGCCTTTATATATATATATTACCCGTCGAATTGCACTAAATTACAAAGCTCGAGTAATTGCTAGGGCTTACTTGCCCGCCGAAGAAAGTACTCGATAATGGCTATTCTTGTCAAGCAACGATTGGTAATTAGCAACTGGCGTATACCGAATTTACGAGGCTTTAATAATATCTATTATGCTTTATATAATAAGCCAAGAAGTTCCGAGGTTAATTGGGGCCGAATAATCGATTCGGAATACATCGGGTATTTTTCGAAACCCAATTAGGATCGAATAATCACGCCACTGGCTTGCTTGATTTAATGAATCAAAACATCTATTATTTCAAATTTTATTGGTTAAATATCGCTCTTTCGTAACCAATAACTTTCGGATAATTGAACGTATACAATACAAACTTGTATGGACGATGATCTGTTGAAACAATATAACGTAGACGTTAAACAAATTATACACAACGTTTCTACTCATTTTGCACAAGATCTGATGAGTTTAGAGTCATTCTTCCTTGGCAATTCTCGCAGTCCTTGAATTTTACCTTTATAAAATGTAAATTACGATCAGCTACGACTCACCGTCAAACATTTGGAACACGACCTTTGTACTCCACAGATATCTGATGTGCGATTAATTTATTGCCAGTGATCGTGTACTACATAGCTTTGGATCAATTTATGAGAAACGTAGGAGAACCTGCTAGTGCTCTTGTTGTACATGCGATGCGCGCATCGATCGTTGCTTTGTACACGCAAACTAAGTTGGTCAAGAAGTCAGCCAACTTGTAAATTCGTTTCCTTTGAAAGAGCGTATCATCCGCAGGAAGAATCAAGCGTTCTCGACGAACTCTTTACAAAGCTTCTCGATCGGCTGGCAAGTCCGCGAAGATGACGCGGAACTGGAAGTCTTTCAGGCTCGAAGATGCATCTAGACGTGATTCACAGGAGAGCGCTTATCCTCGGACAATGAAAATCAGCTTACCAAGAATCTGGTACAACGAGCGCATAAATCCAATACGGGGGCCGTGAAGCAATAATAAAACGCGAGCGTCGAGTAGTTAACGCCGAACCTATTCTCGCTTACAACATAGGTGAGAGTCTCCCTTTCGAGACTGCTTTTCATCAGTTCGCATTTCTCGAGGATATAAAATTAAACTCCACTCGAGTCTTATGTGTAAATTCCGGGAAAGGCGCTGGTGGGTTTCCGTGCAGACAATCGGTTCGCCGGGGTATATATGCCCGCGCGAGTAAAAAATATATACTTACTCAAGCAGAAATTCATCGAATCCAGTGATTTCTGTTTTTATTGCCTTGGCTGCTCAATTTCTGAAGAGATTTTTTGCGCGGTTACAAGGTACACCGGCGTCCGTGTAATGAACGCTTAATCCAGATGCCAGAGGAAATAAAAATCTTTTAATAAATGTATGCGGGCCCGAGTCAAAGTGCCCCCCGAGTGACAGGACGCTGTGACGACGGTAACAAGAAAAAAGAAGAAAAAAAAAGGTTTTTTGCCAAGCATCACCTTAACGGCGCACTTTGGCCAAGTGACGAAAGCGAGTCCGCGGCTAATAATAACACGGCTCGTGGATTTAGTGAAGCCGCATCGTATCATTCTTGGGTTTATCGCGCGCGTTACGGTAAGTCCGCGCGCGGCCGGGGCAGACCAAAGAAATAGAGCCGAGGCGGCTCGCTCGGGCAGTGCATCAGCCGGCCAATTAAAGCGCGGGCCCCGGCGATTAATGAGCGTCGGGCCGTCCGAAAAACGCGGGGCGGAGGCGCGAGTCCTCCCGCGGCGTCCGGGGGATAATTTAAAATTTCCATTCTGCCTCGGCTCGTAAACCCCTTGTTACTATTCATCGGGGCGCGCGCAATGGTTAAAAATAAAAGGAAGAAAAAGAAAAAAGGGCCCCGGCGGAGGTGGCGGGGGGATTTTTAGCGCGCGGCCTCGCGCAGCCACTCGTCGCATCTCATTATACGGGCGAACAATAAAGCGAGCCCGAGGCGCCCACGTGCGCCGGTGCAGCTATAGGGGCACTCGGGGGACTCGTTAAAGCGCGGCGCCGCGGCCGGGCGTCCCCGGGTCTCGCGGGCCCTCGCCGCGCCCGAGCGAAAAAACAACGGGAAGGAAGGAAGAACCGTTGGTCCTCGATCAATGGCCGGTCGCGTGCGTGCGCGCGGCTCGCGGGAGCAAAAAGCAGAATTAACCGGAGTCGCGGCCGAGAGGAGTACCCGCACCCGCCGCTCCGGCGTAATAACCGAGGCTGCAGGACCAAATCTATAAATTCCCGTATCGGGACCGTTAGGGGGTGGGGGGTAAGAGTGGCCCGCGCCACCGGCCTTTTTGCCGTTTTTCCGCATCCGCGGCCCGGGGCCCGCGCGTAAGTGATTACTTGATATTCATAAATGCGGGCGTCGACGGAATGTTTATTACGGAGGCAGGAGTAAAAAGCCTCGAGCGGTTAATGGCCGCGCGCGAGCGGGAGGACTAGAGGCGCGGGGGCCGAGCCTCGGGCGCGTTCGGCAGGTGCGGCCCCGCGGCCCCGCGGCCAAGGGCCCGGGCGATTAGCCGCGGCCGCGCTCCGATCTCCCGGGGCGAGGCTCTTTATCGTTGGAGGGGCGGCGGCGGCGGCGGCGCCGCCGGGCGCCGAGGCCACGTCGCCGGCAATCGATCACGCGGGCGCACGTGTGCGGCATAACGGCCGCCGAGCCCCCCGCTCATGCGCTTTCCCGCTTTTCCCGGCAGGCCCGCGCGCCCATTGAATTATGCAGGTGGGCGACGCGCGCACTCCCGCGGGGAGGACCGGGCTCCACGCCCCTCTGCCCGCCGGAGGAGCCGCCGATCGCCGCGAGGCCGCCGGGACTACCGGCCGCCCAAGGTCCAAGTAGCCGATTAATAAATCTCCTCGGCGGTGCGCAGTCACGGCCTCGAGGGCGCGCAATCCAGCGCCCGGCTGCGGCTAGCGGCCAGCCCGCCGCCTAAAACAATAATAAAAGTTGGGGCCGAAAAAACCGGATAAAAAAGTAGAAATTCAGAATAGGTGGAAGTGCGTGGCGTCCCGCGGGCCCGCCGCGAGCAGGACGCACGGGAATTCCGTGGGTGCGCCTCGTCTAGAAAACCCGGGGCAGCCTCTGCTCTCCGCTCTCCGCAGCCGGCGAAGAAGCGCTCGCAAAAAGAAAAAACCCGGGGCTTATCTTATCTGGAGGTCGGCCGGCGGCGCCGGCGAAGTAGCAGCGGCGCGACTGCGTCGCCGAGGACGCACGCGCCTTTTCCACTGAAATTCCACGAGCGCCCCGGGGGCCGAGGGGGCGGAATTAAGGGAGCAGCGGACTAAAGACCGGCTAATCCTTTGGCGCTGGGGCCAGTAGATAAGGTGCCGGAGTGGTGGGCCGGGCCGCCCTGGCGGAGCCGAGCCCCGGGGGTTGACGGCCTCGGGGACGCGTGTCCTAGCCGCGGCGCGGCCGGTTTTTGCGCGCGCATCGGCCGATGCCCACCTGGCGGCTGCGGCGGCGGCGGCGGCGGCGGCGGCGGCGGCGCCCCCACGGCCCGGCCTTTGTCTGCCCCCTCCGCCGGCCCGGCCAAATTGCACGCTCCTCCTCGCCCGGGGCGGCGCGCCTCCTGCAGCCCCCGCCCCGCCGCCGGCCCGGCCTCCTCCGCCCGTGGCGAAGGACACTTTTTCCCCTCCGGATTTTTGCGCCGCCGCGGCGCTCTTTTGTCACGCGGGCCGATCCGCGGCGCGTCGCAGGCGGCCAGACCGCGGCGCCGCCGCCCCGCCCCGCCCGTTCAATTAGCGCGCGCGCAAGTGCATTTGCGCGCCGGGCGGACGTTGTTGGGAATAAGTGCATCCTCCGGGTCGCCGCTGCGCCGATTATCCCTCGCGATCTCCGCGGCGCCGATGCCGCGCGCGCCCGCTGCTTTATGCCTTCCGCGGCGCTGCGCCGAGCCGGCCTCTGTGTCTATGTATGTACCGTGCGCGTACCTACCGCGCGGACCTTAATTAGCCGAGGGGCTCATTATCAGGCGCGGCCGGCTGCCTTCCCTCCTTTTAATGCGTGCCCTACCCTCGACGTGATATCGCACCCGGCCCGGCCAATTATCATACATATTGTAGCTTTCGAAGCGCTCCGCGCGCTCCTCTGCCGCGATATAAGCAATTTCCAGGAGAGACACTCTATGCTCGTTTCTCTTCTGGGTGTATACAGGCAAAGGGGATCCTCAACGAACTCGTCTTCTTCTCAACTGAGAATCTTTAGCGCGGCCTCACTCGGGATGAACGGCAGCGCCAGAAGTCTGGGTGTAACTTGCGTAAGGAGAGCTACCGTTCGGCTACATTGCAACTATATTGCAACCCATAAGTGTATCACTGCGCAATAATAGTAAATAAACGGGCGCATTGGGCAAAGGAGTCGCGGCAAGGGGCCGGCGCCTATAATGCCGCAGCATTACCGAGGCCGGCTCGCTCGTTTAATGCTCAATAAATGCCCTATCTCAGGAGGATGCAGCGTTGCTCGCGATTGCGCGCGCCGCGCCGGTTGAACAGCCACATTACCAGAGAGCGGCCGGATGCGAGTAGAGGCGCAGATGAATATTGGGCCACATACTTAACCCCGAGTCACGCAAAGGATCGGACAGTGGTAGCCACACTCGGGGCCATATGGGCATCCCCGGCGGGCAGGCAGGTGCCGATGCGACCTGCGGCCCAGCCGAATTCAATGTCGGCGGCGGCGGCGGCGGCGGCGGGCTTGACCTTGGGCATCCGACGCTTTGGGCGCGGCCCGCGAGGAGACAAAGGAAGGCTTGTGGGCCGGCGCGAGTCGCGCGCGGTCCTGCCTCCGGGCGCCCGGGCCTCGCGGCTCCTCGGGTGGTAGGTCAGTGCGCCGGGACCTTGAGCCTGTTGCCGCTTCCGAGAAGGCGAAAGTCGGGGCGGCGCGGGGCTCGGACAATGCGTGCCCGGGCGAGCCGGAGGCTGCGCCGCGCGCGCGCTTGCGAAACGGCGCGGACGAGACGAGACGGGGCCCGCGGCCGGTGACGAAACGCAGGCGCCGCGCCGCGGAGAAATTTTCACTTTCCACGTCCGAGGCTGCGGCCCGTCTCGCCGGGGCCTTCGAATCGCTCGCTCGGCCGCAAGGTGAGCCTCGATAAGGCAGGCGTACGCGCTCGGGCCCTCGAGCGGCCCCTGCACTCGCCGCGACGCGCTCGGATAATCCCCGAGACCCATCCAGGGACGGAGAGCGACTTTTTCTCCTTCTCCGTTTGGCAATCGAGTGCAGGCGCGACGGGGAGCCGCCGGGGGACAGGGGACGCAAGGCCGGAGCGAAGGCCCGCAGTGGGCCGCGGGCGATGCAGCGGGAAAATGTCCTCATCGGGCCGCGAGGCGGACCCGCGCCGAGATCGATCGACAGGCGGATAATTGGCCGCTCGCCGGTCGCCTTGTCTGGCGACGGTCGGGGCCCGGGGCGCGCGGGTCGTCTCCTGGACGGGAGGGCGCCTCGGGCCGCCTCGGGCCGCCCGAGGTTGCCTCGTGGGCTCTCGTGCGGGATCGGCTCGGCGCTCCGGGCCGTGTGCTTCGCCGAGGCCGGCGCGCACTCGCGCACTCGCCGGTTGGTGGGGCCGCCCCACCGCCGCGTGACTCACGAGAAAGCGGCGGCGGCGGCGGCGGCGGCGGCTGCGGCGCCGGCGGCTCGGCGGCGGCGGTTTCGCGCGGCCCCTGGGGCGCCCGCGCCCCGCGGCCCGATCGGCCAGTTCCTCGCCGGCTCCCCGCGGACGCGGTCCTCGGCCGTCCGCCGCCCGCCTCCGGGGCTTTAAACCGCGCCCGCGACTCAAGAGCCGCCTCGGCCGCGTCCGGCCAGCAGGAGCCCGAGCCCCCGGGAGTTCTGGTGCCGAAGACTCGCGGCCGATTGTGGGCGGAGGCCGCCGGGAGTGCCAGGCCGCGGCCCCGGCCCCCGGCCCCCGGGTCGCCTGGCGTGGCCGCCTAACCTCCAACTCCGGCGCCGGCAGCTGGGACGGAGCCGCAGTACACGTGCTCCGGGCGGAGCCCCAGGTAACCTGGCTCCCTGCCCCGGCGACGAGCCTGCCGCGGCGTATGCCAAAGCCGCCGGCGTCTGCGTGGCGGGCGGGCCGGCCCAAGTGGCCCCGCTGGCCCAAATCCGGCGCGCCCGCCCCGTTACTCCGTTATGCAAGTGCGCCGGCCCCGGGAGGGGGGCAGAGCCGCCCGGCCCCTTTTTTCCTCGCTCGCCGAGCTCCCGTTAGCCGGCCGCCCACCCCGCGGGATTCTAGAGCGCGGCCCGCCGCCCAAATAGACCCGGGGACTTTCTCGCGGGCTTTTCCGCGGCGGCGGGCGCGCGAGCGGCCCGGGCTTTCGAAATTTCACAAAGTGAGAGCGGCCCGCGGCCCGGCCCGGGGCGGAGAGCGAGGGCCGCGGCCATCTGCCCGGTCGCCGCCCCTCGATCGAGAAAGTCGGCTCCCCGCCGGCTCCCGCACGCGGCCCTCGCGCGATCGGCACGCTCGAGGGCCGCGCTCGCCACCCCCCGGCCTCCGCCGATCGGCCGCACCTCGCTCGGTCGGTAACCGAACCCCTCCGCAGGATCTTCCTCCTCCTCTCCCACCTCCTTCTCCGTTGGACCAATTGCACAGGAGTTCTTTCCTTCGTCCCGCTTGGACCTTTTGCCAACGAGTCTCGAAATCGGGAGGTCTGCCGCCCGAGGACTGTCAGCCACGCTCAGCGGACCCCTTTTCTCCTCGATATAGCTTCTCCTAAGATCTTTCTCGGGCTTTAAACGAGAAGACGATGCTCGCGGCGGACTGGAGAGAAAACTGCAAGTCAATCGATCGAGGCAATCATCCGCTTGTACGGTACAACGGCCCAGAGAAGCCTTTCGCAACGAGGTATAACAAAGCAACAATTGAATTCCTGAAATTGGTGATTATAAGGAAGGAACAATGGTTTAATAAACGGGCGCAATAGCCGTTGTACCGATCGCGAGGGAGTTCCCACAAGGCGCCGAAGCGGGCGACCGTTAGAAAGGCGGCTCGCGGCGGGCAAAGTACGAGTGGCCTTGGCGGCGGCGGAGAGCGCGGGGCAGAGCCGGCCCCGGGAGGACCGGGGAGGACCGGGGAGGGAGTCGGGTGGGCCCGGGCGGCCGCGCGACCGAGTGGCCCGAGGACATCGACCGGGAGGCCGGCTCGGGGCGCACGCACACTTGTTGCCCGCCGCGGGGTCAACGGATCCGCCGGGCGCGACCTTGGGCGGCTGGCCGGCGGCCGCTCCTCCGAGGAATGGGCGCGCACGTGCGCGCGGACACCTGGCCGGGCCCGAGGGGTCGACGGCCCCGCCGAGGAAATCCGCCGGATTTCCATGGCACGCGCGCCGCGGCCCTCCCGGCCCCCGGCGACGCCCCCGGGCTTACGCAACGCCGCCGCTTATAAATAGACCCGCTCGGGATTTCATAGGTGGGCGCTATTAATAGGCCGGCGGCCAATCGATGCGAGGCCTGCGCCTCCGCCTCCGGCGATCGAGGAGGAGGCCGAGGCGCGGCCCTCCGCCGCGGGAAAGCCCCGGGCCGCGCGCCCTCGCGTTTCGCCGGTCGTTGACGCCCCGCGGAATCTCCGCGGGGATCGAGCCGCCCGCCGCGCAACGGCTCTTTAATAAAGTGATTGATGGCCGAGGCTAATGGGCGGCGGCGGCGGCGGCGGCGGCGGCGGGCGGGGCGCTGGCGTCGGCGCAGCCGCTGCACGTGACGCCGTCCACGTCGCCCTCGCGCCCCGCGTTATACAACGCCCGGCGCCCTCCGCCCGGGCCGCTTATCTTATCGGCGCGAGCGCCGAGGCAATTGTCAGGCCGCCCGCCCCCGGACGCGCCGGCTCGCGGATTCGGCCGGGGAACCTCGGAGCGAGCCGCGCAAGGTCAACGGCCAAACGGAGCGCTCGGTGCGCGCCGCGGCAATCTCCCGTAATGCGGCCAATTGAGCGGGGCCGGCGAGCAGCCGAGTCGGCCCTTGCACGTGCGAGCCCCTCGGGAAGCGAGCGAGCGGCTCTCGGGGGCCCTCGGGCCCTCCGCCCGGGAACCGGGGCCTCCGTCGCCGGGGAATCCCCCGCTCGCTCGCGCCCGCAGCCGGCACGCGTGTGCAGCGCGCCGGCGAGGAGAGCGCCTGTTGCTAGGCGCCCCCTCCCGAGGCCGGCCTCTGCGGGCCCGCCGCTCGCCGGGCCGCCGCCGCCGCCGAGCTACCAGCTCACGACACGCGTGCGTGCGCCCCGCCCCCGAGCCCCGCCGTCCCCGCCGTCCCCCGCCGTCCCCCGCCGTCCCCCGCGGGCGCCCTCGACCTCCTCGCGCGGGGCCTCCATCTTGCGCGCACCGGGGCGCCCGCGCCGCCGCCAAGGTCGCCCGGCTCTTATCTCCCCGCAGATAGGCCGCGCGGCTGTTGCGCCCGCCGCCGGGGGAGGTGGGGCTCTCGGTGGGGGGAGGCGCGACCCGGAAACGGGCGGCGCCCTCGAACTTGACTGCGGCCTTGGGCTCCCCCTGCAGCCCGCCCCGGGGGTCAGGAGCGCCGGGGCTGCTCGGCTCCTTTGTCCGGGGCCCGCAGCCAAGGTCGCCCCGGGAGGAATACCCAGACGCCGGGTTCATTCGCCCCGGGCTTTTGTCCGCTGGCGGCGGCCCTTCCTCGAGGGGAGCGACCCCCTTTCCGCCCCGGCGAGTGCGGCCCAGGCCAGGGGCGGAGATGCCCCGCCGACGATTAGATTGCGCCTATCTGCCGGCGGCGCGCGCCGTTTCGCTCGCGAGGAATCCGCGCTTATCGCCGAGTGCCGAGACGAGTGCAGCTGCGGCCGGCGGCCACCGAGCGCCGGAACGCGGCTCCTTGCCCCGCGTTTAAAGGCCCGCGGACGCGCCGGGGAATCCCCGCGGGGCCCGAGGCGAAGGAGCGGCCGAGACAAAGGCCAATTAGCCGCGATACGCAGAAGAGGAGCCGGGCAATTGGCGCGCGGCCGTGGGCCGGCCGAATCTCGCCGGGCCAACGGAAATGGCGCGCGACGCCGCTGACGTCAGCCGGGCCCCTATCCCGCCGGGCGTTCCTCGGGCGGGCTGCTGCAGCGCCGGCGGACAAAGGCCGTTCCGCGGAAACACGAGCCGGGTAATAAGCCCTCGGGGCGCAGCGGGTCGGCCTCCTCCGGATTAATTGAATTCGGGCCCGGAGGTTCCGCGACGCGGCCCGGCACAATGGACGGGTTTTAATTGCGCGGAGGGGCGGGCGGGGGTGGGGTATATCGCGGCGGCGGGCGGCGCCGCCTAATCGGGCCCTCGGCGCGTATCGGCCGGCGGCTCCGGGCGCGCATCTGCCGCGGCAATTAGGGCCGCGCGGTCGGTCGTTCGACGGGCCGCGATCGCGTAATCGCAAGGCCGCGTTTCCGGCTGCACCGGCGGCGGGGCTCGGCGCCCGCCGCCCGCCGCCCGCCGGCCCCCACCCCTCGATCGGCGGCTCCCCACGCGCGCGCGCCTCCCCTCCAGCGCGCCCGGCGGCGGCGGCGGCGGCGGCGGCGGCCCTCCCCTCGTCTGACCGTCTGGCCTTGGAGCCGGTTTCGCGGAGACGTCCTTGAAATTCGTGAGATCGGGGAACAATCAGGCAGTAGTGGCGTAAGCGCCCCAGTCCACGGCCCCCTCGGCTCTGCCCTCGGCCTACCCTACGCCGCAGCCGCCGGGGCGAACAAAGCCGGGCCGGCGGGCCGGCGAGCCGCCGCGCCCCTGTCTGCCGGCGCCGTACCTTTAAAGGGGATGTGCCGTCGCGAGGCGCTTTTTCTACTCGGGGGGTCGCCGCCTCGACTCGAGCGCCGCCTCGGCCAAAGCCCGGCTGTTGCTCCGGGGACGCCGGTGAGGCCGCCTCGGCCGCCTCGCCCGACACCTTACGCAACCGCCTCTCGCCGAGCCGCCTCGCGAGTCCACGCGTCTAACGGTCTGGGATTCCTTTGACCCGCACAAAGCTGCTGCGCGGACAAGTGCCGCTCACATTCCGCAGCGAAAAAAGCCTTCTCTGCGCGGATGCCAGCCTCCTCGCCGCTTTTCAGGTAACAAGTAAACCGCGTGCAATAATTGGGCGACCCGGGACCGAGCGATCGGTTGTGGAGCCTTTCGCCAAAATCGCCGATCGTCGTACTCGCTATCGAGGGATGGGCTGCCGGCAGCGCGGCTCTTTCTTCCAATGCCATTGACACGTTACGCACGAAACGGCTTGGTTTCTCGCGTTTGAATAACCGCTGAGTAAACAGCGCGGCGCTCCGGCAGAATGCAGCAGTGCCAGGATTAAAGAAAGCGTCAGTCAAGTGCACAGCTATATTTACGTCTCGGCCAGGGAACGATGGAGTTCCCTTAAGCATCGAGATAAGAATGTAAATGAGCGTGACGAATGCGCCGCGAGCAGGTAAACAGCGTCGCGCGCGAGCTTCGGTTTTTCACGCCTCCCCGAGCCGTCGCTCCGGCTACGATGCGCCCGGCCGATTCATTATTTCCATTGTCGTTATCGCCGTTAAAAGGGGGATCGGCCTGCCCGAGCGCCGTTTTTCTTCCCCGGCGGTTGGAAGCAGTGCGAGGTCTAAAAAGAATCGGCATTACTCTGACTCACGCAAATTCTCCCGGGGAACGGGTCGAAAAAAGAAATGGCGCCCGGTTTATATTTAACGCGCGCTATCGACAAGCCCCCGGGCGAGCCGCGGGGAAAAATGCCCCCACTCGCGGGCTTCTCGCGTAAAGAATGTCTAAGCGGGCGACCGCGTCTGCGGTGCCTAAGCGAAAATACCGGGGACGTAGACGCTCCGAATAATGGGAATAAATCAGAGCCGTCGGTGTGTCGGCCGCGACGGCTCGCGAACACGGGGAACGCGCGGGATTTTTCTTCCTCGGAAGACGGACGAGCGGCCGCGGGCAATCCTACACCGAAATCTTATCTCGGGCCCCGGCCCACGCGTAAAAGCCGCACCTCGGCGCGGTTTTGTCTACGCGGGAGATCCTCGGGGAGATAGGGGCCCGGCGCGACGGTCAGTGCCCCGGCGGGCTCCGGTGAACTTGAGCCGGGCCGGGGGCGAGCGCCTCCTGGCGCACCGGCCCGGAATAGCCCGGGCGGCGGAGGAAGGGCCGCGGAGCCGGTGACCCCCTTTCCCTGGCGCGTCGCCCTCCCGCGTCAGCTGCATCCTGCCGCGGTGCGCTAAATATAGGCGGCGCTGCGGCCCTTTGATTTCCTGCCAATTGGCCGGGGCCGCCGGCAGGAGGAAGCCCCGCTCGGCGGCTCCGCGCCGGACTTGACCCTCTTTCCGCCCGGCGCACTTGGGCTTGTCGGCCCGCCGGCCGGCCGATCGATGTGTATCGAGGGACCGTAATAGCCGCCGCTGGAAGGAGCCTGCCGATGGGCCGCCCGCTAAATATACCGGGCTCGCGGGTAGGAAAATAAATCCCGGGCGGCTTCCGGGGCGGCGGGGCCGATAAGCGCGCCCCGGGCGCCGGCTCGATCGGGGGCTAAGTATAGCGCGAACTCGGGCCAGGGGCAACCTTGGCCGCCCGCGGCTCCTCCTCCCGCGCCGGCGCCACCTGCGCCCGCGCGGCCCGCGGAGCTTGCAAGCTCGGGCCGGGCCGAGTCCGAGATGCCCCGCGGGGTATCTAATCGCGGCTGATAATCGGCCCGGCCTCACCTTGAGCGTCCCGCTATTGCCGGGAGAGAGCAGCTAAACCAGAGGCTTCTTTTCCTTGTTTGCAGTTGGCGAGGAGCGCCGCGGGGAAGGAAAAGAGCGCCGCGCGGCCGCCTGCCGTCGGCCTCCCGCATTCCTCCACGAGCCGCCGACGGTGCAGCGAACGACTCCGATCCGCAACTCGCGTTACTCCGGTACTGCGGGCTGGGCACTCGACAGTCAGGTACCTGAAGTAGCGCGCGTTGCGGCCGGGCACGCCCCCAGGATCGCCGCTGGACCTCTCGCCGCCGCCCCGACCTTCCCTCACGGCTGCATGTTAATTGTACTTCATCAGGTGCTCTGGTGAATTCGATACCCGGCGCCTGATGGAGCGCAATTCATATGATTGTGCCTTACCGTTCACGTCGGCCTGCGACCCCGTCATCGCCGCTGCTGTGCCTGCCCACCGCTGCCCGCCGCTCCACTGCTTGCGAAACGGATTTGGTAAATATTTCAACCTGCGCCACTGCTCAGCGATACTTTCCTTTTCTTACTGTAATTTATGCCTATATTTCTAATGTATTTTTAAGACCGCCGAGATATATGTATTCGCTCGCGATCGCCCGTAAATTCCATTCGAACTTCCATTTGGAAAAGCCTGCGTGTAATTTTGCGAAACTCCCATGTACGTGTAAACTAAGCCGTGCGGCTTATTCGAGTAGGCAGACGTAGACGCTGCGCTGCGATGGCTTTACCTAATAAAGCGAGTAAAAGGAGCTCTGCCGTTTCTAAATGTCAAATTGCGTGCCGTGCATAAATTAATATTTAATTGCGACAGACACTGTACACTCGAGTCTGCCTCCACCGAATTTTGTTATTGTCTTGTAGCGAGCGAGCGAGCGAGCGATGCCGCTTACTAAAACATTGGTTAATCCATGTAGCGTGTAACTTTCTTATCAACTATATGCACATCATGTATTTGTCAATACAACATGTTCTATGCTTATCTTTGGCGACACATTTTTCTAAACGTTTACGACACTCGCGAAATATTGTACGACGAAACAACATTTGTAATCAAAGCTCTCAATGTTTTTCCCATTAATCTTTCGGTACGCGCAAAAGTACTTTGGAGAAACTTTGCGCGTTCCGTTCTGCGGATGCGATAAAAAAATTCGGCAAGCAAAGGACTCGTCGCCGCAATCCGTCCTTCGCACGCGTATCCGACAAACTAGTCGTGTCCCGGATCCCGTGTTATTAGAGCATAAATCTCGCTCGCGTTAAAATTGCTCGCGCGGTAGCAAAGCCAGGACAAGCAAACAGCACGCGCCATTCTGACAGGTGCGTAAACTCGCTACGTCCTCTTATGGCCGCGATCCTCCGCGGTTGCAAAATAAATTTATTGCTGAAAATCAGTTACAGCGTAAGCCGCGGGCAGGCCCCATTAAAAGTATCGCTATAATTTATATAGCGGAAGCGCGTGGGCCGTAATCGGCTTTATTACATTACACTTTATTACGCTATTAAGTGCGTGCTTGGCTTAATCAATTGGTCAATAGCGCTTGTGCCGGTAATGAATTTTCTGACGTGGAAAAATTATCACTGCCACGCACTGGCCGCGTGGGCCTCGGTGACCCACGTGAGAATCGGCATACGCCAAGGATCGAGCCTCGCTCGCGGCCCCGCGTATTATTCTTCCTCGATCCTCGGTGCGCCGCTGCCTCGAGCCGAAAACCCCTAGCTTGCAATAAAAATAAATTGGTTAACCAGAATAGAACCTTGGCCGATCGAGATTGCGTGATTTAATCTTTTTATTTCCGTCGGCCGGCGACACGTTGACCGGCCACCGAGCTATGGGCGCAGCTATATTCGCGCGGGTTGCGAAAGCGCCGCAGGTATATAAATTTATAAGCCGGAGATAAATCGGGTCGCCCATGATAGCCAGTGAAATGAAAGTCAATTGGATAATCGGAAAATGCATTGCCTTGGAACGATTGGCGCTCGGCAATCGATCACGCGAAAACTTGCATCGCCTGCAATCCCTTCTGCGCTTGTTAAACACGTACGTGCCGACGTGTGCCCCTGTGTGCGCGCGCCTGTACGTCTAGCGGGGACACGAGCCCGCCGGCAAGGTGCGACCGAGCGGAGGAGGCGCGAGTGCGGGGGAGTAACCGCGCAATGTCGACCACCGACTAATGCGATAACAGCATTACTCGGTTGGGGTCGCGTGGCAACTAACCAACTGCGAGAGAAACCGGGCGAGTCGGAGGGTCGGGGAGGTGCACTACTTGCAGACACGTCATGTAACACCGAGTATAAAGCAATTACCCGGCCCCTTGCGCGAGTCGCTGGCTTGAAACACTGCTGCCGTGAAAAATTGCCCCGAGAGTGTCGGTGGTAAAAATGCCTCGCCTCGGCGTTGATGAAACGTCCCCTGTCTGCCGCAATCAAATTATCCTCCTCTAAGTAATAACTATTGCTTTCAATGTTAACCTCGAACAAAAGGCGTCTTCGTGATAACTGCCTTTGGAATCTGAAACAATCGATTTCATTCAACCGGCGAAACGCCGTTCCGCGTCTTAAAGCTTCCTATCTTTTTCACGTACAGAGTTGTTATTGCGCGATTGCCAACGATCATTTTTTTAAACGTTCCGATGTTAAAATAAAAATGTACAGTATTATTCAAGTTTATGGTTTAGCTCTTATGATGTTGATTCAAAACCTTTAACGCGCGTACGTTCACGAAGGAAGCAAACGTTTCGTAAAATATTTATAATGGATGTGGGCTTATGATAAATCATCGGCAATGTAAATTACTTATTATTCCGACAAAGAGAGGAGTACTTTAAATTATGTATGTATGTGGGAAAGGGTTGTTTATAGGAGAAACAGTCTCACTTGCCTTTCGCATCGTTTACCGTGCGCTCGACTGAAAAGTGAAGCCTCAATCGGCTACAAAATTTTAACAACAGCCTCGCAAAGCATATGACGACTATAAACATGTCAGCTGGAAAATAAATTTATTACCGACTTTATTCATTCTTTTGAGCTGTAGAGTAGAAAATATATTAAAATATTTTGTCGGTATCCTCGGACGGCTGTCGCAAAATACTTTCTCGACGCTGCGAATGATTGGCGCAATAAAAAATGACTGTCTGATAATAAAACTCGAAGCGCGACGAGTAATGTACGCGTTGCCTATTCCCGACAATAAACTGTTGAATATAAACCGAATGGAAAAATTAGAGCTGTACCTCAACGGATCAAGTGTTGCTTTAACTGCGCTAGTTACTATCGATTTATTGCGAACCTTGTTCAAATGAATACTTATCATATGCTTCATTTTATGGTACAGGAGTCTCTAATTTTATGTAACTATGGCTACGTACGCTTTTGAAAACTGCAACAAACTCCGGTGAATGGTCTATTACGTTGTATGTTCGACCCCTTACATAATGCAAGGGTACATTTTCAAGTACGTTTTCGTACCCTTCGTATATTCTTACAAGCGACCTTGTACCTGACATTCATTTAGGAGCCTTTCGGCCTTTGTTGCCTCTCAAAACTTTTTAAAGGTACAAGCAATGTTTGTAAGACGATTCAAGAGCATAAACTGGGAAGACAGAAAAACAGAAAATAAGCGACTGTACAATTAGTGTATCGGGACACCGTTTCGGGTCAATTCTGGTGAGGAGAAATTGGTAGGAAATAATTTTGATACTCTGTACTGCAGTTCTAATGAATTTCATAGTTGAATAACATCGACTGTATAAGAAACTTCAAATCATAAGGTAGAAGCTAAGACTCGAAAGTGCATGTAGCAATCACGCGCAAAATTTCTGCATAACATTTGCGCAGAATGTATATTCAGTCTGTGATGTAAACACGGTAATTTCTCAAACAAGAGAATTTTTAAAATAGAATAATATTTTTTTTATTCGATTTATGTAACGTGCTTTCTCGCAAAAGTTGCCAGTGCTGTGTGCACACGTGACAGATTGCGATTGTAAAGTCAGGAGATTGATTGTCAAGATTGAATTACTATACCGAAGAGTAGTGAGTTTCTCGATATATGTATACAGTTATGACTCCGAGTGAACCGTAGGCGAAACCCATATTCGGATCTTTTTGATAATACAACTGTACAATAAATCCGCTCGGTATTCCGATCGATAAAGAAAAATTGTTGCATTATTTCAAAGACACGCACCTCCTATTACATCCTTCCTCGAGTGCAGCAAGATCATTTACATGCATGAATATACATTAATAAATTAAGCAAGATACGTCCTTTAGATTTTGTATTTTAATAACTTTACGCCGGCCTCAAGGCAATGACGGCATTTTAAACCGCAATTTTTATTGCTCGATTCTTCGGAGAGAGAGACATCGTCGGCGAGCGGCTGCGCGCGCCCGCGGACAAAATATGAAAACTTGGTACCGAGCTCGGCGCACGTACACACCGGGCGCTATCGGGGGCTTAAAAAGACCAAGGCGTCGCGCACCCGAAACGAGAATAATTTCTCGTCGCTGAGAAAAGAAAAAAAAGTACAGAACAAGCAGATGGCGCGCGCGGTCGCGCTTGTCTTTTAATTAAATACCTCGCTCTCAAATATAGGACGGGTGAACGGCTTTTTTCCGCTTGCGATTACTCACTCGTGGCTCTCGCATTACTCTTCCGAGTCCCTCTGTGTTAGGCGCGTGCACGCGAGGGCTGCGAGCGACTTATATCCTGCGCGGGCCGAGGGTCCGGTTTGTATTTCTGCTTATTGCGAATAAAGCGACCCCGGCGACTTGTCGTCGACTGTACGTGTGTATAAACCGGGTGGGGTGGGGGGCTCCTATTACGTATTTATCGTCTCGTTTTGCATACATTTCAGATAGGGACGAGTCGACCGTGCCACATGACGAATCCAAGTTGCGAAGCCCGATATACGTGCGCGGAGCGAGAATCGCTTTCTCCTTTTTCTTCGGCAACGCCGGGCATTAGTCACTATTTTACCCTCTCGGGTTTTGCTCGGCACGCCGCTCGGCACGAGCGGAGGCGCGCTGGCTTCTTTCTTTCTTCGCGCGTATACGTTATATCCAGCGTTATGTTTGCTCAAATTGACACTTTTAACGGTTCGATTGATCCGGAAATTAAACAGAGCTAAGCGCGTCGCAATGCTGCCTATACCGAGAGCCACGCGTTCTCGAACGAGCGCGTTGAAATCAAGACGTGCCTTGCGAACACCGTTATTATACACATACGGTGTAGGTTCGATTTAGGCCCAAGTACGAAATACGACTGGGCGGATGAAAATCAATTGCGCAATATTAGCTTTTGACGAATCATCTTTAGCTTCTGTTTTTACCCCGACGTGATTTGAATCTTTTAAATGTCGAATATTAAATAATTACTAAAACACTTTTTTCATTTGATACGATGCGAGAAACAATTAGTATGTCCGCTTTCATTGTCATCTTTTTATCACAGATTCGTATCCTTGGTGCAAACACATAATTGCCTTTAAATAAAGAAGAATGCAGCCGTGTCGTAAGTATATTATACAATATATACTGTACGATAAATGTAAATGATGAAAATAAAAAAATCGCTATATTATGAAACAAATGGATTTTTGTTGCTTTTTGTACAGATACGTAATTGGAATCGGTGACACAGAAAAACATTGTTAATTAAACAATCAATTTACTTTAAAATGCTTTGAATAAATTACCGTTAAAGTTCACCGAATAAGTTATGGTTCTTTCAGCTTCGTACTTTTACAAATAACGTTGACCGTATCTTTGTTACACCTCTTATTTATGAAAATCGTCGAAATAATTGAAAACAATTGCGTATCGAGAATCTATGTTTGTTTTCAAGAAATAAAAGGTAAATCAAGTTTCATCGCATTCCAGCAAAATGAATAAAGTCTATAATTAAAAACGTATATATAGTAATCATTCTCTACATGTATAATGGCAGTAAATAAAATATAATTAATAACATCATACTATACTGTTCTTTATTTATTTTATATTATAAATGTCAATAGAGTAGGTGGATAGAAGTAAATGGTTACTAATAAATTAATACAATCATATTTAAATGTCTTTAAAAAACTGTTTATTTTCACTCAATTTCCTATGATTTTTTAATATTTGTACAAACTATATAAATTCAACATTGAAGTGAGTAAATTGTTAAAAAATACAATTATAAAAGAAATTTCGTAGACGAAAGTTCAGATTGAACATAAATGAAGATCGATTCATGAGCAGACCAAACTGAGATACAAGTAATGATTAAGGAAAGATAAATAACAATTTATTAAGGAATTCATTGTTGCTATCACTAGATTATTTATTTCGCAGTTTTATATTGCTTAATGTAAATTCATTGTGGTAGCAAATTACGCGTAAATATCTTTATCCACTAAAAATATATATGTATAATTACATGTGAAAATGTTGATGCTTTGTACTTAACGATCGTCACTTCGCTGACAGATCTCGCTGAATGATTCATTCAATCTCTATAAGACCTTACAACCTCAAAAAATTAAAAATCACACAAAACCTTGTATCTTTCAGTCCATGTTTAACATTCTTCAATTTATAAAAATTATAATAATAATAATGTACAATAATTTGTTTGACGAGATAAGACAAAAACGAAATTACAATACCATGATTAACACAGTCAGTGAAAGGAAACTCGATTAATATCCAAATCGATTCGCATCCACAAGAAGTAAAAATTAACCGAAAATACAAGACTAAAACTCAAAGCTAACTGGAAAAAATTAAAATTTTTACACATTTTTGTTTTTCAGAATAAATACTATGATATTTTTACAAGTAGTATATAATTTAAATAATATTCGGCCTATTAAAATGAGTAGCTTTTGCAATCTGTGTGCAAATAGTAAAACATTCTTAGTAAAAAATATTTTAATACAATATCATTTTTACATTTCATGTGCTCAGTCGAATATCTTTCAATATTTACTTATTTTAAAACATAGACATTGCACATTATATTTATATATTGTTCAATATTCAAACAATATTCAATTGTCTGGTTAGTTTCGATTTCATAATTGATAAACCGAGGTGGATATTTTTCTCTACTTTTAAGAGCTGACGCGGCAACAGCCATTTAAATTATCTATACTATTCGTCGCTCTGTTACTCCCTTAGTACTTGACACAATTGCGGCCTAATATTTATTGATACATTTATGAAACTATTTTTACAAAATTATAAAATAAATAATACACAATCTATAGTACACATGTAAATTATATAGTAAATGAATATTTCAAAGTAGTGAAAACCTTCCACCTCGTGTACATTGACAGGTTTTATCTATGAACCTAAACGAAAAATCAATTTAATTACAAAAATTAAAAGTTAACTTGATTATTTGTAGAAACTATCTTATCGTCAAATGTAATGCACACTGTATTATTTTAAGTGAATGCATTTACGTTTGGAAATAAGTAATAGAATCTTATCACAAGATATTCAAAACATCTTTTGAATATGTGCATGATACATCTTGTAAATTCATGATTTTGTAATGTATTATCATCAGTTTGGAGTGAAATTATCAATGATATAGAACTCAATTCTTATTTCTCGAAAAAAAAAACATAACATATAACACAGTTAGTAAAAATCAAAAGGCGATTAGATTAACTATACAAGTATGATCCGATCGTGAACAGACTATGTATCGATAAATTATTAAAATTGCAGTTGCTTTTACCAAAAAAAATTATTTCCCAAATGTAATACTGTTTGGTTAAAAAATTGATAGAAATTTGTACATTTGTATAGTATCTCTTCTACATTTACTACAGTATTAATTTTATAAAAACTATGTACAAATAGAAACATGATTTGATAGTTACAGCGTAAAAATGTAAAATAAAAAAAATTGAGTTTTGTAAAAAATCTTTTGCATGTCCTTATTCAAGTAATTTTTCATATAAAATGGTGACTAGCATTATTAAAACACCTGCTTTTAATATTGTATTTTAGCTCCGACAGAACTTCACTCCAAATAATTATCGGGGTATGTGCATTTCTGGATTCCCGTAAGATAAAAAGTGATTTTGCGTTTACATTCAAATCGCGTCAAAGCTCTCTAAATCTATCGAAGTGGAAATTTCATACGCTGACGTTTAATACGAGGTAAACAGTACACTAGGTTCGAATGGACTACTATTGAGCTGGACGATCAGGTGAGTTAAAATCTCCCTTACAAAGGGAGAACAAGTGGGAATTACGATAAAAGCAAATTTCAAACGAGACTAAGGACTTCCATATTGAAAGAATTGTGTTAAATCGAGCGTCTAATCAGGGCGCGCTCGCACGTACAAAATGGATTAGCCAAATTGAGGCGTGTAATCCGCGTTGAGAAGCGGTGCGCAATCGTAGATAGATTTTCAATATCGGGCCACGGCGACTAACTGGTTTCGCTGGCGCGCGCAACATTTCGCCACGGACGAGGAGCGAAAGCGCGCGAGCGAAAGAACCATAATCGATTAGGGGTTTCACTCGTCGCGGGCGGCCTTTGGCCGGAGCTCGGCAGCCGGCTTAAATTGGGACAAATGTCGTAAGGGCTCGAGCGAAAAGCCATTAGCGAAACCTTAGGGCTGTCCCGCTATCGGCAAGCTGGGGCAACCGTACAAGAGGCCAGGGCGCGCCGCAACCACTTGGATTTCCGCTCGGCCGTTCCGATTTCAAGCGTTTGTTCTACCTCCGGCGCTGGGCTAAGAAAAGAGAGCACCACTGGATCGAGTTGCCGCGGTGAGTTTCGAGGTACGCGCAACGAGATGCGGCCCAATTTGTCAGCGATGCGCAATCCGTTGGGCGCGCCGGTGCCGGTTCCCACGGTGGACCGCTGGCGCAACGCGCCAAGAGTCGATAGATCGGTTCCTTATCAGAATGTCTTCTCACAGCCTAAAAAGTAACTCTGGCAACGGCGCCCACCGGGTCCGCGGGAAGCGGACCGGGGCCCAAGGCTGGCGGGACGGGGAGGTCGGGAGGCGGGCGGGACTAGAGGGCCGCGGGCTTCGGGCCAGCCTGCCGGCTGAGGAGGGCGAGGGCGAGGAAGCCCAGTCGAACCTGGCGAGTCGGGGTGGTCCCTTGGTCGGCGCGAAAGTCTCCACTCCGAGAGCGAGAGGGTCTGGGCCGGGGCGCCGGGGGGCCGCGCACTGCCGGCCCCTCGGGGCCGGCTCAGGTGGACGCCGCGGGCGTCTTCGGCGGCTGGAAGGGGCTCCACTTGAGGCACTCGGGGTCGATCTCCTTGTAGACGACGCCCCGGCGCTTCACGCGCTCCTTGTAGTCCTCGATCACGTCCTGCGGGCCAATTGGGAATTGCCGTCTGGTGCGCAGCTCGCGGGGAGCCGGCGCGCGCCCGCCGGCACTCGCGCGAGCAACGCCAACCCGAGGCGAGATCGCGGGCCGGATGGGGCCGAGTGCGGGCGGAGGCGCGCCGAGCCCGGGCTGACAAGATCGACGAGCGGTGAGCCACCGCCCGCCGACCTCGCGCTACCTACCTGCTTCTTAAGTATGATGTGCTTGCCCTTCCAGTACTTCATCATGCCTAAGGCTTGCAGCGTGCTCACTATGTCGGACGAGTCGATGGCCATCTCCTTGCTAATATCTGCTGATGTTGAAGCAAAGGGGACATTAGTCGTTTAAGGCGCCCGCGCGCATTAGCCGCTAATCCGAGGCTCTATTCAAACGGAGGCGGAGGGGCCCGCGTCGAGCCACCTGCAACCGGGCTAATTGCTCGCGCCAAGTTTCTCTCGAACGGCTTTCCAGCCTCGCGAGCTCCGAGCGATTATTTACAATTATCAAATTTCCCAGCGAGAACATCTTCCGAGTAGAATATCTTATCGGTTTTTAAACAAGTCCAAGGCTTGTCTTCCGTTTGTGCTCTTGCCATTCGGACCGGCGATTACTGCTGAAAAATACAAATGTATTCTTCGCCCGCGAAACACGGCGCATCGGGAGCGCGCGTAAATAAGGAACGACTTCTAATTACACTCGGGCCTATGATTTACAGCGATTATTCTATGAATTCCCGATGTCCAATTTCGCGCGAGTGGGGAAAAAGCAAACGAAAGTTGGCTTCCTTTGCTTCCGTTGGCTTTCTCGGAAAAACTCCCGAAGCGAGATATTCACGTGCGCGTTACGAGGTATGGAAGCGGCTCTTTCTCAGCCCGCGTTAAAAAGCCCGCAATAGGCCCGGGGATCCGGAGCGGCCGGCTTTCCTTTCCCGCCCACGCCGAAAAAAAGGCGCGCGTATCCCCGAAACGAGGTAGAAAGCGCCGGGGGGGGGAGGGCGAAAAAGCCCGTATCGCACCTTTGACGGAGATCTCCTTGCCGCCGAAGTTGCAGAGGTACTGCAGCAGGACGTCCTTCCAGTAGCTCCGGTAGGAGATGAGCCCGAGGTCCGAGAGCGGCTTCTCCGGCGAGCCGATCTTGTTCTCGACCCTCGTGAGCAAGTAGCCTGCAAAGGAGGATTACGTGTAGACACACAGGCCCCGCCGGCCAGATTAGCCCCCCGCCTTATCGCGGACCCGCGTCCTTTTTAAATTTAAACCGCGCCCGGATCGGTTTAACATATATACGAGCGCCGAGGGCTGATAATCTCGGGATTAATGCTACTGTGTAAACGAGGGTCGCGCGGCAATCGGGATCGAGAGGCGCACCGGCGCACCGCCGGCAGCTCCGGGGGACGATTCAATTATTCATCGGCCGCCTCCCCCGGCCCATTAGGCCCAATAACGCCCTGGCTTTTGTGCCGAGTAGCCCCGGCGATAAGGCAGCGGGACGGAAAATCAGCGGGCGCGTCCGCAGCCTCGGGCGCCTCAAACCAACAGGGAAGGGGCTTTTCCCGATTTTCCTCCGACTGGCCCCGGGTCGCTCACGCGATCCGCCGCGGCTTTTCATTTGGCGTTCAGCCGTGCGCGGCGCGCCGCAGCCGCCGCGGCCCGAATCTTGGGCGCCTCCGATTGATGGATCGCGCCGCGCCCTCCCTACCTAAGCGGCTGCTCCGGTGCCCTGCAGCTACTCGCCCACTGTGTCGTGCGGCCGTATTGAGCTCGCGGGACTCGATGCATCGATTGGCTCGCCAGGCTATAACGATGTCGCGAGGCCGGAGCCTCGATCAACGCGGCCTGTAGCTGCTAAACCGATTCTTCGGGTAATCTAATCCAAACTTTAATGTTATCCATGGACCCTCGGATCACATCAATTAATGAATTCAATTATTGAGAAGTTTTATTATGTTTCAAAGTAAGTTGCTCCACACGAAGAGTTTAGTAATATTTGTAATACTCAAGAGCATTATCGAAGCACGGAAATAGAAGATCACTCTACACATCGCTAAACAGAATTTTTTCAAAAATTATGACCAAAAAACGACGAAAATAACACGAACCCGTTTCAACAATAAGGCATAATTTACCAGATGATAAGATACGATGATATAATAGGTTGCTGACTAAATTAATTGTAAAATCAAAGTATGAATTAAGTTTTACCATATTTGATTATATTAAATAACAACTATTACTCTTTGCATTTTGGCAACAAAGTTTAAATTAATATAATGAGTCTATTACTCTGTTTTTACTATATAATGTAGTAAGAATATTATGATTAGTTTTTATTGCAATTAAGATTAAATAATGACTTTGTGAGTGAGAAAATAAGGATTTCTAACAAATTTGGCCAAGTGAAACATTGGCAATGGGACTTTAATGTTCGTCTACGGCTTTTTTCAGGCATCCCTATGAAATGTACGGCTGAGCCCCGGGGGATAGCCTCGGCGCGTAATCAGCAGCCTTCCTGAGAGACACAATAACGAACGCGCCGGCTTCCAAAGGGCTTTCGCTCTACCCGAGCGCCATACTCCTTCCTTTTCCCCGCGGGCTCTGGCGCGAGGGGTGGGGGGATAGACAAGGGGCGCCAAGACAAACGCCCGGGCAAGCCGGCAACCCCGCGCGCGATAAAGAGGCCGTAATCGCCCCCGCGGATTCTCGGTCAAGAGCCGGCACCCCCTCCGTCCCTACCTCCCACCCCCCCCCCCGGCGGCGCGGTCCGCGACCCCCGGGCGTCGGGTTCAACGGCCCCGCCACCCCCGCGCGGACGCCTGCGCGCTCCAGCCGAATCCAACGGCCCGCAAGGAAGATCGATGCCCGCTAAACGGATACGCGCCCGGCCGCCGCCCGCGCCGCCGCCGCCGCCGCCGCCGCCGCCCTCCTCCTCCTCCTCCCGAGTCTTTGTCGCCCGGGCCCCGATTGATTTTCGCGGGGCTTTTATTTCCCGGGGGGAGTGGTGCGGGGAGAGGAGGGACGGGGAGCAAGGGCGGGGGGGCGGGAGGGCAAAGTATTGGGGATCGCGCGGCAGCCCTCCCCTACTCCGCTACGCTTCATGCGCGTTTGGGACCGGCTTTCCCTAACTTCCCCCGGTTTTCGCGCGAGCGGTACAGTTGCGCCTCGAGCGCCCCGTTGAAAATCGGTGGGGGGCGGGCCTCGCTTTATACTTTTTTTCGGGAGCGCCGGATGTAAACGCCGGCAAGGACGCCGCCGGCAATGGCCCTCGTGGAAAATTCGCCATTTTTGTTCGGCTAACGGGCGAGCTAACCTGCCGGGGACTCTAACTTACAAAAATGCCCACTTTTACATTAAATATATCAATGAAAGTTTATGGAGTGATAAAACAAAGTTTTTAATTCAGTGATTACCGAAGAGTACATTACATTTGCTTGAAAACGTTCTTTTTTAAATGCAGTACTTTATTTTATGCACAAGCTCCATGCTGGCCTGGGTTTTTTTAAAAGGAATATTTTTATTTCTAGCGGTATTTAAATTAACAATAGTCTACAACGATATCCTTTCGTAATAAAATCTAAAAGGTTTTTGCTGGCGGTAGTCAAATTCAATGATATTTTTTCTACTTTTTGTATTTATGATAGGTCAAACTGACATAAAACTCGGAAAAATATTAATAAATTTAATTGGTATAAAGAAATTTTATTCTGTTTCAAACCATAGAAATTAAATTAATTTGTTAAAATTTCTTTTTTAAATAAAATACAAGTAATGTTATACATCCCGTAACGAGTAAAATATTTAAAAAGATCTTTAATTTTTTAAATCATAAATCAAAAGTGCTTAACTATAATAAATAAAATAATTCTGGTGTATGTCGCACACTTAAGATGAACTTGAAAAATAATAAATTTCAATAGAGTATAAAGTTTCAACTGAAAACAGCTAAAGCTCTTAGAAATTCCCGGTAGATTAGCCTAATGAAGCGTGAACTGAAAAGGATTATTAGCAGTAGAATCGAGAATCGTTTCAGCTTTCATCGTTTTTAATTGTTACGTACAGCGTACATTACATCTTTACATTGGCAAGTGCGAACGCAGTTTTGCTCGATTAATGAATTCTTCTTCATTACGGTATAATTTACACCCGATTTTAAAGCTTGATTATTTATTGGCTCCATAACGATGGGATATTCGATACTTATTTACTCGATGCGACGTGGCGGGTATAAGCGCGTTGTAAAAGGAATTTTACGCGGCATTTTAAACTGACACGATGTTAAAATTTCAATTAGGGTAGTTTTATTTAAACTCGCTCGCGAGCGCGGGCGGGAAAGGTGAATAAATAACATCGATTTTCCAGCTAACCCCGTTTAATTTGCCAGGGCGCGATAAATAAGTCCGGCCCGATTAAATTCATTAAACTTTTAAAGGGATGGATTGCGCAAGCCGAGTGCACTTTTAAACTGGGAATCGCGCGCAATGAACCGTAGCGAAATCTCGACCGTTCGATAGTTAGGAGCGGCAATAGACGGGGCAGAGGAATTACAACTGCCGCGGCTCGCGTCTCGGGGGCGCAAGATGGATCACCGACTGCGCGAGGGTGCCAACTTCTTAGCGGCTCGAGCGCAATCCAGTAGAGCACTCGTTAATGCCCGGCCCAGGATCCGGCGCCCCCAAAGTATTGCGAGTTGCAGTTACTGGAATCCGCAATGATGCAAACCAACTGCCCGAATGCGCATTGCGGCACACGGAGGGGAAGAATTCCTCGGCAGTTAACGAATCAACGATTAAAAAGGCAAAGTATTTAATTACTTGCTTGGAGAGCCGATTAAAAGCGAGGATGCGTGTTCTTGTACGCGACTGTGTATACAGTGTAAATTGTTCTACTGCACGACCGAATGTGTTACTTATATTTCGCTGGAGATACTCACACTGTCAACTATACCTTACTTAGAAAAATCTTTACAAGTTACTCGTCTTAATAATATTGTTTTATACTAAATGAAACACAACGCGGTTGGACTCGATGAAAAAAGGACTCGCGTATGTTTACTAATGATTTAACATTTTGCTAGCGTAAAGGTAAGGCTTTAAGGGTCGTAATTGCGATTGATGGGCAAGTGCGTGGGGCGTGTGTGCGCCCGGGCGACGAAAAGGAGCGCGGAACCGCAAGGCCGCGGGCGGGCGGATACTCGAGGCGCCCCTCGAGATCCCCCGCGGAGACAAAGGCGGGGCCGACTCGCCCGGGCGACCGCCAAAGAGTTGGCCTTTTCAAAGGCGCGCCCCGCGCCCCAACCCGGGCGCGACTCGAGCCTCCCGGCAGGCCTACGTGCATTAGCCTAACCGATTATCGTCCCTGGGGATTCGGTCGCGCGCGCGCGCACTCCTCGGCCTCTCGGCTCTCCCGCGCGACGCGCCCAGACGTCCTCGTTAGCGCCCGGACGACCCCGGGAATGTATATTCGGGTGCGCGCTCCCGAGGCCCGCGTCTGACCGGTCCCCAGGACTTTCTACTTTGCCCGGGACTCGCCCCGAGCCGTTAGGCTTCCACGTCTGTACAGCTCCGCGCCCGTTGAGGTTTTGCAATTCGCAGCGGCGGTCTTTTTTTCGAGAAAGCGAGCGGAAAAACAGAGTGGGACTTTTCAATGAGAAGCTGCGCGCAGAGTTGCGGTGGAATGTCCAAACTGTTTACGAGCTTTTTCTCCAGGATCTCGCAATATGCCGTTGGCCGACGGAATCGGAGTAATCCACCGGGAATCCGAAGGAAAATTAAACAACCATTCGTGAATTTTGCATTCCACACGAATGGCCCTGGATTTTCAAACGACGCTCGTATGTCAGCAGCGAGGCAAATGTCGAAAAGTTGTAAAAAACAGTGTATTGTGTAGTCTGCGAGACCACTTGTTTCGGTATAAATATGGATGATTGCTCGAAGTATCGAGGTATGCAGAGTAGGCTAGCTGGTGTCTATAGCTCGGGCATACAGCGTATACACTCGAGGCGTCAGACACCTCGGGACAAGTAAATCGCTCTAGCTAAGCAGATTATTTCATTTGGCGAGGAAGTCGGCTTTAAAGTTTGAATATGGAGAGAGCCGGCGACGTATAACACCGGCAGGGTAGTAAAAAAGGGCACTTTACCTCTCCTGATTGAAGGAGGAAGAAAAGGGGGATTGAAACCGAAAGGAGAAATCGGCTTTAGCGTAAATTCGAGCGATCGGGCGCTTGGACCGAAGCCGAAGCCACGGCTAACCAATTCGGTTAGGCTGCATGCACAGGAGCATATTCGATATTTCAAACGGGGATAAGGATCATCGGAGAAATGAGAAAAGCCCCTCCCGATTTGGCGCAGTGCGGGCGCAGCCGGGGCTTCGGGGAGCCCGGCCCTCGGGAGGAATGGGGAAAGTGAAAACATTCCGCGAGGACGGGATAAAAGCCGGGCGCGCACGTAGCCGCGTAACGCGATCGCAGGTCGGCCGGGGGCGGGGGGCTGCGGCGGCTGCTGCGGCTGCGGGCACTCGCAGGAATTGAGGCCCGGGAGCCCTCCAAGTAGGCGTCCCCGGCGGCGCGCCGCGGACAGCCTGAAATATTGAGTAATTCGCGCGCGCCCTGCAGTCTGGGGAGCGGCGGCGGCGGCGGCGGCGGCGGCGGCCGCTATGGCGCTGGCGCGGATCCGGCGGCGGCCCTTTCCGCGGGGCGCCGCCGGGGCGGGCGGCTAGACGGCCCAGGGTAGGGGCGCCGCGCCGAGGTCACGGGAGGTCACGCCGCCGGTGCCGGCGATCGATGCGGCGAGACGGCCGCCCCCGCGCGCGCCGCCCTGCTCCCTCGGGCCCGGCGCCGGCGCCCCGCCCGCCCGCCGAGCCCTCGCCGCCTCCGGGAAAAAGCCGCGCCGCCCCCGCGGTTGTACGCGCGCCCGCTCAATGAAAGTGACGTCAGCCGCAGGGAAAAAGCCCGCGTTTTAATTATCCGCGCCCCCCGGCGGCCTATTTCTCGCGAGGCGCGCCCGGGGCTAGGCGAGGCCCCCGGAGCCCCGGCCCCGGGCTTTTGTCGCGCCGCCGCAGCGCCTAGCCCCGGCTCCTTAACCCACTTAGCCCCCGAGGCTAAGCGTGCATCGCGGCCCTCGGCTCTTGTTCTTTCGAGGCGCCGTGGCCCGCTCACCGATCGCGATCGCCGCCGCCCAAAGGTGGCCCTCGCCGAGGCCGGGAACTCGCCCGCCAGCCGGGAGTCAGCCGCGCGCCGGATTTTATCGGGCCGATTCCGCGGACTCATTCAGACCTGGCTCATTTCCAATTTCAATGATGCCCCTGCGTTATTTGTGCCACTTTGCCGATGAATTGCGCGTGTTTTCGTTGCCGGTGCGGAATTTTTATGCCCGCGGGAGCGCGCCGCCCGTTCGGTGCTTCAAGCGCGCGCGCGCTGCAGGGACAGATTTAATCAGGGCTTATAACTCGGCTAAATAATAATTTACGCTGATATAGATCTCGTCCAAGTGGCCCCGACCTAACAATGTTCCTCGGGAAAATTCCGAATTTAAGGTCGTCCACGGTCAAATTACACTTGCCAGGTTACGTTTCGTTTATGCGGACGCCGATAAATTTGCACTTTTTCGCCCAATGTTAACCCAGCGTTAAGCCAAGCATTATCATCAATTCCAAGGGGGAATCTTTATGTTTGTGCACACCAACACATTTCTTATTCACGATTAATAATTCTACCCAACATAATTGAACCGCGGATTAATAATCCTGTACATGAAAACAATTTATTTTCAAATGAAAGCAATCGCTAATTTAAATTGTATTATATGCACCGAATGGGATGAAAGTAGACAATCTGTTTTATAATTAGTTTATTTTTAATTAAATATTTTATTCTAAATCTCATTTATCCGATTTAGAATCAACGAACAAAGTGATAAAAAATCTTGATAAAATATTAATTCAACTTGTTAAAATTGATGGTAACCGTACGATTTGTTTATTTGCTTGCATGCATCTATTATAATATAAAATATTGATAAAATCATTTTTCATGATTTAATACGAAGTTTAAAGTCAAGTTCCTTTAGTCTTGTTTATAATGCAGAATAATTAACGTACAGTGTTCATCGGGATTTCTCGTAAATATTGAACTAATAAATAGGAAACAGTTTCTGATAGTCCATTGAAATCATGCGATTATCTGTAATACATACATAGTTAATAAATTTCTTCTTTAGAATTTTAGAGTGTTTTATTAGATCAACCTCGATGTGTGTCGTCGCTATAAGGCTAACTATTCAAAATTAATATCAATATTTTTAGACATAAGGATTGAAAACTAAATTTTAATTTATAGTAGCGATTTTGTAGAAATATTTTCAACGTGTACGTACGTTGAAGGCTCTCAATCAATTCGGTACTTATATCATTTTATAAACTATATTAATATATCTAACTTATTTATCGTGGGTAAAAGAAACTTATCTATAAGAAGTTGATTTTATAGTTCACGTTTGTAAGATACCTTTTAAAGCTTTTTATCGAGATGTAGACTCTGATCCTAGCTATTTTTGGTTTGCAGCTTACTGCTAAAAGCGTAACTCACACAGCTACGCTTTTGATAAAGATTCAGAAATAAATCTAAACTGCCGTCGAGTAAACTAATTTTAGAAATAAATAATAAATCTTTTCGAAAGAGTCGTTGAAATTCAAGTTTACGTTCTGTTTTTTATTCACTCGAAAGACAAATTTTTTATTAAAATTTTGTTCATCCTATTGAACATTATTAAAGAATATGTGAAATATTAACTTGTATAATTTTTATAATATATTACCAAAACGCTTTTTAACTTATTAATAACAATAGACATAAAATTATGTAAAAATTGACTGTAAAAATTTATGATCACGTAATACAAAGATCGAATTTTAACGCTGAATGTTTACAAAATAATTGGCAAGGGTAAATATTACATTTATTCGTGATACTTAATTTCAATAAAATATTTCTGATTATCAATTGGGCGCATACAAACGCCCTACAAAATTAAACGGTTATCTTTCTTTTGTTAATATTATCCTAAATATCAGAAGATTTGTAGTGATTCAAATGATAATAAAAGTGCACTTGATTTGAAAATTAAACATTCGATATTTGCTGTAGAAACGTATATAAAGTACTAATATTCATTTGAAAATGAAAGAACAACAGCACTGTGTGATTTTCAAATTATCATAACGAATTTCCTGCGTAAAGTAAGGTTTATGGCTACAAAAATTTGCGTAAAAATTACATCGTTTTATAAGTAGAAATCGATTTCGAAAGCGAAAAGGAAATGTTACAAGTATAAAAAAGTGTAAAAAAATATTCGTTACGTATTTTTCTAGCGACACGCGTATTTTAGCGGAAATATTGGTATCAGGCCTCTTTTTCCCGTGCACTGAAACGACGGAATTTTTTTGGGAAAACGGACACGTTATTCACAATCAATGCCGTTTCTATAAATATGAATATTTTTCAAAGCAATGATGCAATTTAATTGCTTTGGATGAGTGAAAATGAATTTTTTCGTCGCGCTGTTTGAGGCGAAGTGTCGGGTGAACTGGAGGATGAGTTATCGCTTCCACAGTTGCGTCTCTTTTTCAAGGCTCTTTTGCCCGCGTATAGGAGCCGGCGAGCGGTGGACATTTTATACAGCGGACTATCGGCAAAAAACGAAATGACGTCGTAGCGGAGATTTTTTGGCGCGCGGAAGAGCCGTGAAGGAGGCGGGCCGCGCGCGCAAAGGTCGGAGCGTGAGCAAAGGGTAACGAGGGCCTGGGGCCCGGGCAGGTCTTCGAGGAGGAGACTAATCGGAAAAGAATAGAGCCGAGGGCCGGGGCAAGGAGAGGAGAGCGTTTTGGGTAGATATCGATTGGGGCGCGCGGGCGAGCCGGCGCCCGGGCAATTTGGCGATTTTCCGGCGGCTGCAATGCGACGCCGGCGGGTGGCCGTGGCGGGCGAGGCGCGAGGGCGGAAAAAGGCGCGGATCGATATACTTAGCCATCTGCGGGTGGCCGCGCGGAGGCGCGCAGGCCTCCACGGCTGTACACGTGCACCTATACTCACTGAAGTCGATGAGGAGGCGGCCGTAGCCCTGGCGCTGGTACGGCGGCAGCGTCAGGATGCACGAGACGTTGTAGTTGTTGTTGGAGCTCTTCTCCTGGAACAGAGAGGAAGCGCGGGCTGCGTGAGATTAGGCGTGTGCGTGGGGGCCCGGGGCCCGGGCTCTCTCTCTCCCTCTCCCTCTATCAATATCCCGGGCGCGCGGCGGCCTCGGCGGCCTCGGCGGCAATATCGCGCGCGGATATTGAATGCCGGGGGCTTTACGAGGGCCGCGCGCCGCTCCTTTTTCCTCTTTATCGGGCCGAGGGGTAAATGAGGAGGGGCGCGAGGCTCGGGCGCGAGGCTCGGGCGCGGATTTACGCTCCGGGCAGGGCGGGCCGCGGGCCGGCCGCGTTATTAAAGGCCGGCGGGGCGCCTCCTGGAGGAGCGGGCGCGCCGCTCCTCCTTGGGCTCTTTTAATAAGAGCTTTGCTATTCGCGGCACAGCCGGTATTTCCGGCGGGGTATATCGACGCGGGCGAGTGGGCGCGGGGAGGGGGCAGCGGGCCGGGCCGGCGAGCAGCCGGCGCGGAGCGAGACGCCCGCGGGCCGAAGGAGCGAAAGAGCTAGGCGGCGAGCTGTTGCTAACTGCCTCGAGTAGGGCAACGTCTGAAGGACAAACCGCCCAAGTTTGGCATTTCTCTCGCGCGGGCCGGCGCAGGCCCACGGGCGGATCGCCGATATATCGGCCAATGGGGCCGAGGAGCCGGCCCGGCCCGCGCCCCGTCTAATTCCCGGCGGACCATTTGCATTTTTCTTTGTCTACTCGGCCGCCGCGGCCCAGCTCGTGCGAAGGTTAATCGCCGCGCCGTTAAAGCCCGGCTAATTAAATATTCAGCGCTCATTCGTACTTGGGCGGCGATGCCCCGCGCGCGCCCGCTGATTAAATTTGCCCAGCGACTCGAGGCTCGTTAAGCGATAAACAAATTTCATGCAAATATATTTTTAATTATAACGAGGGATTTATGCAGCCGCGCGAGGCGTATTCGGCTGCATCCCGGCCGGCTCGCTCCGTCCTGCGCCCTTGGCCGCGCTCGGGAGCGCCGGCCTCCTCCGCGGCCCGCCCGCGCGGCCGATATATAACAGCGACCGTCCGCGCGTCTCCTCGCACTCGCGCGCTCGCTTCCTTCATTAGGATATTTATTATGCATTCGAATGGTGTAGCGCCGGTCAAAGCCGGCCGCTGCATCGCGCGTAATGGGCCCGGGGGACCCAGTGGACCGCGGCGGCCGGCTCCCCTCGCGGCTCCTCCCGTCCTGGAGGGCTCGGCCCCAAGGAGCCCGAGGGTCTCGGGGCCGGGGCGGGGGGAGCGCCGGCCCCGGGGCCTTGGCCGGCGCGCCGGCCCCCACCGCCGGCCCGGGGCCCGCGATGCGCCTTGGGTTAGTGGGTTATCGCCTGCGGCGGGCCCGCCGGCTTTCGAGGAGCCTCGGCCCCTCGCTCGGCTCGGCCTCGCAGCCGCCGCCGGCTTATCGCGCCCAACCGGCGGCTGTGCCGCGCGCGACCTGCGGATTCAGCGGGGAAGATGGCGGCGGAAGCCCGGCGGCCGCGTGCGAAACCCGAGTCCTTGGCCGGCGGCGCGGCCCTCGCGACACGCCAGCGGATGCCTGGCATTCCTCTCATTATTGTTATTACGGGCTGTGCCGATTGCGCGGCGCGCGCCGAGGATGCGCTTGCGGTTTGCCCGTCCGCCGCCGGGATTCCGGCCGGCCGCCTCGCGCTCCTAGCCCAGGCGGCCGCTGCTCCGCGTAGGTGTGCCACGTGGCGGCTCGCGCCCGATCCGGCAAAGTAGGCGCCCGAGGGCCCGCTGCCGGCCGCTCCCCCCGAGGAGACATTTCTCGGGGACTGACGCCTCGCTCGCAGGGAGAGGGGCCCAATCCCGCGTCTCTGCTCTTCCGTGCACCGCACGCTCCTACGGCGATCGCCGCTTCTTCCTCCAGTCTCCAGCCTATTCCTTTCCATTTCACCCTTGGCTTACCGGCCGTTTCTTTATCAACGGATCTTGCAGCGCTTTTTCTCTAAAACCGTTTGACCGAGCGTAATTTTAGAAGCCATCCGCGAATCAGCCTCAACTCGCTTTCTTACATGCTCGTACTGCAAATGACTTTCATTGCCGAGCAACTTATTAACTACTTTTTCCATTTAATTCAAACTTTCCAAATGTCTTCCGACAGCATAATCATTTTCACTAGTGTATGTATACACGTGGAACGCCGAAGCTCGTGTATACCGGTGGCGACGAAGGTTTATTCATTTGATACGTTAGAATTACAGTTTATCATTCCAATCGATATTTTGTTCTTATTTGTTTTTTGGTCAAAAAGCTGCGCTGTTGAACTATGAACATTAAAATATGAAACAAAAATTTTGTGACAGAGAGCAATACAAATAAAAAACATATAGCAATTTAATATGATACTCGTGCGTTTATTGTCTGTTAATCTTTTTAATAGGATTTGAACGAGATTGAATAACACAACGTTAAAAGAGTTAATAATTTGCTTATGAATCCATCGGTCGGTGCATCTTTATCGTGGCGACATTAAAATCGAAAGGGGCACGAAGGCGCTCGTCTGCGAGCGAGGCATTTGATTGTCCGAGGGGCAGAGTGGAAAAAATTGGCGATACGCGCGCGCCTCGAGCGCCGAGGGGCCGTATATTCCATTTTGGCGATGACTCGCGGCCTCGGCGCAACGGGTGCAATTCGAAAGAGAAATCGGGCGAGCGGCCGGTCGGCAAAAACCGGCGATCGCGCCCAGTCACCTGGCTCGCGCGCCTCGGAAAAACGCGTAGAAAACTGGCGGAGCGGCGTCTGACCGGAGCTGGCCGGTTTCTACTGCCCCCGGCTCGTTGGCGCGGGCGCTTTCCGGCTTTTCCCGCGGCGTCGCCGGCCGATCGGAGCCGAGGCCGCGCGGGAAAAGAGGGCTCGACCTCGATAGACCTCGGCACCTCTGCCCCCGATAAATATACACCTGGTGCGGGCGCCCCGGGTCGGAAGGGCGACGTCAGCGGCGCTGACGCAGGATCGGCGCCTATTATTAATCGGGGGGGGGGGGCGGCGGGGGTCGGCTCGGCATCCAGGATTGGGGTCGGGTCCGCGGCGGCGCGAGCTTTCGCGCACTGCAGTGCTTGCGTAACGGCCGCGGCGGTGCAGAGGCGGCACGGCGCCGCAGGGCCCGGCCATTAGGCCAGCTGGCTCCGCCGGTCAATCGGCCGCGCAGTGGGTTAATCGCCGGCTAATGAGCCCGGCGCTGCGGCCTTTTTACGGCTCGGATCGCGCCCAATCATTAATCCGAGAGCCGGGGCTTTTTGGAGCGCGGCCGCGGCATCGAGCCGGGCGACCTAATGAACGGCTGCGCGCCGAATGGCCCGATACCCGCGCCCGGTAATCCCCGGCCCGCGCGCCGAATAAAAAGCCGTTTTATCATCCGCGAATGGGCGAATGGGCCGAGGCTAATTTACCGACCGGGGATTAGCGTGCGTTAACGCGCCCTCGTAATGAGGACTCGTAAAAGCGGGCGCGAGGGGTGGGAGTCGGGGCCGGGCCGTGGGAGCCCGGGCGCCGCGGGTTCCGGCCAACCTCGGGGCCCCTCCTTCGGACTCGTTAGCCGCGCGGGTCCCGGGCGGGGCCGGGGCTTCCTCGGCGACCTCGCCGCGGCAGACGGAAGAGGTAGGGCGCCCGAGGCCAGACGCTCTCTTCTATATTTAGCCTCGGTCGGACTCCCGGGGACGGGGCCGCTTCCGGGAAAGCGCCCGGCCTTGCCGGCGACTGGTCCCGGCTGCAGCGCCGCGGCCTCGGGGCCTCTTTCCCCGGCGGGCCATCGGCACGGGCGATTAGGCACTGCCCGCGAGATAAGAGCCGGGCCGCAGCGCCGGCCAGCCGCCGGGGAAGGGACGGGAGCAGGAGCCGCGCCGGCGACTGTCTGGCATCGATCGGCCCGGCCGCCGGCGCCCGCGCCGCCTCGCGCCCGGGAGCCGCTGCTGGGCCGCGCGCCCTATCGACGCCGCCCCCTCCGCGCGCCCGCCCGCGGTCTAATGGCCAATATCCGCGCGAAACGCGAGCCGCCCCGAGCTTCCGATCGGCGGATCGGCGGATCGGCGGATCGGCTGCTCGTCCCCGGCGCCCGGCTTCCGGAGGCGCCCCCGCCTAATCCCTACCGCGGCGCCCGGACTCTTCCGCGCCCTGCCTCCCCTCGTCCGCGGCCACTTTTAAGGAGGGCCGCGCCGCTCCCACTGGCCCGCCTCCCTCGGCTCGCCCGCCCGCGGAAGCTCCGGGGGCCCGAGGCGGGATGCGCTTCATCGAACCCGGCGGAGAGCCCCGAGGTCAAGGGTAGAGCCGGTCCCCCTATGGGCCCGTTGGCCCGTGGGCCCTTCGACCGCGAACAAAGCCCGAGGGCCGCGGCAGCCGGCCTCTTTTCTGGCCCCCACGTGGGCCTTTGCAGGCCGCCGACGCCCGCTGCTCGACGCGAGATGTGCGCGGACCCATCAGCCTGCGTCCAAATTAATCGGTCATTTGATTAGCTCGAAGCTCGCGTCCAAGGGCAGCGCGAGTGGTAGGCATCGCAGCGGGCGTGTCAACCGACCCGACAACCGAATGTTTGAGGAGTGCCGAGAGCTCGGCTTGGAGCTCGGTCCGCATCAACGGGGCGGCCTCAATTGTTAATCAGCCACTGGGAGCTCTCCTCTATTCCCCGGCAGGCCGAGAGGACGCGCCCTGCTGGATAATCAATCAACTCGTGCAAACAAATATTTGCTTGTCTACGAGGTAGCGAGTGGCCAGCGGTAGCACGTCCACTGACAAATGATGACCAAATGACTTTGCTTCTAAGGAACATCCGCCAACATCTATTAAAATAGGCCACATTGGGTTAAAAAATTATTTAAAAATCGGCTGACAGGTAACAAACGAGCCCAGGTGTACGTTTAGATAGCGTTCGATCGCGGCACCTGACGTAATGAAACGCGCGATCAGTAGAGCATCATCGACAATGAGCGATGAAGGAGGAGGAGCGTTTTTGCCCTCCTCGGGATCGAGGGGGGCTCGATCGAGCGCGATCGAGGGGCGATGAGGAGGGGGCCGCTTCGGTTTGGGAGCCCGGGGCCCGGGGCCAGGAGGCTCGCGGCGCACTCGGAGCTGGGCCGGGGCGGAACGAGCCCCGCGATGAATATTCGGGGTCCGCGCTAATGGGGCGGGGGCGGCGCGGGCGCTATCGATCTCGCGGGCTGCGCCGCGGTCCATGCGCCGCGTTTGAATTTTCCCATGGTTACCGGGGCGGGCGGCGCTCCCCCCTGGGCCGTCTGGGAGGCCGCGCCCCGCCGGCGCTTTGTTTCCCGGCTGACCCGCGGCCTCGGGCCTCTTCCGGCGCCTTATCTGCCGCGGGCCGGGGGCCGGGATCGATCCGCGCGGAGGCTGCGCCGGGCGCACCTGCCGCGGTGCACCGGCCCGGTGTAACGATCGCCGGGCGGCCGCGCGGGGAGGCTCGATCGAGCCGATAGCTCCGCCGCGCTCCCTTTTCCTCCCCGGCGCCGAGGGCCGCGCGTTACGTAAGCCGGCGGCCGCGAGGGGACCCTTGCCCCGCAGAGGATCCCTGCACGTGCGCATGCCGATCGCGTGCCGCTTCCTGCCGCGCGCGCGACTCTCCGCCCGCGCCGGATGCGCCCCCCCCACCCGCCCGTCCAATATCTGGCCCTCGCCCTCCTCGCTCCGTATACCTGCGCGCGGGATTGTCCTCGCGGGCCCGGGCAGAGCCCGAGGCTCAAAGGCCCGGGGAGACGGGAAGCCGCTCCGAGCGCTCCTCTATGTTTCCAGGGAGGAGCGGCTCAATGGCCGAGACGCCCGCGCCCTCCCCCCCCGTGCCGTGCCGGGAGCACCGGGAGCCGGAGGAGCGCCTCGGGCAGGGCACGCGGCTCGTCCCGCGGAAGAGTCGCACCTTAGCGGGCGACCTCGGGAGCCGGGGGCGCGGGGGCGCCGCGGCGCCTTGGCCGGCTGTCGAAGCCCGCGGCCGCGGGAAAGTCGTTGTCGGCGGCGGGCTTGATAAGCCGGCTCGGCGGCCGCGGGGCTGCCTGGGCTGCGGCGCGCCCGGCGCCGGCGCAGGGCCGGGAAATAATAACGAGCCCGGGCGGCCGGGGCCCCCGCCGCAGTGCGCCGCGGGTCGTCGACCCGCCCAGCCGACGCCCTCTCTCCTCCCGGGCCGCGGCGCCCCGCCCCGCCCCGCCCCGGCCCCGGCCCCGGCCCCCTCGCCCGCCCCGCCCGCTCCTCCTTTCGGCCAGATATCCTCCCCCACCGCCGGCGGGGCGCGGAGGGCCGCATCCTGCCGCCGCCACCCCCGCGTCTGCCGCGCCGCCCCGGGGTCGTTGAACGTCGATAAAGATTTTGACTCGCCGCCAGTCGCGCAGGCCACACGCTTACGCGCGCCCTCCCGCCGGCTTCGGCCCCGGTCCTTCGGCTCCTCTCCTTCCTCCGCTCCTTCGGCTCCGCTCCTTCGTCCTTGGCCCTCGCCGCCGCCGCCGCCGCCGCCGCGGGAAAACGCCCAAGCCCCGAGCCGAGCCCATCCTCCGCGGCGGCTGCGATCGACTTTCTTCCCTTCTTTCGGCCCACCGCTGCGGCCCACCGATTAGTCTGGGCTTAGTTCCCGTCTCGCGTTCCTTGCGCCCAGCTGCCGGATCAGTACGGCCCTGCGCCGCGTCCTGCCGGCCCGCTGGATCCTGCCTATGCCGCTCGATCCGCTCGGCTTCGCGCGCTCCCGCTCGCCTCTTCTCTTTGAACGAAAGCTAATCAGCTTCCCGATTGCCTTCTTCCACTTTATGTAATCGCCGTACCGATCAACGGTACATCTGTCAGCCGTGATAATTTACACGACCTCCATTAGCTTTCATCTTCATAAACAAACACGACTTGTCAAATCTCCTCAAGATCGTATCTGCGCGAGACCGGACGCGCGAGGGATCATTTTTTGCGCAACGCCCCGATGCTTTCTATTGGACTATTTTCCGTTAAAGTCATACAATAACCGCAATCCGGCTATCTTGCGAGTATGTTTCGCAAACTGACGCTCTTACTTATCGCTGGCTCCACTTCTCTCCTAGAATATCGCCTCGCTGTAAAGCTGAATACCGTTCATAATAATAGTCCGCTTAACGAGTTAATAAATACTCGACAAAAGTACTCTTAATGTTTCATAATTATGCCCACTTACGTAAAGCAAGTTTCAATAGAAAACTTGCCTCGTGCACAAATTGAGAATCGTTACAAGAGCCTGTGAAAGCAGGTTCGCGATTCTTCTCTTATATAGAACAGAAAATTATTGGCCCACAAATGTTGTATCTGTGTCTTATCTCCGACCGTTTCTAAAAATAAAGATTATCGAATTGAAAAATCGTAAAAGGAATTCCAGACGGCGATGACGCTCGTGAATAATATGACGCAATCCGCAGTGATGCGCAGAAGATCCTACCCGGTGCTATTAAAATTAAACCCATGCAATATTTGACATTTATTAATGAATATTTAACGCGATGAATTTATACAATGCAGGCACTCACTGCTGGCAGCATTTAAATTTCAACCGTTCGACATAATAAAGCACACTAGTGTATGCACTGCTAAAAGAACCTTAAATTTAATGCACCATTCCCTTTTAAGTGGCACAGCAATTTCAATATTTTGTACAAAGATTAAATGAGCGTGCGAGTTTGTGAAAATTAATAGAAAATACACAAATTTCATGACATGCACATTAAATTTGAGTAAAAGTATAAAGCTTGTAATACATTAAATAGTTGTGACCCGTTTTTTTTCTCACACCATCTATACATAAACGAATCAAAATTATTGAGTTTCAACTAAAGTTGCTTTTTCTAATAAATAATTTTTTATAGCACTTAGGAATATTTAATGGAAATATTCATCAAATAATATAATAAAAATTGTTCTTAAATCAGCAGCAAAGATAAAAAAATTTTTCTATTCTTTCATCGAGAGAAAGCATGAATTTTAATGCTAGTGCATAATTCCTCTTTTCGTTATGCTTATGAAAGTAACTTTCATGACATTTACATTAAAATTAATGTAACTTTTTTAACAGCGTATAATTCCGTACTCATTATACGGATCGGCTGGTTAAAATTGAACAGCCCTTAAAAATGACCCGGCAAAAATCGATTCCAAAACGAGAAAACCGCGCGCCTTCCGTTCAACCAGATAACGAGTCTTAAAATCAAAGTAAAGATCCGCTTTGCTCCTCGGCGAGGAGTATTTTCGGTACAATTGTTCGGTTGATTCGCGCCAAGCACTCAACGAGTCCCCTTTTAAAAGTTTCGATCCAAATAGCGCGTCGGGTACTGAATTTCCCAAACGACAGCTGTGCCGAAATAAACGCAACGGAAAGCCGGGGTCACTAAAGATAGACGAGCAAAAAGCCGAGGACGGCTGTGGCCCCGGTATCAGTGGTCGACCCGTGTAAATAATTCACGACGGCGAATGTTTGTCGGGGCGCGCGTCACGCCCGGCCCCGAGGAATCTCGAATGGCGCCCGCGGTAATTAGCCGAGGCAAAAGGGCTCGGCTCGAAGGCGCGTACAAAGCTCCAAGGGAGAAAAAGTGGGACCACCTCGTCCTGCGGCCGGCGGCGCAACTGGCCAAGGCCGCGCGGAAAACTCGCCGATCCGTTATTAGCCGCTTCCTCCTCTTACTGTTGGGCTCGCGGTGAAAAGTCGGCGCTCGGCCGGCCTCCTAAATGTACTAAACGACGGCATTAATGCCATTCAGGGGAGCTTCGCGCGCCGCACACTCGCCGAGCACTCGTGTCCACACGCGTATAATCTACTCGCTCGCGGGCGAAAAGGAGCCGCGCGGTGCCCGCCCCGAGGCGACATTTTTCGCCCCGCCCCGCAGCCGCTCTTTATTCCCGGTCCCTCGGCTACGCGATTCGGGGATGAGCGGCCGCAAAAGTACTCTGTACCATTCTAATACGAATCTAACAATCATTGCGGTTAATTACTTTTAATGGCTGATAACGAGCACTTGAAAGCGATACCGAAGCCTGCCCAGGTCGCTTGAATAATGGATCGTGCCCTGAATCAGAATAAGTGACGTATGCCTCTTCGCAATTGATTATTCAATATTCTCTCAGCTTTGCTTAATAATCTTTCAAATGCGCTGAGGTAGCAGGTGCAGTTGCGTAGTACTTCAAATGCTAAATTGACCATTACACGTTTATCGATACATACTTTAAAGTCATAAATAATTTCTTTCTTAATCGCTTGATGTTTCTCACAGTGCAGTTGCGCATTGCTCGTGTACAATAATATTTGGTAGGAGTTCTAATTGATTATCTATCTGCTTTCATAATGCTACTCGGCTCGGATAAATTGTAGGCGGACTAATTTTTACCCAGGCTTAAGTGGACGGCGCAGACTTAAAGGGAATGGCGGTTTTCGCTATATACTTTAAAAATGTATGACGCAACGGATTTCTCGGAAAGTCCGCCCGCGGCACACTCGATCCTATCGCTACTTCTCTCCCCTCTCATTTTTGCAACACGCACTCGGCGCATTGCGGACAGCACACGTATTGTTACACGGCGCGAAATTTCGCCCTTCCCGCAAGTGCCGCAGTGTGACTATCGAATCGGAGCCAATGCACTGCGGCCTGACCTCGTCTGCACCATATATGTGTATGCGGCGTCGCCGTCTCGCTCTCCTCCTCCACCTTCGCCGCCCGCGGCGCAGCCGAGAGCATGAATGGAATGGCTTATCGTATTCATCGCGTCTTTGAACAAGAGTTGCTTGCGCGTAATCGCTAATCAGGGAGTAAGTAGGAAACTCGCGCCTTGCGGAGGGCTTTATCGGCCGGCTAATGAACACCGGGAATAATTATTACGTTCGGCCAAGAGGTTAAAGCCTCGACTCCCTCAACTTCTCACTCTATACATCTAAAGATCGCAAGATTAAGAACGAGCTACTTCCAAGATTATACTATATTGCTATGAGATGCCTGAAGATTAGAACGCGTTTAATCTGCATTCAGGTGTTGTTATCCACCAGCGTAGACCTCGGATTTTCATCTCCAAGTTTCTACGTGCAGCAACGGCTCCATTTAAAGATTAAAACAAGATTGATAAGTCTGGACACAGTTTTTATTATGCTAATGAAACTTATTTGTAGCGAATAGCCGTTTTTAAACTTAAACATGATTTTAAATTATAATTCACAGAGTTGCCGTCAACAATTTGTCATTGAATGACAACTGATTAATTACGTTTCACGCATCCTAAGCATGGGGATGCTTAAATCGATAACAAAAGGTTTTAAAACACTGGGAATTGATGAATCAGAATAAAAAGATAACATCAATACCTCGGGCTTGCATAATATACAAACATAATAACATATTTTTATTCATACGCTCTTTTACTGTTTTACGTCGGATTTGAAATATTTCAAGTTATGTTAAATATACTAGCTTACCTTGCTAAAATAACCAACCGTATGACAGCCTTCAGAGTCATTGATTGTCATAACATAGAAAAGGAAAGGTTCCACGTCATAGTACAGCGTCTTATGATCTAGAAAGAATTTAGCTAAAAGGCAAAGGTTTTGACAGTATTGTTTATATCTTCTCCCATCCACTTCCCATACTCCAATCTTTTCTTTTCTAAAAATAGTATACAAATTTGTAGGCCAAACATTTCAATAAAAAGTAATAAATTTTGTCTAATGAATAATCAATTGTACCTATAAACTTCATGTCCTGGTGGATGCCTCCAAACGCATTTTTCTCTATGCCTCCTTAACACTTGCCGACTTTTTGCGTACCTTAGACAGTATTCACACAAATAAAGCTTTGGTGCACGACTATACTCCTCGGGATATGGGCTTTGGTACCAAACTTCCATTTCCCATTTACCCATTTCTATGCATCGGGTTCCTATACCGCCATTTCGCCCTTCCCCCTCGAACTCTAATTCCTTTAGGTCTTTTTCCTTAATAAAGAATGCATTCTTTATTTTAATTCAATGCTAAAGTTTTATAAAAATTTAATAATTAGACAACTTACAATTTTTTCACTAGCAGCAGCCTGAGCTTCTAAGAAAAGTTTGAGATCATAATCGGAAGTTAATCCAATAAGTGTGGGTTGTCGAGTTTTATCAATGCCTTGAGTTTCTCCTCGACTATCAGACTCATTGCCATCTGCAAGAGGTCCTTTAAATTTTCCCCTCATTTCTTTGATTTTTAATTGATAATTGCGCTGCTCATTCGTTTGGTAGCCTCCTTTTGGTGACTTTTTACCCATGCTTATTATCATTCTTTTACGGTCATCATCTCGTTTCTTTCTCTCCTTATAAAACTCCCTATAAAAATATAACGTACAGTTACACTTCAATTTATAATATTTCATCAGTAATACGTAGTAATTCTAAGAATAGATTTTACAAGCATCCTTGCGTCGATGTGTTATGATACTTTGGACAAGCTTCTAAAGTAAAATGAATATCAAATTTTCCAGAAAGATGGCCACGTGAATCACAAGCAGGTGCTAGAGGGCATTCCCTTTCTTTTACGGATCGCGTCTTACTTCCAGAACTTTGACCTTTAGTAGGAATACTTCCACTAGAAGACCTTGTTATACTTAATCCCAATTGTCGGGATGTTATGCTCTGAGCAGGCTTTTTACTAGGTGATTTTGTAATATTTCGTTTACTATCAGCTGAAACATAAAAAGTTATAATTAAAAATATATTTTACTTTTAAAGTGCAAGTGGCAAATTACAGGACTATACATTACAATACAGAACTTTTAATATTAAAATTACAGTAAATTTTTTGAATATAGTCTTCAATATAAATACTAAAAATATGTCCTATTTAAAACGATTTCTAGTGTAGTTTTTATTGTTGTTAATATTTATATAACTAAATGCAGTGATATCATTATTACCTGTATCAGATTCTGTATCGCTCACACTTGTTTTTATTTGAGGTTGTGTTTTACTTCCTTTTCTGGGTTGTAATTTTCGTTTTCCTTTTGCTATCGATTTATTTTGCTCTTCTTCGACATTTTCTTCCATTTCTTTGTCAGTATCACCATTTTCGCTTTCATCTTCACTTTTTATAGTATCTTTTTTATATTATATAAAAACAAGTAAAACATTAGGATCTTTATATTTCAAATTAATTAATTTTTAAATGTTAAATGAAAAAAGATTTACTTTGTCGTTTTGAGCTTTTTTGAGGTTTTACAGTTGCAACTGAAGCTGCAGCTCGTTTTGTTGTTGTGTTTGTTATTGGTGTAGGCCTAGGAGTAGGCTGAGGTTCCTTCTTTTTCTGTTGAGGTTGTGGACTTATTGCATTTTCTGATGATTCTGAATCCGAACTACTATCTGTTGACCCTGAAGATCCTGATCCACCAGATCCTCCAGAACTTTTAGAACTTGCTGAACTATCTGACTTAGCTGGTTGTTTAGTCACTAAACCTAACGTAAAATTGATAATAACAATATGTAGTTAATTTTAAGAACTAGAAGTAAACATTCTTTTTAATAAATGTGCATTTTCTTACTAGGCCTATTAGTAATTGAAGGTCGAGATTTTTGTTCAGTTGGCTTTATTTTTGCTTGTTGTGGTTGAGGCTTTTGAATATTCACAGCATTATTGATGGGTTTTACATTTGTTGATTTTACTGGTGCAGGAGTATCACTTTCACTACTATTTTCTGGACTAAAAATGCTTTTTTTTTTTAATTTCTTTTGTGCTGGTTCTGATATAGATTTTGTATTTTTTTCTAAAGATTTTGCAGCTGACGTTATACTCACTGAAATTCATATCAAGTTAAATCTTTCATTTTATACGTTAATGAAGTATTTCACAATTTTACATGTATAATATAAACTATATGTATTCTAACAATTGCTCAACGACAACATTCTTTTATTTTATGTTATATAATGTACTAACCAGGAAATTTATTTAATTTATTGACCATCTTTGTTGGAGATACATTTTTATGCTGCGCAGCAGCAGGATTTGATTTATGAACAGGCCTTTGTTGTTTTACAACAGGAGCAACAGTAGCAGTAGCCTTTGGTTTTGTTGGAGGTTTTCGCTTAGCCGGAGGTTGTTTTCCTTTCACTGGAGATTCTTCAGATTCAGAAGAATAAACTGCAGGTCTAGTTTTCGAAGCTGTTTTCTCTTTACCCTTAGTTTCCACGGTTGGTGGGTTTGTTTCACCTTTTGACTTAACATGCCTAGCAGCAGATAAAGGTACTTTCTTTTTTACTCTATCAGAATCTGAAGCTTTTTGACTTGCTGCTGAACTACTAGAATTTTCAGATTCAGAAGAGCTGGATTCACTTCCAGAGGTTGAAGAACTACTAGATGAAGAACCAGAGCTCGATGAAGATGTTGATTCTGAACTTGTAGTCTATAAAGAAATTTTATATTTTGTAATATACTTAACAAAAGCTTGTTTTTTATTACTTTACAGCATCAATTTTTGAAAAGATAACCTAAAACCTTGTTACTTTGTACTTACTTTCCGTTTTGGAGTCATGATTGCTATGCTACCTTCGGCGACAATGAGAACTTACAACTATCATTATAATATTATTTTCTTTAAATCCTTTGATTTTACACATTTATGTCAAAATAATTGACTAAACACTGACGTCTTTTACCAAACTATACCACACGAGCTTGGACTCTTACAGTTGTGCTCTCCGAGTCGTAATGAAAATATACAGTGTATACTGTATACAGCAATATAGTATCGAAATATATATGTATATATACATATATATATGCATTGTCAAGGTATAAGAGCAGGAGATCGCCGATGTCACAGAGCCAAGCCGCGCCAATTCTTACGCCCCGTCGTAATGCGCGCCCTCGCGGACAAAAAAAGAACTTGCCGCACTTGAAAGAAGATTAGAGCTTATAGGCTTGAGCAATGAGCAAGAGGTTATGTGAGATAGAACAAATGGCACACGACCTGCGTGATTAGTTTTCGCTACCGATCGCGCTTCGCCCGATTTTCTGTCAATGATTCTAACGGGAGTGAGGAAACGCACGAAAATAGAAGAAAACTTTTGGTTCACCACTGCCATATTTATAAACTATACTATCGTTAGTGTTCTTTTACAATCAGTGCAGATTAATTTTATTTTAAAATATTATTCTTAGTGCCCGTTCAATAAAAATTATACTAATAAATTTTTGTAGCTTTTTGTATTGCTATTTTTTTCGTCGTTTCTATCGTTTTTGTGTATATTCAATAATTTTTTTATGTTTTTTGTAATATTTTGAGGTTATGTTCTAATGTGTTTATCTATAATAATAGTAATCAATTTTCTATAAAATTATGCAAAGTTTTGATACACAACTATATACGATAATCAATGTTCAATACTTCAATAAATAAAATTAATATGATAATAAATTAAGTGATAAAATATTCTTGCAAATGTATTTTATTTTAAGTTCCTGTCGCTTGCAAAGGCCGGTAAAAAGTCTTTTTTCCATCCGCCCCCCTCGGCCTCACGTCGCGCGCCGGCTCTGGCCAGGGCTTGTTGACACCCCTAATCTGAACTTTGGGGCCTCGCAGGGCCTCGGAGGCATTCGGAGGGTGAAAAGTTGAAAGACAGACCGCCGCGCAGCCTGAATGCAGGCAGATTGCAATGTAGGTTCTTGGGCCGTCCAGGTGAACTTTCCTCTACTTGGCGAATCGACACATGCTAATCATACATATTTTATACACACCATAATCGTTTACATAATAAATTTAAACTTATGAATAATTTAACTTGAATAAATAACTCGCAAAATATAATATAAGTCTTCTGAAAACGTGAAATGTTTTGCGCGCGATTATAAGACACACGAAAGATAATCACGAATGTAAATTCTCTGTGTTAATTAATTCTTGTAATCTTACGTTTTTTACACGTACTTTCTGCAATAATAAATTATCGGTTTTTATGCCTACGGATTTTCGCCCTGAAAAGCTAATAAATATTTCCTTTGGACACAATTCTAGAACATTACTTTATCCTTATAGTGTAATAACGTCCTTTATAAATAAATATACCTTTGAACAAGTAATAAAACTTCCAAGTCGTGAAAATATTCGAGGATACAAGGTACATGCACGAATATAATTAATTTTATTAAAAAATACAAGATGTATCTTACACACTCAGCTATTTTTAGCTTACATACATATAGGATAAATTACATCAAACTAAATTACAGCAAATTTCAAACGTTTTATTTAGTTTACAAAAATATCGAGTTTGATTAATTTTAGATATATTAATTAAAAATAATTTTATGCTTGTTTGAAAAAACTATACGATAAAGTTATTAAAATATAGCAATGACACTATCATTTAATGCGAAAATTATGTGTATTATATAATTTTATTCACGCAGAATTATATATATATATAGCGACGGCTAGTGATCGAAATAGATGAGACACATTAGTTTAAGAGGCCCTTCAGTTTTTTAATTATCAAAGTAAAAATTTAGTTTTTATTTCTTTTATAATTATCATTTTATAATCTTTATTGATTGTTACATGTAAATTAAAAAGAGGAGCTGTTGGCATAAATGTCGCAATGTGTACACTTAGATTGAGACTTTAGGTGTATTCTTTAAGTACATGATTGCACATGTATCGGTATACAACACGACTGATAATAAACATGTTTCAATATTTGCTATTCAAAAATTAGGCTCGCTTCCAAAAGCTTTTAAGTGAAGAGAGTCAACAAGTGAACTTCACTATATTCGGCCGTACGCATAGACTAGCGTCAGACTCATCCGCAACTTTGCACTCACAACGCTTGTCGCATTGATGTTGACGCGATCTCACTTCTTCCAACCTTGTTTCTTCTCAAGTGCAGTAAATTCTTTTGTTGATCGCGAAGGAATAGGAATAGTCCCGGCCTAACTCTATCACGCCATGACATCGATGATGCCTGAATGGCTCGTTCTGTTCGTCTGTCTCGTGGCTCAAAACAGTCTACAAATAAGTCTAAGATATATATTAACAATTAAGATAACAATATTCAGAAATACAATTGGGATTTGCGAAAAATAAGTACACGCCTGATACAATTTAAATACATACATGTAAAAAAGAATAAATAAAATAAAAAAATAAGGAATAAAATTAAAATCTTAAGAAAGCATGTTTATAACAAACCGAAGCAAAAATTTAAGTCTTTAGTAAATATTAAATAAAAGTTAGCAATCTATTTCAGTGTCACATAATTCTCAGAAAATGAACTAAAATAAACATTGCTACTTGCCATTTTTAAAAGTAAGTTTAAACCGGAGAATCCTTTGCGGACTGTGCTGCCAGCGCTGTTAGATAGATGCCGCAGATGAAATTTATAGAAAAGTTCAATAAAATCAGAATACACAAATTCTTCCCAAATGCTTATTTACATAACACGAAGTAAAAACAGTTTTTATAACCATTCATTTCATTTCAGCAGGGATTAAATCGTTACATTTTCGGTAGCGCGTTACAGTAAAAAATGAGTTTACGAGAAATCGACGAGCAGTGTTTGTAAAACAAGGTACTTTAAATAGCACCGAGGAGTTTTATTATATTATAGTACTCTATGTTATGACTACATTCCGTTATTCTTATTAAAATTATTTGAAAGACGTTAACAGTGTTGGTGATTAAGTTAATATAGTTAATCTGTTATTCCTTACCTATTATAAATATCCAACCGCGCAATGGCGGTATTAAAATTATTATTAACACTATCCAAGAAGTGCGAAAACCAGTAGACCAACTATGTAAATTGTTTTCTGTGGCATCCTGGTTTAATGCTGAAACTTATTGGAATATTCATTAATCTAAGTAATATAATGTGCTTTATGACGCAATCGCTGTTACCGAAGGACCGACACAAAGTTCTCCAATTTTATCAACGAGGAAGGTTTAGTTTAAAGCATGTCATGAAATGGGTTATGATAAATTCATTGTGCCAAAAAAAAACAATATGTCGTATGCTCAACATCTAATCTAATGTTGATTCCGGTAAGGATAGCAGCGTGAGCTTAATGGTACTTTCCCAAACTAAAATTGTAATTTTTAAAAATTATAAATCAGGTGGAAAATTGTAGTACTTGTAATATTTCTCGATTGTTTTGAAGCCAGACACGGGAGAATCTTTACTAAAGATCATAATATTCGTAGAATTGGTTTAAGTGTTTTATTTCTTTTTGGTACATATGTGTACGTATGTGACTGCGGAGCGTTTTTCAATATTGAAGAAAAAATACCTTGCTGTAAATAATAGGGATTAAGCAGAGTATGGGGAGATGATACTTGTAAAAATTGCTTAATCAAAGTAACCGGGATATTATCAGGTCCTTTATTCAGTATTAAAAATACATGGAATCGGGTTAGTCGGAAAAGTGTTTATGAAAAAAAATTCTCGATCAAAATATCTGAAGGGCTAAAAACATTGAGCTTGGAATAAAAGATGCATAGAAAACATTAAAATTACTTGAACATAACGGTAGTGGGGGTTCAAAGCACATTTCAGTTTTGAGATCGTGGTGTGCGTTTTTCAAGACACTTCTTCCGTGTCGTTTTAAATACGTATTGTATGTTTAATTCGTGTTCAAATATGAATTGTATATACTATATAATATTACTACTTATAAAAATTATGAAAGTCTATAATTATTCTATTACTGAAAAATTAAATCATGATTTATATTAACATACATGGATAATTATCTTCTCCATATTTGTTTTCTCATTCGTTTGCAGATCAGGTATTAACAGTGAATCGTAACATGTACCTAATGCGTAAATAAATATACATATTAGTAGAAATAAAAAATCAAGCGAAATGTCGCCCATAAAACATATTTATTAATTAAACATTTTACATTATGCAGCAACAACCATTGTTACAGGTAAATATAATTTTTCTGTACGTAGGAATGGTACAAAATAAGTTATATCTATATTTTGATCTTGTACATATAACATATTCTCGCAAAAATTAATAAAATATAATTTTCGTATACATTGCAATAATTTGTTAATAAATAACTAGAGTATACACTATTATCGTATTGTACATAAAATTTTATTTTTTACTGGAATATCTCTTTTATAATTATATTGACAATATTTTAAAGCTTTCACTATATTATAATATAACTTCATCTACCGTATAAAGTTTTTAACTCTTTCATCAAAATTCATTATATAGTATTACTTTAGCTTTTTTTATAGCGATCGAACATTTTTGAATATTTCTAAGAGTTGAATGCTTTTTTTTCTCATGGTACTTTTCTATTAATATTCTATATAGTGATATGTTACTGATCGGAAGTGAAGTAAAACCCTTTTTTCAGAAGGCAAAGTAGCAGTTCATGAAGTTTCTATAAAGTATATGATTTTAATATCTTATTTTATATTTTTTGGAAAATATAAATGTTGAATACTGGTTTTTAATAATATAACGAATATGCTTATCCCTCATAATATTATAATTAAAGATCTCAAATGTATTTGAAAAATTTTTCTTTTCCAATACTCCATTATTCAAACCCACACTTGTATTTTCTGGTACAAACCATACCTACATAAATTAAATTATTCTTTTTATGTAATACATTAATCGAATCTTCTGCTTGTACCTGTACGTATTGTCATTTGAGATGTTATGACGTGGCCATTAGTCTACGATATAGAATAGCATTCTTTGACCCTATATCCCTCAACAGGTGATTCATAAATATGTGCATCTAATCGTAAATTCTATAATATTATATTATATTTTTGAAAAATGTAAGAGATTTATTAATAGTCAAGGCGCAGAAAGAATTATAAAAAATTATCTTTTAAAGGATAATTGAATTCTTTTTACTAGTGCTCATATATAAGATTATACTTATTTTTGCCTGTAAAGATGTATATCTATATCTCTGTTTTTTTGACGGACAGTATAGAATCATTAAAATAATGTAACAATTGAGTATTGACGTCAGTATACTTATAATTTATAGCGATTCATTGATCAGATAAAGGTTAAATAAGGATGAAACTTTTTTGAAATTTCGACATTAGTCACATACACATATATTTCAGACGATTTGTATGTACATAATTTTCACGATTATGCTTCATTGGGAGACATATTCAAGATTGTACAATAAGTATTTATAAGCATATAAGATATATAATTTTAACAACAATATATTTTTTCCTGAGATGAATGTTGTCTTATAAGTGGCAACTGTAGATAAGTTTAACCTTGTAAGTTATATATAATATTTAAGATTGTATGTAAAAAACAATGATTTTCATAATTACTTCGAGTAGGATCTTTTCATTTTTTTTATTTCTATCTTTGACTTTCAACTATAATCTTATATCTCTCACGAACTTTTGTATAAAAATATACGTTTATGACGAGTTTGTAAAGACATATATGGCAATATATTTAAATATTATATTGATCTATACATAATAAATCAATATCGGTTTACATATTTTTTACGAAATTTAAAAATAGTTATTAAGAATAAGCATTCTAATATTATTGACTCTTAGCTTAATCTTAAAACTGTATAGCTGTTCGACAATCTTGTCTTACAACTATAGAAGGATTTTTAAAGAAGGCAGAGAGTTCATTAAAATTTATATAATAAGAAATACCATTTTTAGAAATTCTAATAATTTAATAAAAGACTACAGATTTATATACATAGTCTGATGAGCACATAGCGTTTGGGTATAAATTTCTGCGGGGATTATAATATGAAATTTCTGACAAATTACTGATAGAAACACACGCAGCGGCGTAAGAGGAGTGGAGAACTTTCGGAGGTCATAATATTGTGGTGACACGTGCAGTTAGGTTTTTCACGAAGTATGTGGAAGGGCACTATCCATGACGGCTGGATTCTTTGTTACTCAGATCTTGGCGAAAATACTTCCTTAACAATGGCGATAGTGACATGAAAGTTCAAATCATATACATAGCACCAATTCCCAATGTTAGTAAATTAGTCACTGAAGTTGTGAACTCTTTTGCGTAAAGAGTGGAAAATGAAATGGATTTAGAAACAGGTTAAGACTACCTAGTCATGAAATCAATTTAAAAACCATGTTATTAGATGTATATTATACATTATACATCATATTATATATTATATAGATGGAGGAGCACTCGGAAAACTGGCAACTAGACAAGAGGTTTCATTTGCCAACCTTTTACAAAACTTTGGATTTCACCGATAGAAACACCCGAGTAAAGGATAAAACCGAGGAGGTCGCGACAGCTATCGACGTCTACTAACGTGGTGTACGTAAGGGGGTGCCCGTCTCATCTAAAGTTAGAGACACAAGGGCGCCAGCCGTAGAGGCCCGGGTGGATGCAGACACGGGTGCGAGGGCCATCAATATCATAGCCAGCCTCGTCACCCTGAGAGTCCTTTTTACCCTTTTAGGAGTGTGCCCCTATAGTTACATCTTTCGTAGGGGCGTAAAGGACTTTGACCCTGTGTCGTATTTCACTAGCAAGGGTATTCGGGTGCGGGATTTCGAGCGATTAAAGAAAAATGCGTCCGTGCCTGTATCCACACTGTCATTCGCCGTCCGAGACGGTGCCAGCTGGAAGGAGATGGTAGCACGCCTCCATAACACAGAGATGCATGCTGCGAATGGCAACGGGATCTTATTCCTGCTACTGACGCTTCCTCTCACTACTTATGGGCTCGTCGGTTTCATGTGTGACGGTACATCGGAAAATACCAGCACTGTCAGCCTACTAAGTGTACGGCAGTGTATGCAGGCGAAGGACGACATCATCATATCGCCGATTACAGTCCAGGTGCTACAGAGACTGTATTTCTCGTCTGGAGAGTTTTTTTTGTATGGCAAAGGGATATTGGAGGCCAATTCATTATTTTGTTAGATTCTGAATTTAGTTTTTTTTAAGAACATGCAAGGGAGATTAATTTAATTTTTTTATTTTCTCTTTTATCTCATTTTTCTCTTTTTCTCTTCTCCTTTTTGCAGAGGCTTAGGGCCCCTTGAGTGATCCGGTAAGCAGGAAGGTTTTTTTTTCTTCTCTTGGCTTTTCCAGACCTACTGGTTTGCACAGCAGTAAAGGGAAAGCGGACGTGCCTGGCTAGCGGTCTTTTGGCCGTTTTGAGAGGTACGTCTAAGATCAATCGCAAGTCGTTTAGGGCCTACGGTATTACATTGCATCCTCGCCCCTAGGCTTATGAGCCTGGTCTATGCGTCCTTTCGGGGTATATGAAGGCACACGCGTGCTCCCAGTTTGGTTGGAGTGCAATCAAACCAGACTGGTGGAGTGAGGAGCGGAGGATGACATAGTTAGGTTGAAGCAAGGGAGTACTAATAGCGTGTCTTGGGGACACGCAAGGGCTTACCTTGTAGGTTTATTTATTTGTTAATTGTATATTGAGGAAATGGACCCGAAATTAGTGTAGGATCTCCTTAGAAAGGGCTACGTGGGATAAGGTCGTGTTGGCCGCCCCGGAATGACGGTGATGGGGAAGAGGTCGAGCGACTGCGTGTGTTTCCCGTTAAAATTTATAAGTTCGCGTATTAGTTAATGTTGCCAAATGGGTATTTAGACCATTTGGTCAGTGTTCGTTTTTTTTTTAATAAAAATTATTCGACTTACAGCAGATTACCAGCCTTTATAAAGACAAAGATCTTACAAGAATGAAAGGCTGGGAGTAATGGGAAAAAGAGGGTAGTAGGGTAGTTAGAAGAGATCCACCTACAATCACAAAACGCCTTAGAGGGAGGGCGGAATGTAGGATAAGGGGATAGGCTACGGTGAGTCTATATTTTCCCCTGGATTGAACCTCGTGTATTGCGCGGGATTGCTCCCGAAAGCCTGCTATTTTTCTACCCACCGCGATTCAGCGAGCCATCGGTCGCAGGGTGTTGCGGGGAGGTGGGGATAGGGTTCGGCTCTCTCTCTCTCTCTCTCTCTCCAGGACGGTAGAGTCGCTCCCTATTCCCTGCGTGTTAAACGGGGGAGTGAAGGTCGATGGGCCAGAGGCGAAGAAGGCCGCCTCTTCGAGACAAGAGCTCAGAGGAAGGTCTGATTTCGATTGGTCCTCGATCATTGAGCCTGATCTTCGGGTGAGCCCGAAGGTTGGCGAGGTACCGGAAGGAGGCCTAGCCAAGGAGTCTGGTCGAGTCAATTATCCCAAAACCCGGTAAATTGCATGGGTATACAACCCTGGTTGAACATAACATTGACGTGCAAGGGGGCGAAACCGGTTAGGCACGCGCCCCGGCGAATATCGCCAAAGATTTTAGAGTTTGCCCAGCAGGAGGTCCAATAGATGTTCGAGAAAGGCATAATAGAACCAAGCGCCATTGAATGGTGTAATGCGCCCGTGATTATCCGAAAGGAGGAGGGCAGCTACCGTTTCTTCATCGATTTTCGAAATGTAAATAAATTTACTCGTAAGGATAATTATCCTCTACCAAACATGGACTCCATATTAGACAAGCTTAGGAGGGCCAAATACATCTCGAAGGTCGATCTGAGAAAGGCATATTTCCAGGTGTTCCATACAGAGTGTAGTCGTCAGTGTACAGCCTTCGCGGTGCCCCCGCGACCTTTCGTCGGTTAATAGGGGCTCTATTTGGCCCGGAGGTCGAACCGTACGTTTTCGGTTATTTAGACGACCTCATCATAGTAACATACACCTTTGTGGAACACCTGAGGTGGTTAGAGTATGTACTCCGAACGATAGTTGGCGCAGGGCTGGAGATCAACAAAGACAAATGCGAGTTTTGTTGCTCGAGCGTTGTCTTTCTAGGATTTCGCCTGGATGCCGAAGGACTACGAGCAGACCCGGAGAGGGTCGCCCCCGTTCTACTATACCCCACCCCCCGCAATATTAAGGAGCTCAGAACCTTTTTGGGAATGGTCGGATGGTATTCCCGATTCATTCCCTTGGAAGCGGAACTAAAAGTTCCGTTGGTTAAGCTCCTGAGGAAAGGACAGGCCTAGAGTTGGGGAGAGGACCAATCCAGAGCCTTTGAGAGGCTTAAGGCCGCTTTAGGAGAGGCACCAGTGCTGGCGCGGCTCGATTTTTCGAAACCCTTTACGATGCAAGGCGACGCCAGCAATTTTGGCATTGGCGCCCTTTTGACTCAGGAAGACGAGAACGGTTACGAGCACCCTGTAGTGTATGTAAGTCGAATCCTTAATGCGGCCGAAAGAAATTACACCACTACGGAGAGGGAGTGCTTGGCCCTATTGTGGGCCATAAAAAAGCTACGGCTCTACCTAGAGGCCTATGAATTCGTGGACCGATCGAGGACTAATCATAGTGCCCTAAAGTGGCTAAAAAACCTAAAAGACCCTACAGGGGGTCTGGCGAGATGGGCCCTAGAGTTGCAACAGTGGAACTTTTCAGATAGAATACACCAAAGGCTCCTTGAACAAATGATTAGCGCCGATCGCCGGGTGATCGACCATTAGTTCGGTTTGCCGCGCGGACCCGAGTTCTCTCGGCCATATCCATTGCCAGCCAACACCATATCCAGGGCCGGCACCCCATACCACCCGGGATCAGCTGCCAGAGACGAGGCCGTCCGGAGCGTGAGGACGACGACAACAAAAGGCCGGTGTCCCCAGCACCACCAGGGGACGGCATCTAGGCGCCCAGTTACAGCGGTATTCCCGGTCCTGACGGACCGGGAAAAGAGGGAACGGCCAGCAGGCCTCACCACCAGGTGGGTTATACGGCACCACGCGCGTGAGAGAGAGAGAGCGCGCGCGACGCGGTTTGGCGGACCCAACGCCGTCTCGAGGTCGCGAGAGTGACGGTTTCCCCGCGCGGAGCCGACTGGTACGGAGCCGTGCCAGCCGGCGAACTCCGGTGACCCGCCCGGGTTGAGGCAAGGGCCCCTTGTGTGGCCCGGTACGACCACCCCGGGTGCCGTCATCGTACGAGCGGCAAGGTGGAGAGCCCCTAGTGCGGCCCGACTACGCCTCGCGGGCGGTGTTAACCGCCAGTTTATAGTAGGCGCTGCGCGCCTGACGGGAGTTAGCGTCCGGGCTATTTTCTAATGAATTACGCTTTAAAACATAAAGACCAAGTTTGTAGATAATGTTGATGTGGAAAAATATAGCTATGTGCTCATCTTTGACTGACTAGGCAATAGAATGCCAACTTGTTATAAGAAACACACAATGTTCTCCTGGTTAATACACAAACTTCTCTCGGAAAATTTCCTTCTATGGGCTCTATAAGTTTCTCCGTAGTCATTCAATGTATATATATATATATATGCATCGAAATTAATTTCTTAAAATTAGTGTATACCCAGTAGCATATACTGATGACTGAGTCATTTATAAACAATATTTTTACTCATTTAAATCAGTTATAATAAAATTTTATAAATATTTTGATAATTATGGATAGTCAACATTAGTCGACGATTATTTAAAAACTCCAATAATAAATAACATAAATAAATATCACAATATTCTCGACATTTTTAACTTATAATGAAGTATATAAATCTTCAAAAGTATACCTAGAGATTTTGAAATACAATTATGCATTCTCAAAGTCTAATATTAGAAGCTGAGGCACAGGTGTTCAATCGTGCATGATGAGTTAAATATCTAACTATCATTACGACTCCTAAACCTTTTATTTAACAAAACATTGTGCATTATGGCAAGAACTATCATCTGATTTCATACTTGAATATTAGCAGTTAATTTCGCTTGTGTCCTACGTCGAGCTAATTCTGACATGACAACTGGACCAATATGCGGCAATCTTGGATTGTTAGACATAGCTTGGTATGTCGCAGCTACTGCGTTCTAAAAATAAAAATTTCCATTTTTATGATAATTCTAAAACGATCAAATGTTTAGTGAATGTGAATTATGTTAAATTTCATTTACTTTTATAGTCATTGGATCCTTGGTAATATCAGGTAAAAGATTTAGAGGTAAGTGATGTCTATTAACTATCCAAGGATGAGCCAGTATATTAGCCGCTGTTGGTCTTCGAGTTGGATCCACGTGCAACATACGTTTTACTAAATCTTTAGCTTCGGACGAAATTTGATACCATACTCCACTTTCCATATCAATATAACCTCGTCCTATTCTATCTAAAATATCATTTGCTGTGTCCCCAGGAGTATTAGGAAATGGTATCCTACTAAAAATTACTACTGTTTTATAGGGGTCTCTTTAATCTATCGTAACTTCTGGTTTCACTTACCCAGATAACATGATATATAATAAAATACCAAGGGACCAAATGTCACAGGCAGCATCATATCCTTGCCGTTTTAAAACTTCTGGAGCCACGAAATTTGCTGTATAACATGGTGTCATTAACAGTCCATTTTCTGCTCTGAGTTGTTTTGCGAAACCAAGGTCGCATATGCATAATGACGAAGGATTGAAGCCAGGCTTGGCATATAAAATATTTGAAGGTTTTATATCACGATGAACAACCTATATATTATTTTTCGTTATAAAAATATCTTATTAAAGATTGGTAATGAAATTCATTATATCTTACTCCATTTTCATGAAGATAGTGAACGACTTTAGTGATAGTGAAAGTGACCTCTGCTGCCTCGGCTTCTGTAAAATTACGACGCTGCAACATTCTATCAAGAAGCTCACCACCTTTTAATAATTCTAAAACTAGATAAACGTGTCTCTCATCTTCGTGAAGAGCCCTTAATGTAACGATATGTGGATGTCGTCCATAGCGCAATAATATCTCTATTTCCTCAGAAGGATCTCGTTTTTTTCTATCGATTACCTAGTATAATTTAGCATAGAAATAAAAAATTGATAATCCAAAATTATCTAAATTAAAATTACTTACTTTAATAGCATACTCAGATTTTGTTACTTTGTGAACAGCTAAGTAAACGGTACTGTAACTTCCTTTGCCTATTTCTTGTTTAAAATCATATTCGTCAGTTATGCATGATGGATTGACATACGTTGGAAAATTAGTAGCTACATTTTCACATTGTTGATTTTCGGCATAAACATTACGATCGTCTAGCAGGCACGGTGCAACAAAACTAAAACCTCGAAATAGTTCATGTGCTGTTGCACTTGGTGGCACTCCTGGTGAATCTAAATAATTTTATTTATTTTAATTAATTGGCATTTTCTCGATTATTTGTAATATCTCAAGCGGATTTTTTTATCTTTAATTGATTATTATCAATCAATTGTTTATATTAAGAAAAAATACTTTTTTATTGAAAGGTATAATTTTAATAAATACTTTTGAATACTTTAGCTAAGGCTCTATTTTATAATTACATGTAAATTATTTAAAATTGAATTCATTTACCTTTAGGTGTTTTACATGTAAATTCATTATCAAAATAAAAAGCATCATCCTCTTGACTTACAGCTGGTTTGAACGGTGGTTTTATATCTTTTTTGTACAGCTTTTCCCAATCAATAGTTTGAAAAAATATATGATTTTTAATTTCATCAATACCTTCTAAAATAAAAAAACCATTTAGATGTAAATGTGTGCATATATTCCTTTTAACAAAACACACTTACTTGAACCTAATCTATTAGCTGGATTTCTTTTGAATAAAACCCGTAATAGTGCTTGTGCTTCTGGTGAAATTTCTTGAGGCATACTTAATTTAGCTGTTAGAATTTGAGTCATTGTTTTTTTACGATTTTCTTCTTGAAACGGTAATGCACCAGTTAACATCTCAAACTAAAATTAAAAGCAGTAAGAAATCAATAAATATTTTCCGAGAAATGTTTTTAGTGTTATTACAAAAATAAAAATAGAACCATTAAAACACCAAAACTCCACCAATCCGCAGCAAAAGAATGTCCTTTCCGATTAACAATTTCAGGAGCCATGTATTCAACAGTTCCACAAAATGAATAAGTTTGTGAATCATCAAGTGGTTGTTTACTTAATCCAAAATCTGTCAAAGCAATATGTCCTTCTGTATCAAGCAGAATACTAAAACAAAAAATTCAATCACATTAAATTTGAATTTTTATATCTTTAATTGTAACTAACTTCTCTGGTTTTAAATCTCGATAAATAATCCCAAGACTATGAACATGATCCAAAGCAAGAGCTAATTCAGCTAAATAGAACTTAACATCCTCTTCTGTAAACATAAGCTAAAAAAATTTATGTTTATGAAATGTAATTTTTAATAATTTATCATATTTGATCAACTCATCACTCATAATAGGAAAATTGAATTCCAGAAACACATTTACTTATCTACAAACCTGCTTGGATAATCTAGAAAACAAATCCCCACCTCTCAAAAAATCAAGAATCAAATAAAGCTTTCCTTCTGTTTGAAAAGCATAATGTAACCTTACTATAAAAGGATGTTCCACATCAACTAGAATATTGCGTTCCATTTTAGTTCTAACTCTATCTCTAACTGAAATTTTTTTAAACATTAAATTTAATGTCTTTAATATTAATGATAACATAAAATAATTTCTAAACAATAGCTTTTAACAGTACCTTTCAATGTAGCTTTTCGTAAAACTTTCATAGCATAAAGAGTTCCACTGTCTTTGCCCACTGTTTTTCTAACCAGAAATACCTAACGTTGAATTAAAAATAAAAAATTGATTATCTTTATTTACATACTATTTTAATTTTTGTATTACCTTCCCAAATGAGCCTTGTCCGAGAACCTTTAGAAGTTCAAAATGCTTGGGTTCTGCTTTATCATGACCGTCTCTAACCAAATCACGAACATCTATTTCATGGGATTCTGAACAGCCATTTGAATGAGTTTCTACAGAATTTCTGGTGATCATACTTTCTTCTTGACTCTCTGCAGAGAGAATCTCTGTATTATGCTAAATGGAAAATAAAAAATGACTTATAAAACTTAAAAAATATTAAATTTTGAAAATAGTAACAAACATTATACATTTTTGAAGTATAACATAAATCATTTCTAATAAAAATATAGTAGTAATTATGACATTTTTTATTTACCTTTTCATTTACTTGTTGGTTATTCCAAGGAACTGTTAATGTGGCCAAAGGCATGTTTATTATTATATTTTATTTTCTTATAAAAGAGAAATTCCAAATAATAATTACATAAAAATCATTTGTAATTTGTAACATTTAGTACACTTGCAGTCTTGCTAACGAGATCAATAACATTTAATAGTATTTTCAGTAATATAATAGTAATACTTTAATTTCTTTTATGTCCTATACAGTTTAAACGGCTTTAAAGTAAAAATTGTAACAACTAATAAGTTGTGAAAAACGTTTTTACACTTATTCACATGTTTAATCATCAACTTAGCCCCCTCTTTTAATGCATTGAGATAGTATTGACCACGAGAATGCACTAATCCAAGTACAGAAATTTTGTATATGCACATGTATACACACAGAAGGTCTGATAGTTGCGCGCGGATGTAGACGCGCGTGCGCGCACTGATGTTACACGGGCATGAATGTATAGGTAGAACCACCTATGCCTGCTACAAGTCAGAAAGATTATCCAATCCAAAGCCTACCTTGCTTAGTCCAGAGTACTAAACTAATTAAACTTTTATTCAAACTTTCGCTTAACTGCAGAAGTCGATACCTGTGGATATATGCCGAGAATGTACTGCATACCGAGCTCAACCTTTTATGTTTGCAACACAGTGCAATATTTAAGATTTAAAGATTAGTGTTATTTTATTGGTGTTAACAACTTACCACTGCCATAATAAGTTCTAGGCTTCCAAAATTCAATGATTCAAGTCTTGCACTCCAGCATTTAAATAGCGTGTTAGCGTCTTGATACTAATGTTGAGTCGCTCCATGAGAACATAAACAGCTGGACTTTCACGGTCCGCAAGCGAATAATCATATACGTATTGCTGCAATTCAATTTGGCTTTTAGTTTAATCACTAATCAGTGTATCAGTAAACCTCTTTTGCTTATCGTTATGACCAGAGGGGGTATTCAGAAATTCTCGATAATTTCTGAAGTCAAAATTGACATTTTTAGTGTTAACTTGTTGCTATATGAGTAATCTAAATGTGTTTCAATTTACAAATATATCCTATTTCACGATTACGTGGTAGTTATAACGAGTTTCCTAAAAACCATGATTATAATTGTCAAGAAAAAAGGAAGTAAGAAGACCAAACGAAGAACCAAATTCTGAGCAAAACTCTGAGTGAGACTCTTTGAAATGGTCTGGCTTCACTTTTTCGACAATGATTGCAAGGTCCGCAAAAAGCGGATCAACCTGAATCAGTCCAAATTGATTGCCAACAGAATCTTTTTAATTACATTTATGAAATTGATTTAAAATAGAATTAAGCTCGCGCTAAGAAATCTTATTTTAAATTTGAATATACACGACTTTTCGATAATATAAATGCGAATATAAAGAAGAAATAATAACAATATAAAATTAATAGAAAAGGGTATTAATAGTATTAGTAATAATAGAAGGTCGTATCAAAAATGAGTTTTGTGCTCGCTTTGTAATCTACCGAAACCTTGCGCTTTTAAAATATGCAAATGCAACCAAAGTCACTGTATAGGGAAAATTTAATTGAAAAAGCAATTATTCAAATTTGAGAGCCTTTTCCGTAGCTAGATCGATCTCTTAATGATAATTATTACACTATTTCAGTTTTATACTATATAAGGGGTGTCTGAACTCAATAACTTTGTGTTCGCGTATGATTAGTACATAAGTTCAACTAGACTACCATAAAAGTATATTATTTTGATTTATGCCTATATAATCAAGATATGAAATTAGAGGAGATAAGACATTATAATAGGTAAGGGCAGTGCTAGTGACACTTAAAATAAAAATAATAAATAAATATTAAAATTTTTAAATTACTCGACTATGCGAATTCATTTTGATATACAAATAACATATATTCTGCATACTCTTTTATAAAAGTTTCTCTAATGCAACTTTATTTAGATTAACATTCTCGTGATACAAAATATATATATAATATAACTTTACAAATTATCTAAATCTTGATCTAAAATGCACTTGACGTGTAACGGTATAGGATAAAACTATTTACAGCTCATTACAAATATTTATTTATTTATTATTGTTGTAAACTTTTTATGTCTAGAAATGGCATAAAATTAGAAAGCAAAACGAAAAACGCTGTTCAAGTACTTGGCGATGATACATAATTCACCTTGATCAAGACGGGTCGTTCAAACTTGATAGTAAAACTAGTGACTGTACAGGATTGATATAAGCACAACAAGCAGGCATAATACCCGAATAATAGTAGAGGTTCTTGTAATATATCTTTTAAATTCGACTCAATTTAGTAAGAGTCCCTCGGCTAACGCTAATTCAGTATCAGTGCACTACCTACGCACCATTAAGTATAGTGTACGAGGTGATAAGGCAAAAGATTGGAATACAAGAAGGATGCAAGATATGAATATAAAGTGCGGGGATAATCATAATGATGATGAAGTTCAAACAGAGTTATTAATAAACATAATTGAAATTTGTTTTTGGATTTGTTAAACATAAACATTTAGTATGTATTAATTTATGTGTAACTTTAACATAATAGGTATACTTTTAAAATTTACGTTTTACGTGCAGTCTAATGTGTAAAATTTTTCTCTGACACTAGAATCACCTAGTGACATAGCCTTTCTTTTAAAATTATTTATTTCAAGCAAAAATAAATTAGACTGTTATATGGAGATCGTTTAATACATTTCAGCATTTTATTATAATAATGTTTAAATAATGCTTTTATGGCTATTATTAAAGTAAACTTGAACTTCGGGTTTGCAGGTTATCACTTTTTGGCAAAAATAAGCTATATTATTAATTCGTAATATCAAAAGCTATTATTATTGTAAGAACATTCTATTTGGTACATCAAATTTGATATGTTCAGAAATCATAAATCAATCGGGCAACTGATTGCATTATTCGCTGCAGCGTGCATCTACATAGCTCATTAATGGACTTACGTTGTAAAACATTTTGTTAAATAAAATTTGTCATTATTCATAAAGGACTTTAATTTGTCACCATATTAATATAATTTCGAGTATGATAGAATGAAAGATTAATTGTAAATGAAGCGATAGAGTCTATAATTATTATCTGTAGCTAGAGACCACATCAATACACCTCGGTGCATTTGCACTATGAACAATTAAATGTGCTATGCACACGAGTCGCGATTGGTGCAGTGTATAGGAGACGGCTATGTTTAGTTATGCCGTGCAGTTGTATGAAGTGACAGGTAATGACACTGAATCACACTGAGCTACTTATACTGGAGCATACTGGAACTACTCCACGCATGCGCGCTCTTTCTAACGACAAACACGGTATCCTTGTAATTATTTTAGTATTATAAATTTAGAAATTTACTTATTTTGTAACGATAAAGAGATTTAACGAATCACATATTACAATAAATTTTTCTAGTTTTACTAATTCACGTTACGTTTATTCCGATCGCCTGATGTCGTCTGCACACGATTGTTTGTATAGATTTTAGTTTGTCTCAAAATCTAGGGGAATGTCGATACCTTCATAAAGAGGATAGAACCATATGTGAACTGAAACTGATGAGAGGAAATATAGAAGGGAGACTGCTAGAGAATTTAGTTATACGGAGAGAGATGGAGAGATGTTAATGTAATCCTTGAATCTAGAGAGAAAGAGAGAAAGAAGCGCGTTGCTGACGACTGCTGTTTCCGTCTTCGGTGTTAGGTGGTGTTAGCACTGTTATAGGCGCAGGCAGAGACCAAGAGACTGGCAAAGACCAAGCAAAAGTGGCAGGGCCAGGGCAGGGACTCAGTGGAGTCAGGGACTGCGCCAGACTGCGCTGTGGGGCACTGTGGAGTGCGGATGGAATTGTGCTGAAAGAGGTAGGCAACTGAGCGAACAGTGAGCAGGAGTGAGGTAAAGAATTTCATACTCAAAGTGAACTAAGAATATACTGCTGCTCGTAGAACATCCATGATTAACAAGAGTCAGACCAAGAAAGCTAAAAAGTTGAGGTGTACGTGTAGGACACTGCTAATCGAGCGGACGATGCCGAAGGTAGTGGTACTGCTGTTACAGCTGTAATGCTGGCGTTCGTTAACTCGATCATGATGTTTACGAACACGAAGGCTACAGTAGCGAAAACGGAAAGGAGGAAAAGTCATCGCCTGTTTTAAGGCGATTGCCTTGAAATAGAAGTGTTCGGTTTTTCTATTTTACAAGTTTGATCTTGATCATTAAAATAAGTAAAAATAAGCATTGGTAATCAATAAATATAAAGATGATACAATGAATCGAATTAAAAAATCCTTAAAATACTTCATTAATTAAGTTTTTGCTATTCTATTCTATTCTATTCTATTGTTAAAGAACAATTGGAATGAAGAAACATTTAAAAAGCTTAAATGAAAAGGAGACAACTCATTAATTCTTCAAAAACATATTCTTACCGAACACATCTGCAATAGAGTAAATTTATAAGGTATGAGCTCATACAAAAATTATTTCTAGCAAACTATTCATTAAAAATAAAGAGATTTTTTAATATATTCTACAATTTTGTATGTACATTTGTTATTTCTTAGCTGTAAGAAAAATGACAGAAATCAAAATGGATCAAGAAACTGTTTATGGGACACATGAAGATAGTCATGTTGTCATGTCAGAGAAAGTGCAATCATTAGCAGGGAGTATTTATCAAGAATTTGAAAGAATGATTGCCAGATATGATGAAGATGTTGTTAAAGAACTCATGCCTTTACTAGTCAATGTATTGGAGTGTTTAGATATTGCATATACAGAAAATCAAGAGCATGAAGTAGAATTGGAGTTACTACGGGAAGACAATGAACAACTTGTAACTCAATATGAAAGGGAGAAGCAGCTTCGTAAAACATCTGATCAAGTAAAGTCCATTATTATTAATCAGTATAAAAAACTTATTTCTTTTTCATTCAAAATGTTTTTGTTGAAGTTTTTATGTAATAATACATTTTTAATTGAATACCAAATAAATGTATATTTGTATAATTTGTAGAAATTACTGGAGCTTGAAGATGTAGCAGAAGATGAACGAAAAGATTTAGTTTCAAAAATCGATAGTCTAGAGTCCATAGTCAGGATGCTGGAACTCAAAACGAAAAACTCTCAAGATCACGGTACAAAAGTCAATGACATCTCCAGTCAAAGAAAAACCCCTTACAGTAGAGTAGTTTATTTTGAGTTTATTTTATTTTCAATTTATAAAGTTTGTTTATTGCTTTATTATGCTTCATTTATTTTTATTTTAAAATGTGTTGAAAAATGCTTTCATTTTTATTTGTTCAGCTATTTATTTATCATCATTTTGTTTTCATTCATTTATATTCTAAAGAATCATTGATTTATATTAGTAGTTAAATTTTCAAACAGCATTATGGGACCCATTAAAACATATTAGGATAATCAATCTTTTGATAAAAAATAAACATTGATTTGTATTGTAGTTGGTCGCCTTGAAGAAAAAGAATCGGAATTAAAACGTGAATATGCTCGTTTACATGAACGCTATACAGAATTATTTAAGACTCATGTTGATTATATGGAAAGAACAAAAATGCTTGTTGGAAGTACAGAAAGATTAGAAAATTCATCAAATAATAATCGAGCTGGTAGTCGGCAACCATCACTTGGAATGGCTCACATGTCTCGAAGTACTGGACCACTTAGTTATGGATTTCAAAGTTTAGAAGCAAGTATTAACGCTGAAGAGGCTCAGGAAGAAAGTGCTGCAAGTAGTGCAAGCATTAAAACTGAAATGTTAGATAACAGCAGTGAAGCAACTGTAGAAACATCTGATAAGAGTCAGTCAACTGATCAGCCAGTTCAAGAAAATAAAACAACAGCCATTTCTAGACGTAAGATAAAGTTTTATTACACTATTCCTACTTTATAATAAAAAATGTATCAAATTTAATTCTGATTCCAAAAGATGTAAGCCCAGAAACAGAAGCTCCTCCTCCAATCACAACACCAACATCACCACTGATAGAAAAATTAGCTACAACGCCTAGTGGTAGAAGTCGAACTGACAGGGAAGAACGTCGAAGTGCAAATACATTATATCAAGAAATTAGTTTTCAAGATGCTGATGCTTTGGGAGAAATGGACGAAGGAGCTGATATTACAGGTACATTTAAAATTATTAGTATTCTGGAAATACTTAATGATAACGTTTTTATATATTTACAGGAAGTTGGGTTCATCCAGGAGAATATGCTTCTTCAGGTATATGTCCAAATAAAATCTAAAAATTTCGAAAACTGTTTATTGATTTTGTAACATGTATAATAACAAAAACTCTAATGCATTTTATTATTTAAAATTATTAATGCATTAAAATTCTAAATTTTTTATATGAGCTACATGAGCATATAATAAAATTAATTAAATTTGATAAATGAGAAAAAAAGTATTTCATTTAACTAAGAAGATTTCAGACTTATTATAAGATTTTATTCATTTATAATTAGTAACATTTTTTTTAACGAATATTTGTAATTTCTTTAAAATTTGAAAATACCTTACTGCTCATGCTAGTCCATTTACTACTTTAAATACAATAACTTTAATAATGTAAACTTTGCATGTCAATTACAGTAAATATATAAACTAATATACTAACTAATAATTTTCATTGTTTGTGACAATGCTGTTTTCCTGCTTCTGTTCAACCTTCATACAATGATGCATGCAATGAAAAATCTGCATACATGAAGTTAATGACAACTTTTTTGGTAAGAGGTTTTACTTCACTATGCAGATAAACGTTTATCTTGATTTTAAGCATTGCTTTTTCTAACTAAAAAGATTCTTTGTTTATGTTTTTTGTTTACTTATTATTTCAAGTATAATTAATAAAACTAATTATTATATGAATTTGATATTAATTCTATTGTCTCTTTAATATTATTTTAAGTATAATTGTTATCTTTGTATTTAAATTTTTGTTCATGTAACAATTATTTTTTATAGGAATGGGGAAAGAAGTTGAAAATCTGATAATGGAAAATAACGAACTTTTAGCTACTAAGTAAGTTAATTTTTTTAATTAAATCTATAAAAAACTTGTTGAAGAATTGATACAAATCTTTGCACTTTTGCAGAAACGCGTTAAATATTGTAAAAGATGATTTGATTGTAAAAGTTGATGAATTAACTGGGTAAGCATTGTAATAATAGAAAGATTTATAATTTTAAACCATATAAATCTTGAAAGAATAATGTTTGAATTTTGAAATGTAGGGAACAAGAAGTGCTTCGAGAAGAAATTCGTGGTTTACAACAAGCAAGGGATCGACTTCGTCAACGCGTTTTAGTTTTGGAAGAAGAATTAAAAAAAATGAAAGAAGAAGCGGAGGCAGCAGCCAAAGCTACCAAAAGTGATGATGAAGAAGAAGTTCCTTTGGCACAAAGAAAGCGGTTTACAAGAGCGGAAATGGCGAGGGTTCTTATGGAGAGGAACCAATATAAAGAGAGATTTATGGAATTGCAAGAAGCTGTTCGTTGGACAGAAATGATACGTGCCAGTAAAACTGATCCTTCTAGTATTTCTGGTGGAAAACAAACCTTTTGGAAATTGTAATTAGAAATTTTTTTTAAAAACTTTCAGTGCACTTAACTACCAGAAAATTAATCATTTATATATAATAGTTTTAGCAATCTCTTTACGGGACCAGCAGATAGAGGACCTCTAATACGTGGGCCACACATTCGTTACAGCGCACCGGCTAATCAAGTAGTCCCAGCTGCACCAATGGATATGATACGAAGACGTACACTTAGAAGTCGGCACGATTTCCTTGATCAAGGAGACGGCGTGTAAGAATCAATATCTGAAATAACTCATAAACAATATTAAAAACTATAAGTTTAATCATATTTGATGAAATGGCGATATTTTTAGATCATCGGAAAAACTGGTTGCAAGACGTGCAAATGAAAGAAGAGAACAATATCGACAAGTTAGAGCTCACGTTCGGAAAGAAGATGGACGTCTTCAAGCTTATGGGTGGAGTTTACCCGGTAAACCGAGTGTTCCAACTCGCCAACCTGTTCCAGTGCCTGTTTATTGCAGACCATTGCAGGAAACTGAACCTGGGATGAAAGTATGTTCTCTTTCATATGCACAAGAACCCCGCACTAATCTTATGGAAAATCGGTTCCGATCAAATCAATTGGTTTTTATATATGTAAAAACATATATATATATATACGCTGTTGACCTACTGAACAACAGATGTGATGGGCACAAAGCTTAAAAATGAATAGTTATCGAGTTTTAACCAGACAAACATGTAAAATTCGGGCTGTCAAATAATCAAATCTCGGAAGGTATTAATTTTTTTAAAAAACGTTTTAAACCAAAATAGTAGGATTCAATAAAACTGTTAGAGAAATTATTTGTGCATTTTGAATGACCTTCAAAAGCTCCGAGAACAAAAATCTTTATGTATCACATCAGATATAAGCATCCTACTGTTGGTTACTCTTGTAGTATTTTTTGACTCCAAATCCTTTTTGATGTATATGTATATGTGGGGTAATATAATAAATGATCTTATTGTATATTACTCAAACAGTATATACAGTGTACAAGATACAGCTTATAAGTCGAGGAAACATAACACGATATTGTAAACGGTAATGGCCGCCATATAAACGTGTATTAATAAATTTAAGTCAGAGAATGTTAGGAGAAGATATATAAACATCTGTACCGACAGCCTGGCTTCAATTAAGACACTAGAGAAATATAGTACCATGTCACATCTGGTTAAAGAGACAAAAAGCACTCTTAATCATCTAGCCAGGGAAAATAAGGTCTGCATAACCTGGATACCGAGTCACTAGGGCTATAAAAGGAATGAAAAAGCAAAACCAACTTACCAAGCAAGGCGGGAATTCAGACAAGCAACCTGAAAGGAAGGTAGGAGTTCAATACCTTGAAGGTTGCAAGGTTCTGAATTAGGTGTTAAAAAGGAAAGGACAGGCATTGGAAAAATTCCCGAGGTTTTAGGTGGTCTAAGGAACTGCTGGGATTATACGAACAGCTGGTCAAGTGAGATTATTAATTTGAATAAACGTAATGCAAAAATTGTACTGGGAATTCTAACAGAACATTGCAATTTACTGTGCTACACTCACAAGACTAAAAGGGATAGTAACCTATGTAGATGGTGTGATGAAGAAGAAGAAACTTCCAGCCACTTTTTCTCTAAATTGGAGCTTTTCAAGGTTGTTCAAAAGTCTCAAATAGTGTCACCAACTAAGATATTTTTTAAAATCCTACTATTTTGGTTTAAAACATTTTTCAAAAAACTCAATACCTTCTGAGATTTGATTATTTTGCAGCACGAATTTTATATGTTTGACTGGTTATAAGTCGATAAGCTCAATCCATGATTGAGCTTTGTGCCCATTACATTTTTTAAATGCAATTTAAATGTAACAAAACTGTTTATTAAATAAGTTACAATAATGTAAAGTAATACTCTTTAATATGAACAACAAAAATGCTTAAAACTGCCTTTAATTCAGATTTTTTAATTTTAATGATTTCATTTTGTTTAGAGATATGTTTCTAAATCAATTAATTTAAAGTAAAATATGAAAAAGTTTCCATGTTTGCAAATGTTCATTTTTCTATAAAAAAAAAAACACCATAAAATCTACATTTTAAAAATAGATTAATATTGTGCAGATCTGGTGCGGTGCTGGTGTAAATTTAAGTGGAGGTAAGACTAGAGATGGCGGTTGCATGGTTGGCGGTAGTGTTTTCTATGCTGCAGAAGCACGGGAAATAAACAATGACTTCAAAACTGAGCCAGAAGATGCCGTCGAACATTTAGATAAGGAACTGCAAGAAAGTGAACAGAGGAGGCTTGAGGCTGAAAGGTTAGAACAGCAACTTAGTTCACTTGTATGGATATGCACTTCCACACAGAAGATGTCAAAAGTTACTGTGATAGATGCTAATAATCCTGCTGACATACTCGAAGTTTTTAATGTTTGCGAGAGTCACTTACTTTGTATTGCAAGTGTACCTGGTGCTAAGGAAAGTGATTATCAACAGAATGCAAGGGATATTAATAACGAGGGACAAATAAATAGAGATGTTGATAATCAAGCAGAAATCGCCCTTTTAGATGAAAACAAAGCAGGATCTTTGGAACCGAAAATAGTTGAGCTTACAAAGTCAGAAGAATCTTTAGAATTGAACAAAGAGGATCAGTCTCGTGATAGTGGATCTGATCCCAACCCTACCACAGAGCTGTCAGAGATTGATGCCGAAACTGTTAATTTAGGAAAAGTTCGTTTTGTAAACAATTCTTTGGAGCCTAGCCTTTTACAAATAAGCACAAAAGATTCTGGTGATAATTCTAGTGACGAAAGTAATATTCCGATAGAAAAAATGTCTTCTGTTCAACCAACCATGTGGCTTGGTGCTCAGGATGGGGCAATTTATGTTCATTCAGCTGTAGCTAAGTGGTCTGTTTGCTTGCATACTGTAAAGCTACAGGATGCAGCTCTTGCTATTGTGTAAGTAACATTAAATTTTATTTATTTAATAGCAAAAATAAACAGAATGGTTTTAAGACAAATTTAAGCTTAAAGTTCAGAAATACATGTACATTATGGGTTTCATGTCACAATAAAAATCATGCAAATAAGAACAATACTAGTAAATAAAAATAACTTGAATTTAAATCGAAATATTTTTAATCATATACAGGCATTTACAAGGACGCGTATTGGTGGCCTTAGCGGATGGTACTGTAGCAATATTTAGAAGAGGATTAGATGGTCAGTGGGATCTTTCTCAATATCACGTTATAACGTTAGGAAGTCCGCAACATTCTATTAGATGTATGAGCGTCGTTTTGGGTAAAACGGTTTGGTGTGGTTACCGAAATAAAATTCATGTTATTGACCCAGTCTCGTTGTCACTTGAGGTAAATAAAATTAAGTATGATAATATTTAGCTTTGTATAATGTCTTCTGTAAAAGAAGTATCAGGAATACGTGAAATCTAAAGATTTTCTATTGTAGTGCACCGTTGATGCACATCCACGCCGAGAGTCCCAAGTTAGACTTATGGCATGGCTTGGTGAAGGAGTCTGGGTCAGCATTAGGTTAGATTCAACTTTAAGACTGTATCACGCTCACACATATCAGCATTTACAAGATGTTGATATCGAGCCTTATGTTAGTAAAATGCTGGGCACAGGAAAATTGGGATTCTCCTTTGTGCGAATAACAGCGCTACTCATATCTTCTAACAGACTGTGGATTGGCACAGGGAACGGCGTCATTATTTCTGTTCCTTTATCCGAAAGTAAATACGTTTTAATTATTTTACTTCCATGTATTTTAATTCTACGATTAGTACAATTAATTATACTGCAGGTGCAGGTGGTGGTTCGATGGCTGTGTCGCGTATTCAGCTAACAAGTGGAAAAACCGATACTCCCGGAGTTGGAGTAAGAATTTTTGCTTCCGATCACGGAGTGACTCCCGGAAGTTTTATTCCATACTGCAGTATGGCTCATGCACAGCTCAGTTTTCATGGGCATCGAGATGCCGTTAAAATGTTTGTCGCTGTTCCAGGTAAAAATTAAAAAAAATGCTTGTAAATACTGAACTATGACTATAACTTAAGAAACAATATAAATTTAGGTCATGGAGGTCAAAGTGCAGCTTCAGATAATTCACAACCTGCTATGCTTGTTTTGTCTGGAGGTGAAGGTTACATAGACTTCAGAGTTGGTAAGTCAATTCGATATTTCATGTATTACATTTATGTCATATTAACAAATTAGGTTGGACCAATCTACAACAGTTGGCCAAATTTGTCATTTGAAAAGTCTTATGAAACCATAGCTTTAAATTCCTCCGACATGCTTATAATTTCAGCTGATGAAGCTGAGGATGAGAGTGACATGGCAACACATCTCATTGTATGGCAATTAGTCAGGTATGCCCCCAGAGAGTACCAGGATGCACCTCAAATTACTCTTAATTTATAAAATAACAAATTAACAAATGGTTGTAGAAAATTAAATTTTATTATAAACATTACAAAAATCAATCTTTTCAAATTATTTAATTATTAATTTTTTTTTGAAAATATTGATTATATTTTTCATTGCAATGGATAAAAATAATTTGCAGTATTTTATTTTGGTGAACACTTTCATGGGAATGGCATAATTAACAAAAAACCTGCTTTTTTCAATGCTTGATCACACAATTCTTTAGTAACAAAAGAGTGCATTTTATAATAAACTAATAATAATTAAATCTTTTCCAGTCTAACAGAAATATGTCTACTTGTGTGACTCTTATCAGAAAGTGAAAATCTACTATTTCTCTTTCTAAGCTCTCTGGGGGTGGGATTATGAAAGGATTCATGTGATATATTAAGAATATGTTTTGGAACCAGGTCATTGTTAGTAACGAATTTGTTAAAAGCTGTTTGTCAGTATTTAGAATAATAGAGTGATAGATAACGTTAATTAATAACTGATTAAAATAAGATGTAATAATACGAAATTTCGTAAACAAAGTGTTTGTATTTTTTGTGTGTGTTAAGGTGACGGTGAAGATGCCGAGGAAGGCATTGACCGAGCATCTGTGTCAGTAGTACCCAATGTCGACGAACATGGTGAACAGAGTCATTTAATTGTATGGCAAGTGCAATGTCCAATGCTAGCGACGAATGCCTAGTCTCGTTGGAAGAATTAATATAATAGTTCCTTCACGGGAACATAAGGTGTCTGGCCTAGCTTCGTCCTCGTATGACAACGACCCGTTAATATGGAAGTGTTCAATGTTGATCAAAACAAAAGAACATCATCACTATTTGGTTACTAACCAAATTGCCAAACTTAAAAAGGCTTGTGCTTGAAGAATTTTAATACATTTAGCATGTTTTCAATAACGGTCACGTTGTTGTTTGTTTCATAGTAATGCGATTTTAAATATAATGTAATTATCTTGTAATCTGTTTACAATTGTAATTATTATTATTATTATTATTATTATTATTATTATTATTATTATTATTATTATTATTAATGTTTTTGTACCTCTTACAATTACGTATGTCTATGCGTATTGATCAATCAAGTGTATTTTAAAAGATTTATGTGAATAGTAAACTTATCTGGAGAAGCCAGTTTTAGAAATGATTTTTATGAAATGTTATATTTCTTATTGACATATTATATTTCATATATTTGCTCATTGCTTAGCAGACATGTATTATGCGAATCAATTTTTGGCAGTATCTAATTTGTATATATATATATATATATATATACACATATGCACCAGGCTCACGTAAAGTGTAAATGTGTAAGACTGTATCAGTGAATATGCAATATATGCAAGAATATAAATTAGTTTAGATCATTAGTAAATATACGTAATAGGGATCTTATTTTTTTTATATTTATTAACAAAATTAATAATTATTTCTATTAATAAATAACTTTTGCATTCAAATTAATGAAGTATTCTATGATAAACTATATATTAGTTTGCTTTAAATGATATAATTGAAAAGCTTTAATGCTTGTTTTCTTTCTTTACTTACTAAACTAGTTTGAATCTCCTACCAAAGATGCAGATAGAATGCAAAAATATTCATGCGAGAAAGTAAAACTTTTGTACAATAAACTTATAAAAATTTTTGTTACTAATTGAAACCATGTATATGCATAAAAATATAAACTTGATTTTTATGTATCGAGCAAAAAATTATGTACCTGGTTTAACTGAAGGATAATTGAAAAAATAAATTGAATGAACTGAAATTCAATGTTTGTAATTGGTTTGTAGTTGTTCATCAGCATCTGAAGTACTTTAAAATCAAATGAACACTTTCTTAATAACCATTGTAAATAAAATAATAACTTTTAAACTTTTACTTAATATATAAGAGTTCATTGTTTTTTTTCTTAAAATTTAAATAATATGTAGTTAATTTCACTACTTTTATCTTTCTAATTTAAAACTTGTGTTTGCCTTGATGTTGTTTTGTATCTATTTATTTATACTTATTACCAGAAATTCTTATAATAAAATGTTAAAAACTTTTGTTTAGAAAATAAGATTAATTTATTTAGTACATGAACAGAATTAATTTAATGAATATTTATGCAGAATATAAAAAATATTGTTTTTATAATTACGTATTTTTTTATATTATTACATTACCTATAACATGATACTTAAGAGTGGATTAAAAATTTATAGAACTCATATTTATCATAAAAATAATAAAATAGTTTAAAATGTCTTACTATATATGAAATTAATAACTTTTAAAAAATTATAATTTTATAATCGATCCTCAATCCTTTCCTGGAATTAGTTTTGATCATTAAGTAGTGTAATTGTTATTTTTAAAATTTAATTTCTAACTATAATGAGTTATATAGAAAGTTAATTTGAATCTTTGTATTATGTTATTATGCTAGCATTAAATGAATCATATTTAATACAGTAATTAGCGAAAAAATGTACAATTTAATTAATTAAACTAGTATGTTGTTTAATTTCAGATTGAAAAGTCGAATACCTATATAAAATAAGAAATAAATACACATTCATAATTTCGTTATAGATATGTACGGACCACCCTGACCCTAATGCAGTTCACTTCAAGTTAAAGTTAGTTAAAGTGGTTAATACTCTGTTGAAAGATAACGCATTATAGTGTACAGCTGGTATTCTCGCCCCACTCCTGACGAAGTCTTGAAACAGATACCCAATAAAAGATCGTAGCAGACCAGTAGCTGAGTATCAGTTTTGCCTGAACTGCCACTTGGCGCACCACGAGTCGTATGCAATTGTTTATATCGCACTGACATAAAATCGCTGACTGTAACACGAAATTTCTCCTATTGCTTTCTCTTTAATTTCTGCTGCAAAAATCGCACGTGACAGGTTTACAACAATGTCTAGAGATCCAGCCTCAGATCAACTTAACCAGTACAAGAATTCTGTCAAGGTTAGTTAGTATCGTATAATATACCTTGTTTTTGCCAATCTCCTTGCGACTTATAAAGTGTGCGCACAAGTTTTTTCCCACACCATTATTAAATGAACAGGAAGTTAAGAATACGATGTTTAAGAGCTATTGCATTAAATGCTATTAGCACATTATTTACATGTGTGGTATTTACAATCACGCAAAGTTTCGGTTTAAAATTCAGAAGATTGTTTCTATCGTCCGATTCAAAATTTTATATTCATAAATACTTAGTATATTAGCAAATGATAAACCTCGTTATTTCGATATACTTATTTACGAAAAAATTTCCTATATCATTTTATGATTAAAAGATAGATTATGAAGTTTTTATCTTAATTTCTGGGGGCATTGTCCTCAGTTTGTTGTAATGAATATTATCACCAATATTTTTTAAATTTTACTTCTAGCATATTAAAAGGAATTGAGATATGTATAATAATAAAATTTAGTAAGCATTCTCTCATCAAACTTTATAATGTACATAGTGCAGTAGTAAACAAGCATTTATTCTTAAATGGAGCTTAACATGCCGGTCATATTTGACAGATAAAATCGCGCGTGTTGATACAACTGTCATGCAGTTATGTAACATTTTTGAATACATTTATTTTAATACAATTTTAAATAAACCGTTCACGTTACAAGAATGTTAATTAAATAAAATTTATACTAAAATATTTGTATGTTACAGTTCTTCAATATTATGTTCTTTAATTAATTTCACATAATATTATTCTCATTAATAGAAATTTATAAAATTTAAACCATAATGTGCATATGTACTCAATTTAAATACAAAGTTTGTTGCACATTCTATTATAATTAATTAATTATATTAATTAAATTACACTATATTATTTTTAATTTTTATATAAATGTCCATGGTTTAACATCTTTCATTTACAATTTCTTTCATTATTTCATAATTGGTCAGTTTTGTGACGTCCATTTTTATGTTCGTTTTAATAAATAATACTATAAATAATTTACCACTCATACAATATCGAAATTATGAAAGAATAATGAAAAAATAATGAAAGATCCTTTAACCTCTAGTTAGTCTTTTTTACCATTTAAAAGTTTATGATGTTTTCTTTTTTAATATTATCTATTCACCTTGTGTATATTTTGAATATTTTTACGTATTATGATTATTATGATTAACAATCTTTATAAAAGAATTATTTGTGTACATATTTGATTATGTTAATTCTTTTTTAATACATCACAATGTCTTTATATGCTCTTGAATACGATTATTTACTATTAATTATCTTCTTTCATATTTTTTAATCAAACTTTGTTAATTTTAAAAATAGTGATCTATATAATATAAATTAAAATGATTGCAGCAATTACATCTAAAAGAAAGTATAAATTCAATACTTTATAGTGTGAGTAATACAACGATAAACGTTAAAAAAATAGGAAAGTATTTTTTCTCCTATTCACTTAGCTTGAAATAATTTTTATTAGAAATAAATAATGAAATTTAAAAATTTTTTAATTGTAAGTTTAAGAAGTATAGTAATTAAGTTTCTTCTTGTAAATATTCGATTGTATACGTACTATAGAATTGTGTACGAATAAAATTCTTTTACAAGAACAGTTTAATCGCATGAATAGGAACAGTAAATCATAAATGTTTTTTAAGTGTATTATTAAAACTATATTGAATATTATAATTAGAGGAAATATACACAATAAAGCTCTATACTGGACCCTCAAATTGAAAATTTCTTATAATTATAATTATTTCATCCATCATTTAAGATGAAATGGTTGTCATGTGTTAATTAATGTGTCATTAGTGTTAATCTGTTTATATAAATCGATAGAGTATACTTTTTATATTATTCTTTTGATATTAATGTTGTTATATGTATAGGGGATAATTATCATTGCGATTCATCGTTGCGTCAAGTTGCAGCAAATATCGTTAAATCGCGACATCGACTGGTCACTGGATACTAGCAAATAAACGATTTCGTGTAGACAGAATGATATAAAACAGGAAATTAAAAATATATTTGCTAGATTAATATAAGAAATAGTTATTAAACAATTAAACTATATTGGTTTTATAGGATTGTAAATTGTGTTTCATTAAATACTTAATTGTGTTATCAATAATAAGCACGCGATAGTACTATTTTAATTGCAGAATGATACATGAAATTTGTTAAAGTGCAAAATACATCCTTTTAATATAAATTAAAAGCTATAAAATTAAATGCTATAAACAAGTTTTAATAGTGTATTTTCTCGATCAAAGTCAGCCATTCAATAGAATAAGCGTATGATAAAAAGCATATTAGTTACGCTTGTCAGCTTGTAAATTCAAATGAAAATGATCTTAAAAAGGTATAAAAATCAATTATTTTTAAGCTATAGAACTTGTATTTGCTTCCAGGCAAAATAAACTGTCGAAATAGAATAACAGTATTTGAGTGATATGTTTTATACAAGAATTTGGTATTTTTAGTTGTATGCAATTGAAACCAACATATTTTATTATAGATTTTATAGTAACAATTATTATTTGTTTTCGTAACTATGTCTTTTCGTATCATTGTCAAATTTTTAAAGAAAACTATAAAGGAAAGCCCATTATTTTGCACACATTAATACTCATTAATACACATTATACTTAGTCTATTGTAATTCACTTATTTTTTTCAAGATTTTTAGATATTTAAATACATATGTACACTATAATAATTTCGCGACTTTAATTTTCAGTTTTGCGTGCTTTAGAATTTTTTATACAATATGTAGATGAAAATTCATGTTTGATTTTTTGAGGTGCATGTCTCATCTGAAATTGACGGAAAAATTAATGTCTAATTTCGATCAGTTATTCTTTAATACTGTTTTGATAAACTAAAATCTGATTATGTCATGTATTATTTGTTATAATTTTATCTTTCTAATTAAGATAAGCTATTATAACAAAATTTAATATTTAAAAGTGAAATAAGGTTATAAAATTAGTTAATATTGTATTTAAATTTTAATTTAGCGTTTAGAATCTTTTATTTTTCGAGATACATTTTATTAATGACAAGTAAATAAATAAATAATTTATTATTAATATTTAAAGCATATTAAACGAATTAAATTACAAAATAATGCATATGACTTTTCACTCATTCAAAACTTTTTATATTACTATCTATAATTTTGTAATAACCGTAGATATAAAATATAATGTAGAAAATATATTTTTGATGAATGTCTGTATGTTAATATATTAGTGTTAGCGTTAAATCTATAAATTTTATAATATGCGTTGTAGTATATGTACATACATTTCTAAAACTTTAGTCAAAGTACATTCGATCACAGTAATAAACTATAAATTATTTCAAAAATTGTTTTGTAACAATATTAACGATTATCATTAGATTTATAATAATTTCATTCACAATTTCAAATATTAAGTGAAAATAAAATTTCTATTAACATTTATATTAAATTTACTGTATACAGTATCAGAGTTATGTTTTTTCTCAACGTAATTTTATAATATATACATGACTAAAAAAATTATTTAGTTTTACTTAGTTTTTGACTTTTTAATTTAAATTTAAATCAAAGTAAAGTAATGAATTGTCACCCTGATTAAAATCATGATACAATTTGTTGTTTAAAAATTTGGTTGGTTTGGAAGATATAAAATACTATAATTTGTGTATTGGCACCTATATATAACCTTCATCTTTGCTATCAGTTTTGAGTATTCAAGATCCATAATGTTTACACGAATACATTATAATTTAAATGTAATTTATTCATAAGTTTAATAAGCATTTTGTAAATATTGTAAAAAAATTTACTTTTAAACATTATAATTTCGTAATCTATCACTAGAGAACATGGATTGTGCAATCTATATAGGTGCATTTTAAATATGCGGGTCATGTCTAATATGTAACTAGTATCTGTTTAATTTTATAACATGTAATATAGAATATTTATTAATAATAGATCAGTATACGTAAAACAAATTTTGTTGCAACATTTATAATTATTTGGTTTAAGTTTGAAATAATATTTAATTACTCTCAAGTGTAATATGTCATACGAAATTTATTATAAAAATATTTTATAGAGGAAGTTTTTCAAAGTAGGTTCGACTTCACTTTTATAAGCATTGTTATGAACGTATTCTTATTTTATCATAAATCTCGAATAAAAGTAAGATCGATATAATATAGATTAGCACATGTCTCGGGTAGAGCAAAACATGTTATGAGAAATTACTTTTAGAAAAAACTTACTGATTTCATGATTCGTTATACATTATTACTGAAAGAGAAATATAAAATAGCAAACATTCTATGCAATCCCACGATTGTTGCTGAACACTCATAGTTTAGTGTTGTGTATATGTATAATAATCCTTAATTATGCACGCGAAATATATAATGGTCGATCTTGACGACATTTAAAATTTTAATTCAAAATGATCAGTATGTAAGCAAGATAGATAATTGGCATATAGATCGTAACAATATAATTTGATGGTGATTCACATGCTCAGCGGACATTATGTTGTAAACGAATCGATTTGCAAAAGAGCTTTTAGCATTTTCTGTTTGAGGAAAAAGTTGTTATTACAAAACATTGCTATCTACAAATGAAATAATATGCGGGCGTTCATTATAATACGTTAATAGATAATGCAGGAGTACTATAGATTATAATATATACAACATTGTTATCATTCGCACTAGAAATACAAAGTATATAAGCATGATTAATAATACTAATAATAATAAATTTTATTTGTAATTATTATAAAAAAATGTAAATATTAATTTTTATAAAATATTATTATATAAGTAATTCTAATAAAATATAAAAATAAAAATTGACGAGTATTCATGTGTTAGAATACAATCACTCTTACAATAAGCTTATCTATTCTTTTCTGAAACGATCGAAAGATTCCCGTGCACGTGAACAGGCAGTAATAGCGCCGTAGGATTAATTGAGAATTCTACAATATTTTACGCAGTAGCAACAATGAATTGTCACATCTAATTTCACTATTGCCAATTAAATAACGTATCCTTACAAAAGATTAAAGTGATTCCACGTACTTACAATTGCAAATTGACCGTGAAACTTTATAATATATTTCAAAGAAGTAGTAAAAAAATCGTTGCGATCTAATAGGATTTGGTGTAAGAAGTAACTCGGTTACTCCTCGGGTGCAGATCAGATGTATAGTTGTGAAAATTCTCGAACCGAGATTGTTATCATGAAATAGCACAGTCGGGAGTATGCACACTGTTAATTATAATCTTCATTTAAGTTAGATAAGGCAACTAAAAGTTAGGCGCATGGATTGCAGGGGGATCCACCAATCCTGCTGACCGGCAATGGAGCTCCGATCGCCAACAAGAAGGCCTCGATCACGGTTGGGCCGAGGGGCCCGATACTACTCCAGGACTCCATACATATCGACGAGCTATCGCACTTCGACAGAGAGCGGATCCCGGAGCGAGTGGTTCATGCGAAAGGAGCCGGTACGATATATGCTCTTGCGCACTAAGCAAATATACGTCCTTGCTTAAGTGCTCTGCACACACAATTATCGTCGGCCAGCGAACCGATGGCCAATGTCAATCGTGCTCCAGCTAAACACCGACTCAATGAATTACAGGAGCTTTTGGCTACTTTGAAGTGACGCACGACATCACTAAGTACTGCAAGGCCAAGGTCTTCTCGAGCATCGGCAAGAAGACCCCTATTGCGGTGCGATTCTCCACTGTGGGCGGGGAGAGCGGATCACCCGATACCGTCAGGTCAGTCGAGCGTACTAATCGGCCAATCCAATTCTCCGCGGATGCAATTGAATGCTTGCATACATTCTGCTATGTTTACCGGCTCGCGAAATCCGCATGCAAGACTTTTCCTTCTACTTTTTTTATTCCAATTGCAAAATCACATATAATTTTGCGCAATTTTATCGAATGCGCTTGTAAAGGTGTTTGCGTATTTTTAAGCGCAAGATTATCATTCAAGCAAAAATATTGTGACGCGCATAAGTTTGAGAAAGACGTACACAAACTAGATTTTGTTGTAGAATTTCAAAATACATTTTTTTTTTAAATTTTTTAAAAGATGATGTCTGTTTTGCTTCTCATATATAACAATTCTAATAATTATGCAAGCTTATTCATAGAATTATTTGCTATAACATAAGAATAAGAACTAAATACAGTTTAATATTTTTTTAATGCACATCAGTATTGTTAAAAGTAATAACTAATTCATTGATTTCGTTTTTATTAATATTTTAACAATTTTGACCGTGACATTTTTGTTTGATTTAGCATAAAATTAAATAAATGTATGTCAAATGGTATTGGTCTGTTATATTATTTTTTATTAGTATTGCATTGTATGTTATTATTTATATTGTAAACATTATGGAAATAGATAACTACTCCGTTGCATAATAAAAAATATACCGTTAGTCACGTATCAATTATTTTGTTTGTAATATTCCTGTAACAAAGACAGGAAATTGATAATTAAATAAAGTATGAAAAAATAAGTAAAAAATATAGAAATTTACAAGGCTTCTGATTTTTTTTATTTCCGTCTCACGTCATCTCATCTTATTTCTGTAGGGATCCTCGAGGATTCGCAGTTAAATTCTACACCGATGAGGGAATCTGGGATCTTGTTGGTAACAATACGCCCATCTTCTTCATTAAGGATCCTCTTTTCTTCCCAAGCTTCATTCACACGCAAAAGAGAAACCCAGCTACGCATCTCAAGGTGATTAAATAATGTGTGGATAAGATTTTTTGCGATAATCCATTGAAAAACGTTTATCCGATATTGATACAGTGTTGTATTTTCATTGACAACAGGATGCCGACATGTTCTGGGACTTCCTCAGCTTGCGCCCAGAGTCGACACACCAGGTAATGATCTTGTTCAGCGACCGTGGCATCCCCGACGGTGTAAGACACATGAATGGTTACGGTTCACACACTTTCAAACTTGTCAACAAAGAGAACGAAATTGTCTACTGCAAATTCCATTACAAGGTAAATTTTCGAATAAGTCATATAATGACTCTGGTTTTTTCTAAAAAATAATTAATTTTACGTACTCTGATTCTTAGACCGATCAAGGCATTAAAAATCTTTTTGCGGACAAGGCCGCTCAAATAAGTGCTAGCGATCCCGATTACAGCATCCGCGACTTGTACAATGCAATAAGGTAGCGGTAATTATCCATCGTGGACATTTTATATCCAAGTGATGACGACTCGACAGGCTGAGACATTTAGATGGAATCCATTTGACTTGACTAAAGTAAGAATGAAGTCAATTTTGTTATTTGTTGCATTAAATGTCCTTGTATATTAATAAGATATTACGTTCTACTATAATGTACTTTTAATATGTGAATCTTTTTATCAATATGACAGGTCTGGCCACAAAAAGAGTTTCCTTTAATACAAGTCGGTAAACTAGTGCTCAATAAGAACCCCGAGAATTACTTTACCGACGTCGAGCAAGCGGCCTTCAACCCAGCCAATATGGTCCCTGGTATTGAGCCAAGTCCCGACAAAATGCTTCAAGGACGTCTATTCTCTTACGGAGACACGCAAAGGCATCGCTTGGGACCAAACCATCTACAACTACCTATTAATTGTCCATATAAGGTGGGTAACTACAAACAATGCAATACCAACGTTGTACAAGGCATTGATATAAGAAATTTTAATGCTTAATAAAACTACAATGAGGAGCACAAAGAATCTTAAATTAAAAATTCACTCTTATAACATAGTTAGTTAAAATCGGTAATATGAGCAATATATCTACAGTAGGGTGAGTTAAGTTAAGTAGAAACCATCCGAGTACGGTTAGACACATAACGATAAAACAGGTACACTACCCATAATTCGCAATTTTATAGGTTTTTACTTCTTAAATTATTTTTTTCACTATTTTGTTAATATTTTTTAACGATTTTCACAATAATTAAAGTTACAAAGAATCGGTCTGTAGGTCAATTTCTTGCAGCCTATAAGCATTATTAATTATGTTTATTGTCGTGAATGTAAAAAATATATTGAGTTTTCTCACGAAGAATAACGAGTAACTTGTCCATAGCAGATGATGTCAAGCGTGAACTACCAACGAGATGGCTTCATGGCAATTAACAACCAAGGTGGCGCGCCAAATTATTTCCCTAACAGTTTTAGTGGCCCACAAGAATGTCCGGAGGTAAAGTCTCCCAGTTACCATTTGGGCGGTGATGTTGACCGTCACGATCCCGTTGGTGAGGATGACTTCGGTCAGGCTACGAACTTATGGCGCGACGTCCTGAAGGAGGACGAGAGGACTCGACTGGTACAGAATCTCGTCAGTCACATGAGTAACGCCTCTAGCTTCATTGCTGAGCGAGCTGTGAGGAACTTTTCGAATGTAGACCTCGACTTTGGCAGGCAACTAACTGACGGATTACGCAAGGCTGGCTTGCAAATTAATATTTTAGGAAAATCAGCCAGACTTTGAACATTATTGAAATTGAGAGATACCTACTTCTTAGATTTTGGACAAAGTTGGCATTTATCAAACGATATTAAATCATTTTTTGGCGTTTTACCGAATTTCGGTTCTGATATGTTACCTGTCAATGATTGTGATGACCAAATAAAACTATTTTTATTGTTCTTAATATTATTCAATTATTTATCCTTTATTACATAATTTTTTATTAATTTTAAAATAAGTTTACATGCCATTTATATATTGTAAATAAAACTGTTTTAATTTTGACTCGTTTAATAAACACTCAATACAACATCTATATACACAGGATAAATTGCTGGTATGTCTCTGGGTATACCATGAGATTTTTCAACTATGTAGCATGTTCATAGTACAGAGAATAATATAATTTAATAATATACTTGATCTCCTAACTCCTATTTGAGTTTGCATGCACGCGTTAACTATGATATACACTGGATTAGTCATATTATAGCCGTATTATATTTATAATAACAGTACTTATACAGTGTTTGAGTTTTATCGAACGCTAACGGCCTATGGAATCATAAAATAAAAGTTCATTAATATTGATTTAGTGCGAACATTTCCAAAAACAGCGATTTTGTAATGTTCAAACGTGTAATATTTGTCAGGAATGATATGAAATCTCTGTTCGTAAAATATTCAGTAGCAGGCGTTAACCGCGTAAATTCCACCTTGCATTTCCGGCGGCCTGTCGGTCAGCCACTCGTCGATGGGTGAGGTCGGTTTGGGTGGGACGGGTAAGTTGAACAATGCGAGAGATCACTTTCGACACGCATTTGCTACAATTAAGTGCCAATAAGTTATTTAATATACATTTTTTATATTTATTTGATGTATTAATCCTGGCCGATACATTTGGGTGAACGTATCTATCGATTGCATGCATTTGAAGAAATTTCGTTCGCGAATTAAATTGGTTACAACTGAAATTATATTCTTTATTAATTTATTTATTTTAGTATTTTGAAAATATACCATAAATAAATTCCAGAAGCTTACTTTCGCTTTACGTTTTGTTTAAGTTTTTAAAGCTACTTTTAAAAATTACAGTAATGTATTTTACTGTGCCTATAGCAAAAGATATACGTGTCTGTAGCAAAATTCGTATAAAATTTGAGCACTATTCTAAATAATATAAGAAATGTATCTAATTTTTTGTGTACATGAGAAATTACTTTTATAAAAACGGTTTGTTTATTTTAGAAAAAAATACCGTGGCTACTTCTAAATTCTGTTCTTGAGTTATCAACAGATTGCTTCTTTATACTCGGTAGTCAAATATAAATTTAATATGTTTTGTGTACTAAAGTTATCTTCAAATTTTTTGTGCACGTCTATATTAGAAGATGTCTATATTATTTTTATCCGTATGTGCATAATCATACCCACATCAAATATACCTTTGCATATTTATAGTTTTACGTAATTGTATTCTAAGTACTACTGCATTAATAAAAAATGTATAAGATGGCATATTAAATTATTAGTTACAGTTTCAACAAGCTTCAATTGTAGCTCAGCTTTGATATGAAGTTTATAGTGTGTATTAATTTTTTGAATCTCAAATCCATTCATAAGCGCGTCCTCTTTTTCATGTAATAATGAGTCAGATCCACACCGTTTAATGAGTGACGTTTATGATTATAATATCTATTGGAGTGTTTTGTTTTCAATTTTTAAATTAATTAAATTTTCACTAACATTTTTCCTATAGGTTTTAAGCAGATAAAATCTGTTTTATTTTCAATTAAACAGTACAGGTTACGTATTGATTATGGTTCTCATCTCGTTAATTAAGTTAATTATTGTTAAAATCCATCGTAAAATTTTTATCGTTCGCTAAAGATAAATGAAATGGTCTTTTTTATTCGATATCGTTAACTAAAAACTCATGATTTTTGACGATAATGTGAAATGAAAGTTGACAGATGATAGTATTGAATTTATTTTTAAACGTGGATGATATTAGCACCTCGATTAGCACATTAGTAAAGAGTCATAGGAGGTGGCAAAAGGTGCACGTTTATCCTTGTATCATCGAGGTAACGTGCTTTTGGTTTTCGCCCACTTTTACTACTTGAACTAGGGGTACAGAGTTTAGAAAGGACAACTTGTACGGCCAGTAGCTGGTTCTTGCACTCGTTATATCTGACGCTCTATGGGCAGTCGCGCTTCTCTGGAAAAATGTAGAAGTACAGGGTAATATCATTCCTCCTACATGTGTACTCGTTACGCAACATTTTTTCAAATCCAATACTACTTTTTATATTGGAGCAAAGCTCTTAATTACCTAATCTAAGTGGCATGCGCAGGTTTATCAAGTTTTTACGATAAAAGTTATAAGAGGAAGTCTGTGAGAAAGGCTGGTTTTATGAGTTTTGGCACTAGCTCCAGTTTCGCCCGTAGTTTATTGGCACTCGATATATACAGGCGGTATATGAGCATTCGGGCGGTCGTAAATTAAAAATCAATTATCGTCACGAAGTTGTCCATCATTGACGATGCTAGGTTGAGTGCCCGATGGACGAATTGGGAAGATTTACAAGTTGCCGCATTGACAGGGGGTTAGCGGGGTCGACAAATAACGTTACAAGGATAGGGATATAAGGTTAGTCCGCGCGGTGCTCGCGCCCCGGTAAACAGAGTGCAGAAGATAATCCCATTTATAGGGCGGGGGTCGCGGCAAAGTTCGCGGAGCCGGAGGGAGGAGTTAGCGTTTGTTGCAGGTGCCCGAGGCTAGGGCAAGTTTTTATGCCCCGTAGGCGAGTGCGCGGCACGAGGGGTGGAGGGAGCGCGGCGGCGTGTTGGTGGAGGGTTAATTACTGGGGACGGTGCTTGCGCGCAGACTCGAACTGTCCGATCGTAAAGCCGGGGCGGGAGGGAGAGCGAGCGAGCCGCGGGCGGATGAAAAATAGCGGAGGAGTGGTTATGAGTGCAGATGGAGTCTAGAGTGGCGGTGTGCGCGCAATAATAGGGGGTCGGGGGCGGGGGGCTCGGATGTCAAGCGAGGGCGGCCCTCGGACCGGGGCGACGCGGCCGCGGCCGCGCACTCCAAATTTCTCCCCTCGCGCTCGAGCGGCCTTTGACGAGGCAATATCCTGGGCTCCGGGCTCTAATTATAAACTGGGGCGGCTTTGAGGGGGGCGGGCCCGGGGCGAGCGGGCCGAAGACGGTCGGCGAGCGGGCCGATCGGATCCGGCCGACGCTAACGAGCCGCCGCGCGCGGCCAGACCCGGCCGTAATGACGAATGGGCCGGCAATTAGCGGGCCCCTCGCGCGAGGGCAGCGCAGGCGCGCGGGCCGGATCGATGGGCGGCTCCTGGGGCGATGGGCCGATTTGCCAAGGGCGCCCGCCGCTCTCCGTTGCGAGAGTCGCGGGCCCGGCCGAAGGGCGGGTCCCTCGCGTGCCGCGCTCGCGTGCGCCCCGACCTCGCGCGCGCCGCTTAGCGCGGGCGTCCGGCCGCGGGGCAGCGGCGCGTGCAGGCATGCAGATGGGCCGATTTCCCGCGATAGGCCCATCCCGCTTTCCACGCTCCCGCTCGAAAGGAAGATGCAGCGGCCGCGGCGGCGCGGCCTTCTGCGCGCCGCGCAGCGCCGGTCCGCGGGGCCCGCGAGCGCGCGCGATTGCGTTAGCCTCCCCTGCGCGGCCCGTATAAAAGCCGCTCCGGCCCGGCTCCCGCCACGAAACGCATCAAACATGAAGGTGAGTACGGACCTCGGACCCGCCGCGCCGCCAAGCCGGACTCTACCTCTCAGTCTCCTTTCAGATCCCGCAGACCTACGGACCCGCGCTCCTCCTGCTCCTCTGCTGCTGCGCCGCCCAAGGTAAGTGAACCGCCCGCGCCGGCCCCGGAGCCCAGGCACTCGCTCATTGCGCCTCTCCCCAGGTGGCCAGGTCCAGTGGAAGTCCCAGGGCGTCGGCACCGGCTGGCCCTCCGTCGCCAGCAGGGGCTGGAGCTCAGGCGCCGCCTCCGGCTGGCCCTTGGCCGCCAGCAGGGGATGGTCCTCCGCTGGCAGCAGCGGATGGCCCTCGGCCGGAGCCGTCGGCTGGCAGTCGGCCGTCGGCAGCGGCTGGCCCTCGGCCGCCACCTCCGGATGGCAGTCGGCGGCTAGCAGGGGATGGCCCTCGGCCGCCAGCAGCGGATGGTCCGTCGGGGCCGGCAGCTCCGGCTGGAAGCAGCAGCAGCCCGCCGCCATCTGGGTCGACAACTCTGCCTCCTCGGGATGGAAGTCTGGCGGCTCCGGGTGGGCCTCCTCGGGCGCCTCCGCCTGGCCCAGCAGCTCCAGCAGCGGCTGGAAGTCCAGTGGCGTCTCCTCCGTCGGCTGGCCCAGCAGCGCCACCAGCGGATGGACCTCCGGCGGTGTAGCTTCCGCGTGGCCCAGCAGCGTCAGCAGCGGCTGGAACACCGGTGTTGGCTCTTCCGCGTGGCCCAGCAGCGCCAGCAGTGGGTGGAAATCCTCCGGCGGCTCCTCTGGTGTGTCTCCAGCTTTCCTCGCCTAACTTTCGCCCCCCAGCGCTAATGCCATCCCGAGGGATCTCGCTCCCTTGCTCGCGTTAACTTGCCTAACTCCTGCCACTCGAGCCTGCCATTTATCATTACCCCGCGCTTTTTAGATAAACGTCCTAGCGCTTCGGCTCCGTTTCTTCTGCTCTTCCGGGAACGCTAACGTTCGGAAAATCGCGCTCGATCCCTAATGTCCTGATATCTTACTTTTACGCGAAAAAACTGAAAGCTGAGAATAATACCAGCCGCGATGTCGTTTCTTTCTCAAATTTTTCGTACCGCGCTCCACAACAATATTGGACTTTTGGATTATGCTTTTGTTTCAACCTGAGGCCATATTTTTGGATAATAAAAAATGAAAGAAACCATGTAGTAGTAAACGCTTTCAAAGCACTCAAAAACTAGAGTCATGGACATTTTTTTATGATTTTTTAAGGCAAGTGTAAAAAAAGTCTTCGCCATAAACGAGAATATTTCTATTTCAAAATTCTATATAAATTTAAGAAAGGCCGAGCAACCAAAGTTAAAAAAGACAAGTATCCAGTTACTTTTGTACTATTTGCAATTATAAAGTACTTGTTACGTTTTTGATACATTAAAGATACATTAATTAGGAGATTTGCGAGAGCTAATGATTAGAAACTGAAGCGATATTGGTAAGTATTCAATACTTTTTTACCCGCGAACTATCATAAATTTCTGATTAATATTTTTGATATTTTTCACTTGAACCAATCAGAATAAGGCGAGTTTGGTCTACTTTCATTTTTGTGGGTTCCTTTACGTCATACAAGTAAATCCTGAAAAGTCCAAACAACTTTAAAAATATTCGTAATACGACTTTTTAAAAACTTTAGGGTGTTCTATTGGTTTCCTTTCTCTTTTACTATATCGATGAATAGGTTAAAGTTGGAACCAAATCCGCGTACCATTCTGGATTGGCATAATACGCTAGTAGGACTAAAGATGTCGATGTTACGATTATAGTATTTGGATAAAAGCGGAAAATACAAACAGTTGCTAATTTCACAATGGAAATATATGTGTTTTCGCTCTTATGTGCTTTAGCGAGTTTACTTTGGAAAGATACAGTTTAAAGGCAGTCGGTTTTAGATGGAAAGGCGGCGGGAAAAAAAGTAAAATTTGCATAAATTGTAGAGAACATTTGAGTACGTGGCTTACGACAGGTGCGCGAGCTAACGAAAATAAAAAGGAGGATTTGCCGGTAAAAAAACGTAGCGCTCGGATAAACGTGGGCGGGAGTATAAAATCGGAAGAAAATTAACGAGTAAATGATCGAAGAGCGCAGTTTGGACATGGAAATTTATGTAAATTCATACGCAATGTATACTTTTCATCTGGATCGTAAATACCGTTACGTCAATATGAAAAATACGCGTTTTCGCGCAGACGGGCGGCGGAGCCGCGCGGGAGACTAGGCGCGAGGGCGGGGGTTGGCTCTCATAAAGCGAGGAGGATTTTGAAATTGCGCCGGTAACGAGGAGCGCGATGCAATTTGAACTGGAGCTTGGGCGCGTGGAAAAAGTAAAAGTCGGCTGGCGCAGGCCGCGGAAGAGCGCAGGACGGGCGCGGGAGCGGCTCGCGGGCTCGGGGACGCGGGCAGACGCCTCGGCGCACAAGAGGCCGTAACTCCGATGCTAATTGGTAATTACCCGATTGCAGGCTGGTGGCAGTAAGCGGCGAGGCAGGTGAGGAAACGGCGGCGGGCCCCGTCTCCGGACGGCGCAGCGGCCTCTTGACCGCAGAGTGTCGACAGGAGCGGCGCCAGCGAACGTTTTGTACAAATTGTCCGAGTTTTCAATAAAAAAACAGATACATGTATTTTCCATAGAAAAGGAAGGCGTCAGAGTGATTGGTTGATCCTCCCCGAGCCCCCTCCATCCTTCCCTCGGTCCGAGGAGGCGAGCGCGTCCCTCGCGGGCATTGGCAGCCGATCGGCTAATTGAAAGTCGGCGCGCGGCGGCCTTTGATATCGGCGATACATCGGGGCGCTAATTAGCGGCGCCGCGAGCGCCGGGCGTCCCCGCGCATCGGCTTAACCCGGAAGCGGCCGCGAGCGCGGAAAGAGCCTCGAGAACTCGCGAGCGCTAGCGCCGATGCTAATTGAGCCCTTTGCGCGGGGGCCGGCACTTCAATTACGTTAATTTAAACTCGCGGCGGCGGCGGCGGCGGCGGCGGCGGCGGCGGCTCGGATGCGCCTCTGCCCCCGCGGACGGAGGCTGCGTCCGGGGCGATCGGCGGGCCTGCCTGCCCGGGGGAAGGGACTCGTGCCCGAGGCCCGGGCAGCCGGCGGGGGGCGGGGACGCGTGGGCGCTTTGTTCCGCGGGGCCAGGAGCCGCGGCATTGTGCGCCGGCGGGAAACGTGCTCGAGGGCGGCCGCGCCGGCTGCGGCCCGGTTTTAATTACCGCGCCCGGCCCGATATGACGGCTGCGCGGCGAAAAACTATCTCGGGCGCGCTAATTAGCCCCGGCCCTCGTTAAAGGACGGCGGGCTCCTTAGTTTGGCGGCGGGGCCCTCTCCAAAGTTTGGGCGGGCGCGCGAGCGGCGGCCGGGGGCTTTTCTCCTTTCTTTCTGCCCGCGGCGGGCGGCTATCGATTCGGCACCGGGGCTCGGGCGCGATTTAGCGCGCGCGGCCTCAGCGGGCATTAAGCGCGGCTATTGCCGGCCGGGGCCCCTAATGACGCCCGATCGGGGGATTAGCCAAGGGCGTCCTCTCTCCCGGCGGCGCAACAAAGCCCTGGAATGCGCGCGGGCCTAATTGCGTGAAAAGTATTAATTGTCCGAGGCGGCGGGGGCTTGGCCAACGCAGGTGAGCGGCGGCCTCCCGAGAAGCCATTATGCCCTGCCTCCGGAGCCGCGAGGGCCGCCGCTATAAAAGCGATAAATCACGGCGCGCGCGGAGGAGAGCCGGCGCCTCTCTCCCTCTCTCTCTCTCTGTCTCGCTGCTCCCTTGCGCAACGGCGCCTCGTTAGAGGCTCCCTCGCGAGCGACCGGCCGGCGATCCCGGCTCACCTGCCCGGGGCCGGAGTGACCGGAGCGGAGCCTGGGCCTTTGCCCAAGGAGCGGGCGCACTTGCATATCGATCAGGCCGCGGCGCAGGCGGCGGAGGGGCGCAAGGAGCCGCGGGCCGCCTCGTTAGTTTTTGCCGGCGTCGCCCGGACAATGGGCGGCGCGGCGATGCGGCCCCGGGCGCGCTTTTAACGACGCGGCCCGCGCCCATTAGGCTCGCCGGAAGCCGGCACTCTGCTAAACTCCGGGGCGCGGGCCGGTGAAAGGCCGGCGGGCGAGGGAAGCCGCGGGCCCGCTAAAGGCGCTAAAGGCCCCGGCCTCGGGCAATTAGCCGAATGGCCGGCGGGCAGCCCGCGATCGATAGCAAGTTTTCTCGTGCGCGGCGGCCGCGAAGGGGGAAAAATGAGCCGCGCCGCCGGGGCGCATCCATCTTTGGGCGGTCGCGCGGGCAGATTTGTCGGCGCGGGCCGGGTAGCGCGGGTAGCGCGGGCAGCGCGGGAGGAAAAGCGCGGCCGGGCGTCCAGGCGCCGGAGGCTGGGCTCGCGGGGTTGGTCGGGAGGGCGGGGGCGCCACCTGGGCGGCGGGCGCGTGCGCGCGGCCCCGGCGGCCCGCTCGCCCCGGCGCTCAGTCGCTGCCGGCCCCGAGCCCGAGCCGCAGGCGCAGCCTCCGCACTCTGGCCCGCCCCGCTCCCAGCCCGGGACGCCGCCGCCACCCGCGCCCCTCCGGAGGACCGGCCCGAAGCGCCCCGAGCAGCCGCAGGATGCCGCCGAGCGCCCCGGACCGTCGGCCCGGCCGCGCCGGTGAGTACCAGCTAATCGCCGCCCGGAATCCCGGAGCCACGCGCCGGAATGCCGCCCGCGCGGCCCGCATTCCCCCGCGGAAGAATGCGCGCGCCGCCCCTTTGTACGCGCGGGCGGCCCCCGCCCTCGGCCCGACCCGCTTCCGGGGCCGGCGCCAGCCCCCTGACCCGGATCCGGGCCCGCGCGCGAGGCCCGCGGACCCGCGGGATTATCGAGCGCGACCCCGAGCTAATTGCCGGAGCCGGCGCCGGGGCCGGGGAAGGAAGCCGCCGCCGCCGCCGCCGCCAGGCCCGCGCAACAAGCTACCGCGGGCTCCGGCACCCTCCCCTGCCAGGCCGCGGCGGGACTGCCAGGCCGCGGTCCCAATCGATAGGCCGCGCGTGACGCCGCGGCGATTGATTAGCGGCCGCGGATCGAGCGGCGCCTACGTGCCCTATCGAGCCGCGGGCCGGCCCCCGCCGAGGGGCGCCCGTCCCCCCATTATGCAAACCCGGAGATAAAAAGAAATTGAATGGCCCGAGGCGGCTTGAAAGCGAGACATCTCCTCTGGCAAATGAACGCGAGCACGGAGCCGGCTGCCGCGCGCCGGGGAGTAGATGAATGACGTACCGAGTCAGACTGCCTCGAGGTACGCGGGCATTATTCGCGAGCGCGCCCCCGGAACGCTATCTCGCCCGGCCGCGGCTCCAACTTTTTCCTCCCGGCGCTCCCCTCGGCCCGCCGCCCGCCCGCGGCATTGTAACGCGCCGGCGGCCCGGAGCGCCCGCGGCCTTTTTCAAACTTCCGCCTGGGCTGCTGCTGCAGGGGCTGCGGCCCGGCTCCTCGCGATTGCTCTCGGGCCGCCGGGGGGATCCGAGGGGGCTTTTATCGTTACGGGGCGCGCGGCGCCTCGAGGGCCCGGGCGACTCGGGCCCCTCACCCGACTGCCGCGCGCGATTGATCAGCGCCGCGGGCGCGGCAGCTGCCGCGATTATTAAAGGGGCGCTCGCGCCGGGGGCGTCCGGCCGCTCGATTAATTCGCGCGCGTCATCGGCCGCGCGGCCCCCATTGTCCGGCGGCTGACACACTGCGGGGGCGCGTGCACTTGCCCGATAAAGCCCAGCTGATCAGCCGCGGGCAGCTCATTAGCCGGGCGATCGGCGGCGCGCCCCCGCCCTCGGGATCAAAGCGCACGGGAGGCGCACGGGGGCCGCACGGGAGCCGCGCGCCGAGATTGCACCGGCTGTTGCCGCGGTAACGCCGCCCGCCCCGGCCCGCGGAGAGCCAGTCAAAGCGGCCCCGCGAGCATAAAGCGAGCATCGTCTGCAGCCTCCGCCCCTGGAGATTACTGCTAAATTTTTCGCCGCTCGCGGCCGGGGACAATGACCCGGCGGGCGGGGCGGCCGGGGCGGCCGGGGGCTCGCCGCGGACTCAAGTGCGCGCCGAGGGATTGAAAAGTATAAAGCCCCGGGCCGCGGAGGCTGCGGAGGCTGCGGAGGCCGCGAGTCTCGCAAAGGCCAGGCGGCTCCTGCCTATATGGATCGGGGGCGGCGGAGGGGCCGCGGGGGGGACGGGGCCGCTGGGGGGCGCGCACGCGCCGATCCATTGAGTAGTGGCCGCGGCGCCCGCGCCGCCGGCCCATTCACCCGCTGATTGTACTCATTGTCCGGCGCGGCGGACCGGCCCCCACCCGGCGCTTATCAGCGCCGCTCCGCGCGGCCCGCTGCCCGCCCGCTGCCCGGGCCAATTATCGCCCCGGCACGCGGCCGGCACTTTTCCGCCGCAGGCCCCGCGCACAATCAGCGGCTTTGTACGCGCCCCGCCGGGGGAAAAGTCGGGAGAGCCGGATGGCGCTGACGCGGCCCTCCCCCGCAGCTGTTGCAGGCGGCTGCTGCTGCTGCCTCCTCGCGTTCCCCGGGCTCCTGCTGCTCCTCGCGGCCGGCCTGGGCGGCCCCCCCGCGGCCCACGGCTTCGACGCCCACCTGCGCGGGCCCAGCTTCCTCATCGAGCCCGGCTCGCGGGTCGAGTTCTCCAACTCGAGCGGCGCGTGGCTGGACTGCGCGGCGACGGGCAGCCCCCCGCCCAACATCGACTGGTCGACGGCCGACGGCCTCCCGGCCGGCGACGTCCCCGGGGTGCGGAAGCTCCTCAAGAACGGGACGCTGCTGCTGCTGCCCTTCCCCGCGGCGGCCTACCGGCAGGACGTCCACAGCGCGACCTACAGGTGCGTCGCCAGCAACTCGGTGGGCCGGGTCCTCAGCCGCGACGTCCAGGTCCGAGCAGGTCAGTCGCACTGCGCAAACCCAGCGGCCCCGCTAGCCCCGCTAGCCCCGCTAGCCCCGCTGTCCCGGCCCCTCCGCTATTCATCCGCCCGGGGCACTCACCCGGCCCCACCCCTCCGCCTCCGCCTCCGCCTCCACCTCCGCCTCGCCTCGCCTTCTTCCCGGCTCCTTGGCTGCTGCAAGCTCGCCCCGCTGATTTGTGCCCGCGCTCCCTCGCTGTCGCCGACTCCTTCTTCCCTCCCTTTCAATTAGCCGCCTATTTATTATTCCGAGCCGCCCCTCTCGCTTTGCTGCCCTCTCCGGACCCCACCCCCCGCCCCCCGAGCCCTGGTGCAACGCCGGACTCGTCCCCCAACCCCGAACCCCGTAGAATAGGTCCCTTTTTCACCGTCGCTGAGAAATCCCGCTGACGCGCGCAATTTGTACGCCCTGAGAAATTGCTCGCTCGCGAAAAACCAAGATGATCCCCGTCGCAGTGCATAATTGCCCGTGAAAAATGGCCTGCTTAATCCCCGAGCCGACGCCGAAGAATGTACTGCGCGCGCTAAGCCCCGCGGCCCTCGAAAAAAGCAGGGGGAGCCGTCGGAGAGCCGTCGGAGAGCCGTCGGGGGGCCGTCGGGGCTTGGCCTGCCGGGGATCGGCAGCCCGCGCCACCTGCCGTCTGCCCGCACCCGTCGCTAATCTACTTGCGCGTTCGATTCGAATTAACGGCTCGGGCGCTGACGAGGGAGTTATCCCGCGCCTCACGTGCCTTGCGACGGGAGCCGACGCGTCGCACGGGAGCGCCTCGGGCCATGACCCCGACCAGCTCGCGCCGGCTCGCGCCGGCTCGCGCCAACTCGTGACAACTCGCGACAACTCGCGACAACTCGCGCCTTCCGCGGCATTTCTCAGCGCGGCCTCGAGACGACCTCGAGAGAAAGCAACTGATTGTCGCGCCCACGCGCTTCCCCAGTCGTCGCCCAGGCCTACAAGGTGGAGGTGGAGGTGATCGGCGGGGCCTCCCGGGGCTGCACGGCCGTCCTGCGCTGCGTCATCCCCAGCTTCGTCCGGGACCTGGTGCGCGTCGTCTCCTGGCTGCAGGAGCCCGCCTTCTACATCTACCCCTCGCTGCAAGGAGGTAAGTGGCCGGGGCGAGGGCGCGCGCGGCCCTCGAGGGAGCCAGGCGCGAGGCAATAACCGAGAGCGAAAGAGGCTCGTTAGTCCGATTGGCCTCGGCGCGCAGGGCTCGATCGATCGGTCGCGCGGCCTCCCTCCCTCCGGGGCCAGGATCCGCGGCGCCGGGGGGACGGGGGCTCTTAAAGGGGATCCAGGGCGAAGAGTGACCGCGTCGTGCACGCCTCGCAGACGGCAAGTTCCACCTGCTGCCGACGGGCGAGCTCCTGGTGCACGGGCTCGAGTTCAGCGACCAGGTGCCGGGCTACCGGTGCCGCACCCTCCACCGGCTGACGCGCCAGGTGGTCGTGAGCTCGGTGGCCAACGTCCGGATCGCCGACCACCGGGGCGTCATGACGCCCGTGATCCTCGACCACTCGGAGAACGTCCACGTCGCCCAGGACGAGTCGACGTCCCTCGTGTGCGTGGCGCGCGCCTGCCCCTCCCCCGAGTACCGGTGGTACGCGCAGACGGGCGCGGAGCCCATGCTCGTCCTCCCGGGGCCGCGCACCCGGCTCCTCGGGCCCGTCCTCGCCATCGAGGCCGTGACCCTCGAGGACAGCGGCGTCTACCGGTGCTCCGCGGCGAACAGCGGCGGCGAGGCCAGCGCGGAGCTGCGGCTCGTCGTCACGGCCCCGCTCCACGTCGAGGTGAGCCCGGCCCTCCTGAGCGTCCACCTGGGCGGCAGCGCCGAGTTCCGCTGCGAGATCGCCTCGCACCCCCAGTCGGGGGCGCACTTTGTCACCTGGTACAAGGACGGGCGCCAGCTCCCGGGGACGGGCCGCCAGTCGGACCTCCTGCGCATCAGCAGCATCGGCCGCGAGGACCGCGGCATGTACCAGTGCATCGTGCGCCGCTCCGAGGGCGACACGGCCCAGGCCTCGGCGGAGCTCCAGCTCGGGGGTAAGTGGCGAGCCGCCGCGGGCGCACCGCCGCCCGCCCAGCCCCCTAATGCCCCGGCCGTTGGCTTGCAGACGCTCCGCCGGTCCTCCTCTACTCGTTCATCGAGCAGACGCTGCAGCCGGGGCCGGCCGTCTCCCTCAAGTGCTCCGCCGCGGGCAACCCCACGCCCCAGGTGTCCTGGGCCCTCGACGGCTTCCCGCTGCCCACCAACGGAAGGTACTCCACGGGCCCGAGGACCCGCCGCGGGCCTTGTAACGCACTGTCGAATCCGCCCGGGCAGGCCCTCCTTCGACTTTACGGGCCGCGAGCTTACCCGCGGCAAATTGGAAAATCCAGCCTCGCGGGAGGAATTAAATTCAATATTAACGAACGGGCGCTGGAGCCGGGCGGGGGAGGGTCGCGCCGAGTGGGCCGCCCTCGGGGAGAGGATAATACCGCGTAGGAAGACCTACGCACTCGGGAAAATTGAATTTTTTCCCCGGGCCGGCCCTTTAGGAGGGCGGTAAAAAACGCGGGGCCGGCGGTCCGCGGCGGGCAAGTCGGATAAAAGGACTCGGCGGCCGTAATATCGCGCATTTGGAAAAGGCTCGGGCAATTTTGAAAGGCGGCCGCCGGGAGAAGTGGCCAAGGACGCGGCGCGAGCGCGAATTGCCCCGCGGCGCTTGGGCAACGGCGCAAAGAATACGAGTGGAACAATTGGATTCGCGCCAAAGAGAATTAAACCCGAGACGAATTACGCGCTCCTCTGTTCAAGGTTCGTGATAGGACAGTACGTGACGGTGCACGGTGACGTAATATCCCACGTGAATATTACCCACGTCGTCGTTGAAGACGGCGGAGAATACTCCTGCACGGCCGAGAACCGAGCCGGCAAAGTAACCCACGCAGCGAGATTGAACATCTACGGTAAGGAGATTTATAAATATTACCTCGGATAACAAATTTGCACGGGTCGGCTGTGTACGGCTCGGTGCGCGTACACCGCCTCCCCCGTGCAGATACTCTTGCTAAAAGTTCTGAAACGCGATATCGCGTTTAAATCTGTTTATGTACCCATGATACACCCTGCATGTAGATAGAAAGGAGGATTCCCGTTTGGCCGCCCACCCGCTCGCTACCTGCCGTAATACGTCTTCCCTGGCCGTAAACACGTTCTGCGTTCATTTGACAAAAACCTAGGGGGCACAGAGTGCAAAAGCCGTTTTAGCGGTATACATTTTGTATAAACTCCGAGGGGCGGAGAAGCGCGGGCGCAGTAGGCGAGCGTCGGGCCGGGAGTCGCGTCCGCTGAAATTTCAAAGGCCCGCGCGGGAAGTAGGTTTCGCGTGACGTTACGGGCCGCTGTGATAAATAGTAATTGTTATCGAAGGGCGGGTCTAAAAGCCCGGGTGTAAAAGCCGGGCGGGTGGCGGGCGGCAAAGGGGTCCGGCGGGATCGATCGGCGCTGACGCGGGCCGGGTTGGCTTGCGCAGGTCTCCCGTACATCCGGCTGATCCCGAAGGTGACGGCCGTCGCCGGAGAGACGCTGCGGCTCAAGTGCCCCGTCGCCGGGTACCCCATCGAGGAGATCCGGTGGGAGCGCGCGGGCCGCGAGCTCCCGGACGACCTGCGGCAGAAGGTGACGCCCGAGGGCGCCCTCATCGTCTCGAGCGTCCAGAAGCAGGTGGACAGCGGCGTCTACACCTGCTGGGCCAAGAACAAGCAGGGGCACAGCGCGCGGCGCAGCGGCGACGTGAGCGTCATCGGTGAGTCGAGGCCCCGCCTAACCCCCGGCTTCTTTCTCTCTCTCCCCCCGCGGTCTAGGAGCAGCTCCAGGAGTCGGCGAGCCGCGCGCGCCCGGGGCCGCGCTCACCGCAATTCTTCTCTTTTCTCCCGTTGCAGTTCCTCCCAAAATTAGCCCCTTCAATGCGGACCAGGACCTGCACCTGGGCGAGCGCACGACCCTCACGTGCTCGGTCACCCGGGGCGACCTGCCCCTTACCATCTCCTGGCTCAAGGACGGCCGGACGATGGGCCCCTCGGAGCGCGTCACCGTCACCAGCGTCGACCAGTTCAACAGCATTCTCATGATCGAGAGCTTGTCGCCCGATCACAACGGCAATTACTCGTGCGTCGCTCGTAACCTCGCCGCTGAGGTATCCCACACGCAGCGGCTCGTGGTTCATGGTAATCCTCCTCTAGGCCCCGACGCGCCTGACGGCCTGACCGCCCCCCAATACTCTCTCTCTCTCTCTCTCTCTCTCTCTTGCTCTCTCTTTTCTTACTCTCTTCTGTCTGTCTGTCTGTCTGTCTGTCTCGGTTTATTGAGTGATATGCCGCGCGTGAACGACTACAGGGCGAGTGCGTTCTGTATCTGCATCTTGGCTTCGGACGCGAATTAGAGAAACACTGCATGCTCTGCATTGCGTGGAGAAGTTGCCGGAATAGCTGGTATAGTCCCGGAGGAAACTGCGCGGCTGATGAAACCGGGAGGAGCTGCTGTCCGGGATCCGCCAGAAGGTGAGTCTTTCGAGAGCGGCCCGTGCGCCCGCCGCCGCCGCCCGCCACCCGCTCTGCGATTACCTTATGTACCTGGTTCTCTGCGCGTGTGTCGTACCCGGCGGCTCTCTCTCTCTTTCTCTCTCTCTCTCTCTCTCTCTCTCTCTCTTTATCTTATACTACATATATATATACACGCATATATATATATACATAGGGGTTCTATGCCCACTTGCGCCTGTGAGCGCGCCTCTTTCTGCATTGTACGATATTAAATATATTCAACGGGGGGCGGCACGAGTCCGTTCTAGGCTGGGCCAAAACTCTCTCCTCTTCATTGCTACGTTATATTATGTATTATATACTTCTGCCTACTGTACATATTCTATATATAAATACATATACATATTATATATTATATATTATTCTCTGTTCTGTCTCGCTCTCTTTGTATATCCATATATATAAGTATATACGTAACTGTACAGAATTATACTATGCTAGTCGACTGCTGTCTCTCATATATATACATATTCTATTTAATATATATATATATATACATATATACATACATGTATACATCTATACACACATGCCACTGGCGGATTATCAAGTGCGCGCGACAAATAAATACCATGTACATATACATATGTATACATATATATATACTATATATCTAGACATTAAATATTTATTATTACCATGCATAATGTACATATATTATATTGGGGAGGCGGGGCCCGGGAGCTGGGGGGCGTTGGCGGGCACTTGCGCACCCGGGCCCGGCCTCCCGCGCAGTCTAGTACTCGTCCGAGTCTCTTGCGTTTTTGGTGCCATCTTTTTTCTCGCTCTCACGTATGGTTCTCTCTTCTCTCTTGACCTTTTTCCAGTACCCCCTATAATTGAGCCATTTATCTTCCAAGAGGGACTTTCCGAGGGGATGCGGACGAGGACGGTGTGCGGGGTCGCGGCGGGCGATCCACCCCTCTCGATATCCTGGCTCAAAGACGGCCAAAGTCCCTTTCCCCTGCCCTCGAAGCTCGCCTCCGTGGTGAACGTCTCCCAGCTAGATCCCTACTCGAGCCTCCTTAGCATTTCCAACCTAGCCGCCGAGCACTCCGGCGACTACACCTGCGTCGCCGCGAACCCCGCCGCCGAGGTCAGGTACACGGCCAAGCTACAGGTAAAAGGTAACTAGCTCACCAACCCTGGCTCTCCTTACTCCCTGCTCTTTCTATCTCTCACTGTCTCTCTCTCTCTCTCACTCTCTCACTCTCTCTCTCTCTCCACGGGGTCGCGCTCTCTCTCAATTGGCTCGAGTGCCGATTAGTGCCCTCCTGGAGCCATGGCGCTCGGCTGCTTCCGAGAGGCCGCGACGCCCGGACATCTTTTCATTCAGGCCCACGTCGCCTTTCGACGGTCCGCACTCTAACACCATGGATAGAAATGAATATTACGTCACATTTCCCCCCCACGAGACCTACCCGCCGGTTGCGCGACATTTTTTCTAATTTTTTCACTCGTACATTTGGTTCCCGTACTCACAGCTCCAGAGTCTCTGATTTCTCCGTTTAGTACTTCAGTCGCTTTAAAAAACCGAGCGTGAACGGACGTCCACTATGTGTAACCAGTAGTGGACGCTCCTCATCAAACGTACTTCGCGGAATCATATTTTCTATGTAATATTAATGCACCCACTCTCTATCCAGATCCCGACCAATCAAACGATCGATCCTAAATCCAGAAGTGTTTTGTACCCCAGAAAGTATTTATCCACAACACACAGTGTGTATTACACGTTTACGTTGCTTTGGCTCTCTGGGAATGCGTCGATATCTCGTGGACCCCAAAGGTTTGCTTGAATTGACCAAAAAAACAAAGGTAACAGAGTTGCACCTTCCTTTAACTTGCTTTACCTGCCACTAAATCACTTCGACCTGCATGACGTCTACAGCCCTGTACCCAATGCATATCCCGTCTTTATTTCTCGTACCAAATTGTTTCAATCCCCCGTCCTATAGTACTTCCCAAAAGGTCCCAGAGCGGCTTTTTTCGTCTATCTAGTACCAATCGATATAGTTCGCTCAGTTCGATGAGTAGTTCAGGAGCAAGCATGCTTTTTCGATTTTCATCTTACATCAAATGGCCTCTCACGACAATGTCGTCTCTCGTTCATTCACCGACCCTTGGCTGACGCTGGCTCTGCTGGACACGCTGGAAAGCCGAAACCTTTTTTCTCCGTTTCGCATGCTTATACATACTAAACTTTGTTCTACCTTACGTAAAGGAACTTTTACTTACGTTTTCCTGTTTTTTCTTAAAACTTCTTCTCTATTGATTGAACACTTTTGCAAAAAATTTCAATCTAGATTATGCCTGCCTTTCGTACATTATTCTACATTACTATGTTTATTCATGTTTACTACGTATATTTATAAAAACCATACATTATTACTTTTATATCTATTTATGTGTTTTTCACAATTGAATGCTTTTATATCAATCTAAATGTCTCTTTTTGTAGTATATTTCTTTTCTAAGTGGTACGTCCGACGAGAACGCCGTCTGAATATAAATTGCATAAAAGTGCGTCGATCGTTAGTACCATCTCATGCATCACATTTTTTTCACTTACGAATAAGTATTATTACAGTAGTTCTTTTCAACTAAGTATTCTTATGTATATATCTAGTTTTACACAATTTTGTAGATAAACAAATAAAAAAACATGTTAAACAAAATGTTCAGATCACTATAGTTAAAATAGCCAATACCGACAATCCTTCAAATCCTGTAAATCGTTTTCACAAAACCCGTAAAATATAGCACCCCAAGCTTTTATTTTCTTTTAACCAAACATGTGTATCTATGTGCATCTCTCTATCAAGCACTCCATGTATTTACTATGTAAATATACACATGTTGCGAGTATATATTTAATTTATTCTTTTCATTCTTCTATATATTTTTCTACGTTTTTATCTTTCTTTCTCCTGGCTTCCTCTGCTTTTTTCTCTATAGCCATGCAAACCGTATACATTGCAAATTTTTTATTCACCAGTACTTCGCTTATGCAGCGTTTTTATTCACAACTGTAAAATTAGAACCTCTCAATCTGTACTTCCCGGAATCCAGACGTTATATATTTTACGCAAGGCGCTTATAACGCTAAATAACTCTGTATTTATTTTATCCACACTCCGGTATAAAAATTATTCGTATTTAAATTTTTTTTAATAATATGCAATTACCCTTTGATAAACGAGATATATTTATAGTTTTATTTTAAAAATTCATCATAATTATCTCACTTTTGAAATTCAACACTACAGGTTAGTGACTCGCGAGGTAGCTAGCAAAAGTTTAGTTACTGACGCCTTCACATCGCTTTAATTATACATAATGTTAAAACTTTCTTATTTAACTGCGTAATTATCTCATAATAATTCACATAGGTTGACGTCTCATATTATTCGATTAATTAAAAGGGATTGTATCGAATTCCTTGTTTTAATTCTATCAAATCAATGCCAAATATATAATGTAAATCGTAATGTACTGCATTCAGGAATCACTTAAAACTGTTAAATTTTTACATTCGAATTACAATTAATCGTTTGGAATAATGTAATAGCATAAAGCTATTGAAGAGTATTAAATCGCTCGTAAAATCAGTAATTCATAACTTTTAATACATCACATTTTGATAATTTCGCAACCTTATATCTATCTGAGTTTAAAACGATTCATAAGAGATGTCGACCTCTATAACTACTATATGCACTACTATTAGTTAATATTTGCATATCATATTGCCAAGCCTATACTAGAAGAAATTACAATCGAACGTTAAAATACTTACACGGTTGACATTGTACATTCATAATATCTAATAACGCCAGATGCAGCATGATGAAAAAGCGTAGTAAAGGATAAAAACGTAATAAAGGATAAAAACATTAATTTGTTATGTGAAAAAGAATTACACAAAGTTTTTATCAAGATTAATAACCATTTGTAAATATATATAATACATACACCTTAGTAGGAAGCATTTATGATCATGAGAAAATTCTTAGAATACGTGACATACTTAACTCTTGCGAATATCTTAATATCATCACCGTTGGTATATATATTTTCATAATAGACTGGAGATAAGTATAGTTTAGAGATTCTTCATACATTTTGAAATAAGAACTTAATACGATATCATTTTTTATTGGTCGACATCTTTCACATAAAACTCTCTCGCAATTTCTTTAACGATAAGTAATACGTAAATGTCTGCTTTAATAGCATCTCCGCTTCTAAATAACTACATAATTTGCCATTGCTTTCTTTACTTAAATCTCACAAGTAACAGGAAGTCGTAATGGAAAAGTTTATTTCTCAGTTCTAACTTAAGTAATTGTCTAATTGTATTTTAACAATGCTGAATAGATATTATCACTCAGATTTGTTGTAAGGCTTCTGCAATCTTCCACTCCTACACGTATGTATATTAAATCGAGGCGTGATTCGAAGCTTTTAAACCCTGCACAGCCCTTGAACGGCCCGATTGCACGAAGCATTTCCAGCAATGGCATTGCAGGCATAGCATTGGTTCCTTCTCCCCCTACTCAGTCTCAACTCTCACTCCTTGCCGTACACACAAACAGATGCGCGCGCTCTACAGTTGATCGAAGCGGATTGCGGACCTGTTGGTATTCGCAGATCAGAATCTTAGGTTATTGACTCTAATTACGTATACAGACTTGGTATATATACATAAACGGTATCTATTGAATATGAATAGTTTCTTTTTTATTACATGAGGCATACACAATATTCTGCATTCGTGCAAGTACTAAAAGTTAAAGCATAAAATTATGAAAGCAAGAATAAATTAAGACTTTACATAAAAGCGAGCATAGCCGATAATTTAAAAGTGTTGACTTAATTGGGAGCAGTAAAGCTTTCTCTGCATAAATTATCTGAAAACAATTTTAAAAGAATAACGATATATCTTTCTGCTTAAGTGCGTGCCTGGAATTGAAAATATAAAAATATAATTTATACTTTTAGTACTTATTATTATTATAGCCTGCAAAAGTGCCTTGCGTAAAACGTATTCTGAAATATTCCACACTTCAAAGACCTTCAACCGATCTATACCTTGACTTCTCTTTTTAATTTCATCGCTCACAAATACAGATGCGTTAAATACATTGACTTTATTCGTTCGTTAAATAATACTTTTTTATCAATTATTTTAATTTTTTACCAATACAATTGTACATGTATATAATATTAAACGCATACCATAATAAAAAAAATTATTTTTATCATAATTTTCGAAATTTACTCCAATTTTGTCATTATTAACGTTTAATTATACAAATTAAATATAATCGATTAACAAGACTCAATCGTCCTTTAAACTTCTTGCGCATAAATTTAATGTACATCTTTTTCATAAAAAGACTACAAGAGTTTCACGTTGATTTTTTTTGTTTTGTCTACAAATGTCTTTACATCTAAATGTATTTGAACGTTAATTAGCAAAACCTAAATGACAAATAAATTGTAAAATAAATTATAAATAGAAAATGAACGATCTCTTAGGAGCATTACCTTCACTCTTTCTCTCCTAGTTTCTCTCTTACTCTATCTCTTGTCTCTCGTCTTCTTTCTCTTTTAATTCTCTGTTTGTACAAAAGTAAATCAGTTTGACAACGTTTGATATAGAGTTGTATTTAAAAAGTAATTGCCTGGTATAAGTCGGGAGTAGAAAAAAGTGGAGGTTAATAAGGGAGAAATAAAAAAAATTATAAATAAAGAGCACTAAAGGGAAAAAGAAGAGAGAAAAGAATGAATGGAGCTTGTACATATAAAATGAATTGAGGAGTGGGTCGGTAAACAGCCAAGTAAACGTAAGGGTAATTTCAGTACCCCCGCGATGGATCATCGAGCCGAGCGACACGAGCGTCGAACGCAACCGACACGTGGCACTGCACTGTCAAGCGCAGGGTGTGCCCGCACCCAACATTGTCTGGAAAAAAGCAGCCGGTAAAGTATACCAACTCGCGCGGTCTCGTATTAATAGGCTTTCAAGATCTCGCTCTTTGGATGCATCTCGACCATTGCCTTTGTATGTTGGGGGGCTAGGCGACAAATCGAGCGAGTACGAGGAGCTGCGCGAGCGGCCGTATACAAAGATCCTGGGCAACGGAACCCTGCTGCTGCAGCATGTGAAAGAAGACCGGGAGGGCTTCTACTTGTGCCAAGCAAGTAACGGCATCGGCTCCGGTATCGGGAAAGTCGTCGAGCTCAAAGTGAACTGTAAGCAAGCTCGAGTGTGCGCATCTTCTCCGCGTCTATTCTCGGCGTGAAGGTTTTGTAACTAAGGCTGCCTTTCCCACAGCCTCGCCCTTCTTTGCTGCGCCCTCGCGCCTCGTCACGGTGAAAAAGTCCGACACGGCGACGCTTCACTGCGAGGTTCACGGGGACAAGCCGGTGAGCGTCGGCTGGTTCAAGGGCGGCAAGGACGAGATGAACCCCTCCACGAACTACCGGTAAGTTACTCTATGAGTGATCCTTGTGTAGCAGCAGGACAGGACTGACCATTCGATACTTAGGGTGACAGTGAAGCAAGAGTCGACGCCCGATGGAGTGGTTGCCCAGCTGCAGATATCCTCGGCGGAGGCCTCCGACAGCGGGGCCTACTTCTGCCAAGCGAGCAACCTCTACGGCCGGGACCAGCAGCTGGTGCAGCTCCTAGTACAAGGTGAGTAGCCTAATCAGCCCCTCGGTAATCTCCAGCCGCAAGCTTTGGGCGTAAGCTCTGCATACGCTCGGTTGACTACAGAGCCGCCGATGGCACCGAGCAACGTGGAGACGGCGATGATCGCCAGCCGCAGCATCAACGTCAAGTGGCAGCACAAAGCCCAGGACACGAGCGAGGTGAGCAAGTACATCCTCCAGTACAAGGAAGGCGAAGGCATGTGGCTGCAGCAGGAGCTGAGCGGCCCGCCCCTGCCCTACGCGGCCCTTATCGACAAACTGAAGCCCGCGACTCGCTACACGATCCGCGTTATCGCCGAAGGCCCCGCCGGCCGCTCGGCTCCCTCGAGTGAGCTCGTGGTGCGCACGGAACCCCAGCGACCGGCGGGCGCACCCCTCAACGTCGCCGCCCGCGCCGTCTCCTCCAGCGAGATCCTCGTCAGCTGGCTGCCGCCCTCGCCAGAGCTGCGCCACGGGGACGTCGAGGGTTTCAACGTGGGCTACCGCGAGACCAGCTCCGGGAATCCCTCCTTCAACTTCACCTCGGTCCCGGGCGACGGAGAGGAGGGCGGGGCCGAGCTCAGGCTCACGGGCCTCAGGCCCTATACGCGCTACAGTCTCATCGTCCAGGCGTACAACCAGGTTGGCTCGGGGCCCCACTCGGAAATCTTGAACACGCAGACTCTCGAGGACGGTGAGTGCCCGCGGCGAGCCCTCACTGAACCACCTCTAATTGCCGCATTTCCTCCGCAGTCCCGGGGATGCCACCGGATGATCTGCGCTGCACCGCCCTCACGTCCAAATCGCTGCAAGTATCCTGGCAGCCGCCGCCCAGTGGCTACACGAATGGCATCATACAGGGTTACAAGCTCCTCTATGAGCCCATCCTCGGCGAAGCCTGGCCCAACGTCGACGAAATGGAGGTGAGTATCGTTCCCCCATTCGATCCTCTTCCTGCCCTACATGCGTTCCTGCCCTAATTTACTATTTTGCAGGTGCGTAAAACGAGTACTCTCACAACAGTTCTCACGGGTCTGCGTAAGTACACGAATTACAGCATCCAAGTGGTAGCCTCCACGAGGGTGGGTGATGGAGTACCCACTAGAATTACCTATTGTCATACAGAAGAAGATGGTACGAAAGTTTCCCTTTCGACTTTTTTATTTAATTTTGACTTTTCGTACGAGTGCAATCCATACTTTTCTTTGGACAGTGCCCGGAAGCCCGGCGGACATAAAAGTTGTCGTGAGTTCCCCGCAAGCGCTGTTCATCTCATGGCTGCCGCCAATAGAACCCAACGGCGCTATAACCAAGTACAACTTGTACACTAGGTAAGACTTTCTAAGACGGATTTCGATCGAGTAGGCGATTGCTAAAACGTGACCGATTGTGATTTCAGGGTGGTGGACGGACGCGAGGAGCTGAACCACGGAAAGCGGACGCTGCTGGCGGCGGATACTTATTTCGAGGCAACGGGCCTGCAGCAGCACGTGGAGTACCAGTTTTGGGTGACGGCTAGCACGCGCGTGGGTGAGGGGCAGGCCTCTAGCGTCGCGGCCCAGGTGCCAACCAATCGCGTGCTCGCGCGCATCACTTCCTTCGGTGGACAGATCGTACGGCCGTGGCGTGGTTCAGTCACGCTCGCTTGCAACGCCGTCGGCGATCCCACGAGCCGCGAGTGGTACAAGTCGAACCTGGAGCAGGTGCGCACCGACTCGAGCCGAAACATCCAGGTGCTGCAGACGGGCGAGGTAGTCTTCTCGAGCCTGCAACCCCAGGACGCGGGCAACTACACCTGCCAGGTGGAGAATTCCCTGGGCAGCGACAGACTCCAGTACTCCCTGGTGGTCCAGGTGCCGCCTAGTGCACCCGTCCTCTTCGTCTCGAGCTCGACCTCCAGCAGCATTCTTCTGCACTGGATGCCGGGCTACAACGGGGGCGCAGCCATCAGCAAGTACACCTTGCACTACCGCACGACCCACGGAACCCTTGAGGAGATGCAGCTCTCACGGCGGTCGACCAGCCACGAGCTCAAGGTAGGTCCAGCGATGGTAGGTGTCCTAGGGTCGGTGATACGGGTGTGCGTGCTTGACCTTGCAGGGCTTGCTGTGCGGCAACTCGTACCAGCTGTACCTGAGCGCGCACAACAAGATCGGCAGCAGCCCGGCCTCGCCCATCCTCTCGGTGCGGACGCAGGGCCAGCCCCCGGGGATCCCGCCCGCGGCGGCCTTCCTCTCGCCGAACTCGAGCTCGCTGGTGCTGCGGCTGACCGCCTGGCCGGACAACGGCTGCCCCATCGTCTACTTCGTCGTGCAGTACCGGCCGATCAACGAGTTCCACTGGACCCTCGTCTCGAACAGCGTGAAGATGCAGCGGCGCTTTGTGATCACCAACCTGGCCTCGAGCTCGGTCTACCAGCTGAAGGTCGAGGCGTACAACGTCGCGGGCAACAACCAGGCCGAGTTCACCTTCGTGACCCTGACGAAGGAAGGCGGTAAGTAGGGGGCCGAGGCGGTCGGGGGGTGCGCGTGGGGAGGGCTTAACGCCTCTGCTCTGCCCAGAAGCGCCTCCAGCGGAGCTGTCCGAGCGCGGCATGGGCGGCGCGGTGGCCTTCTACGCGGACCTCAAGATCATGCTGCCGCTCCTGGTGGCGGTGGGCGCCCTCGTCCTGGCCGCGGCGACCATCACGGCGCGCTGGCGAAACAGTGAGTGCATGCTCGCGGGGGCTGGTCCCGGCCTGGCGCGCCCTCACCCGGGCTCACTGCAGACTACCGTTGTTGCAGGGTTCGCGACCGAGCGGCTGCCCCGGCCGATGAAGGAGTCCCAGGAGAACCAGCAGAATGCCGAGACCCAGCGCGAGCGGTACTATGCGACGATCCACAAGGTTGCCCTGCAGGCCAATGCTGGGGGCCCGGACAAGATTCCAGGTGACACGATCTCTTCCCTCGCGCCTCATTCCGCATCGCACCGCGATGACATTATCTATTTATATGGGTGTACATGCATGCGCATTTGGTTTTGCGCGCGCGTGTGCATGAACTAATGCGATTAGGGGGGGTCGGCGAGCGACTCCCCGCGCGGGACGCGTGTGGTGCTTCCCGAGGCCCATTTGAAAGGTAGGCAATGCCTCTGATGGCTTACAGAGACGGCGGAGGATATCTCTCCGTACGCTACGTTCCAGCTGTCGGAGGGCGCCGGGGCCGGCCTGGGCGGCTTGGCTGGCCTGGGAAGCCTGGCCGGCGCGGAGGTCACCGCGGGGGGCCTCCACACGAACAACACCCTCCTGCACAGCTTCATGTACCACGAGCACGCGATGACCGAGGGCTGTGCGAGTCCGCCGCCGGCCACGACCGTGAGTCTGCTAGCCCCGATAGCCCCCTCCCCGCCGCCTGTCGGCCCCGGGCTCAAGCCTTTATCCTCCCTGTCTCAGACGCTGAAGAGCGTGACGTCCCGTCGACGTCAGCAGCGCAAGCATCACCAGGGCGACGTCGAGAGCGACGAGAGCGAGTCTGACGCGGACCAACTGACGAGCTCGCGGACCGAGTCCTCCAACCAGATGGACGCCGGCAAGCTCAAGCACAGTAAGCGCACCCCGTGCCCCTTTAGGCGCGAGCCGCCTCCCCCTCGAGGCGCACGCCGCCCGGGATATAAAGGCCCCGCCCGACTTCCCCTTTCTGTTGCAGTTCGAGCGGTCTCGGATTTCATGTACCACGGTACGTCGAGCACGTCATCGGACATCTCACCCATGTCCGAGCAAAAATCGCTGCCGCGAAGAGGTCGATCGAGGTAACTTTTCTTTTATTCTCCAACTTTCCCCGCCCGCGAGTCCTTGTTTAACGAGTATAACGACATCGCGGATTTCCCCAGCCCCGAAAGATTTCCATTTATCTATTCCAAGTCGTATAAACTTTGTACCAGAGTACAGCTCTATCGCGCACTCTCTTAACTTGAATCAGCGAAACTTTGATGCACCCTGTCTAATTTATTGGTTTGTCGGTCAATTTTCAACAGATCGCCCCGTGCTATTCAGTAGCTCCAACGCGCTCTATATACGCACGCGAATAAACCAAGCTTTGCTTGGGCGCAACAAACTTATTCCATTGAACTAGAGCCGCAATAAACTACAAGTTTTAAAGGCGCGTTCAAAAAACTATTTGCATAAACAAGGGGTGAAATTCTGTTTTGGACAGGCGGCACTGTACATACAATGGCGACATTCCTCTTTTTACAATGGAAGGTGTTGAGCGTAGAAAGTGAGCGGGAGGAAGGGAAATGTTCGGAGCGAGCGAAAAATTCGGACTGTTGAAAGTTGGACGATAAAGATCGATGGGCGCTCGGGAGGGCGGTGGCCGATGTCTTAGACAGGGGCACTCGTTGAGTTTATTCGCTGGTTGAAGGGCGGAGAGGCCGCGTCGGTGGAGGGCGCCGGGGGTTCGGGCCGCGAGAGGGATCGCAAGGGCCATGGACTAATTGCGCCTGTGCGCGGCTCCGCGACAGATGGCACGTGCCGAGCAGGAGCTCCCTGCGGACGATACTGCCGCCCGTCTCCGTGGCGGAGACGGCCTTCGGCGGGAGCCAGCCGACGGGGGAGGGCCAGGCGCAGCGCCCGGGCCAGCAGGAGATGGCCGAGGTCGAGTGCGACATCGACTCCCTGAAGAAGCTCAAGCTCGGGCTGCGCAGCTCCCTGTGGTCGCGGCCGGGCGCCCAGCCGAGCAACCCCTCCTCCGACTACTCGATCGCCGTCTAGCTCCGTCCCCGGCGCCCGGCGCCGCCCCCCTCCGAGCCCCCGCCGAGGAAGCCGCCCTGAAGTGAGTCCTCCGGCGGGCGAGGCCGCGAGCGGACGCCGCGCCACCTGCGCCGGGTCCCCGTCACACTGCACCTCCCGCCGACCGACTGAGCGCCGCGCGCGCCCAGGCCGCCTGTACATAAGCCCACCTCTTCCCGGGGCGCGCTCCCGAGCCCCCCGGCCCCCTTAATCGATATTCAATAATCTACTGTCCCCCCCCCCCCCCCCCCGCCTCCCCGCCTCCCCGCCTCCCCGCCTCCCACCGGCCCCTTTATCAGTAGGAGCAAAGGACCATCTTACCGCGGACCTAACAGAGAGCCAAAGACTACGTCGCGCACACACGCACAGGCCGACTCTCCCTCGCCGTAGACGCGCGCCCCACCCCGGCTCGAGCAGGGGTCTTCAAAGCGAGGCCAGCCTCCGACAATATAGAGCGCCCATCATTCGATTGAACAAGTACGAACCCGCTAACCACGTTCCGCGCACATAGCCCACTTATCTACTCATCCGTATGTAGCGACACGATACACTCGGAACCACTTCGACCATGGGACGAATCTACCTTTGCGTTATACATATACATACACAAAATATGTGCACATAAGTATATATACGGGGTACATTACGAGGAGTTTGGTGTAAATATTCATTCGAGAAGCCCAGTTGAGATCGGTCAATATTGACTTTAATTGTGTGTTACGTAACGAACAGATTATTGCAAACTCTATACGTATACATATTTATACACGTATAATATACATATTATAAATATGTCGTCATTACGATTTATGGTAGCCAATCATTGTCGCGGTCAGGAATGTGTCGTACCTGATGACCATCTTATACAAATGTTTGTACATTCTGTATTCTTTTATATGCTATGAATATTATATATACGTATACATATAGATATAATATAGTTACCTTCCCTACCCCTCCGGAATCCCCACTCGTAATCCCGTTTAAACGTTTACTAAGCGGTTTAAACTCCCGTGTTGTATGGGCATTCGGCATGCGCGCATCCGGCAGTATTATGATTGAACCAACCGCCAAGCGCATAGCCATTGGACAAATAAAGTCTATAATGATAAAACGAATTATAATTCGCCATCGCGATTAGATGACGAAATCGATGTAGCGGTGAAGCGACAAAATGACCGAACGAAATGGTATATTACATATAGATATATATATATAAAATATTACAATGAGGTACATGATACGTGTATAAGCATAACGAGAGATATAAATCAAACGTTTACCATCATTAATTTTTATTGTCATATATGCGTACAAGTATATAAATAATATGGCTGTTGTTACTAATTACACGACGAGTATTGTTTATATTATAATATTATATATTACTGTCATATAAATGAAAGAATCATCATCAACATTGTCATCTTCATCTCATAGTCGTCATTATTAAACATTGTAAAATTAAGCAGTTTGACGACGGCTGCAATTACCATTATTAAATTATTAGTTTTTTTTATAACAAAAGAATAGTCTGTACAAAGGTGTATATGCGAGCTGATAATGGAGCATGACTTTATGTTCCGGTCTTTCTCTCTCGTCTGCCGTGCCAAAGTAAGCGTACTTAATACTCGCGCATGCCGTACGAGTATTACGTGCGATCCAGCTGTTGAAGGGCAATTATGTAATACTGCAACCATGCGCAAAGTCACACGCGTACATTGAAAGTGACGTGCGCCGTACTAATTGTCAACGTGCGCTCGCGAATTTCACTACATGACGAGTGTATCTTTTCTTACACACACACATGTATATATATATATATATATATATATATATATATAATATATATATATATAAGCGTATGTATTGTTAATAAGTATCCAAGTTTTTTTCGATTAGTACCGGTCATAATATTTTTATTTTAATTTTTACAAAAGAAAAAAATAAAAATGAAACAATACTTAGAAGAGAGTCGCGTTATAGACAATGTTGTTTCTATACACATAAGACTATTCAAGTGCCAAAGATTTGAGCCAAGGACTAATCACTCTTAAAATCTCAAAATATATCCTGATTATATAAACATCCTTTTGATGTTATTATGCGTTTCAAATTCAGTATTTACGGAACGTTATAATTATTTGTTGAGTGCTTTAAACAAGACTTCATTAGGTACCAATTGCAATTGATCAATATACAAATTTAACTGTCTAGAAAATAATCAATTAACATCATCACGTGCGATATAACCACTTTAGTCTTGTTTAAAGTATAGATATGTACTATATTATATAAGATATTAGAGAAAAAAGACAAAACATGAAAAATATTCAAATAATCCTTCACGTGCCAACGCAGGTGATCGTAACTGCCAAAAGTAAAAGTTTTCGAATTTTCACTCTCCTACACATATCTTGAATTGTAATAAGAAACTTATAAGAAATAAGTTGGTTAACAAGACTGGGAAATACGTTCAAACGCAAATGCGAACATAAACCAATGTCTACCAGATTTTTATCAACTTTTAGTAAATAGAATTTTTTTATATACCGCAGAGAAAAAATTGTAAATTAATTATTTCAACTGTCGACCCAATTTTGAATAATACCGAATTTTCTATTTCAACATGTGTTAATAAACGTCATTCACTGCATTAGCTATTGTCAGCAAATTCCAAGGATCTCGCCTGAGCGCATTAACATTATTACGAAATTAAAAGCTAAAGAAAATCTTGAGGATCTCAGTTTATTGTAACTTTGAAATTATACTTACAGATATTGAAAATATTTTATATAACAAAATCATTTATGTAATATTTCGAAAAAAGTATTATACATCAAGATTCAATATGAGGTACTTCTTAGATATATAAAACGATGATTATATGAATGATAATTTTATTTAGACTACTGAGAATGTTCATTGGTTGAGAGGCTCGCTTCCTCAAAGCTAACGTTTTTTATCAAAGAAACATAAAATGTTATTTCGTTATATCTTTTCTACCCAATAATCAAACGGTAACCTAGTTTTTGGAGTGATTAACCTCTTGGAAGCGATTTTTCGAAGGCTGAAAATACGTACAACCGTAAAGTGTATCATGTAAAAGCCTTATCCGTTATTGTCTCGCACGAATAAAAAAAATATTCGAATGACATAGATGTTACCTCAAGTTATAAACGATTTAGTAACTGAAATTCGACAAACATGGTTAATTTTAACGGAGTATTATTCAACCCTGAATATGGACGCTTTACGGTTTTAGACGATGACCAGTAGATTAATTGTACCTAATGTTCAACTTCGAAATTATAGGAGACGCAAAATTAGAGAAAAGATGCAAATACTCATCAAATTAATGTATTCAGATGAAATTGCGTTTTCAAATAATGTATATGTCGATAACAAGATCGATTAAATATATTGACATCGTTTAAGGTAACCTGGAGTTTTATTACTTGGTCTCACATTTTATCTACTTCCTATTCTTTATGATTATTTAAACGGTTGTGGATTTTTTTATCCACATAATAACATTTTTATTTTCAAGTGTTATATAAGGTTAATAAAGTGATGTCAGATTTTATTATTATGTACATCAAGATCATTTTTTTCAGTTTGCTAAAAAAAGGTGTAAAAGCTGTACGGCATAATAAAACACTTTCGAATGTATTACAACTAATTTATTCTTTTATATCACAAAAATACAAACAACTGGCACGAAGTCGTTCAATACGTTTGGCATTGTGCATGAGAATCCGTAGCCAAAAATAGCATTGAGATGAAGATAAACGAAAGATGAAGGGGGAAAGAGAATGAGAAAAGAGTGCACGGATACTTTTAATAGCCAGTGAGCTCGGCGAAAGTTGAATCCAAGTCATCGCAGATGTATTTGAACTTTTCCTTTTCTTTGCGGAGGCGTTCTAAAAAGCGGGAATAGCGGTTAAAAAGCTGGCCAGAGTTTCACTGGCACTCTTGTTCAAAAGAACAATTAGATACCTTCTCGCATATCGAGCTCCTCGACGTAGGACTTGACAGACTTTTCGGCAAAGTCGGCACGCTTTTCCGTCTCGTTCAGTCGCATTTTCAAGTTTTTCAGTTGGCTCTTGAACTCGTCGACGCGCTGGTTGGCCTAAATGAAACGCAATCGATACACGTCACGGCGTCATGGCTCAAATTAGAAAAAAGAAAATGACCGGGCCGCGCCTCGCTTTTAGCGGCCCCGACGTGCCTACCTTTTCCTCGGAGACCTCGAGGGACTTTAGAATGTTGCCGACGATAAAGAGCTTGTCCTCCTTCTCCGCTATTTTGCTGAAACACGGAAAAGCAATTGTCACTCGAGAGCTTTATCTCGCGGGAGCGGCGTGGGCGCGCAACCGCCTAGGCTGCAGGGGGAAATGGCACGTACGCTACGGTAATCTTGACGCGCTCCTCGACGGCCTCGAGCTCGTCCTCGACCAGGGCGAGCTGCCTCGAGATCTTCTCCGACTTGGTGTCCGCGTCCTCCGCCTCGAGGCGCGCCACCTTCAGCTTGGCCGTCAAGTAGTCCATCCGCTCCTCGTCGAGCTTGCTCCGGTTGTCGAGGACCCTGCAGATGCTGACGGCCGATTGGTTACGTGCAGCGAGACTTTACCGCCTCCCGGGCGCCTTACCGTTTCGCGTCCTCCATCGTCTGCAGGGCCTGGGCGAGCTTCGCCTGGGCACTCGCGCGCCGCTCCTCCGACTTCTCGAGGTTGCTCGTGCACTGCTGCATGCGCCGATTCAGCATCGCCAGCTCCGATTGCACCTGCGGGCAACCAAAGCACCTCTGGCTAACTGTGACAGAGCGGAAGCCGCGAGCTGCCCTGGGCCCCATTACCGACCATCAAGTAGGCCCGCTCCTTCTGCTCGAGACTGCCGTTCGACTGGCCCAGCTGGTACTTGCTCACTTCCAGGTCGCTCCTCATCTGCAGGAGCCGTTTGCACAGCTCATCTACCTGGTCCCGGAACTGCTCCTCGCGCCGGTCTGCCTCCTTCGCCTGCTGTTCGCACGAGTCCGCCCTGTCTATTGCGAGGTCTTTTTCGATTTTCAACGTCTGCAGCTTCTTCTTGATGGCGTTCATCTTCGAGATTCCTACACTCTCCGAACTTGGACGACTGTACAGGAAAAGTTTCACCTAACTATCACAGCTACCGAGACGATATCGAACGTCGTCACTGACTAAACAATTAAAGGGCTTTGAAGCAAGTGCTAGGAAAAATGAGCAAACGATCGCTTGTAACTGTAAGTAATATTTTAGTTAGGATGAGCTGAGTCTGATCTGCGGAAGTGGTAACAAACGAATCACCAGCTGCGGGAATACTGCACTGGCCGACGTCGAGAAGATAGCTTTATAGACTTAAAATAATGCAAAAAGAAAACTCGGTGAACCTATTTTTTCTTTACTTCTGCTCGTCTCACTCTTTTATTTTGTCGCTCTAGTCCAAAGTATCTGCAGTTGGCATACGCTCGCTGTATAGTACGGTGTACAGCGTATGTGTGCATCAGTGTACACCGTGCCCAACATTGTGCACTCCGTCACATTGCTACCCTCCACCCCTGCCACTATTTGCTATTGTCTCTGTCTCCCTTCCCATTTCTCTTTCTCCCTCCGTCTATTGATTCTGTCTTCATCTATAACCATCTAGATTTAGGTACCTCGTACATCTTTAGTATCACATAATGGAACATTCATTTTCCTGTCCATTTTAAAACTATTAATTTTGACTAATTAGTAAAAAATTTTTTTATGTTCAGTAATGATTAGCATTGAATGTAAATAGGAATAGTGTTTCAGCGGATTATTAAAAATGCAAACAGATTACGAATAACAAATTGTATATATTGTCCATTTAAATTACATAGTTTGGTACAAGATTGATATTTCAATAACTGCTGTCTAGGTATTAGAATTTGTATGAAGTGTGCTGAAAGTTGAAACTATGACTTACAAATCAAGAAATTTATCAATCAATCATCAACTGAAGCATTAAGCAGATCAAAATTATTGAGCAAATCGAGTCATCGGCTAAGCATAGCAAAGCCAAGATGCCAAGTCAATGAAACAAACCTGCAAAACTCAAATTTTGTAAATAAACACAAGTATATATGTATACATATACCTGGCTAGTGAATTATCGCATACGAGTATGCATAAATGTGAGATGAAACGACGATATCCAATCGACGCGTTGAATGCAACCGCAGCGAAAGAAAAATCACGATGATGCGCATAGAACTCTACCGCAGATGTGCCTATTGAGTGGAATATAGAGAGATAGAGAGAGTGTGTTGTGTGACTTAATGCCTAGAAGCCCGTCATCTCGGCGAACGTCGAGTCTAGATCGTCGCAAAGTGCTCTGTACTTTTCCTTCTCTTCTCTCAATTCATCTGAAACATCAGTCGTTTAATAAATATTACGTAGAGTTTGCCTACGCTGGGATAAACGCCTTCAGTGTACCTTCTTTGAAATCGACATCCTTAAGCAACTGCTTCACTGTTCTCTCGGCGTGGATGGCTCGTTTCTCTGCCTCCTTCAGTCTCTTTTTCAGCTCCTTCAATTGGTCCTTCATGTCAGCCACTCGTGCATTAGCCTGGGCGGGAACAGAGAAAAGTCAAATTGAAACTTGTGGGATCTGCCAGGCGCGCGTCAAAGGATCTTAATGACAAACTTGGTCAGACTGACTTTTTCCTCCGAGACCACCAGGGACTTAACAATATTTTGTACGATGAAAAGCTCATCCTCCCGCTCGATGATTTTCCTGCGTGCAAGCCAAAGCAAAGAGAAGCAAAAGAAAAAAGCTGATGAGATAAAGAGCAAAATGGGTCAGGGGGCGCGAGTGCGACATAAGCTGTTCTTTTTACAGGCGGGACAAATATTCGTTGGAGGCGCGTATAGAGAGAACTACTAACGCTTCGCTCGTCTTGACCCGGTCCTCGGCGGCCTCGAGCTCCTCCTCGACGAACTGCAGCTTCTTGGCTATGTCGTCGGACTTGGTGTCTGCGTCCTCTGCTATAAGCCTCGCGTCCTTGAGCTCGGAGGTGAGCTTCTCCATGCGCTCCTCGTCGAGTCGGCTCCTCTCCTCGAGGACTTTGCACATTCTGCAACGAGAGTAGGAGGTTGCGTGGAGAAGATACTGAGGGGAAGCCGGCGCGGGTGCGGGTGTTACCTTCTCGCGTCGTCGTTGAGCTCCGTCGCCCGGGTCAGCTTGACCTGGGCGTTCTGTCGCATCTCCTCCTTCTTGAACAGCTGCGTCTCGATCTCCTGCACCCTCTTGGTCAGGGAGGTGCGGTCCTGCTGCGCCTGCAACCATCATCTCCAGCTCAAGAAGGGGCTCGCGGGGCCGAAAGCGCAAAGCGCAAAGCGCCAAGCGCCAAGCGGCATTTACCTTGGTGTATGCCTTCTCGCAGCGCTCGAGCTCCGCCGTCGACTCTTCCAGGTTGGTCTTGCACACCTCGAAGTCCTTCTCCATCTGGACGAGCTTCTTCTCGAGGTCACGGACCTCGTCGTAGATCATGTCCGCCCGGAGATTCTCCGACTTGGCCTTCACCTCATTGGTCTCGACATTCTCGTTAGCCGCGTCCATCTCCCTCTTGAGGGCCGCGATCTTCTTCTTGATGGCCTCCATCCTGGAGCCGGGCTGGAACGCTTAGGGCCTTGTGTCGACTGGAGGAGGCTCAGGTAGGCCCCGGTAGGTGCAGCAGAGGCCGGGCTGACCGCGCAACAAGCGAACGAGCGGGCGAGCGGGAGGCGGGCGCGAGCGTCGCGAGCTAGGAGGCACTGCGGCAGCGGTCACTCAGCGAGGAACCGTCGGGCGGCCTGTCGAGTGCCTCATCAAGGCTAGGGATCGCCCGTGCCGACCGCACGCATCGAGCGCCAATCACCCACTGATTAGAGGAAGCGCGAGAAAAAATCGGCCTCCGCTTCCGAGAAGCGGCCCCGGGAATCGAGCGCGGCAGGTAAAAGACGGCCGCGGACCGACTGGCACCCCAAAGGAGAATGTGCAACTGGATGCCGCGCTAGGCCGAGCCCGATAAAAGGAGAAAAGCGCCCTACGAGGACCCTCGCCGGAGCTCGGCGATCGGCTCCGATTCTATAATTGCCCCCGAGCCTTGGCTGCCGTCCCGATTCCGTTCGCTGCCGCCGCGCGCCCCCCGAAATGCGATCCCCGATGACCCGCGAGCTATTCTCGGCAAAAAACCCGCGGCCGACCGCTCCGGTTTTGAGCGCCCGGTCCACACGTAACCCTCCCGGCTGGCATTCCGGCGGTCGCGGGCGAGCCGCACCCCCGGAGCTAGTGCGCCAGATCGCGCCCCCGCGACGCCCGCTCCCGTTCGCCAACTAAAGGCAACGTGCAAAGGCAATCAGCAACACTTTTGTTTTTTCATTAATCTTTATTGTGGTTCCATTTGCGCGTACAAACTTCATCCTCAAGCTTTCTCCTGTCGCAAGGATACAGAAGCTGTCGAGCGTCTGTAATGCACACGTTTTGCATTCTAGATGCCTTGGCAAAAGTACCATCATGGCTTGTACAGATGGAACCTTTCATATAATTGGCTCTCCCGGAAAGAGCTGGCATAAGTACTTCTTCTCACGACGCAGCCTATGTGCGCTGGGCAATTAAAATTTTTATATCAATAGTTACTGAATTGTTTGTGCTGCTAATGTCCGATGGTCATGCGGCCCAGTTGTTAAGTCAGTTCATTATTAGCCGCAGCAACGTGAGTTCGTTGCTTCATCGCAAATATACAATAAAAAATTTCACTACTTAATCTATATTGTAAAGAGAATCGCAGTTTAACGTATACGATTATTATCATAATAATATTTTAAAGTACAAAAGACACTTGTGTTGAGCACGGCACTTTAGTAATGTGCTTTGAGCACCTGCAAAAAGTCATAATAATTGTGTAAGAAATACTTCGTTTATGTAACATCATTTAGAACTTGTGCACTCTGTAGCACAACCGTCTAATAAGAGTGTTACGTTGACAAAATTACAAAACAATCACGTAATTACAAATACTCTACGAAATTTAATCTCGGAATGAAGACGGAATTAAGAAAACTATTTCCTACAAGTTTATCCTATGAATTTGCAGTAAAAATGTAAAATTGTTGCATTTATAAATACTGATTAACAGCTATAGATTCTTCGGCAAGCTTGTTAAATGCAATAGCAATAAACACTGCGGGAAGTTCGCCCGTACTTAATTGAGATTAGTTTGAGATTTTTATATTATTTCTTTGAGCTTTAATTTTAATATAAAAAAGCTTTCGAATCCTTAAGAATAGTAGAATCGTCATCTTGAAAGATTAGATCCTGTATCAGACTCTATAGCACTTAACATTATATAAGTAGGTGTAAACGATAGCAAAACTTTTACAGCATCTTCTCTTCCTAAAGCTCGCAGTTGCCGTATCAGAGAGCCAACGGTACAGTCGGTACCAGCGCAATTGAGTATTCTGAAACAAAATCACAAAATCATTAAATGTACTAATGTTTGTCAACGTATTTTATCTAAATCATTTACCTTAACGTAGGACTGTTGATTGTGCTATCGAATTGAGCAACTTTGTCGCCTAAGCCAAGTCTCACAGTTAATAGACACCAATCTCTTCCAAATGAATCTGGTGGATCTAGTAACTGTGCCAAACGTCTTTGAATAACCGGTTTAATATTTTTAACGGGTTGTTTTGTTCCGGGAATACAGTTTTCCATCCAAGTTAATCCACATCCTATTATGTCCCACACGCTCTCTCTTTGGCCATTGAAAGGATTTTTAAACGTAGCTTCCTGAAAGTTTCTATCCAATAAAGCAGCATTGATCATCGTAGGTTCCCAGGAATGTATAACCTGAAAACGATTGTTGGTAAACTACTAGATTTTTAATTAAAAACGAAAATAATTACGATTTCTACCTCATCATAATCACGCAATTGACTTGGGCTTTGCCAATGCCTTTCTAATAACATTCCAGGCACAACAATTTCCACTGCAGCATCAACAGCATCAGCAACAATGCCAAGAAGAGAAAAACACTGAGATCCAGTTCCATTGGGACCACGCACCCATACTTGAATGCAACCTTGTTCTTCTTCTTCTAAAGTAACAATGCACTCACAAGGACCAAAACATAATTTTGAACCACGCCACCATTGATATAAATCCGAATCACGACAATCCCAAGACTGAGTAATTTTTCGTAATTGAACCTAAATAACATGTCATTAGAATCATTTATTTATATGAATGAAATTTCGTTCTTTCAATCTTTATTATTTTTAAGATAGTACATATTATGAATCATACTTGCAAATGCGGAAAAATTGGCAAAAGGTTGTATAAACGAGCTTCTATAGGACATAATCGAAAGCCTGCATGTGGAATGTATGACAAAGCTGGTGATGACCATGGTTCCCACAATCCTGGAAGCCGCTCCGTGAGATTTAAGCAAGGAATTTCGTATTCTAATTCTTCATCGTCAACCTCACACTACAATTAAAATAGAATATTAGTAGATTCAAATGGCTAGAAAAATAAAGAAAAAAATGTGCTAGAATAATTTCATTTACAGGAATACATAGGTGAAAAGCTTGTAAGACTTGTAAAGCTTGATTAGCTGGACAAGGGCAACGAGCTTGAAAATCTTCTGCAGTGTAAACTCCGGTAGTTCGAACGCCTAAACGGTTTTTCTGTTCAGGACTTAACTGCCAACCTATAACATCTTTCCAAAGCCATTCGAGATTTAAAACGTAAAGATCACCAGGCAGCAACAAACATTCTCCAAGAACCTAGATATGTTTAAATTTATTAATACTTTAGTTAATTTCAATTTTAGGTAATATATATTTTAAATACTCTTAAACATGTCTACAGTGACCTACTTGTAGCTGTTCTCCAAGCTGTTTGCAATGTTCTATGGTTACTAATGGATTAACTTGTCTTACATTTTGAATAAAACCTTTTAAATCCAATAGCATTGGAGGATCTTCAAATGATTGCATATGTAGCCGCCAAGCTTCTACAAGTCCACTTCTTGTTAAATCCTGAGTATTCTAAAAAAATAAAATTATATGAAAAGAAACTGTTTATTTTGAAAAAATAATACTAAAAATAAAGTCAAGACAGTTCTAACCCCAAGAAATTTTGCTCTAGAATGATTCAAATAAGTTCGAAGTAATTTTAAACCAGGACATGATGGATTTGTTGCATCTAAGGCTACAACTTGCGGTTGTTCTCCTAAAAGTGGTGTAAACTCTCTTAAAGAAGCTAATAAGGGTGCAAGAAGACTTATTCCATTTGTATTTTGAATTGGTGGTTCAGGTGCATATGTTCCAACTAAAATAACATGTATGTCGCTACACTTTCCTGCAAATCCTATAAAATAAAATTATTGCATTACAAAATTATATCAATCTGTTCTACTAAAATCTAAATAATGTACCTGTGTTTTCTGGTGGTATACGATCCATTATAAATTGTAACCAAAACCGAGCTTGCTGCAATTGTACATTAAGTGGTTGCCGCAAACTCACAGTAATTAAATGTACTTGCATCGGTTGATTAATCATTAAAGCACGATGATAAGAAACTAAATAGTCTTCACCACCACATAACTCCCAAAATACACACTCCCCACCTACATTTAGAAAAAAGAAGTTAATAATTCCTTTACTATTATTTATAATATATTCTAATATTTATTCAATATATTTAGATTCAATTGTAAAAAAAATAATCTCCTAATATTTACCTATATTACCACGACTTATTTCAACACCTACTGTACTTTCATATTCGTTATCACTGTGTTCAAAACTGAGAGAATCATGTTTGCTAGTAATATCCAATTCAATACTCGGATCACGCTACAATAAAAGCTCATTAGTACTATATATCTTTTATAAGATTTATTTATTTTTTTTTTATTATAACAAACATATTTCAAATAAAAACTAGATTTTGTATTAAACTAAACACAAAACATACTTTTGACATATGACTTTGATTTCTGGACCTCTTAAAGAATCCAAAATTAAAAATCCCAGATCTTAAGGAATTCACTAGGGAACTTTTTCCTGATGCACAGTGACCCAAAAGACGAATGTGCAAGCAATCAATTAATCTCTGTGTAGGTTGTAATTGTTTAATATAGATTTCTCTTTGAGTAGCCTAAAGTAATTGTAAATTAAAAAAATATTTCTTCAAAAATTTAATTTAATTTCCATCTCATTTTAACTTACATTTCTTAATTTATCCAATAAACTAGCTATATTAGTATGACCATATTTAATTGCAGTTACATCTGCTCGAATTCCTCTGTTTGTTTTATCTACGTCACAGCCAGCTGAACATAAAAGCCTTACAATGTCGATATAGCCATGTTTTGCAGCGATGTGCAATGGAGTTAATCCATCTTTATTAGTTGAATCTAAATCTATTCTTTTTTCTATTAAGAGTGACACTATTTCCTCATTTCCAAATTTACATGCAATATGCAACAAAGAATCTTCATTCTAAAAAATATATTCAATTGAATTGTTTTTATTAAATTAAAAATTTTTTAATGATTTTATAAAACATACAAAATCTTCTACATCTACTGGTGCTCCTTGTTTAAGTAAACGAGACACAGTTTGAACGCATCGTCCTTTTACAGCATTGATAATAGCGTCTCCAAGGCCTTGACAAGCTTGAGTTTCCTGCATGGGAGTGTAAAAAATGTCACTCACTAACTCGATGAACATAACTTGTGTAATGGAAAAACTAAAAGAAAATGTAGTATTTGTCTACTTCGCGGTCCCAGTGGTTTCATTTATAATAGACAATACTAAATAGGGAATAATAATTTATTTTAAGTTTTGTTTTTATATTCTAAATTATTAAAACACTCTTTTGAGAATTAATTTCCATAGAACAAATTTTATTTAATTGTAGTTCAGTTCTAAATACTAATACTATTACTGAGGAATGTAGATCGCATGAGAAACAATCATATTATCGCATTTTATGAATCCACTGTACACACAATTGATATTAATTTTGATGTTGACTTCAAACACAGTTAAGTGTATAAAAGTGTGTATAATATAAATTAATAAAAATAAAAGTTAACAGAAAATAAAAGTACGCAAGCTATTAATACACCAACATAAACACAAGTCATAAAAAGCACTTAAAAAAAGTGAGTCAATCTCTTGAATGAAGAAAGGAACACACCGTTACAATCCAGGGATGTGAAAGGCAAGATTCTGCAGTTCCTCTTTTTCTAAAGAAAACAAATAAAATAATTTTAAAAAAATTATTAAATTGTACTAGTGAGATATTATAAATTTTGTTATTCTACAGTGACAAAATTACTACATGTAGAATTATTTTCTAGAATATCCTTTGTCTACTTAAGTTAAATCATTAAACTATATAATGTATATATATATATATATATATATATACGTATTATACATACTTAGAATCCTTTATCAATAAAGATTGTATAAAATCCTTGGCAAATTGAGAAATTTTTGAAAAATACTTTTCATCAAACTGATATTGACACGCTGCTACATTTGCATATGTTTCTTGTTTATCTTCTCCTAAGAATGGTGAAGCACCACTTAAAAGTATGTATGTGAGAACACCAACAGCCCACAAATCTGTTCCTAAACTTAGAGGCTCATAATTAACTATTTCTGGTGCAACAAATTCTGGAGTTCCAAAAAGGGCTCGATGTTTAGAACCAGGTACTATTCTATGTGATAGACCAAGATCTGATAATAAGAAGTTATATATCAAATACAATTTTATTCTCAAAGTAAATAAAATTATGAAATCTTACTTTTGTTACAGCTCTTACTAATGAAAATTTAAATGTGTTATTGACTTTGTAATATATAATAATAGAATTAAAATAAAAAAAATTACTAAGTAAGAGTAAGATATAAAAGTTATTCTTAATTATAATATTTATTACCAATTAATTTTATGTTGGGCATGGGTGGCGATGAAGATAAAAGAATGTTTTCAGGTTTTATATCTAAATGTGCAACTTGATGAGAATGTAAATGACTCAATGCTTTTAATACTTGCCCAACCTTGAAATCAATAATTATAAATTATAATGCATTTAATGAGCAAAAAAATAAAATTTGAATTCTATTAATTTTATCTAACCACGTGGGCAGCTTCAGCTTCATTTGATGGCATCCAATGAAATAATTCACCACCACTGATTAATTCCAAAAGCAATACTACAGTAGTTCCAGTATCTATTACTTTATAAAGTGATACAATATTAGGATGCCTTAATTGAGCTAACAGGCCAGCTTCACGAGCTATAAAAGTAAATCAATAAGTGATATCAATTTTGTAGTCAAAATAGCAAAATAATTTGTTATTGTACCAATATCAGCTGCTGCAACTCCTCGAGCAACTCTCCTTTTTCTCATAATTTTTGCAGCATATTCTGCTCCACTTTTGTATTCTATGCATTTTCTTACAACAGCGAATTGACCTCTACATTCAAGAATATTTGTTTAATGTTTTTAAAATACATAAATAAAACAAATTTACACTTACTTTCCAATTTCTTCAAGTAATTTATAATTTTTTTCAATGGGTTCATGAACAACTTCCATTAACGTATCCCATTCAAACACTACAAATGAAATTGTTAAATGTAAATTACTTTAAAGATCAAAAACAGATAAAAATAGTTAAACTTCATAAAATGTGGAGATTCTATGTAAGCTCATATACAAAGTTGTATAATCTAAATGAAAAATATTTTTCAATAAAAATAAGAATGAGGTAAAGATAGATTTGTTAGACTTTTTTCTAGCAAATTAATGGCTTTAGGTTATGGTAAAACGTAATTGTATATACCATCATTGCAAGTCTCCGATTGTCGTGAGCTGGTCGGCATCATTTCCCACTCATGAAGTAATTATTTTATCGTTTTATCCTACAGGCAAGCCTAACACGTTTTCTTGGAAATCTGTTATACTGTGGCATTTGTCAGCATTTGTCATCAGCGTAACACAATATCCGATATCACACAATCCATTGCCGGTCGTAGGGTCGTCCTACGCACTCATACAATCGATATGCATCTGCATCTTCTCAGTTTTTATCCATATGGTTAAAACACATACACCTTTATAATACCTATAATTCCTCATTCCTCTTAGTTGCAAATCGCTGAGCTGCACTTGTCGACGTTTGCCTTGCATTGAATCAGTATGCTGATTTTTTTTATTTCAGACGCGCGCGCCCAGTGCCCACACATAAAAGACACCCACACATGTGACTAACAAACTATACTTTTATTCAATTTGATTTGACAATGACATATTTGCAATGCATATTTGGATAGATATATTGTGTGTAATTCTGTGCACGACGATCAGTCTTTTAGTGCAGGTGCAGCCCAGTACAGACCGTATCTTTGAGCTCTGCGCCCTGGGTTCTGCCTTATATTGTGCTTGAATTGACACTTGGCGAATGGTATATAATGACATTAGTGACCCAGTCCAACCCAGTCCAACCTGCAGGACCAACCAAGTCTAACCCAATTCAACAAACCAAGAATATATATGTGTACATAACTCGGGTACAAAGTAAACTGCTCACTGCATACAAATATATGCACAAAATTTATAGTTGACATTTTATAACGATTAATTCAATCAGTTTTGTTAAAATCTTGGATAAGTTTGAAGTCTGCAGATAGATTCAAGTTAATTTTTTCATTACAATCAGATTTTAAACTAAGAAATAATGTAATAGATATAGAAGTAAGATTTATATTATAAAATTTATTGTACATTTATATAAAACAAATTGAGCTTTATACTTTAAATTATTTTGAACTGTATTTAGTGCTAGACAGTTATATTATATAGTTTATTTCAATAAATCAATATGAAATATTAACATTTTTCTATAAAAGTTTCTTTTATAGTTAATTTTTCCTATAAAATTTTTTGTAATATTCTCTTTTATCAAATTTATTTACAATTTGGTTCTCTGATACCAGATAAAATTATAAACAATTAAATCTTAAAACATAATTTAAAATCTTTTTATTATTTTATATAATATAGTGTAATATATAATTTATTAGAATATAAATGTTTTTTACATTAAATTTGTAAGCTAGATCAAACATCTGTAGATAAAAATTTTAGTGTTTGTTTTAGTATTATATGCTACAAACAGTTTTAATTCTAGGTATTCTAAACAAAGGTTTGGTATAACAGGCCATACAGAAGTTGCAGTAAAATGTATGGACAAAATACAAGAAATCAAATAACACTAAATCAAGCGATAAAAATAATTAAAAATACAATCTATTTTTACTACTTTTACTAATCAAAATCTTGTATGTTTGAACAGCTATCATTAGTAAGATTGTTTTTATTTTAAATCTAATTCTATTAATAACTTTAAATAATCTGACCAATAATATATAAAAATTTTAGACATTACAACTAACTAAGAAATGTCAAAGATACTTTCACTTAGTATTTTTTATGCAGCTTTTGGAAATATAAACTAGTATCATTTAGTTCATTTTAAATTCTTTATAAAATATAATTATTAAAATATAATTATTAAATATAATTATTAAAATTGATTAAAACTTTATTTGTTTGTCATTTTATACATATGATGCTTAATTGCATATAATAAATTTATGGCATTGTTGCTTGGAGTTTTTAATTTGATTTTACTGATGTTAAATAAATAAAAAGTTGAAGAAACCTTTTATTGCAAATTTCATCAATGGTTTAGTTCCACATGTCCAAATCCCTGTGCATTTGTAGGAAGGTAACTAGTTTAGCAAGTAGCTAACATTATTTGGGTATTCATAATGAGATGATAAGGTACTGTATTTAACTACATACTTCGAGTAGATATATACAAGATATTTAATCTGCATTCTTATGTATATTATTAATTTAAATTACAATTTAAAAATTTTTCTTTACAACCATATGCCTGCATTATAAGTAAAAATTATACATATTATACCAATGTTTATTTGTATTGACTTAATGCAGTACAATTCTGCATTTAAGCATAGTATCAATTATAGTATTCTGATTTTAAGGTTTCGTTAGAAGATTACAACATTACCATATTCACTTAGTATCTGTCACCATATGGATACATTGTAATACATTTCTTATAAATAAATTTGTTTGTAAAACTATAAGAAATATTGATTTAACTTATTTTATAAACTAAAAATATCACTATGTAATAAGCCTTACCAGAAAACCAAACATTAGACATCATACATGTACATTACTGTATACCAATCTTAATACCAATATTAAAGTAAAGTATAAAAAATAATAGAATTGAACATATTTTTTGAATATACATTTAAAAAAATATATAAAATAATTAATTGTAGAAAATGAAACAAATACTTTTTATAGTTTTTTTATTGTTCTATAGATAAATAAAATTTAGTTATTTACATTATGAAATTTTGTAAAACACAGTTAATATGCTACATCTCATACTATTATAATAGAAAATCATTATTTATGATAATATTTCGTAAATGCTCGATCACTTAATTTTATAGCATGTTTGTGCAACATTATTAAGGTTTATTACAATTTTGTAAAAGATTAATTAAGCTCAGTATTCTTTGTATAAAGTGTAACTATCATTAGATATTTAATTTATATCGACAAATCGACTTAACAAAATAATTTTATTTACATACCTTAGAATATGAAGCATTTTACTAAGCTTATAAATTATATCATAAATAAGTTAATTACAAAAATATTGTAGTTATTTATAATTCAACCACTATTGACGGCAACTAGCATTGACAAATATCCCATAGATGATTTTAATATCTACAAATAAGAAATTAAAATTTTATATTTATAAAATGTTGTACATATTAAGTGTACTAATGTACTTACTGAAGAAAATGATTCTAATGATAAAGCAATAATTCTTCCTGCAGTTAGTTGTCGTGGTTGTTGAGACGAAATCATGATTAGAATTAAATCGTGTATCCTTTGGTCTGGTATCGCATACCAATTCATATTATAAACGGTATGAAATATTTCGGCACTCTAAAAAAATATATTAAATACATTTCATAATCACTTTTACTATTCAAACATTCAAATCAGAGGCTTCAATAAATCAATTCAAAGAATTTCTTTTTTTTAAGTAATTTTTCTTTAAGTAAAATGAAAAAGAAAATGCCTGTTAGTTGCATTATAAATAGAATCTCGCATTAAATATATGTAGTTGAAAAATGACTCGTTTTCATTTTTCTGATGAATTTATATTTTTTTATTATAATTGTATTACAAGTTTTTAATTTATAAGTATTTCTCAAGCACAAAAAGTAAATTAAAATGTATTATGCAATTTTTCAGAATTGAAATTTTACGACGGTCGACGACAAGTATAAAAAGTACAATCCTAATTCAAACAACGGTCCACAACAGAAAATTGTAGATAGTTGCAGTTTACTAGTAGCATAAGCAATTAATTATGTGATATCTCTCATTTAGCGAAGAAGTAAAAACTAATAAATGGCTATAAATAGCATGTGCTTCATTTATATATTGACTGAAAATAAATAGTTTACCCCAGTTGCAAGAGTTTCACCTGCATAGCAATCAACCAATAAATGCATCATAACAGTAATTAACATTAACAAAACTGCAGAAAGTTGCATGGATGACAGTTGTTCAGAGCTATTATTAAATATCTGAAAAAATAAATAGTAACGATAATAATTCAATATCTTTTTCAAATATTATATACATCATGTTTAACTTACTCGTAAGAATAAAAATCCTGAGCAACAAATCATAATAGTACTGAGAAGCAATTGAAATGCTATTACGAAACTAAAAACTTCTTCTATATCAGCACATAATCTTTAGAAGTAAAAAATATAATGTAAATTGTAAAATTAATATATATATATATATATATATATATATATATATTAGAATTAAAATTTAAAAAATGTTTAATAATAGTAGTGTTATCCTACGTGGGACCTATCTTAAAAATAGCTTAAAACCATGTAATGTAAAATCATAAAATTAAATAAGCGATTTTATTTTATCCCAATTGATTTTCTAAATGGTTTTTTTAGCTTTTTTTTAATTGTTATTTATTGCAGATATTAATATATAATTTTCTTAAATGTCTTACTTCATTAGATGAATATGTCTTTCTACCAAAATCCCAAGTTCTTTACAAAATACATTTCGATTTACAATATTCTTATTTTTTGTATGATTTTTTAAAAAATTAGTAAAATTCTCTCCGAGAATCTGAAATTGTGCGCTCATGTGAAAAACTACAACTGCAAAGTAATTATCTGGTACTGAAAAACCTAATACAACGAAAATCCCACTTATCTGCTGTGTCACATAAGTCATCTGCCAATATGGACTTTTTGTATTATCAAATGGATAATAGGTCTGAATTAACATTGTATGTTCACCAATATCAGTGATGTTAGAGAGCTGACGTACATTGAGCCCTAAAACTGAAACAGTAATGTAACCCACGTAGGCACTACCGATGAGTGTGTAGCCGGCTATAGTAAATAGTCTTCCATAAGTTGCCAATTTTTTCATCTTCTGTAATTCCCATTTACTTTTTTCACGTAACCAGTCATTGTTTGCTGACTGCACCATACCCCTTAATGCTATTCAAGATAAATATTATTTGTAAAACTTATTAATTAACCATTAAAGAGGTACAGGAATAATATTAATTACATATTATATACAGATTGGAAAAGCCTAGCTCTTAAACATGTAACATGTAATGCCCAATATACTTTTAACAATATATTTGTTAAATAATGTAATTTACATAAATAAAACTTTATCTTTTATCAGACATCTTTAACAGCGCTACATATTTGGTGATGCTTGTTTGGAATGCTTGAACTTGATGGTGCTCGCATTGGCTATTACATCTAAGTACACAATTTCGATCGAATGTAGTAAATCTTTTACACAGAACTATTAATATATTGTGTAGTAAATCGACGGCTGAGAGTGAAAATCAGCTAACTCAACGGATAGTTGAAGAACCATAGAACTCAGTGGATAATAAATGAACCGCACAAGCGAACCATAACCCGCCGAGTAGTCTAGTTTTTGAACCACTTGCCGAGCTTAGCTGGTTCTCATTTTCAGCCTTTGAAATATTGCTCGATATTGCCAGTTACGGTATGCCGCTTACTCTCAGTTTACGCATGTTTAGACGAGAATATTTTCCGCGAAATCACAGTTTTTGTGAAGTATTTGGAAAGTTGTTTATCCGAGGACCTTCCCCTGAGCTTGGCTTGCGCTGCGGTACTACATAAATACAAGTCAACGCCACTAGATACATCGATACGCGAAGATAGCGCGGAAGCCCTTTTAATCTTCATTGCGGAAGCTTTGTACATCGTCTTAATACCTCTATGGGTTAAATCAGCAATACAACTGTCTGAGTTGCAAATCATGTTATAATGACAACTGATATAATTATATTTCATCTTATTTTATATAATATCTTGTATATCTCGTTGTATTCCTATGTGTGATTAGTGTTTGCAACGTGTTAGTATGGTCGCCGAGATGGTCGCGTAAATTAATAGATAATAAACGCCGGTACAATAGACGAGTAATTATAAAAAAAATTATAATAAAATTTATAAAAGTTGTTTGAAAAATATAACTTTATATTATAATTATACATTTTCGCACGTTATAAAAAATTAATTTTAAATAAAATAAAAAGCATTACCTCGCCTTTTAATCCATATAAAAAAAAGTTTAAAACAAGTTACAAAAGCAGGTCCATTTGATACTAGATTATCCACAACAAGAACTAACTCGTTAATAACCAATATTAACGCATATACTTGTGGCATGATCATGCAAAAAATTACGAATATTATCATAATAGGTACCCGCAAATATTTAGATGGTGGATCTTGATTAACTTTTTCATCATCTGGCCATACACCAATTAATTGTAGACCAAAACGATTTAATCCGAATGCCCATTTGAAATCTAAAATTTGTTTTATTTTATTTTTTTAAAGTAGTAATATTCAAGTTATTGAAAATAAAATAAGATACTATTTTTATCCAGTGTTTATATTACTATCTATAAACGGTGTATACTTTAATTATTTATAAGTGTACAATGATTTTGTCCGCAAATTTTGCGCATAGTTAAAAATGAATTTTAGAAAAATTGTTTAAATTAATTTTATTTTACTTACTTATATAATAAAATGGTCATACAATAATCGAATAAAAATATATAACTTTATAGTCTTAAAATCTTTTAACATTGCAGTACTTGACATGATCTGAATTATGCACTTAGTAGATATGTACAAAATTTTTGAATTTTATTACAACACATAAGATATTTCAAGTTGAATGCAGTGTAGTAAATTAACAAAAATTGATACGGGTTAAAATGTAAAATTTTTTAACAAATAGAATAAATTCTCATATTTAGATTTAAATTCTAATTGTTCGAACGACATTTTTTTCAAGTATTATTTTTATTTCAATGTCATTTTTCATTGAGTTAAAGCTAAAATAATTTACTGCGTTGTATATATTTTACATTATTATTCACGTTATTATCTGTTTTTCAATGATAACTTTATTGATGAGATGTGCTTTTTTGTATTTACGTTTATTAACGTATTGATAATTTTTTATATAAAAACACATGAATTTAGAATAATATTTTTTTATGCACTCAAATTTTTATTATTAACTTTATAGTCATGTTCTTTATAGTTAGAGTTAGTTGCACAAAACTTACCACAAAAGAGCTTTTCTGAAGAATGTAACATACTTAGAGTTTTATTTAAGTACAGGTGTATTAAATATGCTTTAGTGTTTAACTGAATTTTAAATTATATAACATTTTTACTTCGATTTAATTAGCAATATTCAGAATGAGTTGTAGGAAACCAAATATATAGTGGAAGAAAACATAAAAACGAATGACTCTTATACGTAGTAGTAGACTATTATAAATATTTTATAAGTAGATTATCGGATAGCTACACAAGTTTACAGCATAGTTAAATAAATTTTTAAGAAGGCATTCTTATTTAATAGGATTTCAAAGTGGATGCTCTAAGAGTTGTTCAATATTCAGCATGCATCTTCAGTCCATAAACAAGTTCTAGTTTTAAACTATATACTTAAATATTTTATTTTACTAATCACTTTTAAGAATATAATAATAAGATACTACAATGTAATGGTATAACATTTAGGCTTACGATTCAAGTTGTATGTAAATATGATACGTTTTTGGGTAAAAAAATGAAAATTATTATTCGTTATTATATGCATATATTTCATTTATATTGTTACAGTTATATTCACCTTTTAATTAAATTTGATTCTCCGAAAAATGGTTTTTGTAACAAGATTCATAATCTGAACTATATGAAATTTTATTATATTATAATTAATGTATATATATAATTTGCAAAGAATACGTTAAATAATAAGATTTTTTATTACATTTTAGAAAATTTTTGATATTAAAAAAATGGATTTCTTAAAATCTATTTATAATCTTTGAATTTTAGAAGTAGTAATATAAAATTATTAATCATAAATAATTCACATATATTTTGCTTTTTTATAACTCTATATGCCCATGTACAAAATGTAGTCATATGTACACAGGAGGATTTAGATTCTTTAATAAAGAACCCGTTACAGTTTCCTTCAATTACTCAAATAAATGGAGTTTTGTGTTTTATGTAATTATAAATATGTATATGTAACTCCAGCTTGTGGTCTTATAGAAACTATCTTTTTTATTACAACTACTAAATCTTGGAATCACAGCCTTTACTGATTTCATCAGTGTATTCATTACCGTATCAAAAGTTTTATTAAATAAGAATAATCATTGCATGGTTTTAGTTTGCTCTGCTTTCATGTTACCCAATATTCTATTCAAGCTGGATGACTATCCGCAATCGCAAAATTATTTCATGTTTTGTGAATCGCACTCTATAGCGAATAAATATCGCGCTTGCACCTATATTATTTGATTTTTGTTGCTTATTTCGTTGGATTTATTAAATGAAAATTGTTTTTATCATATTGTTCTATCCATTCATAATGCAATTTTTAGACTTACTTCTTTTCTTGTATAGTTAAAACTTAGTTTCTATGCATGAACGTTACACAAGTATTTATATTTATGTAGAAGTATCTATAAAGAAAGCGGTTTTTTCTGTTAGTGGACGTATTTCTAGAATATATTTTATATAAATTTTATTATTTTCGTTTATTCTGAAATATTCTCAATAAATAAATCATATTTGCTTATATCTCAGGGAATAAGTGGGATCCTTAGAAAAATACCTTTATAAATGCTATACCGATAATTTGATTTTTAATAATTTTAAGTTAATTATTAATTAAACCTATGCATTATATTAAGTAAAAGTTTTTGATTTACTCTATAATTCTACTTAAAGGAACTATTACTTATACAAAATTACATTATAGGTAAGCGACAACATTAGCGATATTCTATAAAATTGTTTCAATTGGCTATTTACCGTATTCTTTTGTAACATGTCTTGTTATTATAAATAACAAGAGATTTTCACCTTATTGAGGTTTCGCAGAGTTCAAGGCTACCGTGAACCAAGGTTGTATCGGAGAATTACCATAAGGCCTATTCGTGTTAGACATCATATGAGGTTTTGGTCCGATTTTTCTGAAAGGAGAGCTCTGGACATCCGGTTTATGACTTAAATTTCTATTGAACCAATGTCTCATAGTTGCAAAAATTATTAAATGCACACAGCTAATGTTAGCCAGTAGTACGAGTGATATATATTATATACTCAAATAATATATAGAGTAGCCTTTAAAAATCTCAGTTCAAAATCTTTAGTCTCGGGCTGCCTTATAAATGAAATATACTGAAGTTTAATTTTGTGACATATATCTATTCACGAGCTTCATGATCTATAAATAGTATCATTACCGAGATCATTTCGTTACAGAATTGAGACATAGAGTCCTCCCAATAACAGTCCTCTACTAACAAATCAACTACGAATATTTTACAAGTGTTAATTCTATCTGTATACCAAATTATACCCTCTAAAAATTCCGACTTTAATTTAAATTACATAATTATGTAGAACATACAGATAAAAATATTTTCAAATTCTTCTCTTCATTACACTGCATAAAAATCTTTTATATCAACATTAATGTTCAATTACAAACCTCTTATTTATACAATGCGAATTGAAAAATAATTTGTGTAATAACGTGTATTCTGCAATATTCACATTTTCGAGTTTTTAATAAATTTCTTCGTTATCATATGTACACAAATTGTATTTCACAGGGTTAGAGAATTATCTTCTTCAAACTATTCATATAAAAAATAATTTTTACAATTAAATCTATTGATTTGTCTTTATAAAAATCATTAGAAATATTAGTCTACTTAAATCACTTACTAGATATATTACAGTAAAAATATATTAAAATTAGAAATTAACTCCTTACGACATAAATTACGTACTGAAAATGACAATTTGAGTAAGAATCGAAAGGCACGGGGAAAGGCAGAATATGCTCAGAAAATAGTCGTTCAATATATAATTCAATATTGTTATAGCTTCAATGTTTCGAGTTTTTTCCGTGTAATATTTTATCTTTTACCACTATTTCTACCCTCACCAGGTTGTCGGCTGTTCTCTTTCATTTGCTCTTCTTCTGCAGAGCATAAAAATATATTTCTATGCAACTACTTTCATGATTTTCTAAATATTTTTTATTCATGTCTCTTATATAATTATTATAAAGTACATAAAATATAGCTTGTCAATTATTACCAGCTTTGTGTAATGTTTAAAAAATCTCTTTAATATATATTAATCGACGTTAGCTTTTAAATTTTATATTTTATAAAACTTACATTACTATTGTAATAATATAGAATACAATATTTGACATTTAGAAAAAGGACTGTTATTCCTCAGTTAAAATAATGAATATAATTTTTATTATATACCTAATATTTTTTCCTTACCAAAAAATAATACATATTTATTACTTTGGCAAATTAATAATTTCAAGATATTTTTGGTTTTAGCCGAAATCGTTACGAAAAATTTCAAAAACATTTAATCATCAATTAACTTATAAAATGTTGTTATTGATGAATTAAAATTAATATTTTTGAGTGTTGATGCTTTTCTTTAGAAATTTCTCTTCCATTTCCATTGTATCAAAAATATAGAAATTTCTTGTGAAATCCAATTAGATAGATAACTGAAAAGTTAGATATAATAATATATAAGCAAAATGTAATACGATAGTAACTTAAACAATAATATTAATACTACATTAATCATTCAAATTATAGTTAAAATAATAATTTCTATATTTTTTTATTTTCTAACACTTATTAACTAATTTTTTCTTCTATTATTATTATTATTATTATTGCGTTTCTAGAGTCAAAATCGATATCCATTTAATTTTTAGTAGCTACGGTTGTTGTAGCTAGTGTTGCCGTTAAAGCTTACGTGCTGAGTGTTATGCGTGATGTCAAGCTTCGCTTCTGAATATAACATGCAAAACCCGTAGATTGCGATATGCAATGCTTCTTAAAATATGCATAATCATCTATGATTCGCAAGGGTTCGATGTCCTCAGCGATCCCCACTTCGTGAGCTACCTAAACCCCTTTCAATCATTTATCTGTAATAGGCACTGCTACAATTCTTTCGAAACATGTAGAATAGTCAGTCTGCGGTTCAGTAACTCTAACATTTCTTTATTAGTAAGTGAGTAGTTTTTCGTTTTAATGATAGTGAGACTTTAACTTTTAGTTGAAAAACGTTAGTTTGTAAAATAGGTAGTTATGAGTAAAGGAATGAAAAATTTAGGTATTGAAGTTCAAGGCTAATATTAGATAGATCATAACCAATATTTTATTAACAACTTTATACTTTGACCATTATAGTGGTATATTATTTAAAAAAAAATTAATATTATTTTCCGTTTTGAATTACAGCTATAAAAACAAATTTATTTATACTATGCATTTATTGTGTCAGTAAAATAAATATAATATAATATTTAATGAAATATTATTTAGATCATTATGTATTATTCATTGAACAGGGTACTATATTATATACAAGTATAAAATTGAGATGATGCCAAATATTTATGAACAATATATTCAAGGTCAGTAAAGTTATAAAATATTCTTAATATGTATAGCAATTATTTATACGACCATGATGTTATCAATAATTGCTTATAATTAATAATTACATTATAGATTTGCAATGGATACTAGAATTGAATCAACTTAGGCTTCATTTAATTCTTTTATGTACGGCAGAGATAAGAAGTATCGCAAATTCTCCAAGAAGCTATTTTTTAATCCTGTTTATTGTAGCAACAATACTTATTTGCTTATCACAAATACATGCTTTTATGTTAGTGATACACAAATTACCTCTTATTGTTAGCAATTTACCGACAAGTTATCTAGCTTTTGTATCAAGCATAAAATTATTCTTGATATGGAGTAGTAAACGAGGTATTGTATTTGCAATTACTGCTTAATTTATAATGTTCGAATTTATTTAAAAATAGTTTTAAAAATTATGAAAAATCTATTTCCTTTTATAATTTATCTAAATAGACTGCTAACAATATGGATCTAGTTATTAAATAACGAGAATTATGTTATGTAAAATCTGTTATTTTAATTTAATATTATTAATTAATTCTAATCCTGATCAATGTAAAATCTTTGTGATCTTTTCTTTTATCGTTAGAATCAGTACTGAAAGTCTTTTTTCTCTATTCGTTCATGATAATATTATTTGAATCTTGTGTGTTTTAATAGAACTTTGATCTTAGGAAATACATTTTGAAACTATACAGAGCAAAATTCGGCAAATAAGAAGAATAGCCTAACAATCTGATGTTACATTTGGTTATAAAATCTCTCAATAGAAAACATCGTGAGCTGGAGTATTATATTTGTAGAAAATCTATGAATTCATTTTCTACTATTCTTGATCGTTTTTTGACTTAATCGAGTTCTTTTTACTTTTGGTACATAAATTGAAACTTAATATTATGACCAAGTCAGTTTTAAGGATATTTAAAGTATCAATAGAAACTTTTTCATTTTCTTTGACTTATTGTTTTTCAAACAGCGAAGTTTCGGTATCATTTTAACAAACACTTTTTGTTCACGTATTTTTTTTACAGAAATTAGGCTCGTTATTTAATAGCCTCCTTTAGTACTTACTTAAAATAAGAACTCCAATTCAAAACATTGTTCTTTGAGATAAAGAGTAAGTTTAAAGCTTAATGTGTTAAAGTATTTAAAAGCTAAGGCAATAATTGCTAAAGTTATATGTCTATGAAAATAATGTGCTATAAATTATAAACTGTAAATGTGGAATATAAATAAATTTTTTTAATATTTTAGTTTTGAATAAATACATTAAACGATTACTATTTATTTGTGATGTATTATTTAGTATCATTGATATGTTCTAATATGTATAAATATATGAATACTTCACTCTTATATATGCAGTATATATATTCCATGCGGTTCATAATTATATTCATAAAGCTCTGTAAATTCTATCTCGAATTTATTCTGACCCAAATATTTGCTAACATAATTTAAGCATATTTTTAAGCATATTATTCTATCGTTCTCTAATAAGCTGCGCAGGACATTAGATAATACATCTGCATGAATACAAAGTTTAAGATATTGTTATAATATTAGTGTTAAGATATTTTAACGCTTTATTTTAATTCTAATTACGTTATATTTTTGATGAAACCAAGGAACTTGTTCTACTCTTTTCAACCATTTCAGAGCTCTTGAGCTCATGCCATGTGCAAAGTGTTAAACATAAGAACAGAGTGCACAAAGAAGACTATCGATGAATAAATATAAATTTTTATCTAATTGATAGTTTTTTTTATAAACTTTAGAATGTAAAAATACGTCTCACCGTTTAATGATAATATATATATCTTTTTTCTATGATCACTTAAGATTTGATTTCCTTTTTATCAATTTTGATTATAAATTAAACTTGATACTTAATGCTGTTCATAGAATCTTGAATTAATTAAGAAATATTGTGTTTAAATTAAATTTCAACCACTTTTAAATTTTTTAATATATAACATTTCAATTATATTTACAGGAATTATATATAGCTTTGTTTTAATAAAAATGACAGATATATCTTATTAGTCTCAAAGAACAATTTTTTGCAAATACCTTAATTTATCATTAAAGCATCTTTTCAAAATACGTTTTTACAAAATATAAATAATGAAATAAAAATCAAAATTGAGAGAAAAATTGTATTTTTTTGGCAAGAAGTAGAGGAAGTGCTGCAAGATGTAAGTAAAGCTTGGCAACCAAAGACTACAAGAAAGGAAATTTACCGCTTAAGGATCTCTTTTTTAAACATGTACTTATCGATGGGCGCCTCCTATGTAAATTGTGATGTTTTCCCTTATATGAGACTCAGTTTTCAGTTAAAATCACATATCAATAATAACACCGAACAAATTATGTCAATTCAATCTTATTGTCCATACAAATATGTGAGTAATCCTACATGGCGAATAACTTTCCTATTTCATTTAATAAATAATGCATTTGTCGTGTTGAGATATAAAATTCCAGATAACCATTCGATTTTGCGCATTAAAATCCAGTTTAAAATTCTCTGTACATGTATTAAAAAATTTACAAAAAAATATCACTTTAAAAAAAATGTGTTTGGTAATAGTAATTTCTCACAAGAATCAAAAATTCTTATTGAAAAAGACATGCATCGCCAGATGTGAGATTTTATATTTTTATAACTGCATATATTATATTGAAGCAAAGAAATGACTTTTTGACGCACATTGATATATTATAATAATTAATAAAAAATGTCCTATTAGTTATATTATATTATATTGTATTAATTAAGTTTATAAACATATGTATAGTATTATATTTACAGATTAATTAATAATATTGAAAAATCTTTTAACTTTATAATTGCTTTTCACATTCTTTGTTCAATTAATTACTTATTACGATTACTTATTATTGCTTTGCTGAAAATTGAGTAAACGTGTAAATTATAATAATTTAAAAAATTATTTATTTTCTTGGAATTCTACATAATTTGAAAATATTTGCTAATAGTTCTGACGAACAATTTACTTTTCACATTATCAATTTTTACTAATTTTTGCTAAGCTTGATAATATCTCCTTTTATTGGCTATTATTATTCTATAGTAAAGCTTCTGTAAAACTGGTAAAGTATTTTTTTTAATCGAAATAACAAATCACTTCTTGAACTATAATTATAGTTTATAATTGAGTATTGGTCGCAGAATGCCACCTTGCACATTTCGCGAGCCATAAAGATCGATCATCCGCTGACTTCGGTCGAATTGTGAATCCAGGTCGAACAGTGATCGAAAGCTACTGTTTAATTTAATAAAATATAGTACTCACGAATAAGATATATATTATAAAACAAATCCTTGAATATTAATTAAGATTCTTTCCATATTAAAAAAATTGTAATTTTTATAGATGTTTAACGCAATGTATACATATAATTATATAACTATAAAATAATACACATAGATAAAAATCTAAAGAAGTTTACTCAGTAATCGTCGATATAATTTTTCTTGCAGAATAAATGATTAAAGATCGTTATGAATAATGAATAATTGAACAATATTTATAAAAATTTGGCTGAAAAATCGACTTATTTAATTATATACTACCCTCGTAGAAATTCGTCTAAGTCATAATTTTCGCCTAGAATTGAATTATAAATTCAATGTTTATAATTTTACTATGTGAGAGAGAGAGAGGTACTTCTAAATTAAGTATTGATAATTAGTAATTATTCATCTCTAGTTTCCCGGAAAATTTTAATTTAAATATTACCTAGAGAACTTTCATCAAGTTGTATCTAAAATGTGTAGTTATATGGTTTTAAGCATAATTTTTAAAAAAAAATGAAAATCATTTCGACTTCAACAATCTAAATGTAAATTATTATAGTATATTGAATGATATGACAACAAATAACTATGATTAACAAAACTATGTATATATTGTCTGTCTGATTCTTAAGTCATATTGTTTTTTGATATTTACGGAAGAACCTAATATAAAGTATCACATGCTTTAAACAGGACAGCCTGAAAGTATCACTTGATAACCTAAGTTTGCGAGGTTTGATTGGTCAATTAAATTTTGTTCTCTATGTATTTTTTTAATCTTCCCTTCTTTTTCAGCGTGATAAATATCATAAGGTTACTCAGGCTTTTGTCGGTTTTTACTTACATTGAAAAAAATTAAAGATTTTGTTACAGGATATAGGTTGTATTGATATTTATTTACCAATTAATAATTAGATAAGGATGCATTATGCATATAGAAGCGTAATGTTAAACTAATTATTTGAAATTTGTTTTATAATAAATAGTGATAAAGATCTTCTAGGAATGGGTTTTCCTATAATTAGAATATTTCCCAAACGGTTTGCCTCTTATAGGTTTTTCCCACTCCACAGGAAACATCCTGGGCGAATGCTGGAGATCTATTAATATATTAAACAAGGTTAATACATGTTATTTAAGATATAGAATAAGTTTAGATAGTTCTGTGTATAATGACACCGTTCGAATGCCATAGTATAAATGTAGGTTTTTGCTTAGCAGGTAAAATGTTAAAAAACTATTCGGTTATCGTGAAAATACTATTAATCGAGCCAAAATTCACTTTAAATATCAATATCAAATGTCTCAACGAAATCAAAAAATATAATCTAATACAGGAAAAACAATATTATATGTTTGTTTCTTATATCCTTCATAGACGATCGTGCATAATGTAAAAGGAAAGTCAGAGAATACGCTCCGTGTAATATTCATGAATGTGTTCTGTCAATATTCTTAAAATCTTTTTTGATTTATTCGTAGTTGATAAGAGCTAATGGTAGCTAAAATTTGATGAAAATGACTAAAAAAGATTTAGTCTAGTGAAGTAGTCAATGTAATGAACTCGCTTCGAAAAAAAATCCTCGTTACAATCTACAGTAGTGTTCGAGTTTTTCCTTTGGTCCGGATAGCTATCAGCAACACAATACGTCTAAAGGATAATTGCCTTAGTCATCGTTTTCGGTGCTATGTCCGGTACTCATGAATATCCATCTGATACGTATGCCTCAATACGTATTTAAGTGGAAAACGTATCTTTGCCAGAGGAAAATATCGAGGAATTATGAAATTTGTTGATTTGTTGTGCGTGCATCAAAAAGAGAGGTAACCATCTTGATGCGGGGGCAACATAGTGGACAGACACGAGAACTAAAGAGCGATGCAGCCATGTGGCTATTTTATGGCTAATGTTAAGGGAAACTAATCCAGCAGTAGGATTTAACATGCTGATAAATAGAAGCGAGATATTTATGAATACACGACATATTCGCTGATTCTCCTAAGGCGGTGTACTTATGTACTTATTATATTTATAGATTTACGATTTAATTTAATTTGTAATAGTAGCATTTATAGTCTTAATTCATTTATCTCTTTAAATAAATTATAAGATATATATAGTGAATTTAATATCGAAATTCTTGTGTTTTCAATTTATAATGTCCCAGTTGAATAATTACAGGTTGCGTTGAGTGGAAACTTTGACAGATACAATCTGAGGATGAATGAGAGAAGTAAATTTAAATGTATTTTGCGTTAGTTACTCTGCAAAGATGCTACTTGATTTATATGTTATTGATAAGAATTAAACAAACGAATCTTCGATAATGATTACGTGCAAGGCTATACGGTTGAACAGATCAAACGAGACATTGGAACTATTCCAATATTCAATTACATATATATAGACAGAACTACATAGAATAAAATATCACCAGTTAGTCGTTTGGTCACTTTTAAATAAAAGCCGCATAAGGTAATAACAAAAAATTCTGGGTCGAATGTAAATGGAAACTGAATTTTAGTTTCTATATACTAGAATATGGAGAAAAGGAATGCATTTTTACATTTTAAATCATAAATTTAATGTGTCTATCAGACTTCAAATATTTTATAGTATGCACAAAAATAATATTCCCATGAAAATAATATTCATTTCACTTAATTACAATATTATTGGGATCTCAACTTCGATTAACAACATGAAAATTGATGTATATGCTGAAATAATTTTGTGTTACGAGTACATTTGTCATCGAGTAATTGAGGTATAAAGATCATTGGATCTATAGTACTTTTAATCAAATTCCAGTTCAATATAGTGAACAAAGAATTAACTGTTAAAAAATAAAACTGTAAATTTAGTTTCCAAATAATTGGAATATTTTTATTAAATAAATATGAATTCTTAAAAAGGCAAATTGAAATTAAATAATTAGAATTTATTGGCATAGCTAGGTAATAAATTCTATTTCGTAGTGCTAGAATAACATTAAAAATTAAATTGTTTGCAACAGAATTGAATGCCATTTAAATATTTGACTTTTAGATTCTTGAGTGAATCACATGATATTTATAAACTTGACACTATTTTAGTTTTAAGTGCAGATAGAAGAAAACATAAAATTTGAAATTGTTACACTTTAATAGTTTTATGTGCAGGAATAGAGTGTCTTACAACATGTTTTTATTTCAAAATAATAATATTAAATATTAAAATATGATTTTTAAATTTAATTTCAATTATAATAAAAATCTTTTAAATATAAATTTATAAAGTAATACAAAAAATAAAAATTTATGGTTAAATAAGACTTTAATAATTTTATTAAAACATAACATGAAAATAAATATGAACATATAATACGATATCTATATTTCTATTTGATTGCATAACAATAAATAAAGTAAACTAATATAATAAAAGCATATAATTATAGATAATGATTTGAAAATTATTAAAACATTTATTATTCAATGAAAATTATATTATATTTTTCATTTAGTAATAATACACTTAAAATAATAAATAATAAATATAATTTTTAAATATTACATTAACAATATTTATGGTATACAGATACATAGGCAATCTATAAAAATATTACATATTATGTAGCAGAAATAGTTTATAATAAATCTGTATACACAATAGTGTATTTATATTATAATTTTATTATTAGTTTATTATTTTTTAATTTTACATAACTCAAACAACATTTAATTTGAATTTGTTAACTAAATTAATGTAATATATATTATTGTAATATATACTATGGACTGCTTATAGTTTTTATGTCTTTAACGTTATTGAAATTACAATAATAATATCATATATTTTGTAACTCAACTTACATATAGCCTAGGGCACGCACTATCTAAAGGCTATAATTACAACACTATATTAATGGTTGAATTTACTTCGTACAACTTTCCAGACATTTTTTCATTAAATATGCATAGCGATATCGATAGATATCCCAATCCTTTGTTATCAGTCAAAATCCCTTTTTTCTATATATATTTTTCATACTTTTCTACTCCGTAAGTCATCTATTTTATTAAAATAAAAATCGTTTATAAATGGGAGCAGATTCGTTTGCTTATACAATTTTAATGCAAAACAATGTAATCATGAATGATGTAAATAAATATAAATTAAAGTAGTAATATCAGTTTTACTTATTCCATTTTTTTTTATTTCTGTCTTTACACACTTTTTTGTCAATTATCCAAATGCACATACAATTTTATTGTATTGATAAATTGAAGTAATTGTAATCGTGCTTAAAATTGAATGTTAATATACATTATGTAAAATAAAATCATGTAAAACATGGATATACCAAACAACTCTGGAAGCAATTAAATATTGAGAAAACTAACGAGATTATTAAATTAACAGAAATAAAAAACAAACCAAACTATGTATTTACACTTTTATTTTTAGCAAAATTTTTCTTAACCAATATGAATCAATTCCAACTTGCTCTCGGAGGAACCGGAAAAGGGAACTGTGCTAGCAACTCCACAGTATAGCTCCTGCCGTCGCTTGAAATCCTTGCACCTGAAAGGCCCTAGCGTTGTTAGTCATCTCTAGTCTTAGCTACGGTAATTACGATAATGAATATGAGAGGCTGGCAAGAAATACTTATTTACTTACCACAATCACTTTTGCTATCATTGTGACAACCGAGTAATAAATTCTTCATTATACGTACAAAGAAAATTATACTAAGGAAAATGTGCTTGCAAACGTTAAAGGAGAAATATATACAAGCAGATTGTGATTATGACTCATTTTTTTAACTGTGATGTAAAAGCGAAGTGATTATAACTATAAATTTAAGTTTGATAAAAATAAAAAAATAGAAAAAAGTAAACAGGAGAGGTTGATCGAAATCAAGACTAAGAGAATTCTTAAATACGATAAATGCGTAAGTTTGTGTACTTGTGTCTGATACATACATCTATAATTAATATATTAAACTGATTAGATTTTTTGGGTAATTCGAAAGCTTCTAAGCTCATGAAAAATTTGAAATTAAACCTTAAAACTTAGTTAATGATTTGGAAAAATTTTAAATAAAATATGACAATAAAATGATTTGATTATACGATCAGTGGATATGTAATTAAATTATTTAACATACTCAATGAAGTTACATACATGAATTAAAAACAATCTTACATAAGATTGTCAACTAGCTAAGTTAAGTTATTATACATTGCAATAAGCGAAACTTGTCAAAAATTAGTCGCGTTACCGCGCGTTACTAATTCTTTAAAATTAAAATTAGAGAATTTCTCGGAAAATTCTTTCCTACCTATATCACTTTGATGTAATAACAAGGCTGCAGAGTTCATATCTTAAGTAAACAACGCAAATAATATCGCAAACATATGACAGAAGTTCGAGAATATTATGTTCGAGATATGCTCGATTCAATGTTCGATTATATACAAGTATGTTCGAAAGTGTTTTGCCAAAAATCTAACTAGCTAGAGTTAGCTGGATTGTCTCCCAGCAGTAGCCGATTTACTTTCCAAAACTTAACCACTTGAAACTAATACGAAATTAACTAAATACTTTTAAACAAAAAATTAAAACTATAATTTAACAATTAATTTTGTGTGAGCTCGCGACAAGCTAACTTGTAATATTTGTGTTGGTTCTTGGATAAGAAATTGTGTAGATGAAAGATGAAATATAATATTATTATAAGAAATAATCGAACTATTATTTAAACCACAAGATTCATATCTGAATAATACGATATAATTTTTGTAACTATGTAGTTTGTTATATATTTGTGTTATGATATTGTTTTAAAGTATTAAAATCGGTTAGTGAAAACAATAATAATCTTCTTTTCTTTGTATTTAGGAATATGTGGCTATCAATTCAAGAATATAGTGATTGATATATGTATATAGATATATATTTATTGTAAAAAACGAATTACAAATGTATAATATGAAAGTGGGAAACTCATGCAATACTATGTAAGTAGACCAGTGAAATAATTTTGAATGAAATAAGTATGAAAAATATCGAATTACGAAAAAAAATTTTAGCACAATTTAATGCTTTTGTGATATGAATTAAAAATTAATTTAATTTTATATAATTTAAATCTCGTGATGGTTTGTTTTCATTGAAAATCCTTAATAGTTCAAAGACTGACTTCTTTCATTTTATATAAACACTTGATTATTAACTATCTTAATGCTTTAATTATAAACAATTAATTTAAAATTTGATTGAATAATCAACAATTCAATATTATTCAATTTTTTTATATATATTATTCGATGTAATTGAAACATAATTTAATTATGTGTTTGTTTTTGTTACTCGATTTGGTAGATAAACTTCTAAATTATATTTCGAAATAAATTATAATTAAAACATAAGTTAATAAATATTATTTTGAGACTATAATTTTGACACTATAATTTTTAAATTCAGTTTCATGAGTTTTCCCTTCATAATTGACAAATTACATAAATACTTTTATATGAATTAAGTTTATAATGGCACTTGTTCTGCAAATTTGCAAAAATTACTGCGGATTTTTAAGGAGCTTGAATTTTTACTCTACCAAAACTTATTTTATTATAAAACGTGATATTAACAATCGTAACAAAAGAATACTAGAATTTAAGCAGATGGAATAAAACAAAAGTTAACTAACAAACTATTTAATTTTTCAATGTATTTACATTTAAATTATTAATATTGCAATTAATCCAAGACATATCAAAGCGTGATATTTTCTCAAATTAATAAAAAATGTATTTTCAAAAGAGCTTGGATTGTAAAAATCAGAATTCTTTTTCAGTCCCTTCTATCACGTAATGAGATTTCTTCCTTAATAGGTGGTTCTTTTGCTATTCCAGTAGACTGATTGTGATTCATTAAAGCAGGATTAGCGACTGCTATTATATTGTCTCCACACGAAGCGATCACCTGTAATAAAAACCAATTATACAATATTATTGTTAGCTAATTAATTTATTGCATTCATTAAAAAATATTTGATATCAGTGCGATTGATGATTACCTTTAAATTAAAATCATTTTCTTTATCAATCATAGATGTATCGTCTTCTTCGGTAACTCGGTCTTGTGTACTCTGAAATAGATAAAGTTAATGTCACGTAAAAGAATTTTTCAAATATAATTGAAAATCAATAATTTTAATTATTATTTAATGATTTACATGCAACACTGAAATGGTTGTCGAAACGTCTTGATCTTGACCTTCGTTGCCGTCACCATCATCAGAATCTTCGTCAAAATTTTCTTCGCAGTCATCATCATTGCAATCATCCCAGTCATCGTCGAACGAAGAATAGCACCCGTTTGAGTCTTCGAATTCCTCGACTACCCCATCCAGAACTAGGTTACTGTTGTCATTACAAGTTTGCCAAACAGGACTAAAATCAGAAGCACAGAAAGGTATTAAAATTCTGCTAATATAGCTAAACTTGTGAAAATATGTATTATTTCAATTAAACAGTGGTAACCTTGGCATTGATTTGCGTCCAATTTTTGTAGGTTGACGTCGTCGTTGCCGTTTCCGATGGCGATTTTGGTGGACATGAATTGAATTACTATCGGAATCTATAGCTAGTGCACTACGACTGTAATTAGTGCACTTAGACCGTATAGTGTCCGCCTAGAACATGGACGTATCTGCTACAAACGGTATCGAACGATAAATCGAAAAAGGAAGAGAACGATTAATTATACGGTTATAAATTCAAAACAAAACCATTTTAAAACCTGATTAAGATTGTTAATAGTAATAGTGTAAAAATAACGTAAAGGCCATGCAATTTTATATTTCTATTATGGATAAGTGAAAATATAATATATTAAATGAGTTATGAAGAAATATTTCTTCGGAAAATTGTCAAGAGCAATTAATGCGTGCAAGTTAAATAATTAATGCACAGTGTTTAGTGTAACTATTTCCTAAATTTATTTATACTGTCAACCAAAACGCATGCACCCCAACACACAACCCATAACCGAAGTTGTCAATCCCCATAAAAGACGCATATTTATATATTAGTTGTATAAGCATGCGTCCTTTTTCATAATTAGTGTAAAGCAGCATCGACAAGAAGCGTGAAGGATCATTTGGCGATGAATTGCATGTGATAATACGCGGACACATTACAAGACCAACGGAATTGGTATACGCGCGCGCATCTAGCAGGCACAAGTGAACACACAACGTCGCTGTAAGAAATTCAAATTAAGAGTAGTGAAATGCGGGCGAGAAAGTCTGTTAGCAAAGCTCAACCCTGCATACTTGACCTTGTTCACAGATCCTTAACTGTAGCTTTCGAGCATTGGTACATTGGCGGATCGTGCGGCATTTTTTATGGGGCGTTCGTAGCTAGTCGCGGAGAGTGGAGGCGCGGGGGCGTCAGCCGCTGTTAGTAAGTGCTGTGTTAGCGTGCAACACGCTTGCAATTAGCGATCAACAATGCGTCTACGGGCCCTCGGTTACTTTTGGCGGCGTGCTAACCTGCTGCTGCGTCGACTCGCCGGCGCTCTCTCTATTCCCGGAAAGAGAATCGCCGTCGCAGCGCATCTCGAGTTTTCGCCTCTTGACCAGCTCAACGCCAGTCGACGGGGCCGTCGTCCCGTGCAGCGAGTCGTCGCCGCCCGACAGCTCGCCGTCGCCGTTTTCCCTCGACGACATGGTTCTAGGCAATCCACTGTAGCTGTATTTATTGTCAATCAATCGGTTTCATATCATCAACAACATCTTGGCCTCACTCTGTACTATGCTGAGAAACCGTGTAATACCTCTCGTGTCAAAATCCAAATGGAGATGATAAAAATGCGATAAAATACGTGATTAAAGTTTGACGATGAAAATTGTTAACAAAAATATTGTTATTTTTGTTAAAAATGCTTCTTTGTACACATGTATAAACGCAGGAGGATTTCTAAGCGAGGTACAGAGCGGCTAATCTACATTGACTAAATGAGGAATGTTCTAAGACCGAAAGGAAAAAGTCTATCGGTTTGGAGGCAAGTATATTCGACGACTGAATGGAACTTTAATCATTATAAAAACCGAATGAGAAGTTGCATAGCATGGGAGTGGAGCCGGTACTGAATCACTTGATTGGTGTACTTACGAGGAATGCAGGAGAGACTTGGTGTAATAATGTCCCGAGTCACGGACAACTCGGCGCGCCAAGGGGAAGAGTTCGTCCCGCCTGGTCAAAAGGGCCGGTACGAATCGGCAAATCTGCGCGGCGGCCTCGTTGACCGAGACCTCGTGCAGAGTGAGCGGCTTCTCCGGCTTCCTCTTGCAGTCGAAGCGCCCGTAGATGGCGGCGTACTTGCGTATCTCCTCCATCCTCCGGGGGTCGGAGTCGGGCATGGCCATGACGATCTGCGGGCAGGCAACAAGGGGTCAGCGGGGCGGGCTCGCGAGCCGGACGCGGGCTCGGGCGCGAGACTCACCTCGAGGTTCTTGCACATCTTCTTCTTGATGCCGCTGGGGGGTTTGGGGTTGAGGGGCCTGAGCGTGGCCGCGAGCCTCTCGGCCGCCTCGGCGAGCCGCTGCACCTGGGGCTCGAGGAGGATGGGCGTCGCCTGGAGGAGGGCCGTCGGGCTGTGGGGCGCGGCGAGGAGGGCGCTGTTGCTCCCGGGGCTGGGGGTCGTGCCCTGGCTGCCGCAGGAGCTCGACTCGTAGTTGGCCAGCTGGGGGTCCTCGCGGGGGGCGCGCGGCAGGGCCGCGTCCTGGCCGGCGAGCTGGGGCCCCGGGCGCACCTGGGCGAGGCCGGGGCTGCGCGCGAGGGGCAGGGCCTCCGCCTGGAGGCCGAAGCCGCCCAGGCTCGCCGGGGGGCTGGGGCTCTTGCGCGGCCGCTGGCCCGGGCAGCAGGCGCTGTTGGCCCCGGGGGAGAACTGGCTGGCCAGGGGCTGGAGGAGGGGCGAGCAGGGGGGCGCGGCCCCCGGCGGCGTGGCCAGCTTGCCCGGGTGCAGGACCGCCTGGGCCACGCTGCCGGGCCCGGCGCCCAGGCTCGCCCGGCTCGACTGCACCTGCTGCCGGGAGTTGGGGCTGTAGCTGCCGATGCAGGGGAAGGCCACGGGGGCCGGGGCCACGGCCGCCACGGCCGCCGCGGAGGCTGCGGAGGCGGCCACGGCTGCGGGGGCCGCGGGGGCTGCGGGGGCCGTGCCAGGCTTCCCGGCCCCGTGGCCCGTCGGAACCATCACGGGCGTCTGGAACATGGCTGGGGCGCGCCGCAGCGCTCGTTATATCTCCCGCGCGTCCTCTACTCGGCCCGAGCTTGCTCGATGGCCGGTTGCCTCTACCGATACTCTAATCGATCGTTTAATATTTACCAGGATTAGTCAGCCACTCCTGGAGAGCTTTCTGCAAGCGTCGCACGTGGAGTGGTTTGCTGGCCATGCCGACCAGAGCCATTATCTCTAAAAACTCTTCCTCGCCAGCGTCGCACAATTGCTGAACGTCGTCGCCACCTGCGCACAAGCCCAAATGTTTAGGGACTCTTCAAAGCTAAACTCAGTGATAGGTGTAAATCCGTTTAGTTTTGAATAGATTGATCGGTACACCGTAATGGTGACGCTAAAGCCAATGACTGTATACATGCGAGCGTAAAGTGTTGTTTGCTCGAGCGCGTCGAGTGAAAAAAGAGGTAGAAGTGCAAAGCGCCTCTTACCCATTTCAAGGAGCGTGTCGTAGTAGCTCAAGAGCGAAGCGCGCTGCATGACTCGGTAAAGCTGCAATTCGGCTTCGTTTTGAGGCATGGACGTTTGTACAACTGCAATGGAGAATCGGAACATATGTATATGAGACGGGTGAGCGAGGGATGGCGGGTCGAGCCCGGGGGGACACACCGCGAGGGGCTTAGGGGAGAGGCAAAAGTATGGGCGGCGAGCCGGCGCGCAGACAAAGCTCGCGGGGTGGGTACAAGGGGCTAGGGTAGGGAGATGGCCGAGCGGCGCTGGGGAGCGGAAAAAGCCTGCCTCTAAAATAATGCTAAGTAAAAATGATAAAAAGGCCGGGAGCGCTAAATAGGAGTAAAGGCTGCTGAAAATCGCTCCCCCCTCGAGGCCGGCGAGCGGCGGTGGCGGCGGCGGTGGGATACTCGCGCGGCGCGCCGCGGCGGCGAAAGAATTATAGAGAGGTAAAAAGAGGTCCTGGACGAGCGGACAGCCGATTAGTTGTTGCAAATTTCGCGGAACTCGCCCGGGGAAAAAGTTGCGCGTGCACACACGTACTCGGGGCGGGGGAGCCGGCAGCCGGGGAGCCGGGGAGCCGGGGAGCCGGGGAGCCGGGGATCCGGGTCGGGGGTGGGGGGAGGCCGAGAGGAGAGATCGCGTATAAATTAATAGGCTGCGCGGCGGAGTGCACATAAGCGATGGCGCGCGAGGGAGGGGGAGGGGCCGTGGCGGGCAGCCGGCCGGCAAAAAGGAGGATCAGCTTGCGAATCGAAAAAACTGACCGGCGGCTCTTATTACACGCGGGCCGGCGGTCCTCGGGCTCGGCGGCGCTCGGCGAGCGCCGGCGGTCTCCAGCGGTGCGCGATGATCCCGGGGCCGCGGTTTTTGCCGGGGCGCGCGGCCGCGAATGCCGATCGCGCGATGACGCTCCCCAGGGCGGCCTTTGGGGAATCGGCGATGACGGGCGGCGCGCCGGCAGCGGGGGCTGAGCGCCGAGCTTTTTTGCCGGGGATAATGGCGGGGGGGCGCGCCGCGGACCTCGAGACAATGGGCGCAAGAAGGCCGAAGGAAGGAAGGAAGGAAGGAAGGAGCGCCGGGCGCTCCTGCCCTGCGAGCGCCGAGGATCGCGGGCGAAAGAACCGCCGGCCAACTCATTTCTTTGTGCCCGTGATACTTGACGCAGCCCGAGCGCGCTACGTTCTCCTCGCCCGCGCCCGCAAAAACGAGTCTAGTTTCTCAGTTTCTTAGCCGAGGCGGCGGCGACGGCGCGGCGGTGGCGGCGGCGGCGGCGGCGGCGGCGGCCAGCCCGGCCCCGACCCGCCGCCCGGCGACGCTCCGGCCTCGCGCTGCCCGCCGCGGCGGTTAGTATTTCCTTTTTTGCCGGCATTGTAATCAAGGAAGGGTTAGGCGAGTTTTTGCGCGCCCGCTCCGCGGCTGCCTCCCCGCGGCCGGCAAAACCCGCGGCGCGCAGGCAGATGGACTGAGTCGCCGCTGGCGAGCGGCGGCCGGGCCGCGCGCCTCGGGTGGGGGACAGGGCGCCGAGCGGCTTTTTCCTCACCCCCGGCCTGGCCCCCGGCGCCCATTGGGCCCGCGCTCCGAGGGCCCACCCAGCCCCCGGCCCGGGCGCCTACCCTCGCGGCAACCCCCGACGCCCAAAAAATGGTCGCCGCGCCCCTACGCGGCCCAGCCCAAAATGAAGGAGCCGGGCCGCTTTTTTCGCCCGCCCCCCAAAGCCGCGCCGTCCCTGCGACGCTCCCTTGCGCCTTTGCGCCCTCTGCGCCCTTTGCGCCCTTCGCGCCCTTCGCGCCCTCGCAGCGCCCCCCTATCACTCCGTCTAATCTCTATTATTACCGCCGCGCCGCGGCCATCCCAGGCGCCCTTTCCTTGCCGCTTTTTACCCCCCGTCCCCTTAACGAGCCCCGCTTTTATGAAGAAGCCGCATTATGCTAAGTTTTCGCGGAAAAACCTCGCGGGCCCACTCTGCAAATGAATCAATTGCTCGGACAGTTATTGTAACAGTCCGACGATTAACTGACCTTTGTTCCTTCATCTCATTTTCCTAATGTCTTTGCTCCGCGAGCCACTGCGAAACGCCCGATTTCTGCGGCCAATGCTCGAGAAATCTCTTCTCTACCTACAAACTCGCATTGTATGGAAATGCATCTCGAAGCCTATTTTAACGCGGTAAATAAGGGAAAACTCACGGAAATCAGTGGGCATGCTACGTTCGACGTTTCGTTACTACGCTACGGGAAACCTCCAAAAACACTTAACAACCTCAACGGAACCCGATGAATATTTACTTTTTCGGTTACTGAATAACTGTCGATAAAAAACTATAACTATCCCAAGACAAAAAAATTAATATCCCGCTTAGATGTTTTGCATTTGCCTATTAAAGTAAACGACCGGTAACATCCACAATATATTAAAATGAGATATGCAAATTTCGTATATATCTTATAGGCACTTGCAGCTCCGTCATATTTTCTCTTTACCGGATGTTTTGGCAATTATTATCATCGTTATAATGTGAAATTACCAGCGTATATATATATATATATATATATATATATATATATATATTAATGTATAACTAATCAAAAAGTATTTGTAGCTCAATCGACGAAAATATCGCAAAAGTACAATCAAGTTAAAACTATAAACAATAAAAAATACATTTCACAAATTATAACACTTTGTGTTTCATCCAGAATAAATTCTACGAGACTATTTTTAACTGCACTCATAGATTTACAATGTATAAAAGCAATACTAAAAATTATTGATAACTGAACTTATGAGAGCGTTATTAATTTACCTTAATTTATCCTTAAACCAAGCATAATTTTTTAAATAAAAGATAACACCTTACGATTGACTGTATAGTCTACAGCATTGCGATAATCGTATATGTATATGAAATTTTTCTATTGTAAATGTTTAACGTAAATTGTAAATTAAATATAACTGTCATAATCCATGTGTATTTGTAGGTATATATAATTGTTTGATTATTCGATCGCCTTTATTTTATTTGAGGTTTTGTTTATAAAACTACGATAACTTTTTATGCGTTTACAATAGTTACTTAAGATCTCAATATATTGGCTTCGACTATCAGCTTCAACTAAATTAAAGCAACGATTACACTCGGTATATATTTTACTGTTTGCAACTTTCTTACGTCTTGGTAGAAACTTTCTATCTTTTACTGGATAATACAATTGATTTGTTGCAAATAAACTATTTCATACCTATAAAAAATACACGCATATTCAATTAGAAAAACATTAAAATTGTCGTATTAATGATATTATAATCTTAGTATTTAATGCTTTTATGCTTGATCAGTCACTTAATTTTTTGCAGTAGAACGATATATAATTAATCACTGTAAAGATGTACAACACTATAGTTCCACATTTTTATGTCAGTGATACATTTTTAATAAATTAGTTATACTAGCATTTGAATTGTAATACTTAATTAACAAAATAAATCAATCTTAATTTTTACATTTAAGCATTATCATCATTTAAATTAATTTCTATTCAAATAAATATTCAAAATATTCAAAACATTTTTTTACTATCTTTGATTTATTTTATAATTAATTTTATAATACAATATATATATATATATATATATATATATATATATCATTCGAATAGTTAAAATAAATCAAATTAAAATGATTTAATAAAATCAAGATTTATTAAAAAAAAATTATTATCATAATTTTATTTTATATAATTTTGTATAATTAAAATATTTGAAATTATCAAAATAATGTATTTACACATTCAACAATATTTTGCTCAAAGTATTGTTTCGTACCTCATCCCTCTGGAAAAGCTACATTAAAAGTATTTTAGAAAGTGAATATAAAATGGTCGTTAAAACCTACTTTATATAATATGAAAGCTGAGAGTATCATGACCTAACAATGTTCTTTAAAAAGTCGTGCTTTTTATTTATTATTTTTAAGTTACACCTGATGTTTTTAAGATTTCAGATTATGCATAAAATATATATACCGAATATATAGTATCTGAAATTAGAAATAGAATTGCAATTTATACCAAGCAAGAATATTATTTTGGCAATATTAAAGTTTTTTACATGTAGTGTAACGCATTATAAAATAAAAATAATTCGCATGTCCGATTCTCATTATCCAATCAAAATGATATAATTTTTAATTAAATTTGCTTATTAAAACAGTAAAAATAAAATAATGAATAAAAAATTGAATGTCTTTATTGGGCGGTAAGCGTTTTCGCATTTGTGAAAGGACTATACGCATTCAACAGGATTTGGCCATTTGACATTTACATATTACGCTCACAACGCGCGCGTGCATATTATAAATATACTCATTGCTATTTAGGTTGGTAACTACGAAGGTCAAAAGAGTTATCCCTTAATTTAACGCTATCTCACGGCTAAAATTTTTTCGGACCAGATAAAAAATATTGAAAGGTGCGGTGTTAGTGGGGAACTCAAGCTGACAACGTATCTATATAGAGAGGAGTTGCACGTATACAGCACGTGGGCTTCGCGGGAAAGAAGGTTTTTTTTCCTCGCTTTGCTTGCTTTCTTCGAGGAGGTAAGAGCGCGCATTATAATCCGGTGGGGTGATGCTCTGCCGTGTACCCGTACGTGGGCCGCGTGTATACATTGTCGTGCTGGTCACCCTTTATTCTCCCGGCGCACCCTTTCACCTCCCCGCTCTATGCAAATCGACTCGGGCGCTCTCCCAAGCATTATCCCATAAGATGGAAAAAATCTTCCCATGCGCGCGTAGCGACCATAGTCACGAAATACTATATACAAAAAAGTGAGAGCCTATAGATGTCGCAAAATGGGCGATGGTCCAACGGGACTAGCGACTTGCCCTGTATATACATATGAGGATATGAGCCTCCCATGCAGGCAGCCATGGGATCTTTGACGATCCTCTCTCTGTTGTGTAGGTCCTGTTACCGGAATTTGAATCATTTACATCACTATATGTATTAATAATAATATTAATGCAATGTTAACCATATAACTATAGTTTACATATACGTGTATACAATACAGCTTCGTGAAGTCGTCAACCTATATTATAAGTATAAAGATGTATACAAGATTTTTTGTTCATGTAAACCAACTTCTATTTATTGTTGCAAATTTAATCAAGAAATAATTCTAAGAAATCTATACGTGGATAAGATTTTGAAGAGTAAGTTTGTCGTTTGATATGTAGTGGCAGATAAATAAAATCTGATTCTTCTCAATATATGCTAGTAGATCATTATTACATACTAGACGCCTGCAAATATTATAATTAGATGTAAAGTTAAATGAACTAAATAACTTATTTTACTTTGAGATAATATATTCATACAGTATATTTATAGTTTATGATTGTTATACTAATAATTTAACAAATAAATAACTAATCAATAGCAAAATTAATTCTTACGCGTCATACAAGAAGATCCGAGTTTTGCATACATGTTATTACTAAAAAATTATAAATCAATCGATTAACAATCAAGTATTGCCTATTATTTTTATAAATTTAATTAAATATATTATTTATTATTCTTATACGTATATTATTTTTAATACAAATTATTAGAATATTTTTTACCATGAATTCTTTAAAGACTTAATTATATAATGAAACTTGTATTTTATAACCAATGTTCCAATTTTCTCAAATTTTACTTTTCAAAATTATTACATAAAAAATTGTTTTTTATAATTAACATTCAAGAATATTGTTTGTTACAATAAATTAATAAAGAAATGTCTGTATAATTCTCAATGTCGTGATTTGAAATGTATTAATCTGTTCACATTCCTCAATTCTGAATATATAAATGCAATTTTACAGTCAATCTTGCGGTCAATTCATTTATAGTGAATTTCTTTTCAATACTAAATATTCCAATTTAACTAACAACTATTGTTTTACCCCAAAACATGTGAAAAAATTTTTTCAAAAACAGAAAATATAATTTTTTAGTGCTTTTTTTAACGACAAAACCTCCAAAAAGTACGTTCTTCATCGAGTTTGCGATGGTTCATTATACAGAAGGTAAGATCATGGCAGTATATGCGTACTAAATGATGCAAGAACGAAAGGAGCCCGAGTTAAAATATAGAATATATAGAAAAGTGGCAAATTTTCTTAGAGTTCATTGACTGCCTCGGCAAGCGGACACTTTCCCAAGGCGCAGACAACGCAATTCGCGTGTAATGCAACGCGGGGTCGTGTAATGTAATGTAATGTCGTGTAATCCAATGCAATGCGCCGGAGCTATGCAATGGGCGTACAGCGCGCACACCTGCGGGCAAAGGGACTGAGCGCAGCGCGCAGTGCACGCATTGGCAGATCCTTTCGCGAGGAAAACGAGGCAAGAGGGTAAAAAAGCGACTACGTGAAAACAAAAAAAAATCATCAGCCTGAGCGCATTGGGCTCATCTTGGGTATGAGCTGTACGAGCGAGTCCCATGCAAAAAGAGCTTGTGCGCGCCGGTGCGCGCGCTTTCACGCGCGCCCGCTTGTATACGTGCGCGCATGCGTGTGAGAGCGAGCGAGAGGGAGGCAGGGAGAAAGAGAGAGAGAGAGAGAGAGAGCGGGCGCGCGGCGATCACCTGCCTCTCGGCCTGCGCGCTCGCGGTGCTCGCACTCTTCCAGTTTTTTACTTGGCGCGCGGAGGTGCGCAGAGACAAAAAACCCGAGAGTCGAAAAAATTAATATATTCACAATCTCTCGTGGGAAAGTCGCGATACACCCTTGCCCCTCCGCGAGCCGAGCCATTATTTTCTACTGATCATTTTACTTTTCTTAACTATCCCAAGCGCGCGTACTCCACTGCAAATACTTATTTATGCAGACCTGGGGATAACTTTTGCGCTCAGCTACAAAGAGCCGTCTATATAGACTGAGCACCTATCTGTAAATCTTTTATCGGTTTTTTCACTTTATAAACAAATTCGGGCCTTCTTTCACTTCTTCGGCCTCACGTGATCTGATATTTTCTTATAAGCTATATGTTGTGCACTGTGGTTACGCTATATTGTATTACAAATATATCAATGTTCAGCTTTTGATTCGCATTTCATTTGATTTATGATATACAATTTGCCCTTAATTATAATTTTATAGTAATGTATATTAATTATTTGAATTGAGCAATAAGATGAAATGTTGTATTGGAATGATTAAACAAGTTAGAATGACTTTATTTGTTTGATGCTTGGTTTGATAAATACAATAAAATCGTAATTGTACTTAGAATTTGTATCGCATTTTAAACATAAGGTATTATTTAAATTCAATTACATGCATAATCATAATTAGAGTGTTCTTTATGTTATAATTAAGTTTTTTATAATTACAAAGTATTATTTCAAAATGCACTTGTTCAATTTATTATTATGATTTGTGGTAATAACATTATTGGGAAAGTAATCACTTCCCTTGAATATTCTGCGAGTTAAAACTGGTTTCTGCTTGGTTATATATTTCTATAGAAATGTAATTGTTTGTAATGTTGTTAATGTAGCAACGGCTTAATATAAAGTTGCATCTAAACCGATTTATCTTTTGTAATTTTAATTTTGAAAAAATAAACAATTTAATCTACAGTCATTCAATTAACAAGAAAAGTGTCTGTTGGATCCAGTATTTGATAACGTAGTATGTAGTTTTTAATATGATCTGTAGAATTGATGAACCAATAGTTTAGAAAAGCCCTCTATGTAATTTATGTAGTATATATCCTGCAGTGTTGTAAATCTAGGAATGGAGAGAGTAAAGATTGGGCAGAATGTCACAGTGTATACTAAACTTTTTACCCGTGAATTTCACTTGTCAATAGTTGTACTTACTGGACAAGTTTGGTTGAAGTTTCAGAATTTTTACCTTTGATTGAAGTGAAATTGCAGTAACAGAATACGAATGAAGTAAAACTAGATATATATAAGTATCAGTATAGATATGGTAGCCAAAACAGATTTTAAATCACCCGTAACAGCAAATAAAGTCATTTATTCTTCCTTACCGCGTTATAATTATAGTCTATTATCCTGTAGGAACAGTCGTACTAATTGTAACGTTGTCACTATATACTGTATAACTATAAATTGTAAAATCATATCGTTTACTTCTAGCAACATGAAATCATTTTAATACCTAACATAGGAGGATATTGACATTATTGCAGTACAACAATAAAATGACAATTTGTACTATCATTTCTGTTCATTGAAACAATCAGTTTGGAAAGTGTTGTCATGTAGTTAACAGTAAAGTAGAAAATATATAGACATTGCATTTACGGAGGAGGCGACTACTCTAGCACTCTAGCACTATGATGTATAATGCACACTTAACTGCGCATTCCAAATTGTCAAAGTGAGTTAGGAAGGCTATATATAACAGTTGGTAATGGATATAATTTGCAGTAAAATACTGCTGAGTTTAATTTGCGCCTGATTTCTTATGCAAGCGCGTGCGCTCGACCGGGCAAGTCGACGCTTCGCCGAGTACCTTAAGGGTTTTCGAATAACATTAGACCGAGTGGCGGGGCAAGCGCGGGCGATCTTGTTTAGATTGCATTATTGTAAGAGCTTCAGTGGCGCGCCTATTGAGAAAAAGCGCGCTCGCTGGCGCAACGAACCGTATCCTTTTTATTACTTTGGGACCCGTGAGCGCAGAACCGCAAATACAACTGCACAAAGTCCACATCTACGGCGTGTACAGCTGCACGACGGTTCCTCTTCAAAACGATAATCAGAGCGTACTTGCCAAATTATAGCCTTTATTTAATTTTGTATTCTACCGCCAGTCCCATTTCCTATCCGCGTTTTATCGCCAATTCAACTAGTATAAGCTTTGTTAGTGATCAGTCTTAACCCAAGACAATTAACAGGAGTAAAATATTAATAAAAAGTTTGCGACGAGTATCGCAGAAGTCATTCTCATTTGAAGAATCGTTCTTTACTGATGCAACATTAAGTAATGATGGTAACGCTAATACACGCTGGGCAGAATATTATTCGGCGGTTCTCCAAGGTTTGTTGATAATGTAAACTAGTTTAAACGATATCCTTCCCTCTGACATGGAAACTTTAAATTCTGAATAGAAGATCTGATATACGAATCGAACTCAAATTTGCAGGAAGAGCATAAGTTGACTAGAACTGTTATTCGCTATTGTTAACGAGGCACGGGAGTAGTTATCGGTTAAACGACGCGGGTTTGATTTGCAAGGTGCAGTGGAGGAGCGTAAGGAGTGATGAGAGGGCAGTTGAGCGACGGGATGCAACGCGGCGAGGGCCAAGAGGGATAAACCCCATCGTAATTAGGCATGAGAGGGGGGAGGGCTGGAGGAGAGGAGGGGGCGGGCCGGCCGGCGGGCGGGAGATTCGTTTTTGCGGGCTCACCCGTGCCGTTGACGTTGCGCCCCAGGATGCGCCCCGGCTGCTTCGGCGGGCTCGGGAAGCCGTCAGCTGCGGGGGCCGGGGCGGGGGCGGGGCCGGGGCCGGGGGCGGCGGGCGGCGGGGCCGGCGGCGCGCCCGCCGGCTGGGGCGAGGGCGTCGTCGCGGCGAGGCTGCTGCGCCCGGCCGTGGGCTCCTCCATGGGTTCCGCGGCGCTCTACTGCGGCTGCTCCCGCGGGCTCCTCGCATCCGAGCCCTGGCGCATGCGACATTCGGAGGAGCCGGCGGCTGCTGCTGCTGCTCCTGCTGCTGCTCCTGCTGGACCGCTGCTCTCGCGGGCGGTCGGCTGCGGGCGGCGGGAGAGACTGCCGCGGCGAGCGCCCGGCGCATTGTTCGCCGGCGGCGCGCTATCCCCTCCCGGGCGGCGCGCCGCGGCCGCCGCCGCCGGGGTGGAGCGTCGCCTCGAAAAACGCCCGCCTGCCCCTCCGCGGCCCCTTTTTTGCGCGGCCGCTCGAGCGCCGCCGCGCTTCCCTCCTCCCGCTCTTTTTCCCTGCCGAGACGCGGCCGAAAAAACGACCCTCCGTCTGCGGCCGGGAGCCGGGAGCGCGCGCGCCGAGCCCCAGCGCCCCGGAGGCCCTCCCCAAGGACCTCGCCAGACAATAGGAAGCGCCCCACGCAAATCTCCCGAGCTTGCGCCCGCGGCGCGCCCCGGCCCCTGGGAACCCGCCGCGACTCCCCGCCCCAGCCAGCTTTTTTGCCCCGCGCAAGCCCTGGCCCAGCCGGCCTTCCCCTCCGGCCCTGCTTATTCGCCCGCGGGCCGACGCGACGCTCTCCGCCCCCGGGTCCCAGCGTCCCCGCGTCCCCGCGAGTCCCAACTTTCCCCGCCTACTGATGGACGCGCCAATTAATGCTCCGATCCAGACTCCCCTCACCCCACCTACTCCTTTATTACCAACTGCGACCGCGGCTCTAGCTTTTTATTTTAGTCCATCATATATATTACTTTCTTTCCTGCCCTTCGACTTCAATCAAAATGCCTGCACTCCTCCGCCGATCTTTTTCTCCAAAATATGTTTTATCCTTGCTCCCCGCGGCCTCTCCTCGGTCCCCCATTCCACCTCCTTATTATACGTCGCATTTACATGCCTATATGGATTTTCTAATTTGTTAACTGTGTACGCCACTGTGACTGGGAAAAGAAAAACACGACTACGACAACGGTATCAATTAGTTTTCACATTTTTCGTTCCATTTATTCATGCACGTATTCTTTGTACAACTGATTCAAATTACTCCTTTCGGTACAAAACTTCGCATATAACTCTGTGTGTGTGTGTGTGTGTGTGTGTTTGTGCGTGTGTGTGTGTGTGTGTGTGTGTTTTGTGCGTGTGTGCGTGTGTGTAAAGTATCTGTAGAATATACACAGGTAAAAAATATTTATCGTTCGTTATCATTATAACGCAACGATTGGACAAGCATTGCTATCAGCGCACTAACGCTATAAATGCTGTAAAAACTGCGGTTATTCTACAACTAATAAATACAACTCGAAACAAATATATTTGGCCCTAGGATCATAAAAAATATGCTCGATTATTCCCGCCAGTAGAAAAGTTAACAGTGTAAAATTTGCATCGTCAAGTATAACATATACTACAGTAAGTACGCGTCAAAATACAGTATAAATATTGTGTGTAAACGTAAAATATTATCATTATTACTACTATTAATATAATATTAAAAAAGTAGTTATGTCATTTAGCGTAAATGAGGCACTAGGAACAACGTAACCACTACACATCATAAAAACGGCTGGTCGACTTGGAGAATGGGTTACCGGAAGAATGCGACCGCTACAATGTTTCACGTGCTCTTGATTCGTATACCCACGCGCATGCTCGTAGGTAGTACAATCTACTATAAATGCTATATAAATATATATTTGTGTTATTCTTACAATAAAAAAGAAGCACTGATTCCCTATAACAATTGCGAGGATGATTAATGGTTTACAACTAGGTAATTGATAACGAGGACAAATGATTCATAAATAATATGTGGGTGCGATTTAATGGATGTTTGGGCGCGCGGTAATGGAAAAGAGGAGGAGTGGAGGACCGAAATGAGAAGGAAGGCACGATCGAGTAGCTAAGTGTAAGCGAGAGAGAGAGAGAGAGAGAGAGGGAGAGAGAAAGGGGCACGTACGAAGGGTAGGTGGAAGGGGGGCTTTGGCGCGGTCACACGCAGCCGTACTCGTACCAGACCGAGTTGGCGGTCTTGCGGTCCTTTTCGTTGCTCGATTCGAGGAGCTGCTCCTTGTCGAGGAGCTTGGAGTCGTCGAGGTGAGCCCTGGCCGGCACCGTCGACTCGTTGATCACCGCCGAGACCTTGTTGTAGATGAGGAGAGGCCGGGCCTCGGGCGGCTCGCGCGCTAGCGAAGGCGACGAGTCCTCCGCATAGTAGACGGTGCGTCTTGTGCCCGGGTTCCCCAGCGACAGGGGGTCGCCCGGGAGCTCCTCGGCGGCGACCTCGCGGCCCTCGGAGTCTTGGTCGCGCTCGCGGTCCGAGTCGACCTCGGGGGCTTCGAGGGTCTCCTGGTGATCGGGCTCGGGGGGCCCGAGGATCAACTGCTCGGTCTCGGGCGTCGTGTCCGGCGTGGTGTCCTCCTCGTCCTCCTCGTCGCGGCCGTCCTCGGGGAGGTCCGCGGCGTCGGCCGGCAGAAGGCTCGCGTTGCCCGCGCCCCAGGATGCGCGTCGCCCGCTGCGCCCGAATAGGCCCGAGCCGGCCTTGCGCACGCGACGCACGAGGCTCGCACCCAGACTCTTCTTCTTGGTGGAGCAGCTGTCGAGCTTGCGGTAGTGCTCCATGATCTTCTCCTCGAGCTTCTCCTTCTGCCGGTAGAGGTGATTGACCTTGTCCGTGTACATCTTCTCCTCCATGTGGTAATGCTCCTTGTCCTCGAGCGAGTGGTTGAGGAGCTCGTGGTACTGGCTGAACAGGAGGGAGATGTGCTCCATGAGGGAGCGCCGGTCGTTGTCGAGGCCCGTGTTCATCTGGAGGAGCATTTCGCAGCGCTGGCTGAGCTTGCCGATCTCGAGCTCGAGGGAGGCCAGCAGCTCGTCCCGGGCGCTGAGCTCGCCCTGCATCTCCGTCTGCCGGAGGCTCAGCCGGTTGCCCTCGAGCTTGCTGCTGCGGTAGTCCTCCTGCAGGGCGCGGTACTGGCCCTTGAGGCTCTCCGTGTTGGTGTAGAGGTTGCGGAAGTCCTCCTTGAGCTTGGAGTGCTCGCCCCGGAGGTTGCCGAGGCTCTTGGCGTTGGCCAGGAGGGCCTCGCGCTCCGCCTGGAGCTCGAGGCAGCGCGCCTCGAGGCGCTCGTTGCCCTCGCGCAGGAGCCGGGCCTCGTTGCGCGCGTCCCGCAGCCCGGCCTTGAGGGCGTCCTTCTCGCGCGAGAGGCCCTCGTACTCGGCGGCGAGCTGCTCGTGCAGGGCCTGGAGCCGCTGCTGGTCGCGGCCCAGGTCCCCGTGGGCGCGCTCGCGGGCGGCCTGCTCGGCCTGGAGCTCCTCGACGCGGGCCTCGAGGCGCGAGTTGGCCAGCTGGAGGGCCGCCTGCTGCGAGCCGAGGCTCGCGCTCTGGGACTCGAGCCGCGCGACCTGGACCTCGAGGCGAGCCTTCTCCCCGTGCAGGAGCTCCGCCTGGGCCTCGAGCTCGCGCAGCCGGCCCTGGGGCTCGGGCTCGCCGGGGCCCCCGCCCCGGGCGGCCCTCGCGGCGGCGCGCCGCCCCACCTCGGGCAGCTCGGCCAAGCACTCGAGGAGCCGCTCGGCCGGCAGGGCCAGGAGCTCCTCCGCGGGCAGCCCGAGGCCCAGCTTCTCGAGGGCCGCCCCGGCCTGCTGGGCGTGCCGCTTCTCCGCGAGGAGGCTCGTCTGCAGGCTCTCGAGGGCCTCCCGGTCGATGGCGGCGCGCGAGTCGAGCTCGCGGCTCGAGCGCTCGACCTCGCGCAGCCGGCAGATCTGCGCGGCCGAGTGGCCGATCTCCGCCTGGAACTGGGCGGCCTGCTGCTCGAGGATGTCGATGGCGTTGCTGGCCTCGTCGAGGGCCACGTCGCGGGCCTCGAGGAGCCCGCGCAGCCGCTGGACCTCGCGCTGGCCCGCCTCGCGCTCGCGCTCCTCCCGCTCGAGGCGCGAGCCGCGCTCGGCCAGCTCGGCGCGGCGCTCCGCGGCCTCGCGCTCCGCCGCCTCGGCGCGCCGCTCGGCCGCCTCCGCCGCGGCCACCAGCCGCGCCCGCTCCTTGGCGGCGCGCGCCTCCGCCTCGGCCAGCCGCGCCTGCAGGGCCTCCTGCTCCTGCTGCCGCTTCTCCAGGGCGGCCCGCTGAGCCCCGAGGCTCTCCTGCAGCCGCCGGCTCTCCTCGAGCGTCTCTTTGCACAGCTGCTCGAGGTCGCGGTTCTGCTGGCCCAGGCGCTCCGAGCCTTCGGCCAGCGAGTCCACCTTCAGCGACAGCTGCTTCTTCTCCTTCTCGAGCTCGAGGAGCCGCGAGGAGCTCTCGTGGAAGGACTCCTCCTTCAGCGAGTCGATCAGGTTGCTCAGCCGCCGGTTCTCCAACTCGAGCTTCAGGGCGCGCGCCTGCGCGTTGTTCGACAGCTGCTCCGAAAGCCGCTTCTCGCCCTCGGCCTCGGACTCGCTTCCCGAGCCCCCGTCCCCGAGGCCCTCGAGCGCCCCGCTCGCCACCTCGCTCGCCACGCTTTTTATCAGCCGCTGCAGCTGGGCGTTCTCCTCGCATACCTCCTGGTACTTGTCCCGCTCGGCCACCCGCTCCAGGGCCATCTCGTTTACCAATTGCTCGTACTTCATCATCTCAGACTCCAGCTCGAGCACCTTTTCCGATCGCTTCCGTGATGAGCTCAACTGTTCCTCCAGCATCTCTCTCGTCTCCATTAGTACGCGATTGTCCTCGCGTAGCTCCTCGATTCGACTCTTGTAGTACTCTATGTCAGTCAACTTTTCCCTGTACCGGCCCACTTCAGCCTCCAGGCGATCCGCCCTTTCCGCTCTTTCGATTGCCGCATCTAAATCATCCCTGTAGGACTTGGCCGCTCGCGCTTCCAGTAACAACTCTTGATTCTCGTCTCTCAACTTCACCAGTACTGCCTTGTTATGTTCTAGCTCTTCTTTGCACTCGATCAATGATTCTGTTTTCTCTTCCAGCTCCTGTCGCTGTTTTCTTACTTTGGATTTCCAGTCGGCTAATTCTACTGCATATCGGTGAACTTCTTCTCTGCTTGTATTATTGTCTCCACCACTGGCACCACATGGACTAAATAACCTTTCCAGCTTACTGCTCATAGATAATGCTGTCATTCCACCTTTTTTTGGAGATACATCTCCCATTTTTGTACCTGCTACTCCTTGCATTAAACCTAATAGTCCATTCTCCTCGCTTCTCTCATCACCAGTGCTATCATTACCTGAACAATCACCAATTCCTTCCCCATTATTACCACTATTAGCAACTTGAAGGCTTTTTAATTTCTTACGATAAGCATTTCTCTCCTGCATTAATTTTTTCACTCTAGTGAATACATTCCCCATATTAACATTTTCCATAGACTCTTGAGTTACCACGATATCTTGGTAATCCGTTACTTGTTTGATACAATCAACTATTGCTAACTGGGTATCAACATTTAAAGTTTTAATTCTTGTAATGAAATCTTCTTTATTCGAACACTGAACAGCACATCCCAGAAGTAACAATAACAATAACTTGGATTCTGGAACATGATGTTCAGGATCTCTGCCTAATTTAAAAGTATCTGGTACAGTTAATAACAAATGACCAAGCTGTTCTTCATAAAATTGTTTCATATTGTCAACAACAATTTCTAAATTTTTAACTCTGATTCTTGAATCACCTCCTGATGGTGTTATTCCATCATGCAGAGGTTCTGGATCTCTAAAAATGATAAAAGTTAATCAACAAAAAATATTCTTGTATAATTCAAATGTTCTTGCTCTTAAAACTTACATTTGAAGAAAAACATTATGTAGTAATACTCCATCAATTAAATCGTCATAATTAGTTAAAGCGTTTGGATCTTCAAGACAGCTGATAAACTATGACATAAATAAGAACATTTTTAAAGGTTAAGTTAATACATCTTATAAACGATTTTTCTGTTACATTATATTATAAGAAAAGCAAAACTAATTATCGAATTAATAGATTAAACAAGCTTACCCAAGTTACTAAAGGTCCGCACAAAAATTCATTTATTTCAGAAGAAGCCATCTTATATTAACTTAAATACTGTGCAAAAAAGCCAACATTTATTATCAATAAGAAACACGATCGGTAATAATTTCAATTTCGATGAGCCCATAAAAAAGTTTTTACATACTTGTCTACTTTGCACCGAATCATTATTAAAAAAGATAGATAAAAGAATTTAGACATCAGTTACTTGGAAAGAGTGAATAGAATATGGATGAACTGCAATGCGATACGATACTCTTGGATACTCTGCTAAAGTCCTAACAATGATACACACACATTCATAATCTATTCTACACAATCAAAAATACACATGGAAATGTGCATAGATGACTATGGATTGGTGGAATTCTCAAGCTCCTATATATATATATATATGTAACATATGCTAAATATGCTTAGCTTATATATATTATATCTTCTCGAGTACAGTCCTGATTTCATGAATGGTTCTCACTACATGATGATATATATAATATTTTGATTATTGTTTCAATTATTACTTACTAATTTTTTGTTGTACTTATCGTTTAATAACTATGAATTCATTAAAGTATTAAACTTGTTCTTTAAATTGAAACTTGTTACCTATTTATTTGTGAATTAAATTACATACAATTTTCGACATAGTTATTTAAAGTTATATTAATGGAAAGTATTTATATCATGTTTTTGTACTATTATGTATAAATCATCTATCATCACTTTGGTTTTTGTGAGTTAAATCATTTATAGCATAGACATTTACTTTAGTAATACTTTAGCAAACAAATTTTTTTAAATTCTATTTTTATCATTATAGATATACATATCAAGTATCCAGGCATTAGAAAATCTTCTTCACTATGTAATTGATGATGTACCAGCTGAATCTTATAAATATTATAATTTAATGTATGATGGATTAATCAAGATTAGACTAACTACACAGTAAGCTTAAATAGGTATCATAAACTTTATCAAAAGAAATTTTTGAAACCTATTTTATTTATCAGATTAGGAGATGCAGATATATATATTTCTCAGACAACGACAAAACCAACATATGATCCTGAACAATATTCTTTACAATCAACTACATGTGGAGAAGACACAATTTTCATACCACCTAAGTAATTTTTTATCCTCTATTATGATTATTAATATCATCTCTGAACTCATTTCTGTTCTTACTATCATATTTTATTATCTTAAAAAAATTAAATTTTTATTAACTTTAGTTTTAAGAGACCAGTTAGCATAGGTGTTTATGGTCATCCATCACATGAATCAAGTCGTTATACATTATTAATTTATCAAGTGATAAATCTAAATGAAAATGTATCTGATGAACAAATATCTATAGATGAAAATTTTCAGGGTTCTGACAATCTGAAGGTATTCGATTAAAAACATAAAATTTAAAAAGTAGTATTAATTAAGTAAAATTTATTTTAGAAAGAAAAAAAGTCCTTAATATTAACTTTGTTATGGTCACTTATTGATTTAATAATTCAAGTATTTTTTTAATATATATTGAGTCTATCATAAATTTACAAAATGCTGGAATACGAAAATCAAATGTTTTTAGAAATATTACATGAAGATGGATTAGTTATTACAGCAAAGTATTTTCTTTATTTAATCAAATATTTCAATGTTTCAAAAGTTATTTTTTAAAAATATTCAATTTTCTAATCAATCATTTATAGAGGCCTTGGTCTTGAAACTGTGTTCATAAATATTTTGAAAGCATATTCTGATCCTGGACATCTTGTTATTGTTCTTGGAACTAATGATCATGAAGAGACTTATTTTAAAGATCAGTTGAAACACCAAGGAGTAAAACATTTACCAAGAATTATCACAGGGCAATGTCTTTCAGAAGAGAGGTTTATTAAATATACTATATTATTACTATAATCACTAATTTTTTATTGTATTTATGAAATATATTTTTAATCCTTAAAAATACAGAGAAGTTATGTACTTAGAAGGAGGAGTGCTATTTATATCAGGAAGAATACTGGTGGTTGATTTGTTAAAACATCGAGTGCCATTACCTTTAGTTAGTGGAATCCTTGTATACAAAGCACATTCGATATTAAATTCACACCAAGAAGCTTTTGCTCTTCGACTATACAGAAAAACTAATAAGGTTGCAAATCATATTTCTTTCATTTAAATATTGTTGAGTGAATGTATATGATTAAACTTAATATCCTAACATTTATTGTATAAATATTTCAGACTGGATTTATAAAAGCCTTTTCTAACTCAGCCTTAGCATTCTCTATTGGCTTTGCACAAGTAGAACAAGTAATGAAAAAATTATTTGTAAAAAAATTGTATCTTTGGCCACGTTTTCATAAAATAGTGAATGATAGTTTATCAAAGCAGAAAGTAAGTTTACATGCAAATCAGTGCAATAATTTCTGTCATAATCCCTGTTTAAAATATGTTTAACATGTTTAAATTTTAAATTTCAGCCTCAAGTTTTTGAGTTACATGTAAAACTAACACCAAGAATGTTAATAATACAAACAAGTTTACTTGATGTCATGAATTACATGGTTCAAGAGCTAAAAAAAATTAATAAATATGTAAGTATCATAATTTTATGTTATAAATATAAAATTATTGAAAAAATATAACTAAAATGGTAAATATAGCTCGATTTGGATGAATTAACGGTTGAAAATGCTGTAGCCAAAAAATTTTATAAACAATTACAACTACAATTGGATCCGATTTGGGATCAACTAAGTGTTAAAAGCAAACAGTTAATTTCAGATTTAAAAACTCAAAGATCATTATTAATGTAAGTTAATTGAAAATACACTCAATATTATTTTATTGAATGCTTCAAGAATGTAATTGTCTATATATTTGTTTCAAAACAGAAGCTTAACACATGAAGATTCAGTATCCTTTTATGCAATGCTAAGCAGTTTATGTACAATGGAATATGCATTAAAAAGTAGCGGTTGGACGATGTTGGATGTTGCTGATGATATGTTCAAAAATGCAAAACTAAGAGTTTATACCGAAAGTGGAGGTACATATCTGTTTATAATAAAACTAATACAAGAATAAATAACATTAATAAATTATATTTTATATTATAATGAAAACTAGATTTAAAACCTGAATCTAATCCTAAATGGATAGCTTTATCAGAAATATTAGAAGAAATTAGGCATGATAGTGTAGAAAAGGAGAAAGATAACATAGAAAAGATTCTTATTCTTACTCAAGATAGTAGAATGTGTAGTCAAATAAAAAATTATTTAACAATGGGAGTAAAAGAGTATTTATTGTATGAGGCCATGAAAAAACTAAAACCTAATAAAATACAAAATACAACAACATCAAAAAACAGGCATGTATAAATAAATGTATTAATCGTTAAAAATTATCGATTTTCTGTATTTTATCAATACTTTCTCTTTACTAGCAAATCTACAGTAGAATCTAATAATATTGATTCACACAAGGAAGCTGAATCTTCAGAAAATAAAAATGAGGAACTTGAAAGTTACGTATTAACATTATCACAACACATAAATACAACTAAAGACAACTCTGATAAACTTAAAGATAATGTCAACTCTAGTCAATTTTTTGAAGAGTGTTCTGAAGTATGGATGATGATTAATGAATTATTAAACAAAGTTAATAAGTAAATCATGATTAATAATTTTTCCTTTTAGCTTGCTGATTTAGATTTAACATCTTTATCTACTAAAGAACCTATACTAATAATACAATCAATTAAAAGAGAAGGGGACTCAATGTCTTTACAACGAACACTTGAAGAAATATTACCTACTTATGTAATTATGCATGTGGCAGATATTTCAACAATAAGACAACTTGAGGTACTTTAAAAATTCCTTAAGACTGTTAAAATTTCTAAAAAGTTCCTTGATTTTCACTAGTTTTCATTTCAACAAATTTTCACAGGTACACCAGAACAAATATCCATCAATACAACTACAGATATATTTTTTAATTTATGGAGGATCAGTTGAAGAGCAAGCCTATTTAACTTCTTTGAGAAGAGAAAAGGATGCATTTGATAAGCTTGTTACAGCGAAAACTGTATGAATTTATTTTAAACAATTTGTTTTGTATAATTTATAACTATCATTATACTTCTTATCTTTTTATTATAGACAATGGTCATCCCAACAGAACAAGATGGAAAATTTGCAGAACCAAGTCCTGAATACATTATTGAAGAAGAAAATACAAGAAAAGGGGGATTAAAAGAAAATGAACCTGCAGTTAACCATAAAGTTATTGTTGACATGAGAGAATTCAGAAGTGAATTACCATCCTTATTGCATCAACGTAATATAGAGATTGATCCAGTAACATTACTTGTTAGATTCAACATTAATTGCCTATTAATCAATTATAATTATTCAATTAAAAAAATTATTTCTTGTATAATTAAATTTTTAGATTGGTGATTACATTTTATCTCCAGAAATATGCGTAGAAAGGAAAAGTATTTCTGATTTAATTGGATCTTTGAATTCTGGCAGACTGTACAACCAAGCTGTTGCAATGACTAGATATTATACTAAGCCAATGTTACTAATTGAATTTGATCAAAATAAACCTTTTGGTTTACAGGTATTTTTATTTGTACAAAATTTTTTATTTATACAAGAATATGTATTTATTTATGATTTGTAGGGTCATTATTATATTAGTAGAGATGTCAACAGTACTGATGTTACTAATAAATTGCAATTGCTCACAATGCATTTCCCTAGATTAAAATTGGTGTGGTCACCAAGTCCTCATGCTACAGCTCAACTTTTTGAAGAATTAAAGGTATTCTATATATTTTTGAATAATTAAACATTTAATTAACAATGTTACTAAATATTAATATTATATTTTATATAAAATTCTTATAATTCAGCAAGGAAGGTTACAACCAGATGCTGTAAAAGCAGCACAAGTGGGACTGGATGATGAAATTGAAGATGAAAGTATGTCTGATAAATATAATGGACACATTCAAGATCTTGTTACAAAACTACCTGGTATTCATTCTAAAAATTTACGTCTTATTTTAAACAAAGGAAGATCCTTAGACTATTTAATTTCACTGAAAAAGGTAAATAATATTTATAGTTTTGCACATAGTTTATACCATAACTTTTCTAACTTAATTTATGGTTATAATATTATTATTTTAAGAGTGAACTATCCGAAATATTTTGTAATCAAAATGATGCAGATATTTTGTATAACTCTCTTCATAAGAAACAAAAATCACCGTTGGAGACCTGTTCAAGAGGTGCAAGTAAAATAGGTTCTTCAAAAACAAAAAATAGAGGTCTATTTTATAAAAACAAATAGAATATAGTAAATAAAATGAACACAATATTATCTTATAATAGATGATAGAGGATACACTGGCTTTAAAATTTTTTATAATAAAATTAGTAAAAAAAATCTATATAATTCAAATTCTTATGTAACAAATTAATTAAGTAATTAATTTCATTAAATTACTATTTTTATTTAAAAATTATAATTTTATAATTCGACTTCAATCAAAAACGTTTTTTTATACATTAATTTTAAACATTAATTTTTGCACAACAATACAAAAACTTGCTTCTATTATGAGATCTTTGCTATAGTTGTAGATATGTAGATATCATTATTTTTCTATGTAAAATACAAGGAATTAAAAGTGGTTTAAAAAATTGATATACTTGAAAAACATTGATTTTTGATAGAATTTGTATCATGTTTATTTCTGGTCAGATAATATATATGTATGGCTTTTCTATTGTGTAATAATAAATTTAATTGCAATGACTTACTCACACAAGTGTATCAGGACATTATTTTTAATCAAAAATATATGCATATAAAATACAGTTAAAATCTATATTTATAATACTAGTTATTCACTGTCACTATTTGTATCTAAATTGTATAGAAATGAATCACTTTCAAACATTGGAAAGTAAAATCTGAAAAAATAAGTTATTAAATTATTTATCTAAATTACAATAAATTTTTGAAACTAATAACTAATTCAAAAACATTTTATTATTTGTTACATATGGCTAATAGGTTAAAGTTTGCAGTGTATTCTTGAAATTTTTTAAATGTTATGATTGTAATTATAAATTTTAATTGATATAATCCGTATTAAAATATACAGGCAGTACTTTCTATAATAAATTTTAATAAATTAGATGAATAATACTTATCGGTGGTAATATAAAATTTGTTGCTAAAGAAATGGTTATTTTTCTGATAAACTTACTCTGGTTGATCCCATATTCGCATTGATGGAAGTTTATAGTGATTTTCATTACTCATATGTTCCTTAAGATTACAAACATGAATATCACAATAAAAACATCTGCTAAAATATGTTTGTTTTCTTATGTAGTTTACTATTTTCACCTACAAAACAATAGTTAAAAACTTGGCTAAAAAATTTATACTGTCACTGTCATGCATGTATAAATGAAATTTTGCTACCTTTTGATAAAATGTATATTCTTTGCCAACATTTTCAAAGTCAAATTTGTGTTCTAATTTCATATGTTCTAAAATTGCACTAAAATCTTGCACAATGTGAATACAAAATAAACATTTGATATTTATGACTTCATTATTCCAATCTGACCAATTTTCATCTTCATTATCACTACTAAATCCAGAAGGATCTTCTTCAACAGTTGAACTCTGTAGGAATATTAAAATTGATACCGATTTTCTAAAATTTTAATTTGAAAATATTTACCCTATCTGTTCTTTTCTTAGACTTAAGTTCTTCTTTTGATTGCTTTGATAGGTAACTTGTGATATAAAATTTATCATATTCTTTATTATTAGGATTTACTTGTTTGTGCAATTTCTTACGCATATGTTCTTTTAATACAAGACGGTTTTTAAATACTTTTTCACAATATATACAAATAAATCTATGAAATAGTACATAACAATTAAACTTTACTCAATTATCATTAATTACTATAAAAAATAATAATGTGGTAGACCTTTCTATATTAGATTGTATTTTATCTAGATACTCGTCAATAAATACTAAATTTTCTGGTTTGCCAAGTAAAATATTATGTTTTTGATTAAGATGCTTAATATATTCTATACGAGATCCTGAAAATTCTGTTCTACAAAACATACAACCTCTTTTAAAAGTTACATCTGTTCTTTCTTTTAATTGTTCTGCTAAAACCCACTCCTAAAGTATATTAAATTTCTTATTAAAAACTGATATTATAGATGTTTTATAATCAATATATAAACATAATACCAATTTGGCTTGTTGTAATTCTTCTCTAAGAATTTTATCTTCCATTAAACAGTCTGATAATAAAAAGTAAAATTTACCATTAGTTTCTGCGTTCTGTGATGACGACTGCTTATTGACTTCCACAGTCAAACGAGTACAAAATTCTGTTATAGGATTTTCTTTAAATTTCATTTTCCAATAACGAATATAACTAAAGCAACATAAAATTCAATAAACTGTAATGTTTAATTATTAAATTATGTATCATTTACCTTTTTAGACTAGCTATTTTGTACACATCTCCAATAACTAGATGATGTTCTTGAAATAAATGTGATAAAAAATCTTTTTCATTACTTGGAAGAATAAAAGAAGAATCACACAGTAAACATATCACATCCCTTGGTTGATTATCAAGATCAATGAATTGTGATTTACAAGGTTTTGATTCAGAATTAATTTTGCAATGATTCATGTTTGAGAAGCTGTAATAAAAATATAAAGAAAATTAGCAATAATGTTTAAATACTACAAATTATTTTCTTTAATTTGCCTAATTAAAATCCAACTACAAACACCTTAATATTCTGTATTTGAAATTTTAACCTTTTTTGGCTTATAGTCAGCCTTAAAATGCACGTTTGTTTCACAGTATAAACAAATATTTTTTTGAAAACATCATAATCTTATTTTTAAAGAAATCTCATATTTGTAAAATTATAATCATTATAATTTCAAAAAAAGGAAACTATTAATAATCTACTAAAACTATACAGTATTATTGTGCTCCAGTGTAGCTACAATATCAGCTTCAATATTTGACGAGGACAATAAAGAACGTATAGTTGCAGCAGTGTGGAGGAAAAAATAGTAGGCGTACCGTGTATAAGTGCGTATGTAAACTTGCGTAAACTTATACGCACTTATGCGTAATCGAGAATGTTACAGACTATGTAAAAAAAATCAAAGTTGGTTGAAGAAAAAAGAAACATCATTGACTTTACAAATTATCATGCTGAATCTGAAGCAAAAGCTATTCTTACGAAATAATCATCTCAATTTAATAATAATATATAATAATATTAGTCCGCAAAGGCATTAATTAGATCTATTACAAATCATATTGTGTTAATTATCTATTTAATATTTATGAATCTTCTTGTCTCCCCAGACTGAGGTACTTGATATTCGTAGGACTTCAATTTTTTACATCGTTTGACTTTTTGGTTATTCCTGTGAAGTATAGGTAGGACACGTATAATTATTTCGCATCGTCTTTTTTATTATTATACACAGTGCATAAATGGGACTTTAGACATGCAGTTTTCCTTAAAAAACGTTATCTAATCAATCAAATAGTAAAATAACTTTTGAAAATGCAATTTTTAATAACTGGATCAAGATGGGATGGTCTAACATTTGCTACAATATGCAAATGGAGAAAATTACATAAGCTCTTTAATATTTATCCTATATGAAGGATGAGCATTATCTAAACAAAATTCAAAGGTACATGGTATTGTTGACTTGATGTTCTATAGAAGATTCTTGGGGCGATTTAAAGTTTCACTGCAATAACTGAAATGTAGATCGTACAGAATTTAAAGATATCTATCACAAGACAGTTTTTGAGAAATAATTTATCTGTATCTCAAAAAGACTGAGGGACCAATAATTTTTTAAATTGCCATTTCACAAATTGAAGTTCAGACCTGATTCATTAGAATTGAAAAAAAAAAAAATTCTGAAACTCATCTCTCATGAGAGAACATCAAGATTTCGTATGGCTCGTGTATTATATAATTTTGAATCTCATAAGAATTCATTTTGACCATAATCCTTTTAAGTAAAAAAATTTTTTTTAAATTATTGATATAATCTATTTGTATGTATTTACTGGTGCTCAATACATATTCCAGTTTATTTTAGAGTTTTTTTCAAAGTTGTTTATTTACAGGTAAAAATATTTGTTAAAATTTTCACTTGCACTATAATCATTTTTCAAATCTATTCTATCATTAGATTGTCTGATCATATATCTCTGATTCAGACTTACAACATCTTTTGCCACTACTTCAAGCCCTTTCTGAGGTCCTTTCAATATTTATTTTCATTCTTTTTATAAAAAATCTTTAGATATAATATTTTGATAAGTAATGAAAAAAACAACTATAATTAGAATAATAGCAACAAACAAATATATGTTGAAAAAATTATAACTATTCGTCACAGTGGAAAAATAAGTAGGATATAAACTCCTTACATCTAATTGTTCAATACACATGTACAAAAAATAGTTAGCGGTCTGAAGTACTCTTTCAATGCAAAGCCAATAGAATACCTTAAATAGTTCTGTTTCGCATTTAGAAGATCCAATATTAATGATTTTTTTGAGATCAAAATAAATGAACTTTGATATTACAATCACCAAGATGAAGGTACCTCCAAGAATTTGAATTCCATAATTCACTGACTTAATTTAAAACTTTAGTTAAGTCTTTAATTTTGTAACAAGCAAAACAAAAAAAAACAGAAATTAAAATTTTTTTTGGGTAGAATCAATTTTGTGAATACGTACTAAAAAGAATTTTCAATTTCAATTTTTGAACGAAAAATAATTTCGACAAAGATTAACTTTAGAAAACTTTCCGCTTTTACCTTAAAACACCAATTCAGGTATATATAATTGATCTTTATTTTTTAAAAAATAGCAAGTGATTGAAAGCTACCTGTTACAAAGATAAATAGTGCACAAAAATAAGAAAAAAATTGAAGTGAATCACCTTTAAAACTCAGTACTTACATATTGAGCCTAGTATAAGTGTAAGATATGAACTTTAAAATCACTAAAGACTATAGCTAGTATTATTATGATTAAACATCATTGTGAGCTTAATTTTCAATTTAAAATAATGATAATCATAAACATAAAATTATAATAATAAATTATTGGATATGGTATCATTTATGAATAAATGTAGGTATTGCAATTATCCTAAAATTAAATTATTTGTTATGTACATATCTTATAGAAACATATAAATGCACACAAAACAGTTGAAATGAAGTAAATTTATTTCATTAAAACAATATTCAACTCAGGTTGATTAAATTTTGTCATAAGATTTTTAATACTGACAACTCATACAAAAGTAATTTCTTATTGTTCAAATTCAGTATATATTTATAAAAATTAAATTTTCTCACTTTATCAATAATAAGAGCAGTTGTGATTTTTTATTTACAAAGCATAAATAACTTACAATATTTTTAATTATATTACAACTTATAGTCACAATGCATTATGTTTTACATAAGTATACTTTCTTTAATTTGTAAAAGCTATTTATAGATTTAATTAATTATAATATTTAAAAATTTATTTAGTATGCATATTTTTGGCAACTTTTAAAGTTTTGGATACATTCCTTTGTAATCCATACAGTAAAATAATGTGACATATATGTAAACACATACTGCTGAATACAGTGCTTGGATATGTATTCCAACAGAGTTCTATGAATCCCAAAATTACTAATCTAGTTACAGTTTTATAATTACAGCACCAGGCTATATAAGGAAGTGTATGATAATACCAAACATAAAACTGATAATGTAGAGATCTGCTAAATGTAATACCAATAAAATTTGTAGCAAACATAGGTAAGATAAATAATTGAGCGGCTGCTACTGTATCAAAGTCAATCTTTACATCAGATTGAAAATTGAAATTTTTCTCAAGTGTCTTTAATTTCTTAAATGAATTTAAGTATTGCATCCACTTAGGTGCAAAATAAACTAATATTATTACATGTAAAAATAATAAGACAAAATGAAAATAAGGATTAACAAACAAATTTTCTGTCAAAAATCTCCAATTTACAGTCCATTTATATTCGAAAATTCTACCCAAATTAAATGCTCCTTTAATATATGCTATTGGATTTACTAATAAAAAAGGAAATCCTAATATTACTTGAACAATTGCACAAATAAATAAATTCAATGCTGCTTGCAAAACTCCCAAATTACTTATATAAGCAATAAATAATGCTGGTGCAAATAATAATATATTCATTTTGATTGACACAGCTAAACTGTATAGAAAACTACCAAGATACCATTTATCATCTAAAAAGGCATTTATGCTAGCAAATAAAAATATCATTGCTATGGGATCATTAAATAGTCTTAAAACGAATATTGAATGAATTCTATATGAAGTAGAAAAAACTAATATTAAAACATAGGGAGGAACTTTTTTTGTTCGTTCATAAATCCTGAAGACCAAAATAAGTAGTACAATATGGAAAACTGCGAAGATATATTGGGCTAACTTAATGTTAGCTCCTTGTGATGTAAGATAATAAAGTATAGTAAAAATGTAAACAAAGCCTGCAGGATAAACTAGTGGACCTGTATCACCTTTTAAATTTGAATAATCATAAGTTCCATTTAATGTACCTTCTACTTCTTGCATATAAGCTGTCCAGTCTATTTCTGTATAAGGCACTTTTTCAATTATAATTATGTTTATAATTACTTCCAAAATAATAAATATCAGTGCAGGTAAAAATATTTCTCTTGGATTGGTAGCAAAGCTGAAAATATTTTTCCATTTATCCTGTTCTTTATTCCAACTTTTAAATCTCCTAAACCATGCTTTCATATAACTCGAGTTAAGGTTAATTTTACGTTCTTGTCGAGGTGCCATGTATTCAATAAGTAACTATGTCTTTTCTATTGGATGTCGTATGCGAAAATTCTGAAATGCTGATAAAATATGATCATAGAAACATATTATGTATTGTAGTTTATTATGTATATAATTTTATATTTTTAGCTTACAGTTTGATGGAAAAGCACTTTTAGACTTTGTGCCTGTCAAGCAGACGACATATTCTCAGTCCATATTAATATAATCTACATAACTACAGTAAATAATTGTGATCATTATAATCTGCAATTCTTATATATAGGTGTACAGAAAAATATCTGATAATAGCATATAGTGTTGGAACATTATTATAATAAATTGCGAAAATCATTTATGAAGATTTGTCTCATTTTGATTACAATGTATTTAAGGCTTCATAAAAGAAAATGTAAGACTAAGATTTTGCTTCATATCTTTTTGCTATTATAGCAATGTATCCCGTAATGATACGGCACCCAATGGATCTCACCGGCTTTGACCGGCTTCATTACCCCCTTCGCAATCGTACATCCCCCAAACCTCATTCATTCCTCATTCCTAAAACTATATATATATATATATATATATATATATATATATTATTATATTATATATCGTTGTGGGGTCCGGATTTGGACTGTTAGAAGGAGATGACGTGTACCAAACCGAATTGAATATAGTTAGTGACAGGTGTAGTGCTCTGTGGTAGTGGCTAGTGGCTACTGGTGGCAGACTGGTGGTAGGCATATTAAGCTATATAGCAGCTGGGTACACTGGGGTACTCAGAAAGATTCAGAAACATTTTACTTGCCACCTCATCGCGATGTTAACGAACATGTTTTAGATACATTGATAACATAAGTTAAATAAGCATCAAACAGATAGTTTTTAATTACAATTAGCGAAGTAAATTTTATAAAACAAAAATGAAAAGTCATTTATTTCTTTTCTGTAGTGCATTATTTATATCTCAGGTACAATGTATTAGATGGTATTTGGAACCAAATGGTCAAAAGTGTCTAAAAGAAGAAATACAAGGAAATGTGGTAGTTAGTGGTGAATATGAAGTTGCAGAAATTCCTGGTCAAAAAATATACTTTCAGGTAATACTTTCTAACCTACAATATGTTTAAAATATGAAGTATCTTTTACTTTTACGGGAAAATAATTTATTAGTAATAGTATATCATTTTTTAATTCAAACACATCCTTAGATATGATTAGCACGACTAAAATGTATGTATTAAATAACTAATTATTTCAGACGCGAGATTCTAAAGGACATATTCTTGCTCAAAATGATAATATCCTTCAAGGAAAGTTATCTAAATTTTCATTTGTCACTGAAACATATGATAATTTCGAAATTTGTTTTACATCAGTTGTACCAAGCAGTATGTAGAAATATAATTTTTTTTGAATTTGTTTACGAATAACATTAAAATTTAACAAAATACTTACAGACCAACGAGGTCAAAAGCAGGAAGTTTCATTAAACATTAAAAAAGGAATTGAAGCAAAGAGCTATGAAGGTGTAAGTATAATTATGATATTTTCTTATTGAACAGAATAACATAAATAGATATTTAGAAACAATATATTAAAAATAGTTTAAAAATTTTTAATTTTATGACTTGTATGGGCGAGCAGGTTTTGGTAAAGTCACGTTAATTTCAATTTTATTTTAATATGCATGTTGAACCATGTTTTATTATACAATAGTTATAAAATAATAACATTCTGTTTTTGAAATCTTGTTTTTTAACTTCACATTAAATCTGTTGGAACACATTAGCGTTAGTGTTATGCATGACTAATGCTAAATTAAGCAATTATTTGCACAGAGTGAAGGTGATTAAATGTATTAATAGTAGTATTTATGTATCTTCCAAAGTGTATTTAACATTATGTTATTCCCTTGCATTTTGTTCTTGCTTTAAATAATACAAATATGTTAAAATAATAACCAAATGTGGAATTGTAATCTATATCTGTGATAGATTGGTGAAGCTGCAAAATTAAAACCAATTGAAGTTGAATTAAAGCGCTTAGAAGATTTATCTGAGTCTATTGTAAAAGATTTTTCAAACATGCGTAAAAATGAAGAAGATATGAGACACACAAATGGTGAGTAAATCTTCTTCAATAATTTAAATATTATATTGAATATTAAAATATAATTTTGTTATTGTTTCAGAATCAACCAATTCCCTCGTACTTTACTTTAGTATATTTTCAATATTGTGTCTTTTAGCACTAGCAACATGGCAAGTTTTCTATTTAAGACGCTTCTTTAGAGCAAAGAAACTTATCGAATGAAATTCTTTTATAAATTTCATTAAATGGACTGTGTCCATGAAATGGTTAAACAAAGACTTGGTTAAATGTTGGTCATTTTCTCAAGAACTAAGAGACAAACTAATAAAGTGATTTAATTTGGAATAGAGCTTGATAATCAAGTTAACTCTATCCTTTTTTGTACATCAGAAAAATTTGTATCAAACAGATTATTTCTATTAATTTCTGCCATCATCTTTTGTAACATACATTATCACAAAAGTTAAACATTCTGTATTAAAAAAACAATTACAGCTCTGAAATAATTTTCACATTATACAAAAAATGCAAAAAAATTGTATAATTAGTTATTAATGCGACTATTTCCAAGCAAATACAATAATATGGATTAAATTTTAGATTACTATAAATCCTTTTTTTCCTTCTTTTTAATGATAAATTTTTACTTTTAAAATCTACATAAAGATAAGATGTGTAAAGTTACAAAAACTGTACATTGTGCATTTTAATTACTGCACATAAATAATAGACACTTTTGTTTAGTTTTTATAAAAAATAAAAAATTATCAGTAGTAAATAATATTTGTATATTCACATTCCTACAATACCTAGAAATTATTGTTTTTGATTTTTAGAGACGTTTTATAATAACACTACTAAGTAAACATTAAATTTTTTTATGCATAATATGTAGATTATAAAATAATAATTACAATGTATGTGTACTTTATTAAAAGTAATATTATTCTGAATTACTTTGACAGTTTGTATATTATATTTTAGCATTGTTATAAAATAGCTACATAAATTCTTTATTTTTAATTTCAGTATTTTTACTTTATAAGTAATAATTAGAGTAATAAAATATAAAATTAGGTCAATTTTTAATCAAAGGTATATAAAACGTAGTTTACCAAAATCGTACTCTATAAATTCCGAGCAATTTAATTTTATTACCGTATAACTTGACAATGATGTATAAACATATATAGTTTGTGTAGTAATGCAGTACAATTTATTGTATATAAAATGTGTAAGTACCATGGTTTAGTATACTAAGATCGCCAATCATCATCATAATAGTATAAATAACCTCATTTTTTCATACCGCATTCTTGGATTTCACAAGCTGTATTATATTGTAATTACTGTAGATATCATAAAATTATTCTTTATAAAAATGTCAGAATCTACTAGTTTTATATCGGGCAGAGATCGAAATTGTTTAGGTTGTAAATTAGTTAGTGGAACGGGATTAATTGGTGCAGGTCTTTACATTGCTCATAATTCGAAGAAATTTCACAAAACTGTGGGAAAGAGAATTATGTTATGCTTTGCAACAAGTAAGACTCATTTTATATATTTTCTATTGTTATTTACCATTCTCCAAATTTCTGTAATTAATTTGAAATAACAATCTTATATTATTTTAGTGTTTGTTACGTTTGGAGTAACGAGAATTCTGGATTTGCCCCCATTTAGACATGAATTGGATTTAGGATAAAAATATTCTTAAATAATTACAACCTTCAAATATGAAGAATTTGGTGTCGTTGTTTATATACATACATTAAGTAATCCAGTAGTAATTAGTTTTAGGTTTAAAAGTTTTTTGTGCAAGAACTGTAATAGCAAAAGTTTATATCCTTATTAATAGTATTTAATCCTAGTTCTGTAAACACATAACTCATTTGATATCCTTCATAGTGTACGTTTATCAAAAAAGAGTTTTTCATACATTTTGATATTTAATAAAATAAAATCTAAAACAAATATTTTAGATTTCAATGAATACTCTAAAAACAAATTCGTCTTATTGTACTATCTACTCCCTATACTATATATGTGTGTGTGTATATATATATATATAAATTATATATAATAATATATACTAGGATAATAATATAAGCGTATGAATAGCTGCATAATCTCTGCTGCCATTAATTTCGTACACTTTCAAATATTTTTGTCTAGTTTATATAATTAGCGTTGTAATTTTTATATTTTAATACATATTTTTTGTTTTAACTACGCAGGATATTTTTGTTCTATTGAATGTCCAATGTATCGTATTTCTAATTCACTTGTAAGTATATAAAACATTAAATACTAGTGTATTTCAACTTTTATATTTTTAACAACTTATGTATTTTTATTTAATTTATTAATAATTTTCAATAATTTCATTTATGCCTCCAAGTTTCAACAAATTTTTCAACGCCTTCACATCAATAAATATTAAAATTAACAGCTGGAAAAATATTATTATCGTATTTTTTAATTTAATTTTGATTTAATATATAATTTAATATCATTTTATTTTGACTGTTATAATTTCAATGTATGTATGTTCATTAATTAAATAAAATATTAATATTTTAATTTATTGTCCCAGCAAACTTTTGGTCGGCGCATGTCCGGCATTTTGCCACCAACAGGTCTGCAATGTTGTTTGCCAGGTACCCGGCTTATAACCGTCAATTGATCGGCATTTGATTCTCGGGCGCGCGCGGCACTTCGAAGCTAGCATCGGTGTCTCGCGAATTGCCGGACAATAGCCGACACATGTGTCGAGTGTTGCTGTTACTTTGCCAGTAAATTGCGGCTATTTTCAATAATTCGTGCTCGCGATTTATTATTTGTGTACAGTTGCGTCCTAACCTTAAGACTATTGATTATAATTATTTTTGATTTAATAATAAATCATATATATGTATATATATAAAGTTTGTTTATTCAATTAAAATTCAAACAATGGATATAAATAAAATAAAATATTACATATAAATTTATATGAATATCCATACCAAAACTAATCTGCAATAAATTAAATGATAAATTATTGAATAATTATTCAGTTAGTCTTATATTTGCTCTGTACATTCAATAAAAAATAAGCGCAAATAAGATGCTTTAATATAATATGCGTGTAATTACGAAATTATTACATAAATTAGGAAATTAATCGCATATATAAAAACTCATAATATATTTATTCTACAATTATAATATTATTGTTTATACATAAAATTCTGTAATACAAAAAATATTAAATAAATAAACATTAATTAAACAGAATTAAACTCATTAGGTATATCTAATTAATAATTAAACATATAGTTAAATATAAATATAATATTTTTAATTAAAATAATATGTACGCATATATATACGAAATGTTGACATCAATTATCAGGCAATTTGCATGCGTATATTTATAAATTTTGCTGCAGTGTTGCCAATAATTTGCCGAAGATTTGCAGGATGGCAAACCTGCCACCTGCAAATTGCCTGCAAACAACGAGCATAGGGTTGCTGCAATACGGCTTGTTTGGGAATGTTCGTCGGAACTGTATGTGGACATTGGTGGACATCCCACTGACATTACGCGTACTGCGCGCGTGGAACGGACGTGGAGTGATATCAGCTCCACAGTGTTATGTGGGTATCAGAGATCTATTTCATCTGATCTGGCAATATATTGCTATTTTTTCGATGTCAATGATTTGATCTATCATGACTTCCTCGTTTGGTACAGCATCGTTATAATCTAACATGTTTTAATTGTTTTTTGTGAAATTCTTGTTTTTATTTCGTCAGCATTAACTATATGCAATCATGGATAAAACTGATAAAGGTTAGTTAATTATCGTTATTGGTATAAAAATTTTAATAACACAAATATTAATAGTATTATCATTTTTTAATAATGTTAAGAAGTAAATAAAATGTCTATCTATCTCATATCCTTAGAATTATAATCACTTATTTGAAGTTTGTGTAATATAAAACGTTAAATGCTGTGGTAAAGTCAAATGAAATTTGCGTTAATTTTTAAAATACACAACGTTTTTCACAACCTTTAGGATTAGTTATTTAGTTAAAACTAAATAATATTTTTGAAAATTTTATTTAACATTATAAATATATTTCTATATAATGTGTAATTTACAGAGTTTTATTAAATCATTTAAATTATTACTTTTTTTTAGATAAAGACGAACCAAAAGATTCTTCTGATTCACAATTGAGCCAAATACAAACATTTTTTGAAAAAAAGTTACACATTTGTGATTCATCTAATAGTAATACAAAACAGAAAATCCTATCTAAATTATCTTTGGATGGGATTCTTCAATATATAAAAGAAAAAAATGTTAAAAAAATTATAACAATGGCTGGAGCAGGAATATCAACTTGTACGTAAAACCATTGTTGTTTTCTATAGAATAGCATTTTGTATAAGTGAAATAGAATTAAGAAAAAGTTCATATTTATTTAGCTGCAGGAATTCCAGACTTCCGAAGTCCTGAAAGTGGTTTATATCATAAATTAGATAAATATGAATTACCTTATCCTCAAGCAATTTTCGAAATGGAATATTTTGATAAAAATCCTAAGCCTTTTTTTGAACTTTCTAAGGAACTTATTCTTGAAGGTTATAAACCTACAACAGCCCATTATTTTATACGCCTTTTGCATGAAAAAGGATTGCTATTACGACATTATACCCAAAATATAGATGGGTTAGAAAGACTAGCTGGACTACCTGAAGAAAAAATAGTAGAAGCTCATGGGACATTTGATACTGGCCATTGCAGAAACTGTAATAAAGAATATAATTTAAATTGGATGAAAGGTAAAAAATATTTGTTTCTAATTTTGAGATTAATGTAACAAAATACGTAATTGTAAATATATAAGAATTATAACTAATTTGAAATTAATAAGATAAAAATGAATTAAATATTTGGTGAAAATGGAAGAATAAAATTCTAAGAGAAATTAAATATAAATTCAATTATGGGTATTTGTAATAAATAAAAAATTTTTTTTCTAGTAAAAATACATGAAACTACTATTCCAAAGTGTGAAGAATGTGGTAAAGTTGTAAAGCCTGACATCATTTTTTTTGGGGAATCATTACCACTTCGATATTATGTAATGCTTGATAAAGACTTTCCAGAAGCTGAACTATTAATAATCATGGGTTCAAGCTTGGTTGTTCAGCCATTTGCATCATTAGTGCATGAGTAAATATTCGATTACATCTGTTTTTTTGATAACATTTTGATTATGGTAGTAATAGATTAATAACATTACAGAGTAAAAAATCATGTTCCAAGATTGGTCATAAATAAAGAAAAATCTGACATGTTAGCAGAAAATAAGTATGGATTATTATCATTTTTGGGTATTAAAAAAGGTTTAGAATTTGATTCCATCAATGGAAGAGATGTTCAATGGATAGGTACATGTGATGATGGATGTCAATTATTTGCTGACAAACTTGGATGGGGAGTGAGTTATTTGATTCTTTCTAAAATTATAAGAATAAATTAAAACTATTTAAATATTAATTTTCCTTTCTTATAGGAGGAATTGAAAGATTTAATTGCAAGAGAGCATTTATGTTTTGATATAGAAGAGGTAACTATAAAATAATTTGAATTTTTAATGATAAAATATAAGCATACATATTATGAAATATACACTATTTATGATAAAAATTCTAATAACAAACTTCAATCAATTCAAGGTAATATTGTAAATAATAAAATAATAAAGTTTTTTTTATAAAATACATTAGAAAATAAAATCATACTTTTTAAAATACATTTTAGTATTAATTATTGAAAAATATATATTCATAAATATGTCTTTGTAATATACAAAATATTTATTTAAAAATCTGTATTAAGATTCAAAAATAGAATCGTAATTATTATACATGTTAACGTTATTTGATATAATTGAATGTATAAATGTTTTAATTTTATTACTTAATAAAGTACGTATGTATAATTTAATTTTTTCTAATTTTATTTCAAAAATTTTAATTTACATTTCATTTTATTTCAAATGGTCTATTAACAAATTCTTCACTTTCTTGTTTGTGCAACTGTCCTATACCAGAATGTGACGTTATGAGAAGCTCTAGTCCAGAATATTGTAACTGAGAAATGTTAATTTGATATAATGAACATAAACTATAATATTAAATTTTAAGTACAGATATACTAGATAGAATATATATATATACTAAATGTCTACAAAGATTTTCAAATCATGGTTTAATGTACATCCATGCGCCTATATTTTGAGGCTCTTCTGGACTCCAAATGAATGCTGCAAGTAAATTAATTTATTAGAAATATCTAAAAATTAAATAAAAAATTGTAAAACAGCTAAAAATAATAATCATTTATTTTTAGGAATTTTTCATGTTTTGTTAGATTATTACTCGTATCATATTTATATTTTTCAATTTCATCATTAAGTTCAGCTACAGGAAAAGGGCAAATAAACTTTCAATTCTGATGATTGCTGCATGTTAGATTCGTTTAGTTTTTCTGTATTTGTCAATTGCATTAAAGTATTTTCGATACTGCATTTTCGTCGACATTATCATTGCCTATAAAATGATGTATCCATTATGTAAAAGTATCATTCTTGTGATAATAAAACGTATTATAACTAATGACGTATAACAATTTAAAAAAGACTTATCTATTATTGGTTTAAAACTAGTGCCAATTTCCATTTCATTAAGAGTCGATGTGGCAGAAACATGACGCAGTAATATTTTTGGAGCAACGATTATTAAAGGCTTCCTAAAGTTTCTCACCCTCTATAGCATGTTGGGGCTTACGCAAGCATATGACTTGCATACGTAGGCGCGAAAAGCCTTGGTTTTCTGTCATCACTGCACGGGACTACAGCAAGAGCACAGCGAGATTCGGCGGGATTCGCGCGATTCCTACACGAATTTTTCACTTTTTCAAAGAGTACGCGACTGCGCGAGACTACCAAATTCTTAATATTTCTAATTTTTAAACAAAAGAACAATTTTATTACTTTTTTGTCACAAAATCAGACGTAATAATTAATATTAGTAAAAAAATCTCTATAATACTAATTATAAATATTTGCCTTTTAAATATTAGGTACGATTATTGTTAAATTTAACAAATAGGCATTTAAATCCGAATAATAGTCATATAAATAATATTTCTAGATCTTTCTATAATTTTTTATTTTTTCTATAATTAATTTATTTAAAATTCAGAAGACAAACCAACACAATTTATAATACACATCTGTTTAAAAATGGAAATATTTTTTATAATGTAATGCCATATTATGTTAGGCATTGTATTATATTATGTTTATGTTATGTTTTAATGTATATTATTATTAAATTTCTATTATTTAGTAAACGTATTTATTTTTTCCAACAATTAATTTGTATAAAAATAAGAAGAACTTTATTTCTTCTCTTTTTTTCTCTATGAATTAAACTTTATTCGAGATTTGAATATTAATCTATACTATTTTAAATCATAATGTAATTTTTAAAACACTAAATAAACATTATTGGTAAAACATTTTTTAAATAATATAGTATGAATATGTTTGAAATATTATATACTGTTCTAAAAGTTTTATATCTACTGCAATCAAAATTTTAAATCGTGAGCGTTAAAATTCGTCTAGAATTCTATACTGAATCTCGTACTGAAGTCTAGATAGGCTTTAGGTATAAAGGGTAATTGGACTATAATGTTCTACCAATAATGTTTATTTAGAATCTTATTAAATTAATTTTTGACGGCGCGGTCAAATCGAGGGTGCCCCAGCGTCGACTGTATACAGATATAGCAAGTGTCTATAACAACGTAAGGAGAAGCGCTGGTATCAACTACATTTAGGTATAGTGGATATAGTGGAAATTTTATAAATAATAATTAATATATTTCTATTATCTAAAAACAATCAATTTATTTAATTTTTCTAATAAAATAAGCAAATTTCACGTAGTGTAATATATAAATCTATATAATATATTTTATACAAAAATGTTATAATATAAATATATAAATACTAAATGCAAATTAAAGTTTCATTAGAATACAAACGTACAAATAATTGTATACCTATTATTTAAAAAATATATCTTTACATACGAGTTTAATAGCACACAGAATCTGAAAAAATTCAGTAATATAAAAATTTGATATTTAATATAAATAAAATAAAATGATTAAAAATACTTTCTCTCTGCGTTTTTTGGGTTTAAGACCAACGTGGAATTACTAATTATAAAAATTATTAGGAATAATAAGATATTACATTAAGATAGTAAAATTAAAAAAATAAAACAAAATAATAAGTAATAATAAATTAATAAAATAATATAATAAGTTTCAAATTAATACAATAAGTAATAAAATTTAATCCAGGAAGTATATATTAATAATTATTAAACTTATTTAGGTACATTTAATTTTTGTTCGGGTTTATATTTATAAATAGCATGCGTTAATTTCATATTATTGCAGATATTTTTTATTTTAATTTTTTTCTCATTGGATTTGTATTAAAATATTATTTCTACATTTTTATGCGGCCGTGCTTATTGCATGCTGGTCTCAAGCCGAAATAAACGCAGAGAGAAAGTGTTTATAATAAAAGTGCATTTATAATGAATTAATATATGATAAAGATAAGAGAGAATAATATAACATAATGTAATACTTTATTTAAAATAATGTAAAAGAGATCAAAATTAGTTAATTAATTATGCAGGTTACGTTAAAAACAAATAATTTAATTATTCTCGCGTATTAAAAATATATTCGAAGATCAATAGTATTATAGTACTATTTAAAATTCGTGCACTTAATATGAATAGCCAATAGCGTTGCAGTAAAATAGCGATGCTAGCGACACCTACAAGCCGCACAGTTACTAATTATTTGCCACTCATTTAACGTTGAGTCGACACACCCTGGTTGAGTAGTTATTCTGCGACTTGTCACAATATTACTGCGTAGGCAGAGATCTTAGTAAACAATATAAATAAATTTATAGGACTGAAGCCAACATAAACTAATTCTCTATTGTCTAATACTAACCAGCATCAAAATAAGCCAGGAATTGCCGTAAATTGTTATAAATAATTATCAACGAATGTTAATTGTGGCATTGACTAGTTTGCGCCATTTTGTTACATTACACTTCGTACTTTGAACATCATACGTACATAAAGGGTTGCAAAGTATTTTGAACAAACAATTAGTTTGTGAAAATTAAAAATTAAATAAAAATATTTTAATTATAATAGCTAAGAAACTCAGCTATAGCAACTTCCAATATGTCTTCAAAAGGTATATCAATTTAATTTCTTCAATTAGTTTAAAGACTAGTGAAATTTTTTATAATATTACATAATGATCAAAGCGTAAGTTATCTGTTGAATTCATTTGATATAAGAAAAAAATTGATCAATTTTTGAAACGCATTTTGCAACAAAAAATAAATTTATAAGAATAGAAAAAGCCAGAAAAAAGTTAATTTCCATCAATGTATTTGTAATTTTAAATTTTAAATTTAAATTTATATATGATTCATTATACAGGCAGAAAGCAACATCCACAAAGATCTAAACAACAACATCCACAGAGATCTCAACAACAAGATCCACAGAGATCTCAACAACAAGATCCACAGAGATCTCAACAAGATCCACAGAGATCTCAACAACAAGATCCACAGAGATCTCAACAACAAGATCCACAGAGATCTCAACAACAAGATCCACAGAGATCTCAACAACAACATCCACAGAGATCTCAACAACAAGATCCACAGAGATCTCAACAACAAGATCCACAGAGATCTAAACAACAACATCCACAGAGATCTCAACAACAAGATCCACAGAGATCTCAACAACAACATCCTCAGAGATCTAAACAACAACATCCTCAGAGATCTCAACAACAAGATCCACAGAGATCTCAACAACAAGATCCACAGAGATCTCAACAACAAGATCCACAGAGATCTCAACAACAAGATCCACAGAGATCTCAACAACAAGATCCACAGAGATCTCAACAACAAGATCCACAGAGATCTCAACAACAAGATCCACAGAGATCTCAACAACAAGATCCACAGAGATCTCAACAACAAGATCCACAGAGATCTCAACAACAAGATCCACAGAGATCTCAACAACAAGATCCACAGAGATCTCAACAACAAGATCCACAGAGATCTCAACAACAACATCCTCAGAGATCTCAACAACAAGATCCACAGAGATCTCAACAACAAGATCCACAGAGATCTCAACAACAAGATCCACAGAGATCTCAACAACAAGATCCACAGAGATCTCAACAACAACATCCACAGAGATCTCAACAACAAGATCCACAGAGATCTAAACAACAACATCCTCAGAGATCTCAACAACAAGATCCACAGAGATCTCAACAACAACATCCACAGAGATCTCAACAAGATCAACAAAAATGTCAAGAAATAAGTCAACAGAGATTTGAACAGCAAGATTGTCATGATCAAAGTACAATAGCACCTCAAGAAAGAGCACCAGAAGCTGCATCGAAACAAGTATTTAATAATTTAAATGTATAATTGTAAATTTTTGAACAACTAATAATGTATTTATCTATCTAGTCGGTAGATTTAAAACAAATACCGAGTCAATTATCTGAACTTAGTTTAAAGGTAGTAATTTTTATTTGTTATAAGTATCTTCTTTTAATTTATTAATTTTAAGATTTATTTTTATTTCTTATCTTTCCTTATAATATTGCTAAAGGAGGAAAAAAGTCAATCCATAGAAAAGTGTGCAGCATCACCAAAGGTGGATTCAAATATAGGGATAATGAGTCCAAAACGTAAAAATTCATCAATAGCCGGAACAGCTGGTCGTAAAATTGAAGTTTTTGTAAATGTAATGAAAATCGAATTTGGTCAAAAATTTAAATCACAAACAATAGTTATTCATTATGATGTGGACATACAACCTGATGTTCCAAAATATTTATTTCGAAATATTTTTGAAACTGCAAGAAAACAATTATTTCCAAATAGATATCCAGTTTTTGATGGGAAAAAAAATGCTTTTTCTTCTGGATATTTACCACTCAAAAGTCCTGTAAGTTTTTTTAATTATTGTAGGGAATAGAACATCAATAAATAATAAAATCTGCAAAAATACTTCCTTGCTCGTCCAATCCATACATAAAGTATTGATTTTTTAATTATAACTAAAAACAATAAAGTAAAGATATTAATACATTCACTTATTTGGATAAACAAGTTTAATAATTAAAACTAAAATTTTTGATTTGAAATACTGTAGATGTTTCTATCACGATATTTATACGATTTAATATTTTCAGATAATTACAGAAGTACAAGTTTATAATGAAGATGGGAAAGAAAAAAATTATAAAGTTACATTAAATGATGTTAATGAAATTGATCTTTCATGGCTGTTAAATGTAAAACCGGGGATGGTGGAATCTGCGAAAAGTCAATTGGGCATCCAAGCACTCGATATCATATTGCGTTCTAGTGGTTATCAAAAATGCATTACAGTGTGTATTCCAAATAATGATATACATAAATAATAATATATGTAAATTAATATATTTTTATTACAATAGGTGGGACGATCATTCTTTTCACCTCCAGAAGGTAGTGTCAAGTCTCTGGGTGGAGGTTTGGATATATGGATTGGTTTATTTCAATCTGCAATTTTAGGTTGGAAACCTTTTTTAAATGTTGATGGTAATGTTAATTCTTATGCTGTATTATTAATATTTTTTGAAGTTTTATATTATTAGAAATATAAAATAATATTCACTTCCATTCTACAAATTACTTAATTCATTATTGACCATCAAACAATGGTTTTATTTTTATTTGACAACTCGTTTCCATTAGGTTAGATTTCTATTACGATTATTTATTCAAATTCATTTCTTTACAATTTGTTATAATAGTTGCACACAAAGGATTTCCAAAACCTCAAAATGTAATAGAATTGATGAAAACCATTTGTGGTTGTTATCCTAAGGAAACATTTGGTAATCGACAACAATACAACAGAGGACAACCTCAAGAACCTTTAGAATTAACAGCAGAGCTTGTTCAAAGGCATAAGGACCAAATAATTTCTTTTTTGAAAAAATTAAAAGTGAGGGTAGAGATTCCAGGACAACCAACATCAAGACGGACCCAAATAGTTGTTGATCTTGTAAAATGTCCTAGAGATGATATTTTTGAACATAATGGCAAGCGAGTCAGTGTTGAACAATATTTTGCACTTGAAAAAAATTACAAAATTAAATATCCGTTATTACCTTGTCTATGGGTTGGTTCTAACATGAAAAATATCCATGTTCCACCAGAAGTGAGTACAAATACCTTTAATCATCTGTAACCAAAATTTTAATAAACATTTTTTCACAGATTTGTTCAATTCTTCCTGGTCAAGCGATAAATAAAAAGTTGAATGAGGAACAAACTTCAAGCATGGTTAGAATAGCAGCAACTAATACAGAGGATCGTAAAAGAAAAATAATGGATACTGTAAATGAATCAAAATTATTTAAGGAGATTACTATCAAACTGATTGTAAACACAGTTCTGACGTATTAGAATTAAACTTTTAATAAATGTTTATGTATTTTCGGGATATTTGTTCGGGAAAAAATGTTTGACAATCTTTTAAACAACTATAGAATTTCGATCAATAATTTATATTGAAATCTTTAAGTTTCAAGTTATTTTGTTTATTAGCAAATATATAGTCTCTTTTAAAATAAAAAATCATTAATAAAGGTTTTCTAACAAGTATCGCTAAATTAAAGTAATTTATTTAAAGACAGATGCCTATGTGGCAAAAATCTGTAGCAGACCAGTTTGGTAGTATATTCCCTCAATATAAAATATATAAGTCAATTAAATTTAACAATGAATTGCAATATGTGTATTTATGTTTCAGTTTGCTAAAATGAATACTAATCAACATCCATCAATGAAAGAGTTTGATATATCTATCAGTGGCGAATTTGAAAGAGTTCCTGCACGTGTTTTAGACCCACCAATGCTACAATATCAAAATAAAATAACTAGAGTAAGGAAAGGAACTTGGCATGCAGACAAATTTCTAAAACCAAGTAGTCAAATTGCCAATGACAATTCTTGGACTATATTAAATTTAAATAAAACAACTCAAGATAAAAATCTTTATGAATTACGAGATAATTTAATCAGAGGAGGTTGTATATATATTTTTAAAGATTTTATTCCTGCATGACTTCTAACAAATAATTATATTTAAAATTTGTTATAGCTAGTACTGTGGGTATGAATATTGGTAAACCTGCAACACCTTTTCAAACTATTCAATTAAGGGGATCTGATTTGCGACCTCTGATACATTATTTTGAAGAACAGAAGCGCAAAAACCTGCAATTGATTATTGTGATTGTTCAAGAAACGAAGGGAGTATATAGTATGTATATGAAATAGGTTATAAGAAATACATTACTAAAACATTAAATTACGAATACAATCTATTTATCTGTGGAATTGTAGGCAAAGTAAAACAGATTAGTGAGTTGAAGATTGGTATCTTAACACAATGTTTAAAAGGAAGAACTCTTTACAAACTTGATCCATCAACAATGGGAAATATCTTATTAAAAATCAATGCTAAATTAAATGGCATTAATCATTGTTTTGATATTAAGAACAGGTAAAATAATTATAGGAATTTTAATTTTAATTTGTTGGTAATATATTATTTCTTCAGTCGCCCAAGGTGCCTGAGTAGACCTTGTATGATTGTTGGAGCAGATGTAACGCATCCTTCTCCAGGTTCAAATGATCCTTCTATCGCAGCAGTAAGAACAGTTTAATGTAGTATTAAATATTTATTGTATCGATAATCCTTCAGATGTATATCGAAATGATGCATTTTTTTAGGTAGCTGCAAGCCATGACCCTAATGCCTTTCAATACAATATTGAAATAAGATTACAAGGTCCACGAATAGAAATGATAAAAGATCTACAAGAAATCATGATTATTCAATTAAAATATTTTTACCATAAAACTAATTATCAACCGAGCCACATAGTTTATTATCGGTATGATTTGCTTTTAATGTTGATACAAAACAATCGTAGAAAAAAAAATTTCAAACTAAAAATGAGTATTTAATAAAGCTTAAATTTTTAAAGGGATGGAGTCAGTGATGGGGAATTTCAAAAATTGTTGCATACTGAATTTACAGCAATTAGAGCAGCATGTATGAAATTATCCCCAAATTATAAGCCTCAAATAACTTTTCTAGTTGTGCAAAAAAGACATCACATAAGACTATTTCCAACAAATTCCGCAAATTCAGATGATAGGAATTTCAATGTACAAGCTGGTACTATTGTTGACACAGATATTACTCATCCTAGTGACATGGATTTTTATTTAGTTTCTCATGCTAGTATTCAAGTATGTGTATTTGATGCATTTGTTTTAATACGAACATTAATTTCATTCAAACAACCATATTCCTTTAATTTTCTTTAGGGAACTGCTAGACCAACAAAGTATAGATGCTTATGGGATGATTCGAATATGAATGAAGATGAAATTGAAAGGTTGACATATTTTCTTTGTCACATGTTTTCTCGATGCACGCGTTCAGTTAGTTATCCAACTCCTACATACTACGCGCATCTTGCTGCATTTAGAGCAAGAGTTTTAACAGAAAAGTAAGTTTCGTTATTTCTTCATTTATTTCTGACTATAATGATAATCACTATCTAACAATATTATTATATTACTTTTAGTATTACTATCGACTTAACGAATTTGGAGAAGGAACAATTAAATAAGCTGAAACTCAAAGATGAAGTGTTTAAATCTCTTCCTATGTTTTTTGTTTAAAACTATTGAAGTATTCATAAAATTTGGCCAATTACAATAAAATTACAAAAACAATGCATATAAAGATGTTATACTAACTTTATTAGGTTTATAATAATCATTCGAAAATAAAAGTTATATTACAACTAATTTAATGATTTGTTGATGTTTTAAATCAAATTAACATAGCTAAATAATTAAGCCAACTTACTCAAGTATCAGTCAAAATAAATGTAAATTAATTATTAATTAGCAAATAATTTTTTTCTTTAATTAGATTATTATAGGTTAACCCCATAAGGCGCATCTACACTATTTTAGTACACGGAAGCAAAATAATTGTTTAAAAAAGCATAAACAGTTATGCAGGAGCGCACATATTACCTTGTATTTTGAGGGCATTATTGGTCAATTACAAAGAGTTATATAGTGCAAACTTTTGCTATATAATTTGTATTAGGATACCTATTTCCAAAATTGAATGATTGAAAAGTTGTCTTCTTAATTTGTAAAGAATTTGTGACTTATAAAAATCAAGTATATGGTACAAACTCTCTAGGTCGTACAAATTCTTAAGTATTATAGAAAAAAACCATTGTTTTTCGTAATTCTGTCATTTTTTACAGTATTAATTTTTATTAAAATATATGGCAAAAACTAAATTTCTTATTAAATAGTTTTAATTTCTAATAAATTAATTCATTGTACAGAGGAGAATCAAAGCAGTCGAATAATTGAATACTTTTTTGATTATTCTGGTGCGACGATTTAGATAGAACATACAAATAGGGAATGAAGGATCTTGCTAACACGTGTTAAGAGTATCTAAGAGTAGAAAATAATTAGCAATATATAAAATAAGTCAGAAAGATATTACTTCCTAATGAGGAAAATGAGTGATGAATGGAAAATAATAACGAATTAATAAATTTGCAAGTGCAATATGCCACAGGTAAGAAGTAGTTAGAGGCAGGTGACTCGATGACTGCAGAAGCTTGCGCGAGCCTCGGAATCGATCAGTCGATCCATGTTCCTATCACATGGTTGATGGTACGAGCGAAAGTGCCGCGACGCCTATGGCGGCGGCGGGGATTGGCGCGAAGGCGCAACGGCCCCCGCGCAGAGCGCCGCTATCGATTGGCGGTGGGGTGCAGTGCATGCGCGTCGCGACGTACCTGTCGCGCTACATGGGTCGAGCTCGAGCTGCGCTACGTCCAGATAGCTTTTCGAACTCGGAAGACGAGGAGTTCATTTGTCCGAAGATCGTCCACTGCGCGCCCACCGTCCACACCCGCACCCGCTGCGTGGCCGCCAAGGTAAGGGTCTAGGGCCGTGGAAGCTTTCTCCCCTGCTCGAAGGAAATTTTCTCGCAAAGTCCTCTCCTGCCGGTCGGGGACGCAAAACGCAATTCGTGCAATCGATACACAGTCTATAATACGAAGTGACTCGTTGTGCGGGTCAGTGGGCAAACGATGGAAGGGCGATGGGTTTGTCCGAGGGCTTTTCTATGCTATTCCACGAACAGACACAAAGGTCGCGCACACGTGAGATGATGCGGGAGATGGTTTTAACGAGTCGCGAAAGCAAATTGAAACATACTCGGAAAAATGGCCCGCGGGTCGTTGACGTCGATCGCCGCCGTGTAGACAAGTCGAGAAGCGCGACCGCATAGTTGCGCGACTCTAAAATATATAGCCAACGTTCCAGGCGTTCTCTTGGTGCAGGGTCTCGCAGGAGTGAGATAAAGGGCTTTTAAAAGAGGATCGCGTCGAGGCGCGCTTGGCGCATTGTGATAGAGTGGTCCGTTTCTAGTTACAAGTCGGCCACGTGAGAAGAATGAGTCGGCCTCGACTCATGGGCTCTTTGGTGGCCGAGGGAAAAGCATGGAAAAGCTGCATCTATGAGAGAGGCAGGAGCAAGGGCGGCAGGGGAGGGGAGGATCCGGCAGGAGGTTAACCGAGGAGGGCCGCTGTCTGCTGCAGGTCCCGGGTGCAGGTCCCGGGTGCAGGTCCCGGCGGCAGGAGCAAGGCCAGGCAAGGAGCATGCGAGGCTGCGGGAGCTGGTGACCTGAGCGCCGGGTGAACTAAGGAGCAGCCGCGTCTCCGAGGGGAGAGCGGGGCCCTCGATGCTTACGCTACGACTGGTGTCGACCCACTTCCTGAAGCAGCCATAGGCAGGGCCTGAGCAGCGTTTGCCATGTGTCGCGACCGGGACATGGACCCCTAGGTGAGGAGCGCGCGCCGTTTGTGGGAACGGCGCCCACAGGCCCAGGCGGCAGCCCGGCAGCCGTCCCGCGCCAACCTGTGGAGGGTCGCGAGAGAGTGCATCGTGAGTATCGCGAGACAGGCGGGCGCGCCCGGCCCCGAGGCTCGAGGGCCGCCCCTGAGCTGCGGCTTGCTTGTGCAGTGCGGCAGCGGGTCGCGGTGCCGGCGGAGCGGCATGCGGGGCCCGGAGCAGGAGCCCGAGGAGCCCGATCGGGAGCAGCGCCCGGGGCGCAAGGAGGAGTCGCGGCTGGCGCGGGTGCGCCGCGCCCTGGGCGGCTCCCTCCTCGGGCGCGGCGAGGCCGCGCCCGGGAGCTTCGGCGTCGAGCTCGAGGTCCTCGCCGGCCAGACGGAGCCCGGCGTCCCGAGGGTCGTCCACCGGCTCTGCGGCTACCTCGAGGCCCAGGGCTTCGCGAACCCGGGCCTCTTCCGCCCGGGCGGCGGGAGCTCGCGGCCCGCGGCCCGGCTGCGCGCGGCCCTCGAGCGCCGGGGCGACGCGGACCTCGAGGGGGCCGACTGCCCCGCGGCCGCTGCCCTCCTCCTGCGCCAGTACCTCCACGAGCTGCCGCGGCCCCTCCTCCCGCCCGGCTGCCTCTCCAAGCTGCTGCGCCTGCACTCGGGTGAGTACTGGCCGTCGAGGCGCTCGCGGGACCGCGCTAACCGGGCCCGCGGCTTCCAGAGGACCGGCCCGCGCGGCCCCAGGCCTGGATCAAGGAGGCGCGGGAGCTCCTGGCCAGCGAGGTGCCCGCGCCGCAACACCGGCTCCTCGGCTACCTCCTGCTCTTCCTCGGGCGCTTCGAGGCCCGCCACGGGTGCGCCGCCGGCCTCCCCGGCATCTTCGCGCCCGTCCTCCTGCCCCACGTGCCGCCCGTCACGCTGCTCCTACGCGACCTGCTCCACGACGCCAGCCTCATCTTCCCCGACTTGTCTGGGTAAGTAGCCGCGGCGCCCGCCTGCGATCGATTTCCCCCAGTGCGCTCCGAGCTCAAAACTCTCCTTTCTATCGAGAAACGCGAGTTGACAATCCAACGCTATAGGATAGCCCGCGATAATGCGCCTCCTTGTCGACAATCGCCGCGTTACGCAACACTTTGCAACAGTTAATTCTCCTTTCTTTTTTACCCTCGTCGCGGGATCCGAGCTAGAGCTCTTTTCAAAATCTCCCTATATCTTTGTTTTCTATCGTGCCTGAAAGAAAATCCTTCTAGAACTATTCCGATACGCGCAGTTAGAGACGAACGGAATCTAACGCAGATAAACACTTACTAAACCTTTCAATAAAGACTCGTAATGCTTTTGTTGTTCAATAATACGATTGGTATTATTTTATTTTTATTGCACGTCTTTAGATGCTTTGTTTATTCATGGCTTCGAGAACATCCTCTTAGACGAGAAGCCGTCAGTTATTACAGATGCACCGCTTGCTTGGAAGTACTTCTAATTGCAAAAGTGGAGCCCAACTATTCGAGAATGAGTAAAAAATTATTATTAAATTCATCATTTCTCAAATGACTTGATTATTTTATTGAATTATAGCTGTAATAACTGTTATAGATAAAGTATCTAGGTAGATTTTTTTTATGACTCAATCGACTGGAAAAACATTTTTACAAAGACTTACTAACGGTATCAAGTCGATATTATTCAATGAACGAATAGGCTATATATTACAAGTAAATCGCACACCTCTTTATATTGAAAACTACATGATTATTCGAAGAGCATTCTAAATTTAGAGGTAAATTATTGCTTAAAACTCAAGCGTAAGAAGTTTGATAAAAAATGTTGCACGTCCGACTTCTGTGTCGCTGCTAATTAACATTAATCTACTGCATCTACCGCTAGATTATCGTTAGGTCACGTTTCTTGGCTGCGCGCTGAACGTGGAGGTAGAATTTTTGACACGTGCCAATATCAAATGGTACGAAGCCCTAAGAAATTCGCAACAATGCAGCGAGCGGTTGCTTAACTGTATAAGTAGTAATAATACGTAGCTATAGTTGGCAGGGTGAAATGTTAATACCCTCGTTAATACGATCGAGCGTTGGCGTGGAATTAAGGAGCTTTTTTAGCTTCCTCGAGCAGCTCTTGACGACATACGAGGGGTTTCGAAGCGTATACATCGATACTGCGATTCATTATTTTTTAACGTTAGACTGGAAGCGCGCGGATCGCGCGATGCTACTAAAATTCATCCCGGAGCTAGAGTTGAGTTTAATCGCATTCGCTGGAATAAAGCGTTCGCATGAGAATAATAGGAAGAATCTGGGAGAGAAAAGGCTCCGCGCATAAACGATTTAGGAGACAAAGGCTCGGTAAAACGGGGAAAAAAAACAGCAAGGCAAATGCACGCGACGATTCGCTGTAAGGGCGATCGTTCTTAGATCGAAGAGATCGAACGGGAGGGTGCGCTGGCGTAGGAAGCCTAGGACCGAGGGAAGGATCGGCCGTGCCGGGCCTTTGATGATTCCGTAACTCTTTTTTTAGCACCGAGCGGCATTGAATGACTTTGCAGATCGGAGTCGCAGGAAGGGAGCAGCCTGCTGGCGAGTCGATTGCCGCGTTACCCGGTGCGATAAACCCGAGCGGCTTGGTCTCGCGGGCGCGGCTCGCACCGGCCAAGGGGCAGAGGCAGCTGGGATCGGCGGCCCTCTGTTGACAGTGGCTCGGTACGTTTAATCGGGCGCAATTGCCGGGGCTCGTGGGCCGCGCGTGACCGGCCGCGGCAGCCTCCGCCCCGACATTGGCCGGCGGCGGAGCGCGAGAGCGCGCGGGGCCTCGGCCCAATTGCGCCTCGCGATGGCCCGGGCCGCGCGGACCCGCGGCACTCGATGCGCCCGGTAAAAATAGCGCGGCTCCGCTGCGCACCGAGTAGCCCTAGGGGAAGTGAGCCGTGCACGCCCAAAGGCGATCGCGTCGAGAGCCTTACCCCCTTTTAGCCCCCCCAGCGCCGGCCTCGCCCCGAGCGACGCTCGGCTCCCCGGCGCACCGAGGGCCCGCGAGCCTCGAGGAAGAGCCGGCGGGACAAAGCGGGCCGCGGGGCGGCTCGGCCGGTTTTCGGAGGCGGCCCGCCCGCCGCTCGCCGGGGGTTGCCCCGCACGTGGACTCCGGCGGCCCCTTGTTTACGCGGGGGCCGCCGCGCCTCCGAAGGGCCGGGCCGGCCCCCCCCCCCTCCGGCGGCGCGGCATTCCGCCCGGTGGAAAAGTACCGGGCGCCCTGGGGCGCCCCGGGCCGGAGAAAGCGGGGAGGGCCGGCGCGCGGCGCGCGTTTGCCGCTCGGCCGCCGGGCGTCGCGAGCGGCGCGGCTCCCGCGGCCGCCTGGCCGGTGCAGCAGACCGCCAGTCGCTCCCAGTCGGTCCCCGAGCTCCGAGCCGCCCGTCCCGCGCCGCGCAGCCCCGCAGCCAGCCCGCCCTGGCCCACGTGCGCCCCCCCCGAGCCGCGCAGCCCCGCACCCGCCGAGGCCCATCAATGTCTCCGCGGCCCGCCCGGGAGGTCGGCTCCGCCCCCGCGACGCCCTACGCCCCCCGGAGGCTGGTCTTCCTCATCACATGAGCCGGCCGAGCAGCGGCCAGCCCGAGCGCCAGCCCATGCGGTGAGTCAGCGCGCGGCGAGGCCCGCGGAAGTCGCCGGCGCCCGGCCTTGCGGCTTTTCTCCTTTTTCCTAGGTCACTCGGCTGCCCGCCGCTCCCGAGCCGCTCCCGAGCCGCTCCCGAGCTTTCTTCTCTTGGCCCCCCGGCCTCCTCGCCTCTGCGCCTTTTCCCCGCGACGATCCCCCCGTCACCCCGTCACCCCGTCACCCCGCCCCCGCTCTATAAACAGCTCCTAATCTAATTCCACCTATTCCTTTTTTCCCCTCCTTGTGTAACGCTCCAAGCGCATTTCGTTTAATTTTGGATGAATACTTACGTCACGCGCCAGTTACACGAACCTTCCCGAGCGTCCGAGTCGGACGACTTGTGGCTCTTGCGGCCCTCCCGCCTGCGTACGCCTCGACTCGAGCTCGATACGCGCTCTACATAATAGCCGCGATCAACTTTTTCCTTCGGCCCGATCAAACCTTGCTTACTATTTAAAAGCGCTCGGCGCTTCGCCTCCGCCTATGACATCAACTGCTATAGTCCGGCTTATGGCCACCGACGACTTTACACCATTGCAGCGCCTCGCATTGCGCGCTATTATTCTCCAGCCGCAGGCATACTCTGTCCCGCGTTTTGACACACAAGCGCACCGAGCCACTGCCATCGCGTAACGATAATTCTTTCTCCACTGCGAGGGGTCATTGATTTTTCTTGTCATTACTAAGCGCCGCTACCGCCACAACAACGCGTTTACTTAATAATCAAAACGCTAGAAATGATGTTTATATAAGAAGTTTGCCGTTTCCGCTGTTTCACAGTCGCCGCATATTAGAAACGCTGTTAGCTGCTGACTTGCAAAAAACGCACATACCTTGGATTCTTCAATAACGATTGTGCATTGGACATATGTATCAACTTTTGTTCGGCCTCGTTAATTTTTGAACAAGATAATATCTCCCATCAGTGCATTGTCATTTTCAAAGTCATTTTCTACCCAAATTATGGGCACTCCCGCGATTTCAGCTTCGGAATAATTAACAATTAACTTGTTATTGCAGGCTGGCAATTAGGCCGGTAACTAGTAGTGTCAAACCAATAATCCTCGCAATGTCTATTCATTAAATTCCATCTTTATATTACCGAGCTGAAGAATTTATATTGTTGTAATAATATGATCTGCGGTGCGGAATAAATGTATTATAACTCCGCGATAAGGATGTCAGGGCTTTCATTACCGAAGCATTACGCGATAGGAATAATAATTTAAAGTTTTAGGAGAGTATATAAGAAGCGATAACCAGAGCAGCGGCTGGCCGATATGGTCAACGGAGCCGAGGGGAAAAAAGCAGACCGACGCCGCGTCCGCGTCCGCGTCCGCGTCAATGCAAATGTAGAGTGTCGCTCTGAAAAACGTAGCGGGCTGACCGCGGGGTGTCAACGATCCGCGCGCCGGCTATCGGCCCTCTCCTCGCTATCGGGCCGCGCCAGCTGCTCGGGCTTCCTAGAAAGAGCGGGCCGGCGCCAAGGCCTCCGTCACCGCGGCGTCATCGCCGGGAGGAAGCGGCCAAGCCCCGGCAGCCCCCGGGACACGCGCGCGCCGCGTGATCTTTGACACGCGCTAATTGGCCGCGGGGAGCGCGCCAACCGGTTATCCCCGCGGGGCTTCCCCGGGGATTTTGGCCCCCGTTCACTTGGCGGCGCTCGGCCCTCCTGCCCTCGTCACGCCACCGACGGGCGCACCGGCGGCGTTACGCACCGCCGCGGACGCGCGAGATCGCCCCGCGCCCAAACAACAATAATCCCCCGTCCATTGTGACATAACGCGGGATATTTTTACCGGGAAAAGTTCCACTGGCGGCGCGCTCGAGTGGCCGAGGCGCCGCCGCCGCCGCCGGCGAAACGGTACGTTATTTAGACCGATTATATTAGCGATAGGAATCGAATAAAAATGGCGCGTGCGCGCTCGTTGCGCAACGGCGCGGCAGCGCCGCGAAGGACGAGGGGGGGCCGATAAAGGAAAAATCCCCGCGGGCGCTCGGGTGCAGACCGCCGCGGAGGAGCCAGAGCCCCGGACCTTGACCGACCTTCCGCCGCTTGGCCTGTTGCAGTGCCAGCGAGTCGACGCCCAGCCACGCCGACTGCAAAGACCGCGACGAGTCGAAGGAGGACCTCGCCCACCACCCGGACGGCCCCGGCAAGCCGCCCAAGCGAAAGGACCACCGCGACTCGGGCCGCAGCCACGAGCCCAAGCTCATAAGGTACCTCCGCCGGTCGCCCCGAGCCCTCGGCCCAGGGGACCGATCCACTTTCTGCGCCCTCTACACTCCCTCCCGGTCTTGCCGCCGGCCCACCATGACTTATCTTTCTTTCCACCCGTTAGGTTCAAGATTTATTATCGCCCGCTAATCGGCATGAGTGATAAAAAAAGTATGAGTGTACGAAATGTGAGTCCCCGCGGGGTGAGGAGCCACGTCAAAAGGTATCTCCACTGCGTACTCCAGCCGATATAGGTCCTTTACAAGCCCTCTTTCCACTTCGTCCACATCAGCATCCATCTATAGTTGTTTCTCACACACTAGACGACTTTTATTGCCTATTAGGACTTTTTTTACGTGTACCTATCGCGCTGTAGGTCGCTGTTGTTTCACCCAGCATCCTTAGTCAACTCATGCCAAACGCATCGATCTACCATCATCGGCTTTCCCAAAGCTGATCCCTATTGCCCTTATAGACATTACCCGACGTTAACCGACGCCCGTTCCGTCACGCTTTCAGAAGCAACAGTGAAGAGAGAATTTGGGAAAGCAGCAAAAGGCTAGCTGGGGACAATTCGCCGGACAAGTGCGTCGACACCATTAGGCGAGTCAGCAGCCACGAAGATTTCAATAGCGCCAAGCATCTTCACATCCTTTCCAAATTGCAAAAAGATATGGGCCACGGGCTGGTAAAGCTTCCTCGTCATTAGACTTTATCGCGTTTCATTCGCGGAGAATAATTGCCAACTCTCACACGCACCCTAATTGAAAGAGCACACATCAAGCCTTTGTTGCGCACTCGATAGTACAAAAATTGCTAACGCTTCCTATGATTTATATTACATTTATATTTCTCTATTTATTTTTCAACTTTCAAATTAAAAAATTATATTTGATATCTTTATCCGGCAATTAACTTTTATTTAAAGATCAATTACTGAATCAAAATATTAAATCGAATAAATGTTTTAATATACCGAGATTAAGAGTTTATTCAAGTTGTTATCGTTTATTGGAAGAAGTGTTTCTATTATACGTCATAAACCAATTTTACTACTATTACACCAATAAGGCTAAATTTCTTTGCGAAGCCTTGAGAAATATAACAAAAACTTTATATCTTGCAAAACTACTTGTTTATTAACAACTTCATCTTATTTTACAGTCATTAAGTTTCAATTATTGTTCATTTAAAAGTACATTGCTTGTTATAAGTTGCACCTTTTATTAAAACAATAACAATTTAACTTTTTGAATTTGATTTGTGTTACATACTTAAGTATTCATTAATTTGTATAGCGGCATGGCGGTTTGCCGCTGCACGAGATGACCAACGTCTCACCAGTCTCATCCAAAACATCGCTAAATCATTCTTCGAGCGACGTTGTACTGGCTACTGAAAAATTTGACTGTGATGCTGAGCGTCTCAGGAATAGCGAACGTTTCAGTAGAAGTATTACTCCAAGGGGAAGGAGACAAGTGAGAAGACGGAAACTTCATAAAAACTCTACGGAACCGAATGAAAGCAAAGTAAATTCTTTTGTTTTTATTTTTATAATTAACATGTTTTTACGTATTTATCAAATAAGACTGTAGAAAGTTAACCCAAGTAATATTATAATTAACTTTGCAGGAAAACGAAGTAAATGAGTCCGAAACTATTTTTACTCTTGCTAACGATTGTAATAAAACCAATTCGCAAGGACAAAGCTTTCTTGAGATGTTAAACAGTGGACCCAGCAGATCTCCATCTCCCGTCAGACCACCAGCACTTGAACCGGATGAGGCTAATAATCCAACTTTGGCGAACTGGAGTTTTCAAATGCGACAGAGTAATGTAAGAATTTCGAATTGCATTCACCTAATACAATTATTAACAAGAATCTTTTTCTAGAATGAAGAAATGGATGAGCGTGTAGAAGCTATGATTTCTCCTCGGAATTCAGTAGTGACACCAAGGCGATTCTATTTGGAGGATAAATCTGAAGAGCAGGAAAATATTCCCAATGTAAAAGAGTACGGTCTAAAAAATTTAATGAAGCAAATAAATAGCTTAAAAAAGAAAATCAAAAGATACGAGGGTGAATTTGAAGAAAATTTCGGTTACCGTCCCAGTCACTCAGATAAAATGAGCAACAAAGACATTAAAAAAATTGTGTCAGAATTGAATAAAGTACGCAAAGAACACAAAATTTTAAAAGAAGGTTTCGTTGGTACCTTATTAAGTAGTTCAAAATTAGGTCGCGATGAAGGTGTGAATTCTAACAATAATAACAATGGCGAAGACAAACTTAGATCAACCACCATGATAGAAATGGTAACAGAAGTTGAGAGAAAACTAGCAGACAAGCGATTTAAATATAGCAGACCGGAAAACATGGAAGACTTGACTTACGAACAGCTTCTGGATGAAAAAACTGCTGTTCAAAAGGCACTGTTACATATTGAAAATACTTTTGGAAGGCCTGTTTCTAAAGAAGATAGATTAATAGTTCGGCCCTTGTATGATAAATATCGAATGTTGAAACGACTACTCATAAGAGCCGGTGCAGTGAGTAGCTTGAATCTTATTCATAACGAAGTATTTAAAATATTTTAAATCATAAAATTAAATCATTCATATTTCATTAGAACCGCTACACGGATAGTATGTCAGAACTTGCCACAATCTTAGAACACGAAGCCATGGATTTCACATCGGTTGCTGGAAACCTCATCGATTCTGATCGTAGAGCGAGTGAACCAGATATGTCTAATCGAGGGATTTTGGATTGCATTGACTCTACAGAAGAGATACCAACTGATAGCGATAGTCAACATAGTAGTAGTGATAGTGGCCGCGGAGTCGTAGAAAGTCTTCACTCGCTTCCAAAGTATGTATAATCATTAGCTCAAAAACTGCAAAATTAATTATTTATACATTTGATCAAACTATTTTTCAAGGGATGAGCTATTACAACAACAACGCGTAGCAAAAGAAGAGAAGAAACGCCTGAGGAGAGCTTTAAAAGAACTGGAGATGCAATTTGAAGCTCGGGCTGGACGACGAATGCATCGTGCAGATCGTGGACCAAGAGTCAACATGATTTATGAATCTTACAAACAAACAAAAGCTAAACTTAGATTGATAAGTGCTTTGCTAGCAAAGAGTACTTAACTGGGCTGAACAATGGATTAAATACGTACCTTCAGATACTGATCAGCAGTATGGTTTTTAGATTATTGTCGACTTTTTGTATTTAATTTTTACTATAAGGACATTCTAATAATTCATTTTCATGATTGTCTCATATTTTGTTTTAACACGTAGAAAACATAGCTTAACTTTATTAAATTTAAATAGTTTGCCTTTTTGTATTAGGATATTTTGATTCGAGCGTTCTAGCTGTGTATGATCTATTGTGTATAGTCATTTAAAATTACGTAAAATCCTATAATTATTTAAAGTACTTATAATTACATACATAATAGCTATGTTATCCAATAAATTGGAAGTAGTCTTAAAGCTATACTTTTACAATTAAGGTAAAGTTTTGTAGTGCTAAATATAACGAATCAAAATGTCGTGATGCCACATTTGCTAAACTGAGGATTAAATTTAAAGTTATTTTTAAGAATATTGTTATTTATTTTAAGATACTATTGTTTTTATTTTTTTATTTTATGAAAATCTTGGGCTAAATATTTTTCCATATTTTAAAATTGTTTTAGAAATTTTTGCCTAAGCATATTCTTCATAAATATTTGTTGAATTACTTTCTTTAATAAGGCTATAATAATTGTAAATATACTCGCGCATCTCGCACACTACAAAGCCAAAAAATATTGCATGTTACAATTATCTAAGAGTAATATTGACTGTTACAAGAATGAAAAAAAATTAACAATGACCAGCACTATTTACGTGTTCACAAATTTTATGTTCCCAAAGCATGGTTTTATACATAGTTATTAACGTTACTATTTAAAAAGTATGATTCGTTTTTTTTAATATATAGACAATGATATTGGGTTATTGCCAGAAAAAACACAGAAGATTAGTTTAGAAAAATAAATATAGTTTTATTCAATACAATAGACATGTGGATACATATACCGAGACACCTAACGTTATACTATATCGTCCTTTTCATTTCGATCAGTTTAGATGCTCGGTCAATACTGAACTCTTAATTGTTTTATTTACATTCTCTGATGCGGGGGCAATGAAGGGATTGTCTTACCCTCTCCTTTTCAAACGTTTCCTTATACTTGAATACCCCCGATAATTTTGCACATCCGAGCAGTATGTTCTGACGCGTCCTAAAAATAATCATAAACCTTTCCCTACAAATTTTTTTGTATTCTACATCCTCCCCAACCGAAACGGTATCTGTAAAATACCTGGGATTCGCGTAAAACATCTTCGAATCTTGTTTTTTAATTATGTGTTATAGAACTGTTACGCTATTTTACAGTTACTCCCTATAGTTAAAAAAAGAATAGGAATCCATGAACAAACCAAGAGTCGTGTCTTACAAACTAATTTTCGCTATCACCTTCGAAATTTAGTTCCAGTGGAAAAGGACGTTTAAATTTTAACGTTAAAATTTTCTCTTTGTATCTTTTTAATTAAATAAATTTCCGAGTCCGAATATTCCTTTGCGGATTCATATTTTCTGGTATTGTTTCTATTAATTATAGTCCGTTACTTTATTTGTTGTCAATTACTTGTTAGTGATGGCTCACCTTTCAAACTAAATTGAAATAGTTTATGCATGATTGAATTCTCTCTTAATTTTTCTCCAGTTGGTTAAGTATTTCTTTTGTATGTAGTAGCTTGCCGATAGGTTAATTTACTTCTTCATCTCAACATAACTTAGCTCAAATAAGATCAAATATGCAATGGGCTACCGACACAATATTTCTTTTAGTTCTTTCAGTAAAACTTATGCCCTTTAAATTGTTAACATTCAGGGATAATGTATCGAGCTCTTTATTCCATACCATCTCGAGTACATTGGTAGAGTTTTCCGCGACACCATGATTGTATTCCATCCGCGCAAATCAAATTTTACCGACTCCATTACCCTCTTCGCGTTATGTTTCGTCAAATACTACTCTGCAATGTCGATATACAATAACATTATCCTCTGTGTCGTACCACAAAAATGCAAGAAATCGCGATCGGAGGGGTACATACTTATTTGCAAGAATTCTTTTTATGACTACAATTACACCTAGGCTTCCCTCTCTAAAACGCTGCTCTTCTTTGACCGAGATGCTTTTGTTGATCCTTTTTCTTTTCCAGTCCTCCAAGATACTATTGTAGTCGGTATACTTCTTTGCTACCTCAAATTTTCTGTCCGACGATTCGAATCTCTTTAAGATCATCTCTCTATTGTTTTTAAGAGCAGGGTGACACTGCAGCCAGGGCAATTTCACTTCCATAACGGTCCTGTTCATTTTTAATAACACTTTCAAAAAATACTTTTTCGACCTCTAATTCGTGCTGTTTATTGCCCTTATCTTCTATCTGTAAAATGTCCAATGACTGCAACACTTTAATATCGGCATTATTCGCGTATATTGCAATAGCTGTAAGGATTGTGTTCTCTTGAGTGCTAATTGAAAGAATTTTGCCTATAAGGGTCCAACCCAGGTAAGTTTCTATTGCCGCTAAACCGTTCTTAAACGAGTTAATTTCCTGTGAGCAATTTACCAGCCATGTCTGCACCAATAAGTAATGTCACGCTTTTTTTTGCTCACACATCTATTTATTGTGTGTGAAATTTTTCAGTTCCTGAAGCCATCTTCCTTTTGTCACTGTTGGCACATCTATGCGAATTGATGTCTCATCGAAGGCTTTGAAATTGTATGAATAGCTGCCATCGATATTTCCCACTCTAACGAGATACATTATGCGGAGTAATATAAGAACTTTCGCCGTCGAACAATATAGGCAGCATATTAGTCTTCTCTACTGGTTCATAGTATAATAATCCGGCCACTACTTAAAAAATAAGAGTCCTGCGAGCCAGTATCAATAATTGTGCATACTATTATTTCACGTTAGTCATTGGTGAAGTTCATCTGCATAAATTAGAAGACGACGTATTGAGCAACAGAATTGACTTCCGTGTCCGATCTTTAAACAACTAAAACAGACGTGGTTTGTTGTTACTATCTCCTATCTTTCCGCGAGCGATTTATCCTTAGGTGTCGTACACTTCGCACTTCGTGATCGCTTTTATCGCCGAAAATACATTTACCCTCTTTGGTACCAGGTGTTGATTGTCAGAACCAGGTGCAGATTGTCAGAACCGAATCGCCTCCTTAAGATCTTGATTTTTTTTCATTCGATTTGCTTCGTTCCCGAATTTAATTTCGAGAAGCATAATAGAGCAAAAATGAGTAGAAGAAAAACGGGTGTATTTGAAGGAAATCTAATTTATTCAAATTATTATTTCTAATTTTTTTAATGTTGATTCTTTCATTAATACGATTAGTCTTGTGGTTTTAATGTTTTAGCAAGTTATTTAATCAGCTGTAATTAAGTTAAAATTATTTTTAAAAACTAGGAAAAGAGTAATTATTATTTTTATATTGAAAAGATATAAGTTGACTTATGTAAAGTGTAATATGCTTACTTTTAAATGTTGAAACAAATTTACTTATTGTTTTCCAACAACTTCTACTTCAAATGCAAACTTGATTTAACTTTATATTAACTTTATTTAACTTTATATTAATCTATCAAAAAAATAAAATTATAAAATGTAATATAATATTAAACAAAAATTTTGTTTTATCAAGATTTTAAAAATATTAATTAATTTTAACTAATTCGAAGATTCGAATGCAGTGCTTACTGTCGGAGTTGACCAGTACTAAATAACCCGTTACCACTTGGTCCATTTGAGTGCCAGCCCCATGGATACAACATCATAATATCTCTTTAGTATGATTCCAACGTGTATCTGCATTCCTTTTAATGGAATAACTTCGGAAATAAATAACGAGAGATATTATATAAATTTGTCTCATAAAATCTTAAAAAGTATCATAAACAAGTATGACAAGTACCGGCAACGATATCGCCTAATAAGGCATTGAAGGAGATTAGCGCTTTAACAAAATTCGATTCTTAAACTTGTCTTTTTTCTTTTTAGATGATCCATATCTCGCTTCACTTATTCATCTGCAATATAATTTAGACAACTTTAACCCAAAAATCACACTTACAAAGTTCTGTCACGGTCGCCAGATTTTTTTTAATATTGAGTCATTACCAGAAAACACATTAAGGTTTAGTTTAGGAAAATAAGTCTAGTTTTATTCAATACAATAGACATGTGGATACATGTACCGAAACAGCTCACGTTATACTAAATCGACCTTTTCGTCTCGATCAATCTCGATGCTCGGTCAGCCCTGAACTTTTAATTGTTTTACTTACATTCTCTGCTGCGGGAGCAATGAAAGGATTGTCCTACCCCCTCCTTTTCAAACGTTTCCTTGTACCTAAATGCCCCCGATAACTTTGCACATCCGAGCGGTATTTTCTCACGCGTCCTAAAAATAATCATAAACCTTTCCCTACAATTTTTTTTGCATTCGACAATTAGAGACAGGATACAAGAATAAATAATCTTAAAGTTAATATTTCATGATTGCGTATGCGACGAGAATTCAGATTTTATGCAAATCGATATGTTTAAACAGCATTTTAACAATTTTTTAATAATTTGTCTTATAAAAATTAAATAAATGAATATATAAAGTATTTTAATGTGTGCACATCAAAAGCGTTTAGTAATAATCATTCATTAAAAAAAGCCTCACTATTTCTTTGCTATATGACAAAATTGCGATGTGAAATGATTTTTGTAGACCAAAGCATTTTTTAGTCTGTGATATAAGAGAATTACTGAATTTAAAAAAGAGAGAGAAAGAATGTTTGTCTGTGAATGGGTGGATTTAATGAAATGATTGCTAGAAAACTTCTAATTTACTCAAACACTTAATATCTCTGTTATCAATTCCTATATGGTTTTCATTTTTTAATTAATTCAATACTTTACAACTATTATACTGTAATATTTCATAAGAAAGTGAAGCAAGAATGTTAGAGTACAAAAAATTGTTTACAATGTCATTTGTAGATTTAAGTCTGTATTTTGTATTGAATCTTCATAAAATCATTTTATAGCTGTTATGCTAAAAGTAAATAGTTTTGCTACTGTCCAAAGCAAACAATAAGAGACAAACGTGTTTTTTCTGTCTTTTTTACAAAACCTATACAGAAAATTATTATAATACTGCAGGAATTTTGATAATTGCTAGCGGTTATACAGAAATCGAAAAACAGAATCATGATATTGTTACAACGACATATCTAGACATTTTACATGTATATTTAATGGTTTAAATTTACACGGCATTCTGGTTAAGAAAAAGTGTTATCATTGGATATTTAATATTTGATTGGATCTCAAAATTCTGGATATTATGCGGTGTAGTAATCGTCATAACGTTAATCTCCATTAGACTGTATTGCAGAAAAACGCAAAATATGAATGAATGAAAAAATTATCTTAAATTCATTAAAAAATATGCACATACATCCACATAGGGAGTGATTAAAAATCAAGGAAGACATCAAAGAAAGACATATGAATCTTGGATGCTTTTTGGTCGTGTATATGTACATTCATATTACAATACATGTCAACAATGAAGTTTGTATTTGTTACATTCATAAAAGGTAAAGTATAGCGACAATATAGTTACATATTCTCATTATACGAAGTAGCAATTCGGAATAAACACTGATATATAAATATATAAGTAAATAAAGTTATGGATGACCAGATTCTAAGTTTATTTTTCTTATATAATATTTAATTTACTTTTTTCCTCTGGTATCTAAATTTTATACTTCACTGGACATTTTAATACAAAAGACAATAAAAACGATAAAAATCACAAAGCTTAACTATAATATAACGAACACTATTCAGTAGTAAATAATTTAGATTACAACACAGTTGAAAGTAAAGTATCTTTTGTGATTTCTTAAGCCAGTGTCAGTTGTCTTTGAAAGGCTTGAATTTGACGTAGAAGCCCTGCTAGTTTCAGTGCATTTGGTGTCTGATGCATAATAGTAGTCATATTTTTTTGCATAATTTTGTTTCGAGATTCAAGATCAAAAGAGCTAAATGGGCGTACTCGTGCTTGCGCAGGATTGGTTGTTTTTGACATCTGACGAAATGACTTATCTTCGGTTTCGATACAGACAAAACTATTACGTTCATGTAAATGTTTCATCTGCTGCTTCAATGCCAACACCTATATATTAATAAAATATAATTAAATACAATATAATTAAAAAATGTTGATACTCTGAAGATGGCCTTTTAGAATGTAAAATATAATAAGAGAAATCATTGAGAAAGTAGAATAAGACAACTTTGACGATTAAAAATGAATAACACCCTTAATATTGGAATAGTTTATGAATCTATCCATATATTATATTAATTGTCTACATATGTGCTAGCCGTGTCCCTTAACATTTACTTTAAGCGTACCTCGTTATAAAGATTCACAAGTGCTGTGATTTCTTGTTCTTTTGCTTTAATTGTTTCTTCCATTTCTGAGATTTCTTTGAGCAATTGTTTATCTTTATGTTTGTCTTTCAATAACTCTTTTAACTTGTCTTGTTCCCTACATGATTTTATTGATTTCAAATTATTTTGTTACTATTAGTTAATAGAAATTATTAGATAATAGAAAAACCAAACGGGAAAAATATTTAGGAAAGACATAATATTTTAAGCTCTCAATAAAAACTAAATTTATGTACGTCGATATATCTTGAATTTAAAATTACTTTCCACCCAAATATTTTTCCGCAAAATAATATTATTAATTACATCATCATACTTTAGCATTTTAGTGAATTGATCATAAAGTCTCTTAAAAACTTCTGATATTACTTTTTCATTATTCCAATTTTTATTTGGAGCCCATCCATTTAAAATGTTACCTCTCGAAAATAGTCGATTGTCATACAACTAAAAAAATGCTATGATAATCTACATGTAAATCACAATGTAAACGTGTATAAGAAATTTATAAATGCACCTTTTTTGGCTGCTTCTGACAAAGTTCAATTTTACAATTAGAATCTTGTTGCTCCACGTATAATACGTTAGCGTTCTGTTTAGCTTGTTGAATTTGAATCTTTGTATTAGTATTAGAATCTGTTGAAGATTCCTGTTCATAAAGAAGACCAAATTTAGACTAATTTGTAACTTGAAGTTAATATAATTAATATAAAACAAATTAAAATAAAACAAATTTATAATACAGTTTATTTATGGTTTAAGCGGGGTTTTATATTTATTATAGATATTGTAAAATAAAATATTAATTTACCTCGTCCTCTTCATAAAGAGGTTCACAAGTAATATTTGGTTTAAAGGTGCAATTATTTTTGGTTTGACTAATATTTTCGCGTAATCGTTCGCATGATATAAAACTATAGCCTAATTTACTTCTTTGCGGATTACTTAGAGCAAGATTTTGACAAGATCTTTCGTATTGGTTATTTATTTGTTCAAAGAGTGTAGCGACTGGTCTTGTACCTTTACTAACTTTTCGAATCAACAAAGGACTTATTCCAGGTATGGTGGGCTGTTTTATTTTTATAATACTTAGTACCTAAAAGTTTAAAAACATCTTTTATTATGTAAATATCTTTTTAAAACAAATATTCAATTATTCAAATCCACTTAAATTTCTAAATTAGTGACCTGTTGAATATTTAAACCTAGATTATGACTAGGAGTAATTGAAGTACCAACGATGAAAGGAATATTGCGAACGTTAAACTGATCGTAACATGGCCGTTGAACTCGCTTCATTTTGGAGGCCATTGTAGGCATTTCGTAATTTCTTGAATAAAATTGTTCATAGAAGTCCGTCGTGCCCGGATTGATTAGTTCAGGATTCAATTTACACTGATCTTTTGATTTTATATATGGCTCTGCTGTATCTTGAATCCTATATGGTTGTCTATAATTTTTTTTTAAATTATTATTTATAAGTTTATTTGAATAAAATTCATCGATAGTTATTGTATCCTACTCTAAGTTTTCAGAGAATTGATCTGGCATTTGTTCTTCGTAAACGGGAATATCTTTAATAACTGTGTCATTATCAACTCCTGGTTTGGATCCCGTTTGTGCTGTTTCTTCAGAAAATCGTGGCACTTTTGAATGTCTGCTAGAAACCATTGAAAGACTTCCACTTTTAACAGCTTTATTGTGATAAATCTCCACAAAGTCTTTAGATTTCGATTGTTTGGTATCCCGTACTTTATTATTATTTCCACGTCTTCGAATTTGTGGAGAATGCATTATTGAAATAGTATCCAGACCTACAAAGCATGTAACATTAAATAAAACAACCTATCTAACCGAAAGGATGACATTATAAGAACTATTTGTTTATAGAATTTAAATTATTACAAATGAGATTTTTATTTTCTAAAATCTTAAAATTTTGAAATTATTACTTTAATCAATTTCTTAATCAAATAAATGAATAAAATTACTCTTTTGTCTTTTCAATTTTTTTCTATCGTTCTTCTTTTCTGAAAAATTTGAATCTCTAGTAGTTACTGTACATTTAGAATTTGAATTTTTTAAGCGTCCATGAAATTTTTTTCTTTTTGAAGTATTTGAATTAAGCAAAGATGTTCTTATTATCATTTCATCATTCTCTTTATGGCCTAGAGATTTCTTCTTTAATTTGGAACTTTTCTTGGAACGTTTATGAGTTTTTATGCTTGCCAAACTATTCTGAATCATCATATTGAGATTTGGAACACTTATCTCGTGGGTGACTTTATCCATATCTTGTGGTCTCGGTGTCAATGCAATTTCAACTTGATTTCCTGATCTGATGTTCTCCAAAAGGCAATTTTCCTTTTTTTCTTTACCAACATCTTCACATTGAGGCTCTTGATTTCTGTAGATTGAAATATGCGATTCTGATATTTTTTGACTGTTTAACGATCCGGCAGATCTTTGATATAGAATCCCGTCATTTTGGTTATGCGTTTGATTTTGATGAGCTTTTATAAAATCACATTGCATCTTCGTTCTTTCATAATTTGTTTCCGCAGCTTGAATATTTTCCGCGATTTCTGATAAAAATTGATCAAGTCTCAATGTTTTTTTAGATTAAAAAAAAATTTTGATAGAAATTTTCATACCTAGTAATTTAATTTTTGATTTGCTTCTATCGCTATGATTCTTATTGTAATCAGTATTATTATTGCCAAATATTCCTTCATCATATTCATTATTACCTTAAATTAAATATTTTTGTAAACTTCTTAAAATTATTAAAATTTAATAATTTGGAATATTATATTACTTAATGAAAGTGTTTTGCTACTTGTAACGAGATTAATTTCCATAATTTCCTGTGATTACAAATTTATTACTGACACAACTATATAATTTAATTTAATCTGCCGGAAGAAATTTAAACTATAGGGAAAAGTTTAGATATAAATTTTCTACTGATAGTCAAATTTCACAAAAATCCACGTAAATGATATAGACCAAAAATGAAGTTGTATGCTAATTGAAATTTCTGAAGTTGACAGTTATTTTGTTTTGTTTTTTATGCATATACGTGAGCAAATACTTAATTTGTATACATTAATACAAAAACTTAGTACTTCAATTTATATTGCTATTTTCAATATCTAAGATTCTTATGCTAATTTAGCTATTTATCAATTACAACAGGTTTTATGATTTGTATTATATAACTTTAATTTAACATTGAGAAAATATTCAAATTCAATTTCTTTCTTTAGTTCATGATGACTTTATTGTAGAACAAATAATCCTTATTATATGTTTAAGATTACAATTTTTAATTTATTTTAAATATAAGCAACTTTTCTTACTTGATGAAAGTTGAAAAGAGAAAGTCTGAACTATTTTTCACACATTTGTAATTTTATTTCAATCAATAATTGTCCACAATTAGTATTAAATATATTTGACGATGAAATTATTATTTAATAATGCTTCATTGTCCAAAATTCATGCATCTACAAACAAGATCTAGATGAAAATGTGCTTGTAGTCAATACTCCTTGATACCCCTTATTGTAATATGTATAATGGTTTAATGATATAAAAATTTTATATGATTTTAAAAAGTTTAAAAATTATTTATTTTATTATTAAAACTGAACTGTTATAGAATTGATAAATGTTGATTTTCTATTGTTGCTGTTTTAAAAAGAAACTTTTTATTTAAAAATGAGTTTCTGCGCAAGTGAAAGATAAACCAAGAAAATTCTTTTTATGAATGTGTTAGTTACATGAAGCTTAGGTAGGATCACGTATTGAATCGATATTCATAATATATTTTAACACGCACGTGCGTGCGCATTCACAACATCCACCCCAATCTGAAAATCTTAGATGATTCCAGCACGGAGATACGCAGAAATATATCGAAGTTTTTTATACATATGCTCCATCATTCTCATTCAAAATATTGTAATATTACGTTAGATCCTATTATTCGATTATCAGAAATATTTACAAAGTTTATCTAAAAGTTAAATCACTATTCATAATAGTCCATCCAGTTTATTGTGTATCAAGTAAATACAGTCTGTATTCTGCTAAAGCGTGATAACTGTCAAGTGTTTTACGGAGTTTTTATTCACAAAGCTATTATTTAGCTTGAAACATGGAAGAGTCTGCAGAGGAAATGGACGATATCAGAGAAGTTGTACTTCAGGAGTATATTCCTCAAGAATTATTAGAAAATGCAGATGACACGATAGAAAATACACTTCTTGATAAGTCTCAGGGAATTTATAAAAAAACGTTTGAACAGTTTACGCATTGGATGGCAGAAAAAAATATACAATCTTTTGATGAATCAGTTTTATTAAATTACTTTAACAAGTTATCAGAGAAAATAGCTCCAGTCTCATTATGGTCAAAATACTCAATGATCAAAGCAATGCTTTACAAAGAAAAAAGTTTAGATATTAAAGAATACAACAATTTAAAGGCATTCATTAAACAAAAACATTGTGGTGCAATAATAAAGAAAACAAAAATTTTCTCAACTTATGAAATTAAAAAGTTTCTTGATGATGCACCAGACTCAACACATTTAGCTACTAAGGTAATCAAAATCTTTAAATTCTTTTTAATAAATTTAAGAAATGTTATAATTTAATTCTTTAAATTTTGTTAAATTAAAAGGTTGCTTTAATTTTGGGTATTGCTGGTGCATGTAAGCGAGATGAACTCTACAACCTAACAATTGATGATGTCAGACGAGAAGGCTCTGTGTTAATTTTTTCAATACCAGAAACAAAAACACAAACCAGGAGATCATTTACAGTTGAAGACAGCTATTGTAAAACAATAAATAAGTATATTGAGTTGAGGCCTCCTTTTGTGTATCATCGTAACTTGTTTCTCACCTATCGCAATGGAAAATGTACAGCACAAGTCATTGGAAAAAATAAACTTGGTAGCATGGCACAGGATATTGCAAAATGGTTAAAATTACCTAATGCTAATGAATATACAGGTCACAGTTTTAGAAGGACATCAGCAATATTAAATCGTCCACGTAAAGGTAGATCTTGATTTATGAATTAATGATAAAGAATGTATAGAATTCTTAACTCAGTACATGTAAAATATCTAATTAAAAACAGCATATATTGACAAAGCTCCACTATGAGACAATTCAAAAAAATTTAAAAGAAACTTAAAAAGTTATATTTTACTTTTGAAGTATATTTAAAAGTTTTCTTAATATTCTTAAGATTTTTTATAATTTTCTTTACTTATAATATGATTATTTGTGTTTCTGTTTTCAATTTTTTATTTATTTTTTAAATAATTTATTTTTTTTTTAAGTTATGAATGGAAAAAGGTGGAGTGTGAAATGACTGTCTATTATAGTCATTTATTCACACAAAATAAGCATTCAATTTATATTAATTATATAATAAATTTTTTTTAATAAAATCCTATATAATCATAATTTATATGCAAATCTTTTAAAATTGATTTACTTTTACAATGAATGATTTCTAAAAAATAATTTTTCTCATAAATTATAAATCTGTGCCATAGTCAGTAAGTATACTTTTAATAGTACAGCATTATTTTTATAAAATTAGTTCATCTAATAATGTTATTTAATTTTATATTTGAACTTATGTTTGACTAACAATAAAAAAGTAGAAAAAAGATGAAAAAAAGCTCTTTTGTTTATTGATTGAAATATTTAAATTATGTAATGCAAACAATGAATCAAATACATAAACAATTCTAAAAATTTAAATTCTTGTATAGTAAGCTCATTATTTAATTTTAATTAAGTGTGTATCAATAATTTATCATGATTTTAAAAACATCAATTTACAGCTGTTTTTACTCTTTTCATTCAGTTTTTTATGTTATAACTAAGAATTGTTTGAAGATTCTAAAAAATCGTATTTATATATAGAGTTTTTATCGGTTGAGTATATTTACTTAACCGACCGAACAATTCAGCCCGCTACAAAACTTTACCGTGTGATGGCAGCCCGTTGTTCCCGCTTCCCGCGCTTGTACGCAGTTCTCAATTCTCATTCTCTGTATATTTCTTTCTCTCTTTATCTGCTCTCTTCCTTTCGCCTACATACCGTCGCGCCCGGTGTTTCTTCCGTCGCGCCGTCGCTGCCGGAGTCGTCACCTGCGTGCTGCAAATGGTGGACGGCCTGTCATCGACGTTTCGGTAACATCAGAAGGTTCGTTAATTAGCATTTTTCGTAAATCTATCCTCTTTTTTCTCGGATTTGAGATCACCTGGATTCTGTCCTCTATTTATTCCTCGTAATTTTTGGTTTGAAGGAACTCTAAATCTCTATATCCGTGAGCTTTATCGTTACGTAAAAATCATGCAAAGTAAGCAGAGCTTACGAGTTTCCTGTCAGTGGGTGATTCTCTCGACTATTCGAAACATTTTTGAGAGAAATAGGATCAAGGATGCGATTGCAAAGTCTGTTACTGAAGCGTAACGAATGCTTGCAACTGCTTGGCTCCCGCGTGCATTGCCAGTTAGTACGTTTTTGTGCAAGGGTTGCTCGACATTGACACAGTGAATAACCTATTTTCCGCTGATTGCATGGTCTTCTGCTTCTGAACGCGCGAATCCCGGACAACCCATCTCTCTCTTTCTATCTTTCTTACCGTCTCATACCTATATAAAGAACCCTGTTGTGTAACAATTCACGGGTACAAGGTATTTTAAATGTATATAGCATATTTCAGTCGGTATAGATCCCGCTCTCACGAGACCCTATCTTCATCTCTTTCTATGCTGTTCCAAAAGCACGCGGGTGTCTGCAATGAGGCGTTAAAAAGAGAATCATTTTCCTTGCACTGCGATTGACTTGTGTAACTAACTTTTTTCGTTATAATACCATCTGGATTTATAATTTCTTTTGTAAACAAATAATCTTTGCACATGCCCTTGTTGAGCAATTCGTACCCACGAACTCTGTAAATTTTACTTTTTATGTGAATGTAAATGATGCGAATCAAGTGTTACGTTTAGTTTTTCGTTGACACGCCACGTTTTATGCGCTAGCAGCCGCCTTTCGTTCAGGCTTGGCTTATCCGTGGTACAGTACTTAATAGCATCCTAAGAGTGGGGCTATGGAACACTAATTGTTTTCTCATTCTTCTCAGTTTCTCTATTACTCACCTATTTTGCATCTGCGAATCCCGGACGTCATGTGACATTGACATTTAAATACAATTTTTATGTCTGGCAGTGTAAGTGTGTCACAAGCCGTACCTGAACGGCATAGCCTCTGCGACGTCGAGTTTGACCGTGATGCATCTTTTTCTCCTGTTTTACACTCTTCTCATTCCGCTTCGTACCAGTACAAGCCTCCTATGTAGCGGGCGGTTCTATTGTATTACTCATCTAGGTTTTCCCCGATCGTTGCAACACATTCATTCCGCGATTATTCTTAATCTAATGTTTATTTTTCTATTTATCATTAAAATGCTATTTGCCATTACAGTAGCATTCCTTTAATCTGATTTACAAAAATCGTGCAATAGAATTATACATTGCAATATAATTTTCTAAATAAATTTCTATATGAATTAATCGACATTATTACTGTTTCTCATTTTGGTCTTATTATTAGGTAGCCTACCTCTTTCAACATATGTTTATTTTAAAAATTAGCACATTACATAACTTTGCACAGTATTATAAGAAAGTATTGAAAGCTTCACAAATGGATCTATTTAAAAAAACATACATTCTTGAATTATTTATTTTGAAATTGTAAATTTTTAAATATTAGTACAATTATAATATTACTACAGTAATATTCTGGGAATATTTATACACACTTTTTTTAATAACAAAGGTAGAGTAAATTCTATAGTGATAATTAATCATTTCAAAACATGATTTGCATTTCTTGTAAAAACGTCTTGTATAACATACTCATTCTTCTTTGAGAATATCTTGAACGTCATTAAAACAAAGTCTGACACCTAATTGGTTGAACGAGGGCATAGATAAAATATTGTCGACAGCAGATAAGAATGAGTATTAAATAGCCACTTTATTACTTTAAATCTGTATGTTAATAGAATTATGTGACTATCTGAATAAATATTGTCCAAATGAAATTGCCTATAACATTCTTTTTAAACATTTAATGATAGATTACTTTTAGGAAATATTTTATAATCTATGTATAGTACTTTTTATTTGTATTTATGCAGTTAATATTTCTGTCTAATATATATAAAATATTATAGGTCAAAATGTATAAAGCTCGGGTCGTATTTAATTCTTTGACCCCATTGGCTCCAAGGGTCTGTGGGGCCAAGAAATTTGCATCATGGTTAATAAGAAGCGACCCTTTGGTTAGAACCAGTACTAAAGTAATGGTTTCAGAACCATTACGACGAAACAGCAGTAATGTTTCTACAGAACCTTTTCTTAATGGCAGTACGACCTCGTATGTTGAAGAAATGTACAATGCTTGGCTTCAAGATCCAAGTAGTGTTCACATAGTATGTATTTTTTGAAAATTTTGAAAATTTTTAAACTAGTAAATCTTTGTAATTCATAAAAGTTTTTAATTTTCTTTCTCTTGAGTTCTATAATTAATAATTTTATAATTTCTTTGATTTCAATTTTATTTTCAATGTGTACATACAGAATATACAAACTTTTGATTGATATCAATTTTTCCCAAGTCTTGGGATTCTTTCTTTCGGAATAGTACGGCAGGGGCAGCACCAGGTTTAGCATATCAGGCTCCACCATCCCTAGCTCCAAGCTATAATCAAGTTCCCCTTGGTGCCCTATTACCATTAGGAGGATCGCAAGTTGGCCAAGCTCCATTAAATGAAAAAATAATCGATGACCACCTTGCAGTACAAGCTATAATTCGTTCTTATCAGGTAAGAAAATATTTGTATATAATACTAATTTAATAAAGACTACTATTTCAACTATATCTATTCAATGCATATAAATTTATACGGAAAATGATGTGAAAATGACGTGAATTTTAACAATCTTGACTTTACGATTTTTCTTACTAAATCTGAAACCTCAATTATTTCACAGGCAGACGACAGTTAACAATTAGCAATTCAACAAATGCTAATAAAAATTTTCAGACGTTTTTCCAGAGCAAGAGTGAAATTTTATCTACTCAACCACGCTCAGCACCTCCCACTAATTTTAATTTTCTTTATAATTTCAATATTTTCCTCTTTTTAATAATTTTCGCATTTTCGCAATATATATTAAACAGTAGTTAAATTCCTTTTAATTGTTTAATCTGGCTGTTTTATTTTCAATTGAGGTAACAGATTTGTTCCACAGTTTATTCATGTGAAGGCACTTTACAAAATATTTTGCTTTGTTTGAAATAAGCTTAAATGCTCATGGAGACTCAACTTTCTGATAAACAGCATGAGTTTAATAATTATGCAAACATTCTTGTGTTTTACTGTCTAGGGATACCTTACAATTGGCTGTTTTGCATGGAATTATAATTCGGACATGTATATGTATCACTCATTGTTCAGAAATTGTTATCATTAAAGTCGGAAATTGAATATTGATTAAATAATTTTTAAACGTAATGTATAAAAGAAAATCTTAAGATAACTTATCGCAAAATCATTTTATAATTATTGTTTACAAAAATATAAATTTAGTAATTTAAATATCATAACGTTGAAATATTTAATGCATAATCTTTTTAAAGTGTCCGTCCACTTCCGCGCAGCAAAAAGTCTTAAGTTGTGATTGTCTGAAACGAAGATTTTTAATTTACCGAAATACTTACTCATTAATTTACAAGAATTTGTTCAAAGTGCATGAAATACTGATTGTCTCCCCTTTACTTTCAAACAAAAAGACATTTATTGATTTTTGGGAATTCTTGCGAATATTGTCCATTCACATATAGGCTCGAGGTCACTTAGTTGCCGATTTGGATCCATTGGGTATCATGCGAACCGACTTGGTACATACACATTACGCGGCTCGAAAAGGGTCTCCGGAACAAGTGCTACGACAGTATATGCTTGGTAAGGTTTCGATCGTGCTCATTCATTATCATAAAAAGAAACCATTAATTAAAATTGTCTAAGCAGTGAATAGTAGCTACAGTTTACTTTGTTACATTACCATACGATTATTCATCCTTATTCATTTTCACTAATAGATAGATTAAATTATACTATTTCAGTTCTTTACAATTACTCTATACATAATGTCGAATGCAAATCTTTTTCATCTTTCATCCGCATAATTGAAATTTACCGAAATATCTCCCTTATGGTCATTATACTTAAAATGTTATATTTTCTAATTTTGTATCAGTGTTTTACTGCTTAGTACATCATAATAAAAATTATTATCGTTCTTACATTTTATAAGGCTGATACTGAAAATTTTTCTATGATTCTTAGTTGACGTTTTCTTAGCAAACGTGCATTTTCAATGTCAATTGTATTATAGAAGAAATAAAGACAATCGTTTTTAATACCAATTATAGAAAACAGCATCTTATGAACTATTTAAACTAAATATAAGAACTTCTGCATCAATGCTGCAAAACAATTGATAATAGAAAGTTTTTATATTTTGTAAAACTCGATTGATTTTTTTCTTCAATGATATAACTGTCTATATCTTTGACTTAAAATATAAGCATGTGAAGGTAAGACGCATATATTTAATGTTTCTGATGACGCTTTTTTGTCTTTCTTTGCTTATTTTACTAACTATTAAATTTGCATGCCTGAAGATTGCTTCAAAATTAACTCCATACATTTTTCGTAGTACCGCTTATTTTACTTTTTATAACCACTTGTTTAATTATTCTATGGGAGGTGTTAGGTGGTTCTTAAACGTGACTTTGTTTTTATTATCAAACAAATAAGTTTTATATGACGATTACGAAATTAAAAACAATTCAATGACTCCAACAGATCATTAGCGAACAGTTGGCGGTGTTTTTCCACAAAAGTTCGATGATACGACACACTTTAAAAACATGCTTTGAAAGAGTGTTGAGCAATGTGACATTCTAATAATCAAATGTGTGCGTACCATGTGGATGACACACCGTTGAGAGTTTCGCTATGCACATGCTTACATGTATCATGTATATAAGTATTGTTTAAAGTATTTGTAAGAGTTAAACAATATTTGTGGCCGGTAAAATTGCGGCCTTCCTATTGACAGATTCGTGGTCATCATATCGCTAAATTGGACCCACTGGGCATCAACAGCGCTGATCTCGATGACCGGCATCCGCAAGAGTTGCTCTATAATTATTACTCATTTGGTAAGCTTAATAGAGCGTAATTAATATCTTTTTAAGTAAACAAAAAACCAATACAAATATATCGGGGTTTATCTCTCTGTCTGACTGTAGGAGTAGCATATTTTAGATTATGTACAAATGTATTTACTTACTAAAGTCTTTTGTTAATTTACAATTTGTTATTTTGGCTTATCTTTGCTATGAATTATAAATGATAAGTTTATAATTCTAAATAATTAGTGCAAAGTGTAAGTATACTACTTATACTAATCTGTAGGCTATATATTATTACTTGTATTAAATTTTAAATATATGTAAATTTTTAACATTTCACAATTGCATATTATCCGATAGTATATAAATAATTTTACGCCACCGTGTGTATAAATTTTAATTAGTAATGGGTGACGCAAAAATCATTAAATAATTAGCTTACATAAGTCAAAAACTTTTTGTAAATAACGGAAAACATTCAAATTTAATGTAAACACATTAATTTAAGTGTACTTTATATAATACAGATCTTCATCATCTTTTTCTTCTCATATTTAATATTTCTTAATTTTGAGTTGCTGTGCAATTTAATCTTTACTATTATTTTTAACTATTATGCTACCTATCTATAATAAATAATGTATGCAAAATATTCTAATTCTCTGCATCGATATGGCAAGCGATATTAAAATTTATCAAAGTCAATTTTGTTAGTTGTCTTATGAAAAATCCGTGGTTCAAACATGATTTTTAGCATTAGTTTGGTTAATGCCCACAGGAAAGAATCCTCGTACAACTTACGCTCAAGACCTTCGATATCGAGTAGCTGTTCTTACACAAAGTATGTAATAATCAAGTGCAAAAATTAATGAGCTAAAATACTATGGAGATGGTCCATTCACTTTACTTAAATGTACATTGATGACTTCAATCCTCATTGCGTTTTCGGTCGACGAAACAATGATTTATTATCTCAAGTTAAATTTTTTCTAGTTGGTAAAACGGTGCTTGGGTAATATTTAACTCTTTGTACTTGGATAACATATTTATCTCTCGAGAATCATCGTATACAAAACATTTGTAAGATTTTGTGTCATGATCTATATCTACAAGATAGTGTGTGCGAATTTATATAAACAAATAATATAATGTTAGACAATGAGAGGATTTCTTACGCAATAATACGTCATTTAATTAATCGAATTTCCTTTATTTTTGTGCTAACATGCTTAATAAGGTGTTTTTTGTGCAGCTTATATTACAGTAAATAAAGCGTTGTTATCACACGCAGAATACTATACTGGCATAATTTACATTCATGTACTATTTTATGATTTTTTCTGCTTTTCCTTACTATTTATAAAAATACGAAATCATTTCATATTTTGTTTTTATTTTTTCTGTAATTCAAGTTGAGTGGTGTGTTATATTGGAGTTTGAACCTTTTATGTAAAGTTGAATGCATGCCTTAGAGATTATAACAAAAAAGGGTCACAGAAATAATCTAAAATCAATTTTTTACGTATATTAAATATGACAAATTTGTTTCAATTGAGTAATTCATATGAACTTATTTTACAGAAGTTCCAAGAAACTTAAAGAAAAAAGTAAAACATAGTTTTAAATCATTTATAAAACATTATCTATGTACTTTTTTATTGAGTTTAACAACTTAATTAGGCAAATTATCATTTTCAGTATCAGTTCCCAATGAAGAATAAAAGTACTTATGGGAGTACCATTTTAATTAGTAATTTTGTTCATCTATTAATAAATCAAAAAAGCTTGTATAAAAACAATTAAAAGTTAATGAAACACGCACCTTACATGACAATAGTAATTTTTATACTTCTTTATTATCAGTATCTTATAATAATTTTTTCCATAAAAAAACAGAAGAGGCGGATATGGATCGCGTATTCAAATTGCCGTCTACCACATTTATCGGGGGTAGCGAAAAATCCCTTCCTTTGCGAGAGATCCTGAAAAGATTGGAATCAACTTACTGCCAGCACATCGGAGTCGAGTTCATGTTTATAAATTCATTGGAACAATGCAACTGGATAAGACAAAAGATGGAAACCCCCGGTATAATGGAAATTACCAATGATGAAAAACGATTGATATTAGCTCGACTATCTCGTGCAACAATGTAATTATGTTTTTTTTTGTTATAAAATATGCATTTATTTTTATTATAAAATAAGGTACTTTAAGATTTCTGAAACAAACATCTTATGATAAAATTATAAAATGTGTATCCTATAGAAACTATAAACGATGATAAATATGCATTTCAATTGACACTAAGTTGTCTTAATAATAAAATCTAACGGTTTAAAAATCATATTTGTAAATAGCTAATAATTTTGTATTTAGGTCTTAGACTAATTTCGCTAAATTTTCACTATCTTTTCATTCTTCAATTCATATTTATTAGGTTTGAAGCATTTTTGGCGAAGAAATGGTCGTCCGAAAAGAGGTTTGGATTAGAAGGCTGCGAAATCTTAATTCCTGCAATGAAACAAATTATCGATAAATCCACGGAACTTGGCGTAGAATCGATCGTCATGGGAATGCCTCACAGAGGTCGTCTCAATGTTCTAGCTAATGTTTGTCGTAAGCCACTGAGTCAAATTTTCACACAATTCGCTGCACTTGAAGCTGCGGATGACGTAAGCATTCATATTCTTAAATTTAATTCGTTAAATGATCATCACAAGAATCAAGTTGAATTTATTAATCGTATTATTTTTTATTAGGGTTCTGGAGATGTCAAATATCATCTGGGTACTTATATTGAGCGATTGAACCGTGTGACAAACAAGAATATTCGATTAGCTGTCGTTGCAAATCCATCTCACTTAGAAGCCGCCGATCCTATAGTTCAAGGTAAAACACGTGCAGAACAGTTTTATCGTGGTGACGGAGAAGGCAAAAAGGTAACTATCGCTGATTCTATACTTAAAATCTTTAATAATGTAAACATTACAGAAGTATTGGATTAATTTAATTTTTCTACAGGTCATGTCTATGCTTTTGCACGGCGATGCTGCTTTCTGCGGCCAAGGTGTTGTTTTTGAAACGATGCACTTATCTGATTTGCCAGACTACACGACTCATGGTACTATTCATATTGTTGTAAACAATCAAATTGGATTCACAACGGATCCAAGACATTCACGGTCGTCACCATATTGTACAGGTATAAATTAAGTTTTATAATAACGTTGGAAAGGATATTATACTGTTCAATGAAAATATGTGAGAGCGTAATTAATTTATCCATCATTTACAGATGTTGCTCGTGTGGTAAACGCTCCAATTTTCCATGTAAACTCTGACGATCCAGAGGCTGTAATGCATGTTTGTAAAATTGCTGCCGAATGGAGATCGACGTTCCATAAAGACGTGGTCATTGACCTTGTATCATACAGGCGAAATGGTCACAATGAAATCGACGAACCAATGTTTACGCAACCACTCATGTATCGAAAAATCAAAAAGACTCCACCTGCCATGGATCTTTATTCTAAAAAGCTTGTTGATGAAGGTGTTGTTACACAAGAGGAAGTGAAAGTTTGTAATTTTAATATCCGAATTTTAAGCAAATAAAATATGTTCGGCTTTTAACTTAAACAATATTATCAAATTTTAGCAAGTTCACGACAAATACGAGAAAATTTGTGAAGAAGCTTACAACAATGCAAAACAAGAAACTCACATTAAATATAAAGACTGGTTAGACTCTCCGTGGTCCGGATTTTTTGAAGGTAAAGATCCACTGAAATCCTCACCAACAGGAATTAAAGAAGACACATTAGTTCATATTGGAAAAAAATTCTCATCTCCTCCACCGAATGCTGCAGAGTTTGAAATTCACAAAGGTAAATAAATATTTACAAATCTTCGATATTATTGTACATTTCTAATGATCTTTTTTAAAGGTATCGAACGTATCTTGAAAGCAAGAATGGAAATGGTTGAAGCGCGCCAGATTGATTGGGCTTTAGGTGAGGCAATGGCATTTGGTTCCCTTCTTAAAGAAGGTATCCATGTGCGATTGTCAGGTCAAGACGTCGAAAGAGGAACATTCTCCCACAGACACCATGTATTACATCATCAAACTGTAGATAAAGCAACGTACCGACCACTTTGCTATCTGTATCCCGATCAAGCACCTTATACAGTCTGCAACAGTTCATTGTCTGAATATGGCGTTCTTGGTATTTAATAAAATCAATCTTTAATAAATTTTTAGAATATGCCAGCATATTAAATATCTTTGTTTTTAGGATTTGAGTTGGGATACTCTATGACGAATCCCAATGCTCTTGTTATTTGGGAGGCACAATTCGGAGATTTCAATAATACAGCTCAATGCATAATCGATCAGTTTGTTAGCAGTGGTCAAGCGAAATGGGTACGACAGTCTGGCTTGGTTATGCTGCAACCACATGGTCTTGAAGGAATGGTATGTTCTTTAAGTAACGACTGAATGCATTAATCAATTTATTTTGGTTATGTAAATACATATTATTCGTTTTAAGGGTCCTGAGCATTCTAGTGCACGTCTTGAAAGATTTCTACAGATGTCAGCTGATGACCCCGATTACTTCCCACCCGAGAGTGAAGAGTTTGCAGTTAGACAACTTCATGACATAAACTGGATCGTAGCTAACTGTAGTACACCAGCTAATCTGTTCCACATACTTCGAAGACAGATTGCTTTACCTTTCCGGAAACCTTTGATACTCATGACGCCAAAATCGTTACTTCGTCATCCGGAGGCTCGATCAAGTTTCGATTTAATGTTAGAGGGTACTGAATTTCAAAGAATTATTCCAGAAGAAGGTGTTGCTGCTCAAAGTCCCAATAGTGTCAAAAGAGTTTTGTTTTGCTCGGGAAAAGTTTATTATGACTTAAAAAAAGCCCGAGGGGAGAGACAATTAGATAACACTGTAGCGATTGTAAGGATGGAACAGGTAATACTTCGCATTCAGATTTTGAAAAATAACTTATTTACATCTATAATTGACGAGTTTTATTTTATGTAGATTTCCCCCTTCCCCTACGATCTTATCAAGAAAGAAGTAGCAAAGTATCCTAATGCTGAACTTGTTTGGGCTCAAGAAGAACACAAAAATCAAGGTGCTTGGGCGTACGTTCAACCAAGATTCCACACAGCTCTTAATGGAAGTCGAAGTATTTCGTAAGTACTGTTTTTTTACAAATAATGACATTGCTTCGTAATAAATATTACAAGACATTATTATGCAACTTTTTCTAACAAAACGTTTTTTTTTTAAATAACATCACAATTAAGAGAAATTGAATTTTCTATAACTATGAAATATACTATCTCGCTTGCACTCATGAAAATAAACGCAAAAGTATATTCTCTATATTTAACTTTATTATTTTTAAACACGCATAATTTACGTTTTATTATGTTTGCACTGTTTACATGGCCCGCATTTTTTAATTATAAAAAAATGAACATTTTATGTTTAATGTTCTTAAGATCATAAAAGATAGTTATAATAGACATCAGTACATCTTATATTTAATAAATAAATGGATAATAATATTTTAAGTGAAAAATTTGGGCCATGTTACAGTATGACAAATGCGAGTGCAAGTGATAGTAAGGGAGGATGGTTGAGTAGCTGGTTCTCTTCATCCAAGCCAACAGAACCTACTACCGTTCCTGATTCAGAAACAAACCAAACGACAAAATTAAATTCAAGAATAATTAGGTAATTTTTAGACGTGTTCTAAAAGCTGTACCTATTGTATTTTTTAATTTGTCCGTAAATAGAGATAGATAAATGATTTTTCGAACATTTCGCACATTTCATAGACGTATTTTGATGTCCACAGGTATGCAGGTCGGCCAACAGCGGCTTCACCAGCAACTGGCAGCAAAATGCAGCATCTCAAAGAATTAAAACAACTTTTTGATGATTCTTTAAATGTTTAATATTTCGTAGATTTGTATAAAATAGAATTTATTTATTTTCCTTCTTTACCCTAATGTTGGTACGATGATTGTCTGCGCTACAAATGATTACAAAATTTTAATCACTTTTCTTGTCTAAATTTTCATAGCGACTTGTAATAAATATTACTAGTGGAGCTAGTAATGTTCTAAATCAACGCGAAACTCAAATTTTAATCCGATATTTATGAAATACTCGATCCTTTTTCGTTTCATAACTAAATAGCTAGTTAACTGGAAATATTTATAAAATATTCGTTTAAACATCTGAATTTCGCGCTGATTCATGAAATCAAATACAGACGCAAACCGTATTTGTTTTTGTTTATATGTCCTTGAAATTTGATGACATATAATAAAACTACATACTAAAGTATTATTTTAAACTTAAACGCTGAGCTTGTAAGATGAATGCGCTTAAGCGTACACACGATTCTGTTACGTTAGGACATTGTCCAGACAAAGTTGAAAACAATGTTATACAGTTTTCTATAAAATAGAAAACTAATTTCCAATTGTTTTAATTTTTTACAGCTACTAGGTTCAGTAAAAAATTATGCGATTGGATAATCGTTAAGTGCTATAAAGGCATCAAAATGGTGGCTCAGTTGTATGTATAATTTGACGGAGGCGGTGATGATATTTGCAATGTATGTTTTAATATTTATTTTCGTCGTAAAAAGCTACTTCATATTGGATAATCCAAAGTCTGCAAAGAAAGTATTTCATTCACGAGATCCTTATAATTAATAAGGGTTTTTTCGTTAATGGGTTAAATCTTAATTTGGAAAATCTATGTATAAACAAGGACTTGATAGTCTAAGACAACTTAAAAAATGTAAAAAAATGGTAAAATTAATAAAATATGAATAATGGCGCTATGGCAGTGTCGTTTATCATTTCTGGCGGGAACTAGATGTGATTTAACGAAAGAAATCGCACTATTTTGAAAATCAAAATTTCCCGAGTTACTTAATGTACCGATGATCCGAAGCAGAGTTTTCACTGTCGAACCGTCTGCAATACATACTTAAGCACGCTAGTGTGAAGAAAGTAGCTAAATATTCGATGGTAAACTTTAAATTTAGTAGTAAATTATGTTTTATTGTATAAGAAAATTAATAAATTCACACTGCACATCATTGTAGCAAATTGAGTATAATATTAAATTAAATCATCCACCAGATACGTTTGTTGTAGTTTATTTGCCAAAGTCCTTGTTCATAATTTAATTAACATGTAACAAAAACCTCCAAATATCTTGTTAATTTATTTATTTTTAAAGAACGTCTTACAATACTTTGATTTGAAATACAACATATATACATAAGCTCTCGCGTGTACGAGTATCGTCGTTCCAACGTGGTTTTTTCGTAAATACTTGATTTAGAAGTATTTTTTATATCGTTTTACAAATTGACCTTTTACTGATTCATATAAGTACGCAACACAGAGTATATAAGTAAACGGTTTATGAAAAAATGAAACAATTCGAAAGTTGGGTTTATAACAGGAATAAAAAAAATAAGTTTCATCTACAACTGTCCGACGTGTAAAAATAAAATCTCTAATATGCATTTATTTATAATAACTAATTTTTATTTCGTATTAAAATTTTCACTTATTTTCGATAGATTTATGGAGACTTGATCACCATTTCGGTATAATTATTCAACTTTTTCCTTTCAGCGAATGTCGGGCGAGTGTTCACATTTTGATCCAAATTTACTTTTGCGTTTAGTACTGTGTTTCACCCATAACGCTGTACATAACCCTTTTGAAGCTGTTACTTTGTTGAATAGACTCGCTATCGCAATCTACTACGTTAATCTACAAAAAGAATACAAAAAATGATAATAAATTTTAAAAGAAAAATTACAAATTAATTCGAGTATACTTACAGCGGGAGATTTCGATCGGAATTGTACGGACGACACCTAAAGGAAAAAATTAACTAATAATTTGTAAGACGAATCAAATGGCAATATTTAAATTAAGGCATTATATTGATTTAAATTCATTATCAGCAGTCATTAATTTCATATCTCTAAATCAGAAAACATTACTTTTGCTGTGCATTAGTGATTCGAAAAACTTTTTCAAATAATTTGCTAATTTTAACTTTGTCTTAGCGTCAATATTTTTATATTATCTGTTATCAGTTGTATTAAAAACGTTAAATTGAGCACAGTACAATATCTTATTAATGATATTAATATGATAGTATGATAATGTCCAGCATAAATGGATTTGAAGGATGAATTTTAGACTATTCATTGTATGGTATTTTTTTGAATAATACGATGTTTATAATGATTTGAAAAGAAAAAAAATTAGTAGACACATCATTATGCTTCGAGTTGTTGAGGAAGACTATTCCGATTGATAAAAAATATGTAATGACTCGTTGAAGGAATGTCTTCATCAACGTGATAGTAATGGTTTTGTGAGTGAGCGACTTTGATGGCTATACGTGTGTCTTACTCTACTTTGCCTAGACTTCTGTGGTGCGAAGTAGCCCTGGCGACTCGGCTGGCTGACTTGGTGGAAATGGCCGTCGTTGAAGCTCTCCTCCTGCAAAGCCTTGTAAGCCTCGCTCATGCTTGGATCCCATTTGGCTGGCTTCTTACTGCGTGGGTCATTTGCATAATATGTACATTCTTGCTTTTAACTACACCCTCACAGTGATGTTAAATGCATATGATAGAAATAGCAATCTCTTCTTACGTGTAGCTTAAAATATGAGATTATTGATTATTTGGCAGCAGATTTTCGTTTTTCACCCTCTTTACGTGAGGTCTTTCAACAGGTTGTTATTCACCAGCCACTGTTACTTGTATCGTACGCTGTACATGTTTTATTAAGAACGCGTACTGTTTAGCGAGGCACACACACCTGATGAAGATGAGATTAAGTAATAAGCGAGACTTTAGAGCAGTTGAGAAAACTGAACGTTTTCAAGCTTCATTGTTACGTGCTCCATCTGCAGTTGCTTCCAAAGTGCGATGGCTTAATTATTATTATTTACAAAGACGAAGGCATTTGTAGATGGTATTAGGTAAATTTGTTAGTATTTACTCTGCGAAAACCAACACTGTATGAAATATATGTATTATCATATCCATTATTATACCGGAGTGCCTAAAATACCAATTATTTTTATTTCACAGCGTGCGGCTGCACTGCACTGCAGCTATTTATAATAACGATGGCCTGTCATACAATCAGTATAGGACTTTTCGACCATCGTAAAATCATTTAGCTTTACTTTAGCGGTAAGTATTTACCTAGTTGTAATTTAAAATACTTTTGTCTCGTTTTTCGTATTTATAATCTATATTTATAATTTCGCTCGTTTAAACGTTTCGATAATGCATAAGATCGGATGTGCGAAAAGTGTTCGGACCGTGGTGTAGAAAGTATCAGAAAAATGAGAAAGAGAAATAAAGTTAAAAGCCGAGCGCGCAAACAGACGATTTAATTTGGTTTATTGAACTGCGGCCACAAGTTCTTCGCAAGGGACGCTCGTGCCTGCTCTTTCATTCGTCTCGCTTGCTCTTCGATTTCCCGTTTCGGTTTCAGGAAAGAAAGGTCTATGAAAATGCTGGAAAGACAAACAAAGAACTTTGATCAATCATTGAATGCTGCATCTTCACCTTACATCTTTTAAAATAGCCGTGGCGGTTGCATATCTCTGGGCCATCCGATTGCAACTCGGATCGCAAGTGTTCCGAATCACGTTGCTTTATCCGTTTAAACTTTTCAATAAAATCTTCTCTGGCTTCTCATCGAATATTTTGCTTACCTCGTCAAAGATACTAGTGGCGAAACGTATATACGTAAAAGAACATAAAAATTTCACGCTGACTCGCGGGCCGCCCGAAATACGTTGGAATTAGAATATTAATAGTTTTGTTTTAGAAACGTACGCTTGCTGCAGCTGCCAGTAGTAATATATAGTGTATGCAGGTAAGCTATATGTTAATTTGTCAACAGCCACAAAAAGCAAACGAAAAAAATGACAAAAAACGCTAATGGAAATAGAGTAGTAGCGAAAAGACGAGATTAAAAATTTGCGTATGATAATGATGTCGATGACTTTGTCTCAATCAGAGAGGTAGCTGATAAATTATGATAGATTATACTTTGGCGAGCATGAAGATTCGCATAATGAAGCGTGTGAAAAGAGAAAACGAATGTTTCTTTTATATAAAGCGAGGGCGCATTATTTTACTTACGGTATGGCCGAGGCCTGGCCTCTCATAGTGTCTGCGATATTTTGTTCGGAGTAGAGGCCGATCGGCGTATTGAATTGCTTGCTCACGACCTGCCGAAAAAAGAATATGACGGAGACACGTGTGCGTAGAGAGGTACATAAACGGACGGATCGTAAGCTTGAGCATAACGGACAAAAAAATACAGCAGTTAAATTCATTTGTTTATTTGCTTGACGTATTTATTTGGCAAAGTGCGTTATATTAAGAGTTGACGCAACAAAACAAAATCTTTGCGGTTATATTATATTCGAGTCGTAATAATAATAATTAATATCAATAAATTATCGAATTACACTATAAAACGTTAACATTTATATGTATAGTGGCGAGTATTAGTTGTATTATTCTAAGCGATGAGGCGGCCGCGCTGCACCCAATGGCTTTGTCAGTTATATGAATAGCAACTCGAGCAAATGTCGAGCAATATTTATAAGTATAGACGATAGCTGTAGTTCGCGAAGAGAAGTCGATGAAGAGAAGAGCGACTTTAATTTATGAACCGATATTTTATCAGCCAAGTGGTCTACGAAGAACCGCATCGGATCTTTCAAACTTGCATATAAGTTCTGGGAGTTTGAAAGATCGAATGATCGGTAATTAGCAGCGATGACGTACACGCTAAGTGTAGATATACCGTAGCCAAAGTAGGTGCAACGAACAAGCTCATCTTAGTATGGTTTGTATTTGGTGGAGTCGATCGGTCCGCCGGAGATCGGAGATCGAGTCGAAATGCTTGGGAAATGCGCAGCGGGAAATGGCACATCGAGGCGCGAGGACAACACACGAGTCAAGAGTTTGACGCGCAAACAACGAAAGCTCATAGTTGGAAGTGTCGTTCGTGCAAACCTTTGCGTGATCGTTCGGGCTCAAACATCGCTGCAGTACACTATCCGCCACCTAGGTCACAGGTTTATATGTACATGAAAGAGCGTGTGCAGGTATAAATCGGGGAGGCGTTCAGGCGCCTTACATAATCGGGTGGCGGGCTTAAAATATACGTAACAAAGAGGAGGAGGAATCGGGGGAAAAGGTGGAAGGCGATATCGGTCGGGGGCCCGGGGGGGAGCGGGGCAGGGGCGGGAGGACCCTCAGCTCCCGCACCACCGGCGTGATCTGGTATTTGAAAGTACGTACTCTTTGCTTCATCGCGAGCTCGGCGTTGATCTCGTTGCTGTGGGGCGCGGCCCTGACCATTGGGTTCGGGTGGTGGCGGAGGTAGCACTCGCCCAGCGGGGCATCCTTCTTGATCTTGGCGCCGGGCAGGACGAGGGGCGTCGTGCGGTACGGCTGAAAGCCACAAACATAACCGTGATAACGGGGGAGCCTGGGCCGCGTGGGCGCGCGGGCGCTCGCCTCGCCCAGGTGGACCCGGCTCAAGGTGGCCGCGGCTAAAGGTCGCAGCTTTTCCTCGAGCGCTTAAATTTATCCGGCGCGCGTGTTTTTTCGGCGGGCGCGGGCGAAAATAGCGCGGCGCGGGCGGGGCCGCTGCCAAGAGGGGGCGGGGCGGCCTGGAGCCGGGCCCGGGGCCTCGAATCCGATCCGGCTGTCGCAACCCGCGGCGGCGGGTCAAAGTCGCCCCGAGGCCGCCCCGCTCGCCGAGAGGCCCGCGAGCGCTCGCGGTATTTCGGGCGCGCGCCCTCGCCGGACCCGCCCGTCGGCGCCCGGGGAGCCTCGATTAGGCGCGCCCGCGTCCCCCATCGGCCCCCGGCGGGCCCCCGAATCGACCGGCGGGCCCCCCAAACGACCGGCCGGCTCTCCCGCGGGTATTTCGGGCGCCCTCGGCTCCCAGGATCCCAGGAGCGCCCGGGCGCCCCGGCTAGGGGGTCAGGGCCGCGGGCTCGGGGGCCAAGGTCGGCGCTTGGCCGCGTACCCAGTAGACGGCGGGCTCCAGCTCCTCGGACCTGTCCCACGGCGGGATGTAGGAGGGGCTGTAGTAGGAGGAGGTGTGGTTGCGGCGGTACAGCGGCATGGCGGCTCTCTTCTCTTGGTCACTTCGCGCGACTTTCCCGCGGGCGATCGAAAGTACGGAGCGATCTGTGAGGGGGGCAGGCTCGCACGCCACTGACTCTCTCGGGCCTGGTGCAGCAGCGGTCGGGGCGCGCCGGACGTCCAAGCTCGCGCGCGCTGCGCTACTGGCGCCCGGAGCCGCGGCGGGCAGCGGACCCCCCGCGGCCGCCCCAAGGACCCGGCCGCCCACGCGCCCAAGCCGCCGCCCCTTTTTTCCCTTGATCGCGGCGCGCGGGCGCGCGGGCGCGCGGGCGCTTTTTCATCGGGCCGCCCGCGGCTATTCTCGGCCCGAGGCGCCCCCGGCCCACCCGGACGCCGCTTGCGCAACCGCCCGCGGACATCCCCCGCCGGCAGCCCCCGCCGCCTCTTTTTTCTCCCCCACTTGTTGTTGCGCCGCCGCCTCCCACGCCCGCCGTATCGCCCGTTATAAATCTCGTGGAAATTCGAATAGGCCGCGCTTGTTCCGCGGCGCGGCTTTGCGGATTCGCGCGCGGCCACCTCCCACTCCCACGCCCGCCGATCGCTGTATTACTGCCGCTGCGCCCCGACAAGCTTTATTTTCAAGCAGTTGCGAACTGGGTTAAACGTTAGAAAAACAAGCCCGCCTTTTCCCGGCCGCTCGCGCTTATGTAAAAACTCCCCGCGAACCGAATCGCTCCTTCTATAACCTGCGCTCGTTTCATTCATAATTCTCTATCCCCGCCGACAGAGCTAAGGTTGAGCTATTATAGGCCACTCCAAAATCCTCGATGCGCGTATAATCCCGCTTGTTTTTTCGCCGCGCTCCCCGCGTATTTATAATTAACCTTTTTTAAGATAGCGGCCGACACGTGCCGCGCGCCGCCGAGCGTGCGACAATTGGGCAGCAGCTGAGGCCGAGCGAAAATTTAGGGCGCGAGTGCGGAGGACAAATTGCCGCTCGACCGAAAGATGCATTACTCGATGCCGCGCGAGCCGCTCGATTGTAATTCATCCTGCAATTTATATTGGTCCGCGAATTTTTTAAGCGCAAGCCCCGAATGACACGACACTTTTGGCAACTGGCCACGCGAGTGGGACAACAAATTTTTCTCATTGCTCGCACGCGCGCTCACCAAAATACCTTCGCAATTTCCCGTTAAAAGCTTATTATTGATACCAAAACTTATTTACGGTATTTACATATGCTTGTTTAAATAGAACCACATCGAGGTCAATAGGTCTCCAAAAGATAAACTAACGCTTTAGCCCCGGACGTTCCAAGCGATTATTCCAACTTTCCCGATTTTACCTGCTCAATCGTACGCGATCGGCAAACGACAAACGGCAGGGGATCTCCGCACTCGATTCCAAATCGAACACCCAGTGTCGAACCCGCAAAGACCCGCGAAAAAAAATTCGAATGTTGCGCGGCTGCCGAGAGCAATATCGAGGGAATCGCGCAGATATTGGCTCGTGGATGTATGCAAAAGAGGATATTTATAGCGGGCGCGAGGCGGCCAGCCTCCGGCTACGCAGCGCCTGCCTGTCGGTCTCGTTTTATCGGGCTCCATCGGCTTTTTACCGCGGTGTCCCTTCCGCCTCGTGGCCCCCCGCTTTTCCAGTTTTCGCGATCGACGGAAAAGTACGCACCGTTTCTCAGGGATAATCTTTCCATTCGCGCGCGCGCGCGCGCCCACCGGAAAAATCCCAACGGCGAAACTCGCGAATAGCCTTGCGACGTCGCTCGAGGTTTCGCTGCTCCTTGGGCCACGCTCGAGTACTCCGAGAATTCATGCACGGTCATTAGTCATTTATCCGTTTTATTCTACGGCAAGTACATCCAAGGGGGTTGTAGGAATGGTTTTAAAAGTATGTGGGTAAAATGAGCATGTATTTTTTCGACATTTTTTTAAATACTCCTAGGGAAAAATAGTAAACACATCAAAGCCTTCGGCTCAAGTAGAGAGAAAATTAATAATACATTTCTCTGAGTCAGAGTCGTTTAAATCACAATAAAATCAATAAACGTGGTTGTAGTAGTAGCAGCAGCAGTTGGGTTATTCTCTAATCTTGTGTCAAATACGTAAACAGGAAATAAATATTAGTTTTATAGACGCACGTGTTCCAAAATAACAGAGTTTTTTAGTTTGGAGTGGAGTATGCGCGGGGCGTGACGCGTTTCTCGAGGAGGTCAATGGATCGGCAAAGCTGCTTTGCTTGTTTTTTTTGTTGGGAGGTGCGTCGGGTAGGGGACAAGCGAGGAAAGGGGAACGAAGTCAAGAGGGCACGAGGCTCGGTGATAAAAAAGAACCAACCTGGGAGAGGTAGAAGCGCTCCTCGCGGACTTCGTCGCGGTGGTCGTGGGCCGGGTTGAAGTGGTCCGGCGTGAAGGTGCGGCTGGCGTACTCGGGGACCTCGACGGGGGTGGGAGGCGGGATCGGGCTCTTGGGCAACAGGGGCGGCGTGGCCTGGGCGCCCACTAGCCTAAGATCCCCCGGGAAAAGACACGCAATCGGTTAGTTGAAGGTGTCGCAGCCTCGCCCTCGGGCGGGGCCGCGGCATCAAGCGGGTAGGGGGGCGGGGGCGGGGGGGGGTGGCTCGGCCTCGGCTGCCTCGCGGCCCGGCGGGACGATCGGCCCGTCCGCCGGGGAGGCAGCCGCCCGGCCTCAGAACAGCTGGCGGAGCAGCTCGGCGCAGAGGTGGGTCAGGAGGCGGCGCAGGAGGGGCGGGGGGGTCGCGGGGCCCTCGCTAGGGCGGAGGGGCGCGGGTGCGGGCGCCTCGGGGACCCGGGCTCCCGAGGGCCCGGCCGGTGCGGACCTTTCGATCGCCAGCTTTACTCTGTGGGAATTGCGGAAGAGGTGTTGCGCGTCTACATGCCTCAGGTCGCGCACGTCGTACTCGTCGATCTTCTTGATCACGTCACCCTTCTGCAGCTCCTCGTTCTCGGACTGCAAGCAGAAAAACACATGGCCAACCATTATTCCCTGCTCTGGGCGCCGCGGCTCGCGCGAAAGCGGATATGCCAGCTCGCTTTTTGGCTTTAACGACTCGAGTTGATTGGCACGCCTCGCTTGGTCAATGGCCAGATACGACTTTTGGCTTGCGACCCCGGCATTTTTGCATTGCACTAGACTACCCGCCTCTGATAGCCACGCCGATGGACATTTTCAAAGACTTTGCGTCTTAAACTCAACTGACGCCCGAGTCAAGACTAAGCGCTATTTCGGAAGTAGCTTGTATACGTTAGTCTCTTCGGCGAATTTGCGTATAACCGGATCCAGACCTTTTCTACTTCCTCGAACTAACCATTAATCGTACTGCGCTTATCAATTATTACACGCCCAGGGCTTATTCTCCTGCAGATTACAACTGCATCGCCAATTCGTGGACCTGTTCGTGAACCTGTTCTTCTTTAAGATTTCAATGTTATGAGCTATTTGATTCGATCCCCTTCACGGAACAACGCAATTTGTTACTACCGTGCAGATAAGCACTCAAATTTGATATATTATCAAGAAGAGACCGTCAAAGGCAGTATCAATTTCTCAATTCTATTTTCAAATTTACCATTCGAGCACTATATTTGTATTCAGTCATGCATATTTTGGACACGTGCACAATCTGATACATTGATAAGTAACAACATTTCAAAGATATAACAAAATATTTGTAAAACTATATAATTACTATTATCACTTGTAAATTCACATTGCAACTGCAACGTGAGTTGGGTTTGCGATTAAAATGAGATTACGTCTTTTAATTAATATTGATGTTTGCGTATTTAATTTGATCTAGGCAGTACAGTCATTTTACAATTTTTCTTTAAACATACAAATAATTAAGTAAAAGTTATTACTATTTTAGTAGGATCTGGAAAAAATTTGTTTATAGATAAAATAAAAAATCGAGAAAAATTATAGAGTAGAAAATCTAGAGTTTTTGATAATTGAAGCAATCAATAAAAAGTATCCCAATGTATTTGAACCATATTTTGAATCAATCAATCAGGAATATTCTTCTTAAATTGAAATATTTAAAATAATGGATTATATTGCATGGTCCTCTTATAAAGGTAAAATAAATAACCCCGTTTACTACAAGATTAATTTTATAAAAAGAAAGAAAATCAATTCAGACAATACTTTTGTACGTTTGAGTGGAGAAAAACTTACCAAGCAATCTAAAGATTATTTTTTTAATTGATAATTTATGGCAAAACAATCTCTACTGCCGGTACAGTTTCTGCTCGATAAGAGCTGGAAAGCATGTAGAAGAAATAGAGTGCGGTGGGACTCACGCGGGTGACGACCAAGGGTGTATCGAGATCAGAACCACCGGCAATGCTGATGCCCCATGGGATACTCAAGCACGGCCTCTCCAGCCTCACGGTCAGGCTCCTCCACTTGGTCATTGTCCGCGGTGCAGCTCACTCGCGCGGGATTCGGCGCGACTGCTAAATGGAAAAGAAAGTATCCGAAGGGAGCGAGAGAAACACTGTGCACGAGAGCCGGGCGCGCCGGATTTGTGCGGGCAATGCGGCGGACCAGGAGCCACTGTGCGCGCGCTCCGCGACCGCCTGCAATGTAGGGCTAAGCTGACTTTGACAAGCCTTAGGCGGTAATTGCGCCTCGACGGGCGGCCAACTCTGGCCCCTCGCCCTTCCCCTGCTTCCTCGCCGTTCACTCTAAACGGAGAACGCGCGGAGGAGAAACGCGCCGGACAGAGAGAGAGAGAGGAGCGAGGCGCAACTCTACCCTCTGCAATTTGGCCTCATTTGCTATTGGCAAGCCTTGTACCATTGTCTTCTGCTAAACTTTCGCCGCCCCGTCCCCTCCGCCTTCCGCCCTCTTGCCCTCCCACAAACCGCTTCCCCTCTATTCGCATCTGGACCTTACTATACCTCTTGCGCTTTTCGCGAATTTCCTGGTGGGGATACGAGCATCTTGATTTTCCCAGATGTGTCGATCTCTAAATCAACGAGCAACTAGCTTACACTGTACGTACACGAGTTGCAACAGATGCCCGAACGATGCAAAAACTAAAGCTCGCTTTAGTGTTAAATTATATACAAGTTAATGCCGAATAACAACCTTCTTTGTGTTTGACCACGTTCGCCAAAGAAAGCGAATCTCGGTTAAAAATGCAAATTAACAAATATCTGTCTATTTTATAATGAGGTTGTTATATATATATACTGTCTTTCTGATCATAGAATAATCCTTAAAACTACGTAACAAAATATTTTTCATAAATATTCACTGAGTACAAGATAAATATTTTGGCGTAGGTTTAGTCTTATAACATTATATTTAATACAAATATTTGATTTGACTCATAATCAAATATTTGTAAATTTTAGCCGATATTAAGTTGCTTCCTTTAAATTACCTAGTTCTTTGGACATCTGAACAGAAATCCTACTTCGACTACAAGAATAACAGACAAGTGAAACTTAAATGTGTATTAAAAATGTAAATAATATAACTGTATGTTAATTGGGCAAAAAGAGGTTTATTTCACACATTTTCAAAACTGGGCATATTATATTCAACTATAAAAACATTATTTCACAATACACTACATGCACAACATTTTCAACAACTATATATTTACTTTAGTTATAATGCATATTTATATAGGAAGGTGTACAGATAACTCGAGAAATTAGTTAATTTTTAAAAACTTTCACTATATATTAATCTTGTTATTAAAAATTTTAAAGGTATTAAATCAAGAAAATTGAGGCGATCGAGAAAGTTAAATACAGATATGCGGCTTGACCATTAAAATAAATACAGTACACACACACACAGGCACACACACACACACACAAAGATCGGATTTACGGTATGCTGTTAGTGCATCGAATGGCGCCCGACAGTGTAAATATAGAGTGACGGCTCGTTGACGAAGGGAAAAAATCAATTTGAGACATTGCCCCGGCCTATCCATCGGCCCTTGCACCTCGCTCGAAGGAGTTAAATCGGTATAGCCCGCGAGCGCGCGTACACGAAGGATGAAGACGAGGGTAAGGGGTGAGCGCGGGTCCTTATAATGCGCCACTTACGTAGGTCTCAAAGTAGTTGCCGATCGAGAATTTGAGCGCCATGTTGATGGATTATTGGGACTGCGGTTGGACGCAACCTTTTCCTCTTGCCCTTGGAAGCCGGGAATCGCGGATAGACAGGCGGGGAGGCGCAGGTACAAGGGCCGAAGATCCGATCTGATCGATCCGAAGGCTTTTTCTCGTCTCTCGATCCAATTACCCTCGAGGAGGGCCGCCGCTCGAGCGCCCATTATTGCAGACCTATACGTGGGGGAATGTCCAGATAGACCTGTGTGCGTGCGTGGCGGCACGGGACGCTTGTCACGCGTCACTCCGAGAGGTAGCGAGAAAAGAACCGAGGAGCGGAAGGGATGCACGAGGATGTATGGGTGTAAGTTTGCATGCAAGCTCGTCGCGCAAATTTAGCAGCTCGGATATGGGTGGCGGGCAGGCTTCGATAGCCGAGACTATCTTTGCTTTCTTTCTGACTCGACTGCCGGCTCTCCATCCACTTGATTAAGTGCTGCGTGCAGACGAATGAATTGCACGTGGACCCGGCGCCAGACGAATCCTGTGCGCCACCCATCGCTGCGCCTCTTGAGCTTAAGTACAAGGTGCGGTACTATTGTACGGGCGTCCTTAGTCAATTAAATTAATAGGAAACTTGTTAAATCGCTCGTGCAATTCATTTCGAAATACAAACGAATACTGCGTTCGCGCGAATAGTTGGAAAACGTGATGGTAAATATACAAGTTACCAAATGCAAATGAGTGATTAACAAATGTCAATGACCTTCTAATAGAGATTGGTATGCCGGCGCATCAATATCTCGAAATCGAGGTGATGATTTATAATTAATTAAAAGTGATGACAATTAAGATATGTCAATTTGCTGTCCAAGTCAAACGATTCATCATACCCCAAACAGCCGCTAACAATTCTATTATTTACATCAATCTCACAATATCAAATACGCATTTCTTTAAGTGTTTCTTCCAAAATATGCATACATTCATTGGATTGTATACTTGTAGATCTTACTAAAATAACATTTTTACGAAAAGAGGTGATTTTCAGATTATAAACATCATGTGTACTCTTTATTTATTGCTCGAGCAATAATCATTTTACGAATCTCATTTGTACCTGCACCAATCTCCAGCAATTTGGCATCTCTTAATAACCGACCGGTAGGATATTCATTGATGTATCCATTACCGCCTAAAAAAAGATTTATACCATGTAAAACTAAATGCAAATACAAAAATGAGTAAAATTATTACCTAAAATTTGAATAGCATCGAGAGCACATTTAGTAGATTGTTGACTAATGTATAAAATTACTGACGCGCAGTCTGCCCCATTAATGCAGCCTTTATCACAGCTTCTAGCTACTGAGTAAAGATAATTTCTACTGCTGGATAATGCTAAATACATTTCAGCCATTTTTTCCTATAATCATAGTATATTAAAAATATTGTGTGTAGATTAATATTTCGAATTGTATAATACAAATGCCTGTTATAAAGATCTGTTGTTAAAGGTGGGATAAAGTAATTTGTGACGTGACAAGGGCAAAAATAATCATAGACATCTGTAACTCACATTAAAGGAACATTCATCGTAAAAAAGGAAAGGCAGGAATGATCTTCTCGCACAACTAACGAGTATATTATTATATATTATTATTTGTATTACAACACATTTAATTATAGATTATTCATAATTCTATTAGTTTTTTAATAAAATATATCATATTAAAATTTATCAAAGCTTACTTGAATTAGTTGGAATTCGGAGATTTTTTGATCAAATTGTCGCCTTGTATTCGCATATGGAAAAGCAACATCACAACAAGCTTGGATTATTCTAAAAGTTTTTTTAATTAAATATTAAAAATCATTAATAAATTTGGAAAATGTAACATGCTTTGAATAATGTTAAAACTATAATTGTGTTAAATTTTAAAGGACTATTAGAGTTTTAATCCTACGAATTACTATTTTCTTCAACTCTAATCAAAAGCATACATCAAATTCTTAGCATTTAATTTATTTTATGTTTTGAAAAGTAAAATTAAATGAAAAATATTTAAATACATATCAAAATATCTCAAAACAACGATAAAATCATTGTTCTATAAAATATATATTTTAGTACTAGTAATAAAAATTAACTTTAGAAATAAAAAAATAAAATCAAAAAATTTTGAAATACATATAAATGATGATATATAAAAAATACTATTGAACCGTAAAACAAGAAAATACAATTAATAAAATACAATTTGCTGTGTATGTGAGTTAAAATATTCAAAAAATATTTACAGCACATAAAAATAAATAGAAAACTGCACATGCGCGAAAAAATACTTTTGTCAAAGATTGTATTTTCTGGCTGAATAATTCATAAAATTAGTTCAAAGCCTAAATTGAAGTAAAGTCTTATTTTTACAGTACACTTTAATTTTTAAATTTCGCTCACCCCAATGATACACCTGCCAGAATAAGCCTTTCTAGATCCAAGCCACTAAAAAGAACGTAAACTCCTTGATTCTCTTTTCCAAGCAGATTAGCCGCTTAAAATAAATCATTGCTTGATCATTGATTAGGGATTTAATAGCAGAAGGAATACATCGAGGCACACTCACCTGGAACTTTGCAGTCCTGAAAAACAAGTTCGCACGTGCTCGAGCCCCTCATCCCGAGCTTGTCGAGCTTTTGCGCGACACTGAAGCCCTCCATGCCCTTTTCAATAATGAAACTGCTGATGCCATGCTGCTTCTTCGCAGCTCGTGGGTCGGTCCGCGCGTATACCACGAAGATGTCCGCGTCAGAGCCATTAGTGATCCAGAATTTGTTACCATTGAGGATGTAGTGGTTGTCGACCTTGTCCGCCCTCAATTTCATCGAGACGACGTCGGAGCCGGAGCCAGCTTCGGACATCGCCAGTGCCCCCACGTGCTCGCCAGTGCATAACTTTAGATTTGCGACAGAGAAGTTGTCAGTCAACGTGTTTAAAAATTTCAAATTATTTATTTAGTTAACAACAAAACAGAATTAACGTAATTTTTTTTCATCAATCGTCTGAATCATACAGCTAGGAATATGCAACTTATATGAACTGTACATAATGTGTATCTATAAATTTTAGTCAAACTGTGTTTAAATAGGTATAAATAAGGAAATATGTGCAGATTCTATACATATATATATTCTAATCGAAAAAATGTTATTTTCGTCAAGCCAATGAGTAATTATTATATACAAACAGTACTTTTGGCAAGTATTTGCGCTTCTGCTCCTCTGAACCATTTCGATGAATTTGATTAACGCAAAGATTAGAATGAGCACCATAACTAAGACCTATAGCACTGCAGGCTCGACTTATTTCTTCCTGAATTAAAACGTGATCGAAATATCCGCCTCCACTCCCACCGTATTCTTCCTTAACAGTTATGCCAAGAAATCCGAGTTTACCTAATTCTTTCCAGAAGTTCTGAAAGTATGTTATATCATAAATCAGCGTATAAAATGAAATGCTTTAACCTTGAGTTGCGTAATGTTAGTGATAGAAGTCGGAATAGATGATATTTATATTAATACCAAAAATCGTTATCACACGCGTGCATGTGAGCGCAACGCATTCGTAATTATCGTTATACTAGTTGTATATGTAAATATGAGTAGAACCATGAAAAAACAATTTACTCACAAACATATTCTGTGTTGATTGCTATACTTCACGTGAGTATTTATAATACTTTTGTTCCCGAAATAACTTGTAATTGAACTTGAGCCCGTTTTATATTTATTAAAATTACACAATAATATAGTATTACAAAATATAGTTTTAATATTATAGGATTCAAGTAAACTTTACAATTTAATTTTAAAATAAATAATATAAGTATTATAATGTTAATATTAGATTTTTTTGATTAAGTAACTTACTTTAAAATTATCAAATTGATTATTTCTGTCTATTTCAGCGGCAAGTGGAGCGAGCTCTTTTTGAGCAAAATTAAAAACCAAGTTTCTTAACTAAGGCAAAAACATGAGATATTAATGATCACTTTGTATATAAGTAGGTAAAGGACACAAACAACTTGTTTACCTGTTTTTGCGGTTCAGTTAATCCCAAGGAGTGATCATCAATGGGAAAATACTGTGACAAGGGTCTGCAAAGATGCAAAGCAAATGATGATTTTGCAAAAATTACATCTTTGAACAGCGAGTGTTGTTGCTTTTGATTGAAACATAATAACCCGCTAGTTTTTCGAAGCACGGACCCCTTCATCACAATATACTTGATCAAAGTTCTTACTCTTGACAAAAACTGCTACTTGCAATAAATTACCGTTGATTTTATATATTCCAGAAGATGGCGTGGTGTATAAGCTATTTTCCTACGAATCGGAACATTACGCAATCGATTAATTAACGTCTTCAAACATGCCATGTATTTATGTATCTGACTATTTATTGGGATAAACAGAGCAATTATTAATTGCATTTTGATAATTAGATTACTTAAGTGATTATGATAAAAATTATAATTGTTATTCTGACTTAATTATATCCGCATTTATGTCATAGTCTTCACTAAAGATCTAATCTATCGATAACAATATATTTATAATAATATTTCACTGAGTTTTTCTGCTGTATCTGCTCTAATAATTTAAAAATAAAATATATTTGCATTAATGTACAACATGAGATAAAAGATTCAATTATTTTTAGCACTAGAAACCTAAATATGATGCAATTTTTTTCATCATTCTCGATATAATTTCTAGGTAAAGATTTTATTGATATTACTTTCTGAATCATTGTATTTTTATTGTATTTAGAATAAACTTTAAAAAGTGTTATAATATCAAAAATATATTTAATAATAATAAATAATATTTAAAATATCTAAAAATTGATATTTTTTCATTAAATATTAAATACATAGATACTATAATGAATCAACTTTTAACACTGGAATTACATCAAAATTGCGTCATTAAACTTCAAACTTCACGAAAATGCATGAGTTTTTTAAAGTTGCAGCACATATATACGCCAAAATTCTAAAAAATAAAAAAATTTAATTTCATTGTATAATAATTTTACAACATCCAAACAAATGCAAATATTTTTTAATGTGTTGATAAAAAATATTAAATATTTAGTATTATATACTTTTTGTTACAGTTTTATAGGTTTGTGTTAATACTTTTCAATAACTTTTAACTCACAATTCGAATAACAATATTATAATAATACTATATATAAATAATACTATATTTAATATCATCGTAATTTGTTCTTGTGTACCTGATCAGGCGCATATATTTCCTGAAAGAAGTTATAACTTTGAAATCACATTACAATAAAAAAAAAACATTAAACAATGCTTTTTTTGCTTAGAATAAACAGGCTTTTATACTAATTCATATCTATTTGCGAATATAATGCGGGCTTAAGTGACTAGCGACACTGCTGCTAAAAGTCTCAATACACCAATTAGAGTGATATACGAAAATGATGTCCTGGATAAAGAGACAAGACTGTTTGACCATGTTTGACGTCACTGTACAAAGGTATAGAAGGTACATGTGATGCGTTTGAAATTTTTAATCCCATGATGAGAAATTATGAAAAAGTAAAATGAGAATTAATTTACAAATAATACAATAAGATGGGATCACGCAGAAATTTTAACGGTACCTCTACTGTAAAAGTAGAGGATAAAGAATCAATTAAGTTGAACAAAGTTGTACAGCAAATAGAGGTTAGCTGAGGTTATATTTTTATACATAAATATTTTTATTAATGTTTGTTTCACATTTATTTTAGAATAAATGGAAACTTGTTCCAGCATTTTTAAAAGGAAAGGGATTAGTAAAACAACATATTGATTCATTCAATTATTTTATTAATGTAGAAATTAAAAAAATTGTAAAAGCTAATGAAAAGGTTCTTAGTGATGCTGATCCGTTATTTTATGTCAAGTAAGATAAATTTAGAAATTAAAATATTTTATACTATTAATTAATTCTATAAATTGTACAATGTAGATACTTAAATGTTGCTATTGGTACACCGGATGTGGAAGAAGGATTTAGTGTATCACGTCCTACTACACCTCATGAATGTCGCTTAAGAGATTTAAATTATTCTGCTCCGATTACAGTAGACATTGAATATATGAGAGGTCATCAACCAATTATAAGAAATAATTTATTGATTGGCAGGTATAAATTTAAATATTAGTTGATTAATTCATCAATAACATATTACATTTTCTGTTAGAATGCCAATAATGCTAAGGAGTTCTAATTGTGTATTATCAGAAAAATCAAATTTTGAATTAGCAAAAATTAATGAGTGTCCTCATGATCCTGGTGGTTATTTTATTATTAATGGACAAGAGAAGGTCATTTTAATTCAAGAACAAATGCTTAGAAATAGAATTATACTAGAAGAAGATAGTAAAAATTGTATAGTTGCATCATGTAACAGTGCAACTCAAGAAAGAAAAACTAAAACAAATGTTATTGGTAGAGCTGGCAAATATTATTTGCGTCACAACATTTTTCAAGATGTAAAAACAATGTTAAATTATTTTGCAGATAGCTTAATTCTGATGATGGATTTTGTTAAATATATTTTTTTCTTAATTTACAGGATATACCAGTTATTATAATATTTAAAGCTATGGGAATTGTGTGCGACCAAGAAATTGTACAACTTATTGGTACAGAAGAAGAGTTTATGAAAAAAATTGGATCCAGTCTTGAAGAATGTCATACCCTTAATATTTTTGCACAAAATCAAGCTTTAAAGTAAGTAATATGTAATTGTATTATAAAAAGGTTTAATATATAAGGTGCAGCTTGTAACATTGGTTAATCATTTATAGATACTTAGGAAATAAGAGAAAACAAAAACGTTTTACTGTCGTTAAGGCTAGTATCACTGATGAAATGAAAGATGTTCTTGCTTCAAATATTTTGAATCATGTACCTGTATGTAATTGTAAAACTAAAATTGAATATTTATTTTTGTATGTTATAATAAATAAATACATTTTTATATACAGGTTGTAGATTTTAATTTTAAATTGAAAGCTACATATCTAGCATTGATGATAAGAAAAATTATGATAGCACAAACAGATGGAAAGTTAATTGATGATCGAGATTATTATGGTAATAAGAGATTAGAACTAGCTGGATCTTTATTATCTCTAATGTTTGAAGATTTATTTAAACGATTTAATTGGGAGGTAAGTTAAATGTTGTATTTAATAATTAATCTATTTTAGACTATCAATCCTTTTCCATGATAGACAAAATATTGTTTTTTATTAGCTAAAACAAATAGCAGATAAAAACATACCTAAAATTAAAGCTGCTCAATTTGATATTGTTAAGCACATGAGGCATGATTTGATTACCAATGGATTAGCATGTGCAATATCTTCTGTAAGTGTAATCTTAATTTTAATCTTACACCTTTTTGAATCTCAATTATTGATGTAATTGAATATTCAGGGAAATTGGACAATTAAAAGATTTAAAATGGAAAGACATGGTGTAACTCAAGTGCTTTCTAGATTATCTTACATATCTGCATTAGGAATGATGACTAGAGTTAATTCTCAGTTTGAAAAAACTAGAAAAGTTTCTGGGCCACGTTCGTTGCAACCTTCTCAATGGGGAATGATGTGTCCAAGTGATACTCCTGAAGGAGAGGTAAAACATAATATTCCATTTATATATTTAAAGAGATATTCATTTTTTGTTCTAAAGTTTCAATTCTATGAATATTTTATAGGGATGTGGTTTAGTAAAGAATCTTGCTTTAATGACTCATATAACTACCGAAATAGAAGAAGAACCCATTATGCGGTTAGCTTTCAATCTTGGAGTTGAAAATGTAAATATTTTGGGTGGAGAGGAAATTAATAATAAAGACTTTTACATGGTTTTTCTAAATGGCAACATATTAGGAATTGTTAGAAATTATTATAGATTAGTATCTGTTTTTCGAATGTTACGAAGAAAAGGTTTAGTTAATCATTTTGTGTCAATATATCCTCAAACAAAACATAGGTATCTGTCATAAAAATATTTATCTCTGTTATCGATTTAAATAAATTAATTTTTATTCTTTTTAGGTGTGTACAAATCAGTTCTGATGGAGGTAGACTATGCAGGCCATACATAATTGTTGAAAATTGTCAACCATTAGTTAAACATGAACACATAAAATTATTGGAACAAGGAGTTAGGAGTTTTGAAGATTTTTTACATGATGGTAGTATAAAATTTACTTTTTTAAAAATAATTCACAATAACACACTTTTCGTTACATTATAGGATCAATAGAATATTTGGATGTAAATGAAGAAAATGACAGTTTCATAGCTTTCAATGAGTCTCATATTAAAGATGGTATTACTCATCTTGAAATAGAACCTTTTACATTACTTGGAGTTTGTGCAGGACTTGTACCATACCCTCACCATAATCAAAGTCCTAGAAATACTTATCAATGTGCTATGGGTAAACAAGCAATGGGCACAATTGCTTATAATCAGCGAAATCGGATTGATACTTTGATGTATAATTTAGTATACCCTCATGCTCCAATGGTAAAAACAAGAACCATTGAGTTGATTAATTTTGATAAGTTGCCTGCTGGTCAGAATGCAATAGTAGCTGTAATGTCTTATAGTGGTTATGATATAGAAGATGCCTTAATTTTAAATAAAGCTTCAATAGATAGAGGATATGGTAGATGTTTAGTATACAAAAATACAAAATGTATATTAAAAAAATATGCAAATCAAACCAGTGATAAAATAATGGGTCCATTGATTGATGCCACATCAAAGAAACCAGTTTGGAAACATGAAATTATTGATAATGATGGCATTGCAGCACCTGGAGAGATGGTTGAAAACAGAAAAGTGATGGTAAATAAGTCCACCCCATCTGCAAATACTGGACCTGTTAATACAGGAAGTCAAGCTCAAACTGAATACCGAGAGGTTCCTGTATCATATAAAAATCCTGTTCCTGCTTATATAGAAAAAGTAATGATATCTAGTAATTCTGAAGATGCCTATTTGATAAAGCTTTTACTACGTCAAACCAGAAGACCTGAGATTGGTGATAAATTTAGTAGTCGCCATGGTCAAAAAGGAGTTACAGGTAATGAGATTACTTTCAAAATGGTATCTTTGTATTCAGAGTTTTTTTATCTCAAACCTTTAGGACTAATTGTTGAGCAAGAAGATATGCCATTCAATGATTCTGGAATTTGCCCTGACATGATAATGAATCCCCATGGGTTTCCATCTCGTATGACTGTTGGAAAACTTATTGAGTTACTTGCTGGTAAAGCAGGCATTTTAAAAGGAAAATTTCACTATGGAACAGGTAAATGAACTAATTCTTCAGTATCCTTAATTAGTGAGCAATAATGTAGTAAAAAGTAAATAAATAATTAATTAAAATAAGAACATTGTAACTGATAAATAATTTTAGTTTCTTTTCATTTGAGCTTTTGATCATAGACAGTAGAATAAGAAAAGCTGAATTAACTAAAAACACTAATTCTATATTATTAAATTCATTTATTAAATCGTTTTTATGCATTTTATTCAATAGCTTTTGGAGGATCAAAAGTAGAAGATGTTTGTGAAGAATTAGTTAGCCAAGGGTACAATTACATGGGGAAAGATATATTTTATTCTGGATTAACAGGAGAACCACTTCAAGCCTATATTTATTCTGGACCTGTATGTAAAATTAATTTAATAACTTCTTTATTTTAATAATTTATATTTATATACATATGTATTTTTTTAGGTTTATTATCAAAAATTAAAACACATGGTTCAGGATAAAATGCATGCTCGTGCACGTGGTCCAAGAGCAGTATTAACAAGACAACCCACAGAAGGTAGATCAAAAGATGGTGGTTTGAGATTAGGAGAAATGGAAAGAGATTGTCTTATTGGATATGGAGCAAGCATGATGCTTATCGAAAGGTTAATGTTATCAAGTGATGCTTTTGATGTCGATGTGTGTAATAAATGTGGATTGATGGCATATAGTGGTTATTGTCACAGTTGTCGCTCCAGTGCTTGTGTTTCTACAATAACTATGCCATATGCTTGTAAATTACTGTTTCAAGAATTACAATCTATGAACATTGTACCCAGGTTGACACTTAAGAACTACTGTGACTGAGTAATTGTAAATAAAATATTTTATATTATATTAAGTATTTAATATAATATATACATATATATGTATATATAATATAATATTATATTTTATGATAAGTATTTTTTATATTTTATTTACTATGTCGGTCTTGATGGAAATAAATAAAAAGTATATAGACTAATAAAAAACAGTTTAATAAAACTACTAATTATAAGTGAAGTAACAAATTAGGGGACTGAATGGCCATAAATCAATCCCGCTGCCTGCAGCGTTTAAATAGTTTGATCCAAGTGCGACACCTATGCATTAACACTTGAATTAAAATACGAGGAAATAAGAATTCTAATTGTATATCCAACATACTAAAAAGTAAAATTTAAAAACTGAAATTTAAACAATAAAGCAAAATATAATTAGTAATTACAATTCTTTTAAAAAAATTTCAATTGTGTTAATTTTCAGTAATTTAAATAGATTTCAAATGAGGATGTTCGCTTATCTATTTCAATACATTAATTTTTTAAATATAAACATCTTATATTTTAATTTTTTTTACTATGCTAAATGGAATTATATTGCATCTAAAAATAAGCACTGTGATAAACATATATCAGCTTATCGTTTCGATATTGGATTTTGTACATATTTACACATACCAGACATATCGGATATCATTATACTATATATATGCCATCTTTATGTTGCCAACTGCGAAGTTGTAATAAGATTTGGAAATTGAAATTGAACCAATCATTCATCATACCGCGCCTACGAAGCGCGCATGCAACGTGAGCCACCGCCATGTTGATTATAAGCATATATACAGCTATACACCCGTTAAGCCACTGAAGCCGAGCTGATATACCGACAGCGGGTGAAACATATATATATATATAGAAAAGCCAACACTCTATATATATATATATATATATATAAGGTACATAAGCGGTTCAACCAAAGGAAACGGACGGAATAGTTTCACTCGTGAGTAGATTCGGGACTTGGGGGGAGTCGACAAACAAATTCGCGTCCTCCGGTGCTCAAATGTTAATTTTAGCAAATCATGTAAAAACTTAATTTATAATACTTTTGTTGCGCACAAAATATTTTCCGGAATTCGTTTACCAAATCCGGAGAAAATACGGGTAAATATTAAAAAGATTAAACAAATTGTAATCTACCTTGCATCCATTGATCTCAATCGAATTCATACTAAATCAAAAGCTTTTGCCGTTTAGCTGTGGTTTTCCGAAATATTGAGGACGCGAGTGTGCGCTGGATAAGCAGGCTTCCAGAGATGAGTTCCAACAACTCCCAATTGCTTTTTGCGTGCTCCAGATGCTTTTCAAGGCATCCCTTTGAAGAATTGTCGTCCGGACAACAACTCTGCAAGGTTAGAAATCAGCCGTTTCATTTTCGTGCCGAGATTTTAACCTATTTTCAAGGTTACAACAATTGCGAATATATGCTATTTTATTCAACCTTCTCAAGGGGATCAAACAACAAAGCGAACTCGAAACTTTAATAGTCGCTTTTATGAAATTAGTTTAAATTTATAATATTATTATTTATTTGTAAAGCAATCGTTTCACTAGACTTAAAAAAAATTACTGGATATTTACAAATTTATTTAGGGATTAAGTAAATATTTATATCTATGTACATATAAGTCTACTACTTTTATATTGATTGTTACAAACTAATCTTCAAAATTGTAAGTTTTTCCTTATTTATTAAGTTATATCACAGTTTTTAAGATATTATAGATAAAGTTGAATGATTTATTTATCATAAAATGTGAAACTCTTCAAAAAGTTAAATTATTTATTCAGGAATGCAGAGGAACGTTTCCTGTGGTCAAATGTACATACTGTAGGTCAGAATTTCAACAAACCATGTAAGTAATGTTACATATTCAGTGACAGTATAAATAATAGATATACAAATTAGTTTAGCCTTATGATTTGTATATTATTTCAGGAAAGGTAACACTAGCACAATATGCAAAAAGTGTGAACTAAATGTAAAGTCATATGGACGACCTTCAGCTTGTGAATATTGTAATACTATTGCTGCTTTTATTGGAAGTAAATGTCAGAGATGCACAAATTCAGAAAAAAGATATGGTCCACCAGTTACGTGTGAGCAGTGCAAACAAAAATGTGCCTTTGACAGACATGATGAAGATAAGAAAGTAATACTTAAAGTCTTTGTACTTTTTAGAAGATAATTCAAAGAATAATCAATTACATTTTAACACAAACATTGATTTTGACCAAACTGTACATTTTTAATATTATAATAATATTTTTAATAATATGAATATATCTTTTATATATTAGAAAACTAATTGAGTGATAATACTTCAATTTGTATAGACATGCACTTTATTTTGGTCAAAATCCTTTTTAGACACCTATTCCAATGATTGCACTAATAAGTAAACAATGACTTGATTAACTTTTAGGTTGATGGCAAACTTTTATGTTGGTTATGTACATTATCATACAAGAGAGCTCTTGCAAGAACAAAACAGTCAGATGCTGACCGAAAAGCTCATTTAAAACTAATGCAACAAAGAGCTGCAAAACATAAAGAACTTAAGTATGAATATTTTAAAATAAATTTTAATCATAAACTAGAGCCAGAATATTGAATAATCCTCGTATTGATGAACAGATTGAAAGGTCATAATAAAAGGCCCCACAGAGTTGATGTAACAAAACTTCCACCACAATCAGATTCAGGTGACAGCAATGGACCAACACCTATAAAGGCAGCAAGAATGGCTGGAATTCATGATCCTCATGATCCTAGCATTTCTGATCACGTTGTTGCAGTAACATCTTTAAAAGAAAAAATTGCAAATTTACAGAAACAAATTTCACAAAAAGATGGACAGCTCCTCGCTAAAGAAAAACAGGTTAAATATTATTTTTGGATTCATTAAGAACCAAACTATTATGAACAGCCTGTTATACTGACTATTACTCTACAAATACTTTTATAGATCACTGAGCTTAAGGCGAAAAACTTCACTTCAGAGTCGGAACTTCGTAATAAAATGAAAACGTCCGAGAAAGAGTATGAAACAAAGATATCGAGTATGCAACATAAAATTTCTAATTTATTGAAAGAAGTAGCGTCTTTATCGAAAAGTACAAAACGGGACAGATTATCAATGACAAAGAGTGAAGCAGGGACCAACAGTGGAAGTGGTACCGACAGTCCTGTACCATGATAAGGTAATTGAGACAAAATTGCAATGGTCTTAGATAAAAATGAAGAGAGTAACAAGTAAAGAAACATGATAATTTATAAAAGTCTTAATTTTTTATTTTTCTTGCAGGATGTCTGTCCCCAACGTCAATGTTACATACTCATTGTCCAGGTCCACTTGAAATACGTGGTCATTAAAAATAGCAAATTGTTTCCAACCAGGAAAAGAAAAAGAATTGTATTATTTTTCTAATTATTATAAATATTAACTCTACATATTGCTATTCAAATAGACAAGTTAATTTTTGCCTAAATGTAGGCAATGAGAAAAGAAAGTCACTTGCTAAACTTTTGTTAGCATTTGTTTTTATTTTATTAATTTTTTTTCTTTTCTATCTGTACACTTTGTTTTCGTTATCAGAAAAACACATTACAGTATACACTAAGATAGATCAATAATTTTTGTAATTGTAAAAAATGTAAGCGATTATGATTCCATAAAGAAACTAAACAAGTCTTTCCATAAACAAAAAAAGTAAATTTTACAGAAATAGCCGACGCTCCAAAATGAAGCGGGAATTCAATTTTTTTAAAACGTCAATTACGTAACATAGAGGTGCATTGCTATGAGTTGGGAGCGTCTGCTATAATATTTTATTATTTATAATTGTAAAACGACGATACACCAATACCGTGGTGATTGTAGAAATATTTGCAATAAAAGCCTGATAAAAATCTAAACAAGTTTGTGAGATGTATTATAAGAACTGTAGATAATAAAACGTTGACACGTAGATTGGGTGTTATACCTGGTAAGGTCTATTGAAACGATTGCTTTAAACCAATTAGTAAAAATGACGGGTAGGGGGATGGTAGGTTAAGGAAATAACCACGACTGGTATAAATATCCAACAGCCATATATTTATTCTGTATTTTTAAGAAACAAATGCTAATTGAGCATTACCTATTTCATAATTATAATGATAATAAATGCGTAACAATTTATTATTTACGAAGTATAAGGATAATTAACATTTAATTTATAGTCGTTTAAATACGAAACGTGCGCGTGCACGCGATGTACAGTACAGCGGTAGTTTTATTATTTTTTATTGTTTTATCATCGACTCGAGAGACAATAAAAACTAAATATTGCTTGTCCGTTGCCGAGGCGATTAGTCATTCGCTCCCTCAATTTTTCGATTGATGACTACTTTCAGTATTATTAATTAATATCTTATATTTACAAAGAAAATCACCCGTCTCGCTCTTATCGTGCACTGAAACTCCCCCCAATCCCTACCCGGTTCTCTTACATCTGTCCCTCCCCCCGTCATTCATTTTCGCCTGGCTCTACGCAGTATTCGCCTATTACAACATAAAATTTCGTTTAGCGATTAAGTTTGTTTTTTGTGTGGTGCATTGGTTGCAGGCAAGGCCGGATATCGGATCAATTTACAGAATATACGACAATTGGTTTGATCGTTAGAGCGCATCGGCTCGGCTGGACGCTGTTGGGGCGTGCACTCGGGCCCGCCCGGCTCCCGGGGCGCAGTCTTTTCCGAGTTAAATGCTCGAGGAGCGGTCGCGGGAGGCGAGTGCACCAACCCTCCCGCCCCAAGAAGTTCCCAGCCGGCTCCGCGGGGGGCGACGACGATTGCAGTTGGGGCCTCCTAATGAAACGAACAGCATAGCGAGGTGCAGCGCCTCCGCAATTGTCTTGTTGATTCCAGTAGTATGCTCGATAGTATGATTATAAAGCACCTAGTACCGTTCTCGTGTTTTGATTATTTATTACGTCTGCTTATATCGCTTAAATTGGCCTTCTGAGTCGAGTGCGCGGCGCCAAGATGTCCCTCGCCTCGGTGGAATTACGAAGAACGGAAAGAGGTCCCAGCGCAGTAGGGCGTACCCGCGGGTACGCGGTACTCAAGGTATTGCTTGCCCTAGAGGTTTCCGAAGCGATCGCAGTCGAAACTCGGGCGCCGGCCGCACAGTTAACTACTTCCTCGTTGGATCTTGTACAACCGTGACCTCGTTGAAATCCATCAAATCTCGCTCGCACTCTCCCACACACACACACGCACTCTCTCTCTCTCTCGCGGACAGTCGCGCTCTCGCAGTCATTCATACAAACTACGAATTCCTCATATCTACGGAGTATTATATTATTATGAACGCGAAAAAGTGAAATGAAGTGAAATGAAAAGGAGAAGAGGATGGTGGGCGCGCGACTCGCGGAAAAGGTCGCGGGCTCGTTATCGTAAGCTATTTTAGATTAAAAGTAGGCGATCGATGTAGTGAAGATTTGTCCGCTATTCGCTAGTAGTAACGCCTCCAGTCTCCCGCGGCTCGCTCGAAGAGAATGGGAAAGCCGCCTCGCCTTGGGCTCGGCTGTTATGTGTATACGATGCTGGGTGCGAAGGCTCCTTCGAGGAGCCTCTGGGGCTCTGTACACTGATATAAAAGAGAACCTCGACAGGCCTCGTCCCCTAGAGTATGGAATAAATAAAAAAGGCCGCGTGCGCCCAGACGAGCCAACCGTCCAGTCTTGCGATCGTCAGACTTGGCGGACAAACCAAGTACGTATGCGTCCGTCCACGCGCGTGCGTACGTATGCATACACACACCCACACGCGCGCAGCGCACGCATATATATATATATATATATATATGTATCCTCTGAGTATTGAGTGTAATGTATAAAGTGGGTAAGTGGGGTAGGGGCAGGAGCGGCGACGGGGGAGCGTCGCTTAAAGCTGCGGATCGCGGAGCAGGTGCAGGAGCCGCCTCGGGGGCCGCGGCGCAGCCTGGCGGCTCTTAGAAAAATATATGTGGCGAGCGGCCGCGGGGAAAGAGGAGGCGGGCCAGGGCGGGCCAGGGCGGGCCGGGCGGCTCAGTGGAAGCGCTCGCGCGGAGGGAAGCTGCCTCGGAAGCCGAGCGGTGGAAGATGAGTCGGTGGGCCGGGCGAGGCGAGCGGCCCCAGGGGGGCGGCTGGGGGCCTAGGCTACTAGTACGCGAGGCGCCTGGGCCCCTGCGGGCCAATACTGGCCGAGTGTAGTCGCGCGGTCGAGCCAGTATCGAGGCCCGGCCTCCCCTCCCCGGCCTACTCCTATACTGATAATTGACTTGAATTTCAACTTAAGGCAGTCCCTGCATGAGGCCGAGCCGCGGGCCCGACACGGCCCTGCCGCCTAGGAGTATACTTTGAAAAGTGAATTTGGAGCGCTCGCCAAGGGCCCCGGGGGATCCCCGGGGGCCCTCGGGACTTGTTCGCGAGAAACCGCCTCGACGAGACAGGGAGAAAAATGCTCTGTTTTGACTAGCTTCGTCGCAGGGACTGCCTTAACTGTACAACAAGGCTTGAATTGCTCTCGAGGGCGCGCATCGCGAGGTCGCCCTTCTAACTGGGGACTTTGGGTGAAGAAGTGGGGCCCCCCCCGGGCCTCCCTTTGCCTCCTCTGGCCCCGAGCAAAGCCCGCCCCTTCCCTCTCGGCTCTCCTCTCGCCTTCTACGCTTTTTTTAGTCTTTTCTCCATTTTCTCGGCGCACCCCCGAGGCTCCCCCGAGGCGCGCCCGTCTCGCGGCCCCCCGGCTGTTACGTGTCTCTGTGGGAGTGTCAGTGGGCGCCTGTCTCGCGGACGCTCCGCGGTGGAGCGCCGCCGCTCGCTCTCTATATTTATAAATTAGAGCATTAAATTACGCTTTGAGTTATCGATTAAATAATAGTAAAGTTAGTATGTACAGGTACAGGTCTCGCATAGTTGCAGTCGTGTGGTCACTCGCGTGAACGGTGGGCCCAGGGCCCGACGAATCCGCTCGCGGCGGCCTTGTGCGCCTGCCTGGCGGCTCTCCGCCCGCTGCGTACGGAAATGATTCAGACTTGTGGGGTGCGGGAAGCGGCGGCCGAGGAGGCCTAGGTGCACTCGATGATGTGCGGCTGCGAGGTCTCGATCACGCTCGGCCTCCCCACCGAGTTGTCCAGGTTGTGCAGCGAGCTCGGCATGTTTCCTGCAAGGAGGGAGGGCCGGTTAGCGCGGTGAGCCGGGCGCCGCTCGTCGCTCGGCTGGCTCGATGGCCCCTCTACTTACCGACGCTCATGTCGGGCGCGTACTCGTAGTAGGCCGGCGAGCCGACGGCCGTCGCGAGGGCCAGCTCGTCCTCGATGTTGTTGGGCCTGCAGCTGGTCGTCTTCCAGTGGGTGCGCAGCCCGCTCGCGCTTATGTACTTCTTGTCGCAGACCTGGCAGGTGTACGGCCGCTCGTTGGTGTGCAGCCTCTTGTGCAGCTTCAAGTGGACGAACTGGGTGAACTTGGCGGTGCACAGGTCGCAGGCGTAGGGCTTCTGGCCCGAGTGCAGCCGCAGGTGCGTCTTGAGGTTCGAGGTCGAGCTGAACCTCTTCTTGCAGATGTCGCACTGGTGGGGCTTTTCGCCTGTAGCAGCGGGGAAAAAGACGAGCAGGTTAGACGGGGACCGGTCGTGGGCTCAACCTCGGGAGCCGGGCGCTCGCGCGCGACTTACCCGTATGCACGAGGTGGTGCTTCTGCAGGTGGGCCAACTGGGTGAAGCTCTTGGTGCAGACGTTGCACTTGAAGGGCCGTTCGCCCGAGTGCGTGCGCAGGTGGACCTTGAGGTTGGACAGCTGGCCGAAGGTCTTCCAGCAGACGTTGCACTGGTAGTGCATCTTGCCGTCCTTCTTCTTGAGGGGGTAGGGCAGCGAGCGGTAGCCGCGCGAGCTCGCCTGGGAGTTGGGGCTCAGCGAGCCGCTTTGCGAGCAGGCGTGCTCGTCGGGGGACATGGAGCCCACGGGCGAGTACCGCGGCCCCGGGCCCGAGGAGCTGCTGCTCGCCGCGGCCGAGTGGATGCCCAGGGCCGGGTGGTGCCCCAGGTGGAGGTTGTGCGTCCCGGCCACCAGCTGCGCGGGCCCGCCGTCCAGGTGCGAGCTGCTGCTGCTGGCTTCGGCGCGCCGCCGCTCCTCGTAGAGGACGCCCTCGACGCTGGGGCCTGGGGAGTAGCCCGAACAGTTGACCGTCAGCGGCTGCTGCTGCTGCTGCTGCTGCTGTTGCTGCTGTTGCTGCTGCTGCTGCTGCTGGGCCGGCGCGCCCTGCGGCTGGGGCGCGTGCTGCTGGTACAGGTGCGCGTACGGGTAGGGCGAGGACGCCTGGTGCACCGGCGACAGCGAGGCGTACATGCCCTCGGAAGCCGAGTAGAGGATGGTGCTCGTGGGCCCGGGCGAGGGGCTGCGCGAGCGCCGGCGGCCCGCGGGCGAGCTCGCGCCGCTCAGCTGCGTCGTCGAGCTGAGGTGGGGGTTGCTCACGGGCTGGAGGTCGGGGCTGGGCGGGCGCTGGGGCCCCAGGCCCGGCCCCGGCCCCGGTTGCGTCGGCCCCGCTGGCTGGGCCTGCGCCTGCGCCTGCGCCGGGCTGCCCAGGAGCAAGGAGCTCGAGGTCGCGTGGTTGCTCCCGCCCCCGGGCGAGTGGAGGCTCGAGGGCGCGCAGCCGCCGCCGAGCCCGGGGCCACTGCTGCTCGTCGGCTCCGCCTGGACGGGCAGGTTCGAGCTCGAGTCCGGGCTGCAGGGCAGCATGTTGCTGTACCGGTGCGACTTCTTGTACGAGTAGGCCATCTCCGTGGGGCTCGAGGGCGAGGGCGTGACCGAGTCGGCCGGCGCCTGGCCCAGCTGCAGGTGGCTGCTCTGGATCACTTGCTGGCCCTGGCCCTGCCCGGCGCTCGTGTTGTTGTTGTTGTCCGTGTTGGCGCCGCTGCTGCGCAGCAGGATGTTCTCCAGGATGGAGGAGCTGCCGCTCGTCGTGATGTACGGCCGCGGCGTCTGGCTCGTCGAGATGGGGCTCTGTCGGCCCAGGATCTTCGCCTCCGACTCGTAGTAGGCTTTGGCCTTGCCCACGAGGACCAGCTCCTCGGGCCCCGGGGTCGTCGACGAGGTCAGCAGGAGGACCGAGGCCGGCGCCTTGACCACCTCGGGGCTCAAGGGCCGCTCCTCGAGCCGCTCCTCCTTCTCCTTGGGGCAGCCGCTCAGCTCGGGCTTCCCGGGGCTGCCACCGCCCGCGCCCGCCTGGAAGTTCCCGTACGTCCTCAGCATCTTGATCTTGACCTTGCGGTAGTCGTTGCGCGCGACGTTCTCGTGCTTCAGCTGACCCATCGCCGGCTGGTGCGCCCCGGGACTGAGGGCCGCGGCCCCACCGACCGAGCTGCTCTTTGAGTTCTTCGAGAAATCGAGGACGTAGTTGCTCTCGGAGTCGGACTCGCTGCTCTCCTCTGGCGGCGTCAGGATCTCGTCGTGGTAGCCGTTCGAATGATAGCCTTCATCCGACCTTACACTTCCATCTGTCGGTGTCATCTGCGAGCGCCTTTCGTATATCACAGACTCCTTGAGGCTCGAGGCGACTTCGATTGCCGGTGGCAGATCGACCGGGTGTGCTGATTGCTGCACCTGTTGCCCTGCAAACACCCACACACACTGCTGTTAATTTTTAAGCTCCCTTTCACCCTCATTAATTTTTAAGCTTATTTTGTATATTTTTTACGCATTACTCCCGAGACTTTATCAAAGCAATTGTTGTAATCTTAAATTAGTTAAATTTACTGAAGATTAATATCAACATTCTAACGTATACTGTTTATTTGTATGTTTTCAGAAGAGACGTGTATAACAGAAATACTTACGAATCTTTTGAAGCATCTGCTCGCCCGTCACTGGATGGTTTAACCTCTCAGCAAACTCGCGACAGTACCAGACTAACAACTCCTGATTTGCATCGATTTCTTTGACGGTGTAAAAATAAATATTCATCTAAAATAAACAGAAGAAATAAAGTTAACCTTTTTGATATTTTGTAATTGAAAAGCATTTTGTTATCTTTTGATTATTTACCTCATACTGGCAAGCAATTAAGTTCTGGGATTCGGAGGAATACGCGGGGTTCACGTATCTCATCCAATTGGCTTTCTGAACGTCGAAGCCGTCGATGTAGTAGAACAGTTCGTTGTTCTTGTACACCTGCAGGTCATTAAAAATTCAATAACATATCCTAAACTAATTTTGTGAGATAACTTTTCAAAAGAATTTCAATTAGATTAATTGCTTTTAAAAAATGCAAATGTGTAATGTAAAATATTATATAGGTCAAAAAGCAAAATTGAATTTGTAAATACTTTGAAAAAAATATTATTGTTACGAGAACTATTAGAATAAATAGTATTAGCTGTAATCGATATCTCTTTTTGAAACGACTAAAACTTTTGCAGCAGCAAACTAAAAAAACTGAGAGAAACAACTAAAGGAACTACTCACTCTCCAAAAGTACTTCCTGTCCGTGTCCGGCGGCACGGAGTCTTTCGTGTAGATTTGCCCGACCAGCGGCCCGAACCGCGTCCCCTTGGGAATGCGGTCCGTACTCCAAACACCGAAGACCTGGGGATCGCGATAAAAAAGTTAGAAGGGGTTGGGGCGAAGAGCCTCGCGGTCGATCGGACGCTTACATTGTTGCATTCTTGCGAGGGCTTGAGTACGAGGTTCCTCGGCAGCGAGGCCTCCGCTCGGTTCGCCTCATTTGGCGCGGTTGGCGTGTCCGGCGCTATGTAATTGACCTTCTGCTGGAATTCCTCCTCCCGCAACGTCAAGTAATCCCAGTCGCCCGTCTTCATTTTTCACTGCAACAGACGAAGGAGACATTGGCGTTAAGCAACGGGGTCATTGCGGCAAGCTGCGGGTTCCCTTTCCCCACAGGGTCCGCCGCGCATCGCGGTTTCATTTACAAATGCATTTCAATGAGCCGCGAGCGCTCGTCGGATATTGAATAAAAGGAATGGGGAACAATATCGGTCGATTCGGGACGGCGACTATTCAATTAACCGCGCATATCGGCATTAAATTTAGAGACGAAAAAAAAATTGAAAGTGACGCGTATTTCGGAGTTGTCTAGACAGGACATTTATTTTGTCCAACAGTTAAACTTTATTGTTTGTTCAATAGCTAAACGATGGTTTGGTTCTGTTGGTTAATGGCATTGGGATAGGAGCAGCGAGAAAGTCGCGAAAAGCGCGAGCACGGTTTAAGTAGAATACTCCGCGTTTGGTAAGACGAGGACGAAATTCGCACACCAAAGCAAGTCGACACAAACTGATCCCATCGGCACTACCGTGGATTGGCAACATTTCCGAAGCAGATAATTAACAGTTTTTCAGCAGGGCTGGGTAGGTATTCCTGCGGCCAGCACGTTTTGTTTTTAACTTGGAACGAGGGCGGAGGACAGGCGAGCCAGGCGTGCAGCGTCGTAGCCGCGGAGGCAGGTCCATGATGGGAACGGGCGAACAGCGAGGGCTGGAGCCTTGGGGCGAGGGACGGGGCTGGGAGCGGGCCCGGGGAGGGTCCCGGGCGCTCGGGCGCTCGGGCAGCCGCGCGGGGTCATCGGCCTCGCGTGGCCCTGCGCCCGGCGGCGCCGCGAGGAAAGTGTCGGCCAATCGCGGGCGCGGCCGCGCGGGGGAGTGAGAGTAAGGGGTGCGCGCGCCGAGAGTAAAAGGCGGCGGGAGGGCGAGTGCAGGCGCGCGGTGCACGCTCCGACGCCGCGAAAGTGAAACCCCCGTGCATTGATCGGGCGGGCGGTGGGTGCCGCGGGCGGCGCGCCGCCTCCCCGTGCAGCCCGAGCGCCGGGAGCCGGGCGCTATCGACCGGGGCGGGGGCGGCAGACCCGGGGCCCGGGGCCGGGCAGGCCGGGCGCCCTGGGCCGCGCTCCTCACTTTCTCCTCCCCGTGGGCTGGCGGCGCGGGCGCACCGATTACGTAATGCGCTGGTGCCTGAGGGAGACCGGGGCGAGGACCGGGGCGAGGGCCGGGGCCGGGCCGGGCATCTCGGCGGCTCCTCTCGCGGCCCCGCGGCCCGGGCGCAGCGGCTCCGGGCGGCTGGCTGGGCCTGGCTCCTCGGGCGCTGCCCTCGGGGTGCACAACTCGCGCTCGCGGTCGCCTGCTCGCCTCCGGGACGCCTGCGGGCGGGCGGCTCCGGGCGGACTGGGCGCCCGCGCGCTCTGCCCTCCTCGGGTGGACCTGACCTAGCTCAACGCGGGCCCCCTTGCCTCGGGGCGCGGTGCGCGCGCACCCGCGCCGGTGCATCGCCGCGGCCCTCCCGCCCCTCCTGCACCGGCTGCGCCGAGGCGCGATCGACCCGCCGGCGCCGCCGCGGCCGCCGCCGCCGCCGCCGCCGCGCCACCCGCCGCGCCACCCTCGCGGCCCGCCCCGCGGACGCTCTCGATTTCCGCCCGCCTCCCGGGGCACCGGCGCCTCGGCCCGCGCGCCGGACTTTCCAGCGCGCGGTGGGGGCAGCCCCCGCCGCCGCCGCCGCCGGCGCCGCGCTCCTCGCTCGCGGCCCGCTAGAGGAGCCTTTCCGCGAGCGCCGGCGACGCGACTACTAACCCAGATACGCGCGCCCCGGGGTCGTTGATCCCTGCCCCGCGCCAAAAGGAGCCACCGGTTTCCCGCCGCCGCGGAAAAGAGCGCGCGCCTCGATTCGGATCGGAGCGCCGCCGCCGGTCGTTCACCCGCCGCGCCGTTCGTGCGCCCGAGCCCTCGGGCCCGATGCCCGCGCGCCCCACCTGCGCCGGCCCGCCCGAGCCCAGCCGCCTCCCCGTTTCCGCGCCCGCCAAAGAAAACAAGAGTGGCCTTTTCTCGCTCCCCGGGGCCCTTCGTCCCCGCGCGCCCCGCGCAGGTGCGCTCGCCTCCACTTGTTGGCCCCGGCTTTTCCCCACCTGCCGCATTTTCTCCCTTTCCGGGGCCTACTTTCCGAGTTTTTAAACGGCCCCCGCACTTGTCCCGCCCGCCGCCGCCGCTTATCGATCGCCCGATCTCTCTACACTTTTCTTTTCCCTTTCTTCTACCTGTAAAATATTGCTAGCCTCTTCGATATACATATTTCCCTTTTCCTCCCCTCATCGCGACTACTTTATCAGTTTAATGGTTCGTCTAAAATTGTGCAGCCAGTGAGATTAGATGTGATCAATCGATAAGACGGCGGTTATATTTTGATAACGTATTTTGACCTAATGTAATGGTGGCAATTAAAGTGAAGAGCACTTGGTAATTTGGCTTTTAGGAACTTTAATCTACGCTATGAGGAAGTCGAGTTCTTTGGAACTTTAATCGCCGAATAGTAAAGCATGAAGCAGGAACCTGAAGAAAAAATGGCAGGATAATAAAGACTAAGGAGAAAAATTGGAGTAATGGAAGGACGGAGGAAAGAGTGTGGAGATTGGCTTGAAAGGTAACTGTGCAGTGCCCGAACGTCGAAGAATCGGTCGATTTCGGAGAAGAATGCATCGTGCAGGAGAGCCTCGGGCGGCGAGGGGGCCGGGGGCAGGAGGGAGGCCGGGAAGGAGGAAGGCTCTCAAGCATCACTGTCGATTTTCGGAAGGATTGTGGAACGCTCGGGCGCCGCTCCCGACAGTCAGTTCCACTTTTCAGCAATTATCAGGAATACCTTGGGGGGGCAGAGGGGAGAGGCTGTAAATTTGGCGCAGCGGGTCGAGCTGGGAGCGCGAGTCCTCCTCGTGGCGTCCTCTCCCCACCCGGCGGCTGTGCGGCCCGGTGCGCCGCCGGTCCGCCGAACGACGCGAGCGCGCAGCAATCCGTCATAGAGCTGCCCCCGTTTTTCGCGCACGTAGGGGCCGCGCGAGCGCACACATAACGGCGCCACTGCAGCGCGCTTTTCTAGCGCGCGTTCGCCCGGGAAAAGTCCGCGCCCAGGAGGGGGCCGCCCGCGAATGCAAGTGAATCGCGAAGACGCGGCGAGAGAGAGAAGGAGGAGGAGGAGGAGCAGTAGGAGCAGGAGCAGGAGCAGCGGGAGGAGGAGGAGGAGGAGGAGGAGGAGCAAGAGGAAAAAGAAGAAAGCTCGGCTCGCGCGCGCCGCTGCCGCCGCCAGATCGAAAGAAGGTCTCCCGCGGTCATTGTCCCACTTGGTGCGCGCGCGCGGCCCGCCAGCGCTCGTAGCTCCCGGGGAACGAGGTTATTGCCGGCGCCGCAGACGGCCCTCGGCCCCCCGGCCCCCCGGCCCCCGGCCCCCGGATCCCGGACCCCGGCCCCTCGGCTCCGGGCACTCGAGCTTAACTGTATCGCGGGGGAGCTTTCGCCCGGCTTGGCTCCGGACCCGGAGCTCCGGGCCCTTGGGCCTCCTGGACCTCCCGAGGGAGCGCCAGCTCCAGGACGCGGGCCGAGGGACAGGCGTTACCCAACGCCCGGTCGTTACGTTGCTTTTCGAGTTTGTCGAACTTGAAAAGTGAAATCTGTGCCTTGGTTACGGCAGCGAGGCAGCCGAGGCAGGTATCCGGGCGCCCGATGACACGGATTCGTCGGCTTTCCTCGAGCTATTAATACGCTCGCGTAGGCTCTCGCGGCGATTGACCCGCTAATCGGCCGCCCGCCCCCCGGGGCCTCCGCCCGGACAACCAAGCCGCCCGGGGCCAGGTGGGCTCCTTTAAAGAGGACCTGCCTCGCTGATAGCCGGCGGATCGATCGCCGGGGCTGGCCCGGCCCGGCCGCCGGCTCAAGGGCAGCCCCGGCCGGCCTCTTGCGACACGCTTCACGCGTGCGCTCGTGCGAGGCCTCGGCGGACTCCGACTAGACCCCCGGACCTCCCCCTCCCTGGCCCGCCGTGCAGCCTTGGCGGATCCGCGAGGGCAACGAACCGCCCACCTGCCCAAAGGACGAGCCGCGGCGGGCAGAAAGGGGCCAGGACGAGGGGCCGCCCCGGGAAAAGCGGCCCGGCCGAGGGCGGCTCTGCCGGACTCCTTCGCCGGTCGTCGACCCGCGCTGCATAACCCATTTTGTAACAGGAGACTGGCCTCGGCTCGGAGCGTCGCGCGCGGCATCCTTTCCTTTAGCCGGCTGACACCTAGCCCCCCTCCCTCGACCCTAGCGCCCGGGAGTTTCCTCCCAGTGGGCCGCGCCAGTCCCACGCAGCCCCGGACTCCTTGGAGAAGGTGCCGGTCTGCCCCCGGGAATCCCGCGGCCCAAGGCGCCGCGAGGAACAATCTCATGATTCACGCGCGGCCCAAGAGCTGTTGCGAAACAGATGAAATAAGCGCTTGCGCGCGCGGCCGTAGATCGCTTCCGCATTGACTCGGCGTTCCCGGGTAAGCGGCCGCGCCGCCGCGCCGCCGCAGCCGTCCAATGTCAATGCCAGGCCGCCGGCGCCGCCGCCGCCGCCGCCGCCGCGGCAGCCTTTCACCTTATATAATGGCCTCGCGCGCCGTTGAACTCGGGCTTGAACTCGATCGCGGACCGCGGCGGGACGCGCGCTAGATAGCAAGATTCGCGGACCCTGCCGCGCCCCCCTGTAATCGGCTCCACGGCACCTGGACCAATTAGGACAGAGAGCGCGCGGATGCACTTTCTCGAGCGTCGGCCGCCGCCTCTTCTCGCCTCTTCTCGCCTCTTTCCGCCTCTTTTCGCCTCTTTTCGCCTCCTCCTTCGGCTCCTCCTTCCGTCCGGGGCCCCGGCAATCTGTCGCTCTTTCGGCCTCTTGGCCCGGGGGGCGGGCGGTAATGTAACCTGTTACGCGAGCCTCCAGCGAGGCCAGCCGGGCGCAATTAAGCCCGCAGCTCTGCCGATTAATTAAACGGACTCGCGTGCACGCTGGAGGTGGGCGATCCCAGGGGCCGATAGCCTCCCGGGCAGCATAAGGACTTCCGCGGGAAAACAATGGCCGCGCGCGGCAGATAGGGTCCAGGCCTGACCTTGGGCCGAGGAGTCGCTCGAGGAACGCCGGGGCCGGGGCTGCCGCGGCGTAACGAAAGGAAGCCGCGCGCGATACAGCCGGGCCGCGGGCAGCTAGAGCCGAGGGGCGCCGGGAGAGGGAATCTCACGGCTGACGGGCGGCCGTGACTGCCGAGTCAACCGCTGGCCGCCTGTACGTGTGTGCTCGCGCGCCGGCGAAGCGGCGAAGGGGAGCGCGTCAATGTAGAACGGTCGTTGACTCGGCGCAACCTCGGGCCTCGGGCCTCGGGCCCCTGCAGCCGCGGCCCCCTCCCCGCCCGCCCGCCCAGCTTCTCCTTCCGCCGATCGCGCGCCTGCCGCCCGGCTTCCCTCCCGTCCGGGCATTGTCCGCCGCGGCTTCCCGGGGGCCGCGAGGACGTCCCCGCCGAGCGGGCCCAGGAACGCCCGGAGGCCCCTCGCGACCCGGCCTCCGCTGACGCAACGCCAGCGGCCCAAGGGCACGCGTGCGATAACCGCCGGGAGGCCGGGACACCCCCGGGCGGGAGGCTGGGCCTCCCGGATCACGCAGGGCGCGCGGACCAAAGACCGCCGCTCCCTCCCCGCGGCCTCGCCGGGCTTTTCTAGCGCAGCCTCGGCCGGAGAGAGGAAGAGCGGGGCCCGGGGGGGAGGAGTCGCGCGATCTCGCGATCTCGCGCAAAAGCGCCTCGTCCTCGCTCCTGCGGAGCAACGACCGCTCCAATAAATCGGCTGCCCCTCCGCGGCGTGGCGCCCCCACCCCGGGGCCGGGGCCCGTGACATACGCGCCCGGCGCCGCGGCTGCACACACGAGCGCGCCGAGCGAGTGCCGCGATACCGTTATGTCACATTTGAACACACCTGCGCGGCGCGCGCGGCTATCGGCCCCGGCGCTGGGCGGCCCGACGCCGCGGAGCCCGCCCGCGACACCCCGGGCCCGAATTTCTATTTGCCGCCTCCGCTCGAGAGCCCCCAGAGGACTGGCCACCCCGACGACCCCGCTGACCCTATCGCCCCGGCCGACTCCTGGGGCAGCGCTCGACGAGCGAGCTTGCGCAGGCTGCAAAGCACTGCTCAAAGCACTTTCTTCAAAGCTCAATGCCGTCGCGCGCCCGCACCTGGATCGTTTTTACTCGGCGGGCCGTTGATAAACACGGGAGCTAACGGCCAAGTCTGCCTGCCGCGAGGATCGGGCAGGGAATCGAGTTACCCGACTTCCGATCGGTTATTGGGAAAAACGGACTGATTAGATCGGGAGACAAAGGCCCCGAGGATCGCATTGCACCTAGGAGGAGCAGTTGCTTCCTGGGAGGGCCCGGTGCGTCAACTAACCCTTGGCCCGGGGCACAAAAGGCCTTCCAAGGTCCCTCCCTGGCCTCCCCGGGTCCGTGGGGTCGCGGGCGGATGAATGACGCGGGGCCAGGGTTGGGGCCCGGTGTCGGGGGTCCGGGGCTCGGGCCGAGGGGCAGGAGGCCGGAAGCCCGGGGCAGCGCTCGCGAGTAACGGGGCTTTTCGCTTCTCTCTTTCGTTCCCTCTTCGCTTTCCTTAACTCCCTTTTCACTAATGCCCCCCACCCCGGGGTCCGGGCGCCCCCTCCTGCCGCAGGAAAAAGCCGCCGCGGACAAAGCGGGAGATCGGCGCGGAAAGCTGGCCGCCGAGGAAGGGACGGGGACGGGGCCCGCACCGTTATGTCATATTAGGAAATGCGCGTGCTTAACGGTGCTCCGAGCCGGGGGCAGGGGGAGCTCGGGGAGCGCGGGTAGCGGGAGGGGCAGGGAACCCATCGCGAGTTCGTGCACCTCGGCGCTGCGGCTGACTTCCCCGGGGCCGCGAGCCGCCAGCCGCCCTCCGCGCGCTCGGCAAAAAGCACAATTCCCTTCCGAGATTTCCTTTCATTACCGCCCGCTTATCTGCCCCCCGCGGGAATAACGGCGAGTCGGGGAGCGAGGGGCTAGCAGCCCCGCGCCCAATTGCCCAATGCCGAGCCCCGAGGCTTTTAAACCGCGCGCCACTGGGCCCAAGAGGCCGCGACGCTCCGCCGGCCCGCCGGCCCGCCGCCCCGAGTTATTCAACTCCGGGGCTTCTTCCTCGCGCCTCTGCACTTGCCGCGGCCGCTTTACGCTTCCCCGGCCCCCCGTGACTTTTCCTTTTTCAGAATGCCTCTAGGGTGCGCCCCTGCACCTGCTACTTTTTTCATTCCACAACTATGCTTCTTTCCCTCGAACCGATCTTCCGATGTTGGTGCAGCCTTTAGCCACGGGAGCGCTACGACCGCCGATCACAACCAAAATATTTTCATCGAGCTTTTTCATTAGGCATCCATTGAGTGACGGCCCTTGCCTTTTAAACCCCCCACGTCATTCGCGTTTGACAACCTCGTTGCATTTAAAATTGTTTGTTGTTTAGAAGCATTCGTCGAGTAAAATTGATTATCGAAATGAATTTTCGATTTTAAATATAAATCGAGTTTAATTTAAGGGATAATTTGTTAGTCGCGGTGGATAGCACGGAGAAAAAGATGAATGCGTAGAGGCAGGTGAGCTCGCGTTTGCGTGCACGGAAGAGCTGACGGAATCAGAGGAAAAGGGTGCAGTGAGTCGGAGGAGATGGGCGGAGCGGGAAGGCGCGCGACTTCCTGGTGGGCAGGAAGGTGCGAGCGGGCACTCACCTCGGGGTGCGCTCGGGCTCCGGGGGCTCGGCGGCGGCGGCGGCAGGGTCGCTCCTGGGGCTCCTCGGGCTCCTAGGGGCGCCCGGGGCTCATCTCCTGGGCACTGACAGCTCCGCGGGGACACTGGCGGCGGCACAGGGGCGAACAACGCGCGGACTCGCAGTCGGTACGTGGGTGAGCGCGGGCGCGCAACCTGCGAGCGGCCGGCTCTTTTCGTGGGGACCGCGTGGTTCGGACTGAGGAGTCGCGGCGGCGCTCGGGCCCCGCGGCCCGCGCTCCCAGCTCCCGCTCGGCTCCCCCCGCCCGCGTGCCGGCCTGCCTGCGCGCCCGCCTGCCTGCGCCTCCGCGGCCAGGTATAGAGAGAGAAGGAGAGAGCCAGAGAGCAATGGCCAGCGGTGCGCCAGCAATGCCGCCTCCTCCTGCCTCCTGCCTCCTCCTCGCTCCTCGGCGCTCCTCCTCGCTCCTCCCGCCTCCTTCCTTCGCGCTCCCTTCGCGCCTCTCCGCGCTCGCGCCGAGTCTCCTTCGCCGCGGTAGCTCCTCTTTCTCTTTCTGCAGCGGCGCCGCCGGCAGCTCGCGAGCGCGCCGAGGAGGGCCGCCGGTGCCGGTTCAACATTCCCCATCGGCGCGCACGAGAGCCGCAACGGGACTTGCCGCCTCCTCCTCCTCCTCCTCTCCCTGTCCGCCGCTTCCTTCGTGCCCGGCTAGGCCGCGGTTACTGACCTCCCAAAAGGTGCACGGGGCCTAGGCCCGGGGTCATTGGCTCCGGGGCCCCGGCTCGCGCGGCCCTACGCCCTGGCCCCGGCCTCCGCGGCCGCCCCGCGCCCTCTCCGGGCCCTCTCCGGGCCCTCTCCGCGCTCTCTTGGCTCGGCCCTCCCAAGGACCCTCCGGCCCTCCCGGCTTCCCTCCCATCGGCCGAGGAGCTCGTCCTTCTGCCGTATAGGTGATTGCTCTCTCCGGCCGCTCGCCCCGAGTCTTCTCTTTCCGTTTCCCTTTCCCTTTCTCTTTCTTCTATGTTTTCTGATTTTCTGTGCGCACACCTCGCTCGGCTGGCCGCCGAGGCGCCTCGGCCTTTTCGAAAGTCTCGCCGTAGCGGTACCAGGTGCCTCTTCTTCTTCTTCTTCTTCTCCTCCTTCTTCTTCTTCGCCTTTCCTGCCGTGCGTCGCCCGCCACGCCGCCACTCCGCCGCCGGGCCAATGACCCTTACGAAATTCACTTTTGACTTTCCTCCGCGGCCGCCGCCCGCCGCTCGCGCCCCCTGCCTTCCGGGAACCCCTGCACCTGCCCGCACCTGCCGCGCCGAGGCTTCGCGTGCCCCCAAGGCGCCTGCTCGAGCGGAAAAGCCTCCGGGATAATCCGAGGGAAATCCCTGCGGAGGGCATCCGGCCGGAAAGCCAGCGCCGGGAGCCGGGCGCCGCGGCCGGTCCCCGGGGGAAAACCCTGGCGGGGTGGGGCCGCGAGCCGCCGTGGCCTACGACCCATATCCACACCCCGGCGCGGACGCCGCGCGCCGATCGCCGCGACGCTGCAGGCGCATAATGCAATCTCGGCGAATTGGATTTAAGGTCACACACACGCGCGCGGACACGCGCCCATCCACGAAAGCGGGTCAGTGATAGAGCGCGCGAGCCGCGAGCCGACGCGCCGCACGGCCGCTATCACTCCGCCGGGAAAAATCGCGGGAGCCCGATTCGCGCGCCCGAGCCATTGACCTTTGGCCCCTTCCCCGGGGACGCCCAAAGCCCCGAGCCGCCCTGTCTCCGCGTTCCCGCCCGACGCCGGGACCGACCCCCACCCGTGTTTTCCGCGGGCCCTCGCTTGGGAAAACGGACCGAGTTCTCCGCGCCCGATCGCAGCCCGACCAGAATCACTTGCGTTTATTTATTTAAGTGGCCGTAAGTGGTACGATGCCTCTTAGCCAGACCATGTCAGACATCAAAGTATTTCTGCACATTGAGTAAATCTTTTCCAAACGTTATTTCGTACCGTTGCTTGACACTTTTATATACTTAACTTAAGTCAGCCCAATTTACTCTCACGTCCCAATTTTCTCCCCGCAATGCGCTATTTTCAACAACTCTATTGATCGTTCATTGATACTTAATCACTGATATCACCCGCAAATCCTTTCTATAACTGCGTGTGAAATGCATTCTAATATCACATGTATTCAAAAAAAGCTCTATAGTAACAATTTAATATTTGATATATGCGATGAAATTTATACAGAAAATTATACAATACATAGCTTCTACTTTGAAAGTCCAACATACAGACAATAAATAACACATAGGTACATTAACGTGAACGCTGTTTAGATAGTACATACAATAATGGAATAAATTAATTACACTGTATCTACTTGTTTCATAAACATCACTCCATGAAATGATTAACATACAAAACGTGATTGCCAAGAAAAGAAGTAGACGAGCAATGATGATGCGAACAATGTATTCATTGAGGCTTAATTAAGGCATCATAGTTGTATATTAAAATTTACCTATCTGTAGCATATGGGTTTTTGATCTATGTACGATTTTAAAGCATTTGTAGGAATGCATTTTATAATAATGTTGTATGTTGATTACATATGATATTTCTATCACGTTTTGAAAATCGGATGCACTATTTTGCCTACTTGTATGACGAAACAATGTTAGCATTGAGCTATTATGACAGGTATGTACGATTACATTTCAACTTGTATCTAAGAACCTACATAGATACATATAGACTCTCTCTGAGTTATAAGGCATTTACGAAGTAGAAAATTTACAAGTCATGTATTATGATTGCCATTAGTATTTTGTAATTTATTACATCGAGTGTCTAACTATTAATCTATTACATTTAAACAAAACATATAAACAACTAATTAAAAGTGATTATTTTTTAAATATTTACATCCCATAAGTAATTTGATTTTTCATTTTCAAAATGTTACAAATAACGAAACAGGCAAAAAGAGAATGATAATCATCACCTACGTCGTATACACTAATATTTTAATGTTTTATTTTGGATTATCAGTCATAATATTTTATCGGATCAAAATACTTTAAGTTAAGGCATAAATACGTCATACACAGGTAGTATTTCTTAGTTCAAATGCGAACCGCTGTCCCAAGTATTAATTTATAATTAAAAATAAATCATCATCGTATAATGAATTTTTTAGTTTTAGAAAAAAGTAAAAAAGACTCTTAATGAATAATTAGTTGAAATTATAACCACATAACAGGCATGTGTAACACGCGTACATACTATAATGATCCTACGTAAATAAAACCGGAGAACGCAAAATAAACTAGTCCACGTACACGTATAAATAGAAATAGAAGATTAAAAGACGTACAAGTGGTAACAGGTAGAGAATTGAAGGTGCCTATTTTAAAGTCGATTAGTGGTATAAAACTGTAATGCCACCTCGCCAGATTGTCTCTGCTCGCGAGTATTAAAATGAAAGAAGACGATCGTCCGGTAAATACACGAGAGAGCAGAAGAGTCGCTGGCAAAAGGCCGTTGCTTACAAACAGTGCTATTAATTAGCGCGCAGGCAGGAAGGAAAAGAAAGGAGGATTCCGGGAAGACGAATAGGCCGAAGAGAGCCGGAGGGCGAAGGTGCGCCTGGCAGCACCGGCGAATAGGCAGGGCCGCGAGGCGGCAGGTGTACTTGGCATAGGCGAGCGCGGTGACGCAAGCGGCAGGCGGCGGGCGCGCTCGTTAAGATTCGGGTGAGGCGGGAGGGGCGCTTGCGGGCGTCGAAGTCGCCGGGAGAGGCCGCGGGCCGATTGGGCAAGCGGGCGTGGGCGCCGCGTGCCCGGAGATAGCGGCAGGTAGCGGGCTCCTCTCGCTTTCCGGCGAGACCTTTGACAGGGCGGCTGGGGCGCTCGGCGCGGTCATCGACCTCCCGCGGAGGCTCGTTAGCGGAGGATGGCTCCCCCGGGCGAGGCCGGGCCCCGGGGCCGCCCCGCAAGCCCGCAAGCCCGCAAGCCCGCAAGCGCAGGAGGCGCCGCTGGGGGCCCGGGCCGCGTGCCGCCTGGTTACTGACCTCCGGAGCACTCTCTTACGCTTGCACTACTTACTAACTCGCTCGCGGCTGGGCCGCGGGGTGGGGGCCGCCGCGGCGAGCCGAGCCGCGCGCGCTTTACCTTTACCTTCACCTTGCGCGAGCGAGCGAGCGCGCCGCGCGCCAGCGACTCTCCCGCCAACTGCATAATCCAGGAAATAGGTGCAATGCCCTTTGCCGCCGAGGCCTAAATAGCGCGCGCGCAGACTAGAGGCGCGCTTTCCTCGCCGCCGCCGCCGCCGCCGCCGCCGCCCTCGGAATGCCGCCGCCGCCGCCGCAGCCACCGACGACTCCTCCTCCCCTCTCCCGCCGCGCCGCCTCCTGTCCCTCGGCCCTCGCGGCCCAGCTTCTTTGAGCGGCTCTGCGCCGCCGCTACGCTCGGGTCGTTGCGCGAGCGCCTTATCGCCGTTCCGCTAATCGCCAGGTCGCGCCGATTCCCCCTCGGATCGATCATTCTTTCTCCTGCGCTCGATATCGCTCCTCCTCCATTTATCATTCGCGCTCTCGGTGCACAAGCGAGAAAGTCGACCGGCGAGCATCCCAATACCTATTTCCACTACAACTTTTGATTTCGAAAACAAAAATAAGTCTAAAATGTCTTCTTCCATAATGAAAATACTTTCTTTCAAGTATGCAATGTTGATTCTAGCTTATGCTACTAAATCAAAATTGTAAACATTTTTTTCATCAATTTTAGTTTACTTTTTCAACATGATTCTCGTGTTAATTATGACTCTCCAACGCAACTGTCGTTCCAAAATTCTTCCAAAACATTTTTTTATTGCATCGTTATAATAGGTATTTTAAAAAACGCGTTGTCATTTCTGCAGTAAATAAAAACATCGTCTATTTGAATAATAATGTTATTCAAAGAAAAAAATCATTGCTTTTTCTATAAAAAATTAAATTTTTAATATATTTGCTAATATTCCTAATTAAACTTGGCATTTAAATAATATAATATTAAAAAGGATTTTGGTTTATTTATTCGTTAAATGTATACCTATGAAAAGAGGATGCGACTGTAAATAATAAATAAAAAAGAATCTGACAAAAAAGTACGTAGTAGATTTTATTAAATAAAATTTTTCATACATATATGCATAAGAAATGCGTGTAAAAAAATATTTACTGTAAAATAAATTTCGCTAAAGTAAAAATTCTTATCTGAGAAAAGTCGTTAACATTCTTTAAATTAGCGTGTCCGTGTTTAGCTTACAGATTATTAATTTGCTAGAAAAGTTTTATCAATATCATTGAAATGATACATACATACATTATAAAACTTTTGATAGATTATTTGAATATTTAGCAGGAGTGTTGGAGTTTACAAACAAGCGTTGTTTTTGTAGTAAATTTTGAATTCTGCTAATAATGATTAGAATACCTTGAGAGTACGAAATAAAAAAATGGCGCATGTATAGGAGTAGATGATGAATGATTAGTAATAGGTGATTGAATTGTATGGAGGGTGCCGAATATTCTCAATATTTCTAAGATGATTCTAATTGAGAGAAAAGGTGAGAAAGGAGCCGTGTCATCGGGGAGCGGAGTGACAGATAAGCGGAGGCAGGTTTTAAAAAGTAACGAGGAGCAGCACGGCATCGGGGAGTTTTTTGTAGGGTTTTTTCTAATAGACGGGCTGGTAGGGTCCTCGAGAGGCCTGCCGTCGCACGTGGCCTTGGATAAAAGCGATCTAATCTAATCGGTAAGAGGAAAAGCGTGGCAGGATCTTCGGACGGGGCGCGGGCGGAGTGCACGGAGGCGGGCAGGGGAGCGGGTCCTTTGAATCAGCGAGGACGGGGTGGCCGGGGGCAGTAAAAGTGGGGCCTCCGGGCGGCGCGCGCGAACCGGTATCCGGGCGGAATCTGCCGAAAGGAAAATTGGGGGTCGGCGGCCGGGGGCTCGGGGGGAGCGGCGCGAGGTGGAAATGGGCCGCGGGAAGATGGCGCGGCGCGGTCGCTGACCTCTGAAAGTACTCTCGTTGCATCGGGGCCGCGGGGGCTGGCTCCTCGGCCGAGGCGGGCCGCAGCGGGCCGGAGGAGAGGCGGTCTATCGCGGCCGCGGCGCGCTGACCGTTACACATAGGCCGCGCTCTTTCTCTTTCCGCCGCCTACGATTTCTCGCGCGCGCTCGCTTCGCGGTCACGGCGCCCCCCACCCGCCCGCGGCCCAAGTGGCACACGCAACGCGTAAGAGTGTTTTGTCAGGCGACGGGGTCGCCGACCGCTCCGCTCCGCTTTGCCGGGCGCTTGGCCGCCGCCGGCGCCGCCGCCGGGACGCCTAGGCCCGCCGCCGCCGCCGGGTTACACAAGTGCAAGTGAGCCGAAAACGCGCCCACCCGAGGCGCCGAAAGGAAAAGGAAACCCGGGAAGCGCCCGGGTAACGGGCCCGGGCCAACGCTAGGCACTCTTACTTTTTCGCCGGCCGGGCGAGCCGCGCCGGCGAGGCCCGCGCGCTCCCGGCCCGAGGGCCCGCCCTAATAACGGCACTCCCCTACTTTTTGAGCGGCGGCCCGCCGAGGCTCCTCGGGGACACTGACCCCCCGGGCCCCGATTTAGAGCTTTGTTTACCTCGCTAATTGCCAGGCTGCCCGCGTACCCGCGTGTACCGTTCGCCGGCGCTCGGGCACCTCGGCCCCCTCGGCTTGGGCCGGCTCCGCTCTCTTCTGGACAATCGACGGCGATCCCACCGGCCGGCCCTGCCTCCCAGAATCCGCCCCGAGCCAAAATCCCCCGGCCTTCGAAAAAACCCGGCTCTGCCCGGCTGTGCGTGCCTGCGCGCGCCCCGACGCTGCCTCCGGCCCACCTGTGTCGCCCGAGGAGTTACGCCGAGCTTTCTATCGCTTCCATTACCTTGCTGGATTCTAATGTCGGAATTATTATTGCACTCGTTACGACAGCGTTACACGCTGCAGGCGCACCCCGTCGATCGGCCTCTACCTCCTTGGCCAATCTACTTTCCAGGCTCAAGAGACCAGGCTCGTCCTTTCTTCCGATGGACGCCTTTTTTCCGCGGCGCTTCGTTTTCGTTGACTCGCCTCGACTTTTCCAACTCATTCGGCCCAAGCTCGTCCACTTTGGGAGCCCGCTTTTTTCACTCTTTATTCGATTACGACGGTTGAATGTTTCTCTGCGGAAGGAGCGACGCCGTTGCAGCGTCCATCTCCGTGGACGCGGAGGATTCGGCGCGGGAATCCGCGGAGACGAATGGAAAGGAGGAGGGAAGGCGCAACACTTGCGCCGCGGGACGGATTCGAAAGCCGCGGGCAGGGGGTAGCCGCGCAAAGCTACACGCTGAAGATGTAAGTGTAACAAAGAGGATTGAGCCGCGCTCGCAGGAGGCTTACCGTTACGCGGCAATAAATTGCAGAAGCGCGGTTGCGCGGCGGGACGGGGGGCCGTGGGCTCGGGGGCGCCGCGGGCCCGGGGGCACCGACCGCCGCGCGCCACGTCACCAGGGCCGAAGAGTCGGGGTTCGCGCGCAGCGAAAGGACCGCGGCCCCGGGAGCTTGGGCCCTGCCTGCCCCCCCTCCCCCCGGGAAAGGAAAAGGCCGCCGAAAGGAGGAGGGCGCGTTGGGCCGGGCCGAGGAGAGAGGCGGCGGAGGCCGCACTTGAAAAGGAAACTCCTGTGACGCATTGGTTTTTAGCGGCGGGCCGGGCGGGCCGGGCGGTCCGCTTGGCAGCCGTTGACCCCGCGCGCGCGCGTAAACAAATGTCCGCGGGGCCGGCGCCTCCCGGGGCCCCGAGTCCGCCCGGCCCCGGGAAAGACGCCGGCGAGAGCGGGGCCGGGAGCCCCGGCGCCGAGTCGACGCGCGATTAGCCCGGGCGTTTTTCTAGCGGAGAGCGCGCCGGGAGACCTAGTTTGCAGCTAGAGCGCTGGCGGCGGCCGGCCAACCCGGCCAACGGCACTAGGTCACGCATTGCAGTTCCTCAAACGAGCGCGCGCCGCACGCATACGGAACGCGCGCCGCTATCCCCCCCGCGGGCGCCTCGGGCGGGGGAAAGCCGCGCGAAACTAGCCGAGCGCCGGGGGCCGGGAGCCGGCGCATCGGTAGAAATCGCGCCCACCCGCCCAACCGCCCGGCCCTATGTGTGCCAGGGGCCCGGGCCCCCGGCGCCGCTTATCGCCCCGAGGCACTTTCGTTTCCGATAGCGGGACGTTGACCGGCCGCCTCCCCCGGAGGAGGCCGTTACCCCGGGCCGCCTGCCCCGGGAGCCCCAGGATTTGGCGCGCCGCGCGGCTAACGGGCCCGAGCACGAAAAGGAGCGCCGGCCCAAGCCGGGGCCCAGGCCGATAACGGTATCGCGAGCGCCGCTCGCCGGCTAGCTTCCCTTTCGACGACGGCGCCCGCTCTTTGTCCGCGGACGCCGCTTTTTTCGGGGAAAGTAACGAGTCGCCCGCGGGCACGGGGCCGCGAGATAAGCCGCGCGCCTAATCGGCCCCCTGGCGGCCGGTCGATCGCGGCTCGCGCAACGGGACGCTCACCTCGCCGAGGAGCGGCTGGTGCTCCTGGCCCGCGGGACCCGGGGACGAGTCCTGCGCGGGGCCCGGAGCCGAGGCGCCGTTCGCCAGGCCGTTTGGCCCACCCGAGGCCGAGCGGCCCTCGAGGTCAACGGCCGCCGAGGAGGAGCTAGAGCCGAAACCCCGGCCGCCGACAGCCCGGCGAACCCTTGATCGATGGCTCGGCCGCTTTTGGGACCGAGCGAAAAAGTTTATCGACCCGCCGAGCCCAGTCATTAGCGGCCCACCCATCCGCACTTTATTCTATACTTTTCCTCGCGCGGCTAAGGGGGTCATAACCATCCTGTCGATTCGCTGCCGAGCCGCGAGAAATGCACCGCGCGCGCCTCCAGCACCACCAATTAACGCGCCTCCGCCGCTTTTTTCACTCAAAATAAACCCAACATGCGCCGCATCAACTTCATTACATACGTATACATAAACGTGTATATTTCCATTCAATCGGGAGAAAGGACATTTACTTTATTATTCATTAAAAGTCCAAAGCACTTTGCGTAATTTATTATATAATGCTTTAAATCTTGAATGCCGGACCAAACATTTGCAAAAATTATAATTATACCTATGTGCTGCCGAACGTAATAATTTAACGGCTGGTCGCTTTGAATTAGTTAACACTGCGCGTTAATCTAATGCCATTAGAAACGAGAGTATATTTCGCGAGCGCTTTAACCTATTTATAGTTGAAAAGAAACCAAAATTTGAATCACAAATCTTTCTTCCAGCGTACGCTATTTGAGGAAATTGTATAACAACAAAAATTCCACTATACAAATATAACTGCTACTCGTCAAATATGATCAATATTTTCAAAGTATAACTTTTCTGAGCCTCCTCATTAGTTTACATTCATATATGTAATCCTTATATCGTTATTATAGCATCATTATATAATTTCCATTTCAATGTAGATCCATGCATTGCTTTACTCGATAATTACCATTTTGAAAGGCTATTCTAACTATTGTATCACACTTTCAATTGATTGCAAAAAATCCGATTGTGGAACAACTTGTAAATAAACAAATGTATTCCAATGAACATTTAGCAGTTGAGCGTACCAATTAAAAATTAGAAAATGCAGACGCGCAGGACATGTCATCCAACTGTATCAGGTAAATCTGTAAGTAGAGAATAAACGATAAAGAATCGAAAAACGTAATTATAGATAAAAAGTTGTAAAGGCGTATATATTATTAGAGTGGACAATGTAAAGTAACGAGTACAAGGTAGGCAGCACCTCGTTAAATGACAATTAGGAGGAGTTGGCAATAGAGCAGGCGCACGGAGCCTAATCGAGGTGCATGTACAGCAAGGAGCAAACTTCAGTTAAGAACTTCATTCCATGTAAGCCCGCGGCGTCACTAGCGAAGGGGAACCCGGTACCGTTGGTGCGTGCGAATGGAATCGCCAAGTCCAGTGGGAAGCAACGGATCCCACTTTATCCGAGAGCTTATCCGCTGCAGTCGGTTAGAGACAGATGGTTGGCCGCGCAGGAGTTGCATAGAGGTCGTGCCGAGCCCGGGATCGATCCGCGGGCGGCCCTCGCGCACCGGCCCCCGCACCCGCGAGCCCCGCTCCCGGGGGATTTTTCGGGCGCGCGGCCCGTCCGCGTCACTTTCCTCCTCGGGCCAGCTCGGCCGCGCCACCTCGACAATTCGGAGAGAGGTCGATGCCTCCTGCGCGCGTCCCTCTTTCGCGGCCCGCCGCCGCCGCGTCACACTTTCCTCGCGGACGCCCAGCCCCGGGAGGCGGCTTTTCCGGGCCCGCTTCTCTCGCGCCGCCCGATTTTTACTTTCTCTCCGCTCTTTTGGCCGATTTCCATTGGATTCTAACGCTCGGAAGCTCGCCTGCAACCGGGGACCTTCGGCTCGGCCCGGGGAGCCCCGCATCCTGTGCGTGCAGGCTGCACTTTCCAAACTCCCCGTCCTTTTCAATGATAATTGACAACCCCGGCCTCTTTAGACGTAAGCGCCACTCGAGCCCAAGACCTTTTTTCGCGATCTCTCCCGGAGGCTTAACATTTGCCTATCTGGTTAGCGCGGTGGATAGGTGCGTTTATTGCTCCGCGTCGTGTATTAGCGGTATACCCTTTCAAAGCCGCGCACTCGCCGAGCTCGCTTCTTGTGACCGTGACTCGAGTGCGCGCACAAGTGATTCGCCTAATTTGCCCGCTAGCCAAATGAATATAATAATTAGAGCGAGGTTTTGCGATCGAAACTTCATTGTACGCGCCTGCAATATGGAGCGTGTGAAATATATATTTTCAGTACAGGTTCAGGACAATCACCTTTTCCTATCCTGCTGGTTTGCCTAGGCACATATAATCCAAGGCCATAAAAGACGCGCCTAAACGTTTAAAAAGAGACGAGTTTAAAATATTAAACGTTAATATTTTTTCGTAAAATATTAAGAAAAACTAAAGATCAACAGAGTCTATTCAAAGATTGCCTTGGACAGAAATTATTTTCATGCTTAAGAATATATAATTATGAAAATGATTTATAAAGATAAAAAAATTGGAGTTAAACTTTGTACATGCTGCAGTAAGACGTGTAGGTGGAAAACCAAATATTTAGATTGCGAGGTGATCTATTTGTCCGGGAGAAGCTCGTCTCATTTTCTTTATTTGACATTCAGTTTGTAAACATTATAATTCCAAAATCTTTTAAAGGCTTTACACATGTACAGTCTGCTTATCGTCTGCACCTATCAAAGGGGGAAAACGCAGGAAGAATTATCGAAGCAGTCGGCTCGAGGAAAGATCGGTAATGTAAGGTCGCAACTGCAGCCGGGAGAAAAGTGTGGAAATGTCGGGGAGCGGGATAGGGCGGCCTAGGAATAGGCTGCAGAGTCCGGAGGCGGGCCCGGGGCGGATCGGCCGCGGTCCAGAAATACCCGGGGGCGGAAGGTGGGCAGTCGGCGGCTCGGGCGCCCGGGGTTCATCGGCCCCTGCGTCGCGTCCCCGTCCGTTTCGCAACCGGCGCGAGCGCGCGGCGCTCTTACCTTGGCTGCCGACCTTGAAAATCCAGCGGCGGAGCAGCAGAGATTCTCCGCGCGCTCGTGTATCTCTCCGGTGGGCATCGACCCCGCGGCGGTCGGCTGCGGCGGCGGCGGCGGCGGCGGCGGCGGGGCGCGAGCGAGAGAGAAAGCCGGGCGGGCGGGGGCCCGGGGCCCGGGGGTCCGGGGCCTCCGGGGTGGGGGCCGGCGCACCCCGCGCCGCTGGCCCCGGCTGGCCCCGGCTGGCCCCTGCTGGCCCCGGCCGGCCCCGCTGCCCCTGCCCGCTTCCGCGAATTCCCCCGGGGGCCGCGGGGTGGGGGCCGCGAGGAGCCGCGGCGAGCGCGCTCCGATGGAGGTTACTCCCGGGCGTCGTTCCACATCCCCCTCCGCGGCGGCCGGCGCGCTCTCGCTCGGCTTCACGGTCACCGCAACGGAAAGTCAACGAGCAAGGTAGCCGCGCGCGGGATGCGCCCGCGCTCATTACGCTCCGCTCGCCAAACCTGGCCCGCCCCCCCGGTCGCCCGCCCTTTTGTCACTCGTCAAAATAGTCGAGTGCGCCCCGCCGATGCTTATCCCGCTTGTTTCCTAGCGCTCGGATGCCAAGCCCGCGAGCGGCCCCTCGCCAATCCTCCTAATGCCCTCGATAATGCTCCCCGATTATGTCCCGCCCAATATTAATCCTGCCGCCTTACGCATCCCCTGCTTCGAATACCAACGCCTCCTACATTATGCAACCTTCCACGATAGCTAGTGCACAAGTTCTACATTCCGCTCGAACGAATTACGCATACTCGAACGGATGATCGCCTAGGATATTGGACCTTTCCGCCGCTGCATCCAAATATCGCGCATTCCTTCCTCCCTTTCCATAAATTACTTCCCGCTCACTCGATAGGAATTAGTGTCTTTGTAGGGAGGCATTAATAATCCTTCGCGTCAAGTGCGTCATTAATTTCCAGGGCGTCGCAATAAAGCGTAGCAAAAAGATTAATATATAACGCAGGAAGCCCACTTGGGCACAGGAATATTGGGCTATAGGTTGCTCGTTACTTAACGGTCCGATTACGAGCCAATGGGCCGAAATGCGTCACTCGGCTTATATCATCTTCTCGATATAAATCACCTTCGAGCAAAATGGTATATTCTTTAGAAATAGGCTCGAGGCGTTACATAAGCGCGCCCGTGGCCTCGACCTTGCGTTGCTCAAACTTTACAGCCGCGAGTGCTTGGGCAAGATTACCAGAGTACGAGAAGAGTACGCAAGGCGTTACGTAAAGGTACAATGTGGGAATAACTTGTTTTGTAAAAATGTAGGGGACCGAGGCCGAATGGGTCCGAAAATAAAGTCCGGCGAGCGCGGATGATGAATCCGGCGCTCGGGCCCGGGCGGCGGGCCAAAAATAAGCTCGCGGGTGGCTCTTTCGCTTTTTAAATGGGCGGCCGCCGCGAGCGGGCGTCGTTTAGCGGGCGATAATGCCGCGGCGAAGGGTTAGGAGGAGAGGAGCCGGCGTTGAATAACCGCCCGCGGCGGCCCGGGGTCAAGGGACGCTCGGCCCGCCGGCCAATTCGGCCCTTCCGCCCGGCTCCCCTATAATAGGATGCGCTCGGCCGTCCGCCGCGCGCCGGCCCATTGTTGTCGAAGGTCGTTCGGCCGGGCGGTGGGGGACGGCCCGCGGGCCGGGTTGAACGAACGTTACAGGAGGCGCGCACGCGCTTAATTCCCTCGGACGCTCGGCTAGCTCGGCTACCTGTTGCTATCCTACATAATGCCCGGCTTCCCTCTCGCTACGGGGCTCGAGCGCCGCTTCTTGTGTAACCTTCCCCCGCCGCCCAAGGCGCCCCTCCTGCCGGGCCTTTTTCCTGCGCGGCCAGCCAAGGTCCCCGCGCGCAAGGTGGATGATCGCGGCGAACCGGTCCCCGCTCCGAGCCCCGGGCCCGCGAAAACCCCGGTTGCCTCACCCCGCCCTGCCCTCGGACCTCCCCACGCTCACCCCTCCCCAATTCATCCGCGGGCTTATCTTATCTCCCGAGCTCGCCGCCCCCCTTCCACGCGCAAACCTCTCGCGCAATCAATCGTGCAACAAATTTTTCTTTCGATAAACATTTATTAACATCGTGTAAAAGCATTTACATACAATTTTTCATGGTACATAGTTCTTTTTTCAACATTTTTCCTCGTATACAAAATATCACGTCACAATTATTATATATACTCTTTCAACAATAGCTAGTTGTAAATATATCTCGTACAAATTCACACCAATGGCATCGACAAATATTTGGAAGACGTTCTATTGGTCTCAAGGGTACAAAAAGATTAACGATCATGGAACAACTTTTGTATGCTACAATTTTTCCGATCGTACTGCCTACCGATTAACACATTCTTGCAAAAGCCAAAGCAGCTGCAACTTTGCGATAGCGTGGAGATGGTTCACTGCGCAGATAACGTCAATCGTAGCCCGCCCCGCTCTTCGCCGAATCTCACCACCTAGCCTAACTACATTGTAGGACTAATCATCAATGAAATATTTACTACGTCAAGAAAACTGCATCTTGACTAGATGTCCTGATCATGCGCATGATATTGCAAGCAATATATTGATTTATACCTTATCAGTTCACAGATAACATAAAGTCTTCACAATAGAGAATGATCCGGAAATTATTCATCTTATGGAAAAATTCTTCCCATTATTTTGTGTAAAATATTTGTTTTTCTTGGAAATTCTTGTACTAGGAGGCTAGACAATATTAATTGATTAAAATTATAAGGACGAGCCTTCCATGCGAGCTTTTGCAATGAATTTAAGACTTGGATTACAATTATTATAACATAATCTGGGTTCACATATTACGTGTAAAACATAACAAAAAGATAACGCTGAAACGTACTTAAAGTATCTTTATAACGGAATACCTGACCGGTTATCACGTTATCATATGATACGTTATAAATTTCAATTAAAGTTTTAAGTACTTATACTTTTAAAAACGATAAAAATTTCAGAATAAAATAAATAATATTTCAAATATATGTACAATTGCTTTAAAAATTTACAACCGATATTGTTTTAATTTGATCTATAGTCCCTATATATAAACTTTGTGATAAATATTTTCATTTGCACATATAGTAACGACTAAAAGACAATCCTATATGGTATTTGAATATCTGCTAGCAAATATTAATTAAGCAAAATCATCTTTATCCATTAGTAATACAGCTTGTAATTTTCTTGGAGGCTGTTCAATAATTTTTTTACTTTGTATTAATCGGAGCTCAATTTTTCTCACCAATTGAATATTCTCATCTGTTAAACCTAGAATAATCGAATTTAAAAGTTGTTCAATTTTTTTCAGAGTATAAACCTTCTTTAATTTAAATATTATATTTTTACTATACCAAGAGAATACTCATAAGTTTTAAGAAGAATTTCATGAACTGTGTTTATAGTTTTTTCTAATGCTAACTTGATATCATTTTGAAAATAACAATGAGCTAACAGTAAAGCTGAAAATAAATCTCCAGATCCAACATAAACTGCTGGTATAATAGGTATTTCAATTTTTATGTACATATTCTCTACAAGAATTAATATTTTCATTTTACTAAAATTTTTAATATTGAATTTTGTTAAATGTGTTATAGTTAAATACCTTTTTTTCTACTAATTACAGATATTAACTTTTTATCTATTAATAGAGAAGATATCGATACAATTTTGGGTCCCATTTTATGCAGCTTTTCAATGGCACTTTTTAATTCAGAAATGCCATTAATTTTTATTCCCAATAAAAGTCTATAGCCAAACATTTAATATAAGTTTATTCCAAAATCTTTAAAAATAACACTTATTAATAATATTAAATACTTACTCTAATTCAAATTGATTTGGAGTTATAATATCTGCAAGAGGTACAATTTCTTTTATAAAAATGTCTTTTAATTCTTCAGGTACATACATTTTTCCATTATCCCCCATAACTGGATCGCAAACTTAAAAAAAAATTACTTATTTTAAAAATTGCATACTGTACAGTATACACAGTCCCTGGGGAATAATTACATATGCACAGGATTTATTATTTATAGAATTGCTTTAAATTAAATGATCAAATTATCAAGACATAATCATACATGGTTAATATTTTTCGTGTCCATTTCTATGTGTTAAATACTTATGTTTTTGTTATTTATAGTTTGCATGAAATTTAATTTATCAACTGTAAGACAAATTATTTAAAGACAGATCTAAAGAATAACTATAATTATGCATGCCCTGCACAAATTTTTTTGTAGTTTATAAAACAATTCATGAAAATACCTGTACATGCTCAAATTTATTTTTCCCCAGGCTAATAAAAATTTATTACAGACCATAAATAAGATTTGGATTATTTTCTTTTAAAGTTTTAACAATTTGAGCTATTCGTCTTAAAAACTTATCAGAAATAACAAAGCCAGTTAGTAGGTGAGAATAATTATCTATATTATTTTCTTTCAACCCATCCATTAACGCACCTACAAAAGATCAATAAAAATTTGAAAATAATTAACTACACATTTTAAAAGGCAATTTACAAAACACTGACTTAAGTCATCTTCATTATAGACTTGTCCTTTGAAAGAATTGTAACGTGTATGATTAGAGAATTGCACCGAGTTAATAACATCAACATCAAATCCTAAAAGCTGTAAAGATTTAAATTTAAATAACATTATCTGTATTACATCAATACTTTGTTCAATAAAATTTATATAACTAATTTTTTAGCTATATTATTATTACAATAATATACAGTTTATTATTTTATTATATTGTTTTACGAAAACACTAATTAAAATCAGCTGTGCAATACCTGCAATGGAAAAGTAGCACTCTTGTTACCGACATATCCGGATACAACGTGACTTTGAATGGATAAAACACGAGGCGTGGCTTTATCACACATGATTAAATGCTAAGAAAAAAGTTTAATTAGCAATTAGGACTCCTGCTTTCAAAAAATATTGATGTGTTAAATAATTGCAGAAAGCTTAATAATCTATGTACTTGAAATCTTGAAAGTTGAATGAAAGTTAGCGATAAGACGTGACACTGTGATTAGACTACGAGTGACTGTGCGGCACTGGATCTACGGGATTTTATTTAAACTGGGAAGAGTGAGAGAATATTCAGTGTTGAATATGATCCGTAAAGCTCTCTGTCATTCACATGAGTTCAAATGGAGTGCAGCGCAGAGCATAATTCTGTGACTTCAGCTCTGCGCTGCTTTACACCACTGCGCATTTGTGAAGAGCACGGCATCCCTTCCACAATTTATCATTGTGTGAATTACTAAGCACATAACATTAGTGAGATAATCGATTACACTTTTTAGATTTCTGAAGATACTTGACTTCCATCTTTAAGTTCATGGTTATGTTTAATGATTCATCAAGGAATTACTTGACTAACTTATACCAAGTATGTACGGGCTTGTACTAAAATCCTCTAAGCCGGACTATGGACGATGGACTGTGTACATTATACGGTGTAAGTTTGACAGAGTATAGACTCTAAATTTGTGTATAGATTAACGCGAGCAAACACACTGATAACTCAAGTTTCTACCAATCCAAGTACAGCTACAGTAGAGCGTTTGAAATGTCGTCTGTCAGCCTGTGGGATTACTTTTAAAACATAAATGTAAACAATGCAAAAATAAAAAATATTTTGCGATATATGCGTATTCAACGTTTTTAAATTAAATCATATTCGAATGGTCGTAAATGATTCATCTTTTACAATGATTTTATAACAAAACATTTAATATTATTCAAATAATTAAGACTTCATAGATTTAAGTAAGATTGATTTATTTAATGCCTAATTTTTGTGGAATATTTTTTATTGAAACTACATTTTTGAAAAGTGAAAAACTTTTTTATTATATAAATACTTTTTGCAAATAAATATTAGTTTTTACCGATGCTTTAAAATGATTTTTTATATGAACTTTATAGAGACGAATATTGTTTACAATAGCACATACACAGAATTGTATTATGCACATATATGCGCACAATATGTGTGTGTACAATTACTATGCATGTTTTTTACTCCAGTTCCAAAAACAAGCACAGTGGAATAGTTGGCGCGCAGGTACAGGGTTTCGCCGGCTCGTGCTTTCGTGCAGTGGCTGCGGCGGTACTCGCGACTCCTCGATGCGGCGAAGGAGCCGCGCTTTTGCCGAAAAATGGCCGACGAAAACGAGGATCAATGGTTGTATGGGGATTCGGCAGACGGCAAAGATGGATTTCCAGAAAATTCGGATAGTCAATTAGCCGAGAATGACACATCGTATAACAATCAAGATGATTCGTACCAGCAAAATGAGGACACCCAGGAAGAAATGGAAAATGAACCACCTGGAATGCAACGGGTAACTTAACCTCCGAAATTCTGTTTATACTTTATAAATCTTATTTTTTTGCGTTAAAAACAACTATTTTCTACGAGAATTCGATTTATTGCCATGTACATTATTACTACATTCATAAAAAATTGTTTTATCATTTTAAACATTCTAACTTTAAGCAAATTATCTTAATATAGTCAGAGGATGGAGGAGATAATGCACCAGGAGAAAGTTTTGATGGAGAAAATGAAGATCATCAGGACGATGACTCCATTCACAATATGATGAAGGAAAATGGTACAAATGATGATCAAACTCAAGACGATGGAGATGGAGCTTCTGATTCAGAATCCGAAGATGATGTACATGTAGTCATTGGTGACATAAAATCTACACCGGCACAACAGTACAGTAGTCTAAATATTAAGAGAAGTGGCTTATTAACTTCTTCCGGTGGTGGTCCTGATAAGTTGAAACAACAACCTGGAAAATTTAGTATAGATGAATTTGAAACTATAGGTGTTATAAATGGCATACCTGCACACGAGTACAATTTAGACCAATTAGAAGATAAACCATGGAGGCAACCTGGAGCAGATATCACAGATTATTTTAACTATGGTTTTAATGAAGAAACATGGAGAGCGTATTGTGAGAGACAAAAGCGTATGAGGAGTGAATCAGGTGTTGGATTGATCTTAAATGCAAGCAGTGGTGGTCCTGGTAACGTAACGAATCCAGGATCAAGAGTGCCACAAGTAACTATTACCAATTATAATAGCAAATATTCAGGTATCGTTGGACCGAAAAGAGCAGGACCTCCTCCAGGTCGTAAAATGGCAGGAACTATAGATGTTATCGGTAGTACAGGTTTAGCTTCTAGAAGAAATTTGGATAAGTCACCACCAAAAGAAAATGTAATTCAAGTGATGACTGCTGACAGGCGTGAATACTCTAGAAAACCACCAGCTCCACCATTCCCTGATATGAGTGTTCCTCCTCCAGGACCACCATTACCAGCTTCGTTTGATATGCCCCCTCCAGGCTATCAAGAACCTGCACCATATTTTATGCCAGAGCCTGATCCTTACTACCACAGTTACGAACCTACGCAGGATAGGCAATGGGGCAACGATCCCGTAAGTGTTTATTTTTATAGATTTGCGCGACATTTGGTTTATATTTTCTTATTCATTTCATTTAATTCAAAATTCATACTTATACAACGTCTAAACTTATCTTTGTGTAAAATAATCTCTTTATAGTCCGTTAAATAATATCAACAAACTAAACTCTGTAATTACTTTTGAAAAATCGTTTCTGAATGATATAAAATAAAAAAATTTCAATTGGATTTTTTTTGAAAAGCGTTGATTTACAAGTGTAAAAAATATTGAATTATTATCGAAAAACAAAATTTCATCCCTTTCAGACTTGGCAACCTACAAATATAAATATTCCGTTAACCGGCAGCGATGCAAAAGACTCTGGATCAAAACTACAGAATATGATACCTCCATCAATGCCTTCTATGATGAGAGATGGAAGGGACCGGGACAGAGATAGAGACAGGGAGCAGCATAGAGGTCGAGATCGCGAAAGAGAGTATGAAGAAGCGATGATGCGTGACCGTGATAGGGACAGGGATCGAGATCGTGATAGGGAAAGGGAAAAAGAATCAAGGAGGGAAGAGAGAGAAATGGAACCTGTAATGAGAGAGGATGAACGTGACAGAGACAGGTCGCGATCCCAATACAGACACAAAGAAAGGTACTTTTGTCATACTAGATTACTATTATTGTATTAAAAATAAAAATCTACTACGAAATTAATTAATTTCAGCCGACATCGACATCGCTCGAGGTCGCGATCTCGACGCCACAAGTCGCGCTCGAGAAGTCCAAGCCGACGCAAAAAGAAATCTCGACGGTCAGAAAGGGAACGGTCCAAAGAGGAGAGCGAATAATATAATTTACTATTTTCTCTACGTTTATTAACTAAATATAGAAAAAATAATTAAGAAAGTCTCGAGCTGTAGAGTTTTAATTTTATTTAATCAATGTGGAATGCTAGCAGTTTAAATAATTCTAAAATTTCGTATATTTTTACAATTCTTTTTAAATTGTAAGTTCAATAATAAATTTTTATTTGCATTACTAATGCGCAAGAGATTACCACACCCTGTAAATAAACAGAAATTGTAAAATGTACACGCAAAAGAGTAGTCCAATAAAGCCTTTGTGGACACTTCATTCCTGTTTTCATTATTTTTATATGTTCAACTTAAATACCCAAAAAGCATGAAAGGGATTAGTGAGATAATAAAAAACAGTTTAGTTGCCATTCAATGTATGGTTTTATATCATATTATTACAGAAATTGTATCTTATAATAATGAAAAGTAAGAGCAGTTGATTGGTAAATCACTCTTTAGTCAAACGGTCAATCGATGATGCACTCTACTAGTGCAGGCTCATTTCAAGGCCTCATCGATAATCGCGTACGTGTACTTTTTTTATCATTTTAATTATATTATTACAGCATGTTTTGCATCTGAAATTATTTTCTTTATTTATTTATTTTTATTAATAATCGTCATCCATACATAATGGAAAAGAATGTTACATTTGTACAACCATCATATACATGTTACATTTAGATTATCATTAATTCATTACCAATTGTTTTGCAGTGTTTCGCATAGTGTATATTATCAATGTGTGTATGCGCGTGTGTAAAGAGTTCATTCTCCCTAACTGTGTGCGTGTTTGTGTATGTGTGTGTGTGTGTAGAGTTGAATGAAAAATGCATTTTTAACTGAATGAAACAACGGCTATCTGCGTGAAATATTTTTCCAGAGGCGCATTTTTTCCGACGTGACGAACCGAGATGCGTAATTCTATGAGATCTAGATTTCCATTCTAATTATAATAATTTTGTTCATCTTTAATCTGAGCAAGTAATAAAGTAATCAGCATAATATTGAAATAAATCAATTTTAAAGACTGTTGGTCGAAGAGCACTTTTAAGATACACGTGTAGTCTGTGAATGAATTGTAAAATTTCATCTTCCGATTGCAAAGTCAGAAATAGTAATTCGTTTCATACAATTCATTTCATGTTTCATGAAATGGAATTCGCCTGGAGACATTTTCGACGTAGATCGCCTTAGGAAAAGCGCAAGATGACGCGGACAACAATGAATTAACTTTCAATGCATCGACACATTACCATCAAATAAACAAAGTAATAAAGGAAGCAGTCACGAGAAAAGAAATATATATAACTCAAGCAGGATAAGCAAGTGGTATTAAAAATACGTACATTTTATTATATTCAGTAAACGATTAATCCACGATAAAGTTGATCTACGTCGTTACAATAAATATGCCGCCCTCTTTTCCGGCGACAAGAACAAATCTTACTTTTTATACTATACTGAAATATATAGAACTCGATTAATTGATTATTTATAACGTTTATGTAGTTATTTAGTCGAGTGACGGCATTCCAGACGGCTCGGGGCTAAACTAAGCCTCAATCCTATTTCTTAAAACGACCCTACACGAGATCAAACGTGTAAGACTTCGATCTCTCATTAAACTTTGCTCAACATTACTTTTTTGACGCTTCTCTTTCTAAGGATCTGATGAAATGCTGTTCTCGCACTTGTAACTTTATCATATCTCATTGGGCACGCTTGCACACGTCTAAAAGCCACGGTTATAAGATCTTATCTTTCAAGTTACGCGAAGGAAATTTTCGACGAACAAAGACAGAAGAAAGTAAGTAATAAATACTATTTAGAGTTAAGAGAAATCCTTTAAGATCTGTTAAGTCCAATTAAGTCGTAGTATAGAATTGTGTGGCAAATAATTAAGAGATTTCGATAGTGGAAGTTTCTTGTTGCAGATTTCCCTAGTTCCTCTAAGAATTAATTTGTAATAAACTTGCTCGAAGCTATAACGTCTAGAAGAATTGTAAATGCGAGAGTTCGCTAAAAAATTGACACGCGGTAATAATTTTGCTAGACTTATCAATAGTAATCTGAATATATAGAAAGATCGAGTGAAAAGTTGCAATGGATCACAAGTACTCTATTTTCTTTCAAAAAGTCCTTTTCTTTTGCAACAATCTCCTGGCATGTGTTTGCAATGTGAAGAAGTAATTGTCGCGGTAAAAAAAATTTACATTAATGTACAAGTCGCATCGTTATCGAAATAAAAAACATTTCGATAATTGATGCAAATGAAATAGATTATTTGTTTTATTTTCGTTTGTGGTTACAAAAAAATCAGTCATTTCATTAAGCCGAAGGATGAAATGGCGTGTCTCTGAGCTCAAAAGTGTCTCTTGATCACAAGTAGTTTTTATAATTTTGAATCTGAAAACTGTTTTCCGGAATATACTTCTCGCATTATTTTTGTTTCAAATCGTACGTTGCATTTTTTTATCCAGTATTACAATTATGACAATATGCTAATGGCTCAAGTACTGCCCATTGTAAAAAACATTGTCGAAAATGATCCTTTTTCATCACTATTTCATCATTTCTACAATCTATACACTAATATACAAATTACGTAATGTATATTTTCGTCGCTTTGTCCATCCCACTTATTTATAGATTTACCTGCTTATTAGTATGGAATATAAGAGTTTTTTTAAAAGTTTTTCTTGAGCTTATAAGTGATTATTAGTGTTTTGCCGCCGGCTCGCACGACGCTGATTTATTTTCATTCCAAGCGCAGGGCCCTTATTGACATGGAAATTTATTTCCTCCTGGCTCGTTAAAAACTAGAAGAAATAAAATGAAGCAATCTGTAAAATTTAATACAAAGCTATGTATCCGATATACAACTGCAATATATAGGCATATATTGAATTATTAGGAATTAATGAACTCGCAGCCAATTACATCGTTAAAAAGGTATAGATAATTAAATTACGTTTTGGGTGTAATATGTAAAACTGCACGGGAATATTATATTTTTTTTAGCTTTATTATTTCTTCTCGGAAATTTTTTCGTGAGATACAGTGAAAAAAACGCAGCTCACGCTCGCGCTACGTAGCGGAGTCTTTCCTATAGTTTTATGCATATATACACACGTTTATTAAGAACGATCTTACGAGTAAAGGTTTTATTTATTTTCAATCAGACAGAAAAAAAGTAATCTTGAAACTTTTTTCTAATAATCAATTTTTTCGACCTATCGTGATGTTGTGCTTTTTTGCCAAACTAATTCGACTTTCGAGGCACAGCAGAATGCGAGCCGGCGATGTACAATAGAAAAAGATATACAATCAATACGTGCTCCCGACATCGAAGGCTGAGACGTAAGTACGCTCGAACTCTCACGACGTCAAGATCACGTTGCACATTTTTCAATCGCACGCATCGACAAACCTTGAATTTGACGAATTTACAGGGCACGCGTGTCGTTAGTTTTCTCTTGTCAATTTAATAAACAACGCCAAGGAATTTATACGAGATGTAGCTCGCAACAAAGCCGCAGTTGAAATTTCGTCAAAGTCCAAATCTCGTCTTTGCGTATTGATTGCACACGCATTCACTTATACGATCAGCCCTAAAAATCGGTATCCAGAAAAAAGAGTTTCCGTCTAGTGAGTTGACAAGTGTTCAGTATATTATAATGTTTTGTAAGTGTAATGTTTGTATTTTTGTGTACAATGTGAGTGTTTGTGATCATGGAATTCAAGTATGAGTATCTGTGCTCAAGGAAACATGACTTAAAAGGAGAGAATAGCGCGCTACTGTACATCAGTCTTTAATATCAGGGCGCACCATTCCCGAGTGGGTGTTATACTTGATTTTTCTGATTTACATGAACGGTCAACATACTCACATACAATAATACACAAGGTTTGAACCCGTGTATCGCTCTCTTTCTCTCTCACAATTTTCGTGCCCGTCATCGGAATGATTGACAACAGCTCCAATGTATACAATTGATTTTGCTTAATTTACGCCATGGCAGTTTGAAATTTGGTGGGTCTACGCGAAAATGCCATGTCTATTTGACATCATATCTGTATGTGACGACTTGTTTTGCCTGCTACGTAAATCAGTTACTGTTAAGTGTAGTGTTTGATAATGTGTGTCTGTGTGATTAACTGTTTAGTGTATTTTCATTAATTACTTAGTACGTTCTACAAGTGGGAGGTCGCAGATCTTTCAAATATATAATACAATCAGCGTGTAGTAATAAAATCATATACAATTGTTACAATATTTAAATATTACTTATTACATACATATCGTCGTACCGATTAGGTGTAAGATTTAGGTATACATATACAGGTATATATATATTTATATATATTTATATATATATATATAATCATTATTTATAGGGTTACTTAATCATTTCTTTCATTATGTTGTAAGAACCTTTTCTCACTTTAACCTTCTTATGACTCGCAAGATCGATGCGCTAATGATGGATTTAGAAAGTTTAAAAACGCTATCGCTATTCTTTCGGTATGAAAACATAATTTAAGGTGTGCATCAAATCCATCGACTTTCTGACTTAGTCGGTGAAATTCGTAATATTAATGATCGCACTGTAAAATTACGAGCAGAAAAAAGAAAATATTTTTAAACTCCAACAACATTCTAAATTTCATATTGTTTATTATTCAAAGGAGCAGCGTCCCAAAGAGTTTAATACTTTTAACGCCATAAAGGTGACTCGTTTTATAAACATCAAAATTACTTGTTATCATAGACGTTAAAATACAAATCTATTATTCGTATCGTCACGGCGTACTTGTATTCTTAAGACTCAACGTTGTAAATTAAAATGAACGATTAACGATAAAATAAGTGAAGAACAATGATAATGAGCGAGCTCGATTATCATTTGAATAATAAAAAACGTAAGAAAATATAAAGGAACATGAAACAAGAATTAGTTTAAATATTTTCAAAAGTATGAATTATGCGAATAAAGTACGTAGCAACGAGACGAAATCTTCAAAACGAAAATTATTGCGACACATTTAAACTTGCAGCTTTTCCAATTATCAGAATTCCCCAACGCGCAACCAGGCCAGTAAAACAATGGAATCTTAAATAAAATATTTTAGCTCCAATGAGTATGTAAAAGTATTCCTTAATTTCTCTTTTCTTCGTTTTTATACACTGCTACGTGCTACGTCGTTCTTACAGCGCGTTACGCTATCGATAATTTAATCTCACGTGCTATATAAAAAATGTACACTATGTATAATTAAAAATGGACAAGAATTTTATTTCGTGAATTTTTTAAGTATATGACGTAGACATAGCATAGTTGTTCTAAAAGTTTAATATTTAAATACTTTAAAAAGAGACAAAGAATATCTGATTGTTATATTTGCTTTCCTGTCAAAGAGAGTCCTATGCCATATTTATAATGTTTCCCTTTTATATACTGGCTTGCTTACGTGTATATATATTATATATATATATGTATAATATAATATGCTTAGCGATTAGTATTAGCGATAATGAATAATAAGAGGGAGGCATTAATCAAACAATATTTATAAGTAATTATAATGTATAGCGATGATAATAAAAATAATATTAATAGTTATATAATGCAATAATAATGATAATGATAGTAATAAATTTATAAATTCTAATAGATAAGACATGAAAGAGATTTTGCATTCGGTTAATCTTCATACAGCTTTTATTCTCTGATTTATTTAACGCTCCTTTCGCTTTGCTTGTTTAAACTCGCTTAGTTTCGCTTTGTCGCAAATCCATCGACGAGTGTGAGATGATTTTCTATTACAAATGATGCGTGGTTGCTCTGCTCTTTAATTTACAAATGACGCGCGATTTACACAGATGAAGGAACTATTATCGTCATTCCTTAAACATTATTCATAATATGTTCACAAAGCCGTTATTTATAGAAATAAATTGCCTTCCTCTATAAAATACCCCGACAACTGAAAATGATCATTTAATTCATCTTTATTTTATGTATTCTCTTTAGAGTTGGAATGTCTGTCTGTTCGGCAGTCGGTGCAACGTTAATTAAATTTATTCCTTTCCCCTTTTGAGCTCAAAAGCTCTTTTTTGTTAAGTTTGAAAACTGTAACCTCCATAGAAATTTTCCGTATTCTTAGACAAAGCTTTTTCATTAAAAAACTAAGGCTAAAAAAGATATGAATGTACCGTCGGAAGATTACACGCTTTACACGGGAAAATTTCTTGCATATTCACTAGATGAATCATGTTAATTTTAAATCATACACATAATAACATTTTAAACTATTTTTTATTCACAAAAGTTAATTTTTTAAATAATTGCTTTACTCTTAAGTCATATTCAAGGCTAATGCACTCAGAGATGAGATGTATGCAATCGATACAATCGAACAAATATACTCCTTTGCATTAAACATGTTTTAATAACTATAGCCATGAAGTTGTTCATTTGTATTCTAATTCTAGGTTTGAAGATTTTATAATTGTTTTAAGAATAGCAAAATAATGTACATTAACAGCTAACTATACTTATGTAGCTGTTGCAGGATTTTCCGTGTATTTGCGTAGTTATTTTAATAACTTACTGCTTTTTGCGTCCGCTTTTTACCGCGCTATTTATTTATCGCCTTACAAATAAGTAATTCTCATGCGAAGAAAGAGTAAGAGAGAGAAAAGGTACCTAGGAATTTGTCAATTTGTTTAATAAATCGTTATTTACAATATTTTACAAAGAAAGCTGCTACATTCCTCTTCTTCGTTCTTTTCTTTCCTCTTTTTTCATCTCGTTTATTTTGTACAGAATCACAACGGACATTTTTGTTCGAGTTGCTTGACACCGTATTAACTTTTGTTTATATAACACCTACATTAACAAAATATTATACATTGTACAAGGGGGTGCAACTCGATATTACTCCTAACCTCTTCCGACGGTCTTCTCCACTTTCCCTTAACAATTTAACAGAAATTATTAAATAACGTCTGAATTTTCAAGAGATTGAAAAACACTGGCTCAAAAGGAGCGATTAAGTTACTAAAATTATGAATTAAATATAACACATTAATCGGAAAATTTCAAGGAGGGAAGGTTTTGTTTTAATCTGTCAGTAGTCGTCGATTATAATACAACGAAAACGGCCTTGCAATTTGCGAGTGAATATGGTGGGACGAGAGGGGCGTTTTATGCACGGAGGGGGCTAATTTACACGCGCATTGTGCGGGCTTGATTTGCTGTTTTAAAAAAAAAACTTTTTACCATTTGTACAATATACAATTGAGTTCAAACACGTTCGAACGTGCCACGAACGGTGGCTGTGTAATTGAGGAAGTTTGTAAAAATCGGTTACCGGGTCACTATTATTTTCATTTTCCGAAAGTTTATATCTTACAATTCTCAAGTGAGATGAGTACCGAATGGACAAATCATACGGGTACATTTAATCGGGTTCGGGCAGCTGTATCGAAACGTAACTCATATTTTATAAATTTAAGTAATTAGTAATTATTATAATACACAATATTCACAGAGTCCGTTAAAAAAGAAGGTAGGGGATTTTATTATAAATTTTTTCATGGAAAATAAAATAACCGTTGAATTTGCGGCTCCTCGCGATTGGTGTGAGGGGGTCACGTCGTTTCTATACACATTTTATTATTTATATCACAATTTACAAAATTCGAGGGCTTTTTTATAGGATAAAATTAACTGAAAAAATGGCAGGGACGTTGCTCACGTAAAAAAATGCTTTCTTGCGGTTCTCACTCGAGCGCGTATAAAATCAAGGAGAACTTTTACTTAATATTGTTGTCCCGCCTACTTGTTGTTTTTCTCATCATTTTCACCGAGGAATTCCCGTTTATTAGTTTCAGGTCGACCTGTCTGGTAAGCACAGTCAAAGCGTACCACGTCTACATAGTACCTTAGTTTGCATTCAATGCAGATATTAGAAGGTACCTACAAGTCTTGTCAATGAACAAAAAATGCCTTCCACTTCCAAATTTGTGTACATCACTTACGTAGCTTACTTCTTTACTTGAAAACGAATAAAAATCGATTCGTACAAACTGTTTCAACGCAATGGGTCTTAGGGTAAATTTGCAGTCGTATTGGGGATGTTATCGACTTTGCTCCCACGTCAAACACTATATTTGAATTTTTAAGCTACCAAATACCATTAACTTTGTATCATTGACAACGGAAACCAGACATTATGTTCTTATCATTAAAAAAGGCGAAACTGATAAAAAGATTAAAAGATATTGAACAAATTCACTGCTGTACTTTAACATTAAGTCAATCTTCAAATCAATCATAAAATTAATTTTACAATAATTGTTAATAGTATTCGGTACTTTTGATCTGTACCAAAATTTGCTCTTTTGCGGAAACTATATGTAAAAGTTCTGCTATTCTTTTACAGAAACAGGACATTTCACATACGAAACGTACATCATACGTCGATCATCATACAACGATAAATGCATGCAGCACTATGATCTATTCTAGCTGTTAAGATATCTTTTAATTCGGGCAATGCATAGTATTTGCCGCCATTACTTCCTTTCGGATCAATTGCCTCGTGATCTACTTTTGAGGATTTTAAACAATTCATCTCTTTTGTTATTTTGAGATAAAAATCTGCATTATCTTTTTGAATTTTTGACGTCGTATTGATAAGTCTTCGATATCGGTATAGATTAAACTTAAATCTTTTGAAGGTACAAATGTACCGCAGATTTTAACGTCTTATACCGTCAATAACGAATATTTTTATCACGTACGTGTCGCCTGATTCAAAATCCTACATATCTGAAAACATCACAACTACTTTTTTTTTTCAAGAATATCAAGGTTCTTTTGCACATTAAGCGGTGCCTATGGTTACCTTGAACCACGATTCTAGAAACTGATTATTAAAGCCTCAAAATCTTGTGCTGACGCCTCTAATATTTAATCTAAAATATTTGCCCTAGTAAAAAGTCATTGAAAAAGCTTTGTCAAACATCGCTTAAGATTTCTAATAAAAACTTCATACACCTGTTCACTGTTTAAATTCTCATGTATAATACTCCTGAATTGAAGCGTCAGCATCAAGTAAATGGTTTTGAATAGCTAGTTTAATTGTAGATCTTGGCTCGCGGTTGAAGCGATCGACTCTGGGGTCGCTTTTTGCCTTTCTTTTATAAAACCTGAGTTGATTGTTGAGATGAAGTTGTGACGGATCCAACGGTGGAAGCAGGTGGCCCGATGGGTCCAAGGTCACTCGCGCCAGTAGATCCACCAGCGGGTGCTGCCCCAACTCCTATCGCATTGGCGGTTTTCGTGAAGAATTTCTCGAGCTTAACAATGATGTGCTTGCCATAAGTGTATTTACGAAGGCCAGCCAAATGTGGTCGAATCTTATGCATCAAAATCTTGCGCTGAGCTGGTTCTGCCACATCTATCATTTTCTGCACGACGTAGTTTGCGTATTGGTCTTTCATCATGACATTTAACGCGCTGCAGTAAATAAAAATTTATGTGTATTACGTAAAAAGTAATAAAATTATGATTTTGACAAATTTTCTATCCACGACACTTAACCAAGCATGAAAATTAGAGACACCGTGACTCAAATCCTTTGAAATCTGTCCAAATTACTTTCATGAATAATTATTTAAAATTTTTTTTCCGAGCATTAAATTTTACAGAAGTTACTTTACCTTGTTTAAATATAAAACCATTCAAATATTATTTGAGAAAAGCAAATAATTTTGACGTAAAATTAAAAGATAGAAGTAAAAGGTTCATCTTCTTCAACAGTTAAAAATTCTTTTTACAATTTTTTATTAAATAAAGATAAGAATTTCTAAATGTAAATATTGTATTTCTCATTTCACAATAACAAAGTGAAAAAGGGGTAAGGTTATCGGCAAATAATTAAATAGTGTTTTTAAATTTGAATAGGTGACAATTAGTATGTAAAAATAAAAGAACACAGTAGGTAAGAAAAAAAATATGCATTTGAATAAAGTAATGATCTGTATGTCCTATTCTTATTACGAATAATGCTACTCACTGAAGAACAAATTGCAATTCTTTGTTTTAGCCGATTTTAAATTATTTAGATTACTTAAGCCTGGAATTTCTTTCATATAAATAATTAAGTATAGTTGAATATAGCCTTATAAAAGTGTCCAGCATGACTCCATCTTTTTATAGTAATTTTGAAACTGTGCATTGAACTGTTTTAGTGCGATTTTACTACTATTTTATCAATTCACAGCATAATGAAAGTGCTACTGTGAAATTGTTTAAATTTTCACAAGCATTTATATTCCTCTATTGTAGTGTTGTAATTAGCGTGAAAAAAGAAAGGTTATTTTTTCTAAACAGCTCGAGCGGAAGTTAGCTATTGTGAAAGTTTAAAATGATTCGCTTAGAAACTAAAGATTTACCTATCATTAAAGCCGCAAACTTCCTCAATGAGTACTGCTCGTTCCTGCCTGGTAGCGTGAGTTACGCATTTTTCAACGACATTACTTGCGAATTTGTGCTGGGAGAGCGCCAAGACTTTACCACGGACGCTGTTGATAAGCTGAGCCTTGTCCTCTGGCTTGCCGTGTTCTATAAAAAAGGAGGCATAAACAATAACGAAAAATCAATAACCGCGCACGTTCTATATCTTTATAATTAGAACGTCGGATAGGGTGGCTTGGATAACAATGGCTTTTGTAAAAAAGAGCGCGCACCGAGTACGTGTTGAATAACATAGTTGCCGTATTGATCTTGTATTAGCTGATCGGTCGCTGCGTGCAGCTCCTGCAAAATGCCTTGTGTTTGTTCGGGCGTGCAGTGCTCCAAAATGCGCTGAATTACTCGGCATCCATAGGGGTGGGTACTGAGGGAATGCACCTGGCCGGCGAAGGCGCCGATGACGAACTGTAAGGCTCTTGGCTCCACGCATTCGATGCATTTTTGCACGACGTGATTCCCATTTTGGTCTTTAACGCACTTGAGCACGTGACCGTCGAGCTCGCGCACGATCTCCTGCTGCTGCTCGGGTCCGATTGACTCGAGGGCCTTTTGAATCACTCGGCAGCCGTACATTTGCAGAGCCAACGGTAAAACATGCCCGCGCACCTATAAGGATTTCACAAAGCGTTACGGTCTGACTGTTCGATACGGTTGGCCAATATGCAAAAGGCTCAGTGATCAGTATATAATTAATCTAGTTAAATAAATCATCGATGGTCATCTGACACGCATTTCTCATCACAAGCGTACATTGGAGATGTTTTTGGCCACGATTCAACGTGCGCAAGGCGTACCTTTTGAGCAAGAGTTGACTTCTGCTCTGGTGTTCCAAACTCGAAAAATTTCTGGATGACGTAATTGCCGAAGACGTCGGTCATGAGGGAATAAGCGGAGGCCAGAATCTCCTGGAATACAAGTTGTTTCTCGTTGGCCGAGGCGCGCTCCAGTTTTTGCTGGATGAAGCGGGATCCGTGCTGATCCTGGCTGAACTCGACTATATGGTTCGCCAAGTCGCGCAGCTGCAGGCTTGGGAATCTGCGGAGAAAAATCTCGTGAGTACGTTCAAGTGGACCGTTGCAGCGGTAGCCCCGCTTCCGGGCTCGGGCCCGTGAGCGAGAGGCCTTACCTGTTGTTCCTGAAGTCCTCGAGAAGACGCGACCGGCCGGTGGTGGTTTTCTCACCGGTGACTCCCGCGGCGCCGCCCCGTCCGGGCTTGCCCACCAGGTTGGGGAAGAGGGAGCTGCTGGAGCCGAAGACGCCGTTGGTCGTGAGGGCCGGCACGGCGCTCGTGCGGAACTTGGCCTCAGCCCCTGGGGCCGCGGACACGCGATTCGCCCCGCCAACGAGTCCTCCGAGCGAGCCGCCGATGGAGGGCGGAGGCGTGAGCGACAGGCCCAGGGGACTCGGTGACGCGGTCACGGTGCCTGCGTTCATTGGAAATTCTACTTCATTATTCTCTTTTATTCCACTAAGCCATGGCGCACTTAGAAAACAGAGTCTTTCTCAATAAAAAAAGAAGAAGAGAGACCGGCTTCGCGGACTTGCAATATAAACAAGGTGAAGAGCCTCCGCGCTCGGCAGCTCTAACCAATGTCGATTTACAGTTATTCCTTTAGCAGTTTCGCGCCGGCAGAGATCGTAAACAGCTTTCTGTTTTTATTGAAAATGCCCGTTTTGAGTGCTTTCTTTCGTTTTTCCTATGCTCTAAGCCGGCAGTATAAGAGCGTAACGGACTACCGCTACGCGTCGCGACTCAACAAATAAAACAGCGTTCGCTGATCCGGCGGCAACGTGTCGCGCACCGCCGATAAGATCGACATTCATTTCGGCGCCTTTCAGTATTACAATGAGAGACGTAAATAGAGTGAGACTGTTTCGCTCCTATTAAAAAATATAATGTTCGACTACTGAATGGGCTTGAGTGAATGCTCGATTTAAACATTTCTAGTCGGACAGGTTAAATAAAAGCAGAGTTTTTACTTGTTTCGACTATTTGAATTAATGCATTTACGAATTATGCTTTACGTATGCTGTACAAACAACTTTTCCTATTGTATTGATTTAATTATTTGCTGGCAAAAATAAATTTCATGCAGAAATTTACCGATTAATTTTCTCAACAAATAATTATCATACAAAATAGCAATGTTTTTTACATTTACAGTGTCGCGCTACTTTTTGATGATGAGTTATATACATAAAAAATCAATGAAAAATAAATGGATTTAAATGCCTTGTATAGTCCTGAAAATGTGCTGAACACGCTTAAACTTTTGATAACATAAAAATGTTTTATTGGACTGATTATAAAAAACATGAATTTGCTTCAAATTGTGTTATTAAAAATTATTACATAAATCTTAAAATTTATATCAAATAAAACATTATTAATTAAACAGCCAAGTAAATATAATTGACCTCGGTATAATAATTACTGACGTTGATTTAGTTTCTTCTACATTTAAAGCCCACTAATGAGGGAGATAAAAAGAATACTTGGCGCAACTATTTCAATAAACGCGCGTATTAATAAAAAATGCTATAACTCTATCAAGTATTTAAGAAACTATTCATATTTTACCGTGATAAAATATTTCTGTTTAAACTTGACAATGAATCGTTAAAATCATACAGGCAAGCAATGAAGTATAAAGTTGAGGTATATTAAAAGACAAAAAGCGTTAATCCGTCTTAGTATTACTTTTTTATGAAATCGGTATCTACATTAACCTTTATTTAGAAAAAGTAAAAATAATAATATTCTTAGTTGTACACGTGGCTGCTGTATAAGTTAATAAATGTATGTACTTGGTCTATGTAAAGTTAATATATTACATTATAAGGTGAAATGATGTTGCGCACTATTGAACGAAATATTAGTGGTTTATATTTACAAAAAAGAAGCATGATTACTTTGAAACAATGTATGGAAGATAAAATTAAGTTTAGTAAGCTATTGCGAAACATGATTCACTATCCTAGTATTATTATAATGGTCTGCAATAAGTACATAATATGAAATTGAAAATAATTAGTGTCTACAACGACATTACTGTTTATTTTACAAGTGTCACGATAGTAATTTGTCGAAGCGATTGCGTGTTACAAACAAGAATAACAAACCGAGCGTTGATGTAATTGCAATAGACATAATGAGTTTTAAGTGCCTGCAACGCGTGACAGTAAATATGCTATGATTTCGGGAAGTATGCGATTAAATCCATTTTTTTTGTCATTGTCGAATGTTATTTTGGTATAGATATAGAAAAAGGAACATGCCCTCACCAAGAGCGCCGTAGCTCTGCGGCCATTTTCCTCGGTTGTATTCTAAGCTGGGACTAAATGCAGAAGTATTTCTATCGAAGGAATCCCTCCTACCAGTGGACGATGCTCCGAGACCCAAACCTATTGCACGTTGTTACAATAATTTTTGGGTTATAGGGACGTATGAGTTTTTGTAATATGTAAAGATGATTTGGGAAAAAGGCGCACACATTTATGAGAAACGTGAAAAAGTGAGGGAAAAAAGGAAAACCAGATGAACAGACAGAGAGAAGAGAAGAAGAAAGACACGAAGAAAAAGACAGAGGCAGAGGAAGGAAGAGAGAATGACAGACAGAGAGAAAGAGAGAGGGGGGAGGGAGAGAGAGAGAGAGAGAGAGAGAGAGAGAGAGAGAGAGTCGTAAAATTATGCGAGAGAATGCCGGCTTTGCACCAGAGCTAACGGTATATTCTTTTTAGTACATACATTCGACAGTACAAGCTAAGTACGACAACGAAAAAGAATGTGACAAATCTATGAAACAAAGATTACATATATACAGGTGAAAGCCTGGGTACGGCGAGTCCGCCCGATGGCTGGCAGCGTCAAGAAATCAGCATTAGGCATTGTACATAGTTAGATGAAAGAGTGAGGAAAAAACGAGAGGATAAAAAAACACATAACGATACACACACATAGTCGGCGAAAGAGTTCGCTCTCTGCATTTTTCCCGCGTACGCGGCGAAAGCGGGTTGTGATTCCTCGCGGGCGTCTCTCCCGCATCCCGGGGCGCGTTAACGCGAGCATTTACGAGTCGCGGCGCGAGCTTTGGGGGCGCGTCACGCGCGGGCACTAAAGCACCATCGGCGGCCGCGGCTTGGCTTCCCCGGGCCCCGAAAGGTCCACTGCCAGTGTATTTTTGATGAGGGCGCGGGCGCGGGCGGCGGCGACCTGCCGGGCGTACCAAGCGCCCGGCGGCGGGAGAGACGCAGAGAGCGTGGCGGGGCGGCGCGTGCGTGGAGTACGGGGAAGGTAGGGGTGGCTGTACCGCTGCGCTGCAGCATACCTGTGCTCTGGAGTTGGGCCGGCGAGCCGAGCGCTCCGAGGGGCGAGCCGCCGTAGCCGAGGGCCGCGAGGCCCGCAGCCAGTCCTGAGCCCTGCTGCTGGGCCTGCTGCACGGCCACCGCCTGGGCTTGGGCGACGACGGCGGCTGCGCTGCACGCCGCCAGACCTGCACCACAAAAGCCCGCAACCACCGCGCGACAACAACTCTTAGTAAGGCAGACTCGGTGCTTAGTGAGGCGTGAGTACCCGCGGCTTCCCTCCGCTGCCGCGCCGCGAGCTACGCATGCAGAGCCGACCCTGACCGACGCGCCGGGGGGGAGCCGCGCCGCGCAGAGACAGAGACTATGTACAGAATTTACAGAGGGTGCAGTGCCGGGAGGAGGCGGGAGGAGGCGGGAGACAGAGAGACGGCCCACGGAGCTTGTTAAACGTGAGTGAGATGGCGGGCGAGATTACAAACGCGTCGGCGGCGAGGAGGAGCCCGGCCCTGGGCCCAGGCTCGCCGCCGGCCGGGAAGCGGGGCGGAGGTGTGTGCGGGTGGGCGATCTGGACTCCTCGGGCCCGGGGCGGCCCTACCTACCGAGGCACTCGCCGGGCGTCGCGTTGCTGTGCGACGTCGGCGTCGCCTGGCTGTAGAGGCTGGGCGGCGGGGGCGCCTGGGGCCCCGGGGGCGGCTGCGAGGGCGCCCTGTTCACCAGGACCTGGGCCGGGCTCACGAGCCGCATAGGCGTGGCCGCGGAGCCGAGGCCCCGCACGCCGCCCATCACGATCGAGCCATTCTGGTCGTAGTACGCCGGGATCACCTGGTACTGTCCTTGGACCTGAAAAATTACACGTTACCGGTTAGACCTGGCCCCACCAAACTTGCCCTTCCACCTCCTGGCTTTTCCGAGAGAGGACGACGCTCCTTCCTGGAGCCTCACCATTATGCTCCCCCCACGACTCCATATCTTTATGCGGGATCTCGTTTTTTTAATTCCGTATAATTATGGCCTTCCCACGGATCAAGTGCACCTACTCATTGCTTTTCCGACCTCTGGAGATCTGGCGCTGGTAACGAGTCCGCGTCCGGGTACCTTTTAAGTTATTATACCGTACAAATTCTACGACGCCATAGAGCCGAATCATGACCATTAATTGTAGACAAGCCTTTACATTTAATCAACAAGCGCCTCTATAATCAACTTGTAGTTAGAAGAAGAGTCAGTGAAAGAGGCACCTTCCACGTTCCGAATTAACGCGACTCGATAAATTCTCTCTAATTCGAAAACCACCGGCTCCCGCACGAAAATGTTAATTACATTCAGCTATCCCAACTTTATTGGGATTTGATAACGTAGGGTAGGCTATCGAGCGCCAAGCCGTTACATTCTCAAGTAACATTAGAAGCCGCCAGGTATTTCAATTGGTTTAAAATTGTAGTAGTTTTTCTAAATATACCCAGTTAATTGCCTTTCGAATATTCGGACAAAAGTTCGTTCGCTCCTCAATGAAGTTTCTCTATAACATGGGTCTCGGTAAAAAAGACCATCGGTTGAAAAATGATCGATAATATGAATTTATGACAGGTAGGCGGCGGTAAATCGAGGAAATAAAAACTAACTAGAGAAAAATAAGACAATTTGAAAAAATGTTTCGGTTTGGACAAATGTTTAATAAAACCGTTGAAATACGAGTCAATCCGTCATTGTCTGCTCATTCGTTTAAAAGAAAGAGTGCGTGGGTCGAAAAATGCTTTATCTAAAAAATGCATGCACTGTACAAAGTTACTTTGGCTTGTGTTTTCCGTGTACATAATCGTGCGACCCTTTTAGAAGGAAGAAAGTAAGGTTAAATAAACCGATAGGTGGCGTGTGCTAGAATGTTAATTTGTATACGTAACGTTGGCAGGTTGACTAGGTAACCCCGAAAGCCGCGGGTAAGACGGTGCGATAATCCGCGGTGTCGGGCACGAGGCGCGGCCGAGAGAGTTAGGCGGGCAAGTCGGGCGGTGTTTGTAGAGCGCGGCGTCGGCTCGGCCCCGAGGCCCCGAGGCCCCGAGGCGGGGACGGAGGCCGCGGTGGGGCGCGCGAGACAGGGTCATTAACTCCTGCAGCGGCGAGCGACTGACCGTTTGCGCGAGGTTGTTGGCGGTGTCCTGGGCGACGGCGGCCGCCGCGGCGCTCGAGGGCGTGAGGGGCCGCCTCGGGGGCGGGGGCGCCGCGGCCTGGGGCGGCGCCTGGGGCAGGAGCCCGGCGGGATAGACCCAGGGCCCGTAGTAGGGCGGGACGACGGGCGGGGCCCCGGTGATGAGGCCGACGTAGGGCTCCTGGCCGCCGATGACCGTGTAGGGGGTCGCGGGGAAGTTCTGCTGCTGCTGGGCCGCCTGCTGCTGCTGCTGCTGCTGGGCCTGCGAGGCCGCGAGGTACTGCTGCTGCTGCTGCTGTTGCTGCTGCTGCTGGAGCAGCTGGAGCTGCTGGGGCGTCGCGCCCTGCGCCTGGCTCCGGAACAGTTGCTGCGAACAGACGGACACAGAGGCGTTACTCTCCCGTCGGGGACGACTCCGGGCGGCTCGGCCGCCCCGGGAAACGCGGCTCCGCCGGCGTCTAATTGCCGCCGCCGGCGCGGGCGCTTTCTCCTTTTTTCCCCCGGCCCGAGCGGATGCAGGGAGAGACAAGTCGCTCGTTGGCGCGCAACAACGGGCATCTGGAGCGAGGGCCGCTTCCTCTTTAGCCGCGATCGGCAATTAGCGATTCGCGCGCCCGAGTCGCCCGGCCCGCGGCTAATTGAACATCGGTTTTCCCCGCGCACCGAGCCGGGGCTAAGCCGATAATCGCCTTGCGCCCCGACGGCCCGGCTCACTCCGATAACTCGATTATTTGTCCGCCCGGCGGCGCCCTTATCAACTTTCGATATCCCCCCACAAAGGATCGGGGGGGAGCGTGGGGGGCCGGGGAGCCGAGGAGCCGGGAAGCGTTGGGGGGTCCTCGGAGGAGTCCCCGTCCTCGCCCCGAGCCCAAGGCCCCTCGGTCGGTTGGCCAGCCGCCGGGGGGTAGGTGGCAGGTGCGCCGGAGGTCATCGCGCCTACCCGCGGCTCCGCGGGAATCGCCGGGGCCCGGAGATGGGCGCGGAGGGGCGAGGAAGGAAGAGGGGCGGGGGGGGGCCGGGAGTCGGGAGCGAGCAGGCCCGCGAGTTAGAGTCGAGGTCGAGCGCGCTCGAGCCGGCTGGGAGCGCGCGCGAGCAGGCGGCCGCGGCGGCGGGTCAACGACCCGCTGGCGGACGTTCACCGGGCACAGAGACGGTGCACGGAGCGACGGAGCGCGCGGCTCGGGGCTCCTCGGCGCCCGCCCAGGAGGAACGCCAGCGTCCGCGGATTACAGGCGGCGGCGGCGCGCACTTGCCGCGCGTGTCGTTAGCCTCTCCCCCCTCCCGGAGGCGCTTTGGGTCGCGTCCGGGCCCCGGCGAGGACGCCCCGGGAGGATTCCTGCCCCCTCCCCGAGGCCCGGGCCGGGGCCCCCCGCGCGCCGGGGGAATTTCGAGCGGGCGCTTACGCAACCGAGCGGCTCGGCTCCCGGCTCCCCAGTCGGCGCTCGGCGCTCCTCGCGCCTCGGGCCGATGCTATCGGGCCGCGAGGTCTAATTAGCCGGGTAATGAGACGCCTCGGGAGCGCTGACCTTGAATTCCGCGGTGTAACAAGGCGCCGGCGGCGGCAGGGGCGGCCGGGCCGGCACGCACGGCTCGCCCGGGGGACGGGCGCCGGGCGTTTCGGTTATCAAGCTCCGGGCGCGGAGCCGATGCGCCCGGCGTCCGGCCGACGCCTCGCGCGGGCCACTTATCGCGCGGGGCACGCGAGGGCCGAGCCCCGGGGGATCGCGTGCCGGTCGCATCGACCGGAGGCCGCGGGCGGCGTCGGCCCGGGCGCCGCGCATTGACGGGCGATCGACGCCCGGCGGCCCGGCGGCCCGGCGACCTTCGCCGCGCTCAATATTCCCCTTTACGAGGCTTTATCTCGCGGCTTTGTTTCGGCCAGCGCGAAACTGGAGCGGCAAGGGCTCGGTAATCCCGGGCGCGGGAGGCGCGGGCGCAGCGATCGATTCCCACGGCGGCCAATCGGGCGCGCGCGCCTCCGGAAGGTGAATTATTCATGGCGGCGGGCGCAAACATCCGCGGCTTTTTGTAAATGGACGCGCACGCGCCCGAGGTCCCGTTAGGCCGCCTCGGTCCCCCGGGCCCTAACTGGACTCGAATTAGCACGTGCGGGGCTGCGCGCGCGCGCGCGTCCGCTGGAACCGTTGGTCCCCGAGCTACCGAGCCGCCGAGCAGCTTCTTCCCCGGGCGGAGACGTCGCGCTCGGCGGGTCCGCGGCTGCGTTTTCCGTGGCGGCCGGGAGGGGGGAGGGCCCCAGGACCGGCGGCGATCGTTATGAAATTCACGCAAGCGCGGCGCGCGCAGCCAGGCGCTCGGCGGGCGCATCCTGATGGCCAGCCCGTTACTTAACCGCGGGCCGAGCGCAGGCACCGTTATCTCACCTGGCCGGCGGCAGGCAACGTCCCTGAGAGACCCGAGCGCCGGCGTCCGCCAGCGACGAGCCGGCTTCCTTTTCCCCCCGCGGCTTCCAAGCCGCCTGCGTTTTCCACAAATTCCGAGAAAGTTTCATGGGCTCTCGGTGCGTGCGCTCGGTGCGTTTTACGCGTTTTACGGGCGCTCTTAAGCGCTACCATTCCGCGGCGGAAAGCCCGCGAGCCTGTCCGCGCGCTTGATTTAACATTGGACGCGATAATTGTGCCTCTCGCGTGCGGCCCCCCATTGTTTTTTCCACCTGCCCCTTTCCGCCCGCGCGGCGAATGGCCCGCGAGCCGTTCCGGAATTCGCGGTACCATTGCGCGCCGCCGACGGGGCTTTTACCGGCCGCGATGGCCTTTTGTTTTCTCCCGCTCTCGCGCCCGGCTTCGTCATTTCCACGGCCGCTAATTCTTATTGGCCGTTGCGCAACGGGCCAAAACAAAACAAGGCGTCAACGAGTCCCAGGCCGCCGGGAAGAGACAGCCCGGGGCTTTCGCCCGAGCAGCCGCCCGCCGAGCGCCGCGGCGCAACAAGTTCTAGAATCCGCCGAGGAGCCCGGCCCGAGCGCCGTTGCCGTGAGACCGGGAGCAGCCGAGCCGCGCCAACAGCCTTGGGGAGCATCGATCCCGGGATCGAGCCTACGCTTGCCACGTGGGATCGCTCGATTTGCCAAACTGATTGGAGCCTTTGCCGATCCAAGAGACTCGCGGCGCCGGATGAGGAATAGGAAAACAAAATAAAGCTGGGCATCGTAAATGCCCAGGACCGGGGCTGGACGGCGGAGGGGGGAGGTGTAGCCGGGCAGCCGGGCAGCCGGGCGCGGGCAACAAACTTGAGTAGGAATAAACCTCAAAAGAGGGCGAGTCGATCGAGCGAGGCTCGGGCGGAAAGGGGAATCGGGAGTATCGTATCGTAAGAGCCGGGCTTGACGGGTGTATGTGCACTGATAGCGTGGGCAATGCCGCGCGCAATATCGCCGCTTTATATTTCCCCGGCGCGCGAAACTCTCTGCGTTTTTCCAACAAACAGACGCATAAACTCCGAGGGCGAGGGTCGTCGGGGGGTGGCGGGTGGGGGGCCAGGGCGCCGTAAAAGCGGGGCGCGCGGGCGGGGAGCCGGGGAGGCGCCGGCGATTGAATCTCTTCGCCCTTGGCTCGCCCTCGGATCGGCCTCGAATCGCCGCGGAGCGCCGGGGACAATGGCATTGTGCGGGCCTCGCGGAGCAGGTGCGCCGCCGCGCATAGGTGTGCATATCTGCGCGTCGCAGGCTTTCCCCGTTAGATGTTAACCTACTTGCGCGGCTTGCCCGCGGCTCGATTGAATGAGCGGCGTTCGCGGGCGCTGGCGGGCCCGAGGCGCCTACGTGGGGGAGGCCGAGCGGCGACGGGCGGATGGGCGGCAGCGGCGGAGCCGTCGCGTGATAAGGGCCCGCCGCGCCCCGATCCTGCCCCTCGATAGCCGCTCGTCGCGTGCGCCAGGCCGCCCCGGCCGCCCGGCTTTTAGCCAAATGACGCGGATTTTATTATTGGATGGGCCGTCGGGGGCGCGGCGACCGCGCCTCCGGGCTAATGCGGCCGCGCCCCGGCCCCGTGACCGCCGAATCCGCCCCGGACGCCCGGCCGAGCCGCTCCCTCGCCTCCGCACCTTTCGTCGCCCCGAATGGCGCCGGGTAGCGCCGGGTGGCGCCACGCAAAGCGCCCCGCTGATTACGTGGCCCCCCGGCACCGGCGCAGCCGCTTCTCGGCACGGCGATAAGAGCCCCGCCGGCGGCGGCGCGCACCCACTGCTCGCTTTTTGCCGCTCGCTCCTGCCTCCCCAAGGTGGAACGCGGCCGCCGCCGCCGCCGCCGCCGCGCGTCTCCTTCCCCGCCCGCTTCCTGCAAGCTCGTTCCTTTCCCGATTTTTATCGTCCCGACCTTATCTCCCTTGCGCGTTTCTGACTTCATTGCATTTCCATCCTGCGTCCGCCGGATGCCGCGGCCCGGCGTTTTCAAAACTTTGCATTCAAACGCCCTCTCCGGGCACTCGAGGCTGCCCGAGCTTTTACCCAAAGCTCCCCCGCGACCGTGGCCCGCCCCCCTAATCGCCCCCCCGGAGCGCAATAGCCCACTTTTCCGAATCCGCTGGCGCGGCGAGCTTTCAATTTCGAAAAGGAGCGTTCGAAAGGGGCGATTTCCCGAGTAATTATACTTGAAAAGTTTATTACGAGTCTTCATAAAAGTTAAAGGTATTCTTTACGCGCCATTTACTCGTTTAAACATCGAGTGCGGTTAGAATCGGCTCTCTTTAACCGAGCGCGCCCGCGGTACCATAATTTTTTTGTTCCGATTTTCGATTACTTAAAAGTGCCGCCCCCGGCTATTTGTGCGATGCAATTATCCGGCTAAGCCGCTACTTCTTTCACGCCCGCGCAGTCATAATAATGGAAGAAAGCGTAATATCCGCGTGAAAAAGTACGCTCTTCCATAAAGCGGAGGCCAGGCAGAGCGGAGTGCGCTTGCGCGCCGTTGCGTACGTGCAGAGGCGCGGCCACCGGATCGCGTGTGCAGGGAGCCGCCGCCGCCGCCACCGCCGCGTACGCGAGCTCCTACGCGAGCCTCGGCTCTGTAAGCTTATGCGCCTTATTATACGGCCGGCGAGTGTTTCGAAAGTCTGCCGGCGCGCACGAAGAAGCTCCCGAGCATGACTGGGGTAACGCGGCCGGCGCGCCCGGGGAAAGCCCCTCTCGAGTGCGCCGCGGCGTCTAGAGTCGGTGGGCTCCCGGTGCGCTCCCGACTCCTCCCGGCGCCGCCGCGGAGTTGTTCCACGTGGGCCCAACTGGAGCGCGGCGCCCGATTCTTGATTAAAGGCAAACTCGGGCCCCGGCGCTTGTGTACCTTGGGCGGAAAACCGTCTAATTATAATCCTCGGGGAGTCGATCCGCTGGTGGGCGCGCGATATCGCGGTTGTTATTGCAGGGGCGCGGCTCCCGCTGACGCACTGCGCGGGAAAAATGAAAAATGCAACGGAAACGGTAATTAAAAGGGAAAAATTTATAACGTCGTTGAGCGGCGGCCGGCGGACGGCCCGGGCCATTTGATCAGTGGCGGTGCAAAAATTTAATAGCTTTTCTGAATAATAAATCAATATCCCGTTCTCGAATATTCCCGGTGAACATTTGTGCCGGCCCGGCCCGCTATAGATCCAATACTATCGGCCGATGTTAATCGTTATAATTCAAGGGGGGCCGCGGATCAGCCGCTGCGGCTGGCAGGAGCGGCAAATAGGTCGCCCGGTTTCATTTCAAGCGGGCCGTGTGTTTTTCGGTCAATCCCTCAAGCGGTGGCAAGCTAATTAAACCCGTCGATACAGCGGGCAGGAGTTTTCCGCGCGGCGGCGGTGCGCGGGCGCGGACCGCCGCGGGCACTAAAAATAATCAGCGGGCGCGGAGTCGGGCCGATTGTTTTGGAAATGACGCAATGTATAACAAACGCCGGGGCTCGGGCCGTTTATCGGGGCGATTACGTATCAAAGGTCGCGAGCACGCGGCCGGCGCGCGAGCCGAGAGAGCTTAAACAAGCCGCGAACAGGGGGGAGAGCCGTGTCGGCGGCCGGCCGGCCCTGGGGCCGACAAAACACCTACATCGTGTCAGTCCTCCATTTTCCCTCCGGGGCGGGGCGCTCGAGTGGCCCGGCCGGCGATGTAGGTCGAGAATCCTTATTATTTGGAGTTGATTCCTTTGTTATAAGGCGGGACGAGGCAGCCGGGGCCGGGGAGGGGAACGGCGCCCGCTAAATTGCGGCACGCAATCGGCCATCGGGGGGGCGGGGGCGAGCCGGCGGCCTAATGGAGAGCGCGGGCGAGCGGGCGGAAGAATGGGGCGGCGGCGGGGTCAAGGGTTCGGGCCGCGGCCGGCGGGTAACGAGGCGCGTCGGCGGCGCTCGGCCAATTTGTTTTATTAGGCCCGGCGCGTGGGCGGCGGCGGCGGCGGCGGCGGCGGGCTTTATCAGGGCGGTATCGGCCCGCGGCCGGCGCGCTGTTTGTCTTGGCGCGGCCGCGGGGGCCGCGGGGCGGGGCGGGGCGCGCGGCTCCCGCCATTAGCCCGGCTTATAATCTAAGCCGCGCGCGGCGCGGCCCGGCTACGGTTTCACGGGATCGGGCGCTCATTAGCGGCCCTGCCCCTTTTTCCGGGGCGGGCGGCCTGTTTGCCCGGGCGCGGCCCGGCCCCTTTAATCCAATTAACCGGAGCCTCCGCGCGCTCGAATTTCCGCCCGTCATCGGAGGCCGGCGGCCGCGTTTTTCGCCGGCTCGGGTGGGCGCGCGGATTAATCGGGCCGGCGCGCGCCCGTAAATCCAGGCGCTAAGCGGCCCTATCGGCCGCTCGATCGCCCGGCTAATTGATAGCCCCGCGGGCCGGACATTTTTCTCGCGGGCCGATGCAGCGGGCGCGGGATATGGACCGTCTGACGGACGGCCTCGCGGGCTCCGGGCGCCGGCCCGTGTAATTGCGCCGGGCGCACCTGCCCCCCGTTCCGCGGCGATGCGCCCGCTTGATTTACCGGCCCCTTAGCAGTGCGCCCACGTAGCCTGGTATCGCGCATTGTGCCGCGGCTGCTGCCCGGCGCTCGGTGCTCCCGGCGCCGCGCCGTATCGATCCCCGCCCCCACCCCCGGGGCTCCTCGGGCCGGGGCCGCTCCGCCCGCCCGATCCCCCTCGAGCCTCTCGATCGGCTTTCGGCAGCCTGATTTTCCTATTGTCGCCGCGTCGCCGCCCCCGAGGCCGCCGCCGCCGCCGCCGCCGCAGCCACTCGCCGCTTTAACGGCCGCTAAATTGAAACAAAAGAGATCGCTCGCCGCGGGTTAACGGGCAGATAAAGCGCCCAATGACTGCTGGATTTTATGCCGGTAGAGAGTTGCCAGTTTCGAGCCCGGCCTTTGTAGCCGGCGCCGCAAGCTTTTAAAAGTTAAGCGTGATTTATTAGCTGGAAAAAATCGCTACCACCGCCGCCCCGCCGCCTCCGCCTCCCAAGAATTCCGCCGCCTCGAGAGCGCACTCGTTGTAAAAAGAGCGACAAGTGTACCGCGCTGTAACCCAATTTTTCACTCGGCCCCCGACGCGGACGCGGACGCCGCTCGATGAAAAAGGGGCCAGCCCCGCCGCGAAACTCGCGCATTTTTCCACCTAATGCCACCGTCAACTATCCACCTAAATAGTTTCAGCGCGCTATCGCACGCGATAAATCCGGATTCCTAACGAATTCCCCCCAAAAATACCGAGAGACTCCCAAAAATTGTCATATTTTTCTCCATTCGCATTCGCGCACCAAGCGAGATCGCGCCTCGAAACCTCAACAATGTATCCAGCAGCCTCGGAAGGGATAGCGCGGCGGTAATGCCATTGGCAGGCGAATTTAAAGGGCGGGTATTTTTGCAACAATTCCGATTAAATTTCTTCCCCAAGTATTTCAATTTTTGAGTCTGCCAAGTTTGCGGTCGCTTTGCCGGAGTATGTATGGTAATTTTTTTCAACACTTTGTAATTTTCCACAGAGCCATTCTTTCGGTGTAACAAGCAAAAGAGCGAGGGCTTTGGAAGCCGTGTTTGAAAGAAACTTGACAAGTCTTCATGGCGCTCGAATATGAATATAGCAGGTTGCGGGTACTTGTCCGTAATTTCACGTGCAACTCTCATTGAGCGGCAACGTCGTTATTTAGCATTAAGTTCAAGGTGGACTTTAACGATGCAAACATTGCTCGTAATTCGGTGCAAGACAACCAGATGGCAAAAGGGGGACGGAGAGGGGCGAGAGGGGCCGCAAGACGGTAAAAGACGGCAAAAGAGGCAAAGACGTAATCCCGATGCTTAAGGTGTCGCTTAGCCTGTCGTACAAAGGTAATCGACTTTTAAAAGGCGGCATGCAATATGTATAATATGTGCAGATGGTACACAGGAGCCAGGTTGAAATTGAATTTCCAAATGGAAATGAGTAAGGTTGCCGTGACGGCGGGGCCTCCGGGGACCCGGGCGGAGGGAAATAAAGAGCCGAGGCGCAATAAAGGGCTGGATAGAGCCATAGGGCGGCCTGGGCGGCGAGCATCGAGTTAGGCGGCCTAGCCTCGGATTGTTTTATCGCCGCGCGTAACGGGCCGCCGGTGCACTCGGGCGAGCGCTTAGCCGCGGCGGGGGGGTGGCGATCCCCAGGCGATGCCGGGGGCGGGCGGCAGATAGGCCGCGGGGAGGAATCAGCGGAAGACGCGGCTTCCTGCGCGCGGCCGCCGGCGGAAGCCGGGCCGATAAGATAAGCGGCGATTAGGCGGCTTCGCGGAAGGGAGCCGAGGGGGGCCGAGGAGGGCCGAGGCGGGCCCCCGCCCGATTATTAATACCCCGAGCGGCCGTTATTCCGAGGTGTGTATCGGCCGCTGGCGCACCGGCGGATTGTTGTCGGGCCGGGGCCGCGAATTATTAACGGGCCGCGGTGATTTAGCCCCCGGCCTACGGCGCGGCGATAACGCATTGACTCGGGGGGCGGCGCCTTTCATTTTTCACCGGCGCCCAGGTGGATCGGCCCGCCGCGATTGGATGGATCCCCGGCGCTGACCGATTAATCTCCTTTCGCGCGCGCGCGCGCGCCCCCCTTAATAAATGACTCGGCGGGCGGGCGGTGCTCCCCGGCAGTTCCGGCGAGGCGGCCGCGGGACTCGGACGCCGGGTGCATCCGAGTGCTCGCGGCCCCGCTCGGCGCCTGCCCCCCCCCGGCACTGCCTCTCCCGAGCCGCGGCGCACTCGATTTACAAAGTCGAAAGAAGCACTCGGGCGACGGCATCACGGTTAATGAACGAGCCGAGGGCGGGGGCGCGGCCATTATTAGCGCGGTGGCGAGCTGCGCACCGGCGGTCTCCCGCGTAATTAAACCTTTCGTCGCGGGGCGGCCTTTATGAAATATGCAGGCCGGCGCCGCGGGCCGTGGCCGGGTGTTTCCGCGCGAGGGCCGCGCGGCCGGATCGAAGTGCGCCCCGGTCAATTATCGAAACGAGGCGGGCCCGGGCGCCGATCGACTCGGATAATTACGGGGCGGGGGCGCGTCCGCGGGGCCCGAGGCCGCGGACCGAGCGCCTCCAAGCCGCGATAAGCCCGGACAATTATCATTGTCCCGCGGCGGCAGCGGCCCTCGCGGCACCCGCGTCACCTACTTGGAGGAAGGCCTTTGTCCCGCGGCGGACCCGCGGGTCGGGCTTCCGCGGCCGAGTCGCGAAACGTCCGGCCGGGAGGCGGAGGCGCGTTGTGCCGTCGGAATCGGAAGCTCCAAAGTTCCAAGGCTCCTATCTGGAGAAAGAGGCCGGCGGCGCGGGCAGTTTTCCAGGCTGATCGATGCCGCGGAGACAATGGCCCGGGCGCCTCGGTCTCTTTAATCAGCGGAGCGCTGCGGGCGGCGCGCGGGCACGGGAGCAGCCAAGGCCGCCTCGGAGCAGGTGGCCCGCGCCTAGCCGAGACGGCAGCCGGTGATTTATGCGCCGCGGCCGCACTCGGAAGCGCGCCGCCGCGGTAATGACATTCCCCGCCGCTCGATTGATATATACCGGGGGGGGGGGCGGTAAAGCGCGCCTAATGAATTCGGCGGTGGGCGCGGGGGGGCGATCGGCCGGGGGCCGGCAATAAAGGCGGATCGGCGCGCGGGTCGATCGGCCGAGGAGATGCGCGGATCGCGCGCGGCGCCCACGCGCCCGCGGCCTTGGGCCACGCCCGCCGGCAGGGGATCGGCGCGCGGCTGACCGGCGCGCCGCCGATCAACAGGTAGCTTTGATTTCCGTCGCGGCGCGCCACCCGATTATTCGCGGGCGATTGCGCAACGGCGCAACGGCCGCGCCGGGGGCAACATGTGGCCCGGCCCCGCCCGCGCACCCGCCGCGGCCCGGCCCCTCGTCACACTTACCCGAAATAGCGCCCCCAGACCTATCGGAAGCCGGCCTATCCTCGGGGGTTAAAAATACCCCAGGAGGAGATTTTTCGACCGTTCGATGGGCACCGCGAGGCTTTAAAAATACGCGGAGCCGGGCAGAGGCGCGGCCGAGCTGGAGCCGGGCTGCCGGCTCGCGGCGCTCCCGAGCGGCCCTCGCCGGACGACCGGCGAAAAAACCCCCACCACCCAAAGGAAATTGCCGCAAATTGCTTGCAATCGCGCGCGATTCCGAGTCCCTGGCCAACTTTAGCCCCAAGCCTAATGTAATAACTCGCGTTGAGCGGACCAAGGTTTATTAGCCTTACAAATAACTTGAGCTTTGCGAGTAAACTCGGAGTAAAATGGGGCTAAAATCGCTCGCTCGGGCGTCACTTGACTCGGGCTAATTCTAATTAGCGATTGCACTCGAGTGCGCCGCGGCCGGGGGCTCTTTTTATCTCCGTTCGAGTGATTACACGTTTCCGAGTGTCGGGCCGCGGTAGGAAATTTTAGACATTAGACGGCCGGCGGAGCCCGAGTTATTGGATTCGCCTGGCGATAGACCAGTGCCGCCGCGCGGTCCGCGCAGTTCTGCTCGGGGGGAACTACCAGTTGCTCAACGGCACGTTTGCGCCAGTGCGATTGCGAAACAAGATCGCGTTTGATGGAATTATTATGAACGGAGGAGGCGACACGCCGGCGATATTGGCAATGAATTATTAATAGACCGGTCAGGTGTATCGGGGAGCGGCGCCTAATGAAGAGCCCCGAGCGAGGCACGCAGCGCGGAAAGCAGGAAAACAGGAGCGGCGCAGGGGGGGCAGGGCCAGGGGCCGGGCGGCAACAGGAGCGCGGGGCCATTAGCAGATTTCCCCGGGCGAGGCTCGAGTGGCCGGCGGGGCTAAGCGAGGCCAGACCTAATTAGAAGCCCAATTTTTCGGGAGGGTCCGGCGGGGGCGCGCCGCTCGAATTACAGGGCGGCCTCGAGCCGGACGCGCGGCGGATCGATGGGAATACACAAGAGCCGTGGGGGCCGGGGGGGCGCAACTACGGAGCGGCGAGTCGCGTCCGCGCTAAGCCAATAACCGAGAAGAAATGGCCTCGTCGGGGGAGAAAAAGCGCGGGCGGCGTCGGCGGCCTCGTTAAAAAAGAGCTTTGGCGGCGGCGGCGGCGGCGGCCGCTGTCCCGGAATAATGCGAGCTTACGGGCCGCCGGCGTCTGCCGGCCCGCGGCTTCCGCGGCTTCCGCGCCTCTTCCGCGCCTTCCGCGCCTTCCGCGCCTTCCGCGATAATTAAATTTCGAGCGCGCGCCGGGGAAAAAGAGCCAGCGCCGAGCGCCCCGGGCGCAATTTGCGCTAATTGACGGGAATTTGATCCGGGGACGCGGCGGCGGCTTATCGCGCGGCCGGGCCTTATTCCGCGAAAGCCGGCCCGGTCTTATCGGCCTTCGGCGAAGGCGGGCCGCGCGCGGGTGGCGTCCGCGAGGGCCAGCTCGACTCGGCGACGTCAGTCGGCGCATCGATCCCGGACGGCGCGCCGGCAGCAGGCCTACATACGGCCCGGCGCGTGGGATGCGCCCGCCGGCTTTCTTTCGCCTCGGAAAGCGCCAGGGCAGCCGAGGGCAGGCCAGCGGCGCTCCGGGCGGGCCGATCGATGCGCCGCCCGCGCGCCAGCCTGATTAATTCTATTGAATAATTGTTCCGCGTAACGGCGCCCGCTGTTTTATTCCACTTGGGCCGGCTGCGGCGGCGGCGCCGGCGATCGAATTACCGGGGCGAATTCCCCCGACGCACGCGAGCCCCGGCGATCGGCGGCCGCGAGGGCCGCGCGCTTTTCACTGGCCGGCGCCTATTGATTACTCGGCCGCGCGGCGCCCATCTAATCCCCGGCTTTCCCGCGGCGACTCCTTATCGCCGGCCCACTCCCATAAATACGCCCGCGGATTTCTTTATCCGCGCCCGTAACTCGCGGCCCTCGAGTCAAAGGCCGCAGCGCCGGCCGCATAATGGGGCCGGCGCCCCGTGAAAGCCCGGCGGCCCTCGAGCGCGCGGCGCTTTTCTCCCGGCCCGGCGCCCCGATCCGGCTAAATGGCGCGCGAGCCGCCGCCGCCGCCGCCGCCGCCACCGCGATCCCAGCTGGAGCGCATCCAGGCCACCGACCTCGGCGCCGCGGACTAATGAGCTTTTTAGCACAGGCGCCGGGGCGAGCGGCCGGCCATCTGCCGCCCGGCCGATTTGTCACCGGCTCGTCGCGCACCTGCCACCCACGCCTCCGGCCCCTTCTTTCCTCGGGCGCCGCGGCTCTTATCTGCGGCCGCGCGCGGACGTCGCGCGCCCGCACCCTCGCCTGCCCGCTTCCCCGTGTTCGATTCGTCGGTCGGCAAATTAAAAGGGTAAAACCGAGTGTACGTGACCAAGTGCGCGTTATCGGGAGCGAGGGGCCCGGGCCGGGGCTGGGCTAAAAAATAAACAGTGGCGAGCTTAGCGGCCGGCGAGGGCATCGATTACGCCCGCGGCGCTTTTATCACGGTAAATTATGGGCCATAAAGTCGGCGGGGGGCTGTTAAAACAAAATAAAATAAAATAAAAAGGGCTCGGGGCCGCGGGAGGCGCAGCGGCGCGCGCGGCCTACCTTGTCGGCGGCGAGCCTGGCCACGAGGGCCTCCTTGAGCGGCCCCAGCCAGTTGTGCGCCCCGACGAAGCGCTTGTTCAGGAGCTTCGTGTGGGGCGCCACCTGGGCGTAGACCGTCTCGAGCTCGAGGACGACCATCGCGGCTGCGTCCAGGTCCCGGCTCGGGGAGCGCGGCTGCGCGGCTACGAGGGCCGCGCGCGGCAGCTCGGCATCCTGGCCACGTGCGCCGGCCTGGGCTGGCCGGGCCTACATCCCCGGCCCCTGCGGCCTGCCTCCGGCACTCGCGCCGCGCACAAAAACTCGCACTGGCCGTGGGCGGCGGGGCGGCGGGGGCGGCTCGCGCGCGCAGGCTGCCGCTCGCTGTGGCGGCCGGGGACTGACTGCGCGCCGCTCGGCGCCGGGCGGCGCTGCCGGTGCCGCGGCGGCCCCCCGCTCCCGCCCCCAGCCCCAGCCGCCGCCGCCGCCGCCGCCGTGACGCGCGCTCACCTTTCTCTCTCCGCGCCGAGCGGCCCGCTCCTCTCCTCTTCCGGCTTCTCGCTCGCCCGGCCTCCTCCTCGGCGCCCCTCGCGCTCCGGGTTATTTTTAATAACCGCGCCGCCCGATAAGAAAAAGGCCGCTCGCCGGGCCCGCCGCCGCCACCGCCGCCGCCGCCCGAGCTCCCGATGTCCGATCCGCCGGCTGCGGCCCGCGAAACGCTTATCAATCACGGGGCGCCGGCTCCTGGGCCGCGGGAGCCGCTCGCCCGTGAAACCGAGGCGATCAAACGGCGGGATTAATCGCGCGGGAAGCCCGTCGCTCGGCCCCGGGATTCCTGCGCGGCCGAGCTTTTTCCCGGGCGCCTCTGGGTGTGCGCGGGTCGCCGCCGCCGCCGCCGCCGCCGCTCGAGCTCCTGTCGCCCCGAGCCCCCAGCACTTTGGCAAGGGCGACACAAAGGCGGGAATTTCTTGAGATTCAAAGGGGCCTCGGCAGTGCCAGAGGGAAACGCCGAGCCGGCGCCCCCAACCCCGAGTCCCTGAGCCCGTGAGCCCTGGAGCGTTATATTTGCCGGCGTCTAGTTTCGCAGCCTGCACTCGTACACGCTCCGAGCCTCCACTCTGGAGCTCCGAGCCTCCAACATTTTCCCAAATATCGCTTTTTATTCCCTCCCGCGCGGGCTCTTCCCCGCTGCCCGACTAAGTGCTACCTTTTGTTTCTGGCGTCGGCCCGTTGCGCTAATCATCCAATCAATGGCCAATTTTATTTCCAAGAAATTCCGTTTCGATGCCGCACCGAGCCGCGCGCACCGCTATACATAAACACCTTAACGAGGGCCACTGCTTTCATTTCGCTGAGCGCAATCTATTCGCAGGCGTACACAACGTGCTCCAATCGCGAGCAAACTTTTTTCACTTTATTCATTGTTCAATTACACAAAGTTAAATTGAAGCGAATAAAAGCACACGTTTGACGTTTGGTTATTAAGTACACCGCTTCAACTTCTCTCTTCGTGTATTAGACTGTCAGCGCTTGTACACAGGTTCACGTCGTGAAACCAGTAGCGCAACAATTACTGTTTATTAAACGGCTGTTTCGACTCGTGCACCAAGTTTTCTTATCAATTCGACTTGAGGCAACGCGATAAAAGTAAACAAGACCGAAGAGTAGTAAATTATAAAAAGGACTTTTTTTCAAAGCTTTTTTTTTGATTTCCAGCTCGGTTTCTAATTTCTAACGATTTGAGCGGGGAAAAAGTTGAGCACGGAGAGAGGGGCCGCGGATGTACATTTTTCATTTGCTCCTTTAAAAGCTCGAAGCGTATGAATTTCTGCCAAATTACAAAATGTCGAAGAAATGAAAGGAAAAAGGCGCACTTGGTGGAGTTTCTAGTGAAAGCCCGGCTTGGTAGACGCGTAAAAAGTCGCTTGGGTTGTTTAGTCGGCAGGTCGCGCGCCGAGGCTGAAGTAGCCGTCAAAGGCGATTTAAATATTTGCCGGGGCGCGCAGCCCTGGACTAATGGGCAGGTGAAATAAATTCGCAAATTAGGAAGCGCGGGGTGTCGGGGGTGTCGGGGGTGACGGGTTGGGCTGGGCCGAGGGGCCCTAGGGCTCCGAGGTGTTATCGCGCGTCGGAAAAGGGGCGATTTTTCAGGGAGCCGTCGGAAGCAATCGCGCCGGCTTCCGGCGCCCAATTGGCGAAGGAGCTTTCCGGGGCATTGGGCTCCGAAGGACCTGAGCCGCACAATAAGAGGGTCGCCGCGGGAGCCGGCGAGGAGCCGCCGAGGATCCGGGCGCCGACGGGCTTTTTCGCCTCGGGCGACCCCCCGGCCCGGGCTCCGGGCGCACCCCCGGCCCTCTCCACTTCATCTCATTTCGCGTGATGTATTATTCCGAGGCGGGCGTCGCGCGGCTTTAATTGACCCAGCCTTGATTTTCGCGAGCACTCTCGAGGGCGCGGGCGTCGAGGGGAGCGCGGGGGAGCGCGGGGGGGCACGAGGGGGTCCGGGGGCGCTCGCCTGTGAACACACGCGGCGGCCGTCCCCCGTCCCCCGGCGCTGCCCCTCCGCGGCCCCTTTTGTCCCGCGGCCGCCGGGCGAAGAAAGCGTCCTGCGGCATTATGCGCGTGGCGGCTGTCGCGGCTGCCGCGGCGAGACGTCCCGGGAGACAATGGCCGCGCGGTGCCAATAGGACGCCGATACGCGGGGGATAAGCGGGCGGGCGGGCGCGCGCTCGATCCCGCGGCTTCCGGCGTCCCGAGTCCTGGCAATGCATAAAAGCGCGCCGGGCCCGCGCTCGGTGGCCGCTTATGCAAAGCAGCCCCGGCCGGGCGTAAAAGTTATGCGCCTCGCCCGGCCAAAGTTTCCGAGGTCGGGCCGGAAGCGCTGGATCTCCGGGCGGCACGCGACACCTGCGCCCGGCTAAGTAAGCCCCGGGCACTCGCGGCCCGATGCGCCTCATTTGGCCCCGGGTAATTGCGCGCGCCCACGGCACAAAGCCAGGGCGTATCGGCGGCGCTGCCTGGCCACCGAGCCGCGAGGAGCCGCCGCCCTCTTCCCGGCTTTTCATCCCCCGACGGCCCCGAGGATGGACGATCGGCTCACGAGGGCAATCGTCCCGCCCGCGGCTTTGTGCCCCCGGCGGCCGATGGCCCGCGGATAGGAGCCCGGGCCGGCCGCCGCGGCGCGCATTGTTCCCGCTCCTTTGCTCCATTTTGCCTTCGATCCGCGGGCGCGGGCGTCACACGCAAAACAATGCCGTCAGCCCCGGCAGCCCCGGCACCACCGCCGCCGCCGCCGCGTGGCAAAAGTGGCGCGGAAGGAGGGACAAAGCCGCGAGAGCTTACGCGGCGCGCGGGCCGATGCCCCCGGGCGATCGAGCCGGCCCGGGCGCCCCGGCTAATCGGCCGACAGCCCAGCCCTCCGCGAAAACTCCCGGGCCGCCCGGACGAAGCCGCCGCCGCCGCGGCGGCAATTGGGCGGGCACGCGACGCCCGCAATAGCCGGCCGAGGACGCGGCGGCCGTCTCGTTAAGGCGAGCGCGGCCTTTCCGAGCCGATACTTTTCTTGTTCCACTTAGCCCGCTTGACCCCTTTCCCCCGCATTGCTTAGTCGCGCGGGGGCAGATCTAGATCGTTATTGCCCGCCCCGGCGGAAAAAGAAAGTGCGCGATCTAAAATTTAACGGGCCTGTTAAAATCGCGGCCCCGCGAGATCAATCTGCGAGTGGCCGAGGGAAACGCGCGCACCGGGACTCGCCGAGGCGCAATGGCCCCGAAACCGCGGGCGAGGCGCGCCGGCATCGATCCCGCCGCGGGCGCCGCTCCCCGGCGCTCCCTTCGGGGAATCCCCGGCGCCGGCCGAGCCGATCGCCGATCCGCGCTCCCAGGGCCGCCGCGGGCTCATTTCCTCATTGTCCCGCGGAGTGCCTTCCGCCAAGGAGGGAAGAGTCCCCCCGACCCCACCCCCCCCCCGTAATTGTTTGACGAGCCGCGCGGGGACAAGAGCGATTCTTTTCCCTCTAGCGAAAACCGAGCGGGGAAACTTTATCAAGTGGTTTTAAAAATAGACGGCCGCGTTATTTCCTCTCGAGGGCGAATTATTGATTATCCGCGGCGAGGACGAGATTGCGCCTCGTTACGGGGACGAAAGGCTTTCGACGCGGATATGGAATAATGTGGATAGGCCGCAGCGCGCGCGCCGCACTGCCGACGTCGCCGGCCCTGACGTACTCCCCGCCTCCGGCTCGGCCCTGACTCGCTCCTGCCCACTCCACCTATAATTAATACCACGTATTCTGCATTTCAATAGGCGAGAATTTCATTCTTATTAGGCGAAATGAGAACGCGCCGCTCGGCACGCGCGCCGCTAAATGCGATTCATTATGCGGTTGAGGCCCCGGCCACCCCCGGAGGCCGCCCGGCCCGAGGCGGCCGGCCAGCCGGAAAACATCGGCCGCCCGGATATAAATAATAACAAACGCGGCGGGTGGGGCGCGCGTGCCGGGCGCTTGTTAGCCGCGGGCCCCCGGCCCCCGGCCCCCGGGGTGAAAACCCGCGCAATCACCCGCGCGAATATTCAAGCGACGCAGCCGTGACCTCGTATCCGCGGAGGCGGCCGCCCGGTCTAAAAGCGACCCGCGGCCGAGCGCCGGCGCGCAAAAAGTCCGCGGCCGCCGAGGTCGGCAAGTGGCGCAAGTTACCCCCCCGGCCCCCGGCCCCCGGGGAAATCCGCGGGCGCGTTACCTGGAGCCGGCGCAGCCGAGGACAAATCGCGCGAGTCCTCGTCCTCGTGCTCGTCGTCGCCGCGGGCCGCCCCGAAAGCTCGATTAAACATTGAAGCCGATTATGCGGCCCCGGGAAATTGCCGAGCTGCGCCCGGCAGGCGGCCCGCGGTAAATCACACGGCCACCGAGGCTGCCCGCGTGTGCCGCGCGCCCACCTGTGTGTGCGCGCACGCCGAGCTGCGCCGGCAATTGAGCGGCTTGACTGCCAGCTAAATATGGCCGGGCGGCGGGGGCGGCGGGGCCGGGTGACGTCGGCGGCGCGGCGGCTTCAGGACTCGCGCCGCCATGACGGATTAGGGTCGCCGCGCGGCGACACGAGTGCGACTCGGGCGGATCGCGCCCCGCCTCGAGATTCCCGGCTCGGAGGTGTCCGATTGCCGCGAGACACGCGGCCCAGCCCCGCGATCCCCCGAGCCGCCGGCCGCTAATCGATCCGCGGCCCGGGATTTCGGCGGGGGCCTTCGACCGCGGCGATCGGCGCGCAGGCGGCCGAACCTCGCGAGCTAAATCGATACCGCGGCGAAGGGGCGCGAGACGCGTCGGAAACGACCTCCGAGAATAGTGCGAACGCCGAGCCGTTTGCCAAAATTAAATGCAAAATACGCGCGGCGCTCGTAAAGCACGGGCGTTGACAGGTGAGGGGCCGGGGCCGGGGCCAGGGAGGGGCCTGCGCGGCGCCCGGGAGGGGCCGGCCCGATAGCCGAGTGTGTGCCTTCGGCACCTCGGCCCCGGCCCCCGGCCCCGAGCCCCGGCAATCGCGATTCGATATCTTTACGGCTCGGGGCCCCTTATCGGCGCGCGCTACATCTCCGCGCTCCTCCTCCTCCTCCGGGGCCGAGGACGCAAAAAGGCCGGGCGCCGCGGAGATAAGCGCCCCGGGGTCCCGGGGCGGCGAATTTTTACCGGGCGCTCGTAAAGCTCCTTACGTAAGCCGGCTTGCACCGAAAATACACCCTGAGTGACAGGCGTCGGCGTGCGCCTCGGCGTCCGCGTCGTCCGCGTCGTCCGCCTCGGTCGAGCGAGCCGCTCCGCCATCCGCAGCGCGGCTAATTAACCCGAGAGCCTGATTTAAGGCTCGGGGGCCTATTGGGCCAGTTGATTGATTAGCCTCGGGCAGGCCGGCCGCGAATCCCAGGCACTAATGAATTCGGGCGGCGCGCGCCGGCCGGTTGCCGTCCTCGGGCGCACGCGACCCGCCGCCGGTTATTATTTCACTTTGGGAAATTGCGTCTCGCGCCGCGGCGGCTCGCCCCTCGGGAGCGAGTAATTGCGATTGCCAGCAGGCGCCGAGGCTGATCAGTCGTATCGAGCGGGGCTTAATCACCGGCGCGGGGGCGGGGCCGGGCCGGGCCGGGCAGAAGAAGGGGCCGATACCGGGGCTTCTTGCCGATAGCGGCCCGCCGCCCGCCGCTTTCCCAGGAAGTTCCGAGGCCGGGGGAGCGCGACGGCGGGGGCGCCCCGCAAGAAACCGCGGGCGGGGGAGCCGGCTATTTTCCGACTGCCCGCGCAAAACGCGCCCAGCCCTTTATAATTGAGCGCGGGCCTGCAGCGGCGGAAAAAGCGGGGGAAAAAATGCGCGGCCGCCGAGAGAGGATGAAAGAGCGTGGAAAAGGAGGCGGCCGGCGGCTTCATGCCCCGGCGAGCGCGAGGGCCGCGCGCCGCCTGCGCGCCTGCCCGCCCTGCCCGCAATAATGCGATCACGGCGCCGCCTCCCCCACCCCCACCCCACCCGCGCCCCGCGTCCGCGGAAAAAACCGCGCGCGCCCGTATAATGACGCGCGGCTAAATCATGTAAAACTCGTCGGCGAGAGCGGGGGGCGCTTCCCGCTGCCGAAGGCGCGGCGCCTATCTCCCGCGGGAGTCGCATAGAGCCGGGGTAAAAATAACGTCCCCGGCGGGGCTGCGCGCCGCGACGCTTTGAGGGCGCGGGTCGCCTCCTTTCAGCCGCTCTCCTAATTAATAGGGAGCGGCGGCGGCGCGCACGCGGCGGAGGCTTCCGCTCGCTCGGCTAACGGCTCCGCGTCCGCGAGGGCGCAAGAACGGCCCGGGGGCGGCCCGCAAAAAGCCCGGGGCGCTGGGCCGCGCAGCCAGGCGAGCCGCGCGTTCTCACCGCGGCGCGCCGACCGTGGGAGAGGGGCCCGAGCCCGCCGCCCGGCAACCGGCGCGCTCCTGCGCCCCGGCCCAGTAGTCCCGCCCGGCTCGCGTCAGCCCGCCCGGCCGATCCGACCTGCCCGCGCCAACGACTAATTAACCGCCCGGGGGGGGCCCGGAGCCGCGGCGCTAACGAGCCGCGGGCCGCCCTCGATAATGCAGTCGCCCCGGCGGAAAACCGCGGCCCCATCGACCGCCGCGCGTTCCTTAGGCCGGCGCCCGCGGCCGCGACTATTACAGGGCCGCCGACAATGGCCGCGGCCGCGCCTCCAAAGCCCGATGAAAGCTCCCCCGGCGGCGGGCGGAACACGTGTCTTTCACCGGCCCCGGCCCCGGCTCATCGTTCTATTTTTCGGGATGCGCGGCATTCAAAGTAGGTGACTGGCCGTCACGCGCCCCGCCGTGATTTATATTGCCAACTGTCGAGGATCGAGGACGCGAGGCGGGCCGGCCGGTGCGCCCACCCCCGGCTCATTGTCTACGGCTCTTGCCTCCCTGCCCGACTCCTCCCTTTTTATCTCTACTTTTCGCTTGTTTGCGCTCGCCGGGGCTGTTTGCCCCACAGCTTTTTTTATTCCCCCCGGCAGGGCCGCGGCGGTCGATTTCGAATATTTTTCAGGTGACACGATGCTCCCCTTTCTTCCCCGGCGGCGCTATTGCGTGTCCCGTAGCACTCGCCCGTGTGCCTTGAGAGTAGCCCCGTAATTGATAGCGCCGATCGATCCCGCCACCCCCGCCGCCGCTCCTCCTCCGGAACTCAGCCGCGCCGGTGTCAATTTTCCCCGAAAGCTTTGTGATCGATTAGAGGCTTGATTTATTTTTATGCCGCGGGCTTGGCCGGCGCTTGTCCGAAAATTCCCCGGCCGCCCGGTCGATCGCTTCGGAATTCGAAGCGCCGCGGCGGCGGCCGCCGGGCCAAAAGCTCCCTACTCGGCGAAATCCTACGCGCCGCCGCCGCCGCCGCCGCCACTCGACACCGCCGGGCCAGCTCGACTCATCCTGGACAGCTGCACAAAAGATAGGCAGTCCGCGCGCGGCCGAATTACCGGCGCGTCGCGCGCGCCGAGGCGCATTGAACCGCTTTCCTTCCCGGAACTCTCCAAGGTCCACGCGAATCAGCGAAAATTTCCAGAGTCCTTTCGCAACCGCGGCCCCCCTCGTTCTCTGTGCCGTCGAGCCGCCCGAGCCGCCCGAGCCGCTCCCAAAGCATCGGCGGCGCTAAACGCCTAATTGTACCAAAGGTATTCTGCGATTATAACGAGCTACGTGCGCCGGGGCCGCCGCGTGTACAAGCCACGTGGAGAGTCATCTCCGCGAGGAGGGCCGGCGAGCCTCGTTAGCGCGGCCGCCGGGCACACTTTGCCCTCGCTCCACGGATGAAAAATAGTCCACCCGGCAAATTAACCCTCGCGCGCGTGTTCCGCCCACCCTCGCTCACCCCTTCCCCACCTTCCCACTTTGTCCTCCTGTGACAAATTCAAATCCCCCGATCCCGCACCGCTATCTACCTTTCGGCACGAGCAACCCAAGGCTTTTTATAGCGCAAATCAACCGGCGAATAAAGACTGCAAATGAATTTCATTTGGCGAGCTTGCATAATATCCGTTAATTAGATCCACCTGCGTTAATATCGCTCGAGTTTTTAATCAAATTTTCTCTTCTTTTTGTTAAATACAAGTACGCTCGCGTGTGTGCTTCACCTGAATCATCGCCAATAACAAGGGAGTGTTTCCGGCATTATTCATAACAATTCGAGCATTGTCAGACATTTTTTTCGTTTCGATAATTTCGATGCTTTGTTCGATTTTCACCAATAATGTAAACCAAGACCCCAAATGGATTTCAGGCCGAATTGGGGGCATTGCGTAAAATCGTTACGCTTTGAAAGAGACTCCATTAGCCGGCCGACGGACAGGCGGGTCACAACATACCGCAACATAGGGGGCGCTCTCACCTGGACGTCAAAGTGCCCGCTGTTGTCCTGCGGCTGAGGCGGTCCCTGCTGCTGTTGTTGTTGCTGCTGGGATGGCGGAGGACCCTGAGGCGGACCCTGGGGAGGACCCTGAGCTCCGAACAGCTGGGCGGCGTGAGAGTGGGGATGTTGGAGGTGATGGGTGGGCGGCGCCTGATGGTGTTGCAGGTGGTGTGGCGGCGCCGGAGCGAAGGCGGTCATGAAATGCTCCTCGCCCATCACGTCCACGCCGGGCTTGAGGAGGACGACGCCCCCGGCTGCTGTGCTCACGGCGAGGGTTGCGTTCTTCTGGAATTCCTCTTCGCCGGGCGATGGTTGCCTGCTGCCTGGCGTCCGACTGAAACAGTTCATTTGCCTTTGACGTTTTTTTTTGTCACCAACCGGCGAATGCCTCTATAGCCGAATGTCGAACGAGCAATTCTTTTTTTCATGTATTTTTTGTTACAAGTACGAGCGTCGCCGCACAGATAAAGTGCCACAGAAATTGTGCGCTCAGTAATTTGATGCTCCACATTGTTCGAGTTTCAAGACAATTTTGCCGATTGAGCGCCTGCGCAACCGATGATTTACGTCCAACTTCACCAACACTTACTTTTCTAACAACTCCGTTAGTTTCTTCAAGTTTGCTCTAATTTTAAGAATTATCTAGGACTGCCAGAACAACGACATAATTAAAACACACTTTAAAAAGTAATATTCCTATTACAGCTCCCCAGTGTCATAAACCAAAATTACAGTTATCCCGCTAGCCCGTTAAATAGAGATTCTAGATTTTTGAATGCAACATAAACCTAAACAAGCAAAATATTCTTCATTTTACACCTAAACCTTTAATCTTTACTTTTTACGTTTGAATAATTACCAACTCTTTTAATTTCTAACAAATCTGTTCATAGATTAATTCGCAAACTTTCTGCAGTAAAAAAACTCATAGTGAAAGAAGAAAAACAGAAAAAAGATGACTAATTTAGTTGACTCATTCTTTGCAGGCGTATTCATCAACGATCGATGAAGCTTGACGCAGCCAGTGACTCCCTGGAAATCGACTAATGCTAATGCAAATTCTGGGCGCCATCGTTATTCGTGTAAGATTGTTTATTTTTTATTTGCTTATTTCAATGTTTATTCATGCCATATCAAACAATTAAAATTAGACAGACTTCTATTCTTATAATAAATGTAAATGTAAATGAAGCTACTTTACTTTCATTTCTTTTAATTTATAGATATGTACGTACTGCAGAGATAACAATATATATTCTTAGTCAGTACTGTTTGTTCAATTTTTTAAATCTTTATCTTCTAATAATTTAAAGCCTTTTAATAAAATATTAAAAACTACGAGTACGAGAAAAAGTGAGCAAAGATACTAAAGTCTACAGAGATTATATCAAATATTTTTACTTGATACAAATATACTTGCATTTGAACTTTGATATAGATTAAAAATAAAATAAAAAGAAATGTAACTCAATTGTTTCGTCAAGCTTTCTACCTTGAGATAAATCTAGATTTACATTTTATAATCATGTTTATGATTCTGTATTCATTTTTACCCATTCAGTGTTAAATAAAAACCTTCTTGATAGTCTTTGCAAGCAAAATGTAATTTGCAATAGTAGATCAGAAGAACTTCCGCAGCATTTGTAATGCATGGGCGGTTGAGCATTAACACTACATGCAAATTGGCAAATGTATGTATATTCACATATAACTTTCCAAGGGAAGAGAAAATAGAGACCAGTAAAACAGCTAAAACAAAACGGCAAATGAAAAATGGTATTTGGTTTTGTGTATCGTAATAACGGTGAGACTTTGCGATACCGCAAGACGACCGTCTCCCGTTCGCGTAATAACGACGCGAAGGAGAGCACAGTTACGAGAGGCCAACGCAATCTCTAGCGTGTAATATTTCTTCCCAGCCGTAACTACTAGCGTTTGTGGCGAACGGATGCCTTTCTGCAGCGACGACACTCGACCCGGGTTTCGTGTTATTTATTCCGTCTACATATCCAGTCCGTGATAAGAAAAATTGCTGATTTCTCTACAGTCAATGAAAATAAGAAAATGTATTTTATCGATTCAAAATAGTTGATCATCTGTTTCAGAACAGGGTAAAAACAGAAAACTAGTAATTATAAGAAATGTGAAAGTCGCAGCTACATTAAGATTAAACTATTAACCGAAAGAACACCTGTCATGGATGACTGAATGTCATGGATGAAATAATAAATGAAAACAATTTTCATTTAAATACGATGAGCCTAAAATCTTTTTTTAATAAACCTTTAATAGCTTGGTACCTATTGTCATAATCTTGCCACATCTGAAGCAATTAGAATAAATTATTACATGTATATTTTTGCCTAAGTCAGTTCTCAGATATTGTTCATTAAGCAGAAAATAAAAAAAATCATAAAAAATTATATCGTAAAAATAATGACAGAGTGGTTTTCAACAAAAAAACACGAGACACTACATATTTTGAGAACTTATACTTGAACAATAAAATGCCGATCGATCTAACGACCATCCATCAAATGGAACGCGAGGAAAGTACATTTTTCACCCTTAGTAACAAGCCTGCAAGTCAAGCATATCATCGAATGCTACTCGGGTTTCTCGCTTACGGCGAGGCCTGAGACCGGCCGTCGGTAAGGTAGCGCGCGCGCTTGTCCCCGGCCGCCAGATGTCGCGCGGATGCTCTCGGAGCAGGCAAGGCGCCGGTCGCCTGGGCCGGCGAACACGAGCGAACACGGCAAACTCAATAAAGAAGGGGTCTCCTGCCGCCTGCGCGCGTCCCGTAGAGCCCGTGCAGAAATATTGCGGACACTCTCCTCGGCGGCCTCCGCCGCCCTGTCATTGGCCGCGTGCGTGGCGCGCGCGTTCGCTCGACTCGTGTGTGTGCACGCGCGCCCTTGACAGCTATCGTCCTGCTCTTACGCAGCGCCTCGACTCTTCGCGGAGTCTTTCGCTCTCTCCGGTTTGTATATATATCTCCTTCTCTTGCTCGGGCCTCTTGTCTATCCTTCGCGAGCACGAGAGCGGAATATAAAAGAGCCGGACGGCATTGGACGGCCCGGCCCGTGTGTCACCTTCCCGTCGATCTCGTACCGCGAAAGGGAAAAAATGCCATTTTCTCGGCCGAATTTCTTCGCCGCGATTAAATTATGGGCCTTCGCCTCCCTCCATCTTTGATTCCGGCGAGAGTCGAGGATCGATACGGTATTTCATAATTTTCGAATCGCCTTCGACGTTACACCTTGTGCGTGTGCTATATTCCCAAGGCAAATTATTATTTTTGCGGTCCTATTGAAAAGGGACAGGGCGTTACAAAAATACGTAGCTAGCTATGTTCGCTAACAGAATGCTAGCGAATCACTACTTAATTTACGAAAATATTGCTTATTTTAGTGAATCGACGTGTAAGATAAGCTTACGACAGAAATCTAATTTAGAAAGCAATTGATATTTCGTAACTATAAGGAGACTTAAAAAATTGCAATTTTAATGACGGCTTGATTTAATAATTTTCAATATGAAATAACGTAGGTAACTAAAATTGCAATAGAACTTATCTCTTTTACATAAATACGCGAAAATATACTCAAGAAAGCAAAAGTGTGCGTCTTGTAATAAGTTTTGCAAGACCTACAATTTACAAGACTTCTTAAGGCGCAATATCATACAGAATAATGATGAGAAGTCGAACAATATTTATTTCATCAAAATATAAGGTCATTTTTCATTTTTTTTTTATCAATTTCGATTAGAAATAAATTTTAGAATGACGCAACGAACCGTTACAGCAGAAACAATAGATTTAAAGTATTCCCTCATCCGATTGTACAGGATATGTGTATTATAATATACATCAAACACAGAGACAAATATAATCCGGCACAAAAGTAAAGTAACGGTCATTTAATAATGTGTATTCAATGCTGCGATCTAAGTGTCTTTACCTTAAGTGTGTCACCTATGACTCAGGCGACATCGAACGTTTTAGAAAAGAACAACTCGTGAAAATAAAAATTTTGAAATGCCAATACGTCCTTGATTCGCTCGTTGCCTGTTCAGTAAGACTGCTCCGCAGTCGTTACGTCTAAGCACCTGATTAATATACTCACTTGAATCCTTTATCGTCGTCGAGACCATTCTGAGATGACAGTCCATTTCCTTGAGGACCAGTATCGTCCTTTGAGCTATCAAAGGGGCTCGCCGTGCCTTTATCCTTGTCCTTTTTGTCCGTGTCATTCTGCACACGTCACAATAAAATATTAGTTGGATTGTCGATTCCCATGGGAATGGCTGGAATATAAAGCGCGTGAAAGCACGGCAGACCTCCAACTTACCAATCTCAGAGACACCATTCGTGGCTCCAATTCTTTTGGCGTAGTAGGACTCGATCCCAGCACGTACTCGACCATTTTGACTCCAAGTCCCCCGGTTTCACTGGAGTAAAAAGCATTGTCTATTAAACGACTATCGAGTTATAATACCAGGTTTGGGGAGGGGGGGCAGGGAATAAATTTCTCGTTTGTTTTCTTGGGAATTAATGGGGAGGAATAGTTCGTCTTGCCTTACAGAAAATGATACTTTTCATCATCTTTTAAGACCTTTCTGCATGGGCAACTCGGTAATATTCTCTCAGACTTAGACATAAAATGAATCATTCTTTTGACACATGTTAATCGGTGTGTTTAAATCAAGAATTTGTTTTTGTCGTGTATTTTGACGAAAGTGTCACGTAGCATGGAAAAATGAATTACATTAAACTGTACTACTAGGCTCTGTAATAAAATTGAATAACAAGAAGCATTAGCTTTATCAGTGTAAATCGACAAGCAATTGTAATAATGATATATCATATTAGAAATGTTCACATTTATTACATTTTGCGGTTTTAACATTCCCAAAACGTGCAATATTTTCACAGTTGATGTAAAAATGAAATACTAGTGAATAAATTGTTTCAAACAACTCTGAATGGCATTTTACATAATTTATTCGCGCGGCGAATCTCTATAAATTTATTAAGAGAGTTTAAATAATCAAGTAGAAAAATAAAAAGACAAGTAGAAGTTTATCATTAGCTGATAGACGTCAGGTTACAAAGTATGTACAGGCTTTAACTAGAAAAATAAAGGCTTGATTGGACGTTTTTATACCTCGCTCTTTCATACGATAGCAAATGAGACGGGAGCAAAAACGTAGGTTCCCATAGCGGTACTAAATCTCCGGATTCGGTTGATAGTCAAAAGAAATTTATTTGATTAAAGGTAGCTCGGTCTTACATTGAACAGCAGGTAGGTATCTTAAGTGGAGTGAGATAAGAGAGAGAGAGATTAAGGAGTAAAGACGAACCTGCTTCTGGGGCTGAGGACGGTTCCAACTTCTGATGTTTGATGGTGAAAGCCACTGCCGACGCCGACACGCCTTCCGGTCCCCATTGAAATGGGTTGTGAAACAGCATGATCTGCAACAAGCCCAACGATAAAGATATAATGAGGTATGAACAAGCGATCGACGGCTCTAATCGAGCAAGGCCGGGGATTTTGCAACGCAAACTAAATGGGATTCGCGCGAAGGTGCAGGCGGCGCCTACGCGGCGACGCCGACGACGCCGAGTAAACAAACGCAGGCGAGTCGAACAGCAGTTGATCTAATACTAATCGAAGGTTTATTTCGAGTGCTCGCAAGGTGCCCCTCCCCCCTCCACCTCCTCCTCCCGATTATTCGCGGCTCTGCCTCGCGATTCGCGAGCTTCTTTCGCAAGCATTTGCAAACAGCCCTAAGATTATTTCTGCCCAAGCGCTGGAGGCGGGCCGCGCTTTGCGCTCGTACCTCGAACGGCGCCGTTTCGTTCTCCCGCTCGCGCTTCAGGCCATTACGCTCGGAGAGCAGAGCGCATATACGTGCACTCGTCGGGAGCGCACCGAGACGTCGCCGGCACGGGAGGAAGCGAGAGAGAGAAAGGGAAGGAGATGGGCGAGCCGCGAGGAGGAGCTGCGCGGCGGCGCCGCTGAGTGCTAGTTAATAGCCGAGCGTTCGCCGGGGAATCACGGGGAAGGCGGGCGAGGGCCGGGAGCCGGGCTGCGAGCGAAGGCCAGATATTCCCGCGCATCCCATTTCCCGGAGGTGACAGGTGCGCTGGCCTCCAACTGTTATCGGGCGCCAGGCCGCGCGCGCGCGCGCCCAGGTGAACTCGGAATTGCACCCGGGCCGAGGAGGGCCGGAGGGGCGCCGCCCGCGGTGAAAGTGCCAGCGGATAGAGGGAAGAAAATGACAGCTGCGCGCGGCCCGAGAGGAAATCGCTCGCTCGGATGAAAAAGAAAATTAGAGGCGCTCGCGCGCGAGGGGAAATTTGCTTTTTGCACAAGTGGCGAGCGCCGCGGGCTCGCGGAGCCGTCCCATTGTTTCGCCCGCAACGCCTGCGCTTTTTCGTCGGATCGAGTCATTGTTCGATCCGTACCTAGCGCTGACGCGAGCCGCTGTCTCTGCGGGGCAAAAGCGCACGGCGGATCAACATTGCTGGCGCGCTTTTGACGATTGCAAGTTCATCGGGAAGTTCGGCCCAAGAGTTGCCGGTCAATTAGAGCCCGTTCGCGCGATCGCGACTCTTGCCGGCCTGAAAGCAGAGATGGATAATTGCCGTTTCCATACGGTCGAAGTATCGACATTTTTGCCGTTCCGAAACCGACGCTATCAAAATGCAGCTGGCGAATACATTCCCAGGCTCTATTTACGATTTCGTGCACTGCGCTATTCCGATTCGTAGAATAGACTATTTTCTTCAATTTCATCTGTACAATTAATTTTAGTGTTTAATTACGGCGACGATGTAACACTTATGTCACTCTCTCTACATACATTTGACTGCATATGTGGTTATTCTGCAACAGTCTGTAATCGAATTATGTATGCATGCGAGGGAAAAAGAAGCAAGTCTATACATTTATCAAAATCAATACATTACAGTATTTTCGAGTGTACTCCGCGAGATATAGAAATATCGCGTGTAGCACGATTACGCCGGCCAGTAGAGCCGTAGGAAACGGTTACAAACATTAAAGGGGAAAGAAAAGATAAATGAATCGCGAGCAAGTGCCGATTCTCTTTTGATCGAGTCGGCGAAAAAAAGTAAGCAGGAAGATGAAGTAAAAGCGAATGAAGAGGAGGTGCGGAGGTGCGGAGGTGCGGAGTAGGAGGGCGGGTACGGTTAGCCGAGTGGACTCGACTGGAGTAAGCATTACGCAGGCCGACGCAGCGGTTGGTTAGAGTCGGAAAAAGCCCTAAGCAGATAATGGAGGAAAGGTGGTGGGTGGGTCGGCGGGGGCCTAGACAAGAGAAAATGATAATTAGAAGGCGAAAGATAGGGAGGAAGGGTCGGGGAGATGAGAGGAGCGATAGGGCGGGTCGGCGTCGGGGTGGCGCGGGCCTCCTCCCCCGGCCGGTACCGCCGAGGTTGACGAGCGCCGCGGCGTAGGTACGGGCCTGGGCGGCGGTGGGCCGTTGCCCCCACTGCCGGGCGTCTGTCGCCATGGCAACAGCCGCGTTGCGCCCATCGGCACAGCGCCCGCACACGGATGCGCGCGCCCGCCCGGGGTTTATTGGATTCGCGCGCTCGCTCGCTCGCCCGCGCCGCCGGGCCGCGGCCCCGAGGGCGAGGGTCGCCGCTCCCTCGGCGCCGGCCGTCGGAGCGGCTTCGTCGGCGCCGCCCGGCGCCCGCCCCGGCCCGTCCCGCCTCCCGGAGCCCCGCCGGCCCTCGCCCGCGCCCAGGATTGGCTCGATTGATCCGCGGCTCGCCGCCACCCGCGCCACTCGCGCCACGGGGATGATGCTCCCGCTCGCGGGCCTCTGCCACCCGCCGGAGGAGGCTGCCCCCTCGCCCCGCCCCCGAGCCCCAGCCCGCTTCCCGCGACCTGCGCCGCGCGACCTTACCCTATGCGCTTTAATGCCGGGCTGGAGCCCGATCCGATCCCGCCGCAGCGGCCAAGGCTTCGCCGGAGGACTTAAAGTGTCACGGAGGGTGCCACTCGCGGTTGCCCATCGCAAAACTTAAGCCATTCGACGAGAATACGCGCGATGGCATGAATGAAGATAGTCCCGCCGATAGTGGGATCCTCGCCGCTGGCGCGATCGAAGGATTACTTGACTTTTCATGGCTCTGCGGGGATCTTTACTCTTTGTCCTCCATGACTATTTAATATCGGCTAGCGGCAGTTTAAAGAAATAAGATTCGCAGGATGCAAGCGTTTCACTGCGTCGATCGGTTGCGTAGGCTAAAGACGCCTTGTGCCTATTTGGCCCTCGCAATGTCTTCTGGCTTTAATGATTTATTCAACTTTTACAGCCGATTAAAATATATGACCAGTGACGGATCGAACGATAAAACATTGAAATTGGTCGTTTTTGCATTTATGAATATCTTTTGTATTTAAAGCAGGAATCTAATCAAAATAAATATTATTGGTTAAACCGAAGGCAGGCGGCAGTCAATTTAAATAAAATTTCTACCGGCAAATGCCAAGCTCGATGAATCATTAGTAGATTATCACTAGTTAAAATTTCCTGGCACTCGAGTGTGACGTCGGGAGTCAATAACAGTTTATCATTACACCTTGCGAGTGCAATAATCTTGTGTAAATAAGTCTTCGGCGTAATAGGATCGATAATTCGTAAAACGGGAGGCTCGGCGAGCATCGTAACGTTGCCGAGGGTCGATCTCGATCCGGCGACAGGCCGCGGGAGGCGCTCGCTATCGGAAACCTTAAACGCGAACTCGTGCCCAATACTAATAAGAGCCGAGCGTAAATAGGCGAGCCAACTAATACATATTAATCGAGCCGAGGATTAATCGATAAGGTAGCCGCGCCGGGGCGGCGCGGGCGCGATGTCGAGTCGATAGTGCCCTCGGCGCGAGCTGTACATTCGGATTGATTGGAAGAATGAAGACGGGTGACGCGGCGCGAGAGGGCCTGCGACGACGTTCCTAATTAGCTTAGGCGGCCGGCGGCCGGCGCGTCGCGGCAGACTCGGGGATTCAGCAATCGGCCGCGCGCCCGAGGGCAACAAACTCGGCGACTTTTCCCGGGCGGCGCCTTCCGCCCGCGCGGCCCGCTTAATTATCGAGCTTCCTCCCGCGCGATCGGCTAATCGCCGCGGCGGCGGACCTTCCGAATCGCCCGCCACCGTTTCCTCCTCCCCCGGGCCGGATAGGCTAATTGCCCGGCCAGCGGAGGGCCGCGCGAGGCGCAGCAGCACCTGGGCCGACGGAGGAGCCTCGCGGCCGCTGACTCCCCGCGGCCCTCCGGATTGTTGTCCGTTACGGGCCGGGCGCGCGTCACCTCCGACGGCGCCTGATTCGAGCTCCCGCGGCGGCTTCGCCTAACGCAATAAAGCCCGGCTGAGTCATCCGGGCGACGGTCGCTCGGACGCAAAGTCCCCTTCGGCTCTAACGAGCGCCCGGAGGCCGGTTCGCGCGGAGGCGCGGCCCTGGAGCCTCGGCGGCCGCGCCCCGACTGCCAATCAAGAGGAGCGCGCTGCTCCCGACGCGCCGTCGCGCGCGGAGGTAGACTTACCGGAGGTGCTCCATGTCGAGTCCCGCCACATCTGGTCACCCAGGTGGAGTATCCCACCGCCCTTTACGCCTCCTTCGTCCTTGGAGCCGCCTTCGTCGACGCCCCATAGCTTTTTTGCCGAGGGAGCGATCTGAAACGATGAGAGAAAACGGGGGTCGTTAAAGCGTCCACTCTCGCTCCTCTCTCTCTCTCTCTCTCTCTCTCTGTCCGGGGAGGTCGTTGCACCTGCGCGCCGCCCGCGCAGATGCCGCGAGCCGCCCAATTGGACAACGCATCGCGCTAATCCGCGGGCGCTTTTGCGGATTCTTCCTTTCGCCCGGCTTGTCTTTGGCCCCGGCGCCGCTTTCATGCGCGGCCTGCTTTTCCGCCCTTCGCCGACGGCGGCGCGGCGGCACGCCGCGTGCGTCAGCGCCCGCGCGCCGACTACGTGCCCTCCCGGTTTATTCGTGCCCCGCAATGCACCAGGCGGCTGATTAAAAAGTCACCCAAAGGCCAAACGAGCTAATAAAAAGGGCAGACTTTACGCGCCCCCGAGAGCCTCCGCCTCCAGAAGCTAACGAGGCTAAAAATCATAATGAATCTTTAATGTTCGATAAAACGTAATTAACGAGCAGCTGTTTATTGTCGATGCATCGTAAAGTGCTCGCGCACTTCCGGATCGTTTGCGAGGGAAGGGTTTTTTCTTAAACGGCACGCCGCTGCCATGTAATGAAGTTGCCCGGGGCAACTGGGCCACAATTCCGACAAACTGCAATAGCAAGCGTGTATACATATATATATAGATATCCATTAGCATTTTCATATTTTCTTTCATAAAACTTTTGTTGAGATTTGATGCGCGGGGGAACGGCATTATCGCGAAAGGGCTCGAATCCGCTCAGCGATCGAACTCTCTTTCGCTGCATTCGATTCGCCGACTGATTCTTTCGGTCTATAGGGTAAAAGTACTCTTTACGCGGACGAGCGCATCTGGGCGTCGGCATCAATCGCGGGAACAATCCCGCAATCGCAAACACTGCACGCGCCATTAAGGTGGCGCGCGCGCCCGGACGCCCGGCACACTGGCGCTCGATTATCGACCCGCTCCCGGCGTAAGGACAGTAAAAGCCGTTAAGAAGGCCAATTTGTCAGCGTTCATCTCGTTGTTCCGCCAAGTCAGAGCGGAGCCATCGAAATTTCCGAATGGTGGAGCCCGGGGCTTAATCGCGCCGAGGGACAGGGGGAGGGCGCCGGTCGCGCGCTCTCTCTCTCTCTCTCTCTCTCTCCGTCTCTCCCTCCCTCCCGCCGGGTCCTCCGCGCCCTGGAAGAAGCTGGCGGCGGCCGGCGAGAGGCGGCCCGCGCGGCGACCTTGGCTGCGAAATCCGCTCGCTGGCGGCGCCGCGAGGTCGCACGCACTCTCCGGGCCGCGGTCACAAGGTCACTGATGTAACCGCCCCGCGCGAGCCGCGCGATGACAGCGCACCTCCGCGGGGGCAGGTGCGCCAAGGGACCCCGCCCCCGCACTTATCGCCTCCGTCTTGGCGCGCGCAGAAAAAAAAGGACAAGTAAAAGACGGGCAAGCTGTTGCGAGGAAAGCGGCGTGACTCGATTCGCGGGAGATCGCGCGCGCCCAGCCTCGGACCTCGTTAAAAACCCCATCATCGCTACCTCGATCTTTTTTTCTCTTCGGCAACAGAGAAACTGCTGCAGCAGCGGCGGCCGCCGCGGTTAATTGCCTGCGGCAACGCGCCCTCGCGCCCGACCTCGCGTCTTTCTTCGCTTTGCTCCCCTGCAGGACTTTGCGAATAATGGCTCGAGGAGTTGCGATAATTAGTTATCGATATGCCTAGTGCATCGAGTCCGAGCCCATTGTAAGCCTTCATTTATGCAAACGTTTACTTTGTCTAGTCCGAACGATGAATTGTAAAAGCTTACGCAAATTTAATTGGTACGCTGGCGACATGAAGAAGTAGATTAAGACGCACAAGTTATTACCAGAACTCCTTTTTCATCTCAATAGAACTCCTTTGTTTCTAATCTACGCTATACCGTCGACCCAGCAATTAAGCTTTTCATTGTTTTAAAAGTCTCGTTAAAAAAGGTCCCGACTTTGTTGTATAACACTATAACACTAATCTATAAAGAATTAATTTTTATATAATAAGCGCAATCACTTGCACGAATGTTTATTTCAAATTGGGAATTGAAAGGGAAAAGATTGAGATCTATGTAGAGAAGGCGAACATTTTTTACGATCCAGGCTGTAACGCAAACCATTGCGCTTTTAAAATGCACATTTTTTCAATATGTATATTAAGAAAATGCTTTCCTAGACTCCAATAAAACTCGGTAGCTGTAATAACTTTTAAAGAATAGCAATTTTAAGTGCTTGCAAAAAAGAAAGATAAAATAATAATTTGAAAGTAAAAATGATGTTTCATCCTGATGCTATATAATAATGACGTAAAAGAATAATTTGCCATCCTGCACTTTGGGGTGCAAAAAGTTTTTATATAAACGTTAGTGTCACATAATAATCGTATATATAATTTAGAGAACAAAGTGACAACTTGATTAGCGTCAGTGGTCGACCTGATAATAAACGCGAAAGGAACAGGTGGACTTGAATTTCGAAGAATATTGAAATAACTCTATCTACATAGATAGCACCGAATGGATAAAAAAATACGCGCAAACGCGTTTTCCTTTGACTGCCTTTGTTTAAAATAAGCATCGAGCGATCAACCTCTTTCTTCCCCTCAATATGATACTAGAGAGTCAAAACAAATCTAATTACCGGCAAGATAATAGACACCGAAGGACAAATACCCAAGAAGCGCGTTATAAAATCAGCTTGGAATGGGGTCTTTTTGAGGGAAAGGCGCCGGGAAAAAAGGGTCAGTGGAGTGGAGTTGAAAAGTTTTCACTTTTCGAGTAATTGGCGAGTGGCGCGACTGCCGCTGCAGTGGCGAGCAAGAAGGTACGCCCTGGCAAAGCGCAAAAGTCAATAATTGGACAAGCGCAAGGGTCCGCAATGTCATTGGAGGCAGCCCGACACGCGAGCGGCCCGCGGAAGAAGCCGGGGATCCCCGAGCAGCGGGCCGAGGAGGGACGAGAAAAACGAGCCGGACCCGGGAGGCGGCCGCGCTTCGCCGGGTCTCTCTCTCCGCTCCCCCGTGGAGGAAGTGCACAGAGCGCGGCTGCGCGGCGGGACTTCCGGGCCGGCGAGCGGAACAGAGGTCGCGGGGTTCGGGGGCGCCAGCCGGGGCCCGAGCTAGGAATTCCGGTTACGCGGTCGCGTAAACCTTTGCACAATTAGCCAGGCGGTGCGCGAGCGAAAAGCCTATTCGTAAGCGGTTCTCGATGTTTCCACTTTCGCCCGGCTCTCAAATATTAAAGCCTCGCCAGTGTTTATTTTAACGCCTCTGTCTTTTTTTTATCGCCGCGGCGAGGCACGCTTTTAAATGTTTTCCTGCTTTTGCGCGCAGCCGGGGAATTCGTTCGGCGCGCAGGCGGCCCGGGGCCGAGGCCGAAGCCGCCGGCGGCTCCTCCCCGGCCCGCGGAGCCGGGGCCCCGATAGCGCCGGCGTATCGACCGGCCGCGCCGCCAGCGGTGCACAGCCGCGGGGACAAAGCCCGGGCAGCCGGGGGGCCGGGGGGCCGCGGGGGCCGCGGGGGGAGGGCCAGGGCCCGACCCGGCGCCAGGTGCCGCCGCCCAGGGCCGACCCTCCCCCCGGAGGCCGAGGCGCCGGCTCCGGGAGGAGCCGCGGATGCGGCAAACCGCGCCCGAGCCTCCGCGGCGAGTGCGCCTGCGCCACCGGGCGCCGCCGCGCGCCCCGCCGCCGAGGAGGAAAAAAGCCCGTTCCGGCAAATCCGAGTGCGCGGGCTTTCACTCGAATATCGCGCGCGGCCAGCCTGACCGGCGTAAAAACTCGGGGAAACGCGGTGGCGAGCCGCGGACTCGCGCTGCCCCGGGCGGCCCGGAGAAAAAAGCCCCGGGAGCGCGGCCCCGGCCCGAAACCCACTCGTCGCCCCGGGCGCGGCCCGAGATTTTCCGCGCGCTCGACATTCCGGGCGAGTGCAGGGCGCCGGGCGGCTCCTCCTCGCCGGCCGGCGGCGCAGGCGTCATCGATTCCGCGGTGCGCGCCGGTGCGGCTCGCGCGGGGCCAGCGACCCCCGGCGCGGCCACGGGCCGACGGCCTCGGCTCACGGCCACTGTCCTCGCCCCCGGCGCCGGCGCCCCGTCGCCCCGTCCCCGGCGCCGCCCAGGATCCCCAAGGACGCGAGGGCGCCCGGAGGGCCGACGGCCGCGGGCCGGTGCGGGGCCTCCTGCGGCCCTCCTCCGAAGCCTCGCTTTCGCCCACCGCTCGAAAGCGAAAAAGCAATCGATAGGCTATTCTTGAATGGGTAAAAGTGAAATGATGCAGAGCCCGCCTGGCCGGGAGGTCACGCACGTAAGATCCGCGAGGGAGGCGCGCCGTCCGAGCGCCGACGCCTCCGTCCTCGCTCCCACTCGGGCAAGCTTACAGGCGGGCGGAGGGGGCCGAGGAGGCCAGTTGATTGCGCGCGCCTCGTGAAAGTTTTCGAGACCGCGGGCGCCGCGAGGAGCCGGCATAATCGCGCTTCGGAAGCGCCCCCGTCTTTCGCAACCTCTTTCTCCACGGCAGCGCAACGGCGGGCCGGGCCACGTAACCGCTATCGGCGACGCCCCCGACCCGGCCCCAACCCGGTCCTTCGACTTGCCCAAGCCTCCGGCGCGCCCCCGCCCCTCGCGATCGCCGCCCGACTCGGACTCGTCCCCCCAGGAGCCCGGCGCGCCTTCTTTCGCGAGAAAGTTGGAAAAGCGCGATCGATCGCCTATTCGCCTTGAGGTGCGCCGCTCGCCCCGTGCCGCAATCTCAAAATGAATGCTCGCGCTTTCTTACTAACCAACAGATTCTTATCTGTTACCTCACCGAGCCACTTGCTTCAACAATTCTGGAATTTACGATTCTTCGAGTTTCAAATCCTCAATAGCTGCCGAAGCCATGTAACGCACCTAGCCAGTGTATCTGTAAAGCAGCAGGGGGCTTCATACGCTTGGCTAAATTACCTGGCTAATGGATACAGCAGCTACCCTTTGCTAATTTGTTTCAAAATCTCCTTACGATGCTCTTGAATTATGCTCAATCAGAAAACTACTTTGATCAATGTATCTAGATAAACTTGGTCTAAAAATATTGCGTGTGTATCGTCTTACGATCAAGTCGACAACTGTCGTTTAAGTCATTTTAACATTGTTTAGACCTTAATTCCTCTCCTATTGTTACAGTCAATTTTTTCTCTCATTTAAACGGAACAACTGACAATCTAACCATGCTGTTTAGATCATTGTGCTAGTGCCGCCTACTTAAATTACTGGGAATTAATATTATTTTCTACAAACTTTGTGAATAAAACCCCCAATCAAATCATCAATTATTTCAAAGAAACCAAATTTATATTAGTTATAATCAACTTGGCATTATGATAACTGTATTGGAATTTCGAAGCATGCCCAAGTATAAATTTAAGCTTGTATGCAATTTCTTATACAAATTTTTACTTCAATTGCGACATAACTTATTCGCGGCGATGCCGGATGAGATTATTTTACGCTTCAATAAACAAATCGATATCTTTACCGATCGCGCAAGCTACATCGCGTCCTGATTCTCGACCGATCACCAAATTATGTTTCCGCGAGATCGCTAGCTCCACCTCCAGCGAGCGTTTTTGTTACCTAAAGACCGGACCGTGGCCGAGAGGCTACACCCACTCGCTGCGCTTCCTTCCTTTCTCCCTCCACTGACACTGCTTATGGGCATTGAACGTGCGCGCAAGGGCAAAAGAAGTAAGGCGCGGCTACGACAACTCCTTCGAACCAACGTAACAGCCGAGTGCACGCACAAAGCCGCACTCGGCTATAGCGTCAGCGCGGATCTAGTTAGTGCTCCATTGAGTAGGCGAGGCTGCTGCCCGTTACAGAACTTATGCCCGAGCCTCTGCCTTCGTAATGAATGTCAAGATGAACGATGATCGAATGTCGCCTTTGGAAAATTTAGTCTCGCTCATTTTACGTCGCCTGAACTTTCGGTCTCCAAGGGAATTAAGCCGTCGTCGTCGAGAGTCCGCGTGAGCGAATTCGACCGACTCCCCTCTGCGGTCTTGTAATCGCGAGTAACGGGTGACTGCGCCAACTCTGCGTTTCTTGGGCGATATCGGGATAACTATTCCTCTGCGGTATAATAAAATAATGCAGGGTGCAAAAAAGTGTCATTTAATGCTAATATCTTTGCGCATGCGATAAAAAGTGCACAGAGTATTTTGTGCAAAAGAGAATAATGACAGACATCCTGATGGAATTAGTTTTTTTAATAAATACGCTTTTACTAAATTTCAACTGTTACAACATTAGCGGTAAGCATGTCTTTATATTCTCTTTAGCAATTATAATGGTTGTAGGTATTCATTTTAGTGTAATGTCATTAAGATTATCTGCTCTATCGGATAAACAAGGTAAACAGGGTAAACATACATTTATATTATTACACTTTCCACACGAATTTCCATTTTTAAAAACAACGACTGCCTTCAAATATCAATAAATTTATCCCGTGATTTTTAATATTTTTGATTTAAAAAAAATCCACAGAAACTCTGCTTTTTCATTGAAAAGCATCCATGTGTACTGAAACAAAACAATAATAAAAACATTTCCCATTATGCCAAAACATCACAATAAAATGGATATCAGCAAAACAGTTGTAACCACACCTTATAAATGAGCCGACAATCGCATTCATGTAGCGCTTTCTCGAAAAATCGAAAACAATTTCAAGCAGAAAAACAATTGAATGGCGCCAAACTGAGTTTATTCAAAAATTCTCGAAACAACAAGGAGGGAAAGGGCGCGAGTAAAAACAAAGAGGGAAAGGACGCGGTAATTTGGTTTAACGGCAAGCCACGAAAGCGAATCAATACGAGATAGGCAGAGAGAAGCAGCGCCTTAGCATCAGCGCCGAGCGTCTCGAGTTCTCCGCAACAGCGTCTGCGACGCGCCGCGCCCGAACAACCACTTCCGCCGCTTTAGTTTAGCGCCCCTTCGCAGTCGACACCTTGCCCGGCTTCTCTGAATCGCACCGTTGGACGACACTAACAGCTGCATGAAAGATAACAGTATGTTTTTGAGAATGCCAAGATATTATATTGTACGTTCTTGGACAACTCTTTGAATCCGAGTATTGATAACGGCTTGATTTACGTATGCCTCGATAAACCGAGTGCGAACATTTAGCAAACTCAGCTTTCTATCTTTCTTAAATTCGCGAAAGAGTATTCGAGAATTAAAGAGACTTCCGACTCATATCACAACTACCGCAAACACCTCTATTCTAATTTGTTAAAAATAACAACAGAGCCATGTGAGATCTAAGAAAATTCTCAAGAAAATAAGATTTTTTTAAATATGCAATAATAACAAAACAAAGTTCGGCACTACTTCAGTTATATTTCATTTAACAAAGTACATGCATTTAATGTTTATATGAAATATAAAAGTCGAAGAAAAATTAAATCTGTGAGAATCTGTGAAATAGAAGTGCGGAAATCTATGCATATTGGCAATGCAAGGAATAAAGTAAAATACGAGAAAAAATATTTAAAGCAGAATACACTTTAAAAAAGTGACATAAATTTTTACATTAATTTTGAACTTTTTATTTATATAATCTTGTACCAAAAATAAATCGCAGATATAAAATAACCAGATTTAAATAATCATCCATATACTGTAGGAATATTCTGAAAAACACTATTTGAAAACTAGTATTTGGACACATATGCTCTACAAGCCAAATCTGTAAATCTATGTGATAATATGTAAATCAAGACTTTAGTACCAATTATTGAATTTGAATCTAATACATCTCTTTAAAGGCTTTCAAAAGGGTAATAAACTTGGTTTTATACTTCTTTAATATTGAGTTTGATACCTTCAGAATTTGGAAAGTAATGAACTCCTTTACAGAGATTACTCTTAAAAATACATGCTAGTAATTTTATTTACATTTTTATTCAGAATTATTTTAAATGAAATTTAATTTTCAGTGAATATTAAAAATGAGATACATAAATACCAATTATAATTTTGTAACTAATACAGACAATAATAATTAATACTGCAAAAACCAATAATCTAACTGAATAGTGTTTGTGATGATAACAGTAAAGATTATTTTCAATACGCTCTACAAAAATTGTAAAAATCCATGTACAAAAAATTAATTATTGTTAAGTCACTTAGGGTATTTTAGTAACTGAATATATATCACTGAATATATATTTTACTGAAAATATACCAAATGCACTCCTTTATGTTTGGTCTATCTAGTATTTAAATGTGAAAATATACTAGTATAGGAGTGTGAAGGGAGGAAATGTGAAGGTGTACTAGTATAGGAGTAAGAAGAATTGACTTCATTGATTAACATGACAAGTTCTGTATTTTTATAAATAAATAAAAGTAAAAATAAATGGAAAATGTAATTAAAAAAGAATATAATGAAAAACAGAAAACATTTCAACAGAATTGTAAAATAGTTTTATCAGACAAGATTTCAGCAAGTCCAACTAGCAGCAAAATTAAAGAGCAGTAATGGAAAGTTTAAAACTAACCTACAATATCATCAGTTTTAGCTATCATTATATTTGATTTAATAAATTTTTAATAATTTACATACTTTCAGGTTGAATTCATTTATCAATATTATTACGTACGTTTTACTTATGCGATGTTGCCAAGTTTATTAAGTGTGATTATAAAACATTGATCTTAGATATTTATTTACTGATTACTATTATCACAGACTCTAAAACTGTATGGATAAATATTTAAAATGCTTCTTATATATTTAATTTTGTTCCTTTTATTTTTTATTATAATTAGAACGGTACTTTTTCTATAATGGAATAAAATCTATGATGTTCTACAAGGCTCTATATTAAATAAATAACGTTCCAAATGCAAAATACCTTCTTGCAATTTTTCTGTAGCTGTTTAAAAATTGAACTCAAAATTTTTATCAATTAAATATGTAAGTATACCAAATATAATTAAAATCTTAGTATTAAAATATGAAATTAGTATGAAATTAATTTGATGTAAGGACTCCACAATTCCGAGCAACATAAAACAAAGTAGTAAACTAAAATAAAGATAAGTAAAATAACATACTGGAATAACTTTAACAGAATTTACAAAATATTAATTCTCTATTCGTAAAATATATGCTTGTTTACTCAAATCATTGACGCATCTATTAAAAAAACTGAATACCGCTATAAAACCAAGTAATTTTATTAAGTTTTATTTTTATAAATAATATCAGAATATTATTAACATAATTCACATTATTGTTTACTAGTTATCTACGAAACTAATATGAACGATATTGTTTAACAGTTGGATAAGTTAATCCTTGAAAAAAATTCAAAATAAATGCAGTAAATGTAGTAAGTGTGCTTGACGAGCTGCATATTGCGTTTTATAAAGAGATATGAATGACTTTATTCTGTAAAATATAAATCTTTAAGTCTGCTGTTCAATAAGAAGTTACTAATATTAATCGAATATTAGTAAACTTATAATGACACAAACTTCAGCTTCCATTTAAAAATATAAATAGAAATACCATACGTTATGAATACAAAGAATAAACTAAACAATTTAAAAAAAATATAAAATAAAGTATAACTCTGCAAAGTTTCAAATACTTTAGATGTTTTTTTATCTAATGTAAAAATAATATTTTGTACTAATATCCTATACCATACCGACGACTTCTTTAAAAAATTTAAAAAAAATGTAATGAGTGCTGCAGAAAGCATAACTAAATCTTAATGCAATTATTATAATTATTATAAAGATTAAGCAATTTTATACTAAAGACTGTATTTTAATAATTCAAAATTTGCAATGTATAGTAAGTGTAGTTTTAAAAGACTTCTTTTTGGGCCTTGGAATTTCTTGTTTGTCTTTGGTATAAACAGTTTCTCGTTTCAGCGAGCATCGTAAAAAACATACTCTTTAGAAAGGAACAATTGTTGTTAAACTTTATAACTGGCGACTAATTTACACATGCTTGCACTGTTTATGAGTATAGTGCCGGAATGTCCAAGATTTGTCATCGTAATAACAAGTGATAACTATAATAACAACGTACGCATAAGAATTAACTATGCCTTGGTTCATTGAACTGCTCCACTCGAATAGTCAATTCCGCATAGTTTTAATTACATCGGCACGAGTGTTAATCAATATTCTCCAACTACATATCAAGAATCATTTGAGCAAAGTTGCTGCAAGGTATCGCGCTACTGTCAGAAAGTATAGATAGAAAAGCACGCGTTATAGACAAGGAACTGAAAGAATTCAAAGAGCTTGCGGATATTCGCGTGCAACGCGTTTGGAAGAAAAAAAATGCTTGAGAAAAGTGAAAGCGATCGAGGTGTGGCGCGAATGGCCCGGGAAAGCAGCACAATCATCGTAGACCTATCTTGAAGCTCAGCGAACCCCGGATAATACGGTCAATGTTCGATCGATACTTAGGCGAAGTAAATCGATATACGAGCCTCGGCTAATGAGGATATTGTTGCAGAACGTATAGAGTAGTAAGAGTGTCACGGCCTACACAACGGTCCACATCTACGGTTCGCTACTCTTGGACACTGGCTCGGGCACGTTCAGAAGACGACAGCACTAAGCTGATTTTTCTGCCGCAACTCTCTATAGAAAACATTGGTTGGCAGGTGAACCTCTGACCTCGAATTAACAAACGGTGCATTGGCACGAATTGTTCTTTTTGTTGCCTTTTAAGTTTAGTTTCAAATTGTCGGTGCTCGTTAAACAGGAAAGGATTTTCGAGCGACTCACTTTTGAGTCGTCCACTGAAAAGCTTGAAGCTTTTAGCCACAGCAATCTTTGTTTATTTCATTATTATTAAATATCTCATGGAGAGCCCTCTTCACTCCAGGAACATGATACACATTCAAATATAGGCCATGTAGTAAAAATTTCGAGTATTGATAATTACTCTAACTCTAACTTTAATTATTGCGGATGCCAACAAATCCAGTTCAAATCTCGTTGAAATGTAAATCGTAAATAAATTAAACTAGAGCTTAAACAAATGACAATTTTTGAAACATGACGAAGTTGTCTATCATTCAAACACTGCAAATAAACTGAAAGCCAAAGCCTTTCAAGCTGGTTTCCTAGAAGCCCAACCGATTGTTCTCCTCCGCTCCCTGAATTTGTCCCTTTCGCAATGAATGCAGCGCAGAAAACCAGTCCCTTCAACGCTTGGTACGCGATTCACAAGGTTCAGAATGTACCTCGGCAAGTATAAAAAGATTCAAACTCGGATTCAAAAGACAAGTTGTAAGGGACGACTGGATATGACGTGGCGGCCCAAATCTAATTGGCACAAAAATCGCCGGAAAGATCTAGGTTACGGTAACACGCATAACGAGTCGAACTGGCCGCGATAGCTATCGATCCCGCATCGATTGACAGGATCGTCGATCACCTTGAATTTGAGAAACGTGCAAGTTGTCGTCGGTTCTACTGCCCCACGCGACGCAGAGGAAAGAGGGTCGCGGCTGCTCATTTGCTGAACGCGAGCGACTCCCTAGCCGATGCTCGCACGGAGTGAAAGCAAGGGGCTCCAAAAAATGATCCGTGGCGACCCGGGGCACGGAGAGGCAAAAGGGGCGAGACGGGCCGCGGGCGCGGCGTCGGCCAGCGATCGATCCGCTCGCGAGACTCGCTCTCCACTCTCCCGGCGCCTCTCTTCCCCGTTCATTTTTCCTCCTTCCGTTCGTTTTTTATAGACACTTGACGCGCGCGCGCGCGGGCGACGGCTCTCCTCGCACGTATCACAGTCTAATTCGAGAACGGCGTAGGACAGGGTATATCCGAGGGTATATCGATTGGTCGGTGTTGGCTCCCTCTTCCGAGGGAATCGATAAGCAGGGTGAGTGAGCGAGAGAGAGAGAGAGCCCGGGGCGAGAGGCGAGGGCTGCGGCAGAGGCACAGAGGAAAGTTTGGGCGAAAACGGAGAGAAAAAGGCAGAAAACAGGCGGTCGTCAGGCGGCGGGGACGTTTGTGAGGGCGTCGCGTGACAGGTGCCTCCACCGCGCGCGACTAGCTCCTTCTTTCTCGTTGGCGTCGCGTGTAGTATACCCTCGGGCTCGGCCCGGCTTCTTATGCCACTGCCGCGGGATAATGCCAACGCGCACAGCTGTTCGTGTGCCGATATATGACCAATACGCCGCCTCTCGCTTTCCTCGTGTATAACTCTAGCACACTCTTTTGCTCTCTTTATACATGGCGCGGTCGTAGGTCGAATGAATTCTGACTGAACCGTCGGGAGGACCGGGGCCTCGCTCGGGACACGGCTGTAAGCACGCTCGTGGTTTCCGGAAAGTCAGCCCCGGGAGCGGAGGCTCGCGGGCGGCGGTAGAATCGCGAGCCGATCCCCGGCGCCGCTTAATCCTGGTAAACAATAGGTTGTCCCTCGGCGAGCGGCGCCGGACGCCGAGAAAATCAAATAAAGTGCAATCACCGTCGGCTGGGCTCGACCCCCCGGCACATCCCCTTCGATTCGTATAACCCGGTAGAGCGGCTAAGCCCCGTCCTCGGCGCCTTCATTATTCCCGGGCTGTAGGGTCAAAAATCAGCGAGCGCGGCGCCTAATTGAAAGCGGCGCAGAGGGAAACTCGGCGTATCGACGCGTCCGAGCCAAGTAAGGTCAACCGACGAACCTCTGCGGCGCGACGCGCCGCCCGGGGGGAGGCGGCGGTGGTGGCGGTGGCGCGCACACACACGAGGCGCGCGCGCCCGCCAGAGGCAGAGCCGTGACTCACGCAGGGACACTACACGCACGCGAATCGATATGCCACTCGGCCGTCTCCCGCGCGCACTCCTATCGCCGCGATATTTCACACGGGATCCACGCTGCACGCGCGAACACGTGCGCGCCCTATCCTCACTGCCGAGCCTTTGCCTTTGACCGACGGTTAATGGAATCAAGGACGCCAGCACTCCTGGTTCTTCATTGAATTGCCGAACCCGAGGTCGAGCCTCCGCCGCCAATGTCCTAGAGATGGACGCTGTTCCCGGTTTATTATCTTTCGTTATCAGATGAAAGAGGTAGCGGCGTCCGACTAGCGCGCTCTCTGGTCACAATATGTCGTCCCCTCGCATGCACCCTTTCGAACGTTCACACTGCTAATTTATTTCACTTCCTCTCGATAATGCCATCGTGTTTAGCGCGAGGTTCAACTTTTAGAATATAATAGAGTTTAATGCCCTCGACCATCAATGTTTGCTTCATTATGTACATTACTGATGCTTTGTTAACCGAACAATAGGGTTAATATAAAGGCTGTGTGAAGAAAAAAGAGAATTTGAGCATAATTCACTCGTCATTTCTCCAGATTTTCATCTACTGAAAGCCTGTAGAATTGATTATTTGTTTGTTTAAACTTTTGAATCATTTTATCATTAAAGTCTACTAAAAATCATTTTTCGTTGACTTTGATCATATCTGTATTTATTGGTAGTACAAAATTTTACGAAACCAGTTTAAAAAATAATACTTATCTCAAGTTTTTCGCTCATTGAATTATATAGAAGAATCAGTACAAGATAAAACCGAGGATAAAACAATGGAGAGGTGTCTACAGAAGATAACGTAAAGTCAACATTCACTTTCGTACAGACTATTTTCATCTCTTTCTTCTCAATTTCTATATAAATGAAAATCACTACTTATTCGAGATAACAAATATTTATGAATACCTATTTGAATCAGCTAAATATTATGTTGCTGACTGGATTCTTGATTGACAGGAGAACGTCATGTGAAGAGTCAAAGCGTAAAATACGAATCGTCCGAACACTCCATTTGAGATCGATAACGATATTTAAGCTACCTTTTGACGTCACTAACGAAGATGAGCGTATAAACGATGTCTACACGTGATAATAGGAAACGTGATACTTCAGCTGACATAAATCCTGTAGTTTTTCTCCAAGTTTTTTATTTACTATTCGTACAAATCTGTTACTTAATTGAAAATTTGACAAACACTGCATCTATAAGAATACAGTCTTTAAAAGATACAGAATTGAACAGCGTTTACTCAGCAATTTTCAGAATATTAAAAAAGTGCGATAAACTAATTTTAAAACTCAATTCCCTACAGAGATGGTAGTAGTAGTGATATACCTAGTCTAGCAATGATCTGAGCACTAACTAATTTGTCGGAAATTTTGTGTGATATAAGAAGAAAATCTGTTATAAAGATTAAATCTCGAGTAATTTTGATTTATTTTGCGATTCGTTGTGTATAATTTCCTAATTTTATTGTTTTGTTATGTTCTAATTTTATCAAGATTAAAAAAATATAGTTTAGTAACATTTGTAAAACCAAATTAATAATAATGACATAAATGTAAATAACTATAAAATGCTTTTACTTCATTATTTGCTTAACTATTTTAATGAATAGAATTTTATTAAAAATATTCATTAAAAATGTTCTTTTTCTTTTATCAAACGAATTTTAAGTATTTAATCGCTCCAACTCCTTGTATAAACCTCCTGGTATTAGAGCAAAGAATTTTCTCACAACAACATAGTAATTTATTCACCCCCCTATTCATTTTAATGTTCATAAAAAAATAATTTCTTTACCCTACGACTATAGCTTATGCCTATTTTTAAGTCGTATTTACAAACGAAACTCATAAAAGATCCTATTTTTCGCTTTAGTTTCACAGAATTTTTTATTTATATATCTATTGTGATAAATAAAAATCTGTAAATAATTAAATACGACTTATTTAAATAGATTGTTTAATTGAATTAATTCATTAAACTTGAGAGATTTCTGGCATTTTCCTTAGTTAGGCCATAGTAGTTTTAATTTCTTGCTGGAATAAGCTGGTTAGATTATACCCTAAACTTTACAAACTTGTCAGGGCTTAATCATTAGTTTTATCCAGCCTTAGTGATCATTCGTTTGCTACTCTGTTAGCACTTCCACTATAGAATTCAACCCGACCTTATTAAGCACTATAAGTAATTCGTATGACGATCTTTTGAGTGTCTTGCTTGCTGGTAATAATTACATCTAAAGCTACCATTTCTATCCAAGAACTTAGCAGACGAATAGATAGAATCTGCGCGCACTGTACGATAAACACTTGCATGTGTACATTCAATCGTTAAATTTATATTTATACAATCACTTAGAGTCATGAGTATTGGCGAATCGAGATGAGCGCCAGCTAACCCCAAAAATCCACGTGTAGTTCGACCGTGAGACGAACATTGACCCTCGTATTGACCCGCCGGGTCGAATCTACTAAATCGAGATATCGAATATACATGGTACGCATCGAAGGGAAAATGCCGAGCTTCTATAATTAATCTTTCAATGGCGGGACAAATGAAAAAAAACAAGTTAAACAGTTTACCTTATTCTGTAAAGTAAATTCATGACTGGCATCAATTTAAAATCGTCACGAAATAACTCAGACTGTTATAAATATTTTATAACTTAATTATCAAACCAAAATCTTGAAAAATTTAAGTTTGTTATTGTGAATAAAAATATTGATGATTTTTAATAATCTAGTTCACAACTGTATCAACTTTTTTTTAAAGAAACAAAACACGCGATAAAAATAAAATTAAAACATTTTACTCGACTCTTTTCATACAAAAGTATTAATTCTAACCTGGAATAAATGAATTTAATTGATAACAGATTATATTTCATTATAAATAACTTTTGTTTTCATACTTGTGTAAACAGTTATAAATTGGAAAAAATTTGTCAAAATTCTAATAAGAATATATCTCATCCTATAAATTGTGGCGAGATAGTATTAGTATTACAGTTTTAATTTATAAATCTAATGATTGTAAAGATTTAAAAATTATTCACACAGAATTCAAGAAGATAAATATAAAAACAACTTTTCAGGTTGATGGCTCGATAGAGAATAATAAGTGTTCTATCCATTTAGTAAAACCGTATACCGAAGTTCGAGATTCGTCTTTTTTCGAGTGAATTTGACAGCGAGTAAATTATTCAATTAAAAAAATTTACCGTATTACTTGTATAAAATTACTATGATTCTAGCGTAAATATAATTTAAATATTGACTGAAAAAGTATATGGCATTTTAAAGTTAAATGAATAAATATAGTAGTGCAATATTAAAGGCTAATTTTTTTAAAAAAGCACGTAAAAAAGTGTTTATGATCACGTTTTAATTATATAAAATACACATTCATGAACTATTTTTCTCAGAGAATCAATAATAAAGCGGCACAATATCGTATTACTGCAAGTGTATAATAGGAAATTAAGCCTACAAGTTCCTTGTTATAATTAGTTTTTTTATAAGTTTCCGATAGGATTCAACTTTATATTCAATATTGCTGTTGACGATTAAGTAAGGAAATTTAATATATACGGAATCAATAAATACTATAGTACTAAGACGTTTTTTAATGAAGAAAAATTTAACTGTATTAGTTTTGAGAAAATTCCTATATAACGTTTTTTTTTTCAAATCGTAAAGCATTATGTATTTGCATATTTGATATATGTAGCAAAAGTAAATATAATGATTTTTTTGTTTACATCAAATCATTTATTTCAACAGATCATGCTAATATTAACCTAAAAATTTTACGTTTAAAATTTTTTTTGCTGTAGTCAAGTTGTTGCCACAGATCTTTTTGAACATAAGACCTGTATTATACAAATTAAATCAAGTAGGAAAATTGTATCATATGATTACAGTCAAGATACTGCTTCAGAAGAACCCGAGTACCATTTCGAATCTCGATGAGGCTTGATTTATTGACCTGTGAACGATGAAAATCGAGCTTGCAATGCTCTCGAACGAAATAGCGCGGTAACTGCAAGAAGCTTTAACGAGAAAAAAAGAAAAGAGAAAAATTCTAGGCTCAATTCGCTTATAATAACCGCCTACTCCTGAATCTCCTCAACGCCGACGATCATGCCGGTGTTGGCAATGCGGGGCTTCAGCTTGTAGGGTGTAAACAATCTCCAAAGTCTTATAATACATGAATCCTCAAATTTTACTTAAATGCACTGACACTAGTGTCTCTTCTACTAAATTAGTAGAGATATTTATACATTTAGATCATGCTGTACGTCAAATAGCGAGCTATGAGCTAGATCAAGAACACCTGTTTGTTGTATTATCGATGCTCTCAGTACTTTCTAGTATCGACTGCATGTTCCTCATACTTGTGAAACTATTTGAGGTGCATGATTGAAAGTGATAGGAGTCTCTAATTTGAGAGAGAGAGAGAGAGAGAGAGAGGGAGATTAGAGTGTCTACACGTATATCATATATACACTTTGGAAATCCTAGGCTCTTGCAGATTGCACTCGATTCCGTTTAGTACACTTTAGGGTGATATTGCGCCGATGTATATCGCCCAGTATGCCATTTTCGCAATATACCGTTTGCAGATATTGTTTAGCACGATCATTATGTTCCTACTGCTCAATATTTAAGACTGAATCGACGGTAATGTCAAATAAAAGTTAGGTAACCTCAATGCAGCTCCGATGGTTGTGTAAGAAATTCAAAATCATGATGGGACGAATAAATATAAAATCGTTCTTTCGCTTTTTTAAAGTACAGTTTGTAGACGTATTGTTGCTTTAACATTGTAAGGAAATGGATAAATTTTTCTCATTGACCTTTTTCATCTGCAAGTGATGTGCCTGAATAGCTGTTTTTAGATTCTTGCGTTCAGTTACTTAATAAAAGCGCTTTCATTCCGTTCGATCTCTCCCTCCTTTTCGTTTCTTTCCGAGATTTTTATATAGTGCAGCAATGATCAAGTAGCTCAACACAAGGCAAGTGAAGGCACACGCTCGCATCTCGCAGAGCTTTGTTTATGCAGTACTAAAATGGAGCCGCGAGGTGACGAATAAAACAACTCGCCGGAAACATAAAGGCAAAGACGTTTTCAAGCGGTTTAAAACTTAGCTCCCTGGACATTTGTCGATGACGAATTTTTTACGCTTCAGCATTCAGTCAGCGGAGACCTCGGCGATTTGCCGAATAATAATATTGAAACTAAGCTATGCGCAGCACCAGATTGCATTAGTTTTGATATTAATGTTGTTTTACGAAATCGTAATGCAACTCTTATTATAAGATGGAAGAATTAAATATGTTTTATGGAGTAAAATTATAGACCGTCTAGCGTAGTTAGTATAGAACACGAATAGCATGTTCGGGGCCATTTAAATTAAATTGTATATAAATGACTAGAAAGTAATGTTGGTAACTGGATACAGTGGTACAGTTGAATTAAACGTGTAAAAACACTTGTGAATTTGCGCTCATATTTATGATGGAGTTTAAACAACTTTAATTGTACAACGCATAATGCAGATTCGAAGCTTCGGTTAAAACTGTGCTTGTAAGAGACAATGGCTTTGGGTGCGCCCTCATAAACGTTACTGCCCCGCTGCCGTATTACAATCCCAAAATAGACAAGATTGAATAGCAATGTGAGCGCAAAGTACAGTGGGAAAACATTCTTAAATTCATCGATTTGATATACATTAAGTAGAAAAAAGGCCAGTGTCGCGAAGAATAAACATATTTTATCGGAGCAGCAGGCCTCCCTACAAGTGTAACCGAGACTTTATTTTTACAACGTTTGGTTGGCGCGGTGACGGAGCAAGCGACCGAAGCGAGGACAGGTCCGGGGGACTCGGCGCACGATAAGTCCACGTCGACGACAAAGAACTTGGGCTCGCGGCAACAAAAAGCTGAAAGCGCGCGCGTACAATAATTATTGGGAGGCGCGGCGGCGCTGGTGTGGGGCAGTGCGTGTGTGTTTTGGTGGGCGCGTGGGCGGGAGCGAGAGAAAGCGCGGACGCGCGAAAGAGAAGAGGAGAGGAGGGCGCGCGCGCGCGCCGCCGCGGAGCTTTGACAGGCCGCGAGCGCCCACACGTCGGCTTCTCGAAGCCGGGCTCTCGTGACGTCAGCGCGCTTCCTGCGGCGGCGACTCCGCGAAGAATCTCGAGCGCGGCTGATAAGGGAGCGCGAACATAAGAAGGGGAGCGGCGGCGGCCGCGGCGGCGCGCGAGGCCGCACTGCGGACGCCAAGTGGTCGACGGCGCGCGCGCGCTGCCCGCAAGGGACACGGCGGTGGCGGCGGCGCCGCGCCGATCGGCCGAAAGGAAGAGGTTATTTTGGCAGCTGGGCGCTTTATCCCGCCGCTGATAAATCTGACTCAGTGGGTATTTCGGGAGGGCCCCGCTCGAGAGTGGGCTGGTCCGCGCGCGCCGCGAGCGCCCCGGCTCCCGGGGGTTCGCGAGGATTCACGTGCGCGCGCCGCCCCGGGCGGAAGGGCCGATGTGCCGGGGGCGCGGTAGCAGAAGGGAAACGGGGGCCCGCCCGGACAAAAACACTATTGGTTTCCGATGCGCGGACGCAGAGCCAGCGGCGCGAGCTGGCGCAGGCGTCGGCAATGGACTCCCGGCCCCGGGGCTCGGGATCGGCGATCGGCCACTCGCCGCGGGGGCCGCGGGGGCCGCGGAGGCCGCCGGCCGGCTCCGCCGCAGGAAAGAGGTAGTAGTAACAAGTACCATGTCAGCTCCCAGGTCTTTCATGTCGCAATAGAGAAAAAGGTCCCCCGGCGGCTTCATCCAGCCGCCTGTGTAACTCTCCACCGTCTCCAATGCTCTCTCCAGTCGCGTCACCTCCTCGAAATTCACCCTTGGAGCGGCCTGAGTCGTCCCGACTGAGGCCAGCCGCGACGACACGAGGATGCAGAGAAGGCAGCGGCGGGCCTGGGCCTGGGGCCGGGGCTAGGGCTGGGCCTGGCCCGGGGCGGGCAGGTCCTCGGTGGCCGGGGGGGCCTCGGGCCGCGCTCGGGGGCTCCGCTGACTCAGCCTCCGCCCGCGGCGCGCAACATCCGCGGGGGCGCGGGGGGCCTCTGGGCTCGGGGGCGGCCGGCGGCACTGCTGCTCGGCTGCTCGCTCGCTCGGCGCGGCGCGTGTCCCGAGCGCGCCACCGGCGCCGCGGCCGCTCGGCTCGCTCCAGCCGAGGCACTCGTCCCCTCGGGCGGCTCTCCCTCCTCCCGGCGCTGCTGCGGCCTGCGCCTAGGGCCCGCGCTCCGAGCCCCTGGGCTTTCGAGGTTAGCCCCGAGCCGCCGCCTCCAACTCCTCCTCCTCCTCCTCCTCGGACCTGTCTCTGCCCTCGCCGCCGGCGACTCCTCTGCGACTCCTCCGCGACACTCAACACTCGCACTGGCGCCGCGCGCGCGATCACTCGGCAACACTTGACATGACGACTACGCGCTGACGATCCTCCTGGCTGGGTGAGCCGCTGGCCGCTGCCGCCCGCGCAGACTCGACGTCGCCAAAGCCCCGCGAAGCTGCTCCCTCGGCCGGGCTCTGCCAAGCGCCCGGTCCCCACTGCCAACTGCCGCCTGCGCCTGCGGAGGGAGGGACCGCCGAGCCGGAGAGGCGCCGCGGCGACGTGGGAGAGTCGGGAGTAAAAAGTCGCCTGGGCCGCTGCTCGCTCCTCGCTTTGCGCTCCGCGCTCGCGACTGTGTGCGTCCGATCGGCGGCGCCCTCGCTCTCTGTGTGGGTGCGCGCGGTACGTCGATGCTGCTGGTGCTGCTGCCGCCGCCGCCGCCGCCGCCGCTGCTGCTGCGGCTCGGACTCTGGCTTCCGCTGACGGTCGGGGCCTGAGCGGGCCCGGGGCCTCCTGGGGATGAGCTGGTCGCGGGGGCGGGCTACCCTGGCGGCTGAGCACTCGGCGCGATCGCGGGGGGACGTCTCTCGCCGCGGATCTCGTTAACCGGCCCGGGGCCTCGACTGCTCTCTGCGCTCGCTCTGCACACCGCGATGGAGACTGCTCTCACGCCGAAACAAAGAACGACGCTCGACGGTGGCGCCGCGCTCGCCAAGCTCGCCCTGGAGAGCCGCTGAGCCGCTGAGCCGCTGGCCGCGCACCCGCAGACTCGCTGTGTGCGTGTGCGCAAGACCGTCCGAGCCCGACCGCCGCCTACTGTACAACTGTGCACCCGCCGCGGCTCCCACTTCCCAGTCTCTCCGTCCCGCCGCCAGCGCGCACCCGTCCTCTTCGTCTGCTACGCCGCCCGCCGAGGCGCCGACTTGCTCTGCTCTCCGCAGTCCGACTCTCCAGTCCCCATTCGCCGACCGGCCTGTTTATACTTATGCCCGCGCACCTACCCACTTCGCCTCCAAGAACCATCTTTTGCTCTTATTCGGAGAGCGGCTTACCTAGTCTTACCTCGCCACTATTCCGAATAGTCGCCGAGCGCCCGTGAATTATACTTCGCGCGCACTCGCCACTGCCTGCGCTGCTGCCCTCCTGCTTCACCTGCCTCCTCCTCCCCGTATACCGACTCTCCAACCAACCTGGGAATTTTCACTTTTTTTCTTCCCGCTTTTACCGAATCATACCATTTGGAGATTCGCTTGGCTTACTCGACTCCACAATTGGGCTACCGGTTCACTTGATCTTTTCGGCGTTGCAGACGCCTACCCCCCTTCCCATTCAGCCTTTTAATACTTAATACTTTTATTTCTTCATGCACACAAACCCCTAATGTTCAAATAAATTGTTCTCTATTCATTTAAAATTGCCAACCTAAAAGTAAAGCATGCTCATAGACTTGGCATACCAATCGCAAGAAAGATTTAATCCAAATAATTTTAATAACATTAAATCACAAGATTCTGTTATACAAATTAAAAACTAAAATGATCGTATCCTTGATCCATATACATAGTAAAGTCCCATCTAATTCATGGGAACAAAATTTGTCCAATAGTCACAAATAAAGTTTTGTAATTATTCTTTTTCTTAATCATAATATTAAAAAGTTCAATAAATATTTCTTTTTAGTTTCATTTTACATGTTGTTTCATTTATTTTGAAAAAATAAAACATAATTTTTATCTTAGTAAGATCCAAATTTAAACTCTAATATTTTTTTTTCCGTTACAAACAAATATTCAAATTTAAAACATTTTTATATTGGAATTTTTTAATATTTATTTTATTGTTTTATAGGGGAGAGTGAAAATATATATCGATGTAAATTAAACTTTCTTTGTAATGTATAGATAAAAAATTGTAATATAATTTTTAAAATAAAAATGTGAAATATGTACAGACGTTTTTTTAAAACATGTCTATTTTAAATGAACAAATACAAATTATAGAAAATCTACATTTACTCCTAAATTTTTTGATGACTATAACAATAACATTTGTCTATGGCTCATGGTTTATCAAAACTATTTTAAATATAAAGATAAGATAAAGGCAATTTAAAAGTTGTATTTTTATTGAAACGGTATTGATTAAAAAGTAAGAAAATAGTAAAAATAAAGATAATATTGTAAAATATATATATCCTAGTTTTAATACATTTTCTAATTTAATTTATATTTATGTCTATTTTGTTACAACTGCACTTTGATTGGCTTATTTAACTACTTTTAATTACTCGTACAATATATCATGTTATTTTGATTCATATTTTGTTTAATCTTATGTCTAAAAAATGTAGTTTATGCATAAAAAGTCTAATTTGATATTATATTTAATACTTTAGAAATCAATAAATCAATAGCATAAAAACATTTTTTTGCCATATACTATATTTTAATTTTAATTCATTAAATTATAATATACAATTTATATACGTATATTTGTTCTTCCACTCAGACATACGATTTTAATCAGTATTGTTATTTATTTTTTATTATCATTATATTAAATGTACCAATTTATTTTTACTAACCTGTCCATTCCTAAATTGCTGTTGTTGCTGTTGCTGTTGATGATGAAATAAAGCAACTTGCTGTTGTGGTGTCATTTGATTATTTAAATAAACTAGATGTTCTGCTCCTGGTGTACCACTCTAAAAATTTAGTTTTGGTATTTTATTTTTATTGTTTGGAAAGTTTTTAATTTATAATTAAATGATTGAGTTTCCCCAGTACCTCCAATTGCATTGGATGAATTTCATAAGGCATATGTACATTGTTCATAGTTTGAAGACCAAGTTGTTGAGGTTGATTTTGTTGTGGTACTCCAAGTTTATTTACAGGGTATTTCCATTTTTCTTGATTCTACAAAATTTTTTTTATATTTATCGCATAAATCAAGAATAAGTTAATGTACTATTAGTAACAAAATAATTTTACATTATCTATTAGTCCATCATCTGCTAAGGTCCAAGCTCGAGGTGCTTGTTTTGATTGAAAAGCTGATGTTTGTACACCAAAATCCTGATCTGTTGGACGTTGAAAGACATAACCCACCATTGCTTCATCTTGAACTCTATTTACACCAATTGGATGTGTTTGTCCTGGTGGTAAACGTACTGCATCGCCACCTGCCATAACCTGACCACAAGTTTCTGTGTCCTAAATATATAAAATAGTGAATCAAATACATGATAAACATTTAAAATTTAAAGTTTACTTTAAATTTATGTATCAGACACTTTTAGAATCATCTATAACATTCGTTATCATTGCATTGGAATGTAACAAAAACATATTTTGTTTACAGATTTCTTATTTGATATTGACAATATCTTCACAATGTCGGTTGAATACTGTATAAATTCACATTAACAATAACAATTAATGAATTTGAGTTTCTATTCTTTCCAAAACAAATTCATAGTTCCAACCAAAAGTTTAATCAATATACACGCATTATTTAATCTAGTATTTAAAATTTCTGCAATTATTATTTTAAATGCATAATTACTTAGTGCAAAACAATAATATGACAGAGAAATAAATCATCGGTCACAATGCCACTTAAAATGGAATGTACTGTTTTCATGCGACAATACTAAACTTTTATTATCAAAGTATTAACCGAACACTTAATATGATCAACACTCGAGGAAATAAGTTTTGACAGCTTTTTGCTTCAATTATAAACTAGATCATGCAGAATTAGATAAATTATCTTTCTCCAAACATTGTAAGTACAATATTGAAGTTAAAATTTAAGAAACAAAATGGCAAAAGCATTATTAATATTGTAGGTTAAAAAGAAATATTTCACAGTTGAGACCAGAGGGCGAAGAAGATGCCCTGACTCACCGTGGGTAAATGTCCATTAGCGGATAGCCGATGGCGCTGCATGGGGCGAACGGAGTCTCCTACGCAAAGCGCGGCTAACCACTTCATCCTGTCACCTCGACCCAGGTAGCGGCTCCGGGCTCACACGGGCCCAGGGCAAAATAGTAGCGGTAACGGCGACTGCGGCTGCGATTGAAGCGACTGATTTTACACGCGAAGTGGAAATGAAAAATACAAAGCACCTCGAACACCTAGCCACTGCGGGCTCTGGGGATGGCACGCGTGCCGGACCTCGAGGAACACGTACAGTCGCCCTCACTTGCTTAGGTTACCTCTCCTCAGAGGAGAGAGAAACCGGCTACGGATGTAACACACGCATACGCACGCGCACACTCACACATCAATCACCCTGTGCTGTTTTGCTTATATATACCTTCACGTATCTGTCCGACTACGCATGACGCGTTTCGCCCTCGCTCGAACTGCTTGCCTTTTTCTCTCTCTCTTTTGCAATCTCAAATGGCTACTGCTCTATTAGAGTTGCAAGTATATCTCACTCACTCCTGTGACTTCTACCTACAGCGGTTGTAGGATTGTCGGCGCCTCGGCGGCCAGTACAGCCGCTAACTACAAGCATGCACTAGCATCAAGCACCAAACCAATTGACTGCATTGACGACACGAGGACGATCCGCGAGACCGCGCGACGAAACCGCGGAAAAAACGCCGATTAACCTCGTGTAACGATCACAATTTATACACCTACATGAAACGAAAATTACGAATTTGGATATATAAATTCGCGTGATCTGCTGTCACCTACAAGTTAAAGAGCTCGCACTCGAGATTACAATGTGTATCGAAATTAAGATCAACCGAGAAGATCCTAATCAAAACAGCAAAAGAGAAAAGACATACTTGGTGTTCTATACTTCCAATGGCAGCGAAATTGTTTTCACAGTTTTCTTCCTCTTGTGCCTTTGTATTAAAACAAATTGCTTACTATTTAAAGGGCCGACAAATGAATACACACTCAAAGGAATCTAGTGTCATTTGACGTCAAATATTTAAAAGTCGCGACACATTAACGGTATAAAAATTTCGCGAGTCGCTAAGGATGACGAACTCGCGAAACAAAAGTGAGGTTAGGCTTGAGAAGACAACTTGTCCCGTCATTAAATTTATTTTGTTTTTTTATCAACGTGAGTCTTTCTTTTTAATTCTTCGCTCATCCGATGAGATGCGCTCTCATATAAGCATAGTTTAAAGTTGCATAAATTCGATTCGAATAAGCACAAGTTTTGTGATTCTTAGTTTGCATCAATTTAAAAGTCGCTTCGACGATCAACAGTAAAGTTTGTCTTTCTTATTATTAGAGATGTTGTACACACAAACACTTGCAACGTTGCAAGTTTAAAGCCATACCACTTCCATAAGCGGAATTTGCGTGGGGTAGTCGCTTCCAAGTGAATAATTAGCTATTTTTGAACTGTTTTGTTTTAATATTTGCGTTTTTAATTGTAATGTATAAGTATAAAAGTATTTTTTATTGATATAATGCTAAATTTCAATTTAATTATGTTTAGTTATAAGTATTTAAATATTAAATTTGAAATTATTGATACAATAGTGTATTATATTAAACTATGCAACACTATATGAAGTATAACAACTATAGACTTAGCTACCACTAATTCATTGCAGAACTTCTGTATACATTCTACATAACTATTTTTCTTTTAAATAATCACAATGCTAAGTAAAGTGCAATCAATATTACAAACAAAATATTTATATAATTAAAGCTTATTTATTTTATTTTTTACATTAATTACTTTTCATATTAAAGTTAATCTAATCTATGTATTAGTTTTTTAATGTTTTTAAAACAGAATAATTAATCATGAGAGTAAAATATATAACCGTCAGTTAATTATTATGGTATAGAATTTAAATGTTTTTTCATTCCTTGGGAAGATAGTTACAAATTTTTATAATTATAAGTACTTAATATACTTATATTTAAAATATGAGATATGTTTATAAGATCTTATGAAAGAATCTGATTTCTACTTTTTGAATACGATAGAGCACACAATAAAAGTACAAAAATAATATTTAAAATGCAATTATTGTTGAGGAAAGATGATTTTCAACAAATAATAATAACTTTTGTTTTCATCCCGTTACACAAGATTATATTTCGTAATAATTTTCATACTCTGGCATTCTCTTACTTTTTCTTTTCTTTTTATTATTTACAGAACTACACGAGTCACTTTGTCGTTGCAAAAGCTCTTGACGTTTGCAGAAGTGTCCGGTGCTTCGATTCTCGCGAGTCCTGAAATTCGAGTACATCGAATCGGGAGAATATGCGCGCGATAAACGAAAAAGTCTCCCATCAAACCGTTCATTTTTTTTTTCAAAAATTTAACAAATAGCATTCGCAATCTCTTGATCCTTAGGCAGATTACACTAATCGTTCGCTCATTTTTAGCTGCTAGTTTCGCTACTAGAAATTTTTTTTAAAGTACTTAGATAGCTTTCAAGATAAATTTAGAAAAGAGAAAAATAAAGACAAAATATTTTGAATAAGATATGTAATCTGAAAAGGGATGTTTTGCCTTCATCGTTAAGTTGGCAAAATGTTAAACCTCAATAACAATTTCTGTGGCGAAACTAGCCGTGATTTTTGTAGATTAAAAAAGGATCTATAAAAAAACAGTTTCGGACGGAAACATCACGGTCCGTCCAGATACTTTGCACTGCCGGTAATTGGCATACTATTAAAAACAATTGTAGGACATATCGGTTTTTTCCTTTGTTAAATAAAACAACGAATTATGCATCGGCAGCGCGATTTTTTAACATCCATTAGAAAATATCATACAAGTTCTCACTATAATTAATTTCAACAAAAAAATTTTATGCGCGCTTTTTTTCGAAATTTAATTGATTAAAAAAAAGAAGAAAAAGAACAGAAATACATACATATACTTCTACTTATCGCTGACAAAGTACATTTTTAACAAACTTTGTGCAAATTAACAAAACAACTCAGTGATAAAATATTATTTTTGATTTAATGCTCAAACTTAACTGTTATATTTTGCAATATCTTAAAAAATGTTTATTTGATAATAAGAAATTTTCGACAAGGAGTAAATGTAAACCTCTAAAACAAAAAATTATAACAAGTTCAGTTTATTTGCACAAAGTTTAGCTTTATGAGTAAATAGGTGTACAATTTGTTTGGAGATTGATCGACATTTTTGAATAATAACTTAAATCGACAGGTTTTTCAGTTTGAACACATGAATTGTTATTTAAAGAAATTTGTCGAAGCAGCTTTGTATAATCAAAAATGAAGATTATTTCTTCAAGTGAATAGATATTATAAGTAACTATATAAACTAACATTCTCTCCTTTAATGATTTAATGATAATCATTAATAATAATAATAATAATAATAATAATAATATATAATAATATTCATAGCGATAATAATGTTGAGAATTAAAAATAACTAATAATTTGATACAGTTTATGATAAGCGTACTGAGTTATCAGTAGTATTTTTGTTGTCCGTTGGTACCGTTACGTCCTTACAATTATACATACGTAAGTATACAAAGTATTTACAATTGCAGAAAAGTGTGATCATATAATGTAGGCACTATGGCTTTGAACGTACACTAACTTGTATGTTAGAGTACATCCTTATAAGGGGATTCTAAGGAAAATAATCCATAATGTAAAGATGTTTTTAATGTTTGAAAATATGTTAATTCAGAATCCACATTTTTAAAATCCATGCAAAAAAATTATTTGATAGATTGCAATCTCATAATGAAATTATATTTATATTATAAAAATCATTGATCATTCTTATTGTATACAGTCTCATACATTATTTTGAATGATAATTATTTAAAACATCAAAATAATCGCACTGATTAAATTTGATTATAAACACTTTGATATAGATAAATAATGAGTTTTTGTAAGAAAAATATTTCCCTCTTAAAAACCCCTTAATCAGGTTCAGAATGACATTGTGTCTTGAATAAATCTTAGACAATCGTTACAATATTAAATGTGTGTTTATACTTAACGACATATTTCAAAGATCTTTGCATTTTATTTCACTTCTAGTTTCGACACTCGAGTTTCCAAATGTGGTGATTCAACATTAACGGTTTCAGAATAAATATTCAACGTAATCAAAGTACTTTCATGTATTTTTTATGAGATGTAAGTGTTAAGCAAGGTACATGGGTACAAAACGAACCACGAAAAATAATTATACAAAAATCTAGCAAAGGCTAATTCGATTGGATTGACTTTAATATTTTTTGAATCAATCATCTATACACACAGGCAGACAAACACTCTTAAGCATTTATACATGCTCTTGCTCAAACTTGCTCACTTACACACAAAAGAAATTAGAGACCAAAAATAGCTCAGAGCATAGGTTTTTCATACAAATCTGCAAGATTCGATTTGCATTACAAAGTCTTAGATCCACTGCGTCCATATTATGAACTTAGGCGCAAACATTAAACAAAATAATATATTACAAATTCAGATCTAAGATGCTTTGCAATCTCTTGATCCGCGTAAAAAAATTATAGTATATAATCTAGAACAGGTGTAGTCTAGCAGTATCGTTTTCTGCACTCCTTCATCCTGGTACTGTTTTGGACACATGAGCAACTTTCAATCGCACTATTATATACAAATCTAAATTGCACGGAAATAGCCCAAGTCGTCGATCGCTGCACTACAAAGGCTTGCATTTAGTCCGGTAATCAATTAATAACTGTTAATTCCCGTTATGTAAACTAAAATGACCCAATAACTGGTATATTATACTATTAATATGTGATATGTGTACTCTGACTTTAATTTTTTACGTGACTTGAAAAAAGTGTATTGAACAGAGTCTCGAGTGCCATTTTTGATGTTTAATAAAACTGAGAAGAAAACAGATTAACGACAACGACTCTATAGAGTCTTGGACAGGTACCACTAAGTACAAAGTTGCGTTTCACGAAGGGCTAAATAAACCCTCTCCCCTCCCACGGAGATAAACCCAACTTATTAAAAATTAGATGCGAATATTGTCTTTCAATACCGATAAATTAAAATTGTAAATCAAAGAGATCTGAGAGGCCTTCTTCTGTGCCCAAGGAGAACGCGTAATCACTTTCTGAAAGAGGTGGCTCCAGAGAAAGTAGTGACTCTCCAAAGTCAAGAATACTTAAGTCTGAAACAAAAGAAGAGAAGCAATTAACATAAATTTATCATTCATTTTGATTATTATTAATAGTACAATTAAAATCTTTTTTATTGTAATGGTACACTTTCCTTTTAACGGTATGCTCTGAGGTAGTATGCCACCACCTAACTAGAACTCTGCCTGTGATGTGATTAATAATACAACACAAGTCACAGACAGAGCTCCGGCAGGGAGCGGACATTTCTTTTCAAAATGAATAAAATTTTCTTTATTCTTATCGACAAACTGAGTAGATTGTGGAATCACTTTTATATAAAAGTGGCTAATAAATAAATTAAATTACAAGAAAAGTAAAAACAAAAATGTACCTGAAGACATATGCTGATCTTCCGTTTGTAATTGAAGTTTGCCTCCACCCATGATGCCAAAGTCATCCGATTCGCAGAGAAGTGCGTCTCTCATGCCCGCAGATGCAAGAGCCGACAGCATGGTTTGCTCGGATGGTATGCAATTTTCCGTTGTCGGTACTGGCTCTACCTTGACGTCGCCTCCGGTGCTCGTTAAGAATTCCGTCGCTACAGACGATACTTTCCTGTGTTTGGGTAAAGGTGACTGTGGTGTCGTCGTTGCCAATGTCGCATGCGATGAAGCAGCTGCTGCTGCTGCGTATCCCGGAGTAAGAGGCGCTCTCACTCCCGGATCCTCCGGACAGAGAAATACTTCGATTTCTCCGTGCGTCGATCTCATGTGTATTTGAAGCTAAAGAATTGAAACCAAGTTTAAGATGATAAATTTAACTGTATTTGGACGTTTATTGCGGTTTCGATAGCTTAGTCCTCTCGATAGAGAAATATTTGTAAGGTAATTAGAAAAAAATCACATAATTTGATGCTTTAATTAAGTTTTCCTAGGAAGACAAGATGTTTTAGGAACAGACATTTTGTAACTATTCTACTACTCGATTAACTGTGCATAAGGAAATTATTTGAATACCTTCGGTTGACCAAAATTGTTAGTTGGTTGAGGAACGTGTAGAGTAGCTTCGGGAGGCGCTTTTACGGCCATTATTGACTGGTCTCTATACGAGGCCACAGACCGCAAGTCGTGATACGTCACGTATGCGTATGTTCTATCAGCGGTAAACTCGTTCAACTCTTTTTGCGCTCCGTGAATCAGCCTATCCAGAACATTCTCTTTTGCCTCCAAATCTGCCACTTCCCTTCGTAAATCGAGAATATCGCTCTGATTGCTCGGAAGGGAGCCACCCCTTATCAAATCAAAATATATGTCTTAGAGATATTCGAGAAATTGAAAGTGCGAGACAGTAAATGGGTACACATTGATGCGAAACTTACTTCCACTGAATATTGTTTTTGCTTTTCTTCTCCAAAATACCTATTCCTTCTAAAACGTTAGTAATATCGTATATGCGGCGCTTTTGAACTTCGAGCTTTTCTGATGCCACATTTAAGTCTACGACGCCATCGTTACTGTCCTCCACTAGATTAATAAACTTTTTGGTGAGCAAACTCAAGGACGTATCGTATCGTGTCCTTTCCACAGTTTTACCTAAAAATAAGAAAAGATGAATATTCTAATGACCAAATCAGAAGGTTGTCATGATGGTATCGTATGATTTATAATTTTTTAAAATTACAATTTTCACATTTATAAAGATAATAAAGTTTGACTGTTTAATTTATTGATCTGACAGTGCTCTTGTATAATGATATAATCAACATTTTGGCAAATACTCAACGATAACAAGTTCATCAAAGATTTCTTTTTCTTTCAAGGACTTTTTTTTAAAATTCGCTGTAGAGTTTACTCGTTTACAGCTGTGTACATTTATGTAGCGTACGCGTGTAAGAGCAATTTAATTCGTTCCACGCCCGATAGAAGACTTACTTTTTGTAGGAGTGTGACCTGTAAGTGAATTTGAACCCGATCTCCTGCGCTTGCCTCTTGGCGCTTTGAAGGTAGATTGACTTGGTTCGACTTCCAAGTTGAGTCTTCTTTTGACTGCTTGAACCGATATCTGGAGAATAAGATGGTTTAATGTTTGGTCAAAGCAAACAACAATTTCATATCGAGATATTGCAATGTTACGTTTAAGTAAACCTTGAAATTGGAGATTCACGTAATTGATGTTATTATTTTTTATTGTAGTAAACTATTTGCGTAAAATTGTCGGAAAAATGTTGTAATTCGTAGAAAGGATCGAGTTGGAATTCAAAGCTTGTTTATTAAATAGTATATCCAATAGAAGTATCTGTGTTTGCAGAGGTAAAATATATCGCGATAAATATTTACCTCGGCTCTAGGAGGTGGTATTGTGGGTCTCCTCGTCACCTGGTAACGAGGGGTTTGACCATACTGGTGGTCCTGCAGATGAGGACTTGGCGTCTCCTCTGCGATTTTCTGTGCCTGCAACTCGTCGTACGACAAACCGTCGGCATCGATGAATTCTGGTTTGACTGGAAAAAAGAGCGGAGAGTTGATAAGTGAATAGGCAGAGTTGACGCATTGGCGATCTGCCGCGAGTGCTCGAGCTTTGTCGATTTTGCGTACGTGTATCGCTAAACAACGGAACGTAGAGTTTAGTCTGGTTAATAAAGCCGTAACAAAGTGCCGAGTCGTAAGCGATTGACTCGGTTCCGTTTAGGGCGGCGGCTCGCGCGTAGGTCACTGGTGCAGTCGGGCAGCCAGGCCGATCTCATTAGAAAGAGGCAGCAGGAGGGAATTCATTAGGGATCTATTTGATTTACCTAATTTTGTCTCAACCATGTCAGGCGTGACAGGCCTGGCAAGATCCTCCAGCATCACTTGCCTCTTCACACGTGGCATCGTACTGGATGTGCGAGCGTCTGCAAAAACAAAGCATAAGAGTCCCTCGTTAAGATCGAGTCACAAGCAGATCTCGGTAATGAATTCATAGGCGAACCAAGCCGAGTGGAAATAGAAAAGCAAGCGTAAGTAGAGGAAGAGGCGCGGGGGAAAAGGCCGAGTGTGTACGTTTTAACCGATGAGCATCGAGGACTCATCGCAGGGAGTACGAACTTGCTCTCGTCCGAGCTTTCTCCGAGTAGAGGCGAAATTGCGGCCTAATCGTAAATCTCGCATAGGGCAAAAGGGAGAGAGAGAGCGAGAGAGCGAGAGAGCGAGAGAGGGAGCTCGCGGAGCGGGGGGACGGGGCGACACGGAGGGAGAGAGAGAGAGAGAGCGCGGATCGGTTGGGGGGGAGAGGGGGAGGGGGAGAGCGAGAGAGAGAAGCGGCAATGGCGTCTTGTCGAAGGGCGTGAGCTTCTCGGCTCCACATCGCTCTCTCCTTCGGCGCGCTCTCTCGCGCAGGACTTTCGGGCGCATTCCGAGGGAAGAAAGAAGATCAGGGCTCTCCTGCGGAAGGAATCCCTCTCGCATAATCGCTCCCCGGGCCTCGGCTGTCCTCTCCTCCGCGCGCGGGCGCTCGCTCGGTCTCTCTCTCTGCGTGTCTCGCTGGCCGGCGCGGCGGCCGTCTCTCTCGGGAGCAGGGCGGCGGGCGCGCATTCCCTCGCTCCTTCCTTCTCTAAAGTTACCGGTTTTCAAAAGGTCTTTTCTTTCTGCCGATGGCGCACACGGGGGGTACACCGGGCGGAGAGCGAGGAGCCGAGCGGCCGCGGGAGCGAGACGGCAGGAAAGGACCCGTGGCCGTGTGTACTGCACGCCCGGTGCCGGGAGGGGCTCAGGGGGGGGCCGCCGCCTCGAGGCGAGCGCGTGGACGGCCCGGGCGGCTCGGGCGGCTCGGGCGCCGAGGAGGGCCCTCGTCGCCGTCGCCGGCGCCCAAGGAGCGGAAGTCGATATCTGCGCGGCCTTTTTTGTTTATCTATATGGAACGATACTCTGCATGCGCGAGCGTCGGGCGGCGAGCGGCGAGACACGGCGCACACACGGCCGCCTGGGGCTCGCTCGCTCACGCCTGCCTGGCGCGCTGGCAGAGTGGCAGCTCGCGCCTCGCGCAGCCACGAGCCAGCGGCAGCAGCGAGGCTAGCGGCGCTCGCAGGCCTCCGAGGCCCCTACGTAAGTGTGTATATAGGCGCGGCGAGTCGGCACTCGGCGGTGCGCGGGCGCATATGCGGCTCCTCGGCTGCCTCTTATCGCCGCGTAAATCTGCCTCGCTCTCGGTCGCGCACATGCAGCGGCGGCGGCGGCGGCGGCGGCGGCGGCGGCCAGCGGGGCGCCGAGCCTCGGCTCTCGGGGGCCCCCGGGCCTCGCGCTTGTTTTTCCGCGAAAACGCACCTCCGGAGCGGCCGCGTCGGCGGCGACGGCGGCTGCGGTGACGGCGAGGGCTGCGGCGGGCGGCGATAACGGGCCCGGACTCCGGAGAGAGGAGCTATGCGCTGCCTGGCGCTGCCTGGCGCTGCCGCCGCTCGGTGCGGGCCCCCGGAGGGAACTACGCGCGGCTCCCCGCGCGTGCACGGCTCCCCACGCGTGTGCCCGTGTCTACACGCTTTACACGTACTTGTACGGCTATAATGCGCACGGGACGACGGCTCTCCTTCTCCCGCTGGCTCTCTCTCGCTCCCGCTGCCGCTCTCTCCCCGTCTCTCTCGCACTCTCCTCTGTGGGAATTATTAGACACTGGGCTCGGTCGCGCGGCGGCGGCGGCGGCGGCGGCGACGGGCGGCGGGCGGCGGGCGGCATACTGTTACGCGAGAGAAAAAATGTACGATAAGATACTTTGGTGCGAGTGCTTTACACAAATTTTTAATCTCGACGATTATTTCGCTGGCTCTCTAGCGGCTGTATCTGGGCGCGCGGCGGCTATTTTGGTGATGCGCCCGGCGAATGGGTCGCGGCGCCGCCGGCCTCCGCGGCGCTCGGCGCGCTCGAAAAAAGGGGCTCGCGGCGGCTGCGGCGCGGCCAGGGCGCCCTGGGAGCCGGGAGCCGGGAGCCGGGAGCCGGCTTGGGGCAGGGCAGCGCCGCAGATGGCCGCGCGACAATCGCGCCCGCTCGCGCATCTGCCGGCCGCTCCCCCCGGGCCGGCCTCGCGGGCCCGAGCGCGTCAGCTGCTCGCGCCCGAGCTCCTGCGCCCGGACACGTGAGAACGCGCCCGCGGCCCGCCGCCCGCGGAGGGTGCGCGCCTCGCGCTCGGCCTTGGCGCTGTCAATCGATCAGGGGCGCCGGTGGCGCGCGCTTCCCCACGCGCCGGACCCCCGCCGCGCCCCCGGCCCCCGGCCCCCGCAATCGCGCGCCCCGAGCATTTTCATTTTCGATCGCGCGCGGCCCGGCCCACGAGCAACTCTCCTGCGCGATCAATAGGGCCCGCGCGCGAGCCGCTCCTCCTTGCCCGGCTTCCGCTTCCGCCTTCCGCCCGAATTCGAGCCCGGGCGCCACGCGCCCGCCTAACCGAGCCACGCCGCCGGCGCGAGTCCCTCGGCAAGCTTACAAGCTCGCGGCTAAGCGGCCGCCCTCCCCTCGAGCCGCCCCCGGCCTGGACCGCCCCGCGATCCCCCGCGATCCCCCCGCGAGACCCCCGCTGTCCTACACGGATTTGCTCGCCTATCTCCTCGGCTGCTCCCTTGCGTAACGCTCCGATGGCCCGCGCGACCTCCTAAAACAAACAGCTTTTTAAATGTACAGTTAGCTTTTCCGACCTTGTGCCGAGTGGGCACTTTAATAAATAATAAACAGACGCCCCGCGGCTCAATGGAGCGCCTCGAATGAACGCGATTGCGTAGGACACCGGCCGGGGCCTTATCGCGGTCCGATTAAAAAATTGCCCGCGTCGGCCCGACGAAGAGGTTGCGGCACCAGGCGCCCGCGCCAACAGCCTGCCCGAGCTACGAGCGGATCGGCCCGGGGAACCGGTTTTCCGCGGCTGTTAACCCGCATGCACCTCTCGAATAATAGCTAGGGGAGACGAGGGTAAGGCGTGCGCGGCCACGGGCGGCGGTCCCCGCGACCTGGGGCAAGCCCCGAGGTCCGCTCGCGCGGAGGGTCGGGGGCACCGGGAGCCGGCCGGGCCGTGGGAGCCCGGCGCGGGCGCAGGCGGCCTCGCACGTGTGCGCCGGCGGCGGAGGCAGCGGCGCGCGCGCCCCCAGGCAGCTCGCGATCGACGAGCGGCGCGCGCCGACGGCCGCCTGGGCCCGCTGGCGCTATTTCGGGCGGCGGCCAGGTCCCCGAGGAGCCGGGGAGCCGGGGGGCCGGGGGGCCGGGGCGCCGGGAGCCGCGGCCCTTGCGCCGCGCCCTTGGCCGGGCTATCTTTGCGCGGCTCGGCGCGCGCAGCCCCGATCAGCTGTGCGGGCGGCCCGGGCCGCGGGCGCGAGGAGGAGGCCCCTACGTACCCGTGCGCTGCCGCCGCTCGGCATCCTTCCTCTTCCTTCCGGTCGCTCGCCGGCGCAGCGGCGCTGTTTACGCGACACGGCCGGCCGAGTCGGGCTTTCCGGGTCTCCGCGGCCGCCTGTCCTCGCCGGCGCCGCAGCCGGGAGCGAGTGCAGGCCGGAGGCGCGCGCACCCGCGCGACTGTGTGCGCGAGCCCGAGCTGCCCGGTGAAAAAAGAGAGAGCGAGTGCCGAGCGGCGCCGCACCGCCGCACCGCCGTACCGCGCGCCGCACACACAAGGCCCGAAGGTAAACTCGGCACTTTTTCGCATACTCGGCCACGCAGCACACAGAGATGAGGAGCCCGAGCGCGAGAGAGACGGCTCCGCACGGGCCGAGCGAGGCCGCGAGGGGGGCGGGAGAGCCACCGCGGCCCCGACACCCGAGCCGACGACGTCCCCGGGTCGACCTGGTCGCCCGGGTCGCCCGGCTCGCCCGGCTCGCCGGAACAAAGGCCGGAAGCCTCGGCACTGGGATCACTGGGCGCCCGGGGATTTCCACTTACTTGAGCTCGGTGCAGCGGCGGCCTCGCCTCCTGGTGCGCTCGGGCGTCAGCCTCGGGTCATGTCGGAGGGCTGGCTCCGCGGCCTCGGCGGAGCTCCCCGCGTCCGGTCTGCTGCTGCTCCTCTCCTCCGGCGTGCCTGGCGCACTCGGTTTAAAGGGGCCCCCTCGGCAGGGGGACGGGCGCGGGCGGCGAGTCGCGAGGGGCGCCGAGGAGGTCGCTGCGAGAGGTCTGCCCGTCGACTAGGAGCGGCGCCTGGCCGGCGGCTCCATTGGCGCCCGGGGCTCGGGGCCGCAGATCGCGCTCCGGGGGCGGTAGCGCCACGAGGCCGGCTCGTGAGCTACTCGGGCGGCGGCGGCGGGCGGCGGCGGAGGAGCAGCGGTTACGCTGGCAGCGGCGAGGCTGCCCGGGGCTCTAGGCGGCTGGCGCTCCGTGGCCCAGTCGAGCAGGTCGTCCGGAGCGGGTCTGCGGCGCCGGCGGCTGTCGCTGCTGTCGGCGCTCTCGGCGCTCGCGCTGCTGCTGCTGCTGGTGGTGGTGCTGCTGCTGCTGCTGCTGCTGCTGCCGCTGCGGTCCTCTTCGCCGTCGGCGGTGCGCCGGCATCGGCCATCTGCCGGCCTCCGAGCGAAGCGCGGCTGCGCGCCAAAACCCGCGCTCGTATTTCCCGCTGCGCGCAAGGGCTGCCAACGGAGCGCGCGGAGCGCTCCCCCTGCCGATGCCGAGGGCCGCGGGCCCTTTTGTCCGCTGTTCCCACGGCCGGGCCTCGGGCTCGCGGCTGCGCCTCACGGGGGGCTGGGGCCCGCGCGGAGCTCCCAGCTGCCGCTGCTGCTCGCCGCCCTCGGCGATGACGCTGCCCGGCTGGCCCGGGCGCTCCCAGCCATGCAGAAGCTGGCCTCCGGGGCGGGGGCACGCGAGCGCGCGGCCGGCCCGCGGGCCTCGCGCCCTGGGGGCTCGGGGCTCGCTAGGACCTGGGCGCCGGGCCCATCTGCTGCGCCCTGTCCCCGGCGCGGGCCTGTCGCTGCGTGGCCGGCTGGCCGCCTCGGCGCCTGGGCTCCCGCCTCCCGGACCTCGCTCGCCCTCCTCGCTCTCGCTCGGCCCTCCTCGCGGGCCTCCGCTGCGCTGCTCTGGCCTCCTGGGCGGCTGCTGGTGTGCGCGGCTGCGCTGGCGCCTGGCTCTGCCTCTGCTCCCCTCGCCCGCAAGCGCTCGCTCTCCAACTAAACAGCCGCCCGTCGGCGCGTCGCCGCCGCTCCCTCCGCTGGCCGCCGTGCGCGCCTCCGCTCGCCCCGTCTCTCTCGCTCGCCCGGGGCTCGCCTCGGCCGTCCTCGTCCGAGGGGCGCTCGCTCCGTCTCCCTCGGCGAGCCGCCGCAGCCGCCGCCGCCGCCGCCGCCGCTGCACGCACAGGCCTAGCGCTCGGCGGGCCGGGGCAGGGCCGTAGGCGCCCGAGCCCGCGCCCCAAGCCCCGACTGGACAACTTTCGCCGTTCCGGACTCGCGGGGGCCTCCGCGCAGTCCGGGCGGCCCGGCCTCCGGGGGGAGGCCGGCCGCGGGAAGGAGGGACAGGGTTCTGCTCTGGGTACTCGTTTGCTTTCGTTTTTCTCTTTATTTCTCCATTTGTGCTCGAGCGAGCGCCGATCTCGCGCGGGGATTTTGGGTGGTCCTCGCGGGCCTCTGTCGCCCCTCTCGGCTCTCTCGGCTCCTTCGCCTCCTTCGGCCCCTCGGGTCGCGGGGTGCGCCGACCCCCGGCCCCCCCCTCCCCCCCGCCCCCGCGACCTCGCCAGCCCCTCGCTCCGGACCACAATGCCAATCGCCGCTTCCGCCGCTGGGGCGCGACCAGAATTAGGGGTAGGACAGGGGGAGCTTTACAAATCGGCGCTCGCTCTTGATACAACAATTACAAAGTCGTCGTCTCGCAGAAAGTTCACACAGGCATTCGCCCCCGGGGCCGATTACAAAACGCCGCTCGGCCGCCGGGCGCCCAAGAAAACAAAAGTCGGGCCCTCCGCCCCGGAGGGGAAGGTGCGCTCGTGAAAAAAGGGTCGAGAGGTACGCTGTGCCCGCGAGTGTATGAGTCGCATCTGACTCTCCGCGGGCCCGGCGGTGGCGGCGGCGGCGGCGGCGGCGCGCCAGCGGTGCCACCGCCTGGGGAGGGGGACGCCGACCGAGGGGCCCGCTGTGCACAACCCCCCTCCCGGCCCCTCTGCCATCCCCGCTGCCCACCCAACGTACTTATTCGAAGCGCGCGCGACGACAAAGGGGGACCGCTGCAGCCCCTGCGAACTTGGGGTGCAGCGGTGCCTCGCCCAGCCCCGCTTCCCGCCTCGCTGCCCGCCGCCGCTGCCCTCGCCCCCTTTAAACCCTCCTCGCGAAGCCCTTTTTCTTGCGGCGTCGCGCGGATCATATGTCCACGATGACGAAAACTTCGGGACGCTCCACTTCCGGCGGCTCGTGGATCTGCATGGCCGAGTAGGTAATGGCCTTCACCTCGGCGCCCTGCGTGTGCTTCCCGATGACAAACTCCTCGCCGGCGGCCCTCGCCTTGATGCGGAAGTTCTCCCGGTCGAACTCGGTGATCTTCACTCGCTGGGGACAGAGAATAACGAGCCAGGGTTATGACATGCTATGGAGCGGCTTATCGCCGCGGCGCTGTCTAGACTCGCTGCCAACCTCGCTCCCGCCCCTATGCGCGCCCAAAAGATACGCCGGTGATTTTCGGCAAAGCCGAATGCCTAATCGTGTACACGCGGACCTACCGGCCGCGACCGCGAGATGCGATTGTGCCCCCCTCGCCTTCTTTTGCAATATTCTTTCGATTAACTGCGATGTAAGGTACTTTATTACCGTTAGGCAAGAAAACAAAGATTATGCAATTATCGACGGCGGCAGCACATCGACTTTTTCCTCGCTTTTTCCCCAAGTATAGTCGTTGAGGAGCATTGCTCATGCCAATTGTTTCTTAGATCGCATTGCGTAACCATTCTACTCCAAAATTATTCTATTGCGACGAGACTTTAATTTATCGCTGCTTTTGCCCATCTACAATTTTTTCTTACGTCATACAAACGCAACATTTTAATTACCTTATCGACTACTTATATTACTATACCACTTGACAGCTTACTCCCAATATTATTTACTTCCCAAAACAGCGACATTTTTTCTCAATTTTAACATTAGAGTCATTTCTCATAAAATTAATATTAATATGTCAGTCGCTTGATAATCTCCTGCAGTAACAGTTCAACAACAACCTTATGCTATCAATCAACTACAGCAAAAAATTAAAAACAAAAATTAATATTACGATTCTTCCAATAGCGATAAAAATTAAGACAAAATATTATATACTATTGCACTTACAACTGCTTTATGTAATGTAAGATTATTTAGCAGCAGATATGCAAGGGAAGTTGTATCTCGTTTAAAAAGTATTCTATTAATAGTTTTCTACAAGTCACTGCGTACACTTTCTAATAATTACATCCTCTAGTCAGAATTTTCCCTAGCAAGAGCGCTTAGATACCAAATAGAAACGATTGCAACGAACTGTTTTATCCGACAGTCGGTACTTGGCGATAAGAAAGGCAAGCATACCCTTGGTACGAGAAAGGGTTCGGCACTGAACATAAAGAGAAGCTCGTCCAGGAAGTGGAATAGCAGGCTGAGCATGTCGTGGCCGTCAGCCTCCACGTGGTACACATGCTGCACATCCACGCGCTCCAATTCGGTCATGTAATTGAACATGGCCGTGGCGCACTGCTCGAAAGCCTCCTCCATTGTTTCGCCCCATGCGTGCAGCCTGGAAAGAGGAAGAAGGGTGCTCGTTTACAGGGCCATTTGGATAATTCGGGGCTCGCGTGAAACTGCACGTTTCTATTGACATTGCTCGGTTCACTTTGTAGGTTAAGTTCGATCCATAACCTCAATCGGGAGTAGCGGCGCCTCGTGGGGCGGGCGATCGAGTCGTTGCGCGCTCGTTTCGCTCAAGAGCCGGGCAGAGGTGGGCCGACCGAGGACTCGCCGTCGCCTCGAGGAGTCGGGGCGAGCCACTCGGCCTCCGGACATCGGCCCGCGGCCCGAGCCACTCCCGCCGGCACCTCTACTTACTGTACGTCCGCCGTGTGGTCCAGATCTGCAAGAGAGGAGAGCGCGGCGTTAGGAGGGTCGAGGGTGCAGGGAGCGGAGGCCGCCGGGGCATACTCACACTCGTACTTGGTCTCGGCGACCTGGAAGTCCTCCTGGAGGGGCTCCTCGCAGGCTTCCATGGCTGCGGCGCGGCGCTTCTGCCTCGAGCGGCTCGAGCGGCGCTCTCTGGCGCGCGCGCTCCCTCGGTGGCCCGTCACAGCTGATCGCCTCCCACGTGAATCGCGCGGATCAGCTGATCCCGTATGACAGCTAGCGCGATCAATGGGCGCGTAGTAGGCCAGGGGGCAGCACTTACCGCCGCGGCGGCGCGCGGAGGCCGCTCGGCCGACCGCCGCCTCCGAGCGCGCGCTCGCGCGCCTTTTTCCCCGAGCTGTTACCAGCCTGCGCTGCAGCTGCTACCGACGCGCGCCAAGCGCCGCGTCCCACCTGATCGACCGCGCTAAGCGCTGCGGATATACTCGTGGATACACTCGCCGATCGGAGCCCGACTCGCAGCCGGCCACCGGCCGCCCCTTCTAACACGGCCGAGCGGTAAAGCCGAACTCACTTTTTGCCGAGCCGCCCGGCCTTATCGAGCATTTCAATGTCATTGCTCGCCACTTTGTTTATACGATCGTCGTCCCAGCTTCCATTTTCAGCGACGCTCTTTATGGCCTCTTCGCTTCTTATTACTATTTAGTATCAGTCTCCTTTTTGTCGCTACGCGTATTTACATCCCGTTATTTCAATTTTTCTTATTAGCAGTGAAGAAATGGATAATTGACTCGGGTGCGCAATGACCATTGTGTAATATGTTTGTTGCTGCAAAATTTAATACAAATGAATATCCAATCTTTGTCATTGGAAGGAACGCTTCAAAAAATATCGACGCTCCAGCTGCTTACTGAACTCGTTATTGTATTATTCACATCTGCTGCCAATGTATTGAATCGTAGTTTGATTTGTAGTGCATTACTGGCAAGACACTTTTTTATAAATATACATTACATTGCATATATTTTATTGTACAGGAAGAAAATCTTGGTCTGATAGAGAAATCGAGACCTTGAATACGTATGTCTATATCCCTGAATTACAGAAAAACGTACGTACAAGGAGCATCTAAAAGGTTTGATTCTTCTTTTTGATATAAAATTTTTTTTCTCATTCGCAAAGCAAAGTCCTTCTTTTAAGAGTACATAAAGTAAATAGCCTGTAGATCGTTGAAAAAGCCACCCTGAAATTAAAACACCAAGCGTAATGACTAGATAATCTCATCAAAGTCCTTGGGGAGTGTTTTCAATCAAAAAGATGCACATTTCAACAATTATAGTTCAACAATTTTTTACAGCTTGACGGATTGATCGTTCCAACCTTCCGGATTCTAGTTTTAAATCAAACAGGCTAAGGATGTCGACAAGAAGAAGAGACCCGCTGATCATTATTTGTGATAAATATCACCGGCAATTATCGATTGATTAGAATTTTCGAAAAGTGCAAGCTATCGATTGAATAATGACGTTATTTTCACTGGAACGTCAAGTCCGAGGGACTGGACGTCAAGGAGTCAGGGACGCCGTGGCATAGGTTGGCAAGCGCTTCTCATCGCGAGGAGGCGCAACTGGAGATTACGAATGGCTCGTTAGCGGCTCAAATGGTTTTTATCGGCGCTCGGCAAGTGCACGGCGAGCGAGGAGTGACTAGCCGAGCGGCGAGTCGCCCCTCGCGCGGGGACACGAGCGACGAGTCTGCAATTTTCATCGAGCGTTTTTCGAGTGGCGCGCACGCAGGAGGAGGGAGCTCGGGAGGGAGTCGGCTGTCGGTCTCGCGGCGGCCGCTCGCTCAAAGTCGCCCGCGAGCTCGGCTTTCAAGGGCAGGCCTTCGCTGCCCTCGGCTCGCGGGGGCGTTGTGAAAAGATAAGAGGAAAAGTCAGTGGGCCCTAAGCGCGCTCGGCGCGGCGGTTTTTGCCGGGGCGCGCAACGATCGAATTAATGGTGAGCCGATGAGCGCATTATCACAAAGCACCGGCGCGGCGGCTTCCACGAAGCTGCGGCCGCGCGGAGCTCGCGCGTATACGAAACAAACGGCGATCGTTATGTTCTTTATTATGGAACTGGCACGAATGCATAAAGTATGCGCGCGGCAGGCGAGCCAGGCTGCGCGCCGCTATCGGCTGCGCCTCCGCCGGGGATCGCGGGGACGGCTCGCGCGCGATCTCGATCCGCGCGGAGAGCGGAGGTCGGCGCGCGCGCGCAGACCTAGATAGGTAGTCCCGCGGCCGAGCCGAGCGCCGCGGACAAAAGGAGCTCGGCCGAGCGCAACCGCCGCCGGGAGAAACTCGCGATATCGAAATTCGACGGGAGCCATCTCGTCGTCCTTACCCGCGGAACTGTGTCAGCGCGCTCCTTTTCCAGCCTCCCCCCGAGCGCCGCGGCCGCGCCGTCCGCCGGATGCTGCGGCTTTTCCGCTTTGGCGCCGCCCCCAAGGCCCGCGACCGCTAATTCAAAGATTGCGCCCCGGCTCCTTCCGAGGCGGCCTTCGCCCGCGACTCTGCCGGGGGATCGATGCCCGAACCGGAGCGGACTCTCTATGGCGTGTATAACTGATGATGCGCGAGTGCCGAAAAGAGGACGCCGGCCGGCTGTACAGGTGTATATGGCGCTAGTACGTACGGCCGAGCGAGGCCGAGCGAAGCCGGCCAAAGCTCTGTCGATATATTATCTCCGCGCTGCCCTGCCTAGGATAATTAATGGAAAATCGCTATTCATCATTGACCTTTCAGTGAGACGTCGTGGAATACTTTTTATTGACTCTTGTTATCCTCGCAGGCGCATTAAAAATTCGCGTCCGTATAAACTTTTAATCGTTATTCAAAACAAGCCATCGAATTAAATTAATAAGGTACTGGTTATGGTTACATTATTACTCATTTCTATCATTACAGCATCGTATACGTGTACGTACACATTTTTTTGAGCTGCACCAATACTTGTATTCATTAGCTCTACGTCGCAGTCAAAGTCAAATTTCCGTTTAACATAAAGATTTATTTTCGTACCATTCGATGAAATAATCAACGTAATGAACAACTTTTATTATCTGCCTTCAACTTTTTTATTATTAAACTCATCACAGATGAATAGAAATTAGAAGCTACAACCTACAGAAACATGTTTTCAAATTAATCCTTTCAATAACAATCTATCTTTAGTATTAAAAGTGCTTCAATGTAAATTAGGGTAGCAACAGGTTAGAGGCTAGAAAAATCCATTTGGATAATCGACGATTGCCATTAAAAATCGTGAACAAAGATGTTTCCATAATATCGATCAACTGTACAAGTTGGTTATGTTACAAGGTTACATTGCTTTTGAAACCAGTTGGAATCGTTTGAGATATGTAACGTTAAGCGTTAAGTAGAAACACATTTAACATTTTCTTTTCGTAGTAAAACGGTGCAACTGTCGTCATAGAGTAAACAATAGACTAATTGAGCGTTGGAGCATAAAATTGAACTCATTACACTTCTTAAGCGCGTATTAGAAACGAACAGTATTATGTACCATATTGTTATGTTTATTCAAATCTTCTGTATATAGCAATAGTAAATAGTAATCTGGAGATAATTGCTGATTTTCATTAAGCCTAAGTAATTTTTTATTATAGTCTCCTTTACACTTTGAAAGATCATTGCTTATCGATACGTTAACGTTGATTCTGAGATACCTATGCGCTCGGGCACGAGCTTGAGAATACAATGACTTTTTTTCGAATGCCAAGTGGCTAGATTTGCGACGCGCACCTGGTGGGCATACGTATGAATGATACATCTTGGCCCGCGGTGTATCCGTGCTCACTTAGATGACATCACTCGAGATTCTCACCCTTATAACGGCGCGAACAACAAACGCCGATCAATAAATAAACATTTTGCTGAAACGAGAGGGGAGACGATAGCGAGAGCGAGAGAGAGAGAGAGAGAGAGAGACTTCTTGTGACACAATGTAACGCACCTTGACGTTTGCTATCTCATGCCCATTCTCATGCGCGCGCGTCTACTCGCTCCGCCTGCCGATTCAAGGGCAGCAGCTTCAATCACAATGAGATTCTCCGCTCCTTACATAATGATTGCCGAGTACGACATTAGCGCATTCCACATATCTGCGGGGAGATGCCGCTCGAAAGAAGAGCGATGCCCGGGTCAAGTTTGCGCCTCCCACGAAGAAGCGTAATTTATGCTCGCTCGCAGCTGATACCTAACCGCGCACGCGGTGAGCCGGCAGGCAGGTTTCCGCGATAAAAGGGCCCGGCCAGCATAACCCAGACAAAAGGCGCGGAGTGCGGCAGGTGCAGCTCGGGGTGTGCGGCGCGCCGGCATCCCGCAGCGTCAACCGGCATTAATTTTCTCTTATTTCACTTGCTTGACTAGCGCGCGTGATTGCGAGCTTTTTCAATGGCGCGCAATAAGCCTTTGAATAGGCTGCTCATCGGAGTTATCGCCTCGCCGCGGAGCGCGATAAAGCAGGATCGCGATCCGATCGAGATAAAATTGACATCGCTCGTGAATGTCGCTGGGTGGCCGTTAACGAAGGCCTGCGCGCGGCTCGCGGGTACGGGCGCCCGCAGGTACGAGCGCTCGCGTAATTCAGCAGGTAACCGCGGCGGATGAAAAGCCGGGGGGCGCAGGTGCCGCGCGAGCCGGGAGGAAACGAATTTGGAGGCGCGCAATCAGCGGCCGGTGATCAACCGGCGACGGCGGCGGCGCCGATCAGATTTAGCGCGCGAGCGAGCGCGGGGGTCAGCGACCCGGGTGGCATCCCCGGGGCGCGGCGGCGCTCGGGCCAGGGCGCGGGCGGCCAGGATCCGGAGGCGTCCGCCGCGGGAGCTCTCCGCGCCTGCACGCGCCGCGTTAATGACATGCAATTTTGCAACGGCGGCGGTGGCGGCGGCGGCGGCGGCGGCGGCGGCGGCAGAGGCTGCGCGGCGCGGGCAGCTCGCGAGCGCCGCCTGCTGCCCGGCCGGGGCGCGCGAGTCCTTGGCACGGGAAACTATATAAAGAGAGCGTTTAATTGGCCGGCGGGGCATAGCATTTTTGAACCGTGCCTAGCGTGGATAACCATGACGACGACGCCGGCAAAGACGCAGCTCTGCGCGCTCCTCTGCGCCCTCCTCGTCGCCCGTGCGGCCTGCGCCGACACAGTGCACCTACGTGAGTTCTAGTTCTTCCCCGGCGACCGGGCGCCCGCCGCCCCGGGGGCCATCCCTCCCGACCGCCTCCTGCGGAAGCGCGCGCTATTCAGATTCTCCCGGTGATTACAATTTGAGATTTTTCTCTGCCGATTGCGCGCGCTTTTCAACTAGGTCGATCGCATTCATTACGCGCACTTTTTTGAATTTTAAACGGAATTTATGGATTAAGCGCTAATAAGAGCTGTTGCGTGGTGCACGTTTCACGGGATCGGCCGTTTCCTATTGTCCTCCTTACGAATATATACTTAATTTCCCTGAATTTTTCAAACGGCGTACTAAAGCATGTAACCGCTATCGTTACTTACGCAGTTTCTCTTTTCTTACAACGAGATCACCGGCTCGAAAAAAGTACGCGAATGCCTAACTTAACCCGCTTTAATAATATCGAAAGCTACATTTTACACGCGTTTCTGCCATAAGCATCGCGCACGAAACGTTATGGCTTGAAAAGCATTGTGCGATAAAGCCATTCGAGGCAAAAGTATCATTAGTATTTACATGACACTTGGAGCCGAAAGCGGAAGTCGAATCATGGAAGATGACGAGGGGCTCGGCTCCGAATTGTCGGCCAGTTGCGAGGGGACATTAATTCGAACGCTGCGCGGCCATTGGGCAAAGCGCGCACCCTGCCATCAATCCGTAGACTTCTTCGAGTCATAGCGCTAACTACCAATCTATTATTTCGATTACGTATGATTGCGCGATCCTTTCCTCTAACAACCAAATTGCAACTCCTTTTCGTACGACTGGCCCCTATTATCGGAAATTGCGCCGCACGCGGTAATTGTACGGCTCTTCTAATAGCGGGGGTCGATGCTTACCGCGCATGTAAGCGACACAGCCGCGTTACTTATATACGCTAGGATTAATTGGTCGCGAAACATTGACCATCGATTAGACACTCATTCTACAACATCTGTACTATAATTACTGTGTAGCGAGGAGCATCAAAATCTGCAAACACGATTCGAGCGACTACTCCTCCTGCCTAAGGCTCGCTCTCCAGGAGTCATGGCTCACCATTGTCAAAGGTAATCGATCGATTACTCGCTCGAGTTACCATTTCTCCAAGAATTACTCGTGGACCTTACACTTCGATCATCCGTAGGTATTCCCGAGCTCCAGCTGCCGGTCCTCGACCCAATGGTTGTGGACATGATGGAGAACGAGTATCAGGTTGGTGATGTTAAGGGCCACTTTATTCTGCGCGACGTCAAGAGCTATGGCTTGGCTAAGGCTAACTTCTTGGCTGTTCGTCCGATGCGCAGCGGTAGCCGCATGAATCTGGAAATTGACATCGAGATCCCTAAGGTCTTCATCGACGGTGACCTCAAAGCGGAGGGAGTTGTTGGACCGTACAAAATTGGTGGAAAGGGTGAGCTATAACTTTGCTTTCATTAGATACATTAATTATTATTACAAATTACGCGCGAATTAGTATTTCGATTATAGTTGTAATTGTATTTATCCGGTTACTATTTTCGCTTACTTCATTTTAATAACTATTAGTCGGTTCACTAATCATGGTACAAAATATGTCTCATGTCGACATTTTAATTACCATATTCTGACAGAAAATTGACCACTAAGTGATTAGTTAATGAATGTCAAGAATATTTGTTGTCGCACATGACACATCTTTTTTTACGGTTGTTTTAATGTATACTCAACTGATTTATGTCTATCGTGTTTGATGAGCCTGGAATTTTTTATCTGCTTCATATTTAAGACTTGTTATAGAAATACGTAACAACTTATACTAGTTTTTTTCTTAATTTCTTACATTGTATTATTTGCTATCTATAAAGTGTTTTGTAACATGGTTAAAATACGAAGCATTGTAACAATCATTTTACGCATTTAAGATTGAATGTTTGACGTATACGAAGTATTCGGGAAATTCTAATTAAGTTTTTTATCAAAAGCTTTAAAAATTCAGTTGCCAAGTTTCTTCGGAAATAGCTTTAATTAAAAATCAAAAAATATAATTATCGTATCAGCATTCGTTACACTAATGGATTTTAAATTATATTAATGGCAATTAATCGCAATAGAATAAGTAATATGTAACTTTGGATGATTATTTAAATTACTTTTTACGTGTCTTTTAATTTAATTTATTGTACTATATTTTATGACAATCCGAAGCGAAAGTAGATTAACTCGAGCAACCGATAGAATTTCGACATAATGAGGGAAATATTTAGGTCATAATAGGCGAGCAACCTATTGGAGTATGACGACTTTATGTATAATATAATGTTTATCGTGTTCGCGATTTCTGTAGGATATTTCAACATTAGCATGGAGGGCGTCACTACTACGTGGGGCTTAGAAGGCCGCATCGTGGACGACAGATATGTCGTCGAACATTTCCATATGTACCCCGAGGTCGAAAAGATGAAGGTTTACTTTACGGACTTGTTCAACGGCAACGAGGAGCTCAGTGAGTTTACGTTAATTATTATTAAGGATGCTTTATGACCCTTTTTTTTACCTATTACATTTAATTTTCAAGATATTATTTATTTTTTATTCTTATTTTGAGTTATAGCTTTTTACTTTAGATATTTCTATACCCTTCATTGTTTTAGCACAACATTAATTGCGTTTCTTTTGTTTTAGACAAAGCTGCTCTAGTCTTCGCCAACGAATATTGGGAAGTACTCTACAAAGGCATGTTGCCAACGGTTGAGAGACACTGGGACTATCATCTCACTGACTTTGTCAACCGATTATTCTTTTCAAAGGTTTCAGCTTCCAAAGTATTTCCTTGAAAAATTTGTTATCAAGGCGCCTTTTAATATCAACAATCCAGTCAAATTTTAATAGGGTTGATCACTATGTAGTACAATGGAGACAGAATAAGTGACAAAAAAGTTGAAAGTCGACAACGTACAGAGACATCTCTTAACATATATCGCACGAATGATTTTGGTTGTGAAAAAATGTTTCTATCGTTTGTTTGTTCTAGAGTACCATTATGCCAGTACTTACTGTAAATAATATAGAAATAAAAATTTTTTTTCGTTGAATTTCTCTTTGTATGAGCTGCAGTCGACACTTAATGATTCCTACCAAAAACACGTAAACTTTATAAATTCTACGGCACAAACGATCGTCAGTACAAACGTAGAAAGTTCTATTACGCGAAACTTTCCTTCTCTTCGGAGTTGCTGAGCTTGGTTGTTGGAAAGTGGTATCTTAATAAATCGTGGCTAGACTTTCGCTGAAATTTTCTTAATATCATGAACACGTGATTTAGAAAAAAACAAAGAATCAATTCTAGACGGGTCGACGATCGTTAAAGTATTAAGGAGGATGAATAAACACATCACTTTAAACACTAAAAACCCTGTTTATTCTTTTTCATCTCAAGAGATGATCTAACATTCATATTATATTAATAGTTTAAACGGAGGTAAAAACAACTATATATATATGTATATATAGATATACCTATATCGATTTAACAATTTGAAAGCTCTATAAAAGATGTGGTGTTTAATCAAGACCAGCTATCTTAAAACTAGTTAAAATATTCACATTTAAAAATTTTAATCTGTTTTCTAACGTTTTTTATAAACTCAACAACAATCTTTTAATCAACTTTGTCAATAACATAAAAAATTCTAGTATTATAAACAAAGCGATAAGTTGAATCTTTTAATTTAAAAATATTAAAAGCATACGTGTGCATTTAAAAAGTTAAAGGCAAAGCTTAAGATGTGACAGAATCACAATTAATTTGTAAATGTAAAATATGATACTGTATAAAACTGTAGAAAATCATTCATGGTACTAAAAATGTTTCCACAGGAACGTTTCGAAGTAGTTGATTGACGATACCGGCAAAAAGAGTTGATAATTTCCGTTTCAATTGTGGCTCCATTACTTTTAGCACTTCCTGGCCATTCTCACGTAGGAAAAGATTAGTAGCTTCGGCTGAAAATAAACAGTCAAGTCAAAATATACAGTAAAATTAATTATAAAAATTTTTTTAATTTAAAAGTTAAAGTTTCTTTAACAGACACATAAGAAGAATAATTAATAGTATGATTTAAAGATACCTGCATTACAACAGTATTTTATAGTTGTTAGAAAATTTTTAAACGTACAGTAGAGTTTACCTTATTCATTTTAGTATCAGTCGATAAAATGAGAATCTTTAAAAATTTTGAAAAGGTTGGTTTCTACACCCTATACAATGTTATCCAGTAAATTGCAAACATTTTTCTGGTATAAGGAATTATTTATTGTATAGTAGGTAAAAAATTTGTAGCACAGTTTTCCTGTAATAAATTAATGCTTGAAACATGGACAAAAAAGTGGAAAAAAGTCGCACTGTTATTAGAAACAGTTTGGCGTGTAATTTTAAATGTGATGTACTGTGTCTGAGATTGCGCAAAGGATGCAACCAATTACTTAAGGCAAAATAATTTTGCACTCGCTTTCTCGACACATTTTTTTGAGTGACGCAATCTTCTACCTGTTGAAACGCTCAACGCGCACTGTCAACGTAAAAGAAGGTCCATAAAATCATAGAATAATTCTCGATGGCCAATGGCACTCATTACGTCGTGTAAGTGGGCGAGTGGAGCGACTGCACGCGACCGATTGATTCGCGGCCCGCAGCGTTTTCAGGTCGACGGACGCTTCAAACGTGTACGACGAGTACTTACTCAATATCCGATTGTTGTTGTAAATCTTCCTCACGCGCATGTTTACGTCCTTCACGCCGAGGTGGACGTCGAGATTGTCGACGTTCAGGTAGGTCCTGTTGTTGCGCGGGTGTGTGGAGACGAGGCCCCGCACGAGGGCTCGCGCGTTACCGAACCTCGCGTGGAACGTCCCGTTGCCGCTGGCCGGAAGGATGATGAGAACGCCCGAGCTGCAAAACCCATGAGAGGCCCTGTATATAATGAAGAACGTGTGTGCCCCACACCTTTGGCACGCGTTCGCGCGTGTCCCAAAATGCCTTATCGTTAACTATTAAAATAACACAGCTTCGAAAGAGTGCAGTCATCAAGGATAATTAAGGGCCGCGTGTGCAGGAAAGTAACAAATTTCGGGTTCGTTCTATCGCTGCGAAGAGTTTTGTTTGGGGGCGCATGTTATGTCTATCGCGCGAGGATAATTTTTAATGTAAGCAGGAGGCGCGTGCCTGAGGCGGCATGTGCACGCGTAAGGAAGGCATTCGAGCGTTTCACCCTTCTTGCGATGAAACACTTAACTACTTAAGTGGGTAACAGTTGTCTTGCACTCGAGTTATACTTTTCTTAATAAATTGCGTTGTTATTGAATTTGAACGAGTAATCCTTAAATGCGCACCGCACACGAGTACTTTTCTATGAGAAACTCACTTCATAAAGGTTAAGCAATCTTTGTCTATTAATTCTTATGTATATTACTAAATTAAAAATAATATAGATATAAATAAATCCCGACACATCATGCTAGATCATGCCAGATCATGCTTGGTTTTTAATTATTTTTCATGAACAATTATTCTTATGAATTTATGTAACATGTAACGTATTCTACTTTATGAGCTTGTATAAATTTATCTTTAATATGCTAAAAAGTCGGCCTGATTCGACATATATCATATAATGGTCTTGAAATTATCCATGAAATGCTCAATTGAAAAAAATATAAATTAAAAAGGATGATAATAAATCTATTAGATGCCATTAATCTTCTGTAAATATAAAGGATATCCAAAGAATAAACATACACTCTTATAGATCCTCTTATGACATTGCGTGTTTCCCATAATAAAAGAAACCCATAAGAATTAAAAGGAAGTGTAGGAAATTCCGAACTCATAAATCCCCTCGACAACTGTCCCACACTCGAATCTCGGCCAGTCGGGTAGCTAAATCCGCGGGTTCGATTGTCCACGCTTGGACACAAAAAGAACAAATTGTGCAGATGCCGGTCAGCTGGACTTTTCCCCGCATTTCTCCGAGCATTTCCCTGAGCTTTTCCCGAGTGGATGGATCGCACGAGTCGAAGGAAGCCGGGTCATCGAAGGAGAACGATCAAGGGCGGATCGGCACACACACACACACACACACACAGTAGGAAGGTTGGGCTGGGTTGGGAAGGTGCGCCTGCGGCGCGCGGAGAAAAGCCTTGCTGCGGGGGTACGCTCGGGGAGGGGGAAGGGGCGCACCTGGTGTACTGGGCGTCAAGGATGAGCGCTGGCATTCTGATGATCGCTTCGAAGGGCGAGCCAAGCTTGATGTCTTCCACAGTGTAGTTGCTCGCTCCCCTCACCAAGAGTTCGCGTAGCCGCACTGTATAACCGTTCGTGCCACCTGTCAGCGACAGCTTCAGCTCGTCCATCTGTTGGCAAACCCGGCAAAGACGCCGGCACGTTAACCAACGCCTTACAACTCTCTGCTGTATATATAACGCGCGCCCCAAGCGCACACCCGCCTTGGGGTGCCACCATTCGTTATGCAGTCTAACAGCACATTGGCACCGATTTTACCGTATTTAGCATATTTGCCCAAATCGCTTCCGTGATTTTATTTCCCTCGTGCCCGAGTTCGTGCCCATGTTATATCATTTTCTTTACTGAATACAATAAAAAAATTCATTTTCTTTATTCAATACAATATTTAGAAATAACTCTACGTGTTTTATAAACAACTGAATACAAAAATATATTATTAAACAAGCTAAAAATATTGCGAAGAATACATCATAAAATTTAGTTGATTATATATTGTAAAATACTACTTTTTCAAAATTTAACATGTAAGCAGCTGAATAGATTTTCATGATTTTACTCGCCTTAAACGATATAGTATACATTTTGTTTGATATATATTTGTAAATTTTTTTATTTTTTATTTGAATTACAACAAAAAAAATTTGACAAATTAATCAACTGGTTATAGTTTATAAATCCATTAACTAAATGTATAATTTTGAAAAATTAGTAAATAGCCTTGACTATATCTATATTTTTACAATTATATTTTTAAATTTTCCAAAGAAAATTTTTTTTTGTTTTTTGATAAAAATATATTTTTGTTCACAGATATTTATAAGTATAATTTTCTCTTCAGTTATCATTTTACGAACAGAAACTCTATAAATTTAAACTTTTTTCGTAGAGATATTTGCTTAACTTTCACTTTAATACTTTAAAGATATAATTTTCATTTGTTCATTGCGATGGTTCATTGAATCGTACTTAGGAGTTTTTATGCAGAAAGTATCTTCTGAAGTATACACTTTCATTTTCAAACATTTTTGTTGTCCGATGCTTTTGTTTTTATATAGAATTAAACTCAATAATAAACTAATAGTAAATTGTTGCTGTACCTGCGTTGTTGTTGATTATTGTATCAGTATCAATTCTTCTTATTTACAATGCTTTAAAACCTGCTGTACTGCCCGTAGAATATATTTACACGACCCGTGAATAATAAAATTTTACAGGAGTATTTTTACAATGCTATACGGTTTATTCCGAATGCGGTCTTAAGCTCGTCCTTAAAAACGGGTTATAAACAGAGAGCCTCGGCAGTGTACATAGATGTAAATCACTGCACAGCCTCTTTGAGTGCAGGTATAAGTGAAGAAGCAAGTTCAAACATGCACAAGCCCGTTGAAACTTGTATTTGATTAAAGTAAGAGGTTTACTCTCCGTGGAGAGAATGAGGGAGTGCAGGTTTTGCCGCAGGCCACAATTCTGTAATAATAACTTCCGAGAATGTCCGCCGCCTGTGTTCAATGAAGTGTCAATCGTTCATACTATTAACGATTTAGTTATATAAACCGGAAATGAAATTGTAACTTCCGATATTGGACAGTTATTAATTGAGTGACAAAACTTCACTCTTTTCACACTTTTTGATTCCCTGATAATCCAGTTAAATAACTATAAATAATAGAGTTAAGCAAGTAAGAGTGACCTCGGCAAGATCATATTTTACTTTCGATAGTTGAAATGGATTTTAGTGTCACAAATGTCAATGAAAAACTGTCTTCAATCAATCCAATACCTGTTATTCATCTTTACTAAATAAAATGTCCACGTCATTTTATTCATGGGCATCGTGCATCTCACATAACGACCGTTTCATTTGATTCAACTATTAATATTTTCTCATTTATTGGACGCAATCAGTCATGCAATTAAGCTTATAGTAAACGAAGAAAAAAATAATAATAGCAGGATCGTTAGCATTATTTTCCTTCACCGCGTTAAATAATGAATTCATATGATTTCACGCAGTGCTATAATTTCTCGTATAATTTGAATGTGCAGGTTCGCTTACAGGAATCGCCTCGAGAGTCGCACACCGTTGAAAGTATACATGCGTCTAGAGAAGATCTCTGAGTAGATTACTTAGCATTTAAACGTAAACAATTCGGACGGAGGACAGCGTGGAATGGTCTTGCAAAACGTCACTAGATGACTTGTCGCATCTTGCCCAATGGCGTTTGACTGGAGTTGGGCCGCCGCGCTGCAGACCCTGCGCAATGTTTGATCGCGAAAACCTCGGCGAAAACGCAAATGTTAGTCGTTTTCGTCGCGAGCGCGGAGGAAAGTAACGGCCGCTATTACGTACGCGAGTTTACGAGCTGCGGGATCGTCGTGCGGGAGCTTTTATCGCGATCGAACGGCACTTCGGAAAAGGCGAGCGTGCGGCCGCGCGGCGATTTTGACAAAAAGCGCGTTTCGCAAAAAGGAGGAGCCGCGGAGAGCGGCGGCCGCCTCTATCTTCACCGGGCAACTTTCTTTTCTGAAGCAATGCGCCGCGGCTCACCGAGGCTGCGTCCGCGCGCCGCCTAATCCTCGTAATAATGTATAATGCTCACTTACGCGGAACGGCTCGACTGTCGGGAGCGCTATTTCCGGGATCCCCGCCCGCAGGTACGGCCGAAGATGATGCAGCGCGCCGATCAGGCATGTCTTCAGATGGGGGTCGCTCCTGGAGCACTGCTTCACGTACTCAGCTGAAAAAAAGATTCGTCATCGCTTCATAGACTGCTTTTTTCTCTCGCGTCTATTTCTTTGCGTGCTTAGCTTCTTTGTTATCGCAAAAACATTTGAAGATATCATTGAACAAGGACTTCTAATTTTTATGAATTCAAATGAGAGTCGCATGCTTTAAGTGCTGGGCAAGAAAAAGAACACATCTTACATAAAATTACTTTGGTTAAAATCCAATATGTAAACATATTTGTTATCGTATATGTTTTAATGCATATAAGTTATATGATCTTTAAGAATTTCAATGGCACAGAGATTTTGATTTTTAGATTAGCACCTTAACTATAAAATCTGTTTTCCAACAACGTATACGTTAGATCAAAAACAGAGAAATTTAATTAAAAATATGTACTTTACAGAAATTTCCAATTAACGCTGTTGCAAATATTAATATTGAACCCACATTAATACACCAATTTACTAAACTATAAAAATTATCATTTTTATGATTTTTTATTTTATTTTACCGTTATCAATAAACTTTTATTTTATTATCAATTAAAAATGACATAAAAATATTTTGAAAATTTTATATTCCTGGATATAAAATAGCCCATAATCGGATACTAGATGAACTTATTCCATCAAAAATTCAATTAAATAAATTTTTCTAAATACGTTTTTAAGTAATTTTTTGTTTGAAATTATTAAAAATACACATGAAATAAGTACCATAGTCCATATTCATAATAAGAATAACTTTAAAAGCAAATAATAAAAAAGCGATGCTAACAAAGCAATTTAATATTACATTGTCGAAAGAGCTTTATCGGCATTTATTAAATTTCCTACTGCATCATAAATAAATTTTATGGCTTATTTGTCAAACACAGTAATTAAATAATTATTAAAAATATCGTATATAGTTACTTCACAAATTTATGAAGTATATGTAACATTAAAAGTTTCATTTATTGGGGTTCATTCATTGATTCTATTTTAGTAGTAATTTGATAAATTTTTAACGTTTTTATTTTTATTTGCTAATATTATCACTGTAGCTACCTAAAATATTAATATTATTATACAAAAAGTTATCGATGAATATGTCTAAAATTCAGATTTTAAAAAATTTAATATTTATTCTATTATATTGACCATAAAAAAAGCTTAAAACCGTATTGCGTTGTAACTTTTGAATAAATCAGAGCTGTTGGATTTTCGGAAGCGTTGAATTCATTCTAATTATAAAGCATTTTTAAAAAAATTGAGATTTACGCAGAAGCATGTAATTATGTGTTTAATGGAGAAAATAAAATGCATAAGTGTATGGCTTTAGCAAGATTGTGCTAAAAAGGGAAACTTGCGAGAAGCAGAAAATATAACGATGGTAAGGTTTTGCGTAGATCAACGTCCCGTATATAGTCTAGACAGAAGGTGAGAGTCGTTGAGCGCGTTGCTCCGGGCGGCGCGCGAGCCGTGCAGCAGAGTCCAAAGACCGCGGGGACTTGCACTTTCTCGGCGGGATGGCGCGGGCGCTCCGTCGTTATCGGCTGACGCTACTCGAGCGCTTCGCCTTTCTTATCCAGACGCCGCCGTAGAAAGCGTCTCCTCCGGGGGCCCCCCCAAACCTTGCGATAAGACCCGCACGCGGGGGAGAGGCTGCAGACGATCTGAGCACGGGCGCCTCGTACTCACGGGTGGGTCCCTCGCTGATGTCGGCCTGGCCGAGCGCGAGGACCAGGGCAGCCAAGAGGAGTCTCGTCTGGAGCATGACGACCTGGGGGTAGTTACGTCCGTGTGGGATCAACTAGTCAGCGGAGCCGCATGCAGGGAGGATGCAGTCGGCGGTCGGGTGCGGCGGCCACGAGCGGTACTTGCAGGACTTTCTCCGCGCGACTGTCTGTGCCAGGGAGCCGAGCCCGAGTACGGAGGACCGCTTCCTCTACGGCCGCTTTTCCGCACCTCCAATTCCCACCTGGAGCCGAGTCTGCCCCCGCCTGCCCCCGCCTCCCCCTGCCTCCCCCCGCGTCCGCCGCCCCCGTCTAGCTTCCCTCCCCGGCGTCCTCGCGCGCGCAAGCCTGCGCCGCTTCTCCTCCCGGCGACCCGGATGCTCGCTCGCCTCTGTCGCCTGTTCCCTCCCCCGAGCGCCCCCGACTTTCCGTGCGGACTCGCGCACCGCTGCCGGCCGAATAGCTCCCTCCTCCTCCATCCGCGTGACAGAGACAAGCCATTGATCGTTTCTTGTCGTCATTACTTTATTAATGTGCGTAAGTACCACCAACGGTCGCCTCAATGTCATTCCGACTGTCCGCAAAATGTGCATACGATGCACTGCTGCCGACGAGAGCCAGTCACGCCGCCTTCCTAACGTTGGACGGACTGTCATTGGATTCTTTTTGTCTGGTCGAATCTCTGGTCGAACACGTCGTTTAGCGCCTGCACTTAGTCTACACTCCAGTAAGATCTAATAAAGTTTATACAGCTTCCAGATGTAAAAACACTTCGACTGTTTTTTGTATATGCAGAGTCTTCCCCCTCCCCTTGGATATCAGCAGAAAGAAACGAAATTCGAAAGGAGAAATGATTTTTCTATACTTCTGATAATTTAAGTGGTACTTTCCATTCAAGCCAACACTTTGCAATGTAAATAGAGAATTTCTTCAGTCAAAAATCATAAAAATAATTCTACACAATTATCGTACATTTTAGCCACATAACTTGTTATTTTACTTCCTTTAATTGCTACTTTATTTTTACAGAATATGTTTATATACTTTATTTATTTTAAGAATTGCCAAGACTTGAATCAAAACCATTTTTCATCAAGATATCATCTTTCCATAGAACGCGCCTTCTTTCCACATTTGTTATCATGATTTGTATATCACTTGAGCATCACAATAGTCTAACACTATACATAATCGAAAAAAAATACACAAACTAGTTTTTTACAACATGTATAATGCATTTGTTTATGCTTTATAATTTATGATTGTGATGACAAATTAATTCAATATTCTTGTTAATATAATGAAGTCATAAATAAAATAAGCTTCGCTAAATGAAGTTAATTAAAAAAAATCTTCAATTATTTTAACTATCCTAGAAGTCTTAAACTTTTAAAAAAAGTATTTATATAATATATTATAAGTATTACATATCAGCTATTTAAGGAAATACAAGTTGAAGACATAACAATGAATATCATAAAATAAACGCAAAAAATTTGACGTTTAAGGTGGCTCAATGATCGTTTTATTTCCTTGTTTATCTCTATATGAGTTAGATATTTTTTCAAATTGGAATAGAATATACATTTTATATATGTAATTAAAAAATAGCACGAATACTTCAAAGTGCGTCTTATTTTTATTGTATGCGAGTATGTTTTTTATTTATAAGAAAAAAAACCTCAAAACTATAATTCTTTCATAAGTGAAATATCAATAGAAATAGTGATCCTAAGATATAAATATTTTTAATATTACAAAAGATATTAAAACTGCACAAAAACTATAATTAAGATAAGAGCACAATAAATTTTAATTAACAACAAGGTGTAAAAAAAAGTAATAAGGCCTGTACACATTGTCAGATCACATTATTACAGTACCATGTAATCGAGTGATCTTAAATAAGGAGGGTTTATTCATTTATTTAGCTCTCTCAGAATTTTAAACACCTGCAACAAAAATGTATAACATAAAAAAAATATAAAAACTTCTCTAATAAAATATATTAAAATGTATGTAGTTAAATATAGGACCTACGTTAGAAATTTGTAGGTTTAATTATCTCCGATAAACTAATTTTTCAAAATTTTTGGTTCATTTGATGTAGATTTTATCATGAACTCAACCACGGATTTTGTTTTGGAAAAGCTTAAGTTGTAAACAGTAAATGTGCGTTTTAGAAATATCTTTTTTTTTAACAATTTCATAACATTACAGTACAAAAAAGTATAAAAATGAAACATTTTTACATTTTAAATAAGATGAAAAATTTAGAAAAACTTTGAAGTAATTGAGCTGCATTTGAAATCCTCATTAAACATGTACAATTTTATTCTTTTTATAAAAAAATCGATTGAGTTTAGAAAAATCTGTTAGAATGAATTAAATCTATACAGGCTTTTATTAAGTCTTATGGACCACAAATTTTAATATACTTTATGAAAAAAAATTACATTTTTATAAGTTATATGTATTTTGTAACATACATTTAAATTTGGAATTTGTTTATTGTTGATGCATTCATGAACGTATATCCTGTCTTCTGTTGTGTCCTAGCAATACGGTGCTCAGCTATCTCGTGTGCATCTATTATCTTCTTCAACGCTGTGGGTACGACAATATGGCTTTCGATTGTCCTTCAGAGTTGCCGCACGCGTGCTCTAACAAAACTTAAATTATTATAGATGTAGCACTTCAAATTACACTTTACACCTGAGTTTCTAAAAAATGTTGTCTACAAATGCATTGATTCAGAGTTCACTGATAAAAATAAATAAAGAATAATATTCGGATCATTCTTTTTAAATACCCGTATACTACTTTAATGGCTGTATAATGCAATTTTCTGTCGTAGCGGAAAAAGCGAACAAAGTATATACGTATTTCGACAATGTAATCGACATGTAAGATAAACATAGTCATTATGTCCTATTAAGGAAACATTATACGTACAAAGTTTAGATTGTTTTCTAGTATGTCATTTTTTTAGCTAAACATTTACATGAATTTTCGCAGATATTTTAATGAGATTTTTCTAAAAACACACGCATGAAAAATGTTTATCAATGATTAAATTTAAATGCATACTCGATAGTTACCTACTGTTCAAATACAAAGCAACTTGTTATAAATAAACTGAATACTTAACTTCCAATTAAATAAGTAACTGAATTAGGTTCGAAATTAATAGATACGTACACTAATAAATTATTTTTGTAGAAGACCAATAATAAAATTAGGATTTACTTGTGCAATTTTAGTATGCAGATCGAGACACATAGAGCATTGCTTCAAATTTTTCCCGACTGCAAAAGCTCGAGCAAAAACTTCCGCGATGTTGATCCAACTGAATTCGGTTTAGTTCACTGATTCGCGGTCAACTACAGTTTCTCGATAATCCTTGGCTGGTCCCTCAGCGAGGGTCAGCGCCCTCTTCGGTCTGTCTCGTACCTCTTATCAGCGTGCGTGAGCTCGTGACGAGACATTATTGAGAAAACCTTCCATGTTAATGCACCTGAGTAGATACTACCCAAGCTTTTTAGTAAAATTCTTGGAAGTTTCGAGCAATAAATTTTTAAGCTGCAATATTTGAACAGCACAGCATCACAGAGAAACGAACAACGTGCAAATCTCTGACATTATATGCACATTTTATTAAAAATCGTAAAAGCAAATAAGAGCATTTCGAGTTTTTATAATTATTACGCTGTTAAGAGTTCTGGGGCATTGGATGATATTTCAGAAATTACCTATATGTATACATTTTTTTAGGAGAAAAGATTAAGACGTAGCAAATCGGTTAGGAGCGCAGTCCTTTTTTGCAACAATTCGTGGTTTTGTTACTACAAAAGGAGTTTTTTATTTGTTTTAATAGTAAAGAAATGATGATCGTACATGGATAAACTTGCACGAAGACCAAAGACAAAAACAGGGTTTAGGTTAGGGTGCGTTCTTCCTGTCGCAAAATCGACGCTCGTGTTTCTAATATTAGGAAATGTTAGGCTGCATTTCGGGCTGCATTCTACTCCATATTAGTCAATCGGGAACGTGGAGGAATCTTCCTCGCATTCATGTCGGTCGAACATTTTATAGGCGTTGGTAACGATGCGGAATGCCGCGGTGAGCGCGGGGGCTCGAGTTATTGTTTCGGCCGGAGTTTTCCAGCGTCCGGGGCGCGACTCGGGCGGGCGCCAGCGGGCGAAGGGAAAGGCCTGGCCGAGGCCTGCCGGGCCGTCCGGCGGGCGGTGCGCGGGCCTCCGGAGCACACGGGCCGCGGGCGGCTCGGCGCGCGGATCTCGCAGGTGCGCGGTCCTTGCGCAAGCAGCCGAATCCCCGGAGCGGCCGGCGCCCGCGACTCGCAGATGCACTGTTGCGCCGGCGAGTGAAAGCGCCGGGAGCGGGGCAGGCGAGCGCGAGGCCGCCGCGCTCACTCGTGCCCTGCTCGCCGCCCGGACCGAGGCGCTCCACAGGATCCTCGGGGATGCTGCCGCCGCTCCTGCTCCTGCTGCCGCTGCTCGCCGCGGCGGCCGACTTCGGTGAGTTGTCGCCCGGGCGCCGCTCCTAGGCCCCGGCGCCTCGCCCTCGGCTTCCCTCCGATCTCCGCAGGGCGCCCGGGCGAACGAACCCCGCTGCACCGCCGCGCTTTTCCGCTCGTAAACCCGCGAGGAGTGAGAGAAAGTCTTGTCCATTTGAAATGCTAATGATGGCCGCTGTAACAATGATCCTGCTTATGGATAACCTTAACTATAATTGCTCTACTGCTTCTGTATATTGATTTACTCATTTGCAGCTCCTCGTGACAAATTCATTTGCACATTTTGCACCCATCGAGCTTCTGTCTATATCTTCAACTTTTTTTGTATTGTTTGCGTCTTATTTGCGCGTTACGCGGGAGCTTGCATAATCTTAGAGTCCTCGCTCGCTAGCCTTAAAACGCGCCAAGATAAACTGTGACCCGCCGATCGTTGACACTTACCAATTTTCGTGCGGACATGAGATAAATTGCCGACACACGCCGTGAATATTCTTTGATTTGCTTAGGACTACAATCGCGGCACGTTACACACTTTGCGTTGAAAAGTGTGCCCAAGATTGTTGCATGCGTGCGTGCAGAGTGTAAGCGCGGTGATTGCGGTGAACGTCGGCTTTTTCATGACTCGATGTCCTTCGGTTAAAGTGAAATTGCCAATTGCAGTAGGTGTACAGCATGTATGCTTTGATCCCCTAGTGACTCCGATTTCAATACACCATTTTTTTCCCTTCAGCGAAGTAAGCAACGCCGGCACGTACATCAGAGTTTCATAACATTATATACACTCAAGATTGGATCTCTCAAAGTGTCTCTCGCGTTGTTTCCCTCATGCTGTGCTTCGCTCGACCGAGGTTTCGACCAAGGAGCAAAAAATAAATAAAGCTTATGACCAACTTTCACCGAATCTCCTAATCAGCTAGGACCCACGTAAAAGTCCGTTCTCGACGCCGTGTCATGCCCATGCGTTGAGTGGCTTATAAAATCTGGCCAAGCAAAAAATCCTGTGGACTTTTGAAGTACGCAGATGGCGGAACCGGTAATCCCTGCGTGCGGTGATGAAAATCGCACGCTCAATCGCCCGATGTAGTAATATGGGCCGGTGCACGCGAACGATAGCGAAAGTACTGCTGCGCCGCGTGGAAAAGCTTGTACTCAACGACTCCGAATACCTACCATTCTCGAGCAAGTTACCTGCGCTGTAATACTCGCTTTATAATGCAATTTAAAACACTTTGCACTTTGTTTATTTGAAAAAAAATTTTATTCTGATATTATGATCTGCATAAGCTTTATTTTACCCATTCAGATTATGCACTTTTCTTACTTTTTCCTCGTGGGTACTTTCACGAGTCTTGCATTTATGTGACTCGAGTCATAAAATTGCATAATTTTAATATGTGACGAAAGACATGCATAACCAGTTTAAAATATTTTTGTATCCATTGTGGTATTAACCATATATAATACGTTACGTGTATAATGATGCGACACAACGACAGAAAAAGTGACTAATCTTACTAGGGCTACTTTTTATTTGAGTCATATACATAAAAAAGTAAAATTATAAATTATTAAGAAATGTGCATAAAGTGACAAGTTATTTTCTCGCTGTACATCGCAAGAATATCGATGCCTGTGTAATTTATATCCGTCTTCATTTTATTGGAGTCTGCCGTAATAACATTATTTAATCTTTGATTTAATAGCACAACATAGTAGATAGTCATTGATATACGCGCGATCAATATGAATAAGAAAAAGAGTACATAACAATATAGAGAAGATAAATTTGTAGAATACCATGTAAATATTTTACTATCTGCGTTAAGATGTTTCTTACACCAGCAGAATGGAAAACATTACAAAGGCTATATAGAATTATTAGAGCCAGACTGTTGCAAAGCTATATTGGCAAATACATTTCCATTAACGGAAATTTTCGTTGGAAGTGCAATTTCTTTTCCATTACGACATAAATCTACGAGCTACTCTTACTGCGACTAAATATATTATACAAACGTTTTTCTTTACTAGATATTTACCATCTTTCTCGGTGTGTTTGAATTGTTAAAAACAGTAAGAACAGGCGTAAATTCATAAAATTCCAGACACAGGTTCTCCATAGGAATGAAAGTCGTTTTGCTGTAGGATTAAACACCGCGAACTATTTTAAATGAGATATGCGTTGTCGCATTTGTATACATAAAAGCAAAGAGCTATAAAATTGGAATGAAGCGTATAAAAGTGAAAATATTTACATAAATGATAATAATAGAGCTCTAAAAATTTTCTTTTTTGTAACTAATTCTGGTAATACGTTCAATGAATAATCACTGCAGTATGTAATTATTATAATTTTCGTGAAAGCAATAATAATTCTATATCCAGAGAAATTATTTTGAGATTTTTAAAAATAAATATAATAAAGTATTTTTCTTGATAGAAATTTGAAATTAGAGTACAAACAATATATATATATATATAATTAGCTTGAAGTAAATATTGTAATACAAACAAATTTAAATATGAACAAGTCATAATCTTCAAATAATATTGAATAAAAAGAGGGCATCCAAAAAATTATTTAAGTTATAAATGCTATAAAAAATTGGAGCAAAGCTTGTCCAAATGTTTTTGTAAATAGGATATAATACAGTGTTATACACACGAGCACCCTAAGTGTTTGTTGGACAAGGACATAACTAGAATTTCCATTCATATACAAACTAATGAGAATTTTTGTTGTGTTAAAAATTATAAATAAATTATACTATAACATTGTTTGCACAAGTTCTTAAAATAAATAAAAATACAACTAAATGAGCGATAATTTTTCAGTACTAATTTTTAAAATTATGCATTTGTGATCAAATTAAAAATTACAAAAAATTCGATTATAGAATGAAATGTTTGTACATACTGTTATACACATGCCCATAATAATTTAATTATGTAATATTTTTTTATTACATAATTACGTATCTTTTATGCAATTTTATTATATTCTCACTGACCTAATTAAACAATTTATAGATGTAAAATTTATGAAAAATTTATCTTGATTCAAAATAATATTGTAAAGATGTTATTTTAAACATTAAGAATAGAAATTTAGAGATCATAATTATTTATTTTTGGACCATTAAATAAATTTAAAAAGAATACTCAAAAAAAAGCTGAGTGCTATTATAGATTGAGAGATAGTTAAAAAGTCAATAATTAAAAAATCTCATTTATTGACAAATATAAGGAATTTTAGAAAAAACGAACTTTTTTTATCTTTATATTTTAAAATCACTTAGACATAAGCTTCATATCCATTTTGACTGCTCTCCATGCATGTAACTCTTCAAGCATAGATTATATTCGTTTAATAATAATTTGAATTTATAGTTCATTTTAGCGAGCTCTGCTTTATATATTATATTAAGAACTACGAATAGCTTATTTGTTATTAGATTTTATCATTCACTTCCCAAATACAATAACCTAATGAATTAATATTAATTAATAATGCTTAGTATATTTATAAATAATATCACTGAACTTTAGAATAAATATGTTCCTTATCGATCTTTTGTACCGAAAACGAGATCTATTTTGTAGCATTACTAACGACGTGAGGAAAAAAATCAGAAAGTTTAATAAAACCTGGAATGGATATAGGAAAGATCAAGACATTCATATGACCGATCTCTCCACTAACATTGGTGTAATATTATCAAAATGATTTTGCGAAATGCTATGTCTACCGTTTATAAGCTAAAATTTAGTAATGCTCGTTCCGCGAGACAAATGTGGACTTCCGTAGGTAAACTTAAGATGAACAACAATGCTAAAACTCAGGGTCCCCTACCCATACATTTTGACATGTTAAATACATTTTTTGTCGGCTCAAGTCAGTGTTGCGCTCTCGGTTGCGCTTCATAACATGTACCCCCACCGCTTGGATTTCGCTGGACTCACACTTCTATTTCAGGCACGTCACAGCCAACGAAGTTTTAACATTTGTAGTTTGTTCTCGATTAAATTCAAAAGGAAGTAATGACATCGCAGTTAAGTTTATTTAGGATTGTTTAATAGTTATTTTACTAATCAATAGACTACATTGGGATATATAATATCCCAATAGAGTTAATATTATTTGTACGAAAATCCTTAAATCCATTACTAGTAAGCTAAATTTTAGAGCTATACATATACGTCGATTTTATTCAACCATAATCACACACGAATTATCACATGATATCTCTCCATACTGTATGTGTTAGAATGTGGAATGCGTTGCTTCATAATATTCGAATACTTTATATGAAACCTAGTTGTAAATTCTAATAATATGCAGCTACATATTTAATTAACCAGAAGCAAATAATATTGCTCTACTATAATCTGCCTGATCTAAATTAATATTGATATTTATTTAAATGTTGTCGATCTGTAATTGCTTATTGTACTTGATCGTGTTTTGCAAGGGACAGCAGTCCCCACCATTTTTGTGCATGACATTTGTACAGAAACGATTATTATAATTTTCGTGAATATTAGAAAGATAAACTTCTTTTTCTTTATAACTATGACATTCAAGTTTATTCAAAAATAAATTCGTTTAGAAGTGTTTTTGTTATATTCAAATATTTCAGTTACAAATTTTCTCATTCACTACAATAAGAATTATTGTATAGAGATAAACTTATAGTGTTAATGTTTAATGCAGGTATTGGAGAAATAATAGTGGTACATTAATTTATTCGATTTTTCAGAGGACAATTTTAAAGATTGCCGAATAGGTGCACCAAATTTTGATGCATGTATTCGTGAGGCGCTAAATGCTGTGCGACCATATTTCAAAACGGGCCTACCCAAGTATAACGTAGCACCTTTCGATCCGTTCTTTGCTAAAGAAATCAGTGCAAGGCGTGGACTGCCCAATCTCGGATTTACCATTACTTTGAAGAATATTACTGAGAGCGGATGGTCAGCCAGCAAAGTAACTAAATTCGTCAGTGACTTGAAGAACTACAAGGTCAGTATATTGAAATGTAAAAAAACAGGGGATTGACTTTCGCTAATTATATGTACTGTCGGTTTAGTCTAGAGTGTAACTACTAACACAGCTTTATACTTGCAGGTGGTATACACTCAGAGCTTCCCAGAGAAATACCTCTCAGGTGATTACGAGTTCAATGGTTCCATTTTAGGATCAAAAATGAAGAACAAAGGAAAATTCACCTTGGGCCTGTGTAAGTTACATGAGGAAGATTAGCTTTACAAAGAAGTCATTATTTTAAATTTCCAAATGCATACATTTCTTCTTCGGCTAAAGGTCAAGCTGTGTAATTCACTCTGCGTGTACTGCAACGTGATGCAAGCATATGCATACAACTTATTTGATAGCGATCATCCGAGACATTAAGCACTAAAAATAGGAAAATAAATATTTGCTAAAGTTAAAGGCTACGTTAGAAAGCATTGGCTCTTGGAATTGCGGGAAATAATGTTACCCGCACACCGGTGTAGAAAATTGTAATGATTGTGAATTAAATTATAGACGCGGCTTAAGAATTTGTTTGCCGAACCTGTAATAAAGTCACACTTGAGAGTTTTCTCCGTAATTTTCTGTAATTACGTACGACCCCGTTTCAATAAACAACAAGCACGTGTTGTAAAATAATGTTTCCAAGACCAAAATATCTTCAACTTCTTTTTTTAAAATGCTTTTTAAGTAGTGTTTAATGATTTATATTCAAACAATCTAAAAGTTTATTATGTTAATTAAAATGATTTATATTTTATTGCAGTTGATTTGGTGCAGACGACAACGATTACCAAGTTACCGGGCTTGAAGATAAAAGTTACAGTCGAGGTGCAGACAATCCGCGACCTTAAACTTCATATATCGAATCTGTTATATGGGCGCGAGGTACTCGAGGGCATCCTCGATAGGATCATAAACGGGGCCTGGCAGCCAGGTTTTATGTTCACAAAGCCCCTCATCAATGAACTGGTCTCGACAGCCTTCACCGAGATCTTCGGCAAGGCCTTCCAAAATTTCCCCTTCGAGAGGATCATAAAAGTCAAATCGAACAACGTCTTCTAAATACCATGCAATTCTAACACAAAGCATGCATTACTGCATTTATTTTTGTCTTACGCAAAAAGTGACATTATAAATAATATAAATCTCACTTTAGTTAGGATTTTTTAATCACCTCAATCAAAAGAATTTAAGTTTTATACATGTAAAAATTTAGCTACATTTTATGACTGAGATTCTATAGTTTAAATTTTAGTCTGCATAGAGTGAATCATAGTATTCATAAAATTTAGTAGTTAAACGATTTATTTATAAGTTTTTACATAGAACTAGATATTTCCATATATGGTATCATCTATGTGGTGTTCATTGTATACTAAATTAATTTTTGTTCATATTATATGTTTTAAAAACTTTATATTAATATTTTGTATGTTAAAGTATGTCATAATTCTTTTTATGTTGTAGGTCTGTAAACATTGTTATAAATCGTGAACATCTTATTGCCATATTCTATAAGATAGTGTTCGTATTTGTTGTTCAACGTTTTATACTATTATTTGTATATAATGATTTTGCAAAAATAAATTTATTTAAATTCGTTTTTGTAAAGAAATGTCTCTTTTTCCTGCTTTTAAATAAATCAGCATCCTAATGAGAACTTTAAAATTCGCATAACTACCAAATCAATATATAACCATTAATATAAAATGAATAATCATGTTTTCAAACACTACATTTTAATTATTTTGTTATATATGTATAAATTAATACTATGTTCAGAAATAGGATCGTTTGTCTATCGGTAATATATATGTATATATACAAAAACAAATCTTACAAAATAATATTGGAATAGTTACAAAAATTATATATAACAAACAGAATAATTAAGTTAATATATAGATTTTTTATCATTCGCACCGTTTAAAAATTATCCTAATAATGAAAAAGTTGAATTATGAAAGTTATAAATGTATTTGTATAATATATCTATACAAGAAAAATGTATTGTCACAAAAAAATTTTTAATACCTATAACCTAGTCATCAAAACAGGACCGATGTGCTTTCAGAAACAACTATTAAGAGTAAAAGGTTCTTATAAAAAATTGTATTTGATTTTTTCAAATAATTAAGAATTTTTTATTTTGTTAATAATTAGTTTAAAAACGAAATTTATGCAAAATATTAATGTAATTAGTTATAAAGTTGAATGACACTTATTTAACTGACTAGGGAAAGAATTTTTAATTTTAATTTTTAAATAAGTTAAGAAAAATTTGAAAACTTTGTGAGAAAAATGATTCATAACTGCCTATGCATGAAATTCGACCTTACATGAGCATGAATAGTCAGAAACAATTATGTATGTACAGAACTTATTGTTAATGGACGTATACTGTGATCATTTGTTTATTGTTTATTCTAGTACGTCAATACTCATTTTATTTTGGTTTAGTCGATCTTGTATGAGATGTTTGTCTAATAAAGTGTATTCATGAGCATGTATAATCATCATCGGATTTCACGTATGGATATATAAAATTATGCATACTTAGACAAAAATTTATGCATAATATAGCATTAGCCTGCAGGACAATTCATGGCAATGTTTATACATCCATAAATTCAATTTTTCCAAGGTTGATTGTGGTGTAGAATTAATAGATTATATCAGTTTTTGTATTAATTAGTTAAATACAAATTTTATATGTAGAAAATTATATAAGTTATTGCTAATTTTATTTTTTAACATCTAATCATATTTAATATCCTTCATTCTTTCATAAAAACTAACCACTATTTTGATAGGATTATAATGTATGTTGAACACGACAACTAAGTTGAGTATTTTTTCCTATATAGATTTGAAACACTAACTCATATTACAGTTTCAGATATTTCTTACATGGAATGTAAGTTTAATAGAATCCTACTATAAAACTGTAATATATAATTGCAATGATACTATTAACACAATAATAATTAAAAGTTAAAAATATGAAATATTCAATTTTTCACCTGATAAATGTTTTTATGCATAAAAAATGTGTTTTGACAATAGTGAGAGAACAATATGTGATTCTTCCGCATTAATTACTGTTATATGTTTAAGATTATCATTATCTATATTTTTATTGTAAATTTGTGATTAAAAATTTTATAAGCTGCAATTATTTTTTATGCAATATCAACCCATTTAAATGTATTTCCTGAAATAAAATTTTTATTACAGAGGAATTCCGTATATTAAACAGTAACGAGCAATTTTCATTAAGCGAAACAGTGCTATTTAATATGATGTTTATTTACATGATAATGTCGATGAAAAATTAAAAATCAATAAAAAAATTTTAAAAAATAACACTTTTATGCATACATATAGAAATTTATTTTATATTAACGTATACAAATACACGCATATAATGGTAATATTATACATACAGTAGATTGTTGATTTATTCGTAATACTGTATAGATATACAGATTAGAAAATACTAGTGACTAGGAAAGAGTGTGTTTTTCTAATAAACAAACAGTAAAAATGCCCAGCATGATAAGATACTTCCGCAACCGTAACCAATTAAATTGATAAACCGTATAATCATTAGATGGGCGCACCATAAGATGCGTCGATTCGAGCAACGCTGATAAGTCGTATATGGAAATTTCACTTATCGAATAAATTGGAGGCTCGCCTAGAGGCTCACTTATAGGATTGTTTTCGAGCACGACAGCCTGCAAGTGTTTACCGACCTCCGTTAGAATTAAGAATAGCCCGTATAAACATATTCCAGCGGATAGGTAATGTATACACTCCCTCGCGTATGCACGTTAGATAGCCCCCGTAGAGATTTCTCATAATCTCTAACTCGTCTCGGACGCGAAATAACAGTCTATCCTCAAGCAATCAAGGCACGAATCATGGCGTTCCTTGTTCCTTAAGGAAACGAATTTCTCATAGGCGACAGACGTCGACGCTGTATGTAGCGCTGGGATTCTCTCCGGGATTCGTGTGCCCGGCTCTCCCGTTGTTTCTTTTTGACATTTTTCTCGTCGCACTTAACGACTGCGCACGGGGACACGAGGGAGAGAAACCGTCGATCTACCGCGCGGGCGAGGAGCTGCTCGCCTTGAGAGGCTATCCGGACTTTGACCTCAGTATATTATGGGCGGCCCTCGATCGCCGGCAGAGTCACCGGTTGAGCGAGGCGCACGGCTTTCGTGTCCCTACATGCGACAGACGATCTCGTCTGTTATGTGGAATCTTCTCAAGGTACGTACTGATGACTGCAGTGAGCAAGGCTTCAAAGTACCAGTCAGTAGTCACAGAAAGCGCCAAAATCTTTTTTGCCGCTCGTAAGCAATTATAGTTTTTCACAGTCATTTAGTATTGAAATTTCGTTGCGCACATCCTTGAACACGTCAGCAGGTCGCTTAAAGTATATTTGCTATTTAAAATAATTCTTGGGACCTAGCAAGAGCGTGTACATTATTTAAACATAGATTTGAGTTTAAAGTACTCTTTGAAGGCAAGCAGTGTAACGCGAAACAAACTTATTTTCAATTTGAATGGATAGTTGTACGCAGAATATTGTTCTAAAATAAACGTAAACGTATTTGGTGTATTTATTTATAATTCAGTATCGCTAATTAACCGCACCATCTGTTTCAGAGTTGTTTTCTAATTGACTAGCATGATTATTCAAATATTCCCTAAATCACTAGGATAGATTTTATGTTTTAATGAGTATTTTATTCCATTATTTATATGTATTCATTCTGAAAAAGGACAAACATAACATGATCAATTTTTTATGCAGCTCATTGGAAAGCTGTATATGAGCGCGCAATAACGATGATTTTGTTGCATCGAAGAGAAAAAGTAGAGGTGTGAGATCAATAAAACCATGAAAGGTATTTAATTGATTAAAGGTATTCAGCTTTACCATTTAATTGACGTTAATCTTATCTCGATCACGAGTACCATCGAACTAAAGGTTTCGTCCAGGCGAGTGAGCTGTTACACAGCGTAAAGCTATGAGAAGGAATCTAAACACCAAAGATTATTTCGATCAAGACTGCGAAGCGATGAATAAATGCTGACGAAGGAGCGTCCGAGCAGGCGACGCGTGTCATTAGGAAAGGAACTCACGCAGCCTGTGCGAGGAGAATAAACCGTTTCGAAAATTATAAGGTTAGTCAGGTACAGGGAGTGCGCGTGACGCCCGAGGCGATGTTCGGCCCGGATGTCAGGAGAGCGAGTGCGCGGGTACGCAAGGATGTCCGCAGCTAGTCGATCCACGTATCAGGTAGGTGCGGCTAGGCCATGCGCTAGGCCACGCGGCGCTTTGGCCTCTCTTGGCGCAGGCTCAGCTGCATCCGAAGGCTCGTGCGGGCGGCGGAGGAAAGTGAAACGGGCGGTCGGCCGGTCGGCCGGTCGCCCGGCTGAAAATCACTCGAAATTCCTCGGGCCTGTGGGGGAGGGCGAAAAACTAGTCCCGCGCGCAGCATCAATGGCTATTAGGCGGCGGCGGTCGTTGCTCGAGGTAAACACGGGCGCGGCTGCGCCTCGGAAGAAAGCCGCGCAAAAAGCCCGCGGGCCCACGGGGCGCACACGTGGGCCGGCCGCGAGGGCCGGCTCGCTCTCGATGCGCCGGCCTTGGGCGGCGGCGCGGGCGCAGCCTCCGAGTCCTGGTGCAGGTGGTGGGGGCCGCGGGCCCCCGCCCGCCCTCCGAAGAAAGTCCCATCGCGCGCGCCCCACTCCCGCGGCCGCCCAGCGGGGGCAATGTCAAGGTGCTATAAGTCCGGCGCATCTCCCCGGCCCGGCCACTCGTCGCGAGCGGTTCACCGGAGCGCGCGCTCACCCTCCGGCTCACCAGGACCAGCAGGACCAGCCAGCACCGGCCCAGCCCGCCCCAGCCCGCACCAGCCCGCACCAGTATGTACGCGGCGACGACTCTCTGCCTCCTGGCGATCGCGGCCCTCGGCCAGGTCCACGCCCTCGGCAAGTACAAGGGCCTCGAGTTCATCGAGCCCTGTTCCAAGAGCGACCCCGAGCTCGAGGCCTGCCTCTCCAGGTCGGCCAACACTCTCATCGACAACTTCCGACACGGTCAGTATGCCCCGTCCCGCCTCCCGCGCTCTATCCTTTGTAGTGAAATTCCCCGTGGAAAGCGGCCGGATAGCCTCCTGGCAAGCGCTCGCTCCAACCGCTCTATCGGACTCGAAAGCCTCTCCTGGATTTCGCGCCACGAGAAGGAAAGCGCCGTGGCCGCTGGCCCCCGATCCTTCATAATATTGTTAATCAATCGAATGATTAATGAGCTGGACACGCGTTTGCCCAAAGGATATTTCTTAACTCGAAGAAAATTTCTGGTCGTCGGTTTTTTTTATAATTAAAATAATTTTATTGATAAATGTTCGCGTAGGATGCCGCTGTTTATTATAGCAAATGTCTTGTAATTGTGAAAATTAATTTGTGAATTACCGAAAATTTCGATAATTCATTAATCTATTATTGTACGATTTGTTCCACATGAATAGACTTTTTCTAATTAAAGGGCCTTACAATACGCGGTAGACGATTAGCTGAAATACATTGTACACGAGCCAAATGTACTATTATATACACACTATGTGTACTATGTGCCACGTTCCTGCTAATCTCCTCATTACTGTAAATTCCAACTTTGTATACTAATATTTGCAATGAAGCTTTATTAGATATTAAACAAATGTTTATTCTATACAATATTTTGATACTGTATTTAATTTATATTTACCCCGCGCGATAAGGCGCAATATGAAATACATTTTTTTTAACGAAAGCTGCATTATGCTTTGTTGATATAAAAGCAACAGTATTTTTATTATAGCTGAAATCATTCAGCCTCAAAATATATTTAATTGAATGCTGAAAAAACTTGAAATTCTGGAATTCGAAAAACTGGTTTCACCACTAGAAAATCACATTACCGAACAAGCATTGATAATCAGGTTTGCACCAACATGAAAATACAGTTTTGATAAGGTTCTCGAACTTTTTTACTATTTTTGAAGAAACCAATAACTCTGTAAGTTGTGTCATAAAACCTGCCTCCTAAATTTCACTGCTTAATTTTACCGTTTAGTTTTTTATGCGTCTTAAGCTTTGTGCAACCGCAAATACAATAACGATTATAAAATGCATAAATCTTTCTGTAATAATGAAATGATTACGATGACTATTTGTGTACATTGCGGTCATAAAACATTCCACCACGGCATTTAAATGTTAATCATCTCCTTTATGTAGAAATCATTATCTTACCATTTTATAAAAAATTCCGAGGTATACAAACCTTTAGGCATCAGTCTGTCATACTCATACTCCACAATAGAAAAATGTTCTAGCTACTACAACTCAATTCGAATGCACGTGGGTAAGGAAGCGCACGTGAGCGCACACATATAAACGTAGAAGCAAATACCGAGTTGAAAAAAGCAGGTTATAACGGTGTATTTAAATCGTCGTTCTCGTCTGTCCTACATTCGGAGCGCGAACGGACCGCTTACGTCTCCTCTATAATAGCTGCAGACGTGTTTTATGGTTTCTTTACAGTCAAATATTGACCTCTTCGTGGCTGGTCGGTTGCGGGAAAAAATAATCCACACGTCGACCGCAGGAACCGCAGCGAATTGTCGCGCAGATTTTTTCCATCCTCTGATTTACACTTTTTCTTCTTGTTGATAATGCGGCTGACTATCATTAAAGCCGCCACCGTTGCTGCACACAAGAGATTTTTTACAAAACCTTCTCCGAACATTCGAACGAATAAATCGGATGAAAAGGCCATAAAAAATAGAATGGGAGATCGCCTGATCGAGACGATCGCCTCGCCCGCAAATCATTGCAATGTGCTTTTAATTGATCGTAAAATTACAGTATGATCGATCGTAAAGTTAGTTTCAAATCAATCGCAATTAAGACTCTCCGGCTAAATTTTTTGAGCAAATTACAAAATTACCTGTGGATAATAACTTTTGATTATATGGGTTACGCAAAATCGCACTGCAACTGCGGTCTATGTTAAATTTGAATTTTGCAATACCACGGTGATTTTATAATATCTTGGACAGAGTATATCACATAAAGTCATAAAATTTTTCCAAGTACTTCAAAAATCTTTTTAATAGCACGAAAGTACTGCAATGTAGATAGAGCAATTAAAGGTTTGATTTTGTAAGTTATTGGTAATTATGGTATTATACAATTTCCAAGATAAATGCTCTGATAGTATATACATGTTGGCGAAATCTTGTATTATGATTAATTTCTTAGATATTTCTGCTATTTGTTTCTTACAAATATGCAATTTGTATATTTGTATATTAATTATATATATACATACATATAATTACGATGCGGATAAGTACAAATAGTCGGTAATCGTCTTATTATCCGCATTTTCTAATATATTATTGTGTTTATAAAATAAAACCTTTCTTATAAGCATAAATAAATATTTTTATATTGTATATTGAATTTCTGATATTTGTTTTACAAATCATTCTGTAAACTTCCGTTAATCTCGTATAATATTAATTATTTATCAATATTATTTTAAAAGGATAATGATTATTTACGTGTACAATTATTATTGCTCATTATACTTTCAGATATGGTTCGATCATCGATAATTTGCTAAAAGAACTTGTATAAAAGCATTAGAAACAATTATCATCTCGTTATCATCTCTTATCCATTAATAAACATATCAATTATTTAGAAATATAAAACCTTGCTGATGACTACAGGTGAAAGTAGCACAACGTGTACTGTTTATATAGTATTGTTATAATGACTTTGAATCATACAGTTAATGCATTTAAAAAATTTAAAAAGATCCTTATAGTTAAGGCATATCTCCGCGTGTTACATGCACTATTCGTCGAACCATCTCTAATCGAGATACATATAATATTTTTTGTGCAGGTCTACCACAGTTAGGCTTCGTTGAGGTTGAGCCGATAGTCCTGGACGAGCTGCACATCTCGCTTGGCGGCGGTCCCAACGGGTACAAGGCCCAGTTCAAAGATATTGCCGCGCATGGTGTATCATCAGTACGGGTGACCGGCCTTCGCGCCCGCTTAGCTGACGACGAAGTGCAGCTACAACTGGCGCTTAGCTTACCCAAGATTCGCGCTGCGGCCAAGTACCGATCGAGCGGCACGCTTATTCTCGTCCAGGCGAGTGGAGCCGGTGACTACTGGGGAGAGTACGGTAGGTAATCGGTCGGCGAGTTACCGGCCTCTGTCAACCGCGTCCTGCAGTAGAGATTGCGCGGTTGTCCGCTGTTAGGCGTTCGCGTAAAACCTTGTTTTTTTCCTCGCGCTTTTTCTGTTACTTTAAATTTTCAACTCTTTCTCGACTGTGCAGATTCTGATTTGAAGACATTACCTTAACGGTTTTTTAAAAAAATATCTAGTAAAATAGACGTGAATCATCGTGCATTTTTTGTGCAAAGTGCGAGTCACGAAAATTTGCAATTTAGTTTTTAAAACAACAAGCTTTCATTAAGGGTATGTGGGCTATTGAAAAATAGCAGGAAACCTTATTGTATAGATTTTATTTATAGATTTTACAATATTTACATTAAATGTATATTTTAAAAGCGACTGTATTTTATATATATATATAATTTTTTACTCGTATTTTATATATCCGATTTCAATATCTTTACAATACTACTTTTTAGTCGTGTGATTTCTATTCAAATCATTTTACGCAATTATGTCTTATAGCCAAAGTAACCTTCAAGTTCTTGTAACTATTTTTCTATTAAATATTCTTCTTGATCAGTTTACATTCTGAATCATTTTTTTATGTTATATGCTCATCTTATTACGTACATTTATTTATTACAAACTATAATGGATACTCTTTCTCTCTCTATCTCAGCATGTTAATGATACTCTTATTATTATAGATTGATAAAGCAATAATGCATAAAAATAATGTGCATAAAAATTGTAAAATTTTTAGATGGAGTCAAAGCCAAAGTTTTCATTAGAGCTAAACCATACTTAGTTCAGGGCCAAGAATTCCTTAGGCTGCAACAACTTAAAATGGACTTTACTGTACGAGATATTAAAATGGGAGTGGAAAATGTGCATGATGGAAATACCATTCTTCGTAAGTCATAGAATTTATATTTAACCGATAATAATCATGCTTTATTTTAGTTATATATTATTTGGCATATTATAAAAAAATTTTAATAATGTAAGAATGTTCTATTTGATGAGGTTAATACTCAAAAGTGTTAACACTCATGCATAGCTTTGAATAATAAACAGTATTTGTTTGAATAATAGTGAACTTATAAGTTAGAATTAAAAACAATCAATTTTCAAAACTATAATGTATTTTTATTTACATAATGTATGAAAAAGAATGAATATTAATTAACTCAGTCAATATAAATCAATGAATGTACCACTTGTAAGATAAGATAACGAAAATTTAAAACGTTAATATAATTTTTCATAATCTTTATATTTTTTTATAAGCAATGAATTAATATTTTATCTCGTGTTTTATACTGATAATATATTCTCTTTAATTATTAATAAATAATTGACTAAATTCTAATTTTTTGTTTTTTTAGAAGCAGCACTGAATCTTTTCATCAATAGTAACAGTCAAGAGCTTCTAAAGGAAATGAAACCGGATCTCAGAAGAAAACTTGTTCAAGTCATGTCGACTTTTGTGGAAAAAATATTTACCCAAGTACCTTATGATGCCTTTGTTACAGACTGAGTATCATTGGCTAACTCTGTACAATTCATAAAAATAATTTCTCTTCATTACGAGCTTCCACGTTACTAAGGAAATATGAAGAAAAGCGGAACACAATCACAGATGCTGAAATAAACATCCGTATCCTTGAGTAGGTTTAAGTGTGCAATGTAAATTTATTGAGCATTAAGTACTTTAAGTTAAGTTTAGTTTAAGTTATAATTTATTTGTTTATTGATGCGCGTGATTAATTGATATGTAGTAGATTATTAGGTGTATCTAATATCATGTAATTATTTTATTCTGCAATATTTTTGTTATTATATCTTTTTACTCGCGTATCCAAAATTTTAAAAGTAAATTTTAAATACAATTTGATTTATTTTTCTTATTTATTATTGTTTTTAAATAAAAATGAATGAAAAAACTGAATTCGATGACTATTAATTCTTTATTTAATGAATGAAGAACGTATGAATGAATTCTTATAAGGTGATTGTGCGTAATTTTTACAATGGAAATTGCAAAGTAGTGACGCAGGTACGAGAAGTTATCGTACAAAATTCAAGTCGAGATGGTTGATCTGTATTCCATACTCTTAGCGCCTGTCACTTAAGAGATCGTGATTTTCATTTTAAATTCGTCTCTCTCCAGATCTAAGAAATATGTTTAAGAATAATCTAGATATTATTTGTATTTTGTGAGGTACTTTAAAAAAATATATTTTTTTCAGTATATTAAAATATATACATTAAGAAAGATATGCGAGCATTAATCCTCAATATGCAGCCTTATTTAAGAAGACATGAAAGTTCATAAATAATTCAAAGTTTTACCAAAAAATGCAAAAAACTTCAGGTTTGGTACAGAAAATGTATCATCATAATAAGGTTCAAATTGTGTAAAGGAAATTTTACTTTACAATGTGATTTCTACAAGTATAAAGAAAAGTGCATATGCAATACATTACGAATTAATGAATCAGATTTTGATAAATTTCTATATAGCTAAAAATAAAAGAATAATAGTATCTTTCTGATTAATATTTGAGTATTAGTTATAATGTACAAAGAACGGAGAATAATACGTGCATTAAAATGAGTTATAAAAACTAAAGACGCAGACATAAATCTTTCTTATTTATGTATTTATTTTTTATATAGAAAAGTCATAATCGTTTATTTTATTCATAAATCCTGTTATTGACCAGACCTATAATATAATCATTAAGAATGCATTAATTACTCATAATTATTTTTAAAGAATACATATGTATATTTATCTCGATATTTAACGGACTATTTGGTTCATGTGAACTTCTTTAATTGAAATATCGTAACTTATCATTTTGTACCATAATGGTAAATGTTAGCTTATATTATTATTTTCAGTTTTTATTCTTAGTGTTTTGTACTCAAATATTTTAAATTAATTAAGAATTAAATATTACACGAATAATATTATACACGAAAACGGTACTAGTTACAACTATCACACCTCTGTACTAAGAACAAAGCAGTTCAACCTTTGTAGGGAGATTAAAATTTTATCCGCGCATTTGAAATTGGACTGCTGCCGTTGATTCATTATAATACTCTGAGAATTTTTAAAATTTGCTCGAAACCTGTTTCCACGATTCATGTTGCATTCGCAATGACAACTTGTATAAGATTTATAAGACTTTATATTTATTAATTATTAAGACTTGTATATCCGATTCAATACATTTTTATTGTTGAAAATCGAATTAAAGAAATATAAAATATGATTTCAAAAAAGTTGATTACTGTTCAACATAATAAAGGGTTTCAAAAGTAATGTTAAATCTAATAATTATACTATTTTTATAATATCTATATTATTTTAAATTATATGAAGATTCAAATTTCTTAAAAATTATATAAATCTAATTTTAGATTTAAATTACACACTTTTTTTAGTCCGTACAATACACTTTATTAAAAATAATTTTTGTTATAAGATTCTTGAAGGGAATGGGTGTATATCTTAGCAACAAAAATTCAAAGTCAGTTTATCCTAAGTTACTTAACAAATTGACAACACGAGTCTTGTAAGAAAAGTCAGGGTCCGAGAATTTCAAGATCAAGATTCAAGACGGATAATTCTGAACGTAAAGTAATAAATAGACAGCAGGCTTTATTACACCCTCGAAATGCCGGTTATGTCGTGCGCGGACCCATTCATCGCGACGGAAGTAATGAGCACATACTCGAGTACGACTTGTTACATAATAATTATGTCACGGTGTCTTGATCATCAATGTACGTCTCTGACTTTGACCCTAAACAGAGAAGTGATATCGTTTCTTCTCTCTCTTTCTCTTTCCCTCTCGGTTTTTTCTCTCTAATTTTCTTTCTCTCATTGCGTTTCGTTATATATATTGATATAGTTTAATGATCCTCCCTAAAGAGGGCGCGATGAACCTGTTATTCAAGTTTTTATTCCAGTTTATTAATGTTAATGGTCTTACTTTTTTGGCTTTATACGGTTTATACATAAGTTCATATAGTAAATATGTGTTACAGAATTTGGATTAATTTGTCTGTGTAACAGTTATTCAGTATTAATATAAAAGTCAACAAACTGTTTGTTTAGATAAATCAAAGTAAGATTATGGTATATTATTATTCCATAATGAATTCTTTGTATTTCAACCCGAAAAGAATGTAAGTCCAGAATGTAAGTTAAGAATGTAATTTATATTCATTATAAAAATGCAACTTTTCTCAGATAAAATTTTCTAACTCAAAACTTACTCGTAGATTTTTCTCTAGCTAAAGTTTTCAAGGCATTACAAATTTAATTTAAATTATTAATTTACTGTTTATTTATAAATATGGTAAAGAATTATGAATTCTCAATCTCCAGCACATTAATTAAATAACGCATTCGTCAATATACATGATACATAAAATCTATAATATATAATTAAAATTATCGTTAAAGACACTTATTAATAAATAGGTGCATTTTTATACATTAATAAGTACCATTTAATTTTCAAAAAAAAGTTATCAATTGATTTATTATCAAATTTTATTGTAAATTTTTTTAATTTTATCAAAAAATTTGCCTTAAAATTAAAGTTATTAGGGTTATTTAAACAAAGGGCGTAATGATTAATAAATTATTGTTTCAGGAGTATTATCATGAATAAGTTTTCGAACGTGTTAATAAATGCGCTAAAGTGTAGCTCTAAGTACTATCGTACGTGTATATATTACATAGTGTGGTACATAGTAATCGAGATATTCGGGCTGTACTTTGGAATAGACAAATAGTTTATTACATTATAAATCCTGGCGTATTACTTTATTATAAAATATTTGTACTTGTTTGATATTATGATATTCAACCAGTAGACTCGAGAAGTAATGTAATGTGTAGATTTTATATCATATTTATAACATGAATATGTTAATGTTTGGAAAAATAAACACATGTTATAGATATGTGTCTCATTAATTTGTATTGTTCAGCTTTTTTTATAGAATGATTACTAGAAAGCAGCGAGTAATAATTATGGTTTAGTAATACATGTAATAGTATAGTATAGATACTAATGCTTAAGTTGATTATTCTACTTTATGGACTAAAGAGAAATTTATAATTATTTTTCATTCTTCGAGAAAAATATTTTAAACTGCATTATTATTAAATATTCTAGCGTTTAAAAGTCACAGTTTAAAAAATTGTTAATAAAATTTTATGAAGTAAAATTGAATTCTGGAATCAGTACTATATGAACGCTGTATTATTTAATTATTTTATTATATTTCTGTATATACATAATTAAATTTAAAAAAATTATGTTAATTTAACATAACTTATAAATTTAACTTGAATAGAACATTAATTTTTTAAAAAATGAACAAAAATATACTTACATTTTAGTAAGTAAGGACCAGGATGTATAAGTTATTATTGCTCTCTTATTTTACTAACCGCAAAGACTTGTAGATGCTAAAATATCTTATACGAATATTTATCCAACATTTTTAGAATATATTAGATTATATTTAAGTTTTTATTTATTTATATTTATAAATCGCAGAATATTTAAATATTAGTTTTATGTATAAATTTGTGATCAATTAAAAAATATTTTATATTTCTGTTGAAATTCACTACTAATAACTTTTAAACTGCAGAACTTTTGTAATTTCAAATTTGCTTTTTTGCTTTTTTGTTGATCATGTACTATTTGTAAAGCGTATTGAGTCAGACTGGGTGCTTTTATCTTCTACATTTTATTGATATAAGAATGTGTAAAGAATAAATATAATTAAAACTAAAAAAATTATAGAAATTTAATTATATGATATATGTAATCAATATTGTAGGTTGAAAGTACGTGGGTGTCTATTTTCGTGTAGATGCAAAAAGGGATATAAAAAGATTTTGAAGATATTAAAATGAATCAAAAAAGAAAAAAGTTTATGCAGTAATTAATTATGTCTCTTAACGACACAGAGTAAAGTGTTCTTAAGATAATGGTAAATCATGACATAAATCTTGAGTAGTGATTGTAAAGTGTTTTTGCTATGGTACCAAGATTGCGTATGTGAAAAATGGATTTTATAAATTCAACAGGAATAGCTATAGAATGAAGTTGTACGAGTTTACGCAGCTGACTCGATGTCACGCTTATCTAGTACTGTCATTTACGAGGTAAAGAAAACGATGTCTCGGATCCGATCCTTAAGAGGACAGGCGAACCTTTGTCATGAGATAGCGAGCGAAAATAAATCAATACACACGACAATTATTGAATTATCTTGATGGTAGTGAGTTGGTTTACGATCGGCCATTAGGTCTTACATGTTCATTGCATTATATGTTATAGGAAATTTATTTTTTAATTACATCTCGCGATTAAGAGCCTGCAAAGATGTCAAAGTGACTACTGCGGAATAGCTTTTTTCTTGCGCTCTCATCCTGTACACGCGCTTGATGATTTTTTACTTTTTTTAGATCTGCAGTGTATTCTTAATGATGAACGAAACAGTTTAATTGGCAGTTGGCTATATGTACTTTTACGAAATTGTTCTATGCAAGAAATGGTTTATTTTCTGAAAGTGTAAAAGCCGCATGGTGATCCTGCCCGGGTATCTTGATCGCTTTTTATTCTTCCGCGGATTGACGCTCTGGGGATGTTTTTCTGGAGCGGCCGCCGAGCCGTGCAATTAATTTTTTCGCCCTAATAATAGCACCGTAATTGATAAGCCTGGACATTGTGCAAAGAGGCGAGTGGGCACGCGAGAAGAGCGGAGCGGGCGCAGGCGGAGGTCAAGCGCCTCGGCTCGGGGGCAGGCCGGGCAGGTCGCCGATTGGGATGCGCGCCGCGGGCCGGTTAGCCCCGAAAGAGCCGCGGGCGGCCCTCCGATAGCGCGGCGGCCGCGGCGCGCGCCTACGTGACGCGATTTCGTCTTTTGGCGGCGGCGCGGCGCACCGCGAGGGTGGGGGGAGCGCGAGCCGCGAGGACTCTTACGTGCGCGCGTGTGCGTCGCCCTCCCGGCCGCACAATGGTTTCACCTGGGAGCGCCTGGAGAGGGGACCACTATAAGGTCCTCAACGGCCGCTTCAGTCTATCCACTTGCCAGGAGACCATATCTCGGTCCAATCGACCTCAGCCGACGATCCCTCGAGCACTCGATAGCCGACCGCCCGAGCCCCGAGGACATGGCCCCGCGAACGAGTCTGGCCCTCGCGCTCTGCGCGACCCTCGCCGTCGGCGCCCTCGCCATCGACCTGCGTGAGTACTCCGCCCAAAGCCACTCCTGCCTTCTCTGGCCCGGGTGCGCAACTCCTCCAGTTGCTCCTCGCTTTTGCTCCGTGCCTTGTAGCATTCTTCACTTTTATCCGGATCATTAATACCGTGATGATAGTCCTCCGTTTCTTGCATGCACTATAAAATCTCTTAGGAATGAAAGCGCGTTTGCTTTTATCGGCACGTAGTATTGCAGGATCATCGAAATAGATTTCACGAGAATTTTCACCACGTCACATATGAATGGCGGTATCTTTTAATAAAAATTCACACTTATTTTGTAATTTAATGTTGTGTATTGGAAGCATTACACATTGTTCTGCAGTTTGTTGTGTGTACATATGAGTTAATTTAATGCTGCAACGAATGTATCTTGAGTCTAGTGAAAATTCATTCCAGGCTTTTCTCAGTCTGGTGCAAGCTTATTTTTTCGTGAAATTTGTAGCTTTTGCTTGTTGCTTGTATTATACTTTGATTCTTTGTTTCTAAGGAAAAGTGTTACTCATTTGCATAATAATAATTTCCATAAGTTTTCTATGTAATGACTGTAAAACATCCGTCAATATAATTTTTTGATTCCATAGCTCAATTTTACAAGAGTCATTTTTTATCAAATGCTTTTATAATTGGTTGCATATAAATTGCCGTTTGTGTTAGAGATGCAGCTTAAACATTTAAATATTTACAATTTGTATTCGCGAATTCGAAATGTTCAATGGGTTGTAAAATGAAAAAGGCAAAAATAATCTCTTACCATTGTAAGTGCTTACTCGCTTCGGAAGACTGCAGCTTTGAAAATATAATGAAAATGTTAAAAACGGCAATTTGAAAATAAGTAGTAGCGCGATCACCGATACCGAAGGGGAAATTTCTCGGATCGGTGATGACGCTATTGGGCGGATCCTCGGCTCCGTCTAAAATGTACGCACGTGCGCTTTGAATCGGCGACAAAAAGCTGTTTACATACTAAACAGCCGATCGATGGCTCACGAAATACCTCGTACGTCCACGGGCGTAGAGCCATGGGAAAAACACGCGCGCGAGACCGGCGATCGACGCCTCGAGAGCCAAGCCGCGCATAATGAGAAAGCCTCCCCTTTCTGTGATCGGAGCAGCCGAGTTCCTGCACGTGTGTAATCGGAACGACCCCAACATCGAGGCCTGCGTGAAGAAGAGCGTGGAAGACCTGCGGCCGAAGCTGATGACCGGAGTGCCCGAGTACAACATCCCTTCCCTGGAGCCGCTGCTCCTGAAGGAGTTGGTCGCCGCGGAGGGCTCCGGCGGCCTGAGGATCACCGCGCGGAATGTCGCCGCCTACGGCGCCAGCGACTTTGTCGTCCAGAAGCTCAGGTAGGCTTTCCCACGCCGCGGATTCTCTCATCACAGTTGTCGCGGCGACGATTGCAAAGTCGCATCGGCCGATTAAGAGGATCCGGGATAATTACCGCGCCGACGTCGCGATTCTATATCTCAATTAGCATAGCGATCTTGTGCAACGATTCGAGCCACATGCAGCTGCATTAATCTGATGAGTTTCATAAGACTGGCTGGCAGAAGGAGATTCGTTGAGCGACCGGCGGAGACGATACCGATCCTCCTAGACTGCCGATTTCGTCAAAGTCGCGGCCGATAGAGTGGCTCGTTAGGCGCTCCGGTGCATTTGCAGTAATGGACTCGAGGGCTCCCCGGCGCGTGCTCGGGCGCATGCCTCCGGCCGGGAAAACCGCCGCGGATCGGTATCGTGACCCCCGGGAAATCAAGGACGAGCGATTACCGCTCGGTCAGATTGCGGAGAAAATGAGCGGCGCTCGGGTCCTCTGCGCCCGGCGCACGCCGCGCAAAGCATCGCGCCGTTACGCAACGGGCCTCGGCAGGAGGCTGCGGCGCAGCTCGGCCGAGCGTCGGAAGCGCGGATCCACCAGGAAGCGGAAAGCCGCCCCCGCCCACGCGGCCAACGGCCGCCCCGGGAAACCTGCCGAGGCGCAAAGGACGCAGATTGCCGGTTGCGCACCAGGAGACTCCTTATGTCCCGGCCCGGCCCCTTCCTTATGCCCGGGCGCTTTTCCATTCGCCGCCGGCACTTTTCCCCGCGCGCCAAACCGATCCAGCGCGCCTCGCTCGTTCGTAATTGCCCGGCAATTACCGCGAGCGTCCTTTTCACGCGGAAATACGGATAGTCCGTCGCGCTCGAGTCTGTCATTCTCTCTCGGGCCCGGGATGCCATGTTGCTCCCGCGCTTATGTGCTCGCACGCGCGCCTGCCTCGTATGCCCGCGCTTGCGTAATGCCATTTATGCAGTGCGAAAAACGCTCCCTGTTTAAATAATGCGCGCCTGCGGTAGGGAGACGCGCCGTACACCGCGCCGCGCCGACTCCCACCGAAACTACTTGAAAAATTGCCGTTGCGCAACCTTTTCACCGCAAAATTAAAATCCGTTTATTACTCGGTGACGTGCTCGCGAATTCGAGATATTAACGGCTACGATGCATTGTTGGAAAGAGGAAACGACGCTAATAAAGTAGTTTCAACTTATTAACGGCATGGCTACCAGTTTTACTCTAACTGACATTATATTACTTATTGATAACAGTCCTCGCTTTGGGATGAGTAATTTTTTTTAAGGATATGTTAACGTAAGTCGCATTAAAAAAAACAAATCTCTCTTTCAATCTATTTGAATTTGTTCAATCATTGTTTTAATTGAGTAATTGCATTCCACGTGCATTATTATAATCACTTGTTTATTTTTTTTGGTCACGCGAAATGTACTTGTATGCATCCTTTTCAAATTCAAATGAACATTGTAAAGCTCCACTTTATCCAGGTTCAAAAAACAAATGTTAAAATATGAAAAAGTCGTTAAAGTTTACACAAATTATAATTGTCTAGTCTACCTATATTTAGAAATTATAGTGAAAATTGTGTAAAAATAAAAATAAGAACATCCTGTGTAGTTATTGATGTACACTTTCTGAAGCAATGTCAAAACTTTAGCCTACAGCTAGACGCTTTGAATTTTGTTACGTGTTTTTATAATCGATACTTGAGAATTAGTATGAATAAAATTAGGTTCTATTAAAATGATAATGATAAGAATAATAATCTTTTAAATTGCATTTGCTCAGATCATGTTTTTTACAATATTCTTTTGCATCACCTGTTTTCTTATTTGATATAGGCACCTAGTGCTATTGAAAAAAGGCTGATTACAAAAAGATGACAAATTATAATAAGAACTTCCATAAATCATTTTCAAAGGTCATACTTGGAACCTTAACGTAATTCTTAAAACAGAATTTGACAATGACATATATTTGTTGGCATACATCTACTTTGTGGTTAAAATTGAACTGAAAGATAATAGCTTCAGAATTTGAACTATTAAGAAGAACATCTTATGAACGCAAGCATAATGGGATTTGAGATATATAGGTCGCGTGTAGAGTGTAGGAAACTTAGATAGTTGTCACATAGATTTCATGCGATCTATTTACATATATCTATGCGCAGTGGGTACCTTTTTAACGGAGATATGTCTTGATCATCGAAAAAGCTTGAATGACGCTATTATAGCATGAAAACTAAACAATTGTAACCTATTATTTGAAATCAAGCAGAATAAAGAGGCGTTTATGTTGTATCGCGCGCCCCCGCCCTCGTTTGTATTCCGGTTGCGGTAGCGTAGCGTGTCCATGACACGGGCAAGTTTCAACGATGGCCGTATAAGCGATCGGTAATGCGTGCTTAGAGGCTCACGACTCAACGAAATTCTGCCGAAGTGTCGCCGCTTTGACTCGTGTTGTCTAGTGCCTCCTTTTTAATTCCACACGGGAGTGGACAATTTTCCAGCAGTATCGTGTAATGGAATTTTTATGGTTGACCTTGGTGGTATACGTGCACCAGCTGCGAAAATGTACGTTATGACAAGAGACTCGGCTTTGAATGAAAGAACGAACCTCCCAACCTTAAGCAAATAAAGCAGATTTACGTCCTCGGAAAAAGTTAATTAACGTGATTATCGCGTCGTTAAAAAAGCACATCTTTGCTAATTCAGTTAGATTTTGCGCAATCATCTGACGCAGTCTACATACTGAATTTGTGTCTTTCATTCCGAGGGGGAAAGTAATGCGGTCGATATTTGCGAAGACGATCGTGATGATCTTTCTCGAGTTAGGCGAGCGATCGAACAACCGAAACCATCTGACGAGCTGCTTGTTTTCAGAGCTGAGTTGTCTACGCTGCGCTTCGCCCTGGACATCTTGTTGCCGCACCTCTACATCGAGGGAGAGTACGAGATCGACGGTCGAGTGCTGCTGTTACCGATCCGCGGCAGTGGCCCGATGACCGGTAACTTCACGGACGCGACCGGCTCAGTCAAGATTCAGGGCAACATCGTCAAAGACGAGAAGGGCATCGAGCACCTGCAGCTCGACGAGTTCCGCCTGCGCATCTCCATCCGCAAGGGTTCGCTCAGGCTGGAGAACCTCTTTGGGGGCGACCCAACCCTCGGAACGGTTGTCAACAACGCCATCAACAGCAACTTCGACGCCTTCATCAAGGAACTGCAGCCCCTTATCGAGAAAGCTCTCTCTGCCGCGTTCATGAACATCGGCAACAGCATAGTGCGCCCCTTCACCTACGACCAGCTCTTCCCCGAGTCGTAATTTCAGGGCGCCTCCGCTCCCATCCCTATACACGATCCTCCTTGACGCGTACGTTTTTTTTTATTGTGTAGCTCGTCCTTATCCAGGTCGTTCACTTCATTTCGACGATCGATCGTCCCATTATCGATATTGTTGTTTGTAGGTTTACTTACGCCTTGACGGGCGGGCGCAGCTAGGCTCGGGGACGCGCGCGCACGCGCGCCTGCACGAAAAGCGACGGGCGGCGACCCTCGGCGACGAACGAGCGACGCTCCGCGCGCGCGAATTGCACCGCAGCCTCGACTTCTTCATCGGACCTCCTTTGCCGACCTTGCGTCGTTCTACCTCTCGCTCCTTCACTTTTTTTTGTCCGCGCGCGGAGACGCAGCCGAGTCTGCTAGCGCTCGCGCGCCGAAGGTCAGAGTGCACACGGTGCGGCCGTGCTTTTGGGGTTCGATTTCTCTGTGCCACCGATCAGTTTTTCTTTGCCACCGAACAATCGCTACGTGCGCGTATCCGAGCTTAGCCGCCGCCCGGCGTGCTTTTTTTTACTCCGTCGCGGAGCTTCCGGGCTGCGACGCCGATCGCTTTTTATTCATTCTCCGACTCGGTTTCGATTCCAGTACCCTTGGCCCCCGTCGTCGTGAGCCTCTCGCATAGTACGTGTATAGTCAATTTCGCCACGTGCGAATGTAACCCAACATGTATCCTCGCGGGAGCTAGGGCACCGACTACGCCGAGGGATATCCTTAAGTGTTAATTGTAATGTTTATGTAAGGCTATTTATGATTTTGTATTTAGAGCGATGTGAGCGAATCTGATTAAAAGAATTTTGTGCAATAGATGACAACCCACACTTTTACACAATCCAAGTACTAATTATAACAATATTTAAATGACGTCTCTGCGTGGGTAACCACATCTGCGGTTCATAATCAAGTTTTTTCACAACTTTCAACACCATGTAAATCAGCCTTTCAGCGATTTATTGATTTTTAATAAATTCACAGTAAAAGCCAATAGTATGTCTATAATATATTTATTTTCCCTCTCATTAAAACGTATGCTTATTGTATTACATCATTTAATTATGATTGATTAAAAGTTCCTTCAAAAAAAAGTCTTTTAATGAAAATTCATTATATACCTTAAATTCCATTGTAAAAAATGATCGGTTGTATAGTTTTCCAAACTAGGTAATAATTGAATAATAAAATGATGGATTTGATCTAGCAAAATATATATAATTATGATTTTTAATTTTGGTTTCACATCATTTTAAGTTTTTAATTTCAATAATTTCAATTTGGATTCAAATGGAATTTAAAAACAATATTCATGCAATATTATTTGTCAAATAGAATGATTTACATAGAGTTTTTAAAATAGCCTTAAACTTTGAAAATAAATATTTATCATAAATGCTACTGACTTTTACTGCAGTGGTTATGAACGAAAATTCTTTAATGACGCGATCGGTAAAACTACATTATCACTGATCGGTAAGCTCTAAATACTATTCATATTTGTAGTCGTTATAGATACTTCTTATAGATTGCGTTGTATTGCTCAAAATATACCTGTTATTTTTAATTATATTTTATTTTTAATAGAATTTGAATTGCTATTTATAAAAAGAAAGCAAATTATTATTTAAAATTATTTTAGACAAAATTTGCCGTAATTTTGATCTACTGAATTAATTAATATATTAATTACATGTTTCTTACTACAAGTATTTCCAATATATGGAAGTGAAACGTGAATAAAACTTCGAGTAAAAATTTATTTCAAGGTATAAAATTTTATAAAAAGGGGTTGTGTATAGGTGTATCAGACGATCCAAGACAATTTATATTTAATCTACTATATTTAACCAGATTTAATCACATGGAAGCTGTAAACTAGAACTATCAAAAGGTCACGGGGATCACGCGCACGTCGAACTATTGAAAAATATTTTGCTAATCGAATTTGAATATAAGTTCTCATATAAGTTATTCAGCAATTTCTGTTAATATCATTTAGTCTGAAAGAAATCAAATTATTTGCAACTACTTCAAATAACAATACTTTATAGTATATATAATGTATATTTTCTATATTTATTTGTCATAGAAAACTAGAGTACACTCATTTTTCTGAGAATCTATGTTAAAATGCGTTATAGTAGAATAAAACTGCGCATCAAATCACGGCTGTACGTTTGAAATGCGCAGTCATGAGTATAATTTCATTTAATTTTTATGTGAATACATAAAGGTATTTCGAAAATGGCGGATACAAGACTGAATTTTTAATAAAATGCCGTTTCATAATTATCTGTAGTAAAACTTTTCTTTACTTTATTTTCAATAGTTTAGAAATTATGGAGTATACATATAGTAATTATAAATGATTTCATAAGCATTTGTTTATAATTTTTAACACTTGTAATAATGGTATTGTAAATATCGTGGTGAAAAAGTACGTATACTACTTTGGCTTTTAATGGAGTAGGGAAATCACAAAAAATATTTCTTGAGATATGATAATAAAGCGTCATTTATATTTCTTATATTTTATAAAGCAATTATCTTATGCCTTAAATGAAGATTATAATTTAATAACTTAATAATATTATAATACAACTACATATAATACATTATAATACAAATCACTCATTCACTCAAATAACAACGAACATATTTTTTGGTAATAAATTACTAATATCTGTTTTAAAATTACCACCGTACTTATCACAGTAATTTCATCTGCAATATTCTTTCTATTTAAATATTTCTGTCTTTCTCTCCATTTAAAAAAATGCTGGGACACGTAGTAAACTCAATATTACATAGAATCGAAATTAAGCGTGATCGGGGAATAGTTCATCATATGTAAAATGCTTGTTAATCTTATTGCTTAACTCAAGGACTTTATTGGAGATGGTCTTCTCGATGTTTGGGGTCATACTTTGAATTATTTCTTGTTTGCTGCTCCTAAGCACGGAATTAATCGCTTGAGATAGAGTGCTGTCCTTGCCTTGGCTGTTTAATGTGAAATTGGCTGTATAGTCAGTAATAACTAATTTGGTTGTCATTGATGGGAAATATATTCGTTTTACTCCTCGGTGTTCCACAACTTCAAATTTCATTATCACCCTTGAGTATACATTTCCTGAAAATGTTTGTAATATGAGTTTTCATGGCAATTTTTGTACTTTATTGATTAAAAATATTAGCATTGCATCAAAATATTATCAAATATGTGGATTAAACATTAATTTTTGTAAAAGGTTGTAATCTAATTGATTGATTATTATATAATAGCGTACAATAAGGTGAAACGTTATCTTAGAAAAAGTAGTTAATTTCAGTACCGTTAGTTTATTGGTGGAGTTTTTGCATAGAAAAGATAAACAAATGAAAATGAATTATTTATTAGTATAGTTTAAATATGGAGAAGAGTTGGAATCATGTCATAACAGAATTATGATAATAACTAAATCTGATTTTACTGAAAAACTAATTAATCTATTGAATATTGAAATAAAAACTAAGATCGATCAGACTAACAACAGCTTTTTTAAAAATTTAATGAAACATAAAAATATCTACATATCTGTAGTATTCATATTCTAGATTATAGTAAGGGTAAAATTGAAATTTATGTTACTTGAAAAATGTGTTACTAAAAGCCAATTTCGTTTATTAGATATTTAGAAATTGAATAATCTAATATAACACCTAGATTAAAACTAAGTAAAATTGTGTCCATGTATATTTATTATTATATGGAAAGGTATTCTTACTGGTAGTACTAGGTGATAGGTCCCTTCTCATGAATAGGGACAAGTATTTTGGCCTTGACATCGTAATCAGATTCCATGTAGATTTTATCGAAGACAGCTTCAATGTCTAATTTTCGTTTTGAGAGATCGAAATTTAAATGTTTCACAGTGAAATTGGAAAGTCCATACATTTTGACATTGGTGGCCACCGCTCGAAAGTCATCGAGTTCAGCGAGTGGTACAACATCGATAAAAAGAGGCTCAAGAGATGGTATGTCTAACTCGGGTATACCCACTCTCAACTTCGGCATGAGTTCTATTACACTCTGTGTTACACATTTGCTGAACTGTGGATTAGGGAGGTGTCGCCCACATACATGAAAGTAGGATGCTGTAATGATTTAATTCCATTAGATTTTATTTATTTAATTTTGTTTTTGCGTCCATTAATAAGCCCGAAATTAATTTATTGTAATTCACATTTTCGACTACTAATAAATTAATATGTCTAGTTAATTACTATTACAAGTTCACTACAAAGGAAGAAAGACTCAAAAAGTTACTGTAATAGCAATAAAAAAACAAAGAATTACTAAATAAAATGCATAAAAAATTACTTTTATCAAGTAGTTAATTTACACATTGGAATAAAGGATCTAAACTGTGTACTGTGAGTAATACCAACAATACAGATCAATATAGTTAATGTTGACTTAACTTTGTTCAATTTATTCCTGTACGATTATAATCAAAGAAATATACTATGTATTTTTTGCACGCACTATTCGATGAGCGTACTTACGAATTTCGGCGAAGGTAACCGCAAAGAGCAGTGCCAGGCTAAGTGCCACTGTAAGTCTTCGAATCATCGTAATACTTGAGAGTTTTAATCTCGGTCTTGATCAGCAGATAGTGCAAGACGTAATGATTAGCTGCAGTAGAGTGCAATGCGACAGCGCACCTGACGAACTCTCATTTATACCTTCGAGATAGAACGCGGCAGTATTAAACTAATTCCTGTTTCGTCAAGTTCAAGGTTGGCAGGAGGAAAGATCCTCTCAGTTGGAGGTAATCCCCTCCACTACACCGCTCCGGTAAAGCGTGCTCATGCTTATCTCATCAGTATCACGACTCATTGATACGCACGTTCGAGGTGAGATTGATCATGTTTCGCGCAGTTTACAGCAAAAGCGGTCATTGTATTCGTGCTTCTCATTAGGTTGTAGTGAACACGATTTTTTATAGTCTTCCGGTTTGCACACTACTTATGACACTGAGCAAAAAAATGAATCTGCGCGAATGGAAGCAGAATCCCGATTAGAATCACACTTTCTTGCCATTCCAAAAGTTACATATTATTTACTTGTGAATGACGATTAAAAATATAGACTGTATAATGATTAATTGTTAATATTATTTTCATTAAAATTTAGTCTTATAGTTTTAATGTTTCAAATTAAATCGAAGTACCGTACTTTTAATTACTTTATTATAGTTAAACGATTTTTTTCCAGAGAATCTGTTTCTCACGTGATTAAGTGAACATAATGTAATATATTGCAAAAGGGAAATTGTTAAAATATTTGTATAACAAACTATTTTATAATACATGGATCTTGGACACAAAACAAGAAGTAGATTTTCCATCATATGCAAATGATATCATTAAAATCTGATGACAATTTAGATTTCCATTATAGGTATGTTTTAATTAATTTAGATTTATTGTTGTAACGGTGACGTTGCAGGATTTTGAATTGAAAATTTAATTATCCGTCAAATATGATTATTCAATTTACAGTCAAATTATAGAAAAGAAGTATGAATTTGTTGAAAATTGTATACTGATATTATTCATATATTATTAAAACACATTATTAAAAATATAACGATTGTATTAAAGCCGATTAAAATACTACATTTGAAACTTAACATATATTCGAAACATATTAACTTTATACATATATTTATTGGATAAGCTTGTTGGCTTTTTATTTCTCATGTCTGTGCTGATATTAACAGCTCATCCTAAAAAATATTTTGTCTTACTTGCTTTTGATTTTTTAATATCTTTAATATATTTTTTTAATTTTTTTAACAATACTGTTATATTTTTTCTTTTGTTAATAATTTATGAAAATAATTGATTTATTTATTTTGAATTTTCTTACAATTTTTTACTCTTGCTATATCATAACATTTTTTACATTGACAGATCTAAGTGTTTGTGTTTTAATTAAAATTTGCATCTATATAAAGGCATAACAAATTTTGATTAGTAATAAACTTGATTTCACTATAAATATGATAGTGCCATATCAATAATAATATTTGATTTCATTCGTTAAATAAAAGATAATTTTTTTTTACAAACTATATTAACAAATTTTATTTTTATTAATTGCTAACGTGCATTGAAAATATTTATATTATATGATGAAAATTAAAAAAATATATAATTAAAATGATAAAGCTTGAACAACTCGACGGAGTTCTACTACTTAATTATATGTATACTTATATAATTATTCATAATACTTATTACAAAGTCGTTATTAATTTTTTAAAAATATTTTTTAACAATTATTATTTATGCTATATGTTTTTGTCTGTCATTGCCTTTTAAGGTGGCTTCATCGCAATGATTCTGAAAATGGATGCTGGTCCCATTTAGTTTTTTGATTATACACCTTAACAATAACTGAGACAATAATGAAAGTTTATTGAACTTTACAGATTATATTTTTTTATGCAATTTCAATAATTTTTATAATATAAGAAAGATTTACGTTTTATTGTCATCACGATTAAGTTCTCTTAAAAAGTAGAATTAATTATACTATTTTAAAAATAATTATGATAGAAATATTTTTTACAGTGCTAAATTCGCGATAGAAGAGGTTTTATAAATTAATGCTGTTTGTTTTTAGCAAAATAAACGTTATTAAAATTTTTCTGTTACATGTATTCTGATACATTTTTAATCAAGTGTTACTTATTAACATAATCAGATTTTGTTAGTTTTGAACATAATGAGCGGTTGAAAGCAAGTTTTATAAAATAATAATTAAAAACTAGTAATTTCAGTTGCAAGTGGATTAGAAACCATTAATCAACTCATAATCGAAATCGTAAGTCGATCTCGTTGTTATATCAGCAACGCACCAGCAGTAATTATCGGAGCTCAAGGAATTGTGACTTTCTCGCGAAGCACTGGATTCGATGCAGTGCGATGTGCTCGCTTCGAAACCAGTCGCTTTTGACACATTACGCTCCTTGCATGACGCACTTCTTTTTCCTTTTTTATCCAACCAAGCGTGCACTTTTTCTTTCATCGAGCAGTTCGAGGCGCCGTGTGCAGTCGATTCGCTATTGCCCCCGGTTCTATTACGCCAAAAGAGAAAGTCATATCGGGTATTAGGATTATTACTATATAACTAGGCGTGAAAATCTAGGCTAAATGTATTTTTGTCTTTACGGCAAGTAGAACAAAAAGACTGAATGAAATCAACGAGGTAGTTAAACTTTTAGAATAGTAATTAAGTGGAAAATTGGGCGTGAAAACAAATTTCAATGTGGCTTTATGAACTGTGTCGCTAACAAAAAAACGTTTCAACAGTCTTGTACAAAAAGTTATTCTTCAAGCAAAAGTTAAATTATTCCTTTATAGTATGTCGATCGCATTGTCCTCAAAGATATAAGATACATATGTAAATAAAGAAGAAATGAATAATACAATATCAAAATTTTTTCTTAACCTTGATCCTTGATGTAGAACATTAATGTAATGTACTGTGTAATCTTATAATGAATGAAAGGTACAATCCAAACATGAACTGTATTGATATTCATATAAAAGCTCGAAGAAAATTATATATGTTTGCTACATGATGAAAAAATTAATAAGCATGCGGTGTCCGCATTCTATCTATTTAAAAACGTTAAAATATCGCAAATGAATAATAAGCTTATAAGAATGTAAATTTTAGAGTTGAACGACTATGAATCCAATTTTCTGATTTTTAGTGTATATCATTTAACGCTTTTTCGCACATTACTAACAATAAGTAGACAAGATCATAAGCAGTAAGATGAAAAAAATGGTTCAAGACATTAGTTGTTGAGGATATTATTAATGCATTGAGTAAAACATAATGATAATTAAATGAATGGTACATGCAATATGGTACAAGTAATACTATCAAAATGTGTGAAATAATTTTAAGGATTTTCTTTCTGATACCTTTAAATATTATTAAAATTCAATTCATAGCTGATATAAACTATGATATTATTCATAAAATATGTTGTACCTGTATTAATCAACTTTGATGTTCACGATAAAAACTTTCCGATACTGCAGGTAGAGTATAAGTATACTTTAAAAAATCTGTACGATAATTTATGTAGATGATTATTCATTTGAGCTATCCAGTCATATTTGCAGGCCTGCCCCAATGTCATATTAATATATTTGAAGAAGGATGATAATTGCAGAATAGCATATCGAAGAAAAAATACGTGTTTGAGCGTGCAATTAAGCTGATCGGCGGAAATGCACAATCATTGACTATTACGACCACGGGGAAAAAGAGCAGAAGCCAAAGGTGGAGGCGAGGTTAGAAAAGCAATATGTTAGGTGCAGGGTAAGAGCAGACGCACCGAATCGGGCGCAGGGCTGCCCGTCAAATATGGGGATCCGCGCGCGCGGCAGACGGGCTTGCGCAACTGCCGGGGAGCGTTACAAAATCGGTGGCTCGCGCTTTGGCGAAGTAAAGGGGCGCCTGTCTGGGCGAGTGCGCGAGTCAATCGGCAGCGGTAAGTAAAGCGGCAAGCGCGATGTGAAAGTTCATTGCGCGCGGGGCGGGAGGTGCAGGCGGGAGCCTAGCGGCTGCGCCGGGGCCGCATTCCGCGGCGGCGGCGGCGGCGGCGGCTCACCTGCACGCGGGCCCGAATTTCGCAAGCGGCGGCGCATCGGCCCCCCCTCGGCTCCCCGGCGGGGCCCGCGGGCCCCCGGGGAGGGGCGCGGCGCCGCGCCGCGTCTGGACCAATGGCCGGCAAGTGGGCCGAGGCGGTGCAGCGCCCGGGCGGATTTCGCGGGCCGGGCCCGCGGGCCCGCAGAGCCGAGTCTCCGACCGCCGCAGCTGGACATGCTCGCACTCCTCGCCCGCGTCTGGTAGGCTGCAGCCCCGGGCAGCGGCGCCCTTCGCGCCCTTCCCCGGGCCCGCGCGGCGAAAGTGAGCGGCGCGCGCCGCGCCCCGACGACGAGCCGCACGTGCAGCCGGGCAGTGCGCGGCCCGCGCCCGTCGCCGCCGATGGTCCGTCCGGAGCGCCCTTAGTAAACGGCCAGCCGAGTGACCGCGAGCCCCGGGGCGGCCCCGGCCTCGACGGGCCGTTTCGGGCTCCGCGTCGTCCGGGAGGGGAGGGCCGCCGCGGGTCTCCGCGCCTTTGGCTTGTATCATCCAGCAGTGTTTCTTCTGTTGCAGCCTGGCGGCAGCGATCACGGGATCGGCGCTCGGCGCGATACGTGAGTACCATCCACCGACGCAGCACGTGTACGCGTGCGGCAGTAGCGTGTGGGTCCCTCTGCCCAGCGCGGAGCCGATCCTGTACGATAGTCAGGACGATAGCGACCTCCTGCCGCACAGCGTACGCTTCCTCCCGCCCCTCGTGGACTATGCCTTCCAGACCGCGGCCATCTTCTACCTCCTCTTCTTCCACGTCCTGCTCCTCATCTGCATCGCCTTCCTCATCCACGTCTTCACCGACTGAGGCCCGGGCGCCGCTTGCCTCTGCCCCCGAGCCCCGAGCTTGTACAGCACAATGCACGCCACACCGAGCGTCCGCCGCCGCTCGGTCCAGCTTGCCTCTCGCACGAGCGACCCCCCGCACCTCTGTACGCTCGGCCGGGGCAGCGGCCAAGGTCGCCGCGCGCTAAGACCCGCAAAAACGCCCTGGCCCTCTCTCCCCGTGCGACCGAGCCTCCTGTGTAGCCTGTAGTCGCGCGCCGCCAGCTCTTTGGCCAGTTGAATAATGAAGGCCCGCGCCTTGCTCGCGCAGCGCCCTACATTAAGGTGTGCAAGAGGTCCGACCCCAACATCAACGCCTGCATCACCCAGTCGATAGAGCAGCTGCGGGAGAAGCTGGCCACGGGCATCCCGGAGCTCGAGGCCCCGGCCATCGAGCCCCTCAACCTCGACCAGATCCGGCTGCTGCGCGGGCCCTCCGGCGCCCGCCTCGACATCAACATCACCGGCCTCCAGGTACGAGATCGCGCCCGAGTCAGAGGCCCGACTTCCTCTGGGAGGGCTTCGCCGGACCGCTTACGCACACCTTACCATATATCAAAGATCTCACTTGATGTGTCCAACGTTACCTTAATATTGTACCCTACCTGATTACTACCCGATCGCGTCCGGACGTACACCTTCATTCCATTCGGGTACATAAAACTAGTAAATTATTCTGGCGTACCTCGTTCCTTTTAAACTTTTCTTTCGAATGTACTGTTGTTTTTTATCTTAAATATTAACGCGCTGTAACTTGTACACGTATATGATGAGCAAGTACATTCTGCTCGGCGCGTAGAAGATCGATGCAGATCGAGCCTTGCATTTGCATTCGTTTTTTTCGACGGAGCTACGAGAACGGTAGCTCTATGGATCTCTTAATAGCGATTAAAAATGTTTGTTTTGTTTTTATTCAATTATTTATTGTTTTTATACTTTTTGAGAGTTCAAACAAAATAAGTGTTATCTTAGCATACACGGGCTGAAGATAAACATTGTTTTATCGTTTGTACAAAGGAAATATACGTTCTTTTATTTTTATTTCGACTTTACAACATCTTACATGTGATGAAATTTGCTTTGTAAAGCTAATTTTGTTTTAAACGAAATACGTAAATGATACCGGGGTCCATTTCGCAGCATGAAATGACTCAACAAGAATTGTAGGTAAAAGCTTAATGGCATATCTCAGCGAAGTAACTTGGTATTTGTTAATAGTAATTATGTTGATCAATTTTTATGCCAATGGGAAATTTTGCGTAAATCTGCACTATGTTATGCTTTAACCGACTAATTTACATGGATATTTGCATGAAAAACGCAGTCGATTGAATTAATTATATGTAAAATAAGATAAAATAAAACGTTCAGCAAGTTTTTATAGAAAGATCATTACGTGTTTCTTTTTTAAATGATGCTAATACTCCTACATTACCTTCAATGATAGATAAAGTTCAATTTGACTTTATCAGTGTCGATAAATATCGCCATATGCTTCTTCTACTTAACCTTAACTTCGTAATTTTTTATTAGTTGTCGTAAAAATTTTAAATTTGTATCTAAATATAAAAGTTGTTGATTTTATGAGCATTATGTGCATCGTTGAAATAACGCTTACCTCGAGACTTACTAAAGTGACACATTGAAAAGATGTGTTATTATTTGTCCATATACATTATGGATATTTTTAAATTATAAAAATTATAAATTGCTTGTGAAAACAATTGTTACTAACTACTAATGAACGAATTTGATTACTAGAGTTTGACAATAACATGATTTATTTATTAGGTTTTAAAAAAATTTAATTTTTAAACACTTTATATACACTATAAAGATAATTTTGTTCAAAAAAGTATTACCAAAATTTAGTATATTGTACAGAGTTTTTCGATAATTTAAAAAAATTTTCCAAATCATTTACTAAAATACATAATTATTAAGTCGTTATTTTTATACAAAAAAATGATACATGTGGTTACTATTTATTTGTGATAATTTATTGCAAGAATAAAAAAAACTATAATTTTATGCATAGGGTAACATGGATTTACTAACGGTTTATAATATCATTCGCCATTTCATTTCACTTTATGCACAGTTGTAATATAATTCACTATTCAATCTGCACATAATTTAATATTTATTTATTTTGTGTTAAATAATGTTTCATCGTAAACAATACTACTTTGTATACACTACTTATAACAATCGTCATTGGTGTTGTGAATATCGCTTATCATTGTTTCCTTGTTGATTGAAGAATCAATAATAAGGCTATTGACAGTAAGTATATATGTACTAAAATAAGATCATGATATATTTTGAAAGTATACCATTTTTAATGATCATAATACATTGCTTTACATTTTTGTTATAATTATGCACATACTAATTGTTAATCACTTTTAATATTTCTATGCTTGATTACATTTCATAAGCATCATTCAGATTCAGATAATACATAGTAATATTATAATGAAATTACAAAAGAATCGAATAAAAATTTATTAAAAATTATTAAAAACCCATATCAAATTAAGGTGTTTGTTCAGGTATGGTATGAGTCACTGTCGTGTAATAAGAAGTTGGCAAATGGTTCATGCAGAAGCATAAAAATCACCAAAGCTTCTTTCACCTTCACAAATTTAAGTAATAGTGTTAAAAGTGAAATCGATACAGCTGATGCAAAATCCCATTCCAGGTATTCGGTCCAGCTTCATTTAAAATACACAATTTGAAGGCAGATGTGGAAGATGTCAAGTTCACGTTTCGAGTCGCATTCGAAAGGTTGCAATTCAAGGGGAAGTACTCAATCAATGCAAGGCTTTTGCTTTTAAGGCTTTCCGGTAGTGGAGATCTTACTGGAAATTTTAGTATGAGTCATTTTCTTGTTTTATATATATGAAATGCATTAAATACAGATGCGATTAATGAACTGAAGGACTGCATATTAAAACGTTTTTGAAGGTTTTTATAGATCTTGCAAGTAATACAATGTTTATTTTAACTCGTACATAAAATATCTTGAAAAATTGTAAAAGGAATGGCTGATAAACCGAAGTAACAGTTTTTCTACAGTTTTTCCACTTATTACAACATAAAAAAATTTGTATAATTTTTTTAGTATTTTTGTATATAGGTGTAAAATAGTCAGTTTCTTTTGAAAAAGATACACTTTGAATCATTAATAAAATTTGAAGTTGAATTAAACAAAAGAGTTTTAATATGATTTTTGACAATTTGCAAAAAAAAGTAGTATAGATGATAAGGTATAAACCCCATATAAATTATTATCCACATTTATGAATTGTTTGCAGCTGGTTATCAGTCTGATGTCATACTGCGTGCTCGAAAGGTTCACAGGGACAACGACGTGTATCTGAGTTTTGAGAAGATGAAGTTAGCTATAACTATTGGTTCAGCTAAAGTGTACCTGAGCAATCTCTTCGGTGGCGATCCTATTCTTGGTAAACCAAAACTTCATTTTTCATATGTATTGACTATTTTAAAGTTTCACAAAATTTTCACAAAAATTATAAATTGTTTATAGATTATTAAAAATTTAAAACTGAATAAAAAGTTTATTTGAAACTTTGAAATAATCCCAGTTTAGGCATGACGGCCGTTGATTTACTCATAACATTTATTTCTTATTAGTGTTAGAAAGACTTATTTTTTATTACTTATGTTAAAGCTTTTGTTAACAACCAAGAAAGTTATTGTGATAGGTCATAAAGTGGTGGCAGTGATAGCTGCTCGTAAATTTTGTAAATTAGTTGAAATTAATGCGAAAGATTTCATCATAGTAGTCTAATGGACGTGTAAGTCATATTTTATTATGATTATTAATGGAATGGTAGATGATAAATTTAATAAAGTATAATTTATTTTTATATAAGTATAAGTGATAACTACTCTAAGTCTTAAGATGTTTCTCTTGCATCTTAAAGTAAAAGAAGGTGCAGAATTTTAATAAAGCTTTTCTATCATTCATAAATTTTAATTAGAAAAGAAGCGTAAAAAACAAAACAAGAAAAAAAATAGTTTTTTATAGCTCGAGAATAGGATAATTTATCCATTAATAAAATATTTCAGGTCCGGCCAGCAATGAAGTATTGAACGCCAATAGTGCGATATTTCTGGATGAGTTGCGACCCGTACTGGAAACGTCTCTCGCTGATCTCTTTACAAATGTAGCCAATAAGATAACAAGCTCATTTACTTACAATGAGTTGTTCCCGCAAGATTAGTAAAGAGACCGCGTGGCTTCGATTCGACGAGACGACTCTTAATAGAAGTTATTCACCTGTGCCGTATACTTAAGACACATTAGTTGGCGGTATATGGTGGAGCGAGCGTAATATCGGTTGCATAACCTCATAAAAAGGGGTTTGGCATATGTTACAAAAAAGAAGAGTTTATTTTGACAGTAAAAGTAAATCACATTTATTTAGTATGTATATCTGTTTAAGTCATGTCCTCGTCATGTAAATTATAATTTCATTTAAGTTGTCGTTCTTATGCAGTAAAATGGCTGTACTCACATATCCGTTAATTCATCTAAATCTGTACGTATATTGGTCTCGGATTTTAATGTACTAATACTTGTATAAAAAAAAACACCAAAACGGTGATTGCGGTAATAAAAAATCGTCATAAATCTAAGTCATGTTTCGTAATATCCGTGCACTAGTATAAGCAGTGACAGAAAACATTCACAATTGCATGTATGCATAGGTAGATTTACAAAGTTGTGCGAGCAATTGTTTAATACTGATAATCAAGCTGATATCACCAGAATGCAGTTTCTTCTTCAGTTACTGTCACGGTTTCCGCTTACGTATAACGCAATCGAACACAAAAAAATAATTAAAAAATAAAGCAACAAACACGATAATAAAAAGTTACGATCGCGATCACTGGGGTATCAATTCGTCTTTGGTGAAGGTGCCGAGCGCCCTGGCAGCGAGGGCCCGACTGATCGTCGCGGCAGTGTCCTCGATGATCGGACTGGCGATGTCCAGGACGAGTCTCGGGTTCGAATTGAAGAAAGTGGCAGCCGCATCAGCTGTGGACAAAAGAGAGGGTCAGAGGGGGGCCGGCGAGGTCGGTGGAGGGGGCCGGCCGCGGACTCACCCGTCACGGAGTGCGAGGGGGGCGCCTTCAGCTTGACGTTCCCGTCGCCCACGCGGATCTTGGTCTGCAGCTTGTCGATCTCGATGCGAGAGACGCCGTTCTTGTCGGCCACTTCCTTCCCCCGGGCGCTCACTCGCACCTCGGTGTTCGCTGGGGAGAAAGAAACCTGGAGTCTCGGGGATTCGCCACGGGCAAGAAGAAACGCCGGGAGCGGGCTGTTTTTCTCGGCCGCGAGCGGTGACGAAAGCGACTTATGCGCGCCGCGCCCCGATCGCCGGCTCACGTAACGTGCGAGGAAAAATCAAGTGGATTTGAGTAGAAAGTCAAAAATGTTGCGCAACCGCTGCCTGGCAGACCTCGAGGCGCGGGTCGCGTCGGACGACGATCCCCGCTCTGGTTTAACGGGTTGCGCGCCACCTCGCGAACGCGCGTAACGCCCTACCGCCCGCCAAGCACAATGGACAAAGCCGGCGCTCGGGTTCGCGGCATTGTTCCGACCAAATAAGGCGGTTAGCTCGGCTCCCCGTGCCAAGTGCGACGCCCGATTAATGCCCGCTCTTTATTAGGCCGAGTAGAGCGATTGCGGTACACAAATGCACGCGTGTGCATAGCCAGGCGTTACCTAACCGTACGTTTTCGAGCGCACCAGAGGGAAAAACGTTTAATCTTCGGAGATCTGCAGGCGCTCTTGAGAAAAATGCCGCAATCGCATACGTGGGCATCGCTTGCAGCGCGCGGTGCACGTAATTACCCGGTGTGTGACGAAACCCGTTTGCCCGGCGGGCGACGAGGGTCGATCCTTTGTGCTGCGCGCGGCGCTACTCGACGGACACTTACTGAAGTTGCCTCGGAAGCTACCGACGCCGCTGAGGGGCAGGAGCAGCAGCCTGCCCTGGACGTCGTAGTTGCCCTTCACGTGGACGTGGGGGATCTGCACCTTGAGGCTGACCGTCAGGTCGTGGGGGTTGGCGTTGAGCTCGTCGAGGAGGTAGTTGGAGCCTCCGAACACCTGGATGTTGCTCATGTTCGCTTTGATTTTGAGGGCCTCGAGGTTCCGGTCGACGGTCAGGGAGGGCAGGAAGAGGGGGTCGAGGGCCGGGAGCTTAAGCCCCGGGATGCCCTTGGCCAGGAAAGGCGTCAGCGCCTCGAGCTGCTTCAGCACGCACTTGTTGTACTCGCCGGCCGGACTCGAGCGGGGGCATACCGTCACGCCGGGGGCTGAAAGTTTGCATTCACCAGGTCCAATTAACCGATCGCGTGCAGCGGGTCATTTGTTTCGAGAGGCCGATTTCCCGGGGCCCGAGCGACGCTAGATGGCTAGGATTGAGCGCGTGTCCTTCGTTTACTTTCGTATCGACGCTAACGAATCTGGGCGCAAGTCCCGCAGGTTGTAGAAATCGAAAGCGATCGGCCGCGCCGAGTACAGAGTATGCCTAATGCCCAGAGCTTTCAGATTAAGATTGCGCCCCGACCCAGGCGGCACGATCCAATTTAAAAGTCAGCGCCGCCTCGCTGTCGAACACGAGCGGCCTAGGCAATCGGAGAGCGGCCGCTGCACCTTTATATCTATGTACTGCCTAATTAAAACCCGTAAACTAGTCGGATCTAATTCGCGGCAGTCTTATTGATTCGAGCTCGCGCAGCCTCCTCGACCTGTTGAGTAACTCCTCTGATTATAAAAGCATAAAAATCAATTAGATCTCGCGCGGGCGGTTATCACTGCGGAGCGAGCCCCGTTGCAGCACGGCAGGCCGAACATTTTCCCATTTTTCCCCCGCGACTGTACTTGCGCAAGTGCGTGGGTTTGGCGAGCAGGCGCTATCGTCCGCGCCGCGCCTCCGAGGAGAGCCGGCGTGTCGCGCGGAGTGCGTGTGTGCGCCGCGCGCCGATCGAAAATCGAAAGCGCGCCGCGTGCGACGCCCGTAGAAAGTGAAGGTTCGGCCGCACGCGACCGTGTGCATGCTTTTTCTCCGCTCCCCCCCGCCCGGACAGTTGAGCGAGCCACTCGGTCCATCGGTTATTAGCCGGGCTTTACGGCCGCTTTTTCAAGCTCCGACACAACTGAACTTGGTTTTAGAAAGGGATCATCAATCCACATTTTTGCTCGGATTTTTGCCATCTTTCATTTACCTGTTTTAATGCGCGTTTACAGAAGCAGTCAAAGAATGCCGAACGTTATATTGTATCTTATAGGCTCGGGCTTGCAAGAGAGAATTTTTAACTTATTTGATAAAACAAAATTAAAACTTTGTCAATTTAACACTACGGTCAATTACAAGCAGTAAGAGAATGCATGCATTGTCGGTTACAGTGACTGTAGAGTAGAGGATGTAATTACTCTAAGTAATTGCAGTGTTGTTCATTGTGCAATTTTGATAATGTGTCAAATCCCAAGCGGAGAAGTTAGCAGGAGTTTGCTTGATTTCCCTCAAGGATTCAAAGTTTCCATAACGTACAGTAGAGAATACATGATTTATTTTCAATTTATCACTATGTTATTATCAAGATTTTCCAATTTTTTCATTTTCAAAACAAGACTTTAATTGCTATATTTTTGTTTAAATCTCATATATTGTACCAATTGCTTTCTCTTTTTTCTAATTAAAGGGGCATTACCGGTATAATATTTTCTACGTTGAATACCAGACTTGACATAGTAGTTATTTAACTAAAATTATAAAATTATGTTTAATAATTTGAGAAATTTTCATAGACTAAAACTATAATTTTAATGATAATATTTTAAAAGTAATGATTTCTTAAACTAGAGCATGAACAAATGAAAAAAGAAACTTTATTTTAATTCAATGAATAGAATTCAGAATATAGACAAATATTTAGTGTCATTTCAAACACACTTTATTATAAATTTAATCTTTTTTATTCGGTTTCTAACATGAAGCTGATTTGTGAGATATTTTCAAATCGTAATTCATCTTTAAATAACCATTGAATGTCTACATTATTCATTCTTTTAAGTACAGCTTCTGAAACAATATCTATTGAATGTTTGGTGATTCATAAATAAAACAAATATTTCACGTCTCAAATATTTCTTTTTCATGAAACAAAAAATTACGTGGAATTGGATAGATTTGATCAGATGATAGTTTTATCGTATAAAAAAATCAGTAAGCTCGAAAAGATGTATTTTAATTTTTGGGAAAAATCTTTACTTTTTTGCGGACATTGAACGCGGGCCTGGTTATACAAATGTATTCCGGTTAAAATATTAAATATAAAAATATGAAATCAGGAAGGACTTTCATTTATATAGAAAGAATAATATATGATTATCGAATCTATTTGGAAGTTAAAATATAAATTAATATAAGGTTGCAGTTGATTAATGGGTTAGTTTTGAAAGAAAAGTTTTTTACCAGAGCTAATTTCATGTTGGGTGCGTAATGAGTGAGAGCCGCGTAATATGTATAATAAGCGGTAAAGGGGGATCCGCCCAGTCAAAGCTCGGGCGCAAGGAGTCCTGGGTCGCGGTCCAACGGCCGGTGTCGAAGGGTACCGCGACCGAGGGACGCCCGTGCGATGCCCGGAGCCGGGCGCGAGGGGCGAGGTGCAACGCAGGGCGCAGTGGAGACTCACGCAGCTTGGCGAGGGCGAGGCAGGGCAGCAGGAGGGCCGCGAGTCCCAGGGCGGCGGCCGTCATGTCGCTGGCTGTGCGGAGACTCGGAACGCGGCGGCGGCTGCTGCTGGTCGCGAAAATGCGTGCGATGCTCCTGGCGCCGGGGTATATATAAAGTAAAGCTGGACTTTCTCCGGGATAGCCCCACTCGGCGGCCTCCCCCGTCGCGGCTCCTCCGGGACGCCGCTAGAGCGGCCGGCGCCCGCCTCCGCAAGCGCGCCATTGTGCCCCTTCTAAACGCGGCGGCGCGGCCTCTTCCGCCGGACGAGGCGCCGACCTTCGCGCGAGGGACGATCATCGGCGGATAAGCCGTAATTCGAGGGCTCGCGCCTTGTAATTGCGGCTAATCGTCGCCGGGACGTCGCGCGGAGCGCAAGGCTGCCGGGGGCGAACGGCTCCGGCCCGCCGATCCGCGTGCGAGTCGCGTCCGCGGCCACGGCTCCTCGCATATTTTTAAACGCGAATCAATTAGCGCCCGGGATTAGCGACCGCAAACGAGCCTTCATTAGTGGCTTTTACATTATTTAATAAAGGTAAGCCTCGTCACGTAACAAGCTGCATAATTTCCCCTGATTATATTATGCGTGTCTCCCCTTGAGTTCCGTGAGACGATTAATAAAATGTATTAACGTATTTATCGATATATTTTGGTTGCGCAAGCATGTTTAACTGCCATTTAATGTTTGAATATTGTTTTGAATTACTTTGTTATATATATTTCGAGTAAGCAGAGTGCTCGAGTTTATTGCAAGAATTACGAAACTTACAATCATATTTAACTTTACATAAAGTTGTATTCAGATTACAATGTTTGTTTCGTGAGTTCAATGATATTTTTATGTAAGTATCTTTATGTAATTATCACGATGTTTAATCAACAGGTGATACCGGATTATCGCCAGCTGCATGTGCCGTCGTAATTTCTTTTCGGTGTTAAAAGTTTTCAAAAATTTTGTCATTTTCAATTTGAAAGGTCCATAGAATGAGGGTAATGACTCGAGTACAACAACATAATACAATATAAGGCATGTATTGGATTTTATTACGATTTCCATTGTCAAAAGAGTTTTGGACAGTGAAATTCCAGACAATACATCAGCGTTGGAGCACGCACAAGTGAAAACAATAGCCGCTCTAAACTTGCGCGTGCGCTCACGGGTGCGCATCAGCGCAACAGGCGCTCAGAACAAATATCACTGGGTGAGGGGTGACGAGTTTTTCGATCCTCACCTAAATGCGCAGAGCGTAAAAAACTAAAGTATATACGCATGTAACAACAGTGGGTAAAATGCATCGTTTGTACTGGCTGCGGGCTCCTGGGTTCCGGCTCAGGCTCTCGCGTTGGCCGGCAGGTCCTTGTAGAGCCTGAAGATGGTGCCCTCGGAGTTGCCGTCGTTGAGGATCTTGGTCGCCAGGTCGTCGGCGATCATGGCGGCGACCGCCTCGGAGGCCATCAGTCCTGCGGAAAAGCGAGCTGAGCAAGAGCCGCGCGAGGAAAGGCGCCGCGGGCAGTCAGCGGCAACGCCTCGGGCCGGCGCGTTTAATTGTTCCGCGGGCCGGTTGCGCAGGGGCCGGCGCCGTTACTCCGCGGGGGCCGCCCCCCGGAGGAGTTCGGCGGAGGCGCTCTCTCGAGGAGGCTTGCGCCAGTGCGCGCCGCGGGGCCCCGGGCTTTCCCGGGGGCAAGCGCCTCGCCCGCGAGGAAAGCGCCGATGATTTTCGCCCGCGCGGCAAAAGGAAAGCGAGAGCCGGCGGCCGAGCGCCGCGCGGAGGAAAAAGAACCCGCGCTTTCGCAAACGGGGGGCGAATCTTTCATCAACTCGTCGCACGGATTATTATTTCATACGTCGCGGGAGGCAGGTTGCATTACCGGGGCAAAAGAAAATCGCCGCGTAACGGCTTCGCGCCCGTTTACTTCCCCCCGCCGAATGTTTACATAATGCCCCTAGCGGCTAATGCCCGGGTGTAGTGCCCCGATAGTCCCAATCGAGGCGGGCTCTGTGTATTCGCGGGTAAAACTTCGACATCGGAATACTCGTTGCGTCAAGTTCGATTCGTCCTGCGGGAGCTAACCTCTTATATGACACTAACAATTCGAGCCTCGTGACTCGCGCGCGTGACGTTTTTGTCGAAGCGTATCTAGGTCTCCGATGATTACCCGCACTCCGATTTCAAGCGTAAAAATCATGAAAAAACGCGCCTCGCATAGGTGTATTTTTGTTAACGCCCCACTGTTTCCACGAGACCCATAAAACAAATTGCCTTTTATAATTAGAGGAAATTTTGCTTCAATTGTTTCTCGTGTCCGTAACACCGGGCAGATTAGCGGGATCGTTCACCGCGGGTACGTACGCGACGAAGGATTCATTACAAGGCCTTCAAATTTCTTCGATAGCAGGGATAAGCACGAGATACCGAGAGATATAATTGCATATAATACCATGGTTTAAGATGTCTTTGAGCGGTCCCTTCTCGTCCATGCCCTCCAACTTGATAGCTTGGTCCTTGGAGATGAGCTTGGCTCGAGCCGCGCGCACGATTATCGTCTTATTATCGACTTTCTTCAGTTCGACCGTGAAATCGGCCGTTACGTCAGCTGCAAAAGGAACGAAAGCCATTTGTTTAGGTTTATTAGCCACGTGATATTACGTGCCTGCAACGATAACGTCCGAGAAGTGGCATGCAAGCTTATCTGTACAATATCGCTCCATTGATTCATCGATCTTTGAAAATTCAATCGATCGAACCTGTCGAGATAAGTCCGATAGTATTTACAAGCTGCATAATAAATAATTGTGACAGGAAGACCGATGACGTAACAGACTCTTTGAGAACAGCCAGATTAGAAACTGGTCTAGTCTCCTCGACAAAATGACGAGCACGAGAAATTGACGGGGTCGTCGAGACAGGAACTGAGGAACCGGCCTCGGAAATTTGTACGGCAGGAAGAGCGCCGGACTCGAAGCCGGACGCGGGAACTTGCGCAATGGCTGTAGTGTGGCCGATTTCCTTACTGAAGTTGCCGGTGAGTAAGCCGCTGCCTCGGAGCGGCTGCTGGCCCACGGTCCCGACGAGGGCGTAGCGCGCGCGCACGCTCAGGTTCGGCACCCGGACGCGTACGATGATGTGCACCAGGTCCTCCTGCGGAGCACAAAAGGTACGTTAGGTGGCTGGTCCGGGGAAAGCGAACTCGCGAGCCTTACCTCGCTCGTCTCGTTGACCGGCTGTTGCTGGCGCTTGGTGCGTCGCAGCGTCTCGTTGCTGGCGCTCGTGTTCAGGGAGCCGAAAGTGGTAAATGAGCTCGAGGCCCTGCTCGAAGAAGCCCTGCTGCTCCTGGTACTGACCCGCGTACCGCACGAGGTCCTTGAGTCGCCGGGACTCGGAGGCCGCCCGGGCCATGTCGTTGCGCTTGCTCAGGGACTCGCCCTCGGTGAAGTTGTGCAGGATGTAGCGCTCCTTGCCGTTCAAATCCTGCGCGCCCCCAAGCCGTTAGACTCCGCTCTCTCGGAAGTTCGCCGAGCTTTCCTTACTCTACGTACCTTCACCACCTCCATGACACTGTAGACGCGCGGACTGTTCGAGGAGGCGCTCTTGATGTTGTCGGACCGGGTGCCGACTCCCGGCTGCTGCTCCCTCGCGTAGACGATGTCCACGAAGCCGGGCTGCTTCTCGATGCGCACCATCGGCGGGATGAACGGCTCGAAGGCGTCCAAGCTCGATCCCCCAGTCGTTTGATCGAAGAATCCGTTCGCGGGAGTCGATGAGATGTACCTCTGCTGGAAGCCAGCCTGATCCCTGTTTAACGAGCTTTGTCTGTTATTTTTCAAGGTATGAACTACGCGGAGTATATTATACTTAGTGTTGCGGTTATAGCAGTTTACGCAGCAATACTTTGCTCTTGTTTCATTCTGCATTATTTATGTGGAACGGAATATTAGTACATGGACTAGTATTGCTCCAAAGAAGTTTCGAACGAGAAACGCTTAGTAAATTAAACAGATATTAGTGGCCGATGTAACAGCGCGATTCCTTGTATAGCAATTACCGCGATGAAGTCTTCCAAGGCATCCGAGTGGGCAATCGCTGAGCATCACTACTCAAGACGAGTCTCATAAACGGTTAATAGCACGTAGAACTAGAATTATCTAATTACGATAATTAGTTTACACGATTTACAGAAGGGAAGTCGGACTGTGGCTCTATTTATAAATAACAAGAGCTCGTTTTCTCGCGGGCCTTGTAATCATTAAATCATTCGCATTGCTGTCTCATTCATTAGTCGTTCTACAAGTGCATGCGAAAAAAGCGGGTCATCAAAGATATATATATGTAATAATAATTTTGATTGAATATACCTATAATCGGAAGAGACAGAACTAACGGGCGGCGGCTGGAGGGTAGTTGAAATACCGCGATAAGCGTTGGCGTCCTGTGGAGTAGGGGGGAAGGGTCCACCCTTGCCGTTACCGAGGAAAACCGGGCTAGAGTCTGTTGTGGCCTGCACTATTGGTCCGATACGCCTTCTGGTCTCAAAGTTGTTGGTACCTTGAGCTTGGACGGCGGGTCGCGCTTGTCCGGGGTAAGTTCCGCTGACGGAGAAGTGACTGCCTCGGTAATCACCACTTAAGATTGGGGCCGCCCCGAAAATTCCTTGATCCTGAGATTGGGCTTGCTGTTGTTGCGGTTGCTGTTGTTGTTTCTGTTGATACAGTTGCTGCACTTGTTGTGGGATACTGCTGTTGCTGCTGGTAAGGCTGCTGAGGTTGCTGTTGCTGCGGGTACGGTTGCTGAGGTTGCTGTTGCTGCTGGTATGGTTGCTGGGGTTGCTGCTGCTGTTGCTGCTGTGGGTACCTTTGTTGTGGTTGTTGTTGTTGAAACAGCTGTCTCTGCTGCTGTTCAAGTTGCTGCTGCTGCTGTTGAGTAGTTCCGAATCGCGATCCATATCGTTGTTGCGGGTATTGCTGCTGCTGTTGTTGCGTTGCTGAGAATTCAGAGCTGTAGCGCGGATCGGTGAACTGCTGTTGCTGTGGTTGTTGAGATTCGAATTGAGATTTATAGGGCTGTTGTGGGTACTGTGCCGTTGCTGGGGTCGGCTCCGGGGTGAAGTTGCGTCGACAGGCTCCAACGCATGGACGGAATGTCGAATCACTTGGCGCCGCGCTTGGAGTCTCCTCTTGCTTGTAATTATGCGTGTAGACCACCCGCACAAGAGATGGATTGTTTGATTTGGGCTAAAAAAAGCATCGTTATACGATAATTTTGATAAATGTTCGTCTCTGAAGCTTGAAAATCATAAAATATTAGCCTGTTTTGGATATTTATATTATTGGTATAAAGGAACTGTCGAAATTGTCACGTTATAAATTTAGCGCGCTACATGAACCGCAGCCGAAATACTTCGACGAAAGTACTTGTTATATTTTTATAAAAATTATTATGAAAACAATTGAAACGCCCGCGTCCGATGGAATACGGAAACAAAGAAGCATCTGCTCGTAAACGCCTAAGGGGTAAGGCGGAAGAATAGGATAGGAAGTTCATAGATTTGGTGAAGCTCTAATCGTTGGTTATAGTACTAACGGCCATGGAAACTCTGACGTCTCCGAAAGCGGATTTAGTGGCCGGGGGCGTGGAGGCAGGCAGGTTTCGGCGCTGCTGGCCGCTGATGAAGGGATTCTCCTCGCGCGCGTTAGCCCGCTGCGGGTCGTACTCGAGGATGCGCGCAAACTCCTCACTGGCGGCGGCCTCGCTGCCAATGGACCTCGGCTCCTTGACGAGGGTGTGGAAGCGGTAGCGGATCGAGTCGAGTCCCTGCTGCTCGTTGTAGCTGACGTAGCCGGCCTCGCTGTCGCTCAGGTTGGAGTGGAGCCGACCGCGCACTACATTGACGCTTTCGAGGCGCGAGGTGTTCAGGCCGCCAATCTCGAGGTTGCGCAGAAAGACGCGGTAGGTCATGTTGCCCTCGGTCTGCTCGACCTTGACGACCGGTACGCTGATGGGGTCGATCCTGCCGACCTTGGCGAAGCCCCCGTCGAGGAGGCGCTCCCAGAGGACCTGGGAGACCTCGAAGAGGTCGGCCCGGGCGAGGGCGGCGAGGGCCGCGAGGGCGAGAAGCAGCATGGGGCTCCTCATGTTGGCGCGACGGGCGGACGGCTTCAGTCGGAGCGGCGGTACTCGTGGGCGCTGGCTTCCCAGAAGTGCAGGGGCTTGTAGAAGATCATAAGCAGGACGGCAACCAGGAGGCAGAGGAGGAGGGCCGCGCAGCTGACGAAGATGCACATAAACCGGCCGCAGGAGGCAGTCGCGACGTGAGGATGGGCCCGGAGGAGGCGCGCGAGTGCAAGCTGCCACTGGGCGGGGCGGCGCTCTTATACGCGCGCGAGGAAGGGCGCGCGAGTCGTGATCTGGGCCACGGAGCCGGCTAGAGCCGGCCGGAGCTATCCGCGGCAGCCTCCAGGTAGCTGTTAGTCAGAGATCGATCGTCGGCGGTTTCCTTAGCGCCGCGGCGGCTCGGCCGCGGATGCGGGGCAAGGCCCCGCGGCGACCTCTGCGATGCATCACTGAGGCGGCGCGGGCCGGGGGTGAGGGCGGCCGCAGGTGGGTGCCGTCGCTGCCCGCTGCCCGGGGGCGCCCGCGCCGATCGCGAGCGCCGATCGCCGACCTCTGCCGATCGCCGGCCGGCTATTTTTAGGCCCGCGGCGAATTAATCATTGTGCGCGGGCTTGAAGTGGGTCGATCGGTGACGGCGCTTTTAAATCGTTTCGCGAGCCCATAAGAATGGAATGAGTCTCAAGGCGCGCGCCCGCCTGCGTGCGAGTCGCGTGCGCCAGCCGCCGGCGTAATTGTTCTCTTTTTGCCCGCTCGGCCCGAGCTTTACGCGCGCGCGCGCCTTCGAGACATCAATAAAAGTTAAGCGGCTGCTCCTCCTCCTCCTCCTCCCGCGGCGGCGCTGCCGCGGCGGCGGCCAACTTTTCAGAGACGTGTCACCCGATTATGCCAACGAGCAGCCGTGAAGCCGCCCGCTCCCGGCGGCGGGGCTCGAAAAGCCGCACGCGTGCCGCAACGTCCGCGGATTCGCGGAATGTTATCGAGGCAAAAAGCCAGGGAGAAACAATGCATTGTTTGGACGAGGTATGCACCTGTTACGCGGCGCGCGCTAATCGTTGCGAAAAGCCGCGCGCCGCGGGAGGAAAAGTGGAGCGCCGCCGGGCTGACGGTGCATCCGTCGGCGGATTTTCGGCGGCGACGCAGGCTCTGGCCGCGGGCGCGGTTACTCCGAGAGCGGCCGCTCGACCCTCACCATGTCCACGCGCCTAGTGACCTTCCTGGCCTTCGCCGCGGGCCTCTGCGCCCGCGGCGTCCGCCCGGCGCCCGAGATACGTGAGTACTGCGCCCTCCCCGCCCGGGAGCTAGCCCGACCCTAACCGCTCACCGCTTCTCCCCGCGTCTGCCGGCAGCCAGCTTCCTGCGGATCTGCCGGCGCAGCGACCCCCACCTCAACGAGTGCGTCCGCAGGAGCGTCGACTCCCTGCGACCCTACCTCAAGGCCGGCATCCCCGCCCTCCACATCCCGCCCTGCGAGCCCCTCAGCGTCCCCAAGATCGAGCTCAGCCAGGCGGCCGGGCCCGTCTCCATTAGCTCCGCCTACAGCAACATCAAGATCTGGGGAGGCTCCGACTTCATACTCAAGAGCGTCAAGTAAGTTCAAGTCACCTCGCGGCCGCCCGTCCCACCCAACCTCCGCTTTAATTTTAGATTAACACTAATCTCGAGCGCGGCTGCGGCTCGGCTTCTCTCGACGCCGCCGCGCCGCGCAGTCTCCAAAAGGATCGCCCGCTCTTTCCACGTGCGCCCATCTGAGTGGGGAAAATATTGAAATAACCCCGGGCATTATTGGCAAAAGTGAAATCATCGTTTTTCCCAGGTTTAAAAAAAGAACGCTTGATGTTTAGTGAAACTTTTAAGAGTTCTTCCAATGGCAAAAAGTCCCTGGTTATCGTGCTATAAATATGCATCGCAATCCCAACTAATTACAATCAATTTTCGAACGACAAAGTCACATCTTTTTCAACGGTCATGTGACTTTTTTGAATTCTTCAATTATCTCGACGTTGAAAAACAAACATTTTACACTAAAGACAATTTTAAAACGAATGACAAAAGCCAACGTGCAAATATGTGCATAAACTAACAATGCCCCCGTAAATGTTGACAAATTATGTAAATTACATCAGTTTTCACAATGAGAATCACGTTATTACTTGAGCACATTGTGTAATAAATATTGTCACTAACGGAAAGAAATATTTTTTACTTTACATATCGTAATAATCAATCGATTCGTCAGTTTATCTGTCGAATCATCTTTCACATAAGAAAAGATTATCGTAAATCTCACTTCAATCATTTATTATTACTATTCAGCTCAGATTAATGATTTGGTTTGTGCATATTCTAAAAACTAACTACTTTATGTTTCAGGATCGACATCGATAAAGACCGCATAAGACTGAAGCTGTATGTGCCGCGGCTGGAAATGAAATCTGACTATACTATGGAAGGGAAGATCCTAATGTTGCCGATTACGGGACAAGGACGGGCCATCGGTAACTACACAGATATCGATGTGATTGTAACGATTCAGGGCGAGCGATACCTAGACCGACGCGACGACAAAACGCACTTCCGTGTCATCGACTTCTATTGCGACTTTGATGTGGGCCATGCCAGTATCCACCTAGATAATCTCTTTAATGGAGATGAAACTCTCGCCGATGCAATGAACCTCTTCCTCAATGATAACTGGAAGACTGTGACTGCTGAAATCAAGCCCGGACTCGAGGATACAGTCTCTAGGCTGTTCAAGAATTTTTCAAACAAGATATATTCCAAGTATCCCATCGACACCCTCCTCCCGCCTTAAGTCAATATTGCAACTCCTATTTTTATCCTGTGTTTATACCTTTAAAAAACAATTGTTTGTACTTTTGTAGCATTTAAGAAAAATGTTGTCCAAAGAAAGTTTTTTTATTGTCTTTTCTATTATCCTTATACGTGAATAATCTTCCTTATTTTCTTTCCAGGTAAATTTCAGATATATTATTCTTTCTGTATGCTTTTAATAACAGGACTAATTGTAGTTAAATTCCACATATTTTTCTTAATTCTTTGTACGCACGTCTGTACAAGGTATTCTGAATTGTATTATCTACAAAACGCGCAAAGACTAGAGATAATCCCTGTATCAATGACGACACTCTAGACTCGCGAGTGAAATGGCTGCAGAATATTGGACGCAACAGAAAGACTCAACCCGATCGACTCGTCTGTAAGTCTGGTGCTCGTATCTTCAGGCGCGACCAGACCCATTCTCCTTATAAGCAGATTGCTTTGGAAACAAATGGAGGTACGCGCGCTGCCGAGTTCACATCGGTGTTTTGCGGATTTTCAGTTGCGAATTGCGCAAGATGCTTCTCACTCGCACCGAACATAGCTGCTATGCATACGCGTGCACAGCCAGGGGTTCGACCTTGGATCCGCTATACGCACTCTTGCGCTCCGATAGAGAATGGGTGTCTTTCCAGCACGCCTATACGAATAGTGCCTAGTAGTCGTGCGTCTCCTAACTATATTTTCTCCTTCGGTAGGGTTATCGTAACGAAGGGAGAGTAGTTCCTTTCGTAAGGTTTCTTTCTCTAAGGAACGGCATTAGACGCTCTAGAGAATCGTGTATTATTTTGTCCAAATCGGAACACTTATATAAGTATAGTTTTCTGAGCGGACGCGACGCTCATGATGTTGTGGAACTCTAGCTGGCATTAATGTAGGCTTTTCTGAATTCAAAACTGTCACTTTCGCAGCAAAACGCACTTCTGATTGCTGTTCCCTCGTGATTTCAAAATTAGCGTCGGAAATATGAGGATGAGTAACTACTCGCGTGGCCTCGCCGTACCGCACCGTTACTACTGATCAGCGTCAAACTGCCAGAGAGAAACACGAACGTGTGCCAGTGGCATAAATAAGTAAATAAACACTTCACTTTAAATGGAGATGCATTATGCACATACGCTTATTAATACAATTAAAGAAGGCCACGAAATTTCGTTTGGCGTCCTACATATTATTATACATTCATTCCCTAATATTCTGTTATCTACATAACTAGTGGAATAATCGTGAATACTCATCTTAATGAGATCAATATCCTGTTTAACCAATAAACTTGCTTACTCGTTATTTAAATTTCAAACCAGAAACATACATTAAATTAATTAATTTTCGAATGATTTTACAACTTTATTTAATTATTTAATTGATTGTATATGAATATCATCATTCTTTAGTTTTTAATTACTTAATAAATTATATTTTACTTTTAAATGCAGTTTTTTGATAAATAAATGGAAATTACAATGAGAAACTAATAAAATTTTTATGTTTACTGATTAATTTAAACAAAAATACATACATCATTCTCTGACATCCTAAAAATGAAATAAATATTACCAAAATACAGAGAAACAAAACAATAAGTATTTAATTTATTTATAATCACAAGCAAAAAATATAAAAATATGTACATGGAAATTTATAAATATTAAGATAAATATGAGTTCTTAATTTTACTTAATAGCAAAATCTAAAAATCCAATTGTTTTAAAATACAAGATTAAGATTGTGATTATTTGTATAATATGATTGTTAAGATGAATAGTTATCTCTACGTACCTTTGATATCCTATAATTGTGTTTAATATACATACATTATACTGAGGGTAGCAAAATGTAGACACTAATAATTAAATTGAAAATAATAAATATAATAGCTTTGTTATTTATAAATTGTTACTTTGATTAAGCTCACTTAAATAATTTTCAACACATTACGGAATCAATCTCTGCTTAAAACTAAAAAGCTTACATGTAACAGTCTTTGATTATCCTATCCCCAAAATGTAAACAAACGTCCTAGAAACAATTCGAAGAATTTTGAACTTAGGATATATTAGTAAGCAGAATATATATGTAATAGAAGGTAAGTCAAACTACTTAGTCCTACTGATCATGTTTGTATATTATTTAGAGAAGTTCTCAGTACCGTAGTAGTGTCGAAGGTAATACTGGACTGAGCTGGCCGGAATAAAATATAGAACCTGAAATATTCGCTCGTACTTTCGCTTGCAAATGTGCAATCATTATATTATTTATCATACATTAATTATTTATACGTTCTTTAATGTACTATTGTGCATACGTATTAATCGAAGTATTAATTTATTATAAATTACTTTTATGTGAATATAGTATAGTATTCATTTTCCAAGTACAGTACATTTTACTTTTTACATATTTCTTTCTCTCTTCTTTTTATATTGACTACTTACTTCCCGTTATAATTACTTTATTTTTGCGTAAGTATACTATTTTAATATAAAAAAATTGTGTGCATATAATATTACGTTATTAATGCATGTAACGTAGGGTCTGTATGTGAAAGTTTTATAGATGATACAAAACTGTAGATGAACTAGTCGCTAAAAGCTAATAATTATTGCATATAAAAATATAAAAAGATCAATTGATCTACTTCAGTGTGTTATATAATGGATTAAAAAAATTTTTAAATGCTCCTGAATAGTTCTAGTTCTAGCAAATTTGTCGCAAAAACGATACTTTTAAAATATACAAATGGTAAGTCATTTAGTGCCAAAATACATGATTCATGATTCATAAATTATAACTGTATTTTTTCCTATTATCTAATTTGTAAGTTTTTCAAAATTTTTTTTATAGAATGATATAGTAATCTATAAATACACGGAGAACTAAAAACTTCAAAGCCGAAAAAATTTAGTTAATAGGAAAAAAACTTAACGCTTTTGCGATAGTTTACATTGTACAGAAATTAATCAAAATATTAATTTGCATATTCAAACTTTAATTTTTCTCTAAATAGTTTTGTATGTATAAGTAGCTAAATACATATACAAGGTATTATCAAGTAACTAATTAATTTACATAAGATGTATTTATAATTTGTTGAAACACTTCATGAGTCCTCATTTCTAGATTTTTTTCTAGATTTAAAGTTGGTAACCTATATTTCTCGTAAATCTTTAGCAAAAACTAGTATAATAAAGAAATTTTCTTGTAACACGAATGTTCTCATTTGAATCGAATAAACTATGGTTCTGACAGTTATTGAGAACATATTAATACTTTATAATTATTATGATAATGTTTGAATACTTATATACAAATTGCATTGTGCTATAATATGCAAAACCAATGAAAAACTTAATGTCTTCGAAGGCGAATAAGATAAATCTTTCAGGGAAAAGCTAATAAAAGCTACCATAACTCTTCTACAATATCATTGATCCTTTTTTCCAAGTGGTGCAATAGTCGGTAACGTACAATCGATCGTGCACAAGTTATACAGACAAACGGAACGGGCTCATGCTTTTGGTTGCGCGGTGCATCGCGTGTGGCGAACTGGCGGCTCCGCGAACGAAAGTTAAATGCGCGCTCAAACATTATCTAATACCGACGGAGAGCGATCAAAAGAAACTCGGGCCGATGCCGCGCTGGGCGCATGCACGGATTCTTGATGAACTAAGCTAATGCGGGGAATTCTGTTTTCGTCAGGCTGAGAACTCCCGCCGTGAGGCAACTCAAATTAAATAAGCCGCGTACATTACGATCTACATTATCTACCGGTATGCTTGCTGTGTTCGCGCGAAGGTAGTTGCCGTGGAAAAGCCGCTACAATTATCTACATATTATTCGCAGGCGACCTCCTCTTCTCCCTTTGCCTGTGGTGAATGGAACAATTCAAGTGGTTTTTCCTACGGACAAAATTGCTTACTTACAGCCTTATGCTTCGGTTTGAGTTTCAAACTCATGAGACGCGAAGCCAACGCGTGACTCGGAAACGTGTTGACCGTAACAGTACATGGGCGGATTGAGGCGCGGGCGCGTTGGGCAACCTGGTGCCATTCGCCCACGGAAAACGCGGAAAATGGAAGTCTGCACGGTGATTACCACGAGTCTGTGCGTAAATGTGTAACGGGCTGCGGCGCTATGAATGGCGCAGCGATACGTGAAGCCGTCAACTGACGAGGCCGTTTACTGACAGCGCTATTAACTTTGATAATGACTGTTGCGACGCCACATGAAATGCCAAAATTAAAATAATGCTAATAGGAGAGTCAAGTGATAATACTCCCTGAATATTTTTCGCTAGCTCTTCATTGTTCCAGCTCTTCTGTTCTTGTTCCAATAGTTAAAGCGCCGCTATGATTTAACGACTTCTTTTTAAATATACCTTTCAGTCATCGCACTCTATACGAAACAATTTAAAAAAAACATCTAAATAAGATGCATAAGATAATAGCTTTTTATTTTCTTTTACAAAAAATGATTTGCAAATGGATGTATCGTATTTAACTTAAAAAATGGAGACATCTATATATTAATCAAATAGACTTATTGCAATAGAACAAGTATATACAAGTAAAGAACTCCTTATTGAAACAACAAGTACGGTCGACATTTTGCGTAAATATTTTTCCGGTGTTGCGTAGTCATTAAATATATATAAATAGATATTTTTTGTTCAAAAAATCGTACATAATACAAATGAAAAATTAACTTTTTTAAAAATTGTCATTATATATGAGTAAGCTCGTATAACCATAAATAGTAAGAATATAAAAATAAATAGTATCTTATGTACTGGGTTGATTCTTGATACACATCATTTACATCATCAGTACATTAAATTAAGCTAAACCACACTATTATAGTAATAATAATATTAATATCCAAATGTTGTAATGAAAAAATCTGCGTTTCATGTACAATAATTAAAAATTTGTATTTGACAAAGTATTAAAAGTATAATCATGGATTTAATGGAACTTTTGAATGTACTAGCAATTAAAAAATGGTTTCATGTTTTGTTTGACATTATTTTACTCTGTTTTGTTTACATTATTTCAAATCTGTAATTTTTAATCATTAGAGTAAACCTTGTAGCAATTGGCTTATAATTGCTATCTTATTACTGTATTATTATAGTCAACATATAAAGACGACAAATATTATATTGAATAAGAGCGGACACTTCATGTTCGAACAATCAGATGGCCTCGGTAAAGAAGTTTACACGAAGAGAGTATTATTTATTGATGCCTGTTGATTAAAAAGATTATATGCGTAAGAAAATTAAAATTAAAATTTGACAACCGAATCGCAGTATTTAAATTAACCGCTGAATAACCCTCTTTTAAATCACGTGTTTACAAAATTGATTTAATCGGTACTAGAAGACAATCGTCAAAATTTTATCTCGAATATATTGTGTAAATATAAACAAATGATTGGTTTCTAATTGCATCTTAAATTTAGTTAATGTTTAATACATGGTTTAATTAATATTTTAATGGTAGTTTAATGTTTTCAGTCATTAACTCGAATGTTGCTCGTTAGTGCACCATTGACATAAGTTATCATAATATGAAAAACAATTGTTGTATCGTAATTAAATTTTATAAATTAATCAATACCTAAACTTTTAATGTTAAACAGCGCTTATATTTACAGGAATAAAGTAAGTTACAAATATAAATTAATTGTTACAGAATCTGTATCAATGAACGTCTTAGAAAATCAGAGATCTTTGACTTTTAAATATATTAAAAATAAAGATGAAATTTGTGATCAAAACATTAACGTTCACAATATTCAAAATAGATAACAAACAAAATGCAGTGATAAACTATACGTATATTACAATAATTTCGTGTGAAAATAATGAAACTGATGCATAAGCAAAAAAGTCTTTTAATTTGATCTTGAACTAATTAGAAGATATACAAGTACAAGTAAAGTTTTTTTTATAAATTTTTTTCTTTTTTATAAAATCGTTCTATTTGCCCTTCTTTTTGATACTAATAATCAATGGAACATTACCTTTAAATATGTCCTAAAACTTATGATTTTTTAACTTTAAGCTTGATTTGTAAAACAATTTTAATCACATCAATCCAAGACCTTGGTATAATTATATTTTACCGAGAAAAAAAAATTTTTTGCGCTGATTCAAACCTTGAATCTGCCATAACCATGTAAATTGAACGCTCATGTTTACTACTAATTTAAATCCGTATAACAATATTTTAGTTGTACAAAGGAGAATGACTCAAAATATTTCGCCCATTACATTATAGATATTTGATTCCTTTTACTACATTTTTCTCAATGTTCATTGAGCATTTATCAATGCGTGTGTGCATGAAATCTGATCTGGCAACTATAAAATCGATATCATTTTATAGACCAAACATACACCGCTACTTGCTAAATCACCGTAATGCAACTAAGTAATTACCTCTTTTGCGCGAGGCAAGTTCGGTTAGTTTCTCAACACAGTAATTCACCGTCGCAGCGAATAACTATAAATAATCCCCCGTAGCTCCCGAACAATGTTCGTTCAGTCTAACCTGGAAGAGTTTCTCTGCGCAACGACAAATATCCTTTTTTCCCGCCGCCTTCGGCGTAGCTCCGAGCTAGCGATGTTGAAGCGAGAGAAGGAGACAGATACCCTGGCGAGCGAGCTAGCCGCACATTCGCGCGCGGTTGAGTAACAGATGTGAGAGCCACCTTAGATTTCTCCAAACGCCGTAAACTTGCTGCGCGGAGCCACGGCTCTGCCGGATGGAGCACAAGTCAGTGGCAAATTAGAGTCGGTGAACTATCCTCTTTTTTCTCCGCTGCTCTCGAGCCGTCCCATTTCCCGAACCTTTCCGTGTCTCTCTGATGATTGCCTTTACGGAGGCGGCGACGTGTACTTAGCGGCGATTATCTGACGTACACTATAACAGGGTTTCGCTTACCAATTTCCTCTCTCTATGGATGTTTATAATTGTTCTTGGGAATTGTCGCACCCGAGTTTTCATTATTTTATTTTTCTTATAATTTTTAACTTTCACAGAGGATATGCTTTCTGCAGAATTGCGCGACCAATGTCCAATTTCTGTGCCGTTATGCTATTATTTGTTGGCAAGTATACCGCGATAATTTTGATTTGAAAAAGTAAACAGATATTCCCTTATAGTTTGAATAGTTAAACTTTTTTTCACTTGCATTTAAAAGTCAAATCAGAGTTTCTTGGAACAAATAAGACATTAGAATTTCATTTGAAGCAAATAAAATCTTTCATCATTTAATATTCATAAGCTTACTGACAATAGCACATTTTTTACTATAGGCTCTTAGAATATCGTCATTTCGAATAAACAAAGTGAAACAGTTGTATCATTGAACTAGACTAGAAGAAATTTTGTAACTACGGTGTACATTGCACATATCGTAATTCTTGAAGTTTCGCACCATAAAATTTTATACATATGTACGGGCAGATATTGCAACTTTTGTTGCCATATACTTTACCGTGATTTGATAGTTATTAAAAATTGCATCGTGCGAACCTAAAACAGAAATGCATAAGTATTAGTGCGCATAAATGAAATAATAACAACCGTTTTGACTCGAAGATTTTCATTTTATATTTTTTTTTATCTTTCAGTGCATTTTGTGGTGCTCCAGAAAGTTTAGTCCAAAAATGATATCCATGTATAGCAGAATTGAGCTCAATGAATTTGGAAAATATACTAAGAGGGCACGGCTCTTACGTAAACCAAATATATGATTTGCTGGCGTGATCGGTATGTAAACAGTGCATTAAGTAAACTGCATTAGCCTATGTAAAATTCTAAATCGTGAACGTGAGGTACTTTTTAATTAATATAATTTATTACATATTCAATTGTCACGTATTTCCTACTTAGTTTGCAGTTTCATTGAAACTCAACTATGACTATACGTAGTAAGGACATTCTTGCGTTCGAATATTGCTGGCAACGATTTATCTTTCACGACATGGTAAGTATCTTAGAGTGCGGTATAACTATAAACATGAGGAATAAGTTATATATATTAGACGATTTTTAGAATATTTTTCAATTAATTAAGCAAATTTCTCACATTGCTATGCATTGAAGTTACGTTGAAAACAGAAAGTTATTTTGAACGACTATTAAATATACCCAATAAAAACTGTAAGCATGAAACGCATAAAAAATCTCTACCCCATTTATTTTTTATGGAGAATTCATGACAAAAATATCTAAGCAATATTATCAAATTTTCTCTTATATTAGTTATTTTGTGATGACTTACTAAACCAATTTACACTGCTCTCTAAATTTGAATCAGTGAAACAGTTCCTGATTTTCCCAGTCTCTTCAGACTGTCACTGAAATATCACCATATTGCAAGTCATAAATCAGTGATATTACATTATATACTATATTATTTATTTTACAATAAAATTAATTACAAGGTTTAGCAACATTATTATTTATAATGTTATTAATAATTTTGTGTTAATAATCTGTTAAACAATATTTATTCTAGTATAGTGTAATTTCAAGTCTGTCGAAATTTCTTTTTTTATAGTTCAATGAAACATCAAAATTATAAGATTTTCTTAATGATAAAAAATATATCATTATGATAACAAAAATTATTTTGTGCCAGAATTTCCATGCAAAGAAATATTTAATTAATAATTGATATTTTTTTTATATTGCAGAAACTTTTTTTCAGTATAGTTTTTCATACACGTTATTTTATAAAATTGAAAATATGTTATGCCGTTATGTAGATAACATCTTCGTATTCGTAAGGTCCAAAAAGCTACTGATGTAATCAGTGACGTTTCACTGACATAGAGATTGAGAGAGCACATAATTGATATTGTATGCATTTCACTACAAGTAACAAAAGTAACAAGTGCAGATACTGTTTTAAAAATAAGCTATATAGTTTATTTACAATTGCGCTAGCAGCATATATACTGCCAGAAATGTTATAAGCGCGACATTGGTAGCATTCTCAATGGGTGCTCTATTGTGGCTTTGCAGACCACATATGAAGATTATTCTGTTGCAAAATGAAATGTAAATTGCTACAGGATATTTGCAAATTAAATTTTAGGAATTTGTATTACTTTTATGCGATTATTCAAAATGAAGCTTCAAAACTAAAGTCATTGATCACGAAGAACTGCAAATATTTAATTAAAATACGATACTAATTACAGCTCATTCGAAAAAATTAAACATTTACGCGAAGTCTCAAAATGCTCACGAAAATGTTGTGAATATGGAATAGAAATTATTCTAATTGTATTTATATGGTATTTTATTATATTTCATCTGGAAGTTTTAAGTACTGTACTTTTTTTGACTAAATTTTTTTCTATATATGAGAACACGTTTAACACTGTTACTTGGATGTTCTATTCTTTCAAAACAAAAGTTTTATATTTTTCATTACTAATACAAGAAACAAATTATACATGCAGATATGTTTGGACGTTAACATACTCTTAAGTACTATTGAAAAAAAAATAATTGCGTTTACCATGGACATTTATAGGCTAAAAGGTTGACGAATAGTGCATATAAATAATGTTGATTCATATATTTTAATAGATATAGAATAAAACGAAAATGTTTTGTTAAAACTTTAATTAAATTGATAAATAAACAATTTATCTTCAATTATCAATTTTACTTGCCATCTTGCAAGGATAATCTGCATTCACGGATTTTATAAACAGAGAAGCATCTTCACGCAAACAAATAAAAAGCTATAGTTGGTTAATATTTGTTCGACAAAAAGTGAATTTATTTATTAATGCGATCCCAAGAGCCACTTGATCAGACGCGTACTGTCTGACGTCATCCGATTAAAGTAAAAACGAAATCCTTTAATAAATTGGACATAAAATAAAACCGGTCCGTTGGCATCGAGTAAACGAAAAGATGTATTTAACAAGGGATTTCAAAGCACTTTACGCAACGTTACATTTCAATTGTCAAACGCGTAAAAAGGCGTTGTATCTGGAGAGGCAGCAGGATGTAAATACAGCCGAGGAAGGGGCGCGAGGAAAGTTGGCCGAAGTTATTCACACTCGAATAAGTATGCCTCGGTGCACTGGATGTGCGCGGTGGAGGATGGCCGAGCGGCGCGGGCGGAGGCGCTCGGCCGAATCCGGAGAGACAATGGTTCGTTACGAATTCATGGTCGCGGCGCGGTGACTCCCGGGCGGGCGTTATCCCCGTGGCGAGTGGGTCCCCCGGGGCGCCCCGAGCTCCCCGAGACCGGCGCACCGCACGAGGGCGGGGGTCTCGGTCCGGGCGCGGGCGGCCCCACCGCGCGGCTCATCTCCGGGGCCCCGGGGGAAGGGGCCCGCTCGGGCCGCGCTTATAAGGCCGGCTGGGCGGGGGCCGTCCTTAGTTTATCAGGCAGAAAGCCACTTGGCTCGCGGCTCTCACTTACCCTCGCTCGGCGCCGAGCGGCCCACTGCCCCCACCTCGACGCGCAGGCGCGCGCGCGCCTTCGAAAAAGCCCGCGAGTCGGCTGCTGACATGCCTTAGTTCGATCGCGCGACGCCGCTCCGCAGGACTCTTTGCCTCCTGCCCTGCTGCCCGAGTGCCCAGCCAAGCGCCAGGTCGAGCCGCCAGCCCAGCACCATGCAGAGGACGCAGTGCCGCCTCCTCGTCCTCCTCCTCGGCGCCGCGGTCGCCGCCGCCCAGGTCGTCATCACGGCCCACAAGAACGCCGGCGCCGGCGAGCCCGACTTCCCCACGCGTAAGCTATTCCCCGGACGGCGTCTCTTTCTCGGCGCGTGGCCTCCCGGAGCCGCGCTTTGCCTCGGAAGCGGCCTCGTCGGCCTCGGTTCAATTGTCTCGGCCGACGGTGCGCTGGGCGGAGAACGTCGCGCTGGCCCGATGCCGTGCAGCCCGCGGGGCCATTCTGTAACGCGAGAGCTGGATTTTAGGGGAATTCGGTAACAAGCCGCAGGCGCTTATGCAACGTTCCTTCAGCAAATTCGTAATCGGATTGTATTTTCATAACACATTATGAAATGTCAAACTGCTCCGTGCTTTTCTCGCGCGGCAACCGCACAACGGAGTTTAGTCTGGGCCTCTAATCTTTGTTTGTCGCGCGCGGCCGCGGGTCGGCGCGCCGCCGGCAATTGGCACCTCTCGGAACGCGGGCGTCTGGCCGCGATCGCCGGCGAGCGCGCGGGCACGGCGCAGAAGCCGAGGCCTCTAATCCGCCGGGCGATTGCGAAAGGGGGGCGAGCGGCCGGCGGCGGCGCCCCGGGGATGCGCCGGGACAAAGCGCCCGCGGGCCGCCGGACTTTCTCTCTCTTCCTCTTTGTCCGCGGGCGGCCCCGGGCCCAAGGCTGCGGGCGCTCTCGCTTCCCGGCCGGTCCTTGATTCGGCCCCTGCCGGCCGGCCCTTTCCCTTTCGCCCGCGGGAAAAGGACCGGGCCGGCGGCCTTGAACTTTGGGCCTCGGGCCGCGCGGCCGCTCGCTCCACCGGGCGGCGCACGTGGCAAGGGCCGCGGGCTTGCGAAAGCCGGCGGGAGGAGCGGGCGCGGAACCGGTCCGCGGGGTGGCCCGCCGGCATCTCGGGCTGGCGTAACCAGGGCCGCGTGCGCCGGGCTTATGTCAGAGCGGTTGCGCAAGCGCGGCCCGGCCGGAGCCACGCGCCCGGGAGAAAGTCGGCCGGGCCGGAGCGCCGCCGCGGCGATGAGCCCCGGCCGGGCGGCCGGTGAAAGCTGCCGGCGCCCCAGGGCCCGCAAGGGACCCCCGGCCTCGGGACCGCGCGATAAGCCGCCCCCCTTCAAGACAGACCTCCGCGGCGCCTTTTCCACAGTCACCCTGCTTTTTCTCTCGCTCCTCTGCTCCGGTGGATTTCGACACTTTTATACTTGCTTTCCTATTGGCTGCGTAACAGGTGCATTACTAAGACTAGGTCAAGACTAACCAAATCCATTACCAGTTGGATCGTCTCGCTAAATCCCTTTCGCCTCCCGTTTCTTGCGCCTCATAACGGACTTATTATTCGCGCAATACGACTCTCCACTGACACTTTCATTTTTTGCGGTTTTACCAAATTACTTTTTCGTACTTTTTTTCTCACCGATAATTAGCTCCAAGACAATTTATTCAAATGGCATTTGTCAAATGTACTCAACTTGAGCTTTAATTTTTAGTTACATGCTCGCGCGATTCCTTTATTAGCAACAATTATTCATTTCAAACCGAGGTAGTCAATGCCCCTGCATTGTACACTATACTTTTTTGGGAACATTAATTGTTTTAAAGCTGAATTAACAAACATCGAGTCATGAAAAGTGACATTTTTTCGTAAACGACGTTTGGATATTTATTAAAATTTAATTATATTTGTTACTAAAACTTTGATTTACAGTAGTAAATAATTATAAAAATTTAACTCGTAACACACGGATACTGACTTTTTATAAGAAATAATATTTTCCATTGGTTTGCGCTTGAAAAATATACATGCATGTTACAGCGACGGATATATTTTGAATATTCAAGTAATACTATTTCGCCATGAGCATATATGGGAATTCGTGCAGAAACTTTTGTGTAGCGTGTACACATGTACGCAGGGATTTGCATAGTATACTGCGGAAGATGGCTTAATCTTTCGCCCATACTGCATAATAATGTCTCGTTTTGTTGTGACATGTCTTCCAATAAATCAAACGAATTCCGAATAAACCCCATTCTCCACATACCTTTCACTTTTTAACCGCCTCGCTTGGTGATCGGTTCAAAATTTTTTTATACCGCATCATGCGTGATTACTAGTAGTCGTAACATCCGCTTGGGTTATATTTCTTTGAATCACTTTCTTAATTATTTTCGTCTATCCTCATAATGATGTAACAATGATGTAATTATAAATAGAATATTTTATCTTTATACACAGCAATTGAGTTGTTATTTAAGTTTCGTGGCGTCTCAGGCTCCTTTTAACTGTTGTGCATCTATACATCCTACAATATCGAGTAACGTTTCATAGTATTTGCAATAGTTGTAGTAGTAAAATACTTAGGATTTAAGTTGCTTTAAATTGTCACTTCCTGTATTTAAAAACTTACTCTGTTGCTTTAAAAATTGCGGGAAAATTATATTACGAAATTCGCAACTCAAAATATGCCAAACCAATTCATTGTTAATTATGTGTAAAATGTAGAAGCATTTAATTTTAAAATATAATTAACCGCAACCATTTTAAAAACGTTGACGAAATCTATAATTTGTAGCGGTCGTTTGCTAACTATGCGGAAAACCTGTTTTAGGATAGAATGTAAAAGTCGCAGATTGCGTGAAAGATGGAAGAATTCTTTACAAATGTGCTCCTTTTCAAATGTGGGTAATCGCGGGCTTATAGTCGAATTAAAATACTTTCAAGGTATACATTAGAAAAAATATTTTGCATAGGTATATTCTCCTTCGCTTTGGCGTGAGTGGCAGGTCGGGTGAAGTTCAGAAGCGAAAAATGCAGGCTTACAACAATTTCTTTCGAAACTCCCCTCGGAGAAGTTGTTGACGAGAAAATTACCGCGTTCCTGATACCTGTGCAGTTCGCTTCCATTAAAACTCAAACCTTCGCTCAATAAATAGATAATCTTGCTCGCCGAGCAGAGGCGAGGTTTCTGTGCACGACTGCGGTCAACGTTGCGTACATCGAACGCGCTGCGGGGACTTATCTAGCCTCTTTATCGCCCTCTCATCCCATTAGCCGGCGGCAGTATTTAAATCTACAGTGGCCTGCGCATGGCGCCAAACGCGAGCAGAGATGGCGAGGAGGATAAGAGCGGGTCGCGCGAATTGCGTACGTCCCTGATGACCTAAATGTAAGCGCGTGTTTTGAGCAGCGCTCCCGCCAAAACGAGAGATGGAAGACAGGGGGAAAAGGCCCGTTGCGAAAGCGCCTCGCTGACGACGAGCGCTCATGGCGTCTCGGGCATCCCCCGCCGCGATCGCCGATAAGCAACGGAGGCCGTGCGCGCACATGCGCGGGTGCGTGCGCGTTGATACGTACGTATTATCCTTGATAAGCGCGCGGTCGGGTGTGCCGCAAGAGCGGCCGAAGGACACGAGAAAGCCCGACGCCCCGGTGCATTCTGGACTCGGGTGCGAAGCGCGAGGGCGAGTGCGCCGCGCGATTTCAAGTACGCCGAGGTACTCGGCCCGCCCGCTCCCGCGCTTGTCTCTTACCAGTGCTTTCCTTTGTTGCGGCGCGACGCGGGCGCCGCGAGCCAAGCTATGAATTTGCCGTAAAGTCCGCCGCGGATCTCCGTGATTACGGCCCCCCCTCGGATAATGAGTATGGAACACGCTTGGCAGCTAATGATTTGTTTTACTTTGCCCTGGGCCGCGAGCCGCCAGCCGCTTATTATCCTCCTCGCGGCTCTTACGGCCGCCGATGCCGATTCACCGAGTGATATAAATATTTTTATCGCTTTTGAAGTTTCCAGCGAGTCTTGGCACCAGTGCAATTGTTGACGATAAATTTTTCATCACCGCACGCACGAGGCTCGCCGCTCGCTCGCTCGATTCATCTCTCGTACGCATGTCTACCCGCCCGAGCGCTTCCTCGACATTATCGCAAACACTTGCTATAATTATTTTTAGAGAGTATCATGTGCGACGCTAATTCAATAATGGATGAATCAGAAGAGCGATCGCGTCGGAACCGAGTGCATTGCGAAAGTGCGAGCGAACGCTTTTGCGCAATCAAGGGTTTGGCGATTGCGTTCGCCTGCTTATATTATATTACAATGCATCTGGCAATCACATTTAACAACTGCAATAAACTTACATTTGGTATATCTCTCATTCCATCCTGTGGCACTTTCTTTCCTATAAAATTTGTATTTGTACGAATTTTTTACTAGCCGTCTATGGGATATTAACACTCGTTATGCGCGTCGCGTAACTGAACTTCCATCATTATTGGCCTCTGAGCCCCGCTTTTACTCTCGCCTAATAAGCGCATTTTCTACTTTTCAGCGGAATACATTCTCCCCTGTACCAGAAACGATCCTGGAATTGACTCATGCATTCAGAAGGCATTCAACCACCTCAAGCCGTACCTTGTCAAAGGTGAGTAGAAGGGTAACATACTCGCTGTGGCGAGCGCAACGAGCTTACCTTTTTTCTAAATTACACGGTTTCGGTTTTAAAGTCGAAGAAAGTCACGTAGACTTCCGGTTGAATGTATGTTCATTTTTCGCAAAATTACACACTCTAAATCCTCATTAAATATCTCTGCTATTTCCTCTCTGTCGAGTGATCGCTGTAAAGTCACGACATCTGTTTCCATTGGGACGCCAAATCGTTCAAGCAAAGAAAAAGATTTTGAAAGTATCTTTTTATATCCCTTGTGTGCAGCGTTACGTAATTCTTCGAGCGTTGCAAGTATTAAATGACTAATAATGCCACTCGTTACAGGTATCAGGGAGCTAAATTTGCCGCCCATTGAGCCCCTCATCATTCCCGAGTTGAAGATGGAAAATGGCCAGGGCGCGGTACGCGTTCGCGCCCAGTTCAGAAACATTACCGCTCTAGGACCGGGTAACTACTCGGTGAATAAAGTGCGTTCGGACCTCAAGAACCTGCGCCTCGACCTTCATCTCTCGATACCCAAGATCGAGCTGATGGGCTTGTACGAGGTCGTCGGCAATGTCCTCCTCTTCCCCATCCAGAGCCAGGGCGATTTCTGGGCCTTCTTTGGTAAGACGACTACGCTAATTTTCCTGCAATTATGTACGCAGAGCATAAATTTTACTTTTTTCTCGGATCTTTATTGCGGAATAAATCTTTCGTGCAAAGAATGAACTATAATCAGATATACTTGAAAAGAAATACAATATAAAAAGACAGCGAATGATACATTTGAGTAATAACATTTAAATAGTCGCTTACACAGAAATGATGTTGGAAAAAGTGCCTTATCTTAAGTTACGTTTCGTACACTTGGTATCGCTCCTAAACTATCAACTGTTGATTACCGACGCGTAAATACGTTTAAAACTTTTACAAGCTTCTAAATCGTATAAAGAGGGATTTACAAAACATGTTACAAAAATAAACAATGCTTATTATAAAAATGTTCGATATGCAACTTACGACTTTTTATATGTAAAAGCTTTTATATAAAAAGTCTAGGAGCTCTTTTCTATCAATCGCGTCCTAATGTTTGATGCATTTGCAGGTGACGTGTCGGCAATTGCCCGCGTCCAGGGCGTAGAGGAGAAGCGCGACGGAGTGCGTTACATGCGCATCCAGCGTCTTCTCGTGGACTTCAACCTTGGTCGTTCGCGCTTCCGCATCAACGATCACATCAACGGGAACAATGTCATCGGCCAGGCCATGAACCAATTCCTCAACCAGAACGGCAAGGAGATTATCGACGAGATGCGACCCGCAGCCAGCTCAAGCATCGCCAAACATTTCATGTCCTTCCTTAATGCCGCCTTTCCCAAGATCCCCTTGAAAGTCTGGCTTCATGACGCGTAGGCGCAATCGCCGTTTCATTTTACCGCATCCAATAGTCCCGCGCGCGCCTCTCGAATTACCAGTCGTCAGTGTCAACTGCCGGTGTACCGCTACATCACGACACTCCTAGGCTGCTTCGAGACATTCGGATGACTTGAGATGTATTATGAACAGGCTGGATCCATTAGAGAATTTAATTTTTACATGACGAGCTGTGTATATCGAACTGGAGGTACGATAACACTCGATACTGCTGCTTTTGAACTCAGTTTAAAGTTTGACAAAAAAATTTAGTTACTCTACAGTGCAGAAAAAATTGTTTCGATATTTGGTGCTCTCTGTAAAAGAAAAATATTGTTTTACCTGTAAGAGTTTTATAAATTTTTCATAGTACCTTCTGATGCGTGTAAAGTCCAAGACTCACGCAGTAGTGCACGTAATAATATTAATAAATAGGCAATAGCTCGGGACTTTTTTCGACGTTGCAATTCATCCAATAGATTATTAAACTCATAGCTATCTTCTGAAATTTATGTCGAGTGTTTGCATATTATTTTTCTGGGATTCTAAAGCACTCAAATCTTTCATTTGTGATAGCGAAATCATAAAGCGTTTTATTACTTTTCTCAGAGTTGCCTCTTTTTATGCAATATAGCTTTTGATTAACGACTCGATTGTATTACATATATTAGTATCTGCAAGTCCAGAAGAATGTCACTGGCATAGTGTGGGCCGAAGGCAGTTTTGAGAGCGAAACGATGTTTCTGCGAACCCGACTTTGGATTCGGTCACGGGCTACGTGTTGCTTGACACATGCGAATCCCTCGAACAGTCAAGATAAGTTAAATTTCATCATAGATCATCCGCCATGATTGTTCTCTTTTTTATACGCGCCTATTTTTACTTTAAAACTAAATTTATGAAACTAATGATTACTATTGGATCGTATTAGCTACGATTAATCGAGACAAAGTTTTAAAAAATTAGCGCAATTAAAATGTCGCTGTAAGTTATTCAATTACATTGTGTCAATTGTTTGTTTATAATGTGAACTGCATTTTTCATAAATTTCATTGTACTATTTTATATCAACAGTATTGAAGGTAATTATTTAACAATTACTTATTCACCGTAATCACTCATGTGTGATGCGATTAGTATCATAATTGTATTATTATTTTTAATACTCTTTATTTTAATATTGTAGCGGTCGCAAAGCACATTTGCGCAGTTATTGAAACAGCATCACCAATATTTTTAGTTTGTATGTTTATTCCAACATATAATAAATGAGAATTGTAAATAGATATGACAATAAAATCATCGTAATGGTGTTTTAGAAAAAATGTTAAGCTTTTTATTATCACTACTTCTTAAACTATTTATAGTGGATCTATTGCTCGAACTAGTTGGTTTTATTTTGAACAATACTTTAAGACACTGTACATTCAGTGTTTAGAACTTGTTTACACTTGCATAATACAAATCTTGATGATTGCAATGTTTTTGTTTTTTGGCATTAGTTTTTCATTCAGAATTCAATCAATACAAAAAAAATTAGAAAATCAAACAGAGAGATATATAAATATATACACACATGCATATGTACATTTGCGTATATTTATAAATGTGTAAATGTTTATATGTATGGATTTATTTAGAGCTCTTAATTTTTCACACGTAGGACAGAATACTAGTCGTTCAATTTTTGACTTGGACATAAATATCATTAGTTTGTAAGCTTATAAGATAATGCGATAGTTATCGACTGGAATTTATGAAATATCTTTCTAGGCCAAGTAAGGCCACTCAGAATGAAGGCCCATTGCATGTAAGACACATACATAAATAGATTGCAACTAAAAGGAAAAACCGATCTGATAAAAAGGTAAAGCAATCCATTGCAATTAATGTACGTGCAATAAAGAGGAGATTGCTCACTTTCTCCGCATTGAAGAAGACTCGGGAGATAGACGGCTTTGCTATTATTAGCTCGAGATAAGCGCTGAAAACGTGAATTGAATTTAGCGAGTCATTCTTGCAGCATACAGAGGCAAGTATAGAGGCACTAAAATTGACGGAGTTTTCGATGAATAGCGGGTGAGGCTGCCGGGCGGATTTTTCGAGATCGGCAGAGCGCCAGTGGAGCCGCGCGCGGCGATCGAGGACCGAATACACGAAGCGATATACATGCAATGGCTTTGAGGCGACTAGGAAGTGGACCCGTGGGGCCCGGGCGAGGCAGGGGCCGCGGGGGCCGGGGGCGGGGGCCGTGGGCTGGGGGCCGGGGGCGGGGGCCGGGGGCCGGGGGCCGGGGGACGGGGGCCGGAGCGTGGGGCCGGGGCGGGGGAAGCCGATAGTGAATCGGGACCGCGGCGGCGGCTATCAGCTGTGAACTTTGACACTCCCAGTGCAGGAGGCGGAGGGTGCGCGCACTCGGCTTAGGGAGCGTAGCGAGCGACGCGGGCGAGTGCGTCTGGGGCCCGCGGAGCCGCGCCAGTAGCCCGTCGCCCGTCGGCCAGCCCCTGAGAGCGCAGACGGCCCGCTCCGGAAGCCGCGTCCCGCGCATGTCGCCCGCGCGCAGCTAGCAGAGCAGCCAGAGTCCGCGCCCAGTCCGCGCCCAGCCGCACCATGGGCCAGTTCACCAAGAGGCAGTGGCTCACGCTCATCGTCATCAGCATCGCCGACTTCGCCAATGCCATCTGCGTCTCGCTCCAGGCGCCCTTCTACCCCCAGGAGGTAAGGCCCCGGCGGGCGCGGGCGCGCGCGGACCACGGGGGAGCCTCGTGCCTCGGGTCGGGGACCGCGCGGACGTTGCCCCGGGCGCCCGGGCCGAGGTAGGGCAGCCGGCCCAGGAGCTCGCGCGGTCGCCGCGGGACGCATGTAGGACGGGGTCGCGCGCGCCCGTGTTGTGTTTACGCACTGCGCGCGCCACATTCGATCCGCTGGATCGGCCGATCTCATTGCGCGCGTGTTTATTTACTCGGTGACGGTCGTTGCGGGCGGCTATTGGACTAGCCTCTATGCGGGCAGAGCTCTGGCTTTGACTCGGCAACGCACCGCGGCCGCGATAAGTCCCTGGAAAAAGATCCGCGCGGCGCCGATTTTCTCGCTCGTATCGCTCGTCACGAGGGCCCGCGATAATGCCGCGCATCCCGCCCGTGCTATTCCCTCCCGAAGTCATTCGCGCGCCCGCTCGAGATAGGCCCGAGCGTCCAAAGTTTATCGTCGGCATTGCTTATCGCGCGAGATGGTTAATTGCACTCGGACCCGTCGTCGGGAGATAATGCAGCCGTCTCGTCTCCGCGTGTCGCGGCCCGGCCCGAGGCTTGGCCTGCCCAACTCGTTCGACTCGCCCTATTTAATGGCCGTTATGCCCTTGTATCTGACGACTGCTCTTCCTCGCGGCCCCGGCCGATCTAGGCGGAGAAGAAGGGAGCCTCTGCCACGGAGTATGGGCTGGTCTTCGGGATCTTCGAGCTGGCCGTCTTCTTCATTAGCCCCGTCTACGGACAACACGTAAGTATGATCAACGGGCCGAGCTCGAGGCTTCCGCGGACAATGCCAAAAGGGGACCAACCGCCCAATGAATTTCCCGCGCATTGTCGTCTGCGAGCGGCGGCGGCCAATGCAAATATTTTTATGGCCCTTTCCCCGCGAATCGTAAAGAATGGCCACCTTTTGGGATTCTCCTCGGATCGGCAATCGCTTGCTCGGACAATGCAGTAATCCGAAGGTTTATATCGGCGCAGATAAATCGCATCGGACCGAAGCTGCTGTTCAACGGTGGCATCCTAACCACGGGAACCTGCGCGATATTCTTTGGACTCCTCGACAAGGTAGAAGGCCACTACCCCTTCATCGTCCTCTCCTTCGTGATCCGCATCGTGGAGGCCCTGGGGAACGCGGCCTTTCTCACCGCTAGCTTCGCCATCATCGCCAAGGAGTTCCCGCACAACATCGCCACGACCTTCGCCAGCCTCGAGACCTTCTTCGGACTGGGCCTCATCGTCGGACCATTCGTCGGCGGGGCTCTATTTCAGGTAGGCCATTTGTCAAAAGGATCCTTCTGCTCGTGTGCGCCGGTTCGAGGGACGCCGGCCGATTCATCACTCTGAGCAAAACGCTCGATAATACGCAGACATTCCTCGCGCAGGGGGGGACCATTTTGATGTGGATGGTTGCTTGCAAAACCACTTGGGCCACGGGCCCTCGACGGGGACGACGATGCTTTGTATTTCACGAGCGCGTCTTTTCCGGGGAATTATTAGGCTGGCTACTTAATAAAATTCGCTTCGGTAGGGGATAAACAAACTGCCGTTCGGCACGGCCCGATAATTCTCCAAATGTTAAGAATCCGGGGGAGGGAGCCAAGAGAAGCTGCAGTATCGAAAGGCATTTGGGATTTTGAGTCAGCCGGTTATCGGAGCCCGAGTTTAATTAGCGCTATCGGGGAACAATATTATTTTGCCGAGAGAAAGGAGGTGGGATAAATTGCCACGCAGACGACAGAGTGTATAATCTTGGGTGTATCTACAGTTGGGCGGCTACACGACGCCGTTCGCCGTCCTGGGCTTCGCCCTCTTCCTCGCGGCGGTGATGACGGCCTTCGTCCTGCCGGTGCACGACCTCAGCGAGGAGGACGGCCGGAGCTTCGAGGACAAATTCATGAAGGTCCTGAGGATACCCGGGGTCATGGTGGCGACCGCCTCGATCATCGTCACGAGCATGAGCATCGGCTTCCTGCAGGCCACCCTCGAGCCGCACCTGCGGCAATTCGACCTGAGCCCCGTCGTCCTGGGGCTCATGTTCGTCATCAACGGCGGGACCTACGCCCTCACGGCCCCGGCCTGGGGCTGGCTGTGCGACAAACACTTCACGCCCAAGGCAAGTGACCCCCTTAGCTGTTTAGTGGTCCGCGAGGGTCGCCGCTCCAGACGGCTCTTATCGACCGATTGACCACTTCCGCTCGAGGTTTCCGAACGAGCTGCGGTCCTTATCGCTCGCGCAAATAATGTCGCGCTCGGGGGAGCGATTGAGGCAATCGGCTCTCGGGTCGCAGTTGCGACACCGATCGAGATCGGTGCGCGTTAATTGTCCGCCGCACGAACGCCGCTCGCGGCCCTCGGTCCGTTCCTTTGACACGGGCGCTTTGTTGCAGGTGGCGACAGTCGCCGGGTGTATGCTGGTCATGATCGGCTTCGGCCTCATCGGGCCCGCGCCCTTCATTCCCTACGACACAATGCTGTGGGTGACAATGTGCGGCCTGGTGATCCACGGCCTGGGGATGGCGGCCCAGCTCGTTGCTAGTTTCACCGACGCCCTCACAATTTCTATGTGAGTATAGGAGGGACCGGTTGGAGTCGACCGAACGCGCATGCCACTCGCATTCTTAATGCCTACGCAATCGTATGCCTTATTGCGTCGCTGCACTGGCAATGGCCGAGCTGCTCGTGGTAAAAAAATCCTTTTCGCGATGTGTACAAAATATCATACTTTGAATGAAAATAAATAATTCAGCGTTAGTATAGCGCAGTCAAAACGCACGCGTTGTTTAGCAATAACGATTGTTTAGCAACGTCGGTGACACGTCGTTGTTGAGACTGCATGAAATGGCTAATATTTACAAGCAATAATGCCTAACTGACAGTGTTACGCGTTTGTGCGTAGTACGGCTCTGATTCATAATTGATTCGTTTATCATAAAGTTAGCGCGGCAAAAATTATGCGTCAGTAATTGTTCGTATCGCAGATCGGCCGTTTAAACAGAGTTACGAGAAGCTCTCAGAGCTACTCGAGGCGCCTCCCGATAATCGCCGACTTTTACAGAATAGAAAAGCAGTTTATCGGATTTCCCAAAAGAATAATAGACTTGTTATCGGGCGGGCGCAGTCGTGAAGACGGTCGGCACGCGGTGCGCAAAGCCCCTGAAGGCGATTACGCTCGCTGCGGCAAAGCCGAGTAGGTGCGCGGGCCGCAGGGGCGCGCGCTAATGCCCGCTTATCTCGCCGCGGACAATATTCTATTGGGTTGTGCTCGTTGGTTTACAGAGCCCACGGCTTGCCGAACAGTATCGAGACTTACGGCTTAATCAGCTCGCTTTGGACGAGCACCTTTGCCCTGGGCGCATTCATCGGGCCGTGCGTCGCGGGCATCCTCTTCGACCACATTGGGTTTAGGAACGCCTCCATGTTTATCGTCATACTGCACTTAATTGTGGTGAGTAGTGATAAGCCATTTATTTACTTTTCGTTTTTATAATATTCTGCGCTCGAGTGGCAAAAACAAGAGGCGATTACACCGTGATATCGATTGTTCAAAGGAAGTAATAAACAATAACAATTTTATATAACGAGTCGATTACATAGTGAAAATGTTTTAATGAATTAGATAAAAGTTTTATAGACGCCTCGCTCCCGGACTTTTCGTCTAACATACGAGATTCGACTTGGCTAAATCGTCGAGGCGCGCGCGACTTAAATTATAGTTTTCGAAAGGAGCGCGAGTCTTTCTGCGAAATTTGGCCAAAATAAGTCAGTCGGAAATTTTTATTTGGACAGAAAGTAATTAAGTATTACGGAGAATCGGGTCGCTGGGGAATTCGCGGGTCCAACGAGACGCCGGGCGGCTGTGCAACAATAGAATTCATTTTTCGAGGCGGCGATCGTCCGAGAGACCCGCATATATATTCGCTAATTTAAGGTCTGGAAAAATAAACGAGTCGGGAGTTACGCAAGCGGAGAAAATGCGTGAAAAAAGAGGTTACATGAGTCGGCCGGGGCGACCGCGGAGGCCCCGCTCGAGACCGCGGGGAGTAAAACAAGCGCAAAGGAAAAAGCGAGAGCGGGCCGAAAGCCGAATAGGCAAGAAGAAGCCAAGAAGCCGCGCCCGAGGCCTGGGCGCTCGAGGTCTACCTGTCGCGGGTCTAACCGAGTGCGTCCGTGTCGTTGCAGGGCCTGGCGGCGTTCCTCTTCGTCAGCTGCTGCGAGCGCGGGCCCAAGCCCTACGTGGAGATCAACCCCCGGGAGGAGCTGCGCGCCTCCCTCACGGACAGCGGCCGCTCGCACAGCACGAGCCTGACCCTGGGCAGCGCGGCCTTGAGGTCGGCCCGGGGGGCCGGCGGCGTGCCCATCGACCGGCCCAGCGGCATGAACTCCCTCATCGCGTGCAACAGCTACTCGAACCGGACGAGCGTGTGGTCGCGCGCCTCCTGCAGCGGCCGCTACCTCAACAGCTACGGGAGCCTGGACAACAAGCGGCACTTTGAGCGCACGACCTGAGCCCCAGGGCCCTGCCCAGCTGCAGCTGACGCACCTCGGACGCAGGCCGCGGGGCCGGCCGCCCACGGACGCGAGATTCCTGGGTAGGCGCCCATCGCCCGCTGCCCACCACCAGCCCCGGCCCCACCTCCCGTCCCCGTCCCCGACCCCCCCGACCCCCCCGCCCCCTCCCACTGCTCGCGGCCTCAGATTTTAACCCTCCTCCAACTCTCGTGAGGCTCTCCCGCACTCGTACACATGTTTATATGCGTATTGTAAATATAAGTGCATTTTAACCGTGGCCGTGTGCGATCGCCACCCAAGGGAATCGCAAACTCCAGTCAATTATACCCCTCCCAATGATCCTACCCAGCGAGCGGCCTCTTCTTCTTTACCGCAGGGTCGTCAACCCGGCTCTCAACTCATTTGTAGATAATTTGTGTTGTATATTAATAGAATTTCAATTTTCCAAGGGCGTTGCGCCCGCGGAAATGGCTTTATAAGTGTTGTAGGTTGTATCGCAAGAGAAACTGTCCAAATAAGTATCAATATTAAATTAGTTTTAGTATGGATGCATTATACTTATTTTAATACTCTGTAAGAAAACTTTCGGATGGCTAATTTATTGCATTGAGCATTGAGTGAATAAATACTATTTTTAAAAATAAAGGACGCCCCCGCCTTGTTTATTCCGCGGGCGATCGTGCGAAAATGCCCTGGCAACGAGCGCGGGATTCCCAGGGATTCTCCTCGATCGTCGCCGATCGATCCCCCTAATAAGAGACGCGAGACGCGTGCCGCATGCGTCTCCCGGTCTTGGTCGCCGAGCGAATCTCGATGGAAGCCGCGCGCGACCCGCCATGGAAAGTTTAGCAAAACCAAAAAATTTCGAGGCTTATTAGCCGGTCATTTTTTCCGTCTTTTCCGCGCTTTCACATTCGCCCGCTGGCTTCTGCGAGCCTCGGCATTTCGTTAAATTTCAGTCGGATTCTGAGAGTCTCGTTTCCTTATTGGGAGACGAGTCGCTCGCGGGCATAAACATCGGCGGACAAGAGAAAATTTCCCCCAGGATTGAAAAGCTCATGCGCGCGCTTCTCCACCTTGCGAAAGACCGTACAATAAGAAAATCTGTATACGTATGTGCAAGTGGAAGTAAAACGGCTTATACTCGGAATTGGAACGATCGCTACTTATTTCGCTTAATCACGCAAGCGGTAGGAACTATAAGCCGCAACGCTCGGCATGGTTTTGAGCAACGCTGGATTCCTCGCAACCGGCACACGTGTCTTCACTGGCCGACAAGGACTTACGCAGTATCGAGAGGAAATCGAAACTACCTGCCGAGCTGCGACCAGGTAAGCCGAGAGCGCGACTTTATAATAATACGTCGAGTACGACACTCTTCTCTCGCGTGGCTTGTGGATTAAAAGGAGGTAAGGTCGGGGCGCGCGTTCGCTTCCTGAGCAACAGGCAGCGACGTGGGGTGAAGGCCCCGGGGAGATCGGCGAGTCGACAAGCGCGCCGCGCCGCCGGGATTTCGGAGGGGAATTTTATCGAGCCGGCCGCGGCCGCATCCACGAGAGCGATACATGCGCGCGATAGGGATTCTCATTTCGGCGCGGGCGATCAGATAGCCGCATACCTCGGGCGAACGGCCGCGCGGGGAAAATGGGAAAAAGCGGTTGGCGCAACGGAGGCTCGTCCCTCCTCGAGCGGGGCTACTCCGCGCGGAGAAAAACCCGGCGAAGAGGCCGAGCGAAAGCCGCTCGCGCGCTCCCGGACAAATTGACCGGCTCCTCGTTTCCCTTTCGACGCCTCGACGTTTCACTCTCGACGCCGCGCCAACCGAGCGAGGGCCGCCTCCTTATGGTATTCCTCCCGCGGGCGCGATATGCAAAGCCGCCTCCTGGGGGGCTCTCTCGAGTCTTTCTTTTTCCCCTCCCCCCGCCCCACAGACGTGACAAATTAACCGGAAGTGGACGGGGGTGATGCACGGCCGACCAGCCCGAGCGAGCCGCGCCCCGAGCTAGCGCTCGCGATTATTTATTGCAGGATTCACAGGGCGATTGTTGACGAAACGATCGCCTTGTAAGTAATGCGCGGCCTCCCGATTTCTTTTCTGCGCTCTGCAATCAATTTAAATGTGTAGCATTCCGGGCATTTGATGCGAGTATTCATGGATTCCGAATGTTACATCGTTCCTGTGCCTATATCATTACCGAATAACTAGATGGGCCTTAATGCCACGCATTATCCAATAAATATTACAACAAACTCGCTTAACAAATCGCCACTATGCGTTTTTCCGAAAAGCTCGCCAAAATATGAATCCAAGCGTGCTGAATTCTGAATAATTTATTATAATGCGTGATATACGTGTTCTGTTTTTTACATGTGACGATTAATCTTACAAAATTTTCTAAAATATTAAAAAACCAGCGTATTTTTAAGCGATGCGAAATGTTCTTTGAAAATTATTTTGCTGTAAATTCACATTCACCTATCCAACTAATATTTTACGAGACCCGAATGTCCTAATAAGGTGCAACCTTATAGAAAATAACACGTGTTTATGGATAAAGTTAAAAATCAGCGTGTTTTGATTCGACGAGAAATGATGTGAAACGGATTTCACCGCAAGCCTGGCCTCATAACAAATTTTACCGAAAGCAACCTTGTTATAAATTATAATTCTTACAATTTAATGTTTGAATTTTCAACTGTAGTATGAGCTCGGACTTGGAGCTCTCTCGTATTCATTACGGGTTACATAATATTGAACTTAGTTATATAAATATTAACTACACATTAAAGTTACTTATCTAGAATATACATATATATGCTTGAATAAGACATTCGAATCACGATTTCATTTATTGATTCTCTGAAATAAGTACCAATTATAACAAAGTACATTTTTCAGACATAAACTACGTGTATTTTATCATTTTTACATTTATTGTGTATTTTATCGCATTGCTAATATAATATAATATAAACATTTTAAAAATATTATCCTAATTAGGAGTATTTAACTGTATCGTAAATTTTTCTTAAGCTTTAATGGATAGAAAAACGTTGGCATTTCAGTTAAAAGTTGGCACATGTGTACATTAGTCTTTAACGGTGATTGTTGAGAATATTATATTGTAACATTTAGTAAGGATGATTAGATTAACATCCCAAGTGTCAACAGTCGTTTACCGAAGATTGAAGATGCAAAGAACGATTGCTGTATAAAAATGAAAAGATAGTTTGCCGGAGAGAAAGCAAAGTAGAAAACGGCCACAGAAAGCCTGTAAATTATTAGCGGAACAAAGTGTAAAATAATCGAGTAAACGTCCCCAAGAGGTCGGGAGGAAGTTAATCTCCTAATTGAATAGAATGGTTAACAAATTTAACGCAATTGCGCAGCGGAATCCAAGCGCCTGACCGTAGTGCTCTCATAAACAGCGTTTCAAGGCGATTTGCCGAAGCTCACGAGGGTCATTTGAGAAACGACTTGGCCTGAATTATTCCCGGCGCGCAAAAGCCGTGGATGAGCCAGCGATAAAAGTGGGCGGTCCTGAGGCGAAGATTAAGCGGGAAGCGATAGAGAACATGTCAAGAGCTTTAAGCGAGGCTCCTTTGCGCCCGTGCAGGAGGCTCGGCTCCCTGCTCGGCTGCCACCGAAAGTAAACAGCGCGGGCCCGGCAAGGAGCGGGTGGACGGCGGCGGGGGGCGGCGAGCGCGAGAACCGTGGCGAGGATCGGCGAGTTTCCTTCTTCGCGGGGCCTCGATAATGAAAGGGCAAACGGCGGCCAAACAAAGGAATCTCGAAATCTCGTTCAAACAAGGGGTCGGCGGGGGGCGCGAAAGCCGGGCGCGCTCGAGTGCATCCGGCCTCGAGGCGGACGGGCCCGAGCGCCGGGGAGACCGCCGCCGGCCATTAGCATAATAACTAATTCATTTGCCGGGATGGACGGCCCCATCGCCGGCCGGCGCTCGGATCGCGCGCTCCTCGAGCCGATCAGCCGCCGGCGCCCGGGGGAGCCGCTCGCTCGCACCAGACGCGCCCGCTCCGCGCGCATTCCCCAAACGACGCGGCAGGTGGGGTCGCGCCGTCTCCGGCGTTACGTGTGCAGGAGGGGCCCGGACCGGCGATGACGTCCCGCGCCACCTGGGGCCCGCCTGCCTGTTTACCACTCGGCCCTCGCGCCTATGGCCGGGGAATCCGACCGAGTCTCGGGCGTAAATCAGCCGGCCTGGGGGAAAAAAAGAGTTCCCTAGGGCCCGATGGCCGGCGGGGGATACGCCCCGTCACCGCCTAAGGAGCTGCTGCTTATCCGTTTGATTACGCGGCCCCTCGCCATTGTCGCGTTCTCCTTTCCGCGGGCCGATCGGCCTGGTACTCGGGCGGCCGGCCGCATTATTCCTTGCGGGGCTAATTGCGGGGAGCCGCGCGAGGGACACGCCCCCCGAGGACCAAGTTGCAAGTGCGCTCATGAGAACATTCCGATTGCTGCGCCGCCTTGATTCCTTGGCGGGCCGTCGCGCGCTTATTCTTCGATCTGCCGTTAATGGAAGCTTTTGATTTTATGCCTCGCGCACGCTCTTAATGAGTCGCTGCAGCCATGCCGCCGCCGCGGCCGTTTCATTAAAGAGCCGCAGCTTTCATTCTTCCAGGCCGCGAGCCGCGGATAATAATTAAACGCTGGGAATAAAAGGCTAATATACTACCTCGGGCGAGCCCTTAATTTCATTAAACCAGCTGTGGAAAAAGGCCGCGACGCCTGGCCGTTCGATGTCTTTTCAATGCGTTAATCTAATAACACGTTTGCCAAGCGGCTGTGTGCCGCGAGCTGCGAGCCGCGAGACTCGCCTCGGGACTACGGGGTGATGACGAGCAGAAATGAAAATTTACGCTGTTCCACGCTAAGAGTTTGATAAATGTTCGATAGCGCTTTTAGAGCGGTAGGCTTAGGACTCGTTTTGGTACCTCGGCCTTCCTCGTTAAGATGGCCCATAGTTTACGGTGGGAATGGAGAATCCCAGCTTCAAGGTGAACGGGCCGCTATTTTAGAAGCGTGCACACTTTATTATCGGACGAAGCTAATGCAGCACGAGTACTTATATATTATTAGAATAAAAAGTTGATCGGGCATTAACGAGTGACTCGCTAATTGTCAGCTGCAACTGGTAACATTGAGATTTACGATAAAAAAGCGGACGCTTAATCGAATACTATAAATATTGTTTACGCTTCCGTCTCGCGGAGGCTACTTTCACTGCTAAATTAACGAGTGTTGTGCACTCTGTCGTTTACAGCCGGCTGAACACGCCGGGCGCTAATCGCCGGAGCGGCTCGGCCGCGCGACCGCCACGGGGACGCCGGGAGGAAAAAAAGAAGGCCGGCTCGCCCCCTGGCGGCCGGGCCAAAGCCGGAGAGCCGCGCTCGCGGAATGCGAGCCGCCCCCCGGATCGGCCCGGATCGGCCCGGATCGGCCGATAATGGGCCGGGGCAAAAGCGCACCTGCGCCACCGGCCCGCCGGGGGAAACCCGAGCCGCGCACTTCCGCGGAGAGAGGGAGCAGGAAGGGCGCCCGGCTTTCGGCGGCTGCGCGACAGCCGCGAACAAAAGGACCCGGCCGAGATGGGCGCAGCAGCGCCGCGCGCAATTAGGCCGGACAATGGGCCGGGCGGGGGCGGACCCACTCCCGGCGCGCTCCCCGCGTTATGTCACCGGCCGGCGTACCTGCCTCCGCGGCTCGGCCGCCAGAGTCCGATGGCCCGCGGAGCCTCGAATAAATTCCTGATTAATTGAGTCGCGCCGAGGCTCGGCTACCGATTCCCCGGCCGCCGCGCGGTCCCACTGTTACGCCCCGTGACTCATCGCTGACTCATCGCTTGGTCTCCGGGCGCAGGAGGCGCGCGGCCAGTGCAGCTCTTCTGAGGAGTCCTCGCCGCTCCCCCGCTTCCCCTGCGCCCGCTCCTGGCTTCCTGCCGGTAACCCGGGCAGCCCGGGCAGCCCGGGCAGGATGATCCCCCGGGACCCGGGAGCTGGGCCGCGTTTCACGCTCTTTAGGCTCCTCGTCGTCCGTGGCGACACGTTTTCCCCTCCCGTGGAAATCCGCGCCGATCGAATCGAGAAGCAAAACGAGTTCCATAAAGATAAGCGCGTTTCTAGCGCTGTTACTTTCGATTTTTGAGCCAAAGCCGCTCGGCGGGCCTTCGGCTCGGCTCTCGGGCAATTAATCCGCGTTACCGTTTATTAAGTAACTTTGGAACTTTTCTCGGGATATAATTAGAAAGCGGTGGCGCATGGCCGCGGCACTGCTGCTATAATCACTTAATTTAATAGGGGCCGCATCTATCGCAAGAGGAACGGGTGCAATAATAGCGGCGCGGTAGCCGGGCAGCCGTTAGTGAATCGCGGGGATATTAATTAAGCGGCGGGCGCACGGCGGAAGAATAGGAGAATACAATCCGGGAGGAAGGAGGCCGGGCTGGGCGTGGGTCTGACATAATCTGCGGGAAGGGGGCGCGGGCAGGCAGGGGCGGCGAGGGAGGCAGGGGCCGCTGGGGCCGCAGGGGCCGCAGGAGCGGCGAGCGGTGCTGCCACCTGAGGCCCGGCAGGTGAGCGCAGCCGGCAACAGGTTACGTGGCCGCGGCGGGCCTCGGGGGGAGGGACGGCCGGCGGCCCGGGCCGTCTACCTGCGCCGGTTGGCGCGCGCCGCGGGGAAGGGGCGCGAGTGCGCAGGCGCGCCGGCCCCGGGTCCTTCGGCCGGCGGGCCGGCGGGCCGGCGCGCGACTCGCGAGGGCCCAAACGCACGCTTGCACTGCGCGAGGGAGGAAGGCACAGGCCCCAGCCAAGGACCGCCAGGCAGCCGCGCGCCGCTCGAACCCGCACGCCCACTCGAACCCGCCGCTGCCGCCGCCGCCGCCGCCGCCGCCGCCGCCGCGTCGGCCAGCCTGAGCAGCCGCCCGGGCCGCCCGCGCGCGATCAGTGCCAGTGCCCCAGCCAGTGCCCAGGATATGGACGAGGCCGCCCGCTGAAGCCGCCCGGAGAGCCCCGAGGTAAGCGGCGCCGACGCCCGGCCCACCTGTTGTTCCCCCGGGCCCCTCGGCCCCTCGGCCCCTCCGCCCTTGACGCCTCCCGCGCTCGAGGCGCCCGCTCCCGTCACGGCCGGCTTATTTGTCGAGGCTTTTTTTCCTCGGGCCCTCGAGTGCTAATTTTTCCCCGAGGCGCCGCCGAGTGCCGAGCGCTTCGGCGGAGAAAAACTCTGAGCGCCCATCGAATATTCAACGAGTCGTCCGTTTTTACGGAGACACTTACTCAGGAAATATCTTAAAATATTCGAGAGTGTCGCAAGCCGAGGCTGCTCGAGAGCCTCGCGCTCACCGAGACTTTCGGAAATATATACTACTAATTAGAGGAGAGCGTAAAGGTATTCCCCGGGACGGTGGAAAAAGCGATTACCCGCGGGCCGCCGATGAAAAAATCGCCCGACTAATCCGCTTTAACGATAATTAACCCATTCCATAATACGCCGAGAAGTGGGTTATTTATAGAATAGAGAGACTTGTCCCGCGGTTGAATTAATAAGCTCTCTCGGCCCGCGGAGGCATAAACTGCAGGGGATTGGCCAAGAGCTGGCGCGTGCACGCGCGAACTATTTCAAAATCGGCACTGGCCAGCCACTCGAGGGGGGGAGGGGAGGCCGCAATGCCCATGCCGGGGAAATTGACGGCTGGCTCGCGACACCTACGGCCGCGGGCGCTCGGGCGCTCGGGCCTCGGCTCCCGGGCGGGGTGGCCGGGCGCGGGGGCGGCCGCCGCGCCCCGGGACTCGGGCCCCGGAGCCGCGCAATTTCCGCCCGGCGCGCAAATGACTCGGGACCGCCCGGCGATTTGTCAAGCGGCCCGGTAATTGAGGGAGCGCCCGGGCCGGGAGGCGCGCCTCCGAAGCCGCGGGGATTGCGCGGGGGCCTATCGGGCTTTTGCAACCGCGCCTCCTCTCCATTGCGCATGCAAATGCCGCGGGCGCCTTCCGTCCCCGGGGATCGGCGGGCTGTCGCGTATGCGCGCTTCGGGGAACTGCCGGCCCCCCGGCATTTGCCTAACAAAAACACGTCGGCGCGCCGGCCGGAGGTAAATTTGTCATTCGTCGGGCGCCTCCCGGCCGCCTCCCGGGGCCCCGGGGGAGAGAGCCGCCGCGGCCGCCGAGCCAAAATCCAGGAGGCGCGCGCCCGAGCCCCATGAATGTATGTATCTTCACGTGGGTGCACACCTCCGGGAATCTTAAGTGTCTCGCCGCGAGGACGCGCGCGGCCCCCCGCGTCCCGCGGACATAAACCCGCTTGTTTACGGCCCGGGCCCGGGGCAGTTCGCGCGAGCGACTTTTTCCCGCCCGATCGAGCCCGCGGGCTAATTTACAGGGCGCCCGGCCCGCCGAGGATCTACGCCGCGGCGATCGGCCCAATAATCACCCGAGCCTCGGACTCGTGCGTCCCTCCTGCCCCCCCCCGCCTTCTCTCTCCACCCACCTCTGGATTTGCTTTTCCAGGCCTTTTTTCAATATTATCGCATTGTTTTAACGCTTTCCGAATTACCTTCGACGCAATATAATCAGTGTTTTCATTGTAGTATTATTCCCATATGATCGTGCGTTACGATAAGTTTAAAACTCGACTTGCTGTTTACGTCTACAAAACTCAATCGCTTACCTGTCTTCGAAATTATATCAAATTATATAAAATATCGTACTGGCAGTCTTATCTATTGTATTAGCCGAGTTCACGAGTCGTGTCGATCTGGTCCTCGTGCAAGTATATCTCGAAGCATCTAATTGCAGGGTATCTCGTGCAGGGCCGCGCAATCGCCGGGCCGCTATCGGGATATATCTCGTTAACCGAAATTGGACCACCCGCGTTTCCTTCTCCGCGGAAGACAATGCGCGTGCGCGCACGAATTCCCACGTGTCACCAGGTGGAGGGTTTCCCAGGGCGCGCGCGCGCAATCGGGATTGCGTCAGGGCGGCCCAGGTGCCGGCTCGAGCGGTGGATGGCACCGCTGTGACCTTGGGGCCTCGAGAAAAAATCGGCGCCGAGCGGGCGAAAGCTCCGAGCCCAAGGCAAAGCGCGAGGCAAAGCGGCTGCTGCTGCTGCTGGTGCTGCTGCGGCTGCCGCCGCCGCCGCCGCCGCTGCGCCGGTGGCGCGCGGCCTTTTTCGCCTCTCACTCGTGCTCGCTTTCGATCGAAATTCCGCCCGGCCTCTCACAATGAGGTTACGTGCCTAGCCAGCTGTGTTTTGAGGAGTTAATGACTCGCGGGCCCCGAGATTCAAATGGATGTCTTTTATTTGCATGATAATGGCACCGCGCCGGCATTGCCGCCATTGCCGCCGCGACCTTTTTTCCGTGACTCGGGTATTACCGTTTACCGCGTTTTTCACCGCCAGTGTTCATTGCCTCGAGTCTATAATGCCACTATGCGCCGGCTTTCAAACTGTACTAAATTGAGCCGGGGAATTGATTTTTGTCGCGATTACCGTGTAAGCATCGGAGGTGCGGTGCAGCCGATGCTTTATTTTCCCGTGGAATGAATTTTTTATACGGAAAGGTTGGCGTAACGAGCCTTCGAAGAAGCCGATTAAGTTTCATAATGAAAACTAATAATAACGTGAGAGAGGATTAACCGACGCGTACGGAAAACTCATCGGAATTTAATTAACGGGACCCTTGTTTTATACCTTATATATCTGCCGTCGTTATTACTTGATTAACTTTTCATCAGCTGGGCAATGTTGTTTGTTTGCCCTGGCGCTGCGGCCGCGCAATTAGAATGACGCTCCCCCGCAGGCCCGCGTGCGAGGGGGAGAGGACAATGGAGCAGCGGCCGCGTGCCGGGCGACAAGGGCTCATTAGCATCGCGCGGCCGATGAAAAGCCCGCGCGGGACGCACGGCTCGGCGCCCCGCGACCGGTAGTCCGCTTTCTTCGATCGGCCTAACGGCAGCGGTTTTGCCCATCATCGGCGGGGTTGCGCAAGTGTCGCGGGCGCAGCCTCGTTCGCACGCGGGGCCGAGGCCGCTGGGCCGCTTGTCCCCCCGCGGGGGGGGGGGGGAAAAGGAGCGCGGGGACGGGGGAGTGGCCGGCGCGCGGGTTCGCGCGCTCGCCTTGACGCCTGGGCCGCGCCGACCGATTGCACAGGCGCAATTAAAGCCCGCGAAGACGCGCCGCTAACGACGGGCCGATCGCGTGCCGCCCGCGCCGCCGCGGGGACGCCGCGCGACTTATTATTGCGCGGCGCACGCGCTCATCTCCCGCCAAGCGCGACTTTCACCCGCGCGCGCCTCTTGGGATTGCTTCACCCATTTGCCGCGCGCTTCGTTACACATTCGCTCATCTCCCGCGCCGCCATTCGCGCACCTCGCGATGACGCAGCGCCGCGAGAGATCCTTTCTTATTAGACCCGCGGACGATGCACCTACTCGCAGATGTTATTACCTTCTGCTTTGTTTGCCACTCTGCCTCTCTTCCATTTTACTCCAATTACCTTGGAGAACTTTTGTGCTCCGGGCTTTCTCTATAATGATACATTTAGACCTGTACACATTGAGATTAAGGACAGAGTAGCGGCACGCTTATTAGAAATTAATGCGAGTCAGAATTTTAAGTCAGATTAATCGATTGTACGTGTAGATTTTATCCAGTGGATCAAAACTAATTTTTTCATCTCTGATTTGTATGCTTTTTAGATAATTTAATGTTGAAATAGCCAGTCCTCAAACACGTTGGCTATACCAATTGATTTCGAAGATAATAGTAGACTATTAAAGCTCGCTGCGCATGAATGTGAGATCGGTTGAATAATAAAGCGAAACGCGTTAAAAATGAAAAGAAAACCGAACAATATTCAGTGTTACAACAACGGCTCGTATAATATCGCCATTTTCAGCCTTTTTTATTAACTTTTTATCCGCGCGTCGTTTACCTTTGATTTACATTGATTGTCTTTTAATAAATCGGTTAGGAGAAGTCGTCGGTCGGTAAAATTAGTTTTATGCGCGCTTGAGACGGGAAGGCTCAATCGGAAGACATTTGGGGCGAGTTCTAATGCAAGTTAAACTGTCGGTCGGGCGGCGAGAGAGCCGAGTAAAAGTTTGATATCGCGGCAGCGCAGCGGAACGTTATGCATAATCAGCGTACAAAGTGGCACTTTATCACGGAGACGAGGAAGAGCATTGGGAAACTCGGGGGCGCGGAGGTAGGAAAATTGGCGAAGAGCCTCGGTCCGCCCGTGAATTTATGCGACAGAGTCCGCGGAGGGGCCGCTATCTGCGCGGGGGCATAAAGCGGGGCGCGCGAGCCGCTTCATTCGCGCACAATGCAGGCGTATCGCGGCGAGGGCCTCCTCGTTAGAGGGCGCGGGGCCGCCGATCGGCCGGTCGTTATCGCGGGGACAACAATGTCGGGCCGCGCATAACGGGGCGCGCGGTGCCAGATGCGCGAAAGGAAAAGCGGCCGCGCGCCGCGCCGCCTTGCGCAAGCGCGTGCGTAATAAGCCCGCGAAACCAGATCGGGGGGAAATATGGCGGAAGGATATCAATTATAGCGGGCTGAGCGCGGGAGAGCCGAGGCGAGCGGCGAGCTACCGCGAACAATGGACACCGAACACCTCCGCGGCCAGGGCCCGCCGGCAGCTTTACGGCCCGGCGTCGCGCGCGTGTCCAGCCGCCCCGAGGCCGGGCTTTCACGCGCGAAAACTCCGCGCCGATGCCTCGCGCCAACGGTACTTTCCCCGATAAACCAGCCGGGGAGGCCAAAGATCCCGGGGCCGTCGCGCCCGTCACCCGGACTCGCCGCCGATCTACATCAGCCGGGCAACGGGCGCCGGACGAGCGGCATCGGCTCGGCTAATCGGACGGCGCCGAGGCCAATTGGCCCGATAGCCTCCCGGCCGCGCCGATACCATTGCGCAGGCGCTAATTCCGCGCCCGAGGGGCGATCGCCGGGCGATCGGCGCCCGAGCCAAGACAATGGGACGTCGCCGGGCGCGGCCGGCCCCAGCTCCAACCATATGCCCGCGAATACCGCCGCTCCTTTCCCCCTCGCCCCGGAGACGTTTCTAATGCCCTTTCCCTGTCGGCCGAGGGCTTTTTCTCCCGGCCGCCCGGCTTTTATCTCCGGAATGCGCGTAATGGCCTTCCGCGGGGGATCCTTTTTTCCCCGGGGGCCGTCGTTTTTTAAGCGGCCCACGGCTCGAGCGGCCATCGTTACTCACTGGCCTCGTAGCCTCATAAGAGGGCAGAGCCGCGGCCGAGTGATGAATCGATCGCGAGGGAGACAAAGCGGCTGGGCCCTCGGCGTTCGACGGCCGCCTCGTTAGGATCCCGCGGCTCTTCCACCAGTCGAATAGAAGGGACGAGCGGCGAGCGCGAGGCTGATTTATGCAGGGGCCCGATTGATACTTAGTCGGGCGATATGCCCGGCTGTGAAAGGGACAGTGTAGCGCTCGCCGCGGCGGACGGCTTTATCGGCTCGATGGTCCCCCGGTGGGCGGCCCGGCGGCGGCCGCTGGTCAGGGCGGGGCCGGAGCCGCACCAGCCGGCGCCGATCGGCTTTTCAGGGTTAGCCGCGCGGGTTTACGAGCAGGAATTACCTCGGGCACTTTGGCCGCGCGCTTCGTCGGCCAATTATGCGCGAGAAGCCGATTGTTTCCCGAGCCGCGGCGCTTGGAACTGTCTGCGCGGGCCAACCGGCAATTACCGCGGGGCCTGCCTCGAAATCGCGTCGCGCCTCGCGATCAATTAAGCGGGCCTGTCGGCGGGCCGGGGCGCCGGGGCTAATGGGTCAATTACGGGGGGATCGATCGCCGCGGGTTTTTGCGCCCGCGCCCCGCGGGAATGCGCGGAAGAAGCCGATCCCCCGCGGGCTCCTCCGCCCCGGGGCGCCGAGGAATTCGAGCGCCGCGTCGCCGCGGAATGCGCGTAGAAGGCGCGCGAGCCTAGCCGGCCGAGCGACACTTTCACTCGCGGCCAGAGCTGCCCGCCTCCCCCCGCCGGCGCTCGGTCACCCGCGGCTACTGCGCCCACGCGCCCGCGCCGAGGCCGCCGCGGCCGCGCATTGTGCCGATGCACTGCCAGGGATCCCGCCTCCTTTTTCCTCCGAGGCTTAGATAAGCGGCCCGCGTAACTGGGAACAATTACTGTGTTCCCGCTAGTCGGCAAACCGACTGGGCGTCGGTTTACGCGCGAATTAGCGCGCCATTAAGCCGTTCCAATTGGCTCGCGCGGCGCTTTAACGGCCGTTGCCGCGAGTCGCGGCTCCCCGCGCCGACGCCCGATCGAGCCATCATCCCTCCCGGGCGGCTCATTAGCCGACAGCCGCGTAAATGGGTCAGGCCGCGCGAGTGTTTTATCCCCCCCGGACCATCTGCAATTAAGATTTTACGGGGCCGAAAAGCCGCGGCGGCCCTCGTTAAAGCCCCGGGAGCGCGAGCCCCGGCAAAAACCCGGGGCCCGGCCCGCGGAGGTTCGCGCGCCGATCGTCTGCCGGTCGCCGCTTCCGAGGCGGTTTTTTCGCCCCGAGGTTGACGCGTGTCGAGGTCCGCTCCCCCCGGCGCGGGGAGAGCGGCGCAGCTGCCCACGGCGCGCCCACCGCGAGGCCTTGAACCGGCCCGCCGCCAAGACGGGGGGACCGTACCGCGCGGGACCGCCGGGCACGGCACTGGCCGGCTGCGGGCCGGACGAGGGGAGCCTCCTCCCCGGGTTTTCCATTATCGCGCGGGCGCTTCCGCCGGGGGCGAGGCGCCAGCCCCCGCGGGCCTGATAAGCGCCCGGCCCTCTAGCGGGAAGCGGACAATGGGCCGCGGGTTCCGGGAACCGCGGGCCCGTCGACGCCGTCCCGGCCCGGTGCGCATTGTGCGTGCTCGCGTTATTGAATGGCCTGGACCGCGCGGGCGCGTAACGAGTCGCGGCACAATCGCCGCCGGAAGCGCGCTAATCGCGGCCCCGGCCGATCTCTCTGCGCCACGGGGCCGGGCCGCGTGCGCGCGCGCGCGCGCCGATTACTCAATTGGCCGCGGACAATCTCCGATTCGATACGTGTGGGCGCCTTTCGTGCCTCCGTGCCTCGGAGGCGCGCCGCCGCCGCCGCCGCCGAGCCGCCTTTGGCCCAAGGTCGCGCTCCTGCGCCGATCCGCCGAGTGCCCGCCTCTGGCTTTTTGCCCCGCCTCGGCGCCCGCGACGCGAGCCCTTTTTCTCCGGTGCGCTGCTATTAGCTAGCCTCCTTTGCGCCGGGCAGCCCCGACAAATCAGGGGCTCGTCAAAGCGCCCGACGAGCCAGACGAGCCAGACGAGCGAGACGACACTCTCCACTGACGTCTTCACTTTTTCCCTCGACTTCTTTATTACCATATGCTTCGAAACCAGCGGTCGATTAAGCAAACGATAGCGGTTATAATTGATCGTCTATCTAAGCGATTCCGGGCACGGATCGGCGCTCGAGATGCAAGCGTTATGCAACCGATTTTATGGAGGATGTTCCTGACATCCGAATCCTCAGGAAACAAGCTTAATCGACTAACCGTCTGCTCGCATTAACCTGTACATTATTCTACAAAACATGTTTTCCGAAGAAAAACACGTCATCGACGCGACTAGAATCGGCTCGGAAAGTACGCGGAAGTATTTTTGATCCCTAGATCGAAAATCGATACTCGTTCATTTAATCCAATAAATTATTGGATGAAAAATGAAAGAGGTATATATCTAAGGTAAGGCTCTCCGGTGACAATGCGTTTTTTCAGACTCCGGTTTCACTTGATACAAAATTGACATGATATCGTCGTAACCGTAAGAACTTATTTTGGGCAGGAGAATTATAATAAAAGCACTTGAAATAAACTTTCGCTCGAACGCATTACGGGCTATTACGTAGAGGATCACGTAATAACTTTGTGGGTTAATATAAAATAATTTCCTCGAAAATTGGTATTTGCACATTAATCCTCGTAACAGGAGAGCAAAAACCGACGCGGTATTTTATCATAATTGCACTTGTTTTAATAAATTCATTAGCATTCATTAGCTAGTTAACGTTTGTGCCAAGCGCGGCAGAGAAATAATTTAGAAATGTTACACCTCGGCGGAAAATATTTGGTACAAATAAGATATCCCGGGAGTAACTGTAAATACGCCAGTCATATAATCCGTTTGAAGGATAATGGGTAAGTGGGCGATTTGGCAGCGAGCGGCAGTAAATCTGGGGAAAAAGGCAGGGGAGGCGTTGATAATCGGAGGAGTTGGTCGGGGGCCGGCCGAATTCCTGCGGGCGCGAGCCGCGAGGTGCAGCTCGGCCGTTTGGCGAGCGGCGCTCGGGGCGCTCGCGGTGCGCGCTTTCTCGCATTAGGCGAGTCGCCCGTCGAGAATCGCTCTCGCTCCGCAAAAGGCCGGAGCGACGCCGGCGCCGCGGGGGAACCGGACGACCCTGCCGCGCTCTCCCGCGGGCAACGAAATCGAAATGATTTCCCGAGGCGGCGGGCGATGGGCGCGGCCAAGGCCGCCTCGCGCCTCGCCGCCTTTCCTTTTCCCCGGGAGCGCCGGGATTCGGCCGAGGCTTTCCCGGGCGCGAGGAATCCGCCGCCGGCTCCTCGGGGAGGGCGTTGCTCGGGGCCGCATTCCGAGCCGCGCGCGAAAACCGCCTCGGCTGATTGCCGCGCGCTCGTTAGGGCCTAATTGTCCCGGAGCGCCGATCACAAACTCAAATGCCCGGCTAATGAGATAAGGGGAAGGCCAGAGCGATGCGCCCCGATTGATTGCCCGGCCGCCGCCGTCGTAGGCGCCCGCCAGTTTCTCCCGCGATATTAATCCCCCGTTAATTCCCCGCGAAGGGATCGGCCAACGGCATTATAACGGCTGCGCGCGCCTCGCGGCTCCGAGGGAAAAGCCGGGGCTCCGGGCGCGGGCCCTCGGCGCGGCCAGGCGCGTCCGCGGCTTCCTGCGCCCGCCGCGTTCCCACAACCTCGCCGCCCGCGGCTGATTGCCGGGCGAGCCGCGGAAGGAGGCGGCGCCCGGGGCCTCGGCGCCTAGGCCAAAACCCTCGAGAGCGAAAGCCGGCCGCTGGCGCGTGCAGGGAAACCCGACGGGGCGCATCGCTGGCGTCGTGCGTCCCCGCGCGGCGGCCTCTCAAAACAAACTGGTTTTATTGGAAAGGCCGCGGCGGCCTCGGCGGAGCCTCCGGGCCCCTTGCGCAAGCGCCGCCGACCTCGGCGCCGACCCCCGCGAGGAAAGCCTTTCCCGGCAGGGAGGGCGCGGAAAGGGCGGGCCCGCGGCCACCTCCTCGGCCCAAGGCCCCGGCTCCCGTGCCCCGGGTCTAATTGCGCTTTTTTCCCGGCCTCCGCGCGCCGATCGCGCCAACATCGCGCCTTTTTGCGGCCAACCTCGCGCCGCTCCACGGCCCTCCAGCCTCGCCCGGCCCCCCTATTAGCCAAGTGGCTTAATTAATTGGACGGGGAGTCGAGCGGGCCCTCGATCGCCCGGACTCGCAGAGCTCCCCGATTTCCCGAGGGCCGCGATCCCGCGCTTTCCCATGGCTCTTGCGCAAGCAGCCAGTTTGGCAGATCCGACCAATTTGCGCGCGGCCCGCGGAAAATAAATATGCCGGATGCTCGGTTAAATTATTTATTAGAAAGTCATCGGCGCTCGTTGGATCAGCTGATCGAATTACCGGGCGGTGCGCGAGGCGAGCGACCCGCGGTCGCTCGAAAAAAATCCCGACTAATTAACCGGGCAATAAAAGTGTCCCGTTATGCCGGCGTGGGTGGGGGCAAAGCTTCCGCGATATGCGGACCTTTGACGGCCGGGAGGGAGAGATTATTGAAAGGCGCGGCGTGTGGGCGCGCTGGCTCGCGAGCCAAGGCCGTCCGCGGAGAAATCGTCGTCGGGCCGCGGTATCCTCGGAGAAATGGCTCGAGAGACCCGGTGGCGATCGGGCCGATCGGCGGAAAAAGGGCGAGCGGCGCGTACGTGCGAGGCCGATTTTTGCGAAAGAGGGAGGCACGCGGCGGCGGCGGCGGCAGCTGCGGCGCGCCTAGGCGCGGGCTCGGGATTCCTGCGGGCTGAGTGGCCCGAGGCCGAGGCAGCCTCGCGGCTGGCTCGCGGCCACCGGCGGATGGGGCCGCGGACGCCGAGCCGTCCCCGGTCCTTACCCTCGCGGCGCGTCGCGCCCGGCTAATGCGATAATGCTTTCCATTAGAAAATCCCCGGGCTTTCGAATCGCCGGTCGGTCGCGCCTCGGCTTTCTACGCGACGCGTCCGCGGGCTGCTCGTCCTCCTCGGGGCGCCGGGGGGAGGCGAGGGCCTCGCGAGGTGAGCGGCGGCCCGTCGCGGGCGCCTCCTCCGTCCTCTCACTTTGTCCACCGGCGTTGCGAAAGCCCGGTAACCTCGCCGATCCGCGGAGGAGCGGCCGCCTCGGGAGGCGCCTCCGGCTGCCGAGAGGGGCGTCGGCCCAATTACCCGGGCGTATCAGCTGATCCCCTGGGCATTCGCCGCGGCCGAGCGCACCGGCCGATCCTCGGGCCGATGGGCGCGTTCCGCCCGGGCGCCTCGCGGCCCGCGCGCGCTCGCCCGCCGCCTCCACTTGCGTGGGCGTAGCGCATTGTTCCGCGCGGAATGTAGAAAGTAAAGTATGTTTCTTGGGTAACGCAGCTGGCTCCACGTGCGCGGGGGGCGCGGGGGGCGCGCGGGGCCCCGGGGCCCGGGGATGCAAAGGTCACCCGGGGGCGGGCGCCGGGTGGCTTTTCCCGCTTTCTCTCGGCGCGCCGCGCGATTGGGCACGAGCCGCGCGTACCTCGCGGCGGCGCGCAGCCTCGCGAGGTGCAGCGCCCGCCCCGTCGTTGAACTTTCGGTGTCGAAAGACACTCGGCATTCCTGCGCCGCGGCCCCGGCCTCCGCGGCTCTCGCGATAACCCGGGCCGCCGAACGCCCGGCCGCGATATCCTGTGATAACGAAATCGGCCCGACTGACCCGATGGCCCTGCGCCCCCCCGCCGGCCCCGCCTGCCCCGCCTGCCCCGCGTCCCCCGCCTACCCCGGACCCAATTGCCGGGCGAGCGGACACATATTTCACCGGGCGTTGCGCAATCCGACCGGCCGACGCCGTCGTTATTGCGCCGATACTCCTCCGATTTTACGATCGCCCGGCTCTACTTAATGCAAGTGTAACGCCTCAATTCGAGCGGCCATTATAATTGCGCTGGGCAATTTGTACCTGCACCTCGGCACGGGCGTATTATAACCCGGGGATATTTTACGGGTCCGGCGCGCGACACGAGCAGGACCGACGGCTCGTTATCGCGTCAGGCTAAACGCCTCATTAATTATCCCCTCAATTATACGGTACTCCTTCTCCCGGCGTCCCCCCGGCCAGGCTCCCGCTTCCGCGGTCACAAAAGTTTGATCGAAATGAATAATTGGATAAGCGAGGGCCGGTGCGGGTATGCCGCCTACGGGAAAAGCCAAAAGAAAGCACTGGACGCGGCGAACCAGTCGCGTTGCGCAAGGTCCCGGCTTTCCTCGGCCGGCGCACTTGCAAGCGCCTTTCCCGATATCCTCCAGCATGAAAGGGTGGAGACAGGGGAGGGGAGCCCGGGGCCAGCGGGCATAGAAAAGGCTTATGGCCGAGGTGCGACCGGTCGCGGGCGCTTGTTTATGTTCCGCCGCGGCGGGCCGCCGGGCGCTCGGGGACAGCCCGCGAGCCCCACAAGGAAGCTGTATCGAAATGGAGCTTTCTTTATTGGACTTTTACTGGAACTGGTCGGACCGGATCGAAATCCGATCTGGTTCTCTCTCTTCCGCGGGCCGAGTGACGGAGTCGCGGCTCGAGTCGGGCGGCGCGCGCCGCTCGCGGGCCACTTTTTCGTCGCGGCCGCTGCACTCGGATCGTTATCCGCCCCGAAACAATGATAAATTCGGTCCGCGGGACGCCGGCCGCCGCCGGTCGCCGCCGGTCGCCGCCGGTCCCTTTCCCGCTCCAAGGCCGGCTCTCTACGCGGAGCCGCTCCCGCGCGCGCGCCCGCCAGCCCCGGGGATTTTTTAACGCGCCGTAAATACTAATCGCCGGGCCCCGATTATCGAGCGGCCCGATTGATATATGCCGCGCGGGAAAGCGGCCCGCGCACTTAAATAAATATATAAATAAGCGCACCGCTCGGGAATTATCCGAGGGCGATCGCGCAAAGCCGAGAGCCGCGAGCCGAGCGCCGAGCGCCGAGAGACGTAATGGCAAAGCGCGCCCGGGGCCGATATTCCCGGTTTACTGGCCGGCGGGCGCGAAGCCGACCGGCCGCCCGCGAGCGCCTCGCGCCCCGCGGATTCCATTTCCGACGCGGGCCATCGCGCGCGCGGCGCGGCCCCCGACCGCCGGCCCCTAATGAGCAGCCTTGCCGCTTCCGCCGAGCTTTGATACCGGCAGCGGCGAGCGCACTTTCCCCCGCCCCTCGCCCCGCTGCAGCCTCGGTTACGTAAATTGCACGGGCTCGTCCGGGAATAACCCATGGGTTATTTGCGCCGGCGCGCAGGCGAGGCGGCCCGCCCGCGGAAAGTGGGCTGCATCCCCATTAGATAAGCCTCGTGATTCGGGCCTTGGCCAATTAAGCCCGGGAACAATTAAAGCCGGCTCGGCGCTCCGGGCGCTTTGCCCATTGCGCCACGGCTCGATATCTCCAGCTCCTAAAATTCGAGCAGGACGCGTGGGTTGCGCAAGCCGCGGGCAGCCGGCGACGGGGAGGAGTCCGCGCCCGGCACTCGATCGATCAGGGGCCGCGCGCCCGCCAACTCTGTAATTTGCCGGACGAAAGGAAAAACGGGGTTAATCGAGCAATAAAGTTTCTCCCGGAGTCCCGGCGCCGGCGCAGCCCCCGAAACGGGCGCCCGGGTGAAAGGATCCGGCCGGCAGAGGATCCCGCGGAGGAGCGCGAGCCGCTCGTTAATCACGGGGCCGCGGGTCCGGCGAGAAAGCGCGCCCGCGGGGGCCCGCCGCGTTTCGAGAGGGCGCCTCGCGCAACGGCGCCGATTGCGCCCGCTTCCCCGAATCGGCGCGGCGACAAGTGCGCGCCCCGGCATCGCGTGCGCCGCCCGCGTGGGAACGCGCAAAAACGCGCCGGCCCGCCCCGGGCGCTTGCAAATCGGGCGGCGCTGCCCGCTGCCCGCCGCCCGGCCCTTCTCCCAACCGTCCGCTCGCCTCTATTACCGGGGACAATCTCCCCTTTCAGCGCTAATGCCCCTTTAGTGGCTTACACTCGGACAAATCTCCGGGGAATTATTGCGAGTCGAGGCGCAGTCGTTAAACCGAGAAAATTATAAAGCACATTAAATCAATTAATAATATATGTGTGCCGCGCGCGCGCGCGGGTCATTTTCGAATTACGAAAAACAATCGCTAACGCGGAGGGCAATTTGTATAATGGCTTAAAGAGAGTGCCGACATTAGCGTGCCTCGGACAATAAAATAATCCCTAGGAAATCCTTCGGAGCGCAACGTGCGCGAGCACAAAGCCGCGCCCTCAAAAGGCCGCGCGAGCACAGATCTCGGGTCAGATGTGTTTTGATCGAGAGGCGTTTTGAGGATGCCGCTCGAAAAAGGAGGAGGCGACACCCGAGCCGAGGCCGCGGCTCCGCGGGAATGCGAGATGCCGTTGGGCCGCTGGCCGCGGGCGCGAGCCGTGGTCTTTGAACCCCGGTGGCCCCTGGCGGCCCGGGTAACCCGGGCGGCCCGGGCGGCCCGGGTAGCCGGCGAGGAGGGCCGGCCCTCCTCGCCGGGGACAGGGGACAGGGGACAGGGCGGCGCGCGGCTCGCTGCAGCGCCTGCCGCGCCGCTCCTTTGTGCGCGAGCTGCTGCGCCGAGGCGGGAGGCGGCGCGCTCAGGGTCAACCGCTTTCGGCCTCGTATGGGTGCGCGGGCCGCGCTGTTTACACGGGCGCAACACGCGCGTACCGGCCCGCGGCGAGCCTGCCTCCGAGTGACTGGTCACGGCTCCCTCTCTCCCGCCTCCTGCGAGGATCCGCCGAGTCCCGGGCCCTCGGCCGGCCCTCGCCCGGCCCTCGCCCCGGCCCTCGCCCCGGCCGCTCGTCAAATTCGCCGAGCTCTCGGCTTTATCGAAAAAACGAGCAGGATTTTTATGGGTTCCCGGAGCCGGCGGCTGCACCTCGGCCGCCGCTCCTCACGGCCGACCCCCCCACACCGCCCGCCCGTCCATCTCCCGAGTGATCTACTGCAGGGACTCGGCCGCCCCCCGCGCATTATTATGCGCGCCCGGTGAGCCGCCTCGGTGCGTAATGCCCTCGCGATCCCAGCGCCCGGCCCTCGCGCCGCCCGCGGCCCCGTAAACATCCTCCGGCCCTCCTCCCCCCATCTCCGCGTCTCCCCATTGTTCCCAGGCGGCCCTCGGCCCTGCGCGCTCCCCGGCTCCGCGGCTACCCGACCAATCGAACGCTCCGCGGCCCGATCCGACTCGCCGTCTCCTGGGCCGTCTCCTTCCGCGGGCCGTCCGGCAAAAAGGGAGAGCAAGAACCGTCCGGACGAAGGGCGCGCCGGGCGAGCGCCTCGAGCCCGCCTTGAAAAACGGGAGAAAAAGGAGGCGGGCGTCGCGCGACGCCTCCCGAGGGCACGGGGGAGCCCGAGACGGGCCGAGACGCCCGAGACGCCCGAGGCCCGGCCCCCCGCGCTCCGCCCGGGCTTCTTCTGCGGTGACGTCACGGCCCTCGTGGCCATCAAACCTTCCTCCCCCCCCACGAGGAGCGTCTCCCTCGCTGCCGAGCGCCGGCTCGCGGGGATTCGCCCGCCCGCTGCACTCTACAATGCGCTCGCCGCGAGTTTCACCTCGTAATCCGATGATTTGCGAAGGCGCGGCCGGAGCGGCCCTTTCGGTCCTCTCTTTTTCACCCGGGCCTCCGTGATTTATCTTCTTGCCGCGCGCGCCCTCGCAGCCAGATTATGCTTTAATAAAATCCCCCCGCGCGCCGCGGCTCCGATACTCTGCGGTCGCCCAGGCCCGGCCCGGCCACGGTGCGCGACTCCCGGCCCGATCTAACCGGCTTTCGTCCCTTGCAGAGGTAAACTACCGCATGAGCTGACGCACCCGCCGCCCACAATGTCTGACGACGGGGGCACCGACAACCCGGCCTTCAGCAACGACGAAGAGACCGCCTCCTGCAACAACTCCACCTCGACGGCGAGTGTGGGCCAGCCGGAGGCCGAGCTGCAGCCCCAGCCCCAGCCGGCCGCGCTCACGGCCAACGGGGCGGCCGCGCCGCTGCCCGAGAACGGCAAGGGCGCCTACGTCAGCAAGCACTACGTCGAGCCGGCGCACGCCACTCCCGAGCCTCCTCCCCCGCAATTTGCCGGCGAGACGAGGATCGACCTGCCCGAGGACGTCGTCTCTCCGGAGAAGCTGCCCGCGCCGCCCAAGCAGAACGGCATCAACGGCAACGGCAACAACAATGACGTCAGCTTTCTCAACACCAGCGTCACCAGCGTATCAAGCAATGGTCGGTATCTTCTTCCTGCGTTCCTAGCATTGCCATTCCCTTTCCCTTTCCATTGGTCTACTTTTTCCTTCGCTTTTTCTCAACGCGGCCTCACTGAATCTGCAGGAAACTATTGGACGCGATCGACCTTGCAACTTATCAAATAAACAAACTCTTCCTCCGGAAGTGTGCGCCAGTAAGGAACACGTAAACTTCCTCCTTCAAAAAAAAACTTCCGCGAATGTATACAAAGTTGGCTGGTGGTCCGAGTCTTTTTTGCTCCTTTGGGAAAGACAGCTGCACTGCTAATAAGTTGACGTGACTCTTAAGGATAGCTGAATAGAGAAATCACGGACAAAGGATCTACGGTGAAAAGTCGATAATAAATTGTGTAAAGAAAAAGTGCATTTCACCTTGCCATCTCGCGCGGCATATGTATCATGCGCGCGTTCACTACCACCTTAATCGTCTTGCGGATTTCCCCCGATATCTCCGCACGATTCGATCAAGGTCGTGAACCTGCGACGCTGTAAACAAGAAGAAAGTCAGTCTCGCACCTGGACTCGAGCGTGTACTTTAACACAGCCTTTAATTCCCTATAAATAAAACTGCTTTTTTGCGCTCTAATTTCTCCTCGTCTAACCGGTATTTTTTCTCTCACTTACCTCTTTCGCATTGGCGACGCGCTTGCTCGAAACTACTCGAAAGCCATCACCTCTGGAAGATGTCCAGTTTTTACCGACCAACTTTGAATTGCAGACATAAACGATAAAAAGGAACAGATCGAGGCTGTGAACCTTGAACTCGTGTCGATGAAACCTTACGCCGGAACAAATAATCTGCAGAGCAAGAATCAAGAGGCTTGCGAGGTGCCTGCTGATCCCTATGAGGAATACTTTGTCCCTGTGAACGAGCACAAAAAATACATAAGGTGAGAACAGTACAACGTGCAAAGCGCCAACCTAACCGATATAGTACATGTGTAAATTAAACGTCATATACATGTTCGTCACTCTATTTTATCATCTTCTCCTTGTCTGCTAATTCTTTCACTGTGTTATCCGGGACTTTGTTATACCTGAAACTATTGCTTTCCGCACGGTACTACCGCTTCCGTGTTGCGATTGACCAGCCCGGCGAGCCTATAGGAATACCTACTAGGAAGAAACGCTCTTTTTTTGTAAAATTCTCACATAGTCACTTGACAAGGTAATTTCACTAGCTGTTATGACCCCTAAATTAGCAGAAGCCCCGACACAGAGGTTGAAACCACCATGGCTGGAGTCCGATTCGATTTGGGTCCGGGTGTTGGCCGTGAGGGACTCAGCCTGAGAGATCCGGCCGCCGGACTCGTCGACTATTCCCACTGGCTCAATGCCCTCAGGTACTTCAATCGCGCGGAAGATGCTTTCATGCCATTGCTCAATGAATCCAAAATATCCAACCCTCGGAAGGATGCTGTGGTCCAGGAATTCACACTAACTCGCTTCGTATTATGTTTTCGGGGCTGTCTTCTATATTACTTTTAGATCCGTCAAACAAACTCCAGCAATTGCGTACGTTATAATTAGCAAACGTAGTCAAGGTCAATCTAGATAAATATCGAGTATTCCTGCTCCATCATGGTACGAGTTTCATTTAGAAACCAATACAAAGCAATGCGTGGTCACCGCAGCACATTTCACGGAGAAGACTGCCAATATAGATGGCATAATATCAATCTTAACACAATCACTTAGGAAATAATAAAGCACTCTTGGTTATTTAGGGTCTAATCGGTTTAACAAGACTGAGGGCGCTTTTAATATGCAAGTTAGCGGCTGAAACTAGGGATACTGCACAGCTGTATAAATCGCTTCAAGTTGAGCAAAACTGTTCTTATAAACAGCGATATTAATTTTTCTCTTTTCTGTTTCAGAGGAGAGAAGCTGTATGTTACGAAAGATAAGAGATCCACAAGCACATATTGGAAAAGGGTAGTTTGCTGGGGATGTGGCCTTCTTTTAATAGCAATTGCTGCTATTATTGCCATACTGGCTGGCAGTAAGTACTAAAATATTTCCAGACACCGACATCATTAATTTTCAATAATGAAACTTTTCTTGTAACAAATTTTTAGCTGGTGTTATACTGACCCAAGAAGCTACACAGCCACTTTTAAATGGAGATAAAACTAGTTATCGACAATTCAGTGATGCACAGGCTGCGGGAAGTCAAGAATATGTCAAGAATCCACCGCCAAGCCCTCCTCCTGCAACGTCTACGTTTCCACCTTGGCAAACGACAGACGAAACATTTTATAAACTTGTTCCTAAAGTATTGCAAGGTGTTATTAAATTAGATAACTTAGAATGGAATGATGAAATGAATGATCCGAAGTCACGCGTATATCGCAGTGTCGCTAAAGACATAGAAAGTAGTTTAGTTAACATGTTACGTATGAACAATGATGTGCCGCTAATTAAAGTTTATTCCATATCCAAAGATGGTGAGGTCAAATTTAGAGTTGGTCAACCCGTTTTTGAAAAACCACAAGATAACCAAGATTATCTTGAAAATAAATTCCGCCAAAATGGTAGTTTAATAAGCAAATATCACGTCAATCATTTATTTTTTAATTCTCTCATTGATGAATGTTCCTCTATGGGATGTAGTGATAACTGTGCCTATGATTACGTAGACGGCATTTTTAAGTGTACGTGTCCTGAAACGAAATCTATTGACAAAAGTGGGAAATTATGCATAAATGATAATGACTTAAGTAATATTAATTTTGAGGACATTAGGTCAGATGATGTGCAAGCAAGAAGTAGAATGCCGGATGACTCTTTCAATTTAGATGATCATCCTTGGACTCATTATGATTTACATAAAAATCACGATCACTTTTCAACTGCATCCAAAGGTGAACCTGACTCTGTAGCTGAAGATAAATTGGAACCCGAACTAATTTCTGAACCTGAAAGTCTACCAGAACCGAAACCCGAAGTTGATAGTAGTAGTGAAACTAAATCGTCATCTCAGCCCTAGCAGTGAACCCGAGCCATCATCCGAACCTGACAGTCAGTTCGAGCCGTCATCAGAGCCGAAAAGTGAGCCCGAACCGTCGTCTGAGCCGAAGAGTGAGCCAGAACCATCAACTGAGCCCAAGAGTCAGCCCGAACCGTCATCTGAACCTCAGAGTGAACCAGAACCATCAGCTGAGCCCAAGAGTGAGCCTGAACCGTCACCTGAACCTAACAGTGAACCAGAGCCGCCCTCTCAGCCTCAGAGTGAACCAGAACCATCGTCTGAAAAGAAGAGTGAATCAGAACCATCATCAGAACCCAAGGGTGAACCCGAGCCAGCATCTGAACCCAAGAGTGAACCCGAGCCAGCATCTGAACCCAAGAGTGAACCCGAGCCAGAATCTGAACCCAAGAATGAACCTGAGCCAGCATCGGAACCCAAGAGTGAGCCCGAACCATCATCCGAACCCAAGAGTGAACCGGAGCCATCGTCCGAACCCAAGAGTGAACCGGAGCCATCGTCCGAACCCAAGAGTGAACCCGAACCATCATCCGAACCCAAGAGTGAACCGGAGCCATCGTCCGAACCCAAGAGTGAACCCGAACCATCATCCGAACCCAAAAGTGAACCTGAGCCAGCGTCCGAACCCAAAAGTGAACCTGAGCCAGCATCCGAACCCAAGAGTGAACCCGAGCCAGCATCCGAACCCAAGAGTGAACCCGAGCCAGCATCCGAACCCAAGAGTGAACCCGAGTCATCGTCCGAACCCAAGAGTGAACCGGAGCCAGCATCCGAACTCAAGAGTGAACCCGAGCCAGCATCCAAACCCAAGAGTGAACCCGAGTCATCACCCGAACCCAAAAGTGAACCCGAGCCATCTTCTGAACCTAATAGCGAATTCAAGCCATTATCTGAGCCGAAGGGTGAACCGGAACCATCATCTGAGCAGAAAAGTGAGCCTGAACCAGCACCCGAACCTAAGAGTGAAGTCGAACCATTAGCCGAACCTAAGAGTGAACCGGAACCAGCACCCGAGCCGAAGAGTGAACCAGAAACATCGACCGAGCTGAAGAGTGAACCACAATCGACATCAGAACCTAAAAGTCAACCAGAACAATCATCAGACATTAATAGTGAACTGGAGCCATCCTCAGAACCTAAGAGTGAACCAGAACCTTCATCAACGCCTAAGAGTGGGGCAGAATCATTGACGAACCTAGAATACTCAACTGAGCCTAATAGTGAACCTGAACCATTGCCCGAGCCTAAGAGTGAACCCGAACCATCCTCGGAACCAAAGAGTGTGTCGGGACCAGAATCTTCTCCCGAACCTAATAGTGCACAAGAGCCAATAACAGAACCAGAACCATCAGCCGAGCCTAAAATTGAATCAGAAACGTCACCTGAACCTCAGAGTGAACCAGAACCATCGGCTGAACCCAAGAGTGAGCCTGAACCGTCATCTGAACCTAAAGGCGAACCTGAACCATCCTCTGAGCATCAGAGTGAACCAGAACCATCGTCCTTATTGGAATCTAATAGTGGATCAAAACCATCATCTGAGTTAATCAGAGAATCGGTATTAATACCCGAGTCTAAGATTGAATCTCAATCTCCAGCTGAACTAGCACCGTCCACATCATCACCCACATCTGAAAGTGAGTTATCACCATCGATAAAGTTGAATCCCGAATCTAAAGATGGTGAAATATTAATGGAGGAACCTAGAACTGCTACACAATCATTATCAAAATCCCCGAATAATAAAAATGATACTGTAGATTTTACTAATGACAGAAATACTGCTAATTCGTCAAACTCTGAAATAGATTTATCTATTGAACAAAAAGATGAGCCTAGTCCAACTACGCAAAGTAGTAGTGAACCTACAATTATAATTAAACAACTTGAGACTCAGCAAGGTCAATCTAAATTTGAACAAACTGAAACTCCATTTTCATTTGAAAGCAGTACAGAAATTGTACTTACTGAACTTGTTACCGAACGTATTAATGCTAAACAAGGCAATAAAGAAGGTGATTCTAGTGAAATAAAAAATGTCACTGAATTTACAACTATGACTTCAGACGATCCGGCTACTGTTGTAGGACTTGATATTGAAAAGGAAACGTCTACAGAATTGTATAAAGAAAAAATTGCATTGACTGAAATACCTTTAGACATTAAATTTACGAATTCGAATTTAGATAAACATTTTGCTCAAAAATCCCCTAGGTTAGATAAAGATGAACAAAATAATCCTAATCCTTTCGAAACCATTATCAAAGATGTTATAACATCAAACGTAAAAGATACGATAGTTGAGTCAACAACTATTTATAACAATCAAGGGAGACACTTCAATGAGATGTATAATTTTACAACTTCAGATCCGTCTGTGATAAACGAAAATTCACCATCTACTCTTTCAAAAAATAAAATAATTAGTCCTAATAGCCAAGAATTGGAATTAAACATGAAAAACGAAGAAAATTCTGAAGATCAATATAACGATATTACCGATGAAACTCTATCAAAAGGTTTAGGATCAAATGATATAGAATTATCGCAGAATGTTAAAAAAGACGAGAAAAAAATTCAAAAAGCCTACAAGGATATTAAAAATGTCGATTACGCAAGTTCAAATAGTAATATTAATAGCACTAATAAACCTTCATTTGGTGCTGACATTACTTTGACAACAGAAAGTGGGTTAGAAAAACATTTTGAAGATCCAAACATGACATCTCAAATACCGATTTTACCTATTGAAATTCAAATAGATATGTCGACAACCGAAACTGTAGAAAAAAGTGATATACAAATAACTTCACAGGAACCTGATAAGGATATTTTATTAACAACGACTTTACCGAAAATATTACACGCGGATGGAAAAACTACAGAAATTCCTATATTACCAGAAGAATTACAAACGACTGATCCTACTAAACTATCAGAACAAATTCAAGAAACTACTGTAGCTTATCAAATTGAAAAAAGAATTGATGAATCTATTTCGGAAAGTGCAGAAAAAGATATTTATACAGGTCTCGCATCCTTGCGTCAATCAAGCACTTCTACTAAGGAAGGTATTGTTGATAGTACATTAATGAATCCTGATGTACTTACTGAAAAACAATCGAGTTCAATGGATGACGTTAAACCAGTCTCAGAAACTATTTCAGGCGATACTACTCCACAAAGCTTTGAATACAAATTTCTTATGACTACGACGGAAAAAATTTTGGATCAAAGTGAATTGGGAGAGTTGACTGAAGAACAACTTCGAGTAGTTCCATTAAGCGGCAACGGAGACGATCAAAAAAATTCAAAATCAGAGGATGAACAAGTAAAATTTAAAAAAGAAAAAGTTGTTTTTGAAACTTCTGATGAAATGCAAAAAGATAGTCCTTCGAGCACAACTACATCAGCTGAATATGAAAGTCCAATGATTGTAAAAAACAGTAGAACAGTGGAGGATGATAATATTCCTAAATTAATAACTGGTACGGCAAGTTTAGATAAAAATACAAAGGACGAACCAAAACCTCTTCAGAACCCATACCCGCTTAACCAGCGTAATGTTCACGAACTAGTTATGGAAAATGTTACAGAAGCAAATGCGAATTCAACGAAATTTCCTAATTTTATTCCAGTTTTCGAAGATATAGATGAATACGATAATCAATTCATCGATCCTTCTGTCAATTTGCCTCAGCACACGATTACTACAAACTTGCCCGAAATAAATAAAAGTACATTATCGCCATTAAATGAGGACAGTCTGGAAGATAAAGAATTTAACAATAATGAAAGTATTACGCAAAACATAACAGTTGCGAATTTGACAAATATACCGGATGTACAAACTTCAGCAACTCTTTTTGATAATGTAACTCAAACAATTTACTTTTCTAAATGTAAAACTGGTCAATTCCAGTGTGTCAATGGAACTTCAAGAGATGGAGCTTACTGTGTTAATCTTTCCACTAAGTGTGATTCGGAAAATGACTGTTCAGACGGGTCAGATGAAATCAATTGCGAAGAAGAAGGATGCCCTGGAAATTTCCAGTGTGCTAGCGGGCAGTGTCTTAAAAGACATCTTGTTTGCAATGGTATCGTCGACTGTGATGATGGTAGCGATGAAAAAGAATGTGCGCAATGGAAGTGCAATTTTGACGAATTTCAATGTCCGAATGGTAAGATTTAAAATAATATTCTGATACGATATGCGTAAAAGTATACTGTACAATTTGTTTGAAATATTACATATTTTATAGTAATAATTGGGTTATCATAATTCTAGGAAGATGCATTCCAGTACTATGGCAATGCGACGGTCGCCCTGATTGCGAGAATCACATCGATGAATATTCATGTTCTGAAAGTTGCGGAAATGACGAATATCTCTGCCCCATTGAAAAATGGTGTATACCTCAAACGTGGCATTGCAATGGAATACCTGAATGCGTAAATGGAGAAGACGAAAAATTGTGCGACTGTGCAGTTGATCAGTTCAAATGTGAAACTGGAGGGTGTATTCCTGCTGAACAGATATGCGATGGTATCGAAAATTGTCCTGATAGGTCAGATGAATGGAACTGTGCAGGTTTCAATAGAAACTCTACTTTTGCTGACATTGATAAAGAAAATAAAGAAAATGAATTTGCGACTCGAACTACTCTTGTAAAAATAAGGTTCGTAAGCTTTTAAAATTTACTCATTTGTAAACTAATAAAAATTCAAATATCTTTTGAACAAAAATAATGTTTTAAACATCTTTTTTATTACAGACAATCAACTGGAGAATACAGGTTTATATGTTCTGACAATTGGACAGATGAATTTAGTGATGAATATTGTAGGACTTTAGGATTTTCTTCATCTGAGTCCACTCAATTTGTACAGCAGGGCGCAAATCAAAGTTTACTCAAATTAAAATCTAATGCAAGGCCGAACATGTCGCTTGTGTTAAACTTGGAGAAAATCGATACTTGTAAATCTGAAAAAACAGTTGAGATATCTTGTCAAGAATTTTCTTGTGGTTCCCACGAAAACGTTGGTCCTACTGCTAGATTAGTAGGAGGGACGACAGCTAATGAAGGTCAATGGTCAAGTGTTGCTCTTTTGAAAGAGCCAAAATATGGGGCTGCTTGCACAGCAAGTGTTCTTGGTCCCATGCACGCATTAGCAAGCTACTCGTGTATTCATAGGTAGTTCTTTAAAAACAATTTCTAGAAATAAGTTTCTCTATTATTACAATTAAAAATATTAATTTTAGTTATAGACAAAGTAATGGATGGCAACTATTTGTTGGTGGAAATCTACTTAAGCCACATAAAGTTAAAAACATTGTGCCTTATCCTCAAGTCAAATATAACCAATTTTTGTACAATAATGATATTGTACTCATTGAACTGGCAGAGCCATTGATATTTTCTAGAAATATTAGTGCAGTTTGCCTTCCAAGTCAATCGTTCCAGGTAATTTTTTATTATAAGTATTATATATTAATATAATAATTTGTATTGTAAGTATTATAATAAAAAATATAAAGAGGGATATTATTCATGTGAGTGTTGATAATTTTATAGCCACGTCAACTTTGTGTTACGGCTGGTTGGGGATTCCCTGTTAATGGCGAAGTTGATTTGCAACAATATTTGAAATTTTTACCTGTACCTACTTACGATTCGGAAGAATGCAATGCAACAAGTCATTATGCAGGTTTTATAACAAAACACAACATTTGTGCTGGATTCACTGATGCTGATAAAGGACCTTGCTATGTAATTACATATTTTTTATTTAAAATATAAAATCGAGTTTTCATTTGTGTCATATTAAAAATAAATTTTTTGCAGAACGATGAAGGAGCACCATTAATGTGCGTCAGTGAAACCGGTAGATGGGAAATTCAAGGCTTATTAAGTCATCATAGCAGGTGTTCAAGGGGTCATCCTGCAATATATTCAAGTTTAGCACCGGCTCTTTCTTGGTTACGAAACTCTGTGCCAGCACTACATGCACAATCGTAAATCATTATTAAAATGCTAAAAAAATTTGTATAAATCTATAGCACTTTGAATTTTTATACTAAAAAATACAAAGTTAATGCATTTCATTACTGTGAGAATACAGCCATGACTTTTATGGTGAACTTCCAAGACTCGTTTCGTGATGTATGAAATATTTCAATTCACAAGTGCCAAACTCTTAAATTTCATTATTAATGTTATAACTGTACAGAAAAAATAAAAAACAAAACCTAATGGACACATTGAAAATTTTTGTCCAAAAGAATGTAAAAACAATTAAAGGCACACTATGATAAACGTACTTATGCTTCGGCAAACTTATGTAAATAATGTATAGAACAAAGATTAATAGACTTACAAATTAAGTAAACTTATATACTACATTGGTTCTTATAAATGCTCTTTAAGATATCCAGAATTATGTAAAATAAGTTTTGTGATGAGAGATAAATAAGAAGCGTTGATTATAAGATAAAGTATATTCGTTGAATGGTATCTAAATAATAAAAAGAAAAGTATTCATAAGATGGATGTATATAATACATTAATATTATAATAAAATAGATTGTTATAAAGTTATTATATTGAAAAACATAAAATATTGTATGTGTATAGTTATTAATGTGAGTGCAAGTATTTTATGACATAAGATAAAATTAATAAAACATGTAATTACTTATATGTGAAAGCATTTAATTAAAATAATATTGTTTAAATATATTCTTATTCTTATAAATTACATCAAATTATTTAATCTACCACTTTTATAGGTTCTGCAGCCTTTTCTATTGCTGTTACTTCAGCATCTAAGCTAACTAATGTTTTTGAAATGTTTGTAATTATATCATTATACCTAGATATCATTTCTCTTGTTTCTGAGCAAATTACTTCACTTTCATGACCTACTTCTATATGCTTTAATGTTAAACTATTCAGTTTTGTCTCAATTTCTGGCAAATCTTTAAAACGGTCACTATCAAGTACTGGTAATAAATCTTTCATTTGATTTAATCTTCCTGCTGTCTCCCGAATTTCAGGTTCCATTGTTAAAATATATTCAAGCTTAGCATCAATATTCAAGTTGGTAGGCTCAAATTCTGATTCTGTATAGCTTTCTAATTCGGGTAACCTATCAATTAATGTATTGATCATTCCTCGTCCAGAAAGTGCTGATGAAATTAATGTATTTGCATGTGAAAGAGTTTGAATCACACTATTTTCAGGTAATGTATCTTGCACTTCAAGTTTCTTACTTGGTCCAAGTATTTTGGTTTCCAATTCATCGATTCTTTTTTCTAAAATTTGTTCAACGATTTCTAAATTGTCTTCAACTGATGAGCTGTCCAGCAAAAATTAAAGTATGATCAAAAAATGACTATAGGATAAGGTTATATAAATTTTAATCAATCATTAGCATTGAATTTTATAATTTCTGAGGAAAAGTTAATATATTAATAAACTTACGTCATTATAATTATTTTTATTAATCTTGTAAATGAATATTTTTATCTGCTACAAAATGATTTTGATTTCCAGAGTTTACTTAATAAAGTACATTTTGCACTTTAAATGTATAATTTGAAAAAATACTTTATATTTATGTGTTATATTAATTTAAAAATATTTGTATTATAAAATAATTACAATTCCATAAATCAAAATCACAACAATTATTGATTTTTAATTAAATAATAAACACTAAATGAATAACTTGGCACTGTTGACGAATACACAACTAATATGTAATGTAAATGCTGCAGATTATATTAATTTATAGAGATCTAATCCAGGGACCAGGGACCAGGATACTGGCTACTGCAGGATACGTCAACTGATGTACCTGTAGCCTGCATTCACCACTTCTTATGCCTATATTTATCGCAAATTACTTGCCGCGAGTAAGTTAGGTTAGATTAAGTCAGGGTATGTCAAGTTATATTAGTAGACTACAAATCCCAGTATGGTTAGTAACTGTTGTAGTATACTATATGCAATGAAGCACCTTATTATAAGAAAACATCAGTTACTGTAAAATTGATAAAATTATATAAAATAGTTAAAAAATAGAGAGAATATGTGTACATTAAAAAAGTAAGCAGGCGTAACATTAATGCATGGTGTTTAAAAAAATTAATAATAACGATATGTATGATTTGTTCGTAAATTTTTATATTTTTCATTTTCGTAAAATCAGAGTATTAGACGTGCTAATATTTATATAATTCATATTCTTTAATTATTTTATTAGTTCTTTCTATTAGTTCGTTAAGTATTAAACGAATATTGTGGATAAATAATTTTTCAATCTTTCAAATTATGAATTTCATTCTGAAAAAATATTTAATACGAAATATTTTAAACCAATTTTTAAAATGGTTTGCTGCTTAATACTTTACCTAAGAATATATATTTATATTATAAAATATTATATTATTAGAAAAATTTATTTGCAAATTTTATCATAATTATAATCTTGAAATTTCTACATTTCTCCCGAATAATAATTCAAAAAATTGCAGTGCTTGTGTCAATTTTAATATTATGCTTTGATTCTCATGTACTGAAATCATTCATTGATAAATGATTTCCCAAAATAAAATTTACAATTGTTTGTTAATCTGTAATAATATAAGATTACCAGATTTTTAATAATTGTATATTTGAAGTATTTTGTTCTTACAAGTTAAAGACAAGTTTTGTATTTGAAAGTATGTATATTTTATCTTATGTATTTTCATTTATAATCGAACTACAAGTTTATAATTTACATACATCTACAATTTACATATGTAAGATAATATTACATTATCAACTGATGATTCTAAACAATAGGACATCCCTGTTCCATAAATAACACGCATGTTGTATGATGACCCAGAAGTTTACAACAAAGATCTGTCATAAACTCGTTCTTAGGTCAGATGTACATTTCACGTTATTCTTCCTGTTTTAAAAACATCCTGTGCGTATGGTCGAGCGTATGGTCACCAGATTTTCGCTTCCCTTACACAGGTATAAGTGCATCTTGAAGCAACATGTGCACTTTTTTCAAGACTTGTAATATACATGTATGTAATTTTTGTTATGTGGGGCTTTTCCCTACTTTTTATTACTGTAAAAAATATGATACATATTATTGTAAAAATATAACAATTAGAAGAACTAGAGCCTAGACTAGAGTCGCATGAGAATTTAATAAGATTGAGAGTGAAACGAGGAGTTTCACGAGTTCGGAATCGAGGCAAAATATATACGAATTTTGCCTTTATGCCTGGCAGTAACTTTCTGCTACGATTTCAGGGCAATCGTGGGGGCGCGCGCTAAAAAAGCTGCGCGTATATATAAATACAAAGGGGAAAGAAACATAAGTGTGTACACTTGAAGCTCAACAACAGGCAGACACTGTACTCAATAAGCAAAGTACATGCCAGCAGGAGGGGAGCATAAACTATATCTGTGCATCTCGTCGACGACAGACAGAGAAAGGGAGAACATCGACACGGCGCTGGGCACTCGTCAGAAGGCCCTTTTTACACTTTTGCTTTGTTAGGATAACTACTGCGGACCTATAAATATCAACTTTAATTTTATTACTATTTTCATAAACTTTTACAGTTTAAGGCTGCTAGATTAGATTTAAATTTTTTTACTTATATTTCAATAATTATGATTGATTTTTAATATTAAAAATTTAATGATATTAAATTTAATATCATTAAATTTTTACAGTAAATTGAATTAATCTCTCCATAAATTTTGGAATTAAATAAAAATTAGAATGAGAATTAGAACAAAAAATATTATATTATTAAATTCATTATGATTTATTGTAAATAAATTAATACATGAATTAAATTATAATTTATTTTTAGATTTTTAATTATTCAGAATCACTTTATTAATTTTCAAAAACTGAGAATAAGCCCTTCGTTTCCAAATGTATTCAAAAAAATTTATTACACGTTTCTAAAAACATTTACGTCTTTAAATGTATTACTTTGCGCGTAAACATTGTATTAATTAATAAATTTGTGTTTCCCTACATTCTATTTGAATTCATATATTTTAAATTACAGAAGTAAAGGGTTGTGGTTGTAGAAGGGGAATATGCAAAACCATAGCGAAAAAGGGGCAAAACGTGAAAGAAAGACAGAGACTGAGCAGAGTTAGAGAATAAATGAGTTCTGTCGAGGGCAAGAGAGAGAAGGATGACCAATGCTAAAGATAAGAAAGAGACAAGGATAGATCTGAGGCTTTTCTCAGCCCTCGGTAGTTGGTCCTCTTGAGCCTCGTACTCAAGTGCGTTTTCAGTAGCGAAGTCGACATCGTATCCGACGTTTCGATCCCTCCCGCCGACGGTATATAGCCGACGGTTTGTGATCGGAGAGTGGAGCTGGAGACTGTATGGAGATTGGCGCGCGCTCGCGCATTCGGAGCTAAGCGCGAGAGGGAGGGACGTAAACGGATACATAAGGGGATAAGGCTATAAGAGTACAAGCGGAGAAATAGTATCATGGCCGATGGCGCGGAGGCGACGGAGTGCCGTGCAGTTCACCTCCTTAATACCTTCGGGTTTCTCGTAGAGTGCGGCAGTGGCTGCTAAGGCGCGATGCTGAGTCGAAACCTTGTACACGATAATGGAGAAAGATGAGCAAACGGGCCCCGGAGAAGGACGGTACGACGCCGGCCGCCGAGAAGGCGATCCACAGTGATCTATTGCTCCTGCTTGCGCCGGAGGAGGATTCTTTCTCGATCTGCGGGATGACGGACTCCAGGTCCTCCAGGAGGTCCAGGCTGCGGGGGATAGTCGGCATTTGCCTTCTTCTTGCCCTCGCTGGCATGCTCTACCTCGGCTATTTCTGCCCTGATCACGTCTGTGCACTGAGTAGTCGGGATCCTAAGGAATCTGCGAGACTCTCCGATCCCCTACTCTCTGGTAAACATCTTTACCAAATCTTTGTTGGTTGTTTTTCATACTCTCTTTTTTTATTTTTTAATTGCCTTTAAAACTTTCATTGTTTGTCATGTATTTTTCTTATGAATCAATGTTATTCATATTTAGAATTATTTTTTTCAAAACCTGTCAACTCTTAGATACTTGTCATGTTATTTTAATACTTTTATAAGCTTTATTAAAATTTTAGTGTAGTATATTTTATTATCAGTTAGATTTCAATTAGATTTTAGATAAAAAAGTTGTCTTCATCATTTTGTTCTAAAGTAAAAGAAAATACTTAGTATTGTGTAAAGACAAAAATTGTAGTTTAATTTTAAAAATTATTTAGAAATAAAAAATTTTACTTAGGTAATACTTTGGGCCTAGGATCTAATTTATTCGATATGGAAAAGAATAATTTTTTGTCAATACATCCTGCATTCAAACTACAGAGCGTTCAAGGGAGTCTGGGTTATGATGACATATTTCTGAATGATACTTTTCAATTTGACATTAATGCACACGATGTAATGGTTTTCCTGCACATACAAAAGACTGGTAAGTTTATTTAGATTTAGTATTAAAAAAGAGATAGTATTTAATCTGAACATGATTAAATAGAATTTATACTTTTGTTTATTTATGATGTTAGAATGATTAAATTTTATTTTATTTTATTGAAGATAGTTACATCTAGTTAAATGTTAAAAATGATATTTCTATTTGTATTTATATTTATATCTATAAGTTATTATAAACTTATTAACTGTACTAGGAGGCACATTATTTGGTAAACACTTAGTACGAGACTTGGATCTACAAAGGCCATGTTCTTGCCAAAGGCAAAGGAAGCGTTGCTTCTGTTTCCGTCCAAATCGAAATGAAAATTGGTTATTTTCAAGGTATTCCACTGGGTGGAAATGTGGGCTACACGCTGATTGGACAGAGTTAACGAGTTGTGTTGATTCTGAATTAAATAAAATTGAAGGAGATGATGTTAAAAGAAGATATTTTTACATAACAATAATACGAAATCCAGTTGCAAGATATCTATCTGAATTTAGACATGTGCAAAGAGGGGCTACATGGAAAGGTGCACGTCACTGGTGTGGAGGTGCTCAGACTAATATACCTCAATGTTATGCAGGACCTAATTGGAAAGGAGTAACATTGGAACAGGTATATTATTTAATAAAATATCTATGTTATCAAAAAAATATTAATAAAAAAAGAAAGATGACAACTAATTAATAATTTAATGATATTTCATATATGTATATTCATACTTATGCAATATTTTAGTTTATGGCCTGTAATAATAATTTAGCAAGTAATCGACAAACTAGAATGTTAGCAGATCTTTCTCTTGTGGGTTGCTATAATTCGTCACTTAATAACATAGAACGAGATCGTCTTATGTTAGCCAGTGCAAAACGCAATCTGAAATATATGCCGTTTTTTATGCTAACAGAATATCAGAAGGTTAGTTACTTCTTTAGTACCATTATTCATAATTTATTAAGCATTTTTCAATGAAAGCTAAATAATCACTAATATTATCTTTAAAAATGTATCTATTTATATTGATATTTACATAAGTCTTGGATATCATGTGTATATTACGATTTTGTTCCTTATGTTTGTTTCTTTTTGTCTCAATCGTATATTTATCTTGAAGTGAATGTTGTTGTTTGATAACTTCTTCTCTCCCATATACATTCCAAACAATTAATTTTTAACAAATGTAATCAGAAAGTGAAGGTTAAAGAAATGATAATTATTTTACAAGTTGAAGTTAAATTGAATATTTAAAAAAAATATTTGTATCAACAGTATCTAGCTAGTACTGTGCAAAGATTTTATATTTACCATTATATTTAAATTGTATTAAATAAAGAGAAAACATTCGATAATTTTCAATATTTTAAGTTTATTATTAACAATATTGCATTTTTTAATTGACTTGTACATAGCCTTTTTATTCAAAGCATTTTAAATTGATTCTTGTGTTGTACTTTTAAAAAATTTTAAGTAAAAAATTAAGTAAATTTCTAATTTTTTTTACATAAGGTTTTTATATAATTCTATTAATTCGTTAAATAACCATCCAAAACGATATTAATTGAAATATAAAAACTGAAATTAAACAATGCCATAATTGTTGTCAGGTGGGACAATATTCTTTTGAAGAATCTTTTGGAATGAGATTTGCTGTTGCTTTTGAACAACATAATGCAACACATAGTGCTGCCACTATGGCCACTCTTACCCAGGAACAATTGGATGAAGTTCGAAGGCTTAATAAGTTGGATCTTGAACTTTATGATTTTGCAACAGAGCTTGCATTTCAAAGATTTCGACGTCTAAGAGATCGTGACCCATACTTTGTGCAACGTTTCCAACATCTTGGTGAACTACCATCAAGGCAAAGTGTGACTGAATTTAATTGGGATTCAGTGATTGAAGATACAACAGACATTGACTAAATTCTGTAAAAATACAGAAAAATAGCACAAAATGAAAGTTTATCCTTTAGCAATAACTAAAAGATAGAAATGCATTTTTTATGGTAAAGTATTGCAGTTTACTTTATATGTGTAAATTTGCTTATTCATCTGCATAATGCAGTACTATGAAACATTTTTTATTTGCGTGAAAGTTTTTAACAAGAAAAGAAAGGAACTTTTTGGATTGGATTGGATTTATAAATATTTGACACTTGTTTTTAAGAACATTTATGTAAAAAACTTCACGTGAAAGAGAATTTTTCATCAGTGCTCTACATAGTAGAATTCACCAAAAGTTTTATAGAAGCTTTTTTGGACGAGACCAAAGAAAAATTATTTAGGCCCAGTCTTCGATACTTATTTTGTGCTTGTTAAATTTAAAACAGTACAAAATTAGCAAGAAAGGTTTAATGTGGGGGTATAATTATTTTTTATTTTTTGATATGTTTTCATCAAAGTTCTTCCACTCGTATGCACACATGTTTTATTTTAAGTGAATAATTTGTTGTTGCATAATATATTTTCAAAATTATTAATATATATTTTAATGCAATTTAAAATATATTTTTAAATAATTTCTGATTATTTTTAATGCACAAATAACAAACATTATTATCATTTGTACTTTGCTTCTCATTCATTCATTTTTAAATGCATAAGTGAAAATAACTGCCATTTTATTTTAGAGTTTAGCTGTGCCATTAATTTATATATAATTTTATAACTAGTTAAATAATGCGTAACGTCCGGCTTGAGACCGATCGATAACACACTTTTGTTGCCGATAAATATTTTCTCCTTTATTGACTGCGCTTCAGCATAACAGCAAGGGCGAGGTTGGGGCGTTTCTTCACATTTTTCCCTTTATTTGAAATGTTATAAAAATTAGGGAGAACTCACGATCCAGCGATCATCCGGACGTAACAAATGCATGAATAATTTTATCAACATTTTTTTTACTCTGATTAAATTAGTTCAAAAATTTAGTTCAAAATAAAATGTAAATTTGATATTAGACAGATATTATTTGTAATAGTTTACATATATGAAACCAACAAACTCAATTTTGAAAGCACAATAACAATGAAATGATTATAATTAGAATCACAGTATGAGAGATCGTGTCACGTGACAAAGTAACAATAATTTAAGGGCAGTGAATAGAATTTATTAGGTGATTACTAAAACTAATAATATACTAATAAACATTGCAATTACATGTAACATCAAATGGTTAAGTTCTGTGACCAGATGAAGCAAGTAGTGATATTTGAGTTTAAGGTATATCAGCCTTGAGAAGTCTTTAATGTGGAATTTGTTTTCTAATATCCTTCGCAATCCTAGGTAAGGGGAAGTCCTGACTATATCTTCAATTTGGTCAAACTTTCGGATTTCCTTTTTAAGGTTCTGGTCGCCTTCAGATAGCCTAGTTTGAATCAATGGTTTGACCGCTAAGGCAAGCTAATCACTATGGCATAGAATCGGATGTAGCATCTGATACATCCGTTCCCATCTGCAATCGCGGATATTATTTGCTGCATAACTCCGCATCCATTGCTGATCGTATTGGCTGATTTGCCAGCTCATTTGAGAGTTTATAAGTAGACAGCGTTCTCGCATTATATTTGATGGTCAGCCCACGACCCGTTATCATCTTACGGCTTTAAAATTTCAAAAACTTCTAAAACTTTCTGCTCCTCACGACCCTTCTCAAGGGTCCGCCTCTTATTAAGAATGAGACCTTTTAATACATTAGTCATATAGGAGGCACTTGGAGGAGGAAGCAACTCAGCTATACTTGCCAACACCCCGTCGCAATTGCTATCACAAATATTTATGAGACATCTCCCTCATAATTGTTGCCATGTTTTTTATAATGCATCAAAACGTTTTCGATTTGAGCAAACCGGCCTACCTCAGGAATCTCATCTTCTGATCAATCATGTCAGTTTGTAAAGAGTGAATTTCAGAGATTCTTAATTTTTTCGATATGTATCAACATAAAAATTAATACATTTTGCTTAAAGTGTGCGCATCTGTACTGCCAACTATTACAATACATTCGTCACGTTCTGTTCCTAATTTAAATGTACAACTATTTCCTTATCCTCGACTTGTTTTCTTGACTCGTTCAAATTTGATTATTATATTTCTGTAAGATGTGCAAATTTTATATGCGCTTTATTAGTTACTTGTTTTATCGTGATGCGATCTCTTATTTGAGATACTAAGTTTATATTAGTTTGCACTATAAATTATTTATTTTATTTTCATTTTTGCACACCATTACAAAACATCTATCTATCCATATCTGCAAGCATCTTGCAAATGTTTGTATCGGGACAAAGATCAATATTGCGATGTTGATCTGGTCTGACTGTGTAAGAATGTGTTATATCGCCCCCATATATTCATTTATATTGCTATATTATATATGTGTGATAGTGCAAAAGAAAGCTTAAGAAGTGGAAAAATTGTGATATATGTAAATTACTTTAAAGTTCTTTATCTCCAAAGGTCTAACTGCAAATTGAAAGCAGTAATACAAGAAGCAAACAGCGAATGTGACTCAATATCAATGTATATATTCAATGTATTGGTATGCAACTTCTCAATTGATTCTGCTCTTCCAAATAGAAACTTTAATATCAAGTTTATCATTAAAGCAATTTATCTATAAAATATGTAAATTTGTTTTTATACAAAAACAAACGAATTTTGATATTGCTTGTTCTCTGTATGTATGTTAAGAATTATGAGTCATAAACGCGATCGATTTTATTAGGTGTACTGATGATAGGGCCATAAAAAGATCTCAGAACAGTGAACATTATTGTACACATTAACGTTTACCAGTAGTTTTAATTATTCAATATTAATATTTCGTTTGATTTATAAAAAGCGTTATCTGATCTTGTATATAATGTCTATGCAGATGTGTAGTTTCAAATTAATCATATTACGCGTTATTAATAATATATCACGTATAAACGTTGATTCATTTAAATCAATTCATTGTTACATATTAAATGAAATAATTCGTTTAACTGATTGATTGAAATTAATTTAAAATAATAAAATTGAACTTCATAAATGATAAAATGTAACAGGCATATATATACGAATTTTGATCATGAGTGAGTTGAACACTTTTAAATAATATTAAAATAATTTTAGCTTAATATCTTTTTTAAAAATATTTCTTTACTATTGCACAAATTTTTATAATGTTTTATTTGTTTGCAAGATAATTAAAAAACTATTTTTAAATACTCTCATGCTCAAAAGGCCTAAGTTTTACATATGCAAAGAGTAATATTATACTTTCACAAGCATAATAAATACTCAACAATAATCGTTGGTATGTGCAATAAGACTATATAGGTTACCAGAATAGTTATTTCATATGATTGATACAAATACATACCTGTAATATAAAAAAGCGACATTAAAATAATATTTTTATCAAGTGCGATCATTGCAATCTAAGTTGTCATAAAATTGAAAATAATGTTAATAATATTTGTAGTTATTGTTTTGATCACATCTAAGTTAGTTGTCTAATCAAATTGTTTTTAATCTATTTTAATAATTTAATAATTATTTTCATCCGTTATCATTAAAAAAACAATGAATTTAGTTTAAAATCCTTAAAAATATTGACTGTAAATTTCAAGGCATTGCCATTATTGTTAGTATTAGTAAATCTCTCTAATTTTCTAACATTCTAGAATTACTTAAGGTACTTTTATATTGGATTTTAAACTAAAGTTCATCAAATATGAAATGTTCTCGATCAATGATGTCATACTATATTTTAAAGATATTGATAATGTTAAGGACCAAAGATACATTACGTTTGTGTAAACTTTAAAAGTTTGCTGTACAAACATTTACAATATATTTTATTCGTTACAATTCTGTTTTGTAAAATTTGTATTTCTTCAGTAAGTTACCTCAGAATTTGCCTTGAAAATATGGTAAATTAATAAAAAAAATTTTTAATATTGCACATCTGATTTGAGCAGATTTCAAAATACCATAACTGTGCCATAAGTGAATCCTAGATTCACTAAAAGAAAAACTGCATTGAAATCAAGTGTTGAAATAATTAAATATAATTATTGGCAGTAGTAATGGCAGACTGAGAAAGTATGCAATTCACTTTTTTAATTCACTTATTAAAGATAATATTTATATCTTAAAAATGATTTATGAATCATTAAAATTATTTAATAAAATATTCTGTTTCCAACAGTGTATTGCACTTGTTTTCAATAGCTATCTGTCCATTAGAAAATGTATATTAATAAGAAAGTGAAATTAAGATGGATTCTCAATAAACCCATGACGAAGCCTAACAAACTGAACAAAAGGTCTAACCCTTTTATATCTTATTTAAGCAAATGTAAATATGTACCGAATAGATATAAGTATTATTGAGTTGCTGGATCTAAAAAAAAGTTCGTATATAAATTGTATACACGTGATTATATTTAAGATTTCAGTATACTAATATTATAAAAATAAAAACGTATATAGTTATTGTAATACTGAATAGCTTGATAAAGGGTTGTTCAATTGATTATGTAAAACATTTTAATAAATCCTGAGAATTCTCAACTGTTTTGATTTTTGAAATCATTTTCATTTTTTTTTCGTTTTATTATGGTATTAAAATAATCTTAATAAAAATAGTTACACCTTAAATAGAGTTATATATTATTGACAAATATTTTTCTGTATCAACATGATTTGTTATATTACATTGCCATAGACAAACACGAGTTTATCATTATATACTGCATTTACACATTTGAATAATATAAATTTATTCTTTGCATTCATTGCAAAAGATTTTAACATGTAGCAATATCAAAGGAAAAAGAATTAGTCAATCATTGAATATGTTCTGTTCCTAAGAATTGATTATGTTTTACAAAAGAAAAAATATTAATTACATTGTGAAAATGTACAAAAATAAATTTAGATAAGTGCATCAATTCGCTAGAGTAATGACTGCTCCAACATAATTTTATCGAATCCCATTGGTGGATTATGGGCAAAATTTTCTAAAATAAAGTCTAAAATAGCTCCATCATCAACTGAAAAAATAAAATCAATAATTTTCATAAAAATAAAAAAATAACTCTTACATCTAAAAAACCATTTTTACCATAAAGTACAGGGTATGTCGTTCCTTTAATTCCCATAACTGGTATTTCTAAGGATTTTCCATTTAAATAAAAATTTAATTCTACATGATCATATGAAATTCCCTAAAATTAATAGTAGAAATATAAGACGTTTTAAATATTAGTATTTTATTTTATAGTAATGCTTACAATAATATCTCCCTCTTGAACAAGATTTTGAATTTTGTGCAATTCTTCTTTATTGTGTCTTATCACACCATCTGAATTCATAGCCCAGCTTTCAGCATCCATACCTCCAATTGTTGTATCTAAATTAGTAGATCTTGTTGCAATACCTACCCCCCAAATACCATCTTGTTGTACTTTAATTTCAAAATAACTTTTACTTTGTACTAGTGGAGCATTCCCAAGTACTGCTCCACGACCACAAACCCTACCAAAATTCTTTACTATGACAACTTCTTGTCCTGAAATTTCGAAAAATCTAGTTTGATTTTTTATTCATTAATATATTGTCGATTTAAATTTTTTTAATCGTTTATTTAAACGATTGTTACCCATATTATTCGTATCCAAACAAATAAAGTTCTCTTCTTTTTTTGTTTCATGTTGAATTGTAACGAGTCCAAAATTATCAAAGCAATTTCGAAAACAAGAAAACATTGTACTAATTATAAATTTGTAAACTTGTCGATGTTTTGCCCATAACCACACTTTTTCTATGCACACACTTATTTACATGATCAAATGCTAATCTAAGTAACTTTCAACATTACAAGATATTGTGAACTTGTTTTTATCTATATTTTAAATAGAAATCACGAATACTCCAGTGCAGTACTCAAAAAGCCATCAAAGGCTTTGATTTTTGACGCTTTCGTCATTAGAAGTGTGGATCCATTCGTATGTGTACAATACATGCTATATGTATGTCCTTCACTGGAAAATGGCTTCTTTACTCCTTCACACAAGTATATTAACATACTATACACTTACAACTAATCAATAAAGTAAATATTTTTTCTAAATGATACACTCATGTATTTAATTATTTTAAGATAAAAATTAAAATATTTTAAATAAGTTTTAATTAGGTTGAAACCAATATTATCTTTAAAATATTTAAAATTCATAACTGTTAAGTTTTTTAAATTGATGAGGGAAGTATATAAGGTTTTAAATAAATACATTTGTAGTTGGTTCCAAAAAGGTGCATTTTTTTTATTTAATAATATTTTACATTACGAATTTAAATCCTGCTTGGATACAGCATCTGTAACAAAAATTTGATTTTAATAGTCAGGTTTGAAAAGCAATTTTTATTTTATGATAGCAAAAATGATTAACTATAATATTCATAATTCATTTTAAAAATTTGTTTAAAGAAAATGTTTCATGTATGAAAATATTTTGAAGTAGCAAAGGTTTTAAGATTTATTTTATACTTACAATCCTGATGCGGTGACCCATTGCTTTAGCAGGTAAATTCCTCTTAAACTTAGCTCGCACCGATCCACTAGTACCATGGGGACGTGTAACTTTGCCCCAAATAGCCCTTACTTTTGTTTTTTTTGTAGTTTTCCCAGGAACAGGTGTCTTATTCTTAGCCTAAAATAAATAATAACTTTTAAAAGCCATCTTTTTTAAATGATTTTCAAACTTAAAACATTACATTTTAAAATATTTAACATTTTTAGCTTAAAACATCAATTTAGATAAATATAAAGTGGAAAATTTTATTGTGTAATTTCAAGAAGGGTTAACATTTTTTCACCTACCTTGTATACATAGACACAACGTTTTCCAATGTAGAAATCGGAATCAATTTTTGTCCTAGCTCCATCAATTTTCAGAAGAGCTGTATGTTCATGTTGGTTTCTAAGACCCCTTTTGTAACCAGTAAAGATTGCTTTAGCATAAAGACGACCATGTCTTTTGAAGGGCCTCTTTTTCAGTGGGACAGCTTCTGCTGGTTTTTCTTTTGGCTTTTTGGTAGCCTTTGGCTTTTCTTTAGCTTCAACTGCGTCAACCATTTCAGTTCCTAAACAAATATTATAAGGATTAAAATTATGAGTTAAACTAATCTAGTAAAATGTTCATAATGTAAAATTTATTTAATTCTTTTTTATTGCATTTATTATTTTTGTAGATGAACTAAATAATATAGGTTAGAAACCACTATCACAGCAATATGAAACTGAATCCTTTAAATTTAATTCACTGTACAGTGAGGGACGAATTAAAATAAGTTAATATTAATGCAAATATATAACAGAATCATTTTTGTCTATAAAGTTAAATTTTGTCATTGCTTTGATATAATTTTGTTGTCACTACAAAAGGAACACATGAGATATCCGGTTTGTAATCCACAATAATCTTTGATTAAGAACAAACATTCACGAAAGTAACTTTAATGTATAATAAAATGATAGTCACTTTTTCGTTCAGTAAGTATATTTTTACATTAATTAACGTATTTATCGTTATTTTTTAATAAAAATTAGGAGGTTATCCGATTCACCGAACGTACCTGACGTGTACCACGGATAGAAAGAAGCAGGAAACACTGTGTCCCTCTACTGGATAATTCGACAAGTTGCAGTACTAAAAAAATAGAGCGCGTGACTTAAACAGCTGATCAGTACAGAGGATTTCTAGAAATAATTTATGACTATACAATTTGCAAGTGCACAAATTAAAAAAATTGGTAATTTAAATAAATTAAAATAAACATTATTCTTTTTAAAATTAAACTTTTCCCAAAAAAAGTAATTTTTAAATTCTCGTGAAGATATAAACGTGAATTGATTGGTTAAACCATAAGATAAAAAATGTGCGAGACGAATATTGGAAAAAATGAGAATAAAGTATGAATCGATGGAACTTTAAGCACTTTAAAAAATAAAGCTTTAAAAAACGGTTTTTTGCCGATACCGAAAGTGGTAGTTCAGAAGACCTTTGAATAATCATTGGAACGGTCCAGAATCGTCTGTGCAAATCGAGAGCGCGCATTGAAGCACGTTATGGCGACAAACGTGCCACGGGCACGTCCTCGAGGCGCGATTGACGTGCACTATAAATATAGCAGAGCGAAAAGCGAAGCGGAAACTTTTATCGCAGAAAAAATGCCACGGAGCTTCTCGTTAGCGTGCCAGGTTTTTCCGCCGCTCTATAACGACGTTTGATTCGCTGCGAGCCGCTAACGTCCCAGTGCCGAAAATGATTGCGCGCGAACTCGTTACTTCAACATGCGGGCATACACTGCCCCCCACGGGATTCGCTTTTCCGTCCGCGTTGACTTTTCTTGTTACAGCATTCGGCATTCGATCACGTCCGATATTGCCGAGCACCAATATTTTGCACCGTAACGAAGACATTCTTCTCTCTCTCTCTGACCCCTTCTCTGTTCCTTCCCTTTCATCTCCCTTTGTACCTTATTTTTCTTTGCTCTTGCGACAATAATTAAATGTGCAACGCTCGTGGGAAAACACGGCCTGCTATTATTTTTTCGTGAATTGACTTTTTATGCATTTACGCCCGTTCGTGGAAAATTTCATGCGTTTGAATTCCTCATTATATCGCATTTTCAGTTTAAAAACATTTCACGAATGTACATTTTGCTGCATATTTCATATTTTGATAGTTCAGAATAAAAATCCACATTTTTAACGATTGTATATTACTTTTCGTAAAATCAATATTATAATTTCATATATCATTGCGTCTATAGACTAATTTGAACGTCTTACATCAATTTATTTATGTTATTTTAATTCAAGATTTCAATTCTTTGTATTCTTTCATGCAATATATGAAAGTTACATATTCTTCTATCATTGGTATGTGTAGTAGTCATTTCCTCTGCTCGTATAGTGTACATTTAGCGTCCATAATAAATTGAATGTGTACTATTACCCAGCTAAAGAAGTAGATCGAAATTGAACGAAATTGGATAAAAATTTGGTTTCTTATATTATATTACTAATTACTTCTTTATTTATAAAACATGCACTCTGCATGGTAGTGTTATGTATGTAGTGCCCGTGCGAGTATTCCAAATATTTAAAACGGTAATTAAAAACCTGGTAAATATACAACATATGATTTAAGATATTAAACATTAATAAATTGTTAATGAAAAATGTGCGGTAGTGTATCTGATTTACGCATTGTCACGTGCTCAAAATACGGTAAAAATGACGACATAACATTTTTTGTGCGAGCCTTTGAGACCCATAAAATTTTGCAGAAAAAATATTCATTGCGCATGATTTATAAGGCGCCATACAGGATAATGTTTCACAGCGGAAAAATGTAAACATTTTAAAAATACAAAAGAAGCAGAAAAGTAATTCGTGCGTAGCAAGGCATTTTAGCGTGCGATCGTTATACCAACAATTCTTACACTCAGCGGAAGTCCAAAACAATCGATGAGCCAAGGATCGTGTCCCCCCGAGCCGATTGCCCATAAATCTTCCTAATCACATATCGCACGGGACTGGTCCTGAGTATAAGGGATCAGAGCGGTGCAATCTAAACGTAGAGCGGCAAGTGGACGCTCGTGAATTGGCGCGGCGGGCGTCGCTCGGTGGGCGCGATGTGTGTAGGGGCGGCCGCTCCCGCCTAATTGCTCTCGTCGATGCTCGACGAGGGCAGCCGGGCGCGAATGACGAGCCCGCGATATCCATCCGCGTCGCGGTCGCCGCGAGCCCAACGATCTCATCCATCTTCCGTCGCTCGCACGGCGCCCCTCGCACCCGCGGCGATATTCGCCCTTGTATAACCCGCCGGCCGCGCTGTTCTCTGCAGCCCGCGTATCAGACACCTTTGCGAGCACCGTATGGTTTATGCGCGGTGCACCGCAGGACCCCCAGCAGATTTTCAAAACTTTTTTTCACCCTCTAACTCGCCGGCTTCGCAATATTCCAAGGCTTGGTCGTGTCGTGTTTTCACTTTCCGGGCGGCGCGGCGATAAAGCAAGCGACGACACTTTGATCTCGATAATGGATTGAGATCGAAGCATTGACTGTCAAGAGTAATCCTATATATATTGGATAAGGTTATATTGTACGATAATAATAATGATCGATGATAAGCAATCAGAAATGATGATCGTGCTCGAAAGGATATGCAGGGGACGGGGGTTTATCATGTATATCGTATGCATAACTGCAAAATATATACGAATTTAAGTAGTACATGGTATTTACGAACTCATTTGTAAAAAGAATGAAGTTGACAGTAAGTTTTTGAACCTTAAGTTAGACTGCCATCACTTTTTTCTTGAAAATAAATTCAATTTCAAAATTGGATTACACATCAGAAACTTATACGCAACAACCCTGTTGTAGTTTGTGTACCTTTATCTAGATTGATAGCCCCAAGCTTCTTCAAAATTGATGAAAACTTTTCTTTCGCGCCGATGAACAATGGGGAAAAATATGAAGGAAGAATAAATTTGTTCACTACTATCCCAAGTTATAGCTCGTCCATTTTCCTATAGAAGATCGGTCTATGTAAAATACTAAAGTATAAATTATGCGCATAAATTGTCTTTCAATCTGTATACATAATCTATCTCACAAAATGAGCATTCATAATTTTGATGCAACCTGCTATGTATAAAATATATATATGAAAAGTGATAAATATACAGCGTATAAAGATTAAAACGTTAGTATGTAAAGTAAATTATACTTAAAAGCATCTAAATTATTTTAGAAAACTATAAAAATTTTTAATAATATTTTAACGGATTAAATACTTCATGGATTTCAAACATTCCTGGTGCAGTAGTAGTTTTATTAGATCTTGTTTATTAATTTCTCTGTCATTTATGAATGAAAAGACTTGAAGTACAGATATAACCACGGATGTTCCATATAATATATTTATGTAAATGTGTATTGACTCGATTTCATCATAATAATTAAATGTTTCCGAAGTTAAACGTTTGATATTGAGAATTAATATCAGCACTAACTATTTACTGAATATAGTTTGAATAATGCCATATATATAATACATCTGTGCAGTTAACTGAGAATATTATATTCATAAATTATTTTACATCAAAAGACTAAAACAAAATTATTTTTTTATTAAACAACTTTTTTATTAATTTAAAATGATTTCATTAAACAGCAAAAATTTTACTACACAAGATAAGTTCGTGAATGACATGAAGTGTCTAGATTCTACATAATTCATTGTGCTGAAATATAAATACTTAAACATTTTATATTCTAAGTACATTTGTCACTTGCGCTATTTCGAGGATTTTAACCTAAAAGTTTTTTTGAATCAAGCAATATTATCTTTAACAGATATTATAATACTGGTCTAATTAGTAGCATAAATAGTAGTTCACATGCAGATACAGCGAGAAAATGAGTTACATAACGTATATCTTACAATGAGCAAAACAAGTGAGTGGTAGGAAAGTTTGTTTCCCACTGCTCCCGAAAGGTTAAAGCCACCGAACAAACGCGCGGGTGATTCAATGACGACTTTGGTGAAAAATAGAGGAGTGCGCGAGTCGGGCTCGTAAAGGACTTTTAACGGCGCTTTAATTCATGCTCCGGTACGATATCAGCGTGCGCGCATTTATTTGTCGTGCGCGCGCGCGATCGCATAAGGGTTAATCGGGGCAAGGGGCGCGATTCGCGCGCGCACAGTTAAACCAAGGAGCCTTTGTTATGCGGCGGCGGGCGGCGGGTGGCCCCACATAAATCGCCCCGCACGCAATTCGTCGCGTAGAATCCCGGCCGCGGGCGCACACGGAGCCGCGGGCCTACAGCCGCGCCTCGACTCCCACGCGCATTGTGTTATAATACCATCGGCGGCGAGGCCGTGTGGGTGGGGAGGCGCTGCAGGTATCTGCGCGCACACGCGTACAGACGCGGAGACGCGCGCGCGGATGCAGTGCGCCGCGGTTCTGGCTTTTGGGCCGCTCGATCGCGAATGCGCCCCCGCAGCAGCCCGCGGATGCGGCGCCGCGCTCTATGAATGGCAAACAGAGAGCGCCGCGGCGCTCTGCTAGAAGGCTGATAAGGCTCGGCACCGCCCCCGCGCTCTCTCTATCTCGCGGCGGCCCGGCCCGGGGGGTGGGGCTGGGCCGGAGGGGCCAATCTTAAACGTCTGCCGCAATACGTGGCGTCGCCGAGGATCCAAAGATAATCGTAATAATTTCCCCGCTGCTGAGCTTCCGCGGGAGTAAATGCACGCTCCCCGGAAAATTATTCGGCCAGCGCGCACTGCCACATGCGTGTGCACATTGTAAGCGAGCTGCGTTATGCTTGCGTTTACCGCCTCCTGTCCTCCAAATTACTCCCTTACCAATTGGCACAAATAATTGTTTGTTTTCGGATATTACTGTTCGAGCGCCCTTGAGTTGCCCAAGCATTTCAATTTGCAAAGTATCCGATGTGACTACCTCGTTCATGCAGTGATCTGTTTTCTTTGAATTATTGCCATTTGATTTACTGAATAACTAAACCTCCCTACGCCAGATATTACAAATTCAACTAGTTCTCTGTTTACGTTTATTCATGGATTATTAAATAAACATGTGGCGTATTTAAACTTAGCTATATAGAAACAAACTCCACTAATACAATATTATTCGTAATAGTAGATTAACTACTAGTACTCATATCTATTACCAGCCACAGATTATTCCATTTAATATTTAATGTTATACAATTGAACAATATTTTTAGTACATGTGCATTTTAAAATAACATTGAAAATTTCCCTAAAATAATAAGTTCTAAATACACAACCAAATTTACGATTCCGCAATGTTTGTTGTTGACATGATTAGGCAGCGATTGCCATCGGGTAAAGCTTATTTGATCGCAGAAAATACCAAAGGATTCCATTTCCCAGTTCGACTTATATTAGCTTTATGTAAATAGACTCATTTTCATTTGACATTGAAGCATATACATAACTTATCCTATATCCTTGTAAAGCAAAAATGTTTCATCTTATAGTAAATATTCACAGAAAATAGTAAATAATTTTACTTTTAATTTTTACGAGAACAGCTGTATAAATTGTAGGAACAAATATAATGCATAATGCACGTGCACATGATAGTGCGCACAAGTTCATCTAGCAAGTAACTGGGAGTACATAAGAGTTTACTCGTTTACTGCGATCGTAAAGACGCATCAGAATGTTATATGGATGACGGAAAGTAGCACCTAACGCCAAACACTAATATGTGGCAAGGGCGCAACTGCCTGAGACCTTAATCGAGTAAAAGGAATGCTTGAGAGAAGAGACGTGAGCCTTCACAGTCCGCACTACAACGTTGTACAAGAAAACGAATCGTTTTGCCTTGTTAAATAGTTTATAACCGAGTTTCAAGGCGGCTTGTCACGAGGAAGTGTCATCGGATAATAGGGTGGATTCGAGCTCAGGGCACGTCGGAGTTTAGACGTAAGTCTCTTCCTGCTCCGGCTTTTCATTACTCTAACCCAGCACAATCTTTCATTTCAGACCAGACGAGAGTTTTACGTTAGTCACTAAACTTCCTGCTGCACTTTAACGGCATTGAGAAATATCTTCTATTCGTTTAAGCTACCAAGATTTGTTGAAGGATTCCAGAAAATTTTCCCTGGGGTTTTTTTAATGCGCATTTCCGAAATTTTTGTCGGAAGATCAACTGTATTGTATGTTCTAGCAAACTTTTTGAATGAGTCATTATTATTTGGCATTCAGAAACAATGCAAGACAATGACTTCTTCTGCAGAAAAAGAATTTAAAATAACTACTAATCTACTGTCTTTGTTTTCACAAAGCTTCTTATTTTTTCTAATTATCACTTCATATTTATGATATTTAAAGGATAATTGTTGAGATTTTCAAGATCTTTTAATAATTAAGTTAACAAATATAAATTGAAAATATTAATAAAATTATATATTTTAATCCATACATTATAAAAAAAATGGTGTTTGATTATTCATATTGCGTCTTATTATATTAATTATTTTATTTAACATTACAAGTAATATTAGTAAGTTTATATCCATTCTGTCATTTTTTATGAAATATTTTGTTTTAAAATATGTTTATCAGTTTTTTCAATTTTTATTTGTAATGAATAGAGAAAAAGTAATGATACTATAGCTGTATAGAATATAGATATGCATATTGTATTTCATTTATTATATAGCTTTTGCAAGTTCTATAATCAATGTGGTAAAAATTGTTTCTCGCAATCTACGAAATATTGTGTAACGCTGTATCAATTTTTATCGCGTAGATATAATTCCAACTTTAAATATCGCATGCACTATCCATTTGCTCTATCCATTGTTACGTATACGTTTATATATACATGCAAGATAAAATAATTGTTCATTGAATACAATCAGAAAGTTATTTTAATTTTTTGAATTTGTCTAAAACTAAAATATTCACATTTACAAGAATTTCCTTCTTGATTGCTTCTATATATAAACCATTCATCTTCCAGTTTGATTTTTAATTTTTTGAATACTGCCTTTAATCAATAATGCTTAAAATATTATGATACTATGTTTACCAAATGGTGTCGATGTTCAATATACAAATAGAATGTCCGTATAGACAAAGTTTTGTCAGTTTAACAAAAAATTGTTCAAATTTTAAAAATGAACTTCGTTTTACATTTATACTTGATGCCGGGTTGATCAAGGAAGAAAGTGGACTAAATAATTTAACATTTACATTTAAATATTAAAAAGAAAATTTCGGAACACCTTTGGTATATATTGTGATTCGCCATGCTTTGATAGACTTCTGGTTCGTGCATCTGCGACGGTTAAAAGGAATATCCGAGGGAATATTTCAAATTTGAAAGTGCTCTTTGCACCCTTTAGTTACCCATAAGCTAGAAGGCGAGATTCATCATTAACAAGGTAATATGTGTTATGACTAAAGAGAATTTTATATACGTCGCTTTTGGAAGTGATGTACAGGAACATGTTCCCTGGTATGAGTGAAAGCGATAGTTCGTCGTGTGCGAGGATTGTGGTCTTCGACTAATACCTGAAGCCGAAAGCGTTATCAGTGAGGGAAAGGCTATAGGCACGAATAAATCCAGGAATAAGTTAGGAGGAAATTGACCCGGTTGGGCTCCGAGCCGATCCCCGAAGGGCGACTGACGTGCGCAGATCAGTGGGCTACCAAATGCTCGCTCAATATTCGTCAAAATTCAAGAGAAAAGTCGCCTGAGTTAAAATTTTGAAATTCAAACTTATAGTACTTTGCGCACGTCCTATTTTTATTAAAAATTTAACACACCTTTTTTATTAAATTTATCGGTTTATTTTAAAGTTTATATCAGTTAGATATCACTATTGTATTTATTAATCTCTTATTTATCTCTAGCAAAAAAAATATTTAAGTACCATTTGTTTCAAATAAAAATGATTAATTTATTATTTAATTAGTTACAGAAGTAACTAATAAACTTTTAACTTTTGCTTGTATATAGAAGTATCTACTTATCATTCAATTACATAGAATTCTCCCAAAATTATGTGTTCATATTAAGTATACTTAACAGTTTCTGAGAGTAAATGATGAATCTATGTTTATCCACATTGAATTTAACACGCATAATGGTATAATTGTATCAAAAGGATAAGTTTACGATGTACTCTTTACTATGCACGAAAGAAGAGCTATAATGCAGTGTTTTAGTATAACTTTGCAATGAAGACAAAAAAATCAAAAGGTGATAATAAAAATCTGATTTTATATTAAAATAACAGCGAAGCAAACAATATACCAGAGAATCTATACAGTCGAGTATTGAACTTCTTTAAAAATATTCAGTAAAAAATTTATTATAATACTTTTTATAGAAAGTTTCCAGAATCTATAACATTGTATTAGCATACATTATAAAAGTAAAACTTACGGTACATTAGTATTAATTTGATCCAGGATGAATAATAGCGTGTTCCATGATTACAATTCGGCTAGTATAACTCGGCTTGTATAACGAATATAGAATAGTATTTTGATGCTTATTCCGCATTCTTGTAATGGCAGGGCATGCTGGTGTTGAGTACTCGACTCCACAAGGGGAGAGATATTACTGCCAGCGTGCTAACTAAAAAAGGCAATGCTCGGCTTAGTGCTCCGAAAGTACGGGCCTGCTCGCAATACCTGCAGTGGGGGGAGAGGGGGGGGGGCGGAATTTGTCCGGACGTTGCTTCCCCGCGGCGCGCGTGCTCCGATCTCCTCGGGAAATGAGAGCCGCGTCCCAGTGCTCTGTAGTCCTGACTCAATGCCCCTCTGTCGCGTTCAGCCCAAGAATATAAAGTATTTTACATCATCTCCGTCTAGTCTTCCATTGCAATGAGCGAATGACTTGCATTGTGAATTCTGGTGCGTTAATCTGCCGTTGGGAGGAATCAAAGCGGCTGCAGCGCCTGGAATTTTCACTTGATAAACTATCCGCAAACCCCAAAATGATGCAGGTCGCAATAACCGCTTCCTGGAAGTGCACTAACGTAGGGCTGTTGCGCGCGCGAAATTCCGTTACGGGCGGGCTTATATTACTTGCGCGCGGAGATAAAGGGGCCGGATAAAGCGCCTCTCCTTCATTGCGGGGGCAGAGGGGCAGAGAACTCGCGCACCGGCCACACGGCGCATCCCGACATCGAACGGGGGAATATCCGTCCGATCGCGACTAACTCCGCGCTGGCGGTGCAGCAGGGCTCCCGTAAAAATTCATCTCTACCCCCCGTCCCCCTAGCCCGGCCTCGCGGCGAACTCGATGCGAAAGCCGAGGCGAAAGTTGGAAGAGGAGGAGGGAGGCCGCGAGAAGGGCCTACACGGGAAGAAGCCGAGCGGATTCAAGCGCGTGAAAAAAAGTGAGCTTGAATTATTCAAGGCTTCTTGGTACAAGAGAGCAAGAGAGATGGGGCGAGAGAGAGAGAGAGAGAGAGTGGGAGAGAGAGATGGGGGTGGGAGTGGGAATCGAAAGCGAGTCCGCAGGGATGGGGCTGAAAAAAGCCGCTCCGAGTCACCGGCCCCGGGCAGCTTCCGCGTTTTCTTTTTAAACAGTTCTCGCGCCCCGCCTTGAAGAAAGCTTCCGGAATTTCAAGCGGCTCGGTGGGTATCTGTGATCGTTGCGGCTACTGCGGCGCTTGGCCGCCAATACTGAGTGGCTCCCCACGTATCGCCTCCCCACCTGTCGGTAGGAGCAACGCCATTTAATTCCACGCGATTCTGGTACACGCACATTCTACGTGGTCACCCGACCAATGCGATAGGCTATTTCGATTTATGCTCTGCATCTAAAAGTGTACGGACAGACTATATCCAGCGATTGATTGATGTACAGGAAAGACTATGCAGTTCTAGTTTACGCTTGCACCGTTCGCTATAGACTTACTTTTGTTAAAACCGCCAAGGGGTGACTCAGCTTATCGGGATTCTAATCATGCTAACTAATTAGGACAAGTTAGAGTCAGCTCCTGAAAAATGGAATGCGACGTCACAAAACATGATGCCAGAGAAATATTTTCCCTGTCTAGTTTGCTTCCTAGAGAGTCATGGAATTTTCAACTAAACTTTAAAAATAAATGGCTTCTTATCTTATTCATAGCAAGCAGTTGTTTGTAAAGGTCATAACCAAATAAAACCGGAATTACGTTTTAGATATTTTCTATGTTTTTGTTCAAATTTAGATGAACATAATGATGTAAAAAGTTTTACGAAAATGAAGAAAATTCTTTTAAGAATTAAATTCATTAGAACTACGTTGACATGCATAATTTGTGCAAGCACTTTAAAATCTGGCAAAGGAGGGTCGATACCATCGCTGTGCGGCGACGACAATGTTGGGCCAGGAATGAAATTTCGGCTTGTGACCGAATGTAGCCTAAATCATTACAGTATAAGCCAGCGCCGTGATTTTTCCATTTTGACAGTAGATTACTTTTCAAATAACGTACCTAGGGTATCCGCGTTGATAGTAAAGTCGGTGCTCTGCTTCCATTTTCGGACACGGTTGAAAGCTTCCCTGTTGTACTAGACTCAGCACTTCTCGTCGAGTCTCCACTTCAATGCGGTTACAAGATTCCTACTTTCACGTGAGCCCCTGCGGGTGTCGGTAACTCAAATAGTAAAAAAGTTATGTCTGATTGAAATTTTCACTGTATTTCGTGCAAAAATGGTTCGTACCGGAAACATGCTGCAGTTTCAAACAACTATCAGGATTCGAATATTTTGTGTTCTATGAACCTCTGGCTTTGATAAGAGCTAGATTTTCGATGTATTTTGTTGATAAACGTCGAACTAAAAGATTTACTTTTCACTGTTAGTCGGACTACATACACATATACGTATTTAAACATGTACTGTGTAGAGTTACATGTAAAAAGTCACTCGACAATTTCCATTTAGATATTTACTTTGTCTACAATACAATTTTTCCATTAGGAGATAAAATAGAAAGGAAAAGTAATTCAATGATTCTATAAAAGGTATATAGTTCAAAACGTTCAAAATTCTTGGCGCGCGTTGAGTTGCATTATTGATATTTGATTTGTACAAAGCTACTTTTTGATCATTGTGCTTCGACAAAGCTCCTTTTTGTTTGATTAGTGACATAATCATATATGCAAACGTATATCGATTATCATTTCAAAACTATGCAAATAATAATATTAATTCCATTGCGAGTTCCATCGTCTATTTGCTATTTGCCATCATTAATGAGGTTTCGAACCACTGTTGTGGTTCATTCATAATAGTTGTCTTTCATCATAAATTCAATTTTGTACGATTTATTTATTCTGTCTATGCATTCTTTTATGTGCATTATATTCTGTGTTGATTTATTCAAGCAAGGCATTGCCTATTGTTTAGCTGACAGAACTTATACAATACGTATACTTTATTATATATCATTATACCGTCTGTCTCTGATACTTGCTGCATCATAGAGGAAAAAGTTTCCTTATAATTTAGTGACGAGTATCAATTTGAATGCAATTGAATATATATTTCTTTATTAGATTTACACATCAAATATTATACATATATTAATAATATTTTTTTAAGCATATAGGAGTGTGCTAAATCATATTGCGGCGCAAACGGTTTTTGATTACTAAATTGATTTCGTTTATAAAAATATACTTTAATATACAGTTCAGCATTTGTAAGCTTGTACATTTCAGAAATTAATTCATCAAATACTCGATTAACTGCAAGGAATCCATTATGCAAATCCTAAAGGACTAATCTCTTATTTTTCAGTAGGTGACAATAATATTTAAAAGAAATAATTGGAGGAGATTTGGCAAGGGGCCGAGCAGGTATGCTCAGAACCCGCAAGATCGCAAGTACATCTGTGGCGAGGTCGCCAGGCGTGTTCGTGAAGGCCATTTCGTCGAAGCGAGACCGCGAGGACTAGGGAGCCTTGCCCTAGCGAGGCTCCTGGGTCGTGTAGTGGGTGTGTGAATTTCTGAATTTCATTTTAATAAAGGGGGCCGCCAGGCCGGGCGGAACTGCGGCTAAGTTCCGCAGCGGAGGCGATTTTGGATCGCGGGATGAAGCAACCAAAACCGAAACTATAAAGATGTCCCTCGCGATTATTCAGCTGGGCATTATTATTGCACCCTCGCACTTCTCCGCAGTCAATTATTACACTCGGCCTTGGATCGCAGTTCCGCGGTTGATTCATATCTGAATTTGGACGCGGTCGTAAATTTGTTTGATTTCGCCGGGGATTTTCGCATATTTCGCGATCGGCCCGCAGCCGAGGGTGTAAGCAACAGCAAATTTCAGGGCAGGACTCTTTGAGGGGGCGAGCCGGAGCGCGGGGAAATGAAAAGGGGAGTAGGGAGCGCGGAGCGCCGGCCCGCCCCAGGAAATATACGTATAGTCGGACGGGGGGGCGATTGTTGGGGTTTCGGCTTCCACCGCTTTGACAGGGCAGGAGTTCCGGGGCAGGATCGAAGGCGGCATCGGGGCCTCGTCCCCGGCGGGCGGCGGGCGGCGAAGCGCGACTCGGCACCTGCGGCGTCGTCAAATCGAAGCCGCGCCCTGTCGGCAGATAGCGTCGCGCCGCGGGTGATGGATTCGCCGCGGCCCGGCAAAGTGAAAAGAAAAGGGGCGCGGCGTCGCTTATAGATTCGAGGTAAAATACTCGCGCGAGGGCATAAATATGTAGGGGCGCGGCGGGGGTCGCGCGGGGGCTGCGCGGGGCTCGCGCGGGGGTGCCGAGGGCCGCTCGATACCTGCCTTATACATGGCGGCGGCCCGGGCGCAGATTTACGGCGGCTGCGCTCGAGCAGATTTCCGCGGTGGATTTTCACCGGGACTCGTATATATTTCGGTTTACGCGCGCGCCTATGCATCCATACGAGTCCGTTCCGGCGTCCCCCCGCGGAAGCGGCACAATGCGCCCGTCGCCTCGGCGGGCGCGCCTTACCTCCTCGGCCCGGGGCTTCTTTCGGCGGGTCAACGGCCGCGGGCGATATACGCGGATCGCCGGCCAAGGGCTCGGGGCGCGCCTCGGACACGTGTGCGCCGCTGCGGCACGCAGACCCGGAGATGCGTCGCCGCCTGTGTACACCGGCCCCTCTGCAAACTCGCCGTCCGCGGCGGGCGCAGCGGGCGCAGTGGGCGCGGGCAAACACCCAGTCCTCCGATTAGTCGCCGATGAAATTTCCCGGTGCATCGACTTGCGAGATCCAATGTGGGTATATTTGTTGTCCTTGCAAATGAATATCGATCGAGGGTACGGCCGGGGCCGGGCGCCCCGCTCGCGCGCCCTCTAGATTTATAACTCCGCCGCCGAGTGATTTTTTACATCCGGATTCCCAATGTTACGCCTATCAGCTTTTCGAGTTATTTACACCGGCACCGCGAGCGAATTTCCTTGCTTCGCCGGCGGAATTGAAAAACTCGATTATTAGCAAACAAGCGCGCAGGGGAAAACCCGGTGCATCCATTGTATCGCCGGTCTGGCTCGAGGAGAGCTCGACTTACTTCCTCCCCCTGTGTATCGCGAATCGCAATCAATCGGGCGCGGGCCGCGCCGAGGAGAAGAAAAGCGGCTCCTCGCTGTCGCGTGTAATGCGGCGCCGCGGAGATTTCCCATTCCCCGACGTGTCCTCGCTCGTCCGCCTTCCACTGCCGGTAATTCGCTGGATCCCGGGCGGCGCGAGGGCGCGGCCCACAATGCGCGCGGCCGCGGCCGCCTGGAAATATTATTTGCCTCGGGTATTGGCTGGCAGCCGCGCAAATAACCCGGCAAGTGGACCGGGGCCCCGCAGCAGGGCGCATCCGCGGCTCCCGGAAGCCTCGGAGGCCCTCGGCTCCTGGGACAATTAACTTTTTCCAATATTGCGCGGGTCGCCGCGGGAGATCGAGTGGGCGATCGGCTGCGAGGCCTCCCCGCGCGGCCCTGCCCTTTTTCACCTTAATTAAGGGCTCCGAAGGCCGCGCACTCGGCCGGGCTTATTACTCGCCGAGCAGAGGCCGCGCGAATTCGCGCGCTCGAGGGGGTCAGGACGAGAGCCGGGGAATTAGCCGGGCGGCAGGGCGCCAGGGTCGGAGCCGGGGGGGAGATGCGGCTCTTGTTGCTCGCGCCGCGCGCCAAATACCGCGTCTGCCCTCGCGCCGGATTTCGGAGCACTTATCCGAGAAAGACGCGGGCCCAGACCAACTATTTCGAGCTTGAGGAGCATCTGCCGACCCTTGGCTCACCCTTGGCACATCTCCTTTGAAACTTCCAGATGATAAAGAACTGCAACCAGAGTTTTCTTTGTGCGCGCAATTACTTGTTGGACTTTCCTGCGTTTTCCGGTTATTCTCCAATTTGCCCTTATTCTTCGCTCTCGCGGGTACTTCTTAAGCGTTTTATCGTGGCAATGTTTATAGAGCGGCTTTTTCTATTTGCTGAGGAATATTAAAATTATTAGTCGTCCGAGTAACGAGTCTAAAGTAAAAGCTATTAATAAGTGGAAATTCACGCTTTCTTAAAAGCTTAAAGTAAACGTATAAGGCAAGGACATTAACTTAACAGACTCGCTATACGCGTTTACCTGCCCCTAGTAGAAGCATTTAAATTCTTTACATTCTTTTTGCACTTGCGAAAATGCTTTTAGTTTCTTGGCTATTTCTCTTCTGGATTAAGTAATATATTGCATGTCGTCGGAACTCATGCTTTCCATTCTTTAAATACGCTTTCCTAACAAATAGTAAAATCAATATTTTGTATTTTTAACTCGGCTTGTATGTTTCAGGACCAATGTGGTATATTTGCAATTATTAAAAATAGAAGTTTGAGAGTAGACAAAAAGTGTAGCCGTTAAAAAATGTAATTTTGAACGCGGTGAGCAGCTTTTATCTTTCTAATTTCACCGCTTTACTGATACTTGAGACATCTTTTTCACGAGATAAAAGTACTTTGATCACCATGGAGAAGAGTGTAATTAACTCGTAATCTCGTAGAGGCAGGGGCAGCAAAGAGGAGCATAAGAAAAAGTCTGAATAATGAGGGAGATTCCAGATTGTCGAGCAATTACTTGGAAGAGTGCGCGCGGTATTGGGTCGAGAGCGTGCGAACGATCCCCGATAGATTGTTAGAACTCGAAGATGATACCTGCATTTGTTGCGGTGAGAGGCCGTGCCGAAGAGGAGGGACTAGAGGAGCAGTTGGTAATAGAAAAACCGGGGCGCTCCAATTTGCTAAGAGCACTCTATTCGCTCTCGGTCAGGCGTGCAAGCTCTTACACTTCTCCACCTATCTTATTATGTTTGTTTCCCTCCGCTGTTCTCGGCTTCTCACCTAGTCCTCCTTCCTCCCTCTTTCCTCTCCAGCTCGGCGCTTCGTCCGCTGTGCCTCCCGCGCGCCTCGTTCTTCCGCCCCTCTTGACATCTGAATTGTGCGCGGCCGTAAAAAAGCATAGCAGTCGCTCCGCGCGTCTCGACCAAGTGTATGCATGTGGCAGCCCCCGTAAAATGTTTCATCTACTTATGCGAATTGTTCTTTTCGCTGCGAGTCCTCCCGAGCTACGCGACTATCGCCCGTGCCTTCTTTCATTTGTGCTAAAGAAAGCAGACGTTTTCGAGGTAATCAAGAGAAGAAGCGTAAATTTGACAAGTGTCTTGCTCGAGCTCTATCACCGGTACTATTTTTTCAATTAGAGTCGTGTACTTTTTCGTATCTTCCAGCTTCATCTATCTCGTATTGTAAACAAGTGAATCATTCTAGTGCTTGGGCACTGCAGATACAAATGACTGTTTATTCACTTTTATTGATCCTTGATAAAATCATTTTCTATAGCTTTCTAGTAATTTTAGTTGATTTATATAATTTACGCGTTACGACAGTTCTTTCATCTTCTATTTCTAATTAAATCCTAGGCAGCCGAAGGTCTCGAAGATTTCAAAAAGATCTGAGACTAGCGATAGAATCAAATGAAAGGTGAATTTTGGGAAAATTGGGCCCTCGAGGTGTACCCCTACCCTTTTTTAGTTAAATATAAATTTCACATAGTTAGAAAGATGTACACATACAGTAACTATTGTGACGGAGCCCTCGGGTTACCTGTAACACGGCGGTATGTTTGTAAACAGATGCTTGAGGCTCCGCCGGCGCGGCGGAGGGAACCAGCCGGCGGTTGGCGCGAAAAGAAAAGCGCCGTTGTTCAATGTTCAATCATCGTTGAACCCCAGGGCCTGCGCGCGCGAGCGTATTATCGGCGGCGGAACGCCTCCGCCCTTGGACACCCGCGAGTTGCACTAGTGCATTCGCGGCCGTCCGCCAGCGACATCCGGCAGGACAAAGGCCGGCACCCGACACCAACCGGAGCTAGCTGCCAAAGATGACCAGCGCGCACGAGGCGTCCAAGCAACGGCGAGGCGAAGGCCGGTTCTCCAGTACCACCAGGGGCTGGCACCAAAGCAGCCAGGCGAGAAGAAAGGGCCAGCAGGCCTCACCGACAGGTAAGTGTGAGCATCACGCGCGCCGCGAGAGTGAGAGAGTGAGAGAGAGAGGGTTTTTTCCGCCATTTTGTGTTGGGCGCTGGGCAGAGATCTTACCCAGAACCTCCCCCCTCCCCGAGTTCTAATTATTAAGGGTCCTCCCTCCCTCTTGGGTGACCTCGTACCTGCGCGATGGGCAGGCGGGTGCTCCGGGCCCCTGCCAGGTACGTCGGCCTCGGAGCGGAAGTACCACGTCACACTATATTAACGTTATTCATTTAACGATTTAACTCTTATTTAAAACTTAACGCACTCAATCGATATATTTTTTTAAGAAATACTTTACAATATTATTATAAAGGGAACCTCCTATACAGTTCAGTTAAATTTACTGAATGAAATTGAGTTATATGCATTTAAAACCCTTCCCACATTCAAATACTTATAGATTTGATCACTGTTTCACGAAGAGTTTTAATGAATAAATTTTTCTATCATGTAGTCTTTTGATTTATAGATTTTTAAAAGAAAATTTCTTATCTTTCATTTTATTAAAGAAGTGAAGCCTATAGTTTTATCTTGTAGTTTAAGTTTTTCGATTCAATTTCGAGACTCGATAGAAGAATTTTACTTTTAAAACTTTAAAAAATGAAGAAAAAAAATGATAATACAATTGTGTGTTTCCGAAATGTAATTTATAAAATTCTTTTCAAATGTGTAAAACATTTATTTGAGGATTATTGGCATGCACCAAAAATTAAACTTATAAAAATATAAATTGTTTATTAATAAAGTTTTTTATTTAAAAGTTTTTCGGCGTATTGATTTCATGTTCGGTTTGTGATTAAATTCTTGTATAGTGGATAGCCCTTCCTTTGAGCAGTGAACCGCTTTGGGGTACTTTAATGCGACTCAAATGCTCTTTGTCCAAGTCTCGAAATTAGAGGGTAGGAATCGGGAGTTATAACAGTGGTCTTGAGTGAGCTGCGACAAAGTTACACTCTGATCGCTAGCGCACACTGGGCCGCTTTTATGGCCAATTCGTGATAGGGTATAAAATTCTTTTCCCCTATAACGTTCAAAAAATGTAGGCGATGGAGACCATGTCGTAGCAGATACGGATGGCAAGCCACTTCTACAAGTTCGATCGCATGGTTACCACGAGCACGAGCTCTGGGGTCTCAAACAGGCCTACTTACACACACTTTGTCTCGGTCTAGCAGGCCAATTTCTCTTACTCTACGGATATCGATGTGGTTTTTTTACATTAATATGAGTATAGCGCTTAGATATACACTCATTATAGGAAGTTTTATAGAATACCGCATAATTCCTAGTTATTGATGGTATCACATGTGGTTAAGAAGCGTTCGAGGCGTTCGACATCTAGCGATGCTTATGATGCGGATTTCGGGTACGGAATTAGACTTGAAAACGTCCCCTTGGTTGGCGCCGATTTCCGCCGAGTCGGGATTTATCGCGGAACGGCTTGATGGATGAGAAGGGTTCTTGGACGCTCCAAGCAGCTAGAACGAGCTCTCTTACCGCAGATACGAGATTACCGAGCTTCTCTTCTAAGGAAACGAAGACCAAAGATAGTTACGCATTCCTGCAGGTGATCACAAAGTAGGTCACTGTGCTATTCATTTGCTATAAAGGATGCCAAATTCGTATAGCCAATAGATGGTCTTGATGTTCCCTAGTCTCGTCCCCAGTTCGTGAGCGATGGTGCCGAATAATTTAGCTAACATGGCTGCGGGGAGAGCTTGAGCTCGGGGGGAGGTGAAAGCGTCTATGCTAACATCAGGCTCAATTGAGTTTTCGTGACAGCGTAATTAGATAAATAATGGCGGAATAACTGGCTTGTTAAAAATATCGTTAAAAAACTATAATATATGCAGGATGATATTTGCGGCGATAAACTCATCTGCGTTTATAATCAGATTAACTTATAGAACGAGGAATAAGTTCTCATGGCTTTATATTTTAATCTAATTTTTCTCTCATTTTGCAATAGTATACATTAAATAAACTACGAATAAATATATGAATTTAAAGCAAGTTTGTTGTAGACGAGGAAGCGACAACGTCAAAAACATAATTTTAATTTTTGTTAAAAAAGATATTTTAATAAAACGAAGTTTTTTCTTCAAGGAAAGTTATTTTTAATCGCTTGTTCGGAGATACAAGCGGTAGAAAAGATTATTTTTCGTAGATATTTTAAAGCTTTTTACAGTAAAAATGTATGACGGTTAAAGTTAAATTATTAAATAGATAATTATAAAATTATTATTCTTCAATTTAGCAGACGGCACGGGGGTAAAAAATCACTCGTGTTCATGCATTGGAGGCATGCTCAGATTATGAAAAGTTGAAACCAAAGGTGACACAGCGCATTAATAGATAAAAAGGAGGAACACACAAAGGAAGAAAAGTGGCTTACTGCTGAAAATCGAACAAGCCATTACGTCAATAAGAAGGGTTAGGTGGATGACTCGTCAATGGGGAGATAAATTGAAGAGCCGCGGTAACGTGAGAGAAAGAAAGAAGCAGGAGAAGAAAAGGCGAGGCGGCCCATTGATTTAAAAGCAATGGGTAGGAAAGGGGGGTGGGGGAGGCGCGTCTTTCCTGGCCTCGTTAAAATTAATCTCCTTGCCCCTTAATTGTTAGCCTTATTTATCGAGGGCATTTTTCTCGAGGAGGGGGAAGGGTAGGGGCCGACCCCCTCATTTCGCATAGGGGTTGGGGGTGCGCGAGCGAAGCGCTAAACGGTCCACTAACGAGCCGAGCATTTGTCAGGGGCACGGCAAGGACGATACGCCGAACGTGACGCGGATATCCGCTTTAACAAGTTTCCGCGATGCGAGGGGTAGAGGGCGTGCATCCCTCGACCTCTGTATACCGGAGAAAGAAGACGCTTGGGCCAAAGGAGGGGGTGACGCGCGCACGCGTAGCCCCGTTATTAAGGGCCCGCGCGATTTGTTTCCGCTGGCGCGGAATTCTTGATTTATCGAGGAGTGACGGTTTTTCGCGGGCGCCGAATTGCCCGGCCGGCCCCCGTCTCATCCCTCGAGGCGGGCTCAAAGCGCCAGTGATGTAGGTTTTGTTTGGTCGCGCCGTATTGATTGCCGGGCTATCGACTGCGGCCTTTCTTCCACCTCGAAAACAACGGCCAGGCGGGATTTTCGTCATTATCACGTAGTCGATCGTCCGCGTCGACCCGGTGTTTTTCTCAGAGATTGCTCTCCGACCGGCGAAGCTGCGGAGAAATTTCTAATGGAATGGCAGGGGCGAAGGGCCGAGATTGTAAATCGTGTAATCCCATTGGGATTAACAGAGTGCGAGTAAGTAACTTTGGGGCGCGTTTCTGAAATCGTTTAAAAATTAGCATAAAATGGCGCGAGGAATGGATTCGGTGCCAAGCTGCACGTAAACTATTTTTACTGCTCTCGCGCGCCATCTCGGCCAAGGAACTCTCCATTATAACTGAAAAATCAATGGGGCTGGCTTTTTGCGGGTAATCCATTGGGCGCTCGATTATTGCTGGCAAACGGCTGAAAAAGGGAAACAGCGCGGAATAACAAACGGGTCCGATCTCTCTCGGGGCAAGGGACAAAAGCGCGCGCGCGCGCTGGAGGTATAAATACGGCCGATCGATCGGCATTCGCCGAGTGAGAAGCGAGCCCTCAAAGGTCCGCGGCAAGGAGCATTGGGCTAGTTTTTTGAATAGGCGCGCTCGGGCCGGCGGAAGTCGGGGCCGCGGGTCGGACGCCCGGGCCATTTGGCTCGAAGGACATTCCTCGCGCTCAAGTTGGCCCGCGCGCTGACCCTGGGAGCCGCGGCGCCTCCTTTATTCGGCGCGCAGATAAAACTTTCCGCTGCGCGGCCTTCGATTCGGCGGGGCGGCTTTGTCGGGCCGGGCGGGCCTCGTAATAAAGCACGGGGCTTTTGTCTCGGCCTGAGAAAGACTGATTAGTCGTAGCGCGGGAGATTGATGCGAGGGCCCTGATGAGCCTGATTATACCGGTGTATTTAAGCCGGGCATTGTGCGGCCCGCGCGAGCTTCCAATTTGATTCTGTTCGAATAAAGCTCGCGCTGGCGCCCGCGCCGAGAGACGTCATAATCAATTATGCGCGGCGGGTCTACGCGCGCGCAGCCTGATTAACGGCCGCGGCCCCAAAACTAATGGCAATTATTAACGGGCCGGCTTCGGCAGTAGTGCGCGGCCGGACGCGCCCGGCCGCGGCCGATTCTTCATACTTTGTCCCTGGGCGGCCGCGCAATTACGGGCCGCGCCTCCGAACGCGAATAAAAGCGCCGATGTCGGCCGCCCCACCTCCGGGATATTCAAAGCCCGCGCGGCCGAGCTTAACGACCGGCCTACGGGGCTTTTGCGAGGGCGCCGCGGAAAGGAGGCCTCTTAAAAGCCCGCGGGTACGCTGCACCCGGCGCGCGTTTAATCAGGGCCCTTTTCGATTACGCGGCCGCGGGCAATAAAAAAGCCTCGTTTCCATCGGGGCCGCGCGCGCCCCCCCGGCCCGTAACGGCCTCGTTGAGTCGCGAGGCGGCCGGCCTCTCAATTATTAAATTTCAATCGGGCCGGCTGTCAGGCGGGCGAATTAGGGCGCCGCGCGCCCTCGGCAACGCGTCCCGACGCGCCCAAGGAGCCCTGCGAGGGCCCCGTCCGCGGCCGCCGCGCGCTTTTCCCGCCGTGTCCGCCCGCGCCCGGGCCTTTCTCGCCAATTAATGTTTGACCGGGGCAAACGCGGCCCGGCCCCGGAGGTTGCATTTCAATCGACTCGGCCGCCGAGCGCTTTAATGAGAGGAAACGAGGGCCGCGCCTGCTTCCGACAGCCCGGCAAAAGTGTTAATCAGCCCGCTCGGCTTATCTTAATTAATTGCTCCGTCCGCCCGGTAAAGTGAGACCTTATCTGCCGAGCGGGCGCATTCTGACCCTCGATCGCGGGAGCGGATCGAGCGCTCGCGCGGCCCACCTGCCGCTCCGGGCACTAAGTAACTAGCCCATCTTTGATCATCTTCTTTTGCACCTAGCCCATCGGACCTTCGCGTTTTATCGCGCTCGCGTACCGGCTCGGCTGGCCGATCGCCCATCTCGGCCTGCGCCGCCGCCGCCGCCGCCGCCGCCTGCCCTTCTTCATTACATGACTTAAGATGAGAAAAAAAATGGGAAACAGGGATTGGCCGGCCTGGCATTGTCGAGGCGGAGGTGGATGCAGCATTTATAGGAAAACTCGTTTCCCCGACTGCTCCTTCGGATTGGTTCGGATATGTAGGTCGGCGGCAGAGGCTGCTGCGGCGATATCGGCCGGGCAGATTATAAAGCGCACCGCGCCGGAGGATATACCTCGCTCGGGCGCTCCCGCGTGATTCTTCCTATAACGCGGCCGCTCAAAACTTGCCAGCAGAATGGGGGGAAGAGGGAGCTCCCGAGGTAACTTTATTAAACTCTCCTTTGGCCAGCGGAGCTGCAATCGTTCCGCTTTAGCGGCCATCCCTCGTCCCCGGCCGATCCTCGCGTATACCTAACGTCCTTTTATTACCTCCGCTCCTCTGGCAGCCGGACTCGGGCGTCCTTCGCGGCCTGTTCGTTTGCTGGCCCCCGCCTGCGCCTCGGCGCACGTGCGCACCTGCGTCCCCGCGCCCCTTAACTGCGCCGAGCGCGGATCTATCCCCCGGGCCGAAACGGCCTTATCCGGAGCTTTCTTCAGCAAATCATCGCTTACGCGCCGGGGGCTGCCCACCTAAGAATGCCTTTGTATTGCCGCTCTTCGGCCAAGGCGCTGTAAATTCCCCCCAATTTACGGGCGCCGTATACGTCCGCCACTCGCTCAGCCACTCGCTCTTGGCTCGCGCCCATCAACTTGCACCCTGCTCCCGCGAGCTTTGAGCTGCCCCGAATTCGGGGGACGTTAATTAAGTCCGCACAGCCCGTATTCCTTTCTCTTTCACCTTAGCATCGCTTTATTAAACTGCCGTCAACCAAGTATGCGGTTCATTCCCACATTTGACTACAGGACTCTGCATCATAGTAGAATAAATGCCTCCGTTAAATTTTTTTACAGAGCTGTAAATAAAGTAGTTCTTCCAAGTATATCAAATATTTGTGACAAGGGTGACGTTTTAACCGCCGTGCCAATCTCGTCTGGTTCTACTGACATACCGTAAATATTGTCATTTGCACATAATCGATAAAGTCATTGCGGCTCGAATTACTTTGTTAAATACTTTTAAAACAATTTTGAATGCTATCTCTATCTAACACTGATGTAACAATTAGAGATATGTAAACTTTACTAGTCGACATCAATTCACTTTACTTTGGTGTTCAATATTTTATTGGAGCGTAAACAAAAATAAACAAAGCTATTGATTTTACAAAACTTCTACATTCGTTAAATTGTGCACGTTTTGTGCAATGATCTTGCTGTTCTAGATTTTCTTGTACAATTATAAATAACAATTATAATACATAAGTTACGTTATTTTAAATCAATGTCTTCATGTTATTAGTTTACTACTATTATTGCTAATTTTATCGCTAAAGTGAAACTTTGACGTTTTCTTTACTACATTGATTTTAATTGTATAAACGTAAAAACGTAATGTTCTGAGAAGTAAAAAAATTCAAAAATAATAAATAAAAAAATTGAAACTTAATATTATATTACAGAAGGTAAAAAGCCATCAACGGTTGTTCAAAAGAAATCGTATAAATTAAACGTCTATTACTGGATGCACTTGGCGTGTACGTAAAGTGCAGACACTTAGGAGCCCCGCACCATCTTTTACATCTAATTACATAGTCACTTTTATTTTAATAGACTGATACGTCGAGAATCTATAGTTTAAGTCTAGTATTGTTGATTACAAAATTTCTATAAGTATTTATAACTGCAATAAATTGTGCTACTGAATAACATAACGATTTTTTATTAAAACGAGTATACAAAAAATCTCTTGATTATTTTGATTGTTTTTTCATATAAAATTATTATTTTCACCCAAATGATTTCACTATCGAACGAGTTGAACGTAAGATAGTTTTTAATGTTTGTATCAATTATTAAACTAACAGCCTTAGTTTTGCAGAAATATAAAATACTTGTTGCATTAAAATAGTCATTAAAATAGATAATATTGATTCGTATTTTAGTTATCGGGAAAAGGTTATATGTACAAGTTTTTCATGGTAGATTTATCATTGAAGAATAGTTCTTTTATAAGCCTTTACTCACGTTTCACTTGTATTTCTTTGAATTCTGAAAAATGAAGGAAAGGAAAGAAAAGTACCGAGTACGATGTTTCATTCATTGTCTAAAGAATTTTAGATGTAAAAATTGTATCAAAGTACATTCTTTCCGAATATTTGTGCAGTTTCTTCGTTTTTCATAAAGCTAGATAGTGTCGAAATGAATCTTTATGTATGGCAATGTTGAAGTATCATCGATTAATTTTTATAAATATTATTGTTTTTACTGGGTTATTTGCGCACATGAATGATATTGGATGAATGCTTCTTGCCAAGGCCAAAAAGGGTTTCGAAGGGAACGCAGAGATAAATGAAAGCGAGACTTTGCTCGAAGCTGCAGAGGGAATTATCGAAGAATAAATATGAGATAAAAAGCGCGACGGAGCATCCAGCTACGAAGTTGCACGGCTCGGTTTGGCTGGTAAGTAAAAGGCGAACGATCAATTTGGCTAATAAATGCATCGCGAAGACGGTTCCCCGGACGCGGTGCGTTGGCTCGCGGCGGGCTCGGAAAAAGCGGCCGCGCCGCGGGGAAGTGACGTGCGCCTGTGTCCGACGTGAGCGGCGTATTTTTCACTGGGGGAACGAGGGCGCTTGGGCGCGCGGCCGTCAGCCGCGCGGAATATCTCATTGAAAGGCGCGATGCGGCTGCAGATTGGAGGGGGGGGGGGCATTGTCGAGCGGCTCGAGAGTATCGGGGATTTATCGAAAGCATTGCATATGAGGCGGGCGATAAACCGGCGGGCGGCCGTTAAACGCTCGTGAATCACGAGCGCGTGCGGCCGGCAGGGCAGCCGGGGCGGGCGCCTCGACCTTTCTCCGGGATTAAGATTTTGAAAGTCATTTCCGCGGACGAGCGCCCGCGAGGAAAGTGCCCGCGGAGCCGCGTCGTAGCCCGAGGCACCCAGGCCCTTGGCCGGCCGCCTACGCCGCCCGAAGCCAATCGTGATAATGCACTTATTTTGAGAGGCCCGGCAAGCCGACCGGCTCTTCAGCCGCGACGACCTCCTATTGAAAGCTCGGGCTTTCATGGATTTTTTAACGATTCCCGGAGAAATACCGACTTTACGGCGAGCGATTGTTCATCGGTACTCGATCCATAAGCCCCAAGTTTCGCCGATGCACTCGGCCAAGTTATTTAACCGCGCCTTATACTTTCTCACCCGAGGGTTATGGTCGCGGGGAGGCCGGACTCCCGAAGAGCACTTGGAGTTTGCAAGTTCCGTCGGGCGACTTGCCGGTGCGGTCGTTGGATCTGGGCTCGGGGCACCTTTGACTCTAAATATATAATTGCCGAGGCTCGAGTTACCAGCTACAAAGGGCTCTTCATTTTTTTCCCCCGGCGCTCGCGCGGACGGCGCCCTCCGCGCTTTAATCCCCGCTTCAATTCCTGGAGAGGAGATCAGCCGTCTAGAATATCCCTTTCCTCGAAAGGCCGCCCAGCTATGCTACAATAGCCTTTTTCGAAATTCTTTCCCCGTCAGGCAAAGAAAGCTCCTGTTTAAGCAGCGCGGCAAGGGGACTCGAGACTCGGCGGGCGGGCGGGGCGCGCCCGTGAGGAAAGCCAACAGGCCGACTGGCTCCTCGGAAGGAAATTTGGTTCAAGAAACTCGAGGTCACGTCCCGGGGCCCTGGGAAATCGGTCCAACGGGCAACGAGGGCTCGATCCGCGAGGCGCATCGGCCGGGCCGCGGAGGCTGGGAGCCGGGCGCGAGGGGGAAACGAGAGTCGGCGGAGGCCTTTGCTCGCTGCCGGGAGACAATGGGCCGGTGGGGTCGCGCGGCGGGAAGTCGGCGGCCTCGTTAACGCGCCGCGGGCGCTTTGTCGCGCTTAATTGGACGAGGCCGCGGGCGCTGCCGATCCGCGCCGATGGAGCCCCTGGCAAGCGCGCCGCCCGGGGCCGGGGGAGCAGCGCCGCCGGAGACGGCGGCCTCGGGCGTCCCGGGCGACAAACGCGATATACGCGCTCCCGGAAGCACCAAAGTCCCTTTCAGCGGGTTTATCGCCCAGAAAAGTGTGTTCCGCGAGAGCGCCGGCCCCGTAAATCCCGCGCGCGCAGAGCCCCGGCGCCCGGTCCGTCTGCGGCCTCGGCCGACGCCGCCGGGGCATCCATCGCCGAATCCGGCCGGCTCGTAAAGGCTCCCCGGAAAAATTGCGCCGCCCGGGTTTCCGCTTGGCCGCGGCGCCTGGGCCGAGGAGCCGCTCGGCTCGCTGGACAATCGGCCGGGACTCGCGGCCCCTAATTCATGCCCCCATCGATCGCCTTCCGGCCACTTGCCCGCCCTCGACAACTACAGCCTGCGGACTTTTTTTTTCCCTGCTGGGCGCTCGGCCCGGGCTCCGATGACAAATTGCACGAGGGTCAAAGGCCCGCGGCAATAATTACCGGCCGCGCCCGAGCCTTTCAACTAATTACGACCAACGGAGCTTGTCCCGATCCCGGTAACATGATTTATTCCATTCGCCGGGCTGATAGCCGAGGCCCTCTACAACGCTGCCGACGAGGCTGCCTTGCACTGCGAGGCACAGGCGGCCGCCCCAGTGACGCGCGCCCCGAGCGCGCCTCATTTCTTATCGTGGCTGAATCCGCGCGTTAACTTTCATGAGGGAGCGATACCGTTTCCCCGGGGTTGGCCGTTGTTGCGCGGCCGGTGAAAAACTGCTCGCCGGATCTCAATGAAACATTTACGAAGCTCGGGCGCAAAAGACGGCCGGTCCCGGCACTCATAAATTAGGCATGGCTGTATGATACGTGGAAAGGAGAAGCGGGCGGCGTTCGATTCCTTGCGAAGCCCGCGGCGGCAGGCAGATCACCGGCTGCGGGTCCAAGTTGGCCGGCGGTCCCACGGCCGCGCGCCCGGCCCTCCCCCCCCTGCCGATCATAATTACAAAGTTGCCCGCGGCGCGGCCGCGCGGGCGCCGCCCCCGACTTTGCTTTTAAAGCCGGGGAAAAGTCGGGGGCCATCGATTCCCGCGTAAAGAAGATGCACCGCCGCGCGCGGCCCCCATTATAAAGTCGGCCCCAACTCGGCCCGGAAAATTTATCCGGGCCGCGCCCGCGGCTCAAGGGGAAATCGCCCGCTTCTGTCAGCCGGGAATCTCGCGAACTCGGCCGCGCGCTCCCAACTTTGCGCAAGCCGCGGCCCTCGAGTCCCCGGGGGACGGCTCCAATAATCGTCGCCGCGGCGCCGTTCGACCGCGGGCTTTTCCGCGCGGTGATACAGGGCGCCGGGGGCGCGGGCGGGGCCGCGGCGACGCGTTAAATCCCGCGCTCCTGCCCGCGGCGGCCCCGCCTCCCCCCACTCGCCCCTCTAATTAATCATTGTCAAGCGCTATTCGTTTGCCGCGCCCGCCCCGGCCACTAAATCCGCCGCAGCCGCGGCCAGCTCGAGCGCACTCGCGCCCTATACCCAGGCCCCCGACATGGCCCCTCTCGACGCCTTTCTTACTTATGGCCCGGCCCCGCCGGCTTGTTGCACCCGCCGAACCTCTTCCGGCCCGATTGATCGTCCCGCGAGGCCGCGTCCCCCGGTTGGCCCCGGAATTATGGATCCCGGGGGTCCGTATCCCCTCCGCCGCCCAACCAGCCCGGGCCGTAAATAAGGTTAACTCTTGAAAAATTATAATCGTCCCGCGGCCTTCTGTAAGCCCGCTGCAATTAGCTGTAACGCGTTCGTTACGCCTCGTCCTCGGGAAAAAATGCCCTCGTCCCTGGGAAATGCGCCGCGCGCCGACCGCATTTTTAAAGGATTAAAATATTTTACAAGATTTTGCCGTAATTAGCCGCCCGGAATGTAATTTACGCGTGAAATGCCGAGGGCCCGGCGAGCCCCGAAGCCGCCCTCGGACTTTTCATAGCTTGCGCACGGCTGGAGGTTGATCGTTTGCCGCGGCCCGACGCAAAGTGAAAAATTAAGGCCCGCGATGGGGCCGGGCGACTAATGGACCGGCAGCCCATGTGCCCACCCGCAAAAAGCGCCTCCGGCTGCCATCCGAGGAGATATTAGGACGCGCGCGGGGACGTCTGTGTCGGCCCGCCGCGACGCTTTATCGCCCGGCGCTTCACTCCTGCTCCGATTTATACATCCGCGCGCTCGCCCCATGAAGCTCCCTCGCTTTTTCCCCCCACCTTTTGCCACCGAGCCAACCCCGCTGCTTTTTGACCGCCAAGCTGTTTTCACGCGCCAGAGATTGCACCGCGCGTTCGCGATAAGCCCCCCGCTAATGAAATTCTCCCTGGCGAAGGTACCGCCCAGCGCACCTATTCAATTCTTATCGTGAACTTCGAATCGATGCCCAGCCGCGAGATGCGACTTCTCCCATTATTTTTACTACACATTCCCTTCGGTGAATACACCTACATTTGCGAAACCACGAGATACCACCGCATCCATTAGTGTTGAGGAACTAAATGTTAAGTAATTTATAGAACGGAATAATAAAGTATTATATGCATACTGTTATTTGTGCATTACAGTTTGCTCATTAATTAGTAACGCAAAACTTTGCTTTCATAATGGAGTCGTAGGAGTCAATCGATGCGAATAAATAATGCCAATAGTCTGTGTACATACATTATGCGGTTTTTCCAATAATCGAATGTATATATAGGTATCCAGATGACTATATCGTAGGCGGCGCATTATGTGCGTTGAGATATCGTCCAAACTTTATTTCCCGACAATGATAGAATTGAGGAATGAATAGAACAGCACCAAAGCAATGTGCGCAACACGGACACAGTGGGGCAGGTATTTGGAAAAAATGGTATTCCCTTTTTTTGTTTCTCCGTCTGCATCGTATGGCCTACGCCCACCCAGCGCCAAATGCCTCGCGAACGAGGCAAAAAGCGGACGGCCAGCAGAATGGAAGGTCCTCGCATCATCTGCAACGCTCCATGCGTGTACCAACAAATTTTCCTATGCAGCGCGTGCGAACCGGAGGGGGCGCGCGCCAGTCTACGGGCCTCGGCGTAATGCAATTATCTACTCGAGTCGATGCTGCGGGTGGAGCACGAAGCAGCCAAGGATCAAAGCCCTGCCCGCCTCTCACGGCCTGACAATTGCAACAATCCTCGCGACGTGGCCGCTCCGCCCGGATCGATCCACTTTGTCTCATTGCCCCGGTATTTTGAGCGAACGCGCCTCGACAGGTTTAGCTGACCCTTATGCCAGTCCACGCCTTTTCTTCTGTTGAGCATACTTTTTGTGTGCTCGACGTGTCAGCTAGGGTCATTTCATATGCCTTCTCAATAAATTACTTAACTAAGGATGATCCGCGAACATGATATTAGCACGCAGCTTTCCTGAAATAATTTCTGCAAATAAGTAAAAATCAAAATCCAAATACTAGTATAAGATTTGTTATAATTCGAATCTTATTTTAACAAATTTGTTCCACAATTATTTTTACCAGTTGACGTTAGTCGTTTATAAATATTCTACACAGATATAGATGTAGCCATGGATATAGTTATAGATTTTGAGCTCGAATCTTTTCAAGCAGATAAATCACTTTAGTCGGGTGACACGTTGATATGCAAATTAGGTCAGCAAAAAGCTGAATTTGATATAACAGTATTTCTTCATGCATGACTTCGTCCAGAGTCTTGAGTAAGTGAATCTTACGCGAGCACTCCACCTTCGAACCTCATTTTCTTCCTCGTGAATCTGTGAGCTTTTTTGTTCATTTTACCTATCAATTGTTGCCATGTATTAAGGAAAGACTTCTACATACCAGAGCTTGTGCTCGTGTTACGCTTTGGACACTGAACGGTCTAGTACGAACCGGTCGTTTCTCGTGCATGGCAGTTACATGGCCAAGTTAGTGTCTCCGCTAGTTGAGCCCTGTTCTCTCCGAGCTTAGCGAGGATCTGTAGCTGTGGAAGTAGTATCTCCTATGCAGCTGTATCTGTGCTCTTCGGGCACGAAGTTACAGTTACCTTTTGCCCCCGTCAGTTGTTACTTCTTTTAATTTACAGTTGCCACATTCATTAAATTTACTTCTCCTGACTAATGTGTATCATACCTTAGAAATAACCGAGATAATTTCTTTCTGGCAGCTAAGAAAGATAATTTGCTCAATAAGCTTACTTTTTAATGAATTATAGGCCTTTCTATTTTTAATTTAATGAAAAATGCAAGAACATAAAAGTTTTCTATTTTTATACTACTTTTTAAATAAATTAATTGTAAGAAATATATAACATAAAAAATTATATATTACATATGCTTTGTATCTCTTAGGATCGTAATTGTAAGTTTTTATCAATATAATCATTGAAAATTTAGCCATGTACCAAAAATTCATATAAATTACATTTGTACCAGTGTACTTACAATAAAGTAGATCGTTATAGCAATATGTATATAAAGAAAGGTATAAACTATAATAAATTAAAATATAAATTTTTAAATAAGAACAAATTTAAAATTAATGTCGTAATAATTTTACTTAATATTTATAGATTTAGAAAACTAAAGATTGATCAAATTTATATTCTTACTTTTATTTTACATTTGATTAACAACAACTGTATAATATGACAAGGCGGTTTTCATCAGCTGTAAATATATTTACGTATACAATTAATTATATGAAAATTTTACAAACTGTCAGCAATAAATTTGTAAAAAATATTACCGATGCACATGTTTTCATACTCAGAATGAACATTTTTCCGCCACTCAAATAACAGGGTTGCAAACTTCTAATCATAATAATCCTTATTAAAATTTGAGACTTTGCTGACAAATTATACCACTTGCATGCACAGCTATTTAATTAAATTAATTAATACATTTAAATTTTTTAGATCAAATTATGTATAATTTTAAAAATAATTTATACCAATTATCAAATACTTGTACACTGTAATCAATTATTTTTTGTCCTGGTAAAAACAAAAAAAAAGTATGCAGTGGATTACCTGCAACGATTATTCCATAACGAAGTATATCGACTATAGAGTTTTCCAAACATATAAATACCTATTTGATAAAATAGAAACAAACTGTAAGTAAAGATAAAATTTAATTACAAATGATAATTGTACGAGTAAATGTAAAAAATAATATTACTACTACAAATCCCCAGAATATTGCCGTCATATTCAAAATGAGAATAATAAGCCAAGTTATCTTGTATGTATCTTCTATTAACTGAATGTTTCTGCTAATTTAAAGTACCAATATGAAATAGAAAATATATAATTATAAATTGAGCATTAAGAGATACTAAGCTATAAATTGAAATTTAATTTCTGACTAGATTCTAAACGGAATTCTTTCTGTTTGAATTCTAATTTTAATTTTGGTTGGAAATCTTAGTGATGTTTTCTGAATCAATGCACTAAGGAGCCCACCTAATAAACCTAATTTTCAATCATAATTTTTTAATATAGATGTTATAATATATTACTATTATTTGTTTTACTGTTAATAATTATTATACAAAAAAATTATGATTGTGGTTTATTGAATTCATCTTTGTATAAGTAATGTAAATAAAATTATAAATATTGTATTAGTTTTAATTTAAATAATAAGTTAACTTATTATTTAAGTAACTTAATATTATATGAGTTTGGTTATATCACTTATAATTAGGTTAGTTGTAACTAACTCGATCAACTTTCAACTATTAAGTTTGTATTAAGTAATTATTCTAGAAATTATACATAGATATATAATGTTACATAATTTCACATAAAACATCACATTATTTACAGCAACGCCAAAATTTCCAACCAAGGCTAATATACATTTTACTCGATTTAGGTTTGCAAATGTACATACGACTGGGTTATGAACTAACTTTTTAATGTGTAATTGATGTTTAATGTATAAGTGTTATGCAACACAATTTATGAAAAAGAGGACAGTTAAAATTGTACTATTGAAATATGTAGCAGAATAGCTAGATATACATAAACTAAAACATAAACGTAAAAAACATGATCTAGTAAATAAGAATTTGCAATTAATCAATACTAATAACTGATTAATAATTAATAATTTAATTAATTAATACTTATTAAGTATTTTTACTAGATATCATCAGTTAGAAATGATTGCACATTCCTATTTTCATTAACCAAGACATTATCTAAATTTTTAAATTAACCAAAAATCTTACTGTAAAACAGCTTGATGTAGCTTAATAGATTTTATAATGTATTGATGAGCTAAATTTTGTGAATTCAATTGAACAGCAAATTTATCGTGATTACAAATCACAGATGCTTTCTGAAGACGCAAGCTGTAACAAATAGGTAATTTTTTTATTAATAAAATGTGTTTATAATTAAGTTCTAGTCATTACTTTTTTATACTGCAAAGTTTAGAAAGTACAATGAAACTTATATTAATATATAAAATGAAGTAAAAAGAAATCCATTATTTTTCTAAAAAATAGTTTCAGTAACCTGTGCCTCACTGGTATAAGTTCAATCACATTACTTTTGATAAGAAAAAATTGTTTAAAAATTGTGATTATTTTACGCATCCAAAAATGAACATCAGCAAATAAAAAATATGACGTATTTTAAAGTTTTTCTTCAATAAATTTAAAAACGCAAGCTATGCGGCTGAAAATCTGCTTACAATCCTGATACTCTAGTAGACAATCTCGTGATTCGCCAATTTCATTTAAGTAATTTCGATATCAAAGATGGGGAATACAATTTGGGAGAACAATTGTCGAAAGTATTGATAAAATCATGAAAATCGTCAAGTTTGACTGCCACATAAGTAATGTTTCAATTTCCAATTTGATATTGCACAAAAGACTGTTCGAGACCATTTCAATTAGACTAGTTACAAAAAAAGTCGACGTATAGATACCACAACAATTTCATTCTACTAGATCTAATGAAGCTTTGTTGTGAAAAACAAAATCACCTAAAAAAAACAATTTATATTGGCCAAAAAGTGAAGACTAGCGTTTCACTATGACTTCATATCAGATACATCGATAGTTTTTTGTGAGATGTTTCGATGAGATATATCAAACTTGTTTGATATGTTCTTGTTCATCTACCAATAGACTATATTTGAAATCAAGCAATTATCAATTGTTATTATTTATACAAAAAATTATGCAGGTGAAATTTGGCTTAATAAAAGGTTGTAATACTTGGCTTTATATTTTTCTATCAATAACAATGAGGTTTTCTTCAATAGAGTCATTTATCAAGTGAATAATGTAAGAAATTTGATCCTAAATGAGACTGAACAATGAAGAGCATTTATATAGTGTTATACTTAAAGGATAGCTGCTCGAACAAAAAGTTGAATATTTCATTTTATGCAACAATAATGGATTTATTTTTACTATTATTTTAAAATAAAAACTTTTTATTTGATTACTAATTATTTCGTTTGAAAAATATAATAATTTAAATTATAGTTACATAATCTTGTCCTAATCATTATAAAAAAGTATATTCACTGCTTATTTACTGTTAAAATTATTATATTACTAACTTGATAATTTCAAAATTACTGCAAACATTTTGCACGCATATAACAAATATCATGTCATTTGCAATGAAGATTACATATACGAAAGCATTACCAATCAACATTAACGAGATTAATTGTATAAAGTATTTTTCTTCATCAACGAAAGCGGTGATATGTAAAGGGAATCTTCTAAAATTTGTTCTATTATCGATGGGTTTAAAATTAATTAAGATTGGTTGTACCATTGAAAGGCCAAAATAACCAATGAGAAGACTAAAAGAAAAAACTATATTCAATATAAAATTTATAGAACATTTTGTACAAAATTAATAACAAATATTACTATTACTTTAGTTGTAATGCACATAAATCATTTATTTTTTACTTTATTTTATAAATTAAGAGAACTATATTTTATAATAAATAGAATTAAATAGTTACTTCCATATGCAATTAATGTGATTCGAGTGATTTCAGTATGTTTTTTTATTAAACGTAATTCTTCTTTATCATTAATAACATTTGAGCTATTTTGAATAAAATCATATATTTTTTTTTGCTGAAAACATTTGAATGTAAATTAATTATTACATTAATGTTGGAATTATAGAAGATAGAATAATATAAAAAAATCATACGCCTAAAAAAGTTATTAATGTTTTCCAAATATTTGCATAACAGAAAAAGATTGTGTTACCTTTTTTTTATTGAAGATAGTTGATAAAAATTTAATTAAACTAACAATAAGATACATTTCAGCAAAAACATTTTCTTCGGTTATACTATTCTGTTGACCAACCTCTTGAAAAAGTCTTACACCCTACCTCAAGTGGATTAAATGAGAAATCTTTTTGATTTATAATAAAGCTACAAATTTGAATTGCATTAAACATGATTATAGAGTATATAATTTACTGCAATCACATAAGACTTTAGATTTTAGACTTTATCGTTAGACTCTGTTGTCTAACACAGATTATTACATTCGCATTAAAATCATGTTGTAAGTTTATAAATCAATAAATACAATTAAACACAAAAATTTAATATGTAATATTAGACACAATTATTTTTTACAGTTATTTATAAATATTATAAATAAAATATTTTTTTTATCTTAGTAATTTGTATTATAATATATTATGATAAATGATAGAAAGGGTAATCATACTTAATGAAGATAGCGACACTCTATTTGCTTATTAAACAATGATTAGAACATTATATAAAACAAAGTCATTTGATCTGACTTCCATCATTTAATTATTCAATTTATTATATTACATAATATCTGTATTATTGATTCATTTACTTACTACTGGAATCATCTGAATAATATATAATATATATACTAGGATTTGCATAAACACGGTATAATATTCATTTTTATTGTAAGGCCTAGAAACTTGTGTATAAACATTAGTATTTTCCAAGAAATATCGTCGGATATTTTCATGATTAGTCAAATAATTACAATACTGAACTAAACTATCGTATACGATCAACTAAACTGCCCTAAAATATTCGCAATAGTCAGTTGAAGTCAATAACGTTTGATACCGAATCACTATAGATACCGTGCGTATACATACTGAAATTATAAATGAAACATGCATAATGCAAAACTCTGCATGCGTTAGTCATGCGTGTTCTCTTTATTTCTAATATTATCAAATGTATGCTATAAAAATTCTAATACTTCTGGAATGGATTATTTTTTAATTAACTTGTTATATTTGTGCCTTGACTTGTATATTATTTATTAATTTTATGCATTATTTGAATTTTTTACATAATTTTCCGAATATTTTCCCGATATTTTCATAACATCATTATATTTTTCGATTATCATCAGTTCATGGTGCAATCATCGTAATATTAGCTGGGATACAAAATTTTGTGATGATAATCTGATGAAAATATGATGTCCATTCTCTATCTTTGTCAGTTAGTACGTTCGTGATATGTTCTTATACAGCTTGTTTTTTAATTACTTATCTCCAGCTATACCACGGGATAGCTGAGGCAATTCTAAACATTTTTCTTCGCGGTCTCGAAACTGTCAGATGCATCCCCGCAATACAGGAGTTTATAGAATGGTAAAAATGCAGTCTTCGCGCAGTCTTCGCCTTCCGGTCTGCTGCGGTCCGACTCCTGCGACCCCCCACTCCCCTATACCTGCTTCGCAGTCACTCGGCCTTTGTTTTTTGGCAATTTCGGCAGTTGACGAATGGGCTCAATCATGGATGAGTGGGAATCGATTCGTTATTTGACTTCTCCATAAGAGTGGAAATAATGCTCAGCTAGGCCATGTGCCATAGATCGGAACAAATGATAGTCGGAAAGAGCAATGTCTGGAGAGTACGACGGGTGAGCTAAGACTTTCCGTTTCAGAGTTTTCAAGTGTGCCTTGACAGGTTTTGCGACATGTAGCCTGGAATTGTCATGTTGCAGGATAACTTTATTATCTTGGTAATGTGGTCATTTCTCCATCAATGCTCGACTCAAATGCATTAATTTTGTTCAATACCGATCCCCTGTGATGGTTTCACTTGGTTTCAACAGATCATAATGCACCACACCGAACTGATACCGTGAATATTCGATCTGGTGTCGATGTGGAGGCATGTCCGGGCATTCCCTATAATTTTTCGCGCTTGGGATTACCGTAGTGTACCTAAGTAAAGTTTTTCAGTTTTCTTTAAAAGAAAGAAGAAAATCAACACTTGTGATGTGAACACAAATGAACTTATGTCGTGCTATCCTTATTATGTATAGCATTTAACGACCTGCTTATTTCAACTTTTCACTTACTGCTGCAGCCATCTATCGAAAAACAGCGGAATGAAAGTTGTGCACCTGATATAACATTTTCTTTTTTCCTTATTTAAGATAGCGTTTTTTCATCCTTTACATGAGATTGCATTTTTCTGAAAGCCGTCTTCAGATAACATCTTCTAGTACCCAGCCAACATACTATGTTTCACAAAACAATTGTCTGACAGTTGTCAATTTTATACACGTATTCTTTAAAGGCTGGTACTAACTAAAAATCTGTCGCCGAACTTTGCCTCAGCGCGTATAAGCGCAGTATGCGAAACTATACACCTCCGATGCTCAAGCTGCCCGGCCGATCGTAGAGTAGGAGAAGCCGAGATGCGCAACCTCGCCAGGCGAGAGCTGCACCCCCGCTGAACCTAGACTGGAACCCTCGCGGGCTTATAAAGAGACGCATCGAGCCCCATCGACAGAGACACCCAGGCGCTTATCTAGTAGGAGACGAAGACTACATGAACTCTGAAATTTAGCCGTACCTTTCGTTCTTTCTGGATACATTAGCTTTGGACCAATAATTCTACCAATAAAAATACTTGGTTAGAGATGCACATCCGGGTGATCTATCCCGGCTTCCGCTGACTTGACCAGCAGCGTAGCCAAGGCCATCTTCAGTCCCGGGTCCACTATCGGCCACCTTTAGCCACGGGCCTACTATTGGCCACGATCCTACTTGCAGTCACGCCAGTAATAACGACTTTTTTGACCCGGTCAGCGATAATTCGACTATCGGTGCCCCGGTAGTTTTTCATCAATAGTCTGCCAATTTCAACTCCGTGCTCACACTCAAATTACCTCCAAGGACCGGAGAACGCTGGCGTAAGCTGATGATTCGGTATTGGGGCGGCAGGCCCGTCTCCCTCGAGTGAAATATAGAACTCTTCTCCTCTGCAATTCTCACCCCTTTCTGCCACCTAGAGGTCTCCGCCCCCTTTGGATACCGATCGCCCAAGGAGCCAGCTACCGACTGTACGGAAAATATCGGCAGAAACATTCATCCTCCCTCTCAGAGGAGAACTTACGGGGCTGCCCTAGCTAAACACCACCATTTGTTCATCCGACTTTTGCAGAAAGTTGATCCCTTCGAAGGACACCACTCTTGCAGCATCAGCCAAGGAGAGCGTAACAGCAAGCGTAACTTTCCAAGGCAATCAATTGATATAAACGTTAGGCAGTTAACAATTAATATCAAATCAGCCATTTTTGGGGATACATGTAGTAGAACTAGCGTGGACTAAAGACGTTTTGATAATATAGAAGCCAACGATATGTAATTGCTAGTCACTACGGAACATTGCACATTTGGTTTATTATGATGGATCAAAATTGTACGGTTGGCTCGGTTATACTCTATCTCTTCTCATACAGTGAGCGATAAGAGAGTCGAACATGTTCCTTTGAAAACAATTGGTGCCCGTTTTGATCTGGAGGAGTGATACGCGATCCACGATGGCAATCGCAAGGGGTTGTCGGTCGCAGGAGCGCCTCGGAATTTACGATTTTTAGCACTTTACGGGCTTGAGCGCCACGCCGCCGCGAGTCGGACCACTGCTACCCCTCGCGCGAGCCTCAATTTCGCGCCCCTTTACGATGGATTAGACGTCGGCGGCCAGCGCTACTCCTCCGCGAACTCACAGCCGGGCGGCGACTTTTATGACCAATGCCAGACAATAAAAGCCTGCAAATCGTCGCAATATTGTGAGATTTATTTCTCGATGTAGTCTAACTAATGGTCCTTCTCATGTACCGCGTGAAAGCTGGTTTGATTGCTATTTTTTCTCATTTAAATCTATGAAATAGAACTTGTTGTTAATTTTATTGTCGCAGACATAAAATAAATTCTCTTCGTCCACCTATTTTATAATTAATTACAAAGAGTTGTAGGGACTGCAACGTTTTCCTGAAACACCTTATTATATTAGCTTAAAAGTTTAATATTATTTTTCGATATATGGAAAGTCCGGTAATTAGAACTCAGTTATTCGTTTACGAAGTGTTGTTAATAAGTAAACTATAATGTTGTAAAATATATTACTTTGATTAAATACATATTTTTGTATTGTCTTTTCTATACCTATCCTATTACTTCTGCTGTTGATATAACATTTAAAATCTGTACTTATATGTGTACATACATATACGTATAAACATATATTTATATATGACATATGCATATACTTAGGTAAAAACCTCTTGACAGATTTTTCCATGTGAGTCAATATTATTATTCATTCATTTTTTTATTTAAATTTAAATTTTTTTCATTTATGTATTCCAACTAATTCCAACTAGTACTTACTATAGCTCTTAAACTGCTTTTTAAATAAATAAACCTTAAGTACTATATATTACATGTATTTTGTAATTCTTAGGACCGTAATTGTAAATTTTTCATAATATAAGTATTTAAAATCGAATCATATATAAAAATATCTGATTATACTTACAAGTACACTTCAAATTAGGTAGATAATCATCAGAAAGAAAGGTATAAACTATATATATATATATATATATATATATATATATATATAATTATATAATAAATTAAAATATAGATGCATAAAAGAAATTTAAAATTAATATAGATAAGTTTCTCAATATTTATAAGATTAAAAATCTCAAGATTGATAAACTTAAATTTTACTTTATTTTACGATTGAGTACTAGCAAAAACTGTAAAGTATGACATTGCAGTTTTCATCATCTGTGAATATATTCACGTATATAATTAATTGTATGAAAAAATCAATAACTATCAGTAATGAATTTGTAAATATAATATTACCGATGCGTATGTTTCCATCCTCAAAATGAACATTTTTCCGCCACTTAAGTAACAGGGTTGCAAACTTCTAAGCATAATAATCCTTATTAAAGCTTTAGACTTTGCTGAAAAATTATACCACTTGCATGCATAGCTATTTATATCAATAAATTATTATTACATTTACATTTTTTGAATGAAATTTCGTACAATTTCAAAAATAGTTTATACCAATGATCAAATACTTGTACACTGTAGTCGATTATTTTTTGCCCTGGTAAAAATATAAAATATTTATGAACAAGAACCATTCCAACGAACATTCCATAACGAATGAGATCCAGTACAGATTTTCGAAGCTTAATAAGTACCTGTTTAATAAAATTAAAACAAAGTCTATGGAATAATAATATTTGTTTAGAATATATTAATTCTATATATATAAAAAATAATATTACTATTACTAATCCTGAGCCTATGGCTGTTGTATTTAGTATAAGAATGATAAACCATGTCTTGTTATAGGCATCTTCAAGTGAAAGGACGTTCCTATTATGTAAGAATGTTTAAAATCAACCAAACAAATTTATTATTACATTAATCTCGAGAGATAAAAATTGTATGCCTAATGATTCTTAGCGTAAATGGACATAAATTTTTTATATTGATATTATAGTAGTATTTTGTAAAATTTACCTATCATATTGGACAACAGAATAGTATACATTCAATTATTATTTCAGCTCTAATAACTAGTTTTTAACACAAATTATTAAAAAGTTTTTTGCATATAAACGTCAATGTCAAATTTGTATGAATATGAATTATTTTTATTGTTTAAGATGTTTACCAAATCAGAAAATGTGAAAAAATATTTTTTGACCATTATAAAATTTCATGATAGAATAACATTTCTTACTAGTAACTTCATGTGCCTTTCTGGCTGAAAAAATATTGTTATTATTGTTATTGTTGTTATCTATTCATTGATCAAAAAAATTAAATTTTCTTGAAAAAGAAAATATTTAGAGTTGTAGAAGAATAATTTATAGATTTTACAAGACAACCATCACGTTTTGTCAATTAAGTTTCATGTACGTTTGTTTTTCAAATAAAATAGCTTTATGAAACACATCTTAAGTTCATTGTAACTATAATACAAAATTCGTTGTAGAAGTTAAATGGTTACAGCAGTCTACATAATTCTTTTTCCTTCTCTAATACCCAGCAACTACGTCGAGGCTCGAGTCAAGAGGAATTGTAAAAATAATTTTCACATTTTAGTTATAAATTTTTTAAAGTCTGTTGTATTTAAAAAAAGTAATTTTTAGTGAGTTACTATTTTATTAAAATTTAAAACTTTTTTATCATTTTCCAATAATCAGTCTCTAAAATTTCATTTAATTCTACCTAATATTGTTAATAATTTATTAGAGTACGTATTTCATCCATTCTGTTATCCTATGAGCTTTTAAAAAATATTTATGTAGTCCTTTGTAATTACAATAAATTAATAAAACAATGCTTGAAGAGTAAACAAATTAATCTTACTCTATAACAATTTGATGTAGTTTAATTGATTTAATAATATATTCATGGGCTAAGTTTTCAGTCTTCTCTATTTGATCGGGGTTATCGACGTTGGTAATAACAGAAGAAGCTCTGTGTAGTCGTAAGCTATACCAAAGATATTAAATTTTTTGTTAATAACGTCAATTATTCAACTAAATTAGATATTCAAATAATATTTATTTGAAACCGCTAAAAAGCTAAACTAAAAAGATAAATAACTATACTGAACAAATCGATCTCGTTAAGAGATGGATGAAACTTTTAATACTATCAAAAGTAAAGAAAATAGAGCGTTGATAATAAACAACGATTTTAATTCTTTAAGGTTTATACTAATCATTTCTTTGCTCTAAAAGTAACTGCGTTTAAAAAATATATTGTCGTTAGAAATTCGTTTCTATAAAATCATAAACTTACGGTTACATTAACCAACCAAATATTTACAGATTTATTATTTTGCTAAATATTAATTTTTCAAAATTTTGTTTGTGAAATCGACTGCAGCTGTAACCAATTGATAAAGTTTCATGATTTAAACTATAGATTTATTTTTTACTCTGTACAGTAACTAATTTTTAAAATTAATAAGTATTCTGTGATTAATTTATGGTTAGCTCTAATGATTTGTTATATTACTAACTTGATAATTTCAAAAAGGCTGCAAACATGTTGTACACACATGGCGAAAGCCATGTCATAGGAAATGAAAACTACCATTGATAAAATACCACTAACCAATGCTACAAACATTAATTGTATAAGGTATTTTTCTTGATCAACAAAATATTCCGCATAAATAGGTAGTTCCCATTGTCTAGATACATTTTCAACAGGAACGATGAAATCCAAAAATGGAACAATCATTGGAATGCTAAGAAAGCATATAGCCGTAGTGGAACAACAAACTATATTTAACATAACATTATAGTTTAATTTTTATATCTAATTTTTCATGATTTAGCTAATGTTATATTTGTATATTATGTATTATAATTTTTAATTTCTAAAATTGCTAAGTTATTGAAATAGTATTTTTTATTAAATAGAAATTACTTCCATATCCAATCGCTACAGACCGAGCGATTGCAGCGTGTTTTTCCATTATACGTAATTCCTCTTTATCACTTGTCGCCTTCCAGTCATTTTGAATTAAATCATAGACTTTTTTTTGCTAAAAATATTGAAGAATAGTGCAAATTATTGTTACAGTATGAATGATGACAAACAAGTATGAAAAAGAACACACACACTAAAGTTTTTGAAACAATTTCACATAGAGAATAGATTGTTATACCTTTTTTTTATTGACTATAGCCGCCGAAAATTTAATTACTCCGGCATTAAGATACATTTCACCAAATAAATTTTCTACAGCAATCTCGTTATTATAACCCAATTCTTGGAAAAGTCTTACACCCTTCGAAATAGTTTAAATTTATTTAAATGAAACAATATTTAAATTCTATCCTTTATAAAAAATATTAACGTATTTTTTCGAAGATCGAAGGAATAATATGAAGGGAGTTTGGCTCGGAGTTTGGTAAGACTAATGTATTCATAATAATCATAGACTTGGAGCACAGACATTTTAAATAGCTATATTTATTACTGTTATTGTCTAAATGACGTTGTGTTAATACTAATTCTTTTATAAGCATATAAGAATTGTTTTCAACATAATATGGTAATAGTACATAGCCAGTAATCATATTCAACACATGATATACTTACTAATGGAACTATTAATGCAAGCAATGATAGGTATACAGCAACACGCATAAATATGTCATAATATGTCTTCTTTTTGTATGCCCAAACACCCATAAACTTTTGTGCAAGTACAGGCATCTTCCAATAAATACTGTCAAATACGCTCATGATTCGAGCTCAAATATATACAATAGTGAACTGAATTATCGCGAGTGATAAGTTCGACCTACTAAGGTAAATGTAATATAAATCCCCAGTTGACAATAACTGATATTAAACCGTTATAGATACCATACACATCTATTCGAATTATAAATGAACACACGTATAAGGCGCAATTTATTATGCATTGACTATGCTCTTTCTGAACTATAATAATGACAGAACTTTCAAAGAGATTACTTTTTAATTAAAATCGAGTTTGCATTCATCGATTTCTGATTTACATTAATTTGTAAGTAAAAATATTCTATATTTGATTTGATAAATCATTTATTAAGTATAAGAAAATTAATTTGTTGCAAGCATCTTTTTAAAATTCATGTATTAAAAAGTTGTAAATCATTGTAAAATCTTTACAAAATTTTAAAAGATTTATGCTGAAAGTTAAATTAATTTTTGTTAATTGAAACTCTTACTGCAGATGTCAATAAAATAAATGTAACAACAAAAAAAAACAGCAAAGTAGCAACAAGGAATATTCTTTCATGATAACGTTCGGTTACACATTACAAGAGTACATTATTGCAGCTAAAAACTAAGTTAAGTTGCATACTTATGTACCATAGAAATATTCTTGATTTATTAAACTGTGTATATCCTGAGTGCTTGTGTACTTGCAAATTTCTCGAGCAGTGAACATCTTGAGGCTTAAATAATGGCTCATGTTAAAGAAAATTTAGTATGTAGAATAATTTTTTCTTTGATTTGTAATGCTAACTTCATTATAAGCGGAGATATTAACTATTCAACATTTTCTTTTGAAGCAATTTGCACTTGGCGGATTAGTTCGACAATTCGACTAAGAGTTAGATGATTTACTTATAGTCTTCGCGTAGTATATAGTTTTAGAACAACTTAATATATGTTATGTTTTCATATAAACATTCTAAATATTATTTTGCAGTTGCGAATTTGTTTAAATAATGACAAATTTTCAATACATTTAGATATAATTTATCATTATACTAATTTATCATTATACTAATATGTTATATCCAACGATCTTGCGAGCCTTGCACACGGACAAAAATGGACATCGTGGAGTACAGACGGGACTCTCGGAGAGAACTCGTCCGCTGAGCTGAACACACCTCATTGCAGTGCAGTTCAGTGCAGTGCAGTGTAGTGATTTGTCCAACTTAAACTGTCCTTCTCAGGGCAACATTCAAATTCCACTGGAGTGGGTATTGCTTCTTCACACCAGTACACCATCAAGCCGCCGCAGCAACATCTGCCGCTGCCCCACTCTCCATCTTCAGAGTACTACCCTGGCCACGCGCACGGGCAGCGCCGGAGGCTCCATCTACGGAGCTTTTCCTCCACCTCGGGCTACCTTACGCCTTCAGAACTCGACAAGAAAAATATATTATTTTGTTACTCCTTCATTTTCAGCGTCTCTAAGGCAAATGTCATTTCAGGCCACCCCTTCCACTCACGTTTGCTACTCAAGAAGCTGATCCATCCATTGCTCAGCTTCATAGTATTATCTGTTGAGACCAAGTGAAGCCATCAGGTTTCTGTCAATTGAAGAAGAAACTGTCACAGGCACATTTAGAAACTTGAAGTGCTGGGCCAGCGGCGGGCCACGAGGGTGGACTCGGGTTGGTCCAACCCAGTGTGCCCGGGGCCTGCCAGGCCTGCGGATTTGCGGCGTTCTACGCCTGTACATTGAAAGATGGGGCCGCTAGGACAGCCGGTTCCCACAATTGACAAACTTTCAAACACGTTCACAGTATTAACACTGTGACGAGTACCTCGTCGTGGTCGCCGCTGTACCGAGCACTTCCTCGGAGCCTTGACCCAGAGCCGGGTGGGGGGTAACCAGAGGCGCGAATTGCGGCATGCCGCTGCGTTAATCAAACAGAGAGAGTATTCAGGTGCGCGATCGGTTCTTGATTCTTGCTCGACCGTACGATTTTAGCAGTGTGTCTCGGGGCGCGGAAGGACCCGAGACTTAGAGCGATCGAGAACGCGTCGCGCATAGTTAAAGTGTTTATAGAGAGAGAACATGAGACATAAAGATAGTGCCGTAGTATATATGGCGCGGAGTGCACGACAGTACCTAAGAATTGATTGTTTGTTGGTGGCGTGACCAAACTCCTCCCGTTTTCGGTTGAGGAGGTCGTAGTCGATCGAGTTTGTGATATCAGCCGAGCGGTCCAGTTTTCTCCCGCCAAGTTGAGAGTAGCCGCTGCTAAAGTAAGCAGTGTTTATGACATTAATTTTACCGCGCGAATAGTCCGCGTTTCAAGTGTATGAAACAGAGAGAGAAAGAGATAGTTAAACAGATTACGCGTGTAAATAATTGTCGGGTATTGTGCTTATAACTAAATTATAATAAATATTTATTCATTATTAAAGTATTCGCGCGTATATTATTTTGCCGCCCTTTTCCCTTTTTGTGCCACTGAAGCAATAAGCGTCCAGGATTGCTCCACCGTGTCCACGGATTTTTCGTGCGACAAAAAACGAGCGGATAAGGACGGAAAGTCCTCAAGTCCCATTGTGGTTGGAACCTGGGGCGGGCTTAGCCATCCGTTAACCGCCAAGTAACAACATATATAATTAAAAAGTGAAAAATAGTATATAGAAAAGTAGTGCACTAGGTGCTTTTATAGAGTAACATGAATTATTAATAAAGTAGGCATTGTGATCCGAGGTTTTTGTCGGATAAAGTAAGCAATCGATTGTAGGTGCAGCTCGCCATTATCGTGGCGTGTACGTAGGTCCACGAGCCCATAATGGACACCATTATCCGCGGTTACGGTAGAGGCTGTACTACTCTGACAGGAAACGATTGGCTCGAAAAAATATCGTGCTGAAAGAGCGATAGGCTATCGTTCGTCAAGTCACGAACGGTAGCCGCGTCTTTGTCTGTATAGCGATCATCCCTACTCTATACTTTGCGGTGATCCCGCATAACTCGGTTCTAAATGTTCATTAGTATGTCGTAGATCTGCCTATAGAGGTTTGAACGTTTGAACGTCTCGGTACGTCGATGAAGTGAGTACTAGGATGCACTTGCTGAGCCTCTTTTAACGATTTTAACCCGGTACATAAGGTACTCGAAGCCGACAAACGAGTTATACGAACTGCGAGTGGGTCACTCGGACTTTTTGGCGGCCTTTGCCCGCACTCACGCTGGTCAATCCGTGCGAGTGGCACCCGCATGTAAATTCGCCCCTCAGTGAATCGGTGCCGCACTCAATCGGCCAGAACGTCGCGCTAATCCAATTGTGCTCGGATTTTGCATAAGATGAAGACACGGGATGCGGATGAATGCCCGCGGGCCACGTTCATTTTTAGGTAGACCCCTTCGTAGAGAACCTCAGGATAAATATGCATCCCTGCTTGGGCGATACTTCACTGTCGCCGGTTCGTCCGGACGTAATAATGCATAATGCTAATTGCGGAGGACTCGTCCCACTTAACTACGCCCCTTGTCCGCTAGGCGAACTGCCACGCTTAATAATATATGCCACGCGCGTATGCACGGTTGCTCAATTTTTACTTATCGCATGTCAGCGCTGCGATGCTTTATTATTATTGCGAAAGAAAGCTCTCCCGCGTTCTATTCTGTTGCGAATAAATACGCATTGTTTTTATAAGTATACATGAACGTTGCTTTAACAGTTGCGCACTATCAACAACATTTGCAAATTAAATTTATTGAAAATAATGATAATAATGTTATTATTGCTACAGTGAGAAGCAGTTTCTTTTGACAAGTGTTATTTTTTAATGAAATAATATATTAATAAAATCCCTACAACATCTTTGACACAGTTATAACTTTATAATAGCTACAAATAACGTTCAATTTGATAGATTAGGTGATGTGGCAAATATATTGACTATGTTAGCAATTCTATTGCCATCTTTCTAAAAAATAAAAATCTTGACGAAAAAACTTTAACTTTAGAAAAGGTCAACCTGTTACCTGCAGCAACTCTAAAATATAACGTTATCACGTTTTCGAATCAGTTTCACAATAAAAATAAAAAAAATGCTAAAATTTCTTTGAATAATCTGATTGGTGCTTGACCCTACACAGGCTTGAGCTTGTTGGCCCCTTGCCCAAAGAGGATGGATACGGATGTCGATAAATGTCAATGCACTGTAAAAATGAATTAAAGATATAGTTGAAAAGAGGAGAGGGTGGACGAGGAGTCTATAAAAGCTCCTTTCTAGTAGACAAAGTGGCATAAGGGAGGAGGCGGGGGCAGGCGATTATCCGTCTTGCAAGGACGAGCGGCGAGTCGATTAAAAAAGTTCCCCGGGCAGCTTAACTTCCCACTCAAGGCGGCCCTTGATAATTAATTTGGCGGGAGTGGCCTTAATCGGGAGGATAATCAGGCGGGCACTTCTCGATGACGCGGAGGCGCGCGAGGAGACGGAGGCGACGCACTCGAGGAAGTGGGCGCCGAGGGCCGAGCGCGAGCGCCGCGGGTGGATAATGCCGCGGGCCGCTGCGATGGGCGGGATTTAATAAAACGCCACTCGAGCGAAAGTTCAGGGCTCATCGGAGCTTTGGCTCAAAGCGCGGGAGTCCGGAGCTTTTACCGAGGCTCCCGCGTCTTAATCCCTTTTGCGAAGTAAGTTCATAATCTGGCCCGGGCCCGGACCGAGGCGCCGCCCGCCCCTTACATCCGCCGGTCTGTTTTATACGCGGCCCGCAGCTGCTCGCAAGCCGCGCGCTATACGCCCCCGGCCTGCTAAGCGCGGCCGGGCCGCGCCCTGAATAATCGCGCGCCGCCCGCGCTGCTTTGGTTCCGCGGGGGCGGCTCGGCCGGCGCCGCCCGGTCCGGATTCCCGCGGGGGCCTCGTGCTCGGGAGGCGCTGCGCGCAACAGCCGACGGCCGCGCGCGCGACAGAATTAATCGCCGGGCGCTCCGAGCCGGCTGACCTCTCGCGGCCAGAGCAACTTGCGGGGCAAGTTGGCCCCTAACCCGATAATGAGTCGGCGCCGCCGGCCCGCGGCCAACTTGCCCGCGCCGGGCACCCTCGGTCCGTCAATTTGACACGGCGTCTGATTGAGTCGGCCGGCGCCCCGGATAATTATGATTTCCCCGCGGCCGGCAATTACCCGGGCGTGCCGGGCCTCCTGGGTGTCGCGGATCTGCCAGGAGGTCGCCGCCGAAGGACCTTCTTAGCGGCAGTTCAGCTCATCGCGATAAACAATTAGTAGAATCGGCCAATCCGTAGCTGGCCGGAAGCCCTGGACGGGCAAATTGAAACTTATTTGCAGCCGCTGCCCCGTAGACGCGCGATTGTGCCTTTCAGACTGCTAATGACACCGCGCCCCCGTATATTTTCAGATTTGAGAAGTTGGGAGTATCCGCGCGCCGAGCTCTTAGCAGCTCCAAATTAAGACGAACGATCGAAGTTATTCGGGGGAGATTCGGCCCCGAGCCCCGCACGCGCCGACTTCGATTCATTAACTTGCTCAGCGTTTCTTCCTCTGGCTACAAGGTGTTATAAGAGCGATAATGACACGATTTGCAAACGAATGGGCTCTGGCGATAATAGCGCGCGCCCGTTACGGCAGCGCTCCGGCACGCTGTCCCTCGCAACGCCGAATCCCGAAAAGAAAGAGGCGACGCGCTTTAATAAAAGGGCCCGACTTGACACGGGCGCCTCAAACGTCGGTTTATTACAAAATGAATAATGCAAATTGGGCCTTTGGGGGAATTGTTTTCGAAATGAAACCGAGCTCGCACGGGCGAGCCAACTTGTCTACAATTCGCATTCAAAAATATTCTGTCGGGGCGGTAACTTATCAATCGGGCCGCGGCGGGTCAGGGGGTCCAGAGGGAAGTCCCGGGGGCGGCGGGCGGGTGGCGCGGACGCGAGCCGCGGGCGCCGCGCCTCCCGTGTAAATTCGTTAAAGCGCCGTTACAGAGTTGGCCCGTTTTACAGCCTCTAAACTCGGTGGCGCGGCTCTCGTTAAACCGATCGCGAGTGCATCCGCCACGGGATCGCGGGGAAACAAGTGGGACTTCTTTACTGGGCTATCCTCAGTGGCCGGGGGAGGAACTCGCGAAGTGCGCGATAGTTGGCGCGGCGGCAAGTTCCGGGCACCTCTGCCTTTGTCTCGCCGCGCGCTCTCCCTCTCTCCTCTCTCTCTGACTATTATAGCGGGACAATATAAAGTTGCGTAATATCGGTAATTAATTACGTGGCCGTGGCGAGAAGCCGACTTGTAGTCGATCGCGTACTCGCGTAATGATGGGAAGCTGGCGAAGCTCCGAGCGGCAGACAAGGCGCGCGCGCCCCGCAAAAAGAGGGGATAGCGCGACCGACGAGTCCTCCCATCGGTGATAATTAAAGCCGAGCCGGTTAGGTGGCGCCCGCTGAACGAGCAACGACCCGCACGCCTAGCGCCCGGTCGGCTCTCGTTAAAGGGCATTTTTATACGCCCCCCGTGCTTTTTACGCTCGCGATAATGGCGCGATTTCGCATTAATGCGAGAGTAAAAGACCGTGTTATAGAGGATAATTTCAAAGCCGATGCCGCGCCGCCCACTGGATCCCAGTTTGCTTTCGGCCTGCGGAAACCCAGCGTCAAAGCAACTCTTTTATCGATGCTCTTCTCCCCGCCTCCATCCTACCACCGCCGTCACTGCAGTTTTATTTGGAAAACTTACCCGCGATACTGATATTTACGCGGGATTAAAAGTTTCACTTGATTAACGGCGCGCGAATAAAGCATTGCTTTGTTGCTCGCTGCACTTTTTCCAACTTGTATTTTTTCAGCAAAGAATACGAGTCGCCCGGGGTTGAACAGTGTAGAATGTGAAATAATCGATTGCGATTGTAAGCAACCGAGGGAAAATCAAGCTGATGGAGACATTTTTTAAATTGAAAATAGCTCCGGTAGAATGATATTTATCGGCCGCTGTTGCATCAGATAATATCTCAAATACTTATATTTTATTTCAAATGGAAAACGCGTATAAAGCAAAAGAAATATCAACTATTAAATATCGAAATCAAATATTAAATATCACACATTAAATATTACATATCAAAAAGAAGTATCGCAGAAAGAAAAAGTGTACTGTTCATTATAGAGGTTATAAAATAGTGTAATATGCTTCAGACCCTTGCCTTTACTAAGAGTAGAGTAATGTTGGCTTGGTTTTATTACTCGTTTGGAGAACGAGGCCATCCTTGGCATTCCGAGGACAAATTAAATATTCAAAAGGAATTAAAAATACCAAGGTTAAATGATAATCCAAAGTGGCGAAACCTAAATAAGCTAGATGTTTTGGCAGCTAATGAGATCGCCTTGGAACTCGACTGAGGATCGCGCTTTGCACCAATATTTATAATTAAACGTCGCTTTACGTGTTCTGTCGTCGCAGGCGACTTCACGCTTTTTCTTTTCTCAAACCCCGAGTTCTTCTCACTGTGCAAATATATACAGTAATTTCCTTCTTTTTCTGACTCGTTTATTTCTCGCTTCGTATTAATGTATGCTGCTTATTTATTTCCCGGTATTTTCAATGTATTATGTACTCAATCATCATCGATGATATTTATTCGAGATTTCTTTTAGATGATTCAGTTAATAATAGTTGGCGTGCAACTTATTCAGAAAATTTTTGCATCAAAAAATGTTATACTTACGCAAAACTTTGCCTTCATCTAGCTTGTATGTTTGCTATTTAAAGTTTGTTTTCTGCTCCAGTAAAATCATTTTTTATAATAAACTTTTTGTTTTTGAATATTATTAGTTAATACGTACAGTTTAAAATTTCACCTGTAGTCAGATTGACAGAAACTATTTTAAAATACATTAAAGTTTAATTACATTTGTCGCTGTTTTGTGAACATGAGATATGTTGATAAAGCCGTGGAATTTAGAATGGTACAAATCATAGTACTTGTGCGTGAATTTTGCAGAGACTATTTATTCTCTGAGTCCATCTTTGCTTTAGAAGTTGTAATGTACATTTTAACATTCTTTGAATAAGTTTCTGGACCCTTTTTATCGCATTGTTGACTTTCATACACATCTTGCTTCTGCGCTGTAAACAACATTTTCGTTAGAAAAATTAAAATTATCATTTACCTACGTAATAAATGAGATTTCATTACAAATTACTAAAGAATAATGAATAACAATTAAAATTCTAAGGAGTATTTAGGCAAAATTTTATTGGCTTGTGGAAAATATACACATTAAGAAAATTGCAATTATAATTAAATGGAAATTATAATTTCATATTATATTGTGCACTCCTTCGTTCTGCAGTTATAACTTTTTAAACATTAGAGATACGAGCAGTATTAATAATGTTTATAGAGGCACCTTAGACTGCGAAACCTAAGATGAAACTACGCGTCTCGCAAGGCTTGCAAATTTATGTACGCATAGCAGAAGACGTTGCCTATCAAATTCCATTCAAATTTCGAACTCCAAAGTTCAAATATATTCTATTTGCTAAGAAAAATTCATGTATCTACCGAGATTGCTCTTATATTGTAAAAAATTAATGACTATATAAAATAAATCTATATTGTACTATTTATTAGTTCAATCTAGATTTAAAAAAAGTCAAGATCACTAACATGTTGAAGAATAATATAATATCATGAAATGAGCTTTTCACATCATTTGCACATTGAGTTTTCAGAGTCTATTAAGCGTAAATTATATAACATTTTTTCACAAATTGAAATATATTTAAGTGCTTACTCTTATATCTAATGCCTGAGATCTAGTTCATTTAAATATTTTATAACTTCGTTACCGTTTCTTAGATTGTTCAGTAGTTGAATCAATGTTTTGTTATTTTATATTTATGTTTTGTTGATGAGTAAATTAAACAGTCCAATAAAATATGCTTGATGCTTAAGTTAGTGTAACAATGCTCTTACTGTTTTTTACTTTTCACTTAGTGATTAATATTTGATTTTATCGTTCCAGGTTTCACTTTGGGTTCTTGCTTGTTGTTTTGTTTTTTATTTCGTTTAATGCTCTTTTAACTTCACTTCAAATGGAGTTCCGTTGATTATTAATGCTCATGTTAATTAACTTTTTCATGTCAGGTAATGCTATGATCTGTATTCTGTCAGTGCATTTTAATTCGTTTGCTTGTGCAACTAGGTGTTGTGTAACCGTGTAGTTATCTTCTTCGGAGTATTTTGAGTAGTATATGGTCATTTTTCCTGTTAGTTTGTTTATGATATATTTTATTTCTTGTAAAGTTAGTTTTTTCGTACTAGGATCAAGTAGATTTTCCAGAATATTACTAAGGTTCGCGTGTATTATGTTTTTGTTAGGTAAATTAATACTTTATAATATTTTATATAACAATATTTCTGTAGCTACTTTCAGGATAATCAAATGAGGTAGTTTAAGAAGAATAGATTCTTCTAAATTCTGTTTTTTGCTTGATGTAATGATATATTGATGAGTCGGATAACGCGTTAATACATCGCGGAACATCGTATTTAATTCTGTTATATTATTATATTACACACTTCATGATCATCGAGTTACCTATTATTTATTTTACGTTATCGATATTTTATATTTTACATAGTTTACATTATATTGCTCAACGTTACGGACAAATATTCTCTCTTAATTTTCGGTAGTGTATATATTAAGTTAAAAGTAAACACAATAAAAATGAATAGTTACCGAATGTAGATCTGAAGAACACCAAAGTTGTATATATAATGATAATATTTGAAGCACATATAACATCGTTAAGCATCATAAAGTCAAACTAGACTATTTCTTTTAAAGTCATATATAGGACTTTGCCTGCTTACCTCAACAAGGAAGTTCAGCTGATATAAATTATGTCACACTTTATTATTAAAGTGCGATAAATTCAATAGAATTTTGATATACAATGTGCTATTGTATACTTAAAAATTATTACTCAATCAATACGCATTCGTTAGAGCATTTGCATTTGCCTTGAACATCCAAATTTGGATACAGGCGGACAGGTACATTGTCAGTACAAGGATATCGAGTTTCATTGAATTTCCATAGTATAAATATCGGGAATAATTATAGAAAATTCATTGGAATTGTCGATCGAGGGGTGCGGAGGAAAAAGGGCCCCGTGGAACGATCCCGGAACTCTTAATCTCGGGGGCGACTGCTCAAGAGGCTCGACCCTCGTCACCGGTCCGCCTCGCCCGTGGAAATCACTTAGCCGACCGGGCAGAGGGTGAGCGCTTGCGCGGGCGGCTCCGCAATTATTTACCGAATCACGCAATCAATTATCCGGCACACATATTGGTGGTAGTGGCCACAGGGCGATTAATTAGCGCGGAAAAGTTGGGAGGCCCGGGCGAGGCTTCGGCGGCTCCCGCGAAATTTATACGGGAACCCGGGCGGCCCGCGGCCTTGTACCGCCCGGGCATTACACGCGTCCCCGACAAATTGCGCCCCCGCCTCCTGCGGCCGCGTGCACGCGCGCCCCCCACCCACGTCACGTGCCGCGCGCCGGCTTATACGAGCGCGCGAATCGCTTAATATGCGCGCCCCCGGCCTCCCAAAGCTGTCGGCTCCTTCCGCGCGCACTATAATCTTTAGGTATCCACGTGGTGCGATTACGTTGGGGTGGGCCAAACCTGCCTGATCGCCCTCTGGGGTAGTAAGCACTTGCGGCTAGTGGGAGTGTTTCAACCCTTCGGCCCGGGCCGGTGACAGTGCTTTTAACCAAACTCGCGTGTAGTGTCAAAAGCTGGACTCTCTGCCTCTGACGGGATTTACAAGGATGCGGGAAGATGTATGTCGGGGGAAAAATGGCCCCCTTGAAATTAGGGGGATCGCAGTTGGGCGCCCGGCCCGAGCTCGGGGTGACGAATGCGCGTTCTATTCCAATGAAGGCGCTTTACACAACTTTGTATACGCGGCCCGCCTCGGAGATACGCGCAGATACGCCCTATCTCTTAAACTTACAGCTTCGCTTTTTCCCAACTTTGCCGCTTTTTAAGAACGTGACATTTTATCCGAGCCCCCGGAATTGCCCGTAAGGTCCATGAGCGATTCCAATCTTACTCGATAACTCGGTCAGACTTAAGCTGTAATTCAACTTTTTCAAGGGCCCCGTATAAGGACAAAAGGCGCGAGCGATGTAAATCGCGTCCGCTCGCGTCGCTTTCAACTTAAAACTACACCCTTCGAATAAGCAGTCGGTAGCTTTTAACTCCCTTGGGGATATTTCGGGATACGTGGCGACTCGGCATTTTGAATGCTTTCGAGAGGTTTTTCGGATTTTCGCGATTCCGAGCGCGCAACTCCATATTTCCTTCAAATAATTGGATCCGATTGGGGCGAGAAGCGGGTTCGCTGATAAAAAAAAAAGTCGAAAGGAAGGTAGAAGAAACGATTTGTAGTAATGGGGCGTTTGACGTTCTAGAAAATTGAAAAAGGCAAAATAAGAAACGATCGAATCGCGGAGTACATATCCCTTGACGTGCTCCAGTTTCTTACGAGCTCTAGGATAAGAGGTATACCGATATTGTTAAGGAAGGAAGCGCTGAGAGTTTGGTCGATATTCCAGTAGTAGAGTCCAAGTTTCAGGACTTCCACTCTTTTATATTACTGCCAATGAAGAAAAATAAAGTTGGGCTATTTAAAACAAAATACATTTGTACTCCTCGGATCGGTGGCGACAATCTCGAGTTAAAAGTTTTCGTTAGAGAAGATCGGCAGTTATTTAACTTGGGTGGTTTTATTAGAAATCCTCTCGCGAGAATTCTTTAATTTTTCCATGTGAGACCGGTGAAAAAAACGAAACTATTCATCAGTGACGCGTTTGTACGGAAAATCTAAAGTTGGAGCGGTTAATTGAAAATTCCCATATTTAAAGGAAGAATAAAAGGCGCTAAAGCCGTTGTTAAAATTAAATTACGCTTTGCTAATCGGTCGGCGAGTCTGTACGAGATAGAAAGGACTTTAAAAGCTCCTCTAAGAAACTCGTTTTCACGGAGCATTCATGCGGTAATTAATAAAAATAAAGGCAACGGCGTACGCCTGAGTTTGGTAAACCGCGTCATTCCCGATCTGGAGAACTGCCTATAAAGACGCAGGTAAACCGTCGAGAGGAGATAACTTGGCGCGATGGGAAAAAAGTCGGGCATGAAGTAAGTGCCGTGTTAAAGGCGCCTTGGGGCTGTCGAACACCTACCGTAAGGAGCTAATTAGCCAGTCGCGTGGGTTTATTAAGTGGCGGCAAGAAGCCGTCGAGAAGCGCGCATCGAAGTAGGAGGTGCCGTAAATGGGGCTGGTAAAAACGCGGGGCGGGCGGCAGCCTCTGGGGCGGCGCACGTATGAATTCGGCCGCCCAGGAGCGCGGAGGAAGTCGGGAAGTCGCGTAATTTTCCGGGTCTCTTTGTGGGGGATGCCGGGGCCGGGGTCGGGGGCGCGATTGCGCTTCCCCTCGAGCGCCCGGGAACTCGGGCGTTTAACAACTTTGAGGCGGGCGCGTCCTCTTTCCTCGGGGTCGACCGCGGGGGAGGGCGGGGGAGCCGCGAGGCGTGCAGGCGTCGCGCGAACCGGAAGCCGCGCCGATCGGCCCCGTGGCGTTAACGAGCGGCCGGGCGCGAATCCATCAGCTCCTTTCGAGCGGCCCGGCGAAAATTTGGCCGGCGAATTATCGATGGGGAAACTTTTCCTCGGGGCGGGAAATCGATTGCAGGGCCGACTCGACGCGGCCGCGCTCCGACAAAGCTTTGAGTGCGTCTGGCGGCGAGTGATTTACTATTTTCCCGGGGGCCTCATCTAAAGTTGGGCCGCGAGCCGGGGCGCCCCGAGTAATCCCCTCGGAAACAAGTTACCGATCATTACTCGGGAGGGCCGGGGCGGCCCAGGGCCCCGGGGCCGACAGGCCGTGACCTCGCGCAGCCATCGATCGAATAAAGGCGCCTGGGAAAACAAGGGCGGCCGGGGTTGGGTCGAGGGCCCGGGCGCAGGCCGATCGATCGCCGGCCGCCTAATCCCGCGTGTACATCGGGAGGCGCGGGAGGGCGATGGCTATCGGCTCCGGAGTGGATGACCGGGCCAATTTGGCCGGGCTATCTCCGGGCGCTTGGCGGCCCCGCGGGGGAGTAGCGGGCGCTCGGGCCAGATTAAGAGGGATGATAGTTGGGCGAGCGCCGCCGGCCCAAGTTTCCCGGGCGCTCCTTGCTAATGCGCTCTGGCGGCGCGGCGCGGGCGGACACGTGTTTCGCCGAGTGGGCCGCAACAGCTTGGCAAGTTGGGGCCCCGCGACGCTTGATTAGCCGCGGCGCGCCCTCCCCCGGGAGGAGCCAATCCCCGGGCCTGTGCGAGCGCTTATCGCGCCTTTGTTCCCCCGCGCGACAAAGGCTGCCATCGGCGCGCGTCCCGGAGCCCGGGCATTGGTGAAAGAAGCGAATGCCCGGGGGGGGGGGGGGATCGCGCTCGGCCCATTAGCCGGGGGCCGGGGCTCGGCTCCTCGCGGGGCCCGCACGCGCGCTCAATTACCGTATCAGGGCAACTCGCTCGGCAAACAGCGGGGCTCGCCCGCGACAGACAACAATCCTCCGGCAAAGTTTTCTCCCCCTCCCGCGGCACTCGTCCTCCCGGTTGATTTGCCGCGCCGCGGCTCCCCGGCTCCCCGGCTCGGGGTGGCTTCTTCCGCGAGGCGCCCTTGCCGACCCCACCCTCTTCGCTGTTTGCCTCCCTGGGCCGCTGGCTCACGACCCTTCCGCCTCCACCCCAACCCGCCGCCCGCCGCTTCCGCGGCCAAACTTTATAACCTATATTCCGTAATTTATTTTGTAACTTTCCAAAGCCGGAGCCTGTTAAATTGCTGGCGGGCTGTTCGCTAGCGGGCCGCCGCGGCCGCCGGGCAATTTATTCTGCTAATTTTCGCCGACTCGCTTAAGCGAAATGAATCAACAAAGGAAGAAATTTCTTCCTTTGTTTCCGCGCGGCCAGGGCGGCCAGAGCTCCGTTTAGATGGACCGGGGCCCTTCGCACGCACGGCAATTACGGCCGCGGATCCCCGGGCGCTCGCTCGAAAGGCGCCCCCGGGAAAAGTAATTAGCGCATAAGCAAGCGATCGGCCGCGCGGGTGGATCATCCGGGGAGCGCCCGCATCCAGTGAGCCTGGGTAGAGGTCGAAAAGAACCGGGCCGCCGCCGCCGCAGCCGCCGCCGCCGCCGCCGCGATGGTCTAAGGGGCAAAATGTATAAATACGCGGGGGGCCGAGGCATTATTTAGGAGAGTAGCTGGCGTGCCGGAAAAAGGAAGACAGGGGCAAACAGAGCAAGGAAAATATCAAACGGCCCCGTAACACAATTTATTTCTCTTGTCAAGCCGAGCGCACGCTCAAATCCCCCGGCAAAAATACATTTCCCGTGAGGTGCATGTATAATCCATTATTAAAAGTTTAAATACATAATTTATTAGGGGACTTTCTATGTGGGTGGGGCGCGCGCTGCGGTCGGCTCGTTTTTTTCACAAAAGGGGCAACCTGATTAGCCGGGGGAAAAAGCCGGCCACGTACTCCGGGCGTTTTGTCAAGGGGCGCAGCCGCGTCGGGCCGCGGGCCGCGCCGGGACGACCGGGGAGGTGAGGGATGCCCCGGCGCCACGCGAGCGCGCGCCCCGAGAAAAAGCCGGCGGAAAAAGCGCGGAGAGCATCATCGGCCGGAGGCCTTCTTGCCGGCCGGCCCTGACAAACTGTGCGCTTCCTTCCTTCCGGCGGCGTCGCGCGCTCTCGGGGCCTCGGCAGAAATATCGCCGCGAGGCTCTCCTAAGAGCGCTCCTATCGGACGCACCTGGTATTCCGCGCGGGGCCCCCGGGGCGGGGGCGGGGGCGGGGGGGGCGGCAGCCGCCGGCCGAGGCGCCAACTCATCGCGCCGCCGCTCCTGAATAATCGGCGGCTCGGCCCGCCCGCCTCAATTATGGGCCCCCGGGCGGAACGAGGCTCTCGCGCCCCTATCGCCGCGGGGAGATAAGCCCGGCGCGGCTCACGTGCGCGCGCCTGCAACACGGGCGCCGTAAAAAGGCTCCCGGCTCCACAGACGCGTGCTTTTGTAAAAATGAGAATGAAATCCCATTTATTCGGGCGCCGCTTCTTTCAGGGGTCGGCACCCACGCGGCCCGGGACGTGGGGCTTTTACTTAGAGGCCCCGGGAACCGCCCGCCCCCGCGCATTCCATTCCCCCCGCTTTATTTTCCTTTATTCCGGCGGGGCCGCGAGCCCGGGAGCTGTTGCATTCTTCCCGGACACTCGTCGGAGCCTCGATTTGTCGCACGTCGAACCTCGCTAATTTCGCGGCGCATTCTTTTGCGCACATAGCCTTTACCTATTTAGCGTATTAGTCCAAGCTTGTTATTAATTAAATTCAATGAAATATATATATATTACTGTCTTACATTTGCTCTTCTGCATTCTTAATAACCTAAAGATTTTTCTGCTATACCACTGATTTCTTTTTCTCAATTTACTAATTTGGAAGGGTTTAGTTTTCAATTAAATCTGCAATCTCGGGCTTTAAACAAGTAAATGCTAATTAAATTTATAACCTCATGAAAGAAAAGTAACTGTTTACCTTGCTATGTAAGCCGAAGCCTCGTTTCGGGAAGCCAGGGAAGGTACCCGCCGACCGATTGGATTGTATTTCATCGAAATCTCGCGAGTATTGAGTAAAATATCTCACGCGCACGTGTACTTGGCATGCTTCTGACTTGTCTTTCAAGGGAAAAATGCAGCTACGCGATAAGGGGCGAGGCATCGGCGATGCGGATCTCGAACGAATTACGTCCGACCGCAGCGTGACTATTCCACTTATTTCGGGGAAGCGCAATGTTTACATTACTCGGGAATCTCATATCAGGCGCGGCGGGGAAGACGCTAAGCGGCGCGCGGCTCGCAATACTTCCCGCCGGAGTTTTCCCCGGCGCGGCCGCGGCTCCCGGGCGTCTGAAAGGATTCACGGGAGCGCCGAGGCACGCCTAATGGAAGCCGAGCTCACCGACAGCGTCGCCCCCGTCCGCGGATTGCCTCCAGCCGGCCCAGCTGCGCCAGCTGGCGCGCAAAGTGCGTAGCGACACGCGACTCGCTCCGCAATTATACCGCGCGCTCGCCGCACATGCGCCCCGGCGATTAGCCCGGATGCGAGCCAGCCAATTCCTTATTGTTTCGGTTTTTCCTATCGGGCGTCCGGGAGGGGGGAGATAAGCCCGGGAGGAGGGGCGGCGGCCCCGTCGCGCCCGGGGCTATTTGTATAACTCCTTCGGCCCCACCGGATATCTCGGGGAGATAGGGAGGTCGGGCGGGGGCAAGAAGAGGACGGCGCGGCGGCTACGCGGGGAAAAAGCCGCGCGGTTTTTCGGGGGCGGACCGCGCGACGCTTATCGCCGGCGCGCCCGTAAATTACTCGGCGCCGTTTGATATTGTTTGCCGGTTCCTCGGTCCCCGAATTGCCGCGGCGGGAGACGGGAGGCGGGAGGCGGGAGGCGGGCCGATTGCCGCAGGGCCGGCGACGGGGGACCGATACCTGGCAAACGTGCCGGTAATGAGGCCGCGATAAAAAGGGCCGGCGCCGGGCAACAATGAGACCAGGGACCCCGGGGGCCGCGGCCCGCGCGGCGCCGCCCGGTTTATGCGACTTTAACGAAGTGTGATGTACGAGGGGCCGTTAATGCCGACGGTTAAAGTCTTATCTCTTAACGCCCGTGCGAACAGTCCGTCCATTCGCGCGCGAGCGCTTCGCCGCGGGATTTTATTGCCCGTCGCCCGTCGCCAGGCGGCCCCGCGGCCCCGTGGATCGCCTCTACCTGGACTCGGCCCCGCCGCCCGGTGGATAAGGGCGCGCCCTGCGCGCCCCTGCCCGCCCAGCCGTTTACGAGGCCCGCACCGTTTACGCCTCGGTCTGCAATCGCCCTGCCGGCCACGCCGAGCTTCATTAGTCCCTCGCAGTCGGGCTTCATTTGCCCGTGCGCCAATCGGCTCGGGCGCCGCCTAATCAACTCTGCGCTGTCCGGGCGTTTTTATAGATCGCCAAGCGGAGCTTTCAAGCTGCAAATACGGCCCGATGCGCCGAGGATAATTGAAGGCGATCGAGGGCCGCTCGGCCTGCCACCCGCGAGTAACGGCCCTAATTTCGCATTGGGGGGCAATTGAGAGGAAAAGTCGCCCCAGTCGGCGGGTCGCCCCCCCGAGCGGATTTCTCGGGCCGATCCCGACCTCGGGGAGGATCGCCGGTCCCGCCCGGGATCCGCTTCCTGAACAATGAGGCGCCGCGCCGCCAGCCCCCCCCCCCCCCGCTCTTATCCCCGTATCGGCTGCGCTCCCAACTCTCGCGGCGGGAGATTGGAAATTCGCGAGGTCGGGGCCGAGCCGAATCATACCGCGCCCCATGAATGTTGAGCGCCACTCGCGCCGCTGGCGCCACTTGGCTTTTTACCTAACACGTGGGGAATTGAAACGCCCCCGATAAATCGGGAAAAATCGGTCGGCGCGCGGCCGTCCACCGAGGCATCGCATAAAAATAAATATTTGCTTGAGCCGTCAACGGCGCGACAAGTGTTTTTCGCGGACGCACTCGTGGCTCGTGGCTCGCGACTCGGCCCCGCTGCCCCCCCCCCCCCGCTCGGCATGACGACTCGCTAAAAAAAATACAAGTTTCACGGGCCCTGCAACTTGGCCTGGCTGCACTCCTGGGCTTTTTCAATAAACACCGCGCGCAGAGGAGCGATCACACGGACATTTTCATCTCATCCATATTTATGGGAAAATGAATATTTACGCCGGGCTGGCCAGGGGCCGATGGCGAGAGTAAGCTTTGGCTTACCAACTTTTTCAAAAACACCCGGCTCACCGCATTAAATCGGCGAGTTCCATTGTTCGCGGGCCGTTTAAACGAGGGGCGCGCTCCCAACTCCAAGTTCGGGGCAAATGGGCCGAGCGGCGACTCGGGCGCAATCAAACTCGCTCCGCGGCAGTGAATAATCCCGGGAAAAAGCGGGCGCGACCACCTCGATCCCGAATCACAGCCGGGGAATTGGCGCGCGCCGCGCGAAAGAAGCTGGCTCGGGAGAGGCCCAGGGCGCCTCGGCCCTCTGTTGTCGCTCAACTTAAAGCCAAGACTTAGCCAAGTCCATTACGCAAATGCACATTTGCGTATGGAATAATTAAGCCGAGGGCGGGGCGCGCGTTTGCCTCCTGAAAACTAGCGCGGCATTAAGGGGCTCCCGGCGAGGCCGCCGCCACAGCCCACTAAAGCCCTCGCGGGCTCCCGCTGATTCGCCCCGAGGACTTTGACGTCTTCGCCCCCGTTTCGCGCGAATAATTACGCGGGCGCACCGCCCGGGGGACAGCGCCGGCACGGCAATCGGACGCGGCTTTCGGCTGTTTTTCCCCGCGGCCCGCGGCTCCTGCGCGGCTCAAACGTCACGCGGGTCCTTTGGGGCGGCCGTTTGACGAGCTCCGGATGCTAAGCTCCCCGAGAAATCTCCCCCGTGTCTTTGCCCGGATTACGGGGGGCCGCGACTGCCAGCGCAGCTCGGGTGCCGCGGCCGTCGTTGGGAAAAATTTGGAGCGACGTTAGCCTGCCCGTAAAACTGGCATGGCCTGCGCATGGCGAGGGACTGCCGCTGTCGCATTCTTCCCTCACTTTACATCTCCAAGTTTTATTCAGTTTGAAAGCTTTCGAACCGAAGAGAAACGAAGGGCGGAGGCAGTAGGAGGGAAAGGCCTCGGCGAACAAATTCTGCTAAAAAGTTTACCGGGACACAGCGTCCTTTTCATGAAAGAGCAGAATGATATAGAAGCACATTGGAAGTTGGCTCGGGTGCTTGAGCTCGCGGGGCTCGAGAGCCGGCGAGGCCGTCGGGGCCGCCGCGGAGGAGCGACAATGGCAGTCGGGGCCCGCAGGCCGGCCCCGCGGGGGCGGCCGGCCGACGCGTCCCCAATCGCCGGGCGCTAACGAACTCTTGATGCGCCGATAACGGGGCGCATTATGCGCCCCGAACGCCCGGGAAATAAAAGTTGGGGCGGCGCGGGCGATCCTCCGGGCGGCAACGAGGCGAGCGCCGCCGGCGAATTACCATGCGGCCCGCGCGCCCGGGCTTCGTTATGCTATGGAAATTTTTCCGGGGTTCGGGACCCGCGGCGGCGATCGGCCCGCGCATTTGCACGTAGATCGAGCCGATGGCCCGCAGCGCCCGGGCCGCCGGCCTAATTGAATTACGCCCCGGCGTCGCGGCCCCAAAAGGCGCCGCGGCCTCGCCCCAAAAACGCCGCAGCCCCGCGGGCGATGCGGCCCTCCGCCAGCCGGGGCCGATCGAACCGAGTCCCCGGGCCCGGAGGCCGCCCCGACAATGCCACGCCCCAAATTAGCCGGGGCGCCGGCCGGCCTCCGCAGCCCGCGTCTCCGGGACAATGGGCCCCTCCAAGGCGCCCGAATGAGCCTCCGCCCGTCCCCACACAACGTCCGCGACCCCAGCCCCACTATCCTCCCGCATAATAATCCGCCCGCGTTATTTCTCCAACGGCCAATGCCCCATTGTGCGCCTGATACATTTCCCAGTGCAGAGCCGTTCAATTAGCGCCCGCGATTGCCTGGCGCCCGCGATTCGTTATTCCGTTGTTCCACCAAGGAATATCGCGGCCAACTTGATGGATGGCACTGTCTTTGTTCCCCTTTGCGACTGCGTCCGACCCGCCCCCCCCCCCTCTCCTCCTCCCCCGACGCATTATAGGCTTGTACAAAAAAAGAGCAGCTTGTACGCGTATCAAGAATGCGCCCCCCGTTATTAATGACCCGGGAGCGCCCCGATCCGAAAAACAGACAGGGCCGACAGTGGCTCCGAATCTCCGGAATCCCGGGGACAAATTCGCCCAATGAGCGAGCTTTGGTAGACCGGAGCAGAGACTCGCCGCGGGAAGCCCGGATCGGATCGGAATCTCCCCGGCGTCGACAAACGGCCCGTCGCGCCGAGGCTGTCGGCCCGCAGCCGCGGCCGCTCGCCGCCGCGATATGAGCTCGTGTCCTTCGGCGTGCCAGCCCATCTGCATCCCCTTTGACTTTTAAATGGCGCGGGTAGGCCGCGCGCAATTGCGCCCCCCTTTGTCTGGCCCTCCTTTCGCCAAAGCAAGCTCGGCGCCCGCGCCGGCCCCGGGGCGGCCTACGGCGACCCACTCACCCCGCGCTTCTGTTTGCGCGCCCTTTTTCCGTGCCCGCGCACTGCTTTTACCCCTCGCCCACACGCGCGCGCGCGGGGGCTAGATCGATTCGCGCGGAGGACGTTCCCCCGCCTACCCACCTCTCGCCCCCCACGCCCCCCACGCCCCCGCCTCCACCTCCTCAGACGCCTCTTTTAAGTTGTGCCCGCGCGAGTTTTTCGCAGATTTCCTGGCCGCTCCCGGATAATACGCTTACCGATATATACCCTTGTACTCGGTTACGGGTAACAAGCGACCCACGTTTCGCGAGGATGTGGCTGCACTTGCCCTTTATGCCCTTAGTTTCGAGTGCACCTCTTCCCTGGCTCTATCTTTCTCTCCCCCCCCCTCTCTCTCTCTCTCTCTACCTACGGACCCAATGTTATTTCAAGGAGCAAGTGGACTTTTACGTACGTAACAAAACTTGTTCATTTATGACTTATTGTTTTTGAGAAAAGCCCGTTTTAAAAGTACGTGCCATTTTTGTTATTTTTGAATCAACTCAGTTCTATTTTTAAGTCACAATACACTATTCTGCTTCTTACGTACACAAACACCCAGTTTGGTTAGAAATATAGTTCATAAAAAAAAATAATAAAATAACTGATCGCGTTATGGATTTTTATTGTAAGAATATGTTATTAGTTTTCTTAAAAGAAAATTTAATTAACAAAGAACCTTTTTATTTATGTGAATATTCTTTATTTTTATTGACGGAATATCTTATACAAAGATTAAGAATAATTTTTCGTGTGATTTCGCTAATGTGTACCCATTTTATAGTCTGTCCTAGTAAAATTCTAACAAATCTTTGTAAATGTATAGAGTAAATCTGAAGCCTATAAATCACGTACTATTTAAAGATATCATAAATCTTATAAAATTTTGCATTTTTCAAAATGGGAAACTTACAGCATGTTTCAATCGTGTTCGCGCAAGTTAATCTGTCTTCTCTACACAGAGTGCTCTCGTGACTGTTTGCATGTAGCTGTATTGTATTAATTACTCTCCTGACCTACTTACCTATCTGTTGAGGGACTTTATCCAACTAGGCCGTAGAAAAGAAATGCTAAATAATGATATTTATTTCAAAACTGTAAACAATTGTAAATTATTATTATGTATTCAGAGTGTAAACAAAAAGGTCAAACGTACAATTTTAAGAATTTAGGGTAGTTCTAAACAATAATAAACAGCTTCGAGTATAAAGTTGAGTATACATCTATCTAGTACTACTGAGTTGTATCGATGCCTAGAAAATAATCAGTATCAATAGCTTTTAATAGTGCAGTAGTGATGGATCTACTGCTTGCAGGACTGTTGACAATACGAACGGTAGGATAAGTAGATCAGTAGTTTTTTTCATTTTCATTTTTCGTACGCGTGTAAAGTCGATCTATCTGTAAAAGACTTACTAACGAGTTTATTGAAAATTTATATTGATATATGATTTTCGTTTACTTAGGTTGTAGTGAGGCTAATATTTATGTGTTTGCAGGCCCGCCAGTTGTGTCAGCGAAGTATTTTGTCGAAATACACGAAGAATAAAATACTGAAGTTTGCAGAATGAGAGCTTACACTTTTGGTGAGTATTATTAAATACAAATTTTATATTTTCTAGCTATTTATATAACTTGGAGTTTATAATAGTCAGTTTCAAAAGATTAAATGTTTTGTAATAAGATATGTTAAGTTACATTAAGGTAGTAACACTGTAGATAGACTAATAACGACTTAAAGAGCATTAAATTGAAATTAGCATTTGTATAATTTAGCAGAAATATTCATGAGAGATTCAAATAATAAATATTTAGGATTGGGATAAAGCAGCAAGGGGGCTGGAGCATGTAACGTCAACATTTGTCAAAGGAGAGAATGAAGGTAAGATGATACTTTTTTAGGCAAGGCGGAATCCATAATATAAGGGATGCTGGTGTAAAGAAAGCGAGTGGGCAGAATAAGCTGCATTACTGTAATCTAATACTGAAAGAGGTGGGGGAGGGACACGAGTCGCTCGAGGGAGCGAGGGAGTCCGCGGAATAATCCGAGCCGCAGCTCATTAGTAAAGCTATCCGTTCTTTCGGGCGGGGTCTGGGCGGGAGCAGGAGCCGGCAGGTGGCGTCATCCGAATGCGCGGATAATACGCCGCGGAGCGGGGCGTTTTTGGCGCCCGGGGAGATCAAAGAGCGGAGGTGTGTACACGGGCTTGGGCGGCCCGAAACTCGAGTCGCACTTGGGCGGCCGCAATCGCGTTTGCCCCGGGCAAATATGCATCGAACGTGCAGCGAGGGCGTCGGCCCGGCCCCCAAACAGCCCGGAAGAGCTGCCGCCGCGGGCGCTTCCTCCACTTGACTCGGGAGACGCAGAGGGATGCCTTTTGCACTGCGGCGCGCGGGCCGCACGTGCGCCCCCCGGGCGCGCTCGGGCCACTTTCCCCGAGAAGTCGCGCCCGCCGATGCGCCCGCGCTGATAAGTGTCCCGCCCGGCGGCCTTAATGTCCCCGAGTGGGCCGAGGCTTGAATGCCGGTCGGCCGGGCCCGATCGAAGCCGCCTCATAAAGCACCTGGGCTCGCCGTAATATCGCCCGGACTCGCCCGGAAATTCGGGCCCGAGTTTTCCAAGTGATGTAAATGTATTCTATTGTATCGGGGCCGCGGGCCGGGGGCCGACTTTACGTCCATGTCACTCCCGAGACTCGTAAAGCTTTTTGTATTCCGGGGGCCGCGCGGCTCGCGGCGGAACGACGCGGGCGTATACCGCAGAAGGACGAGCCGAGGGCCGCTCGGCTCCTCGTCCGTTTTATCTCCTCCAATCCGCGACGCACGGCGTTATTCCCGGCGCGTAAAGCTCCGAGTTTCGGGCCGGGCCCCTTGAATTATCCAAGGGCCGGCCGCCCTACTTTCCGCCCGGCCCTGTTTGCCAATTGGCCGCGCGGTCGGTGCGCCACCGCGGCAATCGATGCAGCCCGACGATTGGCTTATCGGCCCACTACCGCCAATTACCAGCCCTCCTGCCAATCTGCCTCCCTTTAAATTGCTTTGATGATTTCATAATGTCGATAATAGGCCTTGTCAAGCTGCTCGGTCTATCTAATCGCGACTAGCCACCGCAACGTAAATAACGCGTAAACGGATGATTTCGGAATAACGGTATGCTATTGTATAACGGCAAATTACGCGGAATGCCACTAGGAGAAATTTGATACTTGGCGTAAATGTTAACGTGAGCATAAGCTTACGTGGCACTGGGGACGCGGCCCGCCAGAGGCTTTGAGAACCACGGGAGAAGATAAGTCGGAAGCTTGTCTGGATACTCAGGGCGTGGAGGGAATTCCCCGAGCGCCGGGAGTTTTACGTCGGGCGGCCCTAGGCACGCCCTCCGCGCTCGAGTGCCGGTGCCGACCCGCCCGAAAGATCCGCGCTCGCTTTTAACGCGCGCTAGATTAAGAGGCGCGAGTTGGCGGCAGGGCTCGGAAGTTGGCCGCGCACTGCTCTTGATTAATTGAGTGCTGCGAATCGATAATCGAATAACTTTGTGCGCGCCCCGGGCAAGCAGGCAAAAAGACGCAACTATTTCCGCAGTCTGGCCGGCAACCGGGGGGGCCCTGATCCCCCGGCTAAGGACACGCCCGCGTTAGCAGCTCCACTCGATTCCATTCGTTAGGAGGACGGCCGTCCGCCGCGGTCAACTTTCCCACTGCAATTTGCCGCTGGCTGCCCGAGGACTCGCAGAAGAATCCCAGGCAAAGCCCTAATCAGCCCGAGGCCGGATCCCGTTAAATTGGTCCCGCGATGACCTCGCTTGCTGACACTTAACATCTCGTTGAGAGGCGGAGCCCCAGCATCCCGGGGCAGTGGCCCCTAACTTCCGGTCGATCGGCCAGCTAAGGCTCCTCCGCCGACCGGCTATCCCCCCATCTTTCCCCGGGGGAAGTAGGCCAGTGCCGCGGAGGATTTGTCGATGGAGGATCCGCGCTCGGGAAGGTGGATCGGTAGTCGGTCTCCCTGCAGGAGCCGGGGGCAGGCTCCCGGTGCCGGGCCATTTGTAGAGGAGCCGCGAGAGGAATTCCCGGGTCGCTTTTTCATCGAGGGGTGCGCGCTCGGCGCGTTTCATTTTCCTGGGGCGCCTCGGTTGATATTCACACCGAGTCGCGCGCGTTGACTTTTTCGCGGGAAACGGGGAGCGGCCTTGGCGGGCTGAGGGAATTCCGGGTTTCGCCTCGCGCCTGCGCCAATTCCCGATAAAATTTGGCTCTAGCCAAGCCTAAAATTGCGTCGCGGGATGAAATTGCGGGGATGCCCTCTCAAACTATTCCACGAAATAAGCATCCTCTTGAGAATACTCGAGGGATTCGATAGGCTCTCGGGCCTCCTTTCGACCGGGGACCGCGCGAGCTTGGCTTCCGGCGCTCGCGGGTTAACAGGATTTCTTAATTTACGCCTCCGGGGAAACTCGACGGCCGTCACTCGTGCAAGCCCCGGCCGGGATGTGGCGCGGCTCCTTGGGCCTCTTCTCCGTCGCGGGCTCGCGGCCAGCTCCCGGGTTCGATTGGGCTCGGGGCGCTCCGCGGTTAGCCCGACAATTACGCCGGGCGCGAACTACTTGGGCAACTGCCTCGACGCCATCATCGGCGCTCTTCCCGAGGAAATTGCAAATATCATCGCGCCCAGCTGCGGCAATTCCCGCGGAGTTCTACAAAAGGCCAATTGCCCCCGCCGCCCAGCCGCGCCGCCGCGTCTTCCGACTTTGCGCCTTTGAGTATCGCTATTTGCCGGGAGTTTAATGGCCTCCCGCACTCGATTATACGCTCGCGTACTGTTGATTTTCCAACTTAGGGAGTTGAGGTCCCGACTCTATTTGCCCATTGTTCGGGGGTGCCGAAAAAGAGGGGGAAGCCGCTTGTGTAAACGGCCGATGGAATTGCAGCAGCGTGTCAATTGATCCAAAGCTACTGCTGTGTTTCTTGGGTTGGCCCCTGGTTATCCCCCAGTTGGGTCCCCGTATCCGTCTCCTTTTCGAAAACTCGAGCATCTCGTCCCGGAGATACGACCTCGTGCCGAACAATCGACGTTATACGGGCGGACAAGTTGGAAGGAGCGAGAAACGCGTGCGCGGCCCGCCACCGCACCACTGAACTGAGATAAAGTTAACAACCTCGTTCGCCTTATTCGGCGAGGGGAATATTGCTTCATAATATTTTCATTACACGCAGCTTCGTTTTTGCAAAGAGCCCGCAGCTTTTCATTATTTTATGCTGCGTATAACATGTCGAGTTATTAAATTCCGTACGAGCCCCGTGGGTGTATGATTCCGCCAGAGGACTACCCGCGGTTCTCTGACATTAACCTTAAGGAGAAACAGTTAGACGGCCCAATTTTTCATCGGCCTCGGAGTCGTTCGTAAATTTAACAATGACCTGTCCTACTCGGCGCGCAATTCATCCCTGGCCCCGGGTCTATCCGTCTCATCTAATCGCCGCATTAATACAAATTAAAGAAACCAGAGGTTTTCGTGGAACCGGCTAGAACGAGCAAAACAGTAAACCGATTTAATTAATATAAGCCGACGCCGGGGGACAAGGGGCCAAGTGCGCTTTGAGTAAAAATGCAATCAACTTGTTCCAAAATTAAAAGTTATTATACTCTCGACGAATTTGGGACGTGCACCGTTGAATGGCACGGTCCCAAGCATAATTGGAACTCGAGAATTTCACTCCCCTCTTTCACCGCCGCCTTTTGTTAACGGATATTTTGGAAAAATAAACTTTTTATATGAATTCCGGGAATATCTTTTCTTCGGATTTCCTTGAAATTCCCACCACTGTATATACACTGGTGGCGGTTCTTTGTAAATGGCTTTGGCTAATTTATCTAATTACACCATATTTGGAAACTGACTAGATACGGGTAGATTAACAGGAAACTCGAATTCTATAATCTATCGGAAACTGCACTATGCATGAATGATCACTAGGTTTATCACGCAGAATAAAATTGATTAGTTAATTGGTTAATTTGTTATTCGGTAATTATAACCTGTAGGATTCATCGAGTAGGTAGAGTGTAGGATATCCAGCGAAAGCAGCTTGTCTAATCAGGCGCTCGCTGAGGAGGATGTAGAGCTGACGTGCAGCACGGAAACGAGGGTAAGAAAGCCACGGCTAACGGATCGAGCCCTGTTAGTGAGAGGTCCGAGAGACAATTGACCCGAGACAAGGAGAATTGAAGCCGGCACGAATTAAAGGCAAGAGGGCGCGGGGCCCGCTGACTGTCGCGCTCGGAAGGTCTTCGTTAAAAGTCTATTAGAGCGTTGCTAAATTAACGCGGGTTCGCCCAGGAAGAGTCGGCCACTCGGCTATGGAATAGACGTATGCTATCGTCGCGAACGCTCGAGATGTTGCTTGGTGAACAGGCAGGTCATGCAACCGATCGGCTCCGTGCGCGTCTCCGCGAGAGGACAAGAAATGGAACCTTTCTCGAGGCGAAACCGTTAAAAGAGCTTTACACTAATTATTCAAAAAAGTTTATTACTATTAGAAATTTGAAACTTTTTTCTGAAATATACGTTAAAAAGTACAGTTGCATGAGATATTAAACATAAATTCGTAGGTCCATGATTTTTTACATCATAATTTTTAATTTCAAGTAGACTGCAGCTAGAACCAATGGATTTTCATGTCTGATAACGTGTGAATTATTGTATTTTTATGATATGTCCAATTGATGAATTATTTTATATTAATTTTTCATTCATAACTACACAGCTCGTATGATTTTTTGAAAAAAATTTGCAAATTGCTAATAATAATGTGTTTTCTGTTACAAGATAATTAGTGTAAACTCCTTGTATCGGGGTTGGAGCCGAGGAGAGGGGGAAAGACGCGAGAGGTAACCGGACGGCCCTCGACTTGCGCTCGGGGCAAATAAAGGAGGCGGGCACTGCCCCGTTATCCGAGAGACATGGAGCGGCGCGGCGCGGCGGCGAGATTGAGGCCCATTAATATCTAATTTGCACTCTCGGCGAGGAGGAGCCGCGGCTGCGCTGGGCGCGGAAAGAGCTAGCGCCGGCGGAATGCCACGACAGCCGCCGAAGCTTCTAGTCCTACCTAATGAAGCGGGGCTCGGTTAATTTTGAGGAGGGCGCGCGGGCCAGGGGCAACTAACCGTGCGCCGCTGTGCCGGCCGTCCCGCTGCATTAGCCGGTCGTCTGCGCCCCGCTCCGCCCGCTAAATATTCCAGGCCCTCGTTTATTCATCCGGCCAATATTTGCATTAGCCATCCCAAAGCGCCGCCTGCCCGCGCACCAAATGCGCCGGCCTATGCTGAATTAATAGGTCCACGTGAATAAGTGATCGGCGCAGCGCTCCTGCTGCGGACCGACTGAAGGTCGCGATGTCGGCCCCAACGTAGACCTTACTACTTACGCCCGTCTTACCACGGGGCCGGGCCTCTTAACTGTCGGGGTAAACGCGCGACGCTCGAGCCACGCGCGAATGTTTGTTCGGCACACGCGGGGCGTGCGAGAGTTCAAAGGGCACCGCGGCAGGTCTATTAGGGGCGGCCGGCTCCCCGCCCGCACCGCCCCGTTGAATGTCGAAGCCTGGTTCAATCGCCGCCCGCCAACTGAGCTTCCGCTCACGCGCGTGTTTTTACGGTGCTGTGGCCGGCCGATCCGTCGAAGGAGTGGATGATGGGTCCCGGTGCCTGCCGCGGAATAATGGGATCAGCCGGGCAGCCTCGGGGCTAGATTAGCCGACAAATCAAACAGATTAGTGTAACTGCTTGCTAACAAAGCTTTGAGGGGCTAAAGCGAGGCGCGTCTGCCGGGGCTCGATAAGCAGCTACGCCCGGCGGTGAGCCAAGGGCCTCGTTAAATTTCACATGCTAATAAGCCGAATGACCTGCCCGAGGGCAACAGCGCGATCGGCTCGCGGATCACCCAAAGCTTCGCACCTGGCCGCTCGACCCTGCCAAACACCCGGGCCGCGTAAAAAACTCGGCCCATGCAACAGGTAAATCCTATTATCGGCTACTTGATAAGTGCGACCCGTTAAATTTAACCCAATTAAGGGGCCGAGCCTGGCGTCGTGGAGGCCGGGAGCGCGCGGATGTGTATCGGGGCCGAGTCGAGCGGGGAGCCGGGAGCCGGGAGCCGGGAGCCGGGAGCAGGGAGCCGGCCGGTGACAGAAAACCGATCAGCGGCGATTTGGTCCCTTTTACCGGTCTTTAGAGGCACCTGGGCCCCATGACAAATTAATCGGGGATTTAACGGCGGCTCGCTCGGTGGAATAGCGCGGCTCGCTTTGGGCCACGTAAATATCGAGTGCAGGTGGAGGCGGCAGGCGCGAGGTCTGAATAATGCAGGGGCGCTCGAGCCGATTGCCTGCGGAGGGCCGCGCGCGAACTTTCCCGATTTGGGGGATGCGCCGGCGGGCGGAGGCGGCGCCCATGAAAAATGCACGGGCCGCGGAATTAGCGGCGCCGCGGGCACGTCCCGGCGTAATCCCGCGGCGGGGGCCGCATCGATAGGGCGCCCCGAGCCGAGAGGAAAAGGGTTGGCGCGGAGGAGCCGCGAGGCGCTTGGCCGGCGAATCGATCGGAGCGCGGGCCCGAGTGGCGCTCTCCCCGGCGCTGGAGGGGCGGCGGCGGGCGGCGGGCGGCGGGTGGGGATCGGCTGGCGGCGGCGGCGCGGCGGGACCGCAGGGGAGGCTGCGCCGTCGCCGTGGCGCTGGGGCCGCGGGCCAGAAAAACAAGCTCGGCGGCGCGGGCGGCAGTGTGCGCGCTGGTGCGCGGCGACGACGGCTCTCCGCGGGCGAGGCGAGCGCAGCAGTGCCGGCGGAGCAGCCGCCCCCGCTCCCGCACACGCCTCCGTGGCCCCCGGCCCCGCGACCCGCGACCCCGCCGCCCTCACGTGCACCCGCGCCGGTCCGCCGCCGCCCGCCCGCAGGCGCGCGAGCCCCTAGTGCCCAGTGCCCGGCCATGTGCCGCCAGGAGTCGGCCCAGCGCCCGCCCAGGACCACCGGGACCGCCCCGGCCCGCCGCCAGCCCCGTTGACCGCCAGGTAGGTCCACTCCCTCCCGGCCGAAGGCTCCTCGGACCGGCGGCCGCCCGGGGACTCCTCGCCCGCCGATAGCAGCCACGGCCAATTAGCCGGGGAAGTTGGCGGCGAGGCGGCCGATCGCCTGCGCCGGGACGACCTCGCGGTGCCCAGGGCGCCCGGCCCGTCCCGCGGGGGGCGCTAATTCACCTCGCGCGGGGCTGGATCCCTCGCTGTCCCGGGGCCCCGTGGGACCGCCTCGCAGGCAAAGGCGCGCCGAGAAAGGGAGCCATGCAAACGCGGGGCTCGGGGCTTTATTGCTCCTCGCGTATAGGCGCCTCGGCGGCCCGGGCCAGGTCCACCTCGCGCCTTTATCTCTCCCAGCGCGGCCCACGTTTTTCCTCATCTCCAGGATTTCTCCGAGGAGAAGCACTGTAGCGGCGCCAAGCGGCTTTCAGCCGGGCTTTTACGATCGGCTCGCCCGGGCGTGCCTGATTTATTTTCCGACGTCTCATCCGCGCTCGGCGGCACCCGCCCACGGATGCAACATACGACGATTATCAATGGAACATCAATCCTGGCAAATGGTATCCCTTTCAACCGGCCCCATGTCCATAACCCCTCTACGAGTTCAAACATATCGGCTTCCATCTGCTTAGGGAGTTTGAATTAAATTTTCTCTGGCTGGATCATCGATTCTAAACGGTGGGGAGTATTTTTCAAGCGGAGAGGCGGACGACGCCGTTTATGAAATTTCATGAGACTGCCGCGCAATGGAAGATCGATAAAGCACCGATACTTTCATCTAGCATCCAGATTGTAATGCAGCTAAATGAATTTCATTCTCTTTGTCGTGCCCCTCGCGCTTTTTCTCCTTTTACCCTCTCTCTGGGCATTGATACCTACAATTATTATACTAAATGCGAGTCATTTTATACTCTTATATTTGTTCGCGCAGAACCCAATACCCTCGTGATTAATATATAAGAATAAAAGTTTTACTCCGCTTTTATTCAGAATTTATAATATTTTTTATTTAACGTCCTCGTAAAAATTGTAAGTGACGCCCTTTCTTTTTAAGCGCCTCAGTTGGAAATATTACATCAGCGAGTTACAATATAATCTATAGATAATACTGGTATTACGCTTTGACGCCGTGACACGGTAGGAACAGGGAGATGAATCGAGAAATACAAGGACATTATTCGATGAAAGGAGCGCGGAAAGTGCAGGAAGACCGAGCGATCAGAGTGGCATTCGAGGGAGCGGCAGGCGCGTTGATTCGGCCCGCGGTAAAAAGCTCAAAGCGCAATTAATGCGAGCGGGCGCGTAAGGTTTATCGACTGGTTGCGGCCCCGGGAGTACAGGCCTCGTTAAAAAGTCTCGAACGGGCGCGCGGCACGAAAGCCCGGGGCGGCGGACCTCCTTATAACTCACTCGGCCGGCGGCGGCAAACAAAAACACGGGGGCGGCTGGGGGCGGCGGTGTCCCCGGCCCCCGCAGCGGCTCGAGCCCAACTGCAGCACTCGGCTCGCGGCACTCCTCTCAATAAAAGGCCCTCGAAGCCCGGGCTGCACAATGCGCGCCGAGCTGCCACGCACTCCGATCTCCGGCCTATTGTCGGGGCGATCTTGTTCCTCCCGTGCCGGCTCCCCCGGCGCCGCTCTTTGACGCCCCGGCTTTGTCCCCGGGCGCACTCGCCCTTTTTCAGCGCCGGGCCCACAAAGGGATTAAAAATTACGAGGGGCGTTGCTTACGAGCCGCCGGGGGCTTTGTCTCGCGAGCAGCCGGCCGAGTGCATTGCGCTGCGCGCGCGCGCGCCTTCGGCCGATCGGCGGGCGGGCGACGCGCGAGGAAGCCGCGGGTGCTTGGCCCCCGCGCCCCTGCCGCTCGTAAAGCCCCGGCCCGCGCTCTTTACTGCTACTTAGCACTCCTTAAGCAGTAATATTCGCGGGCGTAAATTTTTAACGAACTTTGTTTAGCCGCTTTATGTAGCTATTCAATTAGGAGCCGCGGCAAGTTGCCGGCCTAGTGCCGGGGCTGGGGGCGCGCCCGCCTACTGCGCCTCCTCGATTCGATTAGAAAGGCTAATTCGTCTCATCTCGTTTCTCAGGCAGCCCAGATTGAAATATTAATTTTCTCGGCCGCCCTGGCTGCGCGATTATATACTCGAATAAATTAGCGCCGGAAGCGCGGGCGCCACGCTGCATTAGTGCGCGGAAAACGCCGCGCGAGCCGAGCGAGCAGCCCGCGGATAAATTGCTCGCCCGCCTGTCTCGGCCCCTGCGAGATATCGAGCTCAAGTTTCCCCGCCAACGATGATCGGCGGATAAAGCGAATGCACCGGACGTTCCCGGGCTTCACGACAAGAAGAATGAACCTGCCCTAGATCGGTTAAAATTTGACCATATTACTCCCAGTTCACTGGCCAATGCGTCATCCATAAACCTCACTGGGAACCTGTTCGGCTCAGATCATTAAAAACTTTAATATACATTAATATTTATTACCTGTCATACATGGTTTCAGCCAATGTACTTCCAACATTGAGTAAATAATTACTTTATCTGTAAGTATAATCAATTCACACATGCTGTATTGATTCAACCGAAGCGAAGGGCTTTTCATACACGCATTAATCAAATTCAAACATAGTTTTACACAGATAATTACGATAAAAATGTTTTACATAATTAATTATATTTGAATTTGTATTTTGTGGATAATATTGATTGGATAATTATTCTTGAATTTGAAGTATATGAAATCCTACTGAACATTTTCCACTGTATCAAATTTAACACAGGAAAATTGTGTACAATAAGTATCTTAATAATAATTATTAAATTAATTATTAATCAATGTTTAAGTGTAAATAAGTAATAAATAACATTTTAATAGTATTCGATAGTTAATTATTCAATACTGTACGCAAATATTACAATATAATAAATAAAAGCATCGCTAATTATAAATATTTTAAATATATGTAATATATTTGAGAACATTTTGTGTAACTGTATACAGATGCAAATAAAAAGAGTAATTAAAATAACGTTTATATACTATGTTGTTTGAAAATACAAAATGTCTTCGCAATTTTATCCGAATTCGATTTGACGGTTAGACGAATTAATACTTAATGATTGGATGAAAATTGTAGAGTACGCATTGTTGATTTAGTTGCATTGACTAAATGAAGTTAACTAAAGTCATTAGGTTACGGACCATAGAAGAGCGTTTTTTGGAGGTACAACTTACTTGTTTGTACAATAAGCTGAAGGCAGATGCGACTTGCGAGGTGGAAAGTTTTTCTAAGGCTGGAGGCCCATTAATTGGTTGAGCATGGGTAAAAACGAGAGTCAAACGTAATTCCAGGCACGTTGATGTAGCGGTGCAGCGTCCGTTTATCGCGGACGAGCATGGAACCGAAAGTTGGGCAGCCCTCGCGGCCCGGGCCCTCGGCGTGCGCTCCGCGATAAACTTTTACGCAGGATGCCGGGTAAAAAGGGGGCCGAAGGACCGGTGGGGGGGGGCGGGAGAGTGGCGCATTTACATTTACAGCCGCGTGTTTACTGCGCGTCGGGTGGGGACCGGGGCTTTATTGCAGGCGGAAGCGCGGACGCGCCTATCTCGAAATAAGAATATGAGGTGGGATATATGACTCGTGGAATACGGCCCCCGCGACTCTTCGCGCGGCGATGAAAATTAAGATGCAACTGGTGTGCGCCCTGGGCGCAAGAGCGCGCGGCGGGCCGCGCCCCTCGCGTTATTGCCTATCCCCGCGCCCGGCGACAAAAGTACTCGGCGCGCTTATTGGTTTTACATGCAGTCGCGAGGGGCGTAAGCACTTTTGTCGGGGCCTCGCAATCAGGCACCCGACTCCGCCCGCCCCTCGCCGCCGCCCGCGGGAACCGGCTTTTTACCGGGCGGCGTGTCGCTCGCCCAGGCCGATGGATTGGCCCTTTAAGTAATTGCTTGCGCCGGCCGCGCCGGGAAGGCTCCGCCCGTAAATCAGAGCGGCCAGCCCGCGAGCGGGACTAGGCAGGGAACGCCGCCGCCGGCCGGGCAGAAAAAGTCCCGGGAGCGGTAATGAGCGCCGGCGACTTCCCGGGGCCGCCGCGACAAGCGGCTCCGAGACCTCAGTGGCGGATTAGCCAGAGACCCGAGGGCGCCCTTAGTGCACCGCACCTGCACCGGATCCTCTGCGCGGACTCCGTAACGCTGTTGCTCTCCCACACCAGAGCCCTGCAGCCTCGCGTTTTTTCCCGCTCATCGCCATTCCCGCACCCGAGCGCATTTGAATTCACAATTTAGTCCACTTGAATATTCATGATAATTAAGGAACTGATGAGATGTCAGAACGACTATTGATTATAATATATGCGCAGCCGGGAATAAACCCAACGTCGACCCTCCCCGTTGATAATGTATCAATCCCATCGATTATCGATTTTTATTCCCACGTGGGAACATTCGAACGGGCGATTTTTTTCCGACCCTATGCAAGGGCCATTGGATATTGAGAGGACCGTCAAGGCTATAACGCGCTGGCCGCTCGTAAGTAAGTAATTTTCCTCGGGCCGCTCACGACTCGAGGCGTATCGATTCCGCGTAATTTTCAAATGCCCTTTTCCAACAAGCGCTGCTGCTCGCGCGTAAATATTAAGGCTGCGCATTAAAGCTTAACCGTGGAAACAAGGCGGAAACGGGCATTGTGCAAATAAATTGGATGTCAAATCATGGTGATGGTTGGAGGATCGGCCGAGCAGGGGAATAGGTCGAGGTGCAGGCGGACCGCGACAATGGGCCTCGGCGCACACGAGCCCGGCCGTTTGCCTGGGGATTCCGGGGCGTTCCTCGTTACAGGCCTGTGTCTTTCCGCAGCGCGCGCTACACCGCCGGAATGTTTGGACCGAGCGACGCCTCCAGCAGCCGTGAGATGATTCTTCCCCGAGACAATAACGCGCGCCGCGCGCGGCAAGTTGATTAAAGTCTTCTCGATGAGTGTCGAAGCCATTGTCCGCGGAGTCGTCCCCGAGATAGCGTTGCCGCGGGTCCGAGATGACAATGGGCCGATGCCGCGGCCAGGCCGAAAGAGCCCCGGACGGCGGGGGATATAAAATTCGATTGTGCCGCGGCGTAGCGGGCCGCAAAGATTATACCGCGCGGCGCGGTATAATTGCTTGACGTATCCGCGCGGGGCCGACTCGCCGAGGCTCCTAATGACGTCGTTACCGCCGCCCGGCGCTATAAACCAGGACAATGCGGCGCCCAGCCACGCGCCCATGATTTACTTAAGGAAATATTCGCAGGGGCGAAACGAAAGCCGGCCGCGTGAATCAACCGGCCCCGGCCCCTGTGTCTTCGGAATTGCCCGGTCTCGGATTAATTTTATCGCTCTTAATGATGATACTATCTCGGAGACTCGGCGCGGCCTCTTCCTTATCTCGCCATTCAGACCTCGCCCCCCCCCCCACTTCTTCTTACGGCTCTTTCGTTTTCCGCGCCCAGCGCTCGGTACTTTATAACGCTGCCCTCGCTATTGCGGCCCCACGGGGAAAATGAACCGCGTGGCGCCGCGGTATTTACCGATATAGTACTCATCGAACCGTAATTATTTGAGCGCGTAACGAAGCGCCGCTAAATGCGGAATTTCCGAATTTCAAAGCGTCATATTATCGTCAAAATGCAAGGGCTTAACGCGAGGCCGCTGTCCAGGAACATTTTACCTTGCGAAAGTCGATGTCTCTGCAATTCTACTAGAACCGATGAGATTATTACTATTCGTTATTCGTGTGACGCGCTGACTTGCTTCTGCGAATAATAACGGGAATATACATTATATTTGGCCGGTTTTGCCCGTATATTGGCCGGAAGAGAAATTGCTCTCGAGCAGATTAAATATATATATATATATACGTATATATATTTAATATATATCTCGGAAAGTTGACAGGCGAATCGGATCGATCGCAGGCGAAGAAGGGCAATTAATCGTGATAAAAGGTAAGCAGATGACACCTTAGTAAAGGAGTCGAGGGAGGTGCCGAGGACTTTTGAAGGAACGGTTTCTCTGCGCCTGGCGGCCTAATCGCGTTTAAGCCCCGCGCTCTCTTAATAAATACGCCCGGCTTTTCAATCAATCTCCCTCTCATGCCTTATACACGTCCCAATCTAGCATTGTCTCGGACCCTCGTCTACCTGTCCCCGGAAGAAAATTCCTCTCCCCGCGGTCTCTACGGCGCAGCAGTTGTGCCGCGCGGCCGCGCAAAGGAGTAGCCGGAGGGCCAGGCCCGGGCGGGGCTCGTCCGATAATGGGGCGGCCGCTCCGCGCCCGGCAGCCTAATGCCCCGGGATACCCCGACGGCCGGCCGGCTCCCCACCGCGCGCCAAATGAAATCCTCCCCCGGAAAAATGCAGCCATTCTCACCTCGCGAGCCTCGGCTCCCCCCCTCGCCGGCTTGCGCCCAGATGCTGGGCCGTCGCTCGAGCGCGGATAACGTCGCAGAATTTTCATGGCTGCGAGATTTATGTTGGACCGAGGAGGCAAGTGGCCCAGCGCTCGCGCCCCCTTATCGGCACTTTCTTGTTTTACCCCCCGCCGGCTCTTCTCCTCGAGACCCCACTTTTTATGGTCCGCTCGCTTGATAAGATTTAAGGACGCCCGAGAGCTCGATTATCTCCGCCCGTAGATAACTGTTTGGGAAATGTTTTGCTCATGCTTAGCCAGTCCATGGCTGAATCCTTCCCCCTCGTTTTAATCGTCCTCCGATCTTCAAACTGAATGTTCAACTTTTTCATACATTGATTCCTAACCGAGTGAATTCTTCCGCTTTCTATCCTTCCGTAACCTCGTTCCACGTTTCATTGCCATTTGAATTTCGGTCCGTGATAAAATTTAAAATAAAATATGTCGCGTCATTTTACAATCGCTGCGATTATAGTCAGATTCGCGAGTATACGCATTTGGCATAGTGTTGACATTTTCAGAATTATGAGGTTTTTACCGAATTTTTGTAGGACGCCTCGTGAAATTCGTTATAAAAGTGCGGATTTACACAAAGTTCGGCAAAATCAGAAATAAAGCAGATTGAAAATTCGAATAATTTAAATATAAAGATAAGGTTGCCAATTTCAGTTGGCGCGACCCGTAATTGGAAACTGTTTGTAAAATCGAAGAGAAATAAAAAAGCAGAAGGTTTATAAATACACGAAAGTCTTGTTTTTAATTAAAACTCGTGTCGAAAATGTAAAAAGGGGGGGAAAGGGCCTTTATTGCCGGGGAGCAGGCGCGTGACGCGACTCGAGAATCAAGCCAAATATGCACCGAATACAATTGGTTGGTCGGGCGGCGGGGACAATCCACGGGGTGCATCGCGGCCATTTAATTCAATTTTCGAAAGCCCGAGGCGCAAAGTTTCGGCGGAAGAACTTGGGCAGAGGACCCCGGCCCCACTTGCTATGCGCCGGCCGGCCGCCGAGAAGAAAGAGGCGCTGCGCGCAACAGAATAAGTCGGCGGCGGGCGCGCAAAGCCCCGAGGCCGACCGGCGGGGCCGGCTCGCGACGACTGCTCATTCCCGTTGCTCCGCTCGATTCGCGGAGCCGCCGCCATTCGAACTCGCCGAGCAAGCGCATCCGGCAAGTTGGCCGGGAAGGAACAGTGCCGCCTCGGGACAAAAGTGCGCGCGGCCGACGCGGCCAAGTGGCCTCGCGAAACTAATTAGCATAATGAATTAAGCCAGGGACGCGGGCGCCCGCGACTAACGACGGCCCGCCGCGTACGTGCGGGGACTCGGCGCGAAAAACCGGGCCGCGCGGCTTGACCTTCTTTCCCCGCGGCCTCCCCCCCCCTACCCCCTGCCCCGGCCCCCGCGATGTTTGCCTCCCCGCGCCCGGCATTGCCAGGCTCGCCAGATTGCGCGCGCGCGCGCGCCCACCTCGTTGCATAATTCATTGGCCCTGATAAATTTGTTGCCTTTGCTTTGTCACGGTCAATAGTCAGTTGGAGAATACGCGGCCCTTGTGCTCTTGCTCGGGGTTAGGGCGGGCCGCGAGCGAGAGTCGCTCTGATAATAACTTATTGGGGCCCGAGCTTTCATTGAAGCGATTTTTATATGCGCCGCTTTCAATTAGTGTAAAAACGCTTGGAGAAATTGCGTGATTCAATTAGCTTCGCAAACAGAGGCGGACTGGCCGGAGACCAATATGCTGAGTGTTTTTATCAAAGGCAAAAACATATCGCTTACACGAATGAAAGTGCTTACGCGAGATTAGATCTGGTGCGGTTGAGGCCCGCGCGCGGAATACTTGGTGAAAATATTCCGTGTAAAATGGTTTATGCATAACTAAGAGTAAAATATTCATGGAGCGATAAGTCAGAAATGCGAGACTCGGCTCTCAAATTGATGGATTTTCAGAAAAAAATGTTTTCCAAATCAGCGCGAGGAAATAGTAGGACGCGCGCACGGAGGCGTAAATAGGGTTGCGCCGGGAGTTGGAGCCCGCGCGATCAATATAAGTACTCAGCCATATTTACGGAGACGAGCTGCACGCAGGTGCGCTAACCAACAGTGTATCAATAAAGTAGACTCTTTATACCTGAATAATCGTCCGCGTATTGTACGCAGGGTGTTATAATATTTCACTTTGACCGCCAGTGTTCCATTGGCACGCTACAGGCGAGGTGCGAAGCACTTAGTGCTAAACTGCTCCGGGTGCCGAGTGTACACAGCTTTGCGGCGATCGCCTATGGGGTCCGCCGCGCCGGTCCGGTAGCTAATTGATAAGGCATTAGGCCAAATTAATTACAGCGGGCGGGGGCCGATGAGGCGGCTCGGCTCTCGCATAATGAGGAGAAATCGGCCAGTGGAGATTGAACGCGGCGAGGGCGGGCGGCCTGGGGAAGAGGAGCCGGGGCTGGGGCGGGGTGGGGGCTCGGAGCCCGAGCCGGGGCAAAGACGTACGCGCGCGGGGACAGGTGGTGCGCGCCGCGGGCTTGATGTCGCCGGTTTCCCGTGATTGATCCAGCTTCCCCGTCCCCCGGCGCGCACTTTGACTGGGGGGCTCGCGGCAGCCACCGAGGCGGCTACGCGTCACGTCGCTCGCCGGATTGCCCCGGCTTCCTAATTTCGGATCTTGGGCGCAGCTGCATAAAGGCGGATCAGCCGGCGCTTCTTATCGAGCCGCGCCCCTAATGCACTAGCCCGATAAGTTTGAGGCGCGCGGGGCGCGCGTCCGAGGATGAGAAATTGCCCCGACGTGCCTCGCCGAATTTCTTCGCGGCGCGCGCCCCGCGTCCCATACGTGCGTCCCCCGATATTGATTTTCCCCGGGGAGGAGGCGCGATTACCTCGCGCCGGGCCACCGCGGGACGGAGCCCCGCTGCCCGCCCGAGCCGCGCGCGAATCCGCGAGCGATACGCGATCGTTCCGCTGTGAGAGCCCCGAAGCCGCCGACCCACTCGCCCCGTAAAAGAATTCCGGGGGCCGCCGGAAAAGTCCTCCGGGGGAAACTGCAAAAAGGGCCAAGAATAATAAGCCATTGAGGGCCGCGGCCGAATGGGGGCCGCACCGGAAAAACATTCCCCGAACAGAATGAAAGGTAACGAGAAACGCTCTCGAGCGGCGACTCGGGAAGATTAAAAGCCGCCCGGGCCGGGCAGCTCCGACCGGACGCCGGCTCATCTCCTGCGAGTTCGCCGGCCGAGGCAGAGGGCGAGCGAGAGCCCCGGCGCCGATGACGGACACTCGCCCCGAGGTGCGAGCCCCACCGCTTTTTTCCGCCCCCGCCCATTCAACATGGACCCATCCGCTCGAGAAATATCGCAAACCATTCGATTATCGAGTTTACACAAGCCCAGATTAGAGCATAACAATATTTCTCTTCCCCTTTTCAAACTTTCTTTTCCAGTTATCTTCAGACTCGCGATTAATGCAAAAGTCACGATTTACCGAGAATTTTTAAAACCAATACATAGGCCGAACGAGTACCTTTACCATCGACTCTGCAACAATTGCCTGCATATTCAAATAATATAATAATTTTACGTATAAAAAATATCAATGCAGTATGATACAATAGTTACTGATGAGAGTGGCAGTTATTACTTAAATCGTAATCATCAAAAGTTGTGCAGCTATTTGTAAATTATCCCATCGATGTATCCTGTTTTAAGGCGCATTAATCAATGTTAGCAGACATCGATTTTCGGATGGCCAATTTGAGCAATCGGGTGAGAACAGGTCCATCAAATAGCCGGGTACTGCCATTCAGAGCATTTTGTAAATATTTAATCATAAAATAGTCTCTGCGGAAATACGTTTCCAGCCAAGCGTTTTCTCTGGGGAGTAGGGACACGATCATCCTGTCTCGCACCTGTCACGTATCTCACACATGAGTGCCATGACCTTTTTAGTCTTGTCTTAAACTTGTTGGATGAATCGAAATATTCCATACAGTAGAAGCTCAGTGATGCGGCGACTTCAGACTTGCGCCACAAATGAAAAGTACAGTAAATGTGATATCAGAGGAAAAAAGGAGTCGATAAATATTTAAATATACGTATTTGCTACGATAAGTTTCTAAAGATAAAAAGTCTCAGAAGAGAATCCGCCGTTGCCAAAATTAAGAATAAGCTGCTAGTCAAGTATAGAGTAATTTGCATGTTGACTAATCAAGTAAGTCCCTTAATCGACGAACACGTTGGGGCGATAACAGTAAAAACAAAGAGGTTCGGGCGCCTAACGCAAAATGACGAGGGTCGTTGGGGGGCGGGGCACGCAGACAGCTGGCCGCCCCCGTAAAATAACAATGAATTTTAGGCACTCCATCGGAGAAACGCTAACGCGGCCTGCCGCTACAGCGGGCGCCTGCCGCCCACGCCGTCGGCTCGTCCTTTCGGATTCGCCGCCCGACTTTAGTTTACCCTCCAAATTGGAAAGGGGCTTCCTCGCCGGCTGCGCCCAACGCCGAATTTCCGGAATCAACGGGGATACTTTGGAAACTGCTTGTTACTCGGCCATTCTTATAATACCCGCAGTAAAGTGCAATGTTTGAAGGAAAAACAAGAGCCATCGAAAACCCGGCAAGAAAACCTTGTTTAAAAACTTATTTCGCACGGACATAGATCCGAGTTTTGTAAATGTCGTAAGGTTAAGTTACGAGCGGAGCCGCGTACGCCGGAGTCTGCCACGAGGGCCCGTGAAATTTTAAAAAAGCGCTCACGCGAACGGCGTTTCAATACGAGTTTAATGCCTCCGCCCGGGGCACGAGGTGCCCAATTAAAAAATCATCCCGCGGATGGGACGGCCCTTTTGCCCGAGCGGCCAGCCGCGCCGCCCTGGCGCGGGCGACGTATTTTCCCTAACAAAACCGTTTCCTCCGCGATCTCCAGACGGGCTCCAGGGATGGGGAAAAATGAACCTCCCGCCGACGCGCTGCCCGGCTCCTCGTCCAATTATTTTGGCGGGGCTCCAGGGCGCGTTTTTGCCTCGCGCCCGGGCTGCCCGGGGCCGCTCGGGAATTACGTTCCAGTCGTCGCGGCGTTAAAGGGAGGAAATCGCGCGGTAATTGAAAGCCCGCGCGACTCCCCGCGCAATTGAAAGCCCAAGTGCGAGGGAGCTTCGGCCGCCTCCTCCTCTCGGCACGAGGGCTTGCCTAATTGCACGCCCAGGCGCGCACGGCCGCAGATGACCGACGGCCTCGCTTAATTTTTCGTATAACGGCTCTAGTTGCCGCTTGCTCCACCCTCTCCTTTCCTCCCCCGTCAACGCGCTCTCTAGCTAACTGCTCGTTCGTCTAAGGTATTTGTACACACGGAACGCGCAAGTAATGAAGCGCAGCTCACGCAATCTACCAAACCGCTGTATCGGCATAATCTAATTACAACACGGTAGTTTGTTTATTACACCAGACGGCTTACACCTGTGTGTTGCGCGGGATTCGTCGAGCAAGCAACCGCGCGGAAAAGCTCGAGCACGGAAATCTAGACGATCATAAAGCCACCTCACCCGCTCGTAAAAAACTCGAGGGCACTGTAGACAATATTTTTTGTCAGGGGAGAGAGAAAAATGGAAAATCGGAACCAATTCCCCCTTCCACGATAAAAGGACTCGCCAAGCTTTTATCCGCCATCCCACCTCCTCCCAAACTCGACCCGGGGGCTCTTTTTTTACGCTCCTCACAATCTCGGGCATTCGCGATGAAGCAGCGAACAGAAACAAAACTGCCGAATTTTATAAATTCGTTAAATTAGTCTCTAATACATAGGCAGGCAGGTTTATCCTACATTGCAGATTGAATTTCTATAGGAATCATTTTACAAGAATGTATGCTATACTGTGAGTCGGACTTGTTAAGTTTCACCTGGAACTAAGGATGTCTCCCGTTACTCTCATAATATTTAATCTCTGAATACTTTCCTTTTCTTGAAAGATTTAAATCTCTAAATATGGTTTAATAATACGGAATGTATGATTAATAAAACTAAATTTGATACATTTATGTTACGGTAAAGTTACTAATAATACAGAGACAATTATAAAAGTTATTAAAATAAGAATACCTATACTCGCATTACTTTGTTTACTTTTGCTACAAAAAAATAAACTTGTGGACTAAGTTGATCGGAACAAGCGGTAGGAAGTTGTTCCAATTGTACGAAATTCTTTGCGAGTAGCCAGATCTGAGGTAATACTGGAGAGGAAAGCGACCATAGAGCAAATACTCGCTAGCTTCACCAACCGAAACTAAGCGAGCGTGCAAAGCTTATATAGTACTTATAACAGCATTTTTTAAGATAGAAGGTGATCGGTAATTCAAATCACTTAGATATACTTTTCCATTATTAAACTAACCAAGTAATCATGTAAATAAATATAATAAAGACCAATTCGAATGACTTTTATATTAATGATTCTTTTTACATATCACTAATTATTACTACGTAAAGCCGATATATTTATTCTATTTAATTTTCGAGTGGTACTGTGCGTAAATTATTATGAAATGCAGAAATGTTACGAGAATGAATGAATGTAGACTGTTTCCCTCTACTTAAGTACAGCTATAGATTTTTTTAATAGATGCGTACTAAATATAAGGTCATATACAAACAGAAAATAAAATGTTATTGTAGAATTTTAGGCTTCGTTTGCCCTTCGTGAGGGGCGCATATTTTCCTTTGAATGTATACTCATACGTACACATGAGTATACTTAGGAGAGCAATTGCGTGCGGCAGTTTGCGGTATTCTGGGCAATTTGAGCATCTTATTGCCTCCATTCATAAGAACGCTGAAATTGCAGCAAATCATACAAAATACATTCGAAATAACAGTTTTACAAAAGTGGTTGAGAAATGTATATAGAGCTTTAACAGTTTTCCGTAATTGTAGGTGCTTTTAGTGCCTGGGAATGGTTTTAACCTGTTATTGCCGCGACACAGTTTGTAAAGCATTCCTGGTGAAAGAAAAATACTCCGAGATTGTTTCTAGGATTTTGCACCTTTTATTTATTGACACAAAGAGGCGAGGTAATCCGAGGGAACAACAACAATCAACTATAGTAATGGCACAGAGCGGGGGGCGGCTGTCTAGTTCTGGGGGATGAGCATCGCGGGAGCGCGGGGCCAAAGCCGTTGGATCGGGTCGCGCGGGCCGACAGGTGCTCGCGCTACCGGCTGTAAAGCGATTATTGCGCTCGAGGCCCCGCGTAGGCGCGAGCGCGCGCCCGGCTAAGTTGGCGCGGGCGTAGCGCGGCAATTCCCCCGCTCGCCGGGCGCATAAACTGGGCCACGGCCCAACTTGGATATTCGCGCGGCGGATAGTTGCATTTCCTCCGGGATTTATGCGGGTGATTATCGCGGCCCCCGCGAGTGGCAGGCAACCCGGCCGTCGATTACAGGGCGCGGCTCGAGCGGATCACTCGTACGATCGCCGGGCCGCGGTCTCGGCACCCCCGGCCAAACTGCCTTTATTACCATTTGAAAAGGGGCCTGGCTCTCGCCGCGCTTTCCCCTTCCCGCCCCCGGATTCTTATCGGGGGAGCCGGCAGGTGTCGCGCCCACCGAGTGCCGCCGGCATAAATCTTTCTTCCCGCCGCGGCGACCGGCCGTCGGGCGTGTATTGATCACGGGGGCCGAGGACGCCGCACGGCTTCATCAATCGAGACGAACAAATGTCGGCCGAGGATCGTCCGGGGGCTTTTTGGACCTTTTTGGCTTTTTGCACCCGGAGCGGCCGGCGCCGCGCTCCCTTTGATTCCCCTCCCCGTGGCGCGATGTTGACTCGCGCGGCGGCCCGCCTTTTTCCCGCTCGGTTTTTCGGACCCCGGCTCCTAATCAGCCCGGCTGCCCTTTCTTACCGACGGTCTGTCTTTTTCCGAGCGTGATAGTCGGTCGGTTGATCGGCCGATCTCCCGTCGCATCGAGTCGAGGGTCTCCCAGTTTTATAACTCTGACGCGCGGGGTCTGTATCGGCACCTCGCAACCGCTTCCTTATGTTTTCCGAGTGCCTAGTCGATTGTCGAGGGGCCACCGATGCAATCTCCATTCGAATCCGGCGGCCCGGGACTGCAGCCAGTTTTGAAGTTGGATAGGATCGGACGGGAGGTATTCCTCCGAGCGATATCGACAGCGGCCCGCTAGATTGAAAGCAACAAATTGCCGTGGCTCCGCGCCCGATGCGCCGCCTGAAAAATCCACAACGGCGCATCGAGTGGGCCGAAATGCCGCCCGTGACTCGGCCCTCGCGCCCCACTCAATTGCACCCGCTTAGCCGGCTGCACGCGAGGAAGACGAATGCCGGCCAGTCTATATACGCACGCGCTTCCGATCAGGAGGCCGCGGCCTTTCTCGATGGCCCATTATGCAGATTTTCCAGGGGAATTAAAAGCGGAGCCGCGCGCAGCCTGCAGATATGAGGAATTGGGGCTGTAACCGGCCGGCCCATTAGCTATGCATTATTCCTTGAGAGGCGCGCGCGGCCCCGTTAGCCTTAAATATGCAGGGCCGTCTCCGTGCCCACTTTTAACTTTTTCGCCCGCCTCGTTTTTCCACGCCCGGCGAAATATCGCCCCCGCGCCTAGCCCCAACACGTAATCGAGAACTTTCCTTTGCGCCCCACGGCTCGTTTAATTACGACCGCGGCCGACTTTTATTTTCGCTTGCTTCCCTGCTGCGCATTTTTTCATCCTGCCGACGATTTCCGCCTCGCCTTCCACTTGGCTCCTCCGCCGACAGGTGTATCGATGCAACGACGCCGGCGCCTGTATGACATGGCGGCGGAGCGTGAGGCCGTACATAATACGCGCGTGTCGCACATAAGTCGCAGATTGCGCGCCCTGCCTCGGCCCAGCTGGCCACTCGCAGCATCCCGGGGGAGCACCGACGGAGCGCCGCGGCTCGGGCGCCTCTACCCTTCCCGAGCGTAAAATTCAATTTCCCGCGGGCCCAGCGCCTTTCCGGCGTCCTAGCTTACACGTGTACGTCAGCTGCAGGTGCTATATACGTATGCGACCTCTCGCGCCCTCTACATATATATGTCCGCAAGAATTCCGAAGCCCGCGGAATCCGCGGAACGCGGCAAATCTCGAATAGCGATTGCGGGCGGCGTGGCGAGGCCCAACTTTCTTAACCACTCGGCCCCGGCGCTGCCAGAATTTCCGAAATCCATTGGGCGCACCGGACCGCCACCGCCGCGGTCGTACTTTCCAACTCTTATACTCATGCTTGCCAGTTGGATTGAACCGCCCGGAATTCCGGCTGCATTGATTTACTCAAGAGCCTTTGATTTTTTCAAACCCAAAATTGGTTTCCTCCGGTACTGCATTTTCACCGATTCCTCGTAATACCTGCGAGCTCGAGAAAATGTTCGATGCAGAGTACCTCTCAGTGATTCTTATGCATACTGCCTATATCGTTATAATCTTTTTAAAATGTTGATCTACTTTTCAAACAATCATCCTTACCGTTAGAGCTGAATACGCGATAGAATGAAATTTTTCGATTATCCGTGATCATAAATGGACACCATCTCAGAAAAAATCTGACGTTGCGCCATTTTTACGATGGTATTCTTTCTTGCAATTCTGGTGGTATAACATTCAGCTGTTTCTATAATACGCCGGAAACTGAAGTATATCGAGAAAACTGCCTAGTGTACCTTTAAAACGTCTATTTTTGAGTATCTTCCGAAAACATGTATGGATAATGCCTCTCTGCAAAGATTATGAGTGGTTTGAAACTTCTGCAGCACTCGCAATCTCTTTTAAGCTTGATTGAAATAACTTTTTAAAACCGTTAAGAAGATTATCAAAATATATCAGAAAAATATTTATCCGTAGATGCTTTATCCGTATATGTAAAAACTTGCCCGGAATAACTAGCTAACACGATCTCTCAAACTCTATTATAAGAGTTTATACTCTCATTGAAGCTGACAATCTATACAAAATATAAATATTGGAAAAAGAGCTAACCAGTACATATAATTGATGAAGATTAAGTGAGATTAGTTTCAGCAGTGCAGCATTCAGGTTATGAGCAATACTTATAAATTGAAGTGTCTCAGCTTAGTGGGTTTAATCGAGAAATATCGAGTTGATCACAGTTAATGGAGGCTTGGCCTACATAAGCCGTGATTCCTTTTCTAGCAGATGAAGTCCTCGTTGAGGTGCCCGCAGCGATATTGCCGCGCTCTCGATTAAGCTACTTAGACGCCGAGAGACAAAGTTTGCGGCTTTAGTTTTTTCCCGGCACTGTTTGAGCATTTATCACTCCAGGTTTAAAGAATAATCTGCTAACGTCCGGACTTTGAGTAATTTCATTTGTTTGCCCAGGGCAGCGCTATGCCAGGAATTCCACCGGCCGCGGGTATAATGCTATTGCACTGCCGCGAAAGTTGGCGATTAAAGGACGGTTTTCCCGCGGATCGCCTTGGAAGTGCAAAGTTGCCACACTCTGGCAAATCGAAAGGCTGCCCCACGTGGGGCTAAGCGATCGGCCGAGGAACAAAGTATAATCGGTCGGCGGGCCGTCGGCGACGCGGCATGAATTTTTCCGGGCTCGCTGACCGCGACGCGCGCGCGCGGGCCTGCATAATTCAACGGGCGCAAGCACACACCGGCGAGCGGACTCGGGGGATGCCGCGCGCCCATCAGGAATCGCTCGTCCTCGGGCGCGTCGCGGCGCACCTCGAGTGCACGTGATTTCGCCACTGGACACGCGGGAATTATTTCGCTTCGGTCGCTAATGGCCGTCGAAACGGCCCTGTAGCGCTCGCACTGACCTCTCGACGTCCTGCGGCTCTGTCGAGCGATTTCCGGGCATTTTTCGCGGTTTCGTTTGAAGTCGTTCATTTTGCTCATTGGATTAAGGTGCCCTTAGGGCGATTATTATCAAGCGACTGGAATTCCGGAGAAAATATCCATCAGCAGCTTTTGTATTATTCAAATTTTATTTCGTTCAAAGCGTTTTTCCGTTTATCAGGCCCTTGGCAAATTTTCCCAGAATTTAAAATTATTCACTCCCCTTATCACTTGAAAAAAGCGCACAGGCTAATTTGCTTAAGCACTATACTTATTTAATTTTTTGGCGGCGGGTATACTGTTTGTTATACTCTTTGCAATGGATAAAATCGTTGAGTACACTAGTACACACGCGAATGGTTGGCTCGCCTGGGGCGTTAGCTTTATATCCCGGCAAATCTTTTACTCATGAGCTGAGCTTCATCATAGTTTCAAAACAATTCTGCCCAACTATTGTAAAGTTGTCGCTTAAATTTTTGTTACAGTTTTTTTTAACATTGTACATTTTTTTGTAATATTATTTCCTGCCGTGCAGAACAAAACAGTAGCAGAACAATACACAGTACATATACCGAGTAAACACATAAAAAGTATTTATTCTTTTCATTTCAAGCACAATAATTAATTAGACTTTGAAATTAATTTTCCATAGAGCTCCGGTTATGTGCGAACAGTGCAAAAGTATACTACAAACAGAGCTGGAAATTCATTGAGCGGATAAATCGAACATTAATCGCTTGTCGAAGGTAGCGACATATCAGATGGAGAATCTTTCACGAAGAATCTTGGGCGCGTGCATAAATTACGGCAAAGGATATGAACTTGCTTCGAGCGAATCCCAGAGGAAAAAGAATGGCTTGTCTAGAAATTCCGGGGCGGTTTTATACAAGTTATTATATATCACTTGGCAGTGGCAAAGTCGAAAAAATTGTAGAAAAATGAGGCGGGCAAGGCGCGCAGCGTATCGCGCTCTGGCGAGCTAGCCCGATATTGCGTTTCGGAGGGAATGTTTAATGTAAGAAGGGGGTTGGTCCTGGGAGGCTGCGCGGCGCAGGAGCCGCGGGCGACCTTGGGAGCACTTGGGAGCCGCGGGGCCGGGGCCGAGCGGGCGACGGCCTGGTTTTCTTAGCATTAAGCGTCCCCAGGCGGAATCTCCGGGTATCACAGGGCCGGTTACGGTTATGCCTGGCCTATTCCCGGGCCGGCTAATTCGTCCCGCGAGGGCCGCAGCAGCGGGCGGCTATCTCGGGCGGGGCTCGGGCGCCCCGAGAGCGCGGAAGGGCGCGCGCCGCGTGAAAAATCGCCCGCGGCGCCTCGAGACGTTATTAATCGGGGCGATAGCGCCTCGGGGAGAATTGATGGCCGCGGGCGCTCAGCAGTCGTAATTTTTGCGATTCACGGCTTAATGATCGATCCCGGGAGCAGTCGTAAAAGGAGTCGCGGTCCGTGTTGTGATGTACGAGGGCCTCGCCCGGCTGAATGTTAATCGGGCCGCGGGCCCCGCCCCTCCTTTTTACGCCGCGAGCCGCGGCTTCCTCGAGCTGCCCGCGGCCGGCTTTTATCGGGGGATACATACGTGCGCGGACTGCCCGCGAGCGCGCCCCGTCGAATTTGCTCGGGTGAATTGTCCCGGGAGAAGGAGCGCCGCGGACTGGCCGGTTGGCCATTTAGCCCCGGCTACGGCTTCGGGAGGCCCGCTGTCGCGCCGCTCCTCGACGGTCTGCCGAGCTCCCCGTGCCCGAGAAGACGGGGCTTTCGGAGGCTAATCGAATAATCAGCCGCAGGCTAGTGATCCCGGGTGCCTGGAAGAAGGTCCTTTGAGCCGGCGAGCAGCCGCCGCGGCGCGCCCCGTCGAATTCGTAATTACTCGGTTTGCGCGGCGGCGGCCGGAGAAAGTGCTCGGCGGGTTTATCCAAAAAGTTCCGCCGTCCCCGGCGACCCAATCGCGAGTTGGAAAGTATCGGAGTATCGGACTTTCTTGCCCGGGCTATCCAAAGTTGCCGTCGCAAATCGAATCCGTCCCACTCGGAGGGACGGCCGCCGCCCCTTATCGCCGCCCCGGCCCCCGACTGCGCGCGACAATTACGCCGGGGTCCAGGCGCGCACGCGAGTCGCCTTGGCTCGCGTGCGCCCCCCGCGACCCCGCCACCCCGCCACCCCGCCTCCCCGGCTCCTGGCAAAAAAGTCTTCCGACCTGCTCGCGCCACTGCTGATGAATTGTCGAACGGCCCGTCGCGAGCTGCTCCGAGTATAAATCAACCGCGCGGCGGCTTAAAGCGCGCTTTGCGTGCCCAACAAATTATCCCCCGGACGTTTATTAACGGCTGTTGCTCTTACTAAGTAATATGGCCAATTGGCCAAAAGCGATACCGCAGCCGGTGGTTTTTCCCCGGTGGGCTCCCGGGCGCACAAAAGACCCAGTGGACAAAAGACTCCGCGATACGATATCAATTGGATTGCCCTAATACACAGATAGTACGTACATATCCGCCGGGTTTCGCTTGAGTTTCGGACGAGTTCCTCATCGATGGAACGAAGGAATCGAATCTATCTTGCGGGCCGATGCCAATTTGTCGACAATGCGGTTCTATTAAAAAACTGCTGCTCTGCTGCTCCGAGGGAGCGCTCGTCTATTTATTTTGGGAAAAGCCGAGGACGGCGCGGCGGCAGAGACAAAGGAGAAATCGAGCGAAATGCCAAAGCTGCCTGCCAGAGCTTCCTTTTTCCGAGGGAAAGAAATAGTCCTGGAGCTTGGAAGCTGCGTTTGCTTCTCGGAGAGTCAAGGGAGAGCCACGGCGAGCGAGGCGGACGGCCCGCACTTAAAGGGCCGATCGATCGTGATCGGCGCGGGCGGCCCAAGGCACAGGGAAGCCGGGTCGAACGCGCTAATTAATCCGACAGGGCCGACTCGAATCCGCCCGTCGTTTGATCCCGGAGGACGTAAAAGCCGGGGCGGGAACAAAAGAAAGACTCGGCCGCTTAAAAGAGTCGGGCTTATCGGGGCAGATATCTGCAGATTTTTTGGGCGTCGTCGGGGCAGGGGAAGGGCGATCGGTGGAAAATAAAGCGGTCGGGCGGGCCACTGCGCCGGACTTGGTTCGTTAGCCGGAGAAAAGCGAGAGTGTACTCGGGAGCGGACGGCCGGGCGAGGCGTTATCGGAAAAGAGCTTTGTCGCTTTATTACACGGCGCCTCTGGGAGCGGCGCCTCGAATATTTGCCCCGGGCCGGCTTGGAGTGGCGGGGCGCGTCGGCCGGCCGCCCCGGAGATAAAGAGCCGCGCCCTCCGCGGCAGATGGTATTTTTCCATCACTGGGCGCAGCCGCCCGGGCGAGTGCGCCTACTTGGCGGACGCGCGGCATGCGGAGCGGCCCACTCGAGGCACGCTCCTACCCTCCGCGGAAAGGGGACGCTGGGTAATTTGCCTCTGCGCGCCGGAGAGGATGTTTAGAAAATAACTCGTTTTCTCGTGGAGCCGGCCCGAGTGGGCCAGTTTTCCACGCTCGCCCTATTGCGGCGGAAAGCGCCGAGCGGAGCCCTGGCCGTGCACAAAGGCCGGCCGGCCGACGGGTCGATAGAGAGCCGGCCCTCCGGTTTAAAAACACGCGCCGGCCTGCGAGCCCTGTTCCCCCGTAATTTCATCGCAGCGGACGCCCATTAGTTATGGACCGCGGCTATCCTACAACTATTCGCGTAAACGACGAAAGTTTATCTCGAGTTGGACCGCGCATTCAATGAACAGCCGCAGTTGTTGAACGCGCGCTAAGCCGAACGAGGAGTCGGCGCCGTCGCTTTTTATTTGCCGAGGCCATCGCGGCAGACGCACGCGACCCGGGGCAGTTAGCGCGCACTCGGCAAAACAGCGCGGCCTCGACGAAAAGACACCCGCCGAGCGTCAGCCGGCGCAGCCGGCGAAAAGAGCCGGTCGGACGATCGGCGTGCACATGAGCGCCGCCGCGGGTAGGATTAGCGGAATTCCGGGCCGTCGCGGCCTCGGATTGAATTAGAAAACTTTGACGGGCCGAATTCCCGGGCGCACGCGTGACTTGCGCGCCGCGCTCCCCCCGACGGCGCGCCGAGTCACGTTCTGCCGCGGCAGCTCGAGCCCCCGCATTTTTTGCCGGGGCGCCTCCCGCGCGCCTCGAATTATTGGCCGGCCCCGCCGAGCCGGCCTCCCCCGTGGGCCGCGCGGCCCAACTGTTCCGGATTAACCGGATTAAGCGCCCGGCTTCTCGATTTTCCGGCTGCCGCTCGCGGTTTTACGGGGTCTATTGTAAATATTTTTATTCCCGCGACGCCGGTTTTACACTCGCGGCAAAAGTGGGGAAAACACGGAAATTCGCGGCCTGCCGATAAAAATGTGCCAAATCCTTTTAAAATTCCGACCAGGCGTCGGCGCTTCCGGTTTACGGGTGGATGCTTCCAAAATATTTTATTCGAGCGTCCGTGAAAAAATACGACCCCGGCACCGCGTGTAACTTGTACGACTGCTCGGCATCAAGTAGTGCGAGTCGGGTTTGGTCAGACACTGAGACCCGCGCGCTCTAATATATATCGGGAAACTTTGTCCGCGGATGCAACGACCTACTCGAAAAATCAAAAGGTCAACTTTAGAGATGCAGGAGAAACTCGCTTGCAGGCCTCGAAGAGCCACGGCCAGGGAGAAACGGCTATGGCCCGGCATAAAAAGCGCGCGGACCCTCTTAATTCAGGGCTTTGCATAGCGCAGCCGGCGTGTAACTCACTCCTTTCGCGGAAGCGCCCGCGGGAAAAATCCGATCGGGGCGCTCGCGGCCGGCTATAAATCAAAAGGGAGGCCGACGGGGGCGCTCATTTGAAATTCGTATCGATTCCGAAGGCCGCAGCGCCGCACCGCATCGGCTCGCCCTCTGGCAAAGGAAAAGGCGCGGAGATAAGGGCCGCGCTCGCGCGGTTATTATCAGTACTCCGTCGGCGGCCGGCACGGCGCCCGGGATGGGATAATAGCAATTAGAGGGGCAATTTCGCCGAGGCCTTATCGCGAGCCACTCGGGCCGCTCTGTCGCCGAGGAGGAGGAAGAGGACGAGGAGGAGGAGAAGGAGGAGGGGAAGGACGAGAGCCGCGAGGATCGCGATCCGCGGAACGAATCGCCCGGCGTAATTGAATCGGCCGTAATGCGTCAGTGGAAGTAATTACGCGAGCAAACGCTCGTGGCGCGCCTTTTGATTCCGGGCGCTCGCGCGCTCTTCGACAACTCTCCGCGCATTGCGCCGCGAGCCGGGTAAACGTATTATGAGACGAGCGCGGCTCGTTTGCTGCCCCCGCCCGGCCCCGGGCCTTTATTCGGCGATATTCCCCCAGCTCATTGTGGGCTTTCCCGCTGGCTGCGCCCGCCGCGCCGCCCGAGTCGGCCTTTTTCCCCTCGGGTATTTCAGTAATTCGGGTGATTCAGTATCCCCGTCGTTAGGGCGATTAGTGGATTTTACGGGGATGAAATCGCGATAAAAATGATTTAACCAAGCCGATTGCGCGGTTTCGAGGGGACGCGCGCCGGCCGAGACCCGAGCGAGACCCTCCCCTCCCGAGAGTCCATTTAGCGGAATTCACTCGGTCAAGTGCCCCGCCCGCCCGCCCGCCCGTCCGCCCGTACTCCCGTCCGCCTACCGGTTGAACGCCCCGGGCTCATATGCAGCTTCTGTCGACCAAACATCTCGGGGATCGCGCTACTCCGATGCGGGCTAATAGTGCCTTTGGTTTTTCCGACAGAGGCGAGTGCTTCGCAACCTCGCGGCATCTATCGGCGGCGGCCCGGATCAACGGTCGGGCCGCTATCCAAGAATGCCCAACTAATGCTCAAGCGGGGAGTAAATAACCCGGGCGCCGAATAAAATGATCGAGCGGCTGCCTAAGTGGAGTTTCAATGCTTAACCGTGAAATTGAACGCCTACAAAATCTACGTTAAAATGCAACATTGCCGGCGCAGGTGTGCGCGCGCGGCGTGAAGTGGAGCTGGCCGGGAATGAAATTTATTCAGCGCGCGCCCCGGGAGCCAAGGCGAGCCTCTATCAATTACATTCTGTCAATGACGTGTAATTACGGCACAGCGGCGCAGAGACGCAGCGGCGCAGCCTCCGTCGCCGGCTTCTCGCTCCCAACCTCCTCGGGGAACATTCTTATTTAGCTTTTTGCCGCGGCGGGCCGACGCCCGCGTAATTGCGACGCGGTCTGCGCGCGGCGTCCCCGGCACTCGAGCCGCTCTCGAGGCGAGTCGAGATTAAACGCCTTTTCGGCGAAGGGCGTCGCGCCCCGGCTTCCAATCATTTCCCCGCGATGTACAATTACGGGGCCGGGGCGGTTGGTCGTAATCGATCTCGAGGATTCCCCGGGCCGGGCGCTATCGCCCGGCGCATAATCCGCCTAGTCTAAACAGGCTTATCAGACCTAATCGGCGGCCGAAACCGCCTGGATTAGCCCCGGCTCGGGCTCCCCGGGAAAACGCGACCGAACGACCTGTTAAGGAGGCCGTGCGAGGGATCGATCAACTTAACCCGGAGTTACGCGCGATACGCGCGCGCAGTTAGGCCCAGGAGGGAAAAAGAACCAGGCCGACCTCGAGTGCTCGCCGGTATTACGGCCCTAAATTTGTCGCGCACTTTTTAACCCGGGGGCCGCACTCGATCTCGCTCCAGCCTCTATTTAATGAGGAAGATGATCTCGCGGGGAGAAGAGGATCATGCCTGAGAGATCAGAGGGACGGGCACAAAGAGGGCAGCAAAGTCATCGCGGCGTCCCCCGCTGCAAATCCCCCTGCTATATATGCGAGGCGTATATTCATTGCGTGCGGCCGCGGTGGTTTTTGTTTTACCCGATTACATGCGGCCGCGAAAGGCCTTTGCCGGAAGCCTCCCGTCCCGCGCGCCGCGGCTGTCCCGCCGCCGCGGCATAAATAAATATAGAGTGGAGTCGTTGGTCCCAAGGGTGGCAAGGCCGCGGGCGCATCACTCATGCATTGGTTGTACAAGCGCGTACCCCGGTAATTAGTTTGTCGCGCGAAGATCGCGCTCCCGGCGACGCAGAAGCCAAGCCGGACACACCGGGCGACCGGGCGCACGGTATCGGAGCGCTTTATCTGCCATTGGCACATCGCGCACGTCCGAGCGCCGCGGCAAAACCCATTTAACTCGCGGAGCCGCGCGCCTCTTTCCTGGAAAAACAGCCCTTCGTTGGGGCTGCACGTGTTAAGGAGCCGGCGATCGTTCCCCCAGTCGTTGGAGCCACTCGTCCCGGCGGCCGCTTATCGCGCGGCGAGCCATCGCCGCTACGGAGGGAATTGGACGGTCGCGTCCGCGACCCTCTTTCCTCCGCGGCCTCGGAAATAAAAGCCGAGGATCGATCGGACGCTTGGGGACAAATAGGTCGCGATATCGGCAACTCGCCCGCCTCGCAGTCCTAAGAAATCCCGCCGAGTGGCGAGTGAGGACAATTAAATCGCCCGGAATTACCGGCTCTCGCCATGCAGCGAGCAATTTTGCCGGCTGTGGTCGAGGCTGGGCCGGGCCCAAGTTTGCCACGTAATTGTATTCGCCGCCTCAACGCCGGGCTTCGGCTTCCAGACCGTGAGTCTGCCGGCGAATTACCGCGGAAAAGAGCTTACCAAAATGCGCGGTGCAGGCGGAGCTGTGTGGTATACGCGCGTCGCGTTATGCGCCCGGCGAAAAAGAGTAAGGGGCTTCCCGGCGCATTCACGTGCAGCTGCCGCGCTACTAGCCACCCGCGCCCGCGTTATATCCGCCTCGGACTCCGCGCTTCTTTACGCCCGTAATAAACAATCCTCCAGCGCATAATAGTTTGCCTCCTCCCGTGGGCCAAGCGAGCCTCTGGATCCAATCGGTAGCGCTGCCCGAAAGAAACGCCTCATAAATAATTCAGCGCGTCGCTTCTCAAGACCCGACACGCGCTTATTTCGGATATATCCCCTTCCCACGGATAATATCTTTGCAGTGTTTTCTCGTGTACCTAATAACCCACAGCCTGTATTGATCTCCGAAATTATCAATAAAGCGTCCACGATTTTTTTATACAACTGTATACTGATCGGACCTGGGCTAACCTCCGCTTCTGGATAACTTCATTCGCCCCAATTCCAATCTCCGTGCAATTTCTAGATTTTACTAAAAAAAATATATGGAATATTTAACCTAAACTTTCTTAATATTTAACCTAGAAGAGCTTTTAATTTCTTTAGTTCAGTTTTGATTTGTATTCAACAAACAACAAAAGATTATAGGTGACACATGCTGCCAAAATTAAATTTGACCGTGTATGAGTATAATGTGTATTATTATTAAATTACTGCGTGTGATTTATGTTTTATTTGCGAGCGATTTGATTGGAAAGCGACTGAACGAGCAAAAGTTAATAATAAATGATCGAGCGTCGTACATATATGTATACGCATTTGCTCCGTGGTCGAAACAGGGTTGCATCCGCGTCCTGGCGTGGCATCGTTGATGCGCTGTCGTGGTTATGTAACTGTCAACTAGGGGCAAGCAATTATTGTCCCTGGGCTCTTTGTATCTCATGGAGGCTCGCTCCCAATCATGTAGATCTCACGCATAAGAGACGGCCTTTCAGGCACCTCTAAGCCATTTTGGCTCAGAGCCAAGGACGCAAGAACGTGTCCGACTGATAATTCGATGAAACGCGCGCAAGTGTGCGTACTCGTTTCAGTTGGTTTCTCGTCGATTCAAAAATCGGCTTCGGATGAATGGGTAGTCCGCAGAATCTCACAAAGTATCACGTTCGAGTTTTCCCACCGAGTGGCCGAAAAACGCGAAAGGCCTCGTGAGAGGGGTGAGAGGGTACTGGCGCTTATGGTGATAAAAAGTTTGTGGTATTGTGCAACTGAACGCTCTGCGAGGCGTAACACGCTTAACTACAAAATCTTTGTATTCAAGTTTAATTTAAACTTAATAATAAAAGTTTAGTACATATTGGAAGATTTACTGTATTTATTTTTGTTTGCTCGAATTGCTTGTGAGTGATTCTCTGAGTCTCCTCCTGTACATAATATTCACCTTACAATTTTTGGTAGTGTTCCCACAATTTAAAGATTTTTACATAGATGACTTCTAGTTTAAAATCCTATACGACGAAGATTAATATAAGCTCAGAAACCTTAATTAAGATTTATATTTTATTTTACAGTTTGCCGTTTCTCATTAGCAGTTGTAAATCAAAAGTACTAAGTAATGATATATGTACGATTTGTAATATGCCTGTAGTTTAAGGGTTGTGACATTCATAGTAAACATCATTATATAAAAATGTATTCTGTATGCTCAATATTTCATACTTAACTTAGGTTATCCATATTATTTATTATCAAGTTTTTTCTAAACGAACACGAATAAAGTTATCTGCCTCTACAGTATAGGTGTGCCTATTCGAGCATGAACAACGCGGGCTAGCTCGGCGGGAGGGAGAAGAGGGCATGATTGGCGGCGGGTAGAGCGCGTGGCACGTATTCACATCGCGCGAGCCGCGCATAAGAAACAATCAGTTAGTTTCCTTCCGCGAGGGGCGAATTAATAGCAGGGGCTATCGCGACGCACGTGCCGCGCAAGAGCAAGTGCCGCAGTCGCATGGGGAAAAAGCGCGAACGTTATGCGCACGCCACGGCCTCCGGAGCCTGCATACGTAAGAACTGCGCGAGGGTGAGTCGCTCCTGGCCCGATTGTAAAGGGGCGCCGAATCTCGGAGGTGGGATTTATATTTTTACGATTCGCCGGCTGAAGGCCAGCCCGCATGAACCTTGCCGATGTGTGCGCGTGATTGTAAAAGTGACTCGGGAGCCTGGAGGTGAGTCATCGAGGAGCCAAGATCGCTCCGGCTTTCCCAGCTGGGTCCAAGTGTTTCGAAGGCGTTGCAGGATATCGGTTTTTATCATAATCTATGCGACATCTCGCTGTACTATATTGCACCCGGGCAAGAAATATAATAACGCGGTAACGCTCGAGAGCAATGCGTACGTTGAATTAGAGTGGTCGTGGTGCAGGATCAGCTGGCAAGCGTTTGCACCCAGGCCATTTCTCATTAATAACCTCATCTATTGTAATCGTTTAAGCCTTGCATTAGCTAACAGAACCTTCCAATACAATATTTATACTTACCTCGATAGTCATCGAATTTAATGGAAAACGCTCAGCGCGTCGGCCGCTCACGCAATCGTGCATTGCTATTAATAGACTTGAAGCGGACAAGAGGCGGCTGCATCCTATAGCTTTCCGCGCTTTCTATCTAATAGAACCTAACCAAACATATATGCGCTTTGAATTCAAACGCAATGAAACCGGTACCAGGTGGTCTGGAAAGACAGTCTATCTCTCCAAGAGAAATTCAAACACATCGAAAAATAAGTCGATTAACGAGCAGTGTACACCTCAAAAGACACGGCTGTTGCAAGTCTCATTTCATAAACTAGTATTCAATTTAATATACGAGTAGATTAATTTAAAATTCAAATACATCGATCCATGATTAATAATTTTAAGACGCCAATGTGCTTAAATTAAATAACATTTGGTAAAAATGCTATATTAATTGAGGGTTTTCTAAAACTCTTTGAGATTTCAAATGCACACGTGTTGACTCGTAGGCGAAGGCCACTCTGTCTCGCTTGGCTACCGGGTAAAAAAGCGCACGTCCTAAAGCGATGCATATCCGTAGCGAGTCAATCGGTCGGTTAAGGAGAACTTGAGGAAGGTGCGTAAAAAAGAATGTCCCCCGCATGAGCGATCTACTTATCGACGGGCCCGCAGCTGCGAGGCCGAATGAAAGCAAATGTAGCGTTCCGGGCGCTCGTCCCTCAGCGGCCGAGATTGCCCGGGGCGGTGCGGGCGCGGCGCTCCGTCGATAAATCGCCGCCGGCCCGCGCAAACTTACAAAAGTGTAATCCCGTAGCCAGCGAGGGCAAGTTTCCCTCTCTCGGTCGCTCATAACACAAGTTTAACGGCGCTCACGATTCTCCCGATCGGTCCGCTCTAATACTAATTCTAAATCGAGGGCGCCCGCCGGGCCGCTCGAAAACTTTATGTATTTCGCCGCCCGTCCGAACTTGGGTCGCTGCAGTTGGCGCATATTATGCCCCGCAACTCGCGCGCGCCTGGTAAGATGCTTCCATCGAGATGGCTCCGATACTCCACTTGCCCCCGCCAGATATTGCGCTCGAGTGGCTCGCGGGTTTTTTGTCACCGGTCCACTGTTCCCCTTTCCCCGTTTACGGTTCCCCCTCCCCGACTCCCCGGGCCTCGCGCCCAGGCCCTATAGGATGACGCGCGCACCGAGTTTTATCTGCCCAACTCGGGCGATTAAATAACTTGAACAATTGGGTGGAGCTAGGCGCGCGTAGCCTCACTTTTCATTGAAATTTAAGCGCGTTGACGAGGGCTCGGGGCGATAGTCGGCCCCCCAAGTTTCGCTCCCACCAGCCAACTTTGTAATTCATGCAATAGAATTCTTTTCTAATGGCACTTTGAGCTGATATCGGAGGGGCATATTCCTCTCAACTGCACCTGCCCGCACTCGTGCCCAGCCTAAATTACTCTTTAACTGCTTATCATGCAGTCTGCAAGAGTTTCGCCCTGGCTAAAGTGCGTACATTTATTCTCCGCCGGGGCGCTGAGTGCATTACGCACCGTGAGAGCTTCCGTAAAAGCCGCGATGATTGATTTACATGAATAGTCATTCTGCCTTTCGCCCTCGCTTCCTCTTGCATCGATGCCGTAAAGCTTGCGTATATCGATTGCATTGAAACTGAGGATGAAACAATTCGAACTCTGCTCTACATCGTAAATGATGCGAAGCTTACCGCGTTGTTTTCCCAATTATCGGGTAAGTCTTGCAAATCCAGCGATAATCAGTGTAATCATCGTGCAGGAATGCCGATAAACTGCCTATAAAATCGTAAAGCCACTGGCTGCGCACACCATAATCCACCTTACAGGCTCAAACTCATTCGCAAGTCATTCGAGCGATATTCTCATCTCTTTGTACCCGTTATACCCAGAACAATCTTTCATTATGTGATTATTATCATGTGATAATTTTAGTATTTTAATACTGTACGAATGACACGTACATACTAAAAAGATTTGAAAAAAGATCACAAATAAAAATTATGCCGTATTTTTTAATAAAAATTGCAATTCATTTTCGTAATTCTTCTTCTGTTAATTTTACTACACATTCTAATATTTAAAACTTGTAATTTTAATTACAATGTAAAAATAATTTACTGTTTTAACCGTGGATAATATTACAACATGACCCATCGTACATAAATCTCTTTCTGTAGAAATTGGAAGAAAATTTGTTTTTATTTTTAGAAAGTTACCAAAAGCCTGCGTACTAAAGTTTCCTTCTAATTAATTTTGCTACGCACCGCGTTAATTTTACTTCCTGATGCAATTAACTGTACACTTTGGCCAAACATTTCCTCTTGACGCGGCATCGTAACAATCAACTGTCAACAGTAGGGACGGCAACAATCGGGCGCGCGTTTAGTGGAGGGTGTGCTAGTCTTGCGCGCGCGGGCGCAGCCGACCCCCCCGACTTGTATAAATCTTCGCGGCGGGAGCGCGTCACTTGCCACTAATCGGGATTTATCGGTTCCCGCGGAATTTACGAGTCGTCGGCGCATCTCCCGAGGCTCGATCCCGCGACGATTTGGACGGGGTCGGCGGCCAGGGGGCAGCGACGCGGTCAAGCCGGGCAAATACTAATCGGCGGCGGGGAGGTCGAGGCGGCGCACGGGGGGACAGCGGGCCGGCCGCCCGTCTAATTCCAGCGGCGCCCGGGAATTTACAAGCCTCGGGCCGCTCGGTTTTTCCATCCAGATTGATGCGGCCTTCTTTGCCGGCGCTCTCTCGGGCAGGCCGCCCCGGGAAACTTCATTACTCTTGCCGGGCGGCCCGTACAAATCGCCCTCGTCCGACGAGTAAACCCTCGTTACGCCCGCGAAATGAAAAGTGCGCTCGTCACCGCGGCCCTTCTTCACCGTCCTCCTAATTCGCCGGCGGATCTCGGAAAACTCAACAAGTGCAAAGCCGGCGCGCGGCTCGGGTCTGACGGGCCGCAGAGAGCCGCGCGGCAGCCCCTGTCATGTTTGAGCGGCCGCCGGACAATTATGCCGCGACGACGCTTAATTGCCATCAGCTCGGTGGCCTTTGAGCTGCGCATAATCGGCCGGCAGCCGCAGGAGGCGCGGCTCTTTGCCCTCGGCGTTTTCCGACGATCCACTTGTTTTAGAGACATCCCCGGCTCGTCGCGCTCGAGTGAAATCCTCGCGATGCGACCTCGAAGGCGCGCAATCCTGGGTCCAAATTTCCACCGACTGTTTTGAAAACTGAATATTTGGCGCGCGCGCGGCTTATCGAGTTTTCGCGCCCGTGCCTACTTCTCCCCCCGCGACAACGCAGTCAACTCGGTTGACTACACTTTCTCCCAAGCATCGATATTCCTCGATATTTGAGGAGGCGCATGTTGAAAAGGACTCGTGTATCAATCGCGCGGCTCCGTGCGCTGCCGCTTTGATCCGCCATTCGTATACGGCGCACGCATGATTTAATCCGTTAAGTAGGCGGCCAGTCGAGCGCATTTTAATAGAAACGAAATGACCTGGGCCTTTTCTCCGGGACTCGCGTCTATTGAGTTATACAACACCTCTTGGGCGAAAGACATCGGTAGAGAGGGCGCGTTATACGGACGTGTCGGCGCAAGAAGGGAATTCATCGGAAAGTCGGCGTTTTATCGGGCGGCGGGCCCGAGGAAGCGGCGAAGCCATTGTCCCGGCGCCTGCAAAGTGTCGTAAAAAAGCCTAGGGCGGCGAGTTTATAAACGCCCCCCCTCGAGAATCCCATTTGTATAATAATGAACTGCCGCGGCAAGTTGGTGGCGTGACGTATGGATTTTTGAGGGGCCGCCGGGGCTGGCGTCACGCGCCCAAGTATTACGAGGCCGGAGGGCCCGCCGCGGGTCAAGCATGCAAAATCCATCGGGACGTGATCGGCGTGCGCGCCGAGGCGGCCCGGCCGGCCCGGCACGTAGGGCGTTACACGTAGCGCCCATAGGAGGAGGGCCCGGCCGCCGGGCTATCTCCTTGGCGGGGGCATCCTTCGCGCCTCGGCCCCCGGTCCATCACCGCGCGGATATTGGAGGAGCGCCCGCGGGCAGGCGCTTCCGACCCCCGGCTCTTGTCCGCGCGGGGCTCGCGGGCGCAATCAGCTCGCCCGTCCTGCGGCACGCACTCGGCCGTCCCACCGCGCGGAAATCGGCGGGCGGGACCGGCCAGCCGGCCTTGCGCGAGTCCGGCCGCCGGCGCAGCGGCATTTCTCCGCTAATTATTTGATATCGACCCGCAATGCGCGCTTAATTAAAAAGCAGACTATAACGCCGCGAGCGAGTTTATGTACGTCCGCGCGGGAGGTTTTCTTTCCCATTGATTGAGAGCCGCCGGCCGCGCCGGAGCGCCCACTCGGCTTATTGAAATTTAATCAAACTCATACCTCCCCGTTCATCTAGCGACTGTTTTTTCTTTTAATCGAGTGCTCGGCAGTGTGTGGATGTCAGTCTTTTCGCTTCGGATTACGGGCCCTGTCTATGAAAACCGTCTGACGTGCCTCTGCTCTCGCGTCGAAATACTGCACGACATGAAAACTAATGATTAATCAATCGATGCTGTATGCGAGTCCCGCATTTTATCTAATAACGCATTTGATATTATGGGATAAACTGGGCCGATCTTTTTTTCACTGCACCGTCGTCTCGCGGTCCTGAAACAATACATTTCCATGTTCTATTGAATAATTTTACAACTGATAAAACCTGTAATACATTATTTCAATAAATATGCTTCATCGTTAAATAATCCTCGAATAATCGATTTTATTCAATAACTGATGCATCGATAGCAAATGTGCAAATTAATTATTATTATTATTTAAAAATGCATTATGCGAACGTTATAAGAGCATCTACATTTACAAACACTGTATTGATCGGTTATATCGAAAACGAGCAAATGCTATTTCGTTCTAGTAGCGGATCGCAAATGTTCCCCGGTAATCAAGCTCTTAAACTGAAAGGAAAGAGAATAGAATTCTCGCTGCTCGCATAATCCGAGAGTAGTTTAATCATCTATTCGTCGATTCGTTCGTGGCTTTATTCGAGAATTCCACTCACGAATTACATTTCGCGTCAAAAGCACTTGCTTATATACGTACAACAACAGTTCATTGGTACATCCTCCATTTAAATGAAAATTTATGCGAGTAAACGTGGAAAAATTACGCGTTTTCTCTTTTACTCCGTCTAATTTACCATCTAACAATGTTGTGTACAATCAACTTTTTCTTTTCTAACAGTAACGAAAACGAACAAATTCTCTCCCTGAATAACGCAGGTTTTGAAAAGGGTCTCTTAAATTTTCTCTTTAAATGTTAACTAATTTAAATTTGAATGTACAGAACCTCTAGGACAGGGTCCACTTGAAAAAAGTGTAAACGCGAGCTAGTGAATAACAAATGACCCTGATGGGAACGAAATTTTAATTCCAACAAAAAAAATTTTAAATTAAATTCCCTTGAGGATTCTGTTTCTAACGATTGTTTTACTCTTGCATCAGTTTCTCGGCTCTCTCGTTAAAAATACATTATGTTACAAAAGAATTTCATGAAAAATATACGCAAATGTTATGCATGGTTAGAAGTATCAACAGATTTTATTCGCGAATTCCAGTCTGCAGTGCAGAAAAACCCGTGAAATTTTACGAGTGAATAGCCATCAATTTATTTCGGTCAATAGGCGATCGCTGCCGATCACACTATTGGCACCATCGACCTGTCAACTGTCACGTCTCAAGCGATTAGAGTGGAAAATTCTCCGCTGAAAATCTTTATGGGAGAAAACTCTGCGGATTGGCCGGGACTGCTTTTAACCGTGTAATTTGCATTCGACCACCACTTACGGCAGCCTCGCGATCCCTTCATTTTTTATAGAGCGCTCGTTAGCCATGACGAATAAGCCGTTATCGGCGAATCATTACGCGCGGCATGCGAGGCCGGACGATGCGGCATAAAAGAAAAGGCGAACGCTGCAGCAATGCACCGGCAGCTGTCGCTCGGTCATATCGAATAGCCATAAAAGCAGGAGGAAAAGGAGGAAGAGATGCGCGCGAGGGAAGGCCGCGAATTTCGAGCTAGTTATGCCGCCGGTGAATCGGAACTCAAGCCGTGTCGATGATGCCGCCCCGCCCATCGACCCACCACCGCCCAACGTAATCCGTTTAATTCCCGATAAACCACGGCCTAATCTCGATCGCGTTCTCCCGGGACCTCGGAAAAAGAGGGCTTTACCGCGCTCGAGGCACTTGCCCAATCGACGAGATTATCGTCGTGCGGTGGCTTTGTCCCTTGCGCCGAGGCGCCTTCCAACCATGCGCGTTGCGTCGCGGATCCGAATTTCACGCACCTGCGCGTTACGCCCGCCCGCGCGAAACTAACACACTATCCAGCCAAATTGTATTATGCTGCAAAGGCGTGAAATTTTACGCACTTGGGCCTCGTGCTTTAGTCGAGATACTTTAGGGGTACGTAGAAAGAGTATTGAAAGGAAATTGTTCTTTATAGTGCTTTTAGATTTTCGTCGCGCGTAAAATTGAACTAGTGTACGTGTTACAGATCAAATAGCCTCTTACAACTAGACTACAAAGAGTAGTAGTAGTAAATACCGCCATTTGTTTAAATTAAAATGCATGTAGCTTTCAGTAATTATAGGTTTCGTGTCAATAAGTTTCTGAAATATAAACAAGCACTCTTGAGAGAATTCCAAGAAATTTAATGTCTGAGCAATAGTTAAAGGGAACTTCACAGAATAGAGGGAGTCCCTATACATCGAATAGTACTAAGTATTCATGGTACATATACAAAAAATAAAAATTAACTACTTTTTCAAGGGAAACGTGATGATGCTGATTGTTTATGGAAACTTTCTACTACAGTAATTGTTATAAATTTTTTATCCATGTACAATATTATATTATATTAAGACGTTGAATGTTGGATTTGTCTAAGTTTTACTCACGAATGAGTTAAATAGAGTACAATTATTCAAACCAATAATTATAAATATACTTATATGTAAATATTAATTGATTAACTTCAACGCGTTAAAGTAGGTTATAGCCACTAGATTTTTTTATTATAAACTCCAAAAGCTTCATCAAGGTTTTTACAGATTTACGTTAAGTGACCCTACATTTTCTTAGCCTACATGTTCCAATTGTAAATTGATTACCTACCTAATGTATTCTTTTAAATTACAGTATATAAATTTCTCGCGATTCTGTGTAACTCGATACTGCCCTGAAAACGTAATCACTTGGATCTCCTTCATTGTTGCACGCAGGATGTAGAAGGCTGCCATATACTGAAAAAAGTTGATTAAACCTTTTTATCCCAATACAAAAAATGTACCGGTTTTTTACACAAAAATATAATAGAGTGTAGGAAATGAATTAACTATTATATTCTATATGGATATTTAAAATTACTCTGATAAGAACATAAACCAGTTTTTATTTTTTAGTTCATAAAAACAATAAAAATTTAACATATATTTTTAAAAAAATGTTACTTTATTATCATTTTATTTATTCAAGATATTATCGTTTATTAATATTGTTTTTCTAAGTTTTCATTTATTAATTTTGTAGCTTTTAGACGGCTTTAAAACAGGGTCACGCAGGAAAAACATGTTTTGTCTAATACCATTTTTTCTTTCCTAGTGTCAAAGTGCTCGTAGTTCTTTCCAGATTTAAAATCGAATCCTGTGCAGGAATTTCTTAAAAATAATAATGCGAGAATGTGGTATCAAAAACTTTCATTCGCTTCATCTGCAAAAGCATAGAATCGCAAACAAAGAATCTACAGATTTACGTGAATACTCCAAGAATTACTCCCGGAAGTTCAAACATCAAAGTTTTGCAACTTCCTATTTGACGGTAAAATTTATCCCAGGACTGTTGAATCTCCTAACTCACAACGGAGGGTATACAATTTACAGAATCTTAGACCTTCTTCACAGTTCTTGACATAGGAAAAATATAAATAAATCCGCGGTGGATCGGCATTCTGCATTGGGCGAATCCAATGCAACTTTGCCCCGATAAGCACATTGGTTCCGCTTGAAAAGACACGAGGCGAGAGGGGATGTGGGGTTCCGAGCTTCAGTAGTCACGGGTGGGAACAGTTACTAGGAGCCGGCTCGGTCGCGATAAATCTTTGGAAAAAGTGCGCTTCGAAGGACGCGGGGTGCACGTGTAGGCCGCGCGCGCACACCTATAAGGAGGAGGCCCTGCCGCTCGGGAGGGGGTGAGAAGGGAAAAAGTTGGCGTCCAAGAGCTCACACAGTTCGCCAGCGCATACACGAGTTGGCGCAACTTCCGGGTCACGCGCCCTTTCACCGACCGCCGAGGAAAAGTAATGGACTTTATCTCGCGAGGATTTATTCGTCGCGGAGAAGGCCAAGGGAAGGGAAGACGGCGGGGCGGGCGGGCCGGGGAGACGGCTCGGGCGCCGCGGCGGGAGGGCGGGAAAGTTGCGGTAATTGCGAAACGGGAGGGCGGCGGGTTACAGGCTCGGGGGGGCTCTATCGGCGCCTCCGCGGGGGAACAATATAGGGGACTTTGAAATTTGCCGGGGCGTCGGCGAGGTGAGCAACGGCCGCGGCGCATCACCTCGACGCCGGAATCAGCGCTTTATTTTCCGGCGATCCCCGAGGCAGCCCCTGACGGGGCGCCCGGTAATGGGATGTTGCCGTACGTACGGCGCGCGTCGCGCGCTATTTTTACGCTCGGTGGGGCGCCTCTTCGCCCGCGCGTATCGCCCTCGCGGTCGCCCTCTATTGGACAATACGAGCCATGAAAGGTGAGCGAGCGATTTTCGGAATTATTTCCTCCAGGGCCGCCCGGCCTTGCAGAAGGGCGCACTTAACGCGGTGTACGCCCCCGGCCCTTGTCCAAATCTATCCGCCGCTATGGAACAAATTCGAAACATCAGCTGGGATGCCTGATCGGCCGATGGAATTATAAATAAAGCCTTCATCGGCAGGGAAAGTACACGCGTGCCGTTTTCCACGATGCACTGGAATAATCCAGGCTTTGTTTCTCTAAAACTACCTGTCAACTCGCTTTGGTGGAGAATCTCCGTGCTTTCGGACGCTAGCGCATAAATTGCTGATGCCGCTGAAAGGAATCACGGGCAGCCATCCGCAGCCAGTTACTCGATGCGGTCCCGAATTTCAAACAGCGGCAGCCTAAGCCCAAGCCGATATAACTACTCAGCGCGCGGCGCCTGTTTACTATTAATTAACAATGTTTTAATTGAGCCGGCTGCCAGGGTATAGGTAGGCCTAGTCGAATCATGCAGCCGCCTATTCCCTGTACGGGAAACGCGCCGGCGGATTATAACGCCGGGCGGTCGAGACAAATTGGATCGCTTATACGGCCCTCGGCTTACCTCGGCCACTTCCTCTTCCCGCGCGCGGCATTGTTCCGCGGCAGTTGGAGCAACGTTTACGGCGAGCCGCGTGCGACTTCTCCGCCGCCGCCGCCGCCGCCGCCGCCGCTGCTGCGAGTCGCTAACGACGACCCTTATCAGGTATACCGGCACAATCGGGGTCGCTACCACCGGCTCGTAAACTTCGCCTTGGGCCGAAAAATAGGGATGGCGTATAAGTATTCGCGGCGATAAGTATTTGCGTCGCCGCGCCGCTCCGACGCGACGCTCCCCCGAGATTGGTGCGATTGAGAGTTTCATTTATGGTTACGGCGCACTGCTGCTCAGACTTTAATGCATACTTTGTGTGGAATTACCAAGCTCTATTAGGACGGGGTTTAAAACTATTTGCACGTGCAATTTAGTACGTCAGTTTTTTGCTAATTATTTCGTGTGACTCTCGTAAAACAGCGGAATGCCTCTACATATACGACAAGTTTATTTTATTATTTCAAAGGAACATTTGAGTTTTATTAATGTTACTTCTCGCTGCTGCAAGCACGCTGTCAAGTATTCAAACTGCATGTGATATTCACATATACATAACGTACTCGTTATTTGCAGATCACTGATTGATTGTACGAAATGTCTATTACTTTCCGTACACTGCTCATCAGACACAATGTTTGAATTTGTAAATGAAAATCCATTCACTCTTCAAAACTTTATAGGTGCTACTCAAAATTATATAGCCACCAATTATATTTTGCATAACAAGTGTTACTAAATCAATTCATTTATAAATAATAATGTAAAAGATACATTGAAATTCAAAAAAATTAACAAACATTACCTGTACGTGAACACGGTCAAATGTGATTCTATTATAATTATACAACAAATATAATTATTGCATTCCAATAAATATTATAGGAATAGCTCTACTCTACTTTGAATTTTCAACGAATGCCTGTTAATTATAATAATAACAAAGCAATATAATGATGCTAATAATATATATACATTGGAACCATTAATTATGTTCCAAGAATTTAATGAAAATTATATTGTAAATTTAAACTATTTATTTCTTTCCAGTCTTTGTAAACACTTGATGTAAAATTCTGTCAATTGGCTTTAATATATAATTTTGATTATTACCTGAATAATAGTAATCTAGTATAAAAATACAGGCTGAATTGAAGTATATTGAATAGGATAATTAACAATTTGATTTAATTGTCGAAAAATGCAATTTCACTGTTTCCCGGTTTCAAATTCCCATACAAGTTTGGTGATTCACAGCTTTATTACACAATTCTTTGAGACTTCTGTAAAGTGCTTGTAATTATTGGAATATAGGATGTTTAGAAGATTGAAATCGAAGCGAAACTATTGGGCAAAACGGAGGAGCTTCTTGGTGAAATAAGTAGTCGATAATTAGAACAGCTGGGGTGTGTAATAAAGGGGAAACTCTAGTGGAGGAATATGGATGTCGAGGTAGAGGTCGAGGCAAGGCCAGGCGAAGCGTGGGAGCCGGGAAGGCGCACAGTCAACAATCCTTCGTAGTCGGGGAGTCGGGGCATCCCGCTAACTGACTCGGACCCGCGCGCACCCGAGGCGCCCGCGCGAGAGCTGCTCGCGCGAAAGCGTCGCCCGGCGGGGGCGCGTTTAATTTTATGCGGGTACTCGGCAGCCGCGCCCCAATCAGCCGGCAGAGGCAGCACCCCGGGAAAGAGCGGCTGCCCGTAATCTTGGCCAATTTGTAATTCAAATGGAGCCGATACGAGATAAATTACCGAGGGGCGGGCCGCTCCGAGTGTGTATATTGTCACTCGGGAATCTTCCTTTGCCGGCGCTATCTGGCCCGGCTATCCGGTTACCCTCGTCGGCGGGCAAAGTCGCCCGCGGAGCCGGGCCTCGTCCGCCGTTAATTTAATGCCCGTCGCCGAGAGACGCGTCTATCGTCGCCGGTCCCCTGCTCTCGCCGGCCGGCTTCTTGCACCGGGTCGCTTGATCGACGAGGGTGAATCATCGGCCTGAATAATGTGCTCCGGGCGTCCCCGGGCGCACCCCCGCCGGTCCCGGCAGCTCACTTTTACGGCCTCGCGGAGCGCCGGCCGCCGGACAACGGCCGCGCCGTCCAGATTCCCTCCTCGTTTTCTCTCGCCGTTTCGTCGGGGAAACGCGGCGATTAAACGCGTGTTTCACGGCGCCCCGCGACCTGCCGACAATATCGCTTGCTGGGTTTTGTTGGGCCGCCTCCCGCGCGTCACGCCCGCCGTCCCGATGGTTTATTTAATGAAGCGGCTGGAACGCCGCCGATCAGTTCCGTCCGTTCGGAGGAAAAAGGTCGCGTAAAATTTCCCGCTGAACTGATCGCAGGCCGATTTCCGGCGCTCCGCACGGTCAGCTACCTCTTGGACCGCTGCAGCCTGTCCCGAGCAGCCCGCCAAGGGGCGCCACGCAATTTATGCGTAAACACGCTCTGTGAAACGACGAGAGGCGGCATCGCTGCTGACGTAAGTCGCGATCGGCTCCTGAGCCACGACATCCGCTCGGACTACTATTTCTCCAAGTTTTCCAGGTCCGGCCCGGCTTACTCGGTCTTTGCTCTTCCTTTATTCATGCGTTTGCCCGAAGGGAGCACCGCTAATTCTGACTTTTATTACAAAATGGGTATTAGAGAGCCCTCGGCGGGCTTTACCTTGGGATTTTCCTTCGGGGGGGAAAAATGATCGACTCGGGCGCCCGGTAGTCGGATTCAATTAATAACGCTACAATGGAGAAATCTACTTAAAATGATGAAACAGGTCCGATTGGTCGTTGGCGCGCGTCAGGAAGCGATTATCAGGATGGACCGAGCGCCCCAACTCATATAATAATTCAACGGTCAATTGACCCATTCTGATTTGTCGCCCAGCTGATTTCGGACAATGCATCGCGTCTCACTGCAGCAGTGAATAATATTCGGATAATCATGGAGCCCTCGTACAATTTCAATAGAAGACGAGCCCTACTCGGAAATAAATAGAGGGCGGCGCACGAGCTGATTTGTCGCCGCACGTACCTTCGCCTCTAATAAAAGGTATATCTATACGCGAGCGGGAAAAACTCCGCGAAGGGAAAAATTCCGATAATTCAGCGAGCGAATGAGAAATTGTCAAAGAGGGCATCTGTATGTATATAGCGCGAGCTGAAACGGCGGCCTCTGCCCATAATACCCTCATCAAACCGCAGGCGGTCGGCGGGCCGCGCGAGCCGCCAGTGTCCCCCGCTGAAAGAAGCGACGCTCAAATCAGAGGCGCTCGCGTACAGCTCGCAATAAAGAGGAAATTCCCGGGCTTATTACGAACAATTGGATCTGCGGAAGCCCGGTGGGCGTCTCTGCGCGCGTAAATTACAAGCGGCCCCGGGAAAGGCGCTGACGGCGCTGCTCCGATCGCGCCCGGTAAAAGCCTCTGTATTCTACTGACGAAGCGGTAGCGTGCGCGAGCGCGATTTGCTTTTCCGCAACTCTTATTGGAATCCGCGCCGGCGGAAACGACTGCCCGGCCCGCGAGGAAGAGCCGGACCGAAGCTGCCCGGCCGCCTCTTTCCCTCGGCTAATATAATGCTTAACTAAAACGCCGGCGCCCTCAAAAGAATCTTCGGGAGCGTTCGCGTTTCCCCCTGGCGCGGGCGGCTTGCTCTTTCCGCCCGGGGCCTCCTTTCACGGAAGCGGCGCGCCTCCGCGAACGCCACGTCGCTTGACCTTTGGGGATTTAATGCATCGGCCATTGCCCTGCCTGGCTGCTGGAGAAACACGTACGACGACAGCCGGTCCTTTTCTTATTCCTCGAGCAATGTCAAGTTGAAGAGCCAAATGTATATTCAGATTCCGGAATGCCCGCGGCATAATTTAGCCTGGGAATTCTTTTCGGCATTTTAATAAGGCCACACGAGCTAGCGGGTCCGAATTTCTTTTAGATAAAAATTACGGTGCACGGGAGTAATTCATCCTCCTTTCTTGGCTCCGGGAAATGGGACTCTAAATTACAGATGAGACTGGCCAGCGCCGCGTGAATTCCCTCGCTCTACCTCGAGGTCCGAGGGAGAACATTCGTCCCGAGATGCCGACAAAGGTGAGCTTTGACGAGTAAGAAACTGTCATGGCGCCACAGGGGATCAAAGAATAAGTCGACTGAACCTCAATAAATACCTTGGATTTAGGTGTATTAGCTGGTCGGCTTCCATTAGCTCTCGAATGGCTTGGTATACATCAGATGTAATCGGGCTGCTTCCGTTAGCATTCCCATTTGTTCAAGCACAAAGTCACTCGCTTAAAATATCTAAAATTGTTAAATTTACTACAAATTGTTTAATAGATATTATTATATTATTGCACAAATTATTTTGGTAAAAATATGTCATTATCTGGATAAATAAAAATGAAATTTATATCTTGCACATTTTTTGTACGAAATTGAACACGCAATTTATATCTTGCAAGTTTAATGTTAAGTAAGAAAAACTTGACCTGAATGCAATGAGTATTCCATAAATCAAACACACTGTTATACCTATTTGAACGTATACCCAACGCTCGCGTTCACAGTGTACACAATTTGACTCACTTAATGTCGAATGAATTTAAATTTTTAATGGTTTCTACATAACAATTTGGAGATAGTTTCATTGTCCAAATTTTTATTGAATTTGGCGCTCGTCCAACTTTCAGAGAATTTGGAACCAATTATTCTTACGCGCGCGAACATCGAATTCTCAGAGAATTAAACTGGCGCGGCGCATTTTTCCATTAAACCTCGCTCCCACACTCCCTGCAGATCGCTTTCAATCTAATGGGGATTACATTCAATGGTCGCCTGAATCTGGCAAAAGAAATTTGTTGGCGAATAATCGGAGCGTACGTGGGAAAAGGGGCACCGAGGGCATCGTTTTTTCCGAGTCGCGGTCGCGCGCGATTCGCTGTAAATTCGGATCGCAGTTAGGAGGCTCGCGGCGCGGCGGTCTCGCAAAAAGTTGTTTGACGTCGAGTTTAACGCCGCACTCCCGAGTAATCCCACTTTGAAAAACTTTTCCGAGAAATAATTTCCCGGCCACTGGCACTACTCTGGCAATCCGGATTTTCTCAAACAGTGGAAAAGTAGGGCCGCGGTGCGAACGGCCCCAGAACAAAGCACATTTCGGCCGCGCTTTCTCCTTGTGCAAATGCGTATGTGTATAGACGGACACGGGCGACGCAGCCCGGCCAGGCGAATGACGCTTTCGCGGGATTGAATTTTCATACGTTTGATCACAGGCGCCGCTGCTCGCGCCGCTGCTCGCGCCGACTGCGCGTTAATTAATAAACAAACGCATTGAATTAACAGGTGCTGATTAAAACGATTCTGGTGAAATCCACATTATCGTTTCTTTCGACGGGCGACATTATTAAACGCGGCGGGTTTTCAGTATCGGCCGGCCGGTGCGGTGCGAGCGGAGCGCCAGGCAAAATAAAGATTCGCGCGGATTCAATCGGACTAATTGTTTCCATTACCGGGCGGCCGAGTTAATGCGGGGTGCATTAGGAGGACGCGGCCACGGGCCGGGCTCCTCAGCCCAGCTGCACCGGAATTATCGCGATGGTGGGATGCGACGGGGAAGGCGGGAGCCCCGGCCGCAGCCGTGCCGTCCGAGAATCTTATTATAATTTGGCCGATTGCACACGGAGGACAAGGTTTTCACCAATTAGCGCGAGTCAACCGCGGCGCTTTCGACGCCAGGGCCCCTTACTCGGGCCGCCTGCAAACTCGAGATCCCTCGGAATTACGCGTTTAGTCCGGCCTAATGTCGTGCGTAGTCGTCGCGACCAATTTGCCGGAAAAATATTCCGCTCACCTTTCGACTCTTACACGGCCTGTGGGTCTAATTTGCATAGCTCCGACATTTCTCTTGCAGCGCGCGCCCTCGCCCTGCCTCGCCCTGCCTCGCCCTCCCCGACGGCTCCTTCTCTCTCGCGCGCGCTTTTTCCCTTTCTGCGACTTTTTTTCCTCGACTACCTCGCGCTCCCGGCAACTGTTCTGCCATACTGTCGTGAAAAACATGCTTTTTCGAGGGCGCGCGCGGCCTGCATTCGCCGCGCGCCCGCTGGAATTAAACAAAGTGCTTTGCGAGGAATATTTATTATCGAGGCGGTTCACGGGCCACGAGCTAGTCGGGGAATCGATTCAATTCCCTCCCCCGCTGCTAATAAGCGAGGCGCTAATTTGTGCTCGAAACTGTGCTTTTTCATTACGCGGGAATTCGTCACTTGGTACTTTTTCAAATGAACGCCTCGGCGCGGCACGGCCAACTTTTAACGGGCGCATGTAATTCGAAAATGCGGCGAAATTCCAATTCTCCCATGTAATTGTGGCGAGCGCCTGGGAAACTCGCGCCGGTCCGTTTTTCCGCGCCAGAGTATAATTTTGAAAAATGCGAATCCATCTGCTCGTGCGCGACGTGCAATAAAATCCAGAGAAGGCGCACGGCTGCATCCCAGAAAGCCAGCCACGCGCACGTCTTTTCTCGTCCGCTGCAAGGCTGCCGTACGCTTGTACGGACGACGCGTCGTAAGCAGCCGAAGTGTGCGTAATGCACATGCGTCTGACTAAAAAGCATCTTTACTACTTTGGAGGACGGTGCCGTTTTTATTCAGAGCACCCTGGCTTGCAGAAGCGCCAAAATGCATTTCAGCTATTTAATGGGCCAAACGCGAGACTCGCGACTCGAATCTATTCAAGGTCTGTTCTTAATTCTACACATACGCAAATTCTTGTCGATAAATAGCGCAGTTAGTAATACAGAGTAAGAACCGATTCGCGGCATTCGCAGGTGGGATCTTTTTAATAAACTCGATTTGAATAGATCGAAGGGGTCGGTTCAATTTAAAGTATTTGAGAAAAATGCTGCAGGGAGCTTCTTTACGCGCATGTGCACACGCGCGTAACATCCGGTTATGCTCCAGAAAGCCATATAATCCGATCCAGCTGCAGTGGGAAATCTTGGGAAAAGAGAAAAGAGTAGGATGAGGGGAAGAGAAAGGCCGAGAGAAGAAAGCTTAAAATCTTAAGTCTCTTTTACGGTCAAATATAAAGCAGGCCTCGAGGGGCATGGGGCGCATTATTCTAATTCATTATCCAGGCTCGCTCGGGCCGCTGATTAATCCGAGAGGTCAAAGCGAAAGAAAGTGGCGCTGGGGCAAAAGTCCATAACGGACGTCCGTGATTTGCCATTGGGGCGGAGGTCCGCTGGCCGTATGCAGCCAGCCGTAGAAAAAGTAGCACAAAGGGCGGATGCAGCCGCAGCGGGGCCCGCGGGCCTCCGCATTCGTCCGGCTGGTTCCTCGGGGCCCCGATGGCGGCGCGATCGGCCCGGGCAACTGGGCAGCCGGCAGTCGAGCCCCCAAACAGTCGATTAACCCAATTAACGAGGCTCTCGGGGCGCAGTCCCCGCTGCCGGCTTCCGGGGGAGAGTCCGATGGATCCCGCCTAATAACTCGCGGGCACCGGGGCACTTTTCCGGAGCGCGCGCGCGCGCGCGGGATTTGCCTCGTTAGCGCTAATAACGCCCTTCGGGTCGTTGGGATCGACCGCGCACTCGATTCGCCGGGCGGCGGGCTGGCCAATAATGGCCGGGGCTTCGATTATCCTAATGGCGGGTGACGCCCGCGGCGGTTTGGGCTTGGCAGCCCTCCCGCAGTGCCCGCGGCCGGCGCTTCCGGCGCGCCCGGGAAAAACCGCCGGCCGGCGCGGGGATTTCAATCTCATTAAACGATGTCCTTCCGCGGGATTACACGGGCGTGCCGGATTTGTTTTAATCCGCGCATATAACGAGATAAAGAAGCGGCCCGCCCCGGCCAAGGAGTCGGCGAAATGAAAGGGCGCGCGCGCCCCGCGCCGCCGGGGATAAAGCCGGCAAGGAGGTAAATCCCGTGGGGGGCCGGAAGGGTCCGCTAAGGCAGCCCCGCCCCCGTGCGTTTCTTCCCGCCCTAGTCCCGCCGGCGGCCGAGCTGCAATAAAGACGCTTATATATATATAATATAGAGGGCGCGGGCGTCCTCGCGGGAGCCCGTCTTTATGCATTCGGAGGGCGGCTGCCGGTGCCGCTGGCCGAGCCGGCCGCCCTCCTGCCTCAATTTCCACTTGAAGCAGATTTGCCGGATATTGCTAAAAGCTGCATTATCTCCGACTCGGAAATTCATGTATTCCCGCGCGCCTCGCTGCGACGCGGCTGTCCCCCCGACTCTTATCCCCGCCGGGTGCCCGGTGCTTTTTCGCCTCCGCCGCCGCCGTCGCCGCTGCAGGTTTGATGCGCGGCTCGGGGAATTAGGTGCCGCGGTCACCCGCCCCTGGCAGGCTTCCGGCTTAGCCGCCGAGGATAAGGGCGCCGCGCCGCTTAAATTTGCAGACTGTTTTCGCCAAACCGCTGAAGGCTCGCGCTGCAGTGTCTTTCACCCTAAAACATTCATGCCTACTCTCCCCCCCCCCCCCTCGCCCCCTCGGCCTTTCTTTTTTAACGCAAACTCCGTTTTACTACGGGACTCGTGAATTCGAGGACTTGGTCGCGAGAAACTTTTGTAAACCATTTTACTGTGGCCGCGAGCCCAGAGATTTATCGAGTACAAAATGGCCAAATGGCTTTTCTAGATTCTATTTCTTCAAACTGTCTAAGCGATTCAATTTATAGGCTCTCTCCGCTAATGCTATTCCACTTTTTCCTTGTAAATCATTCTATTTTCTCAAATTTTCTTTTTGTGCGTTTTGGCGGAACGCCCTCGTGGTTCCGAATTATCCAATAATAATGGTGCCTTGTTCTTTCAGGTGAGCTCATCGATAATACTTTTACACTGTGAAATATGAAGATCCTTTAATGGGTATGTACACTGCTATATTTTTCCCTAACCAAAGTATTATGCTAATAATAATGAGCCTGGTAAGTTGCATAGCGTAAAAGCATTTTTAGAACACTGCAGCCTATAAACAAGAGCGAGGGGATAATATTGCGGCGTGCGAACATTGAGAGTTTAAAACATAGGACTAGAGCTAGTACTATATAATGAGGAAAATATCTCGACAATCTTACTTTCAAATGATCACTATCCCTTTCGGATTAAATTGAAATATCAACATTTCCACTTGCACGTCTACATAGCTATCCAAGAGTATTCGCCAAATTACCTCGTGGATTCGCTAGATCTCCGAAGAATTTCCTTATACGTTTTGAAGCGTTTCAAGTCGGAATTCTTCTGGAGATTGTCAATAATGGTAACATCCCTTAGAATTTTGATTAAAGTCGGAGTCACATGAAAGAGGAGTAGCACTTGGGCGAGGCAATATCGTTTATATTATATCGAACGATAAAATCCAAAAAGAATAATATTACATTGCATGATGAATTTAGTTTTAAAGCCATACCCGCCTCCTTCGAGTGTTTCACCTCGAAGAAGGCTAGTAGTTTGAGATGCGGCTTTATGACATAATTAAACTCCCCTTTTCGTCTATCTCGCTCCGCCCGCTTACGTCAAGCTTACGGACTTTATGAATTACTCCATAACTCCTTAAGTATCTCGCAAATAACTTTCTTAATTGTTCTTACTTGATACCGTGCATAATACACTGATTTATCTCACTGTTTATCTCCCTCTGCTTGGAGTCTTATCTTTTGCAAGGCTCCGCTAGGCATCAGCGCGGCTGTAGCGTGCAACGTTTCCACTCTAATTTGCCCCCGGCCAATGAATTTGTTTCCGAAATTACCCCAATAAGGTGTAGCACTGTCGTTGGAAGGCTAATGAAATTTTGAGGCAAATTAGATTGGAGATATAATACCTCCATTTCAAATTGATGAATTACCGCTGAGTAATTATGTAAGAGAGGCGCGCGATAAATGTATACTGCGCTGCATCGAGGCACGATCCATAAAACTCCTATTATGCGGTTTAATTAAATACTTCTTAATCCGGGGAACTATATAACAAGTTTCTGGTGAATACAGGCGCGGTTCAAGTTGCCAACAAGTTAATCGACCTATCGCACGTAATCCACTTGAGCTTGACCAAACGAACTTTTTCTTCGCGGTATACCTTAACAAACAGGCGTAACAAGCTGAACTACCTCGCTGTAACAAACATATTTGGACTTGTCACCGACTTACGTATGGCGCGCAGGATTTTTCGAGCACTGTTACCGATAAAAGTTGCGCAAACAGATAAATCTTAGTGTCCGCGGCGAGGGGTAAATAAGTGGCTTTATCGCTCTCCGAGAAGCGAAGAAGCCCCGCAGAGCCCGGGTGCATCAAGTAGAACAATCCCGGACGAGTCGGACCGAGGTCCGGCGGCGGCTTATTAAAAGACAGAGAGGGCAGGAGGTTGGTAGGAGGAGCGGCTCTCGATACAGGGCCGTGGCGGCGACTAATCGACGGCCGGTGCCTTGCAGGTCCGCGCGAAAAAGCCCGTGGGCGGTTATCTGGGCGGGAGGGGCGTGCGCCGAGATGGGCGGGTTTCGTAAACTGCCGGGGGCGATATTAACGGCGCGGCGCGCGGCCTTGGGATTTATGGCCCCCGGGCTAAAGCGGAGGCCGGCCGCAGCCGCGCCCTCGCCGCCTGGCCCCCGTAATACCAAAGACAAACTCGTTCTCGAGACCGGGGCGAGGAGCCCCGCCATAACCGCCACGAGCCCGCGCTTCATTTATATATGGGGCGCAGTTTAGTGGGCGGCCGAGGGACACTGGCGACGCGACTTTCTTCTAATTTACGCCGCGACCCGATTTACGCCCCCGGACGGCTTATTGTCGCCCTATCGGACTTTGCCAGTCCGTTTATACGGGCCGGCTTACCACTGCGGACTTTTCGCCCGCACTCGGACCCGCCGAGTCGCCGGCCCCGTTACAGAGATAAGCACTGCCCGCGCGCAGCCTGGAAAAATCGATGCCGCGGCATCTCATTAGGCCGGGGGGGGCCTCGGCGGGTATCCACTCGGCGCATCGGCAATCGGCCGCCCGGCGATTTATCGGCGGCTCGAGGGCCCTCGAGGACGCCTCGGCCCCTGTCTTCCGCTCGCCGAGTGCACTCGCCGCCGCCCGCGTAATTGTTGTGTAGTTTTCATGAGCCCCTGGAAATATGGCCCCCGGAATTTGTGGGCGTTTTATACGCCGGGGGCTCGGCGCGGGCGGCGGTGATTTTTAGATTGCCGCGGCGCCAAGGGCCCGCAACCCCCGGCCGCGCTTCCAACTTGAGGATTACGAGCCCGGGCCCCCGGCTCACTCGGTTAAGTTTACGGGCTCCGGCCCGTGGCCACGCCACGGTGCATTTGCAAATTAGCCGGGCGTCCGCCGCTGCTTCGAGAATTATCTTTTCCGAGCGCCCTGTAATCGAATCCCGGCCCCTGTATTCATTTTCACATCATTGATCATTATGGATGTTGAATGCATAAAATAAATGAATACGTCGAAACACTGTACGCTGGACGTCCCCGTCCCCAGCGGCTGTTTCGTAATTACGCGTAAATCCGATACTTGGACTAACTTTTTTACTCCTCTTTCAATCGAACTTACGTAATTTGGCTTGTATCCAATTAGCTCGACGCCCCGTGGGATTATGGAAAAAGGAAAATAATACGCACCTGAGGGAGGACCGACCATTACTCTCGCGTTTGAATGATTGTAACGTAAGAAAGGAGAATAAGAGAAAAGCGCGCCTTGGGATAAAAGCGATTTTTCACTTGAAAGTAGATACTCTGAAAGTACTTCAGTTGTCTAAAGCAAGGACAATGCCCACGGGAGCGGATATCACTTACTTCAAAAGTCCGACTTTTATAACTCGGATATTCTCACAGAGCATAGAAAAATATGAATTAAAGAGCACATTTGCATGCACCCGACTTGTGCAAGGAAAATGTCGAGAGCAGCAGCACGAGCTCTCCTTGTTAATCCCACTGTATATTACTCGTCCCTTATCTAATCACTTTGGAAAAACTCTTTTCAGACCAATTCATTTGATTAAAGCGCACGGTCGCAGTAGGTAACTGAAATCGCCGGGGCCGTCAGAGGCAGCTACGAAATCAGCGTCGTTTGCCCCCGAGGCAAAAGCTCTTGCGAATCAAAGTGCAGGTAAGCAAGTCGGCCGAGGCACGGCGAGGACGAGCCCCTAAATTCGTTAAAGGGTTGAATGATTAAAGGGGCACAATAATTAATAGCGTTAAAGACTTTGGCCCAGGAAGACGGGAGCGAGGCCGAGGTGAATTAGCCTCCGTATAATGCAAGAGCTGCCCAGCTGCACGACCCCGGCAAATTATTGAAATAAAAAAGCCGGGGCGGAAGGCGGCAGAAGCGGCATCCGGCATCCGGCGCGGGAGCCCCGCCCTATTATCTACGCATAAGCGGCCGCTCTAATCGCCGGAGGCATCCTCCATTATAAATCGCCGGGCGATCTGGGGCTGCGCGAGGAGCGCGGCATAATGAGCCGTTGGCACGGGCCGACGCTCCCTCCGAAGTACTCGTCTTTTGTTGAACGGGTGAAGGGTCGAGTCAGCGAGATGCACCCGGGTGCCGCGCGCCTAGTATAGAAGAAGGGGCGCGGAACGCACTCGCTCTCATCGGCCAAGCTCTCGGCTGCCCGGGCTTCTACGCCAGTTTCGCGCGCTGTTTAGGAGGGCCCAATGAGTCCAAAGTAGTAGGTGTAAATGACGCAGTGAAGGGTCGCTTTACGAGGCGCGGCCCACGGCTTCTTTCCGGAAAAGCCGGGCCGGCCGGTTAGTTTGTTCCTCGCGCGATCGCCCGGGCGCGCGGGCGCGACGCCCTCTAATTTATGCACGCCGCCCATCGCCCGTTCCGCGGATTCATGGCCCGCTGTAATTCTACGCTCTCCCGGAGTTACGTAAGCGCCGCCCAAAGGGTCGTCCTTTTTAATGACGAGTAAAATTTATCCGCCCCGGTCGCGCTGTATTCCCGGCGGTTAAAGGGAAGAGGGGCCGATGGGCGATTTGTCCGCCGGCTCCGAGCCGCTCACCGGTTCGCCGGGAGTCGCGCCCTCGGGTAACCCCGACCGCGGACGAGCCTCGAAAATCCAGCGAGCGGGCGCGAAAGCCCTTAATGCAGTCTGGCAATCGCTTTTCCAAAGGGGCGCCCGAGGAAAGAAAGGCGGGGCTCGCGCGCCGGGAGCCAGGCGACGGGCGGCCGATGGAGGAGGAGCGCCGCCGCGGGCCGGGCCGCGCGCAACCTCTTCCAAGATTTTAAGAAAAATATCGCGCGCTTTTTCAAGACGCTGCAACCGGCAGCCGCCATTAATTAAGCCGGGCGTTATTTTCCCGGAAGCGGCTCTCTTTACTTTGCGTAAGTGCCGGTGCCAGGGACGACGGTCTCCCTCCCCTCCCGCCCCCATGGGACTTTGACCGACTCACCTGGCCGGTGACCGAAGGACCGCGCTGCCTCGAGGGCCGGACCAACCGCAGACTGTAAACAGGCGACCGCGCGGCCGGCGCGCCCTCGGAAAACTGCCGGGGCCTTCCGCTCGGCCGAGCCCCAGCCGTCGCGCGTCCCGGATTCCGCCTCTAAACTGCGGCCCCGGGATTTCTCGCCCCGCCCGGCCCGCCGAGATACATGATTGCTTTTTTACCAAGCCACTTTGATCCCATCGGCCGATGAATATGCATGCGGATGAGCTAATTGAATTTTAAACCACAGCAGCAACCCGCGATTGCATAATGCGCTCGAGCTAAATATGTTGGAAGAGCCCTGACCGCCGTTTGCGCTGCTGCCCAGTCGATAAACGGACAAAATATTTATTCGATGCTTTCTCGGGCGCATAATTCACCGGCCGATGCGGATTAGCCCAATCTATTAGGGGCATCACCTAATTACTATTCCTATGTTTTATGAGGGACTTGCCGCGGCCCGCGCCATGCCACTAGCCCCCTGGGAGAATGACGTTCTTCCGCTATCGCCAACCCCAACCTGCTTCCGTCCAAGCGAGCGAACTCGAATCTCATTTTTAAATTTTATTCCCAAGCCGTCGATTATTGACAATTCGCCCAAAGTCGAGCCGCCAGCGACTCAGTAAAGCTTAGAAAGTCGACGTACCAAACGAGCCGACGGTTCGCCTCGCGCACAAAGGACGCTATTACTTCCGAAGCAGTAAAGCACGCACTGGTTTCAAAATTACTCGCGCCAAAGAAAAACAGAGAACCCGCGCTTTTTCCCACTTTTTCCGTATTAGCAGGAGAGGCGCAACGTTAAATCATCGGTAGGCTAAAGCTCCCGGCGCGCCTACGGCTCGATAAATACTTTGGCGCTGGGCTCGGGTGCTGGCGCCTTCCGGGTACGGGGCAGGGGGGGGGGCGGGGGGCGTGGGCGGCGCGTCGCGCCATACACGCGGATTAGAGCGCCGCGCGGCGGCAAAAAAGTCCGCCCCATAAATTGGAGAGGCGCGCGGGAGAGAAAGAGAGGCGCCATCCGCGCGCCCCGCCGTAAAAGCGGGAAAAAGCGGTCGAGCTGCCCGGGGCCTGAGTTACGCCCCCCAGCGGCCTTTTGCCGCCCTATCGCCCAAGGCGCGTATCGCGCGAGACAATTGCGTTGGCGAACCTGCGTCGCCCATGCAAACGCCCTTTTCCGCAGCTACTCGATCGTTCGAAATACCCGGGCCTCAGTAGATAAGCTCAACGTTTGTTCGGCCGACACCTGTAGATTAGCCAGGGAAAAAATGGGCGTAACACCAGTCGAAGCTATGCCAATATACAGGCCGCGGTGGTGCCCGAGTGACCGCCAATAAAGCTCCCCGAGGATTCCGGGGGAAATTGGGAAATTCCGGCCGATGGAGAATCCCGCTCGCGGGTATATAGCATAACTAAGAGGCGCGTGGCAATAGTCCGCGGCGATCGGGTCACGGTGTATATCTTGCAGCGCCGCTGGCAAAGAAGGGCCGCGTAGTCGGCCCCGGCCTGACGCACGCGCCTCTCGTAAAACTCGCCCCGCCCGCGCCCGCTTAAGTAATTTACGAGCGTTAAACATCCGAGTCGTGCCCACTTTATTATGCGCCTTTAGGAGCTACGTGTTCAATCGGATGTAGCGGATTGAGCCGCGGCTGCCTCCGCTTCTCCCAGTGGCCTGCATGCAGTTACGACTTTATCCTCGATTCTCTTAACGATTCTCGCGCTCGCCAATCGCATCGCCCGACTTTTTACAACTTGCGGGAAAATAATTCACCCTGTCGATTATAACCGGCCCCGGGCAGATAGCAAAGTTTTTCGCCCTGACCCCCTCGATCGCTCCCCCCGCCTCTTTCCCACTCGGCCGATCGCCGCGTCCGCGGGAAGCGCACTTTCAAAGTATTTTCATTTTACGACCTCGCTCCTCCTTACGACTTTATGATTGTGCATTTTTCCATTTGGAAGGCATTATTGACTCGGCCCCCACTCGGTCCTCTTCACGCCCTCCTTCTATACCGACGAGCGGTACATCCCAAGAGCCAAAGCTGGGCCATATTCTCCACCGACTGGGATTACAAACATTCGCGAGGCCGTGACTGTAGCGCCGGGTTTCCGGCAAAGTCGCGCCAACGTCCCTCTTTAAATTGGCCGGCGCGAGGATTCCGCCCGCGGCTCTTCCGGCCCTAGTGCGCGCAACTCGCCGGCGCCGGCGGCCTACCTGAGCTCGCCGCTCCCGCGTTGAAAGAAACTTCCGCGCGCCAGATTGGCGGGGTTGTAAATGACGCGCAGCCCAAGAATTATTTCGTCCCGGGGCCAACGGGCGCGGCTGGTACTTTGCGCCGAGCCGCGCCTCTTTGGCCCCGCGATGATTTCCCAGCGGCGAGCGGCGGCGCAACGCCAAGGACGCCGGAGGCGCGCGCGGTCTAATCGGGCGGGCCTTCCGATGTGCTCCTCTAATTTCAACCAATCTCCGTTTTTCACCAGGGGTTATTACGCCAGGCGCGCCTTTTCCCTTGCGCCCCCCACGTCCTAATGAAGCCTTTATGCGAGCTCCTCTCCGCGCCTTTCCTCTTGTTTCTCCTCCTCAAGGTGTATATCATTCCTATTACTCGATGAATTTTAATCTCATGCGAAATCCATTTCAGCGCTCTCATTTGTACCCTCCATTTTTTTCCTATTCTTCAAGGACCTTCCCTTTATGCAACTGCGTATTCTGACGGTTATAAATTTGTCGCTGCTGTTTCATCCGCTTGCAGTTCGCATTTACTTTATTATTCAGAAATAATATAAATGGAAAGTATATGGCTACCCTTACATTAAATACTAATATAATCCCGGTAACAACAATATCTCTTGTGCCACCAGTAATTTCGTAAAATGAAATGCTACGATATATTGCCACAATTAAAGACCGCAAATATCCAGAAAGTAGTGACAAAATACGATTTTATAAAATAAAATTTTGGAATAAACAAGTAAATTTATTTATAAAATGGAGATAAATATAGATAGAAGAAACTTGATTTAAATAAACTCTGATAAATAAAAGATCATTGAGAGTATTTTACTTGATATCAAGCTTGATATACAACTGCGGCATGTCGCCTCTGGCAAGCTATTTGCAAGGAACGATATAGCCACTCTGAACGAATGTTTGTGATCCTAAGGAGCGATTCGACTGTGGAAAATAGAGCTCAGCTGAACCGTTTAGGCCACGCTTGCAATAATGCTCGCTTTCATGATTAGACTCGACGTTTCCCTCTTTGAAGCTTGGTCGTCCGCGGTGGGATGAGAGACCGAGGCTCCTTAATAAAGTCAAGAGCACTCGGAGACGACTACCCCTCCACTTCTGAGTCCCGTAAAATGCGACTACTAAGGTTGGGGAGCAAGTTCGACGCGCGGTCAAAGGCACCGGCGAAAGCGCGTTACGTAAAGAATCCGTTGAATCTCTCGCGGGCGGTAATGCGTCACGTCGCCCGGCGAGCAATGGAGCGCGGACGCAGCTTGCGAAATAGAGCTTGGGGCGCGCCGCTATGGGGCGACGTGCGTGCGTCCCCCTCAGTAATGCCTACAGGGTCATCACTCGCCGATGGCTCAAAGGGAGCGGCAGTTACGAATCTCCCGGGCCGCCCGCGGGATTCCGCGCAAATAAGCCCGGAACGTCCTCGCACAAAGCCGGTATTCGACCTGCCTGGGTCTCGTTATCTCGCCTCGCGCCAGCAAGAGACATTGTGCGCAAGCCGCTCCTGGGACAATGCTATGGTGCCACCGCAGGTCGGCTCCCTAGCTTCGTCTTTTGTGCCCCTCTGCTGAGGATCCGCGCCCACGAGACTTAACATAAACTTCCCATAAAACTCGGACTTTTTTTCTCGCGGTTTCGTTGCCTTTCGAGCCGTTGCCACCCGGTCTTCGGTTCGCCTCTCCTCTACTTCACCGCGGCCTTTGAGTTTAGTCAAAGCTGGTATTACAGTACCTATGAACTGCATATAAATGGCTTTTATTCGCATAACAACAGAACATAAAATCAAAAATTTAAAAATTACTCTTAACAATTGCACATTATTTATTACCGAAAGAGGTTCAAAAATTTTGAGACTCTTCTAGAAATATGTATATTTTTAGAAAGTCATTTTATTTGGTATGGAGTTTTTTTGTTACAAGTGATCAAAGGCTGCGCGGTTCAGAGGTGTAATACCCCCTTAAATTGCCAGGTCTTGCGTAAACGATAGGCGTTTGTTTATGGCTCGTCGGGCAAACGGGCGGTGGGCGCCAGGTCGGAGGCACCCTGTGCTCCCCCGCTGCCCATGCCGGGAACTGGAATGGCGAGCGGCGACCGCGTGCCGTTTCATTAGCCCAAGCCTTTTTCCTATTTGCATATTTTCCTTATACGGCCGTCCGTGCAGTCTCCCACGCTTCTAACGGCCTAATGTTTTTTTCATCTCGCGCAAAGAATCGTCGAGGCTTAAGTCCCGGGTTACATCGGGCGTGCGCCGTGCAAATTAAACTGCAGGCCGACCGAGGGGGGACGGGAAAACGGCAGACGATCGGCGTTCCGATCGCGGAAAAATACGGGCTCGGGGCCGGGGGCTAAGCCGCTCGGCCGGCGGGAACTGCGCTACGTGAGCGGCGTCCGCCCCACCATTCCCCCGCGATCCGCGATACAGGGGATGCGTCGAGGCCCGCCTTCGGATTTCACTTAGCGCCCTTGCGTAAAATATCCCGGCGGCGACAAGCCCGGGGATTGCCGGGAAAGCCCTCCGCTGGCCGGGCAGCGCGGCGCGGCCGGCAAACACGGGACGAGTCGGCGACATGTGGGATTTGAACTGTTTGCCGCGGGATAAATCGCGCCTCGAAAACTTTTGCAAATAGCCGTAAATCAAAGCGAAGGCGATAGCAAGTGGCTCTCGGGGGTGGGGCCCGGGGCGCGGCTTATCCCCTTTGTCGGCGCCCGGCGGGGCTGCCGCTGATGCGGCGACGTTCGACTTTTCATATCGATCCCCGGCGGGAGATTCGCGCGAGTCCGCGGCTCGCTCGCCTCATCCGCCTCATCCGGGATTCTCCCCGGAATTCCGCCTAGCCGTCAGCGCCCAATTTTCCACCTCCCGCCGCAGTTCGATTGCGCCCGAGCTTCCGGCCGATCTCGCAGCTTTCAAATTTATGGCTCCAAGTTTCTTAATCTCTTGGCATAACCCTCGTAAAAATCAAACGCACGGGCCACCCAAGGAGGAATAACCTGGAAAAAGATCTCTATTTATTGGTCAGCCGTAAAACGCATTTGCCGCGCTTTTTATTTGTTTACCGATAGATAAACGACCGATACCGATGTAAAAGTCGCCTAAGGAATTCTTTCGGAAAATAAACGGCCTAAACCATTATTTCGCCACCTGATTTTGTCTCCCTCACTCGTCGCAATAACTATAAGCTCCTTACTGGGCTTTTCTTAAGCCCTGTCCTAGCCATATATGGCCTGGGTACAACCGTGCTATTACTAAATCCTATCAACAAACTTGAAAGTTGTTTGTACATTAGAATGTATGTGTGGCGCTTTAACCGCAAAAGCCATAGCAGAAAAGGCTCTTAATCGCTGAAAAATAAACTGCTCTATCTCCATGCTAAATCTAATTTATACAGTTATCCTAACGCTCTTACCAGTGTATGTCTATAAATAATTTTAATTGATGCAACCTATTGATGCAAGTACCTCTTGAAAATGAAGGGCGTCGAAATATATTGGACAAATCACTGGCTGTTCATTTGGCAATTGCGTATTCGTATGTAAAGGGTAATAAACACCTGCTAATAAAATTCTTTTGAAAGTATACGATGATTGCAATGTATTCAATTGTATTAGATGTATTGGCCGCGAACATGCTAATACACGAAGTGGAAATTAATGATCCAGATGGAGTGCAGGTTGCATCCAGCCCGAACACGAGTCTCAATTGTTTATTCAAAATAACGAAATGCGATCGAGACGATCGTAAGGTCGGTGTTCCATAAATCTGGATAGCGAGCAAATTGAAGGGGCGCGGAGCATCATAAAACGTGAAATTAGGTGTATATAGGAGCCCGGTAACCAGAGCCGTTCCTCGCGCGGCGCGACGTCTTTTATTTATGTCGCGCGGCGCTGTAATTTGCCAAGATCGGAACAGACGTCGAGGCGGGAGGTGGCTCGAGGAGCGGCAGCGAGGCAGCGGCGGCGGGTAGTGCGTCGACTGGGGCTCCGGCGGAGGCAGGCCGGCCCCCCGCCCTACTTTCCTTCCGCCAGACAAGAATCCAATAACCGATAACGAATCGGCCTGGGCCGATAAAGCGCGCGCGCCTCGAGCCGCGGACAGCGGACCGAGACAGGGAGTCTTATTTCGCGGAGCCGCGCCGCGCGCAATCTTGGCCCGGCCGAGGAGCTGTTTACCGGCTGCGCTTGCGCCGCCCCGGCCCAAACTTTTTTAATGACTGCGAGCACGCCGTAATTATGCATTGAATATTTGACTTTGGACACCGCGCGGCGGCCGCGTGCGCCCGGCTTAATGGCCGGAATATGCAAACTTTTAATAGAGCCAACTTTTAAGATGGAGCGCTTTTTTGCGCGGCCGCCGCTCGATACGGCCTCAAGGGAAGGCCGCGCATCCCTCTTCATTTGGCGCGCGAGTTTGCGCAGTCTCCGGCGGGCCCCGGCTCCCCCTTGCCTGTCGCCCCTGAGAAGGATCGGGCAGTAGGCGATACCAATCAATTAGGCTGATTCGCGGGCGAGTCGGGCGGGAAAGGCGGCGGCGAGCCGGGCGGACCGCGAGGCTGCGCGAGGGGCCATCGATCCGAGCGGCCCCGGGCTTTTAATAACGCCCCGGGGAGGTGGACTCGCCTCGGGGATACGTCGATATCTGGGCCGCCGGTATTCGAGCGAGTGGCCGGTCCTCCTGCTCCAGTCGCCCGCGGCGCTCCTTATCGCCCTGAGAATTTGCTTCGCGGGCTTGGCCGTCCGGGGGCACCGGCCCCGAATCAATATCGATGCCGAGCCGACCGGGCTCTCGAGTCCGATGAAAAATCCCCCCGCGCCCGGGCTCTCCATTTATCAGGATCGGCCCTTGCGCTTTGCCCGGTCGCGCGCTATCGCGCCTCGAGACAGCCTCCGCGCGTCAAGCCCGCGGTCTTTGTGCACCGGGAGGACGATTAAATTGCCCGGCGGCCGCTGCGGGGAGTCCACCTGCCCGCGAGAAAATGCAAAGCAGCCCCCGCGGCTCCTTCCGCGGCATGCGCAGCATCCGCGGCATCCTCGCCGCCAGCAAACATCTGCATGATAGAAGGAATTGGATGGGTATCGATGCGCCCGGGCGGCCCTCGCGACCGAGCGCCCGTCATAAATAAACATCCGGGGCGGGTATCTTTCGCGAGGCGGCATTTGAATAATCATCGGGAGGCGCGCGCGGCCCGGCCAATGTTTCTCCCATGGGCCGAGGTCCTCCGGCCTCGTTACCGCGACACCGGCTGGCCCATCCATATTAATCGGCCGCTCGTAATCGGCGCCGGGAGCCAAGACGGCCAAAAGCCCGGGCGCCGGAGCCGGAGATTAGGAGGCAGGGAGGCCGAGGCGCAGGCCCTCTGCGGGGGCCGCGGGGCCCCGGCTGTCGAACGCACGCCCGCCTGCTAATTAATTCCCGGAGGGACGCGGCTCCTTTGGGCGGCCCGGCGACTTAATTAAAATCAAAGGGGCCGCTAATGCGAGGCGCGAGGCGCCCTCATTAAGAAAGGCCGCTGCGGCCGCGCGGGCCCGACGTGTCTTTCCTCGCGCCCGGGCCAAAGTTTCGGCTCGATTAATTCGCCAGCGGCTTCGGCAGTAATAATAATAATTACCGAGGGAACTCGGGCCGAGTCCGCGGAGCGCGTAACGCAGTTGGCCTCCCGCTCGCATACCTTACCCGGCCGCGATCCTATTTTTCCCCCGTGTTTGCACTGCCAACAAGTGCGCGGCCCGCGCGCGCCCCTAACATCCGCCCGGTGTTTTTACTAGGGCGCCCGCGAAGCGACTCGACAAGTTGCCTCGGTGGGCTCGGGCCGCCCGCGATATAACTCGCCGCCCGGCAGCCGCGAGGAAAAAGCACCGGCTCCTCGGATCGATGCGCGCGGACGAGTGTCGCCCTGGGCCGCCCGGCCGCCGCCCGCCGCCCGCCGCCCCCCGGCTCTCCCGGGGCTGCTTACGACGGGGCCGATCGAACCGCCCGCGGCTTATCTGCCGCCAAGCGCCCGCGCTCTCGAGCGGCCCGCAATTTCGAAGGCGCCGCGCGTCACTCGCATAATGATTGTATGCGCGCGCCCCCACCGACGCAAAGCCGCCGCTCCAGCCGTCGTTTAATTACGGATTCTTCGGGCGCGCGCCTCAGCCGAGCTAATTATAATACTTTGCCGGGCGCCTGTGGCCCCGCAGCCCCGCCTGCCGCAGCGCCGCTTTGACGGATTGCCGCGACGTGTCGCTGATTATCAATGCACACTCATGCCTCCGGATTGCAGCCGATCGATCCGCATATTGTTAATTTCATCATCGGCTCCTTCTGCCAGCAGCCCACGCAATCAGCAGACAAGCTTCTCGGCTTGGCATTTTCACTGACGGCTTTTTCACCACTCGCAAATTACGCCATTCACCTTCAAATTATCCCCTTTTTACTGCTTCTTCTTTTTATTCAGCACAAACTATTCTTCTCCAGAAGGTCCATAACGCGTATGAACCATCTAGCTCTATCAACTTTCGCACAATGTCTAATAAAACAAAAGCTAAATCCTACTTTCGTTTGCTAGCTTCTTTTCGAATCAGAAAATACCCATTGTCGAGTTATATATTGTTATAGCTCCAAGTTTTAATACGAAAATACATGGAAAATTCATGGGTACGAGCCTGCCTGTCATTTTTCGCCTATATTCGTTGCTTAACTTCGAGCTCTCGCACGACTTTAAAGGAAATGAATATTTTTCAGTGAAAATATACGATAGGGAAAAAAAATGGAAACGTTTTGTTCCTTTAGTTTAATTTCCTTTTTGTACCGGGCGCACCACTTTCAGATCGCCAGATTTAATACGGGTAGAGATTTTTAAGAATTTATTTTCAAACAAAAACACAAAAAACACAAAGTCTAGCTTTCCAAGGCGACGCCTGACACTGTTTCGGCGTCTTTTTATTGGCTCCACCCGCGTGCCAGTTCGAACATGCGAGTCGAATGCGACGAGTCCACCCGTACTTTTCGAGCGCAGCTCGAACAAAAATGGTATCTCGGCTAGTGCCAATTGGCAGTTTCCTAATGCACGTTCTGCCGAGGACCCAAAAGTCCTGCTCGGCAGGAGCTATTGAACCCTCAAAAAGCTCGGAGAAAAACAGACGGTCAGTCATCGGCTCGACGGGCTGTGCGTCCTCTCTAAATGACGTCCTCTCGTATATAATATTCCGAGGTACCGGACAACAGTTGGGAAAGCTTCCTGTCCGGTGCTCCGGGACAAGGCAAGTTTTCATTGCGTGGTGCACTCTCCGGGCAAACAGAATTCGTATGATCGGACGAACGGAAACTCGAGTCTCGAGTGCACCGGTCAGTTGTCTCTCTGCTCCGCGCGCGTTTCTTCTTGCACGGGGATTAGTCGGCACATCGGCTTGAAACTCGGTCTGCACGCCTAACTTTCTCCTCAGATCCAAACATAAATTTCTAATCAGACTTCCGTTTCAAGTCGTTGGGGAAAGCTTGCAATCCTTTCCTACCCTCGTCTAGAATTTAACCAAACGTTTATATATATAAATTTTCAAGAGACGTGCATTAATTTTATATTAATTTTTATAGCTAAATATAAAATCACAGGAAATACATGGCTATTTGACACACACTATACTACTTTTAGCTTAGGGAAATATAATAAGAATAATCCAAAATGTAATACAATATACAGCGAATAATAGTGACGAATTACTTTATACGTGGATATTAATAATGTCGTTCGCAGAAAATAAAATTTGAATATCGATTATATTGTTATGATATTTTTTAATCTGAACTTTAATGTTTTAAACAAATCTAATGAACTCAAACAATGGGGCCAGTCGCATATCAACTCTCGTACGGGTAAGACGTGTTTACCTACTGTTTGCGAATGGTTCCGAGAAAAACTGAAGCCTAGCATATATTACATGTGTGTTGTATCTGGTTTAAACAGTTAGTCTGTACACGCTTGGTGAAGTCGGTCAAAATACCCTCGTAATGGGATAGAGTACACAAAAAGCTCCATCACCCTCTTCACTCAACAGTCAGTATTTAACGGAAAACAGTTAGATTACCTCTACAATATCAATCGAAATCTCAAGAATCTCAAACATTTGCACATGTCTTGCTTCAAGAAATATAACTAATGATCTTATTAGCAAACACCCGAAGATTATGTTTGAAACAAAAGTCTTGCAGTGCTTCCCATAATTTCTCCAACCAAAAGTATTATCATTCAAACGTGAGACTTGCTTCAATTCCTCATATAGTGCTACAAAACGTCATTGAACATTTCATCGAAAATGTCATTGATAAGAACAGCTATTAACTCGCATACATTGTGTACTTCCATCAACAAGAATGTGTATTACCAAAATATACAGAAAAAAATCCAGATTCCTTTTAACTGCGCTTTAAAGATAAAAACTTCATAATGTTTGCCTCAGTTGATTCCATAACCTACTTTTTGTGTAAGGAGACATGTAGCATTCCAATGATATCCAATAATAAATAAATCCAGCTGAACAATATCCAATAATTATGGAGAATTTCTCTCTAGGTATCATTAATACTTCTTCCACTGTAGATGAATCCATTACAAACAGAAAGGCGGCATTGGCATCTAAAGAAAAGAAACAGTCACGTTTATTACATTTTATTATCAAATATGAAGGAGTATTGTACATATCACAATACTCCTAATTTGACCGACAACTTAGATTTACCAAGAAGTATGATTGACGTTTTAATCGCCGAAAAACTCTTGTTAAATGATAGGTTAAATATTAAACAGAGCTTTAAGAGACTATCCCCTCCTTCGACAATATCAACGGAATCAATTATTCACACTATAATGTTTTCCGATTCTGATACCAGTATCGTCTCTCTCCAATCAATCCAATCTCGATCACTCTAATGTCACTTTGAAAACTAAGGAAATTAAAACAAAGTAAAACCAAGAACAAAAAATCTAAGCAAATATTTGAATATTGGAATATCAATATTTTAAAGGAATATTTAACATTTTACTAATATTGATATCCGACAAATCAGTCAATATAATTTTTTTAAAAAACATATTTAAAAAAACAAAAATATAAATAAATGAAACCTGCCAGTGGTAGCGTTTTTATATCAATAAGAATAGTATCGTTATGAAACAAATATAAATTCAGTGGAATAATTATTAAGTAGATTACCAAAACTTCTATATATTCTAGATGACTTTAATAGTTACAACACGCTGGAGATGCAATAAAACTTGACAAAACAAGAAAAAGAAGAAAGTTCATCAAAGAATTGTTATTAAATAATGACTTAATTTTAGCAACGACAAGTAATGTAAATATTTCAGTGTCACTAACCTACACTAAGTGGGATTGACTTGTTTTTACGTAGCAACGATACCGCTAGTTTAATTGAATGATAGACTTTAGTCTCTTTGTATGATAATACAAAGCCAAACTGGTTGGAGTATGAAAACAATATAAAGAACAATGTTAACACGGTAAATGATTTCAATAAATCATCTTAATCACAGCATGTAAAGATTTAGATATCAATATCATTATCAATAAATTTGCCAATATAACTTACATATAGAAGCAACCTAGCAAATCAATACTAAAATCAATGGAACAGCAAACCACTAAAAAATTACTATTGTAGGGTAGTGAATGTGAATTAAATGATCATTAAAAATGCAAATAGCTCTAATATTAGTAATCAGTTAGTTCAATTTAATAGAACTGCAATATTTAATAATATACAGAATCTTTATAAAAGGATTTTATATAAAAAGACATTACATTGTTATAATTACCTCTATTTATTAGCCTTTAATCTTCCTTAGAAATACTAATACTAAAAACAATGAGGCATATCAAAAACATAAAAAAATGACAATTCACATAGACAACAGGGATATAATTAATATAAAGAAGCCCATCATGCAATAAATAAAATATATTCTTAAAAATACAATTGATAAATTAATTTATATATTAACGTATAAAAAATGTTAAAAGAAATAAAAATATCCTCCACAATGGAATACCATATGGGTAAATGAAAATAATAACCGCACTATGAAAAAAAATAAAACTAAGTTACGGATAAGAGCCCAAAATCGAATATAACAAGAAAAGAGTAAGTAATTATCACACGTCTGCGCATGGTACACTCACTAAATACCCTCCAACGTCAAGTTTAGCGATTGAGCAAGAAATAAATATATTAGACTATATCAACTAACAACAAATATTTAACAGCTCAACCAAATCCAAGCAAGTATTTAAATTCATCTACGGACTTTATTTAAGTAATTGCATATAATAAACTATACATATTTTACTGCAATTATATCTACATACATAATGTAGACATTGTAGTTACATATCATAGTCGCTTTCATCCACTGGAAGATGTAACTCGAAATAATGAATAATAAAAAATACAATGGGCAGCATAAAGTAAACGATGAAAAGATCAAAAAGTACAAAAATACTATATATTTTTCATTGTTAGTAGCACCTGTTATTAAAAACGAGCTATACAATACGATTTAATTGATATTACAATTACTGAATCATTTAGAATTATATCAGCCAAGCGGAAAGGTTGTTCAGTATCAACAATAAGGTACTCATCTAGTTTTCGAAAGGGTAGGTTGACCCGTTTCACATTTGCAGCGAAATTCTGTCGAGCGAAAGAAAAGCGGGCTAAACGAATTCAATTAGAGTAAAAGCTTAAATTAGTACCCCTCGAACTGGTTGAAGTGTATCCACGTAGTGTACACAATACCCTCGGCGAGCGTCGTGGGTCGCGGGGGTGTGAGCGAGAGGTCCTGTAAGGTATACATTTGCAGAAGCTAACCCCTCGCGACGAGTCGTGCGTTTCGTATTGCACTTAGCTCGATATTAGGTACGTTAAGGCAATACGAGCCCCGGAGCGCGCTGTCTCTCTTTCGAGCCTGGGCGGGGAAGAGGCTGCAGGGCCCGCGGACGCAGCCATGCGAGTCGGGCGGTGGGGCGCGGCCACGTAATGAGAAGGGCGAGGCTCGCGCGCGCAATAATAACTGCTTTTATTTGCCAGGGCGAGGGGCGGGGGTGCTTCAAAGGAGCAGTTATGGGACTCTTACACGACTCCTCGTATTAAGGAGTCGGCGGCGCGGCTCCGCGGGGAGCTGCTGGCGCTTTGAGCCCCGCACGGAGACTGGGATCGATCGGGAGAGGCCGCAAGAGGCGCCCGCCATCCCAGCCGCGACTCGTCAAAGAGCCAGGCGAGCTGTTGCCTTTTTCATTTGCCGACTTTAATAAGCACTTTTCGGATCGCACTTGCCTGGGAGTCACCGCAGGCCAGGCCGCCGTGACATGCATTACAGCCGACGAGTGGCCCAGCCGATTCGGGGCTTCGCCGACGGCGCTCCCGGCGATATACTCTAAATTAATACACAGCTAATTTTCCCGGAGACTCCTGAATTTGAATTATGCATGTGTAATCGAGTCGAAGACGACGTAATGCTCCAATTTCTGGGGCTGACGCTGCGCTCGCGCCTCCGCTGCCTGCGCCGAGGCTTGAAAGTTTATCGCAATAATGCCATGGCCAATTGGCCCTAAGGTATTAGCATTCCGCGAGGATCGTAAGCTTGCCTATGAATTAAGCGGTCCGCTTGGGTATACGGAACCGCGGCCCACGCGATTCAATTAATATCCGTAACTTCCGCGACCAGCACGCGCATCAGCACCCCCCATTCGATGGCCATTCTTGAATCGGCCCCGCTGAAGTACGCGTCGAGTGCGCTTAGCTTTTGTAACGAGCCATCAGCTAGCAGTGCCTCCCGCGAAATTATTTTCATAAACTCAGCGAAACTAATTAACTAAGAAGTCTTGGCAACTATATGGCTTAGCGTAACGGAGCACCAAGTTACTTGCAGTTATTACACTGCTAAATATTATCTCTACAAATCATCGCTCCGACCGGGATTTAAGGGAAGGAGTTATGTTTTTAAAGCGGATGCCGTTAATGCAGTCTAATTACTACAAAAGTCAGCTCCGCGCATTGTCAAGTACGCGTATTAAGACAATGCCGCGCGGGACGAGCGGGGGACAAGCGGGGACGGGCACGGGACTGGTGCGGGTACAATGGAGCGGACAAATAATTAGACGCGAGCGACTCGCAGGTGGTGCGGCGCATTAACGAGGAGCATTAAAAATCCTCCGGCTTGGGATTGGCTGAGGCGTCGGTGCATCCCTGCAAGGGCCAGGTGCCGGCTATAATTAATGTCCCGGCTATTAGCGCCGTGTATAATAATGAGGGCTGCCGCGCGAGATATCGATCAGGCTGATTGCTTCGATTAATCGCGAGGACGGCCCTGGCTCGTGGGGCCGTGAGGCCACGCGGCGCATTTGTTAGAGCCGCGGGGGCGCTTTCGCGCATTAGCATCTCGGCCCTGTCTACAGAGCGCCACGGCCGAGAAATGGCGCCTCGGGAGACAGGGCATTTTTTCTGCTGGGGGACGCCCTCGATTCGTCAGGATCACGGCGCGGGATGATGGGTGGAGGATGGGGGCTGCACGCCCTCCCCGTATAATTTGCCACTGTCAAAAATCGACCTTTGTTCGGCCATTGTGACACCTTTGTCGTCCGGCGACAGGGCTCCTTGTGCTGAACCAAATTAGCTATCGTGGCCCCATTATCTGTGGTTAGCGAGCTGCTCGCCAATTTAAGGGATTGCCAGGCTCTAATGAACTCGAATACCGCCCTAACTAAAATAGTACGTCGCAGTAACTAATTCGGCTACGGATATACAATGTAAGAGCTTTGAAGGCATCATGTTGCTTGTTTGTTTCGCAACCCATTGTATGCTCTAGTCCGAGGCTCCAAAATACAGAGCCAACTGCTCGGTAGATCTGCCACGAGAAGTTTCGGACAGACCGTTACACGAGATCCTTTACTTGGCTTCTGCGGTCTGAGGTCTCAGGGGGGAGGGCCAAATTAATGATCGTCGAGTAACAATTGACGATTTACTTCTGATGTTGAGAACGAGCCGGGGAATCGGATGCGAAAGAGAGCGCTAGCGAACGCTAATGCATAAAGATCATAGACTGCCGACGTAGACGGCGCGGAAGGTCGGGCATAAAGGTGGCCAAGATATAAGAAAGCCGGAGATATAAAGGGGGAGGTGTGGAGTGCGCGTAGGAGAGAAAGCCACGGCGCCGCGACTCTTATTTAAATAATTCATTCGAGCGCTTATTCCACTAAGGACATTCGTAATCCCTGGCTCGAGAGGTCGAACAGAGCGGGCGGCCTGCAATACACGCCCCCCTCGGGGCGCGCTACAGCCGCTCCCTTTTTTCCCGTGGCTCACGGGCACTCGCGCGCGAGCCGAGTGGGATTTTCCGCACCCCGCCGGTTTGAATAAAGAAGGAGTCGTGAATTATTGGTTCTCCGAATGTCGAGCTTTCGACGCTTGCGAGCCCTCGGCCTGGACTTCCCCTCCCCCGTGGCCCATCAATTCATAAACGCAGCTGAACGTCCGTCCGCGTCTTATTCTGCCAAGGAGCAGTCAGAGCAAATGGACGATATGCAGATCCTCCGCTGCTCCGACCAAAGTCCTCGAATTCTGTCAATCTCTTGCTCCTAGAGGAGTTTCAACCGTCGAGTAATTGCAACTCAACTTTCGAGCCTTCCGAGTACTCTGTATTGTAAGTCGTAATATTTAGATGACCCTGAAGAGTAAACCGAAATCTGAAAATAAAAATAAATTGTATGTTCGACATAGTTCGCAAGGAATTCAATACATAACTCAAAGAAATATAACATGACTATTAGTTGTCGACATGGCTAAAAGCCTCGAAGAATAAGAAAAGACGGTTGAGAAAGAAAAAAGGGTATAATTAAGCTTACAAGAAAGCGATGCTGCAGTTCGAAAAGACTAACAACGACAGACGGAAAATGTGTGCATAGAAGAGGTCAATAACCCAGCGAGCTTGTCTCCAACCACGCTTTTCCCAGTTGAGTTGCGGATTTCCTGGAATTCGAAACTTAATGGTTTGAAAATTGAAGAAATATATGTTCGGCGATTCGGTACCGTCTTAGCAGCTCAGTGATCATGAATTACCTTTCGTACCACGGATTCATCATGCTCCTTTCAGACCATGTTCCTGATAGTGTTGAAGTGAGGTGATCTCACTTTGACTTGATGCTTCCGCAAATCTAAAACAAGGAAAAAATAAAAATAAAAAAATATAAATTAAACTAAATTAACTGTACATAAAGTTTACATAGGAGTCATTATATATTTTCATTAACTTTTTGTAGTGTAACAATGATGAAAAATAATTGTTGGTGAAATGCGTCTAGAGAAAATGTGCTAGAGAGAATTTCAAGAATTTAGTAAATGCCAAATTACGTAAGAGTACTTATATAGAGAATAAATAAAATGGAGAAAAATTACTTATTACAAGGGAGAATGCGTTCATATATTATTTAAGTTAGCTATTAGTACTGAAATACTCTGCTAGAAAATAATCAGTGTATTAGCTAAGCCTTTTTTTACTTCTAGTTATTGTTATTAACTGTGTGTTAGCTTTCTATAAGGTCAGTCTGTCAGTCACAGATCAGTTAGATCTCGAATACTTCGGCCATCGGTAAAACACAGGAAACATACGTATCCGCACGGTAGATATATTGTCTTCTGATAAACACCAGGATTATATAAATTCGGAACATTTAAACGTTAAATCGGCATATTTATTGTACACGTGCACACGGACGTCAATGACCGATAAACTCGAAATAAGCGCCTAAATGTGCTGAAGTTACAATGTCGTTATAGTCAGACTCAAATACAGTTTGCGAATATTATTTGTAAATATAGATCTGCCAAAATACTATTAATTTTTAGATAGCTAACATTTACCTAAAAACTCTGTCATTTTATGAGATAAAAGATTAAGAACACTGTCAGACTACATCAACGGACATGCACAAATAATAATCAAATAAAAATCTGAATGCCAGAAAAAATCTGAATGAATGACAAATTTTATTTATTTCAAAATAAATCGAAGTACACCTGACAAATGAAATAATTAAAATAGTCACTCTAAGATATTATATTGCAAAAATAACAATTTTTTTCTGTTTGCACATAACAGTTAAAAGCTATTAATTCGTGGAAATGAATAGTTTCCATAAATGTCTGATTATAAATGTCAATTAGGATAAGATCAGTTTTATAGAAAACTTTATTCAATTGTGGACAGTTTTTACATCAAAATTAGAATCAATTTCTTCCAGGGATTCGGTTCCGCCAGCTTTGTTAGTATGTGGTTACCAAAAAGTGTCTGCATTGTGAACAGGTTTTCACGTACTCGGCGAACTCAACGTTCTTCGAAACAGCGAAACGTCAAGAAGTAACCATGGTCGAGGTGCACGGGCGCAGACCAACTTTTCAAATTTTGAAGAAAGCTCCGCTACGTCTGCTGAATCGCTCCGGCGCGGGCTAGCTTTGCCGCCCGCCACTGCCACTCGACGCCCGAACTTTCTTAATCCTCTAGCCTTGAGGAAAAGTGTCGATTACGCAGAAAAGTGCGGGCAGCAACTCCCGTGCTAATTGAAAGGCAGAGCTTCGATCTGGAGGTCGCGGATTCTGCCGAGTGGGGGGTTATGACCCCGTGCTGGGCCGCTCATTCACGGGCCGAGCTGTCGAGCCGTTGATAGTCGCGTCGCCGGCCTCCTCGCCGCCCCTCCGATAGCAAATTACCGACCAGATTAGCCGAGACTCTCGAGTAAATGGAAAAGCCTCGGCTCCACCCCTGGCTCCCTAGCATCGGGTATGTATGTGTATAGGTAGGTGGGTCGAGTCCGACGGTGACCGCGCAACCAACCCCGAGCATCCCAAACTTTCTAGTCTCTCGCTGTTGCGGCGGAAAATTATACCCGGTGGTAGGCGAGGCTCTTTTTCGCGCGCTTTTTCAATGGCTCCAAGTCCGAGGCAGTTACGCTAATTCTTGCGCTCGAGCGCGAGAAAAATCCATAACTGGGACGCGCTCGTCGGTGGGCGACGTTTTTTGGGTCAATTTAATCCATCAGGTCGCTTGTTTGCCCCCGGGCCAGTTTTTGCGCTCTTACTGGCAAGTTGCTTAAAACGAAGTAAACGCCGAGGAATCCCCGAATCGCGCAATAGGGAAACAAATTTAATTAAACTTGCAAGAAATTGGCGGGCGCGTACTTGCGCGAAATTTATAGGGGATCCGAGGAGCGGCGTGCGTTTGAAGTCTCGCCCGGGGCCGGAGCTGCAACTTTTCTACTTAGACTTACACCGGGCAGGACGGGGGAGTGGCTCCCCAGAGCAACCGGTTGATTATCCCGCCGACTCTGACGTGGCTCCCTCAGGGCTCGCCGAAAAATGAAATGACTGCTCGTGCGGCCGTGGCTGTCTAGCCGGGGTGGCGGACCATTGGTCGAAAATCGCGGGGCGCGGCACTCGACGCGCGAACAATGGCCGCGGCCGACAAGTTGGGAGGAGAAATCCAGGCCGGCGCGCCGCCCGGCCGCGGAACGAGCGCCGGCGTAATTGACCTTTGGGGTACGCGCATCGGTGGCCGTTTGAACTCTTGGCAGGCTCGACCCATTAAAGCGGTCGTCCGCGGCGTTGAATACAAAACAGTGATTCGGCGCCTAATGAAATTTGGCGCGCACAATGCCGCGGCGGGCGCGAGCGGGCGCCCGATGAAACGGGCCGCAGCCTTAAAGCCGCGACACGGGCCGACGGCATTGTCCTCGAGCCGCCTCCGATCGCGGGCTCGCGCGCCTCCGGCCCGCGATGAACCGGCCTGAAAGCCGCGGCATTATGATTCACCGGATCGATGTGCCGTTTTCGGCCGGCTCGGCTCCGCCCTCCGGCGCGAGTCCAGTCAGCCCGATTAATAAATTACCCTGTTGGAGCCCGCAGTTCTCGTAACAACGCGTAAACAGTTGACGCGCTTAAACGGGTTGGCCGGCGTCCTGTTTCGCCCCTTCGGACCCCCGCCCACCTTGCGCTTGCCAACTCTCCAAAGAATTCTTCACCCCTGCGGCATTTTACACATTTCTTGAAATTGCGAAATGGAATATTCCGCCCTGAACTTAAATACTGGAGAATTTTCATTTTGCAAATTCGGAGGCGAGACTTGTAAATTGAAACCGTCTCGAATATCGGGTCGGTGGAGGATGAAGCCTTTTTAAATTTTGAGCCCGCTTCTGAATTTAAATACTTTGCTTCAAATGATATTTTAGGACAATCGAATCGTAGACAAGTGGTGTAGAAGAATAGAAAGACCTTTGTGTGAAGGGAACCTTTACGTAGACAAGCGTACACTTACAAAGGTTTTGAGAATGGCGAAAAAACCAATTCGATCCCTGACGGTGTCTTTCATGGGGCACGAGGGCCGATAGTTTCAGATCCAATCAAGTTCAGTGAATCCCCACGGCAATATCCTGGTGAATCAAGACAAAAATCTGGCCCTTCTCGGGGCGCCCAGAAGATGCCGGCAACAAACCTCAGTTATAGCTGGCCTTTGCACTTCGTTTGCATATATGCATATATACAGGGGATTCCGGTAAGGGAGGTTTGCGAGGCCCTTCAGGAAAATCCCCCGGGAACGTAATTAGCAAATGCAACTGCAGCGGCAAAGATGGCCGGTCTTTCATAAGGCCCTCGCGCTCCAACGATCCCGCGCGGTAATCGCTCCTCGGCGGATTGGGTTTTCCATTAGCCGGGCGTTAATTGTCGAGCCGAGTGCAAAGTTAGCGGCGGGGGTAAGCACACGCATGCACAGGCGGGAGCGGCGGCCCGTGAACGCCCGGGCGAGTAGGACGAGCCGGCGCCGATCAAGAAGTTGGAATCAATTGCGGCAACTCGCACAATGACGGAGGCGGCGGCGGCGCCGCGGCCTTTGGGCGGGGCATCCCCAGCCGCGGAGGTGGCCGCGCTCTGCCTCGCATCAGACGGCGGCGCGCCGGGGCTTCTGCCCGCGGACAATGGCGCGGCCGGCAGTCGGCCCGCGGCCCCGCGCGTAATGAAAAACCCGGGGGAAAATCCCGGGGCGCTGCCCGGCTGCCGGCTTTCTTACTCCGCCCTGGGCGCCCTCGTAAACGCGCCGCGCGCCTCTCCCTTATCTGGCCCCGCGCCCCGCCCTGCCCAAGGAATTCCATTTTACGATTTGGCCCGCGAGTCCGCCTCTAATCCGGCGGGCGCGCCGGGCTTGCGCCGGGCTTGCGCCAGGCTCGCGCCGGCCTTGCACCGGGCTCGCGCCCCTCGATTTTTCACCGGCTCCCCGTCCCGTGTTTCGTGGGAGCCGCCGCCCGGGAATCAATCGGCGCGGGTCGTTGGACCGCGAGGTTTTTCCCCGGCAACCCCGCTAGCCCCCGTCCCTCCCGCTTTCCCGTTTCCCTGATCAAGAGTGACGCAGTCGGCGCTGTTTACGAGCGATCACACCCCGCTGATTGTGAAATGTGTTGGCGGGTCGAAAAAATGCAGCGCCGCGCAGGGGATCGTATCTCCAATTAACGGAGGCCGCCCGGGCCGTGTCCGCGGCCCGGGCGAACTCGTCGGGTCGGGCTCGGCTGATTGCGGGCGAGTGAAAGGGCCTCCCGCCAGGACTCTCGGGCCCAGAGTGTCGGGCGCGGGCGACGAACCGAACACGGGCCCGCAACTTTCCGGGACTATCGATGGAGGGGCAGGGGCGGAGGCATCGCTCGCGATTCCGAATCGCCGATCCGCCGAGCGGCTGTTTTCGCGGCCTCCGAACTTGGGCGTGTCCTCCAACTTCGGCTCGAAGCTTGACAATGAGGCCGGGGGCACAAAGCCGCAGGCCGAGGGTCGAGTTTGCCGAGGGGGCGACCCTTACCGCCGCGGCGCTCGAACCGCCAGGCACCGACACACAAACCCGCCCTTTGGCCCGCGCGCGAAATTGCTCCGGGGCCCGGCGTTACCGAAGCTTTTTTGACACTCCCGCGCGTTTTATTGCCTCCCGCCGGGGGCCGGGGCGCGGGAGGGAGGGGCCGGGATGATGCGCGAGTGTCGAGCATTACGGGAGCCTGTTCTCTCGGCCTCGGCGCAGATGCTTCGCCTTGGAAGGCGGTGCGGCGCGTGTCTTACTTTGCACTCGCTCGAGAAATGGCCTGCCGGCTTCTTGCGCCTCGACTCCCGTCCTATAAACGACTTTTTTATAGATATTTACCCTAGTGGCGTTGTTATTTAAATTAGAGGGCGCCCAACCACGTTTCGTGTGCGTGCAACATTTATTGAAATCAAGCGTTTGCACGTGTTTGTACATATATACGCGGGATAGGTATAATATTAAAAATTCGTGAAATTCGTTGCAGGTGGCCACCCCTTGTTTTAATAAGCCGAACAATACGCTCAGTGTTATTTTATGAACGCAAAAAACGGTTAAAATCAGCCCGAATTATTTTCAACGGAAGAATCGACGTCGATAAAAAAGCAAAGTACAATAAAGACCCGATAGCAATAAAAAATGGAGGGCGCGCACGCGTGTGCGTATTAAAGTGAAACTAACAAAAAGCCTCGTGAAAGCTAAAAGGTACTTAAAACGCGCAACTTTTACCAATCCCCTCCAAGATTTACGACTCGACCGATTGACCCCACGAAAAAGTTGGTCAGAAGTTGCACCAGCAGCCGGCGGTCGATGGGAAGCGGAGGCAGGTTAGCCGCGTCTCCAGCCAATCGCACCGAAATTCCCTCCACTTTCCGCATGGCACGACTCGCGCGCCTTTTACCCCATGTGTCGTGCGTTTTCCCTTTCGCTCCCATTATAACCCCACGGGCCGCTAGCCAACTCGTTCGCATTCCCCTAAACAAGTGCTTCTTATGCTTCCTCCTACTGCCAACAAATACAATCACAAACTTCAGCAATATCTGGGCCTACAGATTACAAAAAAGCTTGGTACTTTAATATACAAACTTCTAATCTGACTAATCCAAAAAAAGTTGTACATTTTTAATCGACTGTGATAAAATCGTCAAATCCCTGACTATTATCCGCCAAACTCGAAGAAATTCTACTTAATCAATTTATGATTTCAGCATTATATACATATGTGTTGCATAAGGAGTAAAAAAACAATGACTCATATCTCAGGATCGGATTGAGGCTTTTAAGCAGTCTAACTGTTCTGCTTCCATATACAGCCTACTGCCACGCTCTGACGGTAACTTACAGAATTACGATCACAGCAATACATGTAAGAGTACTGTAGCAATCGAGCATGTAACTCGCCTCTTTTACAACGAACTGATTGACATCAAATAAAATAAAGCAATCAGTATGTACCCAACAGATTTTGATAGCACTATAATATTAGACCAAGAATTGAAATGGCCTAACTATAAAATCTATCATAGCGTGTCGGCATATAGACTTTCGAAAGAGGCGCAAATGGCCTTTTACTAATGTTTTAACGACTTTTTATCAAATCTCACAGTCATAATTTTGACTACAACTATTTGAATCTCTAAAACAATCGTAAATGCAGCAGGTCGAAATACGGGCTGCGTCTGAGCCCACACACGTAGCAATGGCTGCGAAACCTTCTAGGATGACTATATACAGACTTGAGCGCAATCGGACGGGTGCAGCCTGCGTTTATCGCGCGGCCGTAGCCGCTAGTAAGGCGAGCAGACTTAATTCGAAGCAGTTATTGCAGTAGCTAGACTACGATTCCCCTAACGACGCGAGTGCCTCCTCCACCACTTTCTGCACTGGCTCCTTCTTATTTCTGTTTTTATTTCCTTCCCTATCTCCCGCTTCTTTTACCCCGGTTTTCTTTATATCTTGGCTCCACGAATTGGTTGCTCTGAACGCGGTTCGCGATCAAGACATATAGAGAAGATAGCAAGGGAAACAGAAAACGCCTACCCGCGTTTGATTATTGATTTTCGTGTGATCGACAGACAGATATCTATTCCATACCGAGCTTCTGTAATATACGCTGGCATATCCCTGTATCATTTGTGAGAAATATAATCAATGACCTTTATTAGGAACACAGAAAGGTTTAATTTAAATCCACAATCTCTCCAGTAGTACAAACTTTATAATTGCGTAATAGCACAGGTATAGTAAGTACAAGGGCCACTAGGAGTACGTGAGTTGATAAACATGTGTTTCGTAAAACTATTAAACAGGGTAAATTTGTGGTACATATCAAACTCTTCGTTATTTTAATAAGTTAAATGAAATTCTATGAAAACTAGATGAAGTTTACCGAGTCAAGGTGGACATACAATGTCTAAAGTATAAGTTTCAGTTCATTTGAGTGGTGGATTTATGATGAATCCACCTGTAAATAAAGGTTGAAATAAAGCAGTATTATAAAATAAAAATTTGTGTCCATATCTTTTGCTCGGAAAATAAAGCTGATAAGGTTAATTTTATTTTATCCAATATCTATAATCCATTGCGCATTTGTATTCGATGCGTGCTTTACACATAGATATATAATTGCATTTCGTTGACCGATAGTGTTTTCTCATATTTTATTTATTAAGACATTATTACAAGTGTCGCATAATTCGGAATTATATTTGTAAGATCGATTATGATATTAATTCATGTGAAACAAATAAATCTCGTATTAATCGATAATCCGATGATTTAATGATTCGAGTGAGATTTGCGGAAATGATAACAAAATGAACGAGCTATCTATCCAAAAGTTGAGCTAGAAAATGTTTCTCAGCTCGCGAACTATAAAGCGCGGAGGATGCGACTGCCTGAAATAATGGGTTCGCTTACGAAAAGTAGAAAACGTCAGCGGCGAAAACGGACAGCAAAGAGCTTCTGTCGTCGTGACGTAGAGGAGCCTGGCCGAGCATGAGTGAACATTTATTTCGCTGGTGTGCAGGCCGCCGCTGCTGGGCGCGACTTCCAGAAACGAGTATTAAAACTGACTTTCTCCAAACAGAGAAACTTTCTTCCCCCTACCCCTTTCCCCGGTGCAGCCGAGCCCCGGCATCCCGGTCGTACTCTCCCTCAAAGGAGCAGCCGCCGCGTTTACGTTTATGCATCGCGTTTGTTTGCGTTTACAGTTATTTACTCCGAGACTTATGATTTCTCCAAGCGCTGGCGGACTGTGTCCCCTGAAAAACAGTCCGGTTGGAAACGCTTGAAGAAAAGTACTATTCGTACGACAGTATTTTCAACATTCTTCGGTTAAATCAATGTCGATGCACTTTGTAAAGCACAACTGAATAAGTTTATAAAATAATTGCATAATTAACTATGAATTAAAAGTTCTGTATTACATGAGTTCTATACTTGTATTTAAAATACGCATCACAAAGTATATTGCGAAATAAAAAATTTTAAACGATTGGTGAATATAATATAAAATTTTGTTGAATGGGACTTATGTGAAAGTTTGTATCCTACTTAAGTTTATTAATTTTTAAAAATTATAGCTTTGCCGTAAGCTATAGTTTGAACTAAATGAATTTTGTTCTGAAAGAGCTTAAATTGTAAGTACATTATATGTGATTTTTGACTATACCGCTTTTTATCAAATCCAAAATGTAAGTTTTTCTCTGGTATAAATTATTCATTGTTCATGTAAAAAGGGAAAAAAAATTAGTTTTCTCCGTTAATATCGAAAGCATTTAACGCATATATAAAGTTCATTTATACTACATATGTGCCTACTATGTACAGCACGCTCAGTTATTGTTATTATTACGAGTCTACTGTGTGTAACGCAAATTTTCTCGAACGATATAGATGTTGTTTTGTTTTAAGTTATTTCATATAAGCCGATTCGAATTAAAAATTTAGAGATAAAAATTAAATATTATTTTATTCGTATATCTGCAGCCTATAATTTATTTGTAAATACAAGCATTTTTAAAATGTATTTTTATTTCGCTACAAATTTTTTCGAATAATTAAAATCAGATGAATATGCATATCAAATTGCAAACTACGGGTAAAATAAAAATAATTCAACTTGTAAATTTGTAGAAAATAACGAGTCGGTAAAACGCCCGGTAAAATTAACATTTGCAATATACAGCTTGCGAATGATGCTTAGACACGAATAATAATAACGAAGCACACAGATATTATCTGAAAATGATTTCTAAGCTTGATAATTAAGGATGAATAATTGAGGGCGTCACCGATCCCTGTTCACTTTCCCTGATCAGTTTTTGTACCAGCAAACACGAGAAATAAGATCTATCCAATCCCAGTGCGAAGAGCTCGCGGAGTTGGTCGAACACGCGAATCGATGATTGAAGGCAGATCAATCATATTTGTAACCAATATCGGGAAAGTGGGCGGGAGATGCAGCGTGGGAACGCGAGCCGCATCTGCCGCATCTGCCGCAGTCCCGCAGCCTCCCCTCAATATTCTCTTTTTATTATCGGATGAGAGAGCGGGGCGCACGCGTCTGGCAATAAGCCTGGCTAACTTGGGGGAATGCCGGGGGCCAGGTCGATCGCACTAGTTGCTCGGCCGCGACGCATTTCCACGTCGCCGTGAATTATGCGGCGTTTTTTCCCGCGTCGCGATTAATGAATTATGCAAAGATCGCGAGCGCCGGGAAAAGCCCGGGCGTACGCGTTGGCGACGCGAGCGGGTAAAAGCGCCCGGCGAAAAAGCCGGGCGGACGAACGCGCGACGAGGGGCCCTGCCGGCGGCACGAAGAAGCCCGAGCGCCGAACGAGGCTGACTCGGCGTGGCCTATACTCTCGTAAAGCGCGCGTCAAACGCGAACAATCTCATTGACGATCAGGCGCGCAATCCCCGACCCTCGTAAACCGGCCGAGCCCGTTTACACGGCGGCCCCGCACTCCGCGCCCGTTATGCATAATACACTCGGCCGGCCGCGCGGCCCTCTTCGCGCATTTACGCCTCGGCCCGCTGCTCCACGCGCAGCGCACCTGCGGGCGTTTACGCGTAATCCACTATTGCGGCCCGATTGACATCCGGCGCATCTCCGCCGGCACGAAAAGCCACTTGGGCCGACGCGTCCCCGCAGCCCGACTGTCCTGTCCGCGCGCCCGCCCTTCTCCTCCTCACTCCAAATCCAATTGCCCCGGCGATTGTCCCCCGCTAAGCACGCGACACGCGTACGGATGCCTGTTTTCCTCCCTCGAATGCCGAATCCCCTAATAATCCCGGCCCTTTCTCCCTCGAGCTCTTTTTAGTTAATAATTCAAGACAATTGCTGCAAAATTTTATCCCCGCCCCGGACAAAACGTTTATTGCGTTTGTCGCAGTACGAGCAATTGAATATGTAGGCATGCCCGAAATTCGTTAGCATTTGCAATAATGTCGCAAAAGGGAATTAGCATACCTTCAGAAAATTAATATACCTGTGCTCGTGACAAATTTTATTACTACGCGCGAGTACCGCGCCGCGTTATCGCGAATGTACATGGCGCAAAGGCAGCGCTGTTACGCCCAGCTACATTTGGCATACCTTCTCTCGGCGATGACGCAATACGCCCAATTCTAATTCATTATTTACGGAGCAGATATTTCGCAAATTATTAATTTAGTTCCGTGATCCTATCTACCTCTTGCTCTACCTATATCTTGCCCTTTAGGTTCCTTCCGCATAATTGTTAATGCAAATTTATATAGATTAATTCTCATTAACGAGACTTGTAGAACTTTCTGGAGCATTTAAATATTATATCAGCATTATATGAGTGCAAGCAGTTCTATTTCCAGGGCTAACGCAGTAAAATTAACAGTCTATATTTATCCGTTACCCTATAGCAGAGCTGAAAAGCACCTTAATCAACTATGGAGCAGTAAATTAGACATTCATTACAGCGGTCTGAAAGTATGATTCGGTACTTTGTAAAGACTCTATAAAAGAATGATTTCACATCGCTAGGAATGTCTGATTTGAAATTTGCAAATTGTAACGGGGCAGGGGAGAGCAAAAAGCAGGGATTCGCTCTCGGATTCAGCGTTATCCCTTTCGGAAGAGCTTGGGCGACGCCCAGGCAGAAATTACGAGAGCAGTACGGAAACGGGCACGTCATTACCGCGCGTTTCGAGTCCCCGCTCCCTTCAGATATACATTTTGCGAATTCCCCTTACAGGGCGCGCAGCAGTTTGTAGTGCGAGCGAAACTGCGAGCATAGCTCCATTAGCGCGCCCGGCGCACCTAGCGCGGCAGGAAACGAGAGCAGGAGGGAGAGAGGAACAGAGGGAGATCCAGATATTGTTTCGACCGGCATTTTCATTACGCAGAGATACAGGCGGAAACGGCGGGGAAGCAGGGAAGGGCGCGGGAAAAAAAGGCGGGGCGCCGGAAATAAAGAGGGTCGAGGCGCGCGGGAAGAAGCGGTGGCCGAGCGGCGGGCGGCCGGCAGCGCTGGAATCGAATTATGGGGCTTTGCCCGGCTCCTAGGACGCGCGCCCCGCGAGCAAATTTTGGAGCGCGCGCCTGCACCGCCGCTCGATTTGCTGGATGCCGAGCTGGACCGCCCGCGCGAATTTATCATGGGGCAGGCCGGCTGGCGGCCCGCTCTTTTGACGCTGGAAAAAGCGCTTCAGACCGGCGCTCGCGGTAATTACTCGGGAACACCCGCGCCCGACATGGCAGACGGGGACGTCAAATGCTTCGCGTTGGGCCGGGGTGCGCAGGCCCAGTAGATATTGGCACGCACCGGTGCGGCGGGGCCAGGGCCGCGTCCGCTCCCTCGAACCAGGAATTGATGCGGCCGCGGCGCGCCCGGGGCCGGGCCGATTGCGCGAAAACTCGGCCGGCCGGCGCATCAACGTTTCCCCGAGGCATTAATCCCGGCGGCCGCGATCCGCGCAATCTCGCGGCGATTTACGCGGGGGCGCGCGCGCCCGGGCCCCGGGCGAACCATCAAAAAGACTTCAGAATCGCATCTCGTCGGGAAGATTGGAGCGGATCCGCGCGCCCCCGCCGGCTGATTGATCGCGCCCCGGGCCTCGGGGACTTATTCACCGCTGAAATTATTCAATTCCGGCTGTCGCGAGGCCGCTCCCGGGGACTCGGCCGCATGAAAAGTGGGTATAAAGGACACGGCCGATCAGCCGGATAACCCGCCCGCTTTTATCTGCCGCGCGCCCCCGGGTTTTTTCGCCCCCGAGCGGCTCCTGGCCGCCTCGAGCGCCTCCCCGGCCCAAGCGACTCCCGGTTTTTCCGCGCCCCCGCCCCGCAACCCGCGCTCTGCCCCTCCATTATGCGATGAAAGATGCCGATCTCGCCCCCACTCGCTCCTTAATTAAGCAGTTTCTTCTCGACCCCTCTCGCGACCCCGCGGCTCTCCTACTTATAAAGTTAAGGGTTTTCGTATAATTACTGCCTGCCCGGCCCCGTAAAAATCCGAACTTCTCCGCTCGGATGTTTACATTATAGAATTACCTTCCATTCCGCATAACGGCGAGCCCTGGCTAAGTGCATCCGAGAGAGCGGGACGAAAAACCCAAGTGCAGCATTCAATTAGTGCTCATAAATCCGGAATAGTCGGCCAAGCATTGAAAGGGGAAAGGAGGACGAGGCGCAAATGGAAGCAGGTTGTAACGATGCCCCAAGTAAATCATCGATCTCGGGCGCTCGGCTCGGGCGGATGGCTCGGGGCTAACGGCCGCCGAGGAAACAATCGGCAGTCGGCTCATCTTTCCCGGCGCGTCCCCGCCTTATGAATAATTCCGCAGCCGGGCCATATGAAGGGGCCGGGCGACGGCAAATAAATCGCGGCCCCTATCGCGCGCGATCCATAATCCGGACACGTCTTAATTCCGGCCCTCTTATTTCAGGCGGCGCGGCGGCCGCTTTTTCCGCGCCTCCCTAAATAATGGACCGGGGCGCGCGGCCCTCGCGAGCTGCCGCGGGATTTTTCGCGGGGCCATTTGTCAGGCGGCACGGCGTCGATAGCTGCCCATTATTTCCTTTGATTTATACGCGTCGCTCGCGCTCCCGGCTGACGAGGTCAAAGCGCGATTGCGACTCGCGCGCCCCCGTTTTTGTGACTATTTTCTTGCGCGCGCGCGCGCGCAAAGGGGACCCGCTGCCCACGCGGCCGACGCGCGGAAGCTTTTTCCCGCACTCGTCGATTGTGCACGCTCGACTCGCGCGCCTGCCCGCGCAAAATAATCCCCGGAAAATGGTCACTACGCCACTCGAGCCCCTTCTTTTTACCTTTTTGCCTTTTCAGCATAACATTGCTTCTAGTACGAGGAAAAAAATTAAAAGCGCGCGGCCCAGATTTTTATGAAAGATTTATGTCCGGAACACAGAGTACGCATCGGCCTTCCCGACCTTTCCTTTCCCTGCTGGCGCGAAGCACGGAATTTTTGTTCAATTTAATTATGGAATTAAACAATCAGCCTTCGCGCATACGGCTTCTTTTTAGTGGATACTTTTATTTTCCTCGGACCCTTTCTGGAGCAGCCGCGTGTACACAAGATAGCCTTTAATATCCCACCGCGGCCTCCCTCCTTCTATAAAAACTTGATGCATTATTCATTCAAAACAATAAATTTGCTCTTTCTAGCTTCTAGATTAATCCTCGGCCAAATATTTGATAGAAAATTGCGCAAACGCTTTACTTTCACGGAATTTTTCTAAATTTACGCCGCACAGCACTGTGTACTCGTATAGCGTCGATCTCCCCTCACTCAATCAGCCACATTAATCGCGCATCCTGCAGACAACATTTAAAATTTGAAAAAATCACCGCGTATATTTTTAGATCGGTAAAGCAAGTTAGCCCCTCCCCTGAAGCTATATAAAAAGAACGAGCAGCAAAGCATGCGACTGGAACTCCCGGATTCTAAATCAAGGCGCTCGATCTCCGAGCAACCGGAAAGGCAACCTCGGACTGTCGTTCGCTTTGGATAGAGATAAATGAGGAATTAAGTATATGTGAGAGAGCAAAAAGAAGCGCGGGAGTGGTAAAAGGGATTCCGAAGGGAATATCAAATGTCGAATTCGTGCAGTGTGACGCACACGGCCCGGATGCATGCCATTACTCCCAGCACTCGCATAAGTCTGAGCGAGCGCACGGTTCGTCTACCTGCCAAATTTGCTTTTTCTATTAGCTTTCCTCTCCTCCTGGCGATGAATCTACGAGGTCAGATATTCCTGATTTATACGCAAGGAAAGGTCTACAATCTCGCGCTTTTTAAAATGCCACATTGAAACCCTTCATTATATAAAGCACATTTTCACTCGCCTCAACCCTTGACCAATTTTGCCAGCTTTATTCACTGAGACAAATTTCGAGCTATTAGATCCAGTTCTTGGAAGTTTATCGAACCCTACATCTTCTTGAATATTCTAAAATTTGACATTTTTATTAATGGTATTATATATATATATATATATAATCATTCTCGGAATTCAGTAAATAAAAGTATTATTATAATAAGTGTTATTATTACACAAGCTGTTAACAAATACAATTCATACAAAATGAGCATTGACGCGTGAAAATTTATTTTAAAGCATTAATTAAAAATGTTTTATTTTTTATAAGATTTACTGCTTTCAATGTTAATTATATCAGTACTCATAACAATTTTCGCATAACACAAAAATTATTTTGCCTCATATTTATATAACATGGTGAGCTTGACAATTAATAAGAGCTCATTTTATATCTTTCACAAAATAACATTTTCCCTTTAATTAAGGGAATGAAAAATTAAGTCAATCAGTTAGTCCGTTTATGATTTTATTTTCGGCGTATTGCAATTTCTTTCATCGTGTAATTTATAATAACTGCATTAAAACCTTTAATTTTATTTAAAATTCTACACATAAATATTTTCTGTAATATAAATAATTTCAGTTCCTAATAAAGATTTTATTTGCACTAAAATGGAGTTTTAATACTTTCCCTATATAAATAAAAAAACTTTACTATTTAATCTATTCGAATATAATTATCATCTCTATCTAAATTATTTGATCAATAATCTATTTACGATTATATTTTTATTCTTATATTTTAAGAATATATTCAAAGTCTAAAAGTAATACAAATATTATGCGTGGATTACTTTCCTTCAATTCATTCTCGGCCGACAGTCAGCATTTTAGGTGATGTATCGAACCGACGGCACGCCACATGCGTGCAGCTCGAACCCGTCGTACAAAAGCTTGGCGTGGCAGTCGCGAGTCTAACCGATGTCTCAAAGACGACGTCTATACCGGGGACAGGTGGTGTGCCGGCGGTCTGAAGTCGGGCGCGAGCGCTGCGGTACATCGAGCTTACAGTGGCCGCACGGCGCACATGCGCCTCGGCCTCGAGACCTATCGACCGCGCGAACTCGCAGCCGACTTTGAAATGCCTCGTGGGTATAGGTGGGCGAGGAACCTCTTCTTCTTCCTCAGCCTCCTTGGACTCCTCTCTGTCTCTATCTCGAGTACACCTCAGCTCCCCTTCGCCAAGAAGTTGCAATTAAAGTAAAGGGGCCCTGAGTTATACGCAACACTGAGATTTCATCTTCCGTTTCTTTTTCCTGTTTACTTTTCTCTTTTTTGTTACACCTTTCCTACCCCCTGCCCACTTTTCAAAGGTGAGAAATACGTGTCTACCGGAGTAAGTTCAACTGCGAATCGTTGGATCGAAACGAGGATCGCCTCGATGCTCGAGAATTTTTAATGGAATGCGTCCGAGTCGCCACTTTTTTCAATTTTAATGAGTGCGAAAAATGTATCTTGCAATTATTTTCTTCTAGTAGCAGCAACTATAAAATATAAAGAATCTCAACGTAAAAATTACTTTCAATAATAACATTTATTAGAAAGCATTAACTTTCAAACACATTAACTCGTTACGTGTATTGATAGAAAATACTAGCATATTACGCTTTTTAAGAATATTATGCAAACTTTATTTTACTAATGCGTAAAATTTATTCAAACAATAATAATAATTAATCATTTTTAAACATATAAAAAGAATGACAGTTCAATATACGTATCTTTCAATTACTTTTTATTCAATATTTTTAAACAAATGTAAAGAGACTAACGTAATATTGAATATTTATATCATCAACAGCGAAGTATGTCTATAATTTTTTTGCAAAATTTTTTACAAGTAGCTTTTTTACCATATTTTATGAAGTTACATAATGCATGCTATGATATTGCTAATTAAGCTGCATTCACAATCAAACGCTTATTATAAAAACGAAGGATACGATGGGCTGTGTTCGATATGTGGTAATTGGATAACGTTCCGGATCTGATTCACCGTTAGTTCGACGCTGGCTGCTCGTTTATTTGTCATAAATAAAACATGAAAAAATTATTACAAACAGATATCAGCTACGTGCTTTATGGAACCCTAAAAAGTAGGCTATTATTTACATCGAAACTTATAAAGGGTACAGTTACATTTTGCCATCTGTACACAATGCAAAAAGGGTTGTTGATTATAAGCATACATGAAAGCTTTTGATAAAATAGCTCAATTTGCACACATATCCAAATGTAATTTTGACTGAATATTATATCTTATGTGCGTTATAAATATAAAACTCGACAAAAATTACGAGTAAATGTTGAACAACCAGCACTTTCTCGTTAATTATGGATCAAAGCTAGCATATACTTTTGACCATGTAATGGACAGAATTAAATTACGATCTTAATGGTACGAAGACATGTATTTATAATTAACCTTAATCTTCTAGTCTGATTTAAGGATATTAAATACCGAACCTGTCTAATGAACTCACTCAAAAAACATAACAGGCAAACTGCTTCAGATCCATACATATATTATTTTCTACGACACACGACTTTATTACGAATTAGTAGAAAATATTTATTTACGCATTTATGCTTATTGGTCATATTAGACCTCGTGAACTTGAATAATATGTATACTTTTGCAATATCTCAGATAGAATCAAAGGTAGGGAAGTCAGTAAAATTACGATGATAAACTAAAGTATAGTAAACGTAAAGTTACGTTTGAACTCTACTGCAGAGCTATTAGACGTACAAAATGAGCATTTTATCCTATAAAGCGATTCAGATCCACACATCTCCATTCTGTCAACTCTTTTAAACATTGTTTATCGTATAGTGGCTGAAGTGACCGAAAGATCACCTCAGATGTCACACGTATTCATCGCCTTTTGATACTCATGAATACGTGCTATTTTTGTGGAGTTAACATTTATTAATGTACAATAGTTTATTATATCAAATGTGTTTATAATTAAAAACTAGCCACTATAAAACTCATAAATAGAATTTACTGTACTATTAGTATATAAAATATGACTTTTGATATAAATGATAGCAGCTACGATTTATTTTCCTCTATTGTACTACCAAGTCGTTATTTTGTCATAACAGATATTCTTTTATTTAATAAAAAAATTATATTTATAGAGTTTTATCAAAAGATTTTTATCCTTATAACTTTTACTTAGCAGCGGATATTTTTATCAATTGGAATTTTCTATTTAGTTATGACACTCGTTATTGCTATCAGAAAATGAAATATCATATATAGCGCTTAGAAACTTACTTAATACATTGCTAAATAGTTTACGTAAATGTTTACATACTTTGTTGATATACTTTAGAACTTTTGTTGAATTATCTAGAATGAAAGTTTTATTAAAAAAACTGAAATGAAACGAGAGAATTTTATTACTTCAGATAAAATATCAAATTAAAATGATAACAATACGACTTGGAGGTAGATTTATTATTTTTACGGTCATCCTTCACAATTTATCACAGCAGTCAAACGATTTGTTATGTACTGAAACTTTAACAGTAAACATTCATGCGCTGTTATAGAATTAATATTTAAATAAAATTTCACACTGCTGACAAATGCAATTACTACAAGCTGTACACCCGTTCCATTTACGTGCGCGTGGTCGCCATAGTTAGAGGGAGGAAAGGCCTTTAACCGCCGTAAAAAAAGTAAGCGTCCTAGTCCAAGCACGAGCGAAAGAAAAAGTTATTCGAGTGAATGCGCTCAAGTTCGACTCCTCGCAACTATTAAATTTTCTGCAGCCCCTCCGGTCCTCGAAAGAAAATAGAACAACGAGAGAGTGGAGCTGAACGGAAGAGAGTGACAGATGCAAAGCTAGAGTGATAGAGACAGACAATGTTGCGGCGATCTCAAGTTGAGCTCCTCTTCTTTTTTCGGTCGCGGTACAGCGTGGGAAGTTGGTAACGGGAAGTCCGAGGGTCAATTTGCACACGTGACACGCGCCATTCGCAGGTTTCTCCACGGCACGGCTAAGCGCACGTGCACAGAGGTTATAGCGCGCGAACCGTCGTCGAACGTCACCAGACGGAAGTGAATTCGCGCTAATTTAATTTCAGCCTCAATTATCGGCTGCATATCCGGCGGCCACTGTTGCCGCGCTACACTGACTCTTATACCCTCTCCTAAATACACTTGTTCTCGAATTTATGTTACATGAGGTGGTACACGTTCGTATAATAGTAGCGCTACATTGCTACCTCTCCCCTGTATGACCATACTCTCGCCGAGTCTATGTTACACGCTGAATGCGTCGCACTCGTATGCAAGTACGACGCTGTACGCACGAGTTCCACTTCAAAATTTTATGCAAATTGCAGAATAGCTGGGGCGCTAGTTAACACGTGAATGTATTAGACGGAAATGGCGACGAGTATCGCGGTGGCTCGTACCTGATTCCTAGCGCTATACATGCGTCGATAATAATAATTGCCCGCCGGGTGCACAAATATACACTGCAATGGCTTTAATAATATTTGCCGAGAACACCAATTAATCTTTCCTTTTAACGCGAGTAAAGGAACTTGGCCGATACGCGCAGGTACGCGACTATGGACTCGATTTTTATTTGCTCGCACGGTTCAATTCATAATTGATGAGGCTTTTTAGCGTTAATTATACCGATGCAGAGTTTAATATTGGATTCTATTTGCGCTGAAAAGGTTCGATAATGTAATTTCATGGCCCGTGAAGGCGATCGTGGATGTTTCGGTTGGCAGCTATGTTGTATCAAAATAATAAAACGTAGGCTCACATAGAAATAACGGTCTTTTTGGAAATAACGAGAAGTCATAATAATATACAACTATATGTACGTTCTATGTTAAGCCATTTAAAATATGTTGTATTAATGATAGCAAAGTACCTTGTGAATAGTAACGGTACTCGAAAATCATATTATTCGTGTTTCTTTTACAAAGCTTTTCTCAATTCAAGACGGACTTTTTAAGCATATTTCATCCTCGATACATACATTTATAATTGTATAAAAGCAAAGTTTGTCATCGTTTTGACAAATTATATAAAAAGGGTTTAACATTAGGAGTATGATATATGTATCATGCTTTGTCAGTCACTTAAGAAATTCATTAACTTTAGCACATACGGACTTAAACAAGGTTAAATAAATATTTCTTAATAATTAAAAACTCGCGTATTGTATAATCAAGCGATGTCAACATTGTGCCATGCTTACAATCCCGTAAGACGTCCGTTACACATCGTTTCTGTTGGCCAACCGATATTTCTTACAAATATCCAAATACTACGATTGTTTTTCAAGTTGTTGATTGGTTAAGCAGAGGCAATCCTTTGGCACAAAGCAGAGAGAAGAAAAGGAGGAATGAGAAATATTCGATCCTCGTATCGCCTTGTGCATACAGCTGCGAAAAAGTGTCCGTTCCATCGGAAGAAGCAATGTGATCGATAAAACAATAGAAACGACGGGGGTCTTAAGAAGAGCTTTGATTCAGCAGAGGAGTAACAGTAGTCGCGCTTGCACTAAATTTATTCACAAGAATCTAAATAAAGTCAGAGTGCTAGGAAGTTGATCCCGAGGGAATATCAGGGTGAGCGGTTGGCTCGGGGTGCGCTCCCCCCCCCCCCCCCATGACGCGGGCGAACGTGTTCGACAATCTCCGCGGCGCTCTGGGCGCGTTACCTCATCCGTGCGGATGACGTTCCATCCGACGGCGAACCCGCCGCGCTCGCTGGATTGTTCCAATCGTTGACTCGGCGAGCGCGGCCCCCGCCCCCCCCCCCAGTCTCCCGGGCTGCCGGGCTGCCGGTGCTTGCGGCCGCCGCGCTCGAATCCTTCATCCCTGCGGCTGAAGCCAATTGAATAATGCCCCGGGAGAGTCCGGGCCGCTCGAATTATGCGCGCGTCGGCCGCCCGGGATTGACACGCGCGAGTTTTATCGGGGCGCGGACTGGGAAGTTCCGCGGGCACATTAGGCGCAGGCCCCGGCCGATTTTAGGGTCGGGCTGCCTCGGCGCGTCTCCCGGGACGCCGAGCTACGGGCATTCGTTCCGCCGGCGCCGCCGCGTTGCAGAAAATAATATTCGCCGGGCGCAGATTTACGCGGGCCGGTGCGGCAAGTTAAAAGCGGCCCCTGCCCGCCGGGATATATACGGCCGGGGCCGGGGCCGCGCATTACTATGCGCCTGCACGACCCCGCGCCCCTGAAAGCAGGAGTTGCCGTGGCCCACGGGGCAATTGAATTCCCGTCAAAGGCCACCGCGAGCCGCGCCCGGGGCAAAAAGCCACCGGCCAATTGATAACAATTATGTATCGGCCGGCCGGTGAATCGGGCGCCTATCCCGCCGCGGCATTAGCCCAACTTTGGCTCCGGCCCTCGCCTCGGCCCTGCAGACGGCCCTCGAGGGGCTCCGAAAAAGCCCCGGGCGGACTCGCTGCTCGGTGCAGTTGCCCGGGAAATGCGCGCGCCAGACGGAACGGAACGTTGATTGGCACAACGGCCGCCGGTTGAATAAAACTTACACCGCGGGACAGATGCTGGCTTTTTTCAAGAGGTAAATGCCAAGAGCCCCGGCCGTAAGCGCCTGGTAATTTTTCTCGGGCCCGCCGGGGAGACAGGGATCTCGGGCCGGGGAAGAAACTCCTCGAGGCGGAATGTCGAGGGGGTGGGCCAGAGATGCGCCAGACGGCCAGAGGAAGCCGCCCGCCAAAGTGGAACAAACTCCTGTTTTTCTCGATTCGCATCGAGCGAGAATGACTGTTGCCACTTGGCCCCGCCGCCCTATCATTATACCGAGGCACCCCGAGGAACCCCGAGGACCGAGGACCGACTTTTCTCCGCCGCCGCGGGAACAAAGTTACGTGTATAACTCGGGGAGAATCCACCGCGCGCGCGAGAAAGCCCGTGTCTTACTTGGGCGCGGCGCGCGGGCGCGAGTGCCAGCCGAGGGCGGGAGGACCTTTTGAAAAACGAACAGAACGTCTCGGACGGCCTTATCTTGGAAGAGGGCCGCTGCCAACCTTCCTCTCTTCCACCCTTTCACCCTTCCACCCTGTCCCTTCCCCCCTTCCTCCGTCTTCTCCACCTCTTCTCGCGTAGTATAAAAAATTTACTCGCGCTTCCGGGAAATTAAGCAGGCTGTATAGCTTTCATTACCCCTCGAGACCCGAGAGTCAATTATCAAAGTTCACCCCGGCGTGAGAACAAAGTTTTTTACCGCACTTCTCTTCCTTTAGTGCCAGTATACTGGCTATCCTCCCTCCTATTTTCGCTGGTGTTATTATTCATCTGAAACAATTTAACGACCGTTGTATCACTACATGACCTATTTCGTGTCGAAGAGACACATATCTTTTTTCTAAAGTCAACAGGAAATTTTGAGTACCCCAGCCGCTAGGATATTCTTAACGCCCATTACAAAGCCTATCTATCCTCTATTTTCTCAATCATTAAGTTTAACTTTAAAATTACAACTATCACTCCATATACACAGCTTGCTTATATTCAATATTTACTAGAAAATTTGATAATGTTTCTTATTTCTGTTTTTATGATATATAACATTTTTCGGCGTTGTACTTTTCTCCGTTCGATTATTCATCATGTTTGAAGTTGGCATTGGATTCCATCTTTATATACAAACGCTTCGCAAAAGCTGCAGTTGATATATATCACGAGATATTCCTGAAGAAAATAGACAACACAAGGTTTTCTTGTTAATTTGTATTTTATTTTAATTGATGTAATACTGTATTATGATTTTTATTCTCTGAGCGACAAGGTGATCAGCGTCACAGCTTTTATTGATTACAGGCTGTTGTCACGCGCGTGTGATATTCGCGGCGTTGATATTAAATTATAGAACGGTTTTAGGTTTCTTGCGAATATGTGGAGATCTCGCCACCTTTCCAGAAGGTCTCATGCGGAGCGTATTACATCAACTTGCAAGGGCATCTCTTCTGCAGGGGAAACAAGACTACGAGGACACAAGATCACCCCCGCTCATCCATTCGCGCCGAAGTAGACGATTGATCTCCGCGTCCCTCGTTCTCGATGTCCAGGAGTCGCATACACGCGACAATGGGATCAAGCGGTCGCCGGACGCTCCTTCTATGACGTGCGCGCGGTAAAACCTTGTGAAAAACTGACTCGACGAGCTTTTCATAGTCTGGTTTTCACCTTCCGCTCCCCCTCTAGATATTTTCCAGAAAACAATATCAGATCGAAGTCGATTTTCTTTTGTCTACATATTACATTAAAGTCCTCGTCAAGTGACCTTCGATGTCGAATGTATTTTCACATGCCGACGTTGACAAAGCCTTGTAAATTTAACGCAGATACATTTTCACGCTTTTTCTATTCCATTTTCTTTTAATACAAAATGTTTTCCAAATAGATATTACTAAGACTGGTGATTAAGAAATGTTGATCCCTTAAAATACAGTAATCACTTTGACGAAAAATTGCGGAAATAGGTCAGAATATAAAACTTTTCTAATAATGTTAAATGAATGCATTTAGTTTTCGAATTGGTAAACCTCTTACAGAGGGCTGAAGAGCTATGCACTACTGCTTAAGCATCTGCTTGTTCGAATAACCATAGTGATATCGGAGGTGTGCTCGAACTCTCCTAAAATCAATGCAAATAATCGCGCATTGAAAGTTCCCTCTCAGAGCGGAGAGTCCGACGAAGCCCGAGTGAAGGGGATAGGGTGGGGAGAGTGGGGTGAGTGGGGGGACTACGGGAAGCGGCTTTCTAATCATCCTATAGCGCATATCGAAGCCGGAAAATTTGACGAGGACGAGCGTCGGCCGCTCGTCAATATCCCATCGGTGCGAGTAGGGAAAAAGGAGAACTAACGCTCTCGGTACTCTGTGTGTTGCAGGCGAGGATCATCGGCAGCGAGAGTCATCGCGCCCGATATTAAAAGCCGGCGAGGCGTCTTGGTTAGGATAGCGGGTCGCCCGAGGCGAGAGGCGCCCGCGGGAGTAATGAGGGAGGAGACGCGGTGAGGGGCCCGAGGGGAGGATCGACCCGGGGGGCTGGAGGGGCGCGGCATGCTCTCGCCGCTGGCTCGCGGATGCCAGGCCAGCTGTGATGCCGCTACGATGCCGGCGGCCTCGGCCCTGGGACCGAGGGACCCTCCGCCAGCTGATCGCCGCGCTCGCCACCCTCCTGCTCCTGGACCTCGCCGCCTGCGCCCAGCCCTCGGCCCAGCCGCCCGTCAAATATGCCTCCAGGATCATCGAGACCAAGTCCGGCCCGATCCGTGGGATTTTGCAGGTGATTATGCCCTTACCTTATCGTTTTAAAAAATGTAAATATGAAAATGCAACTATATCCGCCAAGTGGACGTTCGCCGAGGTTATTTGATGTTACAGCTAAAGCACGAGTGCGCGTCATTAACGAAAACTGGGCTATTGCAGTTAAAAATAAAAATGGATAATCGTAATTAGCTCTTGCCGTTCGAACCGGCGCCTGGGATTCGGCCAGTTGAAATAACCGATGAGATTATCCGCGGGCCGATGGGATTACTTTAATTACGATAAGAGGATATAAAAAATGAATGAGCGTAATCGCTGATGATGAAGGAGGATTTTTTCCGCCCGAGCCGGGAATTATTAACGTTTGGTATGAATCACTCTGGTAATGACGCTGAAATCCTCGGTCCAGACCCTTGCGCCGCAATTCACGGACTGGAGTAGATACTTGCCCCGCAGGGCTCGCGGGGCTCACGGGTTTCGCGTCCAGGTCGATCGCGCGCGCGCGCCCTACGATTAAAATAATGGAAAGGCCGCCGCGGATCGGGAATAAAAGCCCACTAAACCGGAAGGCCACTGCACGTTCCCTGGCCGCCGCGGCAATTCAATAAATCCCGCGCGTTCCAAGGCAACTCCGCACGCAATCTCAATTAAAAGAGGCTTTCAGTCGCGCGCGGCTAAATGATTGATGCGACTCGGGCGCACTTTGCGCGCGCGGCCGCTCGTCCGCCCGAGTTTATCCGGGCCGCGCGCGTAAATTACGAATGGACGGCCGCGCCGCCGACGCCGACGCCGCGCGATCGATAGCCGGGAGCGCGTATTTATGAAAGGCCTCGCGTCCCTCGCGAAATAGCCTCCCACGGTCAAAGCGCCAGGCCAACTTGACCGATGTTTATTCGGCGAGAAGGTCCGGCACACGAGCCGGCCCGGATTATACGCCCCCTCTCGGCCCCCGCCCCTCAAGCCGTGTGTGTAATATGAGCAGCGCGCACCTCCCGCGGCCAAGAAAGCCGGCCACGCGCAACCTCCGCTCGTGCCGGGCAGCGGCAGGTGCAGCGCCGCCGCGCGACTCTCCGGCCAGTCGTAAACCAGGCGGGTCATTCTGCTTGCGCGATCAAAGCCACGTACCCCTAACAAATAAACAACTGACTTTTTTTAAATTATTCCCCACTGGTCGATTCGAACGCGTTAATAAATTTCTAGCAAAACCATCGCTGGATCTTTCATAGTGAATTGCGCGTGAAACGGAGCGAGTAGATAATGTCCGTGTGCGGTCAGACGGGCGCATCCAAGTTTATTATCATTCAGATTTCGAGGTGACGTTGTACGATTTACTACGGCTGCTCTAATCGTCATTGATAAACCTATTCAAAAGCATAATATTATGCACTATATTAATGTCTTCCGTATTAATAATTGCGTATTAACTATGTGCATGTTTTGCAACAGTTATTAACTGCTAGGGGCGACAGAATGAGCAGCGGCGCAAACGCGGTCGCCAGTCACATAACGCTCTCGAGGCTTTTTCGTTTATTTATTTGAAATATTGAGGCAAGGACATGCCGTGGAATAATGTCGACCTATTAAGTAATCAGCAACAATGGCTCGGCCGCGGAGCGTATATTTTGTAATAATTGTCGGTTGCCGCTGACGCGGCCGACACCCGCCCGACACCCGGCCGCGCCGCCCGTTTGATTAATGCGCCCCGCGAGTCGCACTATCAACTCGCGCGCGTTCATTTGTCCGCGCCTCGCTGATTCCAACTCTCGCGCGCCACGGGCTTTTTTTTCCCGCCGATCGCATGCAGTCGACCATTGGCGCGGCGAGTCGCCCCGGTCGGACAAGAATACCGCGGGATTAGCGCCAAGTTCGGCCGACAAATCAGCAGCGGTAATTCACGAGCGCGGGCGTCGCGTCAAGTCCCCTCGCTCGCGATCAATCATCATCGCGGGGGCGCATTAGGCGCCGCGGCGCCGCCCGCGACAGCGAGCCTTCGCCGCGCGGCCGAATTAATGCAGCGAATGCGGGGCCATCGACGGGGCGGCCCGGGCGCCAGCTACTCGTGAAAAGCGCCCCGGCCGCGGCTCGGCCTCTCCAGCCGAGGGCCCCTACTCTGCCGGGTTTTACTCCTCGGACATAACTCACTCCGGCCTCGCCTCCTAAGTCAGTATAATGTGCCTCCTGGATCTACGCGCGCGCTCGCGGAAGGGCAATTTTTCGGAACATTTTTGAAAAATTCGAGGAAAGTCTCTGGTGCCACACCAGCGAAAATAAAGGCATTAATTTGCTTTGCGCTAAAACTTTTGAATTTTCTTGAAAATACAACTACTGCTTTTTTCAACGCGAAGCTTAGTTTAGTCAAACCTTTGACGAAGCAGCTCAAAACAGAAAAATAAAATTTTTCCGGTTAAATTAAACTTAGAGACCAAGTGATCAAAGAAAATACTTTCCATTGTTTCACACAATGTCAGTTTATTATTATATAACATACAATTGGGCGATACGCCGTGATCCAAAAACTGAAAAAAAAGCATTTATAATTAGACATTTATAAACGCAGAAGAAGCATTTATAATTAGACATTTATAAACATAATTATAAAACCTTTTTAAATCAATATCAGAATTTTAAATAAATTAATTTACACTTTTTACATCTTCTTTTGCGGATCATGTTGAATAAATTATATGCCTGATGTGCGCTACGATCAAATATTAATGAAATAACAATTTCATAATAACTTCGGAATGAGAATTCCAAATTCATTTCGGGCAGGCGAATCAGGACAAAAAAATTTTATTTTATAAAGCTCGCTCTTTGTAAAATAAAATTACCTGACCGCGTAATACGGTAAAGCCAACCACAATCAGCAATAAAGAGCCGACATTTACATGATTAATTATATTGAATAAAGCGCAATCAGGTAGCAATCGCGAGCCGGCCGAGCCCGGGAAAAAAGAGTTAGCCGCGGAATTCGGAGACGGCGTCAAATGAACGCATATAATACGTCGGAATCGGACGAACCGCGGCCCTCATTAGCCGCGCGCTCGGCCGAAAGTCGAAGCGTCGCGACGGCTCGAGCGAAGAGCTTCCATTTAGCGATCAATCGGAGAGTAAATGGGCGGAGCGCGTAGCTGCCAGGCGTGTCCGTCGCGCCGGACATCAATTACATCTAATTGATATTCACATCGGCGCGGCGACGACGGCGGGCGGCGTCGCTCGGCGGCCACTCGTCCGTCCATTGACTTGCAGGCTCGCGGCGGCTCGGGGCCGTGCGTCACCCACGCGCGGCCATCTCGCAACGCCAGCGTCCTCCAAACGAGAATAGTTTCCGCTTCCGCCCGCCCGCGGCCTCTATCACCCCGACATTTCACGCTGGGCGACGCGCGCGCCCCCGGCCCCGACTCCGATATTGCGCCCCCGCTCGATTATTCCGGCACCTTTCGCCCATGCCCGATTACGTCGATGGCCCAGCGGCGCGGGCATCTACCCCGCCGCCACTCGTTTTTTCGAGCCCCGGTTTAGCCCGTCAGTCTGCCTGTCGTGTTGTCGAGACCAAGCGACTGCCACGGACTATCTCTTACGGAACTCTCTCTTCTGGAAAAGGACACTGTGCGTAATTGCAATTCTAATATGTATGGCGAACTCTAAGGGTCGCGAGTTTCCAGTTTGCTGTGCGACAATTAAGTCTGTGACCCGTCTGCCCTTAATTCGTTATTACCTCGAAGTCTGCAACCTAATGAATCCTAAAAGCAGGCTCGACTCTCTTTGTCATTTGCGTGATAATTTAGTTAGAGATCACTCGGCTCGCTTGGGGCGCGTCGAAAATCTCATTGTAAGATTGCACTCACAAGCAGTGCTAGATCCGAAACTGTCAACTTAAATGTTTGACAATGAGGCTTTGCACGCGGAGCCCATACTTATCCAAAGAAGCGCCTGGGTAATTGCACAACTTGTCCTAAGCAGCAAAGCGAGTAAAAACCTAATATGTAGTTATACAGATTCATTTGCATGCGCTTTGATATGTGATTAGAGACGGATTTATGACGCACGAACGGGCAAACGATAGAATAGCCGCTCAATTGAATTATGCAGAATTATCGATGTGTGTATCCAGATTCGCGTGGCCTACGGTGCAAATACGCCGCTCAGCCGCTATTTTTCGCAACATTTCAGATCTTTCGCGGATTCGGATCGTTCAATTATAAAATATTTTAATCTCCTCGGTGCAGCATCATCAGCATAAATCACAGTTACCGCGATCGCGCACGGACTAAAACTGGGCGACCCACTGGCGGAAAGTTGCAAACTCAATTACGCAGCAAATCCGAAAAGTAATAACCAATTAGCCTGCTGACCTCTGAGGGACGTCTTACGCTCGAGCTGCCGTGCGAACGCCTATTGGATCGGGAGCGCGTTCCGCTGGAAACTCTGCCGGTCTCGCGGTTCATTTCCCGTAACGGCCCCGCAACCCGCCGGTCATTATTTAGATCCTCCGGTGTGGGACGCGGGGATACGCCGCGGCGCACTCTTTGATGTTCGAGCAACGCGAGCTTGCGCTCGCTAATACCCGCGATTACGTCTGATTCTCCCGCGCTTAATGAGGGGCTCCGGTGCGCAATCCTCTGGAACGAGCCGACGCGGCGCACGGCTCAAATTCAAGACAAAAGGGAGGGAGAGCGCGATGCGTTCCCTTCCCTGAGACGCGCCCAATTAGTTTTATCGCCTTCTTTTGCCCAGGCACGGCGCCGGAAACTCTTCCCGGTTGTTTGGCTCGTACACCCCGCGGTAAGTTGACACTGCCGGCAGTTGGCCAGAGTACCTCAAAACTCCGGGCTGACAAGCTCCGAACTTAGATCGGTATTCAATGGTAAATAATGAAAAACTAATTTCGCCGTGGAAAAATCGTTAGCGTAATCTGTTTTTGGTGCTTCCGGTTGGAGAACACAGATGATCAAGGGGTAAATACATAATACGGATGAATATCATTCAACCCGACTTTCTAATCAAGTTTACGCATGGGCTTGTTGAACGACAGTCCAACATTTATTATGCATCATTTTTTTCTACTAAAATTGATGTATTAGTTGTCAAATTTTCATGTATTTCGTCCGATGAATAGTTTATCTATAATATAGAATCACCGATAGAATCAAAATCAATGAAATGCGAGATGGCATAAAAACATAGCTTTAATTTTAATAACTTAAATTATTTCTGAATATTTTTCTGGTCAAAATTCAAACTAGAATCACGTCAATTCCTCAGGAAAATTTATAGGTTAAATCAATTTCTTTATTTCTATTTTTCATAAAATTCATCCTAGAAGTATATAAAATATGCACATACATTAGTTAGCACATGCTTCAATAAATTGTCGTGATCTTCGATGCTTTTTGTTTACGTTTACAGGGTAATTTTATTGATTTACTTGTAAATTAAATTGATTATAGTAACGCTAAGTATGATCTCTTTTCCAGCTATTCAGAAACATAATGCATACTATGACCATCAAAAAATTGTACTCAAGAGAAAGAAATAAAGTATTCGGTTACAAGCCTACTTGAAAACTTAATCAAATTAGGAATGATGTGACATTATCATATGTATTCTCAAAATCATTGAAAAAATTATTTTTCTAATTTTTTGTCGTATATTTTAAAGAATTTTTTTATTTCTTTAAATTGATGTATTGCAGCAAGAGGAATTCCATTTAAATAAGAAACATTGTTAGAAGTAGAGTTACGCTTATGGCATCAGTTTATTAAAGAATAAGTGTAGATTTTACCTGATTATACGAAAGTACAGGGACCGTTAAATTTAAAACTTTTCTTGTTGAGCCAGCGAAAATATTTTGGAAGCCTTCCGCCGACGGCCCTCAATGACGATCCGCAGGAATCTGTGAGCTATGCTCTCGTAAACGCGCGTAATACGCTATTACGGGGGATCGTTGGCAGGGATGCTCGCACTGATTAAAGTCACTCGGGCCACTGTATTATACAGGGGATTTTTAAGCTCCCATTTTAAGCGAGCGCGTGTTGGCGAACACGCGCCCGAAATAATCGGGCGAATTTCTGACATCCGCTGGCCTCGAAAATGTACAGGGGGCGCGCGCGTGTCAGATTCCCAGGGCGAATTTTCGGGGCGCCGCGTCGCTTGGCTCCCAGAATTATTATCACGGATCGCGCGCGGGCGGACGAGCGGGCGAGCGGGCGGCACTCTAATACGCCCGTAGCCGAGGGCGCCGATCCCCTTTATGCGCTTATCCATTCGGTCGCCCTGGCAAATGAGATCGAGGCGACGGCGCCGGCGGGTCCTGCAGAATCCGAATATCCCGGAAAGGCCTTTCACAGCGGCCTTTGTACGGCTTCCGGAGGCAGAGGGCTCAGGCCGCGCGGGCCGCAGGTAGGTGCGAGCCGCCGCGCGATAGGAGATTACGGTCACGTGCGCGCTCGATTGATTCCCGAATGAAGTCCTCGGCCGCCGCCCGCCGCGCGAAAAATTATAATAATTCGCGAGCCGCACTCGGCAGTCGGCGCACGTCCCTCGACCGGCCGATATTATTTTATTTCGGGGGCTCCCCCCTTCTCGCCTCCGAGGGTTCCTTTGTGCGCCCGGCCGCTTTGTATTTGGGCTCTCCTGCGCCGCCCACGCCGGGCACGCGACTCGTAAAGAGCGCGAGGGCGCCATTGTCGTGCCTCCTGGTGCTCCGCCCGATATTTATTTCCGAGAGCCGGATATCGTCGGAGGATCGGCCCGCAGAACGCTGCGTTTTATGGAGACGAGGCGCCAAAAAGCGTAATCGCCCCGAGACGCCGTCCTCGCCCCTGCAGACTTGGCTTTTTGTGCGGGCCGGCGGTTCGTGGCAAATCGCATTTTTACCGCCGCTCGCGCACCCTTTGTTGAAGTCCTCAAATTTTTTTCCACCGGACGCTTACGAGCATCAAGTTTTCCGAAAAGTAGATGCCGGCACGCAACTGTCGCTTGACGATGCCGGAATTATACCACTACCAGCTCTAGATGATTGACGCCACGAGATTGTTTGTGGTTCAAGTCTACTTTTTCAATTCATTTCAAAGATCGCAAGCTTACGCTATGTGCTACGGAATTTTAACTGAATATCTTAGATAATGCTTTTCAGAATATGAAAAGAAGAGGGAATAAACAGAATTAACTACTCTCCGGGGATATAAATTTAGAAAAGCAGTTTTACAAAGATAAATTTAAAAAATTAGTTAACTTTTTAGCTTATACTTTACAAACAAATTTTCGACACACAGCAATATTTCTTTGATTTTAATCTTACAAGTATATAAAATAAGTTATAAAATTTCATTATTTTAAAATTACTTAATTAACAAAAATTTTGAAAAGTTTTAATTCTGTTTAAATTTTACTCAAAGATAAAATCTTAGCTTTAAAAAGAAACCTTGTTCTAAACTCATCATTTTTTTAAAAAGAACTTTATTAATACTTAAGAGAAATGTACTAGACGTATCGTATATATTTTTTATATTATACAAATAAAATCATACTAATTATATATACTTTATAACTATACATTAAATATTAAGTACTTCATAAAGTACTTCTTTCCGAAAATTTAAGAAAGTTTTTTTTTACTGCATTGTACCTTGTAGACGATCGATCAACATTCACTGTATAATATTTTGTGATTTTTCTTTCGCATTCAATGACATCACAAGTTTATGAAAAGTAAAGAGATGTTAAAAGGATAAGAAATGGTATATAACCCACTCTGAAAAGCTGCTTCGTATTAACTTATCAAAAAATGCTTCTGACACAAATACGTTATAAATGGAAGACATGAGTGTTGAATTTTATTCAGAATCCTATTATTTGAGGAAATAGAAGTTGATATAATAAGATCGGAAGCGCGAGCTTCTCTAGGATATAAAACTTTGAATTTTCAAAGAAAAAAAAACAATAAAGAATCGGGAATTCCACGTAACTCTAGTCGGGCGTAATCAGAACACACATCGATTTTCATCGGGCAATTTACCTTAGGCAATGGGCACTGGGAGCTGTCCCGACCCTCGGCCAATTCCCCAAAATCACTCTGAATTATTTACCTTTTCCGGGCGGGTCAGGCTAGGGCGAATCCCGGCGTGGCATCGCACCGCAGCCGCGCCCAAGATTGGAAAATCCAGTGGCCGCTGCGCCTGACAGGCGAACCGGCGATTTACGGAGGCGCCGAGAGCGCGGCGGCGGTGCTGGCGACGGTGGCTCCCACCGCGGAATAGTCGTAGCCGGCGGCTAAAGTCTATCGATGCGCTTGTTGCAGGACCTGAATCAACATCTGGACCCGGTGGAAGTTTTCCGAGGCGTGCCATACGCGGCGCCTCCCATCGGCGACCTGAGGTTCCGCGAGCCTCAGCCGCCGCTCGGGTGGAAGGGGACCAAGCATGCCGACACCTTCGGCCAGGTCTGTCCCCAGCGGTTGCCAGATATTCGGAACCAAACCCTCGCCCTCCAGGATATGCCGCAGGGCCGTTTCAACCAACTGCAGCGACTCGTAAAGTTCCTCGGCAACCAAAGCGAGGACTGTCTCTACCTAAACCTCTATATACCCGGAAGCGGTGAGTATATACACACTGGGGGTGCACGCTTCCGCTTCCGCTGATCATCCCCGGGAGCTGCGCCGAGACTTTTCGCAACGCTATATCGTGGAAGTGGCTGATCGAATCCCTAGGAAATTGACTTGATGAGCTCTCGTGAAAAATTGGTTATCGAGGCACCAAATTGAAGAGCAGCGCCATCGAATCAGCTGCTTCTTCGATTCCCCTGCAAATTGCTGTAAATAAAGGAAGCTGGGGATGAGCGGTGCGAAGTAGATTATCCTCGTCCAGCATCCGTCGGCCGCCGGCAATCTCGGCCAACCTCGGCGGCGCTTCTTTCCTTGGAAGCCAGGCTTATAATCCGGTGAGCGATCGGCTGGTCTGATCGGGCGCACCAGACTTACAAACAAAGCGCAGTTTGCCGGCGGCGATATCGGAGGGTCCGGATGCGGCGGAATTATTCCCGCGCAATGCGCCCCGGTATTATCTGCTGCAACACGCGCAATATCCTGGCGGCATATCATTAGAACATGGCTCGGGAGGCAGGAGACAAAGGGAAAAAGCGAAAAGAGCCAGCGACACCGAGCGTGGACATTTATGAAAGGCCGCGTGCGGCTGGAAAGGCGCGGCGTGCTCGCGACCCACTGGGGGATTTCATTTTGCCGAAGCGCCCGACGCGCCGAGTTAATAACGCCTCGCGCTAGCGGCCCTGCAGCCGAGCCTTTTTCAAATGCGATTAAGGGCTTTGCAGCTGCGGAGGGCCGCGAGCCTCCAAAGCGCCCGCCGATCTCGCGCGCTGCCGCTCCGGCTCGCAGGAAGAATGAAACGGCCCCAAGATGTCGCGTCGCGATTAGCGATTATCCTGCGTTTTAACGCTGCCCTGGGCTCTGGCCTTTGCAGCTGGTGGTGGTGGTAGCGCGACGTCCGAACCACCGAATGCGTCAACGGGATCGGGACGTTATACGATTTCACGAATGAGGCTAGAGGATCTGCTTGACACTGGAACCGCGGCAGTCGTCTATTATGACCTCTCTTTCTTGTTTTTAAAGTAAAGTTAGAAGAATTGGATAAATTTGGACGAGTTTGTTACAGTTGGCGCATTTTAATGGGAAATATTAAACACAATAAAGTGGTGCTTCCGAAAGTTGATGGGAAAGATCTAGTTATCTGTGGAGCATTAAATTTTCCCCGTGCCGGGGATTTTGATCGAACTCTTGAAGTTGGTAAATTGGAAGCGAATCGTTGCTTCGTATAATTTCATCAAGTCTTAAATTAGAGCGTGCGCCTCTGTCGTAATTCTGTTATCAACTACTTCGGAAAGAATACCAAGATAACCATTTTAATGAAGCAGACGCTTGATAATTGCGTAATTAAAAATTATAAAACAATCTCGGCAGGTGCGCAGCAATTTGACACGAATTCACAACGCTCAACGTATAATTCTAGGTATTAACTTTAAACAACAATGCCCGTAGTTTATAAAAAATACTCTCTGGATAAAATTTAAATGAATATTTTACTATAGTCGGAAAGCACGTCTGCCACTGCTGTGCAAACTAAGCTCTGTGGGCAAAGAGAAAACCGACGTTAACCCAATTACGTTACGCTTATTTAAACTTTCATTATTGTCGTCACGTAAAAGATGTCTCTGGTGCTTTGTAGTCACTTATATAATAAGGGCTTGTGGAAGAGGTTTCTAAAAAAATAAAGACGTGTCGAGGAAAAATTTGCTTTTCATAGGCAATAGTCGGATCGGCGGTAGAGTCATGGCCCCGAGGCGAGAAGAATTATGTCTCGTATCGGGAGCGCCGCGTTAATGGATTTCGCGGTAACTTATTCTGCCGCGGTATCGACAACCGAGCGCTTTATTATAACGCGTCCGGCTCCCTCGCGGCCCGAACGAACCAATCAACAAATACCGATAAATCTGCTGCGGCGTGGTCGGTTCGCGCGCGGGTACACGCAAAAATCAAACACAATTATCGATTAAAGCCTCGGAGGATACGAGGCGGGGGAGGGGCCGTGTCCGCGCGCCAATTTTGACGCGCGCACACATCGGCGAGGGCTGGTTGCCGGGCACCTGGGAGACCAGAGAACAGAAAGTTGGGCCGGGCCGGCAATCACGCGGGTCGAGCGTGCCGATAGGAATTCCATTTTCGCGAGGGCAATAAAGCCTCGTTCCGAGCGGCCGCGCTAATGGGCCAGTTACCCCGGTCGCGAGGGCCCCAACAGCTCTTTCTACTCGGATGAGTTTACTTAACCTTTATGCGTGGGAGCGCCTTCGCGCTCGCGCTCAATGATCATTGCAGCAATTTACTCAACGAGTCTAGTGTCTAGAGCTACCGCGCGACTTCGTGCAAGACTGCGCGCCTTTCAGTTTTAATCGGCAAGGAGAGACTCGGCCTTGCCTACCCGAGGAATCCCCAGCGAGCGCAGAGGGAGATAAACTGCTTAATAATGAGAAAATCGCGAATTGATGAAAATATTTCGCTGGCTCCGTCTTGGATCCAATCAAGTTCTCCGACTTGCCGCTTGTCGGGTGTAATTAATTCCATTTATTGCAGGCACGCGACGACTTCAAAGAGCGTCATAGGAAAAGAGTTAGCTCGGCATGCAAATGAATCGATTAAAATGCAGAAATAGACTCTTCGTATCCATCAATCGTGTAAAACTTTTTTAATATAAAAAACCGGTTCGTAGTAAATGAAAAAACTCGATGCGCTTTCCCGGGTGCCTCGGTGCCTCGGTGCCCGGGTATCCCGGTTTCCGCGGTCCGATATTTCATCAATTAAATGGACGCCGAGATTCATGAGAATTACAACTTCGTTACCTTTTAGTTGCCCATAAATGTCAGTTGCTGACAATATCACATTCAAATTTTGTCAATGACAGGCTTTCTGAATTTCAATCTATTTCACAAAAGAAAATCTCTTTTTCCATTTACTTTTTAAATTTATTATCGAGCGTACCATCAGCGGCCCCTTGTAATCTGCACTTTACATGTTGCTCTATATGAAACCGAGAAGAGAAATTGAAAATAAAAAAAAACGCTCAATGTTTATTCTCGGAGTAATTAGACGCCTGCAATCTAGAAAAAGTACCGGGGTCTCATTCGCAGACACTAAAAAAGTTGAAGCATCTTCTCGACATTAACGTGCGCTAAAAAATGCAGAGAAACAAATTTGCCATTAGTTTAAGTATGCGGAAAGCTCCGTTTTATAATTGAATACACGGTAATGGGTAGATGCTTTAAGCTGCAATTCTCTCGGACGTAACCGATGCGCATTCGCGCAACTTGGGCAAATAAAAGAGCCAGAATGTTAATCGCTCCGGCATAAAGTAAAAGTCCCTTGAAACGGCCCTTCGATTAAGTGGCGCTTGATTCGCCGACCCTCCTTGGACCATGCCTTCGGGAGGCGGCAAGAGCGCGCGCAGCAGCAGCAAAAGCGTCCACGGGCGGAAAAAGAGCGCCGCCGCCGCCGCCGCCGCCGCGGGCCCTGGAGCTTTTTCGAAATTCAAGCAATCGGGCGCATAACGAGGCCCTCGCTTAGCGGCGCCGATCGACCGAGGGGGCGGAGAGCCGGGCAATAAGGGCGCAAGTTATCGCCCGCGCCTTAATGAATTCTCGTATATATAGGTGGCCGGGCGGCCAGGCAGCGCTCGATTCCCCGTGAGCCGCGGAAAAAGCGCCCCCGCGGCCCGGCCGAGCGACTCGCGCCCGCGCAATTACGGCGGAGCGCGGGGGAGGCGTCCAAGGTAATTAAATAGACGGCGCACCAGCTGCCCTTGGCTCGGATTTTTGCGCGCCAATTCCCGTTGGCGGCGCGGGGCCCGGGAGCCGCGGTAATTAAAGGGGCCGGCCGTTATAGAAAGTAACAGGTCTTCGCGGCGGCCGGCCCTCCCCTCCGGCCGCGGGCCGCCGAGGGCCTGCCGCCCGCGCGCCGATAACGCTCTAAGCGCCGTTCAATTGGTCGAGATTAACCATTTTTTGCGAGGGTCTCCGCGGGGGAAGAAGCGGGCGGGGTCAATTAGCGAGGCCGCCCGGCAAATGAAGTCGCCGCGAGGAGGCGCCCCGGGTTTTTCTCCGGGCGGCGCGGATGGAAGTTTCATTCCAGCGGGGCTTTTCGCCCGCGGCGAGCCAAAATTAGGCAAGAGCTCCCGGGGACTTTCCACTTGTGCCCGGCGCTCGTGCATTTTCAATGCGTTCATGAAATGCAGAGGGGTTTTTTGCGGGGGGCGCTCGCGGCGGGCCCGCCTGGAAAACAAAATCCGCCGCGAGCATTAATTCGGCGGCGGGCGCGCGATCGTAACTCGGCTCTTTGGTGGCGCCGGCCGACAAATTGGGGCCGCGGCCCAGCAGCCGGCGCACCGGCCTGATGGACGCCGCTCGTAAGGGGCTGGCCATTACGCTTAGCCCTATCGGCCGGCCGGCCCCTATCGCCCGGCAGTCAAGCCGCGAAAACGCCGCGTGGTGCTCCGTCAGCCTCTACGAGCCGGCGGCCGGCACACGTGTTGCAGGTGCACGAGGACTCGAGGCCCCTTATGCGGTCATAGTCTACGTCCACGGTGAGAGCTTCGAGTGGGGCGCCGGCAACATTTACGACGGCTCGGTCCTCGCCAGCGCCGGCCACGTCATTGTCATCACCCTCAACTACCGCCTCGGCATCCTGGGTACGTATCCTATCCGCGAGCCGGCACACAGGCCCTGCAACTGCAACTTGCCCCGCCCCCCGCGATCGCGCTTTATGACTTCCTAATTATGTGCGATGGACTCGCGCCACCCGGGCCGCCCGGCCCGCCCGGCCCGCCCGAGGCACCCGCGCGCCCTGGGAAAACTTTTCCCTCCCGCCTCGGACTTCTTATTTCAGCCGACTTTCTCCAAGAGAGGATTTTTTCATTTTCTACCTCCCGCGGTCGCCTCTGATGGTTTTTCTTCACTCCGAATAACATTTTTTTTCGTTAAATTGCGGCTTTCCCTCAACTCGAGAATGGGGAGCCGAGGAAATTGCAGTTGCGATGATTAATTTTTACAAACTTTCAAAAGGTAATGTGTTTGAAGGGAAGGCTTGCCAGGGCTAAAAAACGAAAGAATATTTCATATCTTCAGGCCCTTCGTATGTAGACAATAATAATCGTGCGGTGAATAAATTTCAGAAAAATTTCTTGTACGCTTTCTATAAAACTTAAAATAACTACCTTCTTTGTTATACTTATTTTTACATCAGAATTAATAACTTGCTAAGTCCAACAAGTATTTTATTAAAATAAATAATGACTGAAAAGGAAAATTCTACTAAAAGCTATGAATATATCGAGAAGAAATATTATTCGCGATATGCTACAGAAACATCTTCGTTAATTATTTATCGTAGACTAATACGTGTTTGAACGTAAAAAATATTATTTGACGCCGTTTTATCCCTTCTCTCGGAGACAGTGTTTTCAAACCGCATGGAAAATTATTACTCTTTTATGGAATTGTCAGTGATACGAATATATATCGACAGGTTTCCTGAGGACGAAGCCAATAACGGAGGCGCCCGAGTCGGTGCTCAGCGGCAACCTCGCGCTCCATGACATCGCCATGGGTCTGCGCTGGGTGCGCGAGAACATCGGAGCGTTCGGGGGCGATCCCACGAGGGTGACTCTCATGGGCCAGGACACAGGGGCCGCCCTCGTGAATTATCTTCTCCTGGCGCCTTTCGGCAAAGGTGAGCGAACCTGCATTCGCAATGTATACATGAGCGCACAGTGAAAATATAACCAACGAGGCGTTTCCAGGAATCCACCCCTACTTTAGGCTCTTTGTGCGGCCTGTTAGCCGTGCTACTAGAGCACTAGCCCCGAGCTCTGCCCGAGCTTTGTTCATCTTCGGAGCTTCCCAGGCTGGGCGCGCGAATTAATTATTCGGGCGGGCCGTGGCCGCGTTGAGGAGAATCTGTCCTCCTCGGCACTGCACCCGTGTTAATTAAAAATATCCTGCACGTGCCGGTGAAGGGCTTTGTTAATTATTCCGCGGGGGTGGCTCCTTTTTTAGTCACGCGCGCCCGCGTCAAATGCGCCGCGGGGGACCAGGGAAGGGATATTGCGCCCCGAATGCCTCGGCCGCGGCTGGTAATGTTCTACTAATTTCGCCCTTGCCGCGCGGGCTAATTTGATCCCGAGTCCCTCGTCGCGACAGCGGAAGTCGAGGGAGCGGGCGCGATTAGCTTATTAGCACCCACGGGATGTCCAACCGGTCGGAAAATGAAAAGCCCTTGCGCGTTTTTCCGGGGCGACACGCGTCGCCCGAGCCGGGGAGTTAAGGGGACCCGTTAAACGCGATCGATCGGGCGAGCCGCGCGCGTTATTTAGAGCCCGAGCCGTCTAATTTTCGCATTACTCCTCGAGCGGATTTGGTCTTGATCCCTCTGGGAATTGCCTCTGGGTCGACGTCGGCGCCCGCGTTTTTCGGTCTCCCGCGTTCGAACCACGCTGTTACGGGCGGAACGACCTATCGATTTGGGGGGATAGTGGCCCTGTAGCGAATCATTATTACAGATAGTATCGGACTTGGGAAATCTCGAGTGGGCTGGCGGTTTTTATAGCGATACCCCGGGGGAGGAAGCCGGGCGCACCCTACTTCCTTTCCTCATTGTTACAACCTAGGCCGTGACAGTTGGGAAGCAACTTCGGTGCAAGAAAAACGATTCGCACTCGGCCCATAAGATTGATTATACCGTAAACCGTGATAAATGTTTGCACGAGTACATCCGAGTGCGGGTGGAAAAAAAATTGATGAGCACACGCGGCGGCGGAAAAAAGCACCGCGGCTTTTTCCCTCTGGAGAACACTCGGCGCGCCTTCCTCTAAGAAAGCAATCAGAGAGAACATTAGTTCCTTAGGGGCTCCCCTCGGCCCGATTACCCGGCCTGGGAGAAATCATTACCGCGGGTGACTTCTGCCAAAGTTCTTCCATCGAGGCGGAGGCGATCGGGCGGACGGCGAGCCGGTAATAGAGTGCGGCCGCTAAGCCCCGAATTCCCGGGCGCTCGCGGGTCCCCGGCAATCGGCCTTGCGCACGCGCCCGGAATGTCTTTGCCACGGCGCCTCAAAAGACCGCGCGCCTGATAAATGGAGGCGCTGGCTCTTTCTGCCTTTCGTCGGTCGGACGAACTGGCTGCGCCAGGACTTGGCCCGTCAAATCGGAATGTCTGGCCGGCCACTTGACAAATCGTCCCGACTTCATTCGCCCGGTGGCTGCGGCTTTTTCCCGCCGCGGCTGCCCCCTGCTTTCTTGCCCCTGCTCCTCGGATCTCGCATTATAATCGGCCCGCGGCCGCGCGTTTAGGGGGGATCAGCGCCCCCGGCAAAAAGTCTCTTCGCTCCCGCGCTAAGAGCTCGCCGGCCCAATTGCAGGCGCGCTCCCGGCTTTTTGCGCCGCGCCGCGCACCTAATGAGAACGGGCGTCACGCCCGGCGATTGTTTTAATTCACTCGATAAATCGTCCGGGAGCACTGCTGCTATTTTGATTACGGCCGTCGGCCCCGCCCTTTTTACCCCGGTCGCCTGCGTCACTCGCGCCGCCGGGGAGACTAACGGACGCCCGGTAAGTAGACGACTGCAAGGGGACAAAAGTTATCGATGAAAGTTCGCTCTGGCGGGAAAAATCGAGGAAGAAAATTAGACGCCCCCGAGTGTAAAAGGAAACGCGGGAAAAAAAGGTCGAATACGCTAATATAAGTAGAAAAGTCACGATCCTATCGGACGTGCAGTAGTAAAAGCCAATGGGTCTTTTTTTCACGAGCGGCTCTCGATACAGAAGATAGAGCGCACGCTCAAAAGGGCAAATGTCGATAGGTTTTTAACGCTAATAACGGATTGATTGGTGCCTTTTTGCGTCGTTGGGCCGATCGGCCGGCTCGATTGCCCACCTTACTACCCCCTAGTGCGATGGCTTTTCCAAGCAGCTCGTTTCAAAATCAAACAAACTCGGCGTCTCCTTGTTTGCCCACTGCGGCTAGCTCCCGGATAACAATTTTTTATGGGCGAGCGAAGCGCCCCGTGGAGATTGCCCGTCTGTTATAGACCGAGCGCGGAAGGCTCGTCGGCGTAATAAGAGTCGGGATTATTTTTAAACATCCTTGTTCTCGGGCTCCCAGGGGAATGCGCCTCTCCCGGCGTCCCTCGGAAATAACGACATAAAGATTTCAATCGAATCACACGCAGCTCCGCGCCGGCCGATCGCCGCGAGACCCCGGAAGCATAACGCTCCCCGGGCGGGGGAGCGCGTAAAGTGGACGGTGGCTCGCGGTAATGCTCCGCCCGGCGAGGTCAGCGAGAAAAGGACCCGGCGCGCCGGACCCTGTTTGCCTCGGCAAGGCGCTTCCGGCTCACTGGCGCGCCCAGAGCCTTCCTCCTCAGCCCCGGATCCTCCCCTGTAATTCCCCTGCGCCCGGACACATATCGATGGAGGATTCTTCCCGCGGCGGCTTTTCGATCATTCCCGAGGCCGATGCCTAGGACACGTGTCGATTTATTCAAATACGCCCGACTTTATGATGCCAACTGGCCCGGTGAGTCCGCTGCCCGCTACGTCCGCGATCCCCAGGCCAGTGCCCAATTCATCTTACTGTATGGTTGGAAACGCCCCGTCCCCGCTTTTTCCCCTACTGCCTTATTGTTTTATCGTCGAACCTGGCCCGCGTCCGAGCAACGCGAGCAAGACGCCGCGCACGCACCATTCAACGAATAATGCCGACGGGCGGGCGCTTCCAGCCAAAGCGGAAACTTCGCCCGACGCTTAACTTGCCCAATTTGTCAATTGCGTAGTGAATAAAATCGAAGGAGCTTTTTCGGTGTTAGGAGGAATAATTTCCAAAATCTATTATGCTGCTCCGCCGAGTACTTTCCGCCAAATCCAATTTCTCCTCCACGTATATCCGCGTCACTGCGTGCACCATTGGAGTCGTCCCATATTTTCCCGGGCACTGTTTGCCCGCCCCCGACCTTTGAAATTTACATTTATGGAAGATTCCTGCCAAGTGCGCGCGAAACGGCAGAACTGCTCGATAGCGATACATCGCTCAGATATGATCGCGGGGAATCTCGACAATAACCTCTCATACAAAATCCATTGATCTATATGTAAATTCTAACTTACTCCTTAAATGTATACTATATACGAAAACAAGTGCATTGTATAGAATGATTTTCACGGATCCTTTACCGCGATAAACATATTCAATTTTGCAATTTGGACATATAATAAGTCAACATTTTCGGTGTCCCAATGAACATTTAAATACAGTATTCTTTTATATTACTTTTCCAATAAATTCATAAATAAAATAAATAATATTAAATAAAATTTATAGAGACCATCTGCATTTCAAAGTTATTGATAAAAGCTTTCAAAGTATAAAAATTTAAATAGAAACATAAAAGTAAAAAAAATCAAGAAAATTCGGGTTTCCATATTTTTTATTCTAACAAGAAAGCAAAATTTACTCAATTTATTAAGTGGTCATAAATTCGTAAAGCTTACGTGGGAGTTGTAGCTCATGTCCTTTCGAGCTTTCACGGGGGTCTTGTTACGCATACCTATCCATATTTCAAATCTTTTCATAAAAAGATATATACAAGGTATAAAAGATATAAAAGAACTAAAAATCCCAGAATAAGGTCATGTATAAAATACAAGCTAAAGTACAAATGGAAAGTAGGAACTATCGTATTTCCCTCACGATCCCATTGACGCCTCAGTAATAAAGAAAGGTAGAAGAAAAAGAAGCGGAAAGGGAACCAGCCTCTACAATCTAAAGGATAATAAACATCGAGCAGTGGAAATAAAGGCAGGCCGAACAAGGGGGCATCGAACGGAAAAAGAACAGGGGATAAGTACGCCTTTCTGTCACGGTGCCAGGGGTCTTAGGCGTAGATCCTCCCGAAATCGGAAGCGTCCGAGTGGCCGAGCTGCGGCTCGACGTGACTCTATATACCTATATGAAGCCGCGCGGTCTCCCGGGCAAAGGAGAGCCGCGCCTTAGCACGCGGCGCATCTAGGGAACGAAAAAAGCGAAAGCCTCGGATTGCCGAGACCCTATACCTACAGTCCCCGGGTCTTTACCCGAATCGCTGCCCCCTGGGAATGGTCCGACCTCGGCCCCGCTGACCCGCTTCCTCGCCGCGTGCGTATTCACCTTTAAGTGATCGACCGAACGAGCCGTGCGCGCGGCTGCGTCGACTTTTTAATTGGATCGGCCTGTCGATAACCGGATCGACCAAGTTTTTCTCGCCAGCCGCCCAGCGCACACGTTTAGTGGATTATTCCGCTATTGGCTCTAATGAAGTTTCCTCGGATTCGACGGTAAGAGCTCAACTGTTTTCGATTGTTTCAAATCTTTTATAGACCGTTTGGCGGACACCCCCTTTGTCCGTTGTACTCGTCAAGCAATGATGATTCGAAATTTCATGTAGCACCTGGTTGCCTCGCGGGAGTCGAATATTTTGTTGGCAATCAAAACTGTTAGCAATTGAATGTATAACATATGAAGTGCTCGTTTAACAGGACTGGTGACAATGAAAAGTCCTTTATTACTTATTTTCATTATTGTATACCGTTTATGATTTGCAAATACAGTACAATTTCAATGTGGGCTTTAATATCAATTTCTTAAATATTCAATCTAATGGCCACAATTCATTACTTAAAAAAGCTATGGGCTGTAATGGTTTTTTTAATCAAACTGTTAATGCATTAGCTATAACTTTTATAGTCATTAATTAAGATTACATGATCGATTAAATTATAAAACTATAGCGAATTGAATGATGTTTTCTTATTACGTACCCTCGGTAGAAAATAATCTGGTTTTCCTGGTTAATGTACTAATTAAATGCAGACGTCATTTTATAATATTGTAATAATAATGATCGTAGATCATTGTCATATACGTAAAAGAAGTAATGTTTCATTTTGATTCAGTTAAATTAGATAACAATTTGCTAAGAGTTGGTCAAGAATTTTCCGACAAAACGCTAAGTAGATCTCAAGTTAATCGTAAAAGTAGCAGGTTTCTTGGTAAATAATTGGTATTCTTAATGCTATACGTGCTTTCAAACGAAGCTTGTTAATCGAATGTAAATTGAATTTAATTTTAAGTGGATTTGCATTAAGTATTACAAAACAAGTAAAATTGTTAAAAACTTTGATTAAAATTGACGTCCAGTAGGTTGGTATGGTACAACTTTTCCAAACAGCATCTATTTATTCCCGAGTTATTTTAAAAAGTAGTGCACATAAATCGAAGTTGGAAAGCTGGCCGCATGACTGAATAAATTCGATCGAAGCTTTATCAGTCGAGGAAAATCTTTTCCAAAATCCTTGGAACTATTGAACTGGGCCAAAGGCGTCTTTGGAAAAACAGAAAGTCCAGTGAGGCGGCTGGCCTGGTAGAAGAAAACGTGGGCGAGATGAGCACCGGGCGACCGCACGTCCAAATAGAAGAAAACCGAAACTCTTAGACCTTATTAAAATGTAGAAACATTAAGGTAAATAGAATGCGCGGAGGTGGTCGCGAAGACACGGGCGGCAGTCAGCGAGGAAATCGCGAGAAAGGCCGGACTACGAAAAGCGGCAGGAGAGGGCGGTTGTGACGGGATGGAGGGGGTGGGCTAGAAAAAACCGAGTCGCCGGCGCAAGAGAGAAAAAAGGCAAGGGAGCGGGGGCGGGGGAAGGCAAAGCGAGCAAATCGACAAGAAGCAAAGGAGAGGGCGCAGGAAGAAAGGAGGCGGGGGAGTAAAAAGTAAAGACTTTTCGTCTAGCGGCGAGGCGGCTTTGCCGGCTTTTCGCGAGTCGACTTCCGGGCCGCGCTCTAAAGTGGTTACCGCTCGGCGCGGTGCTCACTGCGCCCCTGAGCCCCTTGAAGAAAAGGCCCGTGCGTGCGCGCGCGCTTTTTTCCGACCGCCCGCGCCCGAGTCCTCCCCGGCAATTAGAGAAAAGTGAAGGGAGTGGGGAGCGCGGGGGCGCCGGTCGACTCCCCGCAATTAGGCCCCTCACCCCTCGCCCCTTTATAATTAGCGGGCGGGGCGTCTAACGGGCGCTCGGTCTGGTTTTTCCAGGTGGCGGGTCCGCGCGCGCGCGCGCCGAAACAAGCCGGGGCTCGGCAATTGGCCGCTCGCGCCTCCTTTTTCCCGTGGACGGACCGCGTTAACGAGTTTTCCGCTTTTTCCAGATTTGAGAGCCGCGACCGGGGGACGCGGGCGCTCGCGACAGCTAATTATGACCCGCGGCTTCGGATCTGGGCCGCGAGGGCCTGGCCAACGTCGTGGGTGGGTGGGGGGAAGGTCAAAGTAGGAGCCTGGGCGGCTCGGAGCCCGCGGTCGCTGACCAATTACTCGGTCGTCCGCAATCCGGCGTCGCGGGAGGCCCTCGATGGCGCCCGCGCCGCGGGGGACGGGCGAACGGGCGTAACGAAGGGCCGGAATCCAATAAAACGTCCGAGCGTCAAATATAAATTCCGGGAAATCGCGTTAGGCGGCCGCGGGCGGGTACACAGTCGCGCGCGGGGCATTAATTGAAGGGTCGCAGTGCGCCCGGCTGGCGCGACGACTCGGCGAATTCGCGGAAGCCGCTCCGAGCAAAGACAATAAATTAGATTCGCCCATATTCGGGCGGCGCACCCTTTCAAACTTTGATTTACTTTCGATCCCCCCGGGAAAATTGCAAAGTTCGGCGGGATACCGGTGGACCGGCCGGCCCTCCCTGCGCGCGCGCCCTTTGTGTGGCCCGCGCGTCCGTGTGCGCCCCGAGTCTTCGCCGATCTCCTCCTCGGCGCCCGCCTCCTCCTCATTGTTTCTTGTTTACTTTTAATCTTGGCGGCGGGCGGCGCTAACGAAATCCCGGCAATCCCCCACCGGCGGCTTTATCGCGCTCCTTGGAGCCGCGAGCGTCGCACGCCCGGGAAATGGAGCGCGCGCAGCCGCCCCGACCCCCGCCCGGATCCCCCGGATCCCCCGGATCCCCCGGCCCCACCTCTGGCCCTTTTTACGCGCGCCCCTTCAATCCCCGCGGAGCGATGAAGCGCGCGCGTCGCCTCACAGCTCACCCATAATTGCGTTAGCTTTTTGCGCCCGCTTTATCCGGCCCTCGTCAATAAGTTACAGCCGCGCGTTCCCGGAAAAGCCTCCGGAGCCCGGGCTGTGAGTGCAGGCCATACGAGCGAGGGCTTTTCCGCAGCGGGAAAAATTGACCGCGCCGAGCGGGGCTCGCGGCCGCCCCGCTGTAGAGCGGCGGAAAAAGATCAATCGGGGAGGGCGGCTGCCAAAAAGGCAGTCCTAGGCCGGCCCCCGACAAATTGGAAAAGTGATTGCGCGGGCACTTGCGCAGCCGGGCTCGGTCGATCCTCGCGCGCGTGCCCCTAATGAATAATGCAAATTGGCCGGGGCGTCGCGAAGATAAAAGCTCCCATCAGCGCTCGTTATCCGGCCGAGGGCCGCGCGCGCTATACCGTTATTATTTCCACCGTTTTTCATCTCGGCGCGGCGCCTCGAAATAATCTGCCGGCGCGGCGCGCGGCCCCGCATATTTTACCGGCCAAATAAAAACGCCGCGCCGTTTCGACGGATGCTGCTGTTACTGCCGCTGTTGGCCCACCTGCTTCATTAAGAAGATTCACGAGTCGACCCGGCTTCGATCCCCAAACAGCGACCCGGAATTTTTCATAATTCAGAGGCACTTCATCCCGGCAGGCGTTCGAGGACAGCCGCTCCTGCATCGTAAAAAACGCCGGCCGCTTACATTTCCTCGTCCATTTTCGGTATAGCTCGATACTTGCAATCGAATTGGTGTACGCGCGGTCGGCGTCCGCGCGATACAACTAGAAAAACTTTCAGAGCGCGGTAGTAAATCGCGTTCGCGCGGACTCATCGCGCCACATCTCGTTGAATTTCGTAAAACGTTACAGAGAGCACAGCAACGCACAAATTAGCCGGGAGCCGCCGGGGCTCTGGGCGCCGAATAAATTTACTATTATTTAACAGGCATGACGCTAATGGACCGAGGGCCGGGCGACCTGCAAAACCGCCGGGCAAAGATATCTCCAGTGGGGATCGGACGAGCCGCGGGCGACTTTTGCCCGCACAGCGGGCCGCGCCTATCAGCGCGATCTGTCGCGCTTGTGCTTTACACGTGTAATCAGAACTGGGGGCATCGAATGGGGGAGCGCGGGCTCGCGGGCAGCTGGGCGGATGCACTATCGGATAATTGGGCCGCGGGCGCGGGCATCAATACTGGCAGTGATCCAGGCTCCGGGTCCCCTCACCCTCCCAGTCCTCCTCCTGCTTCTGCACGCTTGGCCATCTTTTAACGGCGACAATAAAGCCGCGGGAGGGGATTCGTCACCGGGCCGCGAATCCCGGGCGCTGAAAAAGGGCCGAGCGAGACAATGGGGGCGGGCCCGTTTATGGGGCGCTCGAGCGGCCCCCCGCGCGAAAGAATCCGCGGCAGCGCGCCGTAAAGGCCGCGGGACGCGACGAAAATTCTCCCGGGGTTTATTATGGAAGCCGCGGTGGGGCCGCGGCTTTTTACGATTCGCTCACTTATTCAGGCGCGGCTGCCAGCGGGCGGGCTAACTCGGTTAGGGGCCACTACCGGTGAATCAACTTTGCCCATCCCGAGTCCGCGGCGCACTGCGCCTCCTCCGAAAATTTATTCAAAGCCGCCCGCGAAAAATGCCCGCTTAATTTGGTTATCGCGCGCCGGCGATGATTAAGCCACGGCGCCGTGCGTGCCGCTACGCAAACAAGTAGATGAATGCCGGCTCCGGCCAGACGCCGGCTTTCCCAACTTTAATTAACTTTCTTATTCGGGGCCACGGGGCCGCGGAGCGCCCCTCGGAACTTCCTTTTAAGACCGAGCGACCATCCCGGCGCCCCGGCTGCCGAACACCCGCCCGGGGCCGCCCCTCGAAAGCACCCCCGACCCAGGACAATACACGGAAAGGAACGGAGGAGCGTCTGACGAGCCGTGTGCCCTGTTCGCAGGTCTCTTCCACAACGTCGTCCTGCTGAGCGGCTCGGCCCTCAGCCCCTGGGCGGCGGTCCACGATCCGAACGATCTGCGGGTTCAGGTCGCCAAGCAGCTCGACTGCCGCCACGAAAACGACGAGGACATCGCCGAGTGCCTGCGGACCGTCGCCCTTGACGCCCTTCTCGACGTCGACCTCAACGAGATCAAGTAAGCTGCGCGTACACTGCTTATCGTCGAGCCGATTGACTCGTCCCGAACATATCGCGCGTCGCGCCGTCCCGGCCCCACATAGTTCGCTTAATCACAGTCAGATCTCCGGATACCTCAGAGCCGCAACTGAACTGATCTCGCGATCCCCCGCGGAATCCGTGGGCTCATTCAATACTGGCGGGAAAGCTGCTCAAGCTCCTCAAGTGCGGCTCGAATGCGTCAAAGCTGGCTTCTCATCGATGTACGCAGATTATGCTTAAAATTGCATCGACCGAGTGACAAATCTCAGAAATGCTTTAACCGGACGCATGAATAGCGAACTTAAAAAAAACGATAAATTGTAGGAGGCTTCAGTCCGTGCTGTCTTCTGATTATAAGAACTCACCTCCGGTCATGGATGAAGAATTTTTCATTAAATTAAGAATGGCCTTTCATCGAACTACTTTGTTCTACACACAAAGGAAGATGCTAAGAGACGATGCCGTACTCTAAATACAAAAGCCTGAATTAAAACGTAATGGATATAAGATATTACCGATGACTTTTAATGTTTTTTTTTTTCATTTAATTAATCGGCTTTCATACCCCTGCTCTTGTAATTCAATTATAGATTTACTTATTACTTTTTTCCGAACAGCGGGAAAGAGAATACATTCATTTAATCAGTAAACGAAAATATTATACCATTATGCTTTTCTAGCTTTCGCCGCATATTTCCTCGTATATACACTGTTAACCTCATATCTAGTTAAAAATTCGTGAGCGCACTAGTACGTATACTATTATCTTTTATAAATCTTTAAAAACATGTCACAGTAACGCTGCAATGGTTAAAAAACGTGCAAATATCATGAACAAAAATGAATATGCGATTTGATTCGCATAAAAGTCAGTTTTTATTATAGCCCAATCCTAATTCCGTTTTCATGGTATTCGGGATGAAGCTCTTAAAATAGATCCTTGTGAGCGGAAGAGTTTAGCGTCGAATTTGATCGAAATCGGGGAAACTGAGCCTTAGACATTCTATCACGTTGACGTGAGATAAAAACTTGTAGGCGCGTATTAGACCATAGACTGCCGTAGAAAGCACGGGCTAGGAAGTAAAACTGGAACTGCAATCGCTTGACGTGCTTTCAAGTGCCGTTGACGCAGGCTTGCGATTCCAGCTACGGTGTAGGCGGCGAGTGGGCTCGTGTCGCCGGCAGGCGGGTCTTCAAAGCGATCCAGCCGCGAGGGTCTTAGTGCGCAATCGGAGGGCGACTGTATAATCGGGCCACTCGGTCACTGCTGCAGGTTCATGCCGGGGATAGGGCCGAGCATCCCGGTGGACGGGAGCCACCCGGAGCCGGGCCTCGATATGGAGCGGCAAAGCGACGCATTCATCAAGGTCCCTTTGATCGTGGGTGTCTCGACGGCTGAGTCGTACCTCGACTTCAACGAGAACGACATCCAGTACGGGTTCGAGGAGGACCAGCGCAACCGGGTCCTGCGCACCTTCATCCGCAACGCCTACCTGTACCATCTCAACGAGATCTTCAGCGCCGTGCGGAATGAGTACACCGACTGGGACAAGCCCGTCCTCCACCCCATCAACATCCGTGAGTCGACGATGGAAGCCCTCAGCGACGGACATACGGTTGCGCCCCTCATGCGCGCGGCCTTCTACCACGCACGCCGCGGCGCTAGCACATACTTCTTCCACTTTAATTACCACACTAAGGACAGCGATTACCCCCAGGTAAGCTTTGATCGCCGATCGGCCGCTAGAGGGCCACTGAGCGCTCGCGATGCGAGACCAAATTGCCCGGACCGAGGAAATCCCTCGGAAATATTTTCTGTTCGCGGTACACGCACTCGGGCACGCGCCAAGCTTGCAGTAGCAGTACGTTACGCTTCAAAGGATTATGAAAACTCTAAACGTGCCATTGTGGCCAACGCGTCTTCGTGGCCAATTTACGGGGAGAGGCACGCCGATCAAAAAGACGCCGCCCGCGCCGTGCACCAAAAGCGATGAGCCACCACGCCCGGGACCCCGGCCTTTGTGGACCCGCTCAAAGTTCCTTTTATCCGCGCGCTCCTCTCCTCCTCGACGACGCAGCTACGATGAAAATCGATGAGCTTCCGGTCTCCCACCGACAACGTCCCGAATCTACACCGAGAACAACGACTTGCCATGCTCTTTTTCCGAACGTTATTCTTTAAGGTGCGTTTACACTGATACCCTATTTACTACTATAAATATCTTTAATTACAAATATATTGTTATTAGAACTATGAAAAAAATGCGGATTTCTAATAAAAAATATTTCAGATATTTGTTACAGATATTTTTAGTAAAGCAAAGATTTAGTGTTAATCCCCGTGTGTGGGAACGAGGTGAGGAGTAATAAAGTACACTATATGTGGTGATGAATTCACTAAACAGTGCTTTATTATTATTATCATTAATAATTGAGATGCGGTGCTGACACAAATTATTGTTCCTTGTAGTTTTCGGAAACAAGTTGTCGTCATAACAGTTGCGAGACGAATGTCTCGTATGCACGCACCGGCGCCTAATTACCCCGTGCTCGCGCTTGCATTCGGCCCCCACCCCAGGGGACTGGGCGTCGCGAGAATGAAGTTCTTGACGAACAGCGCGGTGAGACGGCCCTGTTCCGACACTCCCCTCGACTTCTGGTTACCTCCGTCGAGCAGCCACGGGTTCGCCTCGCGGCTCGCCCGCGCTCCGGGAGGCAGTAGTCCCGCAGCCCGTCGACTTAAGGACTGAGCCCCCCTCCCCCTAGGAGATCCGTCAAATCCTCGAAATGGACGGCCGCTCCGGTAACACGTGGTGCCACGCGCCCCGAAGCCTATGGGACAGGGATCTCTCTGGGTCAGTTCTCGGGACGCGGTTACGCTCGCGCTCTTCTTTCCCGCAGGCGCCAATCCCCGGGTTCGCGGGTATCACATGCACATCAGGTACCAGGCCGCCGCTCGATTGTCGCCCGATCGACAATGAAAAGCAAAAACTCCCCCCAGGCTCGCGGGAGCGGCCTTTTATCACATTGCCCTCGCCATTCGCCTTTCCAAACAAATAAAGGCGCGTTTGGCGTGAACTTTCGCCGGTACTGCATTCGCGCGCTGTACAACATGCTAACACTGACAGTGAGCTACGCAATATAAATGTGATGCATCTACATCTCGCATTACAAACATATTATAAAAATAAACGTATTGTGCCGGCGCTGCCAGCTATCTTTGTGATCCCGCACACCCCGTGTAAAGCCTCTAACCATGACTAGTTGCAAGTAAACTCCAATATGTAAAAGCCCAAACTATACATTTACTCGGTCAATCGACAAATCTTTAGTTAAACTATAATCCAATATACAGAAACAGTTGATGGGCAATTGAGAGTTCCGCGTAGTGTCACATTGGATTCAATAAAATTAATATTTCTTTTTTGAATTCCATTATTTAATATAATAATCTTTGTAAACTTAGTAGTATTTACTAATTTATTAAAAATGGAATTTTAAATCATTTTAGAATATTTTATTGCTTTTTGTACGATTATACAATATTTTTTGCATAAAAAAAGTAGTAGAAATATTTATTTTACCCTCCATAGATACGTCCTCAACTGATTGCTTCTCTATGAAAAATAGAGTTGAAAAGAAATATCATCCCTTAATCATTGTCGAATATCTAATTTTTTTAACTTGATTGAAATTTAATTATTATTTATTATAAGGAAATCATTCTTGTTTCTAGAGTAATTTACAGTAATATTTATTTTTAGAATATTTAACTATTACATTCACTCGACTATAAATTATTCATTTTTGAATATTTCGCAAGCAAAAATGAATTAATATTGTTTCTGATCATAACATAATCCTTATAAAAACTTTTTTCTTAAAAATCATATTTTTTATAATATTTTACAATTTCAATGTAATCTTTTTATTTTTCTGTGTACATATGTACATGTATATAATAAAATAAATAGTAAATTGGAAAATAAAGTTAAAAATTTTAATTGAACACAATATTTTCATATACTAAAGGATACATACTTAAAGACTAGTTACCACATATACCTCATCGCTAAAACGCATTCCTTACATATTCTCATACCCAGGAACAGTGCCTAACTTTCGGCATGAATCTTCTCTGCGATAAGCCGTGAATCTGACGTCACGTGCAAGAGCGTGGCTCTGATATAACTACATATATATACATACGTATACATACAAACCCTTGCGAATAGAATGTAGAGACTTCCGCATATTGTTATCTAACACGAGATCAAGCATATATCAACATTGCTATTTTTCATACTAATTTGTGAATAATAAACAAATTGCCAAAAATGTATTCATGGCAAACATGGATAATCATACTTGAAAACCGACAAGTAATTTGTAGATTTAATTAATATTAATTGATTTTTATATAAATGATCAAACGTCTAATCCATATTTTCTAATACTTTATATATCAACAAATATTCTGATAGATTCCAAGAAAATATACGACGTTTTACTTTTCTGTTTTTTGATGAACCTTTGTACTTCCAGACATTTTAACTATACCATAAATCTAAGTTAATAAATTAGTGATATTTTCTTATAGACAGTGTTACAACCAAGGAGAAAGTTTACAATACATTGTAAATGTTTCTTTTTGACACAACAATTTTACTATTATATTTAACCTAATCATATATAAATCTAGAAATAAACACAATAAAATAAAATCATCGCTTTAAAAACATTGCATGATTCAATTCAATAAATATTCGTAACAATGTAAAGATAAAACTTATTATTGTACAGCTGTCGTAGATGATACTCCTCATAATATTACATCAATTAGTGAACTACATACCCTTTCAAAATATTAAATAATCAATATTTATATACTGGCGTTATCCGAAAACAATGTCATATATTATTGTTTATTCGAATGAAAATTATACCATAAAATTTGTAAAATTTAAACGATTTTAAAAGATTTGATGCATTTTTTTCTTCTAAACTTTATCATAATCAACGATAAATGTGGCTCCATAGCTCAGCTGGTTAGAGCGTCGTGCTAATAACGCGAAGGCCGAGGGTTCGATCCCCCCTGGAGCCAATTTTTTATCAAATCTTTAAAAAAAATTTAACGAATTATAAATTAATCACGTTTTAAGTTGATTTCGCAAAAAATCCAACGACCACCAACACTTATGTACTTATGACTATAAAATACGTATAATTCAAATAATTTTAAAGAAACTAGCAGTGATTTCTTTTTTACATTTTAACAAAACAGAAACACTCTACCAAACAGTTCTAATAAAATTTTCAACAAGAACATCTGAGAGATATAAATTCTCATGATATACTGTTGTCAGAATGATTTCAAATTTTGAAATTGCAGTAAAACTGGCTTACAAGTCTTTTATTCAAATCAACGTATTATATCAAATCTTTAGACACAGAACATACAAAACCAAGATCATCGTTATATGTTATCATGAATGATTATAAAAATAAGGTTAAGTTATGTAATACAGTGTTATTTGGAATATATTTAGAAGGTAAAAATATATATAGAGTTTATATTAGTATAAGACTAAAATAATAATCATGATATTTAAGTCGTTAAGGAGATTTATATGTAATTGTCCCTTTATATACTTTTCAAACAATTTCGAAAGAAATATTGGATTTTTCGTAAACAAATGTATTTTGCAACTTTGCAAGGTGGTTTTTCTAAATAAACTAAGTGCCTCTTGAATACTTGAACCTCGGGTAAGCCAAAGTGAATGCATAATTATTCTAGGCGAGTGAAAGTCGGATCCCAACCACAGACGCGGTAGCAATAACATTAGCGTGCCACACAACACGAGCAACGAGAGAGAAAGAAAGAGTGAGGGTGAAAGGGGGGATGTTGGGTCGAGATTGCCCTCGCGACAGGTTAAAGCTGCTCGGCTCAAAGTGGTGGACGTTCGCGAAAATGAAAGAAAACGGTCTGGCACACTTGTCCTTGACGCCATCAAGCAACCAGGGACCAAGTTCGAAGAATAAGAGATGCTCAGGTGAAGCCTGTCCTCTTGAGCGCTTATCATAATGAGGAATAAATGGGGGAAGGCCGCAGAAAACAGTCGCCGTCTTCTGCACCTTAAATTCACAATCCCATCAGACAGACGCGGGGCGCTTACCGGATTTTTGTATTCTTACATTTTAATTAGAATGGGATTTGGGGATAGATAGTGGCAAAGGAAAACTAGTTCCGTTGGAGCGTGAATTAGACTAGTTGAGCCGCGACGACTTGTGGAGCTCCCCGCTCATTCTCAATGATAGAAGGCGCGTTTTTTTTGTAATTAAGGGTGTAGTATGATGTGCACCACCCGCACTCTCCATCTCGACGCTACCTGGTTATTCATTTTTTTGTCTCTCCCTATTCATTTTTTGCTCGCTCGCCGAGAGGGTTAACGCATTTCAACTCGAGCGCGCACATTTGTTTTTGCACGCCTGCCGTCTCGAGTTGCATTTATGCATTATATATACACTTTTTATAGTGGCGCATCGCTCCAAGTGAATTTTCGACTCCTTTCTTTTGCCCTATCCATCTTTCTCGACGGTTATTCCAACTATTCTCTGATAAAAAACAATTACAAAGTTCTCTTTTTGATCACGTTTACCTGAATGATTTGTGAAAAGTACTGCAACTCTTATTATCTATTTTATTATCCTTCTTTATTGTATAATTAATAAAAAAAATACTAACTAATACAATAATTGTGAACTTTTTAGAATAATTTAATAAATTTGTAATAGCAAGTTTTTCGATATTTTTTATCGTAAATGACACTTTTTTATATTGAGTTTGTCTTTTGGTGCCAAGTATTGTAGGTACTTTATAGAAAAATTTATTGTTTATCTTTTATATTTTTGCTTCTCAATCATAGCTGTACAGTAAAATTTTTTCTGAATAAACAATTTTCTATTTAGGTGTAAGGTAATAAATCTTGGACAAAAAAGAAAACAGTATAATATAAATTGCGATATGTTGATCATACAAAAATATCAGCCCTTCATTGCTGTAATTTTAACAAATTAATACATAAAAAAACAGTAGGTATACAGACCCCTGATTTGATAATACAACTATATTTTTATTAGATTTATAAGATAAAAATTTAGAATTCTGACGAGATTATGTTTGTTTTTGGTGGTATGTAACATACCAGTTGGAAATTAGCGTAAACTTCTAAAACTTAACTTTTACAGGCCGGGTATTTTTTACAATACACCATTGAAAAAATTATCTGTGTTTTACCCATAATGTAATATGTTTTTTTGATACATTTTGAAGCAATATTAACTCAAAATCAATGATTCCTTTAAAAAAATTTTCTATTTTTTTCGTACTCCAGGAATCAAAAAATATGAGCATACCAATTTTGTGGTCAAAACAAAAAAAAAACATTTTATCTCAGTTACGTTGCGAATAAAACCCTAATACTTGAGCTATGTATAAAATTATCGATTTAATGATTTTGGATAAAATTTTTAATGAAAGTGAATAGCTGATTTGAATAAAAAAAGCTTTGTTGTAATGAATAGGAGTTGTATAACATTTGTTTTAAAATTTTAAAGAGACTCGGAAGCGTCCGGGGAGAGGCGATCCCCTACATATTTGGACTGCCTCTTGTCTCTGGCGGGAGGTTTTTTCCGCAAAACTACTCTCGAGCGGACCAGGGTGTCGCTGAGGCAGTCCTCACCTTCTTCACCAACTTCGCTAAAACAGGCAACCCAAACGAGCCGCATAATATCGAGTCAGTAGACTACGGCACCGTCAAAGAGAAGACGCGTTATCGTGGCCTTACTTGGGAAAAGTATGAGACAGGCACACAACAATATCTAATGATTGGTAAGCTTTGTTTCTCGAATCTTTAATTATCCTTCCTCGAGAAAGGTAAATACTCTTCCATTTCATTTGACGGTCATAAGAATTATTACAAAGCATCATGAATCGGTGGAGATAGCATTTCATTCCTATATATTGGTTGATGTTGATTAATTGATAGAATAACGAAAGATGTGTACACCAAAAATCAATCTAATGAAGTAAAGTTACATAATACCTTCCACTTCTCTGTAGCTCTTAAGCCGAAGATGAAAAACCATTACCGAGGGCACAAAATGGCTGTTTGGCTCAACCTCATTCCACAACTTCATCAACCTGGAGATGACGTCTCCATGAGGCATCATCATTTTCGAGAGAAAGGCGATTTTTATTATTCGGGTAAGACATAAAGCGTTTTAATATAAGAAGATAATGCTTATCTGCTTTGCAAGACATGTAATGATTAAAAACAGAACTTTTTAAAGCATATTTTCAATTGTAAAATAAAACCAATTATGATTTTTTCTCAATTTAAACTCGATTGTAACTTCTGATTAAAATTTTTAAATTCTACTTAAACTTTTTCATTGAATTATCATTTTTTATTAAATTCATCGAAAAAAATTAAATGACTTTACATGTATTACAGTAGTCTACATATAGCACAGCTATAGTAGTTTATATCGAACATTTTCCGTTTATATAATATTATATAAGTGTGATTTAACATGAATTAACAATAGTGTTGATTATATAATTTTTAAAAATAATTATAAAAAGGAATATCTACAAAATGAAAAAATCTTTTATAATTTTTAACATATAAGAAAAAATAGTACTTAATAAGTATTAAATGTATTCATAAGAAATTCTTCTTTCTACAAAGAAAACGCATTAGAAAAGATGCCTGTAAATAAAATAAAGAAAACGAGCACTATTTACAGCAGCTATAATTAATTTTTGAACTATTGTCAAAGAAAAATTTATGAGGTTAATTTATCTGGATTTAAGAAGTCATAAATACTAAATCAAACAATGACAATTTAATAAAAAGAAAATTAATCGGTTATTACCGTAAACGTATACAAACTTTATTTTATTTATATTTCATTAAATATTTCATTAATTAAAATTAATATTAAATTGTTTATTATTTAAACTCAGTTATAATATAAAAATCTTTTTGTATCTATCTGTTATAAATCCTGTTAAAAATTTGTATTCAATAATCTATATGCAATTTTTAACACTACGCAATATTTAAAATACGATTTTTGTTCATAACGTTTAGTACATATGTAAGTAAATAAGTGCACAAATATTATTAATGATCCACTGATTTATTAAAACTTTTTATGTTAAAATAATAATAATACTACATAACAAACGCATATAAAATATATTATGTTAATTCATTTACGATAAAATGCAAAGTAAAAGCAGCAAGGGAAAAAATAATGCAACGCATAATATTATTCTTGTACTCAAATTCTGTATATATGACACTGAACGCAGTCCCTGTAAAATAAAATGAATTGAATAATTAATATATGTAAATTAATATGGAATAAGTACACTGAATTTGTATATATTATAAACACATTGATAAGCGGTTACAAACCATAATAAGATTTTAGAAATTCACAAAATCTGATATGTGTAACATAATAGTTAAAAGTAAAAATTTAACCCTCATTGACTTTAGTACGTTTTTACTAATCTTATATTAAATAATTTCACTAATAAATAATTTACTACTGACAAACGAATAAACTGTAAATGTAAGAAATAATTAACAATTCCTTTATAACTCACATTATATTTTATTGACAATGAACAAAACTATGCATTAAACTTATACATAAACATGATAATTGTTTTGCAATAGACCATGAGCTACAGTAAATTAAATATACATTAAGAAGAATAAATATAATATAATTGGAAATTACTAGGTTTACAAATAATGACAAACAGGCTATTCAAATGCTAACTATAGATTTGAATAAAATAAGAATGATAATTATTGTAGTTCTAAACAAAATAAATTCAACTTCATAAGTCCAGTATTCTAAATAACATCATGAATTAATTAAATACTTTTATTTTGAATATTAATAGCTTGAGGGTACGTAATGTATATACGATGGTTAATTATGTTGATCAAAATAATGTATAATTAAACTGAAATGAAATAATAGGAAATATAATGAGAAAATTGTTTTAGTAACAGTGCATAAGAATTCTATAATAAAGTAAATATAAAAATTTAATGCAGGACCAGTACGGGATGAGTGGTACACGCCAATACCACTGCCGGGGACGTTGCGGGTTGACTCCTCGTCGACCACAGCCTGTTCGACGACAAGCGAGGAAGCCAAGGGCGCGATAGGTGCAGTGGGAGGCCCCGGTACCCCTCATAATATCAATGCCATCCTCGAAGAAAGCAAGGATGACGCGGAGCTGCTGCACCGTATGGCTTCCCGCCACTACTACAGCACGACTACGGCCCTCGCGATCACTGTCGGTGTCGGCTGTATCCTGGTCGTGCTCAATTTGCTCATTTTCGCGGGCATTTATTATCAACGTGATCGCGATAAGAAACGTGCCGCCATGGCCTGCGCCTCCAACAACGGGCAAGAAGTACTCGCGATGAGCAGCAGGTCCACTGAGAACGCTAAGCCACAGGACGGCAACTCGTGCTCCAACAGCCAAGAGCCGCCACCGAGCTATACTACTCTGCCTAAAAGCCCCTCCTCTATCCAGGTTTGTTTACGCCTGTCATACCTAACATTCTTCTTTTCTTCCCATAAGCATACAATGCTCAACATACAAGTTAAAGGCCGCGAGAGAGCAAGTACTTTATATGTGTCAGTAAAAACAGTTGGGTATGTAAAGACGGAATTCACTGCCGTCCCAGCGCCTCTTATATAGTTGACTAATCACAAATTCCTTGAAATTGCAATTAAAACGGCCTATTTATAATGATTACAGGACCATATGCAAGAGTCGTGCGCGCAGGAGCAACTAGAACGAAATCGTGCAAAGACGGGGACGCTGACGCGGGGCGGCGGCAACCAAAAGGAGCACGTGATGCCACCCCGGCCGCCGCAGCGCACGTCGAGCTCCCTGAGTACGATCGGGGGTCATAGCAGCACCAGCGGCAGCGTCAAGAAACGCGTCCAAATCCAAGAGATCACCGTATAGCATTAGTGGTCGCCCCCTGAGGGCACCGTCGCGCGCGCGAAACGCGTCACCTTCGTCGACTCCCAGGACGCGATCGTCGAGTCGCAGTTCTGAGCCTCCGTGCATCCCCTGCTCACTCGGACTCAGGTCTGCAGCCACCTACGAAGGCGAGCCACCGCTCATACGCGAAACCTGCGCAACTTTCGAAGCCGCGGCGGCTCACCTAGGCGCAAGCGGCCAGACTCTTCTAAACGAGCGAGAGCGCGATCTCCAATTATACACTTTTTAGAGGCGCTCGGAAACTCTTCTTCTAGTAGATCAATGTGTCTTGGGGGAATTTTATCCAGCTCCCATGGTCACCGCCAATCCTAATCGAATGAAAGAGATGAACTGCACACCCTGCCTTCATGATTTGGTTAAACTTTTCTAGCGTACATATTACATTTTCTCTATCGCCTTAATTATGAATTTACTTTCTTATTGGCTATTTTATCAAAACAATATGTACAACTTTTAAATCATTTTATGAAAGTTAAAGTTTCATAAAGAAAACGAAAAAGATAAATGTACGTACAGAAAGTTATATTTCTATAGATTCTTATGGTGTTTTAAAATCCTCGCGGTAAGGAGTAATAAAAATTGCAGTTCAATCCTTTCTATAGTTATTAGAAAAGCGCACCAGGGGCACAGGATATGTCGATAAATCTAACTGTGGAAACGATTGATTCAATAAACTTTCTTATTTCTGTAACAGTGTATTATCTATCGCGTGAATCTGTACACATCTTCGCGAAAAACCAAATGAGAAATCATTGGAATAAAATCGATATTGAAGTAGCGAATGAACAAACATATTTATTATTATGTATAAAAATAAAGTATTACACGTAAGTAAATAATGCGGGCTTTTGAAAAAATAAGTCTTGCTGCTTGTAAAATTGCATTCTACAAGTTTCGTTTTATGTTTGGTAGAATTTTATGAATTATTAATACTGTTAATTAATCCTAGTCTGTAAAATACAAAGACGTTAATTAATTGTATTTATTATAGTTAAAAATAAAAATCGAAATAGACAAAAGAAATATGTGACAAATCAGTTCAAATTAGAACATACTGAAAATTTGTACATTTTTCTCATAGATACCTACACATGTTGCCAAGTGAACTTAGATAATCCATTTTTCTACTTATAAATAAATTGATTACTTTTAATTAAGAAACATATTGTAAAGCAGTTTTGTCCTTCATGAATACTACACGATACACGAAACTTACAACGCCCTTCGAGCTGTACAAATACTTTGCTAACTAAAACTGTAAGCATCATCGCTTTATTATCATGCAAAGTTCTCATTAATCTCCTGCAGTGTGGTCAAAACTATTCTAGAATCTTTTAGTCAAATTACCTTAAATATCAAATTTGTTTCTTCTGATATATTCGAAATTTTTTCAATGCATATTGTCATGAACTTGTACAGTAAATTCCTTCATTTACTTTATAAATACATAAATAAAAAATGTATTGCCAAAACGAAACATTTATTTTAAAACATTTTTTTGAAATGACCAACTAAAGAAAATTGCACTTTTCATAGATAAAATATGAATAATTCATTACTAGAATTTTAGAACGTAAAAAACGTGAAAAAGATATCAAAACAAATATAAAAAAACGTAAGAAACTAACACGAGTAAAATGTTGTTGCCAATGCTTGAATGAAAACATTGTAAAAGGAAAAGGTGAAAAGTTTCATCTATAACCTTAATAGTTACCTAGTCTCATCCATTTGTATATTTCATTGTGAAACAATAAAACATGATTTATAAGTAAATAGATGACAATTTTATTGCTTTTATATTTTATTTTCCAATTCTCAATAATAATTGAAAAGAATTAATGTTAAAATTATTTCTGCTATTTTAAGTTCTGTGATATTTAAATCAAAAACATTTGTTGGTACATAAAAACCTTTCTACAATTCATAAAATAAAATTTGAATTATAAATATTATATAGATAATAAAAAAATGTTTATTAATAGAAATTGTATATATTACTACACACAAAGTAAAAGAAATTTTTAAAATAACATAATTTCTTACCTAATTGATTCTATTATACATTCAATTATTATTAACATATTAATGTCTTTACTAAATGTTAAAGGTGAAAAATATGTTATTATTATAAACTTTGAAATACTACTTAAGACAGACAAAAAACTCAATTACTACTTTAGTATAAATGTAAACTAGTTTTGTTTTATTTTATTATTCTTTTATTAATACAATTTTTTCTATTTGTACCAGCATAATATTTCTTACAAATAATTGAATTTTATTAAATATTTAAATATCTTGAAAGAGGAACTGGCAATATTGATTTTAAAGTATTATCTACATTGTTTCTTACTTTCCACAGAATTGTTGGAGGATATTTAAACTGCCAAATACCATTTCTTTTTCTTTCTGCCCATTTTTGAGCAAGGTATAAAGACTTTAGATAACTTTTTAAATCTTTATCTACCGACGATAAAGGTAATTCTTGAACTGTACCAAATCCAACTTTCACTAATTCCTTTCCTATAGACATGGTCTCCTAAATAGTGAAAAAATGTATTCATCTTATTTATTTGTTAATTAATTTACATTTTTTTTAATCACTTTTTAATACCTTATCTTTTTGAGGTATAGTAATAATGCAAGTAAGAAATTCATTATTCTTGGCAATGGGAATAAATTTAATTGTATGCCCATGGACTACTGTTTGTAACCAACTAAGACCTATATAAAACAAAAAAAAATCAAAATAAATTTAATGCATTAAAATTTATAGTTTTAAGATAATTCTACCAATAAAACGTACCATTTCCTGTTACATTTACTCCTGCAATTTTTACTGGTAAATATTTTGGTTGTCCAAATCTAGGCAAAGGAACTAATGGTTTGTGATCAACCAAAAGATAAGGTTGTTGTGAAGGCTCAATATTTTTTACAACACCATCAAGTATAACTTTCTTCTTAAAAAAATGTTTAGGCACATTTGATGGACTAGTAAACCTAGCAAACTTTACATAATTAATACATTAACTGTAGACATAAACATAAGATGTAAAATATTTATATTTTTGACCTTTCTTATCATAAATAATTAATAGAATAAACAATTATTATATAATTAAAAATACCTACTGGTCTTATTTTATATAATGCTGTTAATAAACTAACACCTGCTAATCCATAAGTGAGTATCTATAATTATAAATAAAGATATATTGAATAACTGTTATAATTATTATCGTAAGTTTGTAAAAATACCACAACTCCTCTTGTATCATGTTCCATAAAGGAGTTGAACTGCTCTGAAATACTTTCTGTATTCTCCTCATCCATCTTTTGATATTCGCTAATAATTTAAAATCATTACACTATACAAATATAAAAATAAATATGATGAATTCTTGCGTATTTTCATATTGCAAAATGCTAGCGAAGGTTACATCGTGTTCGTCATCGTTTCAAGAAAATTTTGCACACTGTTATAATTATTATCTTCGCATAACATAACCTCTATGTATAGAACACATCAAACAGTACATAACACAATACATATATTTATATCGCATATATACATGCATGTGTGTAACAAGAAGTTCCGGGGTATGCAACAATGCTATACAAATTTTTATTTCATTTGCGATTTAAATGCGAAAAAATCATTTTGAATATTATTAATTATCCAAAAAAATATATTTACAAACAGTAATAATAAAATTAATAAATTTTACTATGTAACTAACTATATCTCAATATAAAATATTTATACAATAATTTTCATACCATATAACTGTTTAGTTACTATTAGTAAATTATATGATTATATTTATGATTATAAGCTAACGTAGATTGAACAGTTTTTAAAGTTCTACGATCAAAATTCATTCGATGAGTGACATATTCACACATGTGAATAAACATATCACACCGTCGCTAACTTCAATTCGATTAAGATTGAAAACACGACGGGGGTTTGGGGATTACGGGAACGGAGCCAAGCCAGTGCAAGTCGGTGTTTCGATTTTTTTACGTAGATTGCAGCCAGCCACATAAACGATTTAGTCGTAATTTTTGATGATCTTTTAGTATTATTAATAAAAATTATAATGAAAACAATGGCTGATCATTACGTGGTAACGGCTCACAAGCCAACGGCAGTTACGGCTTGCGTTACCGGTAAGTTAACCTGATTTTTCTTTATATAAAAAGGTACTCGAAGGCCTGCAAACTTCGAATTTGGTTCTAATTTTGAATGTTCTGTGTCAAGGCAATTTCACGTCACCTTCGGATTTGAATTTAATTTTGGCAAAAAATATGAGACTTGAGATTTATCTCGTTACTCCCGAAGGACTTAGACCTTTGAAAGAAATTAGCATTTATGGGAAGATTGCTGTTGTAAAGTTTTTTAGACCCCAAGTCAGTTTTCAATTATTATTCTGTATTATTTGACATTACATATTTGATAAGTTTTTTTTAACTAAAATTGTATTACAGCATGAAAAGAAAGATCTTTTATTTTTATTAACTACAAGATACAATGCAATGATTTTGGAATGTATTGGAGAGGGGGAAGACATTGAAATAATTACAAAAGCTCATGGCAATGTGGCAGATAGAATTGGAAAAGCCTCTGAAACTGGAATCAAAGCTGTAATTGACCCTAAAGCAAGAGTAATTGGTTTAAGATTATATGATGGTTTGTTTAAAATCATTCCACTTGATAAGGATAATCCTGAGCTAAAAGCATCTTCTATACGCATGGATGAACAAAATGTAATCCTCAATTATTAATGTATATTAATTGCCAATCATTCTTTCTTTGAAAGATGATTACTTATTGTTTAATAACATTTTAAGGTTCAAGATGTCAATTTTTTACATGGATGCATCAACCCAACATTAATTTTAATTCATCAAGATATCAATGGAAGACATGTAAAAACACATGAAATATCATTAAGAGATAAAGAATTTGTTAAAATTCCATGGAGGCAAGATAATGTGGAACGCGAAGCTATGATGGTCATTCCAGTACCTTCACCAATTTGTGGAGCTATTATTATAGGCCAAGAAAGTATTCTATACCATGATGGAACTACTTATGTAACAGTAGTACCACCAATCATTAAACAAAGTACCATTACATGCTATGCTAAAGTTGACAATCAAGGACTTCGTTATCTCTTAGGTGATATGGCAGGACATTTGTTTATGCTATTTTTGGAACAAGATAAAAAAGCAGATGGTTCCATGGTTGTAAAAGACTTAAAGGTAGAACTTCTTGGTGAAGTTAGTATTCCGGAATGCGTAACATATCTGGATAATGGAGTGATATTTATTGGAAGTCGTTTAGGTGATTCTCAACTCATAAAATTAATAACTAAAGCAGATGAAAATGGTTCTTATTGTGTGCCTATGGAAACATTCACCAATCTTGCTCCTATTGTTGATATGGCTGTTGTAGATCTTGAAAGACAAGGGCAAGGGCAAATTGTTACATGCTCTGGAGCATTTAAAGAAGGATCATTAAGAATTATTCGAAATGGAATTGGCATTCAAGAGCATGCTAGTATTGACTTACCTGGGATAAAAGGAATGTGGGCTTTAAAAATTGGAAGTGGTAATTTTGACAACACTTTAGTATTATCATTTGTTGGCCAAACAAGAATTCTGATGTTAAATGGAGAAGAAGTAGAAGAAACAGACATACCAGGTTTTGTAGCTGATGAACAAACTTTTCATACTGGCAATGTTACTAATGATATAATTATACAAATTACTCCAACTTCTGCAAGACTGATTTCTAATGAAACAAAGTCAGTAATTTCAGAATGGGAACCAGAGAACAAAAGAACCATTAGTGTAGTAGCATGCAATGGCACACAGGTACTCTGTGCAACAGGAAATGATTTGTTTTACTTAGAAATTAATGGTAATCAAATTGTTTCCAAAGGTTTTACTACTCTTCAACATGAAGTAGCCTGTATTGATATTTCCCCATTAGACGGTAGCAATGATGCAAAAATTGTTGGTGTTGGTTTATGGACAGACATATCAGTTCGTATTTTAACATTACCAAAACTGGAAGAAATAAATAAAGAATTGCTTGGTGGTGAAATAATACCAAGATCAATCTTAATGACATGTTTTGAAGGAAATACGTATCTTTTATGTGCTTTAGGTGATGGTAGCATGTATTATTTTACTTTAAATAAACAAAATGGAATGCTTGCTGATAAAAAAAAAGTTACATTAGGTACACAACCAACAGTTTTAAGAACATTTAGATCTCTTTCCACTACAAATGTTTTTGCCTGTTCTGACAGACCAACAGTTATCTACAGTTCTAATCACAAACTTGTATTCAGTAATGTAAATTTAAAAGAAGTGAATCATATGTGTTCCTTAAATGCAGAATCATATCCAGATAGTTTAGCTCTTGCAACAGATAGCACTGGTAAGAAATAAATATTAGTAGCTTATAATTATTTATTAAATTATCGAATAAATTTTACAAAGCTGTAAAAATACCAATGAAAACTTAAACTCTGCATATAATAAAATAAAGAAAATAAATACAAATAAATAGGATTTTTCTTCATTTTATTAAATAACATTGTAAATTTTTAGTTACAATTGGAACAATAGATGAAATACAAAAACTTCACATAAGAACAGTTCCTCTTTATGAATCTCCTCGAAGAATTGCATATCAAGAAAGTACTCAAACTTTTGGAGTAATCACTATGCGTGTTGATATTCAAGAAAGCAGTGGAGTAAATATTGTCAGGCCTTCTGCTTCAACACAAGCAGCATCTGTATCGAGTAGTAGTCACATTGCTACACATAATAAACCTAGTAATACTGCCAGTGATGTTGGACAAGAAGTTGAAGTCCATAATCTACTAATTGTTGATCAACATACCTTTGAAGTACTTCATGCTCATACATTAATGCCAACTGAGTATGCGATTTCTTTAATTTCTACAAAACTTGGTGAAGACCCAACACCCTATTTCATTGTTGGTACTGCATTAATTCATCCTGATGAATCAGAACCAAAAATGGGTAGAATTTTATTGTATCAATGGAATGACGGAAAATTAACACAAGTAAGAATGTTTAGCTAGAAAAAGATACATTTAGATCCGAAATATTAATGCAAATCAGTCGCATGTTAATTATTAATTTTAAGGTTGCAGAAAAAGAAATTAAAGGTTCCTGTTATTCTCTAGTTGAGTTTAATGGAAAACTTTTAGCAAGTATTAACAGTACTGTTAGATTATTTGAATGGACTGCTGAAAAGGAATTAAGGCTAGAATGTAGCCATTTTAATAATATTATAGCTTTATATTTGAAAACAAAGGGTGATTTTGTACTTGTGGGTGATTTAATGCGATCTGTAACTTTACTTCAGTATAAGACTATGGAAGGTAGCTTTGAAGAAATCGCCAGAGATTATAATCCTAATTGGATGACTGCCATTGAAATATTGGATGATGATACTTTCTTAGGAGCTGAAAATTGTTTTAATCTTTTTGTATGTCAGAAGGATAGGTAGGTAGTCAATTACTGTATTTTATTTATAGTTTAATCATTCAATGTAATATTGAGCATTTGTTTTTAAATATTTACATAGCGCTGCTACATCGGAAGAAGAGCGACAACAAATGCAAGAAGTTGGACAATTTCACTTAGGTGATATGGTTAACGTTTTTAGACATGGCTCTCTAGTTATGCAACATTTAGGCGAATCTAGCACACCTACCCATGGTTGTGTTCTTTTCGGCACTGTAAGCGGTGCTATTGGCTTAGTTACACAAATCCCATCAACATTCTATGAATTTTTACGATATTTAGAAGATAGGTTAACGTCTGTTATAAAAAGTGTGGGTAAAATAGAACATAATTTTTGGAGAAGTTTCAATACAGATCTGAAAATTGAACAGTGTGAAGGTTTCATTGATGGAGATTTAATTGAAAGTTTTCTAGATCTAAATCATGAAAAAATGGTCGAAGTAGCTATGGGTCTAGTTGTAAGCTATGTTTAAATACAATAAATCTTACAATATCCTTTATTGGTAGTTAATACTACAGTTAATATTTATCTTTCTTTTTAGATTGATGACGGTAGCGGTATAAAAAAAGAAGCGACAGTTGATGACTTAGTAAAGATCGTCGAAGATCTTACGAGAATACATTAAATTGCAATTATTGAATAATTTTTATAGATATCGTACAGATTGAAACAATGTTGAAATGAAATAAGTGACGAGGATATTTATTTAATTCTAATGCCTAAGTGCAGTTAAACACGTATCGTTGAATGCAGTCCTCGCATACAAGTACACATAAGTTATGTAAATATGTAAGAGTCAGTCGTAATGTCATAACATACATTACTTACATATAATTCACATAAAATCATGATCAGATGTGACTCAAAAACCAATATTTAAGCTTTGTAAAGAAAAATTCGTATCTTTGTAAGTTCAATGTAAAGTGTAAGATCTCACTGTAAGGAGAGAATCATTTCCTCTAATTCATTCGAAAGAATTTTTTTAATTTTATTTTATTAGTCTAAGACAAATGATTGATTATGAAAATATAGATTTTCAAAAACACTACCAAATTTTTTAATTTTATCGTCGACTGGCATTAGCTAAAGTTACTGGATCAAAAATCCATTCTCGAAGTTTGTCCACTCCTTGTCCCGTAAGTCCACTCGCTTCAATGACAGTGATGTTTTGGTGTACTTCTCTTTGCAGTCGAGAAAAGTGTAGCATTAGTAATGCTTCATTTCTCATTTGCCGATATGATAAATCCATTTTCGTTAAAATTAAAGCAAATTTTGCTTGCTTAAGTCTTGGTTCAACAAGCAATGAATAAAATAAGACTCCAGCAGCACTTATTTGACACAAATTACTCGTATCCACAACGTAAATTACTTTATAAATCTAGTAATTATTTTAAGAGATTATCATCTATAATTATTTAATTGTTGAGTAAGTCATAAAATATTTTATTCTAATTAATTTACCCTATCAAGATAATGTTTCCAAATCGGTGCCATGCTACCACCAATTTCCCGAATAATGATATCAAAATGGTTGTCAGCACTACGTACATTAAACAAATTGACACCATTTGTTCGAATCGTGCAAGTAGCTTCATCAATACTGTCTCCTCGAAGATTTTTTAATAAAAGAGTTTTACCAGATTTAATAGGTCCTAAGCATATGCACATTTTGTATTTTTCTACATGAATTTCTAAATATTGATTAACACTTAAGCTTACCATGCCAACAGAGAACAGGTCTCAATGTATAAGCTGTATTTACGCAAGTCAAACAAAGACCTTTGACTAACTTATTCAAGATTAATTTATTTAATTAAATTCATTAATATATCTATCATTTTTAATGTAATTGTTAACAATATTATACCGATATAATAAATTAAAATTTATAAACACAGTTTTTGTTCAAATTTATTAAATATAAATATTTTCAATAACTGCTTAAATTACGATTAAATCATATTGATCATAAAATGCTAAAAAACATTTATCTTTTAATAAAATTGTCACTTCTAAGAATAACTCTACAATAATTGATAATTTGCTAGAGATGAATAAGGGTTCAAAGATATGTGATTCTAGGAATACTATAAACTCGAATAATACATGACAGATGTAGAATTGTTAAATAGTAGTTAATTGTTTGTCAATCGAAGATATTGAATAATCCCTTATATTCTATAAAGAATCCTCAGTATTCTAAGGATTACTGTAGGTAATTCTACAGTAATAGGATTACTGTATTACATATTCTATAAGAAATCCTTAGTAATCGAGCATAATTCGAGTTTCAATTTTAAAGAAATTAACTCTTAAAAAGAGGAATATTAAAATTTAACAAAAAAAATTTTAAAAGCGAGTACTGTAAATTACACAAGCCCTATTAATTTTTATTTTTAATTAAAATCTCGTTATCGGCATGACCAGGAAAAAAATAAAAGCATAGCCATAAATTAAAAAATAGGTTAAATTATTTATTGTACGCATGTGAAAGATTAATAACTAAAACGCGTACTTGGCAATTTACATGTATCTAGAATCGCGCGCAATTTTTGTCCGCAATGGTTCCATTTCGCAATTACAATAAAAGTGGCACTTGCTACTAGAGCATTACAAATAAATATTTACAACTAGCGATCTACGTATTGAACAATATATTTAAAAAATAAATAACACTTTGAGCGCAGCAAAGTCCTCGGTCCTTACAGAATAATTGGTTGTCGTCGTCGAAAATAAATTGAATGATAGTCGCTTGACGCGCTGTTCCGCTCGCTCGCCCGTTCGCCGTGAATCTCGCAATTAAAAACTAGTCGTGGCTCATCCGCGAGAGCCGTTTCCGTATGTACAGTGATTGTCGTCGACCGATCGCTCACGTCTCCTGCTTGGATGCCTTAAGATTACATAATAGCTGTTTGAGCTGCATGACCTTGAACCTGGTAACAGAGGGGTCGTTGCAATCTTCGAGCCACTTGAGGAACTTTTCCCCGTGGGCTATGGCTTCGTCGGCGCTTCGCGGCTTGTCCGCCTCGCGTGGCTCCGCGACCACGGGCATAAGGGGCAGGGTGGCTTCGCGCGGGTCCGGCAGCTGTCCGTTTGGCTGGAGCGGCAACAACTGCTGGTTGAGCAGCCGCTGATTAAACATGAGCCAGTTCCAGAGAAGGTCTGGTGGCGTCTTCACGTCCGCGTTTCCCATTTCGCGCAGCTCCTGTCTGAGGGCGGGTGGCGCCATCGACGCCAGTTCCCCCCGCGGCCGCACGGGTGTCTCCAGCTTCAATTTCTTCGACACCTGCTGGCAATCGCTTTGCGGGTTGTTCTCCTCGTCGCTCGAATTATTCGCCATTCCTGCACAAATTAAATACGGATCCTTAGATGCTGGCCCTCGCATGTACACAATACTTTAAATAATTTATCTCCCAAAACACGAGTTTCCTGCCCGTACACGAAGAGCAATAGATTTTACTAGCAATAGATTTTAGATTAAACTGATACTAGGAGAAAATCGGTACACTGCAACGAGGATTCTTGTACCTTTTGCTTATAACGGGAAACTAAGGTGAATGTTTGAAAAGCGTCTTTAGGTACTGTTAGATAGTATTAATTTGGCGCACCGCGTATTCCGTCGCTGTCTAGCACGTGCATTAAACTTGGACATCGGTAGCGCCGATTTCGCCGTGGATTGCAGCTCTGTTTACATATTTCATTCATGATCGATTGACATCGATCTCAACAGAAAGACAGAATATAAATAGTGGACTATCGAAGCGAGCAGAACGCGCAGATGTCATGCTCCCGATCGGCCGGCAGATCGGTAGCGCGCGAGTCCTAAGATAAGAGCGCGAAAAGAAGCAAAAACAAGGGGTAGAAAGCGTATATGATAAGCAGGTACTCACCAGGCATGTCAATAACGAGGTTGCTCTCGCCAATGGAGCCCATGCTAGAGGTGGGCGAGGCCGAGAGTGGCGAGTAAGACTCGCTGTCGTAGGGCGACTTCATCTGGAGGCAGCGGCGGATGGCCGTCTCGGACTTGCACCAGCCGCGGATCGTCGACTCTGGAACGTTGATGTCGCGGGCGACGGAAGCCTTGCTCTCGCCAGCGCGGATGCGTTCGATGGCCTTGAGCTTTTCGTCGGCAGGCCGCATGCGCTGGAGGCGCTTGCCGGTGCGCACCGGCTTTTCGGCCACAAGGTCGTCCTCGACCTGGAGGCTGTCGTCGTGCTGCTCATCCGGGTGCAGGGTCTGCTCGCCCGGGCGCAGGGCCGGGTGGCTGTCCTCGCTGTCGGTGCTCTTGCGCACGCTGAAGTCAAGGACCTCGCCGTGCTCCATGTCGCCTCGTTGCTCGTTCTGGGGCAGTTCTCGGTGCAGCGATCCTCCGGTGTACTCCGGTGTTCAGCGCTCGGGCTGCGGCCGGGGAATGTGTCGAAATGTGCCCCGGGGCTGTCGGGGCCCCGGGGCGACCCCGCGCACCCCCCGCCACGCCGCTCCGGCCGAGGGAGGGTGGGGGAGGGGCGGTCCGCGGGGCCTGGCCCGGCCTGCCGCGCCGCCGAACCCCTTGGCGCTGCCGCCGCCGCCGTCCGCACCCGGCCCGAGTCCCGACGCGTCGCCGCGCCGATTTATTGCGCGGAGGAGGGGGAGGAGAGCGCAGGACAGCGCAGGAGGCCCCGCTCAGCCCGGCTTTATGGCACTGCGCCCCGGCTTTCGCCACTTGCGCGCCTCCACTTTTTCTCGCCAGTTTATGGCTCACCGCGAGGGTCCTGACGGCCGGGTGACGCCTCGCGATGCCCGACATGCCGTTCCGAGTCCCAGCCCGGGCCTTTCCACGCTTCCCGCGCGACTCGCCCCTCGCTCCGGTCATATACTATTATTGCCGCACTGCTACTCAAGTTTGCCCTCGACACTTGTCTCCCATCTCCATCTCAAACTGCGAGGACATCTTCGCAATTCTTCTCTTCCTACTGCGCTTAATACAAGAATGATGACCGGCCTATATGTCTATTGTACAACTTATCATCTTTTTCTCTTCTATTTCCTCCTTGTATTTTATCAATTCTTAATAATATAACTTTTCCAGTACCTTTTAATTCGTCGCTAGAAGGTATAACGTCAAGTTCACTCCGTATTTATATAATTTAAATACACAATGTAAATCTTCATACACACTTTGGACAAATTCTAAAGGTATTTTGCAGGTATACTGATTTCTTACCTTTCAAATGAAATCGGTTGCATTTGCAACCCCACAAGTCAAGGAAATTTTAGTATAGGGGTTATAAAAGTTATGTATTTAAATATACGGAATATACAAGTTCCAATACTATGTGATTTTGCGCTTCAATAACTTTTAACAGCTTTCATAGTACAAAATGTATTCTTACTTATATCTACTGTATTTATTCATGCACAGCATGATGATTATTATGATCTATATAAGAACTAAGAAAAAGAAATATCTCAAACGCAAACCGCAACCTTACCCGCAAATATATACCCTCCACTCCTTGCAACTACTCTCGATATTTTGAAATATCGGGCCCTACATATATTGTATTATGTTACATAAGCAATGTAATGTTTAAACAGTGATCCATAAATTTTAGCATAGCATAAAATTGTAAAAAATATTTACTGCTGATGTAATTAAAAAATTTTTAAATTTTTGTTGCAAAGGTTTTTTTCTTTACATTATAACTTATTAAGTTATTTGTTCAATTATTTGAAATGCTGCATTTGACTATCTGTTTATAAAAGAGTACAAGGTATGAACTAAATAACGAATGAAAAATAACTCAAAGAAAATAAATAAATTATATAAATTATTTATATAAGTTACAATAATAATAACATAAATAAAATAAAAATAAATGAGTAGTAATAGATAGATGCGTACATAGGTATATATTTACTTTTAAAAAAGAACTCGTTTTTTATCATTATACTTGTACATACAGACCCATAGAATTTAATAAACCTTTAACGATAATTTGCTGAAATATCTCTCGATAAAAGTAAAATTATGAAAAGATCAAATGTTTCTGTGTATATTTGAAACCTCAATTGTTGTAAAAGTAAAAGACGGACCTGTATACGTATATAGTTGCAGCATAACATGATGTTAATGAATACACTTTGCATTAAATGTGATAACCGCGGCTATAACAGAGCAGGTTGATGCCAACAAATAATCTTTACTTTAATTTAATTTTGTTTTCAGTGTAAAAAATAGATTTGGTGAATAATAAGATAATATCTGAGACATAATAAAATAAATATACTTTTGCAAGCGTACGTGCTAGAGAAGAGGTATTCTTGAACACTTGCATTAGATAGCTTTGTAAACGAGCTCTACAGAATGTTTGTTGCAGGAATCTAGAAGGCTCTAGATGGTTAACAAAATACACTTTATTGGAAAGGAAAAAGAATCGCTGATTTCGCAGAAAGAGAGTAACGAGATTAATTACAGGATCGCAGGTATAAACGCGCCCGCAGCTAATCCCCTTTGCAATCGTACGCAAAAGTGTATGTAAGTCAGGAGTGCCGAAGCGAAGCGCGCAAATACCGAAAAGCGCGGACCCCCCGTCGAGAGCAAGAACGGCTGGCGGCGGCTAACAGCGGCTTCCTCTGCCCCTCCCTCCGCGCGTAAGCCCGGCTCACGCACTGCGCACTTGCGGATTATCGTAGGGAGGCGCACATGCCCATAAAGGGAGATAGGGGTCGGGCAGCGGATCAGCGGAGGCGCAGGCGGGCGCTTGCGCGTGCAGGAGGGCCGCAAGGCCGCAGGGCCGGCATGGGCGCACCATCGGGAGAAGCGAGTCGCGCCGCTGCCGGGTCTCGGGGCCACTCGGGCCGAGGGGCCGGGGTGGGCCGGGGTGGGCCGGGGCCCGCCGGAGCCCCCGACAATGCAAGCGGCACCGGGCATAAGTAGGGTGCAGAGGCGCTGTTGCGGCCCCATAGGCCGGCCGGCCGGCGGTGGGGGCGAGGGGCCCGCCTCGGCGGCGCAGGTGGCGGCCAGCGGGGGACGCGGGCGCTCTCGGCCCTCCCCCCACCCGCCGGGGTTTTCGCGAATCCTCGAGGCAGCTCGAGGACTAATACCGCGCCTGCACGGCCGACGCGCCGCCAGCCGCCGCGCGGCCCCGTTAATTGCCCTTCGGGGAAAACCGGGCGGAGGTGGGGGCGCGCCGTCGGGAAGTCGACGCGAGCGACGAGATAGGGCCGCGGGTCCGCGCGGACTTAAGCCGCCGGCTTCGGGGAAACGTCGAACTTGGGCCCCTCGTGCCTCTTGCGCGCAACCCAGCCGCGTATATGGGCCTACCTGCGCGCGCCGGCCCGCACCGATGGCGGGCGCGAGCTCCGACTCGCTGCCTCCGCTTAGCGGTACTTTCCCAGTTCCGCAGCCTCTAATCCCTCCGCCCCGCCGTCCCCGCGCGCCCGCCAAGCTTCTTTTCCCGGACATTTCCCGGCCACGCGGCCCTCCACTCGAAGCGCGCTAATTCCACGGGCCCACGGCACCGCTCCTATGCCCGACCCTGCGCCGACTATCATTCCTACGATTCCTACATAGACGCGGCCTCCGCACCTGCGCACTCCCCTGCCCTCTCAGCAGGACGATGCTTGCTTGCCTCGCTACTTGCTCGCTGCTCCATGCATTCCAACCTGCATTTCAACTGTTTCATTTATTTCCTATGGCTGCCCGGCCTGCTGCTGTCCTTGCTCATTCATACAACTCCAATCCTTTCATTCGATCCGAATAAAGATAACTTTTCTCTACTTTCCCATTCATAGTATAATATATAATCACTGAAACAACTTCGATTTTGCAAGCAACAAACTAAGCCTGGCTGTCTTTTTCAATGTGTATTATGCGGCACTTCGCCATTGGAATAATTCATTAACGATTTTAAGAATTAAATAAAACTGTCTAATTGTGCATAAAATAGAACTTCATTCATTTTCATTTCACGCAATTTGATAGCGCTTTGTTTAATTTTTATTTATTTGACGTTAAACTTATTGTAAAGAACTTTAATAATTGGTAAATAAAAATACGCGATAAAGGCACACAGCGATTTAACAGAAGTATATAATATAAAGGAAACTTAAAAACAAACACAAACAAGCATATAGAATAATGTACAAGAATAATACTATTAAAAACATATAAAAAACCCCTAAATTAAAATTTAAAAATTATTAAATACAAGACGACACTGCCGAGAACAAGAATTAGTTATAAAAGAACGGTTTACAATTAAACAAATAAATCAGGCTTAAAAATTTCACAAACATTATAGGATCTTCGCAGATCAATAAGCAATTCATTCAAAAATTCATTCCAGATATAAGCAACGTTCACTCAAAACAATAGACGCATACGAATACAATTCATGGATATGGATACCCGCTTAATAAATGGGTTTGACAAAATACAAAACAGTTAAAGAGATATCTTAGGAACTTCTACTAAAAAACCGCTAAAGTGAACAAAGAGATAAATACGTAATTTAGATAATCTTCTGTTTTTTAAATATTATTCGTTCGACAGCCCTCCGTGATGTGTTTAAACGCGATTTCCAACGCCACAATCATACATAATACAAATTTATACAAATTTTTTGCAAATTCCTTGCCTAACAGAACGTAAAATTATGTCAATTATATTAATCATGATATAGATTAAATCTCTTCAGATACAATCTCCTATTATTAATATCCAATAATTTAATTAAAGTGTCACTATTCATAATTATTTAATATAAAAATAATTTAACATTAATTGTAATTTTAAATGATTTTAAACGATCTACAAATATTCAAATATGTACTTTGTAATTGTGTGAAATACATGAACTATCTTTCAATTGTCATTTATATCAGTAATTACCGGTATACCGATACTGTTCAGTATAAAGCATTGAGGTTTAATTGTATTTTTTATTATATGTTTCAGTAAAAATTTTAGGTTTATAACATTATAATATATTTTTTGTTACACGTATTTATACAACAGTTATAAGAAACTACTACACCTACGCCCATAAAATATTTTCTATGATGTATTACAAGTCTATTAAAGCACTTTTTTATCTATTAATGTTATTAATGATATAGTTTTTTTTAATGTGATATAAATATGTCTGTATTTAAACGTATGTTTTTTAATAATTATGGAATTAAATTTATAATTATATATTGCTTTCATTAAAGTTATTTTTTGTTTAAGAAATAATGTAAAATTAAATTCGTTATATATCAAAATGATAACTAATATTCAAAGTGTTGTTTTTTCACTATAAATAATACAAATAGGGCATGCATCAGCTTTCTATAGTGTTTTCGTAAGAATTTTAACAAAAACAAAATTCTAAATCATTGTACCTATTTAAGGTAACTTATCTTATGAGTCATTAACCCCTACCTGTCAGTAGCTGATGCTGTGTAACTTGTTTACCATTGAAATCATTTAAAGTTAAGAATCATAAATATAAGCAATAAACTTTACTATTTTACGTTTGAATTCTTTTAAATTTTTTTGACTCTGCAGTGATTAAATTATATAAGAGTACGTTATTTTCATGATAAAATATATTTATGTGCCTTGGGAATAATAAATGCTTTTGAGATAGTGAGGAATATTTGTATATTTTGTAGATAGAGTAATATTTCAAGGCATATTCGAAAAATATATATAGATGTGTATAATTATTAATATTAACATCATGTCAAAAAATTTCCATTGCAATTTACCGTTCAAAATAAAATAACAATCATGGGCAACTGCATTTCAAGTTTGCTGTATTATCTGTCTTGTATATTTATCAATTATACAATCATTTGTACAGTTTATACAACCACGCATAACAAATGTAAAGATATGATTGGTTTTAAACAGATAGAATGTTTGTTTTATGTAAATAACCCGTAGTGTTATTAAAAGTAAATGCCTAAAATTGTGTGCATCTTGGTCTTCAAACAATAAACTGTATCATATACTCAATCATATAAGAAATTTTAGGCAAGCCAGAAGAAGGGGGGATTTACGCTCATTTCCTCCCCAAATTTTAAATATTTGTATCTAAATAAATATAAAAATTTGCAGTCCAATAAAATATACTATAGAAGTCGGATTTATTCAGTTTTAATATATACATTTTTGAAAATTTTAGGATGATGGTAGACTATTTCTTAGATTATTTAATAGATTATATTTTGAAAATGCAGCAATCGTGAATATGTCTCGAAATTAAAAGTACCCTACACATATGTTTAACGTTTTTAATTAAACAGTAAACAAAGCTGCATTAGCAACCACCTTTGCTAGTTTTTCGTGAAATAAATTTTATGAATTGTCGCATGAATTATACTTTAAATTCTACCTGCATATTCTTAACTATATTCGACGGTCAATCAAAAAATTTAGACCTAAAAATACTTTAATAAAAAATCTTCAATCATTAATTATATAAATTATTTTAACTATGATCATGATTAAAAAAAAATTACCATCTCGAATTCTTGTTTGTCTTTAAAGTACTCGATAATTATTTTAACACGTTTGAAGTCTTTATAAACGATATTTTGTTAAGAATTTTCGTTCCTTAATATCATTTGGTTAGTATAATATGAAATTCAGAATAAAGCTATGGATATCACATAATCATTCTCTGCGAAACGAACTACTATATAACAATAGATTTTTAAAAGTTTTATTGAAGTACAGAATAAATTATTTAAAGAAACCACTCGAAATTTACGCACGGATGACTGTATTATTCGCCACTCTTAAAATTTTGTTTTACTCTATTCTGTTTCTATAAAAGTATACATTATTAACTGTGACAAAATGTTTTATCCTTTTAACAGATAACAGGTACAAAATTGGACTAAATTTAATAATCTCTGTTGAAACATTCAGTTATTTCAATATACACAGTTCAAAATATATACATATATACTAGACAGACATGTTTACCAAATCAAAATAAACATACAAGTAAAAATATCATCAATATCAAAAATATCGATATAAAAATATCAAAAATCGGACAACCTGACAAATTTTTTAATTTTCCTTTGTAAACATACCTCGAATACAATTTTTTTAATCTTCAATTATTTTAAATGCTTAAAGAATTTTTAAATAACGATAAATTCAAATCTCAATGAAATTTTAAATTATTTAATTATACATACACTTATATCATTATTATTTTTCAAGACTATTATTGTTATTACTGATATTTTTGAAACAAATTTGTATGTATTTATACATTTTATTAAAACCTAATTTAATATTTATGGAATCTCATAATATTGTATAAATTTTTTAAGCAGTTGTTAAAAATGTGTAAAGCATTTATTTATTTTTTTATTATGGAATACATAAGTATTTACACACTTTTTATTCGCATTAACATATAAATCAAGAATTATTATAAAAATAAGGGAATCAAAAAGCTTTTTAATGACCAGCACGATTCGCTGCAGCATTTGATTCATTCCTTTAAACGCACTGCGTTATCAAATTTGCGCATTTATTTAAAAATTAATTTTCTATTAAAATGAAATAGTATAACTTATCGTTAAAAATACTAATAGAGAATGAATAAAATACCGGTAAACGTTGCTAAATTAAAGGAAAATAAAAAAACAGTTATGCCCGTTTTTAGGGCAAACTTATCAACAGTCAGCAATCTTAGCCAACCTTTTAATCACTTTTTTGTACTGCTGTTCTAACGCACGATATTCTTTTTCAAGCAGATGAATACGTTGATCTTCCAAAGGAAGAGAAACACCTGCTTTTTTCTCACTAGGTTTAAGAACTACCTCTAATTTTTTCATATTTTGTTCTCGTTTGTATGGGATATTAAGTCTTCTTTTAACATCCAAACGGTAATCACGATATTCGAGATCATTTGATAAGTCTGTCTCTCTGAACCTTAAAATTTCGTATATTCTGCGTGCTTGTTTCTAAAAAACAAAGAATTCATGATAAATTAATTAACAGTTTTAATATTTGGTTAATTTTCAATCATAAAAGTTGTTATATTTTACTCTATTTATTTTGAACTTTTCTCTTGCATCTGAAGCCATTGATTTATTAAAACCTTTTGACAGGTTGTCCTTTGAGAAACTATTTAATGTAGTACAATTTAAAGCATCAACATAATCCCTTAAACGTTGAAACTCTTCTGATGGATCTTCCACTAAACATAAATAAAATCAGTAATTTTAAATTAATAGAAACTTAAACACAAAATTTTTGAGTTGTCACCTGTAATATCTTTAACTTCGTTGCGATTAATATATTCCCGGTAAATTGCCCTTAATAAATGGCTGCCAAGACCAATATTTTGAAATGGTGGTAAAATTAAAACTTGTGCTATACGAGGTCTGGTATGATTAGGATAAGCATAATACTGATATACAGTTGCAAAACCAACTGTTGCATAGCGCACAGAATTATCTTCTGTAGTATATCTTTCAAACCTGTTAATTTTTATCCACCATAAAACTTAGAAATTATAAAAAAGTTTTTAAAAATGTTTTAATGCTTACATATTAAAGTAGTGCCACTGATCATCATCAATGTCAATAAAATTTGCAGCATCAACATACCACAACAGAAATGTTTGTAAACGTTGATGATATTCTTTAAATTTCTTATAACTCATATCAGATTTGTATACTTCAAAATTTCTTACTTGGCCATCATCTAAAAATCAGTAATATATTCTTAGATATTGTAAAATTTTCATCCATTTATTAACTTACCATCCACAGAAAACGAATAAATTACTTCTCCAGCGGGTCTAAAAGTTTCTTCTTTTTTAAGAGATTTGATAAAAGAATCAACATCATCATGCACATTAGGAGCAAGTTTTTCAGAGACTTTCTGCAAAACTTCATCAGCAACAACATCTTCACATATAAGCTTGTTAACTTTTTCTGAATAACTCATTCCTAAGTATGTTTCCAAACAACCAGCTGTGTAGTACAATTTTACTCTTAAATCTTTATATCCAAAAATTGTTTCACTAAGAAATATTATACATTAATTTTTTAGAAATTACTTAAGCATAAATTTTATATTTCTATCATATTACCTGTCTCCAAAAACTTGATGAGACATATCTGGTTTAAAAATGGTATCATCATCCTTCAAATCTTCTACATCTCGAATAAATTTAAATTCAAGAGCATCATTACTACTGATCACAAATGGTTTCAACCTAGCTGCTATTGCTTCCTCCATGATACTAAATTTACAATTAATAATAAATTATGAATTATTTTATAAATACACCCTAATTTGAATTTAACTTGTTCTGGAATAGCTCCAGTATGACCTTGAAAGTTTCATGAACATATATTTTTATTAATAACACTTAAACAAAGGTTAATTTTCAATTCATTATCAGATAAACAAGTAAAAAAACTTAGGAAACAATATCCAAACTTATGTTTAATAATTCAAACTACATTCGATAAAGAAACTACAAATTTTCGTTTGGATATAACCTTATATATATTAACGTAAATTATAATACATAGTGCTACACTTTACATTATTGATAACTAAAAACATAAGAATTTATGGAAATCGATAGAATACTTACGTAAATTATACTTGCCAATACTTAACCGTTTTGTTCTGTTGCTACCGTTTGAAACGTGATCAAGAAAGCTGTTCGCGCCAAATATAACTCCCAAAATAAAATAACAATGATAGATATGTGTGTGTTAGTGGCGTATTGTGTGTGTATATTAAATATACAAGACGGGATGGTGAGGCAGATTTACATGAGTATTATCATGAAATGTCATCGTAAGTTTCCATTGGTTCAAAGCAGTTAGAAAATATAAAACGTATTATGAGCTAGCCCAGAACTCATTCTGAATCGGCGGCACTGCGAATAATATATAATTATTATATATATGCAACCGCGAATTATTAAACAAGGCGGTACAAGGCGGCTACGATCTTGTATGAAAACACTGGAACATTAAATACTATAATAATATATATACATATTAAATAATCAACGTACTTATATTACAAGTTTATAATATTATAGTATTATTATAATAAATGTTATATCCAATTTGTTCTTGTTAGTGTCTCGGATGGTGTTTAATGAGTATATTAACTGTAACGAATGATAATATGATTTGCAATATAATGTCAATAAAATAAAACAGAATACAAGGATATTTTATATTGTATGCGATAGCTATCTTCGTTTAAACCTATACTTTACTAACTGCGGTTATCACAGTTACCCTACTACCCAAGTTACCGCGCGATTGGTTGATTGGTTCGTTTGAGTCCCATTTTCCAAGTCCAAATCATGTGGCTAGTCCAAACTCCAAAATAAGCGCATCCTTATATATATATATGTGTGTGTATATATATATATAGATTTAAATATTTTAATTAATTTCAGCATACTGTTTTATAATATTAATAAATTCTACAATTACTATTATAGCTATAGATGGAGCAACGATATCTTTTTTAGTCTCTAGACTGTGTGGGTTCTATAGAAGTTTATTCGGCGGTTGTCTACTACTTCAAGTGATTTAACTTGATATTGTTACCTGATATAACCTTTATCAAAGGTTGTGTATGCAAAGTTATGCATAAACAATAATGAGTTTATTAAATACAAAGTACTGAATAAAATTTAAAAATGGCTAATCGAACAGTGAAAGATGCAAAGTCAATAAGAGGCACAAATCCACAATATCTTGTAGAAAAAATTATCAGATCTAGGATTTATGATAGTAAATACTGGAAAGAAGAATGTTTTGCATTAACAGCAGAGCTGCTTGTAGATAAAGCGATGGAACTAAGGTAACTAATTAATAGAAATATGAACACATAATGTTTAAATATTATTTATTGACAATAATTTAAAATATGATACATTTTATGTATGATTTTAGATACTTAGGTGGTGTTTTTGGTGGTAATATAAAGCCTACTCCATTTTTATGTCTTATATTAAAAATGCTTCAAATTCAACCTGAAAAAGATATTATTGTAGAATTTATAAAAAATGAAGAATTTAAGTACGTGAGAGTTTTAGGTGCATTTTATATGCGTTTGACAGGTACTTCTCTAGATTGTTACCGATACTTAGAACCACTTCTAAATGACTACAGAAAATTACGAAAACAAAACAGGCAAGGTCAATATGAATTAGTACATATGGATGAATTTATTGATGATTTATTAAGAGAAGAGAGAACTTGTGATATTATATTGCCTAGAATTCAAAAAAGATATGTGCTTGAAGAAAATAATGAACTAGGTAAAATCAATCAGTTTTTTAAAATTATTATTATTGTGACAAAAATATTGCTTTAAATTTTTAATTCAATTTCATAATTATTGTTTCAGAGGCTAAGATATCAGCATTAGAAGATGATATGGATGACAATTTAGAAAGTTCAGAAGAGGAAGATATACCGCCACCAATTGATAGAAAACGATCAGATGATTATGACAGAGATAGAGATAGATACAGAGATCGTGAAAAAAGACATTCTCGTATAGAAAGAAAAGATAGAGGTCGATCCAGAAGTAGATCTAGATCTAGGGATCGTGACAGAGGACGTGATAGGGACAGAAAAAGAGAAAAAGATAGGTACAAAGATAGACGTGATAGAGATATTGATAGGCGGGACAAAAACGAAAGAGCTGAAAGAGGTAACCGTAATGACAGAGATAGAGACAGAAGAAGAGATCGAGAAAGACCTAGACATTAATTGCTTCAAAAATATTTTAATTATGTATAAATAAAATCTAAAGAACAAAAATTTCACTTTTTATACTTAAAAAATGTTTCAATTTAATACGCTCATTTTATTCATATATCAATCATTTGTTTATAATTTAAAATGAAATACATTTGTGAATCTAAATAATTAAACAAATTGTTTAGAATTTAGATTTAATTACTTAATGTATATAACATTTTAATGTATCTATTTACAATATAACAATAATCACACTTCAATTCATATTACATTTCAAAAATTCATCCATATACTCCTTTTCACATATTACATTTTATATAGTACAATTTATAAATTCATCTGTCTATAACAACATTAGTGATGTTTTTTGTAAATACATCACACAAAGAAATATTGTAATGATTTTATTGAATTGTCACTTATACTTAAAGATGAAACATTCCATTGCACAAAAATTTAACATTTTTCTTGTCAATGAAAAGAATGTAAAATATATTTATGAGTATGTTGTCTGTCACATAATTTAACCTTAAAATGTAGGTGAATTCAAAATAAATAATCTTTCTTCTTCTTTTTTTATCCATTTTAACAATTTACCTATAGAATTTATTGCATCTGTTTTTGTCACTAAAGGTTCAAAAGTTACATACAATTCAAATGCAGATGTTACCTAGTAAAATTCATTGTAATTACACAACTGTTTAATTCAAGTGAATATACATAATTTTAAATTCTATTTGGTCATACCCATGCTAGCATAGTTTCTCTGTCTAATTGCTGAAAAATTAACTTTAATGGTCTACTAGGTGAATGAAGTCTATGATGTAAACATTGATAGCATTCTAGTAACCTGTAATATAAATATTATTTAATAAAGTCTGAAAATTAATTATCTTTATGAATCTTTACCTTTCAATTTCTTGATCTATTGTATATGGTGGTTGAAATCCAGGACTCCAAAATTGGGCAGTACTCTTACATTTATACAAAACATGCCTCATTTCTGGCAAACCAATTTCAGCTGTTGTTATAGAATTTTTATTCATAGATTCATTTATAGCTTCTAAGCAGTTCGTCCGACGTAGTTTTTCCATAATTTTCTAAAAACGTATTTCTCAATGTTATTAAAAAACTGAAGAACATTAATTAATTATATGATCTAAAACCAAATATACTTGTTTTGCTTCTGAAAGTGTAAAAAATACATCTTTATCAACTGTAAGTAATAATAAACAGGCTTGACAATCTTCTGCTAAATAAGAAACATGACCATACATAAAACCATTAGAATCAAATTTTGGTAAACATATAGGTGTCCAACTTTCTACAGTTTTAAATGATTCTGAACTATCTACTAAATTTAAAATTAAGTGCAAATCAGCTGGATGTATAAAAAACTTCTTCATTCTAACTAACGTAATTAGCTGATTATTAGCTAAGAGTATTGCGAAAACTAAATTCTGAAATGTAATATTGTGCATTTAATAATGCAATTTTTTGTATTTGAAATCTTTTTTTAATACCTTTATTTTACCACAGGTTTGTATGATTGTTTGTGTTATTGCATCTCTTATAGAGGGCAAAAGAGGTAGACATTTCACAGCACCTAAAAAAAAAGCTGGTTCTCTATCCATAAAATTTAACAAATGGTCTATTAGTCTCTCACTTCCAGATAATAATCGTCTCAAATCAAAGTTTCTCCTTTTTTCATACACTCTTGTGAGTTGTGATTGCGTTAAAACAGATAGAATTTGATTATACACATATCTAAAATAAATTAAGAATTGAGTACACACTTTAGAAAGTTCTTTTTTAATTGAACTTACGATAGCTGAAGCACAAGTTGCTGTACACTTTCAAGTGTTTTAGAAACAGTTACTAAAATAAGTGGTCCTCTAACGATAAAAACAAAGTTTGTATTTCCAGCATGTACAGATCTAATCATGTCATCACCATCTTGGACAAAGGAGACAAGAGCTTGCATGACTCCCATAACTGTGACTAGTTTGTCTTCAGAACTATATCTAGAGTATATTGGTTTACCAGCTTGACTCAATACAAAAATATGTTTTTTCTGTGCAAGCCAAGTTTTACACCTTAGTGGATCAGTATCTAAACTATTTAATCCAAACTGTTCTGAAAGATCATTCTACAAAATGAAATAGAAAAATAATTAATAATTAAAACTGAATCAAAAAATATTTTAAATATTGCTAAAAATTGAATGTAATTTGATTTTTAATTAACTATAATAAATTAAAAAAAAAGCACCATCTCTCCAGTGTCTACTAAAGTAGATTTTTCGAGATCCTCTATAGAGATCGTAGACGGTTCAGTTAGATTCACTGTTGGATCCTGCTGAATTGATGAAATGGTGCTAGTAGTACTATCTTTTATTTGCCTATCGTCGATGCTGCTACTCATTCCCTGTTCAAACTCTTCGAAGCTTTCAGAGGTGACGAGCATCGTCTCGGTAGATGCACCGGGTTCGATACCCGGCTCTACTACGATGACGTCTTCTTGCCCGGTGGACACGCTCGCACTACTAGTGCTTGCCATCACACCTACCTTGGGCACACACCCCGCAGGGTTAAGGTAATCGTGACGGAAGAAAAATTTCTCGTATCACCTGTACCTGATTGCAACAAGACTAGAACGAAATCATGACAGGAACATTCCAGTAGATGTTGCTGCTGGTGAACGACCGATGCTTTTCTCAACACCGTATTCGAGCAGCTGATTGTTCACACGGTTGTGAACTCAGGCATGTGTAGCCTATATATAAGACTATACAAATTTGTAACTCTGGACTCCCATTCGCGTTCACGAATATAATTATTACTGTATGCGTAGTCAAAAAGTACTTTACACAGGAGCACAGGAGCAAAGCTTTTTTCCCATGAGTCAGGTGGCAGCACCATATCTGCGCGTCTGGTCATAAATGTAAAACAAAAATAGTTTTGTCTTTCAGTTATAAAGTTTTTTCATTTATTTGTTCATTTTTTCTCTTAATTATTTAAAAATAAAGTATTCAACGGTCTAAATTAACCGAAAATATTTCATTAATCTGTGAAAATTTCAGTCTTACAAAATTCTTGTGATTTAGATCTAAAAATAATAATCAAATGTCTTCAGCTGTTATACTTTCATTATTGTATCAAGTACTTTTATACCTAAATATGTTTTACTTTGGAATGTTTGCTACTTGTGAATTTTGTATGAAATGTGTGAAAGCATATAACTTTCCTACAAGTTTTGGTACAATATCAATGGAATTTGCACTACTACTGTTTCTCATAACAACAGAAGGTATAAGAATTTATCTTGGTAGGAAAGGAAATTCATTGGATCACGGCTTACCATTCCTGTTAGGAATTGCCTTAAATGTACCTAGTAGCTTAGCTACTCTTTATTTTTTATTCTGGCAAGATCGAACTTTAAGACTAGAACAGATTTTGTGTGGAATACAAATTGTCTTATTGGCATCCGAGTTGATAGTTGCCATAATGTTCCTTGTGGCAGTTTATAGACGTCCACCACCAGAAGGCTGAATTTTTATACAACATATCAACCTATACCAAAGAGTGCCTGCCAAGTCATTATTTATATTATAAAGTACTTATTTTAGAACACTGTTATCTTAATTATGTATATTTATTGCTTGAATCAAATGAATTCATCACATACTGTCACAAATTTTACAATATTTATTTCATTCATCGATCCACATTTGAAATATTATGACTGAGATCACATCTTCAAAGAATGTATTTACAACATGTACAGTAGCAAATAAATAAATTTTTGAAAAATGTTTACTTAGGACCTATTTTTTATGCTAATAACCTCAGCTCGACGCTTTTTGATAGAATGTAATCTATTATTGCAGTAAATGCGTAGGAACACTGCCAAAAATACTAAAAATACTCCAAACATACCAAGTGTGGTGATATTGTGATGATATATTAGACACGATATCAAAATTGCAAATCCCTGGAAACATAAAAAAGTGGTTACGAACTTTCAAAGATAAAATTAAAAGCATACACTCTTTTCAAAACTATTACCTGTCGTACAGTCATTATAATAATAAATGTCACTGCTCCAAAATTTGAAATTGTATAAAATATGTACAGCTGACCAGTAGTCGAAAATATCGAAATTAAAATAAAATCCAATATAAAACGAGGATACTGTAACCAAAAAAGATTTTTATATTTTTGAATGTTTTAAAATTCCAATAATATTAAATTTGTACGTACTGTCATCATAAAAATGACTGAATACATAAGGCTTGACTGTTGAAAAAGAGAAGTTGCTGTTAACAAGCATGAAAACAAATTAACAGCACACATCATTTGAATACTAGACACTCCATATTCAGTAAATAATGCATTTTGCCAATTACTGGTAAAACTATCTAACATCATGTATGCACCCAATAGTAAAACTCCTGAGAATGTTGTAGCACTATCTATGAAAATATTTAATATGAATAATGACATATAAACATAATTAAATTTAAAGTAAAATTTCTGATTTATTACGAATTTACCATTATGATTGTCACTACTGCCCATCATGAACATCATCATTCCAATTGATATTAGTACAGCTGTAACATATTCATAATATTCATACTTTGCTCGTGATACTATTTTTCCCATAATCATAACTGGAATAATTTTGGAAGCTTTAGCCAAAACTTGGGTTGGAAAACTAACATATTTAAGTGCTTCATACTGGCACCAACTACTAAGAACATTAGAAAGTGAACAAAATGCATATTTATACAATGGTATGGTATGTGGTGGTTGTCTTAAAATAAGCAAGCAAACAGAGGAAATAATAACTGCCAAAACTCTATTAATAAAGACTAGAAATTGAGAATCCTTGAAATGTTCCTTGTTGCCATTACCATCATCATATTCCTGAAAATATAATTTGAATTTAAGATTACATCATGTAACTATTATAGAAATTGAAAATTTTTTATACCAATTATACCTGAGTCATAATTTTTTCTTGTAAGTAACCCCAAGTTAAATAACTAACTTGTAATCCCAAGAAGCAATGTGTTAATAAGAGTGCATCTTGGAAAAATGTGCGTTGTGCATGACTATTTGTTGGTGTTGGAGAATAATGTGAAGAATCTAACAATCCTTGATCTCCACTACCCACAAAACAAGAATGAACCAGTCGTGGTAAGCAACCTTTACCTGTGCACAAAAAAAGTTAATTTAAAATATTATTCTTTAAGCTTCAATTACTTGAACATACCTTTTCTTTGCAAGTATTTGCTTACTCTAACATATTTATAAATCAAGTATCCTGGAAGTAAAACAGTGGCATATCCACAAAAATTTAAGCACAATCTAATGATCCAACTATAGTACGCTTGAGAACTTATAATATTTTCTCCACTTCCCATAAACAATTTGATGATGTGAGTTGTAGCGTATATGTCACATAAGGAAAATAAAACTAGAAGACTAATAAAAAACAATAAGAAATTAGAAAATAATTTTTTGTTAATTCTCCTCGAACTAGTAAAAATTTGACGTTACCAAATTACGATGTCACCCGCATAATTGCCCATTGCTGCCGAGGTTATCTTTTGGCACCCAGCAAATATTTACAAGCTTAACAACTAATTATATGTTAAAAATACATTTACTATATTGTAAACATTTCATCTGCAAGGCATACCTTTGCAAAATTTTGCATTCAACAGTCGTGTATTTAAAACTAAATACCTTACATTTGCTTAGACTTCGTTAACATTATTATCTTTCATATATACATATATATGTGCAGAACATATAGAACATCAATTTAAAAATGGAGACTTGCGCGCGAATTTTAACATTTATATTCATCAATAATTTGCTGTAATGACAAAATAAATTGACAATGCATTAGCCTTTGTGATAAGGGGACTGTAATTTAAATTATACATTAGAAATTCCAATGTCAAATGCATAATTATGATAAATAATATATGAAAAAAAATATATTAAAATACTATTCATGTCATAGAAATAGTAATTTCATTATTTTGATTAATGATGCAACATTATGAATGTACTTTGTGATAACGTTATTAAAAGATACAATATTGACAATTATAATTTTATGCTAAGTTATTAATGTTAAAATAAAATGCAAATTAATGCTAATGTTAATAAGAATTCTAATTTAACCAGCTGATATTATTTACTTAACCGTTATAAAAACAAATTCGTTTTAATATTCTGCAAAATATTTATGTAAACCTGCATACCAATTAGAATAGTATAAACGTAATGTGCCAATAAATATATAGCAAATAACAATTAGACCGCTGTAGATCATAGAGAGATGCCTTTGATTAGCAACTCTCATGGTTTTTTACTAAAGATTTTATTAATAAAGTTATACTTTTTGTTAACTTTAATGTTTAGGCCTTTTAAATTAACAGAGAAATAAGAATGTCTCTGTAAAATGAAAAACATAAAACTGAAACCTTCCAAACATATTGTTTATTAGACATATACCAAGTGTTCCAAAAAGGGGACATCATATAGTTAAAAATTTATATTTTGTAAAAGAACTGCATTCGGTGTTGTTCATTTTCCAGATTTGTTTACATAATTTAATTTTGTATAATTTAATTTAGCTTCCGCGCTAAAATTGAACTATCCGGCTGCTGTTAACTAAACTACTGTTATATATGTATATCCTGCACGATAAATGGTTAAAGATGATGATGACTAAGATGATCACATAGATGATCACTAAATTGCTATGTAAATCAATGAATGAAAGTAAGTAAAAATGTTGTGGAAAATAATTTAAATAATAAAAGACTTAAAAATGAAAGGATATAACTAGTATTTCACGGACATTGATTTTAAAATGAGAAATTAATTGTTTGCAATTTATACTGTTTGTAATGTTCTTCATTAACATATTTTTATTTCTATAAAAATTTCAATCATTTTAATTGTTTATAACAGCTACATACATGTGAATATTTACAATATCAATTCTTTTTACATTTTAATTGTTACTTACGTATTTACAAAAAAAGATAGTTTTATTTTAATGCACAATATTTCAATACATGCATTATATTTTCATTAACTATTTAGTACTCCATTTAAAGAAAATTTATAATTTTTGAGCATCATTAACTTGTACAAGAAACTTGCAGTCCTTGTGCATAAATATATTTATTAAATATAAGTAATTATTTCACTTTTCTAGACCCACTAATAAGAATGATGAAAAAATTAACAGTTTGTCAAATTGCATGGTATTAAGGCACCACACTATGTACTTTATACATAAATCGCTAATCAAAGCAAGTTCTTATTTACTTTTTCGTACTAATTAACAATAAATATTATTCGTTCATTCAATTTTTAAATATATCTCAAGTGTATGTACATCTATATGCAATACTCAAAAAAAATAAACAAATGTATGAAAAACTGTAGGCTATAATTTTTAATCCGTCAATATTTTAGTATTGCTAACAATGCAGATACTTTCCACTCGCCATTTCTGTAATGTGTACTCAGCTTTGTTTTCAATTTTAGCAGATATTTCTAATCTAGATGATAAGTCATATGTTCCAGAAGCCGGTAATATCGCATGCAACTTCATTTCACGTTTACTGTATGGTTCTAATCGACACAAAATCGATGTCTGACCTGCATAACGAAAAGCTGTCGACGCTTGAACTAAATAAAGTTGAGATTTTATGTTTGGCAGTACAGTTTGACTGAAAAATATAAAATTAATTTTGTAAAAAACTCCAATTTAAATGTCTAAAAATTTTAAAATAATTTAAAGGCTATAATTTTTTTCGTAATTATTATTTAAGTTAATTTATTTTTATTAATATGCAACTCCAATATGTCATAAAAAAAATGAAAATTGTAAAATTTTAATAATTAATTTTAGAATCAATTTTTTGGAGCATTTTTTCATTTAATTATTTCGATTATAAAAGGCATAAATTTATAGTAAAAATGTACCTGCTAGTTCCAATTGTATCCACCTTAACATCAATATAGGACTGTGAATTATTTTGCATATTGATAACAATGGGTACAATACATATTCTATTGCATTTAAAATCATGAGATACCTCTTTCGAGTATTTTAGATAAAACCACACTAAATTTTTTTGGCATTCTTGTTCAGAGTAACTATCCTTTTTTGCATGTTTCTGAATATCAGGTATATTAATATCAGGACCAAAAATTTTTAAACATCGAGAGTATTCAATTGGTTCCACTAGCTTTTCAATAGGATGATGATACGATTTATTGAGATAGTGTAAATCAATGTAATGTTGTCCAATCGCGTTACGAATTATTGTTCCACCTTCTGTAACCTTTGCTTTCCACCTAAGTATTAAAGTAGAATCCAATTTCAAGGCAGAAGTTATAGCATGATTTTCAGGTTCATTTTGTGTTCGTGACAGTTGATTATCAGTTTGCACTTCACAAGCATCTAATGGTCGAATGTTTCGCTTCTTAATAAAATTTATAAAAGGTATGTTTTCTAATGATTTTGGAATATTTTTTGATAATGCAATGTCAGAAAAAATTTCATTACCATCTATTTTTCTTGATAATTTTAATAAAAAATGTACCATTTCTTGAGGTTGCACTTTAACATCATTGTAAAGATCTGGTGATTTCATTAAAATCCAAGAATCACTTTGAAATGCCACATTAGACAATTCTATTTCATTCATGAATGGATCATGTACTTGATTAGCATTCTTAATATGAACTATCAAATTTAATAATGAGAAGTCTCCATTGGTTGCTGCACTTCTGCGAGCCATAGCGCTTGCCTGAATTGAATCCAAAACGGTCAAATGCCAACTATGACGACTAAGTCTATACTTCGGTATACTTTTTGATTCTGAATTTTCATAGTAAAATAATAGGTCCAGTCTATGATTTCCTTTTTTGTGTGGTGCACAGACCCAAAGAGACATATTAAAAGATTCTCCAACTAATAAAGTATCATTTTTATCAGGAGGCAATATAAGTTTTGTGACAAGATCATCAGTTTTCTTTGCTTGACCTATAAGCAATATAAATGTTAATACAATTAAAAAAATAGAAAAATTTTTTTTTAAATTTATTTAATGTTATATTATTTATGTTCCTTTATGATACTCAAGGTCGGGTGCTAGCAGTATGTGGTAAGCGAAATATAGTAGAAAATTCAGTCACACTTGTTTCAATTAGTGAGACTATGGTTCAAATGCAAGACCATCGGAACACGAACCCGACGCAATTATACTCAATGAGGCACCAGATGGCACACAGAAATTTAATATTACCTTTTTTAAAGTCTTGTTCTTGATTGGTAAATGCAAATAATTTAGGGTCAGTAGAACCAAGATGAATATTTTTTAATGCAGCGTTACCAATATTTTTTATCACTATTTCCATACATTGAAGTTCTCCACATAACATTTCTGGTGAGAGAGGTGTAAATGTAATCTGGTTTTAAAGAAAAATAATTAAATTTAAAAAAAAATAAAAAAATACATATGTATTTTGTAATTATTAATTATTAAAAAAAATGTTATTATTTTATAATTAGTGCAGGAAAAAGGGCTCATTATAGGAGAAAAGAAGTATGATCCATAGTGTATGCTGACAATGTACTGCTCGTTGCAAGAGAAGAAGGGGGCTCAATAAAATGATAAAAAAAGTTTGGAGCATTTTTGGGGAAAAGGAGACTGGAATTAAATACAAAGAATGGATTAAAGGAAATAGATAGGGATAAGGTGGAAGCAAAAGTAGTGGAAAGCGCTGGGAAATGGGAAAGTAAGCTGGCAAGGAGTGAAAAAGAATCGTTGAAAAGAGTTATTATAATTATAAAGGGAAGAACAATATCAAAGGTAGGAGAGGTCAGGAAGAATTTTTACAGAAGCATAAGATGGTCAGAGGAGGTGGAGAGAAGAATTTCGGAGAGAAATAAAGAGAAGGATAAATAGTATAGGCCAAGCATTATAAGCTATTTTTGTAAAAAAATTTAAACAGTTAGCTGATTATACAATAACGTTCGGAATAGTCTGTACATCATTAAAATAAAAAATGCAACAGCCAGTTTTACCGACGCCATTTGTTATTAACAATTGTATGCAAGAAATAGCACTTTTTTTTGGTTTTTTCCTTACAACTCAAAATATTGTAAAGGATATATTTATAGAAAAAATTAAAAGCAACCCGATCAGATAATTAGAAGTGGAGAAAATTTGGAAATAGTGGACATTTTTTGTTTTTTTTTTAAATTCATCAAAATGTTGATGGGAGATTATTTAATTACAATTTTTAAAAAGGATTTGGAAAATTGAAGTTTCTTGCTACAATTGTACAAGAAAACCGGTCAAAAATGTTTGCAAAGTTGATAGTTTTCGGTCTCGCGCGGGAAATCTTTTGAGTGGTGGAGGAAGAGCTGAGGGGAAGCGCGCATTGCGTATACCATGTACAGAATACGTTGTCCGTCTCTATTACTATTTACATTACAGCACTTCCCCTCAGCTCTTCCTCCACCACTCAAAAGATTTCCCGCGCGAGACCGAAAACTATCAACTTTGCAAACATTTTTGACCGGTTTTCTTGTACAATTGTAGCAAGAAACTTCAATTTTCCAAATCCTTTTTAAAAATTGTAATTAAATAATCTCCCAGTGAATAAAGCATTTTGCAATTTAGAAGCAGAATAAAATACGTTTGCGTCGAAATTAGTAGAAAACAGAAGGAAAGTTTAAGTGAGAAATAGTGAATAAAGAAAATAATAAAGTATGAAGTATTCTAGTGAGAGAATAAGATGTAAAAATTATATATATTATAAACTATAAAATTTGAATAAAGAATAATAATATTATCTTATAATTATTACATTTATATATAGATTACCTGCATAAATGGTGCTTTATCTACTATATTCATATCCAGTCTTAAATCTACTCCAAAAAGAGAAACTCCAGGTTTTTCTTTAATATTTTTTAACTTAGGTCCTCGAATATCAAATAAACGTTTTCCACGTACAAATGTTGTTGGATTAGAATTAGTTTGTTCTGCTACAGCTTGAACTGGATTTGACAAATCATAACAAAACCCTAGAATTTTCAGCTGTCCAATATGTTTGGGTATTAAAGATAAAACTATGGATTGTTTTGACACAGGTTGAAGAACAATAGAGTCAATTTTTAAGGTATCCATGACATTTTCATTATTCTCTTCTGAACTTTCATTATTTAGTGTGCATCCATTAACATTGAATGACCAAAGTAATTTCAAATTTGAAATAGGTAATGGTATTAATAAAGGATTTGATAATGTAATGCACAAATAAATTGGTTCATTCACAATAGCGTTTGGTTTGTTGGAATTATTGCTTGTATTAGTGTAAATTGTAACAGTTGGTTTAAAAATCATGGAGGTTGTTTTTTGAGCTTTCGATAAAAGGATTTCCTCTAATTTAGACCATCGAATATCATCTGCATCTTGGTTAAAGGATAAAATTTGACTGACTAGTTCTATGTTATTTCCAGCTTTAATGACAGGTCCTAGTAATACTTTTATATGATTCTCTTCCACCAGTGGTAGTGGTAACAAAGGTAATTTACCTTGATCTGATATATTTTCTTGAACCAATAACTATAGCATTGATAATATTTTTAATTATTATTAAATTTTGAAACACAGTCCAGTGACAATTAGAATAACTTACATTATGAATATATAAGAATTCTCTTAAAAAGGCAGCTTGTTGAAGTGCTGGTTGTTTACTGGATGCACTTAATAATTTTTCAAAAACGAAAACAGCTTCTTTAACTTGTTTTAAAGATGCTGCTTGCCTACCTATAGTAAAATGTATATGGTCTTCTGCTAAAGACCAACCTTTATTATGATATACCTACAATTATATACTATTTAATATTCTAATTTTTTATAATAAAAAATCATATCTAATTATTTTCTAAATTGTTTTTAATACAAATGCTGATATAAGAAATTTTAAAAAAATATGGAAATACCTGGTATGCTTGTTTGTAACAACGTAAGGAATGTTTTTTCTGCCCAGCTTTAGAGAACCGGTGACCAGCTAGAACAGCGTGAAAAGCATATTTTCTGACCATTTTAGGTGAAATAAAGCAGTATGCAGCTTGTTCTAATAATAATGCTGAACGTAAATCAGAATCTTCACTTGTCATTCTTATCAATTGTTTAGCTGCTTCTCCATATAATCCTCTGTTTTTTAAACATTCAGCACTTAATAAAGTTGCCCTAGTAGCAAATTGAGGCATTTTACAAGTATTTAAGTAAGTAGTTATTGCATCATCCATATATTCTATAGTTTTTCTAATCATTTCATCCATCATAAAAGCGCTTAAGGCAGCCATTTCCAAAGCACCAGCATAATAAACCCATGCTTGATCTGCTGCAAAATCACGTTTTGCATTGTGGTATGCTTGATATGCCAATGTATAATGACCAAACATAAAACACAAATCTCCTAATCGCCTTAGTTGAAGTTCTGGTGACTCTGAGGTATATCTTAAAATTATAAATCATTAGTTGTGTATGATAATAGTTAGATTAAAACTCAAAGACAAATGTAAAATAAGCTTACTTACATTACAGCATTTGCTGGGACAGAACCAGGAACACCTGGTTTACTAGTACCAAACCATCTCTTAGTAGCACTAAACAGAGACCTACTTACACCCTTTTTATTAGAAATGAGATCATTAAGAAAGCTTATTTGTCTTTCTACATAAGGAAGTAAACTTTTGAGACAAAACTCAGACATCATTAACTTCAATCTTTCAAGATCCTCTGTAGATAGTCTAGCACCATGTTGAGGAATTGCATATGTTGGTGAATCAGCCCACACGTTAGCATTGATTGGAGAATTAGGATCTGAAAGTGGCCTTAAATTATCAGCATTAATAAATTTTGCTGATATTTCATTTTCTGGACTCAATGGATGTATAGTTGTGATTGTACTTATAGGAACAACTTCCTGACCAACTTCTAATTGAACAATTTGAGAATTTGACATTTCAGCAATACTAATGTTGTCACTTTTATCAGGAGTTAATGGTACAAAATTTCGTGGTATAATCGGTGTTCCAGCTTGACTAGATGATCTATAAAAATCAGTTTCCCATTATTTAAGTAAATTATATAAATACACAACAAAATGCCTTATGATGGTAGGAAATATTTGATAAATAATAAACTTGAATTTAAACTTATATTTACTTTTCTGGTTCAGTATTAACTGCACTTGGCATAGAAGATACTCCAATTGTATCAGCAGGTGTTCTAGGAGAAGTATCTTGATCACTATTACCAGATAAGTCAGAATGCTTAACAATAAATTGACTCCAAGGATCTGGAAGATGAGAATTTTCATCTGAAATTTTATATGATCTTGAATTCATTTGTAAAAAGAAACAATTATTATGACCATAAATATTTTTCATTTCTGTAAAAACTCCTTCAGCTCTAAAATGAAAATATTCTCATTAGTAATTAGTGTCGATTAATAATTTTATAAATATTATTAACGTGTTAGTATATTAAATTAACTTACTTTTTTTTATCATCTTCTAATGCATCATGTACTAAAATATAGTATTTAAGAGCATTATTGTTAAACCACTTTGGTAATTTTCCAGGAATACTTTGGCTTAACTCAGCCCTCATTTGTTGAATTTTTTCAAGTGGATTATCATCTGTTGTTGATACTACAATCATGCAAGCTAAAAAGTGCTTAGTAAATTCATGATCTGATGGAAACTGAACATTCAAAAATGTGTCTCTCCAAGCTTCAAACCAAGGTACTGAAGCTGGTACTTCTAGATCTATACTGCCTGTTCGAACTACAGTCGTACGTTCATTAAAAGTTGAATTGACAGATTCATTTAGTAATCTTCTAGCTACATTTGGTTCTGGAGGTGAATAGTTAATATCTTTTACACAAATTTGTAATGATCGAATGACTACTGTTGCTCCTTGAGAATCTTTTATATGACCTATAAAAAAAATTCTTTTTTAAATTGTATAAAATATGTGTAATATATGAAATGTTTATTCTATTCAGTACAATTCATTTTTTAATAAATCAGTTATTACATAGCTAATACAATAGGTTATAATATCAATTATGATTAAAATACATAGTAATTGTTTAATGGCTATAATTAGTTGATCAAAAATCTTCTATTCTTAGTTTGAAATAGTCAATCATTTTCAATGCATGTACAATGCTTCACTTAATAAAATGATAAAAAAGTATGCCTTACCTTCTGCATTTAATCTGCAGAAAGGCTGTAAAAGTTCAATGAAAGACAAATTATTCTTCTGACATATCGATTCAGCATTGACTGAACAAACTGCAGCCACTTGTGGCGAGAAGGCATTCGTAATGAATTCCCGAGGGGTTATCTTACACTGAGCCATAATTTTAATACGTCGAATCTATAGAAAAATTAGTCCAAAAACGTAACAGCTTGACGTTTTCGTTTTGTTTTACACAATATTCGGTTTCTTGATAACATTCACTTTTCTTTACTCCCTTTTTATTATTAACATTATCACCACCTATGAGGAATAATCATATTGCTGGCAATAGTGAACTCCCCAGAACCACGCTCAATTGAAAAGGATCTTCTCAAGGCTATCAAAGTCATTATTATACTGAAATTACTCGTAGATGTGAACAAACAAACTACAGACGACTATAAACATGAAAGTTACAAGTAAAGAATACTGTACACCGCATCAAAAAAAGAAAAAGGTACAAATTGTATCTTGTCCGGATCCATCTACCTTAATACGTCGGCAGAACTTACACTTGCTTGTACCACTGGCCGATACTAGCCCATTCGGCATTGCACATTCAATCACACTCTTTTCACACCTGCATATAAAACTATATACATGTGCTAACTTAACTATACATGCTCCTTATGCCTTAGATTGCCTAGATATACCTAATATACTAATGCCAGAGATATATCTTATACTCGAATATACTATGATCCCGAAGATACTGCAGAATGTGGATCGCATATCACCATCACGAGTCACCAACTCACCACTGACCTCTGCCACACCACACTGCTGACTGCACACACACGAAAATAACAGCTGTTTACAGAACTTAATAAAAATTAAAAGAATTTCAGAAGTTTACAGATAACATATACGCCTGTAAATTCTGCTACATAAGTAAAAGTGTAACTCACGTACTTACCCCCGAAGACGAAAGAAACAGACTATCTTGCTTGAATCTGATCCAATCTGATCATATCTAGGTATTTTTATTATATATAAACATGTACCTCAATCCCTATTTAGTCCTTATAGTATTATTTTCACCAAAAAGATCTGTGCTGTATGCAATTGAGTTTCAGTCTAATTACGACTAAATAATAATATTTATAGGTTACAGTCGTCATCAACCATGGATTAAACAACATTTATCATATTTACAATCAGTTTTACTGATTGATAATAACTGAATACAGTCTATGAATATTTCATAAATTTATTAGATATTTTTAGACAAAATGGATCAAAATTCAGAAAATGCAGACTCCAAAGATGCAGAACAACTTGATCCATTAGCTCAAAGGTAAATAAATTTATGAATTTCTTACAAGCAGCTTAAAATACCTGTATGATATTAAATATTCATTTTTTATAATTCTGTTATAGAATAATAAATCTTGCACAATCAAAACCAAAAGGAATATCTGATAAAGATATTTCAACAGAAATACCAGAATTACAACCAATTCAAAAGGCTAAGCTGATTAATAAACTATTAGCACAAGGTTTTTTCGACCTTTTTAAACAAGGCGAGACATTATTATATAAACTGAAAGATCCATCAAAAGCCAGAACAGCAAAAGGAGCAGACAATGAAGAAAAAATTGTCTATACTATTATTGAAGAAGCAGGAAATAAGGGCATTTGGATTCGAGACATAAGGTTCAAGTCAAATTTAATGCCAACTCAATTAAATAAAATTTTAAAAAGTCTTGAAACAAAAAAATTCATTAAAGCTGTTAAATCTGTTGCTGCAAGTAAAAAGAAAGTATATATGCTATTTAACTTAGAACCAGATAGAAGTGTGACTGGAGGAGCATGGTATCAAGATCAAGATTTTGAAGCAGAATTTGTAGATGTCTTGAATCAGCAGTGTTATCGATTTTTAGAACTTAAGAGAGATAGTACAAAAGATTATCTGAATGGTCCTATAGCTGAAAAAAATGCAACTTTTGCCTCATCCAAAGAAGTTTGGAAATTTATTTCTGATTTAGGAATCAGTAAAGTAATGTTTATTATAAAGTTATTATTTACAATATGTTTAACAAACAAATTATAAAATCAAAGTTTTAATTTCATAGGTAAAATTATCTGTCGAAGATCTAGAAATGATCTTAAATACTTTAATTTATGATGGAAAAGTAGAAAGAACTATTGCAAGTGATGGTAGCAATTTATACAGAGCAATCAAACCACTTTTTGAATCTCCAGGTCTAGTCAAAAGTCCATGTGGTGTTTGTCCTGTAAGTAAATTATTTGAAAAGGATCAATACCAATTGTCATCTTATGTTACAAATAATATAAATCAATACTAAAAAATATTAAATTTAAAAGTAAAATAAATGTAGGTATCAAATGACATTATTAAAAAACTCCAAGACAAAGCAAAAAGTTTTGAAAAATTAAAATAATTTAATACAATAAACTCATGTTTGAGATTTTATTCAAGAATATCAATTATCATTTTATTCAAATGTTTTTTTAGTTTTAAGGATAAAACATTTTTTATTACAAAGAATTATAAATAGAAGTAATTAGACTAAACTATTTTAAGAAATTTTAGAATAAGTATACTGGGATTTATGTCAAAATAATAAATAATATTAAATTTTGTGATTTTAGGTAAGAAAAAATTGTTGTGATTTTGGTGATATAACTCCAGTAAAATGTCAATATATAAGTGACTGGTTAAATGTATAATCTATTCATCACTGTTCATCCTATGTACAGTATTTCACTTGAAGCATTTACATCAGTTGAGTATACACTCACATAGACTGTTTAGTGTTCATATTCATTAAGTATGTAAGCTTGTTATGCACCACCTGCAATCAGGTGATGTAACAAAAAAATTTTTAATATGTAATAAAATTTTGATATTAAATACAGTTTTTACATTTTAATTATAATACTCTGGATCAAAAGTATCATTACTTTACTGATTAAGATCTCTGTAATTTGAGGAAAACATACCAATATTATACCTACAGTACCTGATAGTACCTATACATTTCCCGCTATAAAATTATGAATTACAAATGATACCAATATCAGTAAAAAAAAGCGCGCGCTTTAATTTCACTATTTACTTTCCTAGCGTTATTAAACTGTATGTAAGCATTTATGTATTATTATATTTTTGATTTTTGGTATCCGTAAATTCGTATTTTATATTTTAAAATAATAGCATTTAAAATATTTGTAGAAATAATACGAAACATTTTTTTATACAAGTATAGAGATTAAATGTTGAAATGTTGGCAATTGATGGCAGCTGTTCATCCATTTCCGTTTCAAATGATGCAAAAAATATATGATTACATATAGAATATATCAAGACACAATCTTTGATCTTAATTACCTGAAAATAATCTTATTACATTATTTAAAATAGAACTTTGGATTATCAATGGGAAAAGAAGGTACGAACGCAGCAATGTTGATGTTGAAATTTTGAAATTGGCGCTAAATAGAAAAAGTAACAGGGCTTTATGGCGGGAAGCGAGAGTTAACACGTGAACGGTCGGACAACAAGTCGGGAATCGGGATCAGGTTATAACCGGTATTTCATTGTGTCTGCATCCAAGTCATTAGCGCTTATACATATGCGTGTGATACATTACATAATTAATCAAATAATCGGGTAGGGATGTTGAATGTAATGATTAATATAACCTCGTCTGAGTTTGAAGGGATGTCATAATATATGTGCATGGTTTGTAGAAGCGTATTTGTTTTGTTTGGTGGCAGGCCTGTTTCCGCTTATGCACGAACGCACAGGTTGGCGCAATAATAAAACTGAGCGGGCAGCATGAGCATTTGAGCGGACAATAAGGCGGCAGTGTCATCCAGACCGAGATCTGAATTAGTTTACGCTAGTCGGGGACCAGGTCCTCGACACCGTGATTCACAGCGTGCTGTGCTGTACTCTGGTGTTGACCAGTGTGCATTGAGTCGTGATCGGTAGTGTCAGGGCAGTAAGATCGGTAAATCGCTAATTCTATAACCAGCAGTTATATCTACATTGTACAACGGATAGTACAGATATCTCAGAGCTAGTCAACCCCCTCCACTCTGCTGCAAGTACTCAAACTTAGTGTCGCAGCAGACGCAGATCACGTAGCTTGCACGGAAAGATATAATACGCGAAAATCAAATTATGTCAGTTGTCGAAAAAGTGAAGAAAGCGAAGCAGTCGAATTATACGAGGAGACCGCGGTACCGACGGTGAGATATCCGGTGCGTTGAGAGTCAAAACCGTATTCGTTTTTCATAGAATAGTCTGTAGTCTGCAGCACGCGGAGTGTTCGCAAGAACTCCGCGAAGGAGGGAGAGGGACTGCAATTTCCGAGAGTTGGTAGGTCAGCACTGTGGACACGAGCAGGTGTGCGAGAGTGGCCGAGAGCAACCGAAAGCACAACGTGAATGCGCATCGCGCGCTTCTCCATGGACACCCTGAAGAAGGCGCTTTGTCACTCACGAGTGGCGATTTTTTTTTAAAAAAACCGCATTCAGCAACTTTGCCAGCGACTGGCGTACGTTTAAGTTCTTGGAGAAAAACGTGTGTTTTTCCTTGCGGCAAGAGTTGCTGCTGCCGCTGCTACTGTTCAGGACGACACCGCTTCATTTCGGCACATTTTGCGGCTCGGCAGCTACGACGTTAACGCGCGGTGAATTGTCGCTTCGAGCCCGCCAATTGCCAAGTTGACGCTGAGAGTTGCAGGAGAGCTAGAGCACATCGCTTTCTGCACGCCGTCGCTCTGTTGGCTGTCTGTCTGTAAGCTGCCTGTGGGATTGCGCAGTGCGGCTAGTAGCGGTGAGTAGTACAGAATAGTACAGAATGGTACAGAATGCACGCGAGCGTCCCAGCATAAGAACCCCTTAGCGAGCGCAAGGGCAGCAGAACACCGAACTATATGTAATTATTATAGACCGCTGATATTGTGCAAATCGAACAGAAACGACAATTGATTTCTAGCTCGACTGTGCTAGCCACGTCCTCGAAGCTCAAGGTCGACCTGGTGTGTGTCGCCTATTCATCTGTTTTCCTTAATAGCTAATCAGCATGCCGCTTTTACGCAAGAAACCATTTCAACGACTCCACGTCTCTTCCGACTTCAGAGAGGACGACGAAGTGTTCCACTGCGCGGTCACTAATGAAATCTTCAAAGATTACAAGTGAGCATTAATCACTAATTCGAAAAAAACTTTTTCACTTCATCGAATTTAAAAAATCGTTAATTACTTTTGTTAATTACTTTAACAAATCTTTTCTTCTTTGTCTTAATTTACTATTTTTGATTTCAGTGAATTTTGTGAAAGAATTATTCTGTGCAATTCAATGATATGGTCCTGTAGCATAACAGGGAAATCAGGAATGACATATGAAGAGGCTTTACAATGTGAAGAAAATGCAAAAGAAAGTCTTAAAGAATTCCCTATGGAGGTAGAAATAAATTTTTCTAATTTATATAATCTGTTTTACCTAACAAAATAATTAACATGATACTTAACTGTTTATTTAGTTACGTATCCCAATTCTATACCTAGCCAATAAAACATCTAGAACATCTTTTGGTGAAATGATAGAAGATGTTTATCAGTACTCTAGGGAACGCTATTTTATTGGAGAGATGGTTGAAGCTAGTTTTACAGAAGATTCTTGGTGTGAATGTCATGTTTTGCAAGTAATAGAGCCTACTGAGCAACAGATCAAAGCATATATGTTAGAAAATAGCAAGTTAGTAATATTTTTGTGTAATGCTTAAATGCTACTATATTTTTTAAATTATATTAAACAAATGATGAATTATTTTACTATTTTTTATGATGATAGAAGTCCACAAGATAGACAATATCATCCTGCAGCTAAACTATTTCGTTATGAAGTAGAACAATTAGATTCTGGTGATAGTGATGTAAGTGAATTGATGATAGTTGAAGCATCACAAGTTCGAAGGAAAAAACAGCAATACAGTCGAGAACGTAATAAAATTTTTTTAAGAATGTTATGCGAGCAAAATTCTAATGGAATATGGCTGGTGAAGGTAAATAAATTAAAAAATTTCTTAAAGATAAATGTGAATTATTAAGAATTCTAGTTTACAATTCTAGTTTTATTTACAATATGTTTTGTAAACATGTATTCTAACTAATTTTTTTTCAGGAAAGTGTTTTACAAAAATATGGTATCAATAAGACTCGATTTGATTCATTATTTGCGGGTCCGTTACCTGACTTTACGCCTCGGCCTCGAAAAGTTGTAAAACAAAAACAAGAATCAATATCAAAGTTTCTCGTTTCGGATACATCTAAACAAAAACCATTTGATAGAACAGATTCATTAAAAAAAATAAATCAAAGTGGAATGATTGTAAAAAAATATAGAAAGCCTAGGTCAGTATAAATTTTTAATACTTTCATGCTTAACTTGTAATTACGTAATGATTTAAATAATTTAAAAAATTATCAATACATTCAATTATATTGAGATTTTATAAATATATAAAATAATAATTCAGCTTAAACTAAACTTAATTTATTAATATTTAATATATCATAATCTCACAGATTGAATGGTAAATTTAAAGAAGAACTAAAAGCAAAGGCTTTAGAAGAAAAGGCAAAACGAATGGAAGAACGTCTAGAAAAAAAAGAACGGAAAAAAGAAGAAAAAATAAAACAAGCTGCATTAGCAGCATATTTAAGAAAATGGAACAAGCCTCGAGAAGATTTAGAATGTGAAGATCTTAAACCTCTTCCCGAAGCTACTCCATTTAAAAACAATTTTTTCAATGAGAAGTTTGGTGAATTTGCAATGATTTTAGAATTCTTACAATTCTTTCATGATGAAATAGAAGTTAAAACATGGTTTCCAAATGGTTTCTCTATTGAACTTCTGGAAAAAGCAATGTTAGAAAAGGACATTACTGGCCCATTAAATGATCTTATTCAGTTACTACTTGCAAACATTTTTAAATATCAAGCTGAAGAGGAAGATGAAATTCATTCAGAATCATCTGATACAATAAGTGATAATAACATAGATCAGAGAGTATCTTCTATGGCTGAAGCTGTAAAATTAGCAACAATGGCATCAAGTTGGTCTCAAACTCATCAAGGATGTCAATTGTCAGAGCTTGCATTAGATTATTATACAATGAGTGAAGTATTAAGGCAACATCTGCTAAGCTCTGGTGGTCGCATCAGTGAGGCAGCTTCAAAATGGAGATATTCCCAAAGAGGTAACATTTTTTAATATACATTATTTAAAAATTCTTTTCGATATTAACAAATAAAAAACAAACCAATGTGGAATAGGTGGTTACACGAATCAAGATGATCCTGCACTTTTACTTAGAATAGAAAAACCACGTATTTTAAGGGCACTTAGTCATCGAAATATGTGCGAATTTGAACTTGAAGATCGGATGACTGTAATTATTTGTTTGATGAACCAATTGCTAACATTTGCATCTATACGAGACGTTATTGATGAAAGGTATGAAAAACTATTCCAAGCTAAAAAAGAACTAAAATCATTTATAATTGCTGAGCAAAAAAAAGAAAAAGAAGAAAGGGAAAAACTAAAAGAAAAAGAAAAAGAGGGTAAAACAGAAGACGAAGAATTAGAACCGAAAAAAATAACTCGAAACAATTGTAAAGAAGAAAAAAAAAAAGAGGAATATGAAGCAAAGTTAAAGGAATTACAAGATGCTTCTCATGACGATCAAATGATGGTCCTTTTAGGGTCGGATAGAGCATACAGAAAATATTGGCGTTTACTATCTATACCAGGTATACAAGTTAAACCTTGAATCATAATTGATTTTGAATAATTTACACAAATATTTATTTGATACACAGGTATTTTTGTCCAAAATGTCATTTCACTAACGGGCGTTTGTATACCAGAGGGAACTCCTTATATGCCTGAGCTTGAAGATACTGAAGAATTATATTCTTATTTAAAAAACAAATTTGAAGATGAAATTAGTGACAAAGAAAACAGTTTTAAGAAAAATAAATCTCCAAAAAAAGTCAGTTTTTCTGATAAAAATGGTATTAATTCGCCACGTAAAGATGTACGAAGAAGTTTGATGGCTTGTACTGGTAACAAAGAGTGTCCAGTACATGTAAATAGACCAGGACCTAACTGGAGTTTTTATGGCACTGAACAAGATATTGATAATTTAATTAATTCCTTGAGTGAAAGGGGAATTCGTGAATCTGAACTTAGAAATAATCTTATGCATGAAAAAGAAAGTTTAATATTGGCAATCAACGATTGTCCAAAGCATAAATTTAATTCTGAAATTGTGAGTAAAATAAACGAAATAAATTATAGGAAGATGTAATAATTATAATAATACAATCTATTGCTATATATTATGTATTTTTTACAGTTTACTGAACCATCGAAAGATATATTAAAGGTACCTAAGAAGAATAAGCTTGATAGTTCTCATAGTAATTTTCCAGCAGACATGTCAATTGATGATGCTTTAGAAATTACTCTACGAGATTATATTCTTGATTTAGAAGATAAAATCAAAATGGGTTGTTTAGGATCATTAAAAGTAGTCAATCGTGATACATGGCGGAACGCTATTAGCAATGGCAAATATGACAAACAGTGCGATAAACTAGTTTATGGTACAAACGAAATTTCAGTCGATTTAGCTGTTAATACTACATTAGATAAAATTAAAACGGAATCTAAAAATAGTAGACCTGGAACTCCTGACTCAGAAGTAGGTAGTTCGAATATGAAAGTGTATCGAGATCCAGGGAAGTATTTAGGTCCGCCAGCTTGTACCGAATTAATTCCAGATTCCAGTCAACAATTTGTAATAAAACAAATGGCATGTGCTATTTTACAATTATACCACGCTATTGAACACAAGTACCTGAAAAAACCACTAGAAAAGAAGTCGTCCAGTGAAGAAGCAAAAGATAGGTGGGAGCAATCACTAATGGCTTCAACAAGTTGGTCACAGCTTTTTGTACATTTAAATACTTTAGACAATAGTATTGCTTGGAGCAGAAGTGCTTTAAATGCTCAATGCCGCATCTGTCGAAAACGCAGGGATGCAGAAAATATGTTGCTTTGTGACGAATGCAATAAAGGTCATCATCTGTACTGTCTAAAACCTAAGTTAACGGTAATAGAATAATTTATCGTTTACGCGGTAGAATATTTTTATTTAAAATTTTCTTGAAATTCATATTCATTGTTTGTTTTTCAGTGTGTACCAGAAGGAGACTGGTTTTGTAATGTGTGTAAACCTCGAGAAACAAAACCAAAGGAAAAGGCAAAAAGAAGACGAAAATTTGAAGATGAAATTGAAGAAGACACTACGCTTACTAAAGAAACGAGGCATAATCGTGCGAAAAGAGTGGTCGACAGTGAGGTTGAGGATGACGAAACTGTAAATCAAGATGAAGATAGTGAACACGAAATGTTAGAAAATTTATTTAATAATATAATAATAAATAATGATCTTCTAATAACAACATTCCTTTGCAGAACAAAGTCAACACAAGTCTGTGCATCTTGTGAGGGAGATGGTAAATTAATATCGTGTAATAATTGTCCAAAATCTTTTCACATTGATTGTCTTGATCCTCCACTAACAAGAGCACCACGGGGACGGTGGTCCTGTGGTAATTGTAAATCGCGAAAAAGCAATCCAAGGCCAGGTAATATATTTTTTATGAATATTACTCTAAATTCTCTAAACTTGAGTTTGGGACATCAATTTTAATTTAGTTTGAATGCATAATTTGGATAATATTTTAGGGATTAATTTTAAAAAATTGTATTTAATTGTAATCCTATTCTATATAAATTTTTATCAGAGGATTTTTGAACAAGCAATATCTTTTAATAAGGTTTTGTCTCTAATTTTTATGAAACTATTAAGTAGTAGCTGAATATCCTTACGAACGTTAAGAGAATTATTTAAAAACTAAATATAGAAATAAATGAAAGAATGAAGTTTAGTTTTGGATGTGTTGTTAGTTGTAAAAGGTCGTGAAAAGGATAGGGAGACAGAAAGGTCCTCTGCAGCTACGGCACGTTCTCGCATCCACGGCTTCGCCAAGAGCCTTCTTAGTAAAGAATCTAAAGACTGGGATGGTCTGTATTAAGATATTCGTGTTTAATCCATTGTTTAGCTAAAACCATTTGCCATTTATTTTGCTGGTAGTATTTCATGAAATTCATTTAACATTAAAATGCTTTATGCGCTGCACTTTCAAATATTTTAACATTTTTATAAAAATAGGGTGCTCTATGCTCGTATTATTTTTTACTGAAGACTATTCATAAATTTTCTAAAAATCATGTCTATTTTGTCATAAAGCTTCAAATAGAAATTGAATGTATATAGATGCGCATCTAACGAAACTCATTAAACAGTAAGCTATTTAAATTTTAGATAGTAGTACTTCAGAGGAAACTGACCAACCTAGACAAACGAGAAGGTCGGCTAAAAGAGCAGCCGAGATCGAACACGAAGAAGAAGAAAAACTAACTGTAAAAGGGTGTAAAACAATACTCCACGATCTTCTAAGTGATATTCGGCGACACCGCGACTCTTGGCCTTTTCTGTCACCGGTCTTGAAAGATGAAGTTCCTGATTATTATGACTATATTTCTGAACCAATGGATTTCGGCACGATAAAAAGAAAGCTTGAAAATGACAACTATCACACACTTCAATCTTTTTACAGTGACTGTTTGTTGGTCTTTGATAATTGTCAAACTTATAATACAGATCATAGTGCAGTTTATAAGTAAGTATAGGTACATCTCACGTTTGGGTTCGGACGCCAGAGACCATATTACTAATCATTTTCTTGAATATGAATATTAACAAGCTTTCTATTTTATAATAACAAATTTTTTATATATCTAATTTACTCTATTTCTATTGGAATGAAAGACATTCTATTATGTTGAGTTTTCCAAGTTTCTCCCATAGCTTTAAATTTTACTCTGTACAAATTTGTTTGAAATAAATACTATTTTAAGTATTAAAACCATTTCCATTTAGATTCTCTCAGCTGCATTACTTAGTCATCTGTATAGTATATTAATGTTCTACATTTGATTGTTTTCTTCATCACTTCTACGTTTGTTTAATAATACTTAACTGTTTAACAAAATAATTAGTAGAGTATCTGTAAATTTTTCTTTTTGAACTTTATACACAAACAATTCATTATAATTATAAAATTTATTATTAATTCATTGTTTATATCATCATCTACAAAACTATAAGCAACAAACAAAAATATTGGGTATTGCAGTAAATAACTTTGACATTAACATATAAAATAATATAATAATTAAAAATAAACTTTTCTCATAGATTGATGTAATTATTTAATTATTACTTATTAATGATTTATTAGATTTATTTTGGTAAACCACAACTTTGATACCGAAAATACTTGTTTTATTGAAAATATTTAATGCATGATAAAATTAATCTACCACTACTGGAAAATTTATTTAATAATTCATTGTTTGAGAAAACTTTATACATTTAATTCATATAATCTTTGGCTTCCGAACACTAGTCGTTTTTTACAAAAGAATGTTATTACCTTCACCTAATTAGTTATGTTTTTAGGGCAGGTATGCGACTTTTGAAGTTTTTTGAAAAACGGTGCAAAGATCTTAATCTCAACTATAACGAAGATTCAGTTCGACAACCGCTTATGAAATCGCAAAAAATGGAAAGAAATGGTAATCAAAACGGATTGGAACATAGTGACGAAGATGATAATTCAAATCAAAGCTAGAAAAGAATTTTGTATTTGCTCTTCAAATGATTGATTGTGATTTGCCTTACAATCTGAATGAAATCAATTTTTTTGCAAATCCTGTCAATTTTAGTGCAACGAAGTGCCGGCAAACTCGATTGTCTTTTGACAAAATAAACTCATAGAGTTTAACTTTCAGTGAAAACTTTTATTTTGAACAAATCATTAAAGCTCAGAAGATGTTAAAAGCACTAGAGCTTGACTGATCGTTAGAGATTATTAGAGACAACTGATTTAATTTATATTCAAACGTTTTTTTTTATTTTTTAGATAGTTTTGCACAAGTTTGATTTATGAATTTCTCTTTGGGTCTAGCTGAGATTAGTATTATTCAATGAAAATTTCTCAGCAACAGCCTTATTAAATGAGAACCAGTGAGGAAATCTTTAATCATATTGTTCCAGTTTAAGTATCTAATTCAACACTTCTACTCTTACTGTTCTACAATATTGTTATACAAAATCCACTTATAAATTATTATTTATTCATTAACCTTATAATTACTAATTAGAATAGAACAAATGTTGCTTACACCTCATGTCTATCCTATAAACATTTTAAAAATCTCTTTATGATCTACACATTTCAACATTCAAAGCTACAAGCTCATGTAGATTATGTAATTTTAGGTTTTACTGTATTTAAAGAAACTCGAGTTTTTTAAATCAAAATCCAAGTTAGTTCATACAGAACTTAATTGGATTTTTATAATTTTAATTCTTTCAAATTGTTAATTTAGTAACAGTACTTAGTTTTGACATAGTACGAGATCTATTTGATCATTTCCAAGTTTGTAAGATGAACCTTGGGCTGGACCTACCCAAATTTTGAGAATAAAAAATTTGGACATTAAACAGTATCTTGTACAGCACAATTAAAAATCATTTGTAATGAATGTACGTTTTATACAATTAATTTGGTAATAAACACATTTAAAATCAAAAAAACTTTATTTATTTTTGGTAAATGACATGTTAATCAAATTTCATTTATTTATTGTAATGTAATTACATTTTTTAAAGATTTTCCTAACAATCTTGGTACATGATAATTTTACATTTACAAATTTGGATTAATGATGACCTTCGCCATAAAATTCTTTTCTGTGAATTTCATCCCAGCGTGCGACATTAGCTGGTGAGTAGGCTATAACATAAGTTTTATATTTAGTATCTATAACCTAAATATTATATTAATCAAAAGATACATACAAAGTTTTTGTATTTTATAAAAAAAAGGTGCAGCTAAAATTGATCCAAATATCCAGTACTTGAAGACCCAACAATGTTTAAAATAATGTTTAAACGGAAACTGTGCAATTTTAGCAGTATATGTGTATGGGTATTTCATTGGACTTGGAACTTCCTCAGCCATAATTTCTAAAATAATACCAACAATTTAAACTTATTTTTCTTGTCAAAATTGTTTCGGTGTTATATAAAATATTAAACATATATATTTTGGGGTTATGTAGTTATGATCGTGAGGAAAATTCAATCTTGAATATACTTAAATTTATGTAATTTAAAATTTTAAGATTTCTGATCTATATGAAAACACCTAACGTTATTATGTAATAAATAAAAAACTTGAAAATTAATATTTATCTGTACAAAACATCAAATTACATGATTAACTAGAAGATAAATTATTTAATATTTAATTACTTTCTACATTACTTAATGGGTTAATATTTTGACTACAATTTAGAAACACTAAAATAGTTTACCAGAGTATTGAGAAGAAAGGGAGAGAAAGAATTAATGAATGTTCACTGAGTTTTCCGGCTATTGGATGTACGCCAATGTACGCAATGACCCAGTCACCCAACTACCGCAACTTTTACACCAGCCGAATTCTCTAGAAGTTGCCCAATGATCTATACCGACTTGTCACTGCCTAGTGTGAAATTCGAAGATTTTCATTAACGTAGTGTTTTCGAAATTATATATAAAATGTAATAAGTTCATATAATTAGTGATCAAAGACATTGAGTTACATAATAAATAGTAAGTACTACCAACGAATATTTTTTTCTATCCTTCGTTAGTATTAATTGGTTGGTACTACGGCTCCAATGCTTTCGCACGAAGTATAAAACACCAAACTCAAATATATATATACAAAGTAACAATAAAATTCTTATAATCCAAAAGACCAATAATTTGGAAATCATTTGTGGTTGTAATTTTTTATACAAAAAGAACAAATTCACTTTATTTTCCACTGAGCAATATTGTAATCGTTTTTAACTATATAGTATATATTTACACGTTATCAATAAGAATATTGCAACTACATATTTATAATAGCATTGTATAATTATCAATATATTATTGTTTAATAGCATTATAACACTACAAAACTATAGAAAACTATATCTATAGAACGTAAGAAATAAAATGTGCTCTGCCAGCGATGCGTTACTACTATAAGCACGCGTATCTTGCATTTTTAAATTGAGTCGGAATATAAATTCAACGTTGTGAACTGCACGTCATCGCGACAAGTCGAATTATTATTAAAGCTTGATGCTACTAAAGCTGAATTTATTAGTTTTCACAGGTGAACGTTTTAAATTAGATATTAATCATAAAGAGTTTTTAATAATACTGTCAATTCTTTATTTTTATTAGATATTCACTGATCTTAAGAACAGAGCTGTTATTAAAATGGTGATATTAAAATCAGAATTTAAAGTATTATTTAAAGTATTATATCTATTTTTATAGAAAGAAAAAAATAAATTACATTTATCGTAATATAATAAATTCAACTGCTATAGTTTTAATGTATCTGCCCAGGTAGATGGGTGCTCACTGCTCATGCATATACTTGCATATACCTATACATGGTACGGTGCACTACATTGTCATTTAAATACCCAATTTGATTTCCGATTTAGAACTTCCAAAACTGTCCAATGAGGGCGTTAATAAATATAATTTGAAGCCGCGACCGGCATCAACGACTTCGGGTCCCGGCAACATTTTTTGCATATATCAAAAATACATACGCGCACGTGTATGTACCAATTCGAATTAAGCGGCAACCGTTTAATAATTGTTTTTGCAATTTAATATTTGCATAACCTTAGTGAATTAATTTCAATTCTTTGACTTTTTCGTTTGTATTCTTACATTTGAATTTCACCGATTTATTACTGGGTTATAGATTTTATATTTTTTGTAATTGTATATACCAAACAACTTAATAAGTAATTTAATACAAGCTGTTGTACTCTTTATTCATCGCGACCTGGCAGGGTATGCAATCTTGTAAACACCGTAATTTTCCAACTATATAGATATGTTAGGTACAAAAAGTTAAGTTCCTGTCAGTTCCAGTTAGTTCCTGTGCTGTCGCTGCATACGGCTAACGTTCATTTCATATGTATACACATAAAGTGAATTTTTCGAAATAAACCAGACAGTAAGGTAAAGAAAAAGTAAAAGATAACGGAGGAATTATGTCGCCTAGAAGGACGCGAAGAGGTAAGGATATTATAAAAACGCTTAATTATTTCAGCGACTTCTGAAAAATGTGCCATTGTTCAGGCGGGCTCAAATATTTTCGATGTAGGTGCAGCTTATTCGAAAATGGCGTGAGAATTTGGCGCTAACGCTATATTGATGTTTATGTTATTATGTTATTAAGATGTTTAATTAAAAAATAAACAAAAAAAATAATAAAGAATGTGAATATATTTAAAAAAAGTAATTAAAAATTATAGAAGATTTCAATTTACTCAAATTGAAAGTTCTTTCATACTTAATTTCATATTTCATTTAAATTTTTTAACACTGATCTATATATTATGCATACATGTAATGTAATTAAAATTGTGGATTAATAATGAATATTTATTACATAAAATCAGACCCATAAATTAACAAGTATGGTTAAGTAACACAGTATTTAAATATTTCAATATTTATTAATTTTTTTTATTAGGAACTATTCGTGAAAATGTTTGTGATACATCAATTATCAACAATAGTTCCAAATCTGCAACTAAGAAACTTAAAAGTATTAAGAGCATTGATAAAAGTAAGCTTTTTTATTTTATATTTATTATTACTTCAGTCAGTAATAATGTAATTAATAATAATTTGATTTTTTAGGCCTGTCTGCTAAGAGTTCAGAAGAAGATAATAATGAGAATCTTACAGAAATTATAGATTTTGTAGACAATAATGTGTCATTAAATTTTGTTAATGAGACCTCGAGAAATACAAGAAAACATAGAAGAAAAGGGCTTGAAAACAATGACCACAGTACATCTGTTTTAGAACAACCAACAACTAGAACTAGATCTAGAAGAAACAATTTAAAAACTCCAAACACTAAAGAACAGATAAAAAATAATAGATCAGAAATTATAGATTTCAGTTCACTTATAAGTGAAGATGAATCTACTAATTTAAAGAGCAAGAATGATGATAAATTAGCAATTAGTGTTGCTGACAGTTTAATCAGTGAAAATGAAGAGATTCATGAAAGAAAATTAAGAAAAAAAATTCTGTCGGAAACTAGTGAGAATTTGTCTAAATCAAAAAAAAAGAATGTGCTAAATAAACAAAATTTATCAACATCTAGAAAAAACATCCAATTGGATAATCAAAATGTATCATTTTGTACAAGAGATTGTAAAACACCAGAGAAGTCATTCATCCAAAAGGAATCTAATCATGCTAAGTCTTCTGTTGAAATTACTCCAAAAAGCAGTCCATTAAATGTTTCTCTTACACCAAATCGGTCTACGAAAACTCCTAAAAGATCACCAGTAAATTTAGGATCTCCAAAAACTCATTCTCGTAATTCTATTAGGACTTTAAATGTACCAAGAAAACTTCCTGTTGCAGAGGCATCACCAGTTTCTGAAAAATCTAGTGAGTCATTGCAAGTACTCAATGTTTCTAACACTGCAAATATTTCAATGCCAAAAAAGAATTCAAGGCTACAATCAAATATAAGACAGTCCCTTACACCAAAAATACGGCTCTCTAAGTCTCCAAAAATTGTTCTAAAAACTCCAAAATTAAAGTCTAAAAATTCGCCAGGGAAAAAATTGTTAGAAATTGACTCTATTTCAAAGCAAGAACAATCTTCATTATTAAAGGTGCATAACAAATCAACTAGAAATAAATCATTAGTAAAATCTAAAAAGTCCCCAAAGTTAAGTACATCCTTAAAATCCACTAATACTTGCAATGTTAACTCAAAAACTGTGCAACCACAAGCATCTATTTTACCTGTAGTATCCTTAGAACCTCTGCCTACTAATTCATCTATTGTAACTGAATCTCAAATTACTTCTGCAAATTCTACTAAATTAATTAATAATGCGACACCTACGAAATGTAAAAGATTACCCTTGAACTTATCATCAAAATCTAAAGCTTTAGGGACGTTACTTTCCAAATCAATAACTGAAGTATCAATTCCAAAGTCGAAAAAATCACCAAAAATTATTTTACCATTAAGTTCCAAAAAAATGCCGAAGATTGTTTTACTATTAAAACCAAAAAAATCAATGAAAGCATCAAGATCTTTATCGCCATCAAAATTAAAAAAAGCTCTCAATGCAAATACACATTCAAAAAAAGAATCATCTTCATCCAAACTGTTAAATAGAAAATCCTTACCAACTAATAGTGTCACTCATGATCCATTAATTAGTCCAAGAGTGATTATAAATAAACTTTCAGCACCTGCATTAAAAGATTCAATTTTAAATATGAAAAAAAATCTACCTATAATAAATTTAGTTCCATCTGATCATAAAACTAATAAAGATTGTTTAGCTAGTCCTAAAATCCAAGAATGTCAGTATTCAAAAAAATCAATTGTTACATCTTTAACTCCTGCAAAATCTGATAACATTCAAGTTAATTCATCTAAAAAAGTTAGTCTTAATTCAAAAAATTTAAGTTTTAAGACTCACACACCATCTGATATTTTGGAGAAAAAATTTTTAAATTTAAAACCTACTAATACCTCAACACCTAGAGAAAAATTAAAACGAACTTTAACTATTTCTTTAAATAAAAATAATTTGACACCAAAAGAAGAAAATGGAATTGTGTTTAATAATTCTCATATTTCAAAATCTAAAGTTATTAAACGATTAAATAATGAGACAAAAAAAATTAACCGTCAATTGTTGGAGGATGAATCTGAACCATTTATGAATGATACTTCTCTGATACGTATGAGTGATGTTTTTGAAACTGATAATTCTCATAAAAATAATACATTTGAAGTTGATAAAAGCAATTTAGATGATTCTGGTATAAGAAAGTCTGTACAAAACTTTAGTAACAACAGCAATTTTGACGATGCATTAGATAAAAGTGATAAATTTGTAAAGGATAATACATATGAACTGGAGTATCCAAAAACTCCTGGACTACAAAATAGAATAAATAAAAGATCTATAGATGTTGCTGGACTAAATAGGAATGAAAGTCAAGATTTAAAAAAGTTGTGTCATGTACATTTTGCTAGCCCAAATTTAGGGAATCAAATTCGATCATCTGGTATAAATAGAATAAGTACACCTGGTCATGCAATACATTCGAAAAGAACACCAGTGCAAATAAGTAAAATCAAAACTCAAAATCAATCACTTACTGATAAAACAAAAAGTAAAAACAGAACAAATATAGTACCCACATCAATATCAAAAGTAAATGGAAATAGAAGTAATGTTAAAAGACATTCAAATGTATTATCTAACCCAACATCTAGGAAAAGTAATCATGAGATACAAATGGATTCAGTTAATCGACTCAGTAGACCTAAGTTTGTTGTAAATTCTTCAAAAAAATCAGGTAATTATCATTTATAGTGTACTAAATTATTTTATTAAAATATGAATTTATTACATTGAATATTTATTAAAGGTTTAAAAACTCCAGTTCCTATAAAAATTCCTAATTTTGCTGAAATACATCAAAAAAACTTTGCTAAAATGGAATCTTTGGTGGATTTGAAAAAGAGAATTGAAAAAAGACATGTAACTATAAATACCGCAACATCAAGTACAAAGAAAGGTGATACGAAATCATTTGTTAAGAGTTTTTTTTTAAATTAAGAAAGTAGTTAAATTGTTTTAAAATTGTTTTAAAATTGTTTTGAAATTGTTCTAGATAAACCAGTAGTATGTAACGTAAATAAAGTAGCTCCCGAAAGTGGCACTAATGGTACATATAATAGATTTGGTTTTAAAATGCGTAAGAATGATGCTGTAGATATTATTTCAAAGAAAGCTGTAGGTGGAATCGATTCAAGGTATTTTTTTGTATTAATATTAAAATCTATATCACACACAATTTATTCTAGCAAGAAAATATGACTAATTATATTTCTATTTTTTGTAGAGATAAAAAACGAGAAACTGCAAGAATTGCTTTAAAAGGTGTAAGAATGAATAGGCGATTTGAATTGCAAATGAAAACTCGATCTCAAAATTCTTAAAAAGAATAAGTTTTACTTTTAATTGTTCATGTAAATATATAAGTAAAAACTTAGTACGAACAATGTACAATATTTTGTACTTTTACAGAAGAGAATTATACAAATATTTTTTGACTTTAGTAGAATATTAACTGTATAAGGTAGCTGTTTTGGGAACAACAATTTAATTGTGCTGATTATTAATTTTAAGTATAAGATATTCATTTTGAATGTAAAGTTAACTTGTCTTTGTCAAGTAACTTACAAAATGAAATTCTATGTTTAAGAAATTCATAATTTTTTATAATGACGTAGCATGGTTAAATATTACTACTTTTAAAAGTTGTATTGGAGTTAAGCACTAGTCTTAAAGTTGTAAAAAATCATTAATTTACTTTAAGTATGTAACTGTATTTATGCTGTGCAAACCAATTGTAAAAACACCTAATTTACCATCTAAATATTATAAACTTACACTTTTTATGCAAATGCCAAAATTTGTGTATTAGGAAGTACTATAAATGAGCTATTACAATAAAATATGTTGGTTTATCATAAAAGACTTGCAGGATTTTTTTCTTTTTTATATACATATTTAAGTTATTTATGTAAAAAATATGACCAACTTAAGATAAAAAAATATGTAATGTAAACAAATATATTGATGTTGATGTTCATTGCATCCTAAAATATTCAAACTTTAAGAATAATTTATTTGAAACATTTTGGAAATGTTTTTAAACATATTTTTTAAACATTTTTTAAATATTTTCAAATTTTAGGATTGGTGGTAACAAGTGTGATATCAGGGCTTTAATGATCTAATTAATAAATTGTATAATTATTTAATTATCCACAAATACATATATATTTGTTAAATCAATATTTGACACGAAAAAAGGTTTAAGACAATAAAGTCTCTCTAATTTAAATTAAGCCACATACAAAATCTCGAAAAAGTATGCCATTTAAGAAAAAATTCAAACATTATTTCACTGCAGTTTTGTATATGCAATAATCAAATATATTATGATAACTGTAGGTCATCGGCTAATACCGCATGGTAATTGGTACATTATCAACCATCCACTAGTCAATTACTCTAATACACGATACGCGGTTGTATGGTGCTCTGCGGTACTTAATTTTGCTGCTGCTGCCTACACTGAAATATAGTAATACGATTGGTCGTATTGTGCACAATATATATTTATAGTATTACCACACAGTCGGTGCCACTACAAGAAAGTAATATAATCAAATTCATATAATAACAAAACGGCACGTGTATTTATGTGTAGAATTTTCCGATTATAAGTTTAATTTCAATTAAAAAAAATTATCAAGATAACTTCAGCATTTGTAAGCCTCTGACATAAATAATTTTTTAGCAATGTTGTATGTGATCGGATTAGGTTTAGGTGATGCGAAAGATGTAACTGTAAAAGGATTAGAAATTATTAAAAAATGCGATCAAGTATATTTAGAAGCATATACTTCAATTTTGACAGTTGGAAAAGAAAAACTAGTAAGCATTTATTAATTTATTAAATAAACCATGGAAAAATTTTATACAACCTCTGACGCAAATGTTTTCGTCACTGTTTTTTAACTTATAGTAATAATAACATAAGTTAAATATATATCATAAGTTTAATATTTATGATTTTTAAAAAGTAAATGGACAGGCAGTTAGAACTAGAAATAATATAAAATTATTAAGTTTTAAGTTATTTACATTTTATAATCTTGTTAGTTTAATACATTAATACATTAATTTTTTTCTAATAAAAGGAAGAATTTTATGATCGTCATATTTGTATAGCTGATAGAGAACTTGTTGAAAATGGAGCAGATGAAATTTTAAAACAAGCAAATGAAAAAGAAATTGCCTTTTTAGTTGTTGGAGATCCCTTTGGTGCTACAACACATAGTGATCTTATCTTGAGAGCACAAGAAAAGAATATAAAAGTTAAAATCCTTCATAATGCTTCTATAATAAATGCTGTTGGTTGTTGTGGTTTACAACTCTACTCTTATGGTGAAGTAATTTCTATACCTTTTTGGACAGAAACTTGGCATCCAGATAGTTTTTATGATAAAATTATAGAAAATTATAAAAGGGGATTGCACACTCTATGTTTATTAGATATTAAAATTAAAGAACCTACCGAAGATAGTTTAATGAAAAAGACAAAGGTTTATATGCCACCAAAACTAATGACTGTATCAGAAGCAGCATTACAATTGTTACATATAATGGATAAAAAAAATCATACTAAAGATAAATCTAGTAAGTCTATCTTTTTAATTTTATAATTTAAGTAAAATTAAATTAATAAAATAAAATTTTTTGTGTAGGTTTAAATGGTGCTAGTCTTGTTGTAGGTCTTGCACGAGTTGGTTCAGATAATCAACAAATTCTTGCTTGTTCTCTTTTGCAAATGAGTACAATTGATCTTGGTCCACCATTGCATTGTCTTGTTATACCAGGAAATACTTTACATCCTGTTGAATCAGAATATTTATCGCAATATATGCTTGACAAGAATCCAATATTTTAATAATCACGTAAACAAAATAGACTAATAAGAAATTTGTTGTTTAAATGTAAATATAGTCAATAACCAGTTCAATCAAGAGAAATAGATTAAGCTTAAAAAGTATTTATCAAATAGGAATATTGAATGACAAAATGAAAAACAATCTTGTTAATATTTAACAATTCATCCAAAAATTTCACTGATTTCAAACAATTTTCATCATTTTTTATTATGTAAAAAAAATTATAATAAAGAAACAAACATTGTAAATAATTTTATATAATTGATAAAAAGTTTTATTTTGTGTAAATAAATCTGTACATAACTGATTTTACAAAGATAAATAAAATTGACATAATTACTATAATTTATTTACAAAAATTTGTAGGAATAAAAGAGTTTAAGGAAATGATTAATTTAACTTTTGTGCAAGAAATTTAATTGTATGACAATATAGGCAAATTTACGTCTATATAAAATATAGATTTTAAACAAGTTTGGATAAACATTATGGTGTTTATTCATGCATTCAAAAATTTCTTCATGGTTACTAAAAGTTAATTTATGCAGTTTTCTTTTTATTAAGTAATTTACTTATGAAAGCAGGTGATAATTTCTTGCGATAATGTACTAAAAGTACTTTTTTATACTTGCCTGCAGATTATAATAAACATTTAACTAACATTTCTACATATTCGCTTGTTTTTGAAAAGAAATGTGCACTGCAACGATGCATTAATACTCTGGTCATTTGTGTAAGTAGGAACTGTATGGCAATGTCATCATCATGTGACCATAGAAACTACCTAATCAATGAAAAAATATCGATCGACTCTAGGCGAAGGTGAAAGCCGAAAGAACGTTCAGTCGACCGGAGAACTCTGCATTTATCGCATTTAAATACGGTTATTCAAGTTTATTTTAATATCTTAGTGTTGCACTGTTTGAAAGAAAAAGCTGAGTTTTTTCTATATTGTTATCTATGGTGCGTTAAAATGATTGTTACTTATTAATTGTTTAATATATTGTTTGAGTAATGTGAAATAAGTACAACAAATATATCCATTTTATAATACTATTAAAGTATAACGTTTGTAATGGAATGTTTTATGATTTGATCCGATAACGGTATTTATTGTAGTTTCAATTAAAAAAGTACAATAATGACATAATACAAAAAACTAATGAAACTTGCTAAAAACTTGTACCCATTGTAAGTTCTTAATTTTTACTTTAGTTAGTATGTTAATGAAAGATAATTATTTCAAAAGTAATTTATTTACTATTTATTATATACAATATACAATTATATATTTCTCAAAGCGCTGATTTTAGATCACACCTAATTGAGTAATGAAGGATTGGTACAAATATTTTAAAGTATAACATTTTTAATTTTTTTTAATAAAGAGAATGAGTTTATGAGTTTATTGCTTTGTAAGGAAACGACTTTTAAATAACATAATAATTGCTAGTGCATAAAACGAGTAATTTTGCAGGTTTAAGGATTATTTATCAGCCAAGCTTTAGAAAATGAGAGCTAGAGTAGAAGAGGCCGTGAGGAAGGGAGGTGAACGGTTCTACCTGACACCACGGGTGCCTCAAGGCCTAGCAGCCGCCGTGGAGGGTTTAACACGGGAGGTAATACGTCATCGTCCCGATAACATCTACATTTTCGCAGCACAGCACTTTGAGAAACTGCTGCGCCTTCGTGAGGAATACGAGAGACGCGGCACAGACAAGTCCAACCGAGAGATCTCGGTCGAAAGAAAAGTTATCGGCCAAAATGAAGGGTTTCAAAACTTGACAGTCCGAGAGTCCGAGACCAAGGAGATGAGCGGCTGGTCGCTGGGCGAGACGGCACGCGTCCTCGAGCGTTACCGCAGCATTTTCGGGGAGCGGGGTCAAAAGATGAGCACTGAGCAGGTACGCGAGTTGGCAAAGGAAGCGGTCAGTCTGGACCCAGGGAATGTGCGCGCTACGCCGGCAGAAAACATCACCCCCAGGAAGAAGAAGCGGAGCGGCGCAGAGGTTGCGAAATCCCGGGGTCCCGATCAGCGAGACCCGAAGCGTGCGCTACGCATCATTTCGCAGATTCCCCTCGCTAAAGACATGAAGACAGAATTGCGCCGTAACCGCATTAGTAGCAAAGAGCGCCGGCGGACAGCGGCTCCAGCTACGACTGCTTGCGAGTGCGGTCGGACACCATTTCCAGATAGGGCGCGCAGTTACGCGAGTCACAACTTGGCGGGGACGCGCAGCCTAAATGAACTTCAGAGTCCGAGCTATGTGGAGAAGGTTCAGGAGGTCATTGATGAGACCTCTCTCTTGATCAAGGAGAAGGTGGAGGCGCTCAAAGCAGGAGTAGTGAAGGCTTCAAGGACGCGCAGAGAGGAAGCTCCGGCTGAGCAGACGTCCCACGAACCCGATGACGTCCTCCTACCAGTTGTTAGGCCACCTTCCTCGAGGTCGACCCCGCGCAGTCTGTCCGGTCGTAGCGATTCCGACGGTCTTGTCCTCCCACCTATTTCCCCCGAAACAAATAAGTCACCCAAAGCCAAAGAAGATCTCGTGCTTCCAGTTCTTTCGCCTCCGCGCAGCGCTCCTCGTACTCCCGAAGACATCGAGGAACAGTTCCATGATAGCCTCAATGCGACACCTGAACCACGAGATGAAAGTCAGCGGCCCGATTCGCTCGAGCCATCAGAAGTCGGCAGTGCTCGCGACAGTCCCCACGACACCCTCAAGGAGAAGCTTCTTGAGATTGAGGAGGTACAGAGGCGCATCGAAGGTGCTTTCAACAAAGATGCGGATGATGAGGAACGAGTACCAGTAATTGCAGAACTTAAAGGAAAACTTGCAGAAATTCAAAATTCGGAGAGACGGATCGAGGAGATCCTTGACTCTCAGTCGGGACTCAAATCCAGTAGCTCTACAAATACGATCGATGCGCATGTCATTGACAAGCTAAAAGAGCTCGAGGATGTTGAGGAGCGAATTAAGAATATTTTGGTGGACGAGGTTACGAATCGGATCGACATCATAGAAGGACATGTTAATGAAAGGGTAGAACTGCAAGAAGAACAGACAACTGATGAAGATCAGAATACAGAAATTTCAAAGAGCAACCTACAGTCTGAGAAAATGGCTAACGCGGTAAGTAGCCATACTAGCGAATGGTACAGCGCACAAATTGGTACTACAAGTCGGGCTCTTTCACCTCATTCGTACGTACTGACGGAAGGTTCTCCGTATGATATTCCCGATTCTGTTACTACTGTCATAATTCCAGAAAGAATGTCAACACCTGATGATTCATTACGAGTGGAGCTTGACATGGAAAATAACAAGATATATTCTACTCTCGTTTCTTCAGCAGACATAGTTACTACTAATAATTTTTCGGAGAATCTGCATGTAACAGATGAGAAAATAACAACTACTATAGATATCAATGATGCTTTTGGAGAACCTGTTTCAAAGCACGATTCTCCGCTAGAAATATTAAATGAAGACATAGAGTTGTTAAATCGAGTTAGTCAATGCGACGCTATTATTTATCGGAAAGAATTGACTCTGATAAAAGAAGAACGTGATAAAGAAGCTAAAGAGGAGATGGACTCGGAAGATGAAAAAGTGCTGAAAGTTGTGACCAGTTCATTGGAAGAAATTTTGGAGAAAGACGAAGTAGAATACGTATCTAAAGAAGACGCGACGACGATATTGAAGAGTCGAGATCCTAAATTTATTGTTCAGTCTATTGAATACGAATTCACTGATGAAACAAGAGATACTAGCATTACTGAGGATCTTACAGAAAATATTGCATTCTCTGACAATCCTTTTGATATAGAGAAGACTACAGCGAGATCAGATAAGTCGGAAAATGAGATTAAAGATACTTCCATTAATGACAGGCCCGATTCCACTTCCGATCCCGCAATACCGTTTATTCCAGAGTTAAATTTAGATTCTTTACCTGATTTGACAATTTCTTCGTTTAATACAACAGATGAAGAACAAAAGGAGGGGCAAAGCGATAGCACAAACCAAAAATCAAATTCCCTTATTAATATCATTGCTTTCGAAACTGCTAAAGAAGCTGTGAGTTTCGATATGGAAACTTCAATAGGTAATAAAAATATTTCTTCAAATCTTGAACCAAATATGCAGGAATTAGATAAATCGACTGCAAGCCTCGATCTTCATAATCCAGTGCCTTTAATTGATGATGTAAAACAAAAAAATCACGTGTACTCTGGAAAAACAACAAATACATCGAATTCACTTGCAGAAGAGATAGGGGAATGTGTAATAGGATTTGAAAAATTAGAATACAATAATTCTGCAAAAAGTGTGAATATTTATAAAACAGAAATAACAGAGGTAACTGAAGTAACAGAAATAACGCAGAATTACGAAGTCGTTGAAAATACTTATTTATTAGAGAATGAAACTAAAGATAGAGATTCTGATAGAGAAGTGGAAATTGTTGATGAGAACATCATCAAAAGTGTAATTGTAGATTTAAATGAATCTAATCATTTAATTAGTAACACAGGTAAAGAAGTTACAAGATTAAGTGAAGACGCCACCCAACAAGAGCTATCGAATCAAAATGAGAACATGGAATCAATAACCTCGTCGAAAAAAACTGAAGTGTCTATTCCGTTTGCAGATGCCAATGGTATTAACAGCAAAAAGGATGAGAAGAAAGTTCAAGAAAATAAAGATTCAGTTTTTGAATCAAGTGAAGTAAAATTGAATGATAAGTCAGAATTAAAAAATTGCGAAAACCAAAAATGTGTACCTACTATAAATGAAGATAAAATAAAAAGTTTATCAACAGTTATCAATAAATCTTTCAATATTAATTGTAATGTATCTACTACTTCAGAGAATTTTGAAAAAAATGAAGTGAAATCTTATGAGAGTCCTGCACCAGGTATGAACGTTAGTAAGGATTTGAGTTCGTCAACAGAGACGAGCACTTTTTTATCTGCGGCAACAAAAATACAAGCAGGTAAAATAATAATAAATTGCAATTTTAATTTACTCTGGCTAGAAACATAAGAAATTGATAGAAATCGCATATTTAAATGTCGTAGGAGTTCGCGGGTTCATAACGCGGCGTCGTTTGCAGAGTACTCAGCGTCGTAGCTCTACATTGGATAGTGTACCGTCAATTCAAGAAAGCTTCACTGTAAGTTTATTTGCTAAATAAGATATTATTTATTTTTATTTTAAAGATTATTAAAATCTCGGCAATATTATTGTACACGTTTTACACCACACAATGCATTGACGATATATTTTTATTTATTTCTTTTGGCTAGGTTTTTAGACAATTTTTCATACTAATATTTTCAAGTAGGAATTTTTTTATTCGTTTTTATATAGTGACTCGCAATGCATGCAGTTAACGTCAGAGTTTTCTTAATTACCTAATTACATAAAGTCATGCGCATGCACTATATGTTCACATGAGATAGATTAAACTTGACACGCTTCAAATTTCGAAGAAGCAGTACATTCTTTGCGTGAAAAAATCATTTTCTCAATTTAACCATTTTATGTAGTTTTAAATGCAATTTCGTAGTTATTTTAGTAAGTACTTAAAAAAAATTCTAGATTAACTATTTCAACGTTATTTTATATTACTGTTAAACTCTCCTTTCATTTTTATCATAAAACACGTGGCGACGTCAAAGGATGTCGTTTATATAAACAGACACACATCATCTTACTTATTCTATTAGTCAAATCTATTTTGGGCGAAAACTCGGAAGGCCGGAGCGCAGTAATTTATATTCATACACTTTTCTATCTTTACGCGTTTGTTTATTTATATTAGTTAACTATGGATTTTTTGCAACTGAATTAATACGAGAAGGACTGTTACAATTCAAATATTTTCGTTGTGTTAATGTCTATTACTACTATTAGCTAATTAATTTTTCTATTTTATAACAATCGATAGTTAAAAAATTCTATAATTATTTAAGGTGCATAATATTTCAAATACCATTATTATAAATAAATTTTTATAAGGATAACAGATTTTGAAATACGAGTTCATATATAAAATATTTCTTTCGCGATTATAGCGATCTCTTATATACATATTTGAATTTATAAGAATTAAAGATTTATTCATACCGAGCTAATCTAATGTGCAACAGAAGCAATTTACATGTAAAAAATTTGCCAGTTACACTATTATATATAAAATATTTTTATTACTTGTGATGCAATAGCTAAGTAATTATTGCATTGTTAAAAATAATCAAAAGTATAAGAATTGTATATACACTTTCAAACTCATTAATTCTTCCACGATTTAATAAGAGTCGATAAACGTGACAAAATACCATTCCGAGTCTTTTATACTCGTAGATTAGTTCTCTCTATCTAAAAGGTATAGTGTATACGAACCGTCACAGAAACTATTTGTAGCACGCTATCATGCCCTCTATATTTTTATATATCGCTTAGGAATCGCGTTTAACTGGAGCGTTGCGAGGAAGCCGTATATTTGCACTAATCTTCGCTGGCCACGAATATAAAAAAATATTTTGAGACTTTGCTTTATAGTGCAAATTGTTGAAATTTATGTACTTCAAGTTCAAATTGATAACTAAATTAAATACACTAAATTTTTATACTTTGAATAATTATTATATACTTACATTCAGTTGCAATATGTACCATACCTAAAATATCTTAAATTTTTTGTCGTAAATTGGTAAAAAGTGTTATAAGCTATTACATTTATTAGAAGACTATTATTATAGTGTAATGGTTTTAGTAACCGTCATGTAAAGTAGTAAAGATTTAAGTAGTCTTACAGTACATGGCACTCTGCATGCATCCAAGCAAGCAATAACATAAGCAAATATATTCTTGGTCAAAAGCATTATTACGTGATATTATGAGGGTGGCTATTGTCAGTGGCTTATAGAAGATCCTAGAAGATGAGCTACATAATTAATGAAATTGTCGTCAGGCGGAGAGCTCGAGTACGACGTGCGGCGACATTTCCGGAGCTTCGGCGGCGACGACGGTGGCGTTAGACTCTCGGTGCACCCTAGGGCAACCACTGGCTGCGATCGCGGAGCGCTCGGAGATCTTACCCGATGCCGCGGTCGAACTCCGGAAGAAAAAGCAGTTGCGCCGGGAAGACGCGGTGCAGAGGACGACTCTCTCCGTGGAGAACGCCTTCGCGGAGAACCAGCTGCAGCACACGGGGGAGTTCCACGACTGCTTGCCACTGCCTCCATTGGCCGAGGTGCCCGAGGGTAGCCGGCCCTCGCAGACACGCGGCGCCAGCCTCTGCTCGGGCGAGCAGCTGCTCCTGGGTCAGCTGTTCCTAGAGCGCGCTGCCGCCCAGTATGTCCAGGAGGTCCTGCTGCTCCCAGCGAGCGAGGTCGCCCTCCAGCAGGGCTACCTCGACTTCATCACGAGTGTCGAGGATGCGCGCAGCGAGCTCCTGGGCACCGCCCGCCCTAGCGGCATCACCATCGAAGAGATAACCAGCCTGTCCAGCTGCAACGACGAGTCGCTCTCTCTTAATGCGGGAGAAGAGCCGCAGACTAGTTCTCCAGACCCAGACCGGCAGAGTTCCCCGCTCACTGTGATGCAGGAAGCACTCGTGAGCCCCGACAACGCGTCCAATGGACCTAATGACGACGGGCTCACAAGCAGCTCACACCTCGTTGCTGACGAGGTACAACCAATAGAATTGATAAAACAAATAGAACCCGCAGGGCCAGAAGAATCAGCGGAACCGACGAAATCGACGGAGCTTATGGAACCTTCGGAGCCAACGGAACCGACCCAGTCGGCGGAACTAGCGGAATCAGTGCCTCATAGTCAAGACGACACTATTTCGGAATTGTCGAATGTTTGAAACTATTTTTTTGCTATTATATTCTTGCCCGCGAATCGAATTCGCTTGTTGTCGAACTAAATTCATGAGATCACTTATATCTTATAATTACTGTAGTATTAAAGATATACAAATATGTACGTACATGTAATAAGTATAACTATTTTAATAGATAACTCGTTTAACGAAAGCTACACGTCGATTTCTTTCCGAATTTGTTTCCTTGTTCCATGTAGATATATGCAAGCAGTACGCACATATAGGCGAGTCATTGCCGCGTAATCCAGTGGATTGGCGAAGGCAAAAAAAGTGACGAAGAGACGGTGCAACATGAAGAGCTGTCGGGGAGGAGTCGGAGAGACGTCGACAGCAAGGGGGAAGTGCCCTTGAGCTGCGAGACTCGCGCGACGGCGGCTGCGACTGACGGATGTACTTTTCCGTGAAAAGGCATCAAATCTATTTGTTCGGTGATTGAGGTTCGTTAGGGTGCAGGCGGCGGCGCGGGAGTCGCGAGCAGCGCGCTCTTGGTTCGACGTACCGAGAGCCATTGGCTCTGCACTAGCCACGGGCGGCGGCGAGTTAAGAATAAAAGCTTGAGGGCGGCATAACATATTTTTATCCTTCGGACTACGGAACGGGCGTTAATTTATAAATATACGCTTGGGGTTCTTTATCGACTGGCCGGGGCGGGGGCGAGCGGTACTCGCGCGCGAATCCCCTGGCGGCGATTGATTTACGAGGCGGGCGCGCCTGGCGGGGCGATCGGAGAGCGCGCGCGTACCGAATTCCGCGGCGTGGGTGGGAGGCTGGCCGCCGGGAGCCCGAGTGACGCACCCGAGACCCGGAACACGTGCGCCGGCGAGACGCGCACCGTAGACGCGGTCTTATTATTAGGCGGCTGGACAGCCAGCGGCTCCAGAGCAGCCTCGGAGCGGGCGGAGGCCGCGGCTCGCACCTGTGGACCGCGGGACCGGGAGCGGGAGCCTGCGCGCGCCTAGAGCGGACAGTCGGCCGCGCGTCGCCCATCTGCCCGGAGGCTCGCGAGCCGCGGACCGCCGCGGACCGCCGCGGACGCTCAGTGCGGCGAGCCGCGTCGCCCCCCGAGGAGCACATGTCGGACCCGGCGCCAGAGGAGCCCAGGCCGGGGGCCCCGAGGGCTGCCCACGAGGCCGCCGCCACCATCCAGGCGGGCTTCCGGGGCTACCAGGTGCGCAAGCGCCTCCAGGACGAGCGCGGCCCGCCCGGCCCCGGGGAGGCCCCGCCCGCGGCCCCGGCCCACCCCGACCTCCCGGCCCACCCGAGCAGCCTGCAGGAGGTGAGCCCGAGGCCGAGCTCCGCCCGAAGCCGATCAATTGTTTCAATCAATCGGAGGTCGTTTCACCCTGTCGGCACTTACGTCACCTCGTAGCGTCACTCCTTTTCTCTAACTTTTAACTCTTTCTCATTCTTGCGCGACGCTCTTTGAACATTTCGGCGTGTTTTACCATTTTTTAAAAATACATCTGCCGCGCGCTTTGTACTCATTAAAAATAGTACCGTGACGTGCACATATTCTCGTACTATTGAAATTTACCTAAATTTAGAAAAAATTCAAATTTACAATTGTTTATAGGATTGTTTATAGGCATATAGTTATAATGGGTGTATTAATGAAACAAATAGATAAGTATTGGCAATTACGTATATGAAAACGAATATTTTTTGTCAAATATCAAAATGTTTATCAGATTGTAAGAGATTTCGAATGTATATTATTATCCGAAGATAAAAGCTACACGTTAAAACACATTAATTATTTTAATTAGACGAAAAACCATATTATGAAATCATTATTATCCAAGAGTATATGTTCGAACGAATGAGTATGAACAATAGGCAACGTTGCACTTTTTCAACGAGCAATAAAACGAGCAATTGAGGAGTCCTCTTAATACATTCTATCAAAGAAAACTGCGCGCGCTCGCAAACAAGGTTCAGTCGTCGCGGAGTGCGCGCGCCCAGTTAGCGCAGCCTTGCGGGGCCCTATTCGCTTGCACCCTCGCGCCCGGACGAATATTCTAATCGACGTTAAGCGCGCGGCCTAAGTGAATAAGTAGAGAAACGGTGAACAAAAATTAATAATGAATAATGCCGCGCTCTTGGTGAATACAATGAATAATGATCGACCAAGCCGCGCTTAATCAAGACGTATAAATATAGAACGAATAATGAGATGCGAATTGATTCTACATATAGGGTCGGCGGGCGCAGGGGGAGCAACAGCAACAACAGCCACAGCCACGCGAGGCCCTCGAGGACAAATCTGCGACCAAGATCCAGGCGGGCGTTCGAGGTTTCCTCGTACGAAAGCGCCAACAGGCGGAAAAGGCGGCCGCCACTAGGATACAGGCAGGCTTCCGTGGCTTCAGAACGAGAAAGCTCCTCAAACAGGCTACCCATTGATCCTTCACTTCCAGGGAGCCATCCCTTCTTATAACACCGCTTCCTTGCACCTGTACATATTTCACCGCGGAATTAACTCCGTTTAATACCCCACTGCAGTGCTAGTTACTTTTCGCACGCAGCTGATCCTAGCAAACACTTTTTCTACTGCGCGAATACGTTACTAACTCCCACAACTGTATCGTCCAATAATATGTATATCGACTATTAGCCGTTGGGCATTTGCGAATTATTATGAGGAAGTCATCATCTACTATACATGTTTATATAATTTTTCGTCTATTATTTCATCTTTATATTTAAAAACATAAATTAAGTGCAATTATTTTGATCGATAGTATCTCTATATTGATTTCACTGCGTATTAGAAACACTATTTAAGATAATTAAACTTAACAATTCCAGGTGAATAGAAAAGCAATTGAAATTTTTACTTAAATAAGTAAGATAAATCCTTTATCAGCAATAAAAAATTGTTCTTCTATTTTATCAACTTATATTATTATGTAGTCATTCATACAGTCTTTGAGTTTGATTTTATAAGAAAAAATTACGGCCATCTTTTATCTAAAATGGCAATGACGCCTTTGCTTTCCATCTACTGTTATTGGAATTCGAATACTCACAATAAATAAAAGTATTTATATATTAGAATATTTTATCGTTTTACATACATAAATATACATATATAGCTTCTAGAATAACAAATATTTTTATTTGTGCAAAAACTACTGAAAGCACTGCAGATATATTTCAAATAATAAATATAAAAAGATGAATGTATTATCTTATTATTAATATATATGAAAATAAAATTATTATTTATAACCCTGGTAAAAATTTGAACGGATTTCTGTCAAGTTCATTTATAGAATTTATATAGTTCATATGAAAATTTCAACATATATGTATAAAAATAATTTTCAGATCACAATTTTATCAATTTAAAGATTTGCTTTTGAACATATAAAAATCAAATATTGGTTTATTCTCTACCAAGAATTAATAACCAGCTGGACACGTATGTGTTTCAAATTCGCTGGATTTGTTGAATACTATAATGTAATGAACATATGTTACAGATAATATGATTTTAAGAAATAATCTCACAATAACCGAAAAAATATATTGTATATTATAAATTGTTATTATAATAAGCCATACACTAAAAAATATAATATATGTAATATTAATTATTTCAAATTGTGCTTAATTAGTGCAATATTTTTAATCGTGTGATTTTTTTATTTTGTACTAATATAAGTAATTACTATATAAATAAGATTAATTAAAAATATTCACAGTTAATCTATTTTGACAATAGCTTGACTATAGAACTATCATATGTACAAAATAAACCCCGATGTATACGTAATAACAAAAAGTACTTTGCTGTTACCATTAATTTAATTTTGATAAATAAATATATAAACTAAAGAAAAAAGGACCACCATACTTACAGGATTGTATCATTTAAATTATATATGCTTGACATAAAATCTTTGATATCTTGCAGGTCTTTGGATTATTTTTATCTAAATGGATCAGATGCTTCAAAAAACTGAAACATTTTTAATTAAAATATTAGTATTATACAACAATTATTATTTATCCATCTGGGTAAACTAGAAAAAGATAATAGAAAATATAAAGAGTCATGCAGCGTTTTGATATTGTATGAATCACTAGTTAGGTAGCATAGATTGAGACTTCACAACACTGATACTTTTGATTGAAATATAGCCAAATCAATGAGAGATGCCATTTATAAGAGAAATGTTACATACTCATTACAAGTGTTTTATTTATTTATATTTATAAATATTTTTTTAATAATATTTAATGTCTTGTTTGATCCTCATCTTTTAAGATAATATAAAATGTTTACCAATATCTGAATATTTTTCAATAAAGCATATAATCAAAGTTTATTACTGTCATCCTGTGTACTGTTTTGTCTGTAGTATAGCTGATCACAGAGTAATCTTCTTTTAAATTTTTCAAACTAATTGTTTTGCTGTCAATTAAGTATTCCTTTCTAGAAGATTTATGCCATTTATCGATCCACAATCAAGAGCTGACGGCTTAGTTAATGACTATATAAATATAGTATCAAATGATACTAATTAAGTAATATATAATATTCATATATATTTTATTGTTTTTATGTTACGTTAAAGAAATTCATAATATTTCTAATTATCTTACAGAATATTTCTTGTGTTTGTTGAATTATATGTTGAATATAACACTTTTTACCAATTAAATTTTTTTACATTATGTAAGTTGTTTCATTACAAAAGAAAATCTGACAATATTTTGTTTTTTATTAAAATGTTAATTATACAAATCAAAATTTATCTTTATTTTGGGATTTTTACTTGATGTATCTAATTATATTGTGATTGTAATTATTAAGAAATATTACTTTTTTTAAAATGATTTTATTTACTACATATAGTTTTCATTTGAAATTTATTGTCGCTGAGAAATGAAATAAAATGGACGTAAGTAGAAATCATTATGTATCTGGAACAGTTATTTTTATATAAATAAGTGTATATACATATATAACAACCTGAGACTTTGTAAAGGGAATCAGTTGTATCTATGCAGTATTACGATTGCACATTTGTCATCCAATCTTCTGTCAAGGGTTATCATGTTCCTATAAACATGACGCAACCCAAATGCTGCAATGGTATAGACTGTTTAGACTTTTGCGAACATTTAAATTGAATATTAGAATGTTATACATTTATAGAAGGATAATAGAATATTTTGCAAATTTGCACAAGAATAAATAAAAAATGAATACGTAAAGAAATATAATAGTCAACAGATATCGATCTTTTTTATAGTTTATTCGAAAGCTCAAGCATGTAGCTGCATATGTACATATATATATATATATATAAAAAATGAAAAAATGCTTAACATACTTAATAATTGGATCGAATCTATTATCATAAGAGATAATAAAATAGTATATCGAATCAATTATACAAGACAGTCGTTATTTCTATGAATTAACAATTAATCTGTACAAAATTAAGTCAGGTGTGTAATAAAAATCAGTGTACAAGTGTAAAAGTAAATGATAAACAAACATGGCATTGTGTGTAAATAGTAGACACATATCAGGGCAGAGTTGGTATGGAGCTGCTAGCATGGAGTTTGTTATCCGTAACCATTGTACAAAGAAAAATAAAGTATTTACTGGTATTTACCGGACAAAAATTAAATGCAGACTTGACTAGTTGATTGAGAATACTGGCCGCGCTTCATATTCTTACAAACGAAGTGTGTCATTGGCCAAATGCAATACTGCGTTTTCCTCGAAGCGAATGCCCGCGCTTTATGGTCTGCAGCGTGTACGCACAGCTCTTTGCGCAAAGAGCCAGGCATTAAATATTTCGATTAATTCCGATGCGCCTCGTTGAAGAAGGACGAAGATCGAGAAAGAAAGAGGGAGAGGGAGAGGGAGAGGGACAGGGGAGGGGGAGGGGTAGGGGTAGGGGGAGGAGAGCAAAGGGAAGAGAGAGAAGAGAGACGGGGGGGTAGCGGGTAGCGGGCGGGGGTAGCGGGGAAGAGGAGCGGAGGCTCGTCCCCTCTCTGGGGTTTTCCTCACAGCCAGTAGAATGCCCTAGGCAATCGCGCCCCATTAGGAATAACAACCGGCCGCCTAATTTGCGTTCGACCTCGAGAAATGCTTGGAAGTAGGCGCGAGTTGCGCGTGCAGGAGCAATTGCAGCAATCAAGTAGGGGGCACAGTACAGGGGGGTAGAAGGCGTAATGGATAATGCGCTGGTCCGGCTGCGGAGCTGGCTAGTCGGGCGTCAGAAGGCGGCGGGAGCGGTGCGGACGGCTGCCGATGGGCTAGTCCAGCTGCAGGTCTTGGGCGTGCTCCGAGTGGCGCAGCATCTGCTCGGAGATGGGGCAGAATCCGGAGAAGCACTCGAGGGTGTCGATGCTGCAGCCGGTGCACTTGTTGCACCGGCAGTACATGCCCTCGCCGCAGGCGCCGTACTTGTTGCGCACGCCGCCGCAGATCTCGCCGGGGCCCTGGGGACAAGGTTGGCTGAGAGGGGGTCCGCGGGTGGCTGGGGCCAGGGGCGCTGCTCACCTTGAGGCACTCGCGCAGGCCGCACCAGCGGGAGAAGGCCGAGCCGAACTTGCACTTGGCGCACTCGTCGAGGCAGCCCTCGCACTCGGAGCGCTGCTCCGCGCGCTCGATGATGGTGGGCTGGGCCGGCGACCTGGGGAAGGTGCAGGAGGCGCCGGTCAGTAGGGCCTCGGCGCGGCGCGCGGGCGCGCGGGCGCATACTCACCGCGGCAGGCCGGCCAGGAGGAGCGGCACCAGGAGCAGGAGCACGAGGACCGGCTGGGGCGCCCAGTCGCGGCTGCAGGCGGCTCGCATCTCGTCCCGCGGCGGATCTGCAAGTCGCGCGACCGTCATCCAGTTGGCCCGCCGCCGCCGCCGCGCCGACTGCAGCGCGCGCGCGAGCGCCGGCCGAGTGTCGCTGCGGCCCGGCGCCGGACACCCGCTGCCCGCTGCCCGCTGCAGCTGCCGATTCGCGCGCGCCGCGCTACCTGCCCGCCCCCTTCGGGTTATATTTAGAGCGCGCGGCTCTTGGCACCCGCAAACCCCGCGCCCGCAGTCCCGCCAAGGGCTCCGCGGCTGCAGCTGCTCCGAGGCGCCGAGCCCGCCCCCGCCCAGACGCCCGCTCCCCCGGGACCATGGACCTCGCGCCCTTGGACGCCCACCCCCCGGCCCGCCGCCGAGGTACAGCCACCCCCAACCACCGTCCTCCTATCCGATCGTATCCGATTCCACCCGATTCCGCCTCTGCCTCGCGCTTCGCTGCTCAAACTTATTGCCAACTTCGTTCCAACGCGTCGTTTCGCGATCCCCTCTTGTTTATTCACTATCTTCAAGTATGTTTACCTTTCCCCTTGACAATACACCTGTACCTTCAATCTCGCGTTCGATACACCGCGCCTGTCAGATCATTTGCGCATTTCACAACCTATAATTATATTCTTTTGCTTAATTAACCTGCGCGTATTACTATATGATTCGTGATGTATCGACTCTCTAATAATACACATTGTTTAAAATGTATAGTCATTTCATTCAATTGCTTATATTTTGCGGCTAAAAATTTAACTAACAGTCATTATATAGAGGCGTGTCAAAATTTATCAACGATTGCTTATGCGTATACAGATGTGACAGCGACGCGTGATTGCGGACGGAAAAATCTTCAGTTTTGAACAGATTTTTTCAATTAGAATACGCGCCGATAAGGGCATTAAAGACATTATATTTACAACCTCGTTGCACAATATCAAATTACAAACGCCTTCTTTCACGTACTTAATTGAGGTTAAGGAAATTATGAATCACTAAAGGCCAAGCCGTCTGGCTTTTTGATGCTTATGTCTGGGAATGCATGGAAATAAATTTCCATTTAGTGAAAACCGGTTGTCGCAAACACTTGAATAATTGTTCACATAGTAAAAGTGTTGTCGTTGTCAACTGTTTCCCTCTACACAGGTATTTACATTTACAATTTAAAAAGACAACCGTTCAAGGAAACAAATTTTGTATGCACTTACAAAGTGAAACCGTTAGTATCGTCACCCGGCGCTACAGATTTTCTTATGTAGATTTAGCTGCTAAATGATTTCCCGACTTTTTTTACTTTTCATAATCTACTCGTTACAAACTTTCATTGGCTATTTGATAAGGATAAGGTTAAGTATTCATTGTTAATGAATTATTTAAACTGTATTTTTTTTCTCATAAATGTACTGAAATTATATTTAAACAATGAAAAGGAAATTATCTACGTCGGAAAAAAAATAAAAAACTAAGAAATGAAAATTTATTTGGAATTAAGTTTTTGTCAAGGTAATTATAAGGGATATAAAGGGGACAATAAAACGTGTAGCCATAATTAAAAGGCACTGACTAGCTGCATACCTGAGCGCACCTTCAGCGATCCTGCTTATTCTGAATTGACCCACTTTTGCTTGAATTCACGAAATTGTAATAGAGATTTAGCGAGTCTGGTCGCGGGCGCGAAAATCACGATTGCCGCGGCTTGGCGCTCGGAGGCGAGCGCGAGGGCGAGCGCGTGTTCAGAAGACCTACATGAGGGATCGGATCGGCACGTGGATCGCATAAGTCTAGCGGATGCTGCGTGGGTTCGATACCTGGTGGCGTGGGTGCCGTGGAGCCGTTGAGCAGGTGTCGGTGTCGGCGGCGTCGGCGGCGGCGGCGTCGGCTCTCGCTGCGGCTCGGACTGCGGCGGCTCTTGGCAGACTAGTGTGGAAGTGGCTCTGGAGGCGAGCCGATTTTATAGGAGGCCGCGGCGGCGCGCCGCCCGGCCTGTCCCGCAGGAGCTGAGCGTTACCATGCGATCCCGGGCTGTCAGAAGGAATTTGGACCGCGTCGTCGGCCGTCTCGTCCAGTTAGCCGCTCACCTCCTTGAGCCTTGCCCCGCCTGACTGACGTTTATTACTATGCTAATGCCTCCCTCGAGTGGCCCCCGCATCTTCGGGATCGGCCGACACCGCCCCCGCCCCCGCCTTCGCCCCAGCCTACTGCTCCTCAACCTCCTCCCCCCTACACCCTTGCGATGCAATTATAACGCGGCCGTTCGAATAAACCTGCGGATCTGTGTGTGGTAGGCGCAGCGGCGGGTCGCTGGACGCTGCTGGGCCGCGCGTACGGTCCACTCGGCCGGGTGGAGCGCGCCTTCCTACGGATGCGCAACTTTGCCGGGCTCCTCGAGCAGTTGCTCTTCTTCACTTTGGCCGACAAACTGCTCTTGGGCCCGAGGCGACCCGCAGCCTCTCGCATCTCCTCACCCCTCTACACCCTCACCTTCTACAACGTCGCTACCTACATACTCGGCTACGCGGGTGAGCTCTTCGGGCCTATGCTTCCTGGCCACGGTCATTTGGGTGACACCTCGCCTTACGTCACCCTCACCGATACGTCCAGGATCGTCCACCTCGCTATGACTACCACCAAACTGGTCCTCGAGTGGACCAAGGCCGTCGCCTTCCTCGCAACCCTCGCCTTCGCCATAGTTCTTCTTGCCCTTGAGCAGGCCCTCCATTATTATAAGTCAGAATAATTTTATGATTCGTTCGTATATCAACTAAATGGCCTTTTATTTCATTTTGACCCTCCCTATCGCCAAAATCATGGTTAATACTGTGTGATCTGACTCATACCATCATCGAAGATGATTGTTCACTATTTTTAGCTATACTTCTATACTAAATCATCACAATGCACTTATACGCTATCTGCATACACCGCATCTTCAATATCATTTACAATTCTTTACAATTTAAATATTCATCAAACACTGTTTGAATTATTCAGTTTAATACACAATTAATAAATATATAAATTACGTACAATATATAAAATTTTTGTAAGAGAATTAAAATCATCAACTTTTCTATTTAATGCTTTATACATATAAATATTTATTCATAAATTTTCTTGTAATACAAATGATTGTTAATAGTTAAAAACTAAAACTGCAGCTAAAGTAATAGTGTAGTAAAATCGACGTGAGTTTATATTTTTTATCATCACAAAATACATATTACACAATGTACTCATTATAGTATCCATAGCATACGTTAAAAGATATTGGTTACCTGTAGTTAAGCATTAGTTCTTATAATTACCCAATATATATTATGTATTATCTAAAGTAATTGAAAAAAAACTTTCAATAATTTGAAGTATATTTGGCAGTTTAATCTCACCTGTGTTACAGATTGCGATACATGCACATATGTTTTTATAATTACACAAAAAATTAAAACTGTCCGTATAAAATCTTTGTAGTCAGTAAGCCAATTATAGTTTTTTTTCATACACCTTTAAATTTTTAATAATTTAGAAGATTTTAATGATATTTCTATATTTAAAATATTAATTTTTTTTTTAATAAAATAAAACAATAAAAAAATGTTTTAAACCATTTTGTTTGAATATGAATTATTTAAAATTATTTTTATTAAATTTTTTTACCAATAAAAATTTTAACTCTTTTAATCTGGTTTTTTAATACCTACATAAGCTTTTAGAGATAAATAATTACAGTTCTATTTTAATTACAGTTCTAGTTTATATTTTCAACGTTTGTATTTTGTATAGAACAATATTAGTATCTTGAGAAGTATTAAATGTTTTTATGAAAATTGTTCAAATGAAAAGGATTCATTTTAAAATTATAGGCTTTTTATAGTAACAACTTTTTAGAAATATATCTTTATCGGTATACATTATTTATTATTAAATTTACTAACACAAAAAATATGCATAATATAATTAAAAAAAATAATATTATGTTATCAATGATGAAAGTGTTGAATTAAATTGAATTTAACAATTTAGATTATAATTTCAACTTTTTATAATAAATAGATAAAAATATTGTTATTAAAATAAAAATAAATTAACGTATAAAAATCTCTAATTTTATTCTAAAGTTTAAGAATCTTTGTTAAAATTCAATGTAAAAATGGTATTATTTTATCGTGCATTCTAAAATTTGTCAAAATAATATTACTATATTAATATTTACATAATCTTAGACAAATTCCTAGCACCTCTCAGAACATGCAGTATTCATAATTGATTTTAATCAAACAAATTGTTAATGCATACTTAAATTAAAATTTTAATATGTAATATGTTTATAGGCCATCACTGCTTTATATTATCATCACCTGGACGTATTACTTAGCCACAGAACAGGCCTTCCTCCATGTTTTTACAACAGTGTTATCATATTTCCAACTTGAAGCCTTAGAGGGTCTCGAAAATCTTTATTCGCCAGTCATTTTGCGTGTATATACCATGTTATTGTCTGCGATTTTTATCCTTTTATCAATACCCAGTGGATCTTGGCGTTTTATATTTGTCACGGCATATTTAAATATATTTTTAAGATGCAAAGAAATAATTCAAATTTATTGGTCAGCATTAAAAAAAGAGTGTGAAACATTGAAAGAATATAGAACTGCAACACTTGAAGAAATCAAGAACCTTGACGATGTCTGTGCAGTCTGCTTATCACCAATGAAAAAAGCTCGAGTTACACCATGTCAACATTTTTTTCATGCAAGTTGCTTACGACAATGCCTCAAAACTACAGACTACTGCCCTTTATGCAAGCAGCAACTTACATTCGTTTGAGAAAAGAATTATTTGAATTTGAAATTTTTTATACATTTGTTTGATGTACGAATAGCATTGATAATGTATAAACTAATGTTACATTTAAAAATATTTCTATCTGGGGATCTGGATATTAGTCAAGGAACTTAAAAACTGCAATTATAATTAATCATATACACTGTAAATTTAATTCATATTAAACATATTTTACAATTACCAATAAAAGTAAAATGTAGTAAACATAAACCTACAAAATAACTAAAAAATTAAGTTTCTCCATCAAATTTTCTGCTAACATCTATATATTCACCATCTTTAGGTTCAAAATTTGTTATTGGAAGAGTATGAACAGGTCCCTTAGCAGAAAAAGGTAGCAGTTCAGGATCAATCTAAAAATACACGTTTAAATTAAAATTAAAATTATGTCATTATCATATGAAACTTTCATTAATTTTACAATACCTCTATGGCAGATTTATAGAGTTCTTCTGATTCTGTTTTAAGTTTATTAAGAGCCTTTTCTTGAGCAAAAATATATTTGTCAATGAGTTGAATAGTTTCAAGATTTTGTTTTTTTTTATACATTGTCCATTCTTTAAATATTGCAGCTCTTTCCTCCAACTTTTCAACAGATATTGTTGGCAAATCCCTTTTCCGCAATCTAAAATGTAAAAGTTTAAACAAGAAAGTAAATAAAATAGATTTTTTTTATGAAATAGTCCCATACTGAATCTCATCCTGTAACTTTAAAGGAATATATAACTCTGATAATGGTTTTAACTGTTTAGAATGTTTCTCTAATTTCCTTATGAATTTTTCTAATTTCCTTTTTCTTCGTTCTTCTCTTGCTCTAATTATTGCGGGATCCATTTTTTTCTTTTTCTTTAAAGGTTCAGCACTATTAAAAAAATATTTTTTAAGAATAACTGCTTTCAAATTATTAAGATAGATATGCTTCAACTTACAATAAAATATTCGTAACATTTATGTACGAGGGTGAATTCAATGAAATGTTACGAGCAGGAATCGGAGTTTTATTAACTATAATCCTAAACAAATTTATTAACATACACTTATTTCAGACTTCAAGTTTTATACTATTGATTATTAATTTAAAAATTAATTTAATTACCTCGAAATTGTTGTTAAAATTCCCGTGATATACATGTTTATTAAGGAAATTTATTTAAACATTAACTAAATAATACGGAAAGAATTTTATTTTTTAATGTTTTATATATTACATTTAATAAAACTTATAAAACAACTTAACCTTAAATATATTTTGATTTTTAAGTTTCAGAATATATAATCCAATATAATACAGATTTGATGCAGTTACATGGTGTATATATGTGTAAAATTGCCATAGATTGATGTACATACAGGTTAGTCCTGCACAGCTGCAGCCTATGGTGCCCTCCAGAGGGCAGCCACTCTGCGGGTATTTCTTTTGATCTGGATATTCTGCTCATGCGTGTACATAAACCCTGTGTGGATAATGGATTATGTGATGGCTTAAAGATTATTTTAGAAGCAGCTTTATGGCACGTTGTACTTGGTTATACTTTTTAACCTGAATTTCACTGAATTTACTAAAATATACGTGGTTGCATTCGGAATATAAATATAATTTTTGAAAATGACTTTAAAACTTTTGGTTAATTCTTCTGATCCTCCTTTAGGTATATTTATTAAATTACTTATTTTGTTTAGATTTTCATTTTGCAGAACAGCTTATTAAACAAAAATGATATATTTGCTTTGATTTCCGTAATAAAATTCGTTAAAAAATAATCATTAATTGGTTAATAAATAATTTTGTTATTTAATGTAGGAGCATTATTAATTGTGGAAATTGTTCGTTCCAAATTAAATTCGGAATTACAAGTCGTTTGGTCCAATGATTTTGGAAAAAATGGTGCTAAACTTCAATTTTTTGGAAATGACAAGATGTTAGGAGAAACAAGCAGCGATGTTGCTCGTTATTTGTCGAGAGCGAATAACGCAGATCTTTATGGTATCGTAATCATTACTAAGTTTACTACATAATAGGTATACTGAATTTTTATATGCTCTATTCTTTACAGCTAATGATGATATTTTTGCAAGAACAGAAGTTGATCATTGGTTAACATATGCAGAAAGACCATTTAATCAAATAAACAAAGTTGAAGATGCATTAAATTATTTAGATCGAGCTTTAGCACCTAAAACATGGTTAGTAGCAAAACATTTAACCATTGCTGATATTTGTGTCTTTTCAAAAATAAACACTGAAGTAGATACAAAATCATTACAAGAAAAGTATCCAAATGTGCACAGATGGTATAAACAAATGAATTCTTTATCTGAAGTTCAAAAGGTGTTAACAATAATATCAAAAAATAGAACATCAGATTTAAAGTCACTTTCTATGAAAAAAAAAAATGAAGCAGTATCAAAAGATACTAGTAAAAGTAAAGAACAAGCAAAATTTGTTGATTTGCCTGGAGCTGAAATTGGAAAAGTTGTAGTTCGCTTTCCACCAGAAGCTAGTGGTTATTTGCATATTGGTCATGCCAAAGCTGCACTTTTAAATCAATATTATGCAGAAAATTTTAAAGGTCAACTTATTATGCGCTTTGATGATACAAATCCTGCTAAAGAAAATGTTGAATTTGAGAAAGCTATTTTAGAAGATCTTGAAATGTTAGAAATAAAACCTGATCGATTTACTCATTCATCTGATTACTTTGATTTGATGCTAGATTATTGTGAAAAATTGATAAAAAATGGTAAAGCATATGTGGATAACACACCTGCAGTACAAATGAAAGAACAACGAGATCAAAAATTGCCATCTATAAACCGAGATAATTGTAAGTGTAAATTTGACAAAAATATGGAAATTTTCAATTATTATTGTAGATAATTATATAAAAATTCCGCATAATTTAGCTGTCCAAAAAAATTTAGAACTTTGGAAAGAAATGGTTTCTGGTTCAGCAAAAGGACAAGAGTGTTGTGTAAGAGCTAAAATTGATTATGAGTCACCAAATGGATGCATGCGAGATCCCACAATATATAGATGTAAACCTGAGCCTCATCCACGAACTGGAACTAAATACAAGTAAATTAATTTTATTATTTTTTAATCTATCCAATTTAATTTTAATATACTTTAAAATACTTTCAGAGTATATCCAACATATGATTTTGCTTGTCCAATTGTTGATGCAGTTGAAAATGTTACACATACTTTACGTACAACTGAGTATCATGATCGTGATGATCAATTTTATTGGTTCATAGAAGCTCTGAAATTAAAACGACCTTACATTTATGAATATTCTCGACTCAATATGACAAATACAGTACTGTCTAAACGAAGATTAACATGGTTTGTAGCTAATGGTTTAGTTGATGGATGGGATGATCCACGATTTCCTACAGTAAGAGGTATTTTACGGAGGGGAATGACAGTAGAAGGTTTAAAACAATTTATAATTGGCCAAGGCAGCTCAAGAGCTGTAGTTTTTATGGAGTGGGATAAGATTTGGGCATTTAATAAGAAAGTTATTGATCCCATTGCTATTAGGTAAACTTGTGCTTCAGGCACTTAAACTGAATGTAATACATATGTGAGATTTACACTAATTCTCTACTTTTACTATAAATATCTTTAATAAGAAATATATTGTAATTAAGAATTTGTAGCACTATGATTTTTTTATGTATTAATTTTTCAAAATATTAACTTAAATAATAGTATTTTTATGTCATTTTGAGCTGATTTTCAATGATATATTATTCAATTTTTCAATTTTTCTATTTAGTATTATAATTTATGAAATTTTAAAAAATATCATAGTTTTGATGGTTTCATTCAATTGTACTTTTTAATATGGTTTTAAGAAAAGAATTTAAATTTCTGATAACTGTATATTCTTATTACAGGCTATATATTTCTTGAAACAGGTATTTACACTTTAAGGGAACAATCAGTGTAAAAGACATTTGAAATGTTTATTAAAAAAATAAAAAGCTATATTTTTAACTTTTAGATACACATGTTTAACTGCAGGTTCTCTTGTGCCAGTGGATATTAAAGGAGTCAGTGAAGGTTATCTCACAGTAGCAAATCATCCAAAAAATCCGTTGATTGGAACAAAACAAGTACACATTGATTCGAGAATCTATATTGAACAAAATGATGCTCAGTCTTTAAAAGAAGGACAAAATGCTACGTTTATTAATTGGGGAAATATTTTAATAGAAAAAATTCAAAGAGATAGAGGAACAGTTATTAAAATCAATGCTTCCTTAAATTTGGAGAATAAAGATTATAAAAATACTTTAAAATTGACATGGCTTGCCGCAGACAACGCTGACGCAGTAGTAACGGCACCAAAGACGACACTGATACCTTGTTTTACTGTTTACTTTGACCATATAATTACCAAACCAGTTTTAGGGAAAGATGATGATTTTAAAGACTTTGTAGCAAAAAATACAAGAGTACGTATCGCACTTATTAATTTAGACGTTTCAATTTTAAATGACTAAAATTAATTCATTCAATAGAGAGAAGTTCAAATGTATGGTGAAGCAGAACTTAGAAGAGTAAAAAAAGGAGAAATTATTGAGCTACAAAGAATAGGATTTTTCCGTTGCGATGTCCCATACTCTGAGGCTACAGCTTATACTTTTAAAGAACAACCGTTAATTCTATTTCATATTCCAGATGGACATGTTACAGCTAAAAATTCGAGAGTTGTACAAGAAACGAAGCCAAAAGAGACTAAGAAAGTAAGATTATTTTTATTGTTATTTCAAATCAGTTTAAAATAGGTTCTAAACAAAATTTTATTAAAAAACATTAGTTTTAAAAGAATGGACTAATTTTTAGTTTAAAATGAGCTCTTAGATTCTAAATGTAATTGTATTACCTTGCATTGCAATAATTATTCATAAAAGCTATTTTGCAATGTTTGGGAAAAATTTTGATGATGATCTGAAATTTTGCTGTTGAGACATTTTTTATTTCTACTGACGTTTTGAAATATGCTGATTGCATCGGAAAGAAAATAAAACAAAAAATAAATCGAAAAGAATTCACCTCTTACTCTTATGGTCAAGTATATTAAACTTGACCCTCTCTCCCCCCCCCCCCTTCGACGCACACGCTGCCACTCACTTTCCAATCTCTTCTTTCAATGAATGAAGAGAATGTCATTTCTTTTAAAGTCCTTTCAGTCACGTATATTTGGATCACGCGTGAAACATATGTTGTGTTTGTTATTTTCGAAGTATTTTAATCATTGCAAAAGTGACTTTAATTATTTACAGATTTGAATTATTTAATAAGATAAATTTAATAAATAATTAAATTAAAATTAATAAGTAATTGTAAAAATTCGATTGCGTTTTATTGAGTTGTATGTTTTACAAGTGTTTATTTTAGGGAACTAAAGTTGATGGATCAGCTGCTCTTGATGCCAAAGCTAATATTCTTGTAAATCTTGAAGCGAATGCCGATCTTGTCCAACAAAAATCTTCATTGGTTAACATTAACTATTTTTTCTTAAGTGATGAGAGCTTAATAACTATTCTAAATAACAATTGTTACCTTTTGTAGACTAACAACAGTGTATTAGCAGATCAATTAAATCAAGCTATCATTTCTCAAGGAAACAAAGTAAGAGATTTAAAAGTTGCGAAAGCGGATAAAAACACACTTGATAGTGAAGTTAAAGAACTTTTAAGTCTCAAAACAAAATATAAATCAGCAACAGGCATAGACTGGAAGCCAAATACAACTACACAAAAAAATGTTTTGGATGTTTCAACAGTTAATACTATTGATACTATCATTATTTCTAACATAGATATCAAATATAAAATATTTTATGATATTTTCATTTATAGATCAAGGAAGCTGCATCAGCTTCTAAATTGAACGAAGCTATTATTTCTCAAGGAAATAAAGTCAGAGATTTAAAAGCTTCTAAGTCAGATAAGGCTGTAATAGATAAGGAAGTAAAAGAACTTTTAAGCCTGAAAACAGCTTATAAATCAGCTACGGGTGAAGACTGGAAGCCAAATACAGTTCCTGTTCAAAAATCTGCTTCAGATGTTAATATTAATTTGCTTGTTTTAAAATATTTTTATAGTACTGTAGATTAAACAATGTATAATCTATTAAATTTTCTTTACAGACTACAAAAACTACATCAGCTATAGAATTAAGTGAAGCAATCCTTATTCAGGGAAATAAAGTAAGGGATTTAAAAACTTCTAAAGCAGATAAAAGCATACTTGATGGTGAAATTAAACATCTTTTAAGTCTCAAAACACAATATAAATCAATAACAAGTGAAGATTGGAAACCAAACAAAATACCTGCTGCAGAGAATACTTCAGATGTATATTTCATTTGCAATAACATTTTATTAATATTTGCAATAAAAGTTAATTATATTGAAACTAACTAACTATATGTTCAAATAGGAACTGAAAATTACTAATTCAGCAATTAAAATAAATGAAGATATAATATCGCAGGGCAATAAAATTAGAGATTTAAAAGCTACAAAAACAGATAAAGCTACCATCAATTCTGAAGTTCATATTCTGTTAAATTTAAAAGCAAGGTATCAATCAGTTACTGGAAATGAGTGGAAACCTAGTGCTATATCTATAGTTAAAGATACAGTAACTGTAAGAAAATTTTCAGTTTAAAAATTATAACTTTTTTATTATTTGTTGTTGAATTAAATATTAGAAAGCGCTTACCATTATTGATTCTTATTAAAAATCAAAGAAGTTATGTTGTATTTTTTAAACCTTTTTAAAATAAAATTAATATTATTATTTTTCAGGAATTAAAAGATACTGATTTAACTAAAATAAATGAAGAAATAACTGTTCAAGGTAATAAAATAAGAGATTTAAAGAGTGCAAAATCGAATAAGGCTATAATTGATGTTGAAGTTAAAACTCTTTTAAGTTTGAAAGAAAAATATAAAACTCTTGCAGGTCAAGAGTGGAAGCCAAACCTTAATTCTACAGTAAAAACTGAATTGCTTACAGCTGTAGATATTAATAAAAAAATTGCAATGGAAGATGATAAATTAAAAACTACGTGTAAAATAGAACAACAGATTATTGATCAAGGTAATAAGATTCGAAATTTAAAAGGAAATAAAGCAAAAAAAGCAGAGATACAAAAAGAAGTAGAAATTCTATTAAATTTGAAAGCAGAGTACATGAAAATTCACGGAAAAGAATATTCATCACCACCGAATTCTGATGCTGTTGCAAGAGAATCTAAAACAATAAATTCTGATAATACTAAAACTGCAACTAAAACTGTAAAAATCAAAAAAACAAAAGAAATTGCACTTACAAATAAAGATGCTGATAATAGCAAAACAGGTACAAGGTTAGGTCTGGAAGCTAAAAAATGTGAAAATTTATCAGACTGGTATTCACAAGTAATAACTAAAGGAGAAATGATTGAATATTATGATGTATCTGGCTGTTATATTCTTCGTCCTTGGAGTTACGCTATTTGGGATATTATTAAAGACTTTATTGATAAAGAGATAAAAAAATTAGGGGTGCAGAATTGTTACTTTCCTATTTTTGTCAGTAAAGCTGCTCTTGAGAGAGAAAAATCTCATATTGCAGATTTTGCACCAGAAGTAGCATGGGTAACAAAAAGTGGTGATTCAGATTTAGCTGAACACATTGCTATTCGACCAACATCAGAAACTGTTATGTATCCTGCTTATGCTAAATGGTTGAAATCCCATCGAGATCTTCCATTGAAACTTAACCAGTGGAATAATGTTGTAGTAAGTAGAATTTATTCTCATTTTAGAATTACAAATAAGTAAAAATTAAAATAAAAAAAAATAAAAAACTGTGATAAAAAATTATTTGATGGAATGGTATTATCTTTTTTCAACAGAGATGGGAATTTAAGCATCCCCAACCGTTTTTACGTACTAGAGAGTTTCTCTGGCAGGAAGGTCATACAGCTTTTGCAAATAAAACTGAAGCTGATGAAGAAGTATTAACGATATTGGATTTATACGCTCAAGTGTATGAAGACTTTTTGGCTATACCTGTTGTGAAAGGACGAAAAACTGAAAAGGAAAAATTTGCTGGTGGTGATTATACAACTACAGTTGAGGCGTTTATTTCTGCGAGTGGTCGCGCTATTCAAGGTGCAACAAGTCATCACTTAGGACTAAATTTTTCAAAAATGTTTGACATTCAAGTTCAAAGTGCTGTAGAAGGTAGTGAAAAAACCTGGATCTATCAAAATTCTTGGGGTATTACAACAAGAACTATTGGAGTTATGATAATGGTTAGTTAAAATTTTGTATTTATCATAAAACTAATTAAAGTAAGGGTAATTATTCGCCAATTCTTGTGCGTCATAAAGCTAACAGATTACATTAAATTTAGGTTCATGGAGATGACAAAGGTCTCGTACTTCCTCCTAAGGTAGCTTGTATTCAAGCTGTAGTAGTTCCCTGCGGTATTACAGCGTCAACTACTCAAGAACAACGCGAAAAGCTTTTAAGTGAATGTAGAAAGTTAGAAACAGAGTTAAATAAAAATGATGTAATAAGAATAAAGGGAGATTACCGTGAAAATTATAGTCCTGGATGGAAATTCAACCATTGGGAACTTAAAGGTGTACCTGTAAGAATCGAATTAGGGCAAAAAGATTTAGAAATAGGTCAAGTTACATTTGTAAGAAGAGATACTGGAGAAAGAATTACAGCTACTAGGTCTGAAGCACACTCCTTCCTCTCCAGATTATTGAATGAAATACAATGCAATTTGTTTGAAAAGTAAGTATTGACATTAATTAAACTTTTTTTTCTATATATTTGTTTTCAATGTGCTGTATTACACTTAAATATAAACTTTGTTTAGAGCAAAGCTGGATCTGAAAGCCCACATGAAACAAACACATGATTGGAACGAATTCTGTTCTTTTCTGGATGAAAAGAATCTCATTCTTGCACCATTTTGTGGTAGAGAAGAATGTGAAGATAAAATAAAAGTGGATAGTGTGAGGTACAGTACATACCAATTATCAACAGTAATTTAATTCTAATAAAGAATTTGATCAATTAATTTTAATTTTAGGGAGGATGTTGGAGATGATCCAGGAGCACCATCCATGGGGGCTAAAAGTTTATGCATACCATTTAATCAACCAGAAGGAGGTGTTGAACAAATGAATAAACTAAAATGTATTCATGCTGATTGCCAAGTAAAACCAAAGTTTTATACACTATTTGGTCGAAGTTACTAAATAAATGTTTTATTTTTATTTATAAAAATAAAGTTGTAATCTCTAAATTAATTCATACATTGAATAAATTTAATTTAATTTCAATTAATACTTAAATATAAATTAATGATATTTATGTGAGATTAGTGATAACCTTTATAAGTATCCTATTTTCAAGTTGTGTTTATTAATCACAAAACAGATATTTTCTATAAGATTAACATGTACTTGTATGCACCAAATTTAGAAGCAAAATTCAGAACAAGAAATTTTTTTTGCAATTAAATCAATTTACAATTGATCATCCTGGTCTAAAGTCTTAATCGATTGTGTATAATTAAATCCATATTGCATGATAAGAAAAATAAGCAAATACTGTGTACACTTATTGATTTCAATAATGTAAATTTTCCATTTTTGAAGTATTTTCTGGTTGCATTTTAATATTCCTTTGATTTAATAGTTTGGTAAAAAATATATGTAAAGTATAATTTTTTGTATATATACATATATAATTTGTATGTCTATAATAAAAATATTTTGATTTCGGCATTGTGATACAAAGTATGTAAATGCACCCTTATGAAAAAGTATATGTATATATGTATATATATATGTATATATATATATAATGGCCCGCATAAAAACCGAGTAAGACAAATGGACCGTAGAATTGTGTACTAATATATATATATATATATATATACACTTGGATAATAGTTTATATATATATATACGTGATCACTGCGTCGTATAATATTAATCTGGCCTCGGAATTGGAATTAGGACTGGTGTGACGGTTATAACTATACATATATATATATACATATATATATATATATATCAGCGCGGAATATGCATCAGCGGAAGTGTGGAACGCAGACTGCAAGGAGTTAGGTTTTACAGGTTTAAGTGTTTGGACCAGTTAGTTTAACACAAGGATCTTATAGGAGACGTACTTTAGAAATCTGGGGTTGGGCTTGGGGTCTAGGCTTTTGGTTATATCTTTATATGGGAATGGGAGACACCAGAAGGGTTCAGGAGGTACGTTCTAATAATATCTACTATATTTCGCCTATTTTTGTGTGGAGAAAATGCTTGAAAGAGAATGTTTGTGTCAATATTATCGCGAATCGCATTAGGAAGATAAATGAGGCCAGCGAAAGATGAGTACAGTGAGTCGAATAAGGAATGTTACGAACGGTACTAATAACCGGGTATAACTGCTTAACTACGATTCACGTGATAAACAAGAACTGTTGTTTTTTTTTTAAATCAGTCAATTTTGATAAATGCGCGGGAAACTCGAAGCACAACAGATCTTCCAAGCGTATTTACAAACGAAATAATTTTGCAAACTATTGTCTATCGAAAGATATTCAAACACTTTTGCTATTTATTGCGACATTGAGAAAATAACGAACATTGGAATCACCAAGTGAAATCATAAGTAAAACCGTTTTTGCGATTCGATATCTGAACGAAAAAAGGTCGAATATGTCAATATAAGGCTAAAGAAAGAGAGAAGGTAGATACGGTATACCTAACCAGGCACGCGTAGTTCCAAAAGGCTTCCGCTGGTCTTTGCTACAGAGTATTGTCTGCCAGCACTATTTCAGTGTTATATATTTTAATAATATCAGTTTGGCTGGTTATCCCGCATCTGCAGTTAAGAAAACCTGGCACGCATAGGGAAAAGTAAATGTCAAGAATATATATTGAATAACAGATAGGCGGCATTAACAAGACATTATTTGTAGATTTGGTATCATCCTTATTATTCTGCGAAATTCCCTAGAAAAGGCGGTTTGTGCACTCGGATTTTTAGAGGTTTCATGCGTATATACATATTCGTTATATATATATAGACACACACACGTATATGTCGCAAATTGATTTTACCAGACCGTGAGGAGACATTGTTTTAATACCTGTTTATTAAAGGAAGGAAATGTTTTAAGGTTTCATTCCAAATCTAGTCTTAATTTTCGCTTTGATACTCTAACTTATTCAATTATCTGTTAATGTGTGTTTTGTAATGGTTAATTGTTAATTCTGAAAAAGGTGATTAAATTTCGTTTTCGGCGTATAAAGTACAAATGTGTATTTATGTAGGTTCGATGTTACTATTTTTGTATTCTTTTCATTCTAAAATACTTTATATTATCTATAATTTTTAAAATAATAGAAACTGGTTTTTTGAATTGCGGTAGATACAGTTAAAGAAGTAAAAGAAAACTGGGTATTGTTGATGTTTAAGTAGTGCCTGTACATAAAATAATATAAATTAAATTTAAATAGTTGCTATTTATAAACATGTTATCAAAACATTCTTTAATACAAAAAAATTATCAATTATCAAAATTAAATCACAATAAATTTTTTTTCTTGTAGTCATTATCATGCCAATTGGTTCTTCATTTGAACATTGGAATATTATGGTAAAATAGTACAAAATTAAGAATCGACAATTACAATATTGGAAAACCTGTTAGATAGTGATGGGGGCATTTTTAGATACACCTAATACAGAAAAGTATAATGAGAAAGGAGAAGGCAATGGCCTTAAATATAGCGTTGCCAGTATGCAGGGCTGGCGCCTTGAAATGGAGGATGCACATTCTGCAATAACTGGTTTAGACGGACATCTCTCAGATTGGAGTTATTTTGCTGTTTTTGATGGTCATGCTGGAGATTCAGTATCAGCACTTAGTGCAGAACACTTATTAGAATGTATTATGGAGACAGAGGAATTTAAAGCTGAAGATGTAATACATGGAATACATTCAGGTTTTTTGAATCTTGATAAGAAAATGCAAAGTTTTCCAAAAATGTGTAATGGTGATGATAAATCAGGATCAACTGTGGTAAATAAAATAACATTTAATCATTCAATATTCGTATATTTCTTTCTTATTACATAATTATTTAAAATATTCTAAACTTAGTCATTCTTATTAGTGTAAGTTAACTCTTATTAAGCATAATTCATAAATGAAATTTGTGTTTAAATTTCATTTAATTAAATTAATCAAATATTTTAATGTTTGAATTACATTATTGTTCAAAAATTAGTTGTCAAATTAATCTTTATATTCTGTAAAATTGTTGATTCATACGTTTTGTTTTAAAGGTTTGTGCATTTATCTCTCCAAAAACCATCTATATCGCCAATTGTGGGGATTCACGAGCAGTGCTGTGTCGATCTGGAAATCCAATTTTCTCAACGCGTGACCACAAGCCGGTTTTGCCCGAAGAGCTAGAAAGAATTCAAAAGGCTGGAGGCAATGTTCTCATTCAACGAATAAATGGTTTGCTTGCTGTTTCCCGAGCTCTTGGTGACTATGCATATAAACAAGTCGAAGGTCGTGGACCATGCGAACAGCTGGTGTCACCAGAACCAGAGATTTTTGTTCGTGATCGAGATGATGAGAATGACGAATTTTTAATATTGGCCTGTGATGGTATCTGGGATGTTATGAGTAATGGAGACTTGTGTAACTTTATACACTCAAGGCTGCTAATCACCGATGACTTGGAAGCAATTACCAATCAAGTTATAGATACTTGTTTATATAAGGTAAAATTATCGTTTCAAAATTCTGATTCTTACAAGAACAATTATTATTTTTAGATCATTACAAAAATTAATTATTATGGAACAGCAAATGATTTCATTAATAATTTAAACATAGTGATTTAATATATTCAATTCAGTCGATTCTGTTATAATAATAGTTAAATATTATTTATAGGGTAGTAGAGACAACATGAGTATTGTATTGATAACATTTCCTGGAGCTCCAAAACCAAATCCTGAAGCTAAAAAAAAGGAGGCAGAACTCGACATGTTCATTGAAAGGGCGATTAAAGGTTCAATGCCTATTCCATATACATATTCGCTACTTTCCTTGTGCTGTTGTATTAATAGGCGTTCACGATCACATCGTACTCGTGATCGCATCTGACGAACGTATGATTCTGCAGATAAATAAAAATGTAGTGATGATAGGAGTATAATTGTATAATTAATGAAGTGCATTAACAATATTTTGGAACTCAAAGGTAGCAAGTGGAAGTTTAATCTGGTCAAAAATATTTAGAACTTTGAGATCAAAGGGAAAAATATTTCAAATACTTTAAGATGTTTATAAAATAACAGAATTTTTTTGCATACATAGATAATTTTATCAAGAAAATTTTAAAAATGTTATTTTTAACAAATTAATTTCATTATTTTTCAAGTAGGTACTGTTATTTGATACAGTTGTAATTAATGGTTCATTAGTTAATTTCAAATAGATTTCTAAATTTAGAAAATGAAAACTCGTAAGTAGTATATAATATATAGTAGTATTATATAATAGTATTTTTTAATAAATCCTATGTATTCCTTGCATACACATAGATACACTAGCTAAGGAATTTAAATATATATCAAAATAAGAAAATATGAAAAGTAATTTAAATGTCAAACGAATTATAGGTAGTAAGCTACGAATAATGATGCGAATATAAAAATTTTATTATGCATAGCATAGTGAAATTCGAATAAAACTCGTTCATGATTACTATAAAATGTTATAAAAATAAATAATTACAATTTTTACAGTACTTTTAAAAAATCCATCAGTTTTTTACCACATTAATAAATTAATTTAAAAACCATTTGACAAATTTTTTATCATGAAATCAGTGGAATGATAATAGAATCAAATTTTCTTGCTTTATTTGGATCAAATGTGAACTTTCTAATATCTGTTAATAAGTTGTGCTGTACATAACAATGAGGGATTACTACAAAACTTTTTTAATCCATTAATTTACTTATTTTTATTTTGTAATAAATCTTAAATATTTGGTTACAAATCGAAATATTGGCACATGAAATTTATTAATAACTTTGAACGATTTTTAATTCATAATAGTTTTTTATTTGTTTTTTAATTCTATAGTAATCTCCAGTTGTTAGTAAAAAATAGTTCCACCTTTGGAGTTGTTAATGTAAAAGTGAGGTTTGGCGATATTATTTTTAATAAAAAAGTTTTTTGAAGACTTGTTTACAGGTAGGTAATGAAAATTAACTACGTTAAGATATTCCTTCACATTTTATTGTTAAGTATTTAGTATTTATATATAACGGCAATGCATTTCTTATGGTAGAATACTGCAGTTGCCGTTATCGTACGTACATAAAATTATTGAAAAAAACTTAATTAAACAATTCCAATGGTGAACCTATACAAAATTAAAATAACGGCTTAATTAGAGAAAGTGAATGTATCTACTTATGACCGGAGTATCATTAAATACTTTAGAATTATATTTTAATCCATAAGAAATGTACTGTAGATATAGACAAAACTTCCAGTCTTAAGTAGCTGCGTATTTTATGATTTTTTTATATATAAATAATGTATTTGTTGCTTATGAGTTAAGTTTATTATATTTAATATTGCGTAAAATTTAATTTGACATCATTTGCAAGTTTTAAAGATAAAGCAGATATGTGTTAGAATTCCAAATTATATTTTAAGGTTTAAAATATTTACTACTTAGTATTACGTATAATACATGTAAAATGATATAAATGCATCATATTTTTATTAATGATTTAATTTTAATAAGGTTCAGTTCTTTGTTGCAATTAATGAAATGGATAATATGGCATTGGGTAACAAAATTTTAATGTAAACTTAATATGTCTATTTTCTTTCAACAGATATTGTAGTAAATGATGTAGGGATAGAGGACTTCCAGCATCTTCTTCATAATCTCTATGAAAGGGATATACCTAATTTACCTCCTGGTGGTGGGCTTCCTGCAAAGTGAGTACACAAAATAATAAATGATAAAAAAAATGAAAATTATTGAATCATAATAATACACTAATACTTTAAAAAATGAGAGAATGAGAAGCTAAAATCCTACATATTAAGTATTGTAGTGATATGTCTTAATAGTAATTAAAATTTATTGTACTCTAATTATGATTATAATTTTTTTTCTATAATTTCAATAATTTTTTTAATATAAAAGAATATTATTGTTTGGGAATATTTTGCTTAAAAATGACATTAATGATACATACTTTATACATACTTTATGATAACCCATTTATACGTGTAAATTTTTTCACTTTCACCAATTTATCATTGATAAATACCAAAATTGGCCGATAACTTGTATTTTTTGCTGCTACTTTAAAATTGTACACATAAGCTGTATCTGTTCAAATTTATTTAACTCGTAGAAGAAAGTCGATTAAGCTATCTTCACAATCCATATAAAGCAATATTAAACTCAATCTTTAAGTTAAAATTGAAAAAGATTTCCAGTATATAAATTCCACTGTTTAGAAGAAATAGTAATAGGCTAAATAGTAATAAAAATATTAATAGTAATAGTAGAAATAGTAATAAAAAAAGTCAAATTGTAAAATTCCACACAGATGATAATAATTGTAAGTCTACAAAAATTGAAAAAAAATTATTTTTGTAACTAATCTGTAATCTGTAATCTTGTAAGAAATTTTACTAAAGTCTTGTTTCTTAAGTGTCTAAATTCTAGTATGTCAAATTAGGAATTTGAAAAAAAATGAATATAATTATTTTGTACCTGACATAATAAAGTGACGGTAGTTCCTTCTGTATCAAGTGACAGTTGGAAACTGCTCTTGCTTTACGGAAGTAATTTCGTGATTCGGTATAATCTTTTAAAGTCTCAGCCAAATTTTCAAACGCATACAGATACTTGCGCAATTAAATCGGGCGAGAATCCCAAGACAAAGAATGAACTGTGCACAATAAAAAATTGGCATGTTTCCCGCACACAAATAGATTTCATTCCAAAATAGATTATTACTTAGTCTTAACCTTGAAAAACGTTGAAATGTGTAATTATATCCATTATGCACTAAAGAAATTAACATATTTTTTTGTTGCAGGCAAAAGCTTATTGAAAATGTTTTTCGGCAAGAGTGTCCCAGCAAAGCGGAAAGTATAGCTCATTCCTACGAGACTTATTAATTTAATTAATACCTGACTTTATATAATTCACATGATTTCTGGAAACAAAATCGTTGTTACTTTTCCTGAAAATCTAAATTTAAAATGTATATTATCACAGTGATAATTGCAATTTTACACAAATTTTATTTCTTTTATATTGGACTAAAAAAAGGCAAACTAAATATTTAACGAGTTTTTAATTAACGAGTTATTATCGTTGTTAATATAAGATTCATATAAGATTCGTTGTTTATATAATATTAATTATTATAAGTGTGACATAAGCTTTTACTGATAGGCGAAACTTATTTTTTCTTGTACTATATTTTTTAAAATCAATTTATTGATGTATGATTGTGAATATCTAGATTTAAACAAATTTTTTAACTTTTTATTTGAATGATCAGTTGCTCCAGAGGAAGATGCAACAATGCATGCCTGCTGCAACTGCGTTAGTCAGTTTTATTATTCAAAGAACAATGCCATGATTTTTTGTCAAATCAACATATTTTATAATATTTACACTGTATAAATACATGAAGATTTTCTGTTAAGTAATAAAAATAGCTCTTAAATTTAGTTGGAATCTTACTAAAGACGTAAACATAATAAATTTAATTTGAAGCGGAGTATTGCTTACTATTAATGAATCACGATCTAAGTTAATGGAGTATGTGAATGTTACAACTGTAAAAAAAAAGGTAAACGTTTTAAAGAAACGATTCATAATGTTTAAAGCGGTATAAAGCTGGATGTTATAAATTTCTCCTAGATGAAATGAATCAAAAAGTATGGTTATTAAAAATTAGAAAAATGAGAAATACTTCATTACAATTTATACATTCACATGTATGATAAGAATTGCGATAACATTTAAAAGTATCCTGCAAATTTGAAACAAATTTTTTTAACGTTTTGAGGAAAAATAATTTAATATTTGTTTTTATTAAATTCATTGGACTTTATATATTTTTATTTAGATCATAAATTTAAGAGAGAAATGTTAAAATGAAAAAATTCATAAATCTGTCAAATAATGAAAGAGTAGGAATGAAGATAATCAAGATGCCTGTGAGAATGAAAACATATTTCTAGGATTCTTTTTTCTGTTATGTTGACAAAAAATTTGTACATCTGAAACACATTATAAATATACGTTCATATTTTTGTAGTTATAGGAGATTGGCACTCTGATTACTTGTAATAATTTACATTTTCCGACAGTTCCGCATTTGCGAAAGAATACTTTTGAAAATTATTATGATCGTTACAAGAGGATTCCTAGAAAATAGTTTTATTATGGAGTTGAGAAAAATAACAAATTATTAAGTGGTAGATCTTAACAGTCTTGTACATAAATGTACATAAAATATAAAAAAACTTTAAAAAGAAATGATACAGTATGCATTGTAGAGCTGGGGGTTTTGAGCTTTCATTTTGTTGAACATGCTGAATATTTTTCTATCAAATTTGTTTTCTAAATTTATTTATTTAGATCGATTTTGTTTTATTCATATTATATTAACTAAAATATTTAATTTTTTATTTTGGCAATACTTGATTGATTTAAAATGTTTACCCAAAGTATATGTCTAATTTTAAACAATTCAATTACAGAGTAAAAGTAATTTTTCAATGTAAACAATTATTTCATTTGTTTCAAATAGGTTTTATCTGAGTATAAAGTAAAAATAGAGGATAACTGAAATATATGTGTTCTAACGTAATTGCAATATTCCATTTCCAAGATCGAGCATTTATAATTTGGTAATATTAAAGCATTTGTCAGTTGGGAATATAAAAATCGTGGTTTTACAAATTATCTTCCAATATGGAACTATTTTTTTAAAATAAAAATTTAGCGTTAATAATGGTAAAATTAGATTAATCAAAATAGGATTAAATTTTCTGGTACAATTAATAGTCATAAAATTTTTAATTTATCGTTTCATTTAGATATAAATTCTTTTAATAACTTCTCGTTCTACATGTAACTATTTACGCTTTATTTCATTACTTGCACTAGAGTAATTATTTTTATTCTTAATTATCAATCAATTAACAATTAAATTAAATGTTCTAAACGGATTTATTTACAAAAATGTTTTTATCTTAAAAAATTTATAGTTCCTGAAAGTTTAGCACGATAATGGGTAAGGTAAAATTATACGAATAAATTTATAATTGGAACATTACAATTTTTTTTAATTTTACAGGAAAATAAGAATTTTCAATTGCCGTTTTATCATTTATTTAATATGTTGTCTATGAAAATGGTAGAAAACAAAGTTAACCAATCGACTTTTGAATATCTTTCTTCAATCCTTTATAATAATATCCTAATCTATCCTTGTTATAATTGCTGTATCTCAAACTTTCTTTATATACATAAATAAAAAGGTAGGCAGTAAATGAGATTGTTATTTTAAATTGCTTGTAAAATTTTTGCACGTGAGTATATATTTATACTATTTAAATAATGGAAGATGAAAAATGTAAGTAACTATAATATACTTAAGTAATTATAATATACTTGTATCACATATTCATTTACTGTATTCTTTTAATTACATTAATTATAACTTTATGTATCTCGCTCATTAAAACTAGAAAATAAAATATTAATTGAATAAGGTATATTTAATCTTTAACTTATAATGTGTATTTAGTTCTTGAAAGTACGCGTCATAGTTGTTATACATTCAGAATCAATTGTAGGTGATCATTCTTAAATTTTAATTCATGACAATTGATATTAATAAAAAAATCTACATTTAAATCGTATAAAATCGATTGATCGGTTCAAGAAAAGCGTACGATAAATTAAGAAACCTAAAAAATTAATTTATTAGGATTTGATGAATCTGTTAGATTCTATTAAACTAAATTTTATCGTAAAAATATTTTTTTTTATGAATATATTTTTTATTAGTGGTATTTTGTAAGGTATTTTTCAGAGTACGATTACATGTAATTCTCCATTGTAAACCCTCTTACTTTTAATTTATTTAAATTAGTAAAAGATATGTATAATTTTTTAATTAGGTTCCAAAAGTATTGAGAAAATGTCAATAATACTCGTAATAATTCGTTTAAAATGATCGTTTACATAGGTAGTGATTTTAAAGTACTAGCTGCGATTGTAAAAAACAATTTTCAAATCGAAGTACTTAGATTGCAATTCTGCTATTTTTAAAAATTATTTCCTTTTGTATTGGAACAATAAACAGCTGTAAAAAGAAGTTTAATTTTAACCAGGGAATTGGTATATTTTATTTACTTGTGAAGATCAATCTCGCAAAATTTATAAGATGGATATTATTAAACCGGAAAACTTTAGGAATTATTATTATATATACATCTTTTGATCCATAGTTATGCAGTTGGTTTAAATATAGATTACCTGTATAATTTTACTATTTAATATCTCTGCAGAAAAGTGTACGCCTGCATATACGTCTGCAGTTAGTCAAATGTTTGACTTTTATGTTTATTGCATTTTCATTATGCATGTTATTACATGTCACGTATGTATAATGAGATATAAACAGAATTTACTATTTATTTGTTCGTTACAAGTAGCAGTTTTGAAACCTTTAAACGCGAAGTACTTTTATTTAATATTAAAAGAAACTTCTAAAGTTATGCTAGATGGCCATAATTTTATCATCAATTCTCATTAGTGATGTATACGACCATAATATACGTAATATAAAATATATATTAACACATTCGAAACAATTTTTAAAACTATTTATCGTTACACTCGTTTGCTACATTTGACATGAATTTCATCATTCCAATTGATAATTGTATTTGTACAATTTTTCTTCAAGTCATTATAGACAATCTTATAAAATGAATTACATTTTACACCTTGTATTATAATTTAAGGTTTCAAAATATTTCTGAAATTATATTTAACTAACTAAAATTAATGGTATTAGCAACCACCTACTAGAAAGTAGTTACTTTTCGATAAACAGATTATATACTGTTCAGATACTTTAAAATAAAGATTGTATGTTTCATATGATTATTGCCACATCTGGTCATTTGAGAGGTTTATCTAACTCAAATCACGTACAGAGAAGAACTATAAAGTTGATTGAAAAACTCCAGAGTAAACAATATCCTCGGATTTTCAGTACCATCGTACTGATAACATTGATTTCAATTGGACATTTTATTGCATAGACCCACAAAATTAACACTTCAACCATTTCAAACAACTCGTTTGCAACGTCTCATAATATTAACCATTATTATATTTTTATAGAACTTTGTCAGTTGAACCATATAAACGAATTTTCAATTCATCCTTATTTCAATTTTTGCATCTTCTTTATATGTTTATTCCTCGGTTTATACTTTATAATTACATTATGTTATATTAATGTTGTAGAACAAACCTGGTACTTAAATAAATATGAAACAAAATTAAAGAAATTACATTTCAAATATTTTATGAGGATTTATCAAAAGTTTAAAATTACATTTGTGATGTATCGTCGATATTTGTGAAAGATGTAAATGTTACACTTAAAAAGTTGATAAATTGCAAAAAAATTATTATAATCTATTGTTATAATACTAAATTCATTGAATCATAAAAATTCTGTAATTTTATTTATTTGATTATACTGCAATGCATTTAAATTTATATTGAACAAAATAACGATTATTTTAATAAGATTAGAAATCATTATTGAAAAATGATATAATATTCACCATTGCTATAAATATTAATTTTACTAATAAATGTTTTACTATTATTAAGCGAAATATTATTTTTTTATATGTTTATTTAACGATGCCCATCAACGACGAAAAAATTATCTTATAACAAAAATAATAATCAACAATAACAAATAATAAAGATCTAATATATGTATCAAGTCTAGATTTTATATACTGTCAATGAATTTGATACTGTCAAATGTTATTATCTTTTTAATTTTTAACTATTTTTTGTTTCGTTATAAATTTCATACGTACTAAATTGTATCTGCCTGAATATTCATTAACTTAAAATTTATGATTTACTTGCATGAAGTATTTCATTGTTAATAATGTTTGGATAGTGTGATTCATAAAATAATTAATGTATTTAAATAGATTGAATTTTATTGTAACACATAATAACTTAGGTTTAAAAAAAATTTTTGTTTTGTCTGAAATATCACATGAAAGTTTGTTGAAATAAAATATAGTACCTTATACATTACCTTACAATTTAAATACAGCGCATTTCATTTATAATTCTACTTTTTGTTAATCTAAGTAACCATATTTTGTTAATATTTATAGTTCCTGTAGTGGGAGCATTGAAAAATTGCAGTATATACAATATAATCTTAGTCATTAAATTATCAAAAGAAATATCAACAATGGCTTAGATCTTAGAAATTGTGCTGATTTTTGTAGTAAACAAATCAATTACTTCTAGTTTTGTACAATTATTTTGCATTTATATTCTAATAATGAGTAATTGTTTTTGTAAATGATTTCTATATGCCCAAAGGATCATATAGCTGACAAAAAAATGTTCCATGATTGAAATAGTACATACTTTTTGTCATACTTATTTCCATATTTCGAAAATTCGTTATAAACATTTGTACTTCGCAACATTTGAACATTTGAACTTTTTTTTTCTTAATATACATTCATCAACTTCATGTTTAAAAAATTGAATGTTAATTTTTATCGATTTATGTTTGTATTCCTAATCATTTCAGACTTATATTTGAAAAACTAATTTAATGATTTTCACTGCAGTAATAATGATTCTATATAATTCTAGGTAATTATTGTAGTAAAGTTGCTACATTAATTCTTAAATTTATAACAAATCGGTTATTTTTATAAAGAGAGATATATATTATATCACATTTGATTTTTTATATATGAAACGTATTTGAAATCGCTATTTTATCTATAAATATTAAGATAAATTGTACACAGGTTCAAGTAACTATCTTATACTCATTTTTTAGGTGTACTATTTTTGTAATGAATGAGAATATTTTTTTCTCAAAAATTTAAAAACCCTGCATTGTTTCTGTTTCAATTATTTACAGATAATTAAAATCAGTGAGTCAATTAAAATTGAAAATTCTAAACAAGTGGAGAGCATTATTTATTTGTACAAAAATAACATCTATTTTCTTTCAGATCGATGCATTCATAATTACTGTACATTTTTCTATAGTCAGTCAACAAACACTTCATACTTTATAAATTTCACACAATTTTCAATAATCACTAGTTTTTTCATTATGTAGTTATTAACTGCGCGACTTTTTTTTGAAAAATAATACGTTATTAACTTATACTATAAAATCATTTATATTTTACAGTCAAAATAGGAAATAAATTATATTACTGCAAAGTTAAACATTGTTTCATTTTCAGCCATTATAACACATAATCGCTTGGATAACCTAATGAGACCAATCGATTAACACTAAAATTGAATGTTCCGTTTTATATATTGTCAAATGTCATTCTAACAATTAAAACAGTAATGTATAAATAGCTTTTTAAAGCCTTAGCAATAATTATTAAAAGTAACTATAAAATCTAATTAAATTACTACTTTCAGCTACTAATAATTATTTTAAATCTAATAATATACCTACAAAGAATCTATAAGTTGATATCATGAAATATTTTTTTAATTAATATTTAAAATCGATTTTTTTCTATTATATATTGAATAATTAATTTTGTATCAAATTTTCAAGTTTTAAGATTTTTATGGGCTCAATTATGAAAATAATTAAATAATTTGAATAACTTTTTTTTCTGCCTGCAGTTAAATTGAAAAACAAGATAGCTAGATTTGATTTATTTATTTGTGGTCCATCCTCTCCATATTGAAGCAATACTGGCTGCTGCACTTGTTACTAAACCTCCTGCAACACTTTGATTAACCTGTAAACTTGAAGATTGTTGGCTCGTCATTGCACCAGGAATAGGAACAGCCATTTCAGGACAAGCTACATTGGGAACCTAGAAATTAATTCCTCTTTACAAATTTAATAATTATTAAATGTGTAGTTTTCCAATAAGTAATAAGTCTAGCAGGTCATTATTTAAATCAAGAACTCTATAAAATAAAAGTAGATTCTGGGAATTAAATAAATTGTAACTTACTGCTTCCCATTCCCAATTAAAAGCATCTTCTTCTTCATCAGAAGCAGAATCATCACTATTTTCTAAATCTTGCACTAATTGATTGTGTAAATGTGTAATAATATTAGGATCTGTTTCAATAGGACCGATTCTATAAATCATTAAAATTTATGCATTATAACTAATCAATTTTTATATAAAAGTAAAGATACTAATCAATTACCTTCCTAAATCACTAATTTCAGTATTAAGTAAGTGCATAAGATTTTGCAGCGTATGCATTGGATGCAAAACAGATGTATCTGTATTTTGTGTAAAACAAAGATGTAAAATGTTGCTATTAAGTCTTGCCACTTTTCTAGCAAATTTCTGATCTGACATTTCACTACCATAAAATTCACTGAAATGAAAATAGTGTTAATAAACTTAGATTTATATAAAGTAAAAGTAGAATCCATTTTTATTATCAAACCTATAAGCAAGTTTGTAAGGAAGTCGAACATTGAGATAATAAGCAATAATGTTGACAAGCTGGGTAGCATAAGTAAGGGCTGCATTGATATTATATGCAGGGTTATGTATTGCATTTTCTTTATTTCCCCCTGATTCACTATCTTTATTTTGGGCCACTAATAAAAAAAATTTATTAGTTTTAATTTGTAATTTCAAATTAAAATATAGATAATTTATATTTATTTACCCCAAAGTGAATAAGCACTGTAATCTCCAGAACCTGGCAAAGTAGGTGCAACGATACGGTGATGTACTTCTAAACTATTTTCAGTATCATTAATCCATTTGCCACGAACATATGATGTTCCTGAAGCATCAGCAAGTGCACAAGTTACCATATCAGTAGTAGATCCATCATCTTCACTATTACACAAACTATAATTAAAAAATGTAGTCAATAAAATCATAAATTATTATTATTAAGTTATAATTTCTTCATTTAAATATGTCAACTTTTAAATTCTAGTTTTTTTTAATTTACTTTGCATTAATATAATTTAAAATAAGTATAACATACATTAATTTATATTTAAATATCAAGAAAACTTTTTTTAATTTAGCTCTTGTTAAATTAACAAAATTTAATAGTATTTTACCTTTTGCTAGGCTCAACTTGGCTTAAGGGAAATATATATTGTATCAACTGTTTTGCAGCTATTCTTATAACCTTTTTCAGTTGCTGTCTTTTTCTTTCTACAGACTCTTTTTGTTTTTCTTGCTTGACTTTAAGATCAAGAACACGTTTTCTTAATTTTTCAATTTGCTCTTCATGCCTTGGTAATTTTGAAACTATATGTGAATTAACCTCTTTCAAAATACCTAAACGTTGATTTCCTACACATAATTACACAAATGACAAATAAAAATTTTTCATAATAAAGAAAAAATTCTTAGTTATTCGTCATACCTCTACAAATGTTTTGTCTTGTTTCATTCTCCATATTTTGAAGAAGTCGTACTCTTTCTTTACAAGCATTAATATCACAAACCTAAAAAAGAATTATAAAGTTATAAAGTATTTAAATTTGATTCAAATTGAAATACCTTGCCCAGTTTATTAATGAATTCATAATAAATAGCTATACCAGTTTATCACGTTGTTTGTATTTTTCAAGAGCCTTTGTACACTTCTCTTCTAACTGATTTCGAGCTACTTTTAATCGTAACAACCGTTGTTGTTTATCCACAAATCTGTAAAGTATTGTTTTAAGTCAATGAAAGTCTAAGAATATTGTAAATTTAATGATGTAAATGTTTCAATTTATTTAAGGATCTAAAAAAATTTTTTATTTTGGGCATAATAATAAAAATGATTATTCTTCTTTATGAATTATTATTCCTTTAAATTAAAAGTCAGAAATTAAATTTATCATTTTAATGTAGTAGTTTAATATTCCATTAATTACTGTAGTTTAAAACAAAGTCGATTACAGGTAATACCTTCTGTATTTTAAATGAACAAAATAAAGGGAGTATGAAATATGTAAAAATATTAATACCTTTCGGAATATACTGAAATTGAATGAACGAACTCTCCATTCTGTACACATTGTCTGCAGTAGAAGTTTCTGCGACCACTGTGACAAAGTGGACATTTTAGCAGGTTGATGCCAAGTCGTTCGTGCGCGTCTTCGAGTTCGGTGGAGAGCTGAAAGTCCGCAGGAGCCGTGCAGGATCCATCGGAGCTGCTTGTCGCCATAGTCCGAGAGACATGGACTATCGTAAATATTGGGAACAAGAACAAAAGGAGATGTATAACAACACAGAATGCAGATGACGAACGAGAGAACATGAAACAATGGGCGCACTATTTCGTTCAGTCTGCTGTCAGTCATCAGCTGATCCGTTATTTACCTTGTTTGAGGTACAAGTGGATATGGCAAGCACATTTAATTACCATAGTAAACTGCAAGAAAAGGTAGAAAAAAGAGAGAGATAGATAGAAATAGTAAGAGAGAGACGGAGAAAGAGGGGGGGAACAAGTTTTCAAACGGTCTAGCATATATTGCCCTTCATTGCAAAAACTAATGTCGTTCGATAGATGACTCTTACGCAGAAGTTGTTTGAAAACTTTGTGTGCTCGTAAATATCGTAATTTTGATTCGGTAGTGTAGCACACAACGATGTTTCATACTATCTTCATATCTATTTGAAGCACAACTAAGCCCACCAAACCTCTATGCAACTCTACACTGCTACGTTCACTTCAACTTATTCTAATGCACTACACCCACTACTACCTTATGTCTTTGCTACATGAGTATCTACTGCACTTCACACTTGGTAGAGTGTCTTTAAATTAGTTTGTTGTGCTCAACTTCTTAAGGTCTCTAATGTACTATATATATAGGAGCAAATCAATGCTCATCCATGTAGATGTGTACTGATTCAGTTAAGCTTAAGTCCCGGTCCTTACTTTGATCTGTGCCAAATGCCAATTCGCGTCAAAAGTCTCGCGTTATATCCTATATATAAAAATGAAAAAATATATCACTTCATTTATGCATGGATTTTTGATTTGTGTTAACAAAAATAATCTTAAATAATTTATAAAAATATTCATAAACGTGATATTTCTATTGTCAAGCACATTATACAATAAAAATCAGGATCAAAATTAATTTTTTTCATAATTTATAAGTGTAAAATTTCATTTTAAAAGTTAATACTTTATAAAATAAATATGATTTAAAAATTAACAAAATAAAGTTATGCACGATATATTTCTGGTTGTAATTTTTGAATATTTTTTCAGATTTGTGTTAATGAAAATGGTTTATTATAATAATTAACCATAATAATTTATTAAATATCAAATATTTTTTTGATAATTGGAATATTAATAAAAAAATTATAAATTAATATATAAATTATATATAAATTAATAAAATCTTGGAATTCCAAAGAAACAGTTAGTAAACTAATTATTACATATTAATTATTATATATATACTTTTGATATGTCGTAAATAGGGTATCTAGTAAGGATACATTTAATAAAAATTTTAATTAAGTTAATCATTAATGTGAGTAACTTGAAAGTATAACCTTGAAATTATTTGTTTATTTTTTTAGACACTTGGTTTTTGTTCACTGCGCATGTGTTAACAGATGGCGGTTTTTTCAAGTACAAATGTTAAATGTTTCTTGTACATTAAGAAATAAATTGGTCGTTAATTTTTCTCTTGAAAATGTTAATTTTTATTTTTATATCGAAAAATCTTAGAAAAGGAGAATCATAACATTAATACAATTAAATGAAAATTTTTCTTTCTTATTTTTTATATGACGAAGAATCGAATAGCATTTTCTATTTGTAATAATAAATTATTTATTTTTATAATTTGACACAGATCGAATTTCCACTCTTTTATAAAATATATGAATTTTGAAATAACTTTCACATATTTATTAAAAAATGTATATAATAACGATATAAGTAGATTATAATAAACGTTAAATACAAAATAATAATGTTAGTAATTATTTGAGGTATCCAGTTTGATTTGAGAGAAAAATTGCAATATTTCAATAGAGCAGATATAAAAAATAAGAAGCATAAGATTAACGCATATTAAAATCGAATAATATATTTTAAATCATAAGTGTTTATTTGTTTTACACATCTAAGTATTGAAAATCAGCCTAAAAGACTAAAGATGATTTCTTATTTTCTTACATTCCGATGCACATCTAGGTTTCTTTCGTCATCATTGATATTCATCCCTTCCATTCATTCTTTTCCCGCGAATTTTGCTGATACTGGACAGTAATATTTTGAGGTTCGCGACAGAGGAACAATATTTAGAATAAAATTAATAATTAGTTTGAATACTTGTCAATTAAGTTCTATCCAGAGTTCTTTTAATATATATAATAAGTGAAAATTTTTCGAATTTTAATTATTAGTAAATTGGGGTATGGCTCTAACTCTACTTTACTAAAATTATTTTTACATTGTAGATCTCTAAAATTCAACTTTTGCAAGAAAAGGTTTCTTTTATAAAGTATTATATTATTTTTAAGATTATTGTGTTATATGAAATATTAACAAAGTAATAAATAGTAATTAGTAGCAATCATTTTTAATAATTCTAATTTAATAATTCTGCACTTTTAATATATGAGTCATATTTATATAATATTTTTTATAGGAATGAAAATTATGGATTTACCTGATCAAAATGATGAATGTCAAATTGAAGTTGACATCACTCCAAAAACAAAAAAAAGTAATCAAGGTATAAGTAAATTACATGATATAAAAAGGTTACTTCAGCTTTGTAATACATATTAATTGTATTGTTTTATAGCCAGATTGCCTTTTCAAACATTAAGTGCAGATGTACCAGTCTCTAATAAAAAGCGGAAATCAATATCATCACCAGATTGCAGTAGAAATGCTAAACAACCTAAGGTTGATACTAAAGAGAATTCTTTTAAAAAATCAGAAAAAACTGAAATTGAAGATATCATAGTAACAGAAAAAAATAATGATAAAACAGATATAAATATTAATGAAGTTGAAGATGTAAAAGATGGTATAAAACAAGTTGAAGAAACAGCTAATACAAAAATTAAAAAATCAACTGGTAAAAATTTAGGAAAGATAAAAAAATCTGATACCAAAATACAAGTGAATTCTTTGACTAAATTTTTGAAAAAAGTTGACAAAAACAGTAAAGAAGCGAAAAATGCAAATGAAAGTTTAACAAATACATTTAATGAAAAGGATCAAAATATAAATGAGATTCAAGAAACAAATTATTCCCCTGATATTTTAAATACATCTGAAAATAATAAATCAAATGAAAATGTAAGTAATTCTGAAACTGTTATAGAAGTTGATGAAAAATCAGAAGAATCTAATGATATGGAATCCAACGATATTTGTTTGAACAATGCAGATAAGTCTCAGTCAAATGATATTGAGAAAATGGATATGGATTCAGATATTAATTTAATATCAGATGATAGTCCTAATGAAGATGATGATTCTGCAAAATCAGATACTGACAGTAAAAAAACAGAACATGAGGACACTGATAGTAAAGATGATGTAAATAAAACCAATGAGACACAATTATCAACACCGACAAGAAGTAAATTATTAAATTCTTCAAATAAAATTAAAAAGTTAACTCCAAAACAAATAGAAAAAAAATTAGAAATTCAAAAAAAAAGAGAAAGTAGAGAAAAACAAAGATTAGTAAGTTACGTTCATAATTACAAAGATATTTTGAATGTATGAATGTGTTTTGTGAATTCAGTAGTTTGATTCTAGATTTATTTAGTTTAATGATTTTTATGGACATAATTTATTAATCTTTAGGAACGAGAAAAAAAATTACAGGAAGAACGGGAACATAGAAAAAAAGAAAAAGAGGATAAGAAACGAGAGCGTGAGGAAAAAGAGAAAGTATTAAAAGAGCAGAAAAAGAAAGAAAAAGAAATAAAGGAGTTAAAAAAACAAGCAGATATGGAGTAAGTTTAGGATTTTGAGTTTTTGTAACAAGTAATAGTTCATGAATTTTTTAATTCTATTAATTAATTTTCTTTTTAATAAAGATTAAAACAGAAAGAAAAAGAAGCAAAGGAAGAAGATCGACGCAAGAGAGAAGAGGAAAAAAAACGAAAAGAAGAAGAAAAATTAGAATTAGAAAGAAAAAAGTTAAAAGCAGCATCTAATTTTGCAAGCTTCTTTGTAGCAAAAAAACCAACTGATGTCAATAAACAAACTTTATTAGTCAAGAAAGAGAAAAAAATCGAAACGAGAAATTTTATGCCTTTTGAAATAAAAGCTGATATGAGAGTAGCCCCTCATGTAAGAAGAAACTTAAATGATACTGACAAGTCAACTCTTGATAGGCTGATTGAAAGTAATAGCATGACAAGATTATGTCTATACTTAAGTGAATTAAAAACAAAAAAGTTCGATATACGAAAATGTGGAAGAACGTGGCCTTTTGAAGCTAATGACGATATTGTAATAATAGGTAATAATAGGCAATAATAGGCCTATACATAATAATTATTCATTGTTTACAATAATAGTAATAGTTTGAATGTTTAATTTTTTTTAACTCAAGACGAAGAGGAAGAAAGTCAGAACGTTGTTCAGGGAATAACAAATGTTAGAGAAAAACATCGTGCAAAACTATTACTGTTTGAAGATAACCGTCGGCCACCATATTGGGGAACCTGGCGAAAAAAGAGTAAAACAATTACTCCACGTAAACCATTTGCAAAGGATCTGGTAAGTAATTTTTTTGTTAATTTGCAGATTGTATTGATTTCCCAAATAAATATAGTTGTATGCTTTGTGGTTGATATTGTTAATCAAAGAAAACTGATTGACTAGATGTTGAATAAAGCGTGCAATTTTTGAAATATTAACCAGCTTTTTATCTCTAAAGGATATTAAATTATAAAACACTTAAAGATGCAATCTCTTTTAAAGGCTTTAATTTGTTTTATTGTAATTGTAATATAAAAAATATGCAATATTATAAGTATAACTGCCGCTAAATAACGTATTTTGTTCAATGTAGCTGTACACTTCCCAGTAAACTGAGTGATAGGCTTACTGACGTCTTTACAATAGTTACTTTTCCCATGTTAGAAAAGTATTGATTTGTTCATCTTAAAAACTATAAATGTTTTAAGAATTGCTTTATACACGCACCTTAAATATTTTATTTACAAGACTGTAAATTGCACACAAGACTGATATTCAATCAGCAAATAAATCTTGGAAATACTTGAAATGAAGCTGGAGTAATACGTATATGTATAAAATTTAGAAAGTGAGTCTAACTTCCTAATTGCGTCTTTCAACTTGCGTTTAAGCGACTGTGAATTAGATTGTGAAATTTCTTTTATTTAGTTTAATAATCATAATACATAAATACAGATTGATTCGCTTAGTTAAATGTTCTATATCAGTATTAATAACAATCTATGAAACCACATTATTTGAAATATTAGTGACTACTTTATCATATAAATTGTACTAATCATATTGAAGAAACGAGGCAAACAGTCGTTTAGATGCAAGTTGGAAAACAGATTCGACAATAGACAAATATAACATATATATATGATGCTCGGACTTCTTCTTAAAGTCTATAGTAACTTGAAAGGATTGTTAAGGTCCATTACTGTCTAAAACACATTAACATTAGAATATGCATCGAGTAGGTCTTGCATAACTTGCAAGTACGAAGGATCGCTGAAGATTTACGTTTGTCACTATTGTTTCATGTGAAAGCGAGTAACGCTTAAGGCTCAGGCCTCGACGGGCAGATTATTCTTGGGCGTCCTGAAGCCGCGGGCGTTTGGGTAGAGCGAATTGTAAGCGTTCTTGCGGTGGACTTTACGGTGTTTGGCAAGATGATCACTCCGGGCAAAACGCTTGGTGCACTGCTCGCAGGGGTAGGGCTTGATGCCCGAGTGTGAGCGCCTGTGCCGAGCGAGTTCGTCCGAGCGGCTGAAGCGCCAGCCACAACCCTCCCAAGAGCAGGCGAACGGTTTCTCACCCGTGTGCCTACGCAGATGAGCCTTGAGGTGGGAGGCCTTGGCGTATACCTGGTGCCGTAAACGAGAGGTTAGAGATTCCGCGAGGCAGACAAAACGCTCAATTATCCGCAAATCGTTGTATACCTTGGCACAACCTTCGTATGTACAGGGGAAGCAGCGCTCCTCCACTTGGACCAGGCTGCGATTCGTGTAGTCGTGAGTGGCCAACGCAGCATCCACCGCTTCAGCTCCCATCGCCACGAAGCTTTCGTTCACTTGATTGTTGTTATAATCTATATAGAGATTCGAATGACCTTGAGTTCGAGTCAAGCAACGACGACGTCTTGCACGAACGCGTCTGTCAGGTAGTTACCTAAAGTTGTACCATCCATGCTATCTCCTAACGATCTGAGGTCGATGCCCAGGACGAGGAGCGGCTCCTCGGGCTGCAGGCACTGCTGCTGGGGCTTGGGCGCGGTGCAGAGTGGCGCGTGGAAGTAGTCTTCGCAGGCGGGTGCGCAGAGCGGCGTCGTTGGGCCGGACAGGCCCGCGCTCCACTCTTTGTCGAGGAACCACTCGAGGTCTGAAACCAGGTCACTCAGCTCCCCTGAAATGTCACCTCAGGATTAGCAAGCTTTCCCCAACCCGCAGTTTTTTGTCGGGAAATCGAACCGTCGCGAGGAGTATACCATGAGACGCCGGAGCGGTGCTGGTCCAATCGCTCCAGGCGACCTCCGGCGAGTAGGCCGAATCCGTATACAAGTCCTGCATGCCTTTCACCGAGTTCTCGAAGCTCTCGAAGAGGTCGGAATTGTCGCTCGATGGTGTTGCACAGGGAGTCTCGCAGTCGGAGAAGAAGCTCGCGGGGTTGGGTGAGAGGTCGTGCCTCTCGGCAAAACTGGGGCTCGGTTCGATCCCCAGAGCCGAGAACAGCAGCTCATCTGCCATCTGCCGAAAAATTTATCTTTACCTTCAAACTTCTCTTACCCCAACATCATTCAGTAGGATACTTATAATATCCCAATTGTTTGAGTCGTTCGCTATTGATGCCAGCAGTTAGATTTAAGCCGCTTTATTCTTTTTATATAAAAGTATATGTAAAATATGATTACACATGGTACGTTAACTAGTATGATTAAATTAATTTAATTATAAGATTATAAAACAATACGTACAATATACGACCAGAGTACATCTTAAAATTATTTCAACCAGAAATAAAATTGTTAGTTTACGACATTGCACGTTCTGTATTTGAATTTTAGAATATCTATGTTAGAGCACTTTTATGTTTCCCAAGCCTTATGGACATCTACGTACGTAATATTAGAATAAACAAGAGTTGTCCGAATATCTTCTCGAATTTGTCTGTGCGCTATTGATTCACGCCGGCGATAACGATTCAAATTGTTGTCTGCGAACATTAACGTAAGTTTGAAGTTACACTATCCTTGTTAGCAAATGCATCAGGATATTGAAAAAACATTGGAAATTCGAAATGAGACTTAAGTTCATTGACATGTACAGCATGAAGTGCTGTTAAACATTTGTTTTAACGCTTGGAATTAAAAACACTTTCCATGTACTTCTGTTCTGTTGCTGATACACAAGTGAAAATATAAAAATTGTAAAAGGTTTTTATGTAAAATCTTACATCAAACTTATTATTTAACTCGTTGGATACCTACATATTTGCTTATGGCAGCTTGAAAAAGCGCAAAGCAATGTCGATTGTTAGGCAAAGGAGTAGCATGTTGCGAGCACTACCGCCGAGCAGCGCACAATACTCACATCGAATATCGCGCTATCTTCAATCATCGTGTGATTGTAGGACTAATCGCAAGTCACGCCAGGATTGAAATTTCTTCCGCAGGCTCCGTGCGAATCAATTAGGGGTTGATAAAGCCGCGCCGCAGCTACACCAGAAGTTGGGAGGGGGGAGTTTTTATCAGCGAGCCAGGTGCATATCGGATCGGCGTGTCTTCTCGAAGTCGGGCCTCTTCTTCCCTCCTGCCGGCGGCACTTGGCGATGAATCGCTCGTGCTCAGTATTTGAAAGCGAACTGCGAACTCTGACCAAGAGGCAAGCTCTCGGGAGGACGCGCGGCGTGGAGCGGCGGCTATCAGCGCTGTGCCATCCGGTGCCGTCACCGAGCGCCAGCCGCTCCGGCCATCCCCCGGGGACCACCGCCGCCGCCACCGCCGCACGAGGGCCCCGACAAAGCCTGCCTGCACCACTTGGCAAAGGAGAGGCAGGGAGAGGGACTGATTTTGAGAGGGGAATACGCTCCGCCAGATAACGAGTCAGAGAAGAGATATTCAAATTCGTGTGGGTTTGTGGAAAAGGAGTGTGGCCAGAGAGAAAAAATCGTTGGCTCACGAGTCTGAAAATTTATCGATTCTTATATGCCAGTGGAAAGGCAATAAAAGGGTCACGTCGCCCGTCTACTAATAAAAATTATCGAATGAGGAATTTGTGTTCCAAAAACTACAATATCCATAAGTGCCGATCTTCCTCTCATTTTTAATTTATGTTATTTATGGACCGTAAGAGGATACATATAATTACCTCATGAAGTTCCATTACAGTTCTGATAACCTCAATTATCGTATTCCTTTATGTATATACAGCTTGTTTTATAAATACAATATTATATTAATACATGCTTGTGAAGAGAAAAACATTGTCCGATTGAACGTCATCCTAATGGTTTTATAACAAAATGCTTAAAAATGTTAATGTTTTGAGATCAAATTTTATTTTTGTTTGTTACGTTTTGCTTCAATTATAAAAATATTCTTCAGTCGATATAAAATTATTTAATGTCAATATCTTATATTTGTACACCTATTAACTATATAACGGCCGAACAAAAAAGGAAACTAATCACCGTTATGTTTACAAACATAATCATGCAGTCGTTGTATTTTGATTTTCTGATTATCGTTTTTAATCGTATTATTAATAGATATTTGTTATCGCTCGAGTGAATTCCTCTTTTAGATAGATTTGCCTTGAAATTCATCGCTTCTATAAGAGTCGACCAATTATAATAAGCAAAGGATATAGGAAAAACACAAGAAAAGGAGTTGATCTCGAGTGCACATGTGCATAAGTAACACGTACAAAGCTGGCGAGTGTCGTGGCGCTAATTGGACAATACGGCTCGTCGCGATAATGACACGAGGACAGAAATGCCGCATGTCCTGATAAACATCCTCGCTCCCTGCCGATCTGTCACCGCGAGCCTCTATCTGGCTCTTTCTCCGCGCTCCCCTCCCATCTTCGCCGCTTGTCATTCGCCATTCGTCATTACACACATGCCCCGTGTTTCTGCGTTTGTCCGTAGAGAGATGGCAATTCCTTTTTTTTCATTTAACGCGCTTTATTGGCAAGCGGCGTCTGCCTTTTGCGCTGACGTCGATTGCTCTTTACAAGTGCGATTTTTTTAGAGCGCTCCGTCGTCCGCGATGGGTTTTGGTGCGCCGATAAGATTTTTTTGTGGATGCCAAGTTTGTTGGGAATTTGAGATGATTCCGTTGCGCATTTGGGCTTATCGAAACTCGCGCGCAGCCACTCCGCAACTAGATTTGTTGCGCGAGTTGAGGAAAAAAAGAAAAAAAATAGGACAGAATCATTTCTATTAAATCATTGCGTCGATAGTCCACTTTCGCGCGCACGCACATAAACGTAAACCTTTTCAACTATCTACGCTGTTCAGATTTTACACTTATCCGTTATGATGTATCTTGCTAAAACTAAGCTTATTTCGTTTATGTTCTATTTTTATAAGGATATTAATTTTTGCCTATATATGATAGTGGAAATTTATCTGCATAAGGGTAAATTTAGATTTTAGTGATCTAATAGTCATACTTTAAAATAAAAATTTATTTGTACAGATGTAACCGTAACAAGTGATCAATTTTTTACCATTGATTATTCAATAAGATTTATGGATTTTATCGAATTTATCTAATTATTATGTAGCATACACAATATCCATACTTTCATATTGTAATCTTAAGTTAATATTAAATTTAAAAAACTAACATAACTAATTTGTACATTTTTATCGTTAAACATCAAGTTTCAAGTAATCGAATCCTAAAGTTTAACTGAGTCATACAAAAAGTGGTGATAAATATTTTTATTTTCGATTTAGAATATGTTTACTACAGCGCGAATGACGAAAACCCCATCGTATAAATTTTTAAAGAGTAATCGCCGGGTGTAATCATTCATATTTGAAAAATATACAAAACATATAGAATTAGTTATATTAAATAATTAAAATGTTTAAAACAATACTATTTAAAGAGTGACTAGCTATAATGAAAAAGGAAACTGCAACATTAAAATTATTATACACTTTTGAGTCTATATACGTTATATTCAAATACATTGTTAAATCTGTTGAATCAAATTGAATAATAATAAAGCATCGATATAATAATTTAAATATTTATCATTGGCGTTTAATAAGACTACTAGACAACATTAGATGTACATATTGAAAAGACAGTAAACCATTACCGTTGTGTACGTACCAGTCTATACAACCGATTTTCCTATCTCAATGGGGGCATTAAGCAATCATTACACATGGCCTGTAACGGATGACAACACGCCATAAAAGAGTGTTGATGGCGCCTCCCGTTTTCCGTGGCTTCGTGCGTATGACTCGAGGCGATAAGCAGAGCAGTGTGCGTTCGTCCTAGCACGGACCGTAACGACACTTTTCTCGAAAACTCCGAACGATGCCTCTACGGTTCTTCTCCCAAGTGTTGAGCCAAATGCGTGCTGCATCCGCGTTGCCGCTGTCAACTCCTATCGAGATCTCGTATGTCATTCGAGACACCTCGGGTCACGTTCTCAAGTGCTTGTGTCTGGTTATTTTTTCGATCCCTTTCACAAAAGGATCTGGTAGTTTTTCATGTAGATCCACTTAGCCTTTAGGGACTATTAAATATCTTCACTTTATAGTTGAGTATAATGACGACGACCGATATACTTTTATTTTGCTTCTTTTGATCACACAATCAATTTTCGTGTATATTTAGTGAATGTGAGTCTGGAATAATTTTTTAATTATGCAGATGAATTGTATCATTACTACTTTGATAAATTGTATAATTATGTAATTATGGATATATAATTATGAAATTGTATATAAGTATATAGACCCTTAAATTATTTTGTTCATATTTGAAAACTGCTTTAATTGAGTAATTCCTACATTGAAATGTAAAATATTAAAAGATTGATGCATGAATTATTTGTTCATTTTTTTTAAATTAATTTGAAACTTTATAACTATGTAATAATGTTTTAATCTTGTATAAATTTTGACTTCGTTTAATATACGAAGGTGTAAATAGAATTATTTAGGCAATAGGAACTTTTTTATCTCAGCATATTCCTTTAGGATTAAATGTTGTAATATATAACAGCGAAGTGTGTTTGAATCTTTGAAATTACTTAATCTTGGTTGAGTAATATTTTCTCCAAGACTTTTTCTCTGGTTTTTAATGTTTTCGATACTTCTCCTGTCACTTAATTACATCCAGATAGCCAACAGAATCTTTATTTAGTCCGATAGTTTTATCGTTCAACTGTGACCTGAGTGTCATCAAGGTGACAGTAACCGAAAAAAAACGATTCAGTAGTTTGGATTGCAATTATTATCGGAAGAGTCAATGCAAACGTGTAAGACATGTACTGTAATCTGCTTATAATGATCAAGAAATTAGAAATAAATTTTTTTCGCATTTTTATGGTTATCTGAAATAAAATTCGTCGCAAATTATTACATTTTAAAGTCGAGCAGTAATAAGAAATATTAATAAATAATATAGTTTCTGCTTTTATGATTTCGTATGTGGGTAAGAAGTTATGAAATTCACAAGTAAATCTTTATCAATATATTTAGGTCTTAAGTAAGCAGGACCTGCACTTGGTCACGTAAAGAAGTAAATCCAAAACTTGAGAAGCAGATCATGCTTTACCCGATACGAATTAGCGTATTAAATCTTCTTATCTGCAGGCAAAACGTAGCATTATGAAATCATTCACATGGGCACGCTTAATCACATTTAGTTATATTATGATGGAAAGAAACAAGTCAACAAGCCATTTTTTATTCTTTTTCTGTCGAAAATATTCACACTTTAAAAGAAATTTGTATTCTTAATCGTTATGCAGATATAATTTGTAATAAATAATTTTAGTTCGTTTTTGTAGAATCTATTGGTATTTGAAATCTACTTTTACTTACTACAATATAAAAGCATACATGTCTACTTCTTAGTACATTTATTTAATACTATGATTGTAATAATTATACTGCAACAAATGGTTGACTTTACTGAGATATATTAATGTATATAAAAACATAAAAAATATTGAATTAAATTTTATAAAAAAAGCAAGTAAAGTGTCGAAAAATAATTGTATTGAAAAAATCTTTGTGTTCACTTTTATGTGTATTGTTGGGTTTTTTAATGAATTATGAAATTTGCTTAATCTTACCTCTCAAAAAGCGAGATGTTTAAAGCAGATTATAACTCTAAGGTACAGGGATCGGTCACATTTTGTTTATAGTTGCTGGTCCAGGTTCAATCCCGCGAGAACATTGATCTGGAGATTACAGTTCCGCAGCTTCTTCGTCGATAATTAATTAATACTCCGCGAGTTCAACGTTTCGTAATAAATGCTCGCACGGGGATGAAATAGACATTGATTTATATGGCAATTGGTTCCGGCCGTTGAGCTGAAGTCATAGTGTCATTCGGCTCTGCATTCAGTCCGAAAATCAACTATATTAAATTCTTCATTTTGTCGTATAACTGTTTCCACTTGTCCGAAATTCATGGAAATGTAGGTAATAAAAATATTTAGATTTTATTATACCTTATAATAATTTTATTTGTGACACGAAGAAATGTTATTGATATTAATTATTTCTGAACAGTCTGAATCTCGAGGATTGAAATTGCTTTGAATTAAAAATATTAAATGAAAGGTCAAACATTCAACTTTACCAAATGCTGATTAGTTTTGAAAATTATAAAAAATCTATTTCTACTCTTTTGCCATCATATTGGTTACGTAAATCACTTGTCGTGTTAAACACTCACAAATATATTGCAGCGTTTTATTGCATGAATAGCGATCAATGACTGTGCAATTCAAAAAACCCTTTCAAAAATCTTTCCTGCGGTTCAAAAACTGAACTCACCACAACTGCGTACACTTTTGGTAAACTTGAGATAACGTAGAGAAAATTTGGGGGAAGGGGTAGACACACGGGCCACTGCAATCGCGTACGGCGACAATTCTTCGTTGACTGACGGGCGATTGTACAGAGGCCTCCGCCGCCACGCTTGCTCCCTCTCTTTTTCTGTCGTTGTAGTAAGATATCACCCTGTCAAGGAAGTCGCCCTGATACCGATGTCCTGGCTTATTCACAAACAGCATCGTGTGAGATTTCAACCGCCAGACGAGATATGAAGGCCGATTCTAACTTTTTCGACTCCCCACCTTCTCGTACACTCGTCTTCTCTCTTTTTTGTATCCACTCATTCGTGGTTGTGATAATGATTAATTCTTGCATTAGCCATTGAGTTTCCTTTTCTTAGAAAGTCTACCGGATTTGCCCTCGTATATAATTGTAGCTTTTGCTTGTTACAGTTATTACTCGATTATTATATTATAGGTAATGGGTTAACTGACGTGCGCTAGAATTAGATGTAGTTATGAAAAAAAACTCTTAAAATAATATTATTATTTGCAGGACATTAAATAAAAATAGTAAATTATTATCTACGTAGTGTTTGCGTTGATGGTTAATGAATTGATTGCATTTACAGCAAATTTTTGATTACGAAGTCGATTCAGACGATGAATGGGAAGAAGAAGAACCTGGAGAATCGCTGCATGGGTCGGATGACGAGAAAGAAAAGGATGAAGACAATACAGAGGAAAATGAGTACGATGTCGATAACGATTTCATGGTTCCACACGGGTATGTTATTTTCTCAATAAAAATTTTAAGCGTTCCTGCTAAATTATATTTATTATTCTATCTATTTCTAAAGTTTAAGAATTGTATTGTACAATTTTAAGATTGTAAAAATTATTCAAGGTTCATAGAGTTGGCTTAGATCATTCTCTATTTTAGTTTTTTTTATGCATTACTGTTAGTGATATATTATAAATATAAATATTATTAATTTCTTTAATTCTAGATATTTGTCTGAAGAAGAGATTGGTGCAGATGAAGAAGATGATGAAAGTGACTTGGTATGCAACTGATTAAAATAATTAATTTTTTTAATTTAAATATATAAAAATTCACGACAAACTAAAAATGAAAATTATTTTCACTCTTTTCTATTCATGTAGAATCCGGAAGTTCAGAAAACAAAATTGAAAATTCTTGGAGAACAATTTGAGGCAGAAAGAAAAACAAAAACCCAAAAGCTGAAGCCTAAAGTGATTGGATGTAATTGGCTGAATGCAAACAACGCTTATCCTGAAAACAGTATATATACATATATGCTTTTTAAATTATGAAGTCATAATAAGTATTCCCAATTTTTCTAACAGTCATTTTTTATTTCAGTGCCATTACACGCGGTGAATTTTCTGACTATTCGTCACACGTGGGTCCGCGAAATTCCTTTAATATTAACGCCACCAGCTGAATCAGAAAATGCTACTGATGAGAACGGGATCGCATTGAATAAACACGGAGCAGCTTCGAGTGCTAGAAAGGCACAAGTCATGCAGGAAGCTATGCCGGACCTAATTCGTATGCTTCACGGAAATCCTCATAGTCGGGTATTTTTGGTGAAAGAGTTTCTGGAGTTTTGGAACAAAAAGCACGGTGCTGAGAAGCCAATTTCCAAAATGAGATTGTCGCAAAACATGCGAGAAATTGCGACCTGGAAGGGTTGTCCGGACCCCGGTCCTATGCAAGACAAATTTTGTTGGTATGTTACAGAAGAGTATCGAACAAAGTATTTAGGTGAGGAAAAACTGACTTTGCCCAATCAATGGGCGTATTGTCTAACACCAAAGAAAAGAAAAATACTTGCTGAAACAATAGAAAAGTCCGAAGATAGAGAGAAAGAAAGGGAGAAAGAAAAAGAAAAAGAGAAAGAAAAGAAATTAGTGCCGCTTATTACACAGTATACAAAACACATAACGCCTGAAGAAATGCAAAAGAAATTGGCTGAAAAGACACTCACGCCATCTTCAAAGGCACTCGATAAGACATTTGCCAGTACATCTGCAACGAAAGCAACGCCACCCTCGACTAAAGCACCTAAACGCGTGGCCCTCATTTCCCTTCCGCGTCTTGAATCTATTCCAAAATCGCCTCGAGTCAGTTTAATTGATAAATTTGTAACAAAAGATAATCCGAAAGCTGACGTTATTAGCAAGAAAGATAAAACTTGTATGGAAGACGATGCTGACAGTGACGACTGCATGGTCATTGACAATTCTGATGAAAAAATCGATGTTCTGAATTCCTCTATGGACAACGAAAAAAAAGTTGATAACTCGAAGAACAAAATATTATCAAAAACTGATGGTGATGCTTTAATAAAATGTGAAGGAAATGATAAATCCGTAAATGTATCTTCAAGTTCTGAAGTCGATGTAATAGAACTTTAATTATAATTACATTAATTCGATAAATACTGTTTATTGTATAGCGTAAACTACTACGAAAGGCAAATTATTATTGTCATTTTATAAATTAGTAAAAAATTTATAAAAATGGAATTAGATTGTAGATAGCATTTCTTTTAAATGTAATTGTATACTAAAATTGTTGGTGCTTTTATAAGAATTACGAATGTTTCTTCAAGCATGTTTTACTAAAATAGTGCCTTAAAACGCAAGAATGTATAAAAACGTTCTTCCTGTTATATTATTCAAAAATGTCAGAGTGTACTAATTTAAAGTAATTTTTTCCTAAAAATTATCTATACACTGGATGCTCAATATTATTGTGATATGTAATGCGTTGCCTTCATAGATGAGAAAGTAATTATATAGACTGTTATAATCAATAATTAAAAAAAATCTTGTATTATTCATAACATAAATAATTTTATCTGTATTTGAGTACTATAATACATTTTTCGTTTAGCTTTTATTCCTTTAAGAGGAGTTTTGTTGTCAATTAAATATATGCTTTGTATTGAATAGATATTTTAATTTATTTTGATATGTATTATTTAATCATTTTTAATATGTTATTTATGAGAAGGATTCATAAAATTTAATCATTTTGTGTGTAACTCAGATATCCATAAAATGACCCAATGAAATAAAAGCCAGTTATTTTGTAATATCATTGTAAGAAAGAAAATTCATAGAATGATATAATTATGTGGCATCAAATAAAAACCTTCCTTACCGACATGTACTATACTAGTAGAAAGCATAAATAAAAGTTATAGTTACTGGATAATGATAATCTAAAGGGTACGAAATATTTTATCAAAAGAATGAAATGGACATTTTACAATTGCTATTGTATTGAAAATACGTACAAAAATATTTATGTAAAAATTTATGTAGAAATATAAAAAATATTAGAAATAATAATATAATATTAGAAATAAAATCTTTTTATAAAAGTATAAAAAGATTATTCAATATTTATTTGTGTTGATTGCAGTTCTCCAAAATAAACTCCTACATTGTGTTGCCATAAGAATATATTCATAGTAAATAATTAATATTTTTTAATGAACTGATATAGTATTAGATTAACTCTTTAAACTTGTAAGTTTTTTTTATAATTTACATACAATCATTAATATTTATTGTATTGAACTAGTTTAAACTACAAATATTTTATTTAAGATTATAAATATATATCTTATAGATGTATACGAAAACATTTACTTTTATTTCTTGTTCAATCGAAATATGAGTTTAAGAAAAAATTAAAAAAAGAATTTTGTTCAAAAGTGATCCATTCTAAAATCTTAAGGAAGGCATTCTGAAAAAAATCATTTTAGTCACCATATATTTATCTGATTGTATATTACGTGGTCGTATATTGTATACGTTAATTTAGTATTATCAATATTACGTATGAATTAATATTTTTCTAATTCTGACTTTTGTTCGTTGTAAAGATCGTTGGTAATAGAAATGTTGGACAGATGCCGAATAATTGGTGTTAATATTTGTGAGGGACGTTAAGATGTAGGTGTTAAGTGGAAGAAACAGATGGGAAAGAGTCGAATTGACGTAAAATCGAGGTTGTCAGTAGTCCGTGGGCAGTAGGCAGAGGCAGTTAGGGTGCGGTAAGAACGAAAAGCGTGGAGTTTTTGAGAGCGAGTCGGTGAGCTACTCGTCTCACGAGGCTCGGCGGGCAGCGGCAGTTAAAATGTCGTGAGGGCGTCGCGGAGACTGAAGCCGGGGCTCGCGAGGGCCCCGGCGACCCAGAAAAACGCTCTGAAAAAGAACGACGAGCGAAAAGGGGAGGGCGAGGGAAAAGTATACGCGCGGAACGGGAGGGAAAGAGGAGGAAAAAAAGAGGCGGCCGAGCGCTCGCGTTAAACAAAGACGGCGGCTCAGCGCGAGAGATTTTACGGTCGGTAGTTCGAAGTTGGCGCCCGGAGGATAATGGCCGGGACGCGTCGCGCGCGAGCCGCGCGGCTCCGAAAATTGCGAAAAATGGAGCGAAAGAGCGCGCGCGCTCCCACTGATTGCCGCAATTATCGAATTAGGGCCGCGCGGAGGGCCGAGAGCGCGAGGGCCGCCCGGGCTCGGGTCCGCGCGCCAGAGTCGCAGAAGGCGCGCCGGCCGCGGGGCTTTCCTTCCCCGAATCGGAGGCGGCTCGGCTCTCATTGCCTTTTCCTTTCAATCGGCGGCTCTGATTGCCTCTTCCTTTCAATCGGCGGCTCTGGCGATCGATCGGGTTCTTCGCGGAGCCGCGGCAAGACGGAGCTTTCGGCTGAGCCGGCGCGCGGATGCAACGGCTTGCGCGCCTGTCACCGAGGGCCTTGGTGGAAAGGGGGCGGAGGCGGGACGGCTGGCCACGCGTATTACCGAGCCGCAGGGCGCACCGCTTGGGCCGTTTAACCAAGCGGGGAGGAGCGGGAGGGAGCGGCCGGCCGCAAAGTGGAGGATAGGCCGCGGTGGCCGCCTGGGCAAACAGCCAGAGGAAAAAGTGACCGGGGCCTGAGCGCGCAGCCTAGGGAGATTCGCGAGGCTGCGGGGACAATTGGTATTTCGCGGGCCGATCCGGCGCTTGCGGTCCGTGGAGCGAGTGCCTCGCGGCCGGCCCGCTAACTGCCGCTCCGGGTGGCTGCCTCGGGGCGCAATTGTGCGCGTCGCGCCGCCGGCTAAAAGCCCAGCCCGGCGAAACAAAAGGGAGAGATCGCCCGGAAGCGCTAATTTGAAATGGCGACAGATGCAGCGGGCGGCAGGTGCGTCTCCGATCGAGTGCCTGGCCACCGGCGGCCCTCGCCACCTCGCTTCCTCCCCCCGAGCGATTTTTCGACTCTCGAAGGCTGGGCCCGTACTCGCGGCGGGTCGCGGCACGCCGAGTCCGATTCCCGGCAGCGGACGCAGTTGGCCAAGCGCGCCGATCTCGCCCCCTCTCGATCCAAGGGCCGGCCGGGGACGGCAGAGGGCGACGATGCGGCCTGCGAATGCAATTTGAAATAAATTTCAAGCGCCGCCGAGGTGAAAGTTTCACGCGGGTAAATGATAGCCCCGTGTACCGTTAAGGAGCAAACTGGTCGCCTGGAGACGCACTCGACTGGGCAAAAGTCCGCGCGTCCTGGACAAAATGGGGCATTCGGCGAGGGGCCAGGGGAAAAGCGTAAAAGTGCTTTCCTCTGTATTAAAATCGGGCGCGAGAGGCGGGGCGGGGCTCGGTGCTCGCGGCCCTCGAGGAGCCGGCTCGTTAACTTTTATTAAGAGTCGCGCGGGCGGCGATCGCGCGCAAATTGGCCGGCGCGCGGCGCCGCGCCCTCTAAAAGGATTCCTGATCACGGCGCCCGTAATAAAGTTTGCGCGGCTCCCCGCGCGCCGCGCATAATTTAATTAGCCGGCGGGCCTCGGGGGCGGGTATCAGCGGCCCAGTCCCCCCGGCGAGCCCCGGCCGGCCGAGCCGAGCGGCTCCGCGGCACGCCGCACACTTATCCTATTTGCGCTCCTGCGCCCGACCCTCGCTGCGCCTTTGCATAATGCACGCGCGTCTGTTGTGATTTCTCCTCGGCCTCCTTTTTCCGGGCCCCCGCCGCCGCCGCCGCCGCCGCCCGCCGCAGCCGCGCCCACTGCCGCGCGCCGCGCCCGGAGGATTTACTTTTTTCGCGTATAAACTCGTTAAGGGCCGAGCCCCGTGCGTATTAGCCCGTGAAACCGGATGAAGAAAAATTGTGTGCTCGAGGTAAATAAGCTCACGCGATATCTGCCCCTGTGTATTGTGCCTAAAGTGTTGCTTCTATTATCTACCCTTATTTCCCAGAGCAGCTTTCAAACTTCGCCTCTGCTCGCGTCCCGTTTTTTCTTTGTCGTATTTCGCTCGTCTATCACTATGCTTATTTTGCCAAATACGCTGTATATCTTCTACCCGCTGGGAATTTTATCTCTAACTTTGAGCGAATCATTTTCTAAATTTATTCTTAATCAAAAACATCTTTTCGATGAATATATGCATAAGTTTATAACGTTTATTTGTGATTACAGTTTTATTTTCATTTTAGTTAGAGAATAAAAGGCTCTACAAGTATAAATTATTTTTCTTGGGCCAAATAAAATCTAGTTGATTTTCTAGCAGGATAATATCGACTACTAGGGATCTCATAGATTAGACAAGGATAGAGGTTGGGTAATCAATGGACTTTGGAAAAAATGTAGGGCGGTTAGGGAGGAGGGCGGAAGTAGAAAAGGGAACTTGGAATAGATCCGACGTAAAAAAGTGTGGGCCATGCGACGAGCTCTCTGCACTGCATGCGCGTACACGTGTCGGTGTGCGTCGGCAGAGGGTCGGAGGGGTGTAGCGGGGTGGGGGCGAGGGACGGGGCTTTGGAGGTAGCGCAGAAGCACGTAGCCGCATAAAAGAGCGAAGGCGGAAGCCGCGGCGAAGGGACTAGAAAGACGGGTATAAAGGCTAGGAAATGGTAGCCAATGGCGTTGGCCCCGGCGCACCGGCGTCCCCGCTACGGTATTGAACGTCTCCTGTGCTCTCGGCATGTATATACCCCGGAGGGTCCAGGCCTCTCCTCCCGCAGCCTCCTCGCAGCTGCCCCCCCCCTCCCCCTCGCTCCCGCGCACTTCCGCAAGATTACTTTTCCCTCTCTGTCTTTTTACCCAGGCTCCCGCACCCGCAGCGGCGCCCACCTATCTTTCCGCTCGTCCGCGTCCTCTCTTCCTCCTCCTCCTCCTCCTCCTCCTCCACTTGCTCCTCCACCTTGCCCCTCGTCCACACCCATTCGCTGCGCGGCAGCGGCGGCGGCAGCCCCACCCCGGGCCAACGCCGGGGACGGCGACGACCCCGTGGTACCCCCTACCCCTGCCGGTCGCCCTCCCCTCCGGGCGTCACCTCTGCCCCGCCAGCCGCTCTCTTGTCCTCTTTCGCTTTATCTCGCTCTCGGGGGCGCGTTATCGGTCACCCGCCCTCTCCCGCGACTCTTTTTCCCCTTTCGTCGGCTCTCCATCCCCCTCTGCCCCGCCCGACCGGTCCACCTCTTCCCTTTGCGAGCACTCCAAATTTTGAGCCCCCCGCGCGTGGACCGCCAGGCTCTGCGACCCTTTTTTCTCGAGCCAGCGTGCTTGGCTCGCCCCCTTCATCCCTTTCCAATCCAATTCTGCGAGCTCGCTTCGTCCTTTACTCCCGCGCTACTCCCCCAAGCCACCGTGAGAGCCCGTGTCGCCTCTGGCCTCTCTCGCGGATACCAATGCCCTCCGTTTTGCCTCCTCTGGCTCGGTTCTTCGATCCTTTCTCGGCTTCCTGTCCTCTTTTCAGGGCGTGTGCGGGGTGGAAACGTTCTGCACCTCCTGTCTCGTTTCGCTGCTGTCGTTTCTCTCCTTCCTTTTTGAGGCTCTCTCCTGGTGCACACGGCCCAGAGATAACGACGATGTCGGTGGGAGTAAGAGGTGGTGGTAGATGGTGGTAGACGACCGGCGAGGAGGCGGAGGCCCTTCCCCCTTTGCCGCCTTCCTCTCACTCTTTCTCTCTCTCTCTCTCTCTCTGTCTTCCTCTTCCTCTCACTTCTGACCTCGCTCTCAAGCCATCTCTCTTTGTCGCTCTCACCCTCTCGCCCCTCCCTCCTTCCGACCATCCGCCGCACCCCCCGCTCCTTTTCCGCGTCTCGCGCGCCATCCATCTCCTTTACTCACTTCGCCTTGTTTTCTTCCTCGACCTTTTCTCTCTATACTTTCCCTCTGCCTCCCTCCCTGGCGCTACTCTCCCCACCCTTTTTTACTATGACTATATCGTGCATTCCTTCCGTCCTTCTCCTTTATTCTTTTAGCCTATCTCCCTCTCTCGCTCTAGCTCTATCTTGAAAGCACGAGGAGTTTTCTTCCTTGAGGTTCTTTTCTCCTTCTCCTACACTTTTACTACTTTTTCTGTAACCTTTTTCTTTTCTTTATCTTCGTCAAACGTCAGGTCCTCTCGAGACCTGCTTGGTCAATCTGGAGAAAAGGTTCGAACAGTGACAAAGGATAAGATTAGAACTTATGGGATACTTTCTTGTCTAGACATTTTTTTGTAATGAGTCGTATTTATCTTTTTTCTTAACAGACGACTTAATCATATTTCTGCAATAATTACAGCTCAATCTGTTATGTTAATGATGATAGATAAGACATTTGGTATATTTTATTATTACTTATAAGTCCATAGAAGAAGACTTATTTTAATACTTAATTATTTTACATTTTTGTTAAAATTTTTCTACAGCAAAACTTCTTATCTTTATCTCATATGTTGGTATTTCCACAAAGGTCTGTTTTCGAGTTAAAATAGTACTATAATTTTTAAATAACTAAGTAATTCGAAACATAGCACAAGCGTGAAACAATAAAAAATCGTTAAATCAAGGAATTAAAACAAAAATTGTATAAGCAAATGCAAGTGCATTCTATTTCAAGTAATGAAATTAATGTAAATTTCGAATCGGATTAAATTCTTATTAGATATCGATTAAGTAGTTATTACGATATTTGATAAATAATGATGGGGTTTACATGTTTAAAATAAATATAAGATCGAATTTGTCTTTATTTATTGAATATTTAGAAAATTTTCAAATTTTAATGTAACATAACTATTGTAGACTAACATATCGATAATAATTTGAACGTAATGCATTACTACTCTGTCAGGTAAAAATAATTGAAAATCTAAAAAAATTATAACTATCATTCGAGGGATAATTTCAGTCGAATGATTTTAGTCAGATGATTTGACGCTTAAAAATAGCCATCTGTTTTAAATTATGATTTTGTGAATAGCAGAAATAGTAATGTTTAAACCAGAGTCTTAATTTATAAGCTTTTGGAATAACTTGATGGTCAATACGTGGAAGAGAGAAGGAGGTGGAGGTCAATAAAAACAGAGCTATTATTCAAATCAAAGGGAATAAATCAAATCATGCGTAATTGAGCATAAAGACGTCGATTACGATACTGCCGCGATCTCTCTTTCCCTTGAAAGCAGGGCTCGTACGGGGAAAAGCAAACGTATGATTAGTATTACCGCGGCCACTAATTACGACGCGGGCTTAGAGTAGTTTTGCGCGAGGTGCAAGCCGAGCCGTGCAGTGAATATTTCAATTTGGAGACTTTTGAGGCTTGTTCCGCCGAGTCTCGGCAGCGGCCGGCGCGCGTCCAATACAGTTGGGGTAGTCCTGCAAATCATCGGCCGTACGAATCGCGGGGGGGTGATTTATCGATCGGGCGGAGCGCGGGCCGCGCGGGCATTAATCTCTGGGGCTCCGCGAAATCAACTTGTCGCTGGGTAGGAAGCGGCCGCGACCTCGGGCGGTTGTTTGACGGGGGCGGCTCTCGGCGGACCTCCTGCGTGTGGCGCGCGGCATTAACGAGGCCCCGAGTCATTTGGCTCGGTGATTTCAATGGCGACGTCGGGCGAGGGAGCCCGGGGCCCGAGTCTCGGGCCGCTGCCGGCGGATGAAACGGCCGCGCACCTGCCACCCCGCGGAGGACTCGGCGCGCAGATTGCGCTTAGAAGCGCGGGCGAGATTTACGAGGAAGACCGGGCCGGGGGCCGGGGGCCGGGTAAGGAGAGCAAGTTTTTTGCGGGCGGGGAGTCGCGGGCATTAGCATAAGGCGGGCGAGCGCGGGAGCCCCGGGGGGCCGGGGGCCGGGCGCTGCAGCTGCACCGGCCTCGCCGGCAGCTGGGATTTCCTCGTTATAGACAATTTGGCGGGCGGCTCGCGGGCAGCCCCGGGAGGTGGCCCTTATTACGCTAATGTCGCCCCGCGCCCTTTTTTCCCTCCTCCTCGCCCCGGGCTTCTCGTGCCCTAAAAGGCGCGCGGTAATTGAAATTGCCGCGGCGTGGCATTATGTCGTTAGGGAGGATCGCGCCCCCTAGCGACAGCCGCCCGGATTCGGACCTAATCGCTCAATCCCGAGGGCCGAGGTCGCAAGCTCGCGGGCGCAAGCTCCGGCGCGCGCGGCCCTAATTGTTCCCCGGGCTAATTTGCGCGCGGCGATCAAGAGGGCCGGGAGCGGCCGCGCCGAGCTACCGGCCGCGCGGGCCTCCTGCACTTTTCTACATTCCTCGGGGAGCCGGGCGGCGGGCCGTAATGCCGAGGGAGAGGAGCCAGGAGGAGAAAACGATCGGGAGCGTCCCTGGGCTGCATATATGCGTGGCCCGGCCGCAAAAGAGAAACAAGTAGTTAAATACGACTGGGCGCGCGCCGCGCCGAGCGCACCGTGAGAAACTCGCGGCGCCCGCGCCCTCGAGGGAAGCTGACTCCTCGGCGCGCGCACGCGGCCCCCGGAGCATCGTGCGAAGCGCCGGGACCGCCAGCGCCGTCTCCGATCTACGCGCGCCGCCCGATCGCGCCGCCCGGAATTTCATTCATGTGCTAATGCCGCCGGCTCCTATTCATTGAGGCCATATGGGAACCCCGGGCGCGCCGCCTCCCGCGGCCCTAATCGCCCACTCCGGGGAATCCCCGGCCGATTAACAGGCCCGCACTCGACCTCGCGCTTATTACGCCGCCCGCCGTTTTTCCTCGCCGCGCCGCCCGAGCCCCCGAATTCCGCGGTCGGCCCTCGGCCAATCTTGTCCCGAGCCGCCGCCCCGCCCGATTCTATTCACACCGGCTCCTTGCGGCTACTCGCATTACGACCGACTCTTTCGCCCGCGGTCATCTCCTATGAGTTGCCCCGAGGAATTCTATTGAGCCCGCGCGGATGCCCTCGGCTCTTATTTGCCAGCGGCCTACAGTAGTAACAGTTGATCGGGCCAGGCAGTCGCTCCGGCGCTTCATTCCTCGCGGCGCCACGTCAAAGCATGCGCGCTAATCAAATTTTTCCCCGAGCTCGAATAATCACCGCGCGGTAATCAGCGGAGGAGGTCGCGAGCAGCGGCACGAGGCCCGATAACCCTCGGGAGGTTTAGCAATTCCGCGCTTATGCGCCGTGGGTCTGATGTCTTAATTATCGGCTTTATGAAAAAGGAGGAGCGACGATCGGCTTTATAAGCACCTAGAGGTTCCAAGTGCCACTTAGATGCCCACCGAGCCGCCTGCAGCCTCCTGCCGCCAGCCGCTAGCCGCCGGGGCTGTCTCTTGGAGCTGGCTTGCGTCCATTACCGAGATGAATTTTCCCGGGAATATACCTCATTCTTCGCCGGTTAGGTTCACCGTGGGTCTCCCATAGTTGCGACCCAGCCCCAATGACAGTTTTGCATCGGCTCGACTACACTTTGAAAGATAATTTTATGGCAGTCGGAGTAAATCTCGAACAGGTCTATTTACCTGCCCGGTCAATTACCTTCTTTCTTATTGACCGTTTTATTTTAAAACGAAACAAAGGTTCTCTTTGTTGCATTCGCTTTATTTTTTACATGTCCTGCAAATTTCCAACTTTTTTTCTGATATACGGTGCAACGATAAGAAGATAAGCCAAAGGTCAACTGGCGAGCTTCGGACGCTTTACCCAGCTCCGTGTTATCGTGGTAGAAAGTGCATAATTACCAACGAGGTTTTCCCGCATCACGAGATCTTTTGTACCTACCGGGCGAGATTGACCGCGCAGGTTAGATGAATTTCCGAGAATATGTGTGAATCATCCATTGCTCCCCGCAATCCACCTGGAGGCGTCCGCCGAGCGGAACAGATTGAAACGCAATAATTATCGAAAATCATTCCTCGCCGGCAGAGAGCGAAAGGTCGAAGCAGGGAAAGAGGCTGGGCGCCCCCGGGACTCGCGAGGCGCGCGCGCCGCGGATGCTCAATCGATAGACTCCCCGAGCCGCCCGTGTCTCGGCTCCCTTCCCCGTAACCAGGTAAAGCCGCTCGATTAATTGCCCGGCGCGGCGGCTCGGATGACTCGTGCTTCTGCGCGCCCCCCTATGAAGACGTGGCACTCGAGCCAGCAGTGCCGCCTTGGATTTGGCCGCTTTTCCCACTCGCGAGGCGCAGCGGGAACGATGGTGGGCGCGCCCCGCGCAATCGCTCGCCCACCCTTATAATGGGCTTTTTCGGCCGCGCGGGCTGATGGCTCCCTTCATGGACAGGTAGTGACTGTGCAGAGGGCCGCAGGACACTGCCCACGACACTGCCAACGCCATTCGGCAGCGGTAGAGCGGGCCGGCGGAGCCGAAAAAGAAGACGGCGAGCGGACCAGGATCCGGGCGCGGATCCGGATCGATCGGACCCGGAACGCGCCTTCTCCTCGGGAGCAGAGTTTTAATCGGGGGCAGGACGGTTTGAGCGGCCGCGCCGGGCTCTCGACAAGCACCGGAGAGCGCGCGTCTACCGCTGGCTAATTATTTTCTCGAACGTTTGCCACTTGAGAATCGATGGGGCAAGGCGCCAGGGACGTGCAACTTTTTCCGCGGTCGCAATATCCTCGGGCCTGCCCTCGGGGCGTAAAAAAATTACAGGCCGCGGGGGGAGGGCCAGCCCCGGAGAAGCCCGAGAAGCCGGGGAAGAAGTATAGACCGGCTCATCTTGCGCGCGTGTACGTGTACAGCCCCCCGGGCATGGAGGGGCCGCGGGCAACGGCACCGCCCGCGCCGCCCGCGGGACTCGCTACTGCACCGAGTGCCGTCGGGGGAGGAAGGCCAAAGTTTGCAGTTGCAGCACCGCTCGCGCCACCGCCGGCTATATATAGTTCCTCGGGCGCCGCCGCCGCCGCGGTTTAATCAAGGAAAGGGGGACCTGCAAGCAGAAGCTCGCCTAGGCCACTTCGCTCGACCCCACCTCGCACTCAAGATGCGCCGCTTGATAAGCCAAGGCGATTTCGTTCGAACACACCCAATGTCAACTGGCTAATAAAGTGCCTCGGCTTAATAAATCTTTTACCACTGATCCAAAAACAGCTTATGTAAAAACTTTTTTCAACAAGTTATGAGCTGAAAAACCCGAGGGAATAGCAAACACTGTACATATACTTATATATAAGTGAAACATTGTATTTGAAAAAAATTGTAAAAATCAATACTTATGGTTATGTACATGATTTTGTAAATTTTATAATGCCTCTATTTTACATTGGATATGTATATATTTTTTTCACTTTCGAAATTATATTATAGCCTTCGCAAAAGTAATATGTATTCCCAGGTGCGTCCACTACGTAACATGTAGTCAAAATTAGCAACAATTATATTTGGCTTGGTTTAAAGTTTCGGTTAAAAAGGATAAAAGTGTGATTGTCGGTATGGTTGGAGGAGTCTCTGGGCGGCCGGTATAGCCCGCTGGCGCAATAAGAAGAGGAAGGCAGAGAAAAAGGAGGAAAAGGAGAAAAAGGAAAAAAAGGAGAAAAAGGAGAAAAAGGAGAAGATGAGAGTGGGTGGAAGTTTCGGGACGGGCCGTCCGGCGCAGATCGGCGGCGATCGTCGGCGGCCTCGGGCGCGGCGCTCGATAGGATACGGGGGGGGGGGGGGCGGGGGGTCCCCGGGCCTCCGGGAACCGGGCGGCTGCGGGGAGTCTGCGCCTCTGCGCCGCGCGCTCCGCTCGCCCGGGTCGGCGGATCGATGCCGGTGTCCTCTGGGTGTCCGGCCGCGGGCCCGGCGCCGGCCGATAAGCGCCCGCGCCGGGGGAGGGGGTCGTGCGGCGCTTGCGCCGTCCCGCCGGCCCGCCCGGGTCGCCGCGTGCACCTGATTCGCCGAGTGACAGCGCGCCGAGCGCCTTCCTTTGTCACTGCGACTCCCCCCACTGCGGTGACAACCGCTCGCGACAGGCGACACCGAGCCGCCGGTACACGCCCTGCGAGCCTCGCCCGCCCCCGCCCCCGCCCAACCGACTGCCTCCTTCCTCCTCGACTGGCTTCCGCCGCCGGGGCACTGCTCGCCGGTATCCAGCCGGTGCACGGGATCGATGCCCGTTCCGTGCCCGCATACGGATTATGCCTCCACTCCCAATTATGTTATAAATTACATTAATGCCGACACAAGCTCTACTAGCCCTGTTTGCGTTACATGCACTTTGCTATAATATTGTATACCTATTGGATTATGAGCATGTCGCGCATTCAAGAGGGTCCTGTTTTTATTTTTAAGATCCATGACCATACTGTGCCCGTCAGTTGTGCTTGTGCAGTTAATTGAATCGTAATGGCCAACGAAACATGCTCTCTCCCAACTTGTACACTAATTAACGCATATTAGTTTCTACAAACTTTTAACGATTTCTCACGAGAAAGGCTTTCCTTTAATTATATTTTTTTTAAATATATTTGACGATGTAACACTTCTAAAGTTTGCATGCTCTACTTTTTCTGCATAAAATATAAATTGATATACGAGTAATGATTAATTCTTCCAATTCAGAGTACATGCGTGAGAAAAAGATTTCATACAATTTACTTTAAATATATCATCAATATTGGGTGGATCCTATCACAAAGTATATAATTTTTCTGAGCTCAGGTAAATTACGTCTGCAACTTACACAAATGTGTGGGCAGTGTAATATAACAATCCTCTAATGATAATCATTCAACAAGTCGAGGGCAGCAATGACGCGCATTCATCAGCCGGTATAAGTGCTTAGGGAATGCCCGTTTTAATTTCGTGCATCACATCATTCCCTCGGCACACCGCGGAAATCCACGAAAAACCTTTCAAATAACTCTCCCATCGCTGCGGCCGGCGCAGCTGCGCACCCGTCACGCCGCGCGTAATCCGCTTAATCCCCATAGAAAGCAGTTTGCAAATACGATGATCGGATTTTTTTTCGGGCCGCGCGCCGCTCATGCACTCACAGAGAGCGGCTGAAGGGTCAGAGGGGATCGCGCCCAGGAATGCGCCGGCCTTGATTGCCCGTCCGCCCGTATGATGGAAGAAGTATAGCGGATGCGATATGTATATATATAGGCCACAAAGCCCGGAAGGTATTGGTGCCGGGCTGGCCGAGGGAGCCTCTACAGGACCAGTGGGATTAATAACCGGTAACTGGTGACTGATAACTCTCCGGGTCCAATTGGCTTTCCTCGAGAGCCCCAAAAGCAAATAAATAAACCTACTGCGCATAGATGCATACACATACAATATCGCTGCTCAATGCACGTGACGCTTCCAATTGGGAAAGCCTTTATTTATTTGCATTACGCAGACTGTGCGCAGTGCAGCGAGTCCAATTCTCCACTATTCGCAACCACTTTTTTGAAAAGTCATGCAAAACTTTCAACTACTGTATTTCTGTCTGTTTTGTTCCTCTTATCTGACTGATGAATGATAAACAAGGATTTGAGTACGTACGCTAAAAATAATCACCTAGATCATTGCATAGATCATTCTACATGATGAGCCTTTTCTGAACTACAATATTTTAAAATACATTTGTCTAAAATTTTAATAAAATCTTCATTAAGTTTGAAGATAATACATAAAATTATGTAATTTGAAAAGACTTTCTAATCTTTGTATACTATACATAAGATGATCAGTGAATGGCTATAAATAAAATGAATAAATTATTTATCAAAACTAAGCCGAGTATTAAAAAGTGTTCAATGAAAACCTGGAAACGTGTATAGGTGCAAGAACTAATTCATTAATATTTATTAATTTATACGTATATATTTGATGTAAATATACTAATTAATAATATTATTTATTTTTTCCGCAAAATAAAATAAAAAAATATAATAATTTTAAATTGATAATAAAAACTTTTGATCATCTTTTTGAGAGTGGAAACATTTTTAATTTTTATATCGAAATATTTGATATTTTTTAATGTACAAAGATATTCATAATAAAAAGTTTGTGTCAAGGCCGGATCGACGTTTTCATAAGTGGATAAATCGTTAATTTCGCACGTTAATATAGTGGGAAAAATGATACACTACGTTGACTTTTAAGTTAAAAAGAAGAAATAATGGAAGGTCACTATCAGAGAGTACAAGTGCATTTGCGAGCTGAGGCTGAGGCCGTTGTCAGCCGTCGCACAAGTTCCCGCTGGAGGCGTGTATGCGGGAGAAAGAGAGAAAGGAGAAATGGTGGGGGAGAGAAGGAGAAAGAGAAGTGGAAAGGACTGTGGATAATTATCGAGAGACACGATGGAGGTTGGCCACGCCCCTGTCCCCAGGGGCAGCCAATGGGCGCTGTCGCGCCAGGCTGTCCTCCGCCGCGCGCACCTCGCCGGAGGCCGGCGACACTCTTCTCTCTCTCGGGTCGGGTCTCCGGTCCCCCCTCGCTCTCCCACGTAGAGCGCGGTATACCGCGCGCCGCCCGAGCCCCATGGAAACGCGACATTCCGCTCTCTCCGTGCGGTTCACGCACGCACACACGCCTGCGTAGGCAGAGGGCAACAGACGCGCTCTCCGCTCCCACTGGGAGGGCGCGCGTGTGCGTGAGGCCACCCCGCCATGCCCCGCGACGGCTTGCACGATCGAGAGGGTGGGCGGTACGACAAAGGTAAAAAACGAGTGCCACCGCGTGTCGTCCGGGGGGAATGCCTTTCCATTATAAGAGCGCCCTGTGCTGCGGGGGCAAAGATGCGGCCCTTGATATTGCGCCTGACGCCGCGAGAGAAGGCGCCCGTCACTTCTACCTTTTATTATAAACACTTACCTATATGTATATCGCAGATATGCGATTCTTATCTTCGCCAATATTAACGCCATTAACTCTCCCTTTTCATTTAATCTTTTTCGCCATTTCCAATATTGAGCGACTCGTTTTCAAAATTTTACATTTTATTTTACTTTATTCTATGTAAATCACACTTTTATTTGCCCTACTCTTTCTTCTTTTATCTTATACCTACAAACACATGCGTTTACATAAAAAAAACTAATAAATTATCCTAATGGGTATCATCAAAGGCACAAGTAAATAATTGTTGTCGTAACTTATAAATTACTTTTATCTCGACTTTTATAAGAACTTTGACACGCACAAAAGCTTTCAGAGTATAATATGGATTGCATGTATCCATTATTGGAAGAAATCGTTTAAACAAAACAAATAAAAGCTTGTTCAATTCTTCAATTTAAGATGTTGTAGTATGACAAATACGCGAGTTTTGTACTAATAGAAACTAATTTATAAAACATATTAAGATAAGAATTTCTACGAAATTTGAAAGTTCTGTTTCATTATACGGAAATATAAAATGCATGCGCCTCTTAAATCAACTTAACAAGTTTGTAATTAACAGCTGCAAATTTATTCTATACTAAGATATATTTGATGAAATACAATCGATGAAATGAAATGTATAGGTATTATAAACCTATAATATTTTACTACGAAACATATTTGATATACATATTTTATTATGTATTAATGATAAGTACATGGATATATGTAATTTTTAACATTATTTTTCTAATTTTATATATGTACAACATGTATTTATTATTTATCTATGAATCTATATAGATTGCAAGGACCACAATGGAATTTGTACTTTGAATACATTACGGTACTACAAAAGTCCAAATGCCAGCGTACATATTAGTATGAGTCTATGTGTGCCCAAAGCTTTCAGAGAACAGTCGCGCAGCCCGAATAAATTTTACATCAGACGTACAGCAAACGCGTGCATATGAAAATACTAAATCATATTCGCAAGTAATAAGGTATAAATATTTCGCTCGCGTAGGGTAGTGAGGAGATGAGTGAGTACGCGTTAGTGACGAAGCAGTAACATTTTTACTAGACTGCTGCAGTAGTTGGCTGCTACATAAATACCAAAACACTTAATAAGCAAGTACTAAATTACCTAAAGTAAACGCGGAAACACTTTAGCCGTACGGCGCAGTGCATGAGCGGAGAGGTGTAGCCTCTACTTGACGGCCTAGCTCCTCTCTACCTTACCTCTCGCGCAACCTAGCTCGATAATAAAGAAAAGGGTTCTACGACTACCGCGAGCAAATTACTTCCACATGAGTCTCTTGAATAGCCTGCTGTGTGCGCGCGCGGCCTCTGAATTTCAGCTTACGCGTGTAAATTAATAAGTAACGCGCAATCGAGCTAGTTGTTGCGCATTTCCCTAAATTTTAAGCAACAATTAATTGGACAGTATCTGTACAAACTGTCGAATATTCCTTTAAAATCTGGAAACGCTGTATTGGCATAATGATAAAGCGAGATGCGTGCAGGTATTTTTTCCGTCACATTGTTTGCAAAAGATATTTTTTTTTTAATAATTTACAGGAATATTTGTTCATCAAAATTTTTTTGCATTACTCTAATGATCACGTTAGAGCAAAAACTATGTAAATAAAAATCAGATTTTAATGTTGTAAATAAGAAACATAAATGTAAATACTTAAATTTCGGTAAAATTATGCATTGAATAAATTCTGGCATATTTAACAAATAAATTAATTTCATTCGTACAAAGCGAGATAATATAATGTAAACCACGTAGTTCATATAATTTGGACTAGCCAAGTCTTTAAAGGTAAATTATAGGTTGCACAAAATCAAGAAAGATTATCAGTGAGCACTTGTTATGCGAATGTATTCAGTCTAAGCTTGCTGTTATTAATTTTTTTAACGTTCTTCCTTATTTGTCATCCTGGGAAATAAAATTGACTGGTCCTTCGACGTATCTGTTTGCGATGAAATTAAGAAAAATACTGTAATTAAAAAATCTACGTTTGCACTGGCTATCGGAAAAAAGGAGGTCGGATGAGACGAAAACGTTCAAGGAAATAAAAGAGGATTATTTAAATAGGAGTGAGGAAAAATGACGGAAGCGCCCGGAGCAGTAGAAACATGGTTCAAAGCGAAACGTAGTGGATATAACTATGTATGATCGAGCGTGGTATATATAGCGGGAGCTGCGAACGCGTTCCACTCGAGCAGTGTCCGCAGTGCACGTAGGTGCACGTAGGCGGCCGGTTGAATGTTGATATAGACAAGGGAAATGTCGGAGGCGGGCGCGCGGGCGCGCAAAGTGCTTTCGCGAGGGGCGCGTGTCTGCGTCGGTGTGGACTGGCTGTCGTGTCCGCGGATAATTGGGACACACCGCGCGCATTACGGCTTGCGTGCCCCGCGCGTATGCCCCGAGCCTGGCGGGGGGCGGGAGCGTCGCGGGCGCAAAAGAGAGATAAACAGAGCGCAAAGCGATAGCGGGGAAAGGGGGAGGGCACCGGGGGACCGGGGGGTCCGGGGGGGTCCGGGGGGGTCCGGGGGAGGCCGGGGAGGCCGGGGCGGGGGGACGAGCGAGGGCACGCGTGTGATTGGATAGGCGGAGATGGGTCGCGCGAGATAGCTGACCCCGGGACGGGCGGCGCGCGGAGGGCATGGAAGCCCGGGCCGGCTCGGCCGGCCTGGCAGCCGGTGCGGTGTATATCTCCCGAGGACCATCTTGAGCGTCCGCGCTCGCAGCACTTACCCGTCCACGTCAGGCGCTTGATGCATGGCGTGGGCGTAACTGCGCGCGCTCGTACACATCGCCGCCGCGCAGCGGTTCTCATTTAATTACGTTGGGTGCGCGGGCACGGGCGCGCCCCCCTCCAGGCGGCCCCGCCGCCGCCGCCGCCGCTCGGCCCAGGGCCCGGGCTCCGTCCTCCCGTCCACGTGCGCGCCTCCGCGTGACCTCGCCAAGGACCTGTCTCGCCAATTTATGGCGCAAAACGACATCGCGGGACGTGCGATAGCCGGCTCCCCCCGTATCCCCCCGTCCCCCCCGTCCCCCCCGTCCCCCGGCCCCCCTCGCTCCGGCTCTTCCCAAGCCGCGCGCCCAGCCTGCGCCCCTACTGCTTTATTTATCGGCCGGAAAATGAGGGATCGCGAGCGTGCGTGTAACAGCTTAAGGACCGGATGATGCAGCGGGTGTTGTGTGCCCGATTGCGATGCGGAGGTTACGCGCCCAGCCCACGTGAGATATGGCGCCCTCCACCTCGTCGCGATTGGGGGAAAAAATTGGCGGGCCGCTTATCGAGTAAGTTGTTGCCCGATCCCTCATTCCGGACCAGATGCCTGATTGTTACTCAGATACGTTAATTACCGCATGATTTAAAATCTCCAGCCTCGATCACCCAACGCTTACATTTTTAATTCTTCTATCTCCTCTCTTGTCAATTTAATCAGAAATAGATGGTAATAAATACCAAATATATAAAACGATATATTACCAACAATCTGCCGATACGCGATCTAAATGAATAAATTTGCAAATTGTAATCGTTTCAAGGTTTTAAGCCTTATTTATACCAAGTTTACAAAACATTTGATGGCTTGGTCTCTCACTTGGTCTCTCACTTGTTTTCTCTCATATTCTATAAGTACATAAATTAAATTGCTAAAATAAAATAAAATATATTTTAAATAAAAACACTCGCCTATTATGCAGGGTCTATACTTATAATTGTAGCTGCAACCGAAGCTATCTAATTATCATCTATTTTCCAACTCGTCCAGTTTGAATCAATAATCCGAATAAGTATCTCAGCTACAAAAGCGGTTAAAACTTGGAATATTTAAAACAAGTATGTAAGTTCAATTGATTTGCTACAGGCTTATACATCTTGAGAGTTTTTCAATGACAAATATTGAAAAAGAGTTTTGCGATTGATGAAGCCATTAATGAAATAAATTGACGTGTACCGATGATCGATGACATTAATACTCGTGTAATCAATATGCTGCATTGAAAATGTAATACATTCAATTAATGCGTTATTTTTGACCAAGTGAAAATTTCGCATTGATTAGCCGCATAGCACGGAAAGCGATGCATGTTTGACGGCGAGGTTGACTGTACCAACGAGTCCCTATATAATTACTTATTTTGATATTTTCTGTGGCAGGTTTATTACGGAGAGCTTATGTAAACATTGCTGAAACGGAGGTATTTTAATTAAAGAGCGAAACGAAATTCGGCTTAATAACGCGCGCAGGCGCACTGGTAATGGGCAATGATCATTGTTGCGTAAAATACGAGATAGATCGCGAGCAGCGTGCACCGCGATGCGTGGAGCAGTTGGAGAGGATGAAATAGGAGGGCGCGACATAGGAGGAAGGAGGAGAAAGGGAAGGGGCGAGGAGGGCCGGCTAGGAGGAAAAGGAGGAGCGCTCGGGGGACGGGGCCGGCAATCGGAATTTCCGCGGGTGAAAATGTCGGGGGGCGCGATCCCGGGTCGGCAATTTGCGCGCGCGGTGCCGGGCGGCCAGCGACTCGGGCAGCAGCGGGAGCGCGAGCGATTAAAGTCCGGCGAGCCGAGGCTGCGGTCGTGCGAGCGCCGAGCGCCGCGCGGCTCCCCGACTACCTGCACAATGCAATAATTGAGCCTCGCGCGCCCAGGGAGGCGGACGGCCCCGGGAGGACTCGCGCCGTAAATCACGAGGTTTGGCGGAGCCTTTGTCGATGATCGCGGCGCGCTCCCTTAGCTCGCGTGCGCGCGCACCTCGCCGCCCGAGCCTACCCTCCGCCCGCGATTTATACACGCGTAGGTGAAATGTGTGCAGTTATCCGGGGACGGGGCCGCGGCGACTCCCTCGTCTCCGGCTCACGCACGCCGGCTCGCCCGGCTGCCCGGCTCGCCCGGCCTCGCCCTCCAACGGCCTCATTAACCGATTATTAATAGCCCGGGCCCTTGATATTAATGACGCCCAGGTCTACTTGTTACAAATGCCCAATCTCCGCGACGCCGGCGCCGGCCTACTCTCCTGTCCCTCGGCCGATTCTTTTGCGCAAGCCGCGGGCCGCTCTCTTTTCCCTCGCGCGCCCGCCGCCTGCGCAGATTCCATTTTCACCCGCCGAGTGCGCCGGCTTGGCTCTCTCGACCACCGGCCGCTGCCCATCGCCGCCGGAGAGAAAACTCCCCTCATCAATATTGATCGCGCATCGCATTGATTGCCCCCCACCCACCCGCTGCTCCTTTCTTGACGATTTCAATCAAACCGTAGGCAGTTTCTCCAGCCGCTTTCCTCCAATTTCTATCAAATTCCTCCAGGACCAGGAGCAGGAGCAATGCCATCCTTCGGCACGGGATCATTTATCGCCAAGCATATCAAATCTGACGTCGTTAGACGTTTTATCGCTCTCACTTTTTCACAACGAATCCCATTTTATTTCCTTCAAAGTCCTTTTTTCTCTGCACCTGTAATTTTCTGCAACAATTGCCCGGATATCTACGTACGGCCCGCAGGAATGCTACGATCCGATCTCTCTTCGTGACTGGCAGCTCTCCTCTAATCAGTTTTGCATTATTACAACACTGCGACTCATTAAGCGTATATCGGAATAGCTCCATTTGCATTCCATTGCGGTGCAGCTTCGAGTGTCCTGCTTGTCGATCAATTGCTCCATGTATCCGAATGCAATGTCGCTCGCTGTGCCTAATTTAGCTAGCATTCAATTACGGTTCGAAGGTACGCCCACAGTAGTATCACCTGTGTCACATAAGAAATGCTCAACGTTCTTTGATTTTAATGCGCAAGTGATTGCACGCGTGTAGTGTCGTTGCTTAAGGATCATGCATCGAATGAGGCATAATGTATATGTCTTGAGCGTGTGAATGTTTAGGACGTTTGATTTCCACAGAGAAAAGCTTAAGTTTAAATCTAAATCTTTTAATTAGCATTTAAGAATAACAGGTATAATATGGCATGGCCTTTGCGGTAGAAAATGTGAGGAACCTGAATTAACCTTAACTATACACTACTTAATTTCACTATTAAAGCTTCATTTATTTCATACTGTGAATTTATATTCATAGAAATTATTTCGTAATATTTAACATAGTCCCTAATAATTTTCAATTTGGTAATTTCTTGAATTTAATTAGCCTATGATTATTTGTCAAGAAAGTCTGGTAAAAATGACTATAACATTTCTTTCAGTGTATATATTGTATTTATATATCTTTATATAGTTACCTAAGTAATGACTGTGATTACAGTATCTATTATTTAGCTGTTTTGAACAGATAAGAATCAGTTGCAGACTTGAAGTATTAAAATATATAGTTAGGTATATCGTATTAAGCTTGTATTAAGGTTATACGTTGAATATAAAGAAATATTAGTTCAAAAATTGACATCATTTCTAATATTCGCAAATGTAAATTTAAAAGACTCAGTCAGTATTCTCTGATCTTTAATATTGATGAAAAAATGTAAATTTAAGGTCTTATAAATATACATTCAATCTATCTTTATGAAATTATACTTCAGTTAGTTGACTAGTTACGTTGTTTGCAGATGTCACATAATGTTTATGTCTGCATTTATGTTATTATATAGGTAGTTATTAACGACTATTCGGTTAATTTTTAACAATATTCGTGTTACTTTGAGTAGTACAATTCCTAGCTAAAGTTATTCAAGCTTTCTGACTGACTTCTGCAGAACAGAAGGAAGTAACTTGTTTCGCTATTGATGCTCGCAAATAACATGGAATGAATTCGAGAATGACGAAGCATCGAAACTTAAAAGGAAAAAGTTGGGGAATGTAGGGAGCAGAAAGTCCGAGGTCCTAGTTCTGGGAGCAATCGGTGCATCGATGCACTTGGCGAGAGGAATTACAGTGATTCGCGAAAGAGCAGTCGGGAATTGGACAATAACCGCACATTTAGGAGCACGCGCGCAGGTGGCTTTTTTCCTCCTCTTGAGGCGCGCGGAGAGTCGGAGACTCGTGACTGGGGCCACGCGATTAAAGCGAGCTATTCGAATCTAAAGGCGCGAGGCGTGTTATTACTTTTTACGGCCTCTGACGCGCCGCGGGACGAGGACTGAGGCGCGCGGGGACGAAAGGAGACAGTCGCAAATTATCCGATAGGCCGCTCTCGGCGGCGACAGAGCGAGAAAGGAAGGCGCGCTGCCGAGGGGCAGCTAAGCGGCGCGGCGCATAGGGAGCCGGTAGAAAGCGGCCGCGTGTATAGCAATTTGACGTTTAGCAATTTAAACGTCTCGTGTCTGCTGCGAGCGAGCGCTGCGCGACGCACCCGGCTTTCCTATTTCCTGCGCGCGACTGCTACGCGCATCTATAATCTACCGGTAATTCGGGGACTGCGCGCAACGCCCAAATGCACAGCTGCCCGTCGCCGACGCTGCCGCTGCCACCACCGCCGCTGCCGTATGTGGTCCTCCCAGTTTAATAGCTGGACCTTTCGGGGAAGCTTTTTACCCACGTGCAATCGCCTGACTAAGCCAGCCGGTTTGGTCGTTGACCTGACGCGCCGTCCCACTAGACTCTTCCATGGACTCTCAAATTTGCTCGACTTTATACCCTCTAGCCTCACTCAACCTGCCCGTCTTTCCTCTTACACCAATCACTGATAATTTTCACTTAGTTTATGATTTTTTGATTATTTAATAAATGACTCTTTTACCTAATAGTATTTTTTAATGCAAATTCAACTGTTTATTTACGTTGAAATAAAAATTCATTTTTATGGGATTACCTAAACTTATCGTTGATGATATATACATATATATACACATATTCGAATTTTTTGTGTAAACCAGGCTATATAAGAAAAAAAAATTGTAAAAAAGTATAAGCGCAGCAAATAAAGCATGCGATAACAATGTAAGTTTGTACATCATCAAAGGCTGATTATGTTCATCATATTTCTACTTAATTTTTTTATCGAATTCTCTTAAATTTTCTGATGTAAGATTTATCGCAACATTATCCGATTTTTAAGATAATTTTCTTCAAAAACAAGTATTACGCATGTTAAAGGAGTATTTAGTCAATTGAGTTTGCTTTAATTTACACATATTTTCCACTTGATGGTTAAAAATAACAATTTGAGATAAACCATAATTAGATTCGTGTATCTATTAGTATGATATCCTAGATGCTCAAGTCAATTGACGTCGGTGTAATCAAGTATTCGAATAAATATCACGTAAAATGGCAGTATAGTTTGAATTTATAATATTCTTTATTTCAGAATAGATTTAATATATTATATTTGAAAGATGATTCTAAAAATATTAAAAAATGTTTTTCAAACTTGAATCATTTTATTGCAATTCAATTTTGCAATAATACAATGTTTTGAATTATTCTTAAAATCTGTAATACGTAATCAGTATAGAAAAGAAGTTGCATTTTATAATATTTTAATTGGGAAAATATAAAAAAATATTAAATTCATGAAAAAATAACTTTAAATGAAATAAAAGCTGTTATTATGTTGTATTGTCTCCCTACAGGTAGAGTGCCCAACTGAAGACTCTGTAATTTACCAAGTTTTGGACCATTTTACCGTAATTACAAGTCGCGTTGGCCACAAAACCGCAGAAGTCAGTACGATTAATTTCATTGCTGAGCTAGCCCACGTGCAGAGAGTTAAATAAAAAGCATAAATACCCACTGAATAAGATTTCCAGGACAACTTACGCATACACATATAGGTGCTACCCAAAAAGGCAGTTAAAGGAAAAAGAGAATACACCACTGCGAGTTCTGGGTAATAGGAATGCAATAGAATAATAGTATATATAAATAATATTAAAAATTAGACAAAGTACATGGAATATATTAACATTGTTGTCCATAATATGTAGAGCTAACTTGCACGCATGTGACAATGTGAATAATGCATTTATGGATAATTGATCGTTATTAAAATACACATCACGAGTGACTCGTTGATTAAACGGTTGAGTTTATCATAATCTATGGTGCTTGACAATTTTTCCAAGAGGTATAAAAGGAATTTTTTAAATTTAGTTTAGTCAATTTGTTAAGTTTTTATCGATGATAAAATTGAGGTGTTCACTCGAGCGACTCTGTGGAATCAACTGGTAAAGGCGAAATATTTCATTAAACTGCGGAAAAACATCATCCGTAATTGCTATTCCTTTTTTACAGTTATGTTTCAACAAGTGGCAAATCGAAAGATATATATTGTGCGTATATATTCTTTGCAATTTTGTTACAATTTCTATTTTCTGAACTTTTGCTGTAATATTTTTCGTCAGTTATTGTCCATTCGTAGAATACTAGTTTTCAAATACGTAGTGCTTATAAGCAAGATACGATTGAGCAGTAAACAATACCTTCTATAGTGAGCGACTTACATTTTATTTCATAATATTATAAATTTTAGAAATTCATATTGATAAATAAAAAATCATTATAAAAACCAGTAAATTCTTTGGTAAAATTCTACAGTAATTTAATATAAAACATTTAAAATGACTTTACGAGTAAGAGAAAAAAGGCCGATGCGAAAATGTTCTAAATGCCAATAATTGACGTACGCGAGCCTCCGCGAGGATTAGCGAGGACCTCGTCGGGGACGATTGGCACAATTTAGCTCCCTTGAAAGTGGCAAAAGGTCCATTAAGCAATTATTTTTGAAAGCAGTCGCGCGCTCCGGTCGCTTATGGTAGTTGGATCGGAAAGTGGGGGGCAGAGGGCAAAAAGACGACTCCCGGCGGACAGGTCGTCTTTTTAACGGCAGCCAGTTAAAATGGAAGCGTCTGAAAAGCGAGCGGGAGACTACTGGGGGCGGTAGCGGGCAGTCGGGCCGGTAGAGGCGAGGCGCGCCGGCCGGCCTATAGAATGCCGATTATTTCATTAGGTAAAGCCGGGGAAAAAGGCGAGGCGACTGGGTTTTTGCGCGGCGGCGCGGCGGCGCGGCGGACGGATCGATCGGCGGCGCCATTGCATTGGTCGCGGGCGGGAAAAGTGCCATGTCGAGGGCTGGCCGCGCGCACGGCAAAAAGCTCCCCGGGCCGGCCGGGAGCTTTTCGCGGAGAAAAAGCCCCGGGGAGCAGGGCGGCAATTAAAACCCGGGTGGGGGTAAAAAGGCAAGGACGGGCCGGGGGGAGGGATCCTTATGTCGAGCAGACAATTTCTCTGAGTGGCAGCTAAGTAAGGGGAATTACCATCTCATTGGAAGGTAAAGGTCGAGCCCGCGCGGGCCGGCCCTCCCCGGACTATGCGCCGCGCGCCAATTGCTCGGCCGTAGGTCCGCCGGTTTCTCGCGCACTCGGTGATTACCGGCGACGAGCCGAGGCTGCAGAGGCGGCAGAGGCGGCAGAGGCGGCAGAGGCGGCGGAGCGCCTCGCACTCGCGCCGCGCCCCGGGAAAAAGAGAATCCTAAGCTGCTGTCCGGCTTGGTGCGCCGGCAAAAAGGGGCCCCGGTGCGCGAGCCGCGCGGCCCGCATGCGAGCTGCCGCCAAGCGGCCACGGGGGAGGTCAAGGGGGAGCCGGCCGGGGCCCGGGGGAGAAAAAGCCCGAGGAGCCCGGGGGAGGGAGCAGAGGTTACTTTTAATGTCTCGCGTCACGCAGCCCAAGGCATCGAAGTGAGCTGCCTCGCCTCGTCTCCTTACTAATTTGGCGCCAATTTCCAGGCAACCACCCAGGCAAAAACTAACCGAACCATATACCTTTGCCGGCCGCTGCGGCTCTCCCTTTCCCTCTCTCGCCCTTTCCTCTCTGATTAAATGCTACCCGCCATTGCCCGGGTCGCCGTTCCGCCGTTCCCACACTCGCGCGCGCCGAGCCGCCGCGCCGCGTGCAACTGCGAGCCCTTCCCTCCGCTTCTACTGCACACTCCGCCCGCCTCCTCCGCTCCACCCCACCCACCCCTCCCCTATCGCTCGCGCCCGCCGCTCTTCCTCCCGCCCTCCTCGCCCCCGAGCTCCGGAGATGCGTGATACGCCCGACGATTGCCGGGACACATGTGTACGCGCCACCAGCCGCCCGGGCCCCGGCCCCGGCCCCGGCCCGGACCCGCAATCTCCGACCCCGCCCTCCCCCGCATCCGCCCGCCCCCCAAACTCCCGCGGATTACATACCCTTGCCCGCTCCGATCCCCGACCTCCGCACCCCTGTCTGTCTCCCCCGCGTTTTATGCCCTCCTCGGCCCGTCTCGCCTTTCCGCCGCCTCGACCCTCTAATTGAAAACTCATCCTTCCTGCGGATGTTACGCGTACGGCCACTCGCGCCATCTTAACTTTTTCGCCATTATTTCTCCAACTCGTTCCATTTTTTCACCTCGGTGATTCTCTCTTTATAACACCGCGGTACATTCAGTCTGCACGCCAGTATTACATAAAAAGTGATTTTTCCTTTTTGCTTTGACAATCAACCAACAAACTCTGTATCACCGAATTTTCAAGCTCCCGTAATTGACTCGATCGTTTTTTTACAGAATTTCTTTTTCCGAATATTTTGGAAAACGAACCTGTAAGCTATATTTTGTCTCTGGGTTACGCTTTCAGTTAATCGAAAAACCGTCTAGCTTTTGTTACATATTTGAAAAACGTTCCAAAATTTTCCAAATTATTTGCAATTTTTAAATTATATTTTCAAAATTATTTGATTCTCGTAAAATACGTCAGGCGTGTATAAATATTAAAGATAACAAAATTGAAGGAAAATTAAACATAAATGAAACAATTGACAAATAAATTATACGAGGAAAAAATTGTTTATAATTAATGGTTATAAATAATTCTGAACGATGCAAATCAGGTGGAAATCGATAAAAGTCATTTGCGTAGGTACTTAAGATTGATTATGTAAATGCCTATATTTGAAGGTAATTTCTATAAAAAGAAAGTCGTGCGAATGATAATCGGGGACACTGAAAAAACGAGGGGAAGGAACTTGGGAAAGAAGTCGGGTCGTTGGAGGTGATCCGACACAACATCAAAATCCAATCGCTGGGAATAAAACGAGCCCCCAAGTAATTATATCACAGATAACACGGGAGAGCCCCCGAAACGGTCATTACCGACTTTTTGCCCGCGACTTTTTTCCAATATTCCAGTTTCCACGGCAGTTCTCGCGCGCGGTGGCGTTCCTGCTAATTCCCCGGCGTCCATGAGCGGCGCGCGGCAGATATCGGCTCTCGATATACCCGTTCTCGTTCACATCGGCTTCTTAGTCGTCGATTTTTCGCGCCTCCCCAGTCCCCCGTCCAGCAGCGCGTCCGTTCGGGTCCGCCGCGAGATTCGCGGGCTCGCCGCATGTATGTACATATATTCGCGCGCGCGAGTAACGTGCATAACGCACGCACCGCCTAAGCCGCATGGGAACTTCCGTGAATCGGGCGATTTGTTGCGCACTCGCAATTTTGCGCACGGAGGATGATGGATACGCGCACTACTGATAAATGATCGCCGGAAAGCGAGGAGCCCTGCACCCTCCCGTCCTCTCCCCGTACCTCGTAGGATGCAGTGCGGCTCTCGTCTCTGCGCTCTCTCACGACACGCTCCTGCCTCGTTCTCTCGTGCACTTGCCTTTTACAATTAAGGTGCATGCGACTGTGAGATATCGACCTTACTCTTAAGCTCGGCAAAGACATTTTCTTCTTCATGCCTCGGCAGATGAGCAGAGGACTAAATCAGTTTATTCTTGCAACAATACATTTCAAAACGCCTATTCCTTTCGATTTTAATAACGTGACAATGGCGATCGTTCGCGAATAGAAGCCAACTTCGTACCATCGTCCATTTTTTCTGTCAAACCTACCGCATAGCATAACCCTATCATTCAAAGTTGATCTTTCTTGTGTACTATAATAAAACCAACAAGTTATTTTGTGAGGAAGTATCAATTAATGAGCGACCAGAACGATCATTCCTGGCGAGCGGCATGGGTACGTGGCGGCAGGATACAGGATGTTGCATGGATTGGCCCGGATGTACTCGGCTGGTGCTCGAACTTTCACATAGTCTTTTTCGATCTAATAGATAAGAGGGTACGTCTACCCATCTTCCCCAAGCATGTCGTCGAAGCTGGCGCCTGCAGTCTCTCTGGACATTACAGGTGCAAGTTTAACAAACAAACAACAATAATGAACATTTAATAACGATGCAGTTAAAACATGTGAACGTAGCCTTATGCATTTAAAGTGATTTAGTTGTGGGAAGCGATAACATGTTTTATATACAACTGATTATTACAATCGGAATAATATCGTGGTTAATCTATTACAAAATTAAAAGTTAAACTTTTATTGTGGAAAAGAAATTCAAATTACCCTTTCAGTCGACAAGTTTTTGCTTATGCTGAGAAAAGTAATAAAGCACGGATTATGGTCCACTTGTATCCCTCTATGGAGAAGGTGTGCGAGTGCGTTAACGGAACGAGCAACGTTTATCTTGCAACTGCCTTTGGTCGGGATTTCTTATTCTCGGTTGACTCTCATCCGGATTTCAAGTTAACCATCTGGTCATGGAGAACTGGACAAAAGTTTTATAGCCTCCATACCAAGATTCATGATACTGGGAATTTTGGACAATGTTTACGTGTGAATTATATTGATCCGATATTCATTGCGCAGGTATTTGATAATTTTTATAAACAATTTATCTAACACATTTATTGTTATAAGAACGATGCAAGTGTTGATATAAAATCTACATTGCAGTTTAGCTGTAAATCAAATTTATTATAAGTTGGTATTTGCCTTAATTGTAGTATTATATTTTATTAAAAATACATATTAAATGAATTTGGCATGGATATAGATTTATGCCTTTATAGTTAAAATATATATTGTGGTTGAATTAAAGTACATTTTGCTTTATAATTCAATATTTCTCAGCTAGGCAACAAATCTAGAAAACTTAATTCTTGGGAGATTACACCATGCGGTAAAACAATGATGCTTAGCAAATTTGACATTAATTTACCAAATGCAGAATTTGTACAAGACTTCAGTTGGTGTCCTGATAAATCAAATCTCATGGCTATCGTTGATTTTGATGGACATATTTACTTGAGCAATGCCAAGGGGGAGGAAATTAGGCGTATAGTGGATTTGGTTAAATGCAATGATTGTTTGTCAAAGGAGCCTGCTCTCATTGCATGGTACCAGGGTGGACTTATTCTTCGAACAACGTTCTGCCAAATTCAGTTGTACATTGAGAAAAAGTACACTTGGGAAAAGGTTACTCATGTAAAGCATTCAGACTATCCTATTTTACTAGCCGTGCATCCATTTAAACCTGATAGACTCTTTTACGTCGGGAAAAATGGTTACCTAGTCCAAATAAATAATATGTTGGTCAATGAAGAACCTAAACTAGAAATAAAATATATAAATCGTGGAATCTATAAATTTATTGGTTTCATACATCCTTGGGATAGTTATATAGTTACGATCGATGATACTATGTTAATATCAACTATTGACGCATACACAGGTTATGAAATAATAAATTTTAAATTAAAAGTACAAGGCCAAGTATTGTGTATGTCATTACATTATGATTATCCATTAACCGTTTTATCTACTGATATTGGAGAAATTACATTTATTAGTTTTCTACATTATTACAAACCAAAGATACTTGGAACATTCAGGATGGATGAAGAACCTTTAGATCTATTAAAGTTTTCAAGTTTAGGAAGGTTTGTTAAGAAATTAGTAAGGCTTTTCATGTATTACCTATGTAATTAAACCATTTGACATAAATTGTTTTTATTAATATTTTATACAGTCCGTTTTTCTATTTTCTTTAATTTGACAAATTTTTTTCTAGATATTTAGTGGCCGGTGAAAAAAATACCGGGGCCTGCTTCATTTTTAACATTAGTTACACCAATTCCATCAGTGTATTAACTTCATTATTGATACCTATAAAAATAGTTGATGTATTGCTAATGGAATATCAGAATGCACTTAAATTATATGTTTTGGAAGGCACAGTAAGCAAAATTCAAGTTGGATGCAAATTATTAATATATGAATTAAAAGGTCATGAATTTAATAGAACACCATATGTAATAATTCTTCAAAATTTTTACGAAAGCTTACATTATTCTTCAAGCGAGCAGTTTACAGTTATAGGGACGCCCTATCTTTCAAAACATATTCGATTTTTTAAATTTTACGATTGGAAAGACTTAGCGCTTGTAAATGCAATTCCCAATGGTCATAGTTTAAGACGAGCACGAATATTTATAAATCATCATTGGTTGATAAGTTATAGCATTGATGGTTGTATAATCGTTCGAAATATTGGTCAACTCAATATCAAAAAACATTTCATCGCATGTCATCAGCGAAATGGAGGTGTAAGTAAAGCAACTATAAATAGCAAAGGAGATTTAATTGTAGGACTTGATCTAAATGGATCATTAGTTGCTTTGAGAAACTTTGAAGCAGCCGAATATTTATCACAGAATGAGAAGTTCTGGAATTTCGGTAGAAGGATTAATGTGCAGAATGATAAAACTGTAGTATCTGAATATGTAAAAACTATAGATGAAAAATTATTAGAATTTTTATCTCAAAAAGTTCAACTATTTGAACAGGCAAGAGAATTAACATGGAATCAGTGGAGTGATATTCTAAAATTTGAAAATGAAAAGAAAGACTCAGTCCATGAAAAAAAGAAACTTATAGAGCAATTTACAAATTTGAAGCAGAAGATTATTCAAATGTTAAATAATAATGAAAAAAATGCCGAAGTTGAGAGACTTCCTGTAGCAGCATTTGATTTAGATATAACGTGTCGTGAAAAAAAGATAAAATCAGCGAAAGATAATCGGGGAGACGTGAAAACTGAATTGGAAATGAATTGTCTTGAGATGGATAGGGTTTCCGATTTTATTAAAATTAAATTTTGGGATGAACAAGTCATTTTGTCAACCTCTGTTTTTGGTATATATGATGATTTAGAGATCACAAACTATCCAACTTCTAACCAACAGTTTATCCTGAAAGATTGGTTTAAATATGCGCATTTCTCTCATGAAGTCATAGCAGATTTGTTTGGACACGATTCAATTCGTTTGTGGGAAGTTTATAGAAATCCCTTGGAGCTCGAACGTGAATTTAATAAACAAATACGAGTTAAAAATGAGGATGAATACGAGGACGATGAAAATAATAATGACTATGATATTAAATCGATAGAAAAAGATGAAATAGATATTGAGGAATTAAGAAATAGATCATTGTTGGAAGGTACGCTGTATAGTTTTTAATTAATTAATAATAAAACTTATTGAATGTTACCAGCTTACAGTGCATACTAATTTTTATATAATCTCATATCTATATAGGATTAACTACCGATCAATTTATTGAACCAATCACTACGTTTTATTCGCAATTTAAGATATATAGTTTATTGCAAATAGTAAATGATAAATTCAAAGGTATGGAAGATTGTAGATATCTACGAAAGCACTTTAATAAAAAATTTGACGAAATCTATAATATAAAGGAACGCGAAATGATTTCTGTTTACGAGCGAATTGATCGTATTCATCATATAAATTCGGAATTAAAAATAATGTTCAATGAAGAAGTTGAAAAAATATTCCCATATCCTCAGTGGCGCTTAAAAGAACAGCCACAAAGAATTGTTGAAGTAACGGATGAAGAATTAATATCTAAAGCTTATATCTCACCGTCACAACAGAAACTCTTGGATATAAAAGTAAATTCAGATATATGTAACATTATAAAATAAAATCATAAATAAATAATAAAGTAGATTTCATATTGACTTTCGAATTTAGTCAAAAAAATGAAAGAAAAAAAGTTTGATTTCTTGACTCCTTTGTTGGTTTTATGTATAGGCCGCCGAATTAGAACGTATAAGACAGTTGCAGTTGGCTGATGATTTTCGTGAAAAAGCTGTGGATAGAATGATGGACGGGGTATTGGAGGTAAAGTGGGAAGACTTGATAAAAAAAGATCCAATAAAGCCGGACTGTTTGCTACAAAACAAGAACCCGGATGTCTACACTGATGATGATATTAATTCAATCGAAAAGTACGAGGAGGCATGGACTAAGCTCAACGAGGATCGTCAGAATTATCAACGAAAGTTGAACATAGATTATGAGAAAACTGATGCAATGTTAAAGGAGGGTATTGACAAGTTCAATGAGCGTCTGGAGGAATTTTTATTGGTGAGAAAGTTTGTATTTAAGTAAAATTTAATAAAAGAGAGCAAGTGAGGATTCATTCTAAAATGTTTATTAAACATCGAATAACTTATTTTATAAAACCAATAAATTTTAATAATACAATCTTTACTATATCTTGTAATTTTAGTTTAAATTAAAACTAGAATCAGCAATTCAGAGGCTGAGTCTACGCTACTTAATGCATTTTGATAAACACGTGAGGCGAGCAGAAGATTTGTTTGAAGATAATAATATAAAATTACGTATTAAAAGTGTTCAGCATCACACTCTTGTAATTAATGATCATATTAAACAAATTAATAATGCAGAGAAAAATCTACTAAATAAATTAGAGACTTCTCACACAAAAGATAAAGCTATGGAAAAGAAATTGAGAAGTGATTTCCCATCACTTGGAAAAAGCACGTTTGCAGCACTATTTTCACAATATAGAAGACGACCTAGGATTGTTCTAAGGACTAAATTACCAGGTGACTTCCTTGATCTAGGCGAAGCTGTTGTTTCTTTAAAAAAGCCTATTTACTTAACAATGGAAAGCTTTGAGTTTTTAAAGCAATTGGAGGCATTAGATATTATGCCAGCAAACCTTCCACCAGCCATAAATGATAAAATTTGGAAAAATTTGGTAGCCCTAAGACGTTTAAAGGTATCATTTTTTTCTCCTTTCGTTTTAAGAGTAAAATGTCTCAGAGTTTTTATGAAACATATCCGTAGATAAATTCTGAAATGAAAATTCGAGCGTTAAGCATTCATGTAGACGATGTGTCAAGGGGCATAGAGAGATATCAGCAGAAAATTGAAGATTGTGCAAAGCAGATCGAGTCGATGAAGTTGCGACAGAAGCATGGCCGGTCCAGGCGTTTAGAGGAGGATCTCGATGTCGATGTGCAATTAGTTCTCAAGAAATGGCAAGTTGATCTTCCAGTAGTGAATGGAGTAGTATTTGAAGATACAGCTAAGGCGGTGATGGTGCCGAGGTTTGACCTTGAAAACGTGAACAAAGCAATTCTTAAAGCAGGTACGGAAAAACTGACTGCAATGGTCTCCAATATTCAGTTTCGCCGGAGTATCATCGCCAAAGAATGGGAGCATGAGCTTATGAAGACGAGGCTTCAGCATGTTAACGCCTATCTCTATTTCACTGAGACATCCAATACCTCAAGGGAGATCAGGTTATACCTTGAGCGTATCAACAAGGGCTTACCAGAGGATAAAACATCTTATAATTTGGAGAAGAAGTTTGAAACTGAACGTCAAGTTTTAGAGCGGGTGATTTCTTCTTCTAGTTTCAAATCTGCTTCTATAATCCTTATCCTTATTTTACTTTAATGAAAATTACGAATTGTATGACAGCTGATAGACAAATTTACTGCAATTCATTTCTTCTTTTTAATTTTGAGTAATCATTTAATCTTCTTAACTTTGAATTAGATCTAATTAATCTAAATTATCGTTTTATTTTTGGTCAAAGGTTTTGAGCAAGTGGAATTCAAAGTTAACGTATATTGAAAATGAAGTAATGCGGTTACAAAATAAAAATGAAAACTTGGATAAGCAAATTGCCAAAATGAATATTACAAGGTGTGATATGAAATTAAGCGAGGATACTCAGACTGGCAAAAGATTGAAGCAATTCCAAGAAAGGGTTGTCAAATTGGTGGCTAAGAGGACTACTATTATCATGAAACTATTAAGTAATTATGAGGACTTGAATGAAATTTGCAAAGAGAGGAAACAATTAGGTTGTTTAGTTGGCAAAACAATACCACCCTGTGTTGTCGACACTGTTAAAGAATACGAATAGCGCATGTCTTCTGAAAACGAACAGCTTTTTCAGTAATATGATTTGCTAAACATAAATATACAAGATAGACTAATAGGAATTTTGTAATCTGTGTAATTGTCTTAATTAGACGAGTTATCTTTCAGGATGTGTTTAGTTTTAATAAAAATGCAAGCATGATAAGCGATTGTATTTGAACTTATTTTTATCCTAACACGGCGAAAGATTGAGAGTGCAGCTGATGAGAAGACTGAGCGTAGGTTAGAAAGATTGTGGAAAAAGCGTGACAGCGCCCATTCTTCGGGGGACGTGGAAGGTTGGCGCCTGCGCGAGCGCATGTCAGCGATATTATTCGGGAATCGGGGGGAGAGGTTGGACGGCCAGGTGTACGGCGACGCCCCCGCGCGGCGGTGAGAGCATCGGGGGAAAAAAGCAAAGGTCATCCGCCGACAATTTGGAGAGCCGCCTCGGGCCGACGAACTGGATCATCCTGCCGCTCGGGCTCCTCGGCGTCGGGTCGTCTCGCGCGCCACTCCACCGGCACAAAGGCCAGCGAGGGCCGCCTTTGTCGCGCCCGCGATGTAAACATTTCCATTAACGAGCTTGTGATTTTTATTAATGGCGTCGCGTCGCCAGGCCGAACAAACATTTAGCCCCCGCTCTTGGCGCTGGGCCGGGCTCCCTTTCCCACAGGCCCGAGCGGCCTCGACCTTTTTTCTCGCGCTTTCTCAAGGAAGATGCGCGCCAGCGATCTATCAATCATCGGGCGTCCGGCGAGCCGAGGACAATGCGCCGGGCGCAAGGTGCAGAGATCGCCCGCGGCCTGGAAAAGCGCCTCTTCCCCCGGCGGGCATGAATGCCAAGCTCTTGGGGAGCCGGGCGGCAAGCGCCGCTCGAGCGAGTTAGTTTATTATTCGATCGGCGCACCAGCTCGTCGCCCCCTGCGCCCACAAAGCCGGCTAATAGTTATTATCTTGGGTGTATACACGTGTTCGGGGCGGGGATATTTCACTCTCGGGTTGAAAGGTCGCGGGAAAAGCCGGTATTCCACCCTCGCGCCGACCACGGGGAATATACCCTCGGAAAAGGGAAGGCATTAACATGGCTCGGGCGAGACTCGCGGAAAAAGTGCCCATCCCGCGGAGCAGTTGTACTCCCTGCCGGCTAGCGCCCGGAACAACGCAATCAAGTTTACAATTCGAATAGGCGGACTCTCGCCTCGGCTCGCGCGCGCGCGCGCGCATCCCGCATCGACAGTTCCGCGGGCGCTCGGCTACCCTCGCAATTCTCCCGGCGCACGGCCGGGAGTAAAATTCTCCTTGGAGCGCGCGCTCGTTCCGGGTAAAAAATCGCCCGAGCGTCCGAGGCATCGGGTAAAAGCGACGGCGCCGGCGGAGGCGGCACTCCAATCAATGCAAATCAAATCGAGAGGCCGGCTAGTCAAATCAGCCGTGTAAGAGCTTCATGAATGCAAAGGACCGGTGAATGCTAACTGCGCTTCCGAGGCAATCTGGTAATGCGTCTCCCCCGCCGGCCGCCGGCCGCCGGCCGCCGGTAAAAAATGCCGCGCGCGTTCAATTTAACGTCCCTCGCCCCTTTTCCCGGGCAGCCGGCTGCCAGCAAGCGCCCAGAGTTAACGGCTCCCGTGATTTCGCCGCGACTGATTTATCGGAGTCCACTTGACGACCGCCTCCACGGGATCTGCCTTTCGGACTAGCTGCGCCCGAGGCCGTCCCCGCGGCTGCCGCCCTCCTGCAAACCAGCTGCGCCGCCCGCGCTCGCGGGGGCCTCACACCTCATTGAGCCTTTGATAATAACCTAGCCGATCGCGCGGCCGGCAGTCGATCTCTTCTGTCCCTCTGCCTGCCGCTGTTATTTCTCAAAGTGCCGGCAGCTGCCGGTCAATGGCTGAACATGCAAATCATCCCCTCGTTGCGCATTCCTAATGGACCTCGCTCGTAGAATCATCGCGTTTCAGTGCGCTCGGCCTCCACCGCCCATGGATGCTATTCTACTTTCTCGCTTTTATTTGCAAATAATCTGCCTTTTTATCGAACGACTCTGAGGACTTTTTCACAAATTCATTGCTCCGAAGGATAATCGGGTCTTACCTCATCTAATCCTTGGTGTCTGATTTCAATTACTAGAAACAATTTATGCGCTGCTATTGGAACGTCAACTAAATGAATGTTTTATGCAAGCAGATTGAATATAAAAATGAATATTAAACCAAAGCGGTATAATTTCAAAGCTACAAAATTGTAATAAAAAGTAAGTTCAATCATCGAGATATGCAGTTGGTGATAGTGTGCAGGTTTCGCAATAGATTTGCATTGGTGGAAATTACCTAAATTTAGCGTTACTAAGAGCTTCAAAATAGTAGAATATGCAAACAATTGGTCGTATTTATTTAAAAATTACATAGAATAAATTCGAAAAGGAGATTTTGCGATTTTGTTTTTTTTTTGCGTCACTCTGATAATGGCATATTGGAGTTAGGAGGTGCGCCGACAACGGAACGCAAGCATTCAGCGACGGCCTTGTCGAGATCGCGTCAAAGTGCCGCACGGAAATGACCAATTGATCGGCAGCGGCTCGACTTGACGCGCAACATAATACTCTCTCACGAGCGGTAATGAAACGAGGGCATAGTTGCCTCCTCCTGCCCCATTACCGAGCACAAGTTAAACAGGTGAGGCGAATGGAGAAGAAAAAACGGTATTTAAGTCGCTGGGACAAACCCGATAGAGCGTTAAAATGAGCTGGATATTGAAAATGCACCGAGGACGAGATTGCCTTTTACTTTCATTAAGTGCCGCACTTTTCTTGCCTCCACGGCCTCTTTTTACGTGTCTTTTTTTCCTTTATTCGTTCTGGAAGGATAATTTGAGAGTGTCATCCAATTTTATTCGTAATTATTGTATACCCGGGGCATACCGCGCGTTCACACTCATTCGCAGGGTTTAACGCTCGAGCAATTTTGGCGCTGGCTATTTTTGAAGAACTTTTGTCACAGGCATTGTGTGCTCGAGTGTCTTTTGGGCTGCTCTCGGGTAATTACAAGAGGAATAAAAGGGCCTCGGATGGGTGGAAAAACTGGCGGGCTGTTTGCTCAAAGCGGAGAGCAGGAAAGTGGAATTGTTGGGGATCGGCGAGACGTTCGAGACGGAACAAAGGCTGCACGCGCCAAGGCTGCGGAGAAAACGGCTGCAGCGGGGCAGGCCATGGGCGTGCGAAGCGAGCCGTTCTCGAAATCGCCAGCTTCACTTCTGTCCCCGGCAAGAAAAGGGCCACCGCGAAAAAAGAAAGCGCGCGCGAGCGAGAGGGAGCGAGTGCGAAGCCGAGGGAAGGGGGCGAAAGGGATAAAAAGCGGGAGGGGTGGGAGGTGGGGGGTAGGAGGAAGAGAGCGCAGGCAAAGAAAATATGATCTAGATTACGAGAGACGGTGCGGTCCGCGTTTTACAGCCGCGCTCGCTCGGGCGCGCGCGTTCCCTTAAAAAGAGGCGCTGGGCGGCGCGGCGGGAGCGGGACAGTCGGGGCCGCGGCGCGGGCGCGGCGGGGGGAGGAGGTGAAACCTCGTGATTATCGGCGGGACTCGGGCCGGGCCGAGGCTGCCCGCGTCGGGCCGCGTCGCTGCCGCCCGATGATGCGCCCCGCTCCCCGGGTAAACTGCAGCAGCGCAGCGTCCCTCAAGGAGCTGGCCACTTTGAGCCCATAAAGAGACAAAGCAGCGCGGGCAGTAAACTCTCGTTTTCGCGCAAAGGGATCGGCGGGGAAAAAAGGGCCGGGGGGGGCCGAGGGCCGGGGGGCCGGGGGCCGGGGGGTCGGGGCGGCCCACCGGCGCGCCGGGGAAAACGAGCGCGCGGGGAACGGTCCGCCGGTCCGCCGGTCCGCCGGTCCGCCGCCCTGTCGCGGGGGGCTTTTACGGCCCGCCGGGCTTTCCTTACCTTTGCACCGCGCGCCGCGCGCCGCGCCAACCCCCCGCCACTCCCCCTCACTCCCGCCGGGCTTTTATGACAATTTCTACGTCGCGGTTTACGTTGCGTAAAGGCCGCCTGCGGACCTGAGAATTTTCGTCCCGGGGCAGCAGCGCCGCCGCGCGCGCGATTTACGAGCCTCTAAGCGGTGATTAGTCCGCGCGAGCGAGCCAGCGCCGCGCACTCCCGTCGACATACCTCCGCCTGCGCATGTATATGTATGCACGGCCCGGCCCGGGGGAATACCCGGAGAGCGCCGAGCGCCGAGCGCCCTCGGCTCTAGTTTCGTGGCCGACGCCAGGCTAGGCCTTTTTTAAATCCGCCTTTACGTCCCGACTCCCGGCCGCGGCGAGCTGCGCCGAGCGCCCCCCGCGTTTTTACCCCCGCGCCCCTCCATCCTGACCACCCATCCCACCCATCCCACCCATCCGAACCATCCAGCCCCGTCGACTCTTGAATGCGGGCCGCGGGATTTGACGACCGATCCGCGCTCCGCCACTTTAACAATCCTTCCTCCTCGAGGTGCAACCCGCCGCGCCGCCGCTCTTACCTTTTTTCCTTTTCACCTTTTTCCCCTTTTCCCTTTTTCCCTCTTTTCCTACCCCGGTACTTGTGCGTAATGCATTTTTATACCACTATTTATTCCCGCCCTTTTTATTTCTCGCCGAGCTAATTTAATCTTTTCTGACCGACCTCTTGTTTCTCAACTTTTCATCCCTTGTTATTATACTATATCAAGCCTTGCCTTATCTCTATGCATACTAATCGATGTCCATGGCCAAAATTTTCTACACTTGGATTTCAACGCCAAAGACCAAAGCTGTTGACACGTACCAAAGACAATCAGAATCTTTTCCACCGAAACAACATTAGTTGGAATGCAAAACTTTTCCTTGGAAATGTACACAAATTTGCGTTTCAGATGATGCGACTTAACGTTGTTTTACTTATGTCGTAAATAAAGCACAGGAGTATAAGTTTCAATAGTGCTAGTATCATTTCCACTGCGGATCGTACCCTGGACGACCGGAATACGAGTCCAACACTCTGTCATGAAAGAGGCGAAATGAGGAGAGATTAATTATCGTTTTGCTGAACATGAGAATAAGCATTGAGCATTTTACTCGTCGCCTGTCACGACAGTACTGTCAAAGCCATCCATAGAGAGTCTGCAGCGGGCCGGAAGAATGGTAGCTTATAGAAGAGACTATAAAGTTGTATCCGAGCATGTCGTCCACACGTGCGTCCATCTTGGGGTGCATTAGGCTCCTTTGGGCCGTCGAAGTGGCGCGGAAAAGGCGGCTTGCGCGGGCCGCTGTGATAAATCGAGGAAAGCAGGAGGTAGAGGCAGGGGTGCGCGCATATACTTAGGCCTCGGGAGGGCGGGCGCGAGGGTGGCCGAGGGACTCGGACTTTGACACATTTGACGTTAATACCCCGGTAAGCCGGACAGTGGGGGTCTCAGGGCGCATTACGTATGCGCGGGGCGAGCCGATGCAACAGGACGCGTGGAAGAGGGCGCGGGGGCGACGTGGGGGCCACCCTCGTCCATTTCGGGGAATTTGACTGAGCGCGGGCGATGTAGCACTCGGCGGCCGAGATTCGCTCGGGCAGGGCCTGTGTACACGCGCCTTATGTGTAGAGGCGCGCGTCTATATAATAATAGGCCGGCGCGAGGGCGCGCGGCAGGCGTTACATTAGGGGAGAGAGCACTTTGCACACGTAGATAGTTTAACGACGTATAATCAGCTTTATTTGCGCAGGGGTTCGTTTGCGAATTCGCAGGAGGCGCGGGTCGGTGTGCGGTGGCCGTAACTCGCAGCGGCCCGCGGAGCTTTGCTTTGCTTTCCATTGGCTGGCGGCGGTGCGGCGGCGGCGGCGGCGGCGGCGGCGGCCGAGCTCTGCAGTGCTAAGTGAGCGTTAGCCGCCCCTCGAAAATCATTAAGATTATTTCGCGAAAAGCCTCAAGCGCGCGCATTACCCTAACTGTACAACGGCGCCGTAATTAACGATGCATTCCCCCGGCGCGGAAGGCCCGCGGCGGCGCGCCCGGCGCTCTTCGATCCGCGCGGGACGGGCGGCGGGGCTTTTGGCGGGAAAGACGCCGCGGCCCGGGGGGCTGGGGGGGCCCGAGGCCGGCCCCCGGGCAAATTGCAACGGTCCCCCGGGCTGTCCGGCGCTCCGTCGAGCCTCAATTAGGCCGGGCCGCGGCTCCTCGCCCCCTCGCCGACTATTCCCTCCGCCCAGGCGGCCCTCGACTCCCGCCTGATGAGGGAGCAATCGCCCTGCCCTCGGCCTTCGGCGCGGTTATAAAGCGCCGGGGCTGGTACGCGCGCACCGCGAGCCTGCGAGGGCCGCCAGGGGCGGGAGCCGGCAATTTGCATCCGCGCCCGCCGCTTTCGGGGCGAGATTCCCACACAAGGTCCTTTCGCGTGCGCCGCCGACCCCGCGCGACCGGCCCGAGCCCAAGGAGCCGCTCGCCGCCCCCTACGCACCGCCCGATCGCCCCGAGCCCGACTCTTTCGCCACCCGCAGCCTCTCCCCCCCGAGCGGCTCCTCGGGCTCTATCGCCACCCGCCGATTCCCGCCGATTCACGCGATCCCTTCACCATTACCCAAAGCGGAAAAACATCCTGTTCCGCCGTCTTGATTTTTGTCGCCAGCCATTACGCTGCAGTCTGACAAGTGGCAAAATATACTCGGGCAAAGTAAGATGCGGGCTCTTGGGGGAAGGACGGGGCATTGATAATGAACGTGCAGCCATTACCGACGCGTTTTCATTAGCGCGAGCAAGTTGAACAAACTCATTGGTAGCGGGAGCGAGTTAAAGGAGGAAAAGGGACTCGGGGCCCGGGCGGGGCCCAAAGCAGAAAGCGAGCAAAGAAAGGCGGCGACCGCAGCCTAATGGGATTCTACGTTTGCAAGTAGCAGCTAGGGAAGAGCGGGCGAGTCGCGGGAAGGGCCGGCGATCGGCGCGCTATGATTCCGTAACAATCATCGCCGGTAAAGATAATCGGGCGGGGCAAGAGCGAGGAGAAGTAGCGCACGTCAGGCGGATCGTGGAAGCTGCAGGCGGGCAGGGGGCGCATAGCAGGGGCAAACAGAGGCGGGCGCACGCAGGGCCCAGGGAGAGGAGCCGGGCGCGGTACACACGCGCGACCACAAGCACGTGACCTGTATTTAAGGCGGCAGCGGCCCTCGGTCCTATCTGCGGAGGGCCGACTTCTCTTATTTCCATCCCGGCGCGGCGTCCTTCGTCCGCGGGCCGGCGCACGCAAACGTGAGAACCTTTGGCGGCCGGGCGGCCGGGCGGCCCAAACCCCGGCAACCGGCAACCGGCAACCGGCACTTTCGTTCTCGGTGCGTCCCCGGGCAGCGGCCCGCCGTACGCACGCGCGTCCCCGCCGAGCTTTTCCACGGGATCGCGTGCGCCCCGAGATTCCGGCCGACCTATCGGCCCGCTAAGCCGATCCCAGCCGATCGCTTACGCGCTCTTCGCGTGCGAGGGCGTCAGCCGCCCGCTTACGCCCTAGCGGACGAGGCTAATGAGGGACGCGCCGATCCCCACGGGCCCGCCGACCGAACGCGCATTTTTGCCAAATTACACCGCGCGCGCGCGCCCTCGGCCCTCGGCCGACTCGCCGCCGCGTCAACTCCTTCCCTGAGTCAAGCTCCTCGCGTAAATACTCTCATCTTCGCCCAAATGACCGTGCGTACGCGCGCGCATTCGCACGCGACAATTACCCGGCGATAAATCTACCTGCACTTTTTCGGCAAACAACATTCCCAAAATATCTACCCGCAGGACCGAGAGGAGGAGGCGCCTCCGTTTCCGAGCTCCGGGACCAACGCGTGCGACGGGGGGAGATGCAAAGGGCCGGCCCGGCGCGACTCCTTCCTTTCCGCGGTCCATCAAGGGCCGCGAGCCCGAGGGACCGGCGCCCTCCTCGATCACCTGGGAGGAAGTGAGCCGGCCCCCGCTTCAAGGCAGGTGGGAGCGCGCGCCGAGGCGAAAAGCCCGCGGAACGCACCGCGCCTGCCGACGCCGCTCCGGCCGAATCCGATGGCAATTCGATATCTCGCCTCGGCCGGGGGAGGGGGCCCGGGAGGCGCGAGAGAAGAGGATCCGGCCCGTACGGTTTCGCCGGGGCATTTATCGGTCATCGGTAATAAATTCCGAAATAAATTGCCCGAGCGACGCCGGGTACCCACGAGGCCGCGCCGAGGCCTACACGCCCGCGTCCGCCGCCGATAGGGACCCGGGCCCGAAGGACACCCTCGCGAGGCCGCGTTCCGCCTGGGCCCAGATAGAGATAGAAGCGGCCAAAGCAAACAACAATAATAATTATTTGATATAGGCAATAAGTCAGTGCCGCCGCCCTCGGCCACGGCGCTTTTCCCTCCGCGGCCGGCCCGTAATATCTATAATGGGCCGCGTTCTACTCGAGTGACCTGTCGGCCGCCCCTGAAATTAATGGCCCCGGAGATTCGCGAGCCGGCCGGCGAAAGAGATCGGGCCCCGCTCGCGTATTCCGCGGATACTGGCTAGGGGCCCGCGTGCAGCCTCCGAGCGCCTGCCGCGATCGGCGCAGATACCCGGGCGGCGGGCCGCGAGCGAGCGCCAACCGCCCGCCGATCGAGATGAAAAAAGGTGGACATCTGGGTTTGTTTCAGAGCCCCGGCTTATTTACTCGTTATCTCCCCGAGCGCGCCGATGAGTCATGGGGCCTTTTCCCCAAGCCCAGCGCCCGGCCCGCGAGGAAATTGATAGAGGGCCCGGCGCCCTACGCGGCCCTGCCCCGCGCCCCTCTTGTTTGCGCGACTGCGATTTATGAAGTGACTGGGCCTGCTCTGCCCGCCCGCTCCGGGATAAACCGCCGCCCTATCGGCCTACGCGGAACCCCTCCGAGGGCCCCCTCCTCCTCGGTGACGAGGCCGCTTTACGACCCGCGAGAACTCGTCTCCTTTCTTCAAACATTTAAATTTGCTAAACCCTCGGTTTTTCGCGCGAGCCGCTCAATTACCCGTCCGCGGCCTCGGCGAAAACTCATCACGCCCCCGAGACCCGCGCGCGCCCCCTTTGTCCGCCAACTTGACCGCACCCCCCTAATCCTTGGAAGTCGACGCCCATCTTTCCCCGCGGTCACTTTGAATTATTCGAATCAATCGTCGCCGGCCCAATAGACCGATTACATGAGCTTTAAACAAATGCTTCATTGTAAAAAGATTTACAGAAACAACAAGGTTTACAAGTAGCCTATACATCGCCTTGGGAGAGTAAACTTGAAGATCGACTGCTTGTGCCTGATAGCTACTGCATTCACTATTTTATAGTCACTGAAATCACCGGGCAATAGCGACCATAATTATGCGGAGACACAGGTTCAAGGTGATCTGTAAATACGAGACACGGATTTTATTTTAATTTATTTAATGGCAGGATCAATAAATATGGACTATATCTTAGTAAATTATCGAAATTTTATACAATTTGAAACGTGAATAACACTTAAGAAAATATGATTGATAGGTTTCGTTTTTACTACAATGTCGAAAATTATGTTACTCTCTTTCTCAATTTCCTTTCTACTATCATGCCCGAACGGGTTCCATCAATTACCGATACAATATTCATTACAGTCATGTACCATTACACGTATAAGGGCCGATAATGGCATTGATATTGCTACCATACCTTTTACGCTTTTAGATCTAACTTGAGATTTCAACTTGTTATCGCATATATCTTGCACGTTCCAATTCATATGTCAATAAAGATACTATGATGCAAGTGTAACAGTTGTTATGTTATTATATTCTAAAATATGTTGGATGCATTTAATAAAAAAGCGTATTACAGTCTCGACCTTTGTTACGAAGGTACTGTTTAACCTCAAAGTTTCTGTCTGAATAATTATGCAGGTATGAACATAACCTACAAATTGAAAGTAACAGTAACCTCGTCAGAAATAAAATAAAATTTAATTAAATTTTTAAGTTTTATTTCACATTTTTCGATTATATAGTTGGAGTGTATTTAGTTATAATTATTCTTTGTGATATAGTGATTCGATCGGTTAAACCGTAACAATTTATCGCTCGCCAGATTAAACCTTTTGATTAAGACGTCACCAATAAAATATGCTCGAATTTTAAGAAGGTTAGGCTACGTCAAGTGTACATATATATAGTATAGTTGAATACGCAAATCTAATAAAGCTTTTATTAACGAACACTAGTGCGGCGGGGCAGCTAACGACTAAGCAAGAATGGATTTGGCGGGGCGACAGGAGCGAAGCAATTGATATTACGAATCGGGGATATCGAGCGGGGCAGGCCGCAGCTGTTGTATCAGAGTTAAGCCGGGCGAGGCTGTCTGGTCTACGGCAACCGCAGGGCGTAATTTCGCAAGAAAAAGCTCCTTGCGTATTCAATGTATTTGCATGCAGCATTGAGACTGTTAGGTAATGGGCGGCGAGCACAGTGGGCAATCGGGCAATCTGGGTGCCCTCTCGGGTTTGAAATTCCTGGGCGGAGGCGCGCAACCTCGGGACGAAATGGCAGAGGCGCCCGCGGGCCGCGGGCACACTGTCTTTGGAGCCGATGGCTGGAGAAAATGGGCGGGAGCCGGTGGGGCCGAGGCCAAGAAAGGGAGCTGCGGAACGGCCGCGGCGCGGGACCAGAAAATTGTGCCAGATGAAGCGTGGAGGTTTGCCGTCGGGGCGCCGGTGGCAGAGCGACGCCGGGTTTTCCCTCCTCCGCGCCCGTTTCTCAAGGATCGGCGCGCTCGGGGGCCTACGCAAATTGCCGGCAGGCATCCCGGCTCGGCGGCGGCGGCGCACCGAAAGCGCCGGCTAATTCGCGCTCTAGGTCGTAAAAGGCGCCGCTCGCGCGCGCGGTTGCATGCGGATTATTACGGTCGCCCGCGCCGCCGCCGCCGCCGCCGCCGCCACGGCTGCATGCGAGGGCAATCGGCGCGCTGGCAAAAATCCTCGGCTCTGGCGGGCGCGAGCCGAGGGGGAGGCACTCGGCCGCAGGAATGCGTACGCGAGTATTATTTACATGATTATATGCGCGTCCGCGTCCGAGGGATCCCGGGATCCCGATCCCGGCTTCCACTCTTACCCCGCGCGTCTCGCGGGGAATATTTTAAGCGGCCGGCACCTCGTGTGAATAAGTCCGAATGGGATATCTCGGCTCTCCCGTGAGCTGTCAGTGCCCAGTGGCCCCGCGCTCCGCTCATTTCCCGCGCCGCCGAGACTGATTGCCCCCCACGAAAAATGCCTCCGTCTTTACGTATGCACATACCTTATCCGAGGGCCACGGGGGGATTAACTACATTGTTTTCCTCGGCGTTGGTGCCCCTGGCCGGTGGCCAAGCGCTCGCCGCCCGGTCGATCGCCGCGAGAATCGGCAAGGCGCCCCCGTCACCGCTCCCGGTTGCCGGTGCCGGGAAAATTGTCCTCCGGGAGCCGCGCCTCGCGCCTCCCCCGGACCGGAGCGCCCGGCCATTGTTCCCGCTCCCCGGCGCTGCAGCCGGCGGATTCTTTCCCAAGGCGCTCGGTCCGCTCGGCTGCCCGCCCGCGGCGGATGATAGACGGCGCGGCTCAGCTCCTTTGGCTGATCTAGCCGAGGCGGCGGCCCGCGGGGATAATGATAGAGGGACCGGGAGGCACTCGGCGGGCCTGCGGTGCGCCCCTAACGGACGCGAGTTAATTAAAATCCGGCTCGTGGCTCGTGGCTCGTGGCTCGGCCCTCGGCCTCGGGGGTTCCGGCGCCGAGGCGGGAAAACGGAACGGCCCGGGGGACGGCCGCCCACCGGACGAGCGATTTGACACTTCATTATTCCCCGGGCCGGACCCCGTCATTAAAACGAGATTAGTCCGCGGCGGCGGCGCGGGCGGCGCGGGCGGCGCGTCGCCTGCCTCCCGCCGGCTGAATTATAGCCGCGTAAATCGAGGCCGCCCGCGCCCGGCAATTCCGAGGCGGCCCAGCCCCGGAAAGCCCCGAATTCCGTGTCCCCCGCGAGCCGCCCACCTCGCGCTTTCTCACGAGCCGCCGCGCCGCCCAGATTTACGATGGCGCCCCGCCGGTGGCTCCTGCCCCTAACTCGCCGGCCCGGGGGTCGAGGCCGTGTCAGGGGGGCCAGCCAGCCAACAGCCAGCCAACAGCCAGCCAACAGCCACCCAACAGCCAGCCAGCCAGACCAGCGCCCTACGCACTCCTGTCATTCGAGCCCTTATTATATTATTAAAGACCAAACTGCGGCCTCGCAGGCTTCCTTCCGAGAAGAGCCAGAGCTTCGCAGGGACCTTAAACGAGGATAATCACGTATTCGGGAAAAGTAAAAGGTGCGCGGGCTCGCGGCCGAGTAATGGCCGCCGGGGCGCGCTCTTAAAACTACATTCGGGGGGACAAAAAGCTCGGGCGGTTTCGGGAGCGTCCGCGTCGTCCGGGCCCAATTACAATCGGCGGGCCGATCGGCGCCGGCGCACCTGCGACCCGCGGCCTTCGCAGGCTGCTATTATGCGCCCAGCGCGACGAGTCGCTGTCCCTCGGCAAAAATGTAGGCTAACGCGAAAGCGAGAGTGCAGGAGAGGCGCGCCGAGGCCCGAGGCACCTGCGGCAAGCGCCCCGCTTTCAGCACTGGCCGCCCCTCCGACCCGAGCTCCTCTGCACCGCGACCGCTAATAAAAACGCCCTCATTTTCTCAAATATATCCGCCAATGATACTCTGCTGACGAAACAAGGTCGAAGGTGCACCGCCCTTCGACTCTACTCTGCCCGAGCGTCAAGAAAAATACCTCCGTGGAACACACTTTTTCACTTGGTTTTCCTTTAAACTAAAACATTGTTCCTGCTTTTTTATTTTCCCAATAAGGACTAATTATACTATCATGTATCATACTGCAAACGAAAACGTGTATTATCTTTTATGATAATGCCCCCGACATGCGACAGCGGGAGTAAAGCTACTCGAAAAGTTGGAGAACCTAAAATTCTCTCCTCTGCTCTGCATGGAAATGTTCTTAACGGAACGAAACACTGAAGCTGGTTAATTAGTACTCGTATATCTTTTCGAGTGTAAATTATGCATATAATTACTGTACAATCTGTATACATATCATGTAAGGTAAAAATCTGTTGAGACAGTATCATATAAATTGTATGTCTCGAGTCAGCCGAATAAGACTCAAACGACATTTCCAAGACTTAATAAGTACAATCTCTTTAAAGCATTACACGTTCGCTTAAAGAAATAATTTTCTTTTAATTTATTTATTTAAAGTTGCATCCTCCATCTGAATATTAGCGACTGTGTACATATGTTTCACTTAGTGACAATAAAAGTACATATATTTATCTGTATACATTTGGAATTACTTTAACCGAGGTCAAAACATTACATTTGATATATTTTATATTACAGTACTTTTAAACATTAAACATTTTGTAGTTTATATATATATATATTTGTAAATTGTTATGTTTACACAGCAGTTTATATTTCTCTTCGAAGTTTGATTCTATAAATTTTATTGTTGTCTTACACTGATCTAGTAGGGTCAAGCATTCTTGTAATTTATTTTTCATTTTTACTTTCTTTGTTTTATTTTCCAATTTTGGACAATCTATTAGAAGGTGTTGAACTGTTATTGGGATTTTACACTTTTCACAGATATCAATTTCCTTTCTTTCAAGTATATATTGATGGGTGATTTTTGTGGCTCCGATAAGCAGTCTTGATATAATCACTTGATCTTATCTTGGGAAGTTAAGAGCTGGATTAGTATCATATACATTCTGCTTGATTTTTCTAAGTAGGTTTAATTTTGTGTTATTTTTCCACTGTTTGCTCCATTCATTACAGATACTAATATTAGAAATTTTCTGAAAGTCTTCTTTAGTAGTTCTGTGCTGGCGGTTATGAAATACTAATTTGCATGTTAGTTTTCCTTTACTAATTAGTTGTTGAAGGCTTTCATCCTCACTGTGAGAATAACATATTGTCAGTTTTCCTTTTCAGTCTGTTAGTTTTTTAACTATTTCATTTATTAGCGCTGTTCCTGGTGTTAAATAATTTTGTTTTGATGAAAAACTTATGCAAATGCTTTGAGAACACCAATTGACAAATTATAATAAAATATTAAAAAAATTTAACTCGTGTTTATGCACCTATTAATTTATCCTCTTATTTTGTGTCTAGATCGTAAATGGAAAGAAAGCGAAAAAAAAGAAAAAGGTGCAGAAATAAACAAGAGACGAAATAAAAGAATGAAGATACTGTCAAAGCATATAAAGAAGAAAATGAGTTGAAGTAACTACTGAAAGAAATCAAAAAGAACAAAGAAGGAAAAAGAAAGATGGAAATTGGAAGAAAAGAGAGAGCGAGATGGAAAAATTTAACAAAAATATGATAAAAAGAATAGAAGAGTCAGAGGTAAAAACATAAATGGAGAAATTTAAGAAGACATTGACAAAATTGGAAAATGAGTAGAAAATCTAATAAAAAGGGTAGAGGGTATCTAAGATAGGATTATTTTAAAAGAAGAGAAAGTGGAGAAAGATCTAAAATCATGTTGAAACAAAGATTGAAAAATTGGAAAGAGAAAAGAAAAAGAAAATATAACAATCAAACGATTGGAAAAACAAGTATGAAATTTTTTTAATGGTCAAAATAATAGTTGGTGATAAATATTAAGATAATAGGTGTGTATAAAATAGGTAAAAACAAGGAGCGGAGACATTCAAATATGGATAGGTAAAATTTTGCATAAAAATGACTAGTACAGTAAACAATTTGAAAAAGGTGGATCAGTCAAGTAATTGTAGTGCGAATTCGTTTTTACACTATTGCATTATTTATTTATTCATGTATACAAAGGCATGCATCATTTGTTTTATTTTTTTGATCTGCATATACCCATGATGCGCCACTGTGTTTGTACCTGTTGAGAAAACTGTATTACTTTATTGCAGAAGATGACCAGCTTTGGCAAAAGCGTTTCTTATGGAAATTTCGAATTAGACTTGATCTATTTTTATCTCACTAAAGTAATTTATTTTTTTTAAACATTACTTTTTGATGTGCAGGTTATTTGGCATCCCGGGGAAGCTTTATATACCTTCTGTGCATTTCGGCGACCTATGCATTCCAGCGTATTCCTTGGATCGACCGAGACTGGAGAGATTTCACGGCATAGCTCATAAACATAACCGAATAATCGACAGAGAAGAGCTATATAAAAATAGGTGCTAGTAGCAGACGAAGTTAAATGCATTGTTTAGAGGAAATTCCAGGTTAGGATCCCACGAAAAGTCCAAGAGAATGTCCGTCCGCGCGGGCACGGGGCAGCGGCGGAGCAGCGGTCCCCATCACCTTCATTACGAAAATAACAAGGGGCGAGGGGCAGTCGGCGGGAGTCGGCGGGAGTGTGGGGAAAAAGGCGGCGCGCGAGTTTTCGCGGGGAGAGAAAAGTCGATCGGCTGAGAAATTCATCGAATCTCGGGAGGCGTCGGAGGGCGGCTTCCCATAGGGCCTGCCCCGCCGGCAAAAAGAATCCCTTTGGAATCCGCGCGCGGGGAGCGGCTCGGGGACCTTCGCGGACGCGGCTATCGGAAAAATGCGCGGAGCCGCGCGGCGGGTAAAAAGCGCGCCGAGGGCGCGGCGAGCGCAGGCGGCTGGAGGCGGCCGAGCCGGCCCCCCGCCATTACGTAGTAGTAAATATCGTAACAACTCGTCCCGCGAGCGGCCCGGCCGGCCCGCACCCCAATTACGTAATTGCCCAAGAATTACTTACATACAGGGCGAGGGCCGAGTCGCTCAGTGACATTCCCCGGAGGTTTTACGGCCGGCGGGTCTATGCGCGGGCCCCGGGACAGGAGCGCCCGCGTTTTCGAGGCGAGCCCTTGTCCTTGGGCCGCGGGGCCCGCTTGTCCGCCGCGCGCCGTAAAATCTCTATTTGAAATGCAAAGCGGGCGGCGGGCCGGGGCCAGTCCCCGAGCGGTCCGCGCGTCCCCGGGGCGGAGGCGATCGGCTGCGGGAACGCCGGGCCGCGGGAGCCTCCCAGAAGCGATGCGCTCCGCGGCCTAGGGAAGCACGGGCGGTGCAAGTCGCGCAGGCGCTCGCCCGTGGCGAATCGGCCGCGCCGGCCCATTACGCATTCCCGAGGGCCGCCGATCGTTCGCGGCGCTCCCGCGAGCGCTTTCCCCAAAGACGTCCCAGGGCCGGCAGCCATCCGCGGCGGCGCGCCGGGATTCCGAGGCGGGGGCCGGCCCCGTCGCCGCGGATAAGGATCGGCCCCGGCCCCGGAGGACCGCGCGCCGCAATTTGACTGTCACAGGGCCGCTTGATGCATTAGGCCGATTAGGGGACCTCAATTGCAAGCCGTTACGGCCCGCACGAACGCCCACCACGAGGCCCTTCGCTCCGTGCATGTAAAGCGCCCCGGGTGCCGGCGAGCGCCTTGCCCTCCCGCGGTACACGACCGGCCCTCGGGCCTTTCCCTCCGTAAGCCCCGATCCGCCGCCAGAAATACCGATGCTCGCGCCGTACTATTAAATCACATCTAGCGTCCAACAAGGGACAAAACTGCCAATTGGCAGTTCAACCGACAATGTTTGTGCTGCTAAGCCATTGCGGTTCACAATGTTATCGGCGTTCTTCGGATTTTTGGTCGCCGTCTGATGTCGACGCATCCCGATTGCCTGTCTAATTTGGGCCGATTGGCACCCGAATAAACGAGGGATTCGACAGGGCAGGGCGGCCCGACGGAAGGGCCCTCGCGCGAAAAAGCTGAGTAGTCGGAGCGGACGCTGTAGCTCGGGCGAGCATCGGAAGAATAGGGCCCGAAAGCGAGGATCGGAGTCTGCCCGCGGGGCTAAAGCCCAAGACGAGCCACAAAGCCCGGCGAAATAAAGCCGAGGACTACTGGCCATTATTTCCTTCCGGAGACGCGCGCCAGGTCCTCTCCCCCGAAGCGGAAGGGCCTCGTGCGAAACGAATCGAAGGCCCGGGCACACAGGAGGACAGGGGATAGCCGATAGCCAGCGACTTGTCGCCGGGCCTCCGCGGCAGATGGCGGGCTCGCGTGACGCGCCTGTCGCCCGCGACCGGAAAACTCCTGCGGTCGGCAGATAGCCCGAGATTTGGCCCGCGGGCCCCTGATTTGCTCCGACTAGCCGCGGGATCACGTGCTCACGTGCGATCGCGCGTTCGCGTCCTCTCGGCCCCCAGGCATTGTCCCGCGGCTCTATGCCGCTCCGTAGCGGTCGCCCTAACAGCGCACCTTCCCATCGCCGGCCGCTCGGTCAACCAATCGCTTTGTAAATATGACAGCCGGGCATTCTTTCACTTCCCGAGCTCGCTCGCCGCCGCGCTCGCCCCTTGGCTTGCGCTTCCTCGAGATTCCGCCACGGGTAAACACTGCCCTATGCATTCCTTTCCCTTCAAAAACACGCCTCGCCTCGCCTCACCTTGACTTACCTCCTTCTTCCGCACTTTTTTACATTTACATTCTCAGCTTGCTTTTTAAATTTTTAACTCATTTCAGATTAGCGGATGAACCATTATCTAGCTTATTAATTAGCGGATAATTCACTTGCCAAATATATTAACTTCTGCATGCAGATCCAGAATTGGCTTTTTTTTAAATCACCAGTGAGGTAAATCAAACCAAAGTATATGTACAAAGCACTTCATTATTTGAATAGACAAAAGTTGGACAATCTCTACTGTAAAGACGCTGACATAATTTTGAACACGTATTTTGTAGACTTTGAAGAATAACAGACCGTTACGATTTACATGGAATTATGTCTACATTCATTAGGGACCCTTTGAATAGTATGATAACATTGAGTAAGTCCAGTGGCAATCAAATAATTTTGGCAAATCATAAATTTGGCGCAAATGCGAGGCCTTTGGAAGAAAAAAGGAGAATAGGCGAAAAAACGAGGTTAGATTTGGTATGAAATTACGGAGAGTAGTAATAATGTAGTATTTAACGGTATTATTGAACTAGGAGGGAAAGCAGCGCAGAAGGGAAGACTCATTTGGCATAATTTACGAGTCGTGAAACAATAATTAGTTGGCACGTAGGGCGGCAGGAGGCAGGCACGGGAAGCCTGGGACCTCGGGGCTCGGGCCGCGTCAGAGGTTGCCCGCGCGCGAATTTGAGTAAGGAGCGGTATTTTGGGATAGCTCGGCCGCGGGAGCGCACCCGGACAAAAGCTCGGGCGAAAGGCCATGGGGAAGAGGCCGGTGGCGGGAGAGCCGGTGGCGGCCGGCTGTGGGAGTGGGATCGGCATTGGCGTTGGGCCCGGGTCCCGAGCGGTAGCGGCCGAGGGATGGCGTGTCTCCGGCCGGCGATTGTGTCTCGGCGGCTCGCGTGCGATCCCCCCTCCCCGGGGCGGCTCGGTCAATTTGCGGCGGGCCCGGGAGGGCCGGCCCGAGCCTATGGCGTGACATGTGCGCGACGCCCAAATTGCCGTGAGAGATTTTATCTGGGGCGCGCGCGCGCGCCGAGGCCGAGCCGCCGAGATGCGCCGGGCCGATATTCACGCTTCGACGTAGGTCGCCTCCGCGCCCCTAGCTCTCGATCGGCCCAGCGCCGCGGCGCCGGGATCGATCAAACTTGCCCGCGCTAATTGAAAACGCGCCCGCGCGCCCGCGCGCCCCCCGTAACACATATTAGCCGCCCGCTTTTTCTCGCCAAGTCAATCTCCCGGCGGACGCCTGATAAGGGAACGCAATTACGCGATAAGGGCCAATTGGGCGTTTTGTAGACACGCTGTTTAGGCAGATGGGCTCGGCCGATAGGGCGATTATTGCGTGCGCCGGCCTCCTCTGATCGACGCGCCCGCTCGAGATCCGCCGGGCCGATGGGCCGAGCCGTAACGACACTACTGAATCCGGGCCGCGCCGGCGGATCGGCCTAGGCTCGGGCCAGGGACCAGCGCTACCAGCGAGTTCCTCGGTGCGCCCGCGAGCCGATCAACCCGGCCCAAATCATCTGGCCAGTTTATTGGCCGGGGGCCGAGGGCTAGGGGGCGCCGCCGGCGCTCGGCACCGGCACCGGCGTCTAGTCGCGCCCTCGGCAAAGGGGCCGAGGACGTCGCCGCGGCCGGGGCGAGCCGGTGCCACGAGGCCACGAGCGCCCGGTTTACGGCCGCCTATTCTTCCGAGGGCCGCCACGCCCCCGGGCCGGCCCGTCATTACGCACGCGCGTACGTCTACGCGAGTCGTCCAATTTGGGGCGCTCGCGCGTGTGCCCCGCTCGCGCGAACCCCGCCATTACGCCGGGGAGCTGCGGCGCCGGCGGTGCGGCTCTCTAGCGGCCGGCGGCCCGGAGCCCGGCTAGAGCAGACCCGCCCGCTTGGCCCCTGCCCCCTGGCCCTCCGATTACCGGGCCCCCGTCAGCGGTGCACTTGCCGGTGCGCCGGTCGTTCAACCGAGGACCGATGTCGCCGATAAACTTTACGGCCCGGTCCGCCTGCCTCGTCCCTGCGCCTCCTCCCCAATCCACTTTTTCTCCCTCCCCGCCCGGGAGGTGCCCTCGATCCCTCCCCGATATTACGTCTCTCCCCCTCGCTAATTTATTGCCCGCTTATTAGAATCCGCCCTATGTCGACCCTATTTCCAATCCGCGCTAATATCACCTATTTCTCTAGATTCTTTTTATAAAAAGTACTTTTTATTCGAGCTTATTTTCTCTCCCGCGCACTTCGTTTTTTCCACTGTAACAAAAGTACAGGCACAATCTCGTTTCACGTTCCATCCAAAGTCTTACCTTACTCGTCTTCTTCTACTTTCCTCGACGCTCGCTATTTTGCCAGACCTCTTGCGTCTGCTTGCTTCCTTCTTCTAAATTTGGATACTTGATTCGATAAGGCTTTTCTCATATTTGTAAATAATGACAAATTTTCCGTCTTGTTTCGACTGGGAAAACGATCGGCAATTTCGCAGGATGAGTTATCACGAGAGTAATAGAACTTGGTGTAGGGAGATGGTTGGAGACGCGTAAATACTTGCAAAAGTTCGCGTACGGACAGAAATGCATCTTTCAAGCTCGTGGACACGCGGGTTAATTTTATACATAGAATCTCAAGGCGTGTAACGAAAGATGACAATCGACTGGCTGGCACTCGGCAGTAACAAAAAAATCCCATAGAGAGTGCGAAAAAGCCGAGCGTCATGAAAAGTAACGAGGCTGAAAAGGCAAGAGGCGCAGATTGTAATGAAATTCCCGCGGTGGACGAATCCGCGGCGATCTTGGCTCGTTGTTCCCGGTGGAAAGCCGCGAGCGAGGAGCGTCCTCGGAGGTGGCGGCCGCGCTCGAGACTCCAGTCTCCCGGCCGATGGATTTTCACGGCGCCGCCGGCGAGCGACCCGCGCGCATAATCCTCGCACTCACGACTCGTCGATGCGCGGCCTGACTTATTGGTAGCTTGAGGAAGCCGTAAAGCATGTCGCCGTGGTGGTAGCGCGCGCGAGCGGCAGATGCGCCTGCCGCGCGCACCGCCTCCCAGTAGAAAGTGGGAAGAAAGCGTCGTAAAACACTTAATCAATGATTTAAGGGGGAATAAAACTCAAGGTGAAATTGTTGTGTTGACTGAGGCCCGGCGATCGCGAGGACGATCGCGATCGGCTTGGGGCCCGCGCGCACGAGTTACACGAGTCCTCGCGACCCCCCGACCCCCGACCCGCATCCATGCACAATAAATGAAAATTTGACGCGAGCCGAAGGGCAATTAAACTCGGCCGCTGATTAGGTGGTCGTGTCGCGGGCCGAGGCACGAGCTGGCCGATTAATCAGCACCGAACCGCCGAGGCACGGCTCTGTCGTCGGTTTTGATCGCGGCTTCCTCCGATGAAAAATCCACTTGGCCTGCACGAGTCCTCGATATTACTTTAGAGAAATAATTTCTTTCCACTCCGTGATGTGGGACTAGCTCGAGCTACGAAGAAGATGTAATCGCACGTTAAGCAATAAATAAAACCATCAAAACTTTATGCAATATTTATCTTTTCGAGGCAGCGGTTTCCTGCTCGGGCGCCTCGGACACTGTTATTTTCAAATCCTCTTAATTCGAAACGTTGATAAGGATGATTTGGAATAACCTTCCCGCGCTAATAATAACCTGCCACTCGGGAGGAAAAAATCTTGTTGTGCACTTGATCGAGGCAATTAATTATACGCGATTGAATATAACGTCAAAGAGGAAAAAGCACGAGTAATCCGGCATTGGGAATGGCTCGTTGACTTTGTTGCGCCCTGGCACTCGTTCGAGCCCAACACCCAAAAGGACGTTAGCGAATGTCCTGTGGCCGGATCTCTGCACCCGCGGGGGCGGCGGCGCTAAATTCTGAACGAGCCGCGGGAGTATTTAAAGAGGTCGGACGACTGGGCGAGCCGGTGTTTAGAGCGCCGGCGAAGGGGCGCGGGGCCCGCGGCTACACGGCGAGATTGCCGAAAGCAGTGTCGGGCCGAAGCTAATTTAGCCCACGTAGTTCAAGGAGGCAAACAATCAAGCGATCTTGACACGCCAGTCGTAAAAAGGCGAAAGCCGGAGGGGCAGGGGAGCGGGCCGAGCCGGGCGTTTGCGGCTCGGAGGGAATTTAATTGTCAATTCCGCGCCGGAGCGTCTCCCGCTCGCGCTATAAAGTCGCAGTGGCGCGGTGGGCTATAAAGCGCGAGCCGCGAGTGTATAAAAGCGCCGCGGCCGGGCTGCCGGGGCTGCCGGGGCTGCCGGGGCTCCCGAGGAGGAAAAAAGAGGCCGGTGGGCGCGCGCGGAGGAAACGCGGCCAAAACGCCGGAGGAGGAGCGAGACGTTTCCACGCGCGCGGCTTCCCTCTCCACGCGTCGGCGGCGCCGGCGGCCGGGCGGGGGGCGCCGATGGGCGGCCGACGATAACCGGAGCCCGCCTCCTCTCCTCTCCTCTCCTCTCCGCGCCCCAGTTGTCTTTTATCTCCCTGCCTCCGCTCGCGCCCTCTCTCTCGCGCCCGCCCGCGCGCCCTCGGTCACCCAGCGCCTACCTGTCTTCCTCCGCTCCAGCCCCCCCCCCACCCCCGGTCCGCTGCTCCTCTCCCACGCCGCACCTGTCATCCGCACGAGCCGCGAGCTGCCGCCGCCAAAGCGGTAGTTGTACCGCTGGCGCGAAGCTACACCGACAATCCTACACCCACGCAGCCGGCCCCGCTCCGCTCCACCTCTCTCGCTCGCTCTGAGGTCGAAGCCACGACGAATCCATTTATCTCCCCCGGGGCTGTACGCGTGTACGCGAGCGTATCTCTGCTCGCGGTCGGCAGTGTGCGGGCCCCTTGATTCCCTCGGCCGCAGGTTCGCGGCGCGGCTTACGCTGCCCGCGCCGCTGTCGAGGCGTCTAGTGCGACATGGACACTCGCTCCTCTTTATTTCTCTTTTGTCATATCCCCCTTTGCCCTTCTTCCCCGGCTGTCTTTGCCCTCCTTTCCTCCCTCCCTTTCTCGCTTTAATCAACGGCTCCTTGTAGATTCGCTCTAGATTGCCTATGAAATCGGATACCGTCTTCTCCCGGCTTTCCTAAAATAGAACCGCGGTTATGCTTTTAATCCTTCCTTTTCATTGTTTTCCTATTTATTCATTTGCAATTCCACGAGGCTTTTTATCCCGCGCAACGGAAATTGATAAATGTACCGCTGTTCAATATGTAAAAGTGCTCTAACAACTGCGCATACATCGATTAAAATGAACCTATTATTCCCATACCTTCTGCTAGGCTGAATCTTCGAGGCAGTTAGGTTTTATTTTGCAAATTATCGAGCATTGGTAGGCCAATTAAGGTTCAGTTATACCAAAATTCGGTAGATTTCGGCCAAGTCAGCGTGACGCGACATCTGTTTAGGCAAAAGCAAATCGACTTATATTTGGGCCGCCATTAAAAAGTTATCCTAAAATCGGACGAGCCGGAGAATTAGCATATAATGTGGCGGTGGGCTAATGTGCCGATGTAATCGGGCGTTTTTGAAAAATATAAAAGCTAGCGGAGAAACTCGAGTGGACTTATACGATTCTAATCTCGACTTTTCCCCCCATAATTTGGCTAAGGCCCGTGGCCTACGAGAGGTGAGCCGCCCTCGGGGCGACTCGGCTTTACCTTGACACTCGGGCGCAGGGCCGAGCGCAGGGCCGAGCGCAGGGCCGAGCGAAGGAAGCGAGAGCGAAAAGGAAACGGGGCAAAAAGTAGAAAAGCGAGAGACAAAATCAAACGTATCTAAAATCGCCGTTGCAGGTGCCTGTATAATTAAGTCTCATTATGCAAAGAACTTTTTTCCTACGCTACCGTAATATGCGGCCGACGATGCACTGCGGCGCGGCGGAGGGGCACACAGGCGCGCACGCACACAGAGGGAGAGAGGCCAAATCCGCCGGCAAAGCAGCTGCTAGCCGAGGCGACGCCTCGCGGGCGCCTTCGAGGGGAAGAAAAAGAGCGCCGAGCGCCGAGCGCCAAGCGGGCTTTACCGATTGGTCGCGGGTCTCGACACCGAGTTGACGCGCATCGAGGTCAGTCAAGCTCGCGCGCCCGAGAAATCCGGAGCGCACTAATTTACCCCTTCCCGCGCTCCCCAGTCGATTAAAGGTTTTATCGAGCCGCGGCTCGGCTTGTAGTTTAAAAAGGAATTCACGGCAGGAGAAAGGGCCGAGCGCGTGAACTTGAGGTTACGTGCAATTAAGTGATTTACCATGGACGTCCCGCGGCGCAGCTTCTCTTCTCTCTTACCTTCTCTGGCCCTCGGCCTAGCCCCTCCTGCCTCTTCTTCCTCATCTTCTTCTTCTTCTTCTTCTTCTTCTTCTTCTTCTTCTTCTCCGTGGCGCTCTTGTGCGGCTAATTATCGTCGTTGCTCCGGCCCGAGCCGCGCGTGCTCCAGTCCCCAGCCCTCGCGTCCACTTCGCATGCATCTTTTTACCCGCTTCTCCAAAGATGTATTAAATGTTTACGTACCGCCAGGCCGTCGCATTATTTTTTTAAACGCGTCTCACTTACGGCCTTACGTAACATCTTCCGCGAATACTATGTATGACAGTGATTTTGCGCATCTCCTATTGTCAACTTTGTACTAGCGTCGAGTGATGAGAGGTGGCAATTAGAAAAACGATGGTCATGCATCGAACAAAAACAAAGCAGTAAACCAAGTTTGAATTTTGAAAAAGCGACTCTAGTTATTATTCGGCATCGCAACCATGACGAGAGCAGACTCTTTTCCAAGCGAGTAAACAAAGCGCGTTTCTGTTTCGGAAGCGATAATAGAGAAATTGAATTTTCAAAGGTTCGTCGGTCGAGCGCGGGCAGAGGGGCGGGGGTAAAGGGAGGGAGGAGATCCGTCGGGAGAGAGGAGAGACGAGGGAGCGACGGGCTGATTAAGGAACGGCCACTTTTCATTCGAGAACTGCCTCGGAACCTTGGGCGTCGAGGAAACGAGGGCAGCGCCGGGGTCGATCGTAGGCGTGGCCGGGACCGTCGCTTTTTGCGCGGGCCGTCCCGCGGAATCGGAGAAAGAGCCGCGGTCGCAGAGGAGCGCGAGAGGAGCGGGAAAAGGACCGGCGGGAGGGAGGGCGGAGGGGGCAGCCGAGGCGGGGCCGCGGAGGAGCCGGGAGCGGCCGATCGGCCCTCGCTCCTCGCTCCCCGCGCGGCAATTACACCTCCCCGATTGCCGTTTGCGGGGGGTCATGCGCGTGACACACATGGAAGACATCGACAAAGGCGCTTCGTGATTTTTTTTCATAGGTGTTTATTTCTTTTGCTTTCCTTCATAATGATGAATGTTCACTTTATAATCGATCTATAATATATAATACATCGTAGCGTTTCAATTTTATACATAATTACAATCGTTTATAGATATATCGCTCACCAGTCCTTAACGCTTAATAGTTGTGAAATCGATCCCGGGGCGCGCGCGTCTGCCAACTCCCCGGGCGCGCCCTCGGCCAGGCTGTCCCGGTGACTCGGTCCGCGAGGAGTTGGCGCACGCGCCCCAGGAGCGGCTAAATGGAATCTTATAAGGTAGACACGTAGAAAAGTTGTTGGCTCGGGCGACGGTTCGACGCGGCCCTGTCCTCCGCTCCGGAGCAGTGTTCCTGTCGCTATGTACGTGGCTGCCTGTGCTCGTGTCCGCGTGTATCGTGAGTGAGTTCGCGTGTGTGCGCGCGTGGCGCGTGTGGCGCGTGTGGCGCGTGTGGCGCGTGTTCGATTACAAATTAAACGCACAATATTTACAAGGATATGATAGAAGTTGGGCCTGCGCGAGGCTCGGGCGGCGCCGGTCCCCCGGGTCCCCCGGGTCCCCGGGTCTCCTTGGGCCTCCGGGCCGCGCGCGCGTCCCCGCGGCCTCGCTTCATTATTCTAGGCGGGCGGAGGCAGCCGGCGCTCGGGGCCGCCTCGGGTCTCTGCCTCCCGCCCAATGAGTATTCTCCGTACTGACCAAAATTAATCGAAGCGACGGAATCGTGGACGGCCGCCCGGCTCGGCCGAGGCTCGCCCGGGCCGCGTCCAGGCCCGGGCCTCCGATAAATAAATTTAATAATACTAATAAACAATTGCAAATGGCGGCCGGCGCGGGCCGCTTCCGAGGCGGGGCGGGGCGCCGAGCGGATTCCGCGGCTCGATTAACCCCGGTCCAGGCGTTCCCCGCGGTGGAACAATAAATAAAATCAATCTACTGGCGGCCGGTCGGTCCGGCGCGCCGAGGCCCCTCGGCGCCCGCGCAACTCCGCCCGGCCAGTCGTTACGCGATACATCGATTAGGTGTACGTATATACAGTGCAGGGCATGCTAATTACTCGTTATTCTCAATGGATTAAGTAGACGGCGTGCGAGTGAGTGGATGCTTGATCGTTTGCCCTCCCAGTTTCGACTCGGTTCTCGCTTCTCCCAGCTGCAGAGACGATTGCGACGTTATCACAAGGAGGCCCCGTCAGGGCCCGTGCCAGTGCCGGGGCTCGGGCGTCGGAAGTCTCTCTCCGATTAGTAACGTGTATACCTCTCGCGAAGCTTAATATAAACGAACAGAATTTGCACATAACACAACGAGCCGCGCGGCTCTACCCGCGACGATATTATTTATAATATTTATATATGTAGTAACTAGTCTTAAAAACGAGGACGAAACATTATCTCGTAAACAATGCAGAGCTAATCGAGGTTATCATATCCGGAGGATCAGTAATATTGTACAACATGCTCTTAGTTAAGGTATCGTTTATACAGGTGTCGTTGAATCAGACTATATGTCGGCCCGGCCGCTATCGGCCGCTATTGGCCGCTGCTGCCCGCGCGCCCGCTCCACCCGCGGTGGCTAGGCGAATATAGTACAAAGCGGGCAGCGCGGGCCCGGCCTCGGGAGCCGGGGCCTCGCCGCGGCGCGGTATTGCACGGTTAGAGGGCCAGCCCGCCCGGGCCCCGTCACGAGCCGCTCGACGAGATGCCCGAGGCCAGGTCCCGGTGCGCCTGGGGGTCGCGCTGGTGGGCGTCGCGCACGGCCCGCGAGGCGAACAGCCGCTCGCACCCCGGGACGGCGCAGCGCGCCACCGAGGACCGCTCCTCCGCGGCCGCCGAGGGCGAGTCGGGCGAGTCGGGCCGCGGGTGGCGCTCCCGGCCCAGGAGGCCCTGCCGCTGCTGCAGCTGCTGCTCGAGCCCCAGGGCCCCGAGGCTCCCCAGCCTCGTCCCCAGGCTGCCCAGGCTCCCCAGGCTCCCCAGGCTCCCCAGGCTCCCCAGGGCTCCCAGGCCGCCCAGGGGGCCCAAGCTCGCGAGGGGGCCCAGGGGCCCCAGCGCCCCGGCAAAGGGCCCCGCGCCCAGCAGCAGCGGGTGCGCCGGGGGCACGCGCGCCCCCAGGTCCAGGGCGCCCGGGTAGAGGGCCGCGTCCGCGTAGAGCCGCGCGAGCAACTCGCCGTGGAGGTCGGGCCCCAGGTCGCGCGCCAGCTCGTGGCCCGGCTCGCGGCCCACCTCGGGCCCCGGGGCCGCGGGTGGGCTCGAGGACGTCGAGAGGAGCTTACGGTGGAGGTTGAGATTCGCCGAGTGGCGGTCTCGCGAGCGCTTCGAGGGGAAGGCCGCGTTGCAGCCCTCGACGCTGCACCGGTGCATCAGCTTGAGGTGGACGTTCTGGTAGTGGGTCTTCACGCCAAAGTGGTTCTGGAAGACCTTGCCGCAGGCGGTGCAGCGGCGCGGGTTCTCCCGGTCGAGCGGGACCTCCTGGCCCGCGAGGACGAAGCCCCCCTCCTCGAAGCGGCCGTACGCCAGGAGACTACTGTCCGTATCCGTGGCCGCTGTGGAGGGCGAGGCGCTGGATGAGCGTGAGCCAGGAGAGCAGCTGGCCCGGGTGCTGTCCGGCTGCCGCTGCGGCGGCGGCCGCGGCAGCGGCGTCGTGGGCGTCCTGGGCCTCGTGGCCCTCGAGGGCGTCCCGAGGCTGCCGGGGCTGGTAGAGCGAGGGCCAGACCTCGAAGCCGGCCTCTGCCCCGGGCCGGGGGGCCCCGCCGGCCTGGCCGGGCCCCGCCCCGGCTCCAGCTCCCGCGCCGCCAAGCCGAACGGCAGAGTGATGCGACCCTGCGACAAGGACTCGAGTTGACGCAAAGCATTCGAGGAGTCGAGGGAGGGGTCGTCGGCAGTCGCCGGGTGCGGGCCGTCGGCCGGGCTCGGGGCGCGGGAGGTTGAGGGGGAGGGCTCGGGCTCACCTTCGTCGCTGCTGCTGCGCCGCTGCGTCCGCGGCTTGCCGGGCTGCTCGTCCTCGCGGCCGGGGCTGCCGCCCGTTCGCTCCTCGGGCTCGCGGTGCTCCCGGTGCTCTCTGTGCTCCCGGTGCTCCCGGTGCTCCCGGTGCTCCCGGTGTTCCCGGTGCTCCCGGGGCTCTCTGGGCTCCTCGTCACGCTGGCCCTGCCCCTGGCTAGGCTGCTGGGCAGCCGGGGCCGACTGGGCCGCGTCCTCCTTGGCCCCTCGCCCCGGGGCCGACTCCTCGCCCAGGGCTGCGCTCGCGCCCGGGTCCGAGTGTTCCGACAGCTTGCGTCTCTTGAGCCCCGAGGAGGAGCCCGACTCGCTGGGCTGGGGCTCGGGGCTGGCGATGCTCTTGGGCGACCTGGCGCTGCTGGCCCGGGAGCTCAGGTCTCGTGGCTCCTCCTGGGCCTCGGGCTCCTTCTGGTCCTCCTGCTCACGCTGCGAGTCGGGCGAGCGCGAGCCGCAGTGGTTCTGCCGGGGCGAGGGCGAGCTCTTGCGCTCCTCGGCCTCGAGGCGCGACATGGACATGTCTTCCGGTTGCTCCTGGAAGAGCCCATCGTTCGACGAGTCCCCGTCCGTCGAGGAGGAGTGCGCTTCCGCGGGGACTGTGCATCGCGTCGGGTGCTGGGACTTGCGCTTCCGCACACCCCGGCTGTGGAAGGCGGCGCTGAGTGAGTGGGCGTTCACGGCGAACGAGTGCTGTTCGAGGGCCCCTGTCGAGTCGTTGTCCTCGTTGCTGTCGGCGTTGCTCGCGACTTCTTCGTCTCCGTGCTCGGCCCGCTCGGCTCGCTCGGCCCTCTCGGCCCGATCTCCCAGGAAGAGCTTCGGCCGCTTGGCCAGGCTAAAGTCTGCGGGCTGGTCCTCATCGTCGCGCAGACCAGAGAGCCTCATGGGCATGATGCCATCGTCGTCGCCGACCACGACAATGCCTCCGTCCTCGTCGTCGTCGTCGTCTTCGTCCTCGCCGTCGAGGGTTCCGGAGCGGTTCTGCGAGGAGGGTGAGAGGGCCGAGGCGTTCGAGCCGCTCGAGGTCCTGGCCGTGAGGGCTGTGTTGGCCGAGGAGCCCGAGGGCGGCAGGCTGCTCGAGGCGGTCGTGGTCGCGGCACTCGCAGCCGCGCTGGCCATCCTTTGCTGGGCCACGGCCTCCTCGTACGAGCGCGGCGGGTTTTGCGCCGAGGAGAGGTCCAGGTGCTTGAAGTCGAGGGCGCAGAGCGAGGCTGGGGAGCGGAGGTCCGGGGGCGGCGTCAGCAGCGGGAAAGAGCCAAAGGGCAGGTGGTTGAGGCCACTAGGCGGCAGCGGCAGGCCCGGCTGGTGGGGCGGCAGCACGAGCGCGTGCGCCATCGAGGAGCGGCCGTCGTGCGGGGAGATCTTGCGCCGCAGGTGCGGCGAGTGCAGCTTAGGGTTCGGGTTGGCCGAGTGGCGGTTCCGCGAGCGCCGCGAGCTGAACATCATGCTGCAGCCCTTGACCGTGCACTGGTGCATCTCGCGCAGGTGCACCGCGCTGAAGTGGATCTTGAGGGCCCCCTTGTCGCAGAAGGTCTTGAGGCAGACGTTGCACTGGACGCGCTTCTTCCCCGTGGCCGGGTTGATGAACGGCGTGCCCAGGTTGGGCGGGATGTTGGGCGAGGCGCCCCACTGGTGCTTCTTCCCCGGGGAGTTGGGCTTGCGGCCCGGGACGCCGGGCGGGCGGCCGAGGGGCGCGTGCTGCATGCCCATCGAGGAGGCGTGGCGGTGGTGCTCCGCGGCCGCGGCCGCGGCGGCTGCCGCCGCGCTCGAGGAGCCCCCGGCCCGCCTGCTGAGGTTGAGGGCGCTGCCCGAGTTCTCCTCGTCGTCCTCGTCGTCGTCGGAGCCGAAGTCGCTGACGGGGTCGCCGGCGCTGTGGGCATCCTGGGCCCCCGAGGCCGCCATGCCCATGCTCGAGGGCTTGCTCATGATGGCCGGGGGGTAGTGGCCGTGGAAGCTGGGGCCCAGGGCGCTCGAGGAGACGGCCAGGGGGTGGTGGCCCCCGTAGACGAGGGAGGAGCTGCTCGAGACCGGGGCGACGGGCAGGGGCCCGGGCGGCCGAGCCGCGGTCGGGCTGTGCGGGCTCTGGCTGGCGTGGCGCTGGGCGTGGCCGGACTTGCGCGACGAGTGCAGCATCGCCTCGGCGGAGGGCGGGTGGCCCGGCAGCGGGGGGAAGGCCGGCAGGCCCAGGGTGCCGAGCTTGCGGAAGTCGAAGGGCTGCATGCTCTGGAGGCGGTTGAGCGGCGAGGAGAAGGCGGCTGCGGCGGCGGCGGCCGCGGCCTCAAGACCCCGGGGCGGCGAGCCCGCGCCCGAGGAGGCGCCCTGGTACTTGGAGGAGGCCGTGGGCGAGAGCGAGGCGTGCGAGATGCCGTGGCCCTGGGCCTGGTGCGAGGGCGGGCCGAGGGGCGCCGGGGGCGCCAGCCTCGAGCCCGGCGGCGGCAGGCCGCAGTGCAGGAGGTGGAGCGGCGGCGGCAGGTGGGCTAACGGCATCGTCGGCGGCGACGGTCGCCTGCTCGGTGACATAACATCCGAGGGGGCGGACGTGACACCGTGGCCACTGGCGCTCGCACCGCTGGAGCCTCCACCACCCGCGGCGAGCAGGAGTTGCTGCACGAACGGACGCGTCTCGGCGAATCTGAGGAACTGCTGCAGGACCAGCGGCTCCTCCTCAGCCGAGCAGATGCTCCATCGGTCCAGCACAGGGCCGTTTTCCGCGTCCTGAAACACCGACAAGCAAAAGGTCTCCGTTATCCTGGGGCTTCTGGGAAAAGTCGCCGCGGGGCGTAGCCGCGGGCGCGGTAATAGCAGGGGCAGGGCAAAAAATGCGGCGGCGGCGGCGGCGGCGGCGGCGCACGCGCTCGCGGCCAAAAGGAAGACGCGCGCCTTCCCGCCGCGAGCGCTTATGGGGAAGCCGCGCGCCGCCGTCGATTGAAAGGCGTCGGACACTAAAATGTTTGCCGTACTACCGCGCGTTGTTTGTTTTATTTGATAGGCAATTACACCGCGACTTTATTGCTTTTCCTTATAACGCGGGTTATTAGTGGGCCGCAATAAATGCACTCAATTAATCCTTATTATCTTATTAAAAGCTATTGATTAGGTGCAGGGCCCAGGACTGGAGCGGCTACGAAGAAGGTTAGGCGGCCGGTTACCGCGGTTATCGGGTGGCGGGGGCCGACGGGATTTGAGTCGGCGTCGCGCCGTCCGGCGGATACCACGTCCGGCGACTGGAGCACCGGCGAGTAAAATAGGCGATGTTACGGAAAAAGAAGCGGAGCCGCGGCGAGGAGTGGTAAATTTGTTTGGGCGCCTCGGGGCGCTCGGGGGTTATTTTCGGGCGGACACCCGGACGCCCGGGCGCCCGGGCGCTAAATATTTGGCCGAGGATGTCCTCGCGGGCGCCTCCCCGGGAAAAAATTATTTTTACCGGCGGCCGGTCGTCGCGATGTACTTAGCAGCTGGGGCGGCGGCGCGGGCGCTTCTGCCTCGTCTCCCGCGCGCCCTGTATATTTACGCATTCCCGGCGGCCGGGCGCGGCGGCCGCGGTGGAGGCTACCCAGGCGACCCGTGTATTTCCAGAGCGGCACTCGGAAGGCGGCGCGCGCCGGGCGCTCGGGGGCCCGCCAAGCAAAATAAATCGCCGGCGGGTATCGCGGCTGCAGCGGCCGAGGCGTCACGCGGCCCCCGGGCCGCCGATCCCGGCTTCGGCGAAGCCGCCGAGGGCCGTTGCGCAAGCGCCGCCCAGGCCAAGGAGCCCCCGGGACGGTCAAGTGCGCCTCGTTAGCGAGGCGCGCGCGCGGACATCCGCGCCCGACTTCCGGCGCGCAGGCGCCCTGCCTCGCCCGCCCGATAATCCCGGAGGCTTGCGACAGATGCCCGTGCCGAACTCGGTGGCGCACCTAACGCGAAGCGATTAAGGGCGCGTTCGCCGGTCCAGAGGGATCGGAAGCGCCCTCGGCACGCGGACAAAGCCCGCGCATCGCGTTGGCAGAAGTGCGCCGCTTGAGCTTCGATCGAATTAGGCAGCTAATTAGGCAGCAGGGAGGGCCCGGGGCCTTGGGCGCAGCATCCGCGGCTTTCGGTGCTAGGGGCGCGAAGAGTATCGGTCTCGCGCAGTCGGCGGCGCGGAGCGGAGGCGACGGTCGGGCGCGAGTGAAGGGATACGCGGACCCAGTGGGTGGCGCCGCGGCGCGGCCGCGCGGCCAAGCTCGGCCGGCGGATCGAAGGTGCCGGCCGTGACTGGACGGCGCATATGATTTCACGCTCGGCGGGTCCACCGTCTTACGCGAGTACGCGGCGGCCGTGTGTAGAAATCGTGAAGATCTCGGCTGGATATCCGCTGTGAAATTGGATTGCGGAGGGGCCGGCGGAGGGGCCGGCGGAGGGGCCGGTCGCTATCTGCGCGCGGCCGCTGGCCATCGGTCACCTTTCCCTCGCGACGGGCCGCTTCCCCGGGGCAGACGACTCCCGGACAATGGGCCGGGCGGCCCAATGGACCTTGGCCGCGGGCGGCAGGCTAATCCGGATTCCGGGGCGCTATCTCCCCGCGGCGATCGGGCTTCTCCGGGGCGGGTCTTTTTACCCGCGAGCGACGGGCGAGGCGCGAGCGCCGCGCTGGCGGAAACGGAAGCGAGGTCGGGCGCTCGCGCGGGAGGCAACGGAGCCGCAGGAGTCGCGGGCCGCCCGGGCCCGGGTGGCGCGCGCCGCCGTGGGAATGGGCCCGGCGGTGCCCGGTGCCGCCTTACCTCGGCGCACACGCCCGCGGTAATTGCTCCTCCTCCTCCGTTTCTTTTTTCTAACGCGCCATTGTGCAGCTCCCGCGGCGATTACGCCGGCCGCCTGTCGCTCCCTTTCCCCGCGCGCCGTTTTTTACGCCGCTTCCGCGAACGCGAATAAAGGTGAATCTCTCGCGGCGTATGACGCGCGCGCCGCTCGGTTTTTTCCTCGCCTAGCCGCTCCTTCTGCGTACCGCGGTTTCGCTTTTGTCCGCCGGCGCCCGACCGCGATTTCGCGACCGCCGACGCGGGCCCGGAGACTCCGCGTCCTTCGGCTTGCCCAACTGCTCGGCCTGGGAGGCGCGCGAGGTGAGAGCGCCCGAGGATCCCGCGACGCCTCAGGTAGCTCTGGAAGCGAGCGCGCGCGCGCGACAACGGCTCCTTGCGCGACTGCTGGGTTACGCGCTTCTCCACTGCCGGGGAGCGAGCTATCCTTTTTGCATCACTCGTGGCTGCACCGAGTGAAGCAACCTCGAGTCCGCTCAAAAAGCCATTTTCTTGGCCGAAGAAGCAGGTGAAGCATGCGCACCTTGCATCATATAAAGACGCGTATCTGTTGGGAAAGGGGCCGATCGGCCGGGGCCTATTCTCTTCCGGGGAGCGGCTTAGCCGGGGGAGAGGAGGAGGCGAGGGCGCGGGCGCCGGGATTTTGACGGGAGCAGGTACGCGAGCCGGCTGCTCGGAGCCGATTAGCATAGGATAATGCGCGAAGCGGCGCCGAGTCAAAGCGCCCCGGAGATCGGCGGGCCTCGGCCCGCTTATTATTGCCCTGTCCACCGGTCGTCGCGGCGCTCCTCGCCGGAGGACGAGTAATGGATCCGCGGCGCTTGACGGCCGTCATTAGGCGCGCGGCTTTTCCGGGCGCGCATCCGGTAGTCGATCGGTAGTCGATCGGTAGTCGATCGGTCGCCGCGGGCCGCCGCCTAGCCCGGGGGCTTTTCGGATCGCTCGGCGGAATGCGGCCGGCGAGTCGCGGCCCGTTCCCACATCGGGCCCATTTGAATGTCTCGGTCGGGCGGAGTCGCGCGGCGGGCCCTTGGCGCCTAACGGCCGCCCAGCGCCGCCCGTCCGCGAATTCCTCGGGTTTTATCGCGCGCGCGAGCCGATCGCGCTCGTAAATCCGGCGCGCGCCTCCCGGGGGCCGCTTTCCCAGGGGCCGCGGGCTGCACCGCTGCGGCGCTGCTCCCTTTTCGGCGCCAGCGCCGCGCCCCTTCTCGGAAGCCGCCGCCGCCGCCGCCGCCGCGGATTTTAATACGCGGCCGTTGCGTGCGCGCATTGCGACACCGCGGGGACACGGCGCGCGCGGCTTTACTGCGCGCGCCCGAGCAATTACAAGCCGCGGCGCTGCTCACCAAGTTATTATCCAATAAACCCAATGCTTTAATTGCCGCGTGACGCTTTCGATGACTTTTTCCCCCGGGCTCTAATCGGCCGATTAGCCGGCGGCGTGGCGACAGCCGCCCGGGACCGGCGCACCGCGAGCGTCGCGCAAACGACTCAATCGGGCCAGCTGTTCGGCGCGACGAGGCCCCGCCGGCCGGGCCCGGGCCGCTCGCGCACCTGCACCTGCCGCGGCCTCCGAGGCGCGCTCGGCCAGGCGCCCCGCGCGCCAGGGGACAACGCGTCCGGCAACCTCCGCGTGCCGCGCGACATAAAGACCGCGCGTACGGTAATACCGGCGGCCGCGGAGGCAGCGACGGCTTCGGCGCATTAAAAAAAACGCCGCTTTACGGCCGCGAGCCAATTACAGCTTACTCACGGGCGGTAAAATTGTTTTGCGCTGAAAATCGAGCCGCGACGTAAACAGATTATCCCGGGCCTCGGGCGCCGAGTCGGGGCGAGTCCGCGCGGCTCCCCGGGCGCGGGCCACGCGCGGAAAACGGGAGAGCGATGCGCGCCCCGGGGGGCAAACCGGTTCCACTCGCGAGTCACGGGCCTCTCCCGCGGTTTTCCGGAGCGGCCTTTGGCGCTCCTGGGGCCGGCACTCGGGGCTGCGCGAGAGGAGGCCCTTGTCTCATTTGTCTCTCTCTCGCCCCCGCGGATGCAACTCGACACTGTCATCGGCCCGCGCACTCGCGAACAATCTTCCCAGTCTCTCGCAGTCCGTGGCTCGCCGCGCACTGCGGCTGTCCTTCGCGGCCGCTCGGCTCGCTCCTCCCGACATTTAAATTTAGCGCTGATGTCGCCGGGGCTGTCATCCTAGTGGCCGGCCGCTGGCCGCGCATCCTGCCCCTCGTGCCTCCTCCTGCCTCCTCGTGCCGCCTCCTCCTCCTGGGCGCCGGCCGCTGCCTCGCAGCCGCAGAGCTTGCCGCACAGATCAGTCACACGCGAGCACTAGCTATCCGGAGCACACTGTCGACTTTCACTGTTCGTCCTGGCCCCGGTCACACTGCCCAGTTGCGTCGCGTCGCGCCGCGTCCTTCTACCTTCCCCGGGCTCCTCCGCCCAGGGCTCCGTAGGAGGGCCGCGCGTCGGCTTTACCTTGGGGGCCGCGGCGCTTTGACAGCGAGGCGAGCAGCATCCGGTCGGAAGTCGGCGCGGGTTATTCTGGCTCGCGAGTCGCGGGTTACCGCGGGCAAGTGACAAGAGCGCGAGGCCGCTTGAAAAATGACGGCTCGGGACGAAAATACGGGCCGAGGGCCGGGCAGACGAGGCCTGTCAGCTCCCGAGAGTGACGAGTATTTTGGGAGCGCGACGTATTGCGGCACTTTATCCCAGCAGCGCGACAACGTCTCCCGGGAGCGGCGTGTTTTTCTTGGTAATGGAGGTGCGGGACAGCGGGAGGACGGAGGACCGGGGGCCCGGGGGACCGGGGGACCGGGGGACCGCGGCCGGCTCAGGGGACTGTTGAGGTGCTCACCTGCAGTATGTATCCGCGCGTGTAATCCTCGTGGGTCCAGCCGAAGGCGGCCAGGAGCTTGCTCACTTGCGCGTGGGGCAACTTGTTCAACAACTGATCGAGGAGAATCTTTAGCCTGATGGGGAGCGCGCGCGAGCCGTAGAGCACGAGAGAGGCGACGTCAAACGCGGCCGTCGGCTCGACAGTCTCTGAAGCCGGTGGCCTCTCCTCCTTCTCCGCGAGTCCGCCGCCGCCGCTCGGCCGCCGCTGCTGATCCCCACTCCTGGTCGCCTCGCCGCCGCCACCGCCGCCGCCGCCGCCGACGCCGCCGCCACCCTCGTCCTCGCCCCTACCGCCGCTCCGTGGGCCGGAGGCGACATCCCCTCCACCGGGCGCCGCCGCCGAAGCCGCCGAAGCCGCCGCAGCCGCGCCGCCACCCTCGAGGCCGCTTGACAGTCGCGCGAGCGCTGCAACACACAGAGAGAGAGAGAGGGGGCTTAGCCGCTACCAGCCTGGAGGGGGCCGCGGCCGGCGCGGAGCGTGGCGCCATCTGCGGCGCACTTGCCCGCTCGCCGAGTCGGCCAGCCGCCAGCCCGCCACTCGCCCGCTGCCCGCCGGCGCAGGACCACCGCGTCCTGATGCTGCCGGCCCTCCGTCAACCTGATGCGCTGCTCCCCTTTTCCCCTTTTCCCCTCTTTCCCCTTTCCCAGAGCCCCCGCGGCTTACGACCTTTTTTCCCGTTCCTTCTACTCGCGGATGCCCTCGTTGCTTTGTGCACTTTATGCTCTCTGTCCTGAACAATTAAAAAATATCCTGCCCTGCAATTTTCGTTCTGCATTGTTAATGTTGTTACATACTCGTTCTCCCTAGTTGCTCGGTCTGCTTGCACAGGACCCACTGACCGTAAATCCTTAACTAAACAATTGAATTAATTGTCCAATGGACAGTTGTCGATTGACGAGTAAATACGATCAAAAACTTTTTTATGGTCTATTCTTTTACGATGCTTCCGTGTCTACCGTAGATTAACATTACTGTACAAATCGTTTTCTTCCTATCGCTCCGCGCCTATTTCGGGACAGATCTACACCAACGATTCACCGATAATTTGCCCATGGTGTATCCTAATAAAGGGTAGTTTACAAAGTCTCCGGTATTTCAGGGTGTTCGCGGTATCTTCATTTAACAATTTGACCAAGTTATTTGTTTGAAAATGTGAGCTGTTAAGACGTTACGAAAGTTTAGGATGTCTTGGATGACGCAGTTTCGGGCCAATTGAGGCGTGCGATAGACTCGATCGATTAATTGCCGCTGCGATGCCTACCATCTGACTCATGTTCGTCCAATTTTCCCAATGGCGATTTTGAAACTGTAAGGGTGTATTTTAAGCCCAACGGTTCAGCGGGTATACTGATACACCAGCGGCTTGTACACGCCAGGTCGAGCGCCAGGTTCGCTTCACTGGGCTATTGATGAATGACTCATTTTATGAGGGACTCCCGTTTCGCATAGTTACAACTTAGCTTTTGTGAAAGCATCTATTCGGATTGTTCATCCGCATTTAATTTTTAAATCAACAACTATATTATCTTGTACACCGCATCAAGGATTTAAAAAACACATCAAAATCACGCAATCGAAATTCTCCAAATGCAATGCGTTGAAAAGATTATTGAATATATACGTAAAAAGAGTATATGTACACAGATATGTATGTATATATATACAGAAAATCCTCAACGAAGACAGCTGCTTTGGATTATATCAAAATGCCTACCGCGCCCCGGTGCAGTTTGTTAAATTTCGTGACGCTTCGACAAACAGCTAGGTTTTTAATTAATGTACGCTCGATGCGTACGGCTATATGGACGCTCCCTTCCTTCGATCGTGTATCCTGCGCGTAAAAGTAAAAGTTAGCGCGAGGTTCGAAGATTGAGCCACAGCCGCGCATTCCAAGGCCTCTCGCTATTTCACTTTAACAAACAAACGAATAGATTCTACTTCTCTTTGTTTTTCTTCCGATCGCACAATTTGAATTTCCATTTTGAATCGCCGTTTGAATATATTCTAATGCGTACAAGTGACCATAGCCAGTGAAATTCAGTAGTAGCGTTCGGTTACAGTGGTAATATCAAATTTTTTCATTCAACTCTCGTACAGCCACTCCATTTACAATTGCAATAGGTATTAATTAACCGCTGGAAACGCCAAAGTAATATTCATTACAATACCAATTTGTTTATTAAATTACTTGCGAATATATTTGCAACACGATGATTAACTCGATCATTACACGGGGAGAAAAGTACAATAATTACCGACTGGGATTAGCAAAGCAGCAACGATAAAATTCGAAAGGACCTGTTTCCTATTTTTTTCGATACTAATTACTCAACATGTATCGAATTTATGCGCTTTCGGTTTACTCATCCATTACTATATTACTATATTTTTCTCTCCTTGGACAGATAATTATTTGGTTTATTACACGAGTAGTGTTGGTGCATATTCTTGCGAGTACGTATACGGTAATTTGATAAAAGTACTTTGTTTGAACCGCGCGTAAGGTCCATTTAGGCATTTAGCAGAAGCAGCGGCACCTCGTGGACAGATGTTAACAAAGTCGAAAACATGCCTGGCAGATAGTAATCTGGAGTTCAGTGGCGGTGGGCACTCGAGGCCGTGGCTCCCGGGCGGCCGGGCGGCCGGGGAATTAGGAGCGAAAAAGTTTGCGGGCAGCGGGAGCCGGCGCGCTCGCGTCCCCGGATATACGTGCGGCGGAATAAAAGAGGCGGGCGGCTCTGGGCGGTGGGGCCTGCCCGGGCAGGTAGCGCCTCGCCGCGGAGAGAAAGAGCCGCGGCGCACGTCCAGCTGATAAGATTCGCGTCAAGGCGCCCGGGCCCGAGGCGCTTTCGCGGCTCTTGGCGGCTCGCGGTGCGCCGGGGCGCGCGCGCGCGGATCCGTCACGCTTTTCGCGCGCTACGATTCCATCGTGCACGAAAGTTCCATCGGCGGCCTCCGCGCCCGCGTAAACACATAGACTCCGCGCCTCGATCCTTATCGGCCGTACACATCGCCGCGGCGGATAGGAAAAAAGCCTACGTAGCGCACACCTACACCGCGCACGGCCACTCGCGAGGGGAAAAATCGGATGCACGCGCGCCGATTGGCGGCGCGCGCGGCCTCGCTATCGGGCCCGCGCCATCTCCCGGGGCCCAAGCGCCGTTTCCCCACGCTCGGCTTTAATGAGAAACTTTTCGGGCTAATTGCCGGCTGCGCGGAGCCTAGCAAGCCTTGCGCCAGCCTCCGAGCCGCTGCCTTCATTCAATTACCCGGTTTAATTGACACGCCGCGGCCGCCAACGCCTCGCGGCTTTCAATCTATTATCGGATGCAGCTCCCTCCGCCCCTAGGCCCCCGCAGCCCACTCTTCTTGCCAATGACTTACGTCCTTCGTCATCGTTGCTTTTTTCCGTACAATGTCCGAGGGCCCTGACAAAGACGCCGCCAACGTCCTCGCCACTTTTCTGCCATTCGCTATCAATCCGAGATATTGCCGTACCGTTACCCGCGTGCCGCAACCACGCATGCCCTTTTCTTGTCAAGAGGTTTCAAGGCCGATTCTCTAAGTGCCAAAATGGCCCAATATTTATTCGTTTACGCGTTATGTAGACGCGATGCACAGTGTAACAAGTAAAGGTTTTGCATATCTTGTATTGGGAGGAAGACTTGGGAAAGGGTGTACTATAAAACACACTGTTAAATGCAATTTCCCATAATTATTACAAAGCCCGTTTGAAATATTCACGCATTGATATTTATGTACAATGGAAGGAGAAGTATTTTGGAAGGTCGCTTGAAGTATAATGGAAGCAGTTGCGACAAGCTACAAGGTTTTAATGCAAAGTAGCAGAAGAATAAGCCGAGGTCCGTAGAGTGGTATGGGTTATATTATTAGGAGCCATTCTGCTTCCGTTCGTGCGTATAAAAGATAATGAGACTAATGGCGTCATGTACCGTTCGTTTACGGTCCTACTCGTCCACCATTCCAAGGCGGCCCCACTTGACGAGACAATTAGCGCTATCATCAGAGCGCGCTCATGAAATTACTTTGGAAATCAGCAGGCCGAGTGGCAAACGAGTCGACTCGAGAGCATCGAGCGTTAGAGCGATCGAATTTTTTATCGCGAGCCGTGGGCCGGGCGCGCACACCCGAGGCCACTCAACTCAACGTCTCTTATGGCAAAAAAGGATTAGGAGCGGAAGCTGCGGAGGCGTCCCATTGACCGGGGCGAGTGGCTCGGCTGCCGCACCCCTGGGCTCGGGTGGCGGCTGCGCGCGTCCCCCGATTTCTCCGATTCGAATCCGAGGCTAATTATAACGCTCGCGGAGGAGCTGCCGCACGCAATCACCGGGCATCCCGGCCAATTTTTTTCTCACCGTCCCATAATCGATATACGCGCGGGGACCAAGGGGAGCGGGAGCGGCGAGGCGGGCGCGGGCGGGGAGGGGAGCCGCAGGGGCGGGGCCCCTGCCGGCCCTTGTTGCTGCACGCGCGCGCCGAGCGCGTATACCGAGTATTATACGGCCGCTGATGGCCTTTTCCCTCCCCACCGCCGCCGCCGCCGCCGCTGCCGCCGCCGCCGACGCCGCCCGTTATTGTCGTCGGCGGCTGCAGCGGCTCTCGCGTTTCGGCTCCCCGGGGCCCGACAAAAAAGCCATCCAGTCATCGGCCGATTGGGCGCCACTTGTCATTAATGACTCTCGGTTATTTTTCGATTTAAATAAAGAGAAGCGATGACAATCTCGCGCCACCATCTTCCGAGGGCCGGCGGCGAACCAGTTTCGATGCTCCGTTGCGCCTGGCTGCGGCCCGCGGAGACGTTCGGCCCTCCCGCCCCTTCCCGGCCCCGACCCCCGCCAAAGCCCGGCACACCTACACTGGCCTACCTCGCGCCCCGAGCCGGACGCCCGCTTTTGTGCGCGCGTATTTACTGCGCCGATCGCCTTGTAAACGAGGCCGGGGACCACGCGACCAAACGTCCAGATAGGGGCTGTTTACGATCGTAAATTTGAATTTTAGCGCCTCGCTCGCTCGCTCGCTCCCTGCCCCCTGCCCCCTGCCCCCTGCCCCCTGCTACCTCCCGCCCCCCCCCCTCCTTCTTCCCCCTTACCCCTTGCCCCTTCCCGCTTCCCGCTTCCCGCTTGCCCCTTCCTACTTCCCCCTGCCCCCCGGCCCCCCGGCCCCCGGCCCGACTCCTCCTCGGCCGCCGCGGCAGACCCGCCGAGATTTATTCCACTGCTTTTTAATGAAACGCGTCGATCGGCTAATTGAACTGGTAGTTAGGATACCTTACGATGCAAAGTGACGTGTTTTATTTCTGTATCGATCACCAAATGTAATTTTCTTTGTAACGTATTAAATTTTTATTGCACCCGGCCTCTTAATATTATCATTTGGATTCGCGTAACTATATCTCTCCAGACCCGATAGACCTGATACCTTTATATACTTCTTGCGTTAACTCTCACTTTACCCACTTTGCACATTGATATAGCTTTCATAAATATTCAAAAATAAACGAATTATATCTGATTCGGGATTAACTTGTCTATAATTGAATCGGCGCAGAAATGAACCACGTACAACATTTTATCTTTTTTTTTATCAAAAACAAAATTATATTGATTTTCTCGTAATATTTTATATACATATAATTGTTACTTTTAGATAAGGCACCGTGGATCTCCTCTTTAAAATTAGGTTATGTATGCAATTCTGGGAGGTGCATTTTCAAGATGCGATCACACATAATACGGCGTATAAAATATTATTACGAGAACGAATGGTATAAATATACGAAGCAAATGTCCAATAAGCCGACCAGTACGCCGCGTGATAAAGAGAGCATTGTAGTGGAATTTCGGTAATTCCTTTTTGGGGTGCTAGCACGCCGCGGCTAAAAAAGACAACGAATCGAAAAAAGAAGGAAAGGCTGCACCGAGTGTATTTTTTGTCCAAGCCGTATAATAATGAAATAACATTACAGGGCAGACATAACGATAAGGACTTAAAGCATTATCATGTATATAGAAAAAAAAGGGGTCGGGGCTCGGGGCAGCGAAAAACACATATCACTCGCGGCGTGTCGTAATCCCGCGAGAGAAAGCCGTCCTCGAGGAGCGAGGATCGCGGCCGGGGAAACAAACTCGAGCCCGCGTTCGATCGACGGCCCCGCGCATCGTCCGGATCCGCGGCGGCAGAGGCGCGCGAAACGAAAGCCCAGTCGGAAGGGATGAATGAAGGAAAATCGCATTGGCCGGCGCATGCGGCGGCGGCGGCCGGTCCGTAATAAACAAACGGGATTAAATGGGGTGCGCCCTGGGGCTGGGGGGTCAGGGATTGGGTTCGAGGCCGCTTTTATTCCGCGAGCGTCATACCGGAGGATATGTGCGCCGAATTTTGGGGCTCGGGTGCATCGGAGCGCGGGATGCGGGGGATGCGCGGGGCCGCCGTGGGCGCGAGCGCGCGTATCGAATTTTCGAAACGTCGCGCCAGCGTCAATATTTAGCCGTTTCCGCGCCCGCTATTTTCGCCCCTCGTCCCCTCCCCGTTTCTCTTTCGTTAGCGGTCGGGGCTGCGCGCGCGCACCAGCCCATATACACGCCGCGGCGGTCATGATCCGCGGCGCTCTCGCGGTTGGCTTCCCCGCCCCCCCGCGCGGCCCCTTCCCCCCGGCCGCCCGGTCCCGTATCGCACTGCACGTTGATGGGGAAACCGCGTTCCTTTTTTTCCTGCGGTCCGCCTGGAAAATGCCTCTTTTTCCGCGGGCGCTCTGGAATTCCGTCCCGTCAGCGTCGCGGATTCACCGAGTATAAATCAATGCGCCTGAAGTTAATTATAGACACTTGCTCGCTCCTACCTTTATTATTATTACTACTAAAAATAATTGTTATTCCTGAGGTCGGCTTGATTATTGTTGAGCAGGCCGTGCCGCTCCAAGAGAGCGTTAACGAAGCAACGAGAAGAGCCTTAGACGAAATAAGTCGAAGGAGTGATGAGGAAGCTGGTGGAAAAAGAATTGCCGCTGGTGGCCCCAGTCCCAGGCGAGGCCGGGCGCGCACAAGATTGATTGGGATCGGAGAGATGGAAATCGCGCGAGGAATTAGTGGACCGACTGCGTGTTTAACACCCGGGGACAATCGGGCACAATCGGGCACAATCGGGCACAATCGGGCACAATGGCAATTGTCGGGCCGGCGGGACGATTATCTCAGCGTGCGGGGAGGCCCGGCAGGCTCGGGCGGCGGGTCCAGAAATATTTTGGAAAGCTCGGGGCGCGCACAAAAAAGGGGGACAATGCGCGCGTCCCCGGCGGACAAAGCGGCGCATAAAAAGCGTGGCGGCCGGCCGCGGCATAACAAATGATAGTTTCGATAATTAGCGGCTCCTTCAAGAGGCGGGCCGGGCGTCGCGGCGGCTTTCCCGGGGCGCGCATGCGTAACGAGGCCCCCGGGAGCGGGAGGGAAGGGCCGGGCCGATGGTCGGGCCCGGCGCAGCTCCCCGAGTGTCAATGCCGGGCCGGCCCGGTGCAGCAGGTGCACGCCGCCCCGGGCCATTGTCCGAAAGTGCAAGATAACCTTAGGAAATTGCGTGCGGGAAGGGCGAGGAAGGGCGAACGCGCCGTGACCGGGTTGACAGCTCCCCGCAACAATGGCCCGGGTCCCTCCGGTCCCTCCGGTCCCTCCGGCCCCTCCGGCCCCTCCGGCCCACTGCGGCCACTGCGATACGACAATGAGGCGCTCCGTAGACAATGTGGCGCTCTCCTCCGAGGAGCCCCGGGAGATATATGATCCGGCGTCGAGCTCCGACACCTCGCCGGGGAGCTGCGCCAGGGGCCGCGGGATCGCGTGGGTCGGGCTTAATGATCGGCGGGCAAGGGTTCCGCCTTCCACCGGGCTACCCGCCGGCCACGCGCCTTTTCCCGCCCCGAGAGGTCGCGCTCCCCGGGCCCGTCCGCGCTCGTTAGCGGGAAAATCTCCGGGCCCGGGGCCGACTCTCGGAAGGACAGGGCCGCCGCGAGTCCCCGGACGCGCATAAATCACGGCTCGAGAGTGTCGTGACAGGGCGGCTTTTGTCGGCCCGCGCCTAGCGCCAGGACAATAATGGAACCCTTAAATCCCGGGTACTGCTGGTAAATCGCCAATGATATTATACTTCTCGGAAGCGGGCCCAAGGCCCCGGGCAGCTCATGCCTGGAGCCGCGCCCGCCCGCGCCCTCTCCCCGGCTCCCCGGCTCCCCGGCCCGGGGGGCGTGAGCTCGCGCCGACCCGCATTGTCCCCCGCCTTTATTCGCCGCGAGCTATCGCTGGCGGAACCAAATCCTTTTCAATGCCGAGTTGTCACCGCCGGTAAGGCGATCCGGCTCCAGCCCTCTGCAAATCACCCTTTCTCTGCACTGGCTGCCCCTGCTGCTGCGCCCTCTACCCCTTTCTCCGCACCCTCCTTACACCATCGCAACCGAGGCTCCTTCAGCCTGCACCTCTGCATTCCTCGGGCGTTAGCTTTCGACCGGCCATCGGCGCTACCGTCATTCCCTCCTTTTTTCCGCCTTCGACTCGTCCTCCCATACTTACTCTTATCTTCGCGTGTTTCCGCTCGCCCGGTACAAATCCTAATGGCTTTGTCGTATTAAAGCTCCGTTCGGATTCAAGATTAATGGGCTTACCGTATGATTTACGCGAGAAGCATATGTGCACTCGGCCCTTCAAACCTTTCATCTCGAATACTTTCAATTATAATATTTTTTAATCTCTTTCCTCTTGTTCTCCAATATCATTGCTATGGCGTCTTTTGCTTTGAATAAACCAATAGCACGTCGTATATTTCGAGGGTTATACCGACAAGAATGGAGTTGTAAGTAATTTAAAAAGCTACCGCACGCGGTTCGTAGCATATTATGATATGTACAAAGAAACGGCTAATGCCGCCAAATTTTTTCCACTATTCCTCGAATTTATCGCCCATGTTGACAAGTATAGCAATTTTTCAGTATTTACTTTTCAAATTAATTAGTTCGGAGGCGCGTAATTTATGAGACATTTATATATACTTGTCTGTAAAGGCGTTACGAAATAAGTCGTGCGGGAGAAGGAAAAAGTTCACAAAGGCCGCGCTGCAAGTTAGTCATCCGTTAATACAGTCGTCGTTTAACTCTTCGGCGATAATTTCTTCGCGAATATGCCACTTTCGCGCTCTTTGTTCGAGTCTCCGCATCCGTAATAACTAACTCTGCTTACTCTCCGGTAAACTTTTGACAAAGAAAAGCACCAAAATGATAACAAGCTCGATTATTATATTTGAACCCTATTCATAACGCGTCTTTTTCCCAATGCTAATCTAGCCATTCTATAATTATACTGGCTAAATACCGAGAAGTCCAAATCTTTCATTAAAAAACACAATCGCCATAGAAAAAAGGATTGGCCGCAAGCAATATGGAGAAGCAAACGTGTAAAAAAGGCCGAGTTCTGCGTATAGGCCAAGAGCGCGTATTCACCCTGTCAGCAGATCGAGACCCTGTATAAGCAGCGAAGGCCAATCGAAGGTTAATCCTTCTGGCAACTGCGCGCACACATCCGCGCGTCGAATGTCTGAAAGGACCGCGGGCGTCGCCGGGGAGGCAAGGAGTCGCGGGAGGAGCCGGCGTAAGTAGCGGGTGCTCGGGGCTCTGGGCCTCGGTGAATATCCCGTTTGAACAGCGCACTGTAAACAGGGGTCTCCGCCGGGCGGCTTCGGGGGGACAGGGGGGCCGGAGCCGCGGGGGGAGGGGCACGGGGCAAGGGCCTCGCGGGGCGAGAGTAAATGGTATGTAAACCGTCTCGCCCCCGCCCCCCGTCCGCAAACTCCATTAAAACATTATGCACGTGCCGATGCGCTCGGAAAATCAGATGTGACTATATACATATATACGCGCGCGGACCATAACGTATTGATATTGCGCGTCCCGCCCGCCCGATACGCCCGCGCGCCATAGCTCGCTTTCGTCGCTCGCGCGCCCGCCTCGTCATTAGCGAGAGAGGCTCGTTACTCATGCACTCGCTTTCTTCTGCCAGCCGCGTGCGTACTTGAGCACGCGATCATCCACCTCCCTCCCTAAACCCTCCGTCCACTCTCCTCGTTTTTTCATCTCGTTCGCGGCGCCAGTTTACGATTCGGCAAAATTATAAATTTCGAGGACGTCGCGTGGATTTTTGGACATTATTCATCCGCAAAAAATTAAAACGCAAAAATTGAAGAATTTAAACAGATTTATCTATTGCCTTACGCAAGGACTCCTTTTCGGTACATTATTTTAGTCAAAATTTCTTTTAATACAGCATTTTAATAAGGTAAATGTAGGAAAACAAACAAAAATGTAGGAAACTTTTTTAGGATTGAATATAAGCGATTTAAAGTCCTAATTGTACAAAGGAAAATTAAAAAAGTTTGTAAGAGTAAAATTGATCAAGATGTATGATGTAATTGGCGGTATTATTAATGGTATTATTATCTACACAAGTTTAACACTCGTGACGAGATACGTGATAGATACAAAATTGAAATTTTGAGTGGAGGCTTAAGGAGCAAAGAAATTGCTCCGCGAGGATCAGTCCCGAGCATAAGCCGCCGACTTTGGACCGGTAGATAATCAAAGCTTCGGATGCGGTGCGTCGAGGCAGTGTAAAAAGTTCACACAGAGGCGCTCGCCGAGAGGAAAGCTAGAAAAGGTAGGCGAAGGGGCGCCAAGCGACGGCGAAAAGGAAAACAGTCATCGATCACAAGAAACAATGATAATTATTTCACGGGCGCGGCGATGCACCGGCGGCGGCGTCAGCGGCTCAGGCCCGAGAAAATAGCCTTACGTCATTGACGGAAATGAAGAAGAGGGAAAATCCGAGGGGACTCGGGGCGAGAAAAAAGGGAATCTCGAAAAAGGGCCGGGCGGCGCACAATGGCCGGCGGGAGCGGGAGGCGATCGGGCCGCCGTATCGGCGCGGGCGCAGCTCGCCGGCAAAGAGCCGCTTGCGTCGGGCGATTAGGCCAGTTTTTAAAACGCAATATTGCCGACGTCACGGGGCCATTTGTCTTGGGCGTCTCCGGGCGGCGGCGAGGGAGTGCGCGCGCCGCGGGGCCCCGGGCCGCAAAATAATTGTTCGGCGAGATGGGCCGCCCCGGGCGGCTCGGCCGCCGCCGCCGCCGCCGCCGCCGCCGCCGCCCTCGCCCCCGCCACTCCCAGCCGCCGCCAAAGCCGCGCCGCCGCAGGCCGCAGCCGTGTCCCCCGACCCAATTCGGGCCGATCGCACGAGGGCATCGCAGCCCCCGGCTCGCGTCTACCGCCCGAGGTGTCAACATCCTTTCGACGCGTCGCCCGGCCTCTACTGCCTCCCGCCCCCGCAGACGGCCTCGCTTTCCCGATGGGCCTCCGCCCGGACGATTATAGGGCTGATCCAACGCGGCGCCTCGCGAGGACCCTCCTTTCCCGCCGCCGCTGCCGCCGCCGCTGGTCGCTACCGCCCGCGTCGCCGCCGTGAATAATTTCCGAGGATTTGATTAATTACTCACTCGCTGCGAGATAAGCCTGCGCGCGATGACGCAATCGCACATCTCTGCGACTATCCACGGCTCGGCGCATCGCCGATCTTTCGAGAGACGCGCCTGTAGTTTTTGCTTAAAGCTGCCATCTTCTTGGAAGCGTGTTAACGTAGGTGCTAAAACATTTACGATCGTGTCGCTTCGTATGGAAGAATCGTGGTATATTCACTCGGATGAATTACACAATATTCGGAAGTTCAGCGACTCGGGCGCTTGGCCTTTATTAACGGATTATCTGCGGCATCAAGGGTATCGATTCTCTCGCGAGCATTTATTACTCGAGGCCGAATAAATCTTGGCTGCTATTATATTATCATAGGCTGCGGGAGGATCACCGAGCAAGTTAGTCAGGGTGCGTTGACTAAAGTCACAAGAGGTATCAAGATGTATTATCGGAAATACAAGAGAATCGACAGGGAAAAAGGTCGAGGATATTACCGATCGACCTGTAGTACAAGCCGAGCCTGAAGATTGATCGCTCCCAGCTGTTATCATTAATCCACGCGTACACGGTCCTTTTTATCGAGCGGGCAGACAAAAACAGCGGTCTCGATGTCCGATCGCAAGGAGAAAACCCGCCGCGCGACGAGTTGTCGCCGGGACGGCGCGGGCGCGGGCGATGCTCGCGCCTTTTCACACAATATAAACTTGATCGGCGCGCGGCAGGACAGATCGTAAAAGATGAGAAAGATCCAACCGGTTTGGATAAATCATGATTTATGCTCCGCGAGTCACCGATCGGCTGACCTTCATTTTCATTTAATATCGGGCCGGCATGAAAGGGGCAAAGGAGGAATGCCGGCCGAGCCGTGTCTCGCGTATTATGGTGTCACCCGAGCGCCGGGCGTGCGACGCCTCGCGGCCGCCCGGCCGCTTCCACGCTGACAGATGTCTCTCTGGAATTTCGTTAGAAATCCCGGCCGGTATTATGGGCAGCCTCGCGCACGGGCGCACCTGCCCCACGAGGGAGAATATCGGGCCCTCTGTCCCCGCGCCGCTCGCGCGCGGATACCCATCTAACTCGAGCAGCGAGCAGAGACTTTTTTCACCTTACGGGGAAAGCGACGGCCTCGTGGAACGCGTCCAACGGCCGGGCCGAGAGCCTCATCTAAGATTACCGGTGGCCAAGTTGACCGGTAATCCGCGATCGGTATCGAGGCCCTCGGCGAAGCTCCGTCCAAGGCAGTAGGCTGGCCGCGGCGAGCTGAGGACTAATTAGCCTCCGATTTGTCAGCTGCAGGTAATCGGGGCAATTATCGAAATGAAGATTAATGCTATCGGGCCGCGGGGGGAGGAATGCGAGTCTATCGGCGGGCGCATCTGAATCGGCTGGGCGCATCGATCACAACAGCGGTGCAGTTGGCGCGGCTAATAGATTCGTCCGGGGCCGGGGATCGAAGGTCGTGGGGCCCTAGACCCGGTGGCCGAGACCCGGGCAGGAGGAGGCGTCCCGCGTCCCGCGTCCCGCGGGCGATAAGGATCGGCGGGGGGCCCGCGACGCTCATATATATTCATGCGGGGGCCGCGTTTGATCCGCCGCGGGCGCCCCGGGACGCCGGCGGCCGGTGAAATTGGCTGGAAGGCGGCGCTGCCGCGGCGGCCGCCCTCCTTTTCCTCCTCAACTCGAGCGAGGGCCGCGCGCTTGTCCCTCTTCTGCTCGGGGGCGCGAGGCCGGATTAGCGCGGCGCCGCAGGCTTAACGGGACCGGGGCCGGGCCGGATTTGCGCTGGCGCGATTGTCGGGGCCCCGTGATTCGTGAAGGGACAAGTGTTTCCTTTGTGGGCCCGGGGCCCGGGGCCGGCGGGCGGCCGCGAGCCAATTTGCGCCGCCCGCAGCTGCGGCTTATTTATACCCGGCTCCCGCCCCGTCCGCCCAATTGCCCGCGCTATTTTCCGACCGGCTGCGCCGCCCGCCTAGTTAAGCCTTATCGGCCCGCGGCATTCTACGCGAGATAAATCAATTAAGTTTTCCCGTTGCCCCGGGAGCCGCGGGCGATCGAACCGCCCGCACGAGGAAGTACGCCGGCGCGGGCCGTAGGCACGAGCGACCTTCGATTTTCCCGGTCGCGCATCATCCCCGCGCGGGCCGCCGCGGAGCCAGTCAACCAACATCCCGCTAAACTTAGCCGCGCGGAACCGGGCCAACGGCGAACGGAAGGCCGCCGGGCAATTAGGCCGATCGATGCCAGACTGCGAATAAAAAGCCGCCCGGGAGAGACACGTGGAGCGCGGGGCCGCGCGTCGTCAATCAAACGGCCGCGCGATATCGGCCGATACGTCGCCGGGGGCCGCCCACCCAACCCCCCACCGAGGATGCGCCGCCCTATTAATATCTATTAGGCTTATCTCGGCCGGAAGCCGCCCGCCCCGTCACCGCGGTCAACTACAAGTATTTCACATTAGGGGCCGCGCGCCCCCCTAATTAATTGGAGTGAAGGGACGGATTGATCGCCTCGGCGCGCGGCCCTTTTTCCGGGCGGATCGATGGGCCGCTCGGTTCACACGCGGCCGCGCCTCCCGCGGACGCCCGGCCAGACCCGCTGCTCCCGAAACAATTAGGCTCGCGTGCGCCCGCGTCGCGAGGCCCGCGTCCCGGGCCGGCACGGGAAGCCGGCACGGGAAGCCGGCACGGGCCCTCCTTCCGGTTCGGCAGCGGCCCGCTGTCGCCCGATGGCTGACTCCTCGCCCAGCTCTCCGCGTGCACGCTTATCAGTTTCTCCGGCGGCTTTTACTGCTTTTAGATTCGCCCTTGACGAGTGTCAATTATCCTCGATTACTCACCGTTTATTGTGGGAACGCAGGGCGGGAAGCCGCCTGCACTAAAAATATCCCCGGCGCTCCTTTCACTAATAGCGCTTCCAAACAGCTTGGACAAATTTGCTCTCATCTCTTGTCCAATCGGCCGCGTAAATATTGTAATTCTTCCCCGGGCAACGCTCGCGCGCTCGCCTATCGCGCTCTCTAAGTTATTCCGAGTGAGATTTCACTTGGAGGGAAGTCTGTCCAATTGCATAATGATCGGCGTTGCATAATTGGAAACGAGCCCACTTGGAGAAACCCCGAGAGCACGTGAAACATAATGTATAATCGTTTATTTGAATACAATCCCAGTCCAAAAAATGGAGGTAATTTGCTTTGCGCAACAAAGTGGACAAAAGCAACAATAGCAAGCCAGCGCGCGACTTTTATTTTCGGTCAAAGCCTGGCGTCGAACATTTGAAAAAGCCAGACAACTAGCGTCCCTTTTTCCTTTCTTCCCATTCACGGGGACGGCCCTTATAATAGCATTAGAGAATTCGATTCTGCTGCGGGTTTGACTTGCGAGTCGGCCGGCGGGTGCACAGGTATATTTGAGCGGTCACTTGCGTTTTAAAGGGTAAGTCGGCGGAAATTCGGGCAGGCCGGCCTTTCTCCGGCTAATCTCCTTGACTGAGAAAGCCCGCGATTAGAATTGTTGTCTCTGTAAACAAAGGGCAGCCCGCGCAAATTAAACTTTTTCCACCTCCGCAATCCCCGCGAAGATCAACAAGGCGGGCGGGAAAAGGTGGTAGGCGCGCGGTGCGACGCGGCCTAACGAGGGGAAGCTACCTCGCTACAATCTCCCGCAGCCAGTCATATTTTTACGAGCTTCGGGATTTGCGACTGGTTCGCGCTCGGGTTTGCGCCGGCGCGCGAACCCCGGCCGGGCAAACGACAATGGAATTAGCAAATTACCGCGCGGCGGCCCCACCTGCGCACGCGCGCCCAGGAGTTTTCGCGCAGCTCCCGGGCGCCTCTACGAAGAGCCAAGCCGCGCCTAGGAAACGAGTCCTACGTTTAAACCTGCCGTAATGGCCGCAAGTGCCGGAGGAAACGAGGCCCGCGAGTTGGCTCTCTTAAAGGGAGAAGAATGTTGTCTAGCTTAAAGGTTAAGCGACGCATAATTAAAGCCTTGCGGCGAAAATTCCCTCCCGAGTCTAAAAATACCTTGCACTATTTCCCCCGGCTTTACTCCAACTTTGCGCAGTAAAACAAATTATGTACACAAGAGCATTGAATTTGCACCGAGAACTGGCGCTCGCGCAGTCCTCAACTATGAAATTATCTCATTCGGCTGGAATTTCATCTGCAATATACATCGAATTAAGCGCCGAATAATCGCTACTCTCGCGCGCGCGCATCACCGGGTTATTCTTGAGCGGCAATTGCCGCGGTCTATGTATACTCGCCGTGTGCGGGCAGCAGGGCCGACCTTGGCTAAGCCGGCGCGGGTCGATGGTTTTTATAAAAAAGGCGACGGCGATCGAGGAAAGCGCCTTGGAAAGCGGCCCGGGAAGCGCCCCGGGCAGCGGCGGCACGCGAAGGGCCCGAGTGGTGGGCGGAGGCGCGCGCACCGATCGCTACCTCTCGAGTGGGCCCCTTTGTACGGGGCGCATCGGAGAAAAGCCCCCCGCGCATCGAGAACAATCCCGGCACAAATTTCGGAAAACAGAGGCGGGCGGGGGGGGGGGGTGGTGAGGGGGCTGGAGGGGGCAGCCGCCGGGCTCCGGGGCGGAGAGGGACGGGCGGCGCGGCGCGGCGCGGCGGCCCTTTGTGCGCCTGTCACCGGTGAGCCCCGGGCCCCGGGCCGCAAGCCCGTCCTCGGCGCTAAGGGCCCGCGCCACGGCGCGACTTGTTTCTCGAATTTTCATAAGGAGAAACTTTTGAGGGATGGGCGCGCGTCGGCTGCGGCTGCGGCCGCGGCGCCGTGACTCTGCACGGCTCTTGTGCTAGCCGCCCCAGCCGCCCCCGCAGCCCCCGCAGCCCCCGCCGCCGTTGCGGTCGTTCCCTTTGATTTAAAATGTCGTTAATCATGCGACGGGCTCCGCTTGAGGAGAGCTTTTTTTACCACCGCTTTCGCTGATTGTTCTTCCCTGTTTATGCGCGCTTGCTAAAACTTTTGTTTTACGCGCGCGCCTCGGGCCAGGAGTTTCGCTTCGGCCGACCGATTTACTGCGCGGATACCTTCGCATTCATGAGTCTGCATATGATAGGGCGCTCCGGCCAAACTGTTAATTAACCTTTAGCTATTTCCTTCCCACATTTTAAGAGGATCCCTTTTTATATTTCTAATATATTTTTCTCATTAAGCCTCGAGGCTCTCGCATTAGCCCTATTCTCCCATGTGCGATCTCACCTAGATTGTTCAACACCATTTCCCTTATAGAATAAAAAGCAACAAATTTTCAATCAACAAATACATATCTTCCTTTTTATCGATTATACTTATTACCGAACATTTACATCATTCATTTGTATCGTTCAAGTAATATGATAACAACCATTACGTACGACTATAATAGAATTTTTATATATACAATAGATATAAGAGTAGCGTAGCCCTAAGAATTTTACGCTTTCGATCTACAATTATCCCAGTTTAAACTGCCGTATTTTTATTAAAAAATCGCAACTTTGTAGCAATTGAATTGAATTGTTATTAACAAACACGAATAAGGTATATAAGTGTACAGAATTGACATTAATTTTTACGCGGCGAATTAATTGAAAGGGACATCGAAGTCTACAGAAGAAATAATAAAAGTTTTCAAATTAGCGAGGATTTTTGTGCTGAGTCGTCGAGTCCGTATATCGGACGGGCGCAAAAGAAGCAGCCGCTCAAAGAGAGAGGGGGGGGGGAGGGGGAGTGAGAGGGAGAGAGAAGGAGCGAGGGGGCGAGTGGGCATGCGGCCGTTGTGGCGCGGCCCGGCGGTGCGGCTATCAGGTCGACTAGACAATGAGAAACCGGGGGCCAGTGAAGAAATCAGAGCCGGGCCGAGTTAATAAAAAGATGTACGGGGAGAATTAAAGTTGGCGCAGTCGTCTGGCAGAAGGTCCTTCGCGGGGCCATCGGGAGGAAAGGGGAGGGTCGAGGGGAGGAGGGCTGCACAACGGGGTGTATCATGGCCGGATGACACGGCTCTTTCCTGCCAATGCCTGGCCACAGGCTTGGCATTGTGCTAAAAGGTCCCGAGGCCCATATATAATATGTATCGGCGCTCATCTCGCGCGAGGCTGCGTCATTCCGGGCAGCAGGTCCCAGGTGGCGGCGGCAAGGGCTTTATGCGACTCGCGCGCGCGCGCGCGCCTCCTGTTCCGGCCGGGGGCCGAGTCGTCGCTCGCGCTCGACCCTCCCGTATTCCCGAATCGAAGAAAAGCAATCAAGGTGTGAAATGAGCGCCGGCGGCCTGGCGGCCGTACCAAAATATTGTTCGACTTGTCGACCGCCGCGGGCCCGATGCGCCCCGAGTCTCTCCCAACTGCCGTGAAATGGCCCCAATGATTCTCGTAAAATTGGGCGGCTTTGTCGGGGATAATGCGCGGGGTGTGATAGTCACCGGCGATAATTCCATTTGTACCCGGGCAATGGCCGTGCAGAGCCTGCGCCGCCCAGATGGGGACTCTAGTTTTTTCCTCGGGGTCGGGACCGGCCGACCGGCTCCTCGGGGCCCTGCAGCGCTCAAATACATTAGTGGCTCGCCCGCCGGGGGAAGGTCCTTTCATAAGCGCCTCATGACCCGCGCGGCTACGAACGAGGCCCTTGCGCACAAGACGCACACCAGCGGGCGCGCGGGAGCTCCCGAGTCCTCGGCCCGCATCGCCAAGGAGCGAGGGTGCCGGTCGAGCCGACCACCGGAAGAACAATCCCGTGGCGGAATGGGCGAGCGGGAGGAGCGGCAGGATGGATTTCGGCGCAAAGCCCGATCGGGCCCACTCGGGCTGTCCGCGGCACCTCGCGCGGCATCTCCCGCCCGGCTCCTGCAGCCCTCGTGGCAGGGCCGGCCCCGAGGGGGAGCGATTGGTCAGTCGCGGTTTGCTTTGCAAATTCGAGGGCGAGGGTCGCGGCCTCGCCCGACTTGCCCGGCCTCCCTGCGGAATCAAGGGCCGCGACGAGTGCGTATTGTGCCCCGGCAGCGCTAGAGCCCGGGGATGAATGGCGACGCTCGCGATTCGATTGCGCCGACAGTCCCCTGCCGGGCTTTGTCGCTTTGTGCGCGGGCCGCAGTGCCATTCGGCGGGCGGCGCGCCTCGCACCGGACCCGCCGCTCCCATTATTCCGCGGGCGAGTCCGGCGCCGGCGGCCGGGGCTCTAGCGCGCGGCCGGCCGATGAATAATTAAAGGAGCGCGGAGACGCCGAGGGGCCGGGACTCGCGGCCTCCCCGGCCCGCTGACTGATATTGGCGCATTAGTTGGCCCCCCGAGCGTCGGCGCTCAGCTGCTCGCGCGGCCGACAAAGCCGAGGCAGGAAGCCCGGTCGATAAAGGGGCCTCGGCCCGCCCAGGCCCGCCTCCGCGCCCTGCCCGGCCAAGGCCGCTCGCTGTCGCTGCCGGCCCTAATTGCAGCCTGCCGCGGCCCGCCATTCGTCGGCGTCGCGCGCGCCCCATCGGCGAATCGCGCCAGTCCGGGAGGCGCGAGCCCATAAATCCCCTTAATTAAATCTCGCGCGCCGGGCCCAGGGCGTAACGAACGCCCGGCTAGCACGCAGCCGGCGATTGCCCGCCCTTCCGGGAGGCCGTCGCGGTGACCCGCCATGCGCCTCCCTCCCGCGCTCCCCGTGGAAAGCCGCTCGCCCAGCCCGCCGCTATATTTCACCCGCGGCCGCCCCCGCCCCCGCCGCCCGACTCCCGGGGCCAGCTGCCGCCGCAGCCGCCCAATCGCCGGGGCGCGCCAGGGCCCACTGTCTGATTAGACAATTAATGACCGCGACGGCCCGTGGGCTTTCGGAAATTGGGCCCCTGCAGGCCGCCCGGCTCTGTCGCTCATCGCCCCACCCGCCGCCTCAACAGCCCTCGCTTCTGCCGCGCCGCGGATAGCTCAGCGCCTCGCTCGCCGCCTCCTCGCCCTGTCCAAATATTTTCTCCCGTCTTTGTCGCCCGCGTTCACCTTCCTTCTGCCATCCCAAGTATCCCGCGAGCATGTTTTTTCGTGCACAGGCCCAGTGCTGGAGGAAATGGAACGCCGGCTCCAATGTCCAACATTTCTTATTATTGTTATTTCAATCTAGCCAAATTCCCTCGAATGACCGCTCCAATGCGCACCGCGTCAACTTCAAATTGTTAATCTTTGCACTTTGTTCACCTGACACAAACACGATTGATAATCAAAAACGGGAAATAGCGATATCCAACATAATTCTTACACGCGTACGTATTGCTTTTTATTCCATATTGAATGGAATACTTATTAACGTCCAATGCGTTCAACGGCGTCTGCGAATGAATATTTTTAGAGTTATTTTAATTGATTTTGAAGTAGTAGTACGTAACCTGTATGTATAGAACGATTGATCAATTCGACATTCTGATTGAAAAGCGAAATAGTTAACAGATAACGGTAGATCGAGTATCGGATTATTTTGCCATCGTAAATGTAAACCGTCAAATACTAAACGCAATTTATTCTTTGCCGCCGTCGCCAAGCGAGAATCTTTTAATTAAATTTTAAGCTTTCGTTGCACGCGCGAGCTGTTGGTAGTACTAGGAAACATTGCACGTCCGAGCCAAATAATAGTAGCATCAATCTGATCAATCTGAATTTGATTATCAGTTTATACCATCATTCGATGAAATAAAACCGATATACTCAAGTCGAGAATCCGAGGATAAATTCTATTTATTTGCCTATACTACAAAGAGGCGTGTACGCAATCCTGAACGTTACCTATAGATGGATAAGGCGCGCTCAAACAAGATGAAAGCTGCCTATAATCGACTGGGCAATTTGTTACACTGCGGAATAATAATAATTTACATTACTCCTATTCGATTCCAATGGCCGTAAACTAAAAAGGTAGCCTCTACACTTTTATACGCGAGTCTACAAGTTATCTGTTGCACCATGCTACAATGTAATATAATGTACGCTTGTGTTTTACGCGTGTTTTAAATAGTCTACTACAATGATAAGGACTAAGTCCATTTTTTAAATAAATTACTCTCTTAAAATATTTGTTTAATTGTACAATTGTTCAATTTAATTTGTTTAACCACATTGGCTTAATCGCATAAAATATAATATATTTTAAAATAATAATACTTTTTAAAATTAACAATCGAGGCAATTAATATTACGGATAATTTGAAGAAATTTACATCTGTATACTGATCGAACCAAGGCCCATACATTAAGATCAAAACTATATCTATAATTTACGCATGTTTGACATTATACAAAAAAAGTTTCTCAGATGAATAGCCATAAAAATCGAGTGGCATATGACATATGCATTCCGAGCTTCCTTCTTTAAAAAAACTTAAAAATTCGATTAATTTGTCTATCCATGCAAAAGAATTTTTTCACTTAGCGCGCGGTGTCCCGTGAAGAGAAAAAAATGCCGCCTAAGACTCGTATCCGAACGGAGCATCGCCTGTGTCGCTCGGTGCGGTCCATTAGCAGCCTTATTAATGGCCCACGTCATTCCGATTATAAATAATAAGCAGCGGCATCGTCGCTTGGCGCTTAATCGAGCGCAGTATTTATTCGCGCGGGACAGAAATGTGAGCCGCGCGCACAACAAAGTGCACGAGCGCATAGTGTCGCATTTGAATAACACGTCGGCGAACTAGTGCATAAATTTCTAATTACAAGGAAATCAGTGTGTCAGCGCCGAGCGGAGCGGGGGATAGAGGCGGCGCGCCGCCTCGACCGCTCCTTCGGAGTATCGGCCGCTCGCCTGTGTTCGGGACCTTTCGGCAAGGGCGATATGGGTACCGTATATATATTCGGCAGGGTGTAATTAATTCGCCGCGCTCGCTCACGTGAGTCACCCAAATCGAAACAAGGTATTTTCGGTTTCGTTGCTTTTGCTCGAGATGACTAAAACACGGCCCGGGGACGTTTATGCCATAAGATTCCCTCTCTATACCTGCACACACGAGTTTGGACCTTGTACGAAATTTATTATATTTAGGACTTATTTATGAGTTCGAGAGGAAATTTTTACCTAGTTCAATATTTGCACAACGAAATTTGATATAGATGCATTTTGCCAAGGACTTGATATATCTCAGTATTTCCATGTAGAAAAAATGAGATATTATGCATCACTCTATATAACTATGATTCATACCATTATCTTGTACATGCAGAATGTTTGAGATTTTTGAAAAATACCTCGGATAATAATGCACATAATCAGCGCGGAAAAATGGTACAGCAAGTTATAAAAGGTCTACGTGATGGCGACTAAAGCTCGGACTAAACCCCGGTAAATGAAAGGGAAAATCAAAATATTACACATGGCTGGATTGATAATGGCGGATAAAAATTTTACGTGGCACTTGGATTCTTTAGTATTCCCAATCTTCGCTAGACAAACAGTATTTCACGCAGTCGGCCAGTAAAAAGAGCAGAGTAAACTGTTCTCTTTGCTCCCGTGGGCCAACAGGGGCCAGGGCAAAAAAATAATAGAAAAGAAGGGGAGGCTGCGGGGAAAAATCCCGAAAATTGAGGCACAAAGGGAGCGCGTCGCACTTGGTTTACAAGACAATAGCCGTGGCTTAGAGCCGGGACGAAAATGGAAGGCGTGCCGGTGCCGCTAGGGCCGCCGGGCCACTGCAGCGCCCTTTATTAAAACGTATTACGTTTTACGGGGGCGGTTACGCAACCCCATAAACACGGGCGGCGGAGGGGGTGGGGGGAGCGGGGCGAGGAGAGAGGGCCGAGAGAAGCCGGACAGGATCGCCACTCGAGCGGCCTGCTCGAGCGGGCACGAGTGACACTAAAAATGCCGAGTTTACACCCGCAGCCGGGACCAGAGCGGACCAGCCGGGCTTTACGGCGCGCCGCCATTGATGTCTCTGTCGTCCCTATTAGGAGGTCGTAAAACGCCGGGCCGCGCAGCCTTTTTTTAGCGGGTGCGCTCTGGGTCACCGGCTTTCCCTCGAGGCTCGCCGAAAAGTGCCTCGCTTAGCAGCAGGGCTGCACGGCGGAAGAATTTCCGAGGTGGAAATTGGCCCGCGCCCCGGGGGCCGGGAAGCCTCGGCGACGGCCTGCGGCCCCGGTTGCGGGCCCCTTTTTATCATCAAGTTTAACGCGACCGCGCCGGGGTGCGGTTTATACACTGCTCTTGGTCGCTTCCCGGTCGCTTCCGCCAGTTTATTCTTCAATAATTGATGGCCTCGCTACGCTTTAGCCCCTCACTCGGCTCATTTACCCAGCCACTTTGTATTTAAATTCCCATAGAACTTTAACTTCCAATTAATGGCGTTGCCAGCTTCTTTGGAAGATCGGCTATTAACGGATCTAAATATAACCGCGCGCGCACTCCTCGAGAGGGGCTCTAACATTTTAATCATCTTTCCCTCCAGGTTTTTGCAGCGCTCACCTCCAAAGACGAATTCGGAGCTGAACCTGGGAACCTTTTGGAAAATTCAGCTTTTCTATAATTTCGAATGACACGAATTTCGTAACGGTTGTTTCAAAATCTTGTAGTCTGCGCTCGTGGCGCGGTTAATCGAATGGGAATAAGCGAGGGCGACGCTGCATGCAGGTAAGCGATTGCTCATCAAGAGTCGGGGCGCACCGAGGAAGAAGCGATCCATCCCGACAGTCTGCAATGCGCACGGGAGCAGAGGTCGTTACGGAGGGCGCCTAACAGTTTTGCCGGGCGATTGGCGGGAGTTGGTGAGCTCCGGGCTCCTCGTGGGCGCAGGCGTCGCGCAGCTCCCCGCGAATGGATTATTAAGGAGCCGCTGTCCTTGTTTTTGTCTCTTTCGCTCCGCCTCGTGGCTGGAGGTGGAGGCACACGCGGGAGGAGGGAAAGATGCCGGTCACCCTGTACCTCGTCCCGGGTGATTTTCAGAAAAGTACGGAGAACAACGAATCGCGGACTCACCGCGGGGGTCCGCCACGGGAAACAAGATCTCATCTAGATAGGCGGCTCCAGTCGCACTGACGCCGCCGCCGCCGCCGCCGCCGCCGCGCCGGTGCCGGTGCAGTATCGCGTCGGGAGGCGAGTCGCGAACTGCCAGGGGGAAAAGAACCGAGATGAGAAAATAAAGAGGAGTCCGCTCGGGAACACAGGCACACGCGCGGCCCAGCGGCGCTGGTGGCGCGCGCCTCCGAGAGCGGGGAGCTGAAAGAGAAAGGAAAAAAGGCCGGGGGATCCCGGCGCGGGACGTCAGCTCCTAAATTCACTTTCGGCTCGCGAAAGCGCCCCGTCCCCCGTCCCCTATCCCCCCGACCCCTCGGCCCCTCGGCCCCTTTAATTGATTGTCGCGCGAGTGCTAAGAGCATTCGTCCCACCGCGAATTATCACCTAATTGGCCTGCCTTTGGATTTCCTTCCAAAGGATTTAACGACCTTTGCCTTGTGCAAATATGGGGGAGCGGCTATGAAGCTTTTTCCAATGACGTCCTCGCTCAATATTGGTACTCTTAATTGATACCGATATGCGCGCAGATATTAAAAATAACTCGATAGTTATCTTCAGAAATTTCTTTAAATTTATACCCGACAAATTATTCGAATGGCTAATAAAAATTCTGGATAAATTAATAAAATGAAAGATAGTTAAAATTGGCCATTCAATTAAAGCGAGTCGGTCGCCTCGGACCGAGGGCAAGGTGCATGCGTGTTTCGCTAAACGCATCTTTCAACTGTCGCAGGGTTAGGTACGAGTTGGGCGAGGCGAGCCGATCGGCGCGCCGGGAGTCCCGCGAAAATCGAGGTGACCGAGGCGCACGCAGCAAAGGAGGCCACAGATGCGGAGGTGGTCCTCGGCGCAGGAGGATCCGCTCGGGCCCGGCAAGGTGATGGTTCGCGCTCGCGCGTAAGCAGCTATCGGGCCCGGGGATCTCGAGGGGCCGAGGAGGTGGGCGCGACCCGGCGCGTCCCGGCGCGTCCCGGCGCCCCCCGGCGCCCCCCGGCGAGGCGCGCGCGGAATCCCAGGGCGTCGGGCGCGCCGCCGCGAGGCTCTGGAAACGGATGCCTCGCGCCTCCGCCGCGCGGGCCGATGGTATCGCGCGAGCATATGCGCGCCCGCGTGTCCACGGAGGCCCGCGCCGCTCAATATCGCAGCCTTGACAAATGGCCGCGGCGAAGGCCGCCCCGGCAATTACGCCGGTATCGCCGCCGCTTTTCCCGCGGCCGCCCGATCCCTTTCCCCGCCGCCCGGCTATCTGCCCGATCTACGGGCAGGCTCGCGCGGCCCTTTTCCGACCCCCAGATCCATTTCCCAATGTCGTTTGAGAATTGTTTCGTAACGACCGAGCGCCTCCGTCCCGATGCCGATCCCCGTTCGAGATAACCGTCGTCTCCGAGTGCCGCGGTTATGACGGCTTTCAAAGGAAAACTCCTCTCGGCGGAAAAGCGCTTCTCGGCAAAGCGCGTAATGCCCGAGCGCCGCGAGGCACCTGCCCCAATGTCCCGGGAGCCCTCGCGCAACTCTTTGTCGATCGTAACGTCCCGCGGCCAGCGGCGCGCGACCGAATATCTGCCTCTGCTTCTTTTTCTCCTTTTCATTGTGAGAAAAGGTCTCTCGGAATATTATTGTCCTCCTTAATTTATTCCCCGGGGCGGCCTGGCCCGGGGCACTTTACAGTGTTGTTAACGGCACTTAGCCGCACAGATGAAGAGATAAATTTTAAGGGCATTGTGTTTTATCGGGCATAATTAAGATAATTTGTCGACCTGTTTACTTATTTTCGATAAGGGATCGCGCGCGGGCACTTTGTTTTCTATACGCCGGCAGTTGTAACAATCGCGGCGCGCGCGCCCGCCGCGAGTACCACATGCGGCTCGTGATTGATATTCGAGGAAGGCTTACCCACGGATTTAAGACAAGTATTACGGCCTCGAAAGAAAAGTTAATGCTTATCGCTTAAGCGGCTTACTTTCAATTGAATCCCAAAGTCCGTTGCACAACGCCAGCCCTGTAATGACTTACGGCCGGAGAAAAAAGAGGGCGTAGAAATATCCCGAGTGCGATATGTAGCGTCGATTCGAGTGAATTTCGCTCGGCCGAGTGCCATTCATCGGCGTGTACCTCGGCGTGTACGTCAGCGGCGCTCGCGCGGCCTGCACACGAGTCGAGGTTGGAAGGAGCGCGGGAGAATTACCGCGGGCGGCCCCCCCCCCCCCGATACCTCGGCGCGACGAACCGAACGCGACCTCGTGAGTGGCGCGCGCGCGCGCTCGAGGTCGGCCGCGTATCGAGGCCGCGCGGCTTACACGGCCGAGCGTCTACCGAGCAAAGGATCGACCCTTGAACTCGGCTACCGCGGCCGAGCTCCTCCGAGCGCCGCCGAGGGGCGGGGGGCCGAAGATTCAGTGCATAATTGACCGATTAATCAAGCCCGGGCCCGGGACAAATTATACGGCGGGCGGAGCGGCGGCGCACAATACCTTGAGAGCCACCGGAGAGCCGCGGCGGAGCCACGGGGAGAGCCACCGGCACCGCCTGCAACAAAGTCCGCGGCGAGAGCGACGGAACATAAATATTTCGTCTCCCTTTCTCCCCGGCTTATACATCAGGGATATAACTCGCCATTAGCCGGCCTAATTTATGCATCATCAGCGGCGCGGGCCTTTCCTGCATCCATCTTGCCACCCCGATGAAAAGTTTCTAAAGATTTCCTCCCCGCGGCCCGGCCGCTCCAGGCTTTATGCGCCGGCGCCGCCCGGCCGCGCGACGTCTTAATTACGCCCGCGCCTCAAAGGGTTAGCGCGCCCCGGGAAAGCGCTTTTTACCGCTTTTCTGCGGCGGCGGGGCGCGCGCGCATTGTGCCCGGGCGGGCCGACAAAGCCCCAGTAAAGGCCCGGTCCGCCGGGCGACGCCGCCCAGAGGAGCCATCCTCCGCGCGGCCCTCGGCGCACGTACGCGCCCAACAATGCGCGCCTCGGCTCCTCCAGGGCACCGAGACCCGTCCCGCGAGCGGCTCCGCCGTCCTCCGCCGCAGCTTTCTCCCCCCACCCCCCCCACCCCTCGCCCCTCCCTCCGAGATCTATGCTCCGTTGCGCCATAAAGCGGCCCGCTTTTGTTGGCCTGCCACCGCCCGGGCCCCGAGCGGATATTTCATATTTCTCTTGTTTGATCTTGCAGTCTGGCCCTCCCGCCCCGCGCACTTTGTCATGCCGCCCCAAGTAGCGGCAATAAATCAAGCAGAATCTCTTTCTCTCCGATCTCTGTAATATCGATTTGAAAACGCGTCTTTCCTCCCAAAATGTCAATACAGCCATTCTTGGGCCCTGTGTCCCACGACAAACAACCTCCCTTTATTTACTTATTAAGATAGAGTAAGACCTTTTACTGTCCTCGCAGGATGAGATCGCCGCGATTCTCCATTTCCACTTTTCTACCTTTAACTTATGCTTCGCCAAGGTACTTTTACTTTTGCATCCGTCGCAACCAACTCACCTGGAACAGAAGAAATTCACATGATTAGATGCGCAGAGCGTGTATCAGACAAAGAATACAACAGTGATACCATAATTGCGCAATTTACAATCATTGCGCAGCTTTAACGGCCAAACCTTTCAAGCTCGTTACTTTGTACAATGTGCTAATCAAGTTTGTTCTAGTTAAATAATATGTGTATACATATATACATACGCACAAAGCTACTCCTATCAAATGGAAGGTTTCTAATGCGAGCCGGCCCCTAATCTATACTCTAGTAGCCGTAGGTTTGTGTACAAAGTAAGAAAAACAAATGATTGTTTGGCCAAGCTCATTCTAGTTTTGAGGAAAAAGAGGGAAAAAGTCGCCGAAAGTAGAATTAAGCCGTAGGGAACGAATAAAATAAATGAAGCATCATCATGAAATTCGGGCAAGCGGGGCGGTATAGCAACGGGCGCTTGTTTTTTCCCCTTCCGCTCGTGATAACGAGGCGGCGGCCTCGCGAGCCGCGCATTATAAAATGACGAGCTCCGCTGCCAACGAGCCGTTTTTCGGATCCGCGGGGGCGACGGGGGACGGGCTGGCCCCGCCCCCGCCTCCGAGTTTCACAACAAACTCGCGCGCCACGCGATGATAATGATTCCGTGCGCGGGGCCGTCTTCGATGCGCCCGGCCCCTCCCCCCAAGTTTTCCCAAGTTGCAGGCGGTCCTCGCGTGGCAGGCCGGCGTTTCCGCGAGGCGGCGCCGATAAGGCGCCTCGCCCCCGACTATCTGGAGGCGTTCTCCGCTTTTTCCGCGTCGCCGGGCGCGTCGCGGGGGCGGGAGCCAGTCGATAGCCTGCGCTAGGGCTGCGCAGGTGCCGCGCCCGACCTTGTTGACGCCGATTGCGCCCGTACCGGGGGGCCATTAGCCTAAGAGGGATAACTGCACCTACCGCGCTACAATTATATTTGTCCTGCAAAATTTACCTCGTTTCCCGCCCCCGCCCCCGCCCCCGCCGCCGCCGTCGCCTACTCCGCCTACGCGCCTGCCCACCTGCACGCGCGCGTATGTACGTGTGTGCGGCGAGAATAGGGCCGGCGCATAATTGCATCGCGTGCTTTCTCCGCGAGTCGCGCGGAGGTGACTCGCTTGTCGGCAGAGGAACCTAATCGCTTTTCGATTTAAAATTAATGGAAATTGTCCCGCGCTCGATAACAATTTTTCATTCCTCGTCCAAGATAGATTCTAAATTATCCTTCGGGTATTCTTGACTTTTACAATATTGCCGCCGGTCCGCGCGACGCTCAAGCTTCAATAAATATTACATTCGCCTTTACTGCAGCCGGTGCCCAGGAGAATAATGCTTACCCGATATGCAGAAACTTCTTTCAATACAAATACTCGTGTATGAATTTCCTTTTCATTTTATCAAATCACCTGCAATTACCTACTTAAGAATGTAATTCTACTCTCTTGGGATATTTTTGTTTTTAAAATAATTTTAATGAGGATTTTATGGATGTACCAACTTATCTATAAATATAATATTGCCGTGAAATGGTATGTACGTACAGAGCGAGCAGCCCATAAAAATAAAATAAGCATGATTCTATACCGTCGCTGCACCAGGCGTCTCTGCGCATTTTTTATTCAGGGCCTCCTCTAATAACTGCACATTTGTCTAAATTAATGTAATCCATAGGAGCGCGTGGAATCGATACGCGCTAGCGATCGTCAAACAATACGGAATAAAGAGAACTGAATTGTCCGCGAATGCAGTTTACCTGTTCACGAGGAGGAAGCGGGTGGGGGTGCGCGAGGAGGGCGAAGCAACGATCCATTGAGGGGGAGGGGCATGAGAGGAAAGCAATTGAAGCGGGGCCGAGCGGGCCGATGGCGTCGACGGGCGGCTGCGGCCGCGCGTCGCACCGAGGCATCCATTTTCCGGGCGGTGGGGGCGGGCGTCGGCAGAACGTGTCACCGGCGCGCCCGCGGGCCGCACCCCGACTCCGAGCCCTGGGATTGGCGGGCGCCCGGCGACGGCCTCACCCCACGCCGCCTCTCCGCGTTACTTACGCGCCAGGTGCGTTCGCGCTCCATCTCCGCGCGCCCGCGTGACGTCATTAATCCACCCATCCGTCCTCGGCTCCCTCGCTCGCTCCGTCTCTCTCTCTCTCTCCGCTCGGGGGAGTGAGGGAGGCGGTGAGCCCGGGCCATTGTCAGCAGCGCCGGGGGACGCGTGCTGCATGCAGCCGCGCAGCTGCCGGCTCGAGTCGGCAACGCGTGCCCGGGGCTTTCCGGGCCCAGAGAGACACGTGTGCGCGGGAGATGAGAGCCGCCCGCCCCTTATTGCCCCTGTGTGTTCCGGGGATTCCTCGGAGAGAGAGAGGGAGGGAGAGAGAAAGAGCTCGGGCGCGTATTATACGCCCGCTAGGCGCGAGGGGAAGAGAAATGGCGGATAAGCTGATCTACGAGGGGCTTCTCGCGCCCAAACTTCGCTGGGTAAACTTTTGCTTGCCCAGGGATCGTGAGAGAGTGCGCTGATTGATTTCCATATCGCGTTTGAAAACTCACTGATCGCTCGAGATCAAGCTGTATTCCATTACAGTTAGCATTACGACCACAATGTGGACCAAACTTGGGACCAAACAAAATGCCGCGATCGATCATTGACCAACTGTAGGCGTTCCACGTTTTTCGAAACTCCATTTTCGGAAATTATTTGAATATGGCATTTCTTTCATCAACATTTCTGTGACAGCCATCACATGAATTTTGTACTAATTAGATTTATTAACGTTAATACTCGGAGGTAATATGCTTTTAATAAAATATTTTATTTAAATTATTTGTATTGTTTACATATTTAGCTGATGGATGTATAACAATAGATTTGAAATACCTAAGAAAAATGTCACGATTCCAGAAATTATACTGCGTAGATGCCTTATAATTGCAATGTAAGTATTTGCTTTTTCCTCATGCTTCTGGGCACTCTTCCAGAGATTTTTGATTGAATATGTATGATTGTCTGGCTTCTAGTCTAACATCAAGCATTTTATATATATTGACATGGCATAAATAACCATCATAAAACAATAACATTTTTTCACACTATTTTCCTTAATATTGTAGCTTAAAAATGAAAAACTGTAAACATGTTGTTGTCTTTGCATATGTAATTTAGAACATATCAATTATTGTCAATCGGTCGAGTTAGGATCGAAGTAGTAGTTTGATCAGCTCGTATACATTCTGTTGGTCTCGATATTTATTCTTTATATTTTATTTTTTAATTAACTTGTCGCTTATTAAATTTTCAGTATACGAAAATGTCGGCGTTGTATTTAAAATCCGATAATCAATTTTATAAAATTAGTTAATCTCCACTTTTTGTTCGTTTCTCGTATAAGAAGAGAAATATATAGTGTTAGTGGACTTGAGGTAAAAATGGCGAATACGAAACGAAAAAAAACTACAGAAGAAGAAGGCGAACATGCCGCTCTGCACATGTATATTTTCCATGGTTTGTTTTCAGGTCCGTATAAAAAATGTAATCACATGGGACAATACATTTTTAACGTGAATCGAAACGGTTCAACAAACTAAATATCTATTATGTAGAAAGTTTGCGAGTGAAAGAACCGCGTAATTATTTGCAGGGCATACAATGCGAACCGCAGGTCGGCTGCAGGGTCGACCACATGCGCAGCGGCGTATTAAGCGAGCGAGAAAGTGACGAAAGCGCGAAAACGTACTGGACACGTGCGTAATTGAATTTGGGCCGCGGCGACGGCGGTCAGCAGCCGCGGGGAAGCGATATAAAAAGGGGGGCCGCGGGCCCGGTAGTCACGCGAGAGGAGCGCCGCGAGGAGCGGGGCAGGCGTCGGTGACCGAGCTGTTGGCGTCGTCGGAAAGAGTCCCAGCGAAGGAAGCCATAGCGCGGCAGAGGGCAAGCCGGAGAAGGGGCGCGGCTCGCACGCGCTACCCCGCGCCACTCGATACGTATATGCGCCGGGGACTCGGCTGGCCTCGCCCCCATATTATAGATATACGAGTAGACTGGCGGACGGGAGCAAACAGAGGAGGGAAAGAAGCCGGGCCGCCCGGGTAATACGGCCAAGTATCGTGGGGACTGCGGGGACGCGCGTGCGGGCGCCGGGGACAGGGGCCGGAGTGCCGGACACAAGAGCGGGGGAGCCTCTAATGAAAGATGGCTCAGCCACTACTCGACTGCTTCTCATCCGCCTGCTTTCCCATGCGAAATAAAATATCGCTAATCACTCGGGCGGGCCGCGCTCCTGTGTGCGTATCGACGGGGGCGGGCCCCCAGCGCCCAGGGCGACCGGCCTGTCCCCTCGGCGGCGCTGTGTGCCCGAGCCGCGTGGCGCGATCGCCATTTCGGCTCCATTTCCCCCGGGCGGCTCGGGTCGATCGCGCCGGCGGCTCCTAGGCCCGAGGCCAGGCCCCAGGAGCCGGGCGCCTCGGCCGCCGACTCCAGGAACTAGTGGCCTGAATTATTGAGGCGCTTCGATTCGCCGGGCGGCGGGGCGGGCCGCGGGTCGCGCGGAATTCTTCCTCGGCCGGTTGTTTCCGAGGGCGGCTCCCCCGCGGCTCCCCCGCGGCCCTCGTTATCAATGCATGGGCCGCGCGCGCGCGCCCGTCGCCGGCGTCCTTCCCAGGGCCGGCCGCGCCGCGCACTCTTCCACTCGAGGTTGACGGGGTTATTGTTCGCCGGCGGGCGCTTTGTCCAAAGGGCCGGGGAGCCGGGCCGGCTGATCGGCGGAGGCGATCGGCGCGATCGGCGCGCAGCCGGCTAATCAGGCGCCGCGCGCACAAAGCGCCGGCGGCGTCGCACCCGGATCAAAATCACTTAACGTCCATTACGGGGCCCGGGACCCGGGACCCGGGCCGCGGCGTTACGCGCGCCCAGAACAAACGTCCGCAGAAGGGACGCTTTGGCTTTTGCCGCGGGAGCCGCCGGGGCCGCCCCCGCCCGACCCTTTCTCCCGCCAACAATGAAGGACTATCGGAAATCTAAAATTACACGGGTCGCGGGCTGGCTCAAAGTGGCGCGGCCCCCGACGAGTGGGACGGGCGAGCCGCGCGCAGTCCCCCGCAGCTCCGATTAGCATTCGCCCGAGTTAAGTCCCGCGGCCCTTTCACGTCAACGTCATCGCCCGGTCGCTGCAACCGCCTAATGGAGTCCTTCCTCCCCCGGCTCGCCTCCTCGCCTCCTCGGCCCTTACTTGCCCTTCTTTTTTCCGCCGCTGATCGCCCGAGCCATGTGTCATGTCTGCCAGTGTTTCCCAGCCGCCTGCCGGGGGGTAAGTGCAACGCGCCCCTCCCCCTGCCCCTGCCCCTGCCCCTCCCCTCCCACGGGACCAGTACGCGCCCGTCTCTCCCGCAGCCTCGTCGCCCATGGCGCTCGCTATTGCGTATGCAGTTATTGTGCGCGCAAGGCCCGTCGCCCATTGCCCGCTCGACTCTTGAGGATCGCCTGTCGCGGCCGCGGCTGACGGCCGGATCCAACGGCAGATTGCCCGCTGCCCAACGATTCGCCCACTCTAATTGCTATTTAATCCTCGACACTGGCGCAAGCCCAATGGAAACCGCTGAATTCTCTAACTGCCCGTCTCCGCCATGCACTTTCCAAAGTAAATATATTTTACAAAATTCACAAAGCAGTCCACAAAATTCTCCTGCTTCGTATGACATTTTGACGTTTTAACTGGGCATCCTTATCCGTGTATAATTCTCCAAATTACTTTTTATGCGTGAAAATGGGAAACAAAATTTATTCAAAATTGCTAAGAATTTTTTCTTTACCAACTGATTTGAGCTTTCTTAATGCCTCTGTTGAGTTTTTTATGAGCCCTACGATATGCTTCTAATTATAGGAGTAGCTAATCGCGCTAGCCTCTCTATGTGCAGGCCAGTCTTGGGTGCATTGCCTCTAGAGACATTGAACCGAGAGGTCGAACGGAGTCGGGGCCAAAGACACTTGACGGGTGCGGAAAAAGGTAGATGCGGTCACAAGAAACGCAGACACTACGGGATCGCGTGCGCGCGTAATCCTTTGTTTGTGGGCGCGGGAGCCGGAAGCAGAGGCGCGCGCTCGCGATTATCGGCGCGAGGGCCAGGCGAAGGGTCGCCTGTCGTCAATTTGGCCCTCGTGCAAATCGCCACGGCGCGCGGCCGCCATATGATGCGCTCGTCCGAGCGTCGACATCTGTCATGGCGGAGTCTTCGACCCTAACGTTCCGCAGACTAGATACCGCACCGCACAATTAGCTCCAACGAAGCAAAATTGGTCGCCGGTCGAATGTCTCGCCCGGGATTCCGGGCCCTCAAACCAAGTGACTCGTCGGCTGTAATAATGCACCTTGCAGTCTATTTTCGACTGCCAATTATTCTCGGAGGACTCGCCAAGCATTCGTCACAAGTATCAGGGATAACTTCTTTGTTCTCTGCCAAGGTACTGCGACGTAGCAAATTGAAGATCAAATATACTGTTATTAACTGGCGGTAGTTACCGTTGCCCGCATATTATCAAACCATTATAACCTAGTTACCTCTCTAGCGCGAATAAAAATCACAAGTAATCCATCACGTGAGTGTGGTTTCCAAAATCAAGATTTTAACCATCTGCTTTGGCGACGTCCAATTTTCCTTACACAAATAATTACATTTAGGTAAACTAGTCACGATAACAAAATATGTTTCCTCCGTACAAACTCGAGGCATTTAATGCATCATCACCTAATATAAGAGCGTATAAAACTGTGATTGCTTTCCTACAGAGAAGTTTAATTAAAATTTAAGCGAATGTTATATATTAAAATCATAATGTAATGTTTTGAATGTTTAATGTAATATGTACTTAAATCAGCTTTTAAATTAACTCAAAAGGCCTAAACAAATGAGAATAAAAGTATTATTAACTAAGTCTAGATAAGTGTTAAAAGTGTTTGAGTATACCTTTTAATTGCTTTTGAAACACACTTTACTTCTTTTATTGTAGTTCGTAAAACTGTATTAATCAGCTTAGCCATTATAGTTACACTACATTATTTTGTAAGGTATATATTTTTGTACAGTGTATCATTTCGTATGAATAAACAAATTAAACTTTGAGCGAATGTAAAATTTTATAAGAATGTCGGGCAAAAGAATTGGCATGTACTAACACGATATGACAAAATCAGAAAACGGCTGCAACACTGGCTTCTTGTGAAAATATGTCCTTTTTCTGCAAATATTTACGAGGAAATTATTCTTTAATAGCCCATCTTATTTAGCCTGAGGTTTTAATTATAATAATTAGAAGTGAATTCTTCGGAAAAAAATTCTTTCTGTGGTGCAAAACAGATATAATATAGCTTATTATTGATGTAGTCTCATTGATCGGCAAAATGGAGAAGAAAATAGCGGATCTAAACAGGCTAATTGGGGTTTTAAAGTAGATGAATCGCAGTGTAATGTTCGGAGTAAAGGTATGATTAACGCAATTGAAAAAGGACGTTGAAGATATTTCACTGGGGGCATATTAGACTGTCGGATGTGCGCGTTTATTAACCTCGAGTCTAGAAATAAAAGGTTGCGGGTGATCGCGCGCGGCGCGCGCGCTCAATTAGCGGCGGGGTTTAGGGGGCAAAGTGGGTCGGCCGGCGGGCCTCGGCCACCGAACGGAGGGCCTGGGGATCGGCTCGGCTAGCGGCTCGGGTGGGAAAAAAGCGATTTTCCTTGGGCCCGGGTTGGCGGAGGCGCGCGACGGCCGAGGAAAGCGGCATTACTTTCTAAAGCTCGGCTTTGTCCGCGAGGCTTAATGCCCGCGGAATTCCCAAGGCTTTTTCCCCGGGTGCGCGGGCCCCGCGGGCCCCGCGGGCCGTCCGGCATTTTTGCAGAATCGTTAAAGCGAAGAAAAAAGCGAGTAAATCGAAGAGGCGCGTACGGGCGGCGCAGCTCGAAACGCGTCTACGGCTCCGCGGCGCACGTATAAATACCAGCGGCGATGCATAATTCCACACTCGTAACCCGGGCCCGCGCGCGAGTGAAAGAGCCGAGCCGTCCCCCCGCGGCCGCGGCCCGCGCCCGCAAGAAAAGAGAAATGCAGAAAGCGCGCGTAGCCGCGGGAGAGACATTCCAGAGGCTCCGGGCCCGCGCCGGCCTGAAAAACGGAAACGCCCGAGAAAAAGAGGCTACGCCGGCCGCGGCACGACAGGCCCGCTGCACGCGCGATGGCCGCTTTCCTGTCCCCCCCCCCTCTCCCCCCCCACGCCCCGCGCCCCATAAAAAATGCACCTTTTTAGCTGCCGGCGGCCGGGGCCGGGGCAACCCTTTCATTCCGCCCCGGCCCCACCCCGCTCCCTTTTTGCGCCCCCTCGAGGGCGCGCGCACAATGCCGAGGGCGGGTGTGTGTCCCGACCCCCTCCCCTGGCCCATTTACCCGGCTCGGGACAAGACGCCCAGGAGACACGGTGGACAGGAGACCCCCACCCCTGCCTCCGGAGGGGCGCATTGTCGGCGCGGGCCCGGCCAATCCTCGGCGCCCGCGACGCGCCAGCGCCTCGGCGCCCACGGAATCGGAGCAATAGACCCCGCCAGCGGCCCTGCGAGGGGACGCCGACAGATGCGCCCCTCACCGGCCCGGACCCCACCGGACCCCTCCATCGCTCCAGCTCATAATCTTCCTTACTCCGATTATTTACTCCTATAACGCCAAAGTTATCGCCCGCTACAAAATTTACCTCTCCCATTACAATTCGATTCGATCATGTAGTTTGACGGTGCAGATGCAGTTTAAACCCACACGGAGAATAAAACTGTTCTTCAAAATATTTCGAACAAAAAATTGCTGAAGAAAACGCCTGTCATTTTTTCGATCCAAATATTTCAGCGTGCGTTCAGTTAACGTTCAACAAAATTTCAACACGTCTTTGTTTAATCCACCAGTTTTTTAAAATTGAAATTAGAACCAATAAGAAGCCAAAAACTGATTTGTCTATAAATAATTCTGTTTCCGTAAGCTAGGATGAACCAGCGTAAATTTAACCGGGAAAAATGTCTTCTGCAAGGTACCCTAGAGCGTTTTGAATTGAAAAAAAATATTTGGAATTTGAATTCGTCGATTATTGAACATTCAGAGATACAATAAAATGTGAAATGTTGTCGATCGCAGCTATACGGCAGCGGCGCATCGAGTCTGCAAATTTCAATTCGCGATTGTGCAGCTGCTGTCCAAAACGTAAAAATCATTCAAATTTCATTTCCCGGGGCGATGATACTCCCCTTGTTAGTCATTTCACTTTCGTTTCGCCTGACGTTGCAAAATTATCGATCGACTTATCGGCACACTGGATGAAAACACGCGATTCGTAATCTTTGCCGCGGTGTGGTAAATAAGATTTAACGAATGTGCGCCGGCCGCGATGGCTCTCGCTCTCGCTCTCGCTCTCGGGTCTCTTGCGCACCCGATCGATCGGCTATGGCAATATTTTTGGCAAGAGATGGCTTGTTTATATTACTCGAGTGGGCCGGTAATTGAAGTTTCTACTCTCGCGGGGATCGGCCGGTGACTTTCTCTAGTTTGGCACAGCGCGAGTCGCAGGAAAAGGATCGCGTTTGGCAAAAGGAGAGGCGTAAGATGAGAGCCGGTTATCTCGGTCGCACGATCTCGTTACGTCCCGGCGCTGGCCGCCACGGAACCAATCGAGCTTAACGATGACTTTCTTTGCCGGACATTGTTTTTGAGTTATAGGCGCATCGGGCCCGCTTTTTTCCCACCTCGGCGGCACGGTCATGGGGTTGAATCATCGCCGAATCATATGTTTTATTAAGCGTGCGAGAGGATTTTTTGCAAGGCCGTCCCGGCGAGCGGTGGGCTCGTTTGTTCACTGCGCGAGCGGAGCTTTGAGAGGTCGAGGCTCGGGGCTGCGGGCCTCTCCTGATGCTCCCTCGGCGCTCCTCGGGTAAAAAAGCGCAGGTGCGGGACACAGTGTATATCCCCGGCGAAAGTGGGCGAAAGGCCCTTGTCAAACGTACAATTATCAAATATAAAGAGCGTGCAGCTATCTGTAATGGACAAGCCGCTGGCCGGAGCCGCGGCATTTGAATGTATAATCCCGGAGTAAACAACGGGGCTTTCCATTAAAACATTGAAATTTAAAATTATCAGAGAGAGAGATATATCTAAATATTCATAAGTCGCTATAATTTGCAATTTACGCCTTGGCGCAAGGCGACGCGCGGCGGCGGCGGCGGAGGCGGCCGATCCTTTGTTATTCGGAGCGAGCAAAAGCGAGGGCAAAAGGAGCAGGGCGATCGCGCATTTGCCGGGGCGCGTGTACACGGGCGCGGCGCGGGAGGGAGAAAAAAGAGCCGGCAATACATTATACCGGCGACACTGTAATATACCTCTGGCGGCGTCATCGCGGGCGCGTCGGCCGCTGCGGGACGACAAAACAAAGGCCGCGCGGTCGCGCGCCCGAGCCGATCGCCGCGAATACGCGTGTAACGCCGCCCCCGGGGGGAAACAGGTCCCCATCTATCGCGCGGCCTCCGCTCGGGCCCTCCCCCCGGCCCCCGGCCCCCGGCCCCCGCCCGCGTATGAGCATAATGGCTTTTGTCACTCCTATAAGGGACTTTTTTCCCTCGCGGGGCCGCCGCCACCCCCTCGAGCGAGCGTCCGCCGCGTATTTCACGGTCATCCGGTAATTTTCGAATCCCGGACACAGCAGAGATGGGTCATTATACCTTCGTCCACGTCAACCGGCTGATACTCCCGAGGCGGCGCGCCGGCCCGCGCCGGCCCGCACCGGCCCGCGGCAGGAAAACAACATTCGTTAATGCATTCTGCATGAGCTTTTTACCTAGAGCCGCCGCCGCCGCCGCCGCCGCCGCCGCCGCGACTTGCCGTACTCTTATTTTTTTGGGGGGAGATTGCCAGTGACGGGAAGGTGAGGCTCAGCCCGCGTGCGAGCCGTATCGTACGGCAAAATATTACCTTCCCCCTATCTGCATAATATTTTCACAAAATTTTGCCGCGCTTCAATTGCATATTTATATTGCCGAGATAACGCAGTTATCCTAGCTATCCTAGCTCCTTTCCTACGTTAAATGTGAATTTCAACTGGTTAATAGTCAAACCTCTCAAAATTACCCGGACGCTTTCAAAACCTACGTCTATATAGTTATACACGTGTACTTTTGTCCGGCTCGTTTATATAGTTTAAAAGGCGCCTTTAACGACATCTTTTTTCTCCAGCTTTTTCCCTGCTCTTGGCTCATAATATATACTGTTACGGTAATTCTATTTTATTATAAGCACTAAGTATGATAATAATATTTACACTGCCAGTGCGTTGCACCTCGTGAAAAAAGTGATAAATATTATATTATGAAATAAGTACCACGAGTCACTTTATACCCCACTCTAATTAATGCTTCGGAATCTATGGAGCCAATTATTTTCGCACTATCTACTGCACCCATGCAATGTGTCATAGAGAATGCTAGGGCGAATTCTAGGCTTGCGTAACAGTCCGCAGGGCACGAGTAATTTTCCTTGCTCTAAAAATAGGAGCTGCGTAAAGGGGGAGCGGCTTTCCACTTGAAAATGTGGTGAAAATTTGACTTTGTAATTAGGTAGAAGCATTGGCGGGACGGGCGCGATGGGGCTAATCCCGGGCCACGCGGGAGCGCGCACACCTGCCAAAGATCGATCGGCGGTCGATGATAAGTAACGTTTTGTCGGCGACGGGGCTCGCCCGGGCAGAGGCGCACGGCCGCACGGGCGCACGGGCGCACACGCGTTCACGCGCGCACGCGCCGCCCGACGCATCGCACGCGAGTCGCGGCGAAAGGTGCACCCGGGGCTTTTCCGGGGGTGCGGAGCGGCCAGCCCCGCCGCCGCCGCCGCCGCCGCCGCCGCCGCATTACTCCGCACATGCGAGCGAGGAGGCCAAGCGCGACGACGGGAGCGATACGCGCGTAAAAATAATGACCGGGACGCGGCGCCCACGTGTCATCTTTCCGGCGACGGCCGAACAGCTTTACGCACCGCAGGCGCGCGCGCGCGTGACGCGTGCCCGGGAGCCCAGTGGGAGGGGGCGCGCCCCGGCAAAAAGCTGCACGCCGCTCGCCGGCCCAAGGGGCGGGGGGCGGTGGGGGGAGGGGGGGGGCCTATATACGCCCATGCTATTTTATTATTAAGAGAGTTTAATGCCTCGGCGCGCGGGCATTACCGTTATTATCCTCATTGAAATTTTTTTCCCTTTCGTCGCGCATGTACGCGGCCGCCGCGGCGCGCCGGGCTTTCGGCTTTAATTAATTGCTCTTATTTGATGCGCGAGCGTAGCTGCCGCCGCGGCTCTGTGAGTTTAAGCGCGTTCTTCTTTTTTCGCAATTTGCATGCGAGGGCATTTGCCGCGGCTTTCACGCACGGAAATATTCCTGCATTATTGAGCGGCCAGATAAAGAACGCCGGGGATGCTGCACGTGCGCCCCACTCCGCCCGAGCGCCTGCCGCAGCCCTGGCCCATAATTCATGCCCGAATCGAAAAGGTTTTTAGCGCCACGCTGAATAAATTGGGTTATGCGAGAATCCCGTTCAATTTGAATCTCCCGAATTGGATCACAGCTGCCTTCTCGCCCCATTACTGCCTACTTTCTGTGTCATGCTTCTTTGGAATTTCATTTAGTGTACCTTTTACAAGCCTCCTTTTTCCTGCATCAATGCGATAATTATGTACTCTGCGGCTTCTTTTTTATGAATCATTAAATACAATAATATTCCGGTCTCGTAGCTTTAAACATTGTGATGGACACCTATAAATAATGGATTATTGTCTAATGAAAGTAAGAACCTATGGAATTTCAAGCTAAACTTGATGAAACAAAAATACTCTTTAACAGCATATTTTAATATTTATTTTAGGCACACGTGTAAAAAAAATTCATATTTTTTCACTATATTACTGTGCGTTATGACTAAGGTAGTTAAAGATATTCTTCCACTTGTACAGTTTATTTTGTAGAAGATTTGAAACAATCTATTTGAATACTATACGTTATGACCGTTCAAGCATGAATGAGCAAAAATAACGAAATTTAGATGAGACAAAATTTATATGAATTTCTTGTTCCGGGAAACTCGAAATATTAATGAATATTTTATTAAAACATACATGCCTAAGCGATAATTAATTATAATATTTAATTTCTTCTACGTGAATGACGTGTATTGATTTTTTGTTGAGTAAGATAGATAATTAAAATTTATCAATTCTAAAAGCACGTAAGCACTTAATTTTACTTCATTGGTTCAAAGATGTTTGAAGGATGTGAAAAATTAATGAAATAATTATGTAATACACGACACATATAATAAAAGTTTGTTTTTAAAAAATTTTATCATGAAAATAAATCTCTCTTTAATTCAGTATTTTATTAAGTAGCGTGAAAAATTAAAAAAACATTTATTTCTGTTTCTTCTACTATTTAAATTATCATAATAGTACCGAGGAGAAAGTTTTGTTATCGGAATATGCGCGAAAACAAGTGCCATTCGACTAATATAATGTGTAACTGCAGATTTTTTTTAATTAGAATAATTTGCAGAGAACTTATAACTTTTTGTTATGTTTAAAGATACCCTTTGATAGGACGTTTCAAAATAATTATCTTTGATTCTTATTCATTTTTCATTGAGGAGCAATAGATTTAAATTTATTCAAAAGAACTGCAGAAAAAGGAGCTTTTACAACATTTGTGTAATCTTGCATAATCTTCTTACGTTAACTACTTATCTATACTTATCGTCTCAGGATATCCAATGATTAAAAACCCTTTGAGACGAACAGCATAAAATAGTCTAGCTATATGAACTATACAAGTACATGTATAGTGCCTACATCAGCATACATATACTATTGTGTTTGAAATAAAATATTTTTTCAAACGCAATATTAAAAATGATCTACTAACTATTTATTACTAATTAATTCTAAAACAATCATAATAGGTTCAATTATGGGTCTTTCCTCAGACAGTAGTCCACAGTTCATATAAATACAAATATTTAAATCAAAAAGCGAAAATAATGATAATAGTTGATTGCATGTTGGCATTATAGTAGTCTTCTGAATGAAAACAAGTGTCGTATTTGGTTTTTGTATAATTAAAGTTGGTATTTAGATAAGTGTCTATGAAGTAATAAGAATAGTCCGATCTTCGGCTACGATGGCGTTGTTTACCAGTGTGAGGCATCAGCTGATACTTGTGAAATTAAGTATAGTCCTATAGACGAGCTATATATATATATATGTACAGGTATACTTAATGATGGATTCGATACAACTGTAAAACATTTATTTTATACATATTTGTGAACTTGTAATAAGGCGACTAATAAGGTGTTTTATTAATTCTCAAGGTATTTGTGCTAAGGAAGAAGTTAATTTAGTAATTAATGTAATGGAAATCCTTCTTTTATATGTAAATTTTGATAGGGTTTCTCCTCGGGTCATCTAGTATTTTAGGCATCTAATATTGGTATCGAATCTTTAGAGAGAATATATTACATTGATTTATGTGTGCTAAAGCGAATTTAAAGTTAATTATACTTAAATGGAAATTTAATTACACGTATTTAGAGTACAATAAACCTCGGATAAAATATCTTTTATTATAGTTTTGATTTAATTTAAGGATGATCTTTAGTGCAAGGTGATATTTACGAAGAGCTCTAAATTATATTGCATTAACCTTTGAAATAACTCAATTAAAAAGTGTATGTAATTAAAAGTGATCGAAGTTCTATACTATGCAATTTTTGAATGTGTAATTTTATTGTAACAAACAAATGGTATTTTGTGCAATAAAATGGAGTCGTAGCCAAGCTCGCCGGGTGGGAGGTAGACTATCAGACATTGAACCGCAGGAGATCGAAGACAGTTGGAGTGGAAGGCGGGCGCGGAAAAAGGCAGACGTGGTCGTAAGGAAGGCAGACTCTACGGGATCGCGTGCGCGCGTAATCCTTTGTTTGTGGGCGCGGGAGCCGGAAGCAGAGGCGCGCGCTCGCGATTATCGGCGCGAGGGCCAGGCGAAGGGTCGCCTGTCGTCAATTTGGCCCTCGTGCAAATCGCCGCGGCGCGCGGCCGCCATATGATGGCCCGTGAAGAAGACGACATGTGCGGCGGAGTCTTCGACCTCTTAGCCCGGCGCTCGGCACCTTGCTCCCCAGGCCGTAGGCGGCGCGCGGTGCAATTATCCCCGAGGAAGCGTAATTGCGGCCGTCTCCTCGGAGATTCCGGGACGAAGTGAGCCGTCGGCGGCGATCTGGCGTGGCCTGCTCGTCCGAGACGCCGCGCCCGGAGGTAATTACTTGGCGGACGTTAGCCCTGGGCCGCAGCGAAATTGAAGGATTTGACATTGGGCCCGAGGTCCCCGGGGCGGTGCGCGCGTGCTCCCAACTACCGGCGTCGCCGTCGGTTCAAAGACCGTCAAATTGGCCGTTAGAAGGCCGCTGGGCAATTAGCGCCCGCAGCAGGTTGAGGAAGTCCTGCTCGTCCCGCGCTCGTGGCCCGGCGCGCGCCCAGCGCACTTTCCGGAGGTCTTTATTAAAAGTTTTTAGGGACTCCTTCTTTGCGCCGCTTCGGGGACTTAATGCGCGCCCGCGGCCCCCGTAACATGTGCTTAAGCTTCAATTAGGGATAATTTAATTTTCGGGAAAGGGGCTCTTTTTTCGGGCACGCAGTTGTTGCTTGTTGCCCGCGCGCGCGCGGTTGACATTTTGCGCCCTGTCACCCATGTCATTATACACGCTGCAGCTTGTCATCCGTTCGAAAACAGTTATTTCCTCGCGGGCTAACGGTCGAAGGAAGCTTTGCCTAATTCACGTGTCGTAAATCGCGTATAGGCAAACTCGGCGGAAGGGAGGAGACTAGTCGTTCCTAGGGAGTAATCGGGCGCGGGGAGCGCAGGGAGCGCAGGGAGGGAAAATGAGTCAGGTGGGCAATCTGTCAAGCTGGTCAAGCTGGTCAAGCACAATCAGCCACGTGTATACTTATCTTATTTTAGAGGTTAGACGTCGTTAGGAGGCTCGCACTCGGAGAGCTGCAGCACCGAGCCGTGCAGGCGGGCCCTTTTTATTATCTCGATTAGCTAATAATCCGGCGTGGGCTTCGTTTTTGGGGCCGCGGATTATTAAGGGCGTTGTTTCCCCCCGGGTAGCCCGGCTCAAGGGGAATTCATAAAAAGCGCGGAGAGGAATCCGTTTACGGCCGCGCGACGTCGCAAATTGAAGGAGCAAAAGGAGCATCGGCGCGGCGGTCGGAGGCTGGCCGGCAAACGATTTCAAAGAAAATATTAATGTCACGGGGATTCCGCCCATATGCCGGTGCCGGGGGGCAAAGGGAGCCGGCGGCTGGGCGGAGGCGCGGCCCCGGTGGGGTGGGGGGTCCGCCGACCGAAAACCGGTCAAATTAAGCGCAAACTCTCGTGACGCGCCGTTTGTAATTTTTCACTCTGGAAGGAGGGGCCCTCGGAGGAGTTGGCTTGAGACAAAGACTAGAGGAGGAAAAAGAAGCGATCGGCCCGGGTGGAGGCGCACCCGGATAAAAGAAAGAGAGCCGAGGGACTCGGTGGATATTATGGGCGGCACCCGTTTGCCTCGGGCGGCCGCGCCGCAGCCGTGCGCCTCGGAATCGCTTCCCGGTATTGGGCCATGCGCCGGAGGGCCTGCGCAGGTGACACGCGTCGGCCGCGTCGGCCGCGACAGGCCGGCGATCGATCGCCCAGGAGGAGATGCCGCCCGATCCTAATTGCCGGCGGCCCGATCCGGGGAGAGCCGCCCGCGCCCCCTGTCGGGACAGCCGAGCGGCCCGCGCCGCAGCCCGGACAAACACTCTTCGAATTTATGTCTGTTTGCGATCCGGGGAGGAGGCGGGCTTTCTTCTCCTCTGTTTTCTTCGGATTCCGCAGCGGCCTCGTTATATTTAATGCCAGTGATTAATACGGCGCAGGGGCGTAAGATGCGGTGTCCGAGGCGCGGAGGTGTCCCTCCCCGGCACACGGGGATAGCGACGGGCCATCGGGCGCGTTATTGCCATTGTCGGGGACGAGTTATGCCCGTAAAGATATGCCCGGCGAAATGTCCAAATCGTCCGAGGCAGATCGAGCTTTCACGGCAAATTAGGGGGGCGCGGGCGGCGCGGGCGGCGCGGGCCGGGGAGAAATGCGGGCGACGCTTCCCGGGAAAAGAAAGGCCCGCCTCCGGGCCGTAGATCAAAAAAGATGCCCCCGATACATGTCGGTCGCAGGGGCCGACCACCGGGGCGGGCGGCCCGCGAGCCGAGACGAAAGCGGGAGGCCCCGGCCGGGCCGCCGCCGCGCGTCCCCCGAAGACGCCGGCGATCGCGCCGCGGCCCGACGTGGGAGAGTCTGCCGCTCGGTCTGGCCCTGGACGCCCTGGACGCCCTGGACGCCCTGGGCCCCAGGCCCCCCAAGGTCGCGGGCCCACAGTCACGCGGTTTAATTGCCGGGCGGTTGAACGACCGCGCGGCTAATTGGCCGGCTCGGCGCTGGCTCGCGTGCGCCGGTAAAAAGTCCCGCGGGCTAATAAGGCGGCGCGCATGCAGTCGCGGGCGGCGGGGCCCGGGCGCCTCTTTGTTTTCCCGCTCGGCGCCCGCGCTTTCTACTTTCCTGCAGGTTGACTTTTGAGCGGCGCCGCTCTTAATTACCGGATTATACGCGGAATCCCGGGGATCGCGATAGGAAACATTGTTAATTCCCGGCAAGTTCCGCGGCGCGGGCGCACGAGCGTGGAGAAGTCGGGGCGGAATCGGAGACGAGTCGGCCCTCGGGCCCGCGGCGCCCATCGAACCCGCGGACAGCCGTTTAATGAGTTTTGTTTGGCGCGCGCCGCGGCCCCGGCCGATTCCGGCAAACTAGGAATTCTCGTTAGGTAAGCCGCGCGCGGCCATCGTAAATCAGATTATTCGATTAACTGTTTTTCCGCGGGCGGGCGCGAGCTCCGCTGCCTCGGAGGCTCCGGCTCCGCGCCTCTACCCGCGATTATAGGCTAACGCGCTATAAATTTTTTGCCCCCGCGCCCCGGTAATAAGCCGCGGAATATGTAATTTTCTCCCGTGCTCGCCTATGTTCCTCCGCGCGCGCTGACCCTTTTTTCTCCGGCCCCTCCCCCGCCCCTCTCGCGCTCTTTCGTCGCGGTTTCTCCCATTTTAATACGCAGCGGCTCGCGAGAGCAAACATTACAGCGCCCAACGACAAGATAGCATAACGATTGCGAGACTCGAGGCGCTGCGCCTGCGCTACGCCTGCTTTTCCACTCGGCGAACGAAAGCTTCGCCTACTCAGACAATCGCTACCGGCGCGCCAGCCTTGCGCCCGTAACACCGTATAAACGCGAGCGCATCTCCAAATCTTTTTTCTCCCACTCGCCAAGCAAGAGTTACACTAACTGTAACTGCCATTGCACGAGGAATGGTAATTTTACACCACCTCGCATACATCGGCCGTACAATTACTGTCAATGCCTTCGCCAAATCTACTCCAAAGTTACTGCGCACCCAGATCCTCGATAAATCCGATAGTTATTTGTGCACACAATAATTATTTCCTTCACTACCTTTCATTCATTTCATTCGATCGGCATCGTGTGCATACGCTTCTCTTTTAATCCTGTAGTTCGTCCACAACTTCATTTCTATCGAATGTTCCTTGGTTTAAAATGATATTTGGACACGCAGAAGAACAGGCGGACTGGAATCGATGTAGCGAAAGGCCTATTTCGCTACAAAGATGTTTGCGCAGCTGCGCCATTTTTTTTAGCAATAAATCCATCTTCTGGAATGGACAACTCTTCATTGCGTTGGCTTCAATTCGGCTCAAGTATAAAAGTGAAAAGGCTGCAGTCGAACGGCTCGTTAAAACAGGGGCCGTCTTGTAAAAGATTGTCGTTGTCCCGCCGAGAGCCGCAGCGGCAGCGGGTATAATATTAAAAATTGGTTAAACAAAGTTCCGGGCCTCGGCCGGACTGTCCGGGCAGGATCGCGCGCGCGGGGAGCGGGCCGAGCCGAGTGCAGCGCTTAGAGTAATGAGCGGCGAGGGCGCGGCGAGCAAAGAGAGGCGGGCGGCTTCGGCGGCGGCGACGCTTAATTCTCGGCGGAGCCATCAATCAAAGCGCCGCTCGCGGAAGTCGGGGGGCGCGCGCGCGCCACACGAGAGAGCGTGACGAATGCGACGCGCGGCCTCCCCGCCCCTCCCGCGAGGCGGCCGAGGCGGGAGGAGCGGCGCGCGCGCTCGCGCGAATTGATTACGCCGCGGGCGGGTGGGGGGCGGCCCGAGGACTCCCGAGGACCGCAGAGGACTGCCCCGGGCTTTTTACCTCCGAAGCGAGCTCCGAGGGCTCGGCTCGCGCGATGATTAAAGAGGTGCCGGCCTCCTCCATCATCCCGTGTTTATCGAGACACTGGCCGCTTAATATTCCTCTTATTTCGGGGGATCGGGTGCGCGCGCGGCCCGCCCGCCTCCTCCCGCGGCCGATTATCGGCCTTCCCCTTCAAATATTGATTCCCGTGCGAGCGCGGCCCGGGGGCCTTTCCTGCGTCGCGCGCGCACTTTCTAATCCGGGCTGTCGCGCGGACGGCGCGCGCCGCGCTGTCCAAACGACGAGCCTCCCACTTTTTACCTCCCCCTCCCCCCCGCCCCCCGCCCCCCTTTCTCACGTCTCGTGACGATTGTTCGGGTCCTTTTTCCCCTTGTGAAAAATGCTAAGCAAAACCCATTTCAAATTTATGAAAGTGTGGGGCCAATTGGAGCGACCGTTTTCCTTTTTCCTTTTCCCTTTTTCCCCTTTTCTTTTTTCTTCCTCCTTTTTTCCTGCGGCTCCGCGGGCCCCTCCCGCCGACTCGCGGCCCATTTTTATCGGGCACCTGCGTATTTTCTCTCCTCGCGCGAAGCGGGCCGCTGCTTTTTCGTCCTTTCCCGGGTTTGGCCCTCGGCCCGATTGGGCGAGCCGCGCGCCGCCAAGACCCGCGAGGGGGCACACCTCGAGGGGAAAAAAGCACAAAGGGCCATAATATCGCCGCGGTGGGAAGCGTATCGCGTCACGTAGGAGTCGATAGGCCTCGGATAAAGCGCGCGGCCGCGCACCGAGCCGGCGGCAGAGACAAAGTAAGCGGCGGCCGCGGCGGGAGGAAAAAATATTTTATGTAATTTGAGGCGAGCTCGTAACCGCGGGGAGTAATGGCGCTGGGGCCGGCGCACTCGCGGCCGATACGGGACTCCAATTGCGCCGCACGCTTCCAACCTCCTTTTCGAGGCGAGCTCGAGCCGAGCGAGTGGCCAAGGCTGCCTCGCCGGAGCGCCGCCCGCCCCGGGAAAAAGTAGCGGTGCGCCAGTGCGCGTGAGCGCGCGACATAATGACGCTCCCGCGCGCGGCCGCATGGAAATGGGACTATGGCGCCCGGCATTGTATGGAAATCGCGCGGGAAGAGCCGCCTCGAGGACGACGTCCGTCCCGAGCCGGTGCCCCCGCCGCCGCCGCCCCCGTCGGGCCCAAAGCACCGGCCCCATAAAATCGGACGGCCTGTCGAGCGGACGCGCGCCCTGGACGCCCTGCCCAGTCCCCGGCGGTGTAATGCGCCGAGTGCCGCGCACGTGCACTGCCCGCGCCCCCTCCCCGTACTTACGCCTCTGCTTTATTGCTCCTTGCTCGTATATATTTTTATACCTCCGCCGGGGGAACGGGTGCCGTCATTATTTCGCCCTCCTCCTCCTCCTCCTCCTCCTCCTCCTCCTCCTCCCCTTTGCCTTCGTCATTTCTCCTCTCTCACGGGAAGAAAAGTTCGGGGATCAAGTTAGGTGTGGCCGCCGCCCGGCCCTTTTTCCTGCAGGTGCTTGGCTTTTGCAACCGGCTCGTCCCGCCTCGGCTTCCCAAAAGCCACTAAATTCGCCAAAATCCGCCCAATTATGCAAGCTCGCCTTTCCCGCCTTTGCCGGCCTCTGCAATTGTTCGCGTCTTTTTTTCCACTGCTACTCTTGGAAATTCCGTCCGATCAAAGTGGCCCGCACGCGCGTAACGAGCAATAGACTCTATCCGAGTGCGCTTGCCGCCATCAAGGCTGACTGTTTAAAATAAACATCCGCCGAGATGGAATAAAGAGCGAACCAGACCGTAAACTTACTGGCACAAAGAAATTTTTGCCCGTAAAGTGATTACCGCTGCATCTGTTTAGCCCGCCGCAGCGTACTCTCAATTGATAAAAAGCGCTCCCACAAAGGCCGCAACGAGGTTAAGCACTTAATTTATAACAGTAACGCCAGTCGCGAGGAGCCGCGATCACTTAGAGCGGACTTTTATCGAAAAAAGCCGCATTAGGCATACGCGCATTGCCGCGTTGGAAGCGCATCCCCGCCCCCGGCCCCCCGGCCCTCGCTCTCCTAGTTTCCCTCCCCCCGCCCCCTTCTCTTTTTTACCATATTTTCCGTTTGAGGAGAATAAGCCTCCATTATTTTCACGGGTGCCCGACTTCTTGGCCGTATCGCTGCGTTCCTCGGCTAGTTACCGTGGCCGCTGCATAATCGGGAATATCCGCCGACAGTCTCGCGCGGCTCTAGCATCGTCCCGGAAGTGACGCAGTTGAATATGTCGTTTGTAACACTTCAGATTAATTTTGCCACAGACGGTTCCGCCGTTTTTTCGACTGGCCGTTATAAAGCAACGCTGCAGATACGCGTGCAAGGACCGATCGCTTTCCGCTCGATTCAAGGTTCAACAAACTACCCGGCGTTTCGTAATGTTTATTTCCGTTTAGTCTTGCGAAGAAACGGAAATGGGAAAAAAGCCTTGCCCAAGATTTTGCATTTTTTACTCGGTCGAAATTTAACGTTGTAGTTATGTACGCGCTGTAATTTCATTCTTGAGCGTTTGAGTCTTCGCGTACGCAGTAGGTCGTGGGTTTCTTGCAATTGCATTTACGCGTATGCCTACAAGAGACGTAGGTGCGCGGCACGCGAAGCATCGTCCGCGAAACGATTTAGCCGCAAGAACAGTGACGCAAGAGCAAAGAGGGAAAAATAAGCAGTTTATCCGAGGAGGATTTGGACTGACAGGCTCAATCGGTCTTGTTTACTCAAGTAATAAGGAAGAACTCGTTAGAGGAGCCATCGGGGTCCCCTCCTCGCGTGATTCCAGGGTGACCGTCTTTATTGCGGCTGCACACGGGGTGAGCGAGGGCTCGCGCAATTGAGGATCGCGCCGGCGCAGTATCGCAGGTAGTGCTCTGCGCACGCAATTTGCGCGCAGCCATGGCGCGACCGTGATCACCTCTAACTGCCCACACGGCGTCAATTTTTTCCCTGGACTACAATTGTCGGGAGGATATCCCGCAGCCGTGCGTTGCAATCGTCCGCGGCCCTTCCCCGGCACTTGGGCCTGCGCCGATGCAATCTTCCGAGGGTGCGCCCGGCGACCCCGACCACCTCCTCGCTCCGACTCGTTAGCCCGCGCGGCAGAGGTCCAGGTCGAGGGAGGGCCAGGGCGCGCCCGCGAGCAGCCGAGCGGCCCAGTTCCAACGAGGACGGGGGCGCGGCAGGCGTCAATTAGCCCTCGAGCTCCGGGGAGAGGCGGCAAGGTCGCGCGGGCCGGGAAAAAAGGCCCCGTAAATCCCCGGGGCGATAAAAGCTGCGGGCGCGATTTATAGGGCCCCCTCTGGGCGGATTGGCGCGCGCGGCGATCGGGGCGGACGTGCGCGGGTGGGGACCTCCTGCGGACCCTCGCGCCTCGTAAACTCGCGGCGGGCTGAGCGACAGGTGCCGGGCCCACGCCCGCCCGCCCTGTAAATCACCGGCGAGCCGCGAGTCACTGGCTCCCCTCGAGGCCCGCCGCGGCCGGTGACGTTTTTATAAGCGCGCCCGGGGCAGCCGGTGGCCGGGCCAACGAGCCAACGCCTCGGCGGACGGCGGACGGCGGCCTCCGCTCGGGAGCGCGCGGGAAACCCGGCCGACGAGCCTTTCGAAAATTCCCCGGGGCGGCGCATCGGGCCCGAGGCGCCGTCGGGGACGGCCTCCGCGATCTCGGCCAGGCCGACCGCGACCCTCGCGCGCTCCAAAGAGGATTTAACGAGGCTTTTTGCGGGGCGTTGCGCCGGGCGGCGCGCGGCAAAAAGCGCGGGCCCCTCCGGGCGCGGGCCCGGGGCCCGGGGCTCGGGCTCCGGGGGCCCGGGGCTCCTGCCCGAGCCGATAATTTAAATTGCAATAAACGGAGAAACTGTAATCTAATGGCCATTGACATTACGAGGGGCCGCATTGTGCGCCGGGCCGCGGGCGCTCGGCCCGGCTTTTACGAGGGCCCGGGGCTCGCTCGCGCTCCCACCGGCCCGCGTGCAATTACGCCGCGCCGAGCCGCCCAAGGGATCCCCCGAATCGCGCCCAAACCCGGCCGGCCCGGCCCGACCCGGCCCGACCCGATTGATCACGTACCCGCGGCCCGCTGTTATTATCGGGAATAAAAGTCACCGCGCGCTACTACCCAGGGCCGAATTTCGACGACAACGCCTCCGAGCCCCCTCCTCCTTCCCCCGCTCCGGCTACGTGACCCGCGCGCGCCGCGACGCACGTCGGCCCCTCCCACCCGAAAGATCTAAGCCCGCGCGGACGGCCTGTCCTCCTACGTGCCGCAGGTGGTATACGTCCGCGGCTCCCTCCTCTCCGCCTCTTTTTTTCTCTCCGCCCGGGCCTTTTTTCCTTTTATCTTGCTGCCCGCTGCCCGCTCCCTCTCGCTTCCTCTCCCGCTTTCCTTCCCTGCCCTCTTCTTCTCCTTCCCTCTCCTCCTTCTCCTCCTCCTCCTCCTCCTCCTCCTCCTCCTCCTCCTCCTCCTCTTCTTCATCATCTCCTCTTTTTTTTCGGGACGTCTCTGTTCGGCGAACGCCGATGAAAAAAGTAATCGAATCGTGTCGGAATGTGACGAGTCGCGTCGGGATGGAGCCTCGGTGTTTGCTCGGCTCGTTTTCTGCGTGCTATTATGTCACGCCGCCCGACAAAAAAATTCCTAATTGCGTAAGAAAGCTGTTTGTATAACGAGTTCTTAATTCGGCATCCTCATTAGTACTCTGTTCTATTATTTTTCGCCCAAAAGCCATATAAATTATTTTACGCTCGCCCAAAGTCCGTATGCCAAAATTATGCCAAAAATCGTGTCACCAGGGGGACTTTAAACTTCAATCGAAAATTAACCTTAAACGCGCCGTCAATACATACTATTAGCATACATTAGATTTCTCTCAAACTGCTTTTTATTTCCTAGTCGAATTTCTAAAGACAACTCATTTGAATTTGAACTCTAAAATAAAAGAATATCAAGTCTCGCACACGGCACCATTAATAATCAACGAAAAGGACAACTAAAACGAAAAGCTGAACGGACCCCGGCAAAAAAACAAATCCTCGTTATAATATCCACCTGAAGCGAAAGGGCGATGCTATTACGATACACTGGACAACGATACGGCTCGCGTCTAATTTTCTCCCCGCGTTGAATCCCCTCGACAATAAATGCATGTTCCACTTAGCGATCCGCGAAGCGTATCGAGCTACACGCGTTGCTACGACTCTATATACACAGGGCCAGTGAGAACCCCGAGGTGGTCTGCATTCAATGGCGTGTCATCACCAAGACCGAAAAAGTGCACTGGGCGAAAGCCAGAGGCGATGAGTCGCGTCCGTGAGATACTGGGGGCACCAGTATCTATTGGCGTCCATCTGCAAGTACCGCGTGCGTGCATTCAGACGTTTGGCAACCAGAAATCGTTCGAGCGATAGCCGCTCTTTCTTTCCTGGAAATTTTGACAAAGGATGGGACCGCGCAACGAGTGCTGCATAATATAAGTTTTCTCACTTTTTCCACAGTCCGTGTTCTTGCGAAACTTGGGAGAAGCGGAGCGCGGCGGGCTACAGATGCATTGCGTGTACAGCGTCGTGCTGCCTGCACGCATTTATTTATGTTTGTGACGTACGCGTAACGATTGCCAAATTCTAGGCTCTCTTCAATTTTTTTCTTAAATTACTCCATTTTTATTAATTTATCTTTATATGCAATATGGTTTAAAAATATTACTTCATTCTGATATTAAAATAAAATTATTATAAAGTTGTAATATTATGTATTTATAAAGAATAAGAAATTCATCGTATTATTGAATTATATCTTCTTTAATAAATCTAGTTGTGGATTTTTCAAATTTGTTTAAAAATATATTTGAATAATATTAGCTTCATCTAAAGATAGTTTCGTTATATAAAGCTTTACTGAAAAAACCTTCAAAACTCATTGTTAATAACGTTATCAAAGCTTTCCCGCCAATTATTTAAAATATTCACAATATTTTCCATAAATAAACTTTGAAAAAGACGTAAATACTAAGCAGTATTCTTACAGCCGTTTTTTCTGCTCTTGTATAGTAAACAAGTATATCCTGTATTTTGAAGGCAAAGCTCAACCAATTAGTCGTTGAATGTATAAATCAGTAGAATGAGTCAAGTCAAGCGAAAAGAGTTGTCACGCTGAAACTCTACCGAGTTGATTTGATAAGAAGCCGAGGAAGCAAAAGCTCGAGCAAAACTGAAGCCTAAATACGACAGTGGTCTATGAAATGTTGGTAGGTGATCGATCGGTTTAAAGAGAGCCACGAGGCGGAATTAGTCGGCCCAGGACGAAATTCATCGGGCTCGGTTGCGGGTGGCGTGACTCCAGTTCAGCGTGACAATCAGCGGGCTAACAAACTGTGTAACCCGCGGGCGGGCTGCGAGAAATCCGCCACCTCACGTGCGGCCAATCTGGGGCCGCGATCTACCGCGAGCCGCGCCGGGCGCAGACAACAAAGCAGCGCGCGGCTGCACGAAGATGGACTTCACGCGCGACAGACTCGTGGGCGCAGCAGCCCAGAAAGGAAAGGAAAAATCCGCGGGGGATCGAGAGAGACGGAGGGAGAAAAGCGCGCCGAGCGAGGAAATTAGGATGCGCGGGGCCTTTTTCGCGGCGAAGCGCGAGCGAAGCGCGAGCGGCCAGGGCCGCCTCGCGGGATGAGGCCGCACGCGATCTGTCCTAATCGGCCGGCGATCGGGGAAGCGCCCGCGCCTGGCCCGCGCCGTCGCGCTCGCCCGAGCCTCTCCTGCGTTCCTTCGCGCCGCGCCCAAGCCTGCGCTTAAACCCCGCGCCAGAACAATGCCCGCGGCTTTGTTCTTTCGACAAACGGGCGCGAAAAATTCACGGATATACGCTGATTCATTGATCACGCGACTACCGCCTGCTTATCATACATAATTAACCTAACAGTTATCTGACAGAATTGTCAGCCCGTATCGCCTGACTGTTACGACGAGGTCTTTCAAGAGTCAAAGCACAAAAACTCCTGGATAATGTCGTTCTCCAAACATTTGCGTACGACATTCCTTTCATTTGTTTTGCATTCAAACATTTTCATTTGAAGTATTATTTTATACTAATATTAATAAATGAAGCTAATTAAATCCTGGTGGTCAGGAAATGTACATCATTTCCATTAATAAATGAAAAGTATGCAGCATATTACGAGCATGTACTTGAAACAAACGTTTATTCAATCGTATGGTATATAATAAATGGATTCCTCCGCAGGTGAAACAAAATCAAGCAAGATGAAAAACAGAACATCATCTAGGATCAAGCGGGAGAAACTCGTTTTGATTCCATTCCTTTATGACACTACTCGAAAGGCGGAAGCGTAAAAAGCAATCTGTAATCATTTATTCTCAAAGATAGCGGCGATAGGATCTGGAGCTCCTTGACACGCAAGAGGGTGCGCGCTTCGCCCGCGCTGAAAAAACTCCCCTCCCCGTCCATAGAAGACAGGCGGCGAGAAAAAGCAAAGCGCAAAGGAGTCGGCGCGCGACGCCCGCCGCACGCGTCGGCCCTACTTAACGGATCCGTGTTAATCTCGAAGATCCCTGGCCGGGCGGCTTTGCTGCTCGCGCGCGCGCGCGCCTTTTTCTCAGGTCGGAGGGTCCGTTACGGCTGCGTCGAGCCGCCGACCGATTGTTACGCAATGCGCCAGGGGCGCCGCCCGTGGGCCCAATCAGCTCCTCTGACGTCCCGCAGCCGATTGTTTTATTTACCGAATTGCCTCCAAGCCGTAATGGTCGACACCTGCCGTCGACTCGCCCAGTTAACAGGTGCGGAGCCCGGGATTATTCGGTTCATCAAAGGGGGTGCTAGTGCCTCGGTCGCCAGCCGTCTCTCACGACGACAGCGCCCCTATTTCGCGATTATCCAATAGCCGATAAATGTCTGCGGGCAATGCAACTGTAGGTGCGGTGCGGGAGAAGCCTTCCTAGGCGATCGGCATTGAACTGTTAATCAAATTTTTCCAGATGTGACGGAATCAACTTGGTCCGCGATCCGTTGAGCGCGTTACTAAACATATCTATTTTTCATTAGTCTACCTGGCTAAATTAGCTTGATTATTAATAAGCTTGATAATTAGGTTGATAAGCCAGCTATAGCAGCGCAGATCCTTGAAAATTGTGCGAATCAAAAAGAGCGTCGATCAAATCATCGACGAGTACGAAGCCCGCAGCTACTAGTAAAATCAAATAGGCGGCTAATAAAGCACTGTTGCGATGAACCTCCTTCAACAGGGAGTCGCTCCGTTTAATTTTTGTAATTATTGAATTATGGTGAGGTGTATGCAAATCAAATGAACAACACTATTTTTGAGCCAGAAATAAATTACATTTATAGGTTCGTTGGGGGAAAAAACCCGAAAGTATAAAAAATCCCAAAATTTGTGATTTTACATTTGTGCGTTGTGTACACTTAGATTTATCGCGCATGCACTCACGATAGAGACTTTAGGTTGATTTTATGAACTAACGCCTTGAGAGAATACCTTTCCAATCGATGCAGTCTCGTACGTATAATAAAAAGGCTAGCTGAAAGGTTTCATCACGACTGCCGACTCTCACAGCGATAATTGACTGATTGTCGTCAGTTCGCCAAGCCAGTCCTTGCAAGGGCGGCAATATGGAGGGGAGAGCAAGTATCGTTCCGCCGCGTAAAAATAGTTTCATTGGTTTTTTTGCCGCAAGATGATCTCGAAAAAGAAAAACTTGGAAAATTTCGTAGACGGTCTGCGGGACGGACTGCGTGCCTAGCCGTAGCGTTTCCACCATGTGTCTCGGCTTAGCGCGTTCCGATATACACACTGGATGCAAGAGTTTTCGTGTCCTGAAAGGACTCTTTATAGCCTGTTGACGACCTGCGTAGCAGTTGCGCCCTGCGAAAAGATTTGAAGTCGACTATCGATGAACGAACTGTTGTTAACGATTTAAATTACGTCGCGGCTTCGCGTATAGAACAAGCACTCCATAATAAAAAGAGAGCATGATTTATCCCTGGCAGTGTCAACGCTAACTATGTCGCGCAAAGCAATCAGCGCTCTCGAGAAAGCGGATAAATAAAGAGGAGCGATGGCGCAAGGGCGCAGGGATGGGGGGAAGGGCCGAGAAATAAAAGCGTATCATTTACCGGTCTGTGGGCGCGCATAATAACGCACGGGCGGCTCGCGCACATGCGCGCGCGCGTAATCGTATCGTGCGCGCGTGCAATCTTAATACGTTTCACGCGGCGCACAGTGGGTTCCCCGGGCTGCGGGCAGCCCAGCATCCTCCCAGCCGCCTCACCCTCGGCGCGCACGTCCTCGCTCTCCTCCTCCTCCTCCTCCTCGTCGCGGCGCAGATCCGAATCGCGAAATTAGCTCGGGCCGGCTTGGCCGAGTGCGCGCGCCCTCGCGGTATCGTCCCACGGGCGCGGCGCGTGTGCGTGATACGCCCGGGGAATGCGCCCGGCGCACTCTTAGCGTTATGGATTTATCGGGAGACGCGGCGCAGCGGCGGGCCGGCGGGGGGACGCGGCTCACCTCTGACCCAGGCGCGTGCGAGCGCAGATATTTATTGGAGATAATTACAAGCGCGCTCGTAAAGCTTCCCCGGACGCCGGCGCTGATATCTTACACGCGGCCCGGAGTTAAGGACCTGCGCGTAAACCACGCCGCCCGTGTCTCGCGGGTATTCGTCATGGGTGCAAGTCGGAAGGCGGCGGGGGGCAGGGCCGCGCCGGCCCCCACCGGCCCCCACCGGCCCCCGCCGGCCCCCGCCGACCCGCGCGGAAAAGGACCGAGAGGACTCGCCCCGCCGATTTATCGATCCCGCCGGCCCTTTTTATCGCGCCGCGCGCTTTGCCATTCCTCGGCGCCCGCTGAATTATTGTAATTGACCCTGCTTAGGCCGCCTGATATATGCTTTGTTTTCGATAACCGACTTGTTTATTCAATTGTGTACTGTGCGACCCTGCCTCTGCCCTCCCCCTCCGACTCTTTCCTCAGAATTATAATCGAGATTATGGTAGACGCTCTCGTGGCTAATAATGTCCAGAGTAGCACCGCCAAGCGTCTAATCCTTCTGTACTTTTCCGGATAATAGAATTGCTTATTCGACTTTAATAATCACATAGCATCGCAGAAAAATTCTCTTTCATCTGGCGATTAAAATATCTTTACCAATCCTTTTGTGGTTGCTGAGTTCAAATCTCCCATCCTTTGACAAAATTGACCAATAAGCTTGCAATTATTTGAGAACCGTAGAGTTGCTACAAAAACCGACAGGTCATTAATAATTCATTAGCGTAGTTATAAAATTATTCTTCGGAGCAGTGACAAGTAGGACTTAGACGAGTTATTGGTTAGACTTCAGAAAGTAAGATTGATCTGCTTTAATTACGGGGTCGCCTAGACCTGTGTAATCAATGGATTGTTCGATTAAGCAGCAATGCGAAATCCAACCGTAGGACATAACTTGTAACCGAGCTATTTTACACGCAATCGAGCTAATGATAGTTAGTTTATGGGCGCAATAGCTTCATACTCGGATGATCCAAGGCCTAAACCGCAAATCTAGGGATGGCTATGCTTTTGTTTCGCGGGGAAATGTGAAAATGCTAGCCGGCTAGCAGGCGGTGGCTTCTTGCCCGAGGGGAAATATGGGTGTGTGCAGCGAGGCCGATTAGCCGAATGAAATGCAAACAACATCCGAGGGGCGAGAGGCGAGGGTCGCGGGTGGCGCGCAAAAAGGCAGGCGCGGGTCCGGTAAGTGAAAAGTTAGTTGGCCGCGGTGAATCGATTAGGCAGAGAAAGAAGCCTCGGGGAATGAAAATCGCCGCGGCGCGAGATGATGCATCGATATCTCGTAGCTGGCGCGCCGGGGGCCGTTTTTCAATCTCCACCGCAGGCGAGCCTTTGTCCGGGCGCGCACGTGCGCCCCCCGCGCCCCCCCCGCGCCCCCCGCCGGCCCGCGAGTCGCCAGTCGACGGAGGCGGCGGGCGGCAGGCGACAGGCGCTTCCCGGCGGCCCGCGACGCCGGCTCTCGCACCCGAGGGGAAAAAGCGCCCGGCGCGGTCGGCCCGTCCCCCGGTGGGCAGTTGGCCAGTTGACCACCGCCGGCGCGAGGGACCGAGGGATTTTTTACGCGCGCCGCCTCGGCCTCGGTCAATTGCCGGGCGGTTAGAGCGCCGAGCGCCGGCAAAAAGGCCCGCTATTCTATTAGTGGGCCCGCGGCGGCGGCGGGCGCAAACGTAACACTTCCGCGGCGGGCGAACGCCCACGCCGACAATGGCGCCAAGGTATGCGCGCGCGGCGCGGCTAACGGTAGCCTCGCGCCCGCGGTCCAGACTCTGGTCCCATGACGGTCGAGTCGCGGGCGGGCCCGCCGCCTCCCGCACCGTCATTACTCCGGATTGCCGGGCCGCGGACAATTGCCTATTGATTACAAAGATTTGGGGGCGCGGCCGGCTTTTAAGCCGCGCGACAAAAAGCCGCCGGCGGGAAAAAGCGCACGCGCCCGGCCCCGGCCACCTGGCTTCTATAACTGTCTCGCGCGGGGAGCCCGGGATCCTTTGTTGGAGAACCGTTCGATCCGGCCGTCTGAAAAGTTTCGATTGCCCGGCGCACCTGCATTCCCGTCGCGGCGGCCACTCGAGGCGCCGATTGTTTCTCCGCGGCCTCGTAATTCGCCGCGAGGCGGGAGCCGGGAGCCGGGAGCCGGGGGGATTCCGTGACCCGGGGCATTCGCCGGCCCGGGCGCAATTCCACTCCCCCGTAAAACTTAATCGCCGCGCGATCCGCCGAGCCTCCGCGGCATTTCCCCAGTGACAGAGATGACTCCCGGGGCGGCTCCGCCCGGGGCGATCGACCCGCGCGCAATTAGCCCCCGTGGAACGACTTTGGTATTACGCCGGGGACGACGCACGACATCGGTTGCGCGAGCACGCGATTCGCCGAGTGAGACCTTCCGCCGGCCCCCGCCCGCGAGGGCTCGACGTTCTCGAAACCCACTGTCCGACGCGATCACTCCAATTTCCCTGACTTTAATTACTCTTTTGCTCCGCGCGCGCGCGCGCGCACACTCGCACACATTGAGTTTCGTTGCATTTATGCGCTTCCGCGAACCGGCCAAGTCCCGCTGCGCCAAGTTTTGCTGCGAGACTGCAGCGGATAATGGCCATATTCTGGAACACTCCACATAACCCACGTTATCCCAAGTTTACATCATTCATTTATAATATATTTACAATAAGGATCGTAAGAATCATCAAATTAATCCACTGTTATGCACACGTAATGCATTCTTAATGCACTTTTTCGCCGACTTCATTAATGCAGAAAAAGTATCAAAAGTTTAATAACGCGTGCGCGTCCAGGTTTACACAATGGCGTAACGGAAAAAGCTACAATTGTTGAAACTCACGCGAGCGCGAGAATGATCCGAGAAGTTTTAATTAAATCTACATATTAATGTTATTATACGTTGAGGGCAGCGAGTGCGGCGTGTACACATCCATCAGCTGGCAGCGATGCGCGACCGAGCGACGTTGAGACACCGCTATATATAAATTATCGAATCACCTCTAGACTGCTGTTCCTCCTGCACTCGGATCATGGTGAGTTGTGGCTCCGCCCCTCTCCGGGCTTTTACACCTCGAGGCTTTTCGCCACGCAGAGTATTAAAATAAACATTTTTCTCTCGACATTTTTTCAAACGCGTCGGCACGCGGGAATTAGTAGGGGATATTCCGAATAAATAAATGGACTTTAATGCGAGCGTGTATTCGATTCTAGGCTATGTGGATTTAATAAAATAGCAGCATTTTGCACCTTGCGGCCTGGTTAGGCCATATACGGTAATCCGATTGCGCGCTTGGCAGTTGGACTAGGCTACTTTTCTCCCTGATGCTATGCTAAATCAACAAAATTGAGTTTGGCTAATCGAAGCAAAGACTTTTTTCGCTAATACGTATCGCGTAACGCTCGTTTATCTTTAACCATCGTGCGATGGCAAAAAAAGTAAAAGGTCCGGTCTCTTTCAATTTGCAGTTTCGCAGGTAGAGCGCGTAACCGGACTAAATTACAATAAGGATCTTTGAAAAGTTTCAATTTGAAACACGTTGGCCAAGAAAAAGAACCGGTGCAGCGCTGCGAGCGCAGCGACGGAAGCGGCGGAAGCGGTGCTCGCGGGCGCGCGCGGGATAAGGATCGATACAAGACAAACGCGCCAAGTGGGTAAAAGCCGATTTCCATAAAGTGCTCGCGCACCGGGAGCGACTCTCCCTCGGACTCTCCTCTTCGCCGGCTTGCAAAAGAAACGTCATTGTTGCGGAAAGCGCTCGAAAGCGCCCGAGAGGTAGGCGAGCGGCGCGCAAAAAAGCCCCGCTTGAGCAGATTGCCAAAGCGGGCCGCGAGCGGCCCCGGGAAAAAAGGACTCCGGGCTCGCGCGGCCCGGGGAGAGGAAAAATTACCTATTTCCTCGGAGAGAACAGCCGGGGCGCGCGCGCCTTTCTCGATTATATTACCGCGCCGCGGCGGAAGAACCGAGCCGCGACAACTGCCTGCGCGGCCGGGGGCTGCCCTGCTCCTCCCGGGTCCCGCTCAAAGGGCCCCGCCCTAGGCCCGAGCCGCTGCGCCGGCGGAAACAACCTCCGATTGCTCAAGCGCTCCTCGCTTTCCGCGGCCAACGACCCGATCTCCCGCGCCGGACCTACGCGCCAAGCGGCTCGCCTTTTTCCCTGGCGCGCGCGCGCGCGCGCTAATTGCCCAGCTTTCCTCCGCGCGACTCGCTCCCGCCGAAAATTCCGCGCCCAAGGGGTCAAGTCGACGGTGTCGCCACCTGCCGACGCGCGGGCCCGGCCCTGGCCGAATGGCCGTCGGCCGGCCGAAAGCCGGCGGGCGCGAACGAGCGCGAACCCGGCCCTACCCCGCTCCCTCCGCCCGGCTTAATATCCGCCTCTCTTTCCCTTTCTTCCCCTACTCACCCTTCCCACCCCACCGCGCCCGCGCGCTCTAACGAGAATATCTAGTGGTGGCCCGGGCAGCCTCGGCCGCTGCCATTCGAATCCGCAGTCACGAAATAATTTTGGTAATCCTCCCGTCGTCGGATTAATAGCGGCCGGCGCGCTAGTCCCCCGCTACGCGACCGCTCGCCGGCCAAATATAAAAGTGGCTGATCAGCCCCCCTGTCAAATTCCGCGAATTGAAAAGCTCCGTACCATTGCGCACTGGCCCCTGGCCCCTTCCTCCACCCTTTTCTCTCTCCCTCTCTCTCGCTCACCTCTCTCTCTCTCTCTCTCTCATTCCTCGAGTGCCTTGGACAAGTCTCATATCCCAAAGTTATTGACGCATACTTTGTAATCGTGCACCACAAGACATACAGTCCATTTTTATTAAATTGCTTTTAATGTATATCTCGTACCATTGTTCTTATATTTGTTTATAACTTTTTGTATCATCGTTTTTCAACACATTGATATATTATACAAAAAGATATTCTGAATATTTTTAATGTATGATTCCTGCAGTAGAAAATGAAGGTAGTCTTACTAACGTTTCCTAAATAACCGTTAATTGTATTCAATGAAATCTTAACAATTTGGATGCGTTCTTGAGGTAGTCAAGGGTATGCTATTAGATATTAAATTTATTTCAAAACGCGCGGAAACGTAACGAAACAAATGTAACGATACTATAGTACAGCAGTACAGCAGTCGCATTGTCCCCATATTTTCGCAAGCTATTTAAATCCATTTCAAAATTTTACAACTTACAATTTTTCAGGTAATTCAGACTAAAAATAATAATATCAAATTGTAGCATTATAATTTATTTTTTAGTTTTTGTTTTTAATTATTAATATTTGGTTTCTGAATTTGATACCAGAATTCAAGTAAATTGAAAATATCTGTATAATCTAATTTTCGCACAAATAAATTTATAGTATTATTTTACAATTATTATACATGTTCAAAAATAGTTTTCATAGCACTATACGTGAAACTGATGCTTTTGAATAAATTATGTGAAAAAATAACAAAATTCATTGCTCACATTAAACAATCTGACACATACATAGTGTTATATAATAATTCTTCTATGATGAAATAACGCACCGATGTTGAAAAAAGTCGTACATGCTATATACTTGTTAGTAGGCTGTTTTTCAAAAGCGCGCATAACTAATTTAATCAAGTTGGAATTGGACGAACGGCAGATGAGCCAGACGTCAATTAGCGAAAGGCACTTTGAGGATTTTACACTTTTTGAAAGAAGGTTCTGACGAGTGCGGTGATGCGTCGCGGCGGGTCGTCGCGGGACGTATCCAGGATACCGCGAGAGCGCCCGGGGCGGCTGGTGGCTGCTCCCCGGCGCTGCACACGTGCCGCAGCATCAATTCTGTCAATTGTCAATTGGGGAGCGCGTGGAGCCGGGGGGCATGGGGTCGGGACGTAAAGCGGGTGCGCGCGGCCGCGTTTGAAGTGCGCTCCCGCCGCCTAATCCCATTTGCGAGGCCCCGCGGCCCGAGGAGCCCCGAGCCACTTTTGCCGAATTAGATAGCGGGCGAGCGAGAGCGAGGCCTCCCCTCCCCCGGCCCTCCCTCGCGCCCCCGCTCGAATATTTACACGGGCGGGAGATATTGCGGCGTGAGAATTTCAATTAGGCCCGGGACAAGACAATCCCTTGGACAATCCTGCCGGTGTGGAGATTGTCGGGGCCGGGGCGGGCCGGGCGTGGCCTTGCGGCCGATGCCCGATTGTCCTGGCGAGGACCCGGCGGACACCTCGAAAGGAGACGCGCAGAGCCGCCGCAGGGATGGCCTTCGCGCGAGGTGCGCTTGTCGGTAATTATCGGTTATTTTAACGCCAAATCCCGGTCGCAGCTCGGGCCGCCGGCTTCAAGATGCGCTCGGGCGTCACGAAGCTCCGTCGGTTTCGGAGGACAGATGGTACCCGATCTGCTCCTATAGTTATCTACGCGTCCACTTTGTATTTGTTCTTTATTCTTTCCTGCGTTTTACGAGTAGTTCGGTCGAGGCCCAATTCCAACCGCCTTCTTCCAGATTCGCGTGTCCAGAAACCAGCGGGAAAAGCGATTAGCACCTATAGACTCTTGTCCAAACAAGCAATCCACTACAGTTAAAAATGTACAATTTCAAACTTTTTTCAAACACAGCCTCTTCGAAATGAAAAGTGAAAATTGCTTACTATTATCCGCACTCTACATCGATAATAATACACGAAGACAGCAGTTTAAAATACATAGAATCCATGTAAAATAAAAAGAATACGCAATAAAAATATCCGAATTTTGTGACAGTTCGAATTGTTCATCAAACTGGCGTTTGAAATATTTGGCCCGAAAAAGGTAAAAGAACCGAGAGGGAGAATTGGAAGGAAAAGCATCTGCCGGCCGGCTGGCAGGGGCAATAAAGGCCGGGGGACGAGGCTGCGAAGGGCGGGGGAGGAGGAGCGGCGATAAAGGCAGGAGGCAAATGCGATTTGCCAGGCAATTTGCGGCGCGACAAAATTTAAATCGCAAAGCGCACTTGACGGGGGCTCGCGCCTCTGTGTCCTTTGCGGCCGATCCAAAGTGGATTCGGCCTAATGCGCCGGGGGGAATCCCAAATTGGAGAAGGAGCGCTAGCCGGGCGAGGAGGTAATTTCATTTTTAGGCTCGGGCGCCGCGAGCCGGCGGGGGACGCGTGCGCCGCAGGCCGGGGCGCGCGGCTCTGTCACGGCTTGAGCGACGTCTCCGAGCGGATCCGGCCGATCGGCTCCCAATTGAATTTTTCACGGGCCGGGGCGAGTCGGCGGGCCGCGGTCAGTAATGGCTCCGGCCACTAATTGCCAGTTGCACTCAGGCGGGAGGCGCGCGACCCCGAGATTAATTTACGCCCCGGGCTAATCGAGCGAGGGGCTCAGGGAGGCAAGGGCAATTGTCGAGCGGGCAGCGGCCGGGCAGATTCGTCAAGACTCATTTCATTCGACAGTCGGCTATTTACGCGAGGATAATGCAGCCGGATCCCTCGGCCAGGGGGTCCGCGCACTCGGCCTGCCGCCGGGGGAGCGGCGGGCAAACAGGTTGCTCGCCCGGAGAGGAAGAGAGATTTTTAAAGCCTACAAAGTATTTAGCAGCGGCAATCTAAATAGCGGCGAAAGGACTGCCAATATACGACTGGGAGAGATTACGAGAGCGGCCGAGCGCGCGCGCATATCTTATCTATAAAAGCGCGCATAAACGCGCTCGGGCGGGAGGGCAAGGAGCCGAGGGGCCGGGGGCCGAGGGGCAGCCCGGCCGACCGAGACCTCGGCGAGGATCGTTTGCGCCGGCTCCTCGGCCCGTTGCGCAGCATCGATAAAGGCCTTAACGATTCGAAAGGGAGTTGCGCGCTGCGCAGGCGCGCGGCCACCGAGTAAGCCGGCCCCAGTGGACAGTTCCCAGGAAGGTTTTTAATAAGGCTCTCGGCGGCGCTGCCGGCGAGGCTCCTTTAAAATATGTGCCCCAGACAAGGCCGCCGGGCGCGCGATCATTGAAAGAAGCCCTGGCCTATTGTCCCGGGCGGAGCGCCCAGGTATACGGGGCCTGACACTTGTCACCCGGTTTTATCGGTCGTTAAACCCCCGAGGCTCGCCCCCGACGGCCAACCCCGATCGAGGCCCCGATCGACACTCGGCCCCAAGGCCTTAATTGCATTATTTATCGCCGGGCCCCGGCGACGATCTCGGGACGGCCTCCTCCTCCTCCTCCTCCTCATCCTCCTCCTCCTCCTACTCCTCCTCCAAATCCTTTAAGCCTCTTGGGAAATTGCGCAAATCGTTTACGAGGGCAGTGGAACATTTTTTGCAAGGCCCGAGCCCGAACCTTCTTCCCCGTCCCCTGGCCCGTCCTCGGCCCCCTCCCCGGGCCCGGCCTGCTCTCTTTCGACGACGATTATTAATCCGCTGAAAGGTTTCGTAATTATCACCATAAAACCGAATGATTTACGGGGAGATTTATGCGCGCGAGTAAATAGATTAAACGCTCCTCCAAAAATCTGCCGCAATATGGGCGCGCAGCCGCTGCCCCTTCCCTTCCCGCATGCCGCGGCCGAGCGCCGACGTGCTTTCTAAACACGTGTCACATCCAGAAGCCCCGGCTGTTTACTTTCTGCTCGCTTTTCTCAACGTCTTGCCGCCCGTCTTCCTTTTGCTTTTCCTCGCGCTTATACTTGGCATTTATACTCCAGAAACACGAGGACAGCTATTGCTGGCACCAATTGCTAAATCTCGCTCCGATTACGCGCCTCTCTCCAAACAGCCTTTTCAAAACTCGGCGCGATTGGCATATTATGGCAAATGCATCTCTAACCTCGTCTTTAACACTCAATCATCCGCCGATTGAAACTTAATAATTACCCCGTCGTTATATTTACCTTTTACGAGGAACGAGCTTGTATTAGTCAATCTACCCCGTGGGCGCAGTTTTTTCTTTTTTCGAAAAAAAAAAAAGGAAAAAAAAAAAAGTTCCCGACCCGCGGGCAAGGCGGATAAATACGGCCTGCAGCTATTTACTCCAATTATTTTCCGCGCAAACGCGAAAACGCGAGCGAGACGGTAAACTGCGAGGCGGAGAATTCGCGACCACCAACTGCGGCTACTACTAAATAATTATTTAAAATTTCAAAGTAGCCCGAGAACAGGAATGGAAGACCTATTGTAGTAGACCGTAATTAAGACCTTTTCTCAACCGCAAGGTCCAGACTGTAATTAGGACGGCGATGCTCGCGCGCGCGCGCGCGCGGCTCCTCTCGGCCCGTGCGAGCTGCCTGCAGTGGCTGCGCGAGGCACTGGGAGCCGAGCTGCGTGCGCCCAGTGCACACGGAGCCAAAGTAAGCCACGCGTCCTGCCCAGCCGACTGTCCGATTTTTCGCCAGACTATTCCACCGGGCGTAATAACGATGTTTAAGCCCAATTGATGGGCTCGAAAAGAGACTTTATATTCCCCGCAATTCGGGAGATAATCTACGAATCGAGTCATTTTTTATTAGGCATTAACAGAGGAGTTAAGGTAACGGGCCGGGATTCGGTAAGTCGGTGCGAGCGCGGAAATTGTTTCGAAAGAGCCCCGGGGAGCGAGGCCCCGCGGGACGGCCAATTGGCGAATAAAAAAATGGCGGGGCCCGGGTGAAAAAATAATCCTCGGCCCTTTCTCGAAAAAGAGGAGCCGCGCAAGCGCTAGAGCGCAACGGCATAAAAGCTCGGGGGCTGCGCGCGCCCGAGCGGGAGGACAAAAAAGCGGGGGCCGGCGTAAGAAACGGCGAGCGAAACCGCTCCCGCGGCGCGACTGCGCGAGCGAGCGCGGCGTCCCAGGCGGCGTCCCAGGCGGCGACGCGGCCCCGGCCCGCTGCCGCACAACAATGGCGCCGTGGCAGCCGCGCAGTTCTTCCTTCCGCTAATCGGTCGTGACGAACAAGTCGTAAAAAATAAGATCGGTTTACGAGTACCCGGAGATAGGAGAGTGGCCCGGCTTCGCGGAAGGGTTATTCCCCGTGTCACGGAAGGTGCCGAGTTCATAAAAAATATGCATCACGCGAGCCGGTGCAACTACGCCGGCGCTCCCCTTGTTACAGGTGCGCGTTACACCGCCGACGATCGTAAAACGCGACCCGAATCTGTCCCACGTTCGAGCAGACGACGGCTGCGTGCGCCGAGGCAACGGTGCACCCGGGGAGCCGGCCTCCCGCGGACGATCCCCCGGCCATTGTTGCCTCCTGCGCCGCCGCCGGCAATTAACCGCGACTCCTTCCTGCGCTTTTTCACATTCTGCCGCGCCCGCGGCCAAACTCCCCGCAACGAGGTGACTCTTGCTTTTCCCCGTAAACCGGGGATTCCGTGCGCCGTCCGGTCACTTGCCCCCAGCTGGGCCCGCGCCCCTGGCCCCCGCTCTGCATCCCGTCTCGCGCGGCCTCCTGCCCGCCGCTATCGATAGCGCCCGCGATCTAGTAGAGCTCCGGCGCTCTCGACGCGAAATTATGCGCATATCATACCGTGTAATCTTATCGATCCCCCCCCCCCATCGGTCCTGGCAAAGAAAAACACTGGGCGTCGTTGGGGCCGCGGGCGTTTATCCCGCCCCGGTTCCACGGCCCGGACCCAAATCTCCGCGCAATTTGTTGGTCGCGCGCATGCGTCCGAGCAATTTGGCCAATAAAAAATATTTTGGCGAGAAAGTTGATTGGCCGGGATCTAGGTGGGCCGCGACGCGCGCCAAAAAAAGACCTTTCGTGGAAGTGATTCGCAGCTGTCAAATTATAGAAAATAAAGGCCAAGGCGCGCTCGTGAGAGTGAAAGTAAAAATCTGACGTGCGGCCGAGAGGAGCGTCAACGCGGCCAATTATCTCGCGCGAAAATTGGACCCATCTTCGGAAGATCGCGCACGCGCCCGTAAAAAATCGCCTAGCATTGTTAGTCTCGAAAAGAAAGCGGCGGCCCTCGCTACATTTGTATAATGCACGCCGAGAAAAAAAGCTCGACCCTCCCGACATCTGCGGGAGCAGCGCGCTCGGTAAAAACCCGCGTAACAGCATAATTCCTCGAGGCATGCACTCGGTAAATTAAGCAATTGAAATAATAAGCGTGCGAAATATAATTGGAATCATTCTAATTTTAAAGAGTCAGCGCTGTTTACCACTGACATTGAAATCGCCAACGTAATCGGGAATAATCAGGCTTTTTTATTACCGCCGATTACCCATTTCATAACGATGAGTACCGCGTGGAAAAAAAACTTTTTAAAAACAATTCGAATAATACACATATATTTGCCGTTCTTTACGGATAATCATCAATAGCCGAGAGATTATTTTCTTACATCGTAAACGTTTCATTGACTAATAAAAACGAGATAAAAATGCACAAAGTGCGATGCTTAAGGTTAATCTAAATCTATGAGTGGCAACTCGAGCCAACGCGGTCAACCAGTGACAGCCGGGTTCGCGAGCTCTTCTCTTGGCTCTTGTACCTGGCGGCAGAGGTCACATTGCCTTTGAATCGGCCCAAAAATTCATCACGCTAGCCGGTTTATCGATCGAATTAAGTATTAAAAGACGCGTTTGAGTGACAAGGTCGCAGGCATGCTGACCCCGTCATTGCGCTAACACCGACGATAACTATACATGCGTCTCCCGACTTGCAGCTTAGCCGTTTGACTCGATAGTCGCTGGCGCGCAAGATAGACGATTTGCGAGGTCGAGGAAAAAAGCGGCCGACGGTGCACACGATGGACTTTGTCGCCAACCGGCGCCAGATAAGAGCTGCCGACACGGTAGGCTTATCTCGGCGGGGAAAAAATCGGCGGCAGACGGGCCAATGCTTGTGCCGCGCCTTCCTCGCAACGACAATTTCATTGCGCCGGAACGGCGAGAGGTCAGTGTAAGGCAACACCGACTGCCGGCCGGCTCCTCGCCGAGCGCCTCTTATAGAATAGCGTAAATAGAGCTTGGGGCGGCGCACTATCTGTCTCGGACTCTCGACAGCGCTATCGGCAATCCTTATTTAGTCTGCTCGCGGCGGCTAATCGGGAAAAAGTAGTAATTTGGCGGAAAATAATTGACGGGAGGGGAAATATTGCGACGGGCGGCGAGCTTGCGCGCCTCGCGTCCGTGAGGCCGCCGAGGAAAGTTTAATGAAATATGTTATTGGGCGCTCGGAAGGAAAGTGGCCGCCGCACTGTCCCGGCGCATCGTGCGCAATATCGAATGGGGGAGGGGCGAGGCAGGGGCGAGGCAGGGGCGAGGCAGGGGCGGGCAGGTTTACGAGCCGGGGCCGTTTAATCGATCGCGAGGCGGGCGGAAGCGGGGGCAGCGGGGGCAGCGGGGGCAGCCGGGGCAGCGGGGGACGTGGTGGGGCGGCCAGAGCCGGTGGGGCGCCGCAGAAAAAGCGCTCCTTGTCATCTGGGCTTTTTGCCCCATAAACCGGAAGAGCCAGGGCCCGGGGAGGAAAAGCCGGGGGGCCGGCCCTCGGCCCACGTTTTACGGCTTTTCCGCAATTTTAACGACACCACTAAACGTCGGGCCTCGGGCCGATAATGGACTGTTTAGTGGTCCGGCTTCCCCGCCGGCTCATTTGCGCATTATAATCCTCCCGCAAGCCTCGCCGCTGATTTGGCGAGGCCTAACGAGTTTCGATTATGGATTCCTCCTGGGCGAGCCGCGCACGTGGCCCGAGAGCCGCACCGAGCGAACCGGACTTTCTCCGGGCCGAGCGGCTGTTTGCGCTAGAGATGGACCGCCGCCTGCGACCGTATAATCGCGCGCGAGGCCGCCGCCGTTCGGGGGATTTGCCGCCCTGCAACCGAGTCGCTAAATAATGCAGCGAGCGCGGGCCGACCTCGGGGCGCTCCGACGAGCCCCGGAGGCCGAACAATGGGATTGTCGCCCTGGATCGCTTGTCAGCCGCGGAGTGTGGAAGCGGCCCGGTGACACTTGACGCACCGGCCGCCGGGGCCATTGTCCCGAGGCGCCGCGGCATTGTCGGCCCGCGAACGCCACCTCGCTTTTTCTCCCCTAACGTCTTCCTTCCGCGCGCAACGCCGAGCGCGCCTCGTTTTATTTCCCGGCGGCCTGCCTACGCCTTTCAATTACCCCATTAGCCATGCCGCCGCTCTTCTTTGACGGCCTGCCTCGCGCTCCGCATCCGACGCGCGCGCCCTCCTTCCTTTACGTCCCCGTCTTCGAGTGCAGTCGTCCATTTTTGTGCTCGTTGAGGAAACGCCCCCGCGTACGACTCAACTAACCCTTTATGCGGCCCGTTGTGCGCGTAAGCAAAGAGGATGGGCGAGTCTCCGAGTCGCAGGGCGTGCAACGAGCCAATCGGGCCGCGACAGCTCGGCTCGCCTCGCGGGGGAGATCGTTGCCGATTCCGGCGGCGTTTCCGACGCCGGCCTGCCTTCCGTACTATCCTTCTGGCGCGGCTCGGCATTTTTGCGCGGCGGGGCCCGCGTGAATAATTCAGTGACAAGTGCGCGGGCGGGGGATTCGCGCGAGCTCGCGTGTCTGGCGCGTGCGTGCCGGGTGCCCGGCCGCGGGCCAAGTGCCAGGCCGCGACAGGAGCCGGGCCAAAAAGCGGGGAGGCGCGGGAGACAGGGCGTGACACCTCGCATGCACGATCCACTTGGGTTTGCGCGGGCGAGCCCTGCTTTTATTCGGGCCGCCGCCCGTCACGTGCCCTTGCTGAATCGCGCCGCGGAAACGCGTGCAGCCCTCGTAATACCCGCAGGAGGAGCCAGTCGGCGGGGAAAGCGCTAATGCATGCGCCAGCCCTGTTGCCCTGCGCAGGTGCCCCAGCCGCCTATCTTTCATGCGGTCTCGGATTAATTAGCTCGGTCGGTTAATTGCACAGCTCTGCTTACTTTTGCGTGCCCTCTGCTGCATGCAGCAGTTCCAGACTCGTTACACGCTGCAAAAGAATCGTCCTGACTGATTCAGGCTATGGTTATTCTTCCCCGGCGTGTTAAACGAAAGCACGGGTAACCATCACTTTTCAGCATGATATGTATAAATCTCTCGGGCAGCATATAAGGTGGGCATTTTGTGACAAAACGGTTCAATGACAGTTCTGGCGATACTTGCGACTAATCTAGTAAGTTTGAGTGCAGACACTCGATGATTATCCGATGAGTAACTCCAAGGGGCAGGGCTGGGCACCGGGCGGAGGCTTTCGATAGAAACAATGGGGTCCCTCATCATGGGGAGCGATGCAACGGTAGCGAGGAGCAGTAGCAGCATTAGTGACTGTTCTCTTTTGTAAGATTCCGGGACGGGCGTGAACGCGGGCCCAGGTCTAAGTAGATAGGCCGGGGAGTGGGCGCCTTGGGAGCGGAATTAAGGCCGCTCGTGGCGCCTCCGAGCGCGTAGTGTTATTATAGAGTCATGTTTCCCTTTGCCAGGAGCGCGCATTAGCATAGCATACGCCCATGACGTCGGCATCGGAAGAGCGGCGGATAGATAGGCGGGAAAATACGGCTTCGACACCTAGCGGGCCCGGCGAGCGGCGGGGCTTTGTCATGGAAATGCCAAGAGGAGGAAAGGAGCTTGGCGGGCGCCGGTCCATCGAGGGGAGCAGTCGCGGACGCACGGATAACATGACGGTGCAGCTCGCGTGCGGCCCGCTACCGTCGCGGCCCCTTTCGCCGGGGCATCTCCCCGAGTCGCGGCTGCCTCTTTCCTCTCCGCGCGGACCGCGGCTGACCTCAGGCCTTCCTCCGGTCTATTTCATCGGGGCTTCGCCGCTGGGACTTTGGGAGTGCGATCAACTCTCGATCGAGGCTCGCGATCAACGGCCTCCCGCGACCACCGCACTCGACGAGACAACGCTGCGGCTCCTCTGCATTTTCCCCACTTGCTTTTCAAAATTATACAACTTGGAGGCTTCCGCAGTATCCTGCATGGACGGTTCCGTGTGTATGGTCGGTATCAATTCTGGCGGGCGTCTGGCGTCTAAGCTTTCTCGTAAAACAAGCCGACGCGCCGTCAGTCGCGGCAATACAATCGTGGATGTCGTACTCTTCGTTTAATGGCTTTCGGCGAATCAAACGACCAACAAACTCTCTTTGACGCTGTACACGGTCTTTTACAGGCCCGCGTCGCGGAGGCGCAATAGCCGCTTGCGCAACTCGTAAACTTGCAATAAATTATCCGCGAGTTAATTTATCTCGTATATTACGTTTGCCCGGATCCTCGCATTTTATCGCAAAATAAAAACACCTCGCGGTAAACGGCAAAGTGCGAAAAGTAGGTAAGCGGTCGCGCGTCCCGCGGCTCGGTCGCAATTGGCAACCCAACTTCTTGCCCCCTTACCCCTCCGAATAACGAATATGAACGGGGAGCGCGGCGCGCGGCGCGCGAAAAAGTGGCGATCCGCACGCGGCTAAGCGCAGCATCCGATTGGCAAGGAGAGCAGGGGCCGCATCCGGCAGGGGCGCTCGGCCAGTCGGAGAAAAAGCCCGGGAGGGAGGTAAAAGCGCTTATCACGTTCTCGGGAACAATGCGGCAATGTAGCGGCCGGGGCCAAAGCGCACGGGAGCGAGTCGTGACGGAGCGCGGGCATAGCGCACGGGAGTGCACGCACTGCACGGCCCCCGGCGATCGCAATTAATGGCGCGGCCGATTTATCGTGGGATAAATGTCTCCAGCGCGATATGTCTCATTAGCATAAAACAGGACGCGCGCGCCACGGGTGAGAGAGCCGGGCGCATGCATGCGCCGTGTGCGCCCCCGGCGGGTCCCCTCGCGGCGCATCCGCCGGCCAGGAGCGGGACCCGAGCGGCCCCTGTCTCAAGGGCCGACGGCTCCCGCGCCGCCGCCGCCGCCGCCGCCGCCGATATTAAACGGCGATTATTTCGAAACGCGCCCGGCGCCGCTATCTCCGCGCCGGGCAAGTGTTTATGTAGGCCGGCGCTGCGGGACGGGATGCGCCGAGTCGCCCGCGCCGCCCAGGCCGAGGGCCTTTCATTATGCCTCCCGCTTCCTCGTCTCCCGCCCGCAAATTCACAAGCCCGAGCCCCGGGATCCTTTATGAAGCCCCGCGCGATTCATCAGGCGCCGCCTCTTTTAATGATTCCCGCCCTCGCTCCCTCCCGTTTTCGTCTATTGTACGCCCGCACTTTTGTTCCTGCGGTTGCCTCCTCCGGGGACAAAGCCCGCGGCAAATTAATTTTAATTTGACATCTTACCGGCTTTGATCATTGATTTCGACTTCGCTCCTTTAGCCTCTAGCCAACCTCGACCTCGCGTACACCTTTTATCGTCGTGTATTTCTTCACATTTTTCTTGCATTTCGTCTTATCTTTTAACATAATATTTTTCTACTGTTGTGGGAGACCGGAGAATGCAGCTATTTCGACACACTGTTTTACGTATATATAAACGCATGTCTATTTACGCCTTGTTATAAACAAATGATTTTAATTATTTAGCAGGATTTTCGTTACTCGGACAGTTAATACTCAGACAGCTCCTACCTTATAGCTTGCCGAATTTCGTAAAATATACTGAATTTAATTAAAAGTAACGTCACAATTTTTACGTTCTATCGAGAACTGTCCGAAACGTAAACTGTGAAACTGATAAGGGCCCGCAAGTCCCTATTCCAACAACTACACCGACTCGACGACGAAGAGAATCCGACGACCCTCGTTTGATCCCCTTCCGCATACTGAGATATTCGATATGTATTACTCATCCATTTCGCATTAGAATACTTGAAATTCTTTTCGTTCAAGTTTTCATTAACTGTTTACTTGTAACAGTTCTGGAATCCGTAATCAATATAGTGTACATCACTATAATGTTTTTAATAAACATTGTTATTTATTACAATTACTACATTAGGATTATATTTACTTATCTTTATAAAGTCTGTTAAAGTAATTACGGATGTATACCGCATATTCTTAGGCGTATCCTTGAGCGAATCTGTAAATTTCTATTCCTTTGATAGCGTAAAAAAGAATTTTTAGTGCGCAAATGCAAAAAATGTCTCCAGCTTCAGTAATATTTGTGGATACAGTCTAACAATGAAGGCTTACATGTGCATAGCACTCGATCAACATTTCTTGACAGTGTTTTCGACATTTGTATAGGCCATAGAAAAGACAGATAATATATGTCCATTCTCATTTAGATCAAGTGTTTACATAATAGAAAAGAAACATTATCCGCATTAACATAAATTGAATAGTTGATAAAGATATAAAAAATGTCAACGTCGAATTAATCGATATGGAGAAAAAGGCTAATCCGACGGTCGTATTACCTTGAATAATTGAGATAATATTTTTTTATCGTCGACAGGTCTACATTGAAAGCAACATGCATCGGGAAGTACAATAATCGGCAGGCTGACTCGGCCGTGTTTACTTTACGAGCTATAAAAAGCGCGGAGAACCACGTGATATTTTGCGCGGTGCACGAGATTCTGATCAATGATTCATCCGGCGCGCGGCTCGAAATAAATCGAAGAGCGGCTTACGGGCATGGCGGCGGCGCCCGACTCTCGAGCCGGGCCCCGGCAATTGTTCCCGCGCGCGGCGGCCGCGGCCGCGGGACAACTGCGGCCATAAATCGCGCCTCAAATTTTCAAGAGCGCCGCCGAGCGGATCCCCCGGCGTTCTATGTAAACGGGGGTCGGCGGGGGCGGCGCGCACCCGTGAGAAACTTCCGCGCTCGCAGGATTACGCGTCGGTCGGCGGGCGCGCCGCTGCCGGCAGCAGCTCTCATCGCCGCCGAGCGCGATCTCTCCCGCGGCATAAATCTCAGCGGCGCGGGGCCGCGACGGCATTAGCGCGCAGATGCCGCTCCGATAGCTCCTTTAATATATCCGTCGGATTAGCGCGAGCCCGCGGCGACGGCCCCTGACCTCGGCGGGCCCGATTACCCGGAGATTAGCCGCCCGCGGACCGCCAGCCGCCGCCGCTCGCGACTCCCCGACCGCCCCCCCATTTCCCCCGCGACTTTAACGCTCGCTTTCCCGCGCCCGCTCCGACCGCTTTTCCCGCCGAGCCATCAGCCGTCCGCCGCCGAGGGCATTTCAATATTGTTTTACAGCCGTTAATTCTGGTTGTAAAGCGTGTCGCAAAGCGGCATTAATTACCGGGCGCCGAAGCCCGAGGCTCCCGGGTCCGTTGGTGCGACGGGCGCCGGTCTCGGGTGTCGGCTGTCGGCTGCCGCCCGCGAAAAACTCCGCCGCTGACTAATGGACGCGAGCGACGTGAGAAACGCGCTTTCGTTGCGTCACTTTGATGCATTCAGGATTAATAATTAAACGTTGAAAAATACACGTGTAATTGTAAATCACGAGCCGCGGGCCGCTCAGCTTATTAAGTTGTAGGATAGAGCCGATCCCGGAGCCGCGCGAGCGCGCGCAAACTCAAATCGCTTGTCACTTTTATCATTTTCTTTATTTTTATCATTTTTATCATTTTTATCATTTTTACATTATGTCCAAGCGGATAACAAGTTGCAATTCATCAGCTGGGGGCTTTGAAAAATGACCGTCGATTTCCCTCATAAATCGCGCGCGGCTTCAAAGAAAATCAGCCAAATAGTTGCCGCGCGATGCCAATTTCGCCAAGGTATATATAGAGGCGCGCAGGCATCGACTGCAGGCCACGTAAATAAATTTCGAATGGCACAATAAAATACGCAGATGCGAACGCGGCGCAAAGAGCATAAAAAAGGCTAAGTGGAAAAAGTGGGCGAATGATTCGATATTGATTTATCAAGGGTTGTTTACGCGTGAAAAAATCATACGGCTAGTGACCGTTGGTGCGCGGTGCGCGCATTCAATTAATAAAGTCCGCAGGCTGCAGCGGCGGGCGGTGGGTCGGTGGGAAAAACGAGGAGGCCGGCTATCGACTGGGCCGCAAACAGTCGCGCCCGCTCCCCCAAGGAAAAAAAGGGAAAAAGTGCTCTGCAAACCTGGGCGGCGCTGCCACGAGTCCTTAAAAAAAAAAGATCGCCGGCGAACGTATCCGCGCGCGCGCGCGAGCGGACAATGCAAAGAGGCTTATTAAATTTTTACCGGGCTTGCCGAGCAAACAAGCGGCGGCGGCGGCTGCGGCGGCGGCGGCGAAAATGTAACTGGCTCTCGGTGGCTCGGCTCCTTGGCACAGGCGCGCGCGCACACACGCGGCCTCGCTCTCGGGGGTGGGGGGCAAATGACGAAAGTACTGGAGAAACAATAAAGCCGGGCGTGTGCGTGGCCTCACGCACGCGTTCCGCGCCGCGCAATTTGCCCCGGGGCCGGCGTGATTACGGGCGCGGGGACACGCGGGGAGGCTGGGCCGGCCGCCCTGGGAATTAGAAATGCAAACGCCCGGGCCAATTGGCCGGGGCATCGGCCGCGGTCGATCCCATTAGCATAGGGGACCGCGGCCCTCCCTTCGCGGAAGCCGCCCCCCGGGTCCCTCGGTTCCGCGAAGGCCCCCGGCCATCCCGCCCGCCCGCGGGAAAATCAATAGCGCCGCCGCGAAGGACCTGTCGCGCGCTCGCGAGGTAATTGTGCCGCCGCGCCGTAAAAAGCCGCCGGCCGTATTTGCATTGTGAAAGGAAAAGAGGGCAGGCCACTTTCGGTCCGCGCGACACAATTCGCACGCGCGCCCGCTGCGGGGAGGCATTTACGAGCCCCTGCCCGCGAGCGCGTATCGATCGCCGCGAAACGCTCTCGAGAAAGTGTCCGCGACGGAACTAAGCGGAGGATCGCGAGAAGGCCGGTCGTTCCTCGAGGCCTTTTGTCTCGCGCACAGGCACAGCTCTCTACCTGCGCGCCCGCGGCTTTGTGCGCCGCCGCCGCCGCCGCCTCCGAGCCGGCGCGTTATGAAACTTGAACGATTCGCCGCTCAGCCGATGGCACTCGCCGCGTAAAGTAAACAACTTTGCAAAATTCACGCTTCGCCTGCATCTTTCTTCTCTACGTTATTCATGGGCTAATAATATTAACGGCCTTGATTAACTGCCGCCGCGTCACAATTCATTTGCTGGCCGGCTGCCTACGCTGCATCTGAATTTACCTTAGCGCGCGCTGCCGAAGTAACGACCTTCCAAATCCACTAATGACAAAGTATTCCCTTTTATCTTAACTATCGGATATCCACTCAACAACAATCATGTATTTCTCGAGCAAAAAATCCATACTGTAATTAAATAGTTTTTTCAATTGCCGTTCCTCGGAGAATAGATGTATTCGTAATTACTCACGATGCTTGACAACTCGATTCACAGTTGTGCTGAGCAATCGTAAGACATTTTTTTCCCAAGTTAAAAACTTCTATTTCGTTTTACTTGTACACAAGTACAATTGTTCGTCTTCTCAAATTGGAAATACATTTGATTCTCACGGTTACATCAGCGACATGTAAAAATTATCGAACGCAATAATATTAATGACACTAAGCGACCGATACATTAGCACGCGTGTAACAATAATATCGCTATAATCACTGTAACAAATATTAATAGTTGATTAGAAGCATGTAAATTAGAGCAGCAATTGTCTTGAAATTTGTTAATTTATTTACTGTGCAGCATATCAAATTTGCACAAACATTGTGCATCAAAGAGTGTAGTGGAATGATCAGCGAGTCGGTGACGATTCTTTGAAAAGAGCACAAGAGTGAATTTCGCGAATATCTATCGAGGTCGTCGCAGGTGAACAATCGGAAAAAACAGCAATCGGGTCGATCGCGCGAGTAGCCTTGACAAAGGGAAATCGTCAAGGGGTCTTTGGGCGCGACTCGCGAGGGAAAAAATCGGCTGGCGAGGGATAATGGAAAAATGTCGTAATCCCGGGCGACAGGACTCGTGGGTAAATAGAGCCGCGGCGCTAGGTAAAGAGGGCCTCTGGCCGGCTCGTGCCGTGGGTGTGCGCGAGCTCGCGGGCAGCTATCTGGCTTGGGATCGGGCGTCGCCGCGGCCGTTCCGTCCTCGCTCCCCGAGCGCTCGGACGGTGCGCTAAACTCCTCAGATCCGCGGGAGATTGCGCATTCCGATCCGCGCGCCGCGGCCTGTGCGCCGAGCTCCTGCTAACCTTTTCGCTGATTGATCGCTCGCTTTCGTTCGGCCGTTGCGCAAGCCCCGTCGCCGCGCGGCCGCCTGCCATTTAATTATATGCTAATCGGTCGCGGGGCCACCGGCGACCCTTGCGCCGTCCCCGTTATAAATAGAGAATAAAAGTTATTCTGTAATCGAGTGTGTCGTTAATGCTACTTCATCTGTCATTTGCTGCGTTTGCGGTTTGTTCAACGTGGAAATCGGCGGCGCTGCGGTTTTATGCTTCAATCACGTTAATTGCCCCAATGAGACAGTTTAATTTCTACCCGGTGCTTTCATTTTTTACTCCTCGCTCAATTTATATGTATGCTTAATGGCTCTTTTTCTCTCGGCTTTTTCATGCACTGCACTTTGAATGCACGTTAACGCGCACAAAAAATTATTTAGCATTTAATTATATTCAGCGTATAATATTACTGTATCGCTCCTTTGTGAAGATCAGTGGCGCGCGCCACGGCGAGCCGCGCGCCGCGCGCCGCGTATACCGTTTTCTCTAGCAGCTCTGGAAAAACTGTTATCCGCGCGCACACTTTTGCATACTGGAAAACAAAGTATTTGCAGCGCATAAAATAATTGTCGAAACAATTAACAATGAGACCAAAGCTATTCTGCATCATAAAGCGCATTATCCCGTAGGGTAGAAGTTATGCTTGAATCCAAAAACCATTTGCATGATTATTCATAAGAATACGACTCGCGACAAATATTTAAACGCGTGACAAATGTAATATTTCTTAGGATAACGTCGTGAGTCGCCGTTCTCGTGTAGAATGTCGTAAGGAAGTAGCATAAATTATACGCACGGCATTTTTCTCTCCGGTTATATCTTTGGATAATTATAATTCACGTACAAATTGAAGTTTGTCGGTATAAATTTAATCCAGTTTGTATACAGGCTGGATTAATTCGCGGCGGCGCGGACGCAGCCGTATTTACTGTAACGAGGATCTTTCAATAAAAGTCGGGAATATAAAAAGAATCGGGCAGGGACAAGCTCGGGCGGCGCAGCCGTGTAAAAAGAGAAGAAGAAGGAGGGCGCGGGGGAAGGAGGAGGAGAGGAGGCGGAGGAGGAGAATAATCCTTGGAGCGCGCGCGAGCGGCCATTAATAAAAAGCAATCATTAAGCGACAAGTGCGGCTCGAGCCGAGTGTAATCAGCGAGGCGCCTTTGCGGATAAATGATAGCCGCTTTGGATTTCGAGGCGGTGGCTGCGGCGGCGGCGGCGGCGGCGGCGGCGGCGGCGCGGCTCCGATCGGCGCGCATCGGCCGGCATCGGCTTCGGCTGCGCGGCCGAGACAAAGGTGTCGCTCGTTAATCGCCGCGGCCGGGAAAGCGGCGGGCGCCGACGGCCCCTCCCTCCGGGCGCGTCCTCCGCGGCGCGATGACAAAGCGCGCAAAAATCCAAGGAACGTCGCGCCTCCGCCAAATCCGGCCCGCCGGCCCCGGATCACGGATTCGCGAGCCGGCGATTGTCTCCGCGGCGGCTGTGCGACCTCGCGGTCCCCGAGATCAAGCGAGCCGCGCGCGGGGCGCCTCCCGCCTCCCTGTGCACCGCCTACCCCGACGCGAGCGGCCGCTCGTGATTTATGCCCCAGGCAGGCCCGGTAATTAATTACGGCTAAGGCCCTGCGAGTCGAGTGTGAATTTGTAAAATTGATCGATGCGCCCTCGGGCGGCGATCGGCGACGGTCCGGCCGCCGGTTGATGGATCGCCGAATCGCGGCCGCCGCGGCCCTCCGCCGCCTCTAATTGCCCGCGGGACGGGGATCGGCGGGCCCGGGGCCGCGGCCCGCCCGCACTTTTATACCGAAAGCGCCGAGCCCCGGGAAAAAAGCGGGCAACAATGGCAGGGCCGCTAATGCCGGCCATTGTTCCCCTAATTAATGAATCCGAGTGGGCGAGCCATCGTTAGAGTCGCTCCCGAGCGTGGCGAATGCGGGCGCCGGCGAGCTGGCCGCCTCGCCCCGGGCCGCCCGCGGCCGCTTTTCGCACGGGGACGGCTCCCGGGGAAAGGGTCCCACGGAAAAGCCCTGCTTGCCTCCTCTCACGCGGCCCGGCTAATGGAGGGCCGATCGCCTCGGGCGCCCGGATCAATAGCGCCGTGCACCTTGCAGCGGCCGCCGCAGCCTCCGCAGCCTCCGCAGCCGCGCGGCGCCGTGAGAGAGACGCCGCCGGGGGGAGAAAGCCGCGCGGCCCGTGACCAATGCCCGGGAATTGCCACTTGTCGCGCACAATGCGCGCGCGCGCCGCCGTCTGCGGTCGGGAGAAAGGGACTTTCGGAGGGTCGCCGGAGAAAGAGAGATCAGCTCCCATGCACAATACCCCCGCCCCCCCCCCCGTCCCCCGCCACCCTGACCTTCTTATTGGGTTGGGCTGCCGACGCTCGAGGTGCACCGATGCACCTCACGACCGGCATACCTGGGGGCGCTCTCCGCTCGCAGGTGACATACACTTGTGCGCCTCCGCGGCACGAGCTCGACACTTTCCGCTCGATTGCCCGCGAGGGATTCCTATCCGACTCGCATTGTCCTCTTTTTTCTTTATATTCCCTCTTGGCTTCCTACCTTTGCCGGGCTTTGCCGCCTCTTTTCCTTTTATCCTCGACCAATGACGCCGCTGGGGAACTGTTTATTTTGTCACCATAATCACCTTGCTTATTATTCCACGAGCTTACGTCTTTTCTTCGTCTTCCTCTGTACTTAGGTGGCAGTTTATCCTTAATTATAAAGCCGCTAATCGCCTCGTGCGGCGAATGCTAACCACTCTTTATTCGTCGCAACAACACGTATCATTTGCAGACTCGATCAGCTGAGCTCATCAGTAATTGCCGCGCATTCAATTCAGCGTTTGAATTTTTATTTTCCTTCGCTGCGATTTATGTAAATATCTGTCTTTACAAAATTATTATTATATTTTCACTAGACATTTTTATAAAATATTTTTGCTCGAGGAGGAACACGTTTATAAACAATACCGTTTCAGCAAAAAATGGCATGTTTATTCTACGACAAATTCATACATCATCCAATTATGCATATCTTTTTACATAATTTACGTTTGAGTTTGTATAATCCAGCAATAGTAAAAAGAATCCAAATTTTGAATAAAAAATCATACGCGTTTAGAATTGAAAGGCGTACGCGTTAAAGGTGATTTTCTCTGGACTCATTGGGTAATAAAGGCACAACATGGTATATTTTCCATTGATAAGATACTTATTAATGTACGAGCAATTTGAAGGCGGTTTTATAAAAATATCATTAAGATATCTAATTTGACCTTCCGTGAACGTCAGATATCATAGAGGAGAGATTTTTTCAAGTCGCACAATAAAAGTTTATAACACAGTTTATAACTGTTAAGTACATTTTAACGTTCAGTCACATGGTAGAAGGAGGAATTCCGCAGAGAAAAAGTATAACAAATTAAAGTTGTTAAATTTGTTGATTAGCGATAAAAATGACGGTGGACTTTTGATTGGCAATAAAAAAATTTATGTTCCAAAGAGACAGTGACTGATACAGCAGCCTGCGGAAGATTGATACGTTATCGCGTAATTAGTTTAAAAAATAAATTTATAGGATTTTTTGTCCGTTTTACGTTGCTCGGCGCGCGCACCGTTTGCCTTCCTCGCGAATCGGCGAGTTTAGGAGAAAGAGCGATACCGAGGGCGCGCTCCTGCATTTTGGCGAATAAGAGGACAAGGAGGCGAGTGCAATTTGGGAAAGCGGTTTAGATGGGGCGGGGCGAGGCGAGGAGCAGGGCCGACTTAGGGACTTTCTTTGAAGGCGGGCCGGAGTCAGCGGGCGCGGCTTGGCGACGGGATTAGGTCGAGGTCCTGGCTCGGGGGCTGGAAAAGGCCAATTGCCGGGCGGCCAGTGCGGATCGCGGCATTGTGCCCCCGGAGAAGAAAAGCGAGGGCGCCTTTGGCACTTGACTCGGGCCCATTGTAAAGCGCCGGCGAGCTCGTAAAACGCGAGCCGAGCGCTCGGCCCCGCTCCCCGGGCCTCCTTATAAAAGCGCGTTAATACACTTTGTTTCGCCGAGCGCCCGGGTTATTTACTCCCGTTGTATAATGAACTTGCGGCCGAACAATGCCCCCATAAATCATCGGCGAGCGCGGCGCGCGGCCCTCGAGGACGCGCCCTAATTGACAAGGTGGCGCGCGCGCGCCCTGCGACTGCGCGTCTCCCGCAATAAAGTAATGCGCCGCGCCATTACCCGTCCCGCGGACTGATTGATTCCGCCCTTTCGGCCGATATCGGCTCCGCGGCCGATCCCTCCCCGCATCGTTAACGGCTCCCCCGCGAGCGCCCGCGCAAACCGAGACAAAGTGCCGCCGGCGCCGCGCAATTAAGCGCCGAGCGATCCAGCGTTAATTGGGACTCGCGAGCCCGTTCCGCAAACTCCGAGGCCTGACCAAGAGGCGCGCGAGCGGAGGGTTCGAGTGGCGGGCCGCTTGCGCCCGAGAACAGCGCCCGATTGATTAGGGAAGGCTAACGCATCGAGACGGGAGCCGGCGGCGCAGCTCCCACCTGGCGCGCCGCGCCGGATCCCCGGCGATCGTCGCGCACTCGGGCCTATCAGCGCCGGCCCGCGCCTATAAATAGGGCCGGCTCCCAACACGAAGCAGAGCAGCGGGCGCTATTGTGCCGCGACGCGCCCTGCCCGGCGCCATTAGGCGCAGAGGCTGCCCGCCCGAGATAAGGGCAATTAACTGTGGCGGGAGCGCGGGGCTGGCTACTCGCTAATTAATTGGCCGGCGCGCGCGGGGAAAGCGCGGCTCGCGCGCCGAAAGGACGTTGAGTCTCCGCAGCGTCGCGCCGCGGCCGGATTTAGAAAGGCCGATCGATCGGCCGCCCGGCCAATTAGGCGGGGCTGCGCCGCGGCGCTCCCATTCGGCCCGCGGCCCTTGGCTTCCTCGGCGGGTGCTCTGCCGGGTCAGGTGCGGCGCGGCTAACGGGACGCCGCCGGTCTCTCGCGGCCTTTTCAATTTGCCATCCCCATTAACATTGCGATGCCGCGCGATCATCGGCGTTGTGACACGCGCGGGCAGCCTCGCCGCGCAACCGCCGCCGCCGCCGCCGCCGCCGCCATTATTTTTAATTGCGAGCGATATTCTCCTTTGGCTGCCATTACGCGCGGCTTTGTCGCTGCAAATTGTTGAGGGGACTCGCGCAACGACCGGGGGAATTAATCGTCGTAAATTCGTGCTAGCCGCACAACTTTATTGCTGTCGTGTCGGAGGACGACGTTTTTAGAATCCCCGCGCGCGCGCGCGCGGCTACAGATTCAAACTATGGGATGGGAGCTCGACGAGGGTTTCGTCACCGCGCCATCACCTCCGAGCCATGAGCCATGAGCCATGAGCCGCGAGCCAACAGCCGTCGCCGCGTGCATTGCACGACCAGATATTTAGGTCGACGTCGCCTCTCTAATTTATTATTAAAATTATATTTGTGTTTAAATGATTGTGTGCCGAGACAAGTTTATGGCCAATAAATCTTCCTCCTCGTATCAAAAAGGAGCCGTAATAACTTACTTTTACGCGATTTTTCAAATATTTTGATTTACTTGGAAACAATTTTCTCTTTCTACATTGTACCCAGCGATACCGTGTCATTAATATGCGCTTTTTCAAATACTTTACACTCGCGCTTTTTAACGTCTATGCACTAATCAACATTTTTTCTCAATTTCTTGCAATTTCCTATCTCGAACCATATCAATTTTAACAAAATAACATTTTAACGCACAAAACGTTAATGAATTTCGTAAGCTCGGCATAAATTCAGTATTGAATTTTCAAATATTTTTTTCTTTTTATCGTCTGACATTGAATTGTCAACAATTATTATTTCACACTAACGCACAAGTTTCGTCATTATATTGACCAATCAATATTAAAACTACATTATATTTACGCATTGGTTTGTCCGCTTAAGGTCGACCATAGAATAATTCTATTAGTGTCTAAAAAGTACAAATTACACGTTTAGGTAAATATAGTGATCGCATGTAGAGAATTTCATGAATATTGATATTGTAACGTCAGTACAATCGAATCCCCTCTCCATAATTATACCTCTTTGAAAAGTCAAATATACCGGCAGATAAATGCAGATACGTTAATCGGTGCAGATCAAATAAAGTAGCATCCCTTTGAAATAATCGGACTAAATTCCAATTGTAGGAAATAAAAAAATATTAAAAAATAGACGGATAACAAATGCGCGGGCACAAATGGTGAAGATGAATATCGGCGCGCCAACGCGGGAGAGAAAAACAATCCGTAATCGTAGTCGACTTTCTCCCGCGCACTAATTCAGTCGCGAGGCTTCGGGCTCGGGGAGCGCGGGGAGTGGTGGGCAAAGGGGAGCGAGAATTGGCCTCGTAGCCCGAGGAAAAAAGTGTCCAGGCCGAGGGGGAGGGAGGCTGCGGGTGCATCCGAAGCGGGCGCAGGGGAGATGAGGCGCGGTGATGAAATCGGCGGTGCGAGGGATTACAGGGCGGGGGCCTTGGCTCGGCGCTCGGGCAATTAGCGTAAACGGAGCGGGAGTGCCGTGACACGTAGTTTGTCGCGGCAGGGCCTCCGCAGGTGGCTGGGCTCGGGCGCGCCGCGCTCGGCTACCGCCTCCGGAGCCCACGTACGCGCGCAGGGTGTTATTTCCCCGCGCACGCTAATTGACCCTTTAATGAGCACTTGCGCTTTTTCCCCCTCCCCGGGCGAGAGCCGGCGGCGCGGGCCTTCTTGCGCGCGCTATGTCTTCATTTTGCGCAATAAAATCTCGTTACGATGTCGTTGTGGCCGGCGCGCAAGCCGCTCCCGCGGCCCGCGTCATTCCGCCCGATGGCTTTTTATTCCCGCCAAATTACAATGTAAACGGCCCGCGTAATTCCTGCCCGGGGCTTTGATAAGAACGCGCGGGGAGCAAGCCGCCACCTCTATGGGGCTCGGGCGCCTCTAGCCCCCAAGCAAGAACCGATACTGCGAAAATTACTCAATTACGGAGCCGAGCGCACTCGCGGCGAGGCGCACTAAAGTCGCGCGCGCGGCGCCGCTTTGTTCTCATCAGCGCCGGGGCAAAAATGAACGGTTCCTTAAACTGTCCTCCGCGTCCTATCCCCATTCTCGCAGGGCGCGTTGGCGCGAGGGCCGCCCCCCCCCCCCCGCTCCCGGCTTTTTCCCCCGGGCGCCGATTATGATATTTGCTTGGTAACGGCCGGTAATCGTCCTTTGCGATTAAACCCCGGCCCGGCTATCATATTCCCCGAGTTTATGCGGCTTTTTGCGAGGAAAAAGCTGCGCCTACGAGGTCCAACGACTTCCCAAGTCGAGCCCACTCGATTCATTTGCGCGGGCCGCCGCTCATGCCAGGCAGTTTCTCCGCGGCGCGGCATAAACCGAGGAAAGCCGCGCCGAGAGAGTAAATTCGTTTAATTTTAAACCATCACAATGTATATTAAGCGCCCGGCCGCGTCTACCTACGCGGCGAATAGCTTATCGGGGAATAAAATACCTTTACGATTCATTTACACTCGGGCAAAAAGTCCGGGCGCGCCGCGCGGCCACTCGTTATTTCCTTACAGTAAAATTCGAGCGGTCGCTCGAAGCGAGGAAACTTGTCGAACGAGGAAGAGTCGGGGCTCATAACGCCGCCGGGGAAAAAGAGCCCGGAACGCACAGAAGAAGCGGACAGGCGTTTAATTGCCCAAAGCCTCAAAGCCCAAAGCCGCCGGCCTCGGGCCGCTCTAATTTATGCATCGGGCCGGCATTGTCCGGACATTCGCGCGCGGCTCCCCCAGAGCGCCCGAGAGATGGGATCGCCGGGGAGCGATGACGCGCGCCCGAGTGTCCCGCTCGTCCATTAGCGCGAGCTTACGCGGGCTTAGGGCCGATGGCGCGCGGCGATAAGGCCGCTTTTGGCGGCGGCAGATCCGTCCGGGCGCAGATTGGCAGGATCGGCGGATCGGCGGATCGGCGCGATCGCCGCCATCGCCGCCATCGCCGCCATCGCCGCCGGTCCTCCGATTTATCGCGCCGAATCTGTGGCGGGCCCGGCCCCGACCCCGCGGGATCCGTATCTCGCGCCGTCTCTATTGCGCGGCGACCGCGGCTCCGCTCGCTCCCCGGAGCCCCGAGCCGAGGCTGCGCCAAACCGAAGCCTTCTCTCCCGGTAATAATGCCCGGCATTGTCCTCGTTAGGTTCGCGGAACGGCCGAGCGTGATCGAAGATGCGGTCGATCGGCCGATTACGCGCAGGCGCAGAAAGGCCCCCGGCCTAGTGGCTCTAATCGCGCGCCACGCGAGATTTCCTGACTCTCCGCCTCCAAGGCCCGAGGTGTCTTTATGCTAATCGGCGCTAAAGACTGGCAAGTTGCGCTCCGATGGCAAAGCCATGTGAACCGAGCCCAAGCGGCTTTTTCTCCGTGAGTCGCAACCTGTGCGGCCGCAGGAGGCTTTCGACCGGGCGCTGGCGCCTGCCGCCGAGCACTCCGAGGCGGCTTACCCCGCCAGAGCCGCTATCGACTATCGCCGCCCGGGGGGCGGCCGCGCCCCTCCCTCCCTGCCTCTTGCGACGAGGTGCGCGCGGGCCTCTGCCGCGTCACCGCGTCCCGGGCGCGGAGGCTGCGCTCGGGAGCGCCGGCTCATCGTGCCGGAGACATCGGCCGGCCGATCGCCCCGCAGATCCCATCTCCAAGAGTCGGCGAGGGCCTTTGCCGGAATCTCTCGCCTTTTAGCGAGGGCCGACTCATCGCCGACCTGCTCCGGCTCCGCCAGAGTCGCGCGCGCGATAATCTGATAATGCCGGGATTAAAAGTGCGGTGCCGCGTGGCGCGACGCGTTAAATATAGATCCCGCTAATGACAGGTCCTGCCCGAGCCCAGGCGGCCCTCGGGCGCTTTCGCGCTCTCGAGGAGTTTCGAGCTGCGGGGTCGCGCGAAACGCTCCGGACCGAGCGGCCCTCCCTCCTCCCGGGGCTTACGAGGCCGCCGCCAAGCCGCCGCGGGCCTATAAAGAACAAGCGGGAGGCTGCGGTCGGCGAGAGGACCGACCCAGCCCCAGATACCCAAACTTAAGCTGCTCCACCCGCTTTTCCACCATTTTACTTTGCGCTTTAAGTTTCCCATCTGATCGAGAGCTCCAATGCATTTATCGTTTAAAAAATATTACGTATACCATGATAGAACTTTAAATGATTGGACAGTTTGATAGAATCAAATACTTATCAATCTCACAGATTCAAAGTGAATAATAAAACAATTTCCTTTTTAATATGCGACTGCTTCACAAATAAAATAAATTAGGTGTGACGTTTCAATGTGATGTAGTTATTTGTTTCTTGAGAAAAGACTCCTCAGTCAACCTGTCAATCATTGTTTTTATTACCAAGTGTAAAAGTTATTGTTGTGATCTTAGATTGGCTCATACTCGGTTCCGTGCGACTATCGTACATGAAGACTTCATAAATGCAATGTTAAATCTCAAGATGAGCTTTAATTTGTTTTATGAAACCGAGTCTGTAGTACGTTACATTAATGAAACAGGGATATCATTCGTATTAATAATTCACTAAATAAAAATATCAACAGATATTGCTGTAGAAGAAATAATTACAAAAAAGTTAGTAACCGCCCACGTTTAATACCTCTTTTTATATTTCCATAGAAAAATACTACGCATTTCATAAATGTCAACTTTTGAATAGTGACTGGATTTCTCGATGATAAAAAATGATAATTCTCACAATGAAGGTAAGCTATTTACACCCTAAACGCTAGACTAGATGATGCCCCTGCAGGAGCTCAAGCTTGAGTACGTATATCATGTCGTAGGTAATTTCCAGGCGAGGCGAGGCGAGCCCGAGGGAAAGGACCAAAGCGCGGCGTGCCGTGGGGGGATATAAGAGATGGAGGCGGGGGCAGAAATTGAAGTGGGAGAAACCAGAAAAAAGGCGGAAAAAAGTGGGGCATTATCTCGGGCGGGAATTTGTCCCTCGTATACGCTCGGGGCGCGATGACTCGCCTGCCGGCCCGACGATAATGATCGAGCCTCCCCATCTGCTGAGCGGCTACCTCGGAATTCGAATCGAATTTCCATTCCTAATTGGACATAGGAGCGCATTACGCGCCTGCATATACACTCGTACAGTGCAGGGCCCCGGCGCGCCGCGCGAGAGAGGGCACGTAACGATCCGCAGAAAAAGGCCCTCTATGTGACACGGGTGCAGCGCTCCTCGCTCGCGGTATAATTTAAATCTCATTATATTGGGCTGCGGTCTGCGGTTTCGATATACACCAGCGGTTCTCACGTCGCGCGGCTGCCGCCGCCGCCGCCGCCGCCGCCGCCTCCGCTGCCGGAGATCGGCTCGCGCTCCGCGCGCACGCGCGCGCTTACGCTGCTAAATCTAGCGAGACCGCGACACAGCCGGGGATCGTTGACTTTCCAGGACAGGAAAAAGAGCCAACAATGAAAATGGAGTGTGCCCGGCGATCCGCTCGATCGAGCCCCTCTCGTCGTCGAGTGTCCAGCATTTCCTCCTCTAGACCAATCGTTCAGGTCGTTGTGGTTATTAATTACTCGCTCCTCTTGTTCCGGGAAAATCGGTCAGTAGCACCAAAGCAGACGTTTAGATTCTATCGAGACCGATAGCTTGCTCTAATGAACCGGAGATCGCTTGAAAAACCATTAATAAGGATCTCATACTGCCTACCTATACAATGTAACCAATTCAATTTTATTGGATTTTTCAAGCTCCATAGAATCATCTGAATGCTTTCCAGTTTTTTATTTGACCATTGAATAGTTCGATTATTTACTTCGTGCGGAGGATCCGATGGCGCGGTTGAGAACCGGTGCGAATACCAGGAAGCAAATTGATTATTTCAAAATAAAAGCCATATACATGATAAAATTGCTTTTACGATTCGACAGGATAATGATGATTCGAGAGAAAAGTATCGCATTTGAGAAATCCCGCCCGACAATGTTTACGTGCACTGATACACATAATACCAACTAAGCTCAGAGCATAAGTATACGATATAACAGCAGAAAATAAACTATTGATATCAATATTTTTATATGTAAATATATGGTCACTAAATATATATCACAGTTAGATTGAAAACAGTGATGAATACAATAACAGCATAACAAGCAATTATATCAAAACTGAGAATGAATGCTCTAGTCGAAAATTAACTAATTTCATATGCTGCAAATAATATCATACGTTAAATCACTTATACTAAGTCTTACATTATAAACTATTACTGAAAATTTATAGGATTTTCAAATGAGATCAAGATTCTAGAAATGTTCTATAGTATTCCGCTTTCGAAGGAAGATAATATGTGCGTATCTCTATTGCCTTTGCCTTTGGTAGGCTATTACACAGATGAAATCCTCTAACTTGATACGAGCCAAAGCGTATATTGAATCTCCTGCAAGGAATAAGCTCTTGAAGTACAATCATAACAGACCGATTTGAAATGTTACGTGGAAACAAACGGTCAAGTAATTTGGAACAGCATTCATTAAAAATCTTATAAATATTTAAACATAAAATAATTCCTGTGAGATCAGTAAACATCAAAATCATTCACTTTCTGTTAGAAGATATATACTCATTCTGTTTGACATCCGTTACCTAATGCATGAATATTGTATCCTTTTTCGTCAAGGAGCCATTTAAATAGACCACCAATTAAAAGTCCTGCTATGCAAAGACAAGAGATATAACAAGTATTTGTGTTAAAGACTCAACAGGGTGTCGATGTTAATATCGCAAACGATGTATAAAACCTGGTTAGCTTTACTTTAGCTGTACTACAAACTGTATCAATATGAGGTCCTCAGGTAAAATGACCAGACCTTGGAAATAATTCTCTGATTACCGAAAAAATTGCAAATATAAATTTAAATGTCTCTAATTTCGCCGTACCAGATACAAGACAGGTAGCTTACGGTATATTCTAGTGACCATTTTGCAGTTCATTCTTAGTAATTCATATATAAAATATTCTTCACATGGAATTATGGAAAAAACCTTACAGTTTTTGTATAAACATGGCAAAATCCCATTTCTGACATTTTGAACAGCTATCTTACTAGTAAAATGGTGCCTTGCTGAAATCAAACCATAATGATATCGAAATAACTTGTATGTCCATAGACTACGTCTTTAACGTATCTTCAATGAGTATCTTTAGTAGAAAGTAGACAGTGTTTCTGTACAAATTTTTCGAGAGCTTTGGAAATAAATCACAGAAGCATGATTGATAAAATATCTAAGGCAGTTAAGGGTGCATTCTAATTAACACAACTGTATGAGTTTTCTTCCTAATATCAGGGAATATGTCTGGAAAAGCAAATAAAAAAGTTCTCGAGGTATCCTTGTTTATTCGATGAAACGTAAACTAGAGGAATCACAACGGTATTGTTGAATACGTTGTTGTAAATTTAATAGTAAAAGTAAAAATTCAAAGGAAGATCTGTGTCAAGGTCTTTGTAAAATAAATAGATTAAAATAAAAAAGTCGGATACGGTCTGTTGTGTCGCAATCGAGTATATAAATAGGAAGAAGGAGATCCGTCGTGATCTCGGGAAAAATGGAGCGTAACGCGGAACTTGGGGAGAGGTAATTGGGGTTTCCGGGCGTGTTTACCTCCATATACATGATAGGGAATGTCCAGGCGTCGCGGCGGGGTAGCCAAAGAAGAAATCGATCGGCGTCGCGCGAATCAATTACGGAAGCATTTATCTTGGGAGTGGGCTCGCGACAAGGCGAGGCGCAACAAGTGGGAGAGCGATGTCAAGCCGGGCAAATAAAAAAGTCGGTGGGAGCCTCGAGGGGCCCGGACGAGGGTAATAAAGGGGCGCGGGGGCGGTTCGGCGTCGCACGCGACGAGGGGCGCGCACAATGGGATTCGATAGGGCTTTGTCGCCGCGGCGCCGGCGGAGGGACGGCATCCGCGACAAATGGCCCGTCCGGGGACGAGCGCGGGAGGCCTCCCGGCCGGGGGGGGGGGCGCAGATCCTTGGACGGGACACTCGCCGGAAGAAAAGAGGGGCGCGGCAGGCCCCTCGCTGGGGGCTCGAGTGCAGTTTCGGTGGGGCGGGCCGGGGAGGGCGTAGCAGCGCGGCCCGCGCCCCGAATCGGCCTAAGCGAGCGTAATAATTTATTAAGCAAACAAAGGCGCGCGCCCGGCCGAGCGTGAATAAGGAAGCGCGCCGGCCACGGGCCGCTGCCGGCCGTTCAATTAATCCGGCCGCCTTTGATCGCTGGCCGAGCCCGCGCCGCGGTAAAAAGCAATTACGCGACCCGCGGGCTGGGGACACGCGCCGCCACGAGCCGCCGGCCCGTCCTCCCGCAGCCCTACTCGCTACCAGCGAGCGCAAGCGTCCACGGCCGACTGGCTCGCGCCGGAATGCCTGCCGCCACCGCGTTGCCATGTGCGTCGACCGGGAACGACCTGACACTGCTCTAATATGCATGGGGGATTGCGTGGACCGAATGCGCCCGGAAAGATACGCGATAGAGCCGGCGATCGGCCCTGGCCTAGGGAGCGGCCCACGGGTAATAATCGGCTAATTGAACGGTCGCTTTGGGGGCCGATGGCCGCTAATCGAGCGGCAGCGCCCGGGACTTTTGGATCTCTGCTCCACTCCGCTTCTCTGGTCCACCCCTGCCTCCCGCACAATTAGACGGGGGCCGTGTCAAACGCGCGGCCGTTACAGGCGCGCCCCCGGCGACCTCTGTGATCGCTCGCCCGTGTAATCGCCAACTATGCAGATGATTAAATTCGCAACATCATCGCGGCGCCGCGGGCGCCGCTCAGAGGCCAACGAGACGGCTAACTTCGCAAGACGGGGCGGACCTCTTGCGCGCCCCTTTGCCCAAAGGACGGCGACTTGGCCGTCCCAGCCGTCTTGGCGCGCATCTTGTGGCAAGACTCTCGACTTCCCGGACCTCCCGAGCCCAACTTGCGGACATCCGAGTTTCCCGGACGGTCGACCGCGCCCAAGTCCTCCCGGAATCTTGTAAACTTCCAATACTATGTTGATCTACAGATTTTCCTTTACTTTCCACCCTCACCACCAGGAGATGAGCAAGCTATGCAATCAAATCATTTTTTTATGTCATTTGTTTATTCAACGTAGCTTTTGTATGCGTTTTTTTTGAATATTGTTTGAATCGATTATTAACGTGCTTGAGTTTTTTGCACTATATCACAATTTTACACTAATTACAATTTTGAGCAAACTGTTCCACTATAATTATACCCGGGTAAAAATGAGAAAAATTCTGGCAAAATATAACAAAATTATTTCAAAAACACCAAATTCCGCATTGGTACCGATTTGAATTGAAAATTTTTTTATATTTAAATTAATTTAATTTTTTTCAGACTACAGTTTTTAATTATTTCTATTCGGTTCATGGAAATGTTTAGCAAATTAACAAAATTTGCTTACACTGGAATACTTTGAAATAGGGAAGAAAAAAAAACGAGAGAATGATGGAAGCTCATAATCGAAAATGACACATTGCATAGAGATGAAACGAAAGAAGCGCTCGTGCGAAAAAAAGCATTAATTCCATGCGAGTTACTCGTGGCGATACCAACGGCGCATCGTGGACAATGCGTCCACTCGAAAATCGGTTACACTTCTGACCAAGAGGCCGTGGCGAAATTTCCCGGCGACGCGGGGTAAATGGGAAGGCTGCGCGCGGCCTAGAGAGGCGCAGAAGGGCAGGAGGAGCACCCAGGCGAAATAATACGCACACCCGGGGCCTTCGAGTGGGACGCGCGCGGGCCGCGCGGGTCCGTCGCTCGAGCATATATATATAGTGCAGGCGGCGCGTGTATGCGGAAGCTCGCCGGCGCTCATTGTCCGGATTTCACGGAACGCGGCCGCCTCCCTTTTTTCCGAGGGGAATGTTCGGCCGGGCGCGCAGGTAACGTCATATTCTTTGGCCGACCAATCACAATATTTTTGACGAGTTATGTCAGCGGCGCGGGCGGCCCGGAAAGAAAATGAGTCGCTCTATCGGTTTTCCCTTTTTTTTTCCTCCTGACCCGCTCGTGCGCGGCCATCCCTGTGTTTGCCTTTTGTATTTTGGATTCCTCTGCGCTCCCTTTCTGTTTGCCCGCCCGGCCAAATAGTAGGCTTGTTAAAATTACTAAAGTCTTAGTTGGCGCGATTTGGGAGAAACCTGGAGAGAAACTTTTCTCTTGGCACGGATCAGTGAAACATTCCCTGGTTAACGAATTTTCCTCTACGATAGGACTCATGCGTACAGGGACTCATTACCTGAAATACAATAATATTCATAAAAGTGTGGTAATCAGTCCTTCAAAGCATAGGAAATAAATCCTGTTTGTAAATGATGGTGAAAAGTTGTTGTAAAAGCTCGACGAGTTTCATTATGCTTCCAATTATAAATGCGCGGCAGATTATTAACCTTTTGTACGCGGAAGTTTGATTGGTGCGTCGTGTGCGCGGAGTAGATAGACCAACGAAACGGTAACGTTACGGTATAATGGTCAATGGTTGGTAAGAATAGAGCAAAGACGTTGATCGAAAGGAAAGAAAGGACTCGGCAGCGAGTGAAAAAATATCATCTGTCCATATTGTATTCATAAAAAATCCTCTGAAAAACGTAAGTAATCCGAACTTGTTTGCCGGTGGCTCGAGGCAAGGACAAAGGACAAAACTGTGGCGTAGCCGGCGCATCGGCGCAGGTAAGGTCAGGCCTGGGGCGCAGGAGGCCCGGTCCCATCGGCGAATCACAAAATTTTTGACGAATTATTATGTCAGGGCAATAATAGGGGCGGGGGTCGGGGGGTGTGGTGAAAAGAGAAGAGCCGGGCCGGGGCTCGCGCGAGCCGCGGGACGGGCGGGACGGGCGGGACAGGCGGGACAGGCGCCCTCCCGTGAATGCGCATTCGAGGCGCTCGCTCGGCAATTTCCAGCGAAGGACAAGAGGGACAATGCTCGGGGCGCAGCCCTGGGACAAAGGCGCGGCCCGGCATCCTCGCTCGCATCCTGCTTATCCGCCGGGCGCCGGCGCAACATCCCCGGGGAAGGAGCCGCGGAGCGTGCGTAACGCGCCCAGCCGCCCGTGAGTTATGAGGGGCGCAATATTAATATTTCGTATCATCCTGGGGCTCCTCGGGCGAGCCTCGGGGCCCCGCAGCTTCCCTCCCGGTCTTTTGTCGCCGCGGGCCGGCTTTGATGCGCCCGCGGGCTTTTCCGGGCCTATCAATCGGCAGCCGCCGGCATCGGGACGTCTGCCGGGCATGAGTCGGCCGGGCCCGGCGCTGCCCTGGGAACCGGCCGGTGCCTGGGAGGTGCGCGGGAGCCCCGGGAAAGCCCTAATTACAGAGCGCGCCGGGCGCGTGAAAGCGAAATGCGGGCATTAGCGCGGCGCCCGGGAGACAAAGCGGCTTTTCCCACCTACCTGGGCGCGCATTAGCCGGGACCGTGTGCGCCGGCCCGCTGCCCGGCGATTGGTCACGCGGCGAATCGGCGCAACCCTTGCCTCGCGCCCCCCCGCCCCACCCCCCAACCCCTCGCCCGCCGGGCTAGTCCTCCGGGGGGACAATGCCTGCGCCCGCCCCCTACGTCGTTGCGTCGCGCGCGCACCCGAGGATGACGAGGGGCGTCCTTACCTGCGCCGGCCGCCGCCGCACGCACGTATGGGCCATGGCAGACTCCCGGCGGGGGAGGCGGCCGGCGGCCGGCGGCGCCGTCAAAGCGCCAAAGCAAATAAATCGATTTTTCTTCAATTTCCGAAAGCCGCTTCGGGGAACGCGGGCCCATTTTTTACGTTTCGCGGCCCCTCCTCCGCCCCTCCGGGCCTGCAGCCTTTTTGCGCCTGCGGCCGGCTCCCACACCGCGCCCCGCCTCGGCCCGCCTCGGCCCACGGCGCCCCTCCTCGCCCCCGAGAAAGCCATATACCTCGCCGCTACCGCTCCCGATGCGCCCCACCGCAATCTAAGCCAATGTCGCGCCCACGGGCATCGCAAGCCTTTACTGGCCCCGGGCCAATCAGTCCAACTTTCCCTTGCCTCCGCAGCCGTCCGCTTTTCTTCGGCTGGCTCGCGCGACCATTACGTCAGCGCCGAGTAGTTTCACCCCGGATCATTTCTGTGCGGGGAATGTACTCGCTTGATAAACTGCAGCAGGCGCATAGGTGCGCGTTTTGTTGGCACTGTTACGCCACACTTCTCTGCATTATGTCCTCTGGACAATATGCTGGACAATGCTCCAAGGTGCACTTTAAAGGCTGTGTATATCTACTCTAGGCGCTTCATATATCTCTTGAGACCAGCGTCGAGGAAATAAAAGAAGTCATTTTTCAAATTTGCCCCAAGAACGGCTTCGCGCCGTATTAAGAATGAAAAGCCAAGTCGTATTCCGGCCGGCGGAGAAACAATCCTCGCGGGCCTGTGTGTGGAAACAGTGCGTGAATGAGACAATGGCCACCGGCTTCCCCCGCGATTCAGCCGCTTTGGGATGAAAAGCCGAGCGGTGAGCCACAATCCCTTTGCTATTAAAGAGAGGCTTTCCACGGGCTCACTGAATCACCCGCCGCGTGCCAGTGTGAAATTCCACTCTAAGAGATGTTTGGCCCGCGTCATCTGTTCCAACAATAAATCCTGCTAATGCAGTTATTAAGTCCCGAGTGAACGTTTATATTCCTAGGGCTGGGCCGGGGAGCCGAGTCGGCTAGACAAAGTCAGCGCGAGGTACAAATTCGGTAAAATTCGTCAAGCCGAGCGACAATGCGCGCGCCGCCGGCGTCTCCCGCGGAGCCGCGCTACGAGCGAGCGCCAGGCAGCTCCGGAGCCGGCCCTCCGCAGCCCAATGACAATGCCTCGTCTCCGGGAACAATGTACGACCGGCTCCACCCACCGGCACACTTATCCACTCCCCACCGGCTCTCCCTAATGTAATAATCAAATTGGACAACTTTTCGATTAGCGCCTCGACGATCTCCCGAGTCAGCGTACACCGCGCAATCAATAGGACGCGCCGATACCTTCTGCACGTGGGCACAAAAAAGCTCCGGAGGTGGCCGCGCCCCGCGCCCAAGTGCCGCGCGGCAGATATGACTGGCGCGCGTCGCAGAATGAACCGGCCGAGGGGGCGCCAGCCAGGCCCAGGCCGTTACTCTCCTACTCACCTCAAACAGACAAACCAAGTTCATGAGTAGCCGCAACCTCCGACATACGGAGCAGCCCACGCCCCCGATTAAAAAGGACTATCCAGGCTGGCTGGTCGGCCCGCGCTGCCGATAAAACAGGCGCTAAGATCGGCCCGCAGATAGGCGGGAGGCCGAAAGCCGTCGGGCCTCGAGGGCCGGGGGAGTCGGGGGGCCGTGGAGCCACCGGCGCGGGCGGCTGGAGTCCCGCGGCGAGCCGGCTCGGTTTCCCCGCGTCCTTTGCCGCGCCGGTCGCGCGCCGTGACGCGCCCGTTTTTCTCGCAAAAACAATGGGCACGCCATGACTCGGCCCGTGGGCTTCCCCCCCGGGGGAGGTGTGACTGGCCCGCCCCGCGGCCCGCCGAGGAAATGACTCGGGCAGCCGTCCGCTCGGCCGTCCATCCACGAGCCGGGCTCTCCCGGTTATTTATATTATTTCAACACCCTCGTGCGGAGCGCCGCGCGCCTATTGTTTCCGGGCGCAACCGCAGCCCGGACCGCAGGGCACAGCTGTTTTACCGCCTCCCCCGCTTTTCCCCGCGCGCCCCCGCTAATGGTGGCCCGGTTGCCCCGGGTGCCCCGGGTGCCCCGGGTGGCACGCCCGACCCGTCCTTCCTCCTTGCCTTGCGGTCTCCTCGCCCCCCGAGCCTCGCCCTCGCCGCGCCTCGCCGCGCCTCGCCGCGCGCTTCGGAAAACACAGGCTCGCTCGATTCATTGGTCAAATTACCAGAATGCCGTATCTTGCCCTATCTCGGCTTCCCGTCGACTACCTTGGCTTCCCTCTGGGACGCCGGCCCTACCCGACTGCTTTTCATGCTACTTGCTACTTTGTGGACGGCTAACGAACCTCCTCTCGGTTTTCCACATTTGTATGTATCCGCAGTTGTACGTCCTAGTGTTAACTCGAGCTTACACTGAGTACCAAACTTGATATAATAATTTGTATAAAGAATATAAACATTTGCAAAATAATATCAAATAATTCATTATTTTATATAACGCAAACAACTACTCTAGAAGGAATTCCAAAAATTGGCAGCATTATCCTAATAATATGCAGCTTGCGGAATTTTCTTAGTTCACTCAAACATGAGAGCGTCGAGAGTTAACAAAAAGCAAGGGGCAAAATGAGCTATAAAAGTCGAGATTCGGAGTTTGAAAGAGTTGTTAAATAGATAAATATAGTGTAGAATAATCATTATTTTGAATAATTTTTGTACGTGTTATATTGTTCGATTAGAAGATGTAAGACAGGATATACTTTTATGTAGCCATACTGACGAGTTCAATAGACTGATGCAGAACGAAACTCGACTTGTAAATTATAACTATTCAATTGAAATCAATTGCAATTATACAGGCTGCATTTAAACGTGAAGTATACTTTAGTCTGTTGAATTACAGTAGGGAGTACAAAGTCGACGAACGCCTATTTAAAAGATTGGACAATAGATTGATGTCAATTAGCACCAGATAATAAATTAGATAGTACATAACAATGTGGAATGGGAACTGAAATTGGCCAACTGAAGCTAGTAAATAATTTTCTCAAACTATTATTAATTCAAAGCCTAAGTGCAGCGAGATATTATTTACGATGCCTCGGAGACAGTTTCAAAGCTGTAACATGGAAAAGTTTATGCGATTGCTATTAGATTAGAAGCAACCTTGCAAACACAATATCTGAAAAGCGTTAGACGATCGAAAGGCAAGAGGAGATATAAAGCCGGGAAATGCGGGTCGACTATAAAATGTCGCCTCGTAGGGTCGTTATTGGGTTGGCCTCGCATCGCGGCCTGGCAGCGGCGCCCGGCTATTTTTTCTCGCGCGCACAGCCGCGATCGGAGGAGAATTTTTCCAGCGCACATGGCCCTCTCATGCCGATTGCCGCGTACGTCAACGGCTCCGCGTGCGTTAGACGCGCATCCGAGGCACTCGGGCGTTATTTCCGAGCGGAGCCCGCCGAGCTTGAGCAGATATCGCGCGGCGAGCTTCCTCCTCCGGTCGAGAGCCGCGCACCGGGCTCCATTATTATTATTGGTTCTCCTTGCGAAGCGACCCGGAAAGCGCTCGCGAGCGCATTCGCCTCGCGCGCGCTTACAGGCGGCGAATGGTCGATCTCTTCCATGAATCGACGCCTTGTAAGTATACGCTGCATGCGGGAGTCGGGACAGATCGTCTGCCCGAGTATCTGCGATTACTTCCGAATATAAACTCATTTGCTTTAATGCAATGTACACGGAGGAGCCGTCTATCAAAATATATCAATTGACTCGTAGAAAATGCAATAAATGCAGAAAAATGCAAAGTTTTTAATCGAACGTTATTGCCCGACCGACGAATGGAGCATATGAAAAAAAGAGAGCGGGACTGGGGACAAAAGCGAAGAAAAACGCAGGGAATTGTCGGGAGTGAAAGTAATCGTAAGTAGCCTCGAAATTTTCATTGACTGGGCGTCCTGCATTCAGCAGTTCAGTTTGGTTAATTTTCCAAGGGGCTTTGCAGGCGAGAGGATCATTATTTTTAACAACACGGTTTCTCGGGAGCCGCGGGCTCTTGTGGAGGGCGCATTAGCGGACGAGCGGGCCGAGTCCCTCTGAAAAGACACTTTTCACCCTCCGAATGAGATGAAGTCTCGAAACTGGTCAGCTCGATTGTGCCAGCGTGTACTTTGTTTCCTAAATATATACTTTTACCGGACTGTTGAGCGATCTAATTGTGGCCGCGGCTGCGGTCGCCGGGCCGGCGATAGTGTGAGATGGCCGCACGCGACACTGGCCGCTGTCTCACGAGCCGCTGCGGCCTCCTCGCGCTCTCGGAATTGTGCGTCGCAAGAAAAGGGCTCGTAGAAAGTAAAAATGTGCCAAATTATCTGCGGTTTTGTGAAACTTTGATCTTTGTGCAGCGGCTGGCGGCCTGGCGCGCAGCGCGCACTTTCTCCCCGGTGCGAATTTCAAATCGGCCAGTTAGTGCGGTAACCCGCCTTTTCGCGCCATTCTGCAATTTCGCAATGTAAACTTGCTCAACAACCAATGCTTGCCAATATCTCTTTTACAATTCAACCAATTCTGCGTACAATTCTTCCGAGGCGTTCTGATCATGCATCTAAAAGACCTTGCGACCTTGGCCAAACCAACAAGTGCTACATGGACTGCAGGTTGACAAGGCCTACTTTGTTCAACAGAACACTCTTCCGAGGATTATTCAGTCCAACTGGAGGATGTCGGGACGGAGGTGGGACGGGGCTGACCTTGCGGAGGACTGTTTGGCCCGAGGATCGAGCGAGGGTGACGCGGGCGAGGCGGGTGGAAGCGTAGCGATCAGCGGAGGCCCAGGGACGAGGCTGCGCGCGGGAGGCTTTTGTTTAGGGCTGGCCTAGAGTCGCGCAAAAACCGATCAAAAGTCGAATGACCATAAAGGAGAGGCGGGGGTGGGGCGGGGCGGGAGGGGCCGGGGGGCGGGGGGCGGGGTAAAAAGCCCGGGCCGGGCCGGGCCGGGCGCCTTCGAAAATAGGCGAAAAAGCGCGGGCGAGGCAAACAAAATCATCGGGCCGGCAAGGGGAGCAACAAAAGATTTCAATTCCCCGCGCGTCCAGCGGTCATCAAAAAGTGGAACGAAACAATTTGCAAGGGCGACGTGCCGGCGCTGCGGTCGCCTCCGTGGAATCCAGACGACTGCCGCTCGGCTCGGAGGCGACGCGGCCGACGCCCGGGAGCAGAAGCCGCGCCCGGGCCCGGGCCCCGGGACAATCCGCGCCAAATTGCGGCCCGGCCGTGCGTGCCTCTCCCGCGGGTGACACGTAATGACGCTCCCCGCGCGCCGCCGCATTCCGGCACGCGAGCCGCGGCTAATGATCGCCTGCCGCCTCCCGCCTCCCGCCTCCCGCCCTCCCCCCCGGCCGGCGACAATGCGGCGCGCCTCCTTTTATTGGCCTCGCGGCCCGGCCGCGACACTCGCCCGGGACCGCCCACAGAGCCCCCCTTCTTCATATTATCTCATGGCGACAAATGCGCCCGGCCCTCCTCGGCCCTTTCTCGGCCCTTTGTGCCCGAGGCATCGCAAATATTGTCGCGCACACGCGGCCCCGCTGCCCAATTTCCCCTCTCCTCATTATTTCCATTTAAAACTCCCGTCCTTTGTCCAGCTTATGTGCCACCGTAATTTGTCCTCGCATTGTGTTACATTGCAGTAGCCATTCGACTGGTAGTCATTCTACGAATAATGCCAAGATTTCAAATCTAAGCCGAAATGAAGAATGAAAAAGACGCCAAGACCGCAACCGCAAAGATCGAATTATTTCGATGTCTCTTCTACGATCACCCATCATTTTGTCAAACATAACGAACACAACATCTACTAGATACAATTTCTATCGCTGCGCGTTAAGAGTATTCAGCCGAAAATGTGCTTTGGTATTGTTAATATCAAAAAAAAAGCTAATATCCAAAAAGTTTTGACTAAATCAATAAAGTTCTCACCCGATGATTATATTACTGATTAATTATTTTTTTTTGATGAATTTACGAGAGAAGAAAAACATTGTTTGAAGAGTCTATTTTGTAAGTTTGATCGATCAGAGAGTATGTATTTATAGCATTGACGTGAAAGTCTCAAGCTCAGGAATGAGGGACAGAATGACTATTGGCGCGGTTCTATTTTGGTCAAACATCTTAACGTTAGGGCGGCTTGCAAGACATTTGTCTTATTGCCGCGCGCGCTCCATGTCTTAGCCGACTAATAGAGTAAAGTGCATTTTCTCTTTAAACACGTGCACGTGGTTTTACAAGTTATCGCTTCTACTTACGAATTTCCCTCGGAACGAAGTGAGAACCGCGTATTTTTAGTTGTTACTTTATTAGCGCGGACGAAAACTCACGTCCCAATACTCAATAGGCAGTCCCCGCGCCAAGTCGCTCCCAATTCTTCGACAATACAATGGATTATTCCGCAGGAAGTGCAGCTCGCCTAAGCCCTGCGCTATTAACTATGACAAATCGTTTAGTTTCTAACGATATCATCTATATAGGAAACAACTGCGAGAATTGATTCGCGGCCGACTCGGAAGAAGCGAATCCACTGGTTTGCACCGATTCTTATCAGCTAATGCTATTTATGCGCGGAAACTTATATGCCCGGACGTTTGGCTAAGCCACGCGACCCGGTAGTAGGGGAAACCCGCGCCTAATTGCAAAGGAGCTCGCGCTACGCGCGTTAAGCGGGGGAAAAAGTAAGCGGGCGCTCCCGAGCGGGCGAGCGATCGTTAAACAGTGGCGCCACCAATTTTCCACTTGGGCAGGCCAGCGAAACGCTGCTGTTCGTTGGGATCCTCGCTCCAATCGGCGCATTATGCGCCTCTCGAAACTTTCCATGCGGACTATCATCCAGTGGTCTCGTTAGCGAGCGAGAAAACGCGCCTGAAGAAGCTGCCGCGCGCTCGGGACGAGTTTACGCAGCGAACCGCATGTCAGATGCGAGTCCACGACGCTATCTTATGCGCGCTCGTGCAGCTTTTTCTAAAACATCAACCCGATTTGGCCAGAAGATGGCGTTGATATCCAGATGGAGTAACAGATTCACGGATTCTAGTATGTTAAGCACTGATGGGTGACGATGTTACTCTGATTGAACATTTGTTTTCGTAGCGAAACAAAGCATTACCATAGTTACTATGTATTGAAATCTATCTATTATAATTTATTATTTTTTTCCGGCATTGATTTAAAAAGTGAGCGTATTTTTTTTGTTTTGCTTCAATGTAGAACTGTACTAAAAATAAACGTTAATGAAGTGAGCCGTATGACATAAAATACAGAAGACAAGAGGTGGTTAGGAGGGGGAGGTGGGGACGTATCTAGCCTGTCACATACTCGTGTCAATCAAGACGTATTGTCTTTGGTCTATTTTCGAAAGCAGAATGCGTCAATTTCAAGTTGAAAGCTGCGAGTTGTAATTCCGAGGAGATATCGCGGCTTTCCCTTGAAGACGCTCCTTCGCTTGGAAACACGTGTCCCGAAAAAAGAGCGAGGGTTTATTTTGATACAAGGGTCGAAGGCGACGTCTCGGCAAAAAGGTCGACGGTCCACGCAGGTTGTTTGTGATTTTCGCGCGGTGCGGGTGGGCCCGGGCCAGGGCTTTCCCGGAAGCCGGGCGGCCGGTGCCGGGCGTGGATGTCACTAGGGGGCCGGCTCGGGCCTCGGAGCTCTCCTCGGCGGGCTCCGGCGATCGGCGCAGCCCCGGGAATAGAGCGGCGCGCACTCGAAGCCTATCGGCGGCGCAGATGGCCCGCCCGGCCGCGACACTCAGCCTCCGTATTTCCGTCCCGGGCCGTATAAACAAAGCCAAGTGACGATCATGCTCCAGGAATAACGCGCGGGAGAGCGAGCGCGAGCGGGCCGCTTATTTCGGGCGCGAGCGGCAGCCGGAGCTCGGGTGCAGCAGGTACCGCAGGGATCCTGGGGGCGCGGGGGGGGCGGGGGCGGGGCCGAGGGCCGAGGGCCGGCCAGCGCTCCCGCCGCGGCTGCAATTAACAAGACCGGCCTTGTGCGCGGCGTTTGTCGCGGGCGCGGCGCCCGGGAGCGAGTCCGGGAGGCAGCGCAGGGCCCGAGCATAAAACGGCCTTTGTGAGTCGCGGGGGCTGCCTCGGGAGACAAATGTAAACAGGCCGCTGCGGCATTCCGCGAGGGGCAGCGTCTCGCCGGCTGCCGCCTACCGGATTACATATGTGCGCCTGGCGCGATTATGCGCCGGCATCCGCCGAGCCGGCCCTTAGCGACCCGCCCGCCCCGCCTTATCTCTCCTGCCCGCCCGGCCCGTCGCGCGCTTTTTATCCAGATGCCCGATTACCCTCCCGAGATTGATTTTCTCCCCGGGAAACGGACGTCCGAATTAATCATCCGCCCCGGGCCCGGCCTATCAATCGCCGCCCTCGCCGAGGAGCCTCCGCTGTCCGCGCGCCTGCCGCGCGTCCTTACGTAATGCCCACTAAGTGAAGAAAAAGCCGCCTCGGCCGCGTGACTTTGACAAAACGAGGCGCCGAGCTTATCCCAGCAATCGAGGGCATTTTTCAATGGGATTTAATCACCCAGGCCGGCTAACTGCAACCGCCGGCCCGTTCGAGCCGTTCGCGCCGTCGGCGACTCTTATCGGCCCTCCCCCCTCGCCGCCTCCGCCCGACGCGCCCTGCCCCGGCAAACGCACCGCTGCGCCCCGCTCACTTTGCCGCCCGAGCCTTGCCTTGGGGAAAGCCGATCAAACTCCTGTCCTCGCGCGGGGAAAAGCCACCGGGCGGGCGATGCAGGCCCCGCAGAGGCGGCCGATCCCACGAGAGGCCGCCGAGCCAAGGCGGCGCACTAGGGGGCGCTCGACTCGCATCCGGCCAGAGTGATTTCCGGCGCGGGCTGCGGGACTAGATCGATTTCTCAATTATTGCCATTAAGAAAAAGGGAGCGAGGGACGACGGGTAGGCGTATATGAGGAGAGGAGCGGAGCGGGCGGGGCGGGGCGAGGAGGCCGGCCGGGACGAGGCCGGGCCTTGATGAACGATGTCACCGCACACGGAGCACAATCGCCGCGGCACAAAGGAGTCGGGGCTGCGCCGCGCGGGGCATCGACAAATAATACAAAAACCTCCTCCGCGGCGGCGGGGCCTTGGGTGATTTATCTTGGATCGCGCGCTGCCCGCTTTCACGACTCGGGCTGATTAGTTTTAGGCGGAGGAGGGCATCGATTACGGACGCGTCGCCGCCGCCCGCCGCCGCCCGCCGCAGCCCTGGCCGCTTCCTTGGGCGGTAATTATATCGGGGCCGGCGAACCAAGAGAGACAGAGAGCCAGAGAAAAAAGGAGGGCGCAGCCGGAGGCCCGGCGCTGCAGTGGGCAGTGCGGCGGTGCCCCCCGGGGCGCGGACACGAGCCGCCGCCAAAGCCTCCGCCGCCGCCGCCGCCGCCGCCACCGCCGAGGCCGACGCCGCCGAGGCCCCGCCGCGGCCCGGGAAACTGTCGCCGCGCTCGCGGATCCAAGGCTCTCCTCGGGGATCTCGGCCGCTGTCCCCGCGCCCGCGCTTTTCGGAGGCGTAATTGATGCGCCGCGCCCGGCCCAACGTGGAATTACCCGGATGATGAATTGCCGCGACGGCCGAGTAGGATATGCCAATGATACGCTGTCGGCCGCCTGAAATATGCCTTCGTGATTGATTTTAAATAGCATACGATACGCGCCCTCGATAATGCCGGTCATTAATAAAAATCCCCTTTATTGTTTCTCGGTGCTCGGCTCGCCGGCTTCCCGGGCGGCGGCCGCCGGCGCTCTTCGCCGCCCGGAAAAATCCTTATCTGCCGGGCCCCGCAATCGCACCTTAATGAGCCGATCGATCTGGATCTGCGCGAGCGATCGAGCCAGCCGCGCGCTCTCTCCATACCGGCATAACCTCAAAATGTGCACCGCGCGCCTTTCCCCGCGGCCCGCGGCTCTGCTCCGCTCCGCGACCGCGCCCCCCTTCCCCCGGGCCCGCGCGCCCCTTTTTTTCCGACGCCCCCGCTCTGCCCAGTCTGCCCAGCTCTGCCCCCTCCCCTGGGCGAGACGCTGCCCGAATTAGGCCGGAGGCGGCGACGCTCGGCCCTCTTTTTGCCAGGGCCGACATATTGTTTCGGCGCGTGCTTCTTCGCGGCCAGCCGCCGGTTGATCCCCCTCCTGTCCGATTCAGCCGAGAGGTATATATGGTAATGCGGCGCGCGGGGGACGCGACTACGTCTCGGCGAGGACGCGCCGTGTCTGCCGGCCTCTCCCACTCCGAGCGGCCAACGCGGGCGGACGCGGGCGGACGGGAAGATGGCGCCCCCGGGCTCGCGGCCCGTGCCCAGACCGAGGGGGTGGAGGGGATCGGACGCGGGCGCGCGCGCGGCCAGAGCTCGTATTTTTCCCACCCGTCGTTCATTATTAACCGGCTGTTTTTCCACGCATGGCGTCCTGCCGGCCGGCAGCTCGCAGCGCAAAGTCGCCGCTCAAGGCGGCAGATAATCGGCCAACCGATATTCCTTAATGACTTATTTTCCGCAAGGAACCAGTGTCGCATGCTCGTTCTGCATGTTACCCGGCCATTATGGCTTGCTAATATAGAAGCGATTAATCTTTTCGCCAGATGGACTGACGCGACGCACGATACCAATGATTTGCGCATGCGAAAAAGCTAAACTGCTAATATAGTAAGAGATTGTTGCCTTGACGGCATAACGAGAGTTTTATTACGGTCTTTTGATCGCCTGTCAGTTAGCTCGCACTAGCTCGCACCAGGTCGCACCCCTAATGAGCGAGAAAAGCCGATATCAACACCTTGAAAAACACGCATTAAATTGTTTTGTGTACTCTTAAGTGCATAGCCAACATGCGAAGATGCTAATCACGGGCGGCTTATCGCCTCGCATTAATACGTCGACGAAATTGAAGTGCACGCGAGGCATGTGGGGCGTGCGAGAGGGAGAGAGAGGGACAAGTAAAAGCCGGGAGATAAGATCGGCGGAGGCGCCCGGCCTGCCCATTACTCCGATTATAAGCGCTCGAGGTCTAATAGCGCCGGGGAGGCGCGACGAGCGGCACAACGCGCCGAGGAAGCGATCGCCATCTCGCCACGTAGTGCGCAGTGGGACATTTTCGCAGACAGCGTAGCCGAGGACAGCTGGTCAGGGGAGTGCGAGGTTGGGCGCGCGGGCCGAGCGGAGGACGTGGAGCATCAACAGGGCATGGCTCCCGGCGGCTCCGGGGCGCTGGCCCCCTAGGTACGTCGCGTCTCTCCGGCTTCCTTTTTCCGGCTTGTCCGCCTGGGCGAGCGGCGCTCCTCTTATTCCAGCTCGGCCGCGCTGCGAGACTCGCGCCCTCGGTCGTGCCGCGCCCCCTCCCAACTCTAATAATCTCTTGTTATGCACAAACTTATCTGCCGGCAATTACATGCTTTCGTCTAATTTTCATCGGGGTTCGAGGGGCGGGCGGAGGCGCTGGCTTTCTTCGACGGCCCGCCCCCGGATCGGCGGTGCGAGCCCATCCGTTTGAGAGCGGCACACTTGCTCGTGGCGAGGGCCGAGCCGCCGGGGATGCCGCGATTGAAAATTGCCCGAGCTTTTGCGCGCAGGCAACGGCGGCCGTCACCGGTTTTCAAGCCAGCCGATTGTGCGCGCCCGCGAGGATACGGGAGGAGGGGCAGCATCCGAGCAGCTCTCGCCGAGGGCCTAATTAGAATTTGGAGCGCCTCGAAAAAGTCCTCTCCCTTTAGCCGGCGAGTGGAGGCGCAGCCGGTGCTCCCCCGCTTTAATTATTTCTCAAAGTCCGACTTTGCGCGCTCCTTTGAGCCCCGGCTGGCGCAGCGCCCCTGGCTTCTTTTCCCCCACGTCACTCCGGGCCTCTTTTCGACCGCGGTATTCCTGGGGATGACGTCGGCCCGCGAGTCGAGCGCTCCTAGAACGCCGCCCGCGACGCCCTCCTCTCGCCCCGGCCGCTTCTCTATAATACGCGCGCGAGGGAAGCGCCCCTGTCTGCGTGGAGCGGAGCCGCGGCCCTCGGCGCTAGATGAAATTCCCCAAGCGCCGAGGCTTATCCTCCTTTTTCCTTCCGCGGAAGGTGCGCTCGCCCCTCGCCGCTCGCGCGCCATGATTATTCGCCGGATGCGTTGCTCCGCGGCTACCCCGTGCAATTTAGAGGCCATGGCCGAGCGCCAACCTTCCGCACCCGAGACCGATCCCCGGACCGATCCCGAGACCGATCCCGAGACCCTCCCTCCACCGGCGGCGGCGCGCGGGCCAGCAGTTGACTTTTCCCCTCCACTGCCCACCTGAGCAGATATCCGCCCGACGGAATTGCTGATACATCTCGAATCTTATCGCTCCGATAAATGAATTGGCGCGGAATTCCACGAGTCCTGCGCCAAAAAATAAAACATCCACGCAACGCCATCGAGCCCTGGAAAAATGGAAAAATGCCCGGATTAAAGGCGCGGAAACGCAGCCGGCAACGGCGCCCGCGGCGCACGATTAACAAAGGCTTGCGCGCGGCCCCCAAGTATCCTCCGCTAATTGAATATACCTCGGAAGAGGCCCCGTTATTACCGCGAAAATCCCATAGATTTTCTAGGATGTGGCGGCGGGAAAGGGAGTCGGGCTCGGCTCGGCGGCCCTCTTGATAAAGCATTGAAATGAACCGATCGGCTGCAGTATCGTTTAAATTCCCGGCGTATCTCGCGCGGCGGCCGCCCAGCGCCAATAAAGCCGATCGCTCCCCGGAGAAAAAGCATAACGAGGCCGATTAAAAAGAGTGGCGCAGTCGCTCGGCTTATCGGGCCCCCGTTAAATCGCAATTAAAGCTCCTCGCACTGGCGGCGCGATCGGCCGTTTATCCGCGCGGCCCACGTCCTTCCCAGGTAATTACCGCGGCTCGGCCGCCTCAGTTTTTCCCGGCCACCGGGATAACCCCCCAGCCGCGCCATGAGAAAGGGACCCGCGCAGGTGCCTCCTACCGCACCCTTCCCCCTCCCGCGATACACATCGCGTTATCGCCGGGGCTGGCGCGCGCGCGCGCCTCGCTCATTATCTCGGGCGCGTACACGTGTTGCCGGGCGGCCGCGGCCGAGGTATCACGGGTCCCGATCGAGGCCGTACGTGCAGCGCGCGGAAAAAACGCCCCGCCGCCGCTGCTGGAGATCGCCAGGCTTCCATACTGCACGCGCGCACCTCGGGAGGAGCCTAACGGACTCGCGGATCGCGGATTCCGAGCGAGCCCGGCAACCGATCGCGAGCCGCTCGCCGCCTCTTCCTCTCCGAGGCTCCGGGGACACCCGAGCTCCTTCCCCACTGCCCTCCGCTTATTCTGCACCAGCACCATTCCGTGCGTCCCTTTTCTTCTTTCCCGAGGATCATACTTTCATGGGTGCGTAAGAATAAAAAAGGATTCTTTCATATATTTCAGTGCTTCCTCGATGAAACTCCTAATCTTATGCATAAACAAATAGTAGCGTGTAAAGATGATTTATTGTTGATATCCAATGATGACGGCTCAAGAAATTACAGTGCGCAGCTAAGTGTTTGGCTGTATTGATTCGATGAATAAAAAATATACTTATAACCCAACTACTTAAACCACCCCAGTATTTGTGCTTTGTTATTATTATTCGATTCTGTTATATTACCGCTAGTTATTACCTTCCGTTCATTATTGCACATTCTGAAGATACGTACGTATATTCATTTCGAAATAATGCTTTCTAAGTATACTTATATTTTTATTGACAAAGGTTAAGTAAACTCTTTCTTGTAGTCAAAGTTTCGAATTATAATGAATTTTCACAGCTTTGGTGAAAATAAATATAGTAGCAAATCAAACACTAAATGAGCTACATAAAATTAGTTTAATAGATTGAAAATTAATATAGTTACTCAACAATAACTATTCAAACAAAATGTTTTAAGATAAAAATCAATAAAATTATTTAGACAGTTTTGGAAAAGGATAAAGTTATTGTTGATTGAATGAAGCTTGATCTGTTAAATGAATTCCGCGAATTCCTGAACAAACTTAGCAAAATTTTCCCAGAAACATAAAATAATAATCCGTTAAATTTAAACTCTATCCTACCTCTTAAAGCCGAAAATAGTAATTTAAGAAGCTTCGAATTAAAAAAAAAACTTTTAAATAAATTCAGAAGTGGTATCTTGATATCTGGATAAACTGAAATCTTTGAAAGGTTTCTGATTTTTGTTTTTAAACGTTCTAAAAATTCCCACATTTAACAAATGTGGTAAAATGTAGTAAAACTAGAACCACTTATCTTTAGTATTACTTAATTTCAGAACAATATTAGTGATGGTGTGTATACGCCATTTATTTTATTTGCTACACTATATAAAGGACGTGATAAAATATAATGTGGTTTGATGGAAGTGGAGCAAAAAGAATGATACGAGATTTAAAATCGTGATCAGTATTTCTGTCGCATGCTTCAAAGCTTTCACGACGAAGTTGCGCATAATTAATGTGGTGTACTCGATAAAAGAGATATCTATTTTGAGAGTAATTGATTTCTCGGAACGATGAAAAATAACAATATCATTCTTCTGGTTAACGGTTAGCTAAATTTCAAGGAAAGGAAGTTAAATTTTTAAAGAAATATTGAATAGAGTACGAGCGATCAATCATCGATGATTAATTTCAAGTCACTAATTTGACCCTCTTATTCGCACACAGATTAGACTTTGTGCGGAAGTTTAGCGGCAGCAATCAACTCATCCGAGGCTCATTAATCAAGCATTTAGAAAAGACGATTATAAGCGCAGAAACAAGGATTGCGAGTCGTGCACTCGGGCGCACGATTACGTAGAGAGCGATTGCCGGTGGAAAAATCCCGGGATCGAGGCGAATCGGCGCTCCGCGGATAAGCGAGTGGGCGGGGGCACGCGCGCAAACACCCGCGCAAAAGGGCACGCGTCCGAGGTCGGCGCGCGAGACAAGCGCCCGGGCACTTAATATTTTAGCGGGAGGCGGCGGCGGGCCCAATTACGTTGTTGAGCGTCCAGGCCGCGCGCGTACAATTTCGCACGGGCGAGTTGTTAGACCGGCGGCGGCGGCGGCGGCCCTTCCCCCGCCGCGGAGCTTCCCTTTTCCGTTAGGCTACGCGCGGGCACTTTGGCGCATAGGCGCACGTGCGCCGGGAGATTGTGCCCCCGGGTAATTGCCGGCGGCGGCGGTGGCGGCGCGAGTAGGAGGGCACTGCACATACGGCGGCGGCGCGGGGGGAGCGGCTTCCGCGAACTCGCGCCCGTCCCCGTAATTGCGCAATTCCGAAGCCGCGGCGGGCGAGGGCGCCGCTCGCGCGATACCTCCCGGGCCCGGTGTCCCTCCTCGCGGCCGCTTCTCCCGGGGACGCGCGCGCCCGGCCCAGGAACGACCTGGCCCGGCGCTTTTACGAGCGCCCGCGCATTCCGCGCGTCCCTGCCTGCGCATGCGCGCCTCCTTGCCCCCCGCTCCTTCCTCCCCGGGCTTTTTGCCCCTCGAATTTTCGAATTCCTCGCTCGGATCTTGCGCCGCGTGAAAATTCCCTCCCGCGGGGCTATTCCCGGGGTCGGCCGGCTCCGCGCCAATTCCGACCCTCGCGTGGTCACCGGCGCTCCTCCAATTTATTCCGAGGAATCATTTCATCGGTATTTACTTTTTGTGTGATATACGACAGCGCCCTATTAGACGCCGAACACTTGTAAATCAGTGAAAAGGTTGAAAAACCTGATTTACGGCTACATTAACAGCCAAATTATGTCTAATGAGAATATATTGCTGGAAAAAATGCCGGCTCGTCCCGCGCAGGCCGCAGGCCGTACGGCGCGCGCGGCCAATGAGTGACTCGGGGCTAATCCAACTTGTCGCGCCCGTGATATATCTGCCTTATGAATAATGCCAAATTGTTTCTGCGGGGATGATGAAGTCGCTTAGAGAGTCGTCCAAGTGAAAACTCGCACCGCTGGAAAGCAAATTGCGCGACTTTTACCTCGTGCTCTGGCCCGCGCTTCGAATGCAGATGCGTTACTTAGACGGCCGGCGAAGGCCATAACAAGAGTCGCGCGAAAGCGTCCTCCGATCCACGCGGACTGGCAGACGGAGACAAACTTTTGTCCTTTGGGGGCGGGCTTTACGAGCGGGCGTTTAAAAATCAATCGGTTGAGAGCGCGGCTAATTGCGGGGCTTTACCGTTGGCTGCTCTGTCGTTGCGTGGCCGGTAGGAACGGGGACCCGTTGGACGAAAATGGGCGCAAGTGGGAAATGCAAAGGACGGAAGGCCGGGCTGGCGACAGCGATCGTCGGAGGCGCAGAAATCAATCTGCCTTGGCGAGTGGCGACGCATGATTTTCAATTAGGGCCGGGACGGGGGCCGCGGGGGGCCACGGCGGGCCCGGCGGTTTTTGCGCCCTCGAAAAGTGGAGGCGCGGGCGGGGCGGTTGCGCGCGCGCGGCCTTGGAGCGTGCGGAGAAACTGCGGCGGCGGGGCATTCGAGTCGGGGGTTTTTTGTCAGCCGGGGATTTCTCACGATGTTTCGGGTCCCAGGCGCGGAGGGAGCTTTGGCTGGCGGAGGCGCGGCTCGGGCTGCATAAAACGCGGGGGGAGCCTGTGGCCGGTGGCTGGCGCGCCTTCCTCTTCTTGCGCGCGCTCGCGCCGGCAATTGCCGATCGTTTGGCCGGGGCGCTTGCGTCGAGTCGCGTTACGGCGGCACTTAGCCCCCCGGCCGGCCGGGCCTCGCCGGGTGCAATAATGATAGCCGCGCCGTCTCTGGCTTTCGCCCTCTCGCCGGCGCGCTCGCTTTTATTGGGATCATCGCACGCGAGGGACAAAATAATATCGGGAAAGTCACGAGCCGGCCGGAGAGAGCCGAGCCCTCGGACAGAAACAAAGAGCCGGAGAAACGAGGCCGCGCGGCCCGCGCTCGTTACCACTGCGCCGAGCCCGCGCCCCGGCCCCCGGCCCCCTCCCGCACCGCTTAATCATAGGGATTAAGCCCTACCTATCGCCCGGTAACGCTCGCCTTTTTAATAAAAGTATCCTCCCCGAGCCCCGAGTCCCAGTCCCGGGTCTTGGCCCTCCATTTTCGGCGACGTCGACACACCCGCGGCTTTTCCTCGCTTCGGCTCGCGGACGGGACGGCCAAGCTCCCGGGGCCCGGGGCCCGAGGCCTTGGGCCCGGGGAAAAAACGGCGCCATCGCCGAGGAGGCAGAGGACGCAAGAAGCGAGAGGTGCACCGCCGCCCAAGGCCGCTGGGCGCTGCCCCGAGAGAATCCCAGTTTGAGTCGGCCGGAGCCGGCGGGCGGGGAGGGACACGCGCCGGGCCCGTGGGAGCCTGGGCCGCGCGGCGACACGCCCGCCCGAGATGGCCGATTGAGCCGCCGGCCGATAATTACCCGGGCCGCGTGTAATTGCCGCGCTCCGGGGGAAAAGGCCGCGGCGAGCCCGGCGATAATTCAGCGGCGATGATCCGCCGGGAGATTGGAGGCGCGCGCCGAGGTGTCTGCGCCCCCGGTTGGAATTGCTCGGCGGATTGCTCGCGGAAATTGACCGGCCGCCCGCGCCGATCGCGCCCCGAGATGATGACGGCCCGGCCGGCGCGCCACTCGCCCGCCGATCGCCGATCGTTTGTCGGCCGGTTCCGCGAATAAATCCCCGCTCGCCTATTCGCCGGCTATCGCGATCGCCGCCCCAAAGCCCCGACGCCCCGACGCCCCGACGCCCCGACGCCGGTTTCATTTCTTGCCCCCTCCAAGTGCGCCGCGCGTACGCCGCGCCGCGCCCGAGCCCGCGATATTCCCATAAATTCGAGGATCGCCGGCTCGTTAACCGCTGCGCCGGACGCGGCTTTATCAAAACTATCGTGGCTCGCCGGCAAAGCATCGCGCCCACCTTCACCCACCGAGGCTCCTCCTCGGCCCTATCCTCGCCCACATCCTTTCTTGCCGATCGCCGATGATTAAGCTTCACCGCCCTTTCAACTGCTTTTCATCCGCTCGTATAGCCGGATGACCGAAACGACCGAAACGACCGAGACGACCGAGACGACCGAGACGACCGAGACGACCGAGACGACCAACTTCGCATCGACGCCTTTTCGCCTTCCCTTTGACGAATAGCAACTACACGCGCAGTTTATCCGCGCAGCGGCGATCGAACGAGCTTCGGATCGTCTCTATTCGCCATGCCGTGTCCTTCAAACGATCGTGTTTCTCCAGTTTTAACGAAGGCATCGATCGCCAATTAAAACTTGTAGCAATAACGTGCAAACGCGAATCGACAATCGAGCCGAGGTCGTTATTTCAAACAAGTTGCATCCTTCGTAACTGCTCTGCATCATGTGCATCATCTGTACTATCTCATCCGTTTCGTACGTTCAACAACAGCACCTATAGCACTAGGTGCAAAGCGATAAAGAAGATGTAAAACGTACACCCGATGCATCTACATCAAAACCTAATCATCGTTTCCAGAGAAAAAGTACCAAAACTCCCGCTAGAAAATTAAGCAGATTGGCGATCTGCAAATACTCTAATCGAATGCTCTTTCAACACATCAACAATTATATTAAACCCTAGTTGGTAATTTAATCCAGATTCGTACACGATATCTCAGGTAATAAATAATATCAAATTTGTGAGCACTTTGAACACTTGGTCTCCATCAAATGATCGAAAAAAACCCAAGAGGAAGAAAGCAATAATAATTTTTAATGAAACGGTCAAATCGAACGAAGCTGCTAGTTTTTAGGTGCGCCGACTTTGGCTGAATCAGAATTAATTTTGAAGAATGGATGCAGGAAGAATTAATTCAAAGATCCTATCCCGCATGCGGGGACGTATAATTTGAACAAAGTCCTAGGACTTTTTCTGAGCAGAGGAGAGGATCGGAGGAGAGAAGGATCTACTTGACACCGAGGCGCGGAGAAGAAGGGCGAGGAAGCGGATAGGCGATAATAGGGAGGGCCGCGAGATAGAGAAATTGACGAAGGAAAGAAAAGAGGCAAGGATGGAGAGGAGTCGGGCCTGGAGAAGCCTCGAGTCCTGGGGACCCGGGGGAGGGTGCGGCCCGTTATAAAGCTGGGCCAGCAGAGGAGGCGCGCGTGTCTAGAGCGAGGCCAGGCGGCGGCGGTGCGGCGGCGCGGCGGCTGCTCTCGCGCAGGATGAGAGCGCTCGGGCCGGATGGGCGGAATGCCGGGCCGCGCTTTATTTACGGCCAGTGGGACAGTTTTTAATTTGTTCCCCCGGGCCCGGGCCCGAGTCTCCCGGTCGTTTAAGCGCTCCTACCCCCGTTGGTCGTTAGCTCGGGAGGGGCGTGTAGTTGCCTCTCCGGCCCGGCCGCCGCGGCGAGACGGCTCTCGGCCCGCGTCCCGGGGGCGGCGCAACGGCCCCGGGCCTCGGCTAATAAATCCTTAATTATAATTGCGCGGACGCCTCACGGGAATAACTCTCTGATTTAATTATCGATCGATGCTTATTACGCCGGACGGCTACACCCCGATTATTACTATCGTGAGAGCCAGTGTCTCGATCGGGCGTTACCCAAACGGATGCTAATCCGACTTCCGATTGCCTTCCACCCGAGCTGCTGCGCGCACGTGAAGAATGTTTTCATTATCCGGACGAGCCTCGGTTCTTCCTCCTCAGACCCCCCCACCTCCCCACCTCCCCACCTCCACCCCCTTTACCCTTCCTTTCCTTCTCCTCGCCGTGCAAGCCTCCTCTTGTACGTATTGCTCACGACAGCCTGAGCTTTTATTCCGTAGCCTTCTTTAAACTTCGGATAATTAGATTCCCTTCGTCCTCCGCAGCCTCCATGTGCAATAATTAGTCATTCGGACGGCATCGCTCCCCGTTGACCCAACTGGGGGGATCCTCGATAGAAAAATACCCGCAGGGCAGAACGAGCCAGAGGAACGATACTCTACCGAGCATCCATATAATTTGCCAAGGTTGCGCGACTGGGGTAAAATTCGCGAGGATCCAGCAGCGGTCCTTAGAACGACACGCGATTAAGGGGGAATTCGAAATCGGTGGGCGCGCGAGCTAAACAAAAGGGAAGAAACGTAGACAATAGGGTAGGAGTTTAACGGGGCTCTTAACTACGAGCTACGGCGAGGGGCGGGCAGGCGGGAATTACTCGGGAGCGTTCCCGGGATTCCCGAAAGAATGGCACCCGCCGATGGGAGTGGACACTGAGGGATCCCCTCGAGTCCCGGTGCCGGCTCCGCGTCGCTCTGCCCATTTTTTATCATTACCGGGAACTGGGATCTGTCAAGTTGTCCCGGTGTCAGTCGCGCGGTTAATCGCCGCCTCTACGTCCCCGCGCACGCGCAGCCTCCTGGCCCCGGCCCCGGCCCCGGCCCCGGCCTCCGACAATAATTATAATAATCACGGGGAGTGCGCGCACGCCTCCTCCTCGGGTCGGCGCGCGCCTCACGCGCCCCGACTTTTCGCCGTGGCGATCTGCCCGAGGCCGAGGGATACGAACAAGGCCTCGGCGACCCCTGATTTTCCCGATCGATCGCCCTTGATTGGGGCCTCGAGGAGGCCTAAGCTTCTGCCGGTGCCCTCCTGCCAAGTCGATTCTAAAGACGCTGCTGCCTGCTGCCTCCTGCCTGCTGCCTCCTGCCTGCCGCCTGGAAGGCCGGCCGGCCGGCTCGACCTGCCAACTGATTCGCAACGCGAACCCTATTCATTAAGTGTGACCATACTTTCTTATACGGATACGTTCTCTATCAACTAGTTCTTATCAGCACTTGAACTGATGGATATTTTTGTCATCAGTACTACAACATTGTATTTAAATAAATTTCTTCATCTAATCTCTACAAGATCACAAATTTGGTTGGGTTAGCCACTTATTGCATCATCTATTGTAGAATCTAAGAAGATGGCTCACTTGTTAAAAGTTCTTCCGAGCAATTATGTGCAGTAAAAGTTAATCAAATTTTGCTTTCAATAATTTTCAAACAGATACTGCAAGCAAATAAAAAATTTTGTTAAACTTTCGCTACATACGTCCATGAAAATCAAATACAGTAAAATGCTGTTATTTACTTACTGAATTTTTTAAATTTGAATTCTAATTTAATGATTTTTTTTAAAATTATATTACTTATAGTACAAATATATATTAAAGATGTTCTCTCGTATAAACGTTTTAATCGATAGCTAAAATTGGCATTTTCATAGTTAAAACGTGCAGAATTGATTAATTTACTCAAATTTGGCATATATTCTTGATAATTAATTATGATTGACTCATGGGGTATTACTAATCATGTTAATTTTTAAATAAAAATATCACCTATAAGAACAAGCCTCAGGATAAGCACTTGTATCTATTATCAAGATATTTGTCTGACTAGACAACGAACCTTTCCACTTGTGACCCCTATCTAGATAGAAGTACTAGCAATCTTAATTGATTATTTTATCAATTTTGCAAAAAGACCTCTGATTGAATTTAATTTATAAAATAAGTTGAATTTAAAAAATTATACTATGTGTAAAAAGTAGCTTGTATCTTTTTGAAATTGTTTTGAAGAAAACAATAATGCGAGCGAATGTGTAAAACTAATATAACATCTTAATTTTGACCCATCCTTAGTCTATAAGTATTTATGATTACAATATTTTTGATAATTCAAGCTTATCATTCATTCAATTCACGTGTTTCAATGCAAATATTTAAATAAAGTTTTTAATCAGTTTACAGTCATTACTGTTATTTGTGAAATAAATGATTAACTTTATGCAGGTATACATTATAAAAAGGTAAATCATTTAATAATTTATATAGCAGAAGTTTTAAATCGTCGAATCAGCTGCTAATCAAGTAACTGAAATGGTAATGCAAACTCGGTCGTTTCTTATGTTCATACATTTGTTCTTATATATATATACAGTAAACAGAAGTAAGTATTCGCTTTTAGTGATTTTCGCGGACGTTTGCATTCGTGCGCATACCCTGAGCCATTCCGCTTTGTTTCAGCTGGCTTTTAGACTGCGCATGTAGCGTGAGTCGACGTCTGCGTCCAGGAAGGAGGAGCTGCAGGGGTCCGAAACCGTCTGTCATCTTTGAGCGACTAATGGTTCTCTCACACTGCCTCATTATATTCTCTAAATGTAAATTCGTAGACAAGTCGAAGGGAGCAGTAAAGAGAGAGGAAGAGTTAGGCAGAGAGTTAAAGCAGTTAAGCCTTACTTCTGGATGCTAGGAAGTGGTCAGACCTGGCAAAGTGTCGCGAGCCTCGCGGGTCCAAGCTTGATTGCAGGCGACAGTTTATGGTTCTGCGAGCGCGCGTTGTACCAATTAGTCTTTCAACTTCGAAGAATCGCTCGCGCGAGGCAGACTTTGTAGTCTGTACTTTTTTGACTTCCACCTGCACTTATCTCTTCTTTCTCCTCTCTTCTTTACCTTTACTTCTTTTGTATACGCTATATTCTACCATTAGACTGAATAATATATACGTGTAAGTATCTTTTATTTTATTATTTTTCTTTGACACTAATGCGTTTTAATATATGTATGTGAGCACACACGTGCCTGTGTATATGTGTGTAATGAGGAATTATTTTCAATTTAACGCTAGTTATAATTGCTCTATAGTTGTTTAATCGGAAAGTAACACTATCTCAATTGCTTTAATATTAGAAAAGCTTAGTTTAAATACTGTATATTTACAGCTAAAATTATGCTTTATTAGTCATTTAGAAATGAAATAAAATTTATTCCAATACTCAAATTTAAAAAATTACGATTTTGCGTGTCAGCAAATCGTATTAATAAAATAACTTACTCGCAGAGAGACTTAATATATAAGAAAATTTATATTAATTTTTTTAAAACAATAGGAATTCTTATGAAATAAATATTTTTAAGATAATATTAAGACGAAATTCCAATATAATTCCTATAACACTTTATTATTTTTTTAACAATATAATCATGAATTGAATAATTGTTCGAACACGTATAATACATGCTAAAAATACTACTTATAAATAAAAAAGGCACGAACTAGTAGTTTCTTCTTGATTAACCTTATCAGTTATTATTGTTCATCTATAATAGCTGATGTATATAAACGATACTTGTAATATTCTTACATCAATTACTACGCTTCTACAACAGCATTAGATGAAGGTAAGTTACGAATACAAAAATCGTTTATATATTTATTAAGAATCAATTATATTCATAATGTATATATATACACTTTTAACTAGATAATATTTTTAAAGACTTAATAGTTCATCTATTTTAAAAATAAAATAAATGTTTATACATTGGATTTTATGCCAAACTGTTAATGAATTTGACTTTTCAGAAAATCTTCTAAATTAAGTTTGGAATAAAATTTTGACTAAATAACTGAGATCTAGCAAAGTCTTAAAAATTGATAGCAATTATCCCTGCCAGTCCCAGTTTTTTAAGTAATTCAACATAAAGTATATTTTAGTATTAAATGTGCGTAAATAAATCAAATAAAAAGATATTACAGTAATTTTTAATAAAAAATTTAAACTTATTGATTAAATTTACTGAAATTATTTAATATAGACTAAAATTAGTTTAAATTTATCTGAAATTGATTATTATCTAATATGATGATAATGTAAGTATAATATATAAAGCATAAGAATATGAAAGACCTAATAAAATTCTAAAAAAAGTCAAATTGATTTTTATTCTAACATTATTAAAAATTTTAAATTCAATTAATAGTAGATTATTTTTTGTTGGAATGGTTTAACTTTTGCAAAATCGGTTATGAGTGAAAATTACATGTTATTAATAAACTTCTTTTGATTAAATTAATGTTATATCAATGTGAAAGTATATTTTGTATTCAAGTACATCTTGAATTATAAATCTTATTAACTAATAATTATAACAATTATCATATAAAAATACATGTATATATAAGTGACAAAATATACCCTATTTTTGTAGTAATACCAGTCACAATGAACAAAACAATACTGTACAAAATAATACTATTGCTTGTTGCCTGTCTGGGGTTAGCAGCAGCAGCAGCAGTAAAACAGGTAATTAATTTGCATAAAACTATATATTTAAATGTAACATTAAAATTTAATAAAAATATAATGCATTTATTATACTTTTTAAGTCATTATATTTGAATATCCATAGACTGTAAATAGAAAAAACCTTAAGAGAAGCTTTCATTTATTCCCTTCCTGAATTTTAAGTATATGTTACAAAAACATATTATAAAAAACATAAACATTTTTAATAAAAAATATTTAAATCTTTAATTAAAGAAAACTCACTTGCAGTATGTATTAATTTTTTAGGTTTCACTGTAATTCAGATTATTTTAATCCATTTCTTTGGCGAGCGGACATTCAATAGTTGTTTTTTGTGTCTAAAACTCCTAAAACTAACAAAATAATATTAGAGAAGACACATTCTTAAGTAAAATGACCCGTTCTTTAAACTTTAAGCATCGACTATATAAGAATATTGAATATATCGACCACAGAATATCCGCTTGAGAAGAAATGAGTTAATTCACGATACAGATTATTTTAATCCAAAAATTATATAAAACTATCACGATGCTATGTTCTGTCTAGATAATATTAGCTCTTATTATTAAACGCACCAGTTTATCATCTAAGGAATAAATTACTAATTTTGATTGTAAATTTAAAAATTTTTTTGGCAACTTCGTTTTTAAACTTTTATATCATATCATTATATATAATTAAAGATAAATAAATTATTTATTTTTAATTGCAAATATGTGATGCCTTGTAATAACTAAATAGCCAATTTTTATTTATAAAAATATATCAAACAATAATTACAAATTCATAGGAATAATTTCAACAAATTTTAGAGCAATTTTTATAATGTTATGTAAATCAAGTATTACAGAGAGATTATCAAGATGGTAGCTTAAATAGTAATCATTTGGTATCTGTAGAAAGGTCACTTTAAAATTATTATATAATTCAAACAATGTTGTATAAAAACAATATATTCTATGCTTTTTTCTCGATCATTTCTGTGATGCTAGAAGTATAAAAAATTTTTCATTTCGACATTATCAAAATTATGATTTATTCTGCACATAATAAACCGTAGTTAATTTTATAAAGATCTTTGTAATTTCTGGTCAGTGATTATCAAAACATTATTAATTGAAATCATCAACATAAATGAGCAAGAGCTGCGTGTGTGAGCTCAATGCCGCCCGTTGCACAACTGAGTGCACAACAGTGGCGAAGGAAGGCCGTATTATACAATAGGTAACTCACTCTTGCTTAGAATTCAGTACGATACTAGTTTGAAAGACACAAGGACTAAGCGAAGTGAATTGCCATTTAGATATTTGCATTGGCGGAGAACAAGGAATGTAGACGGGGTATTTATGCCGCTGTCCCACGAAGGAATAATATAGTCAATAAAGTCGCAGTCATATATAGGTGCTATAAGACATATGATATGTGGCACACTTCTAAGTAGGGTAAACATAATACTGAGAGCTTTAGCGACTAAACATAGACCGAAATTGTCACTGAATGTATAAACTTATTTGATTCTATTAATTTTCAATGACAGACTTTTCAACAAGAGAGCTTGACAAAGCTTCAAGCCAATAAAATTGCTTACATCAGACAGCATATATTTATATTATAATTTCGAAAAAATAACTTCTAATGGCTAATGTCTTAAATATCTCAGCTCATTCTAACTCAAATGAAACTTTGTTTATTTTTTATTAAGGTTTAAAATATTTTTTAACTAGCAATAAATACCTAAAAAGAAATCTCTGAATTTTTAATCATGATTTCCAGGAGCGAGTAACTTCGAAAAAGAAAGAGAAAGTAGGTGGAAAGAAAGAGAAAATAGCTGATCTGGAAGTTAACGATGACTTCCTCGGACCTCCTCCAGGTTTCTTCGCACCCCCTCCAGGCTTTTTCGCACCTCCTCCAGGCTTTTTTGACGATCCGTTTGGACCTTTACCTCCATTTGGGCCTTTTCCTCCAATGGATCCGTTTCCCCCATTCTCTAAGAAAGGATAATTGATAATCATGATACTTATTAAAAAAGAGATACAACTTGATCAGAGGAATAAAATAAAAGAGTTTTTTTATTATTGGCTACCGAAGGGTGATCTGGTAGCACAATCCATCCCATAAAGAGCCGTCCTGCACTTGCTCGAAAATTGTCCTAGAGATATCGCGTGGGCTGGGTATGCAAGAATCAAGTTTGCACAAGAGGGTCAAAGGGAGCGAAGGATAATCAGGCGCGGAGATGACGCTTCGGGCGAGCGAAGCAGGGCAGGGAGGGGGGCTCGGAGGGGGCAGGAGGGCGAGAGCCCGGGCCCCTAAAAGGGAGTGGGCGCGAGGGCTTTCTCACGTGTCGTCGGGCGGCGGGATGCGCGCGGGCCTGTGGGAGTGGCTCACGCTCCGAAAGATAGCGATACTCATCGCGGGCTCGCGCCGCCGCGTCCAGGACCGGGAGATAGCAGCGCTCGGGCGAAGACGCGGGCCCGAGGCCGAGTAGGTAAAAAGGCCCTTCTCCCACCGGCCGGGCGCGCCCTGGCCCCCCGGTCCGCTCCTCGCGGGGAAAAAATGACCAGCGCGAGATCTCGCATCGGGGCGACGTCGCGGTTATTATCGGGCCTCTGGTCTTTTTGCGCCCGTGAAAAAGACGGGAGGGGGGCGCAAGGTATCCGAGGGAGAGCGGGCCCCGAGGCCCTCGCCGGCTGGCCATTGTCTCTCGGAGATTGCGCCGAGGCGTTCGATGGAGGCCCGTGGGGACCGCTCGCGAGTCTTCTCTCGTTACGATCGCCGGGAGATTTGGCTTAGGATGGCCGGGATTCTCTTTTCATCGGGCAAACGCCCATCAAAACCCATCGATTAAACGGCTTCCTGTCCCTCCTGTCCCTCCTGTCCCTCCTGGGCTCTCGGTACGCGCACGCGCGCTCCTCGCCCTTCTTCCCGTACGCGTCCCGCCAATTGATTCTCTACCTTTGCTACACTTGACAGATTTGACTCGTTCGGCTTTGCCTAATCGACGGGCGGTAATTAGCCTCGGGCTGCCCGGGCCGGCCGTGCGAATTGGGCCGCGCGGGGCGCACGCGAGCAGATGCGGGGGACGCGTCGTCGCCTCCGCCCGGCGAGGTCGCCGGGGCCCAAAGCAATTTGTGACTGACGAGCTGCGATTGGTAATAAGCAGCAGCACACGGGGACTCAAATTGCTTGACTTTTTCTGCGGTCGTTCATTGGGCCCTGTCGTCCCGGAGCGAGGTGGAGCGAGCCCCTGGGAGCCGGCAGCCCCCCTCCTCGAGTCTCGCTCGTTTTTCTCCCGCCCGGCTGGCTGGCCCTCGGCTCTCTTTCTTTTTCGATCGTCCTTGTCAAGGGAAGAGGAGCCGGAGGTGGGACTGGGACCTGGGAGCAGGGAGCTGGGAGCTGGGAGCCGGGACCTGGGACCTGGGAGCGGAGACGGTGCATCGCCTGGCTCCCTCCCCGCGCGATCCCGCCGATCCCGCCGATCCCGCCGATCCCATTAACCCAGAGGGAAGGGGAGAGCCGGCGGCCCCTGCCTCGGTCCCTCGGCCTCCACCCCCGAGGCCGCGCGCCCTCGCGTCTCCGTGTCCCCGGCGCCGCGGTCCGCTGTGACCCGCGAATCTGGGCCGGGCCTCGGCCCTCCCGGCCCGCCTGGCCCACCTGTCCCGACCTGCCCGCTCCCTGTCCGCTCCCTGTCCGCTCCCTGTCCGCTGCCTGCCTCCTCCCCGCCTCCTCCCTGCAGGGCCCGAGTACATAAATTTCGCTCTTTTAATGCGCTAGTGCGTTTTGACAAGAGTCTATTATAATTTTCGAAATTTAAGATCGCGCTCCGGCTGCTCCGGCTGCTCCTGCCCCCCGAGAGCGGGCTACGAGCCCGGGCCCAGGACCCCGGACCCCTCCCCCCTGGCTGCGCCTCGGGGCGGCCCCGGCCCGGCCCCGGCCCCGGTCCCGTCCCGGCCCGGCCTCCCCGACTTCTGAGGACAGATGAAAAATTTAATGATAATATTGGGTTTCGAGCCTCTATGCCAAAGATACATATTGGAATTTTTCAAAAGGCGCTAACGTCCCGCCCGCTCGAGAGCGCCCCTACCATTCATTAATGCTTTCGCTAACTGACTTTTTCTCCGCCGAGATTTATCGATATGTAAATATCGCTCCTCTTTCGCCGCGGTGCGGCACTTTCACGGCCAGTCCCACCAAAGCCACTCGTACACCCAGCGCTGTATAAATAAACAATAAAGATGTCATCTCGATTCTTCTCCCTGCCCTTCCCGCCAATTTATGCGCGACCAATGTCGAGGATTTTGTCTAAATAACGGGAAAACGCAACCGCAACCTCCGCGCGCTCTCTCTCTCTCTCTCTCTCGCTCACTCTCTCTCTCTCCTTCTCTCGACTTGTTCGTTGGTTCATTTCCGAGCGAGTATTCGCCAGGATGCCTCGTGGCCCGATACTCATAAGAACAAGTGCAGCTTCGGTTTATGCAACTTCTTGCCTTGTTAAAGATGGTTAAATTAATTATGGATAATTACAGATGTCACCCGTGCAAGATTTAACGGCAGTCATTAGGGCCTGATGCCTTTCAACTTTTATGACGAGCACTGAGTTTCAACAATTAAAAGGCTAATGAAATATTATTGCAATAACCTACCTGCGAGCGGCAGTGACCCGTGAGGATCGACTAAGCGTTTTTTTGCCGATCGGCTTTTTACTCGGGGGCACGTATTAATGCCTGCCGTCCGCGATAATAAACTCTTCCATCAAGATTTAGCATAAAATTAGGGAAGAGCCAAAAGTGCCGATGGAAAATAAGAGAGGAGAGGTGCAGTGTGCGTGCAGGTCGTAAAGCAAAGAGATGCGTCAGAGGTAGGGAGAGCTGGAGAGGCCGCGGGAGCTGGAGGGCAATAATCGCGCGATAATGGGCGCGGCTGGAGGGGGCTGGAGGCGCCCGGGCGGAAGTGACAAGCGCGCATGGGAGCCAGCTGGTCGCGCGCGCGCCCGCTAAACGCCGGGCGCGCAGGGCTTTATCGGCCGGCTGGATTGCTAAGATGACAAACCGGCGCTCGGCGGCTCGGCGGCTCGGCGGCTCGGACGACTTATTATTGGTTATCGATCGCTTATTTATTCAAATGAATGCAGATTACGGTGGCGGGCGGGCCGGCGAGTACGCGCGCGGGCCAGTTAGCGGGCGCGCGGCGCGGGCGGCGCAATGAATAAATTGCTACCGGGCGGGAGAGCCGAGCCGGGGGAGGCCAGCCGATACTTAGTGCCTAAGCCCCTCGTTCTCTCTATTTTTCTTTCGGCCGCGCTTCATGGAGCCGCTCGAGTCCTTCATTACGCCGCCCGGATTTCCAAAGGCCCTGCAACCGGGCATATCTCTCGCGCTGAAAGCGCCCAATTAAAGAATCAATAAATGCGAGCCTCTTTACGAGGCCCGCGCGCGCCACAAACTCTCCGCCGGGGGTTGAAATCCGAGAGGCCGCCGATTATTTTTCGAGCCGCCTGCCCCCTCGGCTCGAATTAGCCTCCTCCCGCCCTATCGCTTTCGTTTAATTAGCCCATTTTTTCCCCACCTCCTCCCCCGCACCCCGTTAACTCGCGCACAATCGCTCGCGAGTGGCAAGACGGCCCTCCGCTTTTGCCGGGGGGCACCTCCGTTCTTGTCAGCATTTTTTCCCTTCTCCCTGCACCTGCCGCTTGCTGCGCCCACGTGCTTCCTGTTTCTTTATTGCGCTTGCTGGCGCGACCGGCTACGATGTCGCTCGCCATTCTTCCATTCCATTTTCTCATTGCTAACAACGGTATCACCCACGTCTTTCAATCCTTATTATACGCGTGTAGATGATCGGTCAAATGGCATTGCTGAAGAACGCAAAAAAGTAAATCGTGGATACATCGTGGAAGCATCGGAAAACTAATTAAAAAAGCATCAAGGTTTTTATAAGAGGTAGCATGTTTGATAGATTGGTGCACATTATACGCAACTGGCACATAAATGCTTATGATGGTTTGGTGCTTGATACGCAAAGTAATCGAGAGGCATGTCAAATGAGCGTCCTTGACTCTGAGCAGCGAGCCCGAGCGCACCGAATAAAAAGGCGCAGCAGCAGGTGTAATTGCGGTAATCGGTAAGGCCCAAGAGCGCTAATCAAATCCGCTAGACCTTTGGGAGAGACAAAAGAGAGGTAGAGGGCCCGTTACTCTGTGCCGGGGTGCGAGCTCGCAGCTCTTTAAGATTGGCCGTCTCGGTTTGGGCAGCTGCTTAGGCCTGATTGATCCCGGGGCATCGGTCTTGGCCCCCGGCGGCCTTTGTCCCCGGGCGCGACGGGCCGCGCGGCTCCTTTGAGGGATGGGGGAGGGGAGGGGGGAGGGGGGAGGGGCGCGAGGCCAGGGGTAACGAGGCTGTTGTGACTCGCGGGAGGCGAGGCGGATCCGTCACTCGGCGGCCCGCGCCATCGCTCATTGTGCAGCGGCGCGCGCCGCCCGCGCCGGGGAGAGTTATGGCCCCCCGGCCGGTCCCTCGCTGCCGCGGCGCTAATTTCAAGGCCGCTGCCGCGCCGCCTGCGCCCCGACGGCCCGGACGGCCAGGTCGCCCCGGACGACCTCATGGCAAGCCCCGCTCGGCCCTCCTCCTCCTCCTCCTCCTCCTCCCTCGGCTCTCCCTTTCCCTTTTGCCGCGGCTGCTGCTGGGATTAATGATGGGAACCGAGTATCATCGGCTCGGGCGGCTCCTTGCCACTCCTGCCTCCGCCGCTGCACCTTCCGCGGCCTCCTCCTCCTCCTCCTCCTCCTCCTCCTCCTCCTCCTTCTCGTCCTCCTCTTCCTCGCCCCGCGTACACAATCCCAATTGACCAAAGCGCTCGCCTCGACCATAAACTCCACCGGCTACGGAGCTTCACGGAACTCTTCAATTACATAATAATACCAAGTTTTTTCAAGATAATTAAATATATGGCCCTCGCGTGTAACATGGCTCAAAACGTGTCCGCTGACTTTTTACATTCGCTTCTACCGCATCGGCTTTACGCTATAAACTTGAACGTCGGCAAATAGCCCATGACTTTCACTGTATCCGCGCGGTCAATTGCTTTTGTCCAGGGATTAGTTTGTTCAGATTTATAATTGCGTAACCTCGGAAACTCGCTCCGAATCCTGAATCACTTTGTATAATTTTACGACAAGATGCAAGTGTTGTTATTCAATAATTTTAACGACAATCTCATGCATTGTGCAGGCTACCTTTATCGCGTACAATTACACTGGACCAACAATTAATAATAGATATCGCGCGGCATCCTGTGAATAAATTGCTGCACGAATTTATTTATTGCCAGGCGACGTGCGAGGCCTATGTGTGCGGACCGCGCACACGTACTGCGGCGCAAGACAACGGCTAAAACGGCACGGGTACGAGTAGAGGCATTATCTCGGAATAAAAGTTGGCGACAGAAAAAGCAAAGCGCGATTACGTTAGGCGAGCTGGCGATAAAAAATGAATTCCAGCGCGTCATGCGCAGCGCCGCGCCGCGCAGCTTCCCCCGGGCGTCTATAAGAGATAGCGCAACGGCCGGCAGCGGCTCATGCCCAACTTTGCAAAATTATATCACAGCCGTGGAGCGACGGGACGAATTTTGCAATCGGACGTTTCACAAAGCCGCGCTTGGGCCTCGGCGTTTAAAGGCCGGGGATAAAAAGAAAAGTATCGAGGGAACACTGGCGCATAACTGACGAAAAGGGGCATAAGAACAATCTCGGGTGCCCGCGATGCCGTCTTCCTCTCTCTCTTTCTCTCGGAGCGCTGCCGGCAAATTGCGACGGCGAGGCTCCCGCGAGTGGCGCGTTCCATAAAGCCGCTCGTAAATTACGCTTATTATAAGCGAAATCCGAAGCGCGGGGGGATGCAGGCGACGTTCTTAAACAGGCCATTGGACGCCGCTAATTAGCCGGCCGTAAATGATAATGGACGAGAGGTAAGGAGGGGGGACGGGAGCGGCGAGCGGCAGTGACACGCCGCTGCGCCGGCCGGGTCCTGCCGCGGATAACCCTGGGCGATAAAAGCCGATAGGCCGAGGGGCCGCGACGCTCCGCTCAACGCGGCACTCGGCCGAGATAGCCGCGCTATCGAGGATCGGCTCGCGCGGCCTTCCGCGACGCGCGCCTCGCGATTAGCCCCGAGCGCAAAAAGCCCAGCTGGCTAATGACTCACGGGCGGCGATGGGCGCGGAATCTTTACCCCTGGACCTTCTTATCCGGGGCCCCGGCTCCTGCTCCTCCTTAATCCTTATCGCCCGCGCTTATCGGCCCGCCCCTACGCGAAAAAAATCGTCCGCTGTCAAAGATGCTGACTGTTCAAACTCGCTTCCGACGCTACGTTTTCTTCTGTGTCGGATTGAAAATTCTCATGACCGCAATTCCGATAAGGATCCACTACAACACTTAGAGACACAAGTTCACGATAGTATAATGTAACCATTATCTCTTATGTCTGCTTATTCGGCTAAATTGCACTTCCGATTGGTCGGAATTCGGAAAGAAAAATCGGATGTCCTTATAATTAAACATCAATCTGTACTTGATGCAAAAAAAATATTCTGCGGATTACCACTCAATTTTAATTTTATATAAAAGAAATTTCAGAACTATTTATTATGTGTTATGAATCAATCAATGATAAAATTATAATTATAATGTCTAGTCAAGCTTTGATCAAGTGTACGTGCTGGTACATATCTATATTTAAAAAGACACGTTAAGAACCGTAGAAGATATCTCGGTAGATCGAACGGACGATTTGTCAGCACGTTTCCAGTGATTTTTCACTAAGAAACGTCTGCCGAGCAGGCTTTATCTCTAAGCGGGCTACAATAGCTCGGAGATTTTAGTGACGAATCGGAGCCGTCATTTATGGTACTTGATTATTTTCCCATGGCAAGTGGCGAGGAGGGGGCGAGGGGCGGGATCGGTGAGGTGAGCCGGAGGAGCGGGCGACGCGGGGCGTGGGACTTGGCGCGTATGCAGGGGAGGCGAAACAAAGCGCCGGCGGCCTGTCGCCGGGCTCGCGGCCCAGGGCCAACGGCGCGGGAAGATGAAAAAAGAGCGGCGCGGCGCTGGGGCCGGGCCGAAAGCCAATCAAAGAATGACAGACGAAAGCGGCCGGGCCGGGCCCCGGGGCTGGGGAAGGGCCCCGAGCGCCTCGGCCGGCCCACCGCCCGAGCTGCTCCACATCGGCGATAAGCCCGGCGAGCGGCCTTGCCGAGCTTATCGGCCCGCCCTTCCCGGAACAGTGGGCTCGTGTCGGGGGCCGGGAGCCGGCTTGGCGCGCGCCGTCATCGCCGACGCAATCGGGGCCCGGTCGCCGCCGCTGATTTTGAGCGCGCTTGCGAAAGCCCCGCGCGCGGATCGAGCCGCGGCTTGGATTTTTCGCATTTTTCTAACAAAAGAGCCAGCTCCTATCAGCTTACGTAAAAGTATAATTTACATGCGCATTAAACGCGCGTGAGCCTCCGCCGCGGCGTGACTCCGGCCTGCGCTCAGGCGTATTGTCCTATTTTAACGATTGTCCGTGCAATTATATTGCGCGCGCGCGCGCTCGGCGTTCCTCTCCTTTTCAGCGCGAGGCCGTCCGCGAGCGCGCCGACTTTTATTCCCGCGCGCGGCGGCGCTCGCCAGCCGGCGCGCAAACCCGGCCCGAGTGTCGCGCTGTCGCCCCGGGCCCGCGACGCGCGTCCCTGCGAGGTCCTCCCGGCCCGGCCCCGGGCCCGCCCACCGGCCCGCGCCCCCCGCCCTCGGCCGGCCTTTTCGGCCGCGATGTGACCGCGCGCCCACCCCTCCGCCGCCGCCGCCGCCGCCGCCTTTTTTTCCTTTCCAGTGATTATGCTAATTTTTATGCTCTTAAATCTTCCCAGAAGGAATTAAACGTTTTACTGCACTTCCTAGGAAATCGTTTAGCCGAGCGCTTTAAAAAGCGAGACATGTGGCGCTAAATCAACGATTCCGCGTCTCCTTCTCCCTCCCTCTTCATTTTTTCCCCAACCTGGGAGGACTATTGCGCTGCGGCAAACCTAGAGCCCGTAATACAAAGAAACGCTCGCGGCTTTTATTGAAAATGTTAATTAGAGCATTTAGAGAGGCTAAGTCATTCCGACTGATCGGCCTGCTTTAATGACCCCCTCGCGCGCTTTACAATATTTTGCCGGACGCATTAGCAGTTTTATCGAGTTTTTACCACTTTGTTGAGTAGTTAATCGTTCTGTTGACTATATTGAAAGGTTCATTTAAAAAACGAGCGATGCTGCAGCATGCGCTTTCCATCCTTTAAAGGCAAGCGACTAACAAGGCGCTACAAGTAAAGTCTATCGGAAACGTTTTGCATACCAGCGACAAAAGTTGCCAAGATGGACTCGAGACTTTATGCGCTCGTAACGTATCTTAATGCTTTCGAAAGACCAGCTTGTCCTACATAACCCTTCTGCAATCTGCCATCTTCCATATTTCCAATCCTTAATCCTGCATCAATTTATTATATCTTTTGTAATTACGTTCTATGCACTTTTTCCGATCAGATATTTTCTTCATATTGCCGATTAATTTTCAGTCCTGCGCTCCTAATCTCCATTACAATGTTATTGTAACATCCGTTTAATTATTAAAAAATATAAAAAAATGACTATAAAATTTTTATTTTATTACTACATAAAACTGTGTGCAAGATTTTCTGTGGACGTAGCTCAATCGATGGGTGGTAAAGGAATTATCCTCGGAATATTAGGTTGTTAAGTCAGTCTACCGCAGATGCTTTAGGCATTTTTGTGAGTTAATGAAAAAGATAGAGAAATTACGGAAAACATCTCAAATTGATGCGGTGATGATGCTCCTTTGCACCCCCTTGCCTGCCTTTTTGCCCGGAAGCGATATCCGCCTTTGACGAGGTAGTGGGCGGTGCCACCCTGAGATGGTGTGCGCGGGGAATGTCTTCTCTTTTTGCGTGGAGACGGTGAACCTCCGGTCGCGAGAAGGTGGATCGGTCGGTATTTTTTTGCCGAAGAGCGGCTAGCGCTTCAGCAAGAGCAGGACTTGGCCATCAGTCAGGAAGAGGTTAGAAGATGGATGTTAATTGTTTCCCGATCGGGCTTTAAAGGGCGCTAGCGGGCCAGAGTTACAGTCACGGCGTGCTATAGGGGTAAGACCGATGAGTGCAACGTGAAGCGCATACGCCAAACTTTATTTGAATTGCAGGGATGTCTTTCACATCACATGAGTATTGCTAGATGCCACAGTTCTAACGTTGCTGTTTTCCTTGTATATTTGTAAATTTGTGTGTTTTATTACATGGGCAGTTTTGGTTTGATGTGATTAAAAAAAGTCTTTCGATTGTGTGATAGTCGTCTTAATAGACTAGAAGTGGTGCAACGCAAAATCTTACAGAGTTTCTTCGAGTGTACGATCTATATTCATTGCAACTGATAAATTTAAATAAATAAATGGTAGCTTAACATTGTGATTATAATTTGACATGCGTCCCGGATGGGGGTAGGTGTCGGCGAGGCAACGGTGTGTCGTGTTGTGGCGGCCTCTGGACCGAGTTGATAGTCGTCGCTCCCAGGGAGGGGCAAGCCCCCAGGCTCTGGGGGGACAGGTGGCGGTGCTCAGCTAGGGCGGCACCGCGAGCTCTCCCTCTGCCGAGAGCTGGCCTAATCGACGACAGAGGAGAGAGCTCGATCCGCTCTAGAGATTCGGGCCTGTCACCCGAATCTCGAGCCTTCAGTCAAACTGGCAACTCCCGCTTGGTAGGGAGGGAGAACAGTCCCCAGTCCTGTGGGGGAGGCAGGTGGCGGTGCTCAGCTAGGGCGGCACCGTTATTTTCCTCTTCGCCGAGGATTGGCCTAGTCCTTACGGCGTGCGCGACAGAGGAGTCGGGCCTGCCACCCGACTCCCGAGTTTGATGGTGAGAAAGATGATAAGGAAGAGCTCGTCTCGTGCGGCTAGAGTCCCTTAAGACTCCTTCGTCTGGTCTTCTTTTGGTTAGCGCGTCGCACTCTGGCGGAGCGCGGCCGAAGTGTGCGGTGGCTCCGTGGTAGAGATTCGCCTGTGCAGGGCGACTGGCCGCCTGGTGGGAACGAGCGTCCTTGCGACGACTCGTCAGTCGCGGCGGGTTTCAAATTATGAATTAATGATGCACTAGAACGGCAGAAGAGCGAAACAACAGGTTGTCGGTGGGCGTCTGGAGGCGGCGAAAGGAGTAAGAATGAAGCGCAGTCCCTATCAAAGGAGGGGGTGGGTGCCTAGGTGCCTGGGCGCTTGGGCGCTTGGGCGCTTGGGCGCCTGAGTGCGTGGGTGGGATGGGCCGCGTCGAAAATGAGGAATGGGCCGGGGCGAGCGGGAGGACTAATGACGCGGGTGCGGAGCGGCGTGCGCTCGCCCTCGGAAAAGGGATCGCCCCCTGGTGACAACGGCCATTCTTCTCGCAGCGCCATTAGCCGAACAAAGCAGCCGCCCCCGCGGGGCGCTTTTCACCGCGGCGGCGCCCGGGCGTACCTGTGCCCGGCCCGGCTCCCGGCCGACCGAATCACGGCCCCACTGGTCCCACTGGACCCGCTGGATCCACTGGACCCACTGCATCCACTGCACCCACGGGGCCCCCGCCCGCCGCGCGTGAAAATCCCATTCGTCCCCTGGGCCCGCTGGGACCGCGGCGCCCGCGGCCCAATATCTCTCGGGATGATTAGGCCCCTGGCCCTGAGAAAGTCGCCGCTCGGCCCCCGCAGGCCCCCGCAGGCACCGGCCGGCTTTGTAACGAATTAATTAGATTTGCCGCCTGTGCGATTCATCGCGGGCGCTTCTCCATTCTTCTGCCGACGCTCGGGGCCGGCCTCCAGCGCTCCGGGCTCGACCTTCTCATTCTGACCGACTCGCGGATGCTCTCCTCGTCTCCAAATGCGATACCTGCACTGGAAACACCATTTTGTAGGCCTTCCAATTGAGAATCTATTATAGGCAATAATGTAGGATCGCGCCGTCCTTCTTGGCCACCTCCTCATGCGCCGTACAAAGCAGAATCACAAGAATCCTGGGCGCGACCATCGACTCCAGTGTCCCGCTCCAAATTGATTTATTAGATCAAACGGACGCGTTGAAAATTTCAAAATCATAGATTTTCCAGCTCGCTGGCCATGGGAACTCTATGGGTCCAGCATATCGCACGGCCACTGCTTGTACACTGTGCCGTCTTGTACGCTAACGCGGTTGAGAAAAGAGCCAATATTCCATTATATCGGCAGATTGTCGGGGACGGACAATCCGTGCAGCATCGTGGCATAGGCGTACTTAGCCCGCGTAATCCCGTTAATCGGCGACGTTACCTGTGCAATAAGCCCCGGGCCCGGGCGCATCCGCGGCGCCCGCACCGCCTGAGCAGCACCGCCTGGATTACAGGTGCATTATTGAGCGGAGGCCAGGTTCGCGCCCTATCCGAGGCCCTATCCTTCCTTCCGCCGCAAAATAATGCAGGCGCGCGCCCTGCAGAAAGCAGGAGCCTCTGTGGAAGCCGGTGGGAGCAGCGGGAGTCAGCGGGAGTCAGCGGGAGCCGGCGCGGTGCAGCGCAGCGCCAAAGAGCCAAGCCTGGCTGTGCAGAGGAGCGGTAATGCGCGCGATTATGCCGATCAATGAGCTACGGAGAGCTACTTAGGTCCCTATCGGCCCAGCGCTACCGCATCCTCGTCTTATCCTTCCGTTGCGTCACTCCTCCCCCCGGCCGCCTCTCCGCTCGACTCCTCCCTCCCACTCCTTTCTTCTCTCTTGTCCGTCTTCTCGTTATTCCGCGGCTCGCTGCCCACGGACTCTCTATTTCGCAGTCGACCTTTTTTCCATCCCCAGATTATTCGATTAAGGAACCATTAGGGGGATATGCATCTTTTAGATTTTCAATCATTCTTCGCCGAGCGAGCAAGTTAGAACTCGACGTATACCTCCGACTTTTGCTGCGTTTTTATCTCTCTTTCTCCCCGCAAGGTTTCGCATTACGCGTCGCTGATGGCTTCCTCGCGAGGAATGCAATTGTCCTCGCGTAATAAACCTCCTTTTCGGCTTTATCGTTTTTCAGCCGGCGATTAGGCTGTCGTGCTCCGCGGCGCGGTAACCCGAGGCCTGCCGCCGCGAAACGTCCACTCGATTCGATACCGCATAATTGATTTGCGCAACGGCTCTTTTTTCCCCCAATAGTGTAATTATGTAATTAGCGCATGAGACATCGGAGACGTAAATTGAATTGGGCGAAAAAGAATGCCGGGAGGACGTTCTTCTGTAATTAGTCAGGGCAGATGAGGACAAAGACCGGCTGAGCGAGCCGCCGCCGCTGCAGTTTGCGCTCGATTGACTGCCTCGATTTAACGGAAAAAAGGAGTGGCAGACAAGCAGGCGCGCTTCGGAGGGGATCGCGCCAGCGCTCACCAGCCGCGCAATCGCTTGTCCTTTGACAACAATGGCGCACTCGCTATCTCCAGCTAATCAACCGGCGCTTCGCTAATTATTCGGTGCTAATTCAACTGTACAAACTCCGATATGCATCTCCGCTCCAATTCCACCTACCTGGCCCAAGTGCCAGCGTATCCGTGAGCCAGCCGGTCCCGTTTTAACGACGCCATTCTCCTTAGCAGCATTACGCCGCCATCAAATGCATAACCGAACGCTTGCGTAATAACCGAATTCAAAACCCACGAGGCTGCACTGTGAAGGTGCAAACTGAATATCCATCGGTGAATCGTCCATCGCGTGGGGAAAGCAAGTACCGACGACAGCGAAGAAGAGCGGGGCGCGAGCCGCGGGCGGGACTCGGGAGAAGAGAAGAGGCGGAAGGATCGGGCAAAGAGACCGGACGAATTCCGCGATCCTCGTGTCCGCGCGCGTCGCTTATGCAAATCCGCGAGGCGGTCGCGGGGAGCGGAGCGAAGGCCGGGCCGCGCTGAATAATGCATGGGCAGCGGGAAGCAGCGCCTCGGTTCGGCCGATCCACCTGCGCGGCGTCCCCGGTTATTAGGCTGATTCACGAGCGGCAGCGTCACTTTTATCGCCGGCTGGTCCGCCGGGCCGCCCCCCGCTCGGCTCGCTATCGCCGCGCCGGCGCTCATTGGCCGGGCCGCCTAATTGCCGGACGATTTAATCAATCGGCCGGATAAAATCTGCCGAGCCGCGGCCGGCCCCCGCGAATGATAATTCAATTTGAGACTTGACGCGCGATACGCGCCGGCCGCCCGCGGCTCCGCCCGATTTATCGCCGGCCGAGGACGCGGCTTAATTGGCCCCTGACATCCCAGAGGCAATAAAGCCGGGCTTTCCGCCGAGGGCTTTCCCCCCGCCAAAAGTGAGACGTCGCGGCGCCGGCGAGCGCGGCGCGGATGGCTCGCGGGCCCGATTCCCACGGCGCGCGCCCGCGAATTAGCATTCGATCAGAGGGGAGGTGTGAGGGGGGCCGCGTCACCGGCCCTCGCCCATCGAGCCAGCGCCGGGGCTGTTTACAAGATCGCCATCTCCGGGACACGGCGCGCCCGCGAGCTTTTCATCGCCGAGGGCCCGCCTCTCGGCTCTTGGGCCCGCGGGCGCCGCGACAGCCCGGCTTTATTGTTTCGATACGTGTACCGCGCAAAAAGCCTTCGGCGCGATAACATCGCGGGCTAATGTCGCCCATCTCCTCCCCCGGCATACCTCGCCCTGCCCGCGCCTGCCCCGAGCCCACGCGACTCGCCGCCGCTGTGACCGTACATGTTGCCCGCCCAGTGAATATGCAACGAGCGGAACAAACACAAGGGGCTGCTCTTGTCCCGGCTGCAGATATCCATCTTGTACGAGCCTCGCAACTACGTCGATCTTGCGTCTAGCTCGCTTCAGACCCCCGGTAGCCCCTGGCATTTCTCCTGCAATTAGCTCGACCATTTCACAAACGAGCGCCTATTGCCAAACTCACCCTGCCCTATTTCCAATAACAAACATCCTTTGCTTTATGCAAATACGCTAATCATTTCATGCACTATCCCATTGTCTAATACTGTTCGGAAAACTCCAGCGCTCCAGTAACCACTATTCCAATTAATTGTCTTTTTATCTTGATTAAACAATGCTTTTTCCGTTCTTCTTTTTCGAAGGATATACTTGCAAGCTGACAACCGAAACTACCTTCACCTTCAACAGTTGCATTGGAAAAGTGCTTGCGCGTTTTACTAAAAATTCTTCCAGACCTTTTTTCGATTAATACTGGTATATAGAAAACGGAAATGTCCTAGAACGAGGCAGCCTTTTACCTCCCTCGCAGTAAATTCAGCGGATCGGCCCAGTAGGCGGCTCTGGAAAAGCGCAGTCTTCGCTTCCTAACTCCGACCTCGCCCCACCTGCAGACTTTACTCCCTCTCTTTCAGCCTCGTCCCCTCCGTCCCTCGTCCCAACTTTCCAAGAGGAGCTCGTGATTTTCCGCGGCGCTCGCAAGTTTTAACGGGTCCGAGACTTTCCCCGCAACTTTTCCGTTATCCCCTCGGCTAGTGCTTGCGCGCACTGCATATAGTTGTGGCTGCGAGGGCGCATGCCAACTTCTCCCGGCCAAGAACAAAATCAATTATGGAGCCCGCGGCACTGCCTCTTTTTATACGAGGACCACGGAGAAGAGCCTCTCGCGCCTTTCATACTGCATACCGACGATTGTTCCCCGTACACGGCCAACTTTTCCCAAAGCCGAAACACCGAGGGCTCACTTAGCTATCGGTATATGTATATACGGCACCCCTGTAGACGAGCCAAGTTTCCAACGCGCCACGAGCCAGTCGATGAGTGGCTTTGGATTTTCGAGCTTAATGGCGGATTGAACCAAAATAACGAGTTTTTAAGTGGTCCCTTGGACTACCAAGTTCTGCGATAGTGATCTCTGCTCCCTTTTTCTTTCGACACGACCGCAGTTAACGTTCGTGTAACTTTTCAAATGATCTTGCAACCTGCCAGCCAAAATCATTTTAATAAATTATGATAAAATATTTAACGCCGCGTTTAACATTCTTAAAGGCATTTTCAAATGTGTCCGTCGCACGAGCGCGAACGCACTGCACTCGTAGTTGCGACCGTTACTTGGCAAAAAATTTTCTAGCGGAATGTTGTTTTGCAGTGAAGCGTTCTAGAGAACCATTTCATATGTAACACTTTACATGGTTTTATCTATTTTAATCTCATTCCACATATCGCGCAGCAGTGGAATACTCTTACGAGAAAATTTACTTTACAAAAAACTTTACAAAAAACGTAGAGCATATAATGTTAATGGAACTATTATTAATTAAAGATTATACTGAAAGATTGAATTATATATACCATTTCCTTTTTAAATATAACTTAAATCCAAAACATTGTTATTTCACTTTCAGAACTGGAAATGAAATAATTGAAATTTGTTACAATTTTGAAATTTTGCTATTTTATCGCCAAAATATTTTCATTCTTTATAATAATAATGAATTGGTATTTATAATTTGTTCTTCTTAGTATCAGTATAAAATGTCTATTTGATACACTACTAATAAGGATAAACTTATACTTGACTATTTTCTTACACCTAATTTACGGGGCACACTTTTGTGAGATTTTAAGAATGCGAATTAATATTAATTAGTTAACAAAGTTTAAATTACAAATCTTGATTTAAAATAATTCTGAAATTATAATATAATGTTTAATACCTAAGCTATAAAGCGTACAACTTACTTGCATAAATAGTTCAAGTGAAGTAATTGAATCAGAATCTTACCTGTAACAAAAAAAGTTCAATTACAAGATTTAATTACAGGACATAATTAATTAAATACATAATACGCAAGTTAATTAAAAAGTAAGGCAATAATTTGTCGATGAAAATCGCATTATCACTGTGCAAAGCGTGTAAGGATAAGAATAAGGTGTACGAGAGAAATGTTTGCTCGCAAGACACAGTTTGATCGGAGCAAGCTCGGGAGTAAGCTCGGGAGTAAGCTCGGGAGCAAAGAGGGAAGGGGACTTAAAGAGCCGCCCTCGCAAGAGCTAACAATCATTTAAGCCTTGGGCTATCTCGCGTCGGCGATCGTCTTAGGGCGCGGGCGGGGGAGTGAATTTGCATGAAATCTGTCGAGGTTTCGTCGGAGGTCTGGCAGGCGAGCCCCCGGCGAGGCCCCCAGGGCCAGGTCCGGCTGGCCGCGCACACAAAGCAGATCGCTCACGTCCGCCCGGGCAAAAAGTTCCCGGGCGTCGCTCGGGCGTCGCTCGGCCGGCTCGACGCGGCCCTCCCACTAGTCCAAACACGCACGCACACAAAGAGCCGTGTAACGTTCTTAACGATAATCTGCCTTATCTGACGGGAGCACGTGTTTGGGAGTCGCGTGCCGCGAATTGCGCGCATCCGGTCGCCGCGGGCAAGTCCTGGCGCTCGTCCACGGGCAGCAGTGATTCACGCGCGGGCCTCGGCTCGGCCGCCGCCGGCGACTCGCAGCCAATCGATCGGCGCGGGCTCGATCCTCCCCTCGGGGCGCCCGCGGCCCGCCGGCCCATCAATTCGCGTCATCGGCGCGACCGCGGGCCCGTCGCTTTGCGTCGCGCGACCGACTCCCCGCTCCCCTCCGAAGCCCCTCCCCTGGCACCCTTTGCAACGACAACGGCGGCGCGGCCGGTGACGCGGGCTCTCGGGCCGCGGGGAACCCGACAGCGAGTCCTTCCCAGATGCATCGGCGCGCGCACAAAAAGCCGCCGGGTAATCTCGGAAAAGAATCTCCCCGACTGGCTTTAATTAAGCACTGTCACTGCGGCTTAGCGCTGCCAATTAAAAAAAATGAAAAGCAAACCTCGAGGGAGCGCCGATTCCCCGTAGAGGCGCATACGCGAGCGGCGAGTCGGGCCGATCGGCCGCCGGATCTGAGCCTCGCGCGGCCTCATGCACATGTGCGCGAGCCCCGTGTTTTCTTTCAAAACGGCCCGAGCGAGGGCCGATGCTGCGGCCCCGATAGCGGCCCAAGCCCCAGACAACCGACCCACTGTCCTGGCCATCCCCCCGGTTTTTGTCATGCCGTCGCGCGCTGCACCGGGCGCGCGCACAAGGCCGCTCTTCACGTCGCCGGCGGAACCGGGCCTTTCCGCGGAATCCGCGGCCGCTCGCCGGAAAATCCACTCGCCGGCGTTGAAAACGCGCCCGTGACCTCGGCCGCGGTGAGGTGTCGGGCCGGCGCATCGGCTCCGCTCCCCCCGCGGGGAGAGAGCCAACCGGCGCCTCTACCCTCGCCGCTCTGCGCCCCCGGCGGCACGCGAGCCAAGAGACCGTCAAAGCCCGAAACGAGTGTCCGCGTCACGGCCTTCAATCCCGCCGCTCCGTCGTCCCGCGAGACGCGCGTCAACGTGCCACCCCCGGGCGCCGGGTCGCGGCTACAGGCGGTGCGTGACTAACCTCGCGCACGCTTTACGCACCCGTACCTCGTGACCGCACACTGCCTCTATTCATTACACCGCCGCCACCGACGCCGCGACCTACGCCGCATTATGTGCCCTCGCACGTGTGTGACCAAGTGTAACGGATCCCCGCAGTAGACGCCTCTGCTGTAGCTCCATGTCCTCCTTCCCCGCTTCCCGACTATTCAGCGGACTCGCATTCTAATCAGCTGACACCCTCTACTCGCACGCCGCGTCAATGTCGCGCTTCCTTTCGTTGCTCGGCTAAAACGCGGAACGATCTACCCTTCAAGGGAAAATCGCGCGGTTAAAAAAAAGTGATAACTCAATCCTTCTGCTAACCGGACTGTCTCCAGAGCTGATCATTCTTTCGGTTTCGCAGTTTCGAGAAAAAATAATGCTCTAATTAGTTCAACTGATAATATGCGCAGACGAAATTTACTTGATTGATTGATCGACATACTTTTGCCGCGTTTATTCGTATTAAAAAGTACATGTATAAATGCGCCTTACATTGACTTGATTTGACAGTTTTAGAATATGTACACTTTATCTCCAAGTCTTATATAGAAACTATTCTTTCTAGCGATATGCACCAATAATTGCATCACAAATTAAAACTGTCATTGACGCTGCAAATGCAGTTATTCATCCATACTCAACAAAATCAGTGCTTCTGATATAGCTGAGTGGAGCGCAAATGACCATTTCATGATTAATGACTTATTGTATCAATCATTTTTCAGCGTTAATAAAATTATTTTAAATAGTTGTTTGATTTAATAAATTTAATTAAGTATGTTGTAAAATTAATATTTATAAACATATATCTATAACGTGTATAATTTTAATTGGACATAGAATATCTTATATCTATTGAACATAAATCTCAAAAATTGTTATTCTAGAATAACATTTTTTGACATACTTAAAAAATATTTCAAGTTTAACTCTTCAGTTAGGTTTATTAGCCATTGATAAAATCATGACAAGTAGTCTTCTCAGCATCCATGAAAACATACTTGTTATTCTGGATCAGACTAGCAAACTTAATACGGTAAAAAAATTTTCGCCTGAAATGAAACTTTTTCTTTTTCCAATAACTCTTGTCATAGAACCTTTTAAATCAGAAATATCAAAAGAAAGTTACGTATTAACTCAGAGACTATGTATAAAGACAAAATGTACATAATATAATACTGTCACTGATATCTGCTCAATTTATCAGTTTTTTACAAACCTTCACTATACTCACCAACGGTAGCGTTTCGAAAATTTTTTGTTTTTGAGACATTCACTGAAAAACATTTGAATTTAAAAGAAAAAAACCATTAAAGAAGAAATTAAAAAATATTCTGATGTATAAAAATTTGTCCAATCTAGTGTCGGCATATTCCGAAGCAAAATCCATCATTGATAAACTATGAAACTACGTCAATTGTCAAAAGGGAAAAAATCGATGCAGGATGATAGTGAGTCGACTGTCTATTCCGCGAACGATGAATGTGGCGCGCGCGACAAATAAACGGCGCGGGCGGCTCGAATCTGCCTGTCAATGAACGCGAACCGCAGCAGAGAAAAAAACTTTGACAAGTGCGCGTGACGCGGCGCGCTCGGCGAATCTTATCGCGCGACGTAAATAATGTTTTTGCTCGCCTGAGAAAAGTGTCGAGGAGGCAATAATAATTAATGTTAAGCGATAGGGGGAGTTCATCGCGGGCGAGCGAACGACACAGATTGATCGATGTCATAGGCCGCCGCCGCCGCCGCCGCCGCCGCCGTCGTCGCATCTTCTCGCTCGCGCCCCCGCGATAACCTCTTCTCGTGACATCGCGCGCGCGCGCGTTATCGTCAAAACGACTTCTGCGAAGCCGAGCGACAAGAGAGACAAGAGAGCCAGCCCCTCGCATATAATGCGCGCGCGAGAGCTGACATTTTTCTGGTCTCGCGAGTGCGCTTCCCAGCTCTGCTTTCTTCAAAACCGACACGCAAATTTGACGAATGCCAGCGACGTCTTGCACGGGAAAGCAATTGCTTGATTCGTTATTAGATGTAGCGAGCAACGGCAACTGCGGTGACTTTTCGATCTGCGCGCAGAGTTATTAATAGATCTTGCCGCAGTGCCTATTTCGTTTTATCCGATTGCATCCCTCACGAGTAGCTGTGATGCTCCAAGTTGTGATACCGAGTTGTTTTCAGACATTTGAATATCGTACTATCAAAATCATCTAGAGTTATTACTCATATGGCTTCAATTATTAAGCGTTATCTCAAATCATTTATAATTTTGTGCACTACTGGTCATTCGATTAAATAATTATACGATTTGATACATCTTTATGAAAGATTCTACTTTATTCAAATATTTTGAAAAGCTCTACAAAGGAATAATACGATTTTAAGTAGAAACATAATCCATGTAGGTAAGTGCAATAACCATTGATTGCATAAGCAATTAGTTATGTGGACACCATTTCGAGCATGCATTTTTATCATGTTGAAATACGCACTTTAATTTAGTGTTTATATCTATACTTCAGTTATTATATAGAAATAAATGTGGTGATAAAAATTGTTGATATTTTATTGCGTATGTGCACTGCAGTTAAATAATCAAAAAAATTCTAGACATATTTTTAGAGATAACCTTATTTCGTTCGAGTTTTTATATTAAATATAGATACTGGCTATATTCAGTGCTGTATCATATAAATATAAACACGAATAGGTTAATAAACGATAATTTTCAATAGGTTTTATAGCAGCAGCAAATTACTTAAATCGCCACTTGATTAATGTTATCCACCTGAATCGCACTACCAGAAAAATGAAATTTTGAATATAAAATGCAATATTATATAACGTTAGTTATAATTTCTAGCCATAAAGTGCAATTACGCAGAATCAAATATGTAAGCAGACCGGAGGCCAGCGCATTCATATAATTCGAGTACAAATACTTGTGTAATTAAGAATAGAAAAGCAGTCGGCCGAGGGGACGTATGACAGGAGTCTTAAACACATACTGAGTAAATAGAGTAAAATCATTTGGGGGCGAATCAGTGGCAAACACGAGTCGCTGGCCCTCGAGCGAGGCCGCAAAGCAAACAGAGAAACGTACCTGCGACAAAGTGGGACGCGCGATCCGCGCATGTATAGGGTATCGGTGGGAGGCTAGCGTCAACACGAGCCACTCGGCCCATTAGGTTGCCGGCCGACAATTACACGGGCGTCGGCGCGGCCCAAACGCTCCTCCTACGCCCGGGCTACAAAGTGGAAACGCTGAGCGTCCGGGCCGAGGCCAAGGGAGCAAGCGCCTCCGAGTGCCCCCTGCTCCCGATTGCCCTGTGTGTGTTTCTATTAAGGCGGCCGGGACTGGCAAAGTAGTGTCGCCGCGGCGGCCTCTCCCGGGAGGATCAACCCTTCGGTCTAATCCACGAGCCCGTGGAGACTGGCGCGCGCTGCACTCGGGCGGAATTGGAGGCGCGCCGCCCGCCCCGCCGCCGTCTCGCGACCCATGATTTAGGAGGGAATTATCAAGGCCCAGATCCAATAAACGCGCACCGCTAACTTTGTCCCGCGGCCAAATTAAGATGAAGCCCTGCGGGGCTAGCCGGAACGGCCGGCCAGTCGGGCTCGAGGGGTGACCTTTCGGGCCGCTCCCTGATTAGCCTCCGCAACTCGCTCGCTATTGCTTTTTTTCTTTTTTGATAAATGGCGCTACGTCACGCGCGGCTTATCGTCCAATGGAACTATCGACAATGCTAATGTGCCAAGACAAACTTTCCACAAGGGCAAGTTTACACGTACGCGATGACGGGTCGAGGGTCGGCCGGACGCTTTGTTTTACGCAGAGCGACTGTGTACTGCCCATTGGTGTAACATTGATAAAATAATCCAAAATTGCTAATTGAGCTTAATCTTTCGGTGGAGGTCTGTTGCTTTTTGATTTATTCAAATGTCGCTTAAAGTATTCTTTTAGTTGGTTTTTAGTATACAAATGATTAATTAAGTGCGGCTACGACAAGTTGAGAATTTATGGGATCATTTTCCGTGCATTCGTTAAGAACATTGTTGTTATTGCTACAAAAATTCGAGGGGACAATTTATCGTCGCGATATACTCTCATTCATTGCCTGTTTCTGCTCTTAATGTGACTGATATGCGTGTATTCCCGCGATTAAAATAATGAATATTGGATTACTTACAAACAGTCGCTTGATTAATGAATAATATTTTACAACGCAGAGGACGGAAAAGGCCCGAGACACGTTGGCAATTTTTAGCAGTCTATTGACAGTATAACGCACAATAGTTTTTTTCACGCAAAATGATAAATATTTATTAGACTCTTGGTTTTGTACTGGCTTTGAGCCACGTATCTAGTGGCCCCTTTGGTCGTTGTCCTCTATTCCGATCATTTTTCCCGTCTCGCGTGAAGCATGTACTTATCCAGCAAAACCTGAGAGATAGGAACTATTAGCAGTGGAAATGATATTTAGCCCAGGAGGTTGTACGACTCGCAGGGAAAATCCACAGTGGAGGCAGGCTCGAGGCAGCGCGTGCCTGGGAATCTAATAATTAGCAAAAGAGAGAGGGCCGCGCGAGTAGAGGGTCAAAAAGGTGGAATGTCCGAAAGGCCTCCGTTATCGTTGACAAGCGAGCGCTTTAATTACAATAATAAGTGTCCATCAATCAATGGCGTAGATGGAAAAGCCAAGAGGCGGCGGCGACTGCCGGGCGACAGGCTTCCAACAGCTTCATCGAGGCGCTAGCGCTGGCACGCGCGGGAGGAAAAGTGGAGAATCACGGGCCGGGAGGACTGGCTCTATCGGCCGCTCGATACATAAGTAAGAAGAGATACATCATTACGGAGCGGAGGGAGGGTATTAAGAGCGCGGGGTCGCGGGGGCGGAGAAAAAGCGGCAAGATCCGCGGGGCCAAGTTGTTATGACAGTCAGCGGCGGGCCATCGATCACGCGCCCCGAAAGAGCGGCCTCGGTCCCGGCGGGTCGGCCAGCCCCGAGGGCCCCCGCCAACTTATCCAATATTTAAGGTTTTGTCCCTTGCGGCGCCCGCCTGATATATCACTCGCATTAATATATATTTGCGGGGGAGATAAGTCGGTCGCGGCGGCGCGGGCGCGATTGACCGGCCCTCGTCCCGATTTGACTGGCCGCGCGCCCGGGATGATGGAGCGCCCGGGCTGTCGACCCCCGGGAGCCGACATTGTCACCGAGATTCTTTTAATTCACGAGCGCGTGATTCATGCGCGAGGGGCGGCCCCCCGCCCTCCCCGCCCCCAGCTCTCGCTCCGCCGGAGGAGCTCTCGCTTCCTCGGCCTAGGCGCCTGGGAGCCCATCCCGACCTACCAATTACCTTGTTTATTTATAACTGCGCAGTATCCGACCGCGCGTCGCCCTTTTGACCGCGAGCGCGCGATTTATCGCCAGTTTATTACAAGTATGTAATTACACCTGCGCGCGCCGAGCGACACGAGGACGCATACCGGACTATCGGCCGCGCCGCGCCGCGCACCGACGCTACCTCAGCGAGCGGAACCTGATTAAAATCCGTTTTTTTCAATCGCCCGCAATCCATTATCAAAGCCTGCACACAAATTGCACCGCCAATGTATATATATTGCATGGGTGGAATAGGAGCGAGCCCGCGCGTACGCCATAAACCGATAGGGATAAATGATTGCGGGGTAGCTTGATTGCCAATGCATCGGTAGGTTCAATTTCTTTTATAATTAACTACGCGAAACAATGTTTCCACGAGCAGGTAGAGTGCGCGGCGCCGGGCCGCCTACGCGAGCCGCACCTGGGCGAGGCTGCCCGCGGCTGCAGAAAAAGCGGCATTCCTCCAAAGCCCGAAGACATTGGCAAGCGATTGCGCTAATTACCGCGAGGTCGGGTGGGAACGGGCGGATAAGGGGAGCCGGGCCGTCGCCGCGCCGAACCGTAATTCACCCCCTCGAAACCGTACAGACCCTGAAGAAATAACGAGGCGCGCGAGGCCGCGGCTCGGTGACCGATCAAATAATCCGAGCGGCGCGCGCGCGCATTAACATTCGCTACCGCGGCGCGTAAAAGCGCGGCCGTGAGCCGGGCGCGCGAAAGGGGCAGGGAGCGGCCGCGCCGCCGGATCAATTATCATTAAGCGGGCCGGGCCAGGTGTCACAGCGGGATAATGCGACCCGCGGGCGCGGCGATCCGCGGCCGTTAGACCGCGCGGCTAACGGGGACGGCTGCGAGATTGCACGTCGGCCGCGCATCCGGACCGATTTACAGGCGCATCAAAGAGATTTACCGACGCCCGGCGGCCGGCTAATTAAAGCGCGCGGAGACGCGCGACAGGACTAGCCGCGAGCGCGGCCGCTGCACCGGCCCGCCCGGGCCAGATTTATTCGAGCGCCACGGGGCGGGGGGTGCGCGGGGGAGGCGCGGGGGGAGGCGGGGGGCGGCGCGGGCGGCTCGCGGGCCGCACGCAACGGGGGCCCAATTGGCCAGTGTGCCACTCGAGCCTCGGCGCCCGCTAGAATTTAATATAATTACACGACGGCCTAATAGCGGTCAATTTAAATAATGCCGAGCCGGCCAAGGGAGGCTGCGCCGGCTTTTTACGAGTGGCCCGGGCCGCGGCGCTCGAGTATGCATGCACGGCACGGGGAGGGCACGCGTGTCGCCCGCGCAACGCCGGCCCTCGCCGGCCCTCGCCGGCCCCGCAGATGATATCTCCCCGAATGAGCCAAATTGGCCCGGGTACCGGGTAATAAGCGGCCCGCGGCCCGCCAATTAGCCGCAGCACATGTGTGTACGCGCGAGTGCAGGAGAGCCGCCCGTGACACGACACTTCCGCGTAGGCCCGGCCTTTTTTCTGCATACGCCCGGATTTTTTCGCGGGCCCCCGAGTGCGTCGGCGCCCCCGCCGATTTCCAGAATCTATTAGTTTTACAATGCCCCGGCAGTGGCGCCTTTACGGCTTTCCGGGAAGCCCCGGGGACCGAGGGCCCGCTACCGGCCCCTTATAAAAAAGGGACCTTCTGATACGCGGAACTTATTAGGCCCCTGCAAGGTAAACAGCGCTTGCCGCCCCTCCGCAGGCTCTGTGTACTGGCATTATCTGTCATTTGCTTAGGCCGCTCGCCGCTCGCCGCTCGCCGCTCGGAATTTCAAAGATGCCCCCCGGCCAATTTGCATAAGAGCCAATTGCGCGGAGGCTCCCGGCCCCTTGCGTCACTCGGCGCGCGCAGCCCGCGAGGTGTCGCCCGGCTCGCTTGACCGGCCCGCTGCGCCCCAGGGGCGCGATTCCTCCCCGGCCGACGCCTCGTTACCCGCCCGCCGCCCCGGCCCGACGCTACGGATATAATCGTTACGCTCGCGCATACAAACGGCCGCTAATGGCGCCGATGGCTTTTGTTGTTTTTAATTAACCCTTTCTTTCAAGACGAGCCAAGGGGGCGCCAGGCCCGCTCCCGCTCCCGCCCCCGCGCCCACGGCTTTTTCTCCAAGGCGCGGCCCCCCAAAGACCCATAGCGCCGCTGCTCCCGCGGGGGATGTAAATGCCGGCAATCGCACCGCCTAAGCCGCCCGGCCCGACGACAGGCGCTCGCGGCTCGGCCAAATTGCCCGCTTATCTAATTACCCGCCGCCCCCACCCGCGACTACTCCCGATCCCGAATTACGCCGCGGGGGCCGCGAGCCGCCAGGGATGCCTTCTAATTGCCGTCCTCCGCGGCACCGCTGCTTCGGAAAGGGAGCTCTAATCACCCGCACCCCGCTCTTGCTAATGCGCCCTTTTCCGCCCTTTTCCGCCCTTTTCCGCCCTTTCGCTCTTCAGCTTCCGACTCCGAGCCTGCTTTTATCATTTTCTTTTCACCCCACAAGCTGTTGGTTCCCCCATTCGTTATTTCTTTTATAACTGCTTGCGCCTATGCTTTAATCTTATGGATTTCTAAATAACTAAATTAAACCTCAAAGTTTTACAAAAATTATTTCAAATTATATTTTCAAAACGATAATACACGATAATAAAGGTGTTAAGTAAGTAACGTATGCTTAAGTCTTTTAAGTAAAGAATATTGGGGGTGAGCGGTGACGGCACGATCGCATCGAAGGGTTAAATAAATAAATCATTTGAATATGGTTGTAAAATATTTAATACGTACGTCGACATATATGAAATTATGTAGCAAATCGAACTATTGTATAAATAAATCTCGCTTAATGCCCTCGCAAAATAGAATTAAATATCATCTTGCACATACCTTACAGTCTGCTTACGCTGCAACATCCACTGCTACCTTTTGGCCAGGTCCCGCCGCTCGCTGCGTCCCGCTGCACTTGTAGGCAAAGGAGGCGCGACACACACTTGCGCACGCCGTTACTGACTCGCCGATCTCCGCGACCCTCGCCGGCCCGCGCCGCCGAATCGCCTCGGCCCGACGGTCCCGCGTAGGCGATCGGCCAGGTCTCCCCGCGCACGTAGGTGACCTGCATGGCTACGTGTTACGGTCCGGACAGCCTAGGCCTGCGAGTCTTCTCGGCTCAGTCCGCCCGCCCCGAGGACTGATTTTAAACTGATGGCCCAATCCAGTATGTCGCACTGCTTTGCGCAATTTGCCGCCCTTTTTCCCCCGATAGAGGGCAATTTCCCCCGCCAGGAAAAACAAAAGCTATCGCTCGCATACGTCGCAGTTTCCCGCCTATCTCCCACCATGTCGGCTACAACCATCTTTGTTTATTTACTTATAAAAACGCTCATTTACATTGACAGGATACGAATAAAGTAGTTCACCTTAAATTAATTAAAGTATATGGTAAACAATATTTAATGAGTTTGACGAAATAAATGAAATTATAGAAAATTGTTTTAGCAGTTTTTAAAAACAAGACACTTTTCTATGCAACGCAATTGCGTTACATGGCAAGTCGTTTATTAGAAGATTTTAAACATTAGAGACACATTTGAATATTTAGCCATGATTCCGTATTGTATGCTTTGTCTCATCACACCCTTACTTACAAACTCTTTCACAGTTGAGTCAATAAATAAGGGAAGGGGAGCACTTGATTAAATTTCTAAAGCAGAGATAGGTTTATTATTAGAGTCCAGAGGACTCGACACAGCGGCGCAATGGGGGGAATGGGGGAAAAAGTCCTGGGAGTTTCTGGAGAAGCTCGTGGGTCGGCGGACGCAATAATAACCCCCCGGTGCTGGCCCCGTGAGGGCTCACCTTATGGAAGGGCATTTAGCGATCATTAACATGAGCTCGCGAGCGTGGCACGATCGCCCGATAATTGCCGGGCTGCATTTCACTCGCGCGCGGAAAAGCCGGTCTCACACGTGTCGGCGCTTTGTCGCGGTCACGACGCCTGCCAATCATCCCTGATACGAGGCGACACATTAATCTCACTGCGGCCCCGTGACCGCATCTCTGCGGTCGTCGGCGGACCTTACGACCTCTCGCACAGCGGTCGCGCGCCCGCGGGTGCCGAGACCCCGGGCTGCATATCCGGCTTTTTTACACCTCTTTGCCTTCTTCGCCCTCTGATATTACCGTGCGACGGCTTACACAATAATTACAAGCATTACAAGAATTATTACTTTCCGCGGACGCTTGGGAAGAAATCGGCTGCAATCTAACGATATTTGCATGACTCATCCTAGTCGTGATTCTAGAAAACGCGAGACATGTCACGTTCTAAACAGGTTGATAAATTTACGGCTGCCCCGAACGCCAACGATTCGGCCTTTCAAACCAATTGAACACTCCACGTGAAAATTGCAAAGTTTTTCTAAACGAGGTTTTCAAATATTTGTTCAAAATGGGTTTCCTAAAATATATTTTCTTTATTTATGGTTAATAAACTTGTTATATAATTATTAACATCGAATTTTTAGGATTTGTTTCCATACTTGGTTTTACATTTGTGTATTACGAGGTGTATTACGTTTTGTGACTCAAATTTTTTTTTGGCTAAAAATGGGTTAGACTTAAAATTTTGAACGTACATTTTATACATAAAAACGATTTCTAATCTCAAATTCATTAATCGCTATCATTATACTTTAAAATAGACTAAAAATAATATTCAGTCAACTTTAACTAAAATAAGTGTATAGGTCATTGACGTTGGTTTATGCCGCTTGGTTACTGCTGCTAGATGCTACAAGACTAGAAGCCTTTTTCAAATATCCATGTTCTTTGTATTCAATAATATTTAAATACAGTTTTAATCACACCTAAGCTTATAAATTATGTTATTTTATGAAATAATGACTCTTACATATTACAACTATACCATATTACATTATAGTATACACATAAAAGTATCTTACGATAACTAGCTTTTAACAATATATTATTGGCGCCAAATATCGTTCATTATAAAAATGTCATTGGTATACGAATATTTGTCAATATGTCGATGCTTCGTATCAAAATTTTGTTTGGAATGAATACTATCTCAAAAAAGTAGTGTTTCTCAAACATTATCAACGAATTTATCATCATACGGGATAAGATTTATATGAGACTCTTATACGCTGTTTTTAAACTTTATTGAATATTTTAATGATTTGTTAACTTGGCTCTCGAAAAAAATTGTCGATATCAATCGATAGTTAAAAACTAAGCTAATTTATAAAAACTGGTTAGAAAGTGACTAATAGTTAAGATTCAGAAATTGATATATGCTAGTATCAATAAGTATAGAAATAAACTAGCATTGAATAGCATAACTATTATTGATATGCAAAACATTCTAAAAATATACAAATTAATGTGAAATATATTTTTCCTCAAATTTTCTTGATTTGATTAATAAGAAGAAACATTGTCGTAAATTTTGTTAAACGCTCACCATTTTTGGCAATAATTAATATTTTATGTTTGTAACGATAACTTTTATAAAATACGTGAATATTATAAGGCAATAATTCTTAAAATATTTGTATGTATGAAGAGATATGAACCGCGCCACTTGGATCTGCTGACCGGGAACAATGACCCCAACTTATATTTTATGATCTTTACCGCGAATTTACACAATGTATTTTATGAAGAAACAGTAACATCTTATGTTTTTGTCGATAAATGGGTATACACCAAATTCTGCTCAAGCACTTTTAAGTCCTTTCCAAAGAAAAAGGAACCAAAAAGTGGGAAACAACTGAGAACTATGGATTGAAATCGATAAAATGATTGTACGGTGATAACGTTCTACTCAAATAATTTAAAGTAAATTGGAGCAATTCTGTGCAAACCACATGATCATGTTATTAATAAAAAACATATAATTAACTGTAATTAAAAGGTGCTCTGATTTTCTTAGTACTGGGTCGCATTATTTAAGTAACAGGATATCCCTCCATCAAATACACAATCATGCCACACAACTGCAATTATCCGAGAACAACTAGTAATTCCCGGCTATTCCTTTACTTTCTGTCACTCTACTGTATATTTGTCTCGATATTGGCTCTTTATTCCTTATTATCTAAAGGCCTTTAGATATCAGTAAATCTATGTTAACGGATAGAAAATCAACGTGATTTTTAGTCAAATTGAATAAAACTGTCCATTATCTACTTAATACATGAAAATTGTATTAAATATTGAAAGTCATTACTTGAAGATGTATTCTTTTTGTGAAATATAGGCATTACACTTTTACATGGTCTTCTCATAAGTTTTCTCGGGACTGCATGAGAAATCGACCGATTGCCTTCCTTAAGCCAGTCACGAAATGCGATCTCCGCAAAAAATGGACATTTACTGACAAATGTTCGCTCATCCCGAGTGATGTCTTTTTGGTTAGGTTTCTCTTCGACAGCTTTTTTCAAAGTTAAGGCAGATATTAGTGCACCGATTTCCCTTGAGTTTGATCGATAAAATATTAAATAAATCCCGGATCAATTTGATAAAATGATGACCAAACATACTAATTAATGTTAAATAAGTAATGACAAATAAGTAATTGGGAATAATTAATATGAGATAATTGATGATAGATTTTGATTGATGATTGAGTTGACGTTCAAGTTTGTTAAAATATGCATACTTATGTACAATATAGTTTCTTATATGAAGTAAAAACCAGAATTCCAAAGGTAAAAATTAATTAAACACCATACTTTATAAATAATAACTTGTAAATGTATCGATTACCTTATCTTTATGGGTTGTAAGATATTTAACGTTTTACTGACAGTAATAATGTTTATCAAATCAAGTGGTATGCAGCAAAAAAATAATGAATTATTGTTAATTTTATAGCATATTTTCTCATTTAGATTAGGTTTATTATATGCTTATCATGAAACACTGGTGACTCGTCGTAAATCATTTCTTTGTCTCAATCAACGTAGTTACAAGCTAATTACATATGTTACAAAAGACAAGATTAGAAAAAACCTTTCAAAATATAAATAAAACAAGCCAAAGAAACGTACTCAAGGACGCTGTAATGCTTGGTATGGTAATTTGGTCGCAATTGCCCGTCACCCAATCACGTTATAATCAGTTTGTGATTCGCAAAGTCTGTACCCAGAAAAACGGTCACTAGTCTAATCTTGGCAAAGTATAGGACACGCACGCACACATTTGGCTCACGTGATCTCCGAAGCTGCGGCACTGGCGTTCGGTGTGCATTATTTAATTATCTCCTGGTAATTATGGGTAATTACACGTGGCTAACGTGGTCTCGGGTACCAGGCGTCGCTCGCCATTAATTATTGGCCAAATTTCGCTCTCTCGCTCGCACTGAACGTCGTCGAATCTCGCCAGACGTGTCTGCAAAAAGGGCATGAGCGCACCGAGGAGTGAGTGCCGAGCACCCGAATTGCTTGTGCGCGCCGCGCAGTTACGGCGACTTTCGTCGCGATCAGGATGATGATGATGATGATAATGACGAGGATGATGATGATGATGGGTTGATACTCGGGCGGCATTTCTCTCTGCGATTGAAATTTATGTGGATCACGTCGGACTTTTGACGTGCGTATAAAAGTGAGCGCTAACTAAGTATTCTTTAAGGTGTGCCGTAAAGCAGTTTATGCTAATGTTTACAGAGTAATATGCAAAGAGTCCTTCACTCGCGGCAATATTATAGTGATCAGAGGCGCTTTTAATATATTTATAAGGGGCTTGATTGAAATGAGCATATTTTGGCTAAAACTTAATGAATTCCCTCGTTTTATTATCAAAATGATAATGGCTTGCCAAGCACCTATATAATAAATACGTAATAAAATTTTGAGGAAATTGATTAACTCGATGAATAATTATTTGCGAGCGTGCTACGTCTTCATAAGATCCCGTAGCGTCCCCGATTCGACGATTATTAATAATATCTTGTCGAGAGAGCGGCTGAGCGGCGCACCTATAAAAACCACTTCAATCAAATAGTAGAAAAAATAGCAAAGTTGGTGAATTATTAACCGGGGATGCAATAATTTGGTCTTATCGGACAACCTGCACTCGAAGTAAATAAGCTCGCATCTATCGCGCGGCTCTAATAGATTCCCGGTGGACAGTATCCGAAGATAAATGCCTCGGGTATCCAGCGACACCGTACATCATAGTCGTCCCCTTCTCCGGCTTGACCAAGTGGACTTTACGTACACGGAGGAGATAGCTCGAGAATACGGATAAGGGGCCACAACAGGTCGTGAGATAAGGCGGATCGGCGCGCGCAGAAACTCCAACCTTCAAAATTAATTTATTGCCTTGGATTTTTCCGGCCAGGCGTGTTTAACAAAAGAAGGAAATGTCGGCGGATTTGCAAGTTTACGAGACACGATCCCGCCGCGAACGCCTACAGCCGTTGTACAAACAGTTAATAAAAAGCGACAGCGGCAGAGCCGCTGCTCGAGAACAATGAGTAGCGATCGGATAAGCGCTAATGCAGCGGAGGAAGCCGCGCGCAGTCGGAGCGGTGCGCGCGACAGCGCCGGTGCCAAGCAGGCCATTGGATAGGCGTCTTCTCCCGGGCAGCTCGCTCCCATCGGGCCAGAGATCGATAGGGGGGAATAAATTGTCGGGGGCGCGGCGCGCTATTACTAAACCACTATTTTCCTTCCCTCGGAGGTCCGGCTGGCCCGTCCCTCATTTTTACCCTTCAGTCGGGCCGGGCGATTCCTTGCCAAGCGCTCCTCGGCCGATTGCGTCCGCGGGTCCGCCGGCGCGGAGGAGAGACGCGCGCGACGCCCGGACTCGAGACAAATAACGCCGGCGCGCTCGCGAGAGGGCCGAGGACCGGGGCGCATTAATCTGTATCAGCCGGGGCCCATCAATACTTAATCCTAATCTGGCGAATTGCCACGTACACGGGCGCGGCGGGCGCGTGTCCGTGAGCGGAGATCGATCGCCGCTCGCCCGTAGCGCGCGCGGCCCGATACCCCTGCGACTCGATCGTCTTTCTAGGCCTGAATAATCTACGGCGCACTCGGCGCTACCTTTCGCGCGCTCTTGTGACCAGCGGCGCTAGTGGGCCAATTCAATTTTGAAGCCGTAATCCCGGTCTAATAGCCACTTTACACGTGAGTGTGGCTCGGTCTAGTCAGATTGAAGGGCACAAACACCGATCAACTTAGTCGGAGATGTTATGAGATCACTCGACAAAATATCCTCGGCATCCCATAATGAAAAAAGCAACGACCGAACAAGTTATTCATTGACGGAAGTTTCGTACGAGCTGTATGTGCGTATTCGAAGGTAGCTCTTTCTTCCTTCTAGTAGTGTCGAACCCGTAGACGAGATTTATCATAGCTGGCAAGGAGGCGTCTACAAGAAGGCAACGTAGTTTTTTAATTATATAAATCACTGCGTGGAAGCAAATCATAAGTGTATCGCAGGTAGAGTCCCTGGAAAAGTGTGCTTGTGAAAGCGGTGAGCGTCTGCGTGTATCAGGTCTACTGCCTAATTACTCGTTACTCTCCGATGGTAAATAACGCTATGCAAATTTGGGCTTTTTCCGCGTAAAAAGTGTGTGCCACGTTGAATGGTCCTATGACTCAAGTGTACCGAAACTCCGAAATTACTGTCGACCTTGAAAGAACGGAGAAAGCACGGCCGAGTGGCAAGCTTTTGTAAGAGCAAACGAATGAACATTGTCAAGATTCAGTATATAACACGAATGCCTGGAATTCTCGCAGAAGCAGGCAGCGAGGTTCCGCTCGGAAAAAAAGGATCGGGCGGCAGAGGCGGCAGAGGCGGCAGAGGCGGCCTCGGTTTGCACGGTCGATTTAGCCGCAGTGGAAAAAGAAGTCGCGGCGTCGCGACGGAGGAAACGCAAGGCGCCGGCGGCCCTCGGCCCCGAGGCGCCCAGCCCCCCTCGGCCGGGCGCTTCCGCCGGACTGCGGCTCGCTCACGTGTCTTCCGCGGCGGGAGTGCGTGTAGCGCGCCGGGAGATCGCGGGCGATTAGGCGGCCGCTTGTTCTCGCACCCGTTAGCGGGGACGTTGATGAACAGGCTTTTAATGGGGCCTTTCACCGGCAGGGGCACACTGGCCCCCTGTGTCCGCGGAAAAGTCCGAGGGACCGCCGCCCGCGCCCTACGTGCCCGCCTACTGTTATTTCTGCATAATGGCCCGCCGCCGGCTCCTGACGCCTTTCCGCCCTTGTTTACGACCGCCAGATTCCCTCTGCCGGCCTGGCTACATTTCTCTTTGACACCTGTGAATATTTACGTAGGTGGCCGAATGTGCCGAGGAAGCCGCTTACGCGAAAAGGCAGCGCCGCTTCGACTGCCGAATAAATATTCCACGGTCCCGATTCGTCGGCCATTGCTAATTGCGCTTGTTATCGGATGCCGAGCTGACCGACAGCCGATAAATAAAAGCGCGACGCGCCCGAGCTGGCCTGCAGGACCCGGCCGGCGAATCGAAGCGCATTTCGAATTCGCGCACCGCGTTATTCGCTCCTCTTCCTTCATCGCAAGAGAAACGACACCGTAAATTTATTAAATACTTGAAATTATTGAAGGCCCACGGCTGCCATTGAAGGGATATCTCGGATATGTATAGCCGAGCGGCCCCGCTGCGGCCCTGTAATTACCGTTCGGCGCCTCTTTTTCCTCGGCCGGGGAGGCGCGCGCTCACTTTTCAAACCCTTCATTTGAGGGGTTTTGACGTTTTCAAATTTGAGCGTATCAATCTCGCCCCCCGGGCATCGATCAAAGCAAAACATTTCACGAGGACCGGATGCCACGGCCTATCTCTCATCCGTATTTCGTCCAATTCCCACACACCGCGAGCTTGGGAATACGACTCCCAATCATTTCGACGCGTAAGTTCATTGTGAAAAAAGAACGTCGACAAATTGGAATAATGAGAGCCAGCATAATTGTGCGTGGACAAAAAGAGCTCATTATCCGCACAATATTCATTCATGGATATTCATGGATATTTTTCACATTAAACAATTGTCAATTGTAATAATTCTAAATTGCCGGCATAAACATGAAAATTAATTGACGGATTTTCTTTCACGAGAGACAATATTGTTATATAGTTAGAGGCTTAGAGCTAGATTGTCTTGGGTGTAATTGTGAATTTCAAATAATAAATTAATCGAAAAATTTTTGTTTCATTTTCAGCCTGTATAGTTATCTACCTCATAGAAGGTTATTGGTACATGTTAATTATGTGATACAAGAAATTGACGTACATATTTGTTATTCATTTTGGCTACATTCATAGATAAATTTTATTCATATAATGCATGTAATGTTTAAAAAATAACGTTTTTAGCTGTAACGGATTGAAGTTTATTGTGAAAAGACAATATCGAGGCGCATGACGCGCCGAGCGTCTGTGGCTCGGAGCAATTCTACTTCCAGTGGTTCATTTATAAATCAGCAAATCAATTCGCTTTTCGATTCGCAGATAATCCCGGGATTATTCTAGCGGGCGACATCCATCATTCTTGGTAAATTCCTGGAGAAGCTGGAGACAGGAATGAGAGGAAAATCGCGCAGAGTCACTGATACGTCTTTAATAATCGGAGAAAGCGGCGGGCGAGCGCGGGTTGCGCCCCGGGAAAGAAAGGCTCCTCGAGGGTCGAGGCGCATAGAATAACGGCGGGATGGCGGGGTAAAGTGTCGCGCGGCGCGGGCGAATCGAGTCGGTGGCGGCAAGGACGTAACAGCCCCGGTAGCGCTGCGCGTCTTGCCGGCCAGACGAATGCCTCGCATTAAGATCCCGGGCGAGCGATATGATTAATGCGGGCGGCGAGTCGTATTTATATGGGCCGATAGGCGCGGCTCGGGCGCCATTAGCATCCTCCCCGCATTAGAAACGGGGGCGGGGGCGCGCCTTAAAAGACCCCGGGGCTGAGCGGCGCGGGCGAGTCGCCTCGGGCCGCGTATAAGAAGGCGCCGCGTCACCGGCCGGGAGAGAGAGAGAGACGGAGAGGGGCGGGGAGCGAGGGCCGGCGGCACCGCGGGGAGCGAGAAACAACACCCCGCGAACCGGCGGTAATTTACTGCAGCCGGGGAGGGAGCCTCGGCGCGTTTATTAAGGCGTTGCGGCCCGCGCCGCTGCGGTCCCGGCAGTGTGTCACTTTGGGCTACGCCTCGCGCGAGCGCCCGGCCGGGCCGCGACTGATTTAAGGGCTCGGGTTATTATGCAGCGGCGCGAGGGAGAAGCCTTTTTTCTCCCCGCGCGCGCCGCCGGGCTGCGAGCGCGTGGGTGACGCTCGGCTCGTGAGAATTCCGCCCGGGGCTCCCGTGCCCCGGCCCCTCGCCCTGCGCCCTTTTTCACCCGCCTTTCGCTCCCCGAGCATTGTACCCACGAGTACGGTCCTCCAGCAGCCGACCTCGAGCTAATTCTCCTCCAAATTGCTACCGACTTACTCCATTACTTTGTTCTTTGACAGCGGAGTTTTTTTATCTTCCGACCGGATTATTTTCACGAGAAACATCCAGTTGTTCGTCTCCGCATTAGCATCGAGTCTCAATCAATGGCTCCAGCTACTGTCGAACAATGACTACCGTCATATTCGACTATATTAGTCAAATAAAAGTATTCGGTTGCTTGGGCTCGCAGCTCGTGTTTAGGTGGCAGGTAACTCGGCCAGTTGATCAATCGGTTCACAGAATAATCATTCCCGCGGGCAATAATCGACTCTCGGGAAAAGAGGCGATAAGTGACAGCGGCCGCGCGGGGAGCTCGAGCCATCCTCGCATGGGCGCGTGCAGCCCTGCGCCTCTCTCTCTCTCTCTCTCTCTCTTCCACGTCGGCTCGGCTCGGCTCAATTACCGCGCGCCCGGCCAACTCTTTCCTATACAGCAGCTGCCGATACAATGACGACGTGGCGCGCGGCGCGCGGCCCAGAGACGCAGATGTTGCCTTTCAACCCCATAGTTACGGCCTCGTTCCGGCCTCGTCGCGGCCTCGTTCCGCCTGCGCCGGGCGACGCGCCCGCGGAAAACGCCTCGACGCTGAGCGATTCCTTTCCGGATGAATTGCCCGCTGAGTGGCGGCTTATACCTCCCTCGCCCCTTGGCGCACTGCGACCCAATGGCCCGAGGCCCGTCCCAGCCTAATTGCGCTTTCTCGGAGTTCTAATTTCGCGGATTATTTACGAGGGAGCCGCGAGAGGCATTTGTGCGCCGCTACGTCACCTATATACCCTCAAACTTTGCTCGATGAACAATTTTTGGAATACTCGGGTTAGAGGTCGCCGACGATAGCGTTTTTAGCGCGCTTGCGACATTCCCTTGATGCACTTGCCAATTGTTTCATACTCACGTTCTTCTCGCGTGCTCTCTGCTTTATGGATCTCCCTTTTATTATATGTACGTATGTTGTTTCCGTCTCGTGTAAGATAATCTTTTTTTTCTTACGAAGAAAAATGCTCGAAAAAATGTTAGCTTTTATAATTCTGAAATTATTTTCGCCTTATTACGCAGATGACATGTTTAATAATCTACTGATATCAATGTACGTATTGTACAAACATTAACTTGGTATCACGTTAGGAATTGTTGCGGAAAAATATTTTTAAATGTGATCTTTATCATATTATTTATCCATTTGAGAAAAATGAGCATCGCGTATCGCAAGATTATATAGAAATGCAATGAGATCAGCGATACAATTGGCTTAGATAGTCGGACATGTGTAAAAGTCTAGTTTTCTTAGCAAAAAAAATTCAAAATTGCGTTTTATTAGCGAAAAAACAACGGTTTATATATTTACGTATTGTCATCTAAGGAAAGACGATAATTGCACGTACTTTGGACTCTATAGGTAGAAATAGCTGAATGAAAACTGCTCACCAGAGGAAATACGCGCAAGTAAAAAAAAGCGAGAGATGAAGTTGCTGGGTAGGAAGAGAAACGTGCAATTTTCATAGAACCGACATAAATGTGGGTGGAAATAGCACGGAGATACGAGCGGGACGACGATTGATGGTTTATGCGATAGCGTCAAGGAGAGAATAAGCTCGAGTGACGAAATCTAAGGGTGGCCAGTGAGAAAGAAATATATACAGAGTGAAGTTTCAAAGGCAATGGAATTTATGCCCGATCGAGTGCTGAATGATCATGGAAAATCGATACATTATATCCAACAACCGGAAAAAACCGATCGTGTAAATTGTATAATGACTTGCAATTTTTGCAAAAGGAAAAAAACCGCGTTCATTGGCAGGTTGGAAGCAAGCAAAAAGTGCATCTATGTAAAGGCACGGTGCAATTTCACATTTATCAGCTGGTTAGTGATTATAAAGTAGCGAGTCCAAACAATGTTTCAAAAGTGAAATTAATTAGCGAGAAAACGCAATGTGGAAATATTACACGATTCGATAAACGAAGCTAGATCGTTCAATCGAGTGTTAGATCCCGAGTATAGGTCGGTACGAGGCAAGACATTTATTCGATGCGTAGCTGGGAAGAGTCGAGTGATGAGCTCGTTGTTAAACTGCATGTAGCTGACTTTTTATCGCGAGCGGTATAAAAAAAGTAAAGAGTCGAAAGAAGGGGGAAGAGAGTTGGGGAGAAAAGCAAGCGTAGCCCCGTTTTGCCTGGCAGATTTCAATCGGCCACTCGATGAGGAGGGCGCATTGATGCGCGATTAAAGAGCGTTTATGTGTAAAGCCAATTACGCGGCGGCCGCGACTCGCGGGCCGGGAGTCGCGCTCCCTCGTAGCGTAGTCTCCCTGTTCTACTCCAGTTGGCCGCCTCTCGTTATTTTTCGTGTACTTCTGTGCAGGAGCTTTTTATGCCGCGAAAAAGGTTATAATTGACGCGCGAGCGCCGGACGCTTTGATAGAGTGCGCCCATTAGCGTTATAGCTTATGTATATTTATGTGGTGGGTAATGATGAAGAAACTGTCGATTTTCCCCCCCGATGAGTATGCACACCGGGGGTAGTTAAAACTCGAGAATTTTAACATAATGCCGCGTCATTAAACCGCGCGTATCGATTAGATCGGATCGGCGGATAGGTCTCGAGTGGCTTGTTTAGATCGATTATGCTTGGCTTTGAATGAAAAGTTATTCTCATTTTGCTCGGTGCAATCGAGGAGCAGCTCCGGGCCCCGGGATATCGCGAGCGGCATTCGCACAGGGACACTCGAGTCCGCGGAGAGCCTATTTTCCGTTCTCGGCCGGTTCCCCAGGTCCCTTTATCTGCAGAGTCTATTTTTGCGCGGCGCTATCGCGCACTCGGCCGTTTGGATGATGTCGGCGCGCCGCGGATAAGGAGCGGATAAGAGCCGAGGAAGGGGTGATAAGAGCGGGGCCGGGACCCTCCCGGGCAGTTTGGCAGCGGGCGGGTCGTTAGCGGGCGGGGGCGGGAGTCGCTTTCGGGATTTGGGCGCGGCGCGGCCGGCCTCTGTCCCGGGGCGACGTATAAATAAAGGAGGCGCGTGTGTGCTTTGGGGGCGGGCAATAGAGCGAGAGGGAGCGAGAGGAGACGGGCCGCGGCCGCGCGCCAAATGAAAAATGCCCGGACGGGCGATCAATGTAAATATATTCATGACGTGGGGTGGCGGCGGCCCAGAGGCTCGCGCGCCTCTATGGGGGCAGCGGGCCGCGAGCCCCCAGCCAGGCCGACTTTTATAGACGAGGGAAAAAACGGGGGGGGGAGGCGGAGGAGGACACACTTGGACGGGACATAATTCACTCTTTGGCAGTTCATTACAATTTAAAAAAGGCCTTTGTCAGCGTATTACCCCCGTGTGTTTTCTCGCTCTCTCGGGCCCGGCGAGGGGTGGGGCCGCGAGGGGGGCCGGGCCGCGCTCCCACCGGTGAACAGATATTTTTTCACAGAGTGTCAAACTGTCAACCGGGCGCGCGGCCGTTCTTTATTCCCAAAAAAATTGACGCGGCCGCAGGATGTGTCGATGACTTTTTTCCCCTGTCGCGCCGTAACTCCTCCGGCGGAGGAGGTAAAGGCCATTTGTAAAGGAGGTCCGGCGAGGCCGGGCCAGCTGGGCCTCGCCTCCCCCGCGCGGCCGCCCGGCAGCCTCGTTAAAGACTCCTCGCTAACGGACCTAGGGACCTTTTGACCGGCCGACTTTTATGCGGCTCTCGAGCGATCCCCGGGCGATTCTCGAACGGCTCCTCGCCCGAGCCATTGATATTGACTCTGCGTGATCGGCCCGCTAATGGTCCCGGGCGATAAATACGCCTCGATGCATCAGGCCGCCGTCCTTCGGGGGCCCCTTCCACCTCGGACAGTGTACGCGCGGCCGCCTCGGCCTCCCTGCATCCTCGACCCTTGCTTTTTTCTTCCGTTATATAATTAATTTGAGTAATACGGCTGGCGCGCGGCCTGCGGTCCGCGAGCACCTACCAATTACTGTTGACTTTCTCGTATTCTCGCTGCCACCGCTCGCGACCACGTCTTCTTTTTCCAAACTCGTCCATTATCCCTTGGAAATAATTAAACTGTAAAAGCACTCTAGAAAGCATCTCGCGCGGCTCTTTTTACCAAACTTCAATTAAGTATCATCAGGCTTGCTCGTATAATGGAGCGACGAATATCCCAAAGATATAAAAGATCCCCGCTCCGAGTTGTTCCGAGACTCGTTCCTTATCCCAAAAGCTGTAACGAGCGCAATTACCTGTCCACAAAGCTCAAACCTGGCGGCCTGGCTTTCAATCGACGACGCGGCTTTTGTACACTTGGAGGCTTTACGTTTTCATAGAAGGACCACAGGAGTCTAGTGAAAGGACAAGGATTGTAAGCCAACGTCCGGGCAAGGAGCCTTCGGCCAATGGAACCGGCAGTCTCGTTAAGCCTCGAAAAGTCCCCGGGTAACACGCGATGCGCAACCACTCGGCCGCCGCCGGTGCGCGGATACATAAACATTGGCGCGAGCTCGGGAAGATAAAAAGAGTCGGCGCAGGGCTCGGCTCGCGTGTCCCTGAGGAGCGGGCCGAGCCGCTCGTTCCGATGGAAATGCGGCCAACCGGCGGGAAATATTCGGCCACTGGGCGGCTCTGCCCGGGCGCCGCGAGCGCGCGCAATATAATAGCCGAGCGCGCGGAATATACGAGCGGCCGGCCAGCGCCAGGGAGGAGGGCGGGGCGGAAGACGTGGATGGAGAAAATGCAGCGGGCACCGGCGAAACCTCCCCAGGGACAGCCTGGGACCAAATTGATATGTATTCCATGCCGCCTCCAATCTATCGCCGGGGTCAAGCAGGCGGAATTTTAAGTGCGATACGTTTACGAGCGCCAGACCTCTATTTCATACGTGGCTCGCTCGGCCCCCGCTCGCCCGGCTCCCACTCGCCCGCCTGTGTGGGTGAGCGCGCGCGACTCCTATCCGATCGCGCACATTGTGTCCGCTCCGGAATTTATGATTTTTAGTCCTCCCTTTTCCCCCGCCCCGGCGGCCGCCGGCCCGCCGGCCCCGCTGGACCCGCGCCGAGCCCCGGCATTGGCTACAACAACGACCCTCCTATTTTTTACCGCGCGCCTCCTTTTTTTAACCAACTCGCGCCCCTTTTTCCCAGGGCTGCGCGCGTCCCTCGGACCCTCTCAGAAACTACGTGTCCAGTTGACGCGCGGCCCGCACGCTGCTAATTGACAAAATCACGCGGCCTCGGCTTTTGCTGGCTCTTCTGCGGCTCCACCTCGCCCGATAAACCTCCACTGTCCCACTAAATAACCGGAAATTGTAGGTAAGCAGGGCTCGGGTGGCCCCTAGCCTCCTCGCCGCTAGCGCACCGGTATCCGAATGAAAAACGCGTACTCAATTCGTTTTAAAGCTTACGAGCCCATAAAGTTAGCGGACGTATATCTCGGTGCAGGGGGCGGCAAGTGTTTCAGAGCCTTGGCTGGGGGAGGCTGGCTCTGGTCATCGCGGGGAAATTGAATCCTGTCCCTCAGGACATTCGTAAGCCGTGGCAAAGGCCGCGGCATCGGCCGTACCCGAAACTCCGCTCCGCCCAAGATCAATAATTCATCCCAAGCGATATTTATTCACCTGCGATCGCCACTACTTTATTGCCCATTGGCCATTGTCCGAGGATCAACTCACCATGTGGCACCCATCCGTGGCGACAGTTCTCGCAGCATCGTAGGTGACTTTTCCCTGGGGTGAAGGACGTGCAGGAGCATCCGCTGACGGTGCACCGGATCGACTGAAAACAGAAATCCACCGTTTACTCGACTATCAAGTAACGTAGTTTCACATAATGACGACTTTGGGCAATCTCTTGTATCGGAAAACCGGATCCGTGATGGATGCGGTTTGATAAAAATTAGAGGTGCTTATTGTGTATATAAGTTCAGACCCGATCCAATATAGCTCGAGTTTCATATTCGAGGGGAAAAAACTCGTGAGCGTGATCTAAGGCAGGAGCATAAAGTTCCAGGCCCATAGAAGGGGGAATTACGCACTTTCCGGTTAAAGCGATCAGCGCGGCTGCGTGTCTTCTGGCGCCCGGGCAACGATATGTAATACAGGAGATATAATGAAGGGGCTGTTACGGGCCGAGTGACCGCTCGGCGCAACGGCGTAACACCGCCCCAGAGGCGAGGCGCCCGCGCCCCGGGCGCCCGTCCTCCGATTTTTTAAGGAACCGTGAATATTTTTCGCCTCCCCCGCATGGAAATGAAGCCCCTGGGACCGGCTTGGCCGACCTTCGATTCGCCGCTTTGTGTGTGTCGCCCGCTCGACTGGGGGAAAAGCGAAACGGAGCCGAGGGGCCCGCGGGGTCAAAGGGATGAGGTCGCCGCCTTCCCAGGGCGCCCGGGGCGCGGGGCCTCTGCTTCAAATTTTCATTACGCGACGGCGCCACCGGCGTCGGTCGATAAATTTTTTTAAAGCCAGATTTCCCCCTGATAAGCCGGCCGCCCCCTGCGCCTCCAGCTGCGGCTCCGCGCGGCAATTTCCTATTTTTACGCTAAGCGAGTAAAAAAGTAATGGCTTATCAAGTATTACTCACACGCGTATAATCCGCATTTTTTACGGCCGCTAAAGAAGAACCGATGTTAATTTATTTACTTCCGAGCCCCGCCCGGCCCGCCGCGGAGATATTACTGCGCGCTGCAGGAGCTTTTTAGTGATACGCAACCCTCGCTAATGAAGAAAACCCCCGCTTTATGTATCCCGGCTCCTGTTTCTACGGTATTTACCTTTTCCGAAATGCTATGTGGCCCAAAATTCATACAACGGTCCTTTGGGCGAATGCTGCAATGTAGCAAAATTTATGAACCCCCTCGCGATAGAATCGGACGACGGAAAAAACTGCACGAGTGTAAATATTAACAAGCCTAGTGTTGTATACAATAAATATGTATAATAACATGTGTGTAACACGTAGAATTAATTCCCCCCGCAATGGCAATAAACACGGGGATACATTGATCGCCCCGAGCATGCAAAATACATATATCTTTAAGATATTATCTTCTTTTAACATACTTTACTACGGGATATTGAACCCACTTTAATTGAAACATCAATCTGGCTTTATAATACATACAGCGGAGATAGAAAAATTGATCGAAGCGGCACCGTAGAGCTTCGCGCGGATTATCGAATAAAACAATGCAGCGGCGTGCGGTCGTGCTGTTCGTCGGCTCGTCAGACAAGGGCGGGAGGCCGGTATATAGGCAGTCGTAAGGCGCGGCGTGTGCGGTTAATATAAAGACAAATGAATCGGCGCGAGGCCCGCGACCCTCCTACGCCATGTGTCTTTATATACATGGGCGGTTTACAACTCCGAACTCGGCGCTGACGGCTAATGTACTGCGTGCAAGCGCCGATTTTTCCCCGCCCGCTACCCGCACCGACATATATTAGATAATGCGCGCGCGCGCCGCTTCGAAAGCTTTTATTCGCGCGCAAACTTCTTTCCTGACCCACCAAGAGTTACGGGATAGAAATAAATATCCTGCTCGATTTGCGCACGTAATGACGTCTGTATTCAGTTTAATGGGCATGGAACGTGCTTGTCTTACCGCTGCAGTCCTTTCATATGACTAATGCGCACTTTCGTTCCAGAATAGGATAACGCTTGTCCAATTAATGAAAATATGTATTTGTCATAAAATAACATTTCTTTTTGTATACGGTGCCTTAAATTTTTTAGCCCCAGGCTCCAAATTGCCTTAGCCACTTGAAAATATAAATCCATAAATTATTTGCATGGAGCAATTACGACAAAAAGAAATAAATCAGTCACTGAGCGTATTTTGCAGGGACACGACTTACTAGTCACAAAAAAACAATATTATTATTTCATTTAAAAGTCATCGGAATATTTCAAACACTTTCACTCAAATAAATTATAACGCAATTACTGCATAATATCATAAACATAGAACTTGTTGAGGTTACGTTATCGTTTTTATACAATTTAATTCTTAAAATTGTGGTAAAATATATTTGCGATATAAAATTACTTGCTCAAATACATACGTCAGTACTTTGTTACGATTTCATTTGATGTTTATTTTTTGTCTTATTTTCTATACTATTTTTATAATCGAAAAATTAAGCAATAATCACGTGTGTATTAATCTTTAAACCCATTTCTATAACTTAAATTGGGCAGAGTGGGGGTGTATCTCTCTTTCTTGATAAGCTTCCGCGTTAGCGCGTCGAGTGCGGTGTCTCCCCGTCTCCTCAACGTCGGAGGCGGGAGATATGCTGACGGTATCATTTAAAAAGTAAATTCGGACTGAATCTAGTACTAACTCGCAGTAGTTTTTAAGTATCTTGTAACATGATTATCAGCTGCTTTGAAATATTAACCGAGAAACACTTTAATAAATTATATTGACTGTTTTATTACGATAGCGGTTATGTATGGCACTTTTTACACTGCCTGCGACAGCTCGCCTGATCTTAAAGTATATATTAGGTTATAATAAGATGGGTTTATACTTTCTGTCACTAGATTGACGGGACTTTTAAAAAGCAGATTGCAGACTTAATTGATTAGCCTGCGCGAGTAGGAGGGAAGGCCGCGGAGACGGAAGTGGACACCTTTTGACAGTGGTGGGCACTAAGACGTTGCTAACAATCATCAGGGACGGGACGTAAAGAGCGGATACACGTGCATAAAGGCGCGTCGAGCGCAGCATAATAGTAATTCAGCGATCTAGGCACGAGGCGTATAAAGTCGGGGCGCGGGCAATAACTCAGTAATGCGCGTTATTAAGTACTGCTTAAGACTTATGAATAAAGTAATATAAAGACAAATGAAGCGAGGTGCGAGGTGCGAGGTGCGAGGGCCCCGGGCATGCGTCAGGATATACTTTGGGGGCGAGTCGGGGAGGGGGTCTCGGGTCGGGTGCACTCGTTGGGCGGGAGAGAGGCGGGAGCCGGAGGAGGAGGGCGGGGTAAAAGTTTGGGCTCGGTGCGCGGCGGGACAAAACTTTCGCTCGACAGCGAAATTTTATTAACTCGGTCTGGTTCGGCTGCGGCGTCGTTATTTATGCGTCGTCGAGGAGCGACAGATTATAAAAGGACGGCGGGCCGAGGTTTAAAAGAAAAGGCGGTAACCGGCGCGGCGGGGAATAAAGGGAGTGGATGCAGCAGGCGAGGAAAGGAGCGAGCGGTTTTAAGGCGCTTCTTGCGCGAATGCTTTTATGATTTTTTCACGGCCCCGGCCGGCGGGAATTCCGCGAGAGCTGCCGAGTGGCCGGGCGCGGGTATTATTAAAACTCGGCCTCCTTTCGCACGCGGGCAGCCGAGGCTGCCTCGAAACTCGATTTTCATGGACTGTCCTGCGCTCGCATCGCTCGGGTGGCAATAACGTTTTTACGAGTCACGAAGCATTTATTATAGCCGGCCGGGCGAGTCGGGCTCCTCGCGGCCGCCCGGGCCGTTTACTGCGCGCGCGCGCGGCCCTCGTTGCGCACGTGCGGGGACGCGCCGCAGGTGCGCGCCGCGCGCGGAGGAGGCGCCCATCGGAAGTAACGGTGCCCCGGCGCTTTTTGCGCCCGCGATCGCCTATGACAAAGGTCCGGGCGCCCCGCGCCCGCGCACCTGTGCGCCCGCCGCCCTAATTGCGCCCGGGCCGATCGATCGCCACCTCCCGGCCTCCGAGTGCGCCGCGACTCCTCTTCGGTTACCGCCGGATTTATTACTCGCCTCGCTCTTTCGGCCGCGCAATGTATAATTTCATTTTTTACCGCAGTGAAAGTCCCGGGCGCTTACGCAGCTTCGACGTCTGCGCAAGCTCGCGGCCGTTATACGCGCCGCGGGCCTCGCCTTTGCCCCCGAGGAGACGCGTAACGCGCGCCGGTGCGCCCGGGGGACTCGGATCTCGAAAGGAGCTCGGCCGGCCGATGTAATTGAAACGCCGCGCCGGGGAAATGTTTGCGCGGCCCGCTTGCCCGCGATAAAACGACTCCCGATAATGCTGCCGATAAGGCCCGGCTGTACGTGCGTTACATCTCTGATTTAGCAAATTGGACGGTATTCAAATGCGGCCGGGCCGGCGGCCCGATCGACGCTAGCCATTAAAAATGCGTATAATATCGGGCCGATCGGCCGATCGGCCGCGGGAAGCCGCAGCTCCTCGGAAAGCCGGCCGCGCGCGGCCCGGTGTATCGCCACCTCGGATCTTCCCGTCAATTACGCACGAAAAGCCGATCGCCGCCGGAAGATTAAGCCCCCGAGTCTGCTCAATATATGCGCGGGCCCGCGAGCAATCCATTAGTCTTGTTAGGAGCCGCGCAAAAGGAGTCTGTCCCGGCCCCCGCCAACGGCAGCACTTTGCCCTAATCTTAAAGGTATCGCTGGCCCTAGGCCGCCCCCGACTCGCCCTCCGCTTCGGGGGACGAAAGGTGCGCCGGGCTTGACAAAGGACCGGCCACTCACTTTTCCTCCCTCCTTTTCGACCTAGCCCGCGAGAAATCGCCCGGCGCATTGCCCGCTTTGAATAATGAGACTCTTCGGCTCCGCTCCCGCGCGGAGCTTACGGACTAAGTATTACTAATGAAGCGGCATCCAATATGATCGGGTCGCTGGCTCGCACATTACTGCACCCGCGTTGCAACGTTCATTCGAGCTGTGCATTAAAATTTCCTGATTCGACGAATTACAGTGTGCGCTTGCGGAAGGACTCGACCGATCCGTACAAAGTCGATTTCGCCCGCATCACGAGTTATCCGATAATTTACTCTGCCAAGCTCGCCCTAGTAATTAAAAGCAACTAGCTGCTAATCGGCCGGTAAACGGGTTACACACTTGTAAGTGGCCGTAACTAGCATTTTCCTTGCGGCCGGTACAATTTAAATTTGTGTAATAATAGAACAAGTGTAATCAAAGCCTCCTACTGAATATTCAATGTATCTGGTATTCTTTGTACATTCAAGAAAATTGCTCTACATTGCATTTGTTTTTATTTCTCCATTATCTGTACTTTAGAACTCGTTAATGTTTCTAATTATAACTTGTTTGCGTGTTTACTGTCAACTCGATCTATCCATAACATCTTGATAGGGAGATTACATTTGCTTATCGCGTTCGCTTACCTCGTATTCCCTGAAAAAGGTATAAAAGGCTGCTCTGGTTATGGACATTTTTCTTTTAACCTCTGAATACGGTGTATGTAGTAAATCCTTAAACGACATTGTTAAGTACAGTGTCGTGTCTCTATTAGGTTTTCGTCAAATCCTTACTTATATCTTTTAGTATTTCTGAAAAAGTTTATCCGTCGTTATCTAACGACTCACATGTCCGCAGTTGTCTTATGAAAAGTTACTATCCAAGATTTTTGTCGCAAACAGGTTTACTTTTCACGAAAAATTATAACTCGAGATATAAGTTACGTATTAAAGAGATATGCCGTGCTTTCGGTAATCCGCAGATGATCGATTCGCCAAGAGAGCCAATGAATCAATTACTGTCCTCCAGCGACGACTTTTATTCGTTTGTTCGTAAAAATTGGAAAGCTCCAGAGTATAAGAAAAGTTAGGATAGACCGCCTTACAAGTAGGAATACAAAAACAAATATCTGGCCCCCAGGCCATGCCCGTAAAAGACAAAGCCGTGCGTTAATAAGCTCCGCAATGTAATAGAATATCGGCACTGCAGACGTTCGGTGTCCTGAATGATGCACCTCCGGACGGCGCATTGTGCATTTCGGAAAAGGTAGAATACGCGCGGACTCCGGCACTGGGCGGATCGTGTATAATGAACAACAAGGCTAATCTCTCGTTCGGAAGTGGGCGCGGGAGCCCGAGGCGCATTTACTCGTTCATCGGTGGAAATTAATGAGCGCGCCTTGCAGCTGCCCGGCTGCAGGCATAAACCTCGGCTCGCGCGATCACGTAAAGCCAGTTGGGCTGGGGCGCCTAGGCCGAGCTGCTCCAGAGCCCATTAATGACTCGGGGGATTTGGCGGGCGCGCGCGCATTCGTTGTCAGGACCCTCTTATCTCCCGCGGCGCACCCGGCCACGCGCCCCCGAATTATCACCAGAAGACGGGAGATCGATGCCATTCGAGATTCGGCTCGTCCTCCACTATTTAACGCGAGATACGCGGCTGCGTTGCACGTGTTATATGGAAATGCAAGGTTAATCGAGGTACGCTCTGCGAGGATGGAACCAACGATAATCCGGCACGCGTTCTGTACCCCCAGAGCTCAGCATATTGATATAAAACACGATAAAACGACCCAAGAGACACAATGAATACATACCGAGAGTGACTGCTATTAAATGGAGGCGCGCGCATATTGTGAAGAGTGCGGGCGTGGCAGCGGCGCACGCAAACGAGTCCCGGCGTAGGTCTTTCTCCCCGTTTTTCCGCAAATCGGGGAGAAAGGCTCAGGATCGATAGGAGGTGCGCGGACTCCCCGGGGCGCGCAGTTGGCAATTTACGCAGGCCGCGCGGCGCACGGCCTCCTCGCGAGCGTGAAAATAATGAAATGCTAACAGGCGCCGGCGGTCCTGGCGCGCGCAGCCAATTTCCCGCGCTCAAATGTCCCGGAATTGGGGGCGATAATGCCCGGCGATAAATATATCCGCGCGAGGCGACAAAATATCGCGCGACGCCGGCAAGGAGCTCGTGGGCGCGCGGTGACGGACGGCACCCCCAGGGCCACTCCGTCACCCGGCTTACGAGCCCCGGCGCGCGGAATAATATCGCGGGCCTGCCGGGGTGCGGGGCGGGGGCAGGGCGCGGGGCTCATTTGCGGATTTCCCGGGGCTTCGGCAGTTTGCCTACGCCGGATTAGCTATTTATTTACGAGGGGCCGAGGGCCGGCCGCCACGGCTCGTTTGCCATGCCGATTTCCACCGATCGTTTTTCCGACCATTTTTCCAGGCCTTGTTGTATTTATCGACGACTCTATGCCTTTTACTACCTCTTTCCGGATCGCTGTCAGACGTTTACTCTCCCGTGCTAGATATTGTGCGTGCAGCCCAGCATACCGTTCGTTTATATGGCCATTTAAATCTTGTTTTTTCATAATTATAAATAGCATTTTCAAATGTTGCGTGCTTTCTCTGCTTTTTGCAAGAAAACAACCAGACAAACTCTTGCTTTAGTCCCGCGGGCTTATGACTCTTGACCAAAAACTACGAACGGCAAAAAACTTCATTTCAATACTTTTTATTTGCTATTTATGCATTATAGCCGAAAGCAATTTGTTTGAGACATTACGCTACTGCTCTTTGATCGAATAAAGGCATTTATCCAATTAACTCGTACGCGCGGGGTAGTCCCGATATCTTGTAATTAAAATCTCATAAATCTTGGCGATTATATGTTAATCTATGAATTAAATACGCGCGGTGGGTCGAGCCGAGATTGGGCACGCTGGCTTTTTCCTTGGCAAAGACGTTAATGCGAGCTGGTAATGTGCAGGGCGCAGCATGACTCAATTAACGCGAATAACCCTTAGCAGTGCAGGTGCAGGTGCAGAACAAAAGTGGAGGTTTACATAATGGACATTAGCGGTCCGAGGGAAGAAAATCATTAATCCTGGCGCGAGCCTCTGGGTAAGTTCGCTTTAAAGACACGCTGTCCGGCCGGCGTCCAAAGAGAATAAAACCCGGAAGAGGCCGCGGTGCCCTCCCACGAGGAGGGAGGTGGGGTGGGGGTGGGGGCCGCGCCCTTCCTCCGCAAATCATCCTAATCCCGTGGCAGTCGGGCGCGCCCTGGCGACTAAGAGGCTCGGCCCCCCCCCGTCCACTGCCCCCGGCAAAGAAGGAAGGATTAATCGGGGCGGCAGGTCGACGGAAGCGGCGCGGCGGGCCGCACGTGTGCGCCGTCCCCTCCCCCGGGAGCGGCCGGCCGCTCGCGCGGAAAAAGAAGACGTCCGGCAAAAAGGGCCCGGCGCCGCACGCGCCCGCCGGCCGAAGGAGCCGCCGGCGCGCCCGCTAAAAACCCGCCCGCCCGGCTCCTCAATTATTTAGGGAAATTGTTAAATCTGCAAAAAGCCCGGGGGACGCGGCCCGCCTTTTCTCCGAAGCCGTCCGCCGGGAAATTGGTTTTCCACGCGTCGCCGGCCCGGGCCGCTAAGCCCGCCGCGGCAGGTAGATGAGCCGCGCCCGGCCCTGCCTTTTCAATCTCATTACGGCCAAGCGCCCGGCGAGCTATCGCCGGCCCCGCTACCCGCAAAGCCCGGCCGCCTGCAGGAGTTAGAGCCTTGGCGACAGGTAGCCAGCCGATTAGCCCGCCGCGGCTCCAGGACTCGGCCTCGAATAACAAACCTTATTTGTCGGCCGGCTCGTCCCGCGCGCCTCCCTGCCTTCCGCGATCCTCGGCCCCACCGCTCGTGCAAAAATCACACCCCGGCTTATTATGTCGAATTCGACTGTCGCTGAGGTCTGCGCTTCCGCACCGGGGCCGAATAACACCCGGGAACCGCGATCAACCTGCCCTGCGCTTTCGCCGAAAAATCCTGCACGTGCAGTGTGTCTCACCGACTCGCCGTTTTTCTCGTTGAAAACTTTGCCCGGCGATAACCAGAGATAAGCCGGTGTATTAGACAATTATTTAAAGCAATTTGAATAGCCTCGCGATTAAGATCACACGTAGCCGTGATTATAAGTGTTACGTCATCTTATGTGTGTACGCGCATTATAATGAGAAAGGCGATGCAAACACTTTTGCAAGGATAAATGATCGCGAATGTAAAAGCTCGGTAATCCGGTAAAAAAGCTGAATATATATGCAAATGGCATGGGTCACCGAGTGAAAAATAATTGAACACATTTAATATACCGCAGCGGCGCGTAAAGCACACGCGAGCTCCCCGGGTAATAAGCTTTTCTACTCTTCCCCTCTCCCTCTCTCTCGCTCTCTCAATCTCTATTAGCGTTGCAGGGCAATGCGCACGTGTCGGAGATTTTTTCATTAGCACACACGACCGATAGAACAAACACACTCGCCTCGCACACGTACACGGCCGTGTTAACACGGGCCAGCGACGGGGAATGCCCTTTTTGGAATTTAATAAGCGCGCTACTCGGTGTATGTGTATCGGATAGACGCCAGCGCGATATTTTAATTCGCCGCGCCTGGCAATGCGCGCACGCGAGCCCCGCAACACGTAGCTGTTGCGCACGGGGGGATTTTTTTCTACCTTTTTTTGCTCGCGAGGAGGCGCGTTGTACCGTTGCACGGCTCAGCTTTGATTAAGAGATTTTATTCGCATTTCGGCTCGAGCGCTCCTCACTCTATTATACAAATGGAATTTTCTAGATTATATTTTTGGCCCATTTTTCCACCATGACATTATTTAAAAACTCACGCATTAAACACTAATATCGTTTCATTCAAAATAATGTTAAACGTTTCTACATACTTTCTATTATGCTGCCATAACCAACTATTCAAATTCTTTAATAAAACTACGAAAAATAGTTAAATTGTTTGAGTTTTTCGTATACGATTACCTTTAAATTTGCAATAAAAATTTATTAACTTTCGATCATATTCAACTCTGTTTTTAGCATATTTGAAGAAAAACAGACGCTGAAATTTAGGTTACTATTGTGCCTATAAACTGTATACCTTAGGTCTTACAGCATGTTAAAAAAATTATGAATTCTTTTATTCATTTAAGTGACGTACTATATATACAATTATCTTCCATTCGTAAAAATATTTATAAAAAATGTACGTATAATTTAATATTAAAAGCAGCGCTAGTATAGTACAACATTTGGTTATTTTTTGTTTTAGCATTAGTAGAACACGTGCTCGGAAGTTGGTAGTACTTCGTAATTATAGTATTAATAACTGAACAATAACGTTATGTGGATAGCTTTGGAGTAAACAGCGAGTTTATTACATTTCTCGGTACCAATATCATCGCATTAATGCAGATATATTTGAAATATTCAGTACTCATGACATGCAGGATATAATTCAATAATCAGCATCATGCAGTCAATCCTAGTTTCATTTACAATTCCAATAAATAGGAATTAACTGAATTATCTGAACAAATTGATGAAAAAGACTTGGACTCTACAGTTCATCGATTGCTCTAAAGCTAATGTGGATAATAAAATATTCGATTTTACTAAAGTAAATAGGAAGCTTAAAATAAACATAACCAAAGTGCTCGCGCAGTGTGAATAACTAATGGGATTTTTTGAAAAATCTGTACAATAAATTAGAGTATGACATGCCGCATGGAGTACGGTTGGAGGTGGCTAATCAAAGGCGCCGCTGGCTGGTGACGACGGATTGCTGGATCCGGTTGAAAAATGACTGGACGATTCGGAGCGTCACCGTAGGCCTCTCTCGGCTGACTTTTTTAAAATATATATAACGCAGTCGTGGCGTGTTGGTCTATTGATCGGCAATTTCCGATTGGGTCGCAAGGCGCGCGCTGCCCGTCATCGATCGGCCATTGTCTAGCGGCGAAGCACAAGCCAACGAGGAATGGAAGGAGAGGTCGAAAGGGGGGAAAGAGGAAAGAGCGCGTGTGCGCGCGAGAGGGGCCGAGCGGGGGGTGGGGCGGGGCGGAAAGATAGAGAGCAGCTGACTTTTCATCGTCACGGCCACACCTTGTGAGTAGCTCGTCGCCGATCCATCCGTCGTTAAAGGAAAATGAACCGTAATGGCGCGTAATGGGAGGGCACGTGGTTTATCCCGTTCCTTCTCTCGGCCGACTGTCGCTCCCTTTCTCTTTCGACGGCGCGATCATATCGTCCGCACCCTTTGCCCTCGAGCCGGTACTTTATGCCGAGCGTGTCCTTGCGGCTGTCCCACCTGCCGCGATCGTACAAGCGTACGCTTCGAAATCCAGTTTCGAGAGGAAATAAAGTTTATGATACGGGGCCTTTGGTGGACGGCCGGAGGGAAGGGCCGGGGGAGGGCCGGGGGAGGGCCGGGGATGCCGCGAGCGGGCGTAATAACAAGAGCGTAGGCCCCGAGTGCTTGGCCGGTCCCGGCCGAGTGACACACGCGATGAGGATCGAGGGCCGGCGGCTAGGGCCGGACCTCCCGCGATTTGCATCGGCGGTCCCCGGGCCTCACGGCTGGCGGCGCGCACGCAAGCGGCCTTTTTATCCCCGCAGAGGGCCGGCGGCAGGGGAGTGGGGGGAGATTAGCCGGCTCCGCCCGGGGAGCCGAGTCCTCGGCCCGCTCGCCGCCCGGATTCCGTGGATTCATCCTCGGCAATTGGCGGGATTAGCGGCCCGTCCAGTGTCCTCGGCCCTCGGAAGAGTTGCGCGGCCCGCGCCTACCCAGAAATACGTTTCATCATCGAGTTGTCATGAGCCGGGGACGGCCCGGAGACGGGGAGGACGAGGCGGCCCAGAGACAGATGTCCGTCTAATTGGCGAGGCAGGCCTACACTAAAAGGACCCCTTTATTCCCTTACCTGGGCCCGGGCCTCTGCCCGAGCCCGTGGCCTCCATTTTATTCATTAATCGACAGCCTTCCAGGTAATTGGTCCAATGGCATTATAGCTTTAATTAGGCTCCTTAATTAAGTGGATGCGCCGAGACGGCACGAGCTTACACAAGCATACACGGCCGATGATTGGATGGCCTCAACGAGATCGTAACACCTCCAAGTCCCGGTGGAAATAAACCACGTCTTTATTATCTAATCGGAAAGGTGTTTTTAGCAGGCTAATTTAACAGTCGGACGCGCTGTAAAAGCCATTATGAATGTCTTTTGGTTATTTCAATATTCGGCGGGGGGGTTCAGGGGGGTTCGGGGTTTCGGGCGAGGGGTCAGGCGAGGGGCCGGCGAGGGGCGGGAGAGGGGCGGGCGAGGGCAGGAAACGCGCGGCTGCAGAGCGCCACTTTCAAATTAATCATCGTCCATTCGTTTCGCCGAGGCGAGCGCGAGCGGACTTTTCGTTCGGCCTTGATAGGCCGTGAGCCGGGGCGGCGCGGTGGGCCTCTGCGTGGGGACGCGTGTGTGCAGCACATAGGTGGGCAGAGCCGTCCGCTGCATCGTAGGGGGCAGGAGCAAAAGGTCCGCGCGCCTATATATCATTTGGCCGGAGGATCGGAGGGCAGGATTCGACTAATTTAAAGAATATCCGCCACTTCCTACATTCCAATTTGCAGATATAAATTGGCCGCGTCTATAAAACAAAGTCAAACAGGGGAGCTGGTGGGGCGGGGGCCGGCGCGGGCGCAGCGCCGGCAAGACACATATTCTCAAAGAGGCCGTCTACCCTGCAGCGAGCCGGCGGCCGCGCGGGAAAGAAATAAACCCAGAGGGAGAGACAGAGAGAATAGAAAAGAGCGGCGGCTGGAGGGAGGAATGAGTAGATTACGGTGTCGAACACAAGCAATTTATTGCTAATTAACTTCCCTCGTGCTCCCTCCCGCTCCCCCGCCGCCCCGCTCCGCCTCGCGCTCGCCCTCCCGCTCGCTCTCTCTCTTGTCACGCCGGATAGAGTCCCTTTATACCTACCCCCACCCGCCGGGCCGCGAGGACTGGACCGCTCGGGCCGCTCGCACACACGGCCGCGCGACCACGACCCCGAGTGCGAGAGAGAGGGAGAGCGAGGGGGAGAGAGGGCCAGGGACGGGAGGCGGAGGCGGCGGCCGCCCGGAGAAAGAGCCACACGAGGACCTCTAATAAATCCAAAGGACGGACGCACGATGAAGCGGCCAGGGAAAAAGGGAATATAATGCAATGATGGGACTTTCTCGTGCCAGGAGGTCGTGATCTTTACGAGAGACGCCCGCCGCCCGCCGCCCGGAGTCCGCTCGGGACTGTGGCCCGGCCCCCGACACACTCTGCGCCCACTGCGGATTAATCGCTCGTGCCGCGCGCCATTGAATAAACATCATTTCCGAATATGCCTGTTTCTTATTTTAATCGAATCGCATTATCCCAGCTGGACAAAGACCCGCGCACTGATGAATCTCACCCTTCCCCATCCACTGTCCCCTCCCCTCGCCACCAACGCCGCTCGCCACCTTTCCGCCCTTTTTCCCTTCTATTTGCAGTGAAACATTGTTTTGCGACCTCCGGGATCCAATTACCAATTTTCCTACCTAGATATATTTATGTCCTTTTATTATCCTCACTCGTGACTCTGCATAAATCCCCATCGTGTTGGTTTAATGCTCCGGTCCATTAAGGAAATTATGTCTTTCTTTTTCTTAGTGCCTTTTAATAGATTAATCCTCTGCATGGAGTAGAGTACTCACATCTATGGGAACTCATACCGAGGCGGCTTTCACGCGTGAGGTAGGTATAACGTTTAAAAATCTGTGCCACTCGTATATATTCGAACGTGCGTATACAATGGAGACGTAAAAAGAAGAGAAGGCGAATGATTGAAATTACGGTATCGTAAAAGACGAGATTTTCTGAATAATCTTTTTGGTCGTGTTTGTCAAAATCAATTAGAGAGCAGTAAATCAATTAACGTTAATTGTCGGAGCAGTAAGAACACAGGTCTCGGCGGCGAGCTCGGCGGGTGTCAGGAGGAGCGGCCTGGGTTTCGTTGCAAAAGCCTCATTATCCTTATGCTAAGAAACAAACCGTATGACTTAGCGAACAATGGAGCGGCTAATGTCGGAGCGGCAGTTAAAAAAAGCCGATAAATATTCGAGGGAGAGAAGAGGAGAAGACGGGGCGGGCGCCTCGGGATTCGGGTCACGTCCCCGTGGACTCTCGGCGGCCCTTGGGCGCGTGGCCGCCGCCTCGTAAAGCAGGAGCGGCGCGAAAAGCCCGCGCCGCGAAAGGGTAATTAAAGGCATCGGCGGGCGCGCGCGCGACTCGGCTCGGACGTCATCGGGTCTCGCTGCCCTCGACAAAGACACAGCGGCCTGCGCGCGGCCCATTAATCACGCGATATTCATAAGGCCGCCGCTGCTTCGTGATCGCGCGGCACGGGAAAGAAGAAGGGGCCGCGCGAGCCTCCGCTATAAAGCCCGGCTAATGGATTCGTAGTTCCTTTGTTGGCCGGCGGACTATTATACGAGTCGAGGAAAGCGGCGATAACGCGGCGGTAGCGCCGATCCGAGCGGCGATCGCGAGCCGACTCGACTCCTCTATCGGCCAGCTGGTCGATTTATCTTTTGGCGGCTGCGCATCGCCCTGTCGCAATCCCCCATCGCGAGGTCGCTCGCGATCGGGGCTCCGACGCAGCGCTCGATGCTAATTAAAACGGCTGTAAAACGCGCCTCCCCGAATCAATACGCCTGCTTGAAGCGCCGCGCAACGAGTCAGAAGACGATTCGGCGGTCTATTGACCCGGGTGGACGAATGAATTTGCCGCGCCGGTGCACAGCCGCAGCTTCCGGCGCGCGGGGGAGTGGATGCAAGGTCGAAGCGCCGGTTTATTGAATTATTAACGGCGCAAATTGAAGGGGCGGGCGGGGAGGCGGCGCGCGCGGCCGAGGGGGAGCGAGACAACGCGCGAGAATTTACAGGGCTCGTAAAGTGGCGCGATCCCCGAGGGCCGCCTCCCGTCGCGGATAAAAATCGTATCGCGCGAGTTTTGATCGGCGCGTGGGAGCCGCGGCGCGCGCAGGGCGAAAAGCCCGCCGCCGGTCGATAAGTTTCGCACGCGCCGGCCCGTCTGCCGGCGCCGCCAGACCCCGAGAGCCGGCCGTCCGAGTGAGTTACGGGCCCCGTGCGTGCCCCCGCCCTCCCTCCCCGCGGCTTATCAGCGCCCAGTGCATACACGCGATACGCGCCTATTCTTTCGCCCGGCAGATTAATTGCGCGCTATCGGGCGCGGAAAGCTCCGCGCTCGGGGCGACGCGGGAGCCTGGGCCGAGCAGCTGCCGGACCCCGACTTCTGTGCAGCCTCCCGCGGCCGCGGCGGAATAAACAGAGTACGTGGAGGCCGACTGCGGGCCTCCGTCATAAAGATTAAAAGTGGAAAAACCCTCGGGGGTTATAAGGCAAGTGCAAGAGGCCGCGCGGTAACAAGGCTCCGTGTGAAAAGATAAGGATGAATCGAGCGGAGCCCGCGCGGAAAGAACGGCCGGCTCTATCTAAATAGGAAAGCACTAGGGGCGCGAGATCGGAGCTTCGGTTCCTCTGGGCCTACCTCGCGGCCCTCGGTATCGGCCGCCTCCTCCTCCCGCCACTCTTCCTCCGCTCCTTCGGCTCGCGCTTTTTCTCCCGGCGCGTCGATGCGTGATGTATCGGCTCGTAAAAATCCCTGGGAATAAAATATCTCCACGGGATCTCGGGGCGAAGGTCGCCCGCGCCGCCCGCGCCCAAAGGCCCCGGGCTCTCGCGACCGCGCGCTCGCATGCCCATGTGTCTGCGCGGGCGGGGGAGGTGCGAACATTGTTAACAAGTCGCGTATTTTATGCGCTCCTTGTGGTTTCTGAGGCCGATCCGCCGACCGATGGGGCTCATTTTCCGACCGAGACATGCACTCGCGCCCGCAGATAAATTTTAGTCCTTTGCTTTTTGTGGGTCTTACAAGGATATCTAGGATGCCCCGTGTCTCAACATTGTTCGCTTATCTCTGCATCTTCTGGTTATGTTGGAGACGCCACCAAGAGAATTGACAAGTGTGAGAATAGATCGAGACGGTCTTCAGGAGGATTATGAGACAATTTCAGTTGACCCATAAGTAGTGCTTCACTCTCAAGAATAATAGATAAAAAAATGGAGGCTTTACAAGAGGGGAAAGGAGCGAAGCGAGGAGGGAGGGAGGGAGTGGCGAGGCGGCGACAGCAAAAGGCCCTGAAAGGTCTGGACGGCACGACTGAGGGACGCTGCTTTCGGGGCTTGTTATCCAAGCCGCCATAATTTGCAGCATAAACAGCGATTTGGCGCGGGATCGCGACTCCCCCGGCTCCCCCGGATCCCCCGACTCCCCCGACTCCCCCGACTCCCCGTCTCCTCCGTCTCCCCTGGCTCCCCTGGCTCCCCTCACCGGCCGCTTCCGGGGCGCTATACGGAACAATGAGGAGCGTTTAACGCGATTTGACTCCGCGGCGGGTTAGGGGCGCCCGCGGGATAGTCGACCGCACAGCCGCGGGCCGAAAACACGGGCGATCCAGTTAAATTTAGACGGACGACTGGGGGGCTGGCGGCAGTGGCGACGAGCTTTCCAAATTCCCGGAACAATGGAGGAGCGGCCAGTGGCGGGGCGCATACGCCCGCGCCACTGCATGGAACTTTCAAGAACTTTTTAATTAAAGAACACTGGCCGGCTTGTTCGCCGGCACAGAGAATTTCCTATTAAAAGCACTCGCGCTCTCTTGCTCCGGTTACCGGCTAGGCCGCGTCGCCTCGTTCACCCCCCCCCCCTCTCTCTAACTATCTCTTTTCTCCTCCGCTTTGTTCGCGTAAATAAAGTCTTTATTTTCTAAAGATATTGCGCAGGTGCGGGCCGATCCTCGTTAAATTTCCGCCAAGCGCCGGACTTGGCGCCCGCGGGAAAAAGCCCTCGTCGCTCTTTTAGATCATCCGCGGACTGCACCCCAATCTCTTTGATGCATTTTTTGAGGCGAATCGATACAGGAAAAGTCGACCCTACTCTGAAAATTCATACAAAGAATGTACTTGGAGCACAGTGAATCGGCTCCGACAAAATTCTCACCGCTACGTGCACATTGCGGAATAACCAGGTACAGAGGATAAACCGCCAGTGTGGGGAGGCTTGCTGTGATTCCCGGGACAAAAGATTTGGAGGCTCAAGGGCAGCGGCGGGTGTCGGGGGCGCAATCGGCGCAATCGGCGCAATCTCGGGGCGAGTCCTCTAGCGGAGCGATAAAAAGCCAATGTGGGACTGGGGCGTCCCGGGCGGGGAGGGGCAGAGGGGCGTAGGGCTGGGTGCGCACTGACACGAGTGGCCGCTCGGGAAAGGGTAAGAAGAGCTCGGGGTATTCCGGGCACGGGTGAGGACGCGGGGAGGACGCGGGGAGGGCCAAGGGCCGGCGCGGGGGCTGTGGCGCGGGAAGGGGCCGCGAGTCTGCGCAGCCCGCATAAAGAGGGACGCGGGTGCCGAGAGAGGACGGAGTTGGCCGGAGAGGTAGGGGCCAGGCGGCTGCCTCCTGCACACTTGCCCCCGGGGCCGGCGTATTGATCCGGAGGCGGCGGCGGCGGCGGTGCAGCCGCCGGTCATCCGGCCGCTAATTAAATGCCAATCGTCGCCCCCGCCCAGTCCCAGCCGCCGCCGCCGCTGCCGCCGCCGCCGCGTCTCCGCCGGGCCCGCCCCTTTCGCGACCGCCGCGCCGGGCCATCCTCCCCTCGCGACTCGTCCCCGCGGGAGGGGAGCGCCCGCGACTGCGCCCCGTTATACCTTTATTACAGGAGGGGCGCCCGGGGCCGCCGATCTAGGTGCAGCGCCCCACTTGCCGCTGCTTCGCTTGGCGCGCCCACTCGCCCACTCGCCCCTCCTGTCCGACCCCGACCCCGACCCCGAGCCCAGCCAACCCGGATAAGGTGCGCCCGCCGCCGTCTAGCTGCTCCTGCTACTTCTGCCCCTATGCCGACCGTCCTCAAATCTCCTTCTTTCCCCTCCTTCACCTCTTTCATTCGCCGATTCGCTAAACTGTCAGACCATCGCTCGCACTGCCAATCCTACAAAGACAAAGACAATTCTTTTGCTATTTCCTCTTCTAGAAGTTACCCCTTTGACAGTTTACTCAAAACAAGCTAATTCTTCACTCACTTGATCAATGACCTGATTTCCACTCAACTTTAGTTTTCAATGATTCGTGATTACAGGAAACCGTGCCAAACTAGTGTGTCTCCATTGAACTATCTGCTTTAATGTATAAAATACACTGTATAAGGAGTCTGCTCAGATTTTAAAGTTTTTAACGGACGCACGTCAGAAGGACATGCACTACACCCGCAGGCTGCAGTGAACATTCCTAGAGACCGGAAATAAGGAAAGTGGGGATCCTTTGCAATGGTGCAAACGAGCGAGTGCAATCCTGTGTTCCTTACGAGTAATATAAAGACATTGTATAACTTTATATGCGTTGCCGACACGTGACTACAGTACGTGATAAATAAGGCTGCACAACTGATCAACGCAAAGTGGGTAAAGTGTTTCATTTCGTTTGAGCTTTCCGAGCGAACACATCTAACATTAAATAAACATCGATACATTTATAATGTACATTTTAAATTTGTGTCATCTCATTTAATCTCTTGTGCAAAAGAGTATGAAAGTATCTGTAGGTGTCTAAGAATTTTACAGAATTAGTATTTTATTATTGTAATGAAAGTAAATTGAGTGTGTTTATAGGGGGCATGTGTACCAGTCGTGAAATGAGAGAAAGGGTACAAAATAACTAAAAACAGTCAGTTAAGAATTAGTTCTCAAGGCGGGCGAATCAAGCAGAATCACCCTCAGACAGGATTTACACGAATCAGTTCTAAGCTCTTCAAACCTCACCACTACGTCTTGCAGGTGACGCATACGTGTCTGGAAAATCTGCACCTACCCGGTGTGGCACAGGGAAGTAGCCATTTGTGTGCCGCGTCAGTGCAAGAGGAGATACACCAGACAGAGCCGAATATTTCCTCATGCGAAGCGATAAATCGCAGCGATTCCACACGGCTGCGATGACGTCGTGCGTGAATTTCCGAGCAGTTTACAGGCAAGTACACAACTTCAATTTAAGAAACTTAACAAATTTAAAAAACAAACGTGTCTGCTAATGTATGGCCTATGATAAAGGTTTTATTTATTAGCAATAGCGGGACGCCATCTCGTAACTTTTAGTTTATAAATTTATTAATTTTCAAGTAGAAAGTTTTATTATGATTGAACTGATAATGTCAAGCAGTTTACTTTAAATTTCAATATTGTTGTAATAAATATCGTTTAAAATTAGCTTTATTATTGTTCCAAATTTATTTTGTAAGCCCCTTGATTCGTTCCGTCATCCACGTACTAATATTATAATCCACAGTATAAGTATCGCCATGTAAGTATCATTTTGTATTTTGAATTTTTGTACATATCAAGTCCCCATAAGGGATTCTGATTGTAATCAAAAAATATTGTAATCAAAATTAAATTTATGATTGCAGGTTCAAGTGTAGGAATCAAAGCAGGCTAATATTTTGTATTTGCAATAATGAATGTCATGTGAAATCTACTACAGTACATTGGCAAAGAGATGGACAGGAGCAAGAAGGAGGCGATGAGAAAGCGTGGAAGGGGCGATGGAGCGGTCGCGAGGTCGCGCGGGCCGGGGCTCGCGACGGGCGCATTGTCGGCGACAGTTTCGCGCATTCATGCTCTCTGAGCACGGCTGTCGCGTTCGCACAAGCTCTCGCGCGAATGTTTATCCGCTCGGGGATCCAAGGCGGTAAAATCAATAGGCGCAGGCGGGAGGCGAGAGCTGCGGAGGCGCGAGGCGTGAGGCGTCGGGCCTCGTTAGGCGACGATAAAAGCCCCCGAAGCTTCTATTTTGGCGTGGCGAGCCTCAGTGTCAACAGCGATCCTCTTGGATAAATAGGGAGCAGTGTATGGGCATTGTCGGCACCCGGGATATCTCTCGAGAGGAGCGGAGGCAGGCGGAAGGCCGGCGCAGCGCCCGGGAATCGAGAGTCACGGGCCGAAGAAAGGATCGCTTGATTGACTTCCCGTGGGACTTTACTTTTGGGAAGAGCACAGCTGATCCCTCTTGGCCGCGGCTCTCGGCGTCTCGGCGCTGCCCCTGCGGCTACTCTCCAGCCCTTCGGAAACCCACTAAACTCCGCGGCGAACGTGACTAGCTTACTCGGCTCTTTTCTTTACAAAACTTGGAGATGTATTAACGACCGAGCCGGAGAAACTGAGGACGTGCGCTGTCTGTGTTTGGACCTACGCCCTCGCACCAACCACCGCCCATACCATCACTGCCCCGTTCCATCGCTCGCGCTCTTTTGCGCCATGATTTCTCACTGTTACTGGGTTTTATTGCTTCTCCCTAGTTATTGATGATGCCTTCGCTGCTCCTCTTTCCAGGTGACTGGATTTATTTTATCTCCGATCAAACGAACTTGGGATTATACACGCGAGTTTGTTGTTTCAACCCATTACCGTTATTGAATCATTTCATTATTGGATTACTATTATAACTAGATATTGGACATTTTCTGCCTAATTATATTGTTTCATAATTCCATTAGTTGTTACCTCGATGTACCGACATTACAATAGTTATTTCAAATATTTAGCTACAACTGTCAAGCCTCCAAAATCACCATTACAAGTTATTGCATCAATGATTTTAATTATCTATTACAATAAACTAGTACATGGTTAACTTTTTGTTTCCGAGTACAGTTTTTTAAAGTCTTTGTACAAAATTCATGTCTTCTACAAAACGATAATAGTTTGGAATTACTTACTCTAATTATTCGTTAAAAATTTATTTAGGCTTAAAATGCACTTGTAGTATATTCGTGGTCAAATTGCAGTATCTCAAGTAAAAATAAGCTTGTGAAAATAATTCGATCAGTCGATATTGTATTTGATCGAGAGCATAAAATTATTTAAATAACGCATTTAAACTATTCTTGCGAATGTTATTTGTATCTAAAAGTTCTAATTATCAGAGTGATATTGAATTGAAACAATTTTATCTTGAGATTATTTGCATATCGAGTGGCACTTAAGTAAGTAAGAAGTAATATTCGTCAGGAAAGCGAAAAATCGCAGAGAATACCCAAAGATATCAGAGTTTTTTCTTCGGTCCAGCAGAAATTCGGGCTGTTCTTTGGGCAGCTGTTACTAATAGAGCTGAAAGTACTGGGAAAAAGAAAAGAAAAATGTCCGGTGGGCAGGAATAAGTAAAGTTCGAGGGAGGAAGTTGATTTGGGCGACGGTGATAATTAAAACTGTAGGGGGTTGGGGCTGGGGGCTGGGGGCCAGAGCAATCTCGAGGAGGGCAGGCTCGGCGAGAGTATGAAAGGAGCGGGGGTCGCGGGGATCGCGGGTTCGATGAAAAATATCGGCGTCGCGGCGCGCCTGGGCTTCGGAGGCGCGGGGGTCGCGGGCGGGCGGCTCGGTTTTCCCCTCATTTTCGGAGGCCACCAATCGGCCGCAGCCGCCGCGCTATTAATTGGCGCGGAAGTAATTGAGAGCCGGGGGCCACGGCCCACCGGACGCCCCCGCCTCCCTTTTTCGGCCCTTCCAGCCGCACCGGCTAACGAGGCTCGTGCCCCGGGAGATGGCAGGGCCGTGATTAATAACGAGGTCTTCTAGCTGAAAAGCGGTTGCGGCTGCGGCGGCAGTTGCGCCGGGCACCCGGGCACCCGGGCACCCGCTCCTGCCAGGGTGGGGGGACCCGCCCGCGCCTCGCAGATACGCGATTTTTCCTGCCTCCTCCGCAAGAGCGCCGGTCGCCGTGCGCACTTTGCCCTCGCGTCTCCTCCTCCGCAGCGCAGATTTGTTTTGGTCGGCCGGTGTGAGCTGAGAGCGGGAGCGGCCGTCCGCAGATTAGAATGCGTGATGCGGGAACGGCGCGGAGGCTGGACCTTGCGCGGCGCTTCCTTTGAGCGCTCGGCGTAATCGCGCGTAATTGGAGGGAAATAATCAAGGGGGCGGCTTACGCGCCGAGCGCGGGAGATGATAAACCGAGTGAGCGGGAGGCCGCGGGCCGCGCGGCGAATAGCCCAATTACAAGCACGGGATTTATTAGCGATTACAACGTCGGCTCCGATGCCGCGCCACCAGACAATAACGTCCTCGCCGAGAGGCTGGAGCCGCGGGCGGGCCGCGACAGTCGGTCTCCGGCGTTATCGGGCTCGGAGGAGCCGCTCGGCCGCGACATCGGGGAGCGGAGCCTCGGCGCGCGCCTATCTCCCGGGATGAGGTATGGGCCGATCGCGCGGGAGAATTAATTTGGCCGCGCGCGGCGCTCGCTCCGCGGGAGGGGATGGGCCCCTTGGCTTTACTCGGCTCGGCAACCCTTGATTTTAATCGCATTCAATTATTTATTCGGCCCGGCTAATAGTAAATCACGAATGAAAGAAGACCGCGAGAGCGCGGGCAGCATTACACAGCGCGTTAACTCGGGTGCGCGCGAGCGCGCACCGAGCGGCCGCCTAGGAGTTTAATCGGCTCGTCATCCGGTGAGCTGCGGCTCCGAGGCTCGAGCGGTGCACCCATCGCCGCTGCGGGAAAAGCCTCGCCGGCCCGCGCCAATTCACCGTATCCCTCCCCCAATCTAATCGGCCTCTCGCCCTTTTCGACGGCGTATTTAAGGGACTGCCGGCGGATCGCCCGCGCCGTGTTTCCGCCTTTTATCGCCGCGTATCTTGTGCTTTTACAGCGGATTCAAAGACTTTAGAGCGGCCCGCACTCTGTTTCGTTATGCCTGCCGCACGAGCAGCCCTCCAGCCGCTTTATACTCCCAACCGGGAAGAATAATCGTCACTCGCGGCAGATGCAAGCGATCGCTAACGAGGACTACTCAACCACGGGGATACGCTACAAATTTATTGTATTACAACCATTTCCCGGTATGCGCGTATGCTAATAGTTCACCAGTTCGAGCCACAGTTGCTTCTCTTTAATGACATGTCGTTTTTCCTCCTCTTTACCGTTTACTTACATCCCGCAATATTGACAAAGTTTTAAAGCTCCTTTAATAATCGTTTTTCTCAGAAATTTACGAACAGTCGAGGAATATAAAAACATAAAACCTATACTCATTTGTCGTTTTTCCAAATAAACATAAAATAGTTTTTGACGGATCAGGCATCAAGGAGGCTACGTATCCGGTATTTTTCTAAATGTTTTTAGCCTAAATGACATTTGAAATATGGCATAACTACAAAGTACAAGGACGTTTAAAGTGCAAATAGGGAAAAAGGAGGCGCGGCGGTCGTCCGTCAAAGAGCTAATGCTGCTAATGCGGCGAGTTTGAATGGAAGAAAGGGTTAGACGGGGGCGTAAGCAGGTCCTCCGGCATAATCGATAGGGCGCCGTCGTGGGCTGGGAGAATGGGGTCGCTCGCTGGCAGGCGGCTCGGCGCGGGTGCCATCCTTCTCCGGGCGGCGCGGGCGTCCGGGAGGATCTGCCCCCCGGGTTTTTTCCTCGCACGTCCGCGCGGACGATGGGGCGCGGCCCAGGCGGAACGGGCCCTTTAACAAGCCGTATCAATCTCCGGGCGCGGGCTATCCGACAGGGCGATCAGCCGGCCGCGGCCAGGATGGATGCGGCCGGTCATTAGGGGCCCGAGGGTCGCGCGGCCGCCGGGCCCGGGAGGTCACACCTGGCGCCCGAGGAGCTCGTGGCCGCGCCGCCAGCTGCGCGCTTCCCCAAATCTTGATGAATATCCGGGCGATATTGCTCGGGCCGAGGTGTTCCTGCCCCTCGGCCGGCTTATCGGCCTCCCCCCGCGCGCCTATCGCCCCGCCTGAAACCCGTTCCCTGTCCGCGCGGCGAATAAAGGGATCCGCCGGCCGATAGCCCGATCATTCGTGGAAGAGCCGCGAGATCGGCCCGCGGAGCCGGCGGATGCCGATCGCGCCGAGCGTCCCGGGGGAGCCGGGCCAAGCCGCGCCGGCGTCCTTCCGCCGCCCGCCGAGGAAAAGCTCTCTCGCGCAATTACCCCGCCGCCCGCGCCCCGCTCAATATGCACGCCGTCCGCTCCAGGGTGCACCGGCCCCGCCGCTAGATTGATAGTCTCCCAGTGATGATGCGCCCCGACTTTCGCCGCGGCGGTATCGCATTACGGGAAGTGACGCGACGAAAGCTGCCCCAAGCTCCGGCCGGCGGCCCACTAGCCGGCCTCGCGCCCATTGTCGTGCGCCCGTGGGCCCCGAGCCACCCAACGCGCGCGTACGCGCGCCGCGCCTTATTATTTTAGCCAAATCCCGCGGGCGCCGGGCGCTTCCACCAGCCATTTCCACCAGCCGGAGCTGCTTCCCCTCGTCCATCAGGGGATTCCGGGGGATCCGAACCGCTACTCTCTTCTGTGCAGCAGGCCAGGTATCGGCGGACCGTTCGAGGGCAGATCATTATTTACTCTGGCATTGATCACGCGAGCTTTGACACTTTGATATTATAATCAATCGGCCGGCGCAGGCTGCGCGCGCTGCACGCGCCCGCCACGGATCTGCAGATCTTCGCGCTCGGCTGTTCGACCGCGACGCGAGGATAATGCATCATTCGATTAGCGTTCAATTTTATTATTACTGTTCCAGAGTAACAGTTGGAAAAAATGAAAAGGAATACGCGCCGGCAGAAGAAGGAGATTAATTATAATAGACCGGCGTCCCGCTCGTCCTGCCCCGAGTTTCCAACTCGTATATTATAACGATATTATCAGCGGAGCTATTTTAAAATATATGACGGCCGGTAGAAAAAGCCGAGCAGGAACGGAGAAACATATAAAGAAGGTGGAAGGCCGGGGCCGGGCGCCGCCCCTGACTTTAAAGCGAATGCTAAGCGTCCCCGTGTGATCGAGGCAGGCGACCGGCGAGTGCGGAACCGGGAGGAGGGGCCGGATGCCGGGCTATACGGTTACACGGCACCCGCCCCCACGGCCAAAAACACTATTAGAATAATCGCGATGGCCGGGTGGAGCGTCGGGGGCGCGCGCAATATCCCGGAGAGTCGAGTGGCCGAATAGTTTGAGCGGTTTAGCATAATGGAACGGGCGGCGGGCGGCGGGCGGCCCCCACCCCCAATGTCAACAGATTAAGCGTAATAGTGAAATTACACGTTGGCGCGTGGGCGGGGGTAGGGCTCGCGCTCGCGCGGAATTCGGCTAATGGCAGGCTCTCGGGCTGCGGCGGCGCGGCCCGCGACTCGGGGAGGAAAGGTCAAGGCGAAATTACATGGATTACCCTGGCGACGGGGACGCCGGGGCAGATCGGGCCGGGGCTCCTTTCCCCGGCTGCGGAAATGCCCGGTAATCAGGGCCGGCCGTAGGTGGCGCACCGGCCGCTCGGGACTACGCTCGCCTATTATTCCGGCGCATCGGGCCCAAATTGATACGAATTTCGGGATTCGGGAGGGCCGGATGATTGGCCGGGGACTTAATGATCGGCTCGGCCCGAGCCATTCGGATTCCGATAATTTTACGAGGCGAGCCGGGGCTTTGGACGATTACCGCGGCCGGTCTACGCGCGAGCGCCGCCAATCGGAGGCCGCGGCCCCCGTGCAATTATCGGCGCGAGGGTCAAATTGCCGAGTGACGCGCGCATGCAAATCGGCCGAGTGCGTGCGCCGGCGACGCGTCGCGCCGACCCCGGCACGAAATGTTATTTGCCGCCGAGCGCCCGGCTAAGCGGCCCTTTCAAATCCCGAGCGATCTCCCGCCGATGACTATGTTTACGACGTCGCGCGGGAGCTTCAATTTTCGGTATTTAGGCCAGCCTCGGCGCCCGGCCGCCCGGCCGCCCAGCCGCGCGATCAGCCTCTCCCCCCGCAGCCGTGTCATCGGCGACCGGCGCTGCCCGCAGGCCTCGGCTCTACCCGCGCTCTCGCCGCCCGGCCCAATTGATTTGTCTCGCGCGCCCGCGCCCGCCGACCTTGGACCCCGCGGATCCGCGACGAGTGCCGACTGCGAGGGGGGACGCGCCCGGAGGGAGGGATGAGCGATCCATTGTTGCGCGCCCGCTCCGAGGTCCCCGCGTATCCCCGGCGAGCGCGCGCCTCTGGCTAATGCATAATCTATTAGGGGCTTTCAACAATGGGCAGAGCCACCGCGCGATCTCCTAGGCCGGCCTGGCGCTTCCGGCCAATCGATCCCCCGCCCTCATATTTCACCAATGTTTTGACGGGTGCCGCGCGCGCCTCCGAAGGGGATGCGGCCCGCGCCGAGGACTTTATTCGGCTCCTTCTTATTGCCACGGCCGTATGAAAATTTCCCGTGACTTGCGAGACCCGCGGATAATGGCGCCCGGGATTACTCCGGCCCGCGGGGCGCACTTAGCCGAGCCTCTGGCCTTTGATTAATCGAACGCGCTCGCACGCGCGCCTCATGCCCTCCTGCACTCCTAACTTACATTTCACGCCGAGAAGAAAGTGAAAGGACTTTCCACGTGGATTTCCGAAAGCCCAAACCTAGAGACGCGCCGTCCCCGCCTGTTCCGCAGAAGCGCAGCTGCCCGCTTCTCCTCGGCTCGACTGAGCTTCCCCATACCATTCCGAGTCTTCATTTGAATACTGGCTAGGCCGAAATAGAAGCACTTGCGAAGCCCCGTCATCAAGTGCGTCCCAAAAATACCTGCCTGTTAAATATTAACCCGCCGCATACCTCGATCGCGGCTCTGTCTTATGCTCACCGCATAATCAAGCCTGTACATCTATTATGCAGTTAGAAGAGGTTTACATTGTCTAGCCTACTTGCTTCCACGGAACCAAGATAGAATTCGTTGATTCCTGCTACCTCCACCACATTCGATATAGCATTCCAGCGTTGGTAATTGCTGGACAAGCAACTCCTGTTCAATTGTGTACCCTTTTGTCAAAATGACGCTTATTTCTACAGACAGAATAGATTAAGTATGGCTATGAATTGAAGCAAATAAGAAAACATTTTCTCCAAACGTCTTGAATCAATTAAGTAAAGGTGTTGGCATTTAAGACTGCGGTTGCAGTGGATTTTTCTAGCAATCTCGAGGAAGTAAATGCCGCATGACGAACAATTTCTCAAGCTGACTTTTGGAGCATTGGCTTCGAGGGGACGGCCGAAGGCTCTTGGCACAAGTATAATAATACGTGTATCGAAAGACACACAGAGAGTGACGCACAGTTTCGAAAGTCAATAATTCCCTTCCGTTGCGTCAGCGGCTGGCGCGGGCTGGCGGCTGCTCCATTGCCGGCCCGCGGCGCCCGAGCACCGAGCCATTGTCGCTGGTTCGCGATGATGCGATAGCCATCTGCCGATCAAAACACGCGGCCTTCGCGCCGTTAATAAAGTGCGCCTATAGAAGGCCCCGGGAGAAAAAAAGCCTCGGGACGTTCTCTCGGGCGTCGTCGAAAAGGCCTCGAGGTGGCGGGTCCGTCTTCTCCGGCTGTGAATGTCAGCCGAATGCCACGCGGTTTTTCTCGCGCCCTCGAGCCGCGCGACGTCTCGCCGTGAGTCGAGCGGCTGCGCGTCGCCTATCCCTGGCCCGCTCGAGTCTCACCAAGTAGCGGCCCATTGTGCCGATGGGCCGACTTTGTACGCGGGGAAAAAGAGTGCGCAGACAGCGCCGAGAGCGTGAATGGCCAGAAATCCTCCGAGCGTCCGTGAAGAATCGGGACTTAGATTGGCATTGCACTAACAAGAGGGGGCAGCGTCCGCCCCACCCGCCCTCTGCAGGCCCGCCGCGGGAGTTGCGCGCCGCCTTGTACGCACCGGCTGCCTCGGTTTTCGACTCCTCTGGTCATTCCGCGCGATTCTCGGCCGTACTTAACTCGCGCCCGTAAACTTGCTGCGCCTCCACGACCCGGGTCACGTGCCAATTAGCCATCCTTCACTCCCGTCCTAACAGTCGCTGACCGCCACGATAATCCAGGTCATATTTTGCGCACCACGGACCTCCTGAGAACTTCCGGGACATGCCGAGCAACGAACATGTAATTATGCGTCGTGGTTGTTAAGTAGGTCCTTCCCAGTTACAGCGATACAGAGATGATATTATTTTTCTCGATAAGGTACCTTGGTAACGTGGGGTCAGCGAGTGCTCGCGTTAGGTTATTTAGCGACAGGCACAACAGCGGGTAAGACGGTTGAAAAAGTCAAATTGAGCCGAAAGCCAAGTGACAAGGTTACAAGGTATTTTTTCTGGAGAAAAATAAGAGAAAGTTTGAACTGGAGTTTGAATGGTTGGCGGCTGTGTTGGGAATTAGGGTTCGAATAACAAAACACAAAGGGGATTTTATTTAATGGACAAACAGATTTGACGGGAACAAACATGCCGGTCGGGCGAGAAAAGGAAGATGCGAGTCTTTTTGGCGAAATAAATGAAAGGCTAGAGGGGTGAACGGGATTCGGGACCGGGACTCGGGAGACAGAACGTTAATTTATAATAGTTGAAATTCGGGCAGAAAGTATATCGGCGGCTCGAGGCGGGAGTCCGGGGGCGGGGAGGCCGAGGGGGGCGCAACAATGAACGGCATGAAGGAGGGCCGAAAGCGAGATGGTGCGCGCGTCGGCGAGTGGGCAAAAGCCACAAATTATAGGCGATTGCCGGCTCCGTCTCACCTTGGGCCTCTCGCGCGCCTCCGGGCCGCTGTCTGCCGAGGTGACAGCGGCCGCGCGGTCGGCCCGAGCGCGCGGGTTACAAATCACCTCGGTCCCGAGCGCCGCAGCCGCTTTCCGCCGGCCGAATCAATTAGGAAATCGGCCCTGATTCCGCCCCGGAGCGCCGCTGGGAAACGCGCCCGCGCCCGCGCGCCGGGGCGAATGATGAATAACGGGGGCGGCTCACGGGTCGCCTCTAACCGCTCGGGCGACTCGTTAGGCCGCATGATAGGTCGGGCCGATTTCACGGGCGCACCGTGTGAAAGGGCCCGGCGGCCATTGTCATTAGGCCGGGCGGCCCGGCGGCCCGGCAATTAGCCGGAAGCCTCGCGGGCCGCGCCGCTAAGCCGCCGGCCGGCCGTATTTATACAGCCGGCCGGTAATTGGCCGCGAGCGCCCGCGCCGGTAGCCCCCCGCAGCCGCGGATATTAATCCGCCTCGTAACTCGGGCCCAACGGCCCGGGGCGGCTATCGGCGCGCCGCCGAAAGACCGCCGCCCGCCGGCGCGGCGACGCGCCGTGTACGCCGAGGCCTAACTGCCGCTAACTCACCTACTTAATGCGCGCTATTAATTAGGCATCCTGCGCGCCTGCTTTGCCCGGCGAAAGCCGACGCCCGGTGTAATCCGCCGCCCGCGAGCCGTGCTAAATCTGCCGAGCTAACGCCGCTACCACCTGCCTCCCGGCTAATGCAATCGGCGCCGCGGACGCGCGACGCGGATTCCGGATCCCCCGGTTTACTGCACCCGTCCGCGCCTGACCCCCAGCCCGATACTTTGCGCACCCAACAAGTTGTTTTCCCCGTGTCCGCCAGTGTCCGCCGGCGTTCCCCGCCGTCCCCGCGTACGCTATCTTGCCTTTGCAACTCGCATTTTTACAAACTAGCTTTCGCCGCGCCTTTTACGATCCCCGCGATTACAATTTACACTCTATCTTGTCATTATTCCTCCTGGGATCTATCTCACCTACGCGCTTTTTTCTCCCGCTGCTAGATTCAATCGTTCCTTTATTACCGATTGTTTACTCGGGCTAATTGAAATACAATATCATACATTTATATCTCGATTGATATTGCAAAGTTGCTTGCATTCAAAAAACAAAAATAACATTTTTACTATTCATGTTGTCGGATAATAAGCTTGAGTCTCACGCAACTAAAAATTACACAATTATTCACTTTAAATAAAAGCACTTGGACCCGGAATCTTTTAAGTGGAAAGTATTCAAACTGTTTGTTAGAAAATACCCATATTATGCTAAATTATTAATTATGTTATTAATTAGTTTCTTCTTCACTAGTTCATAACCTCAAAATTTTCCATGTCAAGAAAAAAATACTAACACAGATGATTAAGGCAACAGATTTTAATCGAACAAAAAAGCTATACTTCATACTCGTTTAAAATGTTATTAAAGTCGAACAATTTAACTATTAATATCTTCAAATTAGTAAGTAATAAATAAAATAGATTTGCATTTTTCTGTGTCACAATCTAATATCAATTTCAAGCTCAAATCTTTATTAACATAATTTTGTCATCATTTTTAGCATATTTAAATAATTATAACATACCGTAGGCAAAAATGCACTGACTTTTCTACCAGGAATATTTGTCCACCGTATTAAAAATGGACATTGATGTTAAGACTAATCTAAAAACGAATAATGAGTTGATGACTAGAAAATGTATAATAAGAAAGATAAAGAGCCTGATATAGCTTCGAGTATAACATGTAGAATTTTTTTTTAATTGTTTCATAATGTGTCTACATTTTGAATATTATTTTGTAATAGTCGACTCTGATTCTTTACAAAATCGTAGGATAGCAGCAGACCATTTGAATTTTGTCGTAGAATAAGAAAATCATTAAAAGAACTTTCCTGTTTCGTAATTTGTTTGTACATACTTCTAATGGCAAAAGACGTAGAAAGATCAAAGGTTAGAAGAAGCGTAGGAGCAAGCGCTGGACAGGTTTACGGGAGATAGTGTTTGCAGAGGAATAGGCACCTTATACGGAAGACTCGAAGAACAGCAATGTCCCGCGCGATAGTCGCGCGGCAGTGCAGCGACAAGGTAATATCAAAGGAGCCCTATTGCTCCTCGTACAAGGCTGAAGTGGGGCAAGAGGAAGAGGATCCGCGAGGAGCGTCCCGGAGAAAAGAGCAAAGTGCGCGGGGGGCGATATAGCTCGGCGAGAGCTTTATACATATAAACACGTCCGGGGAGTATTATAGAGCGAAGGGGGCGGGAGGCGCGGGTTGCCCGGGCAACGCGCTAATTAGCTCAGCCGACTCTTTGAAGTGGACACTCGAGTCGGCACTTGGTGAACGGGCGGCTTGGGCCAGCCTCTCGGCGGGGCCACTCGAGCGGCGCAGTGACAACCGGGCGCGGCGTCCGCTGGCCTGCCGCATCGCCCGGCATCCCGCGGCGCGATCGTTAATGCCGCGCTTGTTAGCGCCGCCCCCGCGTACGCCGCGCCAATTGAGCCAAGCACCCGACCTGCCGCGGCTCTAATCCACTTGTGCGAAATATTACGTGTAACGTCCCCGTCCCGGCGCCCCGCCGGATTTAAATCGCAGCATTCAATTATGTATCGGCGGAATGCGCCCACGCCTCCGCCCGGCTCGGCTGCTTATAACCCTTTTCCCTCCTGCAGTAATTTCGAGGGGTATTTTACGAGGATGCCAATAGAGGCCCGTGAGTGTATACACTGCTCGCTCGAGAGGATGCCGAATAATGTGAAAATCCTGCCTACTACACACGATTGTTGTACTACGCCGCATCTCCGCATTTTTACATAAGCTATTTTCGAAAGTCCTTTAGAGCTTTGTGTGCTCAACGCCACAGCCGGAATTCTAATTAAGAACATTAATAAATACGCTTGACGTGGAAAATTCAATTGCACAAGATTCGCTGAAACTTACGCTCCTTCGAATCAAGATGAAGATCGACAAATCAAATACCTTAATAGCTTGTGAAAAGATTCTTTAGTATTTAGAATTGCGCAATCGACTGTACAGAATAATATTTTGTAACTGATAATAAATTCTTCATCGCGCACTACTGTTTGTGAGTTTGTGATTTCATAACTCAGACGATTCGTATATAATGGTACACGCAGCGTTATTTGAGAGTCGGGGCTTGGACAATGCGCTTGCTGCGCCTGCTTTGACACACGCGGCAACCGCCGTAAAACTAACAAACGTGGACAAAAGCTCCAAGTGGCTTTGCATGCGACACAGGACGACACACGACGACGCACGACAAGACGCGAGGACACTCGAGCTCCCGACAAACTTGTCATCTTGTCATCGTCAATGTCCCCGCATTACTGCAAAACCAACCGAGCTGCCAACTGGCTCTTTGTCGCTGAGCGCGCAACGGTTAGCCAAGGAAATCGCCCGATTCCCATATTTGAGAAATTAAACTTTCATACAGGAAGCGGAAACGATATGGCTCCTTTCTTATCCCTTTACAAAACGCTCCGAATCGAAGAAACGCGCACCACAAGGGGAGGATATCGACTATTTATTTCGTTTCATCACTCTTGGAGACGGCCGTATTGGTTGGGTGTTTGCGGTTTTCGATTCATGATATCCTTCCGCTATCGTCCTTTCAAGCGACGGGATGCGCGGCCGCCCTGTGCCTTGGGAAAGCAGCGATAATTGCGCTTTTATGCTAATTTTGTTGTGAACTCTACTTATTGTGTAATTCCACTGAAAAGCGCATAAAAATCTTGAAATATTTATTTCGTGAGAATCGACGCGAGCTTCGATAATATCTCGAGCAATAAAATGGGCAAATAATTGACGAGCCGTGTACTATGTCAATGGGGCTCAGGCGGACGGGGTACAGGGGGCGCAGAGGGGGCGCAGAGGGGGCGCAGAGGGGCCGAGGAGACACGAGAGGCGCATCGGAAGTTGGGAAGGGAGCCGCGGAAGGACGAGGACTCGGCTGCTCGGGATGATTTAGTGGGTACGGGCGCTGGGAGCCGCGATGCGCCCGCGGAGAGATATAAAGAGCTGCCGGACTGGGAGAGTATCGACTCGTTTCCCAGGGAAGCGCTTAAAGTGCAGGAGGGCCGCGGAGGTGGGCGCAGACAGGCCGAGGGCCGGAGAGGGCCGGGACTCGCGTAACACCTCCGGCTTCGTCCGGCCTCGTCCGGCTCGGTCCGGCTTTCTTCCTCTGCCGGGCGTTACAGGTGCGTGCCGCTCGTAAAGATGCAAATGCCGCGGGCGCCTGTGGCCGGCGCGTCGACTCGTCAGCGAGGGACTGTCAGGAGCCGCGATTGCGAAAGGGGGAAGCGCCGCTCGGGGAAAGGGCGGCCCGCCGGAAAAAGAGGAGCGCGCGGCACTCGCCCGCCGCGTATCCTGTTTGTCGAGCAAACAGGTCAGCCGCCCGGGAGCCATTCTTCCCGCGCGCGGACTTTTCGCGTCGCGCGCCCCACTCGCCCGCGGACTCTGGCCCGCGCCGCAGAGAAAGCCGAGCGCCCGCCCGGCTTTTCCCGCTGCAACAATGCCGCCCGCTCCGCCCGTGTTAAATTAACGCTGGAATTACTAAAATAACACGGGCGCCCACTCGGGCCCGCGGGGCAGCCTCTCGGGGCAGCCTCTCGGGGCTGCCCCTGCCGCCCGAGGCGCCCTCTCGGACCTGTTCCTAAGAACCAACCTGGATAATTATCATATTGCGCCCAACTCCCAAATTGCCGCGTATAACAGCCAACCGCCACTGCGCACACTTGAGCCCCTCCTTTTCCATCTTTTTTCGAAGACACGTCTCTGCCTTGCCTCGATACTTAATCATCGCTCAATGCGTTGCACTACGTTACAGTACCGTTTACCTACTTTCTGCATTATGGGCTTCATCTCAATTCTTCGTATTAAAATTGCATAATTACTTATTCAACGAGTCCACAGTCTGCCTGCACACTTTTAAAGTAAATATTTACTTTATAAAGTGTTATACAATTGTTAAATTTTCAAATCACAATTTGAATAATTACAACATAAAAATTAGTTGAACAAGTCTCACAATGTATTAATGCAAACCAAATTTTGATCCTGTAGAGTCTTTGGTATGAACATTTGGCTAAGAAATTTTAATTTGAATCTGGTCTCCATAAAGCTTCATTCTGATTTTGTGTTATACATGCAGGGTTAGATAAGCCATAATAAAATTATCGAACTAAATCGAATCATCCATTTTTTATCATCTGAATATTTTAAATTTAAATTTAAACATCATTAATCATTTCGAGCTGTCTGGTGTAAGTATATGGATTCCATTGATTATTTGGAAAATTGCAAAGATCAAAAATAAAAATCTTAAAAAAGTAATAAATAAAAGAATGAAATAAAGGAAGATGAGAATCCTAACCTGACCCATTAATTCAAACGTTGACGTTGTTTTTTATAAACGGTGTTTGTAAAAAATTCATATACAATGAACAATAATGTAAAAAGTAATGCAGAAACCAATTGAAATTTTCAGATACGTCTGTTGGTTAGAAATAAGTAGATTATTAGATACAGTTTTGCTTATGTGCATGTATAAGAATTTGACATGTTGAAATGGTCCATTGTGAAAACATTGTAAGTATATTAGGAAGCTGTATGTAAATTGTAATTTGGAGATTGAGCGAGAACGAGGAGCGTGAGGTCTGTCTCGTTTGGAGAGTGCAGGGAGTGCAGGGCGAGGATGAGGCGCTCGAGCCCTTGGACGCAGCCGAATGTTTTCTCAACAATGGGAAAAATGCAGGGACCACAGTGGATGGAGGAGGGAAAAGAAAACAGCGCAGGCGGTACAATTAAAGCTCGCCGAGGGCAATCCAATCTCTCCGGACGGCTGTTTATCCAAGCAAGTCACGGCTAACCGAGCGGCTAACAGTTTTCTAATCAAGTCCGGGCCGAGGAAAGGATAGAGGTCTTTGGAGACCTCGGCGCGGACGGGCGCAGGTCGAGAGTGACTGCCAAACAATGATCATCAGGATTGGACAATTGCCCCTTTGTGCGGCCCGGTGGTCGGGTGCGGCCGACTGTCCGGAGCCGGGCGCGACGAGAGGCGCGAAGAAGCCCGAGGAGGAGCCAGGGCCCGCGGCGTCGCACTCGAGCTTGGCAATTTGGGGGGGCTTGCATCGGGGCCGTCTCTTTATTTAGGCCCCCGGCCGTGTAAACAGCTCGGCGACATGGAGTGGGCCCGAGCGACGCGCCGAACAAATAAACAGGGAGCCTTTCCCGCCGCGGGGCCACAATGACGAAATTTCCCGAGGAGGGCCGATTTCTCGCGCTGGCGCTAATCCCGCGTGGGATCCTCCGGGCGCTCTGTCGTCTCAAGGGCGTGAAAGATGACAGGTGCGAGGAGCGAGGGCCGAGGAGCGAGGGGACAGGTAACACAGGTGCGAACGCCGCGGCGACGCGCCGGATCGGCTGATTATATGTGCGTAGCGGCGGCGGCGCCGGTCCACCGGCTCGCGCGCTGCAGCCGAGTCGTGGGAGAGAGGCCGCTCCGATGAAAACCGCCAATTTGCATGTTAACGCCCGGCTCGGGTTTTGGGCCCTCGCAGTCCCGGTCCGAGTCGACCGCGGTTAAATGATTAAAAGCCCATTGGGGATGGATAATTTTGTTGGTTTACGTTGCCGGGCCCGCGAGGAATCTGTTATTAACGGGCCGGGCGTCCTGGGACCGTCTTGCCCCGGTCCTGTACCGCCTTGGCCCTCGCGAGGCTCGCGAGCCGCGGCGCTCCTCCTTTTGTGCACCAGGACCTCCATTATTCCACCGCGTGTAGACAAATGAGAAGGATCTCGGAAATTACACGTGCTAAATGTTCAATTACGCTGCCTTGAGCGCTTGGTAAGCAGCCCGTGCAGCAGCCGACTAACGAGGCTAACACTCGGAAGGAGATGAGAGCCGGTGGCCGGGGTCACCCGGTCGGGTGGTCTCGCTCGCCGCCGGGGCGCTTGGAATGTGATTGAAGGGAGTGCGCCGGGGCCGCAGAGGGAGCGCGGCTGCCGCGATAAGCGGGGAGCGCGATCGGCGCGCGGCCGAAAAAGGGCCTTAGCACCCGGGGCTCGGCGGCTGCCGCGGGCGATGACTATCGCGGCCCGCGAAAGATGAACGCTGCCCGCCGCGGCCGGGGGCGTCGGGCGGCATCGTCAGAGGTGCGTCGAGTCCTAAACTGGCCCGCGGGCCGCATCGCCGCGTGCATCGGCCCCGGCTCTCGAGCCTTATAAGTATCTCGGTGCCCGGCGCGGAAATTGAGCCCGCGCCGCTCGTAAATCTCCGCCGCCCGCCGCCGGCTCTCACGGATGCGGATGTCGCCGGTAATTGGTATTAAACGGCCATCGGCCGCGAGATCCGCGCGCGATACGAGGCAAAGGCCGCCGAGGCACCTCGGGGACACCCGCCGCCATTGTGACTCCTTCCCAAAAGCCCGAGGCCGCGCGCGCTTCCTCCCGCCCGCCGATCCTCGCACTTGCCTTTCTCTCCCCCTTTTCGCCGCCCGACTTCCCAAGCCGCCGCGGCGCTAACGAGTCGATCTCTATGGATGCGGCACAATCGCGGGCCCCGCCGCCGATACCGTTTTGACGTTCTCGCGGGGAGGAAAAAAGCTCCCGCCTCCCACTCGCCCTCTCTCTCTCTCTCTCTCTCTCTCGCGGAAGCGAAGAAAGTTGGCTCTTTGTTCCCGTGGACCGGGCGCCCCGGCTCAAATACCGAGCCTCGCGGACCGTTAGAGTGCATGAAACCCGCGGCGAGCTACGCCGCCGACAACTACGACCGGGGATTACAAATTTTTTCAGCAAACTCTCCTCCCCCTCCGCGGCCGCCCGGTAGCCGTTCGCCCTGGAATCATCCTCCCTGCGCAAGAAAAAGAAGGCGCGCGTACCCGGCCTCTATCGGGGCCCGGCGCTCGGACAAATGGCCGCGCGACTTCTTGCCTCCGAGACGCGGGCCGAATGCGCGCTGAGCTAATAACCGCGTAGGCGCGCCCCGCAGGAGCAAAAAGCGCGCGCTAATTGATAGCGGGGCCGAGCCGGGGATTCGGAGGGGCCGATAGCCGGGCCTTATCAGGCCTCGCGCCGCCTTCCCGTAAATCACGAAGGAGTTAGGCATTAATTGGCCGGCGGGGCCTTTGGCCGCCAATGACAGGGCGCGGCGCCTCGGCGCGTCCACCCACTCTGCGCGCCTCGCCATTGTTCTGCGGGCGCGAGGCCCAAGGCCCCGTGGGCCTGTCCCCCGACGTTTATCTCGGCAGTTGCGGCCCGCGATGCGCCAGGCTCATAAACCTCGAAATGAAGGCGTTGCGGCCGTACGTTGTTGCGCTTCTACAAGGGGACGCCCGACGCGCCCGACGCGCCAGACGCGCCCGCGCCGCCTTCTTCTTTCGCTTCTCAAAGGCCCTTTCGGATTGTTTCGCGCCGCGGCCATAACTCCCCCGATAGCGATCGCCGCGGCTCTCGCTCCGCGATTAGCGCTTCTCGGGGACGCGCGTCCGCGCCGATGCCCGAGCCCCACCTAGAGGCGCCCGCCCGACTCCTTCTAACGCACCGCCGCTATCGCCCTCCAATCCCTACCCCGCCCGCCTGCCTTTCTGCCTTTCCGCCTTTTATCCGACCCACCAACGTACAAAGACCTTCTCGCGAGTCTATTAATCTCCACGCTTTCTCAATGACATAATGCTATCGTTAGTCTACAACAGTTAGTTTCGGCAATTATATACACTTGCTCGTATCAAAAGTTTGCTCAAGTATTTTGAAAACGATTAAACTCTCGATACAATATCCCAACGAATAATAAATTTTACTATTTTGCTTCTGTGTACAGTTTCTGTTTTGACTGCTAAAAATTCACGCACACAGGCACATGCACATACCTTTCAGATGATTAAAATGGGCATTAACTGTAATGAGAGTTATAAAATTCTTTACATCAGCTTAAAAAATAACGAAAGGCTTACGACTCTGCATTAACAGTACTAATCTCTACATAATGCTGACTGCAGATAAAGCGAATATATTGAATGTTGATAAACGTTTGCGCTATTGAATCAAGGAAACTGTGGCATAGCAAAAGAGCGCCAACTGTGTGTAAAACTCGATTTGAATTTCTGGCAGGAGCATCCGAACGCGGAAGGAAAGCGCCCGATTTGATTGCTTTATCCACGTTATGAAATGAAAAGGAGCGAGTGTAAAGGCGAACAAGTGTCGGGCAGAAGCAGCTTAGCGCTCATATAGAGGCCATTAACGCGGGCCCAAGATTAAAGAGGGACAACGGAGCGCGGAAAAGAAATAAAAAACAGTAGACAAAAGCTGGAACAACAAATGGTTTGTTGATTTACACTGATATTCGATCTCGGGCACAATTGCGCCGGGAGGGGCAGAAAGCGGGGCCGCAGCGCCTCAAAATCCCGTCAAATTAATCTAAACGGGCATAAAGCAGATAGGAAGAGTTAACGTCCCCGGCGCGCCCGCGCCTCGGCGGCTCGCGGTCTCCTTGCTCCCAGGTGCGCGGCAGTAAACTGCGGCGGCCGCGGGCCCCTAATGAGCGCGTCGCCATTGTCTCTCGCGCGTCCATCCCGAGCGGCGCGCGTGATTTATCGGACGCCCGTAAATCCTTATCGAAGTAATTGCCGTGCAGGAGGCGCGGGCGAGGCGGGCGAGGCGGGCGAATCGGGAGCAGCTGTCCCAGGGCCCGCCGAAACTCGTCTCGCGTGCCGCCCGCGCTCGTGGCATGCTAATACACAATAAGAAAATCCGCCGCGGCTCCCTCCCCCGGCATTAAACGCCCAGCTGCGTATCTCTCTTTTCACTTGGCCGGCTTTATCTTTCTTTCGCGGTTATGAATATCAGTGATAAGGCTAACATGTTTGTTGCCCGAGTGATTTACTAGCCGCGTTTTTCTTTTGGAGATGCTACGCTCGTTAATGCCCCCTGCCCCCTCCCCGGCTCCCGCCTTCTCTTTCTCCCGCTTACTCTCTCGGCGCGGCGCGCACACGAGAGCCCCTTTCTCCTTCCGCTTCTATTGTTTACGCGGATATTAGCGCTTATTTGCCCGGCGCGGCTGCGGGCGCGCGCCCACTTTCAAAATCCTCGCCAAATAAGCCGTGTAATTGTAAGCAGGACTGCCTCCCGCCCGAGCCCTCCCATATACTCGGCCCATACCCATATGCCGCCGCCTTGCTTTTATTACGCCCTTATTTACCATTTTCGTGCGCTAGTCAAATATTAGCCGATGCCAACTTTAACCGCGCTCCCTGTATTATCAAAGTGTCGCCATCTACATTGGCAAACCGCGCGGCACCTCATTCGAATTTTGGAAAAGGATTTATTTTCAGAAGATAATGCCGAGTATCCTCGTTTTTTTGATTTTCTTATTTTTCATCCAATTGTTCTTTTTAATCGGCGTTTGCATGCCTTACGCCAAAGAATAAAATCTGGAAATACTTTGGTTGTCAAGTCCAGTCGAAGGTACGAGCATTAAGTAGGTTTGGCAGCATCTCCAAGATCTTATTTATACAAGAGAAATGAATGATAGAAACGGGTAGGAGCAGCACGTGTGAAAAGAGTAGCTCCGGGTTGTGGCGAGGAGCGAGGAAAGACGACGAAAGAGTCAGAGAGAGACGCTTTGGGCGTAGGAGCCTTGTTTGCTCCTGGCGGGACAAAGTCTATTATTAAAACAGCTTATTATCACCGGAGGTAGAGGCGGAGGGGAGGGCAGAGTTTAGCCCGGAGTTTAGCATCGGTACGAGAAACGGCTGAAAGGCGCTTTGCGGCTAATGCGAGCACGTGATGCCAGCGGCGACAAGTAGAAGGGCAAACTGGCCCGCGCTCGACTTGGACTCTTTTCCCGGGCGCGAGCCTCCGGGGCAAGCGGCCCCCAGAGCGAGGGCCGCGTGTTTACCGGGAAATCGGGGAAAGGGGGGGAGGTGCGCGGGGCAAAAGCCCGGGAGCCCGGGACCTCGGCGAGGTTAACCGCCGCGGCCACAGGTGCTAATTGTCGCGCGGGCCCGGCTTTTCCTCCGGGGACCAGTGCTTTTTCGGGGGCCTCGGCCCGGCCGACTAAGTGCTTGGGCAAATAGCTTCCGCGGGACGCCGGACGCCGGACGCCGGACGCTGTGTACACACGCGACCCGAGTGTGTCCTCGGCCGAGGGCCACGGCTCCGGCGCGACAAATTCGGGGAAGCCTCGGGCGGCCAGGTCTCTCGGGACTACGCGGAGCTCGGCCGGGTTTTCGGAAGCGAGGCCGAGGACGCGAGGCCGGAGCGGAAGAGCCGCGCGCAGGAAACGCCGCGAGCTGCCGGTTGCGCAATCGCCTCGACGCTGGAGCGGAAAAGTCGGCAGGTGTCTCTGCGAGGGAGCGTTTCTCTCGCTCGAGGCTCGGGCTCGTTGGCAAAACCGCCGGCCGTACGAGCGGGGTGAAACTTTTCAATTTTTGAAAAATAACGCTTTTATAAAAGGCGCGAGGCAGTTAGAGGCATTAGTCGGGCTGGGAGCCGCTGGATTTCCCGGCGATTAGCCGGTTTCGCAGCCGCGGAAAGTCGCACGGCCGCGCCTCTGGCCGGCGCTGGGCGAAAAAAGGAAAAAAAGGAAATCATCGATTGTGCCGCGGCAATAGGTGGCGGCGCACTTTTCCCACAGCAAAGCGGCCGCGGCGAAAAAATTCCATCCGGCGTCGCGGCGCTCGTTTCGCCACCCGGGTTTTGCATAACGGCCCGGGAAAGCGCCTCGGGCGTTTTTCCGAAAAGCCCGCGGGCCGGGAGGAGCCGAGGGCCGCTTAGCGGCGAGGGGCCGAGGGCCCGAGGAGCCGAGGAGCCGAGGAGCCGAGCGCCCCGGCTCCTCCCGGCGCAACTTGCCCCGCGGAGCGCACGACAAGGCGGAGTCGGCGGCCGCGACAAAAGAAATCATCCGCCACCGGGCGACATGAATATTCAGGGGCCGGGGCGCATTTGCATTTATTAAAACGCGCCGCGCGCCCGGCCACGGGGAACCCTTTATTTCAGTGGCTGCTCCGCGGGCATAATTGCTACCTTGCGCACCGGTCTATATACCGGGAGTACGGCGGCCTCTTGTTTGTCGCTCCCTCAACGGCCTCGACGAGAACGAATGTGCTGAACGCGCCGCGCGTTTCCGGCTCTCGGCTGCATTATACTCCGCCGCCGCCGCCGCCGCCGCCGCCGACGGTTGCGTTACACTCCTTGTTTATAACTGCGGACGCGACTATTACGGCCACTTTGCCCGCACTTTTTCGAATTTCGAGGGCGATTATTCCCCTGGAAAAAGAGAAACTCGGTGGCGAGTCCGAGCCGAGCCGAGACTGCACCGCGGGCGCCGCGCTCCCTCGAAAAACTCTGACCTTACGCACGCGGCTCCCTACTTTTTTTCAATCGCCTCGGGCCGCATCGCTTCCGGTTTCCAGCGGGCAAGATGGCTCTGCGCCACTCAGCTCTGGCCGCCATCGAGCGAGCCGCGGCGTTCTTCGATAAGAAACCCGCGCCCCGCTCGGATTAATCGAGGGCATTTGCCTTGAACAAGTGACGCGCCGGTATAATCGTCGTTAGAGTTGCCGGCTGAAGCCGGCGCGCGGAAAGGCTCGATCCGCGATTTTTCCGGGGCGGCCGGGTGCCGTTAGAGCCGCGGCGCCTGCCCCGCATCCCGGGGCTCCCGCAGCCCGGCATTTGTTTAGAAAGGTCGAAAACAAAGGGGAGCCGCTCGGCGCATTTGCATGAATAATTGGAGAACACGGGCGGCGCGATCGCGGCATCTCCGCCCGCGCCTTTTTGCCCGGGTAAACCGAGGGAGCGGTGGCTCGTAATTAAATCGCGTCAGGTGGGCGCGCTCTGCAATTTCCTCTAATTCGATTACACGGCTAACGGGGCGTTGGCGTCTTTGGCGGGACAGGGCGCGTGGACGTTACGTGCCCCGCGTCCCGGCGATAGCGCGCGAGCGGCAATTATATCGCTCGCGATCCGACGGGCGCAAAAGGAAGCCCAGGGAGAAAGTGAGGGAGATTGGCGTGCGATCCGATCGGATCGGTTAGCCAAAGCCGCGAGTGTGCCGTGTACCCAGGTGCATCTAATTACCGCGAGTGTGTCTGCGCCGCGGCGGTAATCGATGCCCGAGTGGCTTCCTCGCGGGGAGCCTCCAAGTCGACCTCCAAACCGACCTCGAGATCTCCAAATCTCCGAATCTCCAAATCTTCCTCGTGGCCCGCGCTTCCTTTCCATGCCTCCCGCCTCGCTGCTCTATGGGGGCCTTTTTCTCCTAAGGACTAAGGAGATCGCCGAGCGGCCAATCCTCGAATCCATCACAGTCAACTCGATCCGTCAAGCGATGCTTCAATTTTGCTCGGCTGGCTTTAATTTTATTTGAAATGCACGCGAACCTCGCCGCTTGATTTTTCGGCCTTTTTTGAGAAATGGAAAGGGAAAGCCCCCGAGAGCGGGAGAGTCCCGGTTAAGTCAATCAATCGGCCGCTGCGAGGGAATAAAAACCCGGGGTCCGAGGCGCGCTCGCGCCGATTGAGTCCTCACCTTCCGCGGAGCCTGCGAGTCCGCTGGGCCAGTCCCTCCCTCGTCGCGTGACCCCTTGGCCGGCGACCTCGGCGGGAGCCAGCCGCGCCTGCACCGCTCCTGCCGATACCCTCCCTCTCGTGGCGTCGACGCGAGGTGGGCTCCTGCCCTCCTGCCCCGGCCCCCGAGATACCGATCGCGGGCCTTGGCGCCGTTGAACCCAGGTGAGAGCCAGTGGCTCCTTCTCTGGGCGGATTGATGGATCGCGGGCGCCGCGAGGTGTCCGCCCGTGAGCCCGGCCGGGACGGCCCGCGACACGATCCGACGATTAGATTGTCTCCGCGCGCGAGCCGCTTCCTTTTCTCCTGCCCGGCTTTTTCTGGCCCGGGAGCCTTTCTCGGCTTTCGCCCCCGCGGAGACGTCCGCGCCGACAAAAAGCCGCGGCAGCTCCTTCGATTCATTGTTCCTTTTCGATAGCCCAAGGCCCCCGGTTTCGCAACGGCTATCGGCGGATTCGCTCGGGACGTGGTGGCCTCGGGCCGAGCCTCGATACCCGTCCCCCGCTCGGTCCCCCGGCTCTCCGAGCTTCGACAAAGGAAAAAAACCTTTCCACTCGGTGCGAAATTAAGATACACGCTCGTTGCCTCGCTCCTTGGCGCCAATCACAACCACTGCTTTCGCCCCTGCCCCTGTCCCTTTCCTTTCCATTTTCATTCCTTACGTTCATTCGTTACTTATTACGTTTATCGCATTCGCTCTCTGATCCGGAGTGCCTTTCAACGTCTTCCCTCTGCTCCGTACTTGTTTCTATTTCTAATCGTATTTTCTTTACTACTCAGAACAATATACACTTGTTTTACGCGGAAATCTTTATCGGCATTATACTACCTACGTAAAAGTCACCTACCCTCTCTAAATAGACTTTTCCGTTTCAGAGAGTTTACTTTACCACGTTTCTAGTTTTGTACATGGTCAATTTTTAAGAACATTGTGATTGTTTAACTTTGCCAAAGGAGCTGGCAAGTAACTTGTCCGGACGTAAGATCGCAGCTTTCAAAATTACGATTATGGTACAAAATAATTCGAATTCATAATTAAAGTTATCAAGCGAATAATATTTCAAAATTTATGTACTTCCGTCAATCCAAATTAGCATTTTGTTTACGCGAAATTAATTATACATTTTCCTCTCAATTCACTATACGTTTGCCTCCGCTACGTTTTATATGGCAATTGATGCGTATTCTTTTCAAATCATGTGCTAATATTGGCTTTTTATTCTTTATTATTTTCGGGCTAAACATAAAACCTACATCTTTATCTACGTATAATATATGTAAGATGTATTTTACTGGAAAACAACAATTATTACACTCGATGCAGTTGTTCTCGCGGCCATGATTAATTATGCCGACTGAATTTTTACTTCGTTATAGATAAAGAATGTTTCGATAACGAGAATTAGGCCTTGGCTCTATAGGTATACGTATCTATATGTATGTATGTGCATATCTATACACGGCTGCAGATTTATTATCGGTGGCGTGCACCGAAATCCCTTAAAGGAATAAACGGGGAATGATTAATTTGTCGATTCATTCAAAGCGGCAAGAATCGAACGCCTTAGAGACAATGAGAGGGAAAGGTGATGCGTATATAAGACAAAAGGTCGGTTGGGAGTTGTTTTTAATGTAGATTTCGCGAGATAATAAACCGTTTTCTCATCGTATAAACTACTCGGGCGGCCGATACTTTACGGGTGACGTTTCTACATTTCTCTTTTGTAATAGGAGACACAGAAACCTGCGCGGCGCGCGCCAGCCATAAGCGAGCGGCTCTCCTCCACTCCGCGCGTGCCTATGGTCGCGCGAAACAATCGAAACGAGAGTCGCACGCGCTGGAGCCGCGGCGCACAATCGCCGCGGGTGCATACGCCCGAAAACAATGAGACGTTAGGATGAAAGCCGAGGCCGCCCGCTTCCCCGGGAGCTGAGCCCACCGACTCGGCCAGCATCCCCGGGAGGAAGCGGCCGAACTGGCGAACCCGGCCCCCTCGCCCCCGGCACCGAGGCCCCCGCAGAGGACAAGTGTTTCCCACGCGATAGCGAGCGATTAGCTCGGGGCGGCGCGGCGCGCGCTCGCGACCGGGACTACCCGCCGCTCGTACAATAATAATTGCGTAAGTTGCCGCGTGGAGGTGGGCGTGTCCAGCCGCCGGGATCCGCGACTCGGCGCGCCAAATCCGCCGCCGTAAAACGCGAGCCGCCAGAGCCCTAACGAGCGCCCGCAGCCTAACGAAGCCGGACCACACCCACCACCTGCGCGGCGGCTCGACCGCGGCTCGTTATTCCCGCGGACGCCGGCGAAAATGCCCCCGGGCGCCCGGGACCTGGCCTGCGAGCGCGCCGCGTGGGCGCGTGGGCGCGTGGCCGCGTGGGCGCGACCGCCACGCCTGCTTTTCCCCGCTTTTCCCCGCTTTTCCCCGCTGGGCGTCCGGTTTTCGGGGCGATCTCGTTAGCCTCCCTCCCGTGCCGCCCCGAACCCCCCGACTTGCCCGATCGCCTTTCTGCATGACAATGCGCACTCCGCGCCCGGGGGAACCTTTGATCGATCCAATATTTTTTTATCCTACACCTCGCACTTTGTTGCGAAACTCCCGTACGTAGGGGTTAGCTCTACCTACGTACGCACGCAGAACCATTTGTATCCTTGTCAAATTGTTTAGTCCTCTGTTTTGTTCTCCAAATAAACAATAAGGCTCCTAGCGCTGCCCTGCCTGCTCGCCAAGGAGGATAAAAAATCAAATTTACTTAAGCGTCTATGTAGATCTTATCCAAGTTATTATTTCAGTATAGCTATCCGTGTACATTAAGCCGCGCGAGAGCTAAACTGATTTTTTGATAAATGATGTTTTAACCATTACTGCACGTCATGAAATTTGTCATAAGTCGTGTACGAGTGGGAGAAAAAAGGTAGAGTAACGAACGGAGTAATTTGATTTGCCTTGCATCGGTATCTTTCCAATTCTCGACGTTTTCAGCAAATCTCGCATGATACTGTGTATAAAGTTTCCGCAAAAAACATTGGCTCTGCTCTTTTTTATTTTTGTTACAAGATGTACTTGGGCAAATTACGAGACGAATAAGGGGAGCTAGTCCGAGGAGTGCGGTGCAAAAAGGCGTCGGAAAAATCCAAGTAGGTGAACGAGGTGCAATTGGGTTGGCCGGGATGTGCGGGCGCGCGAGGAGAAAAGCCCGAGGCAGAGACAAATCGAGCGATTGTATGTAAGTCTCGGGGTCCCTCGGTACACCAAGCGCACCTTCCGCGAGTCCTATATAGAAAATAAGGTGTTATGGCACGGGCGGTGCCGCTTGTCGCGCCCGTACGAGCATGAAATATCCCGGCCATAACTTTGGCGAAAAGCGCGCGCCGCTTGTTGGTTTATCCGATGATTTCGAATTATATTCACGAGCGGCCGGCCCGTATTTATGCGCTTTCTTAAATCATCCGGCTTTGAATCGGCGCTCTGCCCACGCGCCCATGGGAGGTTTTTCGGTTGACGCGTTACGTGAACGATCTCGCGAGCCTTCCCCGTCGCGGCGGAATGAATTAGTCGGCGAGATGGCCGGGAGGATAGGGCCGCTGCGCAGCCTCGGAATCGAGCCCGAATTTGTAATGGGGCCGCTCAGCCTGGCGACTCGCCCGCGGAACGCCAAATTTGCATTGCAATTTGCGAGGAGCGCGTACTTAAGGAAGCCGGGGAACAAGACATTAAAAGCCGCTGAATGTAAACAGACGGGCGATAAATATTATCGATGGCCCGGGGGCGAAAGTTGAAGAACCTCTTATCTTTCAGTGGCTGTCTCGAGTATCATCGATACACTTGGCCGATCCGGTTAACTCGGCTCGAGAGGAACCGCCGTGGCTCTGGGCTACTCCTCAAAGAATATCAAGGGGCGAGTAGAGCGAGGGGACCGAAGACGCCTCTGCAAAAATACCCCTGGAAATTCGGCCTTCTCCCCCACTGGATTTCCATGAAAATGGAAAAGGGTCCTCGCACCTTTCCCCTCGGGCCCGTTAGTTTTCGAGTTTCGATTTGGAGTCAATCTAAGACCCGTGAGAGGAAAAATGAAAAATTCAAAGGAACAACATTACGCGGACTTGTTGGCGAGTGTTCAGCGCTTTAGTGTCGATCAAGCGCCGGCTGGTCCCTCCCACAATTCTCCGATAACATCCCCGGGCGAAAAATGAAGGACTCGGGGAGAAGGTGGCAGGCGCGTATCCCTCACGCGCTTGTCCAACACCCGAGAACAGCTATCCGCGGCGCGGTGTAGATCCGGAAAGAGCCGGACGGACGCGCGAGGTATTTACTGCGCGACGCCGCGGCCGCGGCGCAGTACATCGGCTAGGTGGTTTCGAGCCCTGGCCGGGCTCCCCGGGCCCTCGGTTACAAGCCACCCGGGGATTTTTGAGGAGCGGCGCGTCGTATTCCAGCGGCGCTTATCGGGGATCTCGTACACGAAGCGCGTCATTCGATCGATCGGCCGCGGGACCGCCGATAAAATCGCCGTGTTCAATGGGTGAGCGGTCGCCGCGGGCGCGCGCCGGGAGGCCGGGAGGCCGCCGGCCCGGGGACCCTCGGCTCCTTTCCGCGCGCCCTCGCACTTTACGCACTGCCGCGACGCATAAGACCCGTCCGCGCAAGGGAGGCCGACCAACAAGAAAGAGCCCCGTGTAACGCAGACGCAACGGTTATCCCGAGGCCACTTTATCGCCGCGATAAGTTTCACCCGATTGGTAATTTCTGCGGGCTGCCCACTGCGCCGATAAGTCACATCAGCGATTCTCCGCTGCGATTTGCCTTGCCGCGGGACCGTTAATAATGCGTCTCCGGCCCCGAACAACTTTCGTGAACCGATCTGCTAAATATTTGAATTCTAGATGACCACTCGCTTACTTGGCTTTTAAATCACTGCAAGAACCGAGTTCCGATTTTTTCCTCTAATTTCATTAATGCTTTCTGTACAAGATAATCGAGGATGTGCAAATAAAGTCAAATATTTTTTCTCGTTTATTTGGTGATATTCTAATACGATAGAGTGAGCTATACTGATCTGCCTTAGAACAAAATTTAAAACATTGTATTACAATACAATTAAAATACGCTGTAATTTTGATATTAGTATTTCAGATAATTATCGATTGGAGAGAACATGACAATAACTTAGCTGGCGACCGTGTAAGACAGCCGATCCTTTTTGCATCCACTGTATCTTATAACTATAGTCAACATAATGTAAAAAATGGCAATGGAACCAGTAAAATAAGTCTATCCAAAAATGCACTTCAACACATTTCACATTGATTGATTTTTATATGTGCCAGTTGTGGGAATCAATTGTTCTTCATAAAAATGATTTAGTGGATGCAAATGGGTGTCACGAGCCTTTGATCTTAAACTATTTCATTCGATACATCAATCTGAAAGAGTTCGGTTCTCCAATGGGTATCCATCCATATACCTGCACGTGCAGGTAAGCTCCTCGCTCGTGCTTTCGTTTGCGGGATTCTACGAGGGGCCGGGGCCGCCTCATTTGACGGTCCATTTCATCTCGTATCGCATACGGCTATCTGTGTTCTCGCCTTCGCTCGAAGCGACTCAATCCTGATCATCTGCAGCTTCGTTTTGCTTCCGTTGAGCGGCGCGACATAAGCGTCGCTGTCATTTGGTTGCTCTCGCTGTTTTTACTGGTGGCTCGTAAGCCGATGCAGTTTCGCTCGTCGCTCACAGGCACAGGCCTCTCTTCCGAGGATCAGATTTATCCCGGTTCACGGGCTCGTGCTGTTCGCGTGCTGCGGCTGCGTTTGTCTTGATTTCCACAAACGTGCTGTTCGACAATCGGTGTCGGTCGATCGCATGCACGATTTCAGCATTTCGAGGAGAAAAAGCGACTTATTTCCTCTTAGAATTTTTCCCGATACTGTCTACAGGCTAATGAAGACTCTGGGAATGAAATTTAAAGCCAATAATGTCGGTGTTGATTTGGTAGCGATTGCCAGTTATAGCCCTAACAAAGAAAATATCAAGTCAAAGCATACATGAAACTTAACAAAGTGCGACTTAATTATATTACGAAGCGAGCTTCTCCCCGAGGGTTATTGAAAATTATTCCTTCCAGGGCATTTGGAGTTAAGTGCAATTATTAATTTCTTACATAAAAAGTGGCGCATGAGATGAAGTAAAAAAAGCTGTTAAAATGCCGATAAATCATGGTTAATGCGGACGTGAAATATATTTGCCCGTTAATTACGCTCGAGCTGAGTGTCGCGTATGGAAATAGCGAATGAACCGTTAAATATCGGGGGAAAGGAGTGTACGAATATTTTAATTGAAATGGGCAAAGGTGCGTTCGGCCGGGCAGGATCTCGGCGCGGCGGTGCGGCGGGGGCAAATTACACGCAGAATCCGGCTCGGCTTGCCTAACAAGTGCCGCGGCCCCGTTAATCATCGGCTTAACGACGGCGCGGTCGTTAACGAAATTGTCGCGGCCACCGGGGCTCGGCGCGCGGCAGCGTGGGAGTGGGGGTCCGAGATGTCGCACGGCATTGCATGCAAATCGGCCGGGGCACGGCGCGCGGCCGTAATCGAGGCCGCGGTAACTTCATTACGCGCGGGGCCGCTAATTACCCGCGGGGGCAAATTAGCCCGCGCGGCGACTAATTGCCGCCGGCGCTGCTCCCGATCGAGATTTAATCGATCCGGAGCGCGCCGCGCTGCTGCTTCCCGGCGCCCGGAAAAGTCCCGGCGCGGCTAACGCCCGCGGCCCCTCGACTTTCCAAGCCGCGCGCCCTGTGGGAAATCCGCCTCGGCCGGGGCTTTTTCGAGGTGGCGCCGAGTGATTTGTCGTGGGCGCGTATGCGCGCCCAGGCTACAATGTGCCGATCATCCGATTAGATAGAGCCAGGTTCGCGGGAGGAGGAAAACCGCCCGGGCCCACCCGCGCCCCAAGCCCGGCCCGCAACAAGTGTTAGATAAGCCGCGAGGATTTTTCCGCATATCAATTAAGTCTGAAATAGGTCTGATGTGCAGGCGCGGCTACTCTGAAAATCTGCATTGTTTCGCGGGCCTCGGCCAAGGCAACGGCTTACATGAGCTTGCAAATTGCTGTTACGTTGCGCGAGCGCCCGCTCATAACGCATTCGACGTGGAATCGAACAATTTTTCAGGGAATTAATTAAACTCTCGCCTCGTAACAGACTCGCCTCCATTTCGTTGACTCATTCGAATTTTTGATATTCCGGCATTTTTCCCCGCTGCTCCCAGTGCTTTCCGAGCCCTCGCGCCGCGCCCCTTCGCCTCGAACAAATCCTCGCGCCGCCTTCCTTCCTCCGCAGCACCGGGGCGGAAGTCGATCAAGGGGATAGCCGCAGGTGCTATTGAACCGCGATCGACCGAATACCTGTTCGAGGTCCTTTTCCCCGCGGTACACGGGCGAGGCGATCGGGCGCGCGCGCGCCTACAACTCTCGCGACGGAGTATATCTTTATCGGCGCGGGGCCAAAGGGAAGGAGGAGGGAGAGGAGGTCGCGGCGAGCGCCGGGGGGCAACACGGGCCGCTCCGGGGGAACAAGGGCTCGTGATTGCGCCCGGCCGGCACTAGAATGTCCCCTCGGCGCATTAGCATAAAGCCGGCCCGCGGCTTTTCCGCGAACAAGAGGGCCGCGGCGGCGCGCGCGGCGCTCGTGTGTGCAGGGCCGCGGGGGGGAGGGGAGGAGGAGCCGGGGCCCGAGCCACGACCCACTAATCAATGATTACGCTTCCATTTGCCCGGGGAGCAGACCGGCGCGGCTTCTCCCCTGCGCCCTGGCAATTTATTAAATTACAGTGGCCGCGGCCGGGTAGCCGCCGGTAGTCGCCGAGTAGTTGCGCCGAGTCGCGTCCCTTGATTCGCCTCCGGAGAGGAGCGGCTCCCGGGGACTTTGTCCCTCCCCCGCGCGGAGCCTCGATCGGCGGCCCCCCTTCGACCGGCTTCTCTAACTGCCAAGTGCGAGCGCGCCCCTCGCACGCGGTAATTAATGCCGATAATTAATTGTGCGGCGGCAGCTTTTCCTTGCGCAATGTTGTTTAATGCCTGCAGTTGGTTGTACGGCTAAATGATTCCTCGCGAGCCGTTGGCCGATTGGCAAGAGACTCCTCGAGCATGGGAATCACCGCGGAATTCCAGCCGCGTGTATGTATAACGTTATAAGCGTATAACGCGCGCGCGTCTGCTTTGTCCGTGCGATGGAGAAATGGAAATTATTAATTAAAAGAAGGCGCGACGCTTTTAGAAAGTACAATGTACCAATGTACCGGGCAATTAACTAAGGGGTCGCGCGGGGTCAGTGGAAACACGAGGCATCCTCCCGACTACTGTTTACTACTCCTTATTTACTCATTAATTACGACGAGATTCTATGAAATACTGTTTATAAGCGTTACTACTACATTCTACGAGCTGGGAGTCTTATTATATTTCCTTTGTCGGCTCCATTAGTCGATTCGCGAGAGACGGCGCGAGGTGCGTCGAAGAAAATAGAAATTTAGAAGGCGCAGCCCCGTCGACCGACACGAGCTAGTCGTCCTCTCGTCGGTGCGACGCCGCGACTGCCGAGACGAGTGCACCGGCGGAACGGGAGGAAAAGCCAGTCTCGCTTAAGCGCGCAACGTAATGCCGAGGCCTTTTCCCGCGCTGCGGTAGCCGGGCGGCAGCGCCCGAGGCAGCGCCTCATTGAAAATTATTCTTTCGTCCCAAAGTCGAAAAAGGAAGATTCGCGCGTTCATCGGACGGCAGCCATAAACAATGGGTCATTACTTAGGTATAAGGGATGTCCAATATCCTCCTCTCGGCGGCGCGTCTCCGCAGCCGAGGCGCGATGATGCGCCGATAGACGCGCTGGCTGCCGGCAGCTCCCCGGGCCTCCCCGGGGCTCCCCGGCCCCCGTGGACGATAAAATAACTTTAGGGGCGTGAAATTGGCAGTAATTTTACAAGCCATAACGATCTACTAAATCTGCAAAATAATTAAGGTCGCAGATGTTGCCGGGGTCTCGGCCAATCCGCCGGGCCTGGCTCTCCCGCGCTCTCGGACTCATCAACCCCGTAACCCCAGGCCGCTGCCAACACTTCCTTCGCGGGATCATCGGTTCCGCCGCGTGTCGCCCTTCTTTCTCACAGTTTCAATCCTGCCGCTGCTCTCGCCCGGGCCGGGGCTTCCTCCGTCGGGCCCCTCGCAAATTCCCCGCTAAAACCATTTTTCTCGGCTTGCTTCTTCCTTTATTTATCGCAGCAACTTCATTGATTGATCAATACATCTTAACCGCAATATTATCCTGGTCCTTTCTAACGATACCCTCAGCCTTTTGAGAAGCTAATTCGCTCGTGCAGTAATTTACACATTTTTATGCCGAGCCACGAGCTTTTTTTGACTTTAAAGCATAGTCGATGGAACGATATATCTGTATACAGCTTGGAATATTATAATAATACGAATTCAAACAAGCGCGTTAAAAATTATCGTTTAAACATTTTTATCCTCTAAATAGCCGCATAAAAGCGGTAATCTCCCATCGGATCTATACAGCAATTAAAGTAATTGTCTGGATAAAGATAAAATAAATAAAAATGAGTTATACAACTTATACATCGCACCCCATTATCGAGTTGTGCAACAATGGCAATCGGATTCGCGGCAATCTAGTAAATGGTATAATAAAATGTGCAGTGGATACACCCCTGTTATCGGCGATTGGCAAAACAGTTTCATTTGCTCGTGACCCTATCGGCGAGCGAAATTCTTATGCGATTAGAGCATAGTGCGGAGAATTTCCATAAGACATCGCGTCGTTAAGCGCATGGCTCTAATCTGCCGGGATCGTACGTGCTATTACAATCCATTTGAATTCTCAACATTGTAGGACGCTATCGATCAAAGTAATTGGTCTAAACTCACCTACCGCGTGAAAATAATTATTTCAGCAGCGCGGAAAAGAAACGGCGCCGCGTGCAACTCGGGCGGCGCAAAACACTGGACTGGCCGATCGGCCGGCGCATAATCAGTGTCGGTCATTTTTAACGTCTTAATTAAGACTTAGCGACCCTCGGGGCGCCTCGGCGAACCTTTCTAACCCGGTGGATATCGGGCGGGCTTATCGGCCAGAGGCGAGCGCGCGCAACAGCCTGGCGGACGCGGTGCATATATATGCAGCGCGGCCGGGGCGATCGGCCGAGCCGCGGCGATTCCCACGATTTCTCTATCTATTAACGCGATCGATTAATCGTCCGCGGGCTCTCGCGCGCAGGAACATGATTGAGTGCGGATTGGGAATCCAAGCCAGCTCGGCCCCCACCCGCGGCCATTGGAAAGTGGCGTAGGTGGAAAGGCGCGCTAGCGACTCGTCCGCGGAGGTGAGATCGGCAAGTGCAGCTCCGCGCGGTATCGCGATCGGCGGGCCCGATGATAAATACGCGCGCGACCTCGCGGCCAACCGCTTTTACGAGGGGCGAGGGAGCGAGCCGCGTTACGATACGCATTAGACTCCGGCACGGCCATCGGGCGGAGGATCAAGGGTCATTTTGCATCGTGATTGATCAGACCCCGGGAAAGTCATCTCGTGCCTCGGTTTTTACGAGCGAGCCGGCCCGAGTGACTTTTAACACTCTGGACATGCGCGAGTCCAGGGAAAAGAGCGCGCGTCCCATTGTGTGGGGCTTGGAGGAGCTTTGATATTGCCGCGAGTCCGCGAGCCAAGTGCGCTCGTCTGTATTTTTCAATCTATTAACAAGCGGCTGGGACTCGCGGGATATAAAACGGAGAGTAGTCGTTAATTAATAAAGCGGAGGCACGTATAAGTTATATCGGAAGGAATGAAAAAGAACAATTGGATCGCGGTGGGCTTAAGTTTATTTCCCATTCGGTTACATTATGTTCACCTCCTCGCGAGCGTTTTCGTATTAATTTGCGATTCCCAGTTGGAAAAAAGAGAGAAACGAGGCTTAATCGAAATTGCGTGCGACCGGTTATACATCGATAAAAACTCGAAGAGCTCATCAAATTTTTATGCCCGTAACTCGTTGTCAACAGAGGTGGAATCGGCCCCGAGTCCGGGGACGCGAGAGCGCAGCAGCGCGTCTATACAGCGCCGGGGCGTCCCTGAGTCCCTGAATAATCGGGGCCTCATTGTAAAACATCGTGTACAAGCACGTTAATTGGCCTTAATTTGATTAAGATAAAGATTATTGCGGGAAATCACGTAAGTGGCAATCCTGTCCTCAAGGAGGCGCCTTATCGACGCATCATCGATAAGAGCTGCGACTCGGAGGGAGCAGACTCTCGCTCGAGAAAAGAAGGAGCGTCACCGGCGGACGGGGGACTCGGGCCGGGGGGGAGATCGCCGAGGACGATAGCCACCTTCCACTTTGCTCGCGCGCAAGGGGCTCCGATTAAAATGCCGAACCGGAAACGTGACCAGTTTTTTTCGAGGGCCGACCACACGGATCGGAGCTAAGCGCGCCACTTGTCGCCGCAATATCTCGCCCGGGTGATCTATGATCCATCCCTCCGGGATTCGCGTCGCGTGACGATAATCCGAATTAAAATAATGATGCATAATTATGTCGGAGCTTATCGGTAATTACGCCCTCGGATCGCCGGGCGATCGGCCTGAAAAATTGCGCGCGCATCTCGGGGACGCCGGGCGAAATTGACACGGTTTTTTTCCTCGGGGGCAATTCCGGGCGTCTCCACCGGCGCGCGTGACTGCGGCTTCCTTCGTCGCCTTCTCAAAATGTCCAATCGCGCAAAACCAGTTCAATTACGCGGCCGCATTTTTTCCGCGGATCCCTGCATTTCGCGAGCATTTTTAAACGAAACAAGTCCCGCCTTAATTGAAATTCAAAGACGCGCCATTGATTTAAGAGGGCCGAGTAGCTTGGAAACTGGGCACGACACAGGCCCAATCGATTCGAGTATCGATTCCCTCGATATTTTTAAAGAGGAAAACAATGTCAACGAGGCCGGGGGAAATAACGATGTCTGCGGCATGGCTAGCAGAGGCAATCTGCTGTTTGTTCCTGGAAGCTTAATTTTAATGAATTTAACTCCCAAAGTTGCCCAAGAGCCATCGAACGGGGCCCGATTTCTTATAACTCAATCAGTGGGGCCGGGGAGGAGCTAATGAGCGGCGGTCTGGGGAAAAAAGATCTCCGGGCGGCGGGCAGCGGGCAGCGGGCAGCGGGCATGCGGGCGAAAAGAGCGGCTCGGCCCGAGAGGAAGCGGCGGGGGGTCTTTTTGCCGGGCGGGCCCGCGCGATTTCCTGCTCCCAAGTTGCGGAGCGCATAATGCGCGCTCTCTCCGGGGGCCGGGGAGCGGGAGAGGCTCTAACGATCGGCGGCGCGGCCCGCGGAGGATGCGCGTCCCACTTTCGCGGGGGTCACCTTGGGCCGAGGGGAATGAAAAGCCGGGCCGGCCGGGGGCTCGATTATTATGAGGAATGACATTGCCGTTCGGCTTTACGGCTCCGTAAATTTATTAAGCAAATTCGAGCCGCTGAGCGAGCGCCGCGGCGCCTTTTAAAATACGACCGCACGCGGCCGCTCGGGCGCGCGTTTACGGGCCGTTTAATATCAACGGTAGGCAGTGGCGGCCGCGGGCCCGGGCTTCTCTTTCTCCCGGCTGCCGCGGACTCGCCTTTTATTCTCCTCGGCTTGTCTTGTCGTTAGCGCGTAAACCACTTCTGATCCGCTGCCGCGGCTCGCCCGCCGGACTCGCTAGGCAATAAATAATTTCCTTTATTATCCGATGGCCGATCTCCGGGCAAAAATAATGCACGCATTGACGCCGAACGCTCCAAGCTCGATCCCCGGTTATTTATTCCGCGCGCGTTAAAAATCATGTAAAGACTGTGTCTTTGTCAAATGTAAATTATCCGTTATTTACGTCCCCGGGGCAATTAAGTAATAAAACTTAACACCAGCAGGCTAGAAATCATTCGCGGCCCGTAAATAACAGGGTTTCAAAGTACAACAATAGGCGTACAAGGATCGCCCCTGCCCGCGGCCGGCCGCTCCGACTGCCCCCTATCTGCCTGCATCTGTACGCGCTGCCCGAAGCGCGAGCCGCGTTCGGGGGGGAGGGGCTGCAGTCCGGGCTGCAGTCACCTGTTTGCACCGAATCCCCCGGTGCCGAGGGCGTCGAGGGGCCGAGGGGGCGAGGAAAGGACGCTCGGGGGCACAGCGCCTGCAGCGGCGACCGCGAGCCATTCATAAATCATCGATCCGCATTAATCAGCGTCCGGTCGGCGGCTGTCGTCTCCTCGTTAATCGCCTCTCCGTCCGCGGCCAAATCCCCAGGCCCCGCATCCCCGCAGCCCGATGAATCCGCTGCGCCCACCTCTTCCCGGATCCCCTCGCGCCTGCCGTTTCCCCGCATTGCTCGCACTCCGCGCTAATCGCGACTGGGCTTGGGCGCATTTTTCCCGGGCTAATAAGCCCGCTTCGGTCGAGCTGCCTCGCGCGCCAAATCCGATCGTTCGAATGCCATTCTAAAGGGGCGAGTTTAGGCGAGCCAGAGCCCAAGAAAATTCTCGTGACTCTTTGGCGCGAACAATTGAATGCTGCATTAAAACTCTCCAAAGCCCTATTCTCATCAATTTACTAGATATTATAGACTTTATGAGGAAATAAGGTAAATATAGATATGTAGAATAAAACGTATAAATGTTGATACATTACGAGTATAGCGGTGTCGTACCAATTCAGCTGCGAAAATGTAAACAATGGGCTAGAATAACAATATCAACAATAGTAGATAGGGAACTGACAGAATGACCTTAGCTGACACTCGCCAAACGGTCACCAGTACCTGCAGTGCCTACAAAGTGGGGTTAAACTTCCTAGAGGAATACTCCCGTACGTTATTCAGGGTAGCTCTCAGTATCGTGGTGAAGCACCGAACCTCAAGTCGAACATGATAAGATTCACCAATGTTAATAAAGGTACGATATAGAGGCAAGTAATACAAGCAGTAATTAATAAAAGTTATTTGTCGCGAAATGGTCAAAACACGTTTCAGTACGTGCTTGTATATGCATTTGTATAATACTTTATGGACAATGCTTGACTTTGCTTAACAGCAAATTCATAACGAAGCGAAACGTATTTAATATATCTAAAAATAATGAATTATAATTTTAAAAAATTCATACTTAAAATGTCTATTTAATTTAAATTTGCAATTTGTTTTGATATTTTTTGCTCTCAACTGATATTGTAATTTTTATATGTGATATTTGCACGCATTAATTTTAAGCGCAAAATCCGTCGCGTCGGGACCTAATTGCGCTAAAGGGCCGCACCTGTATAACGCACTCGCTTATAGTATATACAAGTGCGAGTAAGAGAGGGAAGTTTTCTCTCTCTCAGCCGCGCATACAACTCGTGTTTCCCGCGCGCCGCTAATTTCGACTTTCGCCGCAATTATTTATAAAACAATTATTCTATAAACAATATTCGCCCTACCCCTACTTACTGGGCTGGGCGTTCCGGTGAATATCGACTTTGACCGTGGGGGTATCGTTTCGGGTTGCTTTCCTTAGGTCCGGCGGCTGCTTGATGAGAAAGAGCACAAATTCTGCACTGATTCCTTGCTCGGTTGAAGGCTGTACAGCTTGCAGCTCCGTGGCGTTGTCACCATGTCTCATTTCTTAATTCCGTGGCCGGCGCAACAATCCTCGCGTATCCATGCACTGATATACGGGAGATTCTCGGGAAACGGAACGCGCACATCGGCTTCGCTGCGATTGCCTATCTCATGCACCGAGAGGACACTAAACTTTAATTGATTCGTGCCCGAAATATTGGCGGATTTGCCGCCGTTTCTTTGTTTACCTTTTCAGATAAACTTGGTTCGACTCGCGTTGGCCTTGACGGGCCAAGCGCCTGGCGCCCGTTTTAACATAATATACTAGATCTTCAATCGGCCGTTCAATTATAATGAAATATCCAATGAGTGAAACAGAAGTTGGATAATCTTCCAAATGAAAGGATTATCGAATGCGCGTTAAATTAATGAAATCGAACAGCGACAGTTTCCAATATCGATGGCGAATTAAAATGAGAAGTCGAAGGGAAAGTGTGCGAGGAGCGGGCGGCCTAATGGGCGAGCGGCTCGGCGCCCATTAGGCAGGGGCTCCTGATTCTTTGCTAAATTGCTCATTGCTAATCAATTTAAAACAATTTGAAGGCCGCGAGCCGCCGCGAGCCGCCGATAATTTGCGATGCAAAAAGCCGAGAGCCGGGAGGGCCTCCCCTCGGGCCTCCCTCGGCTCGGTCGGCGCACTCGCTGCGCGGTGACTCATTTGCGTAATTAATCGGGAGGCTTAATAGCCGGTGAAATTGGCTTTACGCAACCTCACGGGGAGATTAATCGCGGTCTAAGGCAGACGGAGGCGCGGCGGGCAAAGGAGGGCCCGCGCGAAATGTCGCGGCGACCTCGGGAGCTCGGGCCCCTTTGTGACGCGGGCGCCGATCCGCTAGAGCGCGCTTATTATTCGACGGGCCGATATACGAGAGCGCGGCGAGGTGAGCGGCGGGCGCGCGCCGGTTATGAGCCCCAGCGACAATTTGATAGATCGTGGCTTTTTGTCGTGGCCGAGTCGTTAACCGCGAGCCGTCGGCCCTCTCGTTTTTTCCCGCCGCTCCCTCGGGCCCCTTTTTTCTCGAGTAAATGCCCGTGGCACCGCCGAATGGTCATTGCGTACGCGACGCTTGCGGTGACTACTCCCCGGAGGCGCCCGCCGCTGATCGCCTCCCGTCACGCCGATCGAAATTTGTCTCGTGCCGAGAGCGCCCGGGGAAAAAAAGCCCACCGATGTCTTTTTACGACGCCGCGCGCAGCTGCGATATCAGTAATTTTCTCCGAGAGCCTTTTTTCTCCCCGGGCGCTCGGATGGGGCAAGCCTTTTTTGCCTCGAGGAATTTAATTAATTTTTTTCTTCCATAAGTGCGTGTTGAAAATCGTAATTTACTCTATTTATTGGCCTAATCTCGGTGCCAGGGTCGTCCTCGCTAATTACGCGTTACGCAGCCTCTGCCTGTGCCTCCTGCACACGGCTGTCGCCGGTATTGTTGTGGTTTTTTCAAATTGAGCCCAAGACTGAAAAAACGCGAGAGAGGAAGTTGAAGGAGCTTACGAAATCGAGCGTGGAATAAATCATATTAGCAGACTAGACCTGGGCCGTGGCTAGCTTCGCGGGTATTCGACTGGATATAATATACGATTTCCCTCGGGGCAGTCCAGCAATGTCCAGCGTGCGCAAAACCAACAAGCCGAGCGCGCAGTGGCCCAGGGAAAAAATAATAATGACACAAAACGTGTATTTGATCGGTCCTCGGCGAATATAATACCGGCGGGCTCTCGCGGAGCGAAATATCACCGGGCGATGGCATTTCTATCATCGGCCCCCGACAGTTTATAATCCTTTTATCAAAAGAGAGTGGCGAATTGGGCAGCGGGCGGCGGCGCGCTGCAGGCGAAAGGTCCAAAAACATTCGAGGCATAACAATCCCCGGGCGTCGGTCCAAATCCAGCCTCCGCGGGCGTCGATAAAGCCGAAACGGCGAATTTCAAACGCAGACTCTTTCAATCAGGCCGTCAATCAGCGGGCGGCCGTCGAATGGCCGAGGGCCGCGTGCGCGCGGTGATACTGGCCCGGGCTTTTTGCTCGGGGTTTCCGTTAGCGGGGCTAATCTCGAGCGGCGGCAGCGGCGGCGACAAAAAGCCGGGCGCGCCTCGCGCCGTCATTAGCCGCGGCGGCCGTCGCCGACGATCGGCCGCCGCGCGCCGGCTCTTTAATTTCTCCCCGCGGCCGATCTAGCTCCCTTTCTCGTTCCCTCTTTGACGCGCTCGCGCGAGTCAACGCACCGACGAGGCCTCTGTGCCTGCCGCTCATTTGCCTAACTGTAACTACTGACGCAGACCGGACGCCGAGCGCGCCGCGCGCCCCTTTTTCCCATTGGCGCTCGGGCGCCGGTGGCGTTTGGAGGATGCTAATGCGCCGCTCGAGTTCGGAAAAAGTCCAATCGCCTGACACTCGAAATGCCTTTCCTCTCGGCTTCCCGGCCAGCCGAGGCTGCTCCAACGGACTAAGTAGTCGTCGATGAAAATTATCCGGTCGACCGGTTATTCTGCGCACTTACATACCGAAAACAAGGGTAAATGTTAGTCGGTTTAATTGCCGGTGTAGGCTAACAGTAAGCACACTTTGACGTCCCGTACAAGCGCATTCGCAAAACTGATTTGCGGTAAATTTGTTGTAGGCTCGCGCGAGGATATAACGCACGCAGGCGCACGTAGCGCGCCGTGGCGAGCGGTTGCACGAGACTGACAATATATATACGAGCCTTTGAGCGATTGTGAATAGTGAGGTAGAAACGGGCGGTTAATGGACGTTACGGATGAATTTCAATTTTCGCGCGTCATACTTATTAACTCGTTGACACCCGCCGCGGCGGGATGCGAGTCTGCCGGCCGAGCGCCCGCACGTAAGTGGGAGTGCATTACACGAAAATGACAGGGCAGACCGTGAAATTACTTGGGATAAGCTGAGACAAATGTATTGCCCTCCGTTTCAAATTTTCATGCTCATTGTCCGAGCGTTTCTTTCATCTTTCTCATTACCGACAACTCGAGGGGCCCCCGAGAGGCCCTCATCTACAAGTAATTGGTTGACCCGCTCCCTCGAAAAAGTATCGATTGAATCGTGTTTTCGCGATTGCCCGTCAAGCCGCGAGCGGTCTTATTCCCCTCGCGGAGCCCTGGATTTTGAAAGGAGTCCCGTGGCCTATTCGCCGGGAAAGCAGTGGCTCGCGCGAGGCGCGGCCTGCGGCAGACGCCAGGGCAGCCAGGGGCTGCCCGCCCGAGTGTAATGGCTTAGGATGAAAATGACCGGGGCCCTAACAAGCCGGTGCAAAAAAGGGCAGGAGTTGCCAAAGTGGTCGGGATCCCGCTAGTCCGAGCGCACGCGCGCATCTCCGCGGAGTGCATGTGCGCGGGCCAAGGGACAAATTGCGCCTCGGCGGCGGGAAGAGGCGTGGAGGCTTCCGCGAGCGGGCGCAGCCGACTCGCTGATTGAGCCATTTTCCCTTAGTCACTTTACAATGAGTTTTCGCAGAAGCCGTATATTATCATTCTCCGGAATGGCCGGGCGGCTCGCGGCCCGGGGGAATCCCCGGCTTCCCCGAAGAGCCGGCTCGGTACGCGGGAGACTTTGTCACGCGCCTTCCCGCGAAGGGCCCGCGGCGAATTGTGACAAAACGGCAAATTGGATATCGACCGGCCCTCGCGCTCGACTGCCGTGTCGCAGCCTCGTTATGTGCGCTTCCTCCTTGGCGCGACCGGGGCCCTCCCCACCTGCCGCCGCCGCCGCCGCCGCCGCTGCGGAAGCGCTGCACTATCGATTTCGAGTAATTAATGCGCGCGGAGAGGCCAAATCCGATTCCGCGGGCACGGACTTTCGACGCGCGGGTTAGAGAGGGTATTGAATTTGTCCGCTATCAGCGCTGCTTTATCTGGAGCGAAGGGAGAGTGGGAGAAGCCGATCGAGCCTTTACGATAGGCATGCGCCTCCACGTGCTATTGTCGTATATAGCCGGCGGAGCCGTTCGTGACGTCGTTCGACTTTTACTCGGAGAAAAAGTTTAATCGCGTTTATGAATTTGGAAGTTAATGTTCTCCTTGATCGATTCGGCTCTAATGGCACTAATTTGGCGAATACGCACTATTAAATCCGCTAGGCGCTCGGCGAATGAATAAATTTATAGCCAACCTTCGTGACCCATAGATTTGTCCTGTCAGTGCGCGACACGACATTCGGCTATAAAATAATAGAAAGCTGCCTGGACAACAATAGAAAATGAGTATAAAGTCACGCAGATTCGCTATGCATCATTGTTAAAGTGCCATTAACCAATGTTCCGGAAATACAATATTATTTAACGGGGTAATTGAATTTATAGGTGGAGGACGCGTGCGCTCGCGGTGCAGGACACGCGGAATAGGCGGCTTAACAGTAAAAGCAATGTTTTACTCGAGGAGGGGTCGCGGCACTTGCCGGCTCGAGGCACTTACCGTGCATATGGTGGGCGTCTGTCCGTGGACTTTATTGGCTCGCTCCGGGACCGAGTCGAACTTGTTGAGGTCCAAATGCGGCCTCGTTAGAGCCGAGAGATCGGCATTGTTGTTCGAGTTGAAGAGGTGGTTGTCGTAGGGCCCGAGGAACTGCGACTCGGGCCTGAAGTACCACGAGGGCCACTGCAATCACAGGAAAATAAACAGATTAGCGCAATAAATAATGTCCGCGGGCTGGTCTCGGGCCGAAGGAAAGAAGTGACGCTATCAATCCTGGGCCCGGGGAATGCGAGCCAAGTAAAAAGGAGTCACGAGCCACGGTACACGGGTGAAAAGGCATTGCGGCCGATTGTCTAGCGGGTCAAAAATGTTTGTAAGCATCTGTCACAACTGGAGGAGCGCGGATAAAAAGAGCCTCGAAACTAATGGGATTTTTGTCCCCCCTCGGGCGCGCGAGCGACAAGCGCTCGGGCATAGGGCACCTTTAAAGAATGACACTCGTTTCGGACATTGAAGAGACTTTGAGGGACTCTGATAAAGGCTCATCAGGAGAAAAGCCGCGACATTAGTGTCAGGCTCCGTGAATATGATGCTTGGTAAAGATAGATGACGTAAGTGGCCGCGCGCTGCCGGGATAGAGGGGCATTAGTTCAAGGAGAGCTCGCGTGTGGTCCATTGTTGCACACTGCGTACGGCATAAAGCGCCCGGTAAAAAGCGCGTCCTTATTTAACGACGAGCTGCTCGTCGCGTCAAAGCGAGCCGGGCTTCTTGCACGCTCGAGCGGACTCCTCGGCGTGTGTGTGCCCGCGCGCGCGTTGCCTCTTGTCCTTGTATTTGGGCCATCTCGCCTCGTAATAACTGTGCCACCGCGCGCGCGCGCGCGCCAGCCAACCGGAGATTTTCGATTATGGGCAGGTTTTTTTTTCAAACGCACTTGCTGCGCTTGCGTAAAGCACGGAAAAACTTCCTCCGGCTGCCGGGCTATTATATCGAATGGCAAGAAGCCACCGCCGAATGGCGAGTGCAGCCGTCAAAAACTGTGACCGTACGGCGCGAGAGCTGCGTCCGAGGTGGCCTGCCTATCTTTGGCGAACATATCCGCGTAACGTTCTTTCATCGGATCGGCGCGCCCGCCGCGCCTCTCGCTGCGCCCGGAGCATCGATCTGAGCATTTTAAAGAGGCACTTAAAAAAGGCGCAGGCCGCGTTTTCTCCGTCGTATTTTTCAACGATTTATCGGGCAAATAACATATTTGAAGGGGGCGTTTGACGTGCTCCGCAATCAGCCAGCGACACGTGCCCGTCTTCTCGCTTTTGTAGCAGCCGGTGTGAATAGGTCGTGAGGCGGCGTCGGCGGCGGCGGCGGCGCTCTTTAAGACCCGCGCCGATTACCATCGGCCTTCGTTTTCGTTTTCGCGCGCGGGGGCGCGAGCTCGATCGTTTCCGACGGCACCTGCACTTTCACCCGGCCGACCGAGCGATTTATTTCCCGCGCGGGAGGCATGTCGCGCCCGCGCCTACGACGCAAAAATTGTCGAGCCCCCGCCACGGGCTACGAGGGCGCCCGAGGAAACCCGATCGCCTCCCGCCATTGATACTCGCCTCAATGCCTCCTGTAACGCCCGAGGCCTTTTTTTTCTAATTTCGAGCTCGATAAGCCTTTCTCTGCGGTGTATAGCCTCCGCGGCGGCTCTCGATCCTCCTCGAGGTGGCCTCTCGACTTCGGCATCATTCCGCTCTTTTTTCTCATTCGAAGTCGAAGTAGAGAATGCGCGTAAGAAGCTCTATTGTAATTAGAGTTTGGAAATACTTTCAAAACATTTGTACGGATGTACAATGAGCCACCAACGGCGAGACTAATCCCAGCGCGTACATAATTTAATGAAAATGAGCAGGGCGCGGGCACATCTGAAGATTTATCGGAAAATGCAAAGATAAAATAGACGGCTTTCTTGGTACTCATTGCGAGGAGTCCAAAGTTAGCGTTTCTTTGAAGCTTCTAAAATTAAAGCGTTGGCCAGGAGAAACGGAAAGTATATTTTGATTCGAGACGAATCATATCCGATTTCGCGGTCTCGTCGATCTGTTGGATTTTGCGGTCGGCGACGTGACGCCCGGTGATCTGGCAAGTGTCTCTTGTCACGGGCCGCGACGTGGGAGTCGCGCGTTAACGTCTTCGCCAGAAAAACAAACCGGGCGCATGGGCCGCGCACGTGCCCGAGCTCCTACGCCTCGAGGAAACGGCCGCCTCTTTCTAGGCCTCCCGATCCGTGTCATTCGCCTTCTGCCGAGGCTTTTTCCCGCTCCCTATTCCGATTTTCTCCGCTTCCTGCAGGCCGTCGCGGCCTCGGTCGCGGCCCACATCGCTACATTTTCGCCTTTTCAATTTTCAGCTGCCAGGCCGATTTTCACCCGCTCGCGGCGGCTTCGATCCAAATGTGATCTGGAGCGGCCTTTGGCAGGCGCGATTTTCGAATTAGCGACGAATCCAAGCTCTGATGTAACTATGCGCTTAAAACCGTCCGCCTATCTAATTGCCAGCGATTGTTGTTAATAATAGTGCCGTTGAGTATCCGCTCAAGATACATAAAGGTCGAGCTGAATTCTCTAAATTTCATCGCGTCATGATTCACCTGACAAATTTAGGCATCATTGAATCCTTCCCCACTTGAAAAAAAAACAACAAAGACATTCTCGCGCATAAAAAAGGAGAGAGGGAGAGCGAGGGATGGGGGAAGGGACAGAAGCGCGGCTTGTATAAAAAGGAAGTGATTTTGAGTTTTCTAAACGACATAAAGTGAGGACACTTTGCGCCGATCCGAGGGAGTATAGTGTCGTGTCACGATGGCGTTACATTAGGTGGGTCGATTGTGAAACGCGTTTCACGCCTGTGACGAGGCGACGGCCCCTATGTACACCGAGGGCAGCGAGGATCGGGAGGCCGAGGGAGCGAGCGAGAAAAAAGGAAAAGGCCCGGGCCACGGGCCACGAGGTACTGTCACTGCGCGGAGCGGCGAGTCGCGCAAGAAGCCGTGAGCGGCGAGACCCGCCAAAATCGCGACCTTGATCGCTATTGTGTCCCGGGCGGGGCGAGCTCCGCTCGTTACGTAAGCGGTATTTTTAGCTCGTCCCCGCGGGCGCCACGGGACGACGCTTGACAGAACTGGTGCACGCCCCGAGCCGTTCGATTCCGAAGAAATTTATAGACCGGGGCCGTGACGGTGCAGCGGGCCGACGTCGGGCGACGGCGGGGCTGCGACCGCAGGAACCGGGAGGCCGTTCGAAATGGAGTAAAATAACAATTATTGTAGAGAAGCGATTGCCCGCGCGGTAGATTGCCAGGGGAGGAGCGACGCCGAGTCGTTTTAGTGCGCGAGAGGTATGTGCAGCCGGCAGCGTCAAACTACTTCATTAGGAGGACTAGGTGCAGGCTGCACTGTTCCTCGGGATCGTGCGCGTAATCGTCATCGTTAAAGCGACCGCATCGCGCCGCTCGCGAGCAAATAACAAAGCTGCGCAGGAGAAGTTTTCTGGAAATTCCTTAGAGTAATGTCCCGTCTAATGATTATTTATACAGTAGGACTGGGCCGCGATCATTAGGCGAGTATTAAGTGAGTCTTCAGAAATCCTTTAAAGCGTTCCTCGCAATCTGCGCGGTCAAGTCCGCCAGTCCGCAAGGATTTTAACGACCCTTGGCAAAAACTCGGAGGTTAATAATTGCAGTTTTCTCACACATTCCCATTGATTTATTTCAAATGATAAATTGAGATCGCTTGAACGTGACTCGAGGCAAGAACACAGCTTCTTTCACGATATAATATTTTGCAAGCGGCTCTTATAAGGCAACGCCTTAGATATTTAAGCGCACTAACTTTCAAGCGCGCGCTCCTTGATTTGACTCGCGCGCTCGAAAGTAACCTGAAAATAAATATTCCTTAAATCAGCCGCAGCCTTAGTTTTTTCAATAGCGACATGCGAGCATTGGAGAATGGCCGATGTGATAAACGGTAGTCAACTTGTCCGCATTCATCAGGATTTAATTCAGCGGCGAGCCCGCGCGCATACAAAGTTAGCCGCTGCAGCGAGTCATTGGGGGCGCAGCGGCCGCGCGCGCTTCCCTTGCACCGGGGGATCGCAAGAAGCAATGATCATTAGCCAGCCTCGGGGGCGAGGGGCAGGCGCGCAAACAAACGCGCCTCGGGGGCCTCCCAGTCGGCTGCGGGCCGGGAGCGCCGCCCGCGGATCCCGGAGAGTTCCGCGCGGCCGGGGCGGGGCTCCGCTCCTCTCGGAGAGGCGCGCTCGGGCCGCCGGGCGAATTTCGGCCTCGGAGCCTCGGCAAATTGCTCGCGGGCCGCCCCGGCTGATTGGGATCCGCACCGCTCGGGGCCCCTCGGCCTCGTTATACTCCGCGAGACACTCGCATTCGGAGCTATTTCGCGATGCGGCGAAAAAGTTTACGCGCGAGGAAAAAGGCCGTTTGAATCATAACCCGAGCGATAATTATCAAGCGTAATGATCGGGGCTGTTAAGCGCGGATCGGACTCCCGTAAACCGGCTGCGCAGAGTAATGCTCTGATTAGGCCGGCGAGCGCGCGCCCGCGGGACTCGGAGTAAATTATCGACCTCGGCGCGCTTGATCTAGCCGCGCGGCCCTTTTAGGAAGGCGCGGGATCCTCGGGGGGCCGCGGGCGCTTGGGCCCTTGGGTCGGCCGAGGCGCCCCGACGCGTACGCACCATCGCCGGGGCCTCGGAAAAATCCTCCGCAAGAAAGATAGTATTGATAGGGAGCTCGCCGGGCGCCTGGCCATTGCCGACTTGGCTGAGGCCCGAGCGCGCGCGCGCGGGCATGTTATTATCGTCCCCCCGCGCGCTCGACAAAAACCAAATTCCTCGCCGGCGTTTTATCTTCCGCAATTTTTAAGATCGGCGGGGGGCCCGCGGCCCATCCCGCGGCTGCTTCGGCCCGCGCCGCCCGGCGTTTTCGTGGGAACCGATGCCCGCCGATAAAGCTCCCTCGGCATTCCTCCGGGCGGCCGCCTGTCGCCGGCCCGCCGCGGATGACCCCTGACCCCCCGCGATAATTGCCCCGCCGCCCCGTGTCACTCCTGCGCCCGCGGCATTGTTCCCCGCTCCTGCCCATGCATTAATGCATGCAGGCTGCACGCGCGACCTGCCCCCCGCCTCGCTCGGGCATTCTTCCTCCGTGTACACGGCCCTGGGCAGCCCGCGCCCGCGGCATACGCGAGGAATGCGAGCCCCCGCGGATCCAGATGAATCGCTAAGGGGAATCGCCCTGACAACCGCGAGCCCTTCGACCCCGCCTCTCGTGCATTTATTCCTCGCCGCTTCCGCAAACTCGTGAGAAAGCCGGGCGTCCGAGCGGCTGCCGCGGCCAACGGACCCATCGACGCTGGCCGCCCGACCCTCCCCGGCCCGATCCACTTCCGCGCCCGGCCAAATCCCATTAACGGCCCGATCAAACAATCCTTTATTCCCCGCGCGGATTTCGCAGGCCGGACGCGGCCCGGCCAATATTGACAATCCGCGGATAGTGCGGTCGCGCGGCCCCGGCGCACATGTGCCGCCTGCGGCTCAAAAGCCCACAGCACAAAGGCCAGCTGCGGAAATCGGCCGATCACCCGCCGGCGACCAAAGCGCCCGAGCGTGCGGGGCCCGCGTGAGACCCCTCAAAGGGTGTCATCTGGCCGATCGAGCCACGGGGCTTCCGCCGGCGACAGCGCCACCGGCTTAATGCCCCTCGCGCGCGCGCGCGCGCGTCCTACCTCGGCTTTGACGGCTGCCGTTCGCTAGGCGGCCGGGGAAAAAAGTGAATGCCTGATGAGCGGCTGATGCCAGCCCGGGATCTAGCGTTTCCTAATGCGATGGAAGGCTGTGTTATTAAAGCGTTATTAGCGCGCGACTCGGAGGACGCGCCGCTCAGAGCCGCAGACCTAAGTGCGTTTGCACTCGGGAGCGCGGATACGCCTAATGGGATTTCGCGCGCTCCGGCAATCACGGGCTATTACTCTTCGGATGACCATTGATTTCTATAGCCGGTCAATTGAAATATACCTAATATAGAATGTAGCCTCGATTATAGAGCCCACCTTCCCAATTGACTTTCACCAATTTCACATTTTTATTCTTCTTTTCATTCCTAAATATTGACAAACTTTTATTTCATAACACCGCTGCATTTTAACTCTTTCAATAACTACTGCAATAATCCAATAAACTCTCTTCTTCGTGTTGTTTCACTAAAAACCAAACGATTAACATCGCATTTTAATGTAAATAACCTATTCTTTTACCTTTTGCATACTTTTAAATACATTTACTTCCATATTACAGGTTATGATGTCCTGTTCAACCAGTGGCTAAAATTCTGCATTAAAATATTCCATTTAATAAAAATTCTTTCATACACTTGACATCTCGAATTTATAATAATGACTCCTCGTCAACTCACTCTATTTTATTTCATATGCCATTCAAAATTGCAAGTAGTTAAAAAGAATACTCATTTAACCGATGCAATCAATTATATATTTTACCCGGATTATTCAAAATATGCATATTACTTGTAAATGTTTATTACTGTGTATTAATTGATACTAAATTATAACAAACATATAAAATCAATAGTAACACATGTATTAATCCATATCATTTAATGCAATGGAAGATTTACATTTAAAAAGATCTTCACTTATAATACATTAAGAATCTTTATTTCTAAAACACAAAAAGTTTTAATACAGCTTGTTTATTCGTAATGTTAATAAATAATTCAAATATTATCATATATGTTAACAGGTGCTAACTAAAGTTATTAATTCAAATATTAACTGTGAATCAACAATATTTTTACTTCCTAAAAATATCGTAAATCATAAAATAAATTATCAAATACATTCGATAAATTAATCAATGTAATGTTGAATCATATTATGTACCTAAAGTAAAAACCTTGCTGATTACACAAACTTAGAGTAATATTACCTCACGGCATCTGACTAAAAAATTTTTAATAGGTTTTCAAATTTAATTTTGTCCCTTTTTTAAACATGCTATCGAGATATGACTATTTCGCGATGTTATTATCAAAAGTGAAATTCTTATTATACTTAAGCTTCATACAAACACAAGTATATTACTTGATAATTTTTATCGAAAAATATTTAATTTCTTGAATACCTGTATTAAATAAAATATTTTTAGATCACTTACCAATGTATAGATAAGATTAGCAGTTAGCTTATTAATAGATTAAAACATTTCAAAATATATTTTGAAGTTTAAATTCGAAATTGTCAAATCTTTAAGCAAAATTTAATGTTTGATAATTAGTTTTTTATAAACATGCATTTTAAATATAACGTGTTTACTGGTTAAGTTAAAAAAAATTCTGTTACATTAAAATTCGTAAAAAAATGTAATTTAAAAAAAAAATTTGGTTACTGCAATAGCAGATAAAGTTAAGAGAATAATAGACATAGTACAAAAAATCGTAGTTAAGTATCGAAGCTTTAATTCTTGAATTATATTGAAACCTTACTGAAATAATTAATTGAAAGCAAAATCAAGACGTTTTATGTCATTGTCCGATAAATTCAATTTTTTTATAATACGTTTTACATTATTTTTGGATAGTGCTTCTGGACACATTTGCCAATGATTTTGATAAAGATATAAGATTGGGCTTAATGGTTTTGTGCCATAAATAATATATAATTTTTTGCATCACTTTAACAAATTTTTCTTGGTATCGTTGTTAAAGTATAATCAAAGAGCGAATTGGAATAGGATAATACGTACAATATTATATGGCTGTAAGAAAAATGGTAAAAAGCAAGAGAGAAAAAAGATTTGGGAAGTAATAAGATTAAAGGTGGCAATGGCGTAAAAGGTCAAGCGAACTGTTAAATTAACAAAGGAGGGACAGAGAGGGTTCCTTTATCCGAGCACTCGGAGCGGAGGGAAGGTTAAATCCCGTGAGAGATCGGGGCCCGATCATTTGATCTTTTTCGCTTAAGTGGTCGATAACCGTACGCTTAATCATCCAATAAAGTTGAGGCCGCGCGCACAAGAATGCACCGGGCGCCTAAATAAGGAACCATCAGAAATACTTAACTCGCAATCCCGCTTACATAAAAGTTAGGCTCTTATCATTAAATGCATTACACGCTTTACAAGCACCCCGTCATTTTGGACGTGATAGCGCGCGGCCGGGGCTGCGGCGCGGGCGGCGCGGGCGGCACGGGCCGGATCGGGGGCTCGGGTCGGGCGCGCGCGGCTGCCGCGGCGCGCATCTCCCCGAGCGGGATAAGGCCCCTCGGCCCCTCGGCCGGCTTAACGGTAATTGAATTTCAATTTTACGAAAGCGCCGTCAATTTAGCCTCTCGGATGTCACTCGAGGCGGCGCGCGGCGGGAGCAGCGGCGCACGCGCGCTCACGCCGCGGAGATTCGAGAAAAAGATGACGCGAGCGCTGCCGCCGCGGCGGCTAATTGCAAGTAATCAACGTTAAAGCGACTAGATCAAAGCTGCGCGCACCGAAGCCAGAGGAGCCACGCGGACGTAGTAAATATCGCGCGCGCGTTTCCCCATCAGGCGAGCGGCGCACGCGCGCCAAAGCACCGCGAGGCTCCCGCCGCCGCCGCCGCCGCCGCCGCCGCGCTTCGATGCGAATAAGAAATACGATAATGCGCAGGGCCCGGGGATGCAGCCCGCGCGCACCTGCACGCGCGCCCGTCGCCCGCGAGCCCCCGCGCGCTGCCCCGGCCACGCGCCTCCTTATCAGCCGTTTTATTCATCATCGCGCGGCGGCCACCTGCCCCCCGGGCAATTACGGGGGCTACGCGCCGCCGGCGCACACCTCGCGGTCCGAGCGGCCGAGGCAAAGGTCGCGCGGGGAAAAGCCGGCGGGCAACTGCGCAGCGGGAAACGGCGCGGCCTCCCAGGCGACTCTCCGCCTCTTATCGGCCGCATCATGCGAGGAGCCGCGCGCTCGGCGGACAAAGCAGCCTCAATGGCTCTATAGTCTACTTTCAGATGAAGCGCTTGCGAAACCGCGATGGAAATTTGAGTTAGCGCTCCGAGGTTGCCGCGCGCATTCCCCCTAACGATGTACTACGAAGCGCCGATCGAAGGATATGTAAAGCATGTAAGCCAAAGGACGCAGCAGAAAAAAGCTTGTTCCTCGGACGTTGTAATCGGGAAGAGTGTCAACTTTCACTGGGAGGCCGAGTAGAAAGGGCCGTGCGTAGCCAGACCATGGGCCATTAATATCTGGGCGTTGGATAACGCGCGAGCCGCCGAGCGGGCTTTCGGCAAAGCCGCAACGGTACAGGGCTTATCTGGGAGGCCGGCCGGCTCGCGGGGACCGCGGAAAAATACAAATTGACGCTCGCATGAAAAGCGGCCGATAGAGATCTGATCCGCGGCCCGCGGGCCGGCTAACCCCCAAGGAGGTTTCTAATGATTCCGCAGAATTTTAATAAAGCCGACAATGGAGGCGCGCGCGAGCGGCGGCGGTTGCGCGGCAGGCCGAAAGCGCTCAGGGCCAGGCCGATAAGCCGCGAGTACCGCGTCATCGCGATATCGGGGGAAAAATGTCCAGGGCGCTCGGCCGTCCCCCGCCCGACGCCGGCTCTCCCTCCCCGCGGCCGCGAGCGAATTAATTGCGCGTGGACAATGCTATCGGGGATCTGCGCGGCGCGCCCGCCGCTCGCTCGTCCGCGCGCCGAGATAACCCCGCGGCCGGGAGTGGATCACCGGGCGGGACCACACGCACCACGCATTAATTTATTCTCCTATTACGGGCATTGTGGGCCTCTATTCCGCCCGGCATAGCTCTACCCGGGCATTGTCGTGCGTGACGCCCACGAGGCTGGTAACATCGCGGGGGGGGCCGGGCGGGGCCTCGCGACGCCGAGCCCCATTATCTCCCCCGCGCCGCTACAGCGCCCGGCGCTAACGAGCTCGCGGAGCGCCGCGCCAGCCCGTTTCCATGCGCGCCCGCATTGTTATGTGCCGGCCGCGGCCACGGTGGCGCGTTTTATATCGCCGCGCACTTGCAACACGATATTTCCGCCGCTGCGACGAGCAACTCGTCAGCTTTGACGGTTCTACACCGCTGCGCCCGCGCGCCTTCCTCGCGGCCGCTCGCTGCCCCGCGGACACCGCCGCCGAACAATGCGTCTACCGAACGAACATCCATGAATCCTCCGCCTCACTGATTGCTGATTGTTTGCCGATTGTTAATTGGCCCTTTTCGCGGCTGTACAATTATTTCTGCAGCCCGCATTTTCATTTACTTCCATCGGCATTATGTCATTATCCAAATGCATTGTTCTACTAGTTCAATCCTATACATCTTGTGATTTTTATTTTTTTTTTAATCGCTCATTTTATTCCGGCTGCACGCTATTTGCCTTCTGTACCACATGCACACATGTATAGTTGCCTGAAACATCGAGCGTTATACAAATTTTTTAATTTAATTTACAGAAAAATACTCGTTGCTTTCGTAATCATTAACAATGGGTAGATAAGAGTTTAAGGTGTGTCAAAATATGGGCGTTTCATGCTTTTATTTCTTATAAATTTAACAATATTTGTAGGCGCGATGCTGCGACATGTATGCGAACGATAGCTTTTGTTTTTCCGCGCGCGGGAAATGGCCCTCTATCGGGGGAAAAAAGGCGGCAAATTGCGCAAAGCAGTGCGACATACTGGATTGGGCCATCAGTTTAAAATCAGTCCTCGGGGCGGGCGGACTGAGCCGAGAAGACTCGCAGGCCTAGGCTGTCCGGACCGTAACACGTAGCCATGCAGGTCACCTACGTGCGCGGGGAGACCTGGCCGATCGCCTACGCGGGACCGTCGGGCCGAGGCGATTCGGCGGCGCGGGCCGGCGAGGGTCGCGGAGATCGGCGAGTCAGTAACGGCGTGCGCAAGTGTGTGTCGCGCCTCCTTTGCCTACAAGTGCAGCGGGACGCAGCGAGCGGCGGGACCTGGCCAAAAGGTAGCAGTGGATGTTGCAGCGTAAGCAGACTGTAAGGTATGTGCAAGATGATATTTAATTCTATTTTGCGAGGGCATTAAGCGAGATTTATTTATACAATAAGTTCGATTTGCTACATAATTTCATATATGTCGACGTACGTATTAAATATTTTACAACCATATTCAAATGATTTATTTATTTAACCCTTCGATGCGATCGTGCCGTCACCGCTCACCCCCAATATTCTTTACTTAAAAGACTTGAGCATACGTTACTTAAATAACACCTCAGGCCGAAATTTACAACGAATTAAAAAATTTGATAAATGAATTAATCTTAATTTTGAAGAAACTAAAAATACCCAGGAATTATTGTATTTAAGGAACATTAAAATAATGAGTATAATTAGTAAATTATAATCTCTCTCTTTTAATTTTATCTAATTTTGTTTTATATATATAGAAGTATAAATTTCATCAGTATTTGAAAACTAATTTATTTTTTCTACTTATCTAATTTATTTGTATAAATATTAAAAAAAGGAAAAACAATCTAAAGGCGAGGTAGTTTGTTACTAAAGGTAAAAGCAGCTGTTGGCTTTCGAAATAGGAATAAAGGGTATAAGCGGCTCTTAGAGCTGAAATTGTAACGTTCCCCCAGCGCAGTTGAAATTCCCATTGAAAGTAATCAATCAAAAATTTAATTACCACGAAGGGTTGGTATGGGGCGCGAAGCGCAAGAGACAAGGAGACGAACATCCAAATGAAAATATTGTCACAGGATCGCGGTGGTACACAGAGGTGATCGATGATGCAACCTGTTGAATCTGGCAATGAAAGAGACCGGGAAGAGACGAGCAAGGACCTCCCGCGGCAGTGGAGCACTGCTCGCGATGTCTTAATTCGAGACGGGGGGCGAGGAAGTACGAGCAAGGGGATGCCGGGGCCGGTACCCAATTAAAGTGCGAGCGCGTCCTGATGAACTTCCCAATTAGGCGGTCGGGCCGGATACGGGGCGAGCGTATCTGGGGGAGCGGAGGCGAGTATCGGGGCTCGGGTCACCCGCGAAGCCACAGCCAAGGGACGGCCAGGGTCGGCTGACGGCTGGGGTCGACCTGGCCCGGCCCGCGCATTATAATTGCGCATATTAAAATGGCGTCACCAGGGCGGCTCTCGGCTCAGTTGCCTTGCCAGCAGCCATCTTCAATCAATAATGGAGCATCAGGGAGCATGACAACGGATACCCCGTTGAGCGGGTCTCCGTGTGCCCGTGGGGTGAGGGAGAGCGGGGTGGGGGGTCGAGCGGCCTGGGCGCCATCCCTTTCCCGGGCGCCTCGCCGAGCCCCCGGGCAAGGGTTGGCGGCCGCCGACGACTTGGCTCGGGTCTCTGGCTCGTGTCTACCCCCGGCCGTGGCCCGGCCCGTTACCTGCCCCACCCGGCTTGGCGGCCTTTCCCCTGCGCGGCCCTCGAGCCGTCGTCGCCAGCCGCACGCACACAGGCGCGGCTCCGCAAGGGCTTTTCGGGGGGCTCACCCTTCCGCTTTGTCTCTGTCTTTGTCTTTGGGCGCGGCGCGCCTCGGTATCGGCTCGGGTTACATCCGCAACGAGCCGACTTGCGTTACGATGCCAACCCCTTTCGATAATGCTATCTTCGAGCTCGAGCGAGCAGCCGCGAGGGGAGTCGCCGATCCGAAAGCTGCCCCCGCCCGCGCCGGGGGCCAACGACTGAAGGAGGAGGTTACACGACATCTGATGTGCGTGAACGATGCTTCTTCGAGGGGAATCGATGCTACCCTCCATTCCCCTCTGCACGATACCTTTATTGAGCTTTCGCCAAGCCCCGTAATAGGGTTGCGGAATGCGAATTATTCTTCATTGGCCACCAAAGCTTCCTCCCCACCCTATAATCAAAGATATTTTAATCTTTGTTTCATTATCTTCAATGTTACATGTTTCACAATGACCACAAATATTTATTCAAAGTAACGTAAACAATATAGTAAGTAAATATACATGTTTTTTTTATTTTTCACTTTGAATATTCATGTTGTAACTATTTATGTTTTTCCGATCAGAAGCACTCGAGGACATTTGTTGAATACGCATTTATTAAAGATTTATAAACTTATGTTTGTGTTGTTTAAAGCAAAACGTGTATAATTTTATGACACGTGCAGTAGATTAAGCAAATATGTACTGAAAGTGAAGTATAAATGTATAATTGGCACATATTTTCAAAATAAAAATTTAACCTTGGTATTTAACAGTCGATTGTTTGGAATATGCAAACATGAATGAATCCTAATTTTGATGTTTTTGTCAGCGATTATGAAAAGCTTTTTTGTAATTATACTAGAAAATGTTAGCTGTGGATTAGCTCGAGTCAAATATATCGAGTGATGAGATTATGAAAAATGATAAATTTCTCACAGATACAAAAGATGTCTATATAGTGCGAGGAAAATTCCATGTATCGAAGTAATAATTATTGATCGAAAGGTTGTATGATCGTAAGAGTCTGTTGGGATGGAAAGGGGGTAAAAATCCGGATTGACGATGGCCGGAAAGAAAAATGGGCGCGAACAAGTGGGGAGAATGCAATAAATTGAGGAGGGAGCCGGCGCGAGACGTCCGCGGGAGGCGGCAGCGAGCTACTCGCATTTATAGAAAGCCGATGTAACGACGGGAATAAATAAGAGTTAGGAGGCTCGGGTCGGTCACGTTTTATTCGTATAAAGCGCTCCTAAACGCTCGGTCCGCGATCTGCGGTCCGCCGCGGGCTGATATAATAGGTGTGCGCCAGCGGCGAGGAAGAGGAGGCGTCGTGCTCGTGTACGCGGCCCGCTGCGGGCCGATCGCCAAGGTGAAATGTTTTCCCGAGGTATAATCGAAGAGCGGGCAGCGCGCGTTAATAGCCTCGAACCGCGCAAATCAGGCTCGGGGGGATCCTCGGGGCTCGCGCGCCGTATAAAACGTCTCAATCCCCGGAGCGGATCCGTCCGGCGGGCCCGGGCGAGCGCCGTCACGCTCGTACGCCCAATAAAAGGGAATAGCGGCGGCCTAATGATATATAGTGTCGGAGGAACAAGCCTCGGGTGGGGGCTCGCGCGCGCTTTGCGGGGCCGCTGTGTTCGGCGGCGGCCCTCAAAGCCGACAATCCCGGATCGGGACGCGCCGGGGGCGCAACAGCTTGATACATCGTTACACGGCCCCGGGCGCCGACATCCCGCCGAGGCCGCGCCCCGGCCGAGCGCCGTAAAGCCCGCGATTTACGCGGGCCCCGACACCCGGGCCCTTTTCCTCCCTGATAAACGTGGGAAGTCGCTCGGCAGCTCGGCGTCGCGATTTCTTCATCGGCACGCGTCCCCGGCACGCGTCGCCGCCTCGCGGGGATACTCGTTACCGAGTCAAAGTACGAGCGATCGCTCGCAAGTGCGGGCTTGATGCCGAGGAAAAAGCCGGGGGGGGGGGGGGTGGAAGATTGGAGGGCCGAGGGCCGATACCGGGGAAGATGGCCGCTCGCGGGGAGCCGGCCGGCCGGGGCGCGCGCTGACAACCTCGCGCCTCGCGCGCAAATTATAATAAGTGGCGGGGCCGCGGGAGGGGAGCGGGCCGCGACGCTCGGGGCTTTAACGACCCAATAAACCACGGGCCGCCGATGTTTGAGCAAGCTCGGGCCCACGGGGAGAGCCGGCCGGGCAGCCGGCGGAGAGACAAAGAGCCCCCCGGCTCCATATATATACCTCGCGGGACGATCGGACCCGGCGGATGCCCTACGCCAGAGATAGGCATAGCGGCGTACGTCGCTCGGGAAGGATCGGGGACGAGGCCGACAAAGTAGGCGCATGAAAAGCCGCTCGCCGGATGAGCTGTCGACGGGCCTCGATAGCGCTCAAAATAATGGCTAATAAACCCCGGTATCGCATGACGTTCCGAGTTACATTAAAATTACTGCAACGAGGTTTTTATGATTGATGGATGCGGATAAGCGCGAGGGCCCCGGCCCAAGTCCCGGGACGCGCGGCCCCAGGCGCTTACGCGCCACTTTTATGAATTGTAAAAGCCCGCCTCGCCCGGCAGATTAGCTTTTCGCGGAATTGTTTTGAAGGATGACTTACGGCCGCGGACGCGCCGACTCCCCCCACCCGCGCGCCCCCTCTTTCGATCACTCCCTTTGAGCTTTTAATTGTCTTGGGAACGCGGGGCTCCCGCGCGGCGCCGGTGGCCGGTGCGCCCGTGCGCCCCTGCGCAGTCGGGCCCGATTTAACGACTCGTTACAACAAATCACCGCGGGGACGCGGAGCCGCGCGCTCGCACTCGCACTCGCACTCGCTCTTTATCGCTTTATTCTACCGGGAAAACAATTATTCCCGGCGCGCCGCCGATCGCCGTTCTTTATTATCCGATCTTTGGTACGCCGAACCCGCGAGTGTCACGGTTCCCGCAAACGCTCTCGCGGCCGTAAATCACATCGGAGTTTTATCCAAGTTCGCGGAGCCGGTTGCGCAAGCCGCCGACTAGCGCCGAGCGCCGGCGGCCCGAGCCCTTGCGACGAGTCCCGCCCGCGCCTGCCTCGTGATGCCCGAGGAGCTCCCGGCGGACGCGGCCACGGGAGCAGCTGCGGTAGCGCGGCCACTCGCCCTCTTGGCGCCTCCGATTTGCGGTTTCGCCCAGGGCAGCCCTGCGCGAGCCGCCCGCGCGCTTCCCGGGAAGCGCCCGCCGTTCTAGGAGCGGCCCTCGAGCGCCGCCCCGAACCTCCCGGCCCGTAATAACACGTATTATTCGGTTGCTCTCGCGTGCCCCCGCCGCTCGCCCGCCGCTCATGTGTGTATATAGAGTCACGAAGGCCCGGCCCGGTCCGTCCACCCCTCCCCGCAGCCCCGAGATTTGCCCTCGTAAAAGCCCGCCACCTTGGGATTACTCAAATGGAATCCTTTTCCCCCGAATTCCCCGGCAGCGGAAAAACCACCTCCGAAATCGCCCTGCTTGCGCCGTTGCATTGATGATTGCACCCCCGGTTGTTTAACGCCAACCGGCTCGGGGCTGCCCAAACACATTTACTAATGAAATTCGTTTCGGATCCTTTACCGGTCGCGTTTAGCCAATAATTATCCTTTTGACTTTAATTGTTACGCCGTATGCGGTAAACGCGATCCACCTCGTGCGCTTTTATTATCTATTTCGGTAAATCCGATTTATCCGGAAAACATTGGTTTTTCCAGAGGCCGAGGAGGTCTGCCAATGCAATTGAATCCAAAAGCCTCCAAAAGTCTTCTCTCGCCGGTTCGCTTGCCCATTCGGACGTGATCGCGTATTTGAGTTGGCGGGGTGGGGCCGGGTGGAGCAGGTAGCGACACCTCAATCCTCATCGAGGGCTAATGAGCGGCGCTCGTAAAAGCCATCGGCGCCCGGCCAGCTGGGAGCAAAGTTGATTGTCACGTGGTCGTAAAAAGCCGGGGAGCTAATTAAAGAGGAGGCCGCGGCGCTGCGGCGCTACGTCGCTACTGCCCGCCGGCCCGCGGCCCATTCTACTTTACTCTCGTTTACTTTGCCCCGAAAACTTCCGTAATTCCAGAGCGCCGGCGATGCGAGGCTCGCGCGAGTTCACGCTTGGTTGGCGGCTTCTCTGGGCACTCGGGCAATAAGAGCCGCCCGCGCCTCCCCTCGAGGCCGCATCGGCGCCCAAAAAACCGGGCAAGAAAGGCGCCAGTGCCAAGCGATACCTACCCCAGGACGAGCAATTACCAGAGGACCGAGGCAGCGCCTCACCTAGCTCACTCTTCTACTTCCAAGATTCGTGCTAACCTTGCAAACCATTTTTTAACATTCGAAAACACTTTACATCTGGTGGACATTTGGTAAGCTTTCGTGCTGATGGTTACTTTGTGCTCGTTGCTCTCGTATGGAGCAAGCAAAGTTGTTTATTGAGTCTAATAAAAGGACGTATGAGGAAACGCCAAAATATTGTGCGATGCGGTCTATTGTGGGGGAACGCTTTTATTTCTCTATCGCACACGGCCCTCGTTGCGTTACAGGCAACACAAGAACCTCTTTGGTCTACACAAACCTAAATTCCCTAAGCGTGACTCGGGCGTTTGTATAAAAGATGAGCGTCCGGGCTGGCCCCGGCGGTCCCGCGGGCATGCCACCCAATTGAGAGCTCGACATTCCGGCCTAACGAATACCGCTCTATCCACGGCGCGAGCGGAGCGCGGAGCTGAACAATTAGCGCCATGGTGCCCCATGGCCATGTGCCGTTCCAGGCTATGGGGCCCCAGGGCCGTAGCTCTCGCGAGAACGAGCGCCCGGGGCCACGGCGTGTAAGCGCATCCGGCGCCCGCGGCCTCTGCGCGGCTCTGTCGCCGGCGCTTGTACCGCGCACGTGTAGCCCGGCCGGCCAGCTCACGCCCGCTGCCCCCAGAGCCCCGACTTTGCGCCTCCTCTCGACGATCAGCGGGGAGAAATGGCGCGTCATCCCCTAGGAGATACCTTTATCCCCGGGTCGGAGCGCGGACGCCGAGTGCGGGTCCCCTTCTCCGCGGAGCGCCGAGTGTGTAAGCGCGGCCTCGCCGTGCGCGCGCTCTCTTTCATCCGCGCCGGGCTCTCTGATGACCTGTCGTTCTCGATATTTTGGGAACTTATTTACGGTAATCGCCTACCCAAATGCGCTCTCTCCACTTTATGAAATTTTCAAGCCCTTTGGCTTTTTCTCTCGGCCCTATTATCCTCCTCTCTGCCTCTTTCCCGGTTGTTTCCGCGGGAGCATCGCGGCGGCGCGCGCCGCATTCATCGCGCGGCTATTCATGCGGCCAGTTGAAAAAAACTTGCTTACTGGAAACATGCGAAAGAGGCCCGCGCGTTTGAGGTTTGAGAAACTTTCTCTCTACTCGCCCTTTGCGTATGTGTAACTGCGCTAATGTGCTAGCGATTTGACACTAATTGCTTAATTTGGGGTGCCAAGCAGATTGCTCAGAGCCTCCCATGCTTTGGGAACCTCGAACCCGCTACAACCCGTGGTTAATGGCTTCGAAAAGGAGATTTCAATCGCTGCATAAAAAATTATTCGCCCTTCTTGCTCCTGCCAGCTAATGCCGATCCTAATATGAAGGTAATCCTGGCTTTTTTGCCGGCGTGCCCGAATTCCAGGCTCCGCTGCCAGGGCAGGTATGATCAAAAAATTACTAGCGTAACACAAGTTAACTGTAACAAGTCAATTAATCGTTATCCCCTGGATTTATCTTGTACCTCGAGCCTTTTTTCGGTCAAATTAACAATTTGTTGTACTTTTGATGTATTTTACGCTTTTATCGTTTGTACGGTATTGGTATCGACGCCAAAATATTATCGCGTTGCAAGGACTTGTTAGTCGCTGTAGTTTAAAGAATACGTGAAAGTTGACGCTAGTATAGAGATAAATGATAAAACGTCAAGTTCCATAGCCACGTGCGCTCAAAGTGACTCGGATGATAGATTTTTCTATCGGTTGTCTTTGAAGGGTATACAGCGCGCCTTCAATGACATCTCATTCCAAGTCTGAATAAGCGAAGAAAAGGGCTCGAGGGGAATAGATCCACTTTCCCGCCACATCATTCGACTAGAAAGTATATTTTGGCCCATTGAGGCATTAGCATTGATAAGAAGAATACGTCGATTCATAAAAGAATCATGAGGGTGGCGCGGGGGACGGCTCCACCGAGCTCCACATCCACTTGAATAGATAAATGAGGATGCCCGTGGGTCGCGGGCGCGCGGAGCAGAGTCCCCCGGACTCCTTGCGGGCTCATGGGGGAAGGGGAGGGGGGGGGGGGGGAGCCCGGGACAGTCGAGGGAGAGAAAGAGCGACCGACATCGAATCCGAGCCGGATGATGGACGCACTCTGACGAGGAATAATAACCCGGCGAGGCAGTGGGGCGTCTGTGTGCGCCGCGCGATTACACGCCAGCAGAGGCCGAGGGGGAGGTTGGACCCGCCGGCGAATGATCGCGATGGCGCCCCACGCGGCAAAGGATCGAATTATGTATTAAGCAGATGCATGGGGCCGAGGGGGGAGGAGGTCGCATCGGCCCGTGATCGATTGTTCCCTCTTACTTTTCGGGAATTAAAGAGGCCTCGTTCGCTGGGCAGAGTTACGGGCGCCGAGGCGAGAGCAGCCGAGAGGCGCCCGCCCAACCGCCCGAGGCGTGAAACGGAAATTTACATTTTAATTTGATGGACACGCGCGCGAGCCGGCCAAAGCCGACCAAAGCCGCCCAAAGCCGCCCGGCTTATGGATGCGTCGCATACATCAGAATTTAAGGCGACGCGGCCACCCTCGCTGGATATTGAAAAGCCCGCGAGACGTCGGATCGCCGCGCGGCCCTTTATTAATTATCGGGTAAACATTGCGGCCCGCCGAGACCCTATTACCGACTGATGGCTCTTTTATCGGCCTTCGAGCCGAGGCGCCCTCCGCTCTCGGGATCCTTGCGCCTCTCCGCTTCTTGCCACTCGGATTTTTCCAACAAATAAACCCTAGAAATTGCCCGAGATTTTCGAATTGGATTGCAAAACAACCGCGGGAGTCACTTCCGGGCGTTGGTGCACGAGTGCCTCTACCGGCGGCCCCGAAACTTCAATCAAAGAGTAAGACAAACTGTGCAAAAATCCCATATAAACAATTCTGCAATTATAATGACGCCCTGTTGCCCTGTGGTGCAAACGCGCGCTCACGAGGCCACTGCATTTAGGTAATCCAGTATTTCATATATTGAGCTTGCTTTGCTTGCCAAGCCAGCTGTGAAATTAACTAAGTAAGTCAACAAAATCGTTGTACCACCAATTAACATTTCCATTTACATAGCGACGGGTTTAATTTGCGCCTGTCCCAAACTGCATGTAAGCTCGTTTAATCGTTAAGAGAGCATTGCGTTTGCGGTCAAACACATAACAATTATTATAAAATATTTTACTCTGAATACCTGAAGTACGTTACGATCAATTAAATTTTTAGTGCAAAATTATGTTGCCCCTGCAGTACTGTTGATATTCGCATAAAATAAATAATAATTATTACACTATAGGCACAATAACAAAATATACATGGGCAAATTAATTAATGTATTTTAATACTCGGGTCCTGGGAATGAATTGCCCGTTGAATAATTAATTAGGAAAGCCATTAATAATATCGGCGAGTGACTAAAAATTGGAGATTACAAATTAATATACATGTAGGGGATATTTAGTAGAAAATGAGCGAGGCAAACGCTATTTCGAAACGGGGAGGGAGCGTTCCTTTTAACCTTTTTACCGAGGCTGAAAAATCGGCAAAGCCCGTTTAAAAAAGCTTGACATCGGCGGACATTAATCAGGCGGGTGAAAAAAGCAGCGGTGATAGTTATACCAGTTCTAATTGCCGGCCGCGAGCCGCGTGCCGCGCGCCGCGCGGAGGGAAGCACGCGAATACACGGGGCCGGGGGGATAGCCGGGGCCACGGGGGACTCGGGGCGCACTCTGGCGCACCTTTTTTGTCGCGCGCGCGCGGGCAATTTAGAAACGGCAAAGCTCGGGCATTAGTCGCTCGCGGAGCGGCCCGTAAATCTCGGGCCAGCCGCGCCGCGCCGTATAAACAAAAATGACAAACGACCTATTAATGAAAAAAAGAAGGAAAGGCGGCCGCGGCGGCTGTCCCCGGCGGAAGATGCAGCCTCGCGATCGGCCCGGCCCGATCTAAATCGCCGGCGCTCGCCGCTCGGGAGATGCATGCCGTGGGGCCGCCGCGGCGAGGCTCCCTTGGGCGCAGGTGCAGCATCCGCGCAGGGCACTCGGCTTTGCCCGCGCCGCGGACGCGGAGAATTTATCGCGCGCGGCCCTCGAGCGGAGGTGCGAACTCGCGACGCCCGCGTATTATGTAGGCGCGCGCGCCGGTATCGCGGGGGATTCTTCCCGCCGCCGGCCGCGCGCGTGCACTACGCGCGCACGAGATAGGATGCGCGCACTCGTCCCTCTGCATTAAGCGGGATGACCGAGTAATGCATACAAATCACCTCGAGCTTGCACTGGGAAATTGCCGACTTATACCATCCCCTGTCGCGCGTGTTTTGCACATTCGTACCAACGCACCGCGTCCTATACATCTACCGATAAGGCTAAGCTTTTAACCTGGCACTCGATATGCGCTGCCTGCTTCTTTGTGCCTTTGTGCATTATATTATCCCTGTGCATGTTTTTTTTCTTTCGACAGAGCTGGATAAACAGCAAGACTTATTTGTAGCAATCAAAAATTTGGTGTTTTTTATTCTGCGTTTAATACCAGTCATTTGAATTCATATTTATAACTCGGAAATGTGCGCGAAGAATTGATAGGTGTTTACTGAGTTATTGCGCCTTATGGAAATGATGAAAAAGGCAAGATTAATACAGAAAGGATCATATTCGAGCGCAAAAGGTAAATAATGAAGTGCTAGTATATGTGTTGCATCAGCAGAGTGTTTACCAGGAATCGCCCGTTACGAGTAATGCCTTTTTAAATATATTATATTCACACTTTGACTTGTAAAGACTCCTGTAAAGATAAATGCCGCTCGAGTGCTCGCGGTGCGCGCTTCTTAGGAAACTGAAGTAATACCGTTTACCTCTGAAACACTTTGACTTAAACGTAGCGCTAAACATACAATTTGAAAGTAGCGAGAAAAGCTTGGTTTGGTTCACGGGCCTCTCCGCAGCCGGAGTTGACCTTTTTGCGTTTGAGGCAGGGCAAAAAGGAGGAGAGCAGCGGTTATGCGGGGAATGTATCGATTGTTTATCGGAGGCGCGCGCGCCGCGGGAAAATGGTCCGAATAGCCGGGGGGGCGGCTCGGCTCTGCGCGAGAGTCGCGCTTTCGCGGGGGAATCCGAGCGCCGCGATTCAATGCCCTTATTCGCGCGAGGCCGGGGCGCGCTCGCGACGCGCGCTATCGCGATCCAGGTGCGTGCGAGCGCGGCTCCACCGGGAAAGACGCGGTCGTTAGCCGCGGGAGGACAGCCGCGCGATCAATGGGCTCGCGCGCGCCCCGAGCCCTCGGCTCCTTGCCCGCGTAGATCCCCTCAAATATGCGCCGAGATATTTCAATCAATTAGCGAGGCATTCATCGATATCGATGCGCTGCCCGTCCGAGCGGCGCTTTTTCCCAGCCGGCCAGAAAATCCGCGGCTGCGATGCGCACCGGCCGATACTCGCCGCGGCCCCCGACCGATGACTTTCACCGAGCCGCCCGCGAGCCAGGCTCGCCTTTTTCCCCGGATGCGCCCCGGCCTCCCGCGCACTTTCCACCGGTTCTTTATTGTCGTCCAGCCCGAGATCCAGCCCTCCTCGTGGGTTACCGATCGAGCCGCGGACTTGGCGCTCGCTGCACCGAGCTCTTTTACGCTGAGGCGCGAGCAAGCTTCAGATGCATGTTTTAAATAGGGCCGTCTTTCGTTTATACGCGTCGAACACCTCACAAGAAGCTCTTTTATTGACAATGGCTACCATAGTATTCTTTTAGAATGTTATACAAAGTCATCTTTTCCATAAATCCTAACTTTGTACTGTGTGGGGTGAGGCGCTCTTTCTAAGCAAGCGACACTTGCCGCGACAGCGTAAAATTCTAATTTTGATGCTTCTTCATAAATAAGCTTCGTGGCTTAAAAGTATCGGAATATCTCTGTTATACTACAGTAATTTTAAATAATTGTACCACAACGCAATTTCGCAGCGTAAATCACAGTACTTGCGAATAATAATCGTTAAATCAAGGGCAGCCATCATACATTGTTCTGTAATAGATTTTTGAAGAGAGAAAGAGAGCCTGGTGGACATTATATACCTCGCAGAGCATCAAGTCCTTAAAGTTGATCGGGCTTTCCAAGCGAATCGTCCGTTTATGGACGAGCGGATGGGCGAAAAAGGAATAAATGTATATCGTTCAAGTGCCAAGAGCGGGGATAAAACCCTATAATCACTGTAATTTCGGATCTCGTACAGCTTGCCACATAATTTTTGGTTCTCGTACGATTTATCTTTGATTCCATTAAACCTCATTATATACCCATAGGCGTATCGAGACTTGTTCACTCGTGTGTCTTGTCACTCAACCTTGGAAAGTTACTCGATGATATTTTAATTTTTTATTTTCGACCAATAAATCATTTTATCGGTCTCTTATTTTTTACCGCAGGAATATAAGCTGTCTGTTTAATGCAATATTTATTTTAAGAATTAAACATACTCTGAAAAAGTGATGGATTTAAACAAAAAAGCTAAAAAATATAAACAAAATAAAAATACACAACAAATACATACCGCTACAAACTTGAGTTCCGATAATATGTTACATTTATAATCATATTGTATTTTTGAGAACAACTCTTAAATCTTTATCTCTCTATGGAGTATACGTGTATGTATTGGCATCATTAATAACACCAGACGAGATGAATTCGAAGAAGACTAATTTTAGAGTGTCGATAAACTGAATCATTTTGAAATGGTCAACAAACTCGAATGCATTTCTAAGGCTTTTTCAACGCAGTAATTATTTATTTGTACGTATCGCGAGCATGCGCGTATTTCAAAAACCAAATATGCAAATGAGCATAATAATTACGAATGAAAACGATTCCTGATGAGTCTTGAACAACGATGCCAGTGACCTTCAGAAGGTAAAAACGGGCACGAGGCAATTTTAAATGTCCGCCATACTTACTTTTCCCATTGTAGTGCTGATGAATGTTATTTACTTGACCGTTTAACATTTTATTTGAACTTGGAAGGATCGCAGACGATCGAGAGGAATTGGGAACGGTAGACCTGCATTTGGATATGATTGGATAATGCTTTGGTTGGCAGATGATTTTGTAGCAGGAGGGAGGATGAGAAGGAAGTGTTTCTGCCGCGATGGCATTAAGGGGCCTCGATGGAAATAGAAAAGGGGAAGCGGAGCGCGAGGTATAAAAATAAATGCGATAAAGAAGGCCTTACCGGGGCAGGCGGATGGAGGCCCTTGAGGACGCTATTGCTCCACTTGCGCTGCCTGGCCGAGTTGAATGCCGGGGGCCTGGGGGGGCCGTAGGCATTATTCCTCTGGTGGGGCGGGCGGAAGGGCGCGTACGGGGGCCTGGCGAGGGCCGGGCCGAGCTCGGCGGCCTCCTGGAGCCGGGGCTGGCAGCCGTCGGGCGCCCTGGAGGCGCGGTCGGGCGACGGGGCCGGGGGCGCGGGGGGCAGGCCGTAGAAGGGCGAGAGGGCGAAGGGGGGGAAAGGGGAGGTGGCGGTAGCCGGGGGCGCAGTAGTCGAGGCCGGGGCGGGCGAAGCGCGGGCGCGGCTCCTCCTGGCGCAGCTGCAGCTGGCGGAACTCCTGGCGCACCTCGAGCTTGGCCCTCGGGGCGGGCGGCTGGCCCTCGGGGTTGGCCGGGGCCTCGCAGCCGGGCTCGCCGCCGGGCAGCGCCGGCCCCAGGCTCGCCTGGTGCATCATCTCCTCGGGCCGCATGGGCGCCGGCGGGGCTAGCCCGGGCGGCCCGGGCGGCCGGGGGGGGCGGGAGGCATGGGCTGCGGGCCCGGGCTCCCGGGCCTCGGCCCCAGGACGAAGGCGGCGCCCGCGGCGGCGACAGCTGCTGCTCGGTCGGCCGGCCCTCCCCGCCTCTGCCCCTCGCGGCGCTCGGCTGCGGTCGTTTTAGGCCGCGTGGAGGGGGTGTGTGCGCGGCGCGCGACGCCCAGGAGGGGGGGCTCGCCGCGGCGGACTGCAGCCGGCAAGGGCGGCGTGACAGTTTCCGTGTCACGTGTCGCGCGGCGTCCTTAGGCCCCGCCTACGCGCGCACTGGCGCTACGCCTCCCGGCCGCGGGTCTACCTGCTGGGCCGGCGCTCGGCCGCTCCGTCCGCCCGTCCCGCCGTCCCGCCGTCCCTCGTGGCCGGCTCGCGCGTCGCTGCCGCCCGGGCCGCGACTCCTGGACGCACTGACACTGCGCGCCGGCGGTGCTCCCGGGGCCCGGCGGCCCTGTCACTGCCGCCGCGGGCTTTTCCTCGCGCAGGGGCGCATGTGTGCGTATATCGCGAACTCGCGCGCGGCCGCCGCTGCTCGCCCGAGCCGATCCGCGCGGCGTGCCGAGGAGAGGTCGCTCCTTGGCCGAGCCGCCGCCGCCGCCGCCGCCAGCGCGCGAGCTGCGCACGGGCGAGGGCGCCCGAGCGGGCCCGAGGCGCCCCGACCGCGCCGGCCTCGCCTCTCCCGGCCGCGGCCGCCGACGCCGCCGACGCGCGCACCCGATCGAACCCGCGGCGCAGGACCTATACCTACCGCCCCAGCCCCGGCCGCCGGCCCCCGGCCCCCGGCCCCTGCCCCGGCCCTTGCCGATCGGCGCCCACCTACCCTCTCCCTCCCTCGGCTGGCTCCCGCGATGCACGAGGCCAGCCACATCCGCCACGTGCACTTATTTCATGGAGCTAAATGGATGCTAAGTGAAACGAAGGGAGGCTAAAGCCTGCTGCCCGGCTCTGTGCTAGGGCTCGCCGCTCCCACTTTTTTCTCGCGCCTCCCTTTTCCTTCTCCTATCCTTACGATACGCTCGTAAAGAACCCGAGGGTGATGTAATCGCCTTTCTTCCTCCGCACGGATTACACGCTTTTTGGCAACACTTAATAAAATACCCAGGCTAATTATTGCATCCTTTCATTTCTTTATGGACCTTATTTTAACGATCATATTAGGCCCTCTACAGCTTTATTAATCTTCCAATTTATATAACAATACAATGATGTATTAATAACCTGATTCCTTTATTGCTTATAGTTAAGACATTAAGACAGATTGTCGTTTTTTTCATCGCTCACTGATATGGTGAAAATGTAGTACAACGTGCACTCAGAATCGAGACGAAGCTTCCAATATTTTTATTTAATTCAGTTATGATATTCGTTTACGTTTGAAATTTGATTTTTTATCTTTTTTTTCCTCGTACACTCGCTGTTTTTTACATTTTATTGATAGTCAAAACGTCTTAAATATGTATAAGAAAACATAAATCTAATACAATCTTTAAATTGATTACGCTTTATTTGTTTATTTGTTCGCAATTAAACAATTGTTTTATTTAAGAATGGGAAATTTCGCAGATTCAGCTATCCCAAATAAATGCAGCTATAGTATAATTACAATGATGATTATAGATATTAGAATTGAAAAAAAAATTATTTAATAAAGACATAGACGTAAAATTACCCATTGTTTGCAGAATATTCAATCCAATATCCAATCCAGTATAGCTTCTTCAAGTGATACGTACGCGATGCGTATACAGTACTTTCTATAATGCAACAATAGGTTAGTCTTATTAATTAAATGCTTCCATATAAGATCAAAGAAAAACAAATTCATTTATTTTACAACTAGTATGCGTCACATATTTCTATTATAATAAATAGCAATATAACATTCAATGTAGGATTTTTATACCTATACACACGTATTGAGTAATATTAAAAAAAGAGATTGAAAATGCGATCATATATTCTAACGCCCTAGCTGTATAACCATTACAGTGCAGGAAGTGGAACGAGGTCTAAAATATAATCTTAATTTCATTAACTATTACACAAAGTTCGATTAGTCTGCTCCTCTTGGGCTATACGAGTTTGAAAAGATTTGAACGTAAAACTTTAGTTTTCCTGAATGATAATATTTTCCTTAATTTTAATGTGCCTGTAGATTAACAAATATTAGAAATATAGTCGTATAAACGCGTGTACTTATAATAATGACAATCTAATTCTTAAACCGTTGGTACGAGGAAATATTTTATAATAAATTGGCTATGAAAAATTTAGTATCAAATTTATTGATAAGAAATGTTGTCAATGACGTTATTATAATAAAAATATATAATGCGTATTGCAAGATATAATATAGGCGCACGATGCAGAAACGTTTAATAATTTGTAAGTAGCTGTGCGAATAATAGTATTTTTGAAAGTTTTTACGTTAGATGGCTTTATAGAGAGCATATTGAATTTTGCGAAAAGGAGCATTTACGTAAAGCAAGTGTCATAACTTTAGGCTGCTAAACATAAACATCTCTGAAAAAATGTTAATTAAGTAACGCAAGGAAATAAATTGCGAGCAAGAGACTTTATTTAAAAAGTGAAATGTTTGGAGTATTAACGAACAAATAAAGGAACAAATTTTAATAAATTCTCAAGCGGCTCGGGGGTTTCATAAGAGCGATGTGAGTCATGTGTGCCTGCATGCGAGGCTCGGCAGTATCCATTTCGATCTAAAGTAAATATGTCTCTAGCTAAATCCCGGCAATTGGCGGGCTTTTTGTTTTAATGAATTAGTTTTTTGCGGTGGGCCGCGGGGCCGCGGGCTGGCCGCTTGATTTAACGGGAGAACGAGGTCTCGAATTTCTCGATTGACTCCCGGTGCGTGGCGTACGCGGCGCGTAGCGCGCGCATTACATTCTAATTACCGTCCGCGGCGCGCGGCCAAGACCATAATTTACGAAAGTTTTTATCGCGCGATTTCTAAACATTTGAAAGCCCGCCGCTCGAGCCTCGGCGCCGGCCGCGACGGCGCGGCTCGCGCGAATTTTTCCGCGGCCGATTAAAAGCATCGCGTATATCATCGGGCCGCGGGCGGCAGGAGGTGCAGCTCTCGGCGGCCGCGGCGCATTAAAGCTTCCGCGAAAAATGATATTCCGCAGGCTGTTCGCACGCGGCGTAAAGAGCCGCGCGGCCGATCCCCGGCGATCGGCTCGGCCGCGCCGCGCCCCGCGGCCTCCCGCGGCCTCCCGCGGCTCTTGCGCCACTGGCGCTTTCGCGACTCGCCGGCTCCCCCGGCAATTACAGCCCGGCGCTTTGATGCGCGTCCTTTTAATTCAATTGGCCGGATCGGCAGCCGATTGGCCAGCGCCGGCCTTTTGCCGGGGCTCTCTTTGCTCGTTAGCCGCGCTTGTATTTAGCGGATGATCTATGCCCAGGCCGGCGGATATTTGCGCGCGGGCCGCGGCCCCGGAGAGAGTCCCCGCGTACCTGGGCGGGAGGCCCCTGGGACAAAGGCCGCGAGGCGGGAGCCGCGGGACAAAATGGGACCGGGGCCCGGGGCCCGGGCTCCTTTATGTCCTTTCTCCCTTTGATCGGGCCCCTCCCCCAGCTCCAGCGCGCATCTTTGTTGCCCGCGGGCCGGGCCCATCCCGCATTATCCTTGTTCTGCCGGCTGATGGCGGCCGCGTCGGCTCCCTCGCGGGCTGGGGCCGATGCGCGCCTTATTGGGGGCCGGCGCGCCCGGGAGGCCTAACAGCCCGGGAATTGGCACACATTACACCTGGGCGCACGTGAGCCGCGAGCGGCCCGCCATGGATGCCCGCTGCGAGAATTCAATTTCCCTCGCGGTTATCCGTGCCTTCATCTTCGGCCCGGTGGAGTCGGCGCCGGGCCCGCGCATAGGCACACATGTGCGGTTTGGGAGGAGCCGCAGCCCGACCCGATGACCACCATTCCCGGCTTTTCCCTCCGAGGCTGAAACAACGCAATTTCCCGGGCCCACCCGCCGCTGCGCGTGCCCTGTCAATCTCTTCTTCGTCTTTTCCGGACGCGCTTTGTTCGCGCTCGATTCTCCACCAGTGGCACTCGAGGAAACTTTGACAAACCTTGTAGAGTCATATCCTTTTGGAGATGCACCTATTAAAGATGAGCGAAACGCCTCGAGCGTCGCTTTTAACTGTCAAATATTTTTTTATGGATTCATTAAATCATTTTGTAAAAAATGTTTTTTCAATAAAACTCTTTGTATGGAAGCCTCCGAGTTGGGACTAAATCTTTCAGTTTCGCATCGTTAATGCACGTTATTCTCATTTTCCACTCGACATTTTGTTGTAATGAAAAGAAACTCCACTTGTATTTGTTGAATTTGCCCCATTTAGTGTTACTTTTTTGAAGATTAGTTAAACGGAGCTTAAGTTTTGCAGTGGAGAACTCTTTATGAGACCTCTAACTTCCCGCTCGTCGTATAAATGCGCATAGTTAGATGGTATAAGTTATAGTTATCATAAAAGTGACTCGAAAAGAGGTTCCAGTAAATAGATTCTGAAAACACCTTGACGAGGATAACGCTTGAAAAAATAGAATCTCTTATTATTTATTGGGCAAGAATATGATAATAATTATTGTCAAGATTAATTTGCTTTTTAAACGCGTTGCAGCTTCGTATACTTGGGTTTTTTTATCGAAATATCAACCGAAATTTCATTGCACACGTGTGCAAAGATATGTTGTACACGAGATATAAACACGGCGCTGGTGCGCTTTACACGTGCGGGTATTCCGACCGCAGCGAGACTCTTGAAAAGCAACAAAATTGCAACACACGATATAATTATTAAATCGTCGATGCGAAGAAGCCAGTTGGGGCGATAAATAAATGTCAATTTACTGCAGGCAGTCTCAGGAAGTAGGATGATTTATAAAGCGAATGAATGCCAGTCTATTCTTAACCGGCGCGGTGTATACGGCAAACGGCTCGTCGCCCGCGCCGCGCGCGTGAATTATGTAAATAGGTACCCGAGTTGTGCGGGGCTCGCGCGCGCGCGCGCCAAATAAATATAAGGAGGCCCCGATGGAGGCCCCGATCGACTCGGCTCGTCGACTCGGCCGCCGGATCCGCGCTGGCGGGCCGCGCGCGAGCATCCCTCGGGCTGGCGCGCTCGCAACGGGCCGTCGGGCCGGTTGCGCGCCGCCGGTCGTCTCCCAGCGACGTATTGGGACCGAAAAACGGATCGCGCGATTCGCCGATTTTTCGGCCGCGTTTCGCTCGCGCAGACGCGCGCGTCATGCATCGGCCGCGACGATAAAGCGGAGGCGCGATCGAGCGAGCCCCGGGGCCGGCGGCCCGCGCACACGTGCATCGGCGGTGCGTCCGCGCGTGCGCGACGCTATCTGCGGGCGCGGGTTGCGTGCCCCGCGGCCGAAAATCGAATTTCGCTCGCCACCGCGCGCACGTACGCGAGCCGCGCGCCTCGACGCCAGCGTTCGTTTTTCCGCCGAGCCAAAGGGGAAGCGGATACTCGAGACTCGAGCTGCATGCTACTGTAATATTACACGATACGCGCAAGAAATCTGAATACCATCTATTTCGGGCTTCTGAAATGATAATTATCGCACTTGTACAGCTTGAATTGTGTATATAAATCTATTTCTGTTTTTCCCTCGGAATCGCTGTAACTAATTACTCGATCATGCAGGAGACGCAAGATTATTCAAAACCCACGTATCGTATCTGCATTATTAAGTCCAGCTTTTTTATTAATCCTCGTATTTATTCGAATTAGTAAAACAAACACCGCAAAGTAGAAGCAAAAATTGCAATAAAAATTGATTTTCCGGGGGAAAAAGTTTATACCGACATAAACTGAGATAGGCGGATTACATAATCGCAATAAGTAATGCCATTTTAATTATAAATCGTATACCGAAAGCATAATAATGCGGAGAAACGGCATTTACAGCAGCAGAGCTCTAAAGCGGACTTTCTCAAAAATGTCAAAGCAAAGTAACTCCGAAGTATACACGAAGGTAACTGCGAAACGAGCTAGTCTATAAAATCTTATCGTCCCGAGTGGGCAAGTGGGCACGTATTATATATACGTGGGCAGTCTGGGAAAATGCCGGTGAACGAGCTCGGGCGCGCTAGTGTGCACTAAACAGGGGCGCTCGGCTCGCGCACACAGCCAGCTCCTCGAAAGCCGTATACTTTTATATTCCATGTACGCTCGGACGAATATGGTCTTCGTTACGCAATCGAGTCGAGCGTCTGCGCGCGCTGCCCAGCTGTCTGCCGGCCGAGGCGCTCGCGCGCGCGGAAGGGACGCGCTCTTCGTCGAGCTCGTTTGCTCTTCTGCCCCCGCGCGCCCCTGCGCCTATCGCCGCGATAACGCCGCTGGCGGATTCGCCTCCGCGCGCAACGTCTCGTTCCGCCGGTCCTGCTCTCTCCGCAGGACGCTCCCGTCCGGCGCCGCGCGAGCCAACCTGGCCGCGCCGAGCGCCGTTGCCGGCTTACTTTAGTGCCATTGTAAGCCACGTGCGAAATCCGCCTCGCGTCATTATGTTTCTCCCGCGCCTTTTTCTCCCTCGCTCGATTATACGCACGTATGTATCCTCGGCGGCGTTTTGAGTGAGAGGCCGCCCGCGCCGACACAACGCCCCGAGTGCACTTTTCATTCGCTTTTCAACGCGATGCCATTCGCCGAGAATAATGAGCGACTTGGTTTGTTTTCAATGCTCGTTGAGAGAAATCGATAGAGCCTCTTATTGTTATGTCAGCACTGCGCCAGCACAAATGGTGAGATGCATATTAAATGTGTATCTTTCGTAAAATGTTTCTTGCATTAATCTCGGGCTTATTTGCAACAAGACACATGCTTTCCAGAACGTACATGATTTTTTAATAAGAATATAGTTGGTCAAAGCCTGCGTATAAAAGGATCCGTTGCTTTTGTCCAGCTTGTTATTTTTACGCTTCTTTTCTTCTTTTCAGAATCGGAGATTTTCGTTTTTTGTCTATCGATTGTTCTGCACCATGCGTGCGACTTTTATAAAATTTAAAAAACAAAAATCATTCTTGATCTTGAAGACTTTCTAAAAAAATGCAAAGTTCGAAAAAAAAACTAATGTCTTGCGTCCAATGCGCAGCTCGCAAAAGAATCATGTTATAAATATATCTTGAAAATTGTACGTGTAGGTAAGTACGCAAGGAAAAGTGTGCATAAGAGGATTGTAATTATTTCAACAAAAATATAAACGGTACATGTAAAGAAGTCCTAATTATCCTGAAATATTTCTCTTCGTGAGTATTGCTTCGAATAAAGAGAAAAAGATCATTTTATGCATTTCCCCCTTTCTAAGCTAAAAAGAAAAAAGTCTCGCTTACAATTACATTGCAAAGCAATCCATTGTGAAAAAATATATATAAACTTAAACTTGAACAGCTGTTAAATTTGCATGAATCCATGGTCTTAGAGGCAATTGAGTTTTTCAAACTTGCTTCTGCGGTACACTGGCATATGTATAATAGTAATTTTTGTTTGTGCACTTGAAGTACAACACGCGCATAATTGCTATAAAGTTATTTTCCAGAGCATTTTTATTGTCAGTATTGCATTCTTTTTTCGCGCTGTTTCGCCTTGGCATAAAGTCACACTAGAATCTTCTCTCTTTGCAAACAAAATATTGAGATTATTCGTGAAGAATCGATAGACTCAACAAGATTATAAAAATGTCCGACACATGCGATCGAATCATTATAAATAACGCTCGGTCATATTCACACGAGGGCGTCCGACAGGCGGCGACGACGACCGGCGTTCGGTCAAGGCTCGCGCTGAAATTCCGCAATTTCGCCCGATATCAGCAAGATGATTGGATAAAAAGAAAAACGCCGCGAGCGAGAGGATCGAGCGAGGGGTCATCGGAGCGCTCACGGCGGCAGGGCATCGGTGGGCCAGTGCGATATCGGGACGGCGGGATGGCATTGGGACGCGGGACGCACGCGCCAACCCACATCCGTCACGCGCATACAAGCACACGCGTCTGCACACACACGTCCCTTATCCACTGCGCAGAGAGGTATCCTTCCATCCACCGGGGTGGGCAGGGGCGCCTCCTCCTCCTCCTCCTCCTCCTCCTCCACGGCCCGGGAGAGAGAGAGAGAGGGCGACAAAAAGCGCGACGGTGGCGACGGCAGCGGCGAAATCTTGCCGAGCGGAGAGGGGGCGTGTGTCACCAGAGGCCCGGGGGACAGTGCGCACCAATGGGGAGCCGCGGAAGGCGTGGACCCGCGCCGGAGGACAGCGGCCGCGGCGCCTGGCGAGGGACGTCTGTCGCCCACCGCGCGGCGTGTCTCCTCGTCGCGCGCGCGGCCCGCCCCCACCCCGGGCGCGAGCGCCGCCGGCGGTGGGAGGCGAGGGCCGCGCCGTGGGGAGCCGGCCGCTGGAGGGGCAGCCGCCGGAGGGGAAGTGCGCCCCGGGTGGGGGCGCCGCGGGGACACGCCCACTCGACCGAGCCGCCGCCACCGCCGCCGCCGCCGCCGCCGTCGCGCGTCGCCCGGGTGGGGGCGCCCGGGGTGGGGGCCGCCGCTGTCGCTGTCGCTGCGCCGCGGCGCTCTTTCGTTCTCCCCGTCGTCGTCGTCGCCGTCGTCGGCGCTCGCTGCGGCCGCGCGAGCGCCTCGCGCCTGCCCAGCCAACGGACGACCTACCGAGGCTTTGCTTTCGCTCGCCGGCAGATGTTTTCAACGCTGCATTGTTGTATCAAGGCTACTTTTTGTGCCTCTTTTCAGCTTGCCTCCATTTTATAAGTCGAATGTAAAAAAGCGCTTTTTTGCAGAGCCTCCTTTCTGTTTGAAAAGGTTTCATTCCTCTAGAATTTATAGTATATTGTAAAAGATGTTCTGAAGTGCGTACTTGTCTTCTACTTCATAAATGAATTAAATTAAATTACTTAGGATGTAGGCCGTACTGCCCTGCCGACCCTAAATAATAATAAATAAAACATAACTATAAATACTTAATACCCTAATATGTAAGGGATGCCTCATGTAGTTGTATTAAAAAATAGCCTATGTATAATCAAGAAAAGCCTTGTCCTCTAAAAAAACGTCAGTCTCGATTGTAAGGACTCGAAAACTTTGAATTAATCTAAAACTATGACAAACAACGGTTTTCAACAATAATAATGTACAAATGTTGTACACGTCCAAATTTTACAATTCATTGCATGGCAGGAGGTGAAGACATAATCGCAGAATTCATCATTTTATTAAAAATGTTTTTTAAGAGTATCAATTATTGATGCACGTATCGACAATGCAATTCATGTCTTCTATGCATTTAGATTTTTTCTATTTCAAGTGATAGGTCACTTGTATTCTTTTTTTATTTTGTTTCTCAGCAACAGCTTCGGCATTGTTGAACAAGATTGAAAGAACGAGCTTCTTGCTGAGTAATCAGTGAGCCTTGAATAGATGTTTCTTGTTTTCATTCGTTGCGCTGAGACGAGCCTTCGTGCGCTTTACTTTTTCCCTTCAGAGTAGAAACAATAAACTTTAAAGTCGCGAGTTTCATCTTGGGCTACATTGAACATATTTGCTTCTTTTCGGTTTCGCTAATTATTTTAGTTCCAATTGAAATACGAACAGAAGTACGTGACGGGCGAGTTGTGGTAAAAGACAAGCTTTTTCGTTTCTTGACAAAGTTTAGAAGAGCGCGTAGTCTGCATGTCTAAAATGACGGTAAGGCGGGGTAATGAATTTCTTGAAGACTGAAGTGTAACAAGAGCTAACAGTGCCGGGCGTTATATGCGTATAAGCACAAGAGAGATGGACTCGTTGGGGGGGGGGGGGCGATATGGAAGATCCTCGGCCTACCGAGGAATTAAAGATCGAGAATGCCTCAAGCCTTAGCCGATTGACAGCTCTTAATTGCTGGTTTTCTCTTATCTACTGTCACCTTCTTTCCCTCTATCTTCTCGCCCGGTTTGCCGCTGTGGCTCCCCTCTGCCGCGCTGCCCCCTCGAGTCCGAGCGAGTTCACTCGAGTCGACTCGGGTCTGTAAGACCATAGGATTAGTCTCTCTATCACTGCCAACCCACGTCGAGGGCCTAATCTTTCCTTCGATAGTTCGGGACGCAACACCCCATCCGTGGCTTGCGAGGGGGGTTGGGTGGGGGAGGGGCCGAGGGGGTGACAGGGAATCGCGCTCGCACAACACGTACGAGCCGACGCTTCCAATTTACGCGACCTTTCACGACTCACAAAAATATTCCCTTTTATTCCCCAAGTGCCCTTCTTACCCTCCTCCAGCGGTGCGCCTCTTATCAATTTTGCACGATAAATTGATTATATACGCGCGCGTGCCTTCTGATTTCTCCCCGCCAAGTTTGTGTATCCTTATATGAACACGTGTATGTATATACAGTTGTGGGGCAAAGGAAGAGTAACTCGTAAATCATAATTATATTACGTTGCCCAGTTTATGTCTTGAGTTGTGATTTTTTATTTGATGAGTAACTTTCAGCGGATAGTTACAGTAATAGATTGCCATTACAAAAACGACTGTTTTTCATGTATCATTCGTGCAGTACAAAAGTCGTTATGTTTACTTTTCAAAAGAAAAATTCAGTAATGAAAGTGTTTGATATATTGATGTGAATTTAATTTAAATATGTAACGCCTGCGCACATTAATAATTGCAGTTGCATTTCTGTCTGCAGTACATAAATAATTTTGCACTATTACAACTAATCTCGTTATATAAATATTTATGTAAGTCATATTTAATTAGAAAATGAAAATTACATTAGAATAAATACCTATTAATATTTATTATTTCTTTTGAAAGAAAAACAACCGACTATTTTCACGTGCAGACCGTTTGACTTGATTTTAATTATTTTGTCACAGCTGTACAAAACGAAGAAAGTTGGTGAATCTGATCGAATATACGAGAGCTTATCAGCTGCGGGCATATATTACTTATATTGTGATCATAGTCTACGAAGGAATTGCGGGTAATTATATACTTTCTATATCTTTTAAAGATATCGCGGATAGCGATTTCACAAATAAACAAAATCAGTGTTATATACACATTCGCATGGTACTGTGCTTCCATAGACACGATACGGGTAAAAGTTTTTAAAATATCTAACAGACATAATCAATGAACCATGTCTAAAAAAAGAAGGAAGGCTTGAAAAAGCGCAGGCTCAATATTTCGTACACGAAGCCTAATTAATTGAAGGAGCGTTCAAGGGTCGGTTATACAATTTGAAAGTTTGTAAAGTTTAGTCACCGCATCGGTCAAAAGACGTACAAGGTTTATTCGCGGAGCAGGTGGGGTAGGTGGGGTAGGTGGGGTAGGTGGGGTAGGTGGGGTGGGCGGAGAGGCGGAGAGGCTCGAGGGCGGGCGCGACTCGCGAGGCAGGAGGAGCCGCCAAGTTTGCAAGTGCAGCAATACATAATAGAGGAGGGAGGCTTGGCACACGAGCTGCCGGCCGTAAAGTCGGGCTCCTGGGCGCGGCCGAGTTTTCAGGCTTCTTTTGACACTTGACATTCAAAGTCAGCCGCTTATTCGGCGTACGTGCGCACGTCCCCGTGTCAGTATGTCAGGCTGACGGATCGGCGCGCGCACTCAGGAAATTAGGCAATTTCCGGGTCTCCGCTCCCTCCGGCTCCGGCCCTGGCTCTGTCTCTCGTGCCTGCATTTAATAGCCGGGAGGCCGCGGGCTCAGCCGGGCTCACGCTCGCCCGCCGCCACCGCCAGCGACTCGCGCCGCGCGGGCTACTGCACCTTTGTGCAGCGACTCCTCGGTCCCCGGCAGCGGAGAGCCGGCGGGAGCCCCCGACCGCCCCCGCCTGCCCCCGCCCCGCCGCGTCTGCCGATCGATCCCACTGCGCGACGCTTCTCTCTCTCTCTCCCCCTGTGCGCCTCCCCGTCTTCCACTCTTTCCCCTGCCCTTCGATCTCGCGCGCCTGCCGCTCTCGCAACCGCCGCGCCTCCGACCCGACATTTTTTCTTCGACCTCTACCTTCGGCGCTCCAACTTCTTCCTTTTTTACGCGGATTCTTCTCTCTTTCTTGCAGGAGTAATGCACCCGACTAGTACACTGATGGCGGATTAATGCCATGGGAAGGAGTGTGCGATTTTATAGCTGCACTCGACTCGAGTGTCGATGCGAGTATCGATTACAAAATCTAAACATGGACTAGTGGCGTTTCACCAATTCAATCGTTAGCGTTTAAGAATTTTTATGTGCATTCTGCGTTTTCTCATTCATCATTAATATTGAAAGGACATCCGTGGTCTGCAAGAAGGGACCGGAAAGGCACTTGTTTTTCCCATCAGGTTTTGTTTCAACTTCCCCGATGAATCATCGGGTCGTAGAAAGCGCAAGCTCTAGCCTGCATCGGAAAAGTCGATACAGCCGCAAAGTGGCACAAGTTTGGGGGGTTGAAAGGGCGACTCGGCGAGCAGTCGCGTACAAAGGTCCTTTCGGATGCACACAAGCTGGCAACAAGTGCTGCAGTCCCGCCGGGATGAGCCCCGGCCGGCTAATGACACGCGCGCCCGTAGCGAGTGCCGCTCGCCGGGCAGCCCGGCGTAAAGCGCAAACGCGGGACGCGAATTGGCCTCATCAAAGCGAGCAAACAATGCCGGCTCGAATGCCGTCGACGAGTCGACAACGTGTGGTTAGCCAAATCGGCCCGCGCGCACGTAGCCGTGTGGAGGCGCGCGCCCTCTCGGCCGGATACGTGCGGGGCTCGGGCGAATGCCGGCGCCGGCACCGCGCGGACGTGCGGCGCGCGAGACGCGGCGGGATTCCGCGCGCCGCCGCTCTTTTGCCGTGCGCCCGCTTCGGATGCGCCGCGGGTCCTCTACCCCGGTGCGCGGCCTTTTCTCCGTTTTCGCCATTGCCGGGCTTCCGGCCCTCCGATATTGCCCCGCGCGCCCGACGTGTTTCCCCGTGCGATGATGCGAGCCACCTCTTGATTTCGTATCAGCTACAGTCATGCACACCCGTGCTTCCTCATTAGTTACTCGGCTCCATCTACGCTCCTAGTTTCGGTACGCGCTGTCTGACCATTCCGTCCGAATCTACTTGTAATCGAAAAATCTTGCTTATTAAATAGCTGTACAGTTTGTAATATCCTATCAAACTCCGATATTCTATCTCTCTCGATAAAACGAATAATAATCAATTTTTAATGCATCTTTCGTTGTCTTTTTTAATTCTGTTTCTTTAATCCATCTACTCTGCTTTTAATGAATTAAATAATCATTACGTGTAGCGAAATTTTAGAAGAATAAATAATAAAAATGTAGATTTAGATTAAGGGACACAAATATTGTTAAATTGTGGTTTTAATGATTAAAGTCTTCTGAACGTAATCAAACGCGCTGGAAATGATTTCAAGAATTTTCGGCCGCGCAGTAGTAAAAGGCAACTTTAAGGAATAAAATGAATTATCTATATAAAACAGCATCAAATACGCATAGTATCAAAATGTTAGATCAAGTACTTATAGAAACAGATGGAACCGCAAGCAAATAAATTAACACATAAATAGTTTTTATTATAAATAATATTTGTATGTGTCATGTAAAACACATTTTGAATTATAGCTACAAAATATGAATGTATGACAGGCAAATTTATCTAACGATTTATATGTATTATTTACTGCGATTAAAAAAGAGTGTACATTTTTTGTGAGTTGAACTGAAGGGGCATGGAGCTTATATTAATTTAAAAGAATATTCTCAAGGTTGCTGGTGTTTATGCTCAAGGCCGACATTGATGTGCGTACGACCTGGGGTCAAACTTGGGGTTCGGACCATTGCCATTCAGCTGAGAAAACGAGTCGAGGACGCGGTTTTGACTCTTACGAAGGTTCGCTGATAGGCCCTGGGTCATGGAAACAGTGAAAGCGAGACTGAGATCCAAATATTCATTTCAGGCTTTTCGGGGGAGACTAGTGAACCCTATCTATAATTTGTTATTCTGGAGTGAGTGGCGAGCCGAAATTCCACGAATGAGCGCGAGTAATTTTTGTGAGGGAGACCGTCGAAGGTTCTGGAAAAGATAAGAAGGTGGACGTGCTCGTAGCCTCTCTCTTAATCTAGAAGGGATGATGAGCAAAAAGGGGGGTAAAAAAGAGGAAGTTGAGGGCCCAAATAGTGCGAATGCACGAAGGGTTTTTTTTGACCAAGCAGATCTTTCTTTGTCTTTTGTAACAGTCAATTAAATCTCTTAAATATTCAATATAACACAAAGAAGTAGTATTTATTTAATTATCATTCGCTTTTACTAAATCCTTCTCCTCCTCGAATTTTTTAGTTGTGAACGCAAGGAAGGCATCACACAATTAATATTATGTGTGCGATAATAAATTGAACACTTGATGTATTAATCAATTTTTTTTGATTAATATATATTTACATACTGGCCTGTTCATATTGTCCTGTTATTTCATTAAAACAGAAGAATGTTTTAATAATATCTTGCAAAGAGCGACATTGGAAGCAGCGTCACATGTGTGAGGTTGCAATTGGTGAAGAAGGCAGTTATACACATACGATGTGGCGATCAGAATCGCGAGAGTACTCCAATCTCTGTGTCTAAATCTTGTTTGTTTTGTTCTTTGGATCAGCCGATTGAAAAACCAGCTCGCCGTACACGATTCTCGCGCCCGTGTACCCGGTCGATCGCCGCGTGCAGCTCCGCTCGACTGCAAGCCTGTCATTGTACCGATGTGGGAAAGACATGTACCACGCAGAACCTTAAAGAGCGATAAAAGAAAGGACGAAGCAAAGAGAAGGAGGAAGGAGGGAGACCGAGGTATCAATCGGACGCTTGTAATTTCATAGAATCATGTGTATTTATTTATTTTTATATTTAGTTGTGTATGACCATCTTATTTCTCTTTTCTCTCAAACACTCCTCTCTTTCGAATGCGCACTGCAAGGGCGGCAATCTATAATTTTTATCTTCTCGAGTTCCTCGCAATCTTATTGGGAAGTTAGATTGAGAGTGAGATTGAGAGAAAGAGTGTGAGCTCGAGTGTGAGAGAATGGAAGAGACAAACGTGGCATGCCTATAAGATTTTACAAGGTAAATTAATCTCGTGGTTATTGCCGATATTTTTGAGCAGCTGTAGTTCGTAGTTGAATGACAATGATCAAGGCTGATTACGATGTCAAAGGTGAATCTGGCAAGTCACTCGTTATTTACAGTAGTGTCAAGATCCCACCTTGACAGTTGAAGGAAAGGGATGCTTGTTAATAATGAAAAAGAAAATGGACTTGGCATAAATGCACCCACTAGCTGTAAAAGGACGAACACACCCAGTGTCCGCGGAAGTTGTGTGCAGAAATTACAAGATTTCCAAGGCGACAGAAGTTAAATCAAAAGAGAGTCGGGACGTGTTCCTCTAATCACATTCTCCCACTGTGGCGGCGGTACAATCAGTCATCGGACGGACAATCGGGCTGGTAAGGCGTAGCGATATACACACGAGACGACGGTGCCGTAGCACGCAGCCAGCATCGCGTGAAAAATTGACGAGTTTGTCTACAAAGTCACCTCATGGTTTCCTGATGCACTGTCACTCTTTGTTTGTTATCTCAATCGCTTGGTTATTTGGCAGTTAATTACTTAAGTATCAATTGGATAATTTCCAATGATTTAAAGAACGTAAATATTTTATCATTACACAATTACTGACAATGATAATATGGAATTCTGCTACTTAGAAGTCGGTGATATACTTATCAGTAGGTGTCATAGTCGCATATTTTATATTTAGAAATAGCTAGAAAAAGTAGAGGTAGTAGAGAAATGCGAATAAAAACGTGTGCTCGGCAGAGGCCTAGGGCTTAGGGTTAACGATGCCCTCATAGAAAGGAAACGATACCGCAACGAAAATGAATATAACTTGGCTGGGAGCCGGTGGGTTAGTATACTTAGCCAAGCCGACGCACAAAGTCCTTTCTCCTTTCTCTGGAAAAGGGGCGAGATTGTGGAAAAAGGTGCAGGGGAGGCGCAGAGGAGGGCCACGGGAGGCGCACACTTGGCCTCACAAAGAGTCAACCGGGGCCGGCGGGCGGGCAAAAGCGCGCGCGACGGCCAGCGGGCGGGCGCGCAGAGAAAGCGACCTCTCGGCTTGGTCCTTTTTTGGCGGGCTGTGGGCCGCGGGGGCTTTCATGTAAATTGGCGCAGACGCGCTTCATCCCCCGAGGCGAGTCCCTTTTTCCGCGGCGACGGCCCTCGCAGACGCGGCGGGCGCAACAGATTCGGCCTGTTTTTGGGCATTCAGCCACACGTGGCTCGGCCCCCTGAATCGGGGCGCGGCGGCGGGCCAGTTTAGCCGGCGGGCGCCGCGGCCCACGGAAAACTCGAAAGGTAATTTACTTTAAAAGTATCCGGCGGCGGAGCCGCTCATCAAACGGCCGCGGGTCAAAAGCCGCCGGGAAGCGGGGGCTAATGCAGCCAGCGACAGATTGGCGGCGCGCGGCCTCTGTTCGCCCGGGCCGATGGTCATTTGGCTGATGGCTCGGCAAGCGCCCGCGCGAGATGTCCAAACGCCGCCCGAGCCCTGGCCCACGGCAAAAAGCGCCCGCGCCGGCCCTAAATGAATGCGCGGCCCGCGGATGAATCGGGCGAAATCCGAGCCGCCCGGTCCCGTTCCGCCTCCGGGACAAAGAGATAAAAGGCCTAATTGAATCGCTCGATTGGACAAGCAGGGACATTACAGGAATTAGCGGCCCAAAGCCCGCCCTGCAAATGTGATTGCTTTTCCGCGGCCAGACGATTCTTCTAGCCGCGCCCCCCCCCGCCGCTTTTGAGGCTGCTTTTGTTTACTCGCGGATGAAACTGATTCCTACCAAAGTTGGAGCCGCTGCGGTTTTCTCTTGCGCCGCGCCGCAATGCTCTATATCGGTACGCTCAACGTTGCGGATTTGTTTTCTCAACTGGATTCTATACCCTGTAAAAATACTTGTAAAAATGGATTTTTACGTGAAAATCACGTGTGATGTTTTTCCTTCTAGTATTTTTTTTAAAACAAATGTGTTGTATTTCGCCAAGCTTCACTGTAGTAGTTTAATTTACAAACTTTTTCAGATTTTTTATTTTAAGAGGTAGTTCACGTGTCCGATTTAATCTTGAATTGTTGAGTTTACAAAATTATTCTACAATGTATATAATTTTTCCCAATTTATGTGTGGAGAGAATATATTACTTGAAATTTGTATGCTTTACCGCTAAACGATGCATCGAATATGTAACTACACATTTAAACGTGCATATTACGTGTTATTTTTACGTTCAATAACAAAAGAGGGCCTTCTTTGATGCGAAAAAATACATGGCCACAAAGCTCGAGAACCTTATATAAAAAATTCAATTACGTAAAAAGTCACGAGACCTTATCAGACATTAAGTCTATTGAAAAATTACGTTATTCGAGTGCACCGCTAACAAGGATGAATATTTAAATAAGCCTACTTATATTCGATAAATCCCCGCGACACACAAGGACAACGCGAGCACGCTCTTGTGTATTGTTTCATACTTGTTCGCCATACGAGGAAGGATTCTCGAAAGTCACGTTTATTATCATTTGATAAGCAATTATTAAGGAGATTAAGATCGGGCCGAGCGCCGCCTATCTTACCCGCAATCTTCCGGAATCCGTGCGCTCGCGGCGTCCTGGTAGGGCTGGGGCTCGCACGCATTGCACACACGCCCAGCGATAAATTGAAAACGAAGCCGCGCGCGATAAAGCCCGGCGTTAAGGAGGACTCGCCCGCGGCCTCCCCTCGCGCAGTCCCAGTGTTTTGACAAGCCAAGCAAGACGACAATTTCCGAGTCTCGAGAAATATCGCGGCCGCGAAGCGTGATGAGCTCGCACACAGGCCTCGGTACGTCCCTTTCTCGTGCGCCGTCTCCTTCTCAGCGCTTCGCGACGCGCCTCGTTACGTAGTCGCCGTTTAAGTGCGCCATTATACTTGTAAATTCCAAATAATTAGCCGTAATCAAGTACAGGAAACCATCGCCGAGTGGGTGCGCAATTATTTTTAAATAAGATCCCGCCGCTTGGACTCTTTTTTTCTCCCCTCGCCCCTCCTCCGGCTTCCCTCCCCTACTTCCTTCACCTATCCGCGCCACCATCTTTTGCATTAAGCGACCGAAGGTAGAAGACTCAGCCGCGATGCTTAATTCCAGATTCCTAATTCTACGAGTCAAGTATTGCACAATAATCATGAGTGTCTTCAAAAGTACCGCATTCATGATTTTTAAAAGTAATGCTACTCATGTTGAAAATCTTAGCCTAGTTAAATAAAGATGTTAATTTTGTTTTTACTAGTTTCATTACTTATATTTATTTTGGTATAAATTATTATTGTTATTGACTTTATCGTACGATATTTATTTTCTTTAGCGATTCTAGCATATCTCATCTTTATTTTGTTGATTTTGCTAAAACAAAAGTTACATTTTTCTTCTATTATCGAAAGCAAAATAAAATAATATGAATACTTTTTAATAGTTAAGTAATTTATTAATTATGCATATAATCGAATTTATCAATTGTATTTATATGCAACATTATTAAAGATTTTAAAGAATAACGTTAATTATATACTAGATTTAGTAAAAAAGTTTAAACTAAAAAGTTTTTAGTTTTCTAAAATATTGTAAAGTTTTCAAAAGTATCTGTAATATTTTTTGCAGACCTTATCGTAAATAGAGACGTTACACTGTCGTACAAAAGAATAACTTGAATACTGTTTGACAGAAATCTTGACGTAAATGTGAATTTTTCCTTGTATTGTATGTAAATTTTTTAAAAGTACGGTAACGTCAGAAAAGTGGAATAGCAGAAATTCACAAAAAAGAACAAAGCTTCTCTTACAAAATCAAGAGTACACGTTTAGATCACTGATTTTGTATTACATAATTTTCAGATTTAAAAGATGATTGGATTTAAACTTTTATAAATTTTGTCGAATCAATAACAAGGTAGTTATAAGATTTTTTAACAATAATTATTTTATATGTTCAACTTAATAAAATTGCTAATCACAAAAAGTGACACTATCTATCACACCACAAGGCTACATTCAATCTGGTTTGGGGTGATTATAACAACAAAAAGTCGGTAGAGAAAGCGGAAGTACACAGCCTCGGAAGTGGTTTTTCGACTGTTTCGCTTCGTAGTCAACGATCCGATAAAGTTAGCTTAGAAAAGTTTAATCAATGGTAGTAGAAGCGACGACAAATGGCGTCGCGACGCCTTCGACATCCGTTGACTCTTTCATGGGTAACAAACAACAGTCTATATATTACTGAACGAAAATCGCAGATATTCTTAATTCCATAAAAGCGTTATATGCTCTTATTAATTAAACTGAATCTATTGCCATATCAAAATACAGTATACTTGGTAAAAAAATTTAATATCTTATATTGAGCATAAAATGAAACAATTCTATGACAGTAAGCTATCTATCCATTGCAATATGGTACACATCTTCAACTTTAACGTAACTGTTACCCTTCAAGAGTCAGCTTTATCGATCCATCGTCATGCTGCACCCCAACTCAGAGAATTACATCCCTTCGTATAAGAGAATGGTATGACGTCATAACATGAGCGACCTTTCATTAGGTCAGTGTACCAGTTTACAAGATTCCACTTTGTTTCTGTATTTACATTATATCTGATTATACCAATTTACATTTATTGGATACAATTTTATTATTTTTAAATATCTGATGAATATTAGAGTAATAGAATAAACATTAAAAATGGTAAACAAACGTTCAATGACAAAGAAAAAGAGAACATGTATAATACTGATTTAATTAGCTACATATAATAAATCCTTCATAATAATAGTAGATCAAAAAAGGAATTAATAGTTCAAGAAAATCCGATGGCATTGAGGGGATAGGCACCGGTAGAACAGAATCCGAGCCGGTGTGTGTCCTTAATCCGTAAAAGAGCGATTAGTCCGAGCGGATTTATTGAAAGGATGCGACAGGGCGATTCCCGGTATGTGCCGCTCTCTTAGACTCGTCTCTGTGACAAATCCCTTAAAAGAACCGCCCGCGAGTGCCGACATTCTAACCTCTGAAACCTGTCCGCGAAAGGTTCGCGCCTCTGTGATGTATTATATACAGTCATTCTTGGGGATCTACGGGACGGTCTAAAAAATAAGGTAACAATCAAACACGGGTGTTTTACGCATTTTGTATTCTACAAGAATGCAAAATTTGAAGTCAATAAGAATAATTTTCATGATTATAAATTGAGTCAATTAATATTTCAGGTTAGCGCAAGCATTTTCTAGTGTGCGAGTTATTTATATTATTAATAGCAATAATGGATATGAATAATAAAGTCGTTTGATTTTAGTCGAAAAGTGGGGTAGCGAGGCAGAAGAAAGCTTCGACAAATATTTCCCCGTAAGACCGGCTCCCTTTCTTCCTCGGGTGCCGTCAGCGTCGCGGCCGCGCGTTCCGCGCGCATTCGCCACGCTCGAGTCGCGTTCCCTCGAAATTTTCGCGCGTTTTTTTCGAGGCGGGGCGGATCGTGTCCGCGGTCGCGCCGCGCCGGGTCAGCGGATTATAACTCGAGGCGGGCTCCGGGGGGATCGTGCGATCGGGCGGACAAAACGAGCGGTTCCGAGAATCCGCGGGAGGGATTCGATTACAATGTCAAGCCCCGATCGGCGGCGGCGGCGGCGGAAAAAAGCCGGCTCCCTACACAGACTGTCAAGTCGGGCGGGCGCGGCCTCGACGCGTGCGACTCCCGCGATAAATTGGCGCTTCGCGTGCGACCGGCCGCGAAGTAATGCGCCACTTGGTCGCCCAAACTCGAGGGGCCCGATAATCGCTCGTGAAATTATAGGAGCACTCCTCGGTCTTCGGTCTTTTGTTCTCGATGTTATTGTCTTGCCGAACTCCACTTGATCTACTGGCGTGTGACCCAGCCTCCTGGAAAGAGCGAGAAACGCCCCGCGACGTCTCGATGACTCCCGGTCCATTTTGGAGAGAAAAGGGAAAGCTGCTGGATCGGCTGTGACGCTCTATGAATATGTATCGCGAAACAAATATTTTTCACCTCGATTTAACCGAGAGGCAGGATTCGCGGAATTGCGGAGAGTTCGGCGAGAATAAAGCCAACTGCGTGACGGACTTGTCTCGTCTTCATTACGGCCATCTCGCTAAGCATTTCATCTCACGGCAGGTAGGCTTTTTATCCTTCTCGGAAGGATACGCGCGACAAAGGACGACCTTCCTGGGGGATACGCTGAAATTCCAGCGTGTAACGTCGAGCTCTGAACTCGGATTTTTTCTACGGCTTTTTCTGCACTCGAGAACCGTTGGACATTTTTATCCCAAGCGGGAAAAGACCAAGTCTTATAAATATCGAATGTATACTGAAATTACCGGTAGAGGTATGCGCGGTGTACGTGACCAGGACATACGTATTTGCAGTGCACTGTGCAAGTAATAATCAGGAGGGATCAGTGGGCAGGTGATTGTCGAGCGTTATAAATTACTTATCATTCAAAGTAAAACAAACGTGAGTTAAGATCCCAAGAGCGGGCAATTTGAATGAGCGGGAAAAATTAGAATTACAGTATTCACGACTTGAATAAATCCACGAGCGTTATTACGCATTATAATTCGACAAGTGGCGATCGCTCAGCCGCAAGGCGCTCGCGCGCCAACACAATCGCCCGATCGCCTATCGATGCCGAAACGATCTGTAAAACACTCAGCTCTTGGGATCATTGACATTATCGGGCTAATCACTGTAATTTAAACACCCGCGGCTGAAGCCGCGCGCCGCGCGCGATCAACATATATAAATACGCCGATGGCCGGGGGAAAAAAGTCCTCCCCCCTACGGCTGCTGGATTTATGGCGCGTAGGCAAAGTAAGACCGCACAAGACCCGTATATTTACGTAATGAACGTGTAGGGATCAAACCGAGATTCACACGTATATATAACGCGTTGGGCAATATTGTCGATCGCGATTGATTCGCTCCGAGCGAATCTGTCGGTGCGCGAGAATTACATCTAGATACTGCGAGTGTCCGTGAGCAGTGCGAGCGTGTGCGCGTGTAATCGCCCAGGATATACGGCTGTTGGTGCGCGGGACTCGGGTAATCCGATGTTTTGCCGGATTGTGCGGGACTCTGGTCGAGCTAACTGGCAAGGAGACACCGCGATTAGGAAGATTAGCCTGGATAATTGTGGCAATTGATTGCGCCCATAGTGTCTTAAGCTCTGATTCGGCTTGGAGCTTTGTTTCGGACTATGATCCGTTCCCATGAAACAACTATTTGCTCGTACCGAGGAGGCAGCAACGTTTTCGATACAACATTGAAATATTTATAATATAGGCTTTTGTAATGAAATTGACGCGATATATCACTTGTACACTTTCACTCGTATTGGAAGCCAGTAGAGGCATTGCAAAAGTCCAGCTAAAAAAATAACAGAGAATTACTAACTGAGTAGAAAAGCGTACAGTCAATTTGTCTATTTTAACTATTTCTCTGGAGCAGAATCACAATAAATCTTCAAATAGCGTTTAAATCTCTTGATTAATAGAGGAGATTACGCACAAGTACGCGCCAACAATATCTCTATATCGTACTTACACATTTTGTATTTCCCGATTTGATAAATTCCCGCATACAAATGATTTTTATCCGGAGAAAAGGCATATTTAATGCCGATCCTAATCTCGCGAGTACATTGTTTTCGCGGCACAGCGCGTATGTCTGGGGCTCGGCTCGCATTATACGAAATAGAGCATGAAGGGTTATAGGGATACGATAATAGAGCGCGATCGCAGGGGGTGACGAGGGTGGGGTAAGGGCGAGGAGGGGCGAGATGCTACGGGGGCCACTGCGAGGACTTCTTAGCTGGAAATATCGATTGGCCACACGGCCCCCAACGAGCGCCAATGTGCGGAATTCCCGAGGCGCCGCCCGACGCTGCGCGCCGCGTTCATTTAGCAGCTGAGGGTCAAAGCCGTGTGTAGGGCCACGGGCTGCGCGGGCGCCCCGAATAAAGAGAATACTTTACTGCAGATTGGAGGCCCGCGTATTTTTCCATCTAACAATTTGGCCTTCCGACAAATTTTTCCGCAGTTTGCCCGCGCTCGTTCCGTAACATGGAAGAATAAGGACTGTTCGTAAAAAGAAGCGCAAATAATCGCACGACTTCTGAATTGGCAGTACATTGATAAGCGCAGGGGTAACAAGTTATGATAATTTGTTATATTTGACGCGGAACAGGGCGGAATAGCGCTTGGGCCAAAAGCTCGACCGGAGCGGGAGGAAGACTGCAGAAAGACAGATACTCTCGGAGCAAAGTGGACGAGGCACGAGCGAGAAAGAAAAGTAATTAAAAGGCGATCGTGGCGGTCCAGGGCGAGGCGGGCAGCCAGGGGAAACAAGGAGTAATCATTAACCCCCGAGCGGCGGAGTCGTAGGCCGACGGTTGAGGGGCGCCTAGGCGAGGGTCCGCCCGCGGAGGAAGTGGCCGGGGCCGGAGGGTCGCTATCGCCACCGCCCCGGCATTACTTTTATTCCGTGTCATTTGAGTCCACACCCGGGCGGGCGGCCAATAGATTTTTTCCTCCTTAAAGTGCCCTCGTGCCGCCGCGGGGCGGGAAACAGTTCTCCCGTGGTCTGGGCCTGCGATCCCCTCTTTTGTTCGGATCCCCGTAAATCCGCGAAATGAGCGAGAGCCGCCGAGGCCTGTGTACAAATGTCACGCGCCGCCCATTGTTTGCCCCGGACCGCCAACGTGATCGCTTTTCGGGAGCTTTCCGATCCCGACTCCTTGCTTTTGTCTGGCTTCACCCGACCGCTCGTGAATGGCCTTTTAATTGCCTCTCGCATTTAAGAGAAAAGTGCATCTAACAAGGGTTACGTGGCTACGCGTTTGCGTGGCTAACTGCTTCAACCATCCAGGCCTGCATGCATACACTCTGCCTCTTGGACGTGTCCAAACTAATTTTCTACAGTTTTTGTATCATGGAACAATGTTCTAATTAAGGATGCCATGACACTTTTCACGTAAACATAGGAAAAAATACTTGTTTACAGTTTGCCTTGTGGATCTCACTGTGAACGCTTATTTCAATATTAGAGGTTTTTTATGATTGCGGAAATAAATCCGAAACATGCAAATATATTGAAACAACGTCTTAGATCATTCACATCAATTTTGAACAATTACCCAATTAATATGTTAATTTTCCGTTTTTGTGCGCTGTCATATCAAAGGTTTTATTATCTTCTTGAAAATTAAAATAAAGATGTTCTAAGCTTTAGAGCTTAAAGAGTTTGAGAGTGTATAATCCCAGGGGCTTTCTTAATTCTTCAAAAAGTAGGTTAATTCTGAAACTTGTTTTAAACCTCAAACAAATGCAAGTTTTACGCTGTTATAAGAGGTTACTGAATATACTGCAGTCTAATATTCTTCTTTCAAATAAGAAGCTGCCTTCTCATCTTATGTATATTTTGTGAAAGCACTTGATTTTATATATAACAGATTCTGCGCTACTCGGAAAGAAAAAAGCAACAAGTGCATAATCTATAACTGTTCGTGCACGTATAAATGAAAATTGATTGCATGGAAATCGGCGAATAAAATTATAAGAAAGCAAGCGTTACGGAGAGGACATAAGCGATAGGTTGCGAGGTGTCGCTGATCGACTTGCCGATAAAAAGGCACACATGCAGTCTGGCCTGTGGCAGAGATTTTGAAGAGGTAATGATTTAAAGGCGCGAGAGGGTAACGAATTACAAAGGAGCAAGGGTCGTGCAAGGAGTTGGAAGAGAAGGAGCCAGAGTCGAGAGGGAGTAGCTCGTGGTGCAGGCGCCCTGGTAATAATCATTTTCCCTTTCGAGTGGTCGGCGGAGGCAGGCGGCGGATCGTATCGGGGTCATCAATCGCGAATCCTCGTTGGCGGCGAAAAAGGATCATCATCGGCGGCGAGGGCGCCGCGCGCGCGCGAGATATACACCGCGGCGAAATTGTCTTGCACGTACACACGTACCTGTCCGAATGGCTTAGAGGGCCTTTAAGCGGGCGGCGTATCGCCCGCGCCCTCGCGCGATTAAACGAGCTCGTGACTGGGGGCCCTGTCCCCCCGTCGGCCTCCCCGGCGCGCGATAGGATGCATAATATCGGGGCGGGCATCTCGCGGCCCGTAAAAGGTCCATCGGCCGGCGTATCGGCGCCGCGCCCGCGGATGAAGCCGCGCGCGCCTCTTTATCCCCATCTTTATCGCCGACAATTACGCGGGCCGACGCGCCGGGATAAGAGATGGAGCGGGCAGGGCGGCAGCCCCGCCGAGGCGGGGGGATGCGCCCGAGCCGCCAGCCGAGGGTGTTGAAAAATCCCCCGGGAGATCCGCCGGCTCGTTTCCTCGCGCGCCCCGCGGACAGGCGTCTGGCCTCCGCGGCTGATTGTTTAAAAATTTCCCCGAGATTCCAGCTGCAGCCCGAGAGCTTGGCGCCCTGTTGGAAAACGCGGGCTCGCCTTGCGTCGCGCGCCAACCTCAAACTCGGTGCGCCGCCTCGTTATTCCCCGCTCGCGGATTCCTCTTACCGCCTTCTTTGATAAGGCGATTATCCTCTTTTCAAAAGGGGACTCGCGCCTTACCGCCGAGCAAACATTTTTCAAGAGTCTAATCGAACCACTGCAGATTGATCTGTGAATTTCGGCTCGTCTTATGTACAGCCAATCTCGTGAAAATAGGCTACCAAAAAATATCCAAAAGATATCTTGTTTAATAGCACAGTTCACGGTGATGCCCTTCGACAAAATTATAGAAGTTCTATCTGGGAAAATCCGATAAGTACATTAAATCCGAGGAAAAGAAATAAACTTCCCGGGAGACAGGATCTTTCCTTTACCCTTCTTAACCTTTTGTCTTGCCATCCTTTTTCCTCCAATTTAATTTATGTTTTTTTTTTGAACAAAACAACATCAGGATATGTAACTTAAAGATGCAATGTTTCTCAACCGATCAACACTTATGGGAGGGACCATAGAATTACTATCGTAGAGGTTCTTATTCGTAAATTTTGTTTATTATACTCGCACGATAGATATTCACTCTGAGTACAATTCAATTCACGAGAAAAAAGAATCCAAGCGTGTGTGTTAAATAATTATTTGAAGAAATACACAATGTAGCAATCATTGATGCTGTATATAGTTTGATTTAATTTCTCTTGAGCGCAATCTGTCGTTAAAAGTATTATTAAAACTAGAGCCAATTGTTTGTAATTGAATAATTGAGGGTGTGGTTGGTAAATTACAGGGCAGTTGCGGGCGTCGTGTGGGAGCCGACTGCTCACTCGAAATTATATAAAGCTGAAAAGTTAATGCGCGGTGCTTGAGCGAGTATATAGGAGCGCGGGCGACGCGACGGTGGGCGCCCTAACCTTCAATCACTGGGGGCTCTTATGACCTCTGGCCACGATACACCGGGGAGAATTCGAGCGATCATGGAGAGCATGCGACATAAAATATGCAGGCCGTCCGAGTGTATCTACGGTTATACGCGAGGCGAGGCGGCGGCCGCGTCATACATACACAAGGCGGAAAAGGAGGCTCGGCCCCCGCAGCTCGAACGTCTTGGGCGCCACGTTTCGGCCCGTCCCGCGTCTGCGGCGGAGGCCGCAGAGGCGCGATAGGCCTGGCGGCTTTATAGCAGTCGGTTTGTCAAGTACGCGTCTCCTGCCCCCTCGGCCCGGGCTGCAGCCGCCGCTTCCTGCACGCGCCGTTTGCCCCTTCGCTTCGCGGTTCCCGATGTTTCGGCGGCGCCCGCCTCCTTCCTCCTCCTGCCTCTCCCCGAGGCATCGATTTATGCTAACTCGCCGCTCGCCGCTATTTATCGTCTCCCTGGCTTTTGGCCCTCTCAGCTTCTTTCCTATTCCTGCAGGGCTATGCTTTCATTGTCACTTGTTCGTAGGTAGGATGCGTGCGATATCACGGAAGAAACAGTTCGTTTACACGGGGGCGAACAATATGACGATGATTATGAGACAAGATTGGAAGTTATAAACCAGAACTAAATGTATGATAAGGCAATCAAGCGGAAAATACCCGCAGCGAGAGATACTTTGGGCAGTTGTGATGTAAGGTAGGTGCCTTGTTATAAATATTAGTGCAAACTGTTTTCCCGTTGTTATTAGGAGCTATCGTCCAGCGATATGATATTCTGCGAGGCTAGACCGATTCGGTAAATAATAGAGAGCGGCAAAGGGAGTAGCGTAGCTGTGTCTTGCATCGGATTCCCATCGATCGGGCGAGGAGGCTGGCTCGAAGCTCGAGCTGCGCCGGTGATCGACTGTCGATAAAAAAGCTGGGGTGCGCGGCGGCGATGGTCGGCGTGAGCGTGCATAATGGAAGCTCGCTGAGCCGGGCGGAAGCTCTGGGCGGCGCGGGCGGTGTCAATTTGCCCGGCGTGTAATGCGACGCGTGACGGCCGGCCTCCGCGCGCGACGAGTAACCTATCGGAGCCGCGCGCTGAATAATGAAGCGCCGCGGCGCGGGCGGCTGGCGGCCGCCGTCAATTAATCAAATCGCTATCCGAGCCCAAGGACGTCGCGCTCGGCGGGCCGGCAGGCCGTCGGCCCCGCGGCTCCGCGGCTTCCGTGAGAAAGGGCGACGGGCCCCCGGCTAATGTATGCAGATTGCCCCGGCAGGGCGCCATTATGTCTCCTCGGCGCGGCGCCGCCGCTCAATCGGCGCCGATCGCAGGCGCCCAGGGCGCCAATTCAGATACACGTAGGCGCGGGTTTTACGAGGCGGCGCGGCGGCTTCCCCGAACCGCCGAGCCAGTGCCAACTCCCGCGCGCTCCGCTGCACTTTTTCTCGGGAATATTTTGCGGCCCGCAGCTGCGCCGCGAGCCCGAGCCCCGAGCCCGCGCAGCTGGCCCCCGCTTTCTCTATCTTCGACCTCATCGATCCCCCCCGCCCGACCTGCCCACACTTTCATAACTGTCCGGAACAAAATCAAAAAATCTAGCCGCCTCCCGAGGAGAATCGGCTAGGAGCGCCAAGCCGCCGCCCCAATTAATTTACCCTTGCTAAATGTTTCATCCACGAGGATTACGCCGGATTAAATAAGCACAATCTTTATTGAACCAAACTTTTAAAGGAGATGGATCCCTCTGTATTATATATGCAAAGCCTTTCAGCTACTTGTACATTTAAACCGTCTTTTCTTTCGTTTTTTAACTTGAAAAGAACACCCTTTTGGCTTCTTTTCTTAGCACTTTCAATTCGTACGACTACAAATTGATGATCAAAAATTGAAAACTATAAAGCCAATTATTCTGTGCGGATTGTTTATATTTTAGATACGTAGGACTAACTAATAGCTATCTTTTTGACGCCAATATCAGTGGATTATAAAAATAAATATTTGCTTTGTTCATTTTTCATGGAGTATTTACAAGATGCGGTGCAGTTAATGGATTTTCAGTGTACGTATACGTATACCGGATATTAAGAAAAATTAATCTCGTAGCGCAAATCGATAACTTTCACCACGATTAGGATGTCATTTTGAAGCAATTGTGATTTTGCCAGCGTGTCCCCTCGCAGGAGCATAAGCCGTGCTCCCGACCATAATCACTTCATGTCTCGGTGTATCCACCGCAAGAAATAGAATTTCATCACAATGCCTCCACGTCCTCCCGAGTGCGAGAGTCTCGCGCAACCTCAAAGCCACCTACATCGTGGGCATGCATGAGCGATTTTAAGCAAAATCCGGGTAGGAGACGCGCGCGGCCTGTCTCGACGCAACGCAGGGCAATCATATCCCCCCGGGATAATACGGCAGAAGGGGCAAGATCGTCGCTTGAACTGCCGGCTTTGTCGCGTTTTTCCGAGCGCCAGGGCGCCCTGGCAGAGGCGCGGGCAAAGCCGGGCGGGCAAAAAGCCGGGGCGAAAGGGGGTGACCGGCGCCTCGGGAGTGTAACCCCGCGCGGGCGGCCGACGCGGCTCGCTTCCCATCCGCATTATCCGCACGTATGCGCGGGTATTTTCTCCCACTCCGAGGGGGAAAGAGACGCCGGAGAAAAGAAAACCACCGCGTGCGTGTCGGAATTCACTAACTACGAGGCGCGTGATAGCTTCTGCTCCCCGTCACTCTGTAGCTCCTGCCTCTTTTTCTCCCGTTTCGCCATCTCGCCATCTCTCCCGGCGCCCTTTCCTTTTCCCTTTTTGCTCGGCTCTCGGCTCGCCCGCCGCGAGCCCGGGCCTTTTCTATGGGGAAAGGGGTTAAGCGAGTAATGAGGGTCGTGTAATGCACGAGGGGCGCGGGTGCGTGCACTTCTGCTTTCGCATACGTGTCTACAGGCTGCTCAAATTATACAGGATGCCCGACAGCTTGGTACACTTCGCCCAGCTATGTTTGTGTAATGCGCGTTGCTTTGTAACCGATACATAAGGAATGTTGGCAGCTGTCTCAGAGCTTGCTGCGAATGTACTTTGTATTGTCCTTGTCAATAGGACATATGGTTCATTACGTCCACTATTTTGATGTTAGTAACCATAAATTTAATATTAATGCTTTATTCCCTGCAGACTCGAGTTTGTAGGGTTTCATGCGACTTTAATACCCGACTTGAAGAGGAACGCCACTCTATTAATTATTTAGGGATTACTAAAAGTGTACGCGTCAAATTATTGCGAAAACACGTGTCCTCGCAAATGTTTCAGTTTTAAGGGCCGCGGCGGTGGAGCGTCTTCACAAATAGTACATCGCTCAAAGTCCCTTTGGCCTGCCGCGTGCGTAAGTCAACGGAGAACCAGAGAAATACGTGCGGGGAAACTTGCCTTGAGCTTTTCCCTTGAACTAGTTGGAATTATAAAGAAGGAAGAAACGCAAGGAGTATAACTTGTACAATTGAAAAATGCTTGCAACTCTGTACAAAGTACAAAACGTGAGATCCGTATTTCAAAATTCTGACGAATCGATTGTTAAAATTTTATTTATATTTTAAAGTATCAACAGTAGTATCTATTAAGTTGTTTATAATCACGTACGAGATAATTCGGAACGACCGTTCTTCGAATCCATTTGCAATAAGTAGAGAATATGGAAAGAAGGAAAAGGGAATTGACAGGAATCGAGCACATAAAATCAGGAAGGATTCGCTCGGATCTATTAGAAGGAGATGGGTGCGGAGCTGGGAGTGGGGGAGGAGAGGCCGAGTCGAGACGGCCGCAGGTTACTTAGGTAATTGGTAAATACACGAGGGTTATCCGCGGGAGTTTGGAGCAGCGCTAGCGCAAGGGTTCGCCGTCGGGCTCGGCGACGAGCGTTACTATGTACGGCCGGTCGCCTCGGGGTACGTGTCGCCGCCCCGGACTAGCGTGCGCCCCTGGCTCAGGATATTCGCTTTAAGGGAGGAAATGAGCCTTAAAATTGTTTAAAGCGCTCGGAGGGAGAGATTGGGGAGACGCGGCGACCCCTCGGCTCGCGGCCACTCACGCCAAATGCTTCTTAAGAGTTGGCCCTTTGATTTCCGGGAGATCTCCGAGGAAGTCGAGCGCCAAAGTTTTCTTATAAGCCCGCGGGGGAGGGGCCGTGTTTGCAAATGGAATTAGACGCGAGAGCGGCGCTCCGAGTTGATTTACGGGGATTCGATGCTCACGCGGGGACATTAATTATCCGATTGTCACCGCCATATCGAGCGGAAGCGTTAACCACCTGTTTAGCATCCGATTAAAGTCGTGTCAATCCACATTGAAAAGTTAAAAGAACAGATGTTTATAAAATGAATTTTCGAACGTGTTAAACAGTAATATGTGACTGCCTAACCGTGTTCAGGTGATGTTGTGCAACTATTGCAAAAATTTCAAACGCTTAACATGTTACGTAGGAAATACATAAAAGAAAGGACAATGTGTCGGTTACTTTGTCTGCCGGTACTGAAAGTGTCGTATAGGATTGGAAAGGTCGTTAGCCCAGATGATATTACAGCTCCCATCGAGCTTGTGCAAGAGACAATAGTAAATAAAAGAGGAAAGACGCGCAAGGCAGGTGAGTTTGACGCGGGGGTCGTTACGCACGCGGAAAGCAATTACGGCGCGGGTACGCATATCGACGGCGGCGGGCAGCGCAGTCAAAGTTCCCAAATTAGCCTTCTTCCCTCGGTGGGACGATTGAATAAAATTCCCCGTCGCATGACTCCGCGGCGTAAGGGGAAGAATGCTCGCATGCAACGTGCGAAAGGGAGCCGCGCGTCACCGCGCCTGTCGCGGCTCCTTCTTTCCCACAGCGGCGTCGTTCTCTCGAGAGCGCCGTAGAATTATCCCGGGGCGCGCGTCGTCCCGGCCCGAACAATCGCGGCGCGCCCGCGGCGTTAATTGCCCGGATCGCTTTCTCCGCGGGCTTCCGCAGGGCCACGAGCCCACTCGAACGAGCGGCCGCCTCGATTTTTCGCCCGTCCGCCAACTCATGGCTCCTCTCTTTCCAGAGCCGCGGAACGACGAGAGTCGGTCGGAGGCCGCGGGGATACACAAGGCGCTCGCGGGAAAGCAGATGGATCGATAAAGAGCGCGGGGCGCAGGCGCGATTAATCGGCCGAGGAATAAAAAGGATCGGAGCTCGTGCCGTTTCTGATTGTGGCTTTTCGAGCCGCGAGTCGACCCGAGGGGCGCTATCGATATTTTAATTTGGAGCCCGAGCCGATTTTTCCGGCGAGCCGGGGAAACCTCGTTATCGGGATTAATTTAGCCTGGCGGATTAAGTCTGCGGGGCGCCTCGCCAGCGAGTAAAAGGACTTTGTTGGGCCTTTGACCGAGCGCGCGGGCCGATTTCAGGAGCGCTTATCGCATGGCGCAAGCGATCATTAATTGTAATTATTACCGGGGGCGGCGCTGGCGCAGATAGAAAAGCCGGTCATTTTTAACGCTGCGCACACAAGCCGGGCGGCGGCACGCGATTCCTATCGAGATGATAAAAAGCTTCCGCGGCCGCTCGGAGCATCAGCCGAGAGGAGATCTCGCTCGGACGCGTTGATTAGGGGGGGGGCGCGAGGCAGGTCTAGGTAGTTCGGCGCCGATGGAAGGCAGCCCGGGGTCGCAGGCTGGATGGCCGAGGAGATGGCCAAGATAATGGGCATCGCGAGGAGCCGCGAGATTTATACGGGCGCGTGCGCTCGATCCCCCCGGTCGGGCGCGGCGGGTCTGCAGGCAGGACACGTACGAGCGGGGCTCCTGCAGTTGGCTCCCGGGCCGCGGCTAACGAGGGCCGCGCACGGAGCTACCGTCGCGAGCCATCGCCCACGCGTCCTCCCCGGATATATATGGCGGGCGCGCTTTTGATTTACGCCCGCCGGTTAATTAATTATGAAATTGGGATGGGGCGGGGCGCCTCCCGGGGACTCGGCAGGTTACGAGGGCCGCCGGTGCCCGGCATCGCTCCCATGATCGCCGGTCACGTTCCAGGGCTTACGGAGCCGGGCTGCGCTTGGATCTCTCCCGCGCTCGATCCCTTCATCCATTGGAAAGGTCGTATCGGCGCGGTTGCGCGGAGGCTGCGAGCCGGGCGCAGCGGGAGCGCCTTGCCCTTTTGATTCCGGAGGGGGGGGGGGGCGCGGGCCAGATAAAAAGGAGGCTCGATTACGCGCGCGGCCCAGCGGCCCCGGAGCGGTTTGCATCGCAATAACAAAGCTTGTATACCGTCAGGCCGGCTTTTTAATTCGATTACCCTCGGCCCGGCCAATAATGCGCTCGATATTTCAGGGGGATCGAAGGGCCGCGGGCGCGAGGCCCGATAAACTCGGCGTTTAACGATTTCAATTGCGCCCGGGTGCGCCGGGCAATCTCGCTAAGTAGAATCGTGGCCGCGGGCCGGGCGGCGAGCCGCTGGATTTTATTAGGGCGATTGTCGCAATTCGGCCGGGGGAGGCACCCGCTGCGCGCGGGGATATTGTTTCTCGGCGTCGTTAAACGCCGGGGTATTAGCCGCGGGGAGCGCGGCCCCCGCTCGCCGGCCCACACGATCCGCAGGCCGAGCGGCGACTCGTGTTCGCGGCCGCGCTTCCCGAGACAGTTGCCTTTCCGCGGCCCGAGGGCCTTCCTTTTTCCCCGGCCAGTTGGGGGGGCGCGGGGCCCGCAGCCGACCGCCGGACATAAATAACGGGCCGCGAGGTAATCATTGCGAGGCTTATAAGCGCCCGACTCTCGATCCCGGGATGAAGTTGTATCAACGGGCGACAAGGGCCCGAGGGCCTTTTTTAAACAAGCCACCTGATTTACGAGGGGCCGCGCGCGACCCTATTTATTTGTCAATCGGTAAAATAGTGCACTCGACGAAAGGCCCCTCTTGATTTATCTCCCGCGCCGCCCCATCGCTGACTCCTCATCCGCGCGCCGGGCGAAAGCCTTGGGCCGAGGCGCAGCCGGGCACGGCCGGGCGCAGCGACATCTTCCGCCCGCGAGCACCGAACTCGATCCCCTGCAGCCCGCGAGGAACCTCGCGACGGACGAACCTCCCGCTCGACCGACTCCTCGAACAAAGCGCCGGCAATTGCTCTCTCTCTCCCTCTCTCTCTCCGTCTGGCTCTCCGGGGAAGAGGAGCCCTCGAAGGCGCCTCGAGCGAGAGCCGGCCCTGCGAGTCCACCGGAGGACCAGGGAGATAGGCCGGCGAGGGCGCGCCGTTTGGGCTGTTAGCGGAGGGAAAGCCGTCGAGCCGAGCGAGCCGCGACGGCTCATTTGGACTTTATTGCCCGCTCCGGGCGCTAACTCTCCCGAGGTCGGCCCCTTGGCCCAGCAGCCCGAGGGCACCGCTAATGCATCCTCAAGTGCTAATTACGCGGCGCCCCCTCTTTTCCCGGTGGCCGGCAGTCCGGTACAGCCAAGAGTTTTATGGGCCGCGCACTCAGCCGGCCGGCTATATCTCGGCGCGACAGTTCGGCCTTAGGTGGGTTTCGGGGCCAATTATTTACACGGGCCGGGCATCCGCAGACGCATGCGAGGCGCGCGAGCAAATTACCGGGCCGGCCATCGATCCCCGGGCGCTCTTACGTCGGTTGCGAGGCGCCTGCCCCTCGCGCGGCCTCTGCTGTCGCGGACCAGGCAAGACAACGCAGCGACGAAAGAGCGCGCGAGCCGCTAATGAATTGGGCCACGCCTGGAGCGGCGGATAACTTGTCGCTGAGCGAACGAGTCGGAGGAGCCCGCAGCGGCGAGTCGGGTGCGCGCACCCGGGGGCAGCGGCAATGATTAGCGGCCGGCGGAACGGGCGATCGGGCAATTTGCGCGTCGCGTATACACCCGGGAGTCCCGGGCGAGCGGCGCGCGCGGCCCGCAAATAAAAGCCCGCGAGAGAAAGCGAGGGTGTAAATTCTTGGCGGTGGGCCGGCAGCGTCTATACCGGAGGGGATCGCCCGCGCCGCCCGCGCCGGGAGAGGCGAGCCGAGGCCGCGGAGGGGCTGCCGCGCGGCTGACCGTACTTCATTACCCTGCGGAGCCCGCCGCCGACGCCGGCTCATCCGTTATCATTTTTACAACTGACGCCATTCAACAATGTCGAATAAAGTCCGTTAGGTATTGCGTCGGCCCGCCGAGACAGTCCGCATGGGGATACGCCTACGCGGCGCTCGGCCCCGGCTCCCCGGCTCCCCGGCTCCCGACTCCCCGGAAGGATCGACGGACGAATCGCCTCGCGCTCGGACATTGAAATTCTCCACACCGAGTCGATCCCCTGCCGCCACGAGCCACACGGCCCGCGTCCTCGAGGGCCCCTCGCTAACACCAGTAGCCCTCCGAGCTCTCCTCGACGCAACCTTATTGCCGGTGTCCTTCCACTTGCACTGTTAAGCTTCCATCATTCACCTACAGTTATTCGAGTCTCGCTTACGCCCTAGAACAAGGAAGCCATCCTTTCTTTCAGAGATGCCTCTCTCTGCTTCTCATTTGGAAGGTTAACAATTTATAGACCGGCTACTTTACTACCGTAGACTAAATTACAAGCGAAGATCGCCGCTTATTCGCTATCCTGTTGTGTGAAACCCATCGCAGCTTAAGAAAAATCATCGGATAGTGAGACTTCGTTTTAATCCATAGATTATGTATCGAATAGGCGCTTTTCAGCTAACTAGATAGTATCGGACAGATGAATTCAAGCTTCTTATTGTAGCGTTTCGAGCTTAACTTAGCTTTCGTCCTTCACTGCGTTGTTTTACATTTCGACCTTATGTAATAACGTCATCTCTCCAATGTTCTATGCATTAAATCATAAAAAGTAAAAAGATAATAATTACGATTTTTTGAATGGATCACTTTTATAACCCTTCCTCTGCCTTCTTCAAATATACAACTGCCAGCAAATTAACGTATCATTAATGTGTCGTATTTCTTGATAACATTTGCACATTTGAATACTTTTTGCTATACATAAAATACACAAGCATTTGTATATGAAATCTCATTAATGAATTCGGTGCGATATTGTTCTTTCGTATTAACACAAAACCCGTCGATGCCTCTTTCGGAAAATTACGAATGACACTCTACACCAACACCAATGAGCTCGTTTATTTGACAAGCCTTAATATGTGTGCGAAAACAAGGTGTGAACTACGACATCGCCTCGTGTCAACCCCACGAATGACGTAACGCGATCACTGACACTGTTTTATTTACCTTTTTACAATTTTGGAAAAAAGTATAGATTCTTTATTGATTAGCATTAAATTTAAAATAAAACCATATAACGAATACAATTATACGCAATTAAACAAGCGTGATATTTCAATTATATTAAAATCAAATAATCTGAATAATTAAGCAGGTTATATTGCGAAGAATTTTATACAGGTTTAAAATTTTTGTATGCAAAGTTTTTTTTATTGTGAAACTAATTAGGTATGTTCTATTTAAAAAAATAATCTAATTTTCGGGCAAGTCAAAATGTAGCCTGTAACTTCGCTACTAAAGTTTGGACTCGATTTTGAACGATGACACTGGTGGATGATACGAAACAGGGGAAGAGTGAAAATAGCTCAAAGTACTAATCGTAGGAGTCAAGAGATTAGGTAGAAAACCACACGGGAATGCGTAAGCACGTGTGGAATCCCGAGAACTTTCGCTACTCGAGAATGTCCATGGAAACCTCAAGGACATGGTATTAGGGTCTCTCACGATGCCAGTTTCCATTGCCAAGAATCAGAAGTCTCCTTGTATCTTAGGAAACACTTGTACATACATCTCTAATTCTCTAATGTATTAATTTCCAGTATTTATTTCCTTGATCAAAATTCTAACTAGATTTTAAATTAAGTAGTATTCATTTTACAATAAAGGGTAAATATGGATAGTTAAATTAAAAGGATTAAATACTGATAAGTTGATTGACAATCTGACGTAAACTAATGTACTAAAGACCATTTAATGATGTTGACGATAAGATTATAATAAAAGCTAGCTTCGTGAAATCAGATGCATCATGATGTAATATGTAACATGGAGTGTAAATGTAAAGTGAAGCTGACATATTTATAAAAAAAATAATGGATTTCTACAACGCTTAGGGTAGCTTTCAGTGCCGCTGTTATGTCGGACCTAAGGTCGGACCTAATATGAGCTATTAAAGATAGCAGGCATGAGATATAGGAGCCGAGATTTTTGAATGATAATACAGGATAGATAAATAGATAAGTACTTTTTATTATAAATAATTTGTGTAAGTACAATGATCGTGAAATCTGAAAGAGGTTTGTGTATAAACTTAGTGACAAACTCAAAAGGTTGATCTGTAATAAAATGGAATAAAACAAATGTAAACAAATATAACCGACTAAAACCAATATGTTCGAATTGACAAAATGTATAGTTCTCAAAATAAAACTATTCTAACCACTTCGTTTTTGTCATGAAAACATTGTTTTATGCATTCGCATTTTCTTAATTGATTATAAAATTGATTGATTTAAATTTTGATCATTTTGTCAAAAATAATAATCTTTGGACAAGCACAACTGTTAAACCATGAATTAATAAAATTTAAGATAACTATTTTTTCCGCAGTAGCGCTATGTTCGCTCTAAAAATAAATGCTGAAACAAATATCGATTTTTAGTAAACTCATTGCCACATTTTGAATAAGAAACTATTTACCTATAACAGATACTCAATCAACATTTTCAATCAATTAATTGCATAATCAAGATGAAAAACCGAATGGATAAAAGAATACTTTGATGGTAAAACAGGCTTGTTTAGAGTTCGTTTACAAAGCAATCTATAAATACCTACATGAAAATAAAAAAAAACAAACGACCGTACTTTACTAGCATCTTACTTGTTTAAAGATATGTTATCACTCAATCATAAAAACGTAAATTTTAATGTTAATATAATAAATAATACTAAATAAATAAAAATAATCTAAATTTGACCCTTTTGTTGGTCTTCTTGAGAAATTTATGAATTTTTTACACACATAAAAAGGAAATTAACAGCAAGAATAATTTTATAATAGAACATGCTTAGAATGATAGCAGTTTTCTAGAAGTATTTTTATGTTTTTAAGCTGTCGAATGTCGCAAGTAACATTTAGTTAAGTTTCGATCATTTACCGAGGTCAATATTGAACATGGTCGGTAAACGATCACTTAGGCTAGTTTCACCTTGTCCCTCTTTTGCACCCTCTCGATTTTACATAGTATACAAGGACTAGTTTATACAGCTTTCTCAAAGTAGGTTAACGCAAAAAAATTACCGCTAGGAACGGCTATCCTACATTGATTGATGAGAGAACCATTAGGTAAAAATTCCATTTGCAGGTTGGCTCGGAGTCGTCCGTCCAGTGTGCACCACCGAGGCAATGGCAGTTGGACGCGTTTAAGGTCGAGGACTCATATTAATCTATGGGGCAGAGCCAAGCGCACCCTACACTTGGCAAAGATGCGGGGCAAGTTTAATTCCGGGTGCGGGCAACTCTCAAGGCAGTCCGCGCCAGTCGTTTAACAAGGCCGACTCATTACCATTCGTCAATTTGAGGTACGCTCGCGCGCCGAGTGACCAATGGCTCTCTATTCGGCGTAATGGCCTACGGCCCGTCATCCGTCACGAAGGCCCCGCGCCCCGGGCTCGCCGAGCATCGTCCCATATAGCCACGCAACTGAGCACACTCGGGGCTGACCGAGATGCAGGACCGACGTGTGTGCGCGCACACCCCGCACGAGGATGTCACAGGGGAGGGAGCCGGCCTAAAGTGCTCTACTTTTGATCACGCGATCGAGGCGTGTGCGCGGCGCGGGCGCCTCGACTAGTCGAGTGTGCATGCAAGCCCTGGATGGCCTGCTGATTTCGTCCGATGGATCTTTTGATAGTCCATCGGGCTTCTGTCTTCCGAACAAATAGACCTTTGAAGTGTACGTGCGCCGTATAGATAACCTCGATTCGGAAGCTAATTAAAAGATATTTAATTCTATCCACGTACTTTTTTACTATTAGTTCTTACGAGCATTAGTGATGGGAAATAATTTGCCTCGGAATAACAACATTATTGTATTATTGAAAGTAAGCTTCAATTACTTCACTACCATGAATAATGTCGAATGAGAGTATTATGTTTTGAACGATTTTGGAAGAAAAACAACGTACAATTATAAATATGGAATGAGACTCGCATTTTAATTTTTAACTGCCTGATTAGTTCAATTTTATTAACACTATAATGTAGCACGAAATGAAAACATAATTACAATTCTGAAGTAGTATAATGCTGTCTGATCTTCTAAAATATTTTTATCTGAACTACTCATGCGATGCAATCTATAAGCGTATAATGTAATTTTAAAGAGTTCAAATTAGTTGATCAATTAGAAATTAATTACGAAAACACTTTTAAATAATTTACATACAGATTCTTTCCAAGCAAAATTGTTTGTATATTGAATAAAATAATTGCGGTATATTGTACGTAATTACCGTCCATTTTTATGTTTGGAAAGAAAAACTCGAGTGTAATGATATAAATGTTGAGAAAATAATAAGAGTTTCTGAACAATTGGTAAGGAATACCTGCGACACGACGCAAAGAAGGGCGCGAGCGAATCCGGAAGCATCATTAATCAGGGTGTGGACTCCCACACGCACCTATGGTCATTTGCCGTTAGGGAGGACCGCCGATACTTCATGAACGAAAACGAATAAACGCGTCTGGGGAGCCGGGCTCGAAATGAGTTTCACTAACGAGTTGACAAATCGGGTCTCTCGGGGGTCGTGCAGTCGATGCAGGGCAACGTAAGATGCTGTGTACTGCTCGACGGCTTATGGTCGGCCGTTACTGCACTCCGGCACATTTATTGCTCTCGTTTGGCGCCCGCAGCCAAGTAACGAATGACTCCCTGTTTCTGGTGAGCGAGCGCGCCAGCGCTATATGGGCCGCCTCGGCTCCCTTGCCTCGAGAAATTGCGAATAAAGGTATCGCAAGCTCGACGCTGCTACAGGGAAGAATCACGTTTTCTTTTTGATTAAAAAGGGCTTGGTTGCTAGAGCTAAATGCCTCACGACGCGTGCCTTCGTCGATGTGCCCGCCCTCTGCAGGCAGGCGAGAGAACGTGGCAGCTCGTCCGCGTAGCTCGTAGGCGAAGAAAAGTTTGTTTTAATAATAAAGGCTGCTGTCACGCTAGCGAGTTTTCTCGAAAGCTAGATAGTTTGAAAAAGGTGCGACGACGTTGTTGGACGTTAGTCTCTGTTGTATTTGGAGAGTCCGGCAGTGGGGCACAGGCCGAGAAGTCGGCTGTCCGCCGCGTGTGCGCGCCTCAGAAGCGAGCCGGGTCGACATTTGGCGCGCGTGACCCGCGGAGGTCGGTAATAGATCCCCGCGAGGGCAGACGTGCGCGCTTTGGCGAGCGAGGATCCGCTCCTGCGGGCCTCGGCGAGCGGCTTGGCGGCCGGCGGCCGGCGGCTCGCGCTCGCGCACCCCGTCATTTCCCGAGGGCAAATTAGCCGGGCGCGCTCCTCGGGCGGCTGCCGCGGAGCGACCGGCAGACGGGGGGCATTACCGCTCGGCTCGCGCGCGCACTTGCGTGGAATTGAAGTAGCAGGATCCGCGAGGCGCGCACGCAGGCACGTCCCGCGCCGACGATGATCTCGTCCTCCCGCCCTCCCGCGGCTATCCCCCGCAGCCTCCGCAAATAGTCGCGGCCGCTGCGGGGGCGATGCTGCCACTCGCCGAGGAATGCGCCTGTAAAAAGGAGAAAAGGCCCGGCCCAGGCCGCGCCGCGGGCGGATGAAAATGCTGCGGTTACGAGGGAATGAATGAAATTGAGTGAGCGCCGGACGGGCGGACGGCCGCGGGCCAATCGGACTATCGAGACCGCGCCGGCAGATGAGCCGGAGATTAAGGAGAGGACAGCGCGTCCAATTCTTGCACCTGCACCCGCTGCGGGAGTAACTGCCCTGCCTCGCTCCAAGAGCTCGCCAACGAGCGGGAAATGCGTGCACTCCGCCTCTTATTGTGTTATGCGCTTCTTCGCGGTTGAAATTTAAATTGCATTTCAACGATCGCGCTCCTGCTTTTTTCCCTTTTACTCATTGCGCCTTTACCTTTTGTTTTGATTAGTTTTAATGAACCGTTATCTTTTTCGTCTATCAAGAGTAACTCTCACTTTTTTCTTTGCGGGTTCGATCTAAGCGAACTGCTCTTAAGAATGAACCTCCACACCTGCAAGTACGATTGAATAAGTTTCGACTAAATGAAATATGATACAATGCAAACAAAAGCTCTGATAATCTATAAAATACAATTATTTATCGGCGAAATATTGCTAAAAAAATTGTTTATTGCCTTTTTACTAATCATTCCTACAATGATTATCACTTATTTTGCAATAAGTTGAAGAAAATGAATCGATTCGTTTACTATTGTAATTTAATTTCTTGGAATATACATATATATTTTTTATATTTCGCAACTTAAATTTATGAAAACTAAATGAAATTACAATTATATACTTTTGAGACAAGCATTTATAATTTTATTCACAGTGTAATAAAAATAGTAATAAGGAAAAGAAATATATTTATATAATATTCCCGCGTATTTGAAGTTTACCACAAAAAATTACAACATATTTTATTTGGATAAAAATCACTTATCCCAGAAATAGATTACTCTGCATATTGAAGAAGAAATTAAAAATCTGTTTACCTTATATACTATTCATATTAAATACTGTTAAAACAAAGAAGAAAACGACTGACGTTGCTGTAACTAGAATACACGAAGAGATCTTCATTTTCAGTATTAAAAATATCTAGTGGTAGTTGAGTACTTATTTAGCTACAAATGAAAAATATAGTTGAATGTATCCGTTTCACATAATAAAATACGAGCCTCATAGAAATCCCGCCATTTATTACTTTCATACTGCGCATGAATATTTAATTCAGAATATCACTGAATTAGTTCACTTGTTTAAATATACAAGTGATACGTAACTTAATGTCGAGTTACTTAACAGTGTTTTAACCTGGTCAACTGGATTCTGAATTTATCTTTAATGCAAATTAATATATTTTTATTGTTCTAACTTATTTTCTCAATAAATTTAATTAAAACTACAATTATTCTTCATTTACTTAGAAAAAAGTTATATTATAAGTTATAGTTTATTCTGTAGCAAATTTTAGAATTACGGTCAGCGAATATTACCTTACGAGTAGTAATTAATGGCGCATAAACGCAACAACATATTTTTTATTTCAAGTTTGACTGTTTTTTATTAATAAGGGATTAAGTGCCTCGCTCGGTCGGATTCATAGATTAATTTTCTAATTGTTGTCAAAGAACATTTCCGCTCTTAAAATGCAAAGTTAAAAGAAATAAGAGGTTAAGTTTTATAGGCCCTGGCGCCTTAACAGTGTTCCAGTTATATGACATAAAAAATTGGTCGGAGGTGCATGCAGGGGAAAAAGAGGAGCGGGTGCAGACACCGATTGTTCCACCTTGGAAGACGGCTCTGGCAGGCAGTGGTACTTAATTTTAGCCCGTGAGCCATAAATCACTCATGACACAGTTTCTCCTCAATCCAGCTCGAAGGCTCGGCCCTCGGGGCGGTTGGGGCCGATCGGCGCAGCTCGCGGATATTTCGAGCGCGCGCGAGGAGTCGCCTGTTCGACGTCGCCTGGCCGTCGCCTTATCACGCGGCTGAGCGTCGCAAGTGCGCCAGGAGATCAGTCGCGGCGCTATCTGGCGCCCGATATAGGGGCAGAAGCCGGCCGATCCCCAAAGTGCCAGGAACGGACTTTGACTTGGGCCCTGGACGCGGATTGACAGGTCTCTCGAGAGAGGAGAGCCACCAGCGCCAGACGCGATGCGTATATAGATTCGGGCGGGGTGCGGGCGATACGAGGCCACGCAGAGACAGAGAAGTGGCCACGGGCAATTAGCTTTTGACATGATGGTTAAAATTGAACGCACTTTGATACGGGCAGTCGGGGAGCCGGGACTCTGGAGTACCCCCGCCTCGGCCTTTATTTCCAGATGCGATCTCTCCCGCGGCGACTCGACCGCTCTTTTCGCCCTGCTTATTTCGAGATTCATTAGGCTTTTAATTTACGGCCATTCGCGTAGCTCGATTCCAGGTAACACATACGCACAACCTGGCGAGCAACAAAAACCGATTGTTTGCGGACTTTGTTCCTCGTGGAGGGTATCGTTGTTACAAGTGCTCGATGTACTCGGTGAAAACAGAAATTGGACTTGTTATCGTAGCGGTTCCGAGCTCGTTCTCAGCAGATGTTGCTCTATGTACCGACAATGATTAGCCCTGTTGATTATGTAATATTTATATATATATGTATTTATCTCGGCTAACTAAGTCAGTTGTCCCAAAGCAGTTGTTCACGGAGGGGTGGAGGAGCCGAATAAGAAACAATCTATCCAACTTGATTAATTATGTTTGTCCGGAATTGCTATGCGCTCGGAAGGCCACGGGAGCAGGGGAGGCCAGTTAAGGGGTTGAACTTGTGCCCTCCGCACCTATACACACAGGGAGATCCGAGGCGAGCGGTGCAGGCCCTGCGGGATTCTTAGGTCGTTTGACCCTTTGCCGGTCCCGGGGGGGCGCTGAGCGACGTGCGATGAAATCAACAAGAACAACTGGCCATTGTGTGCGCGCCGCCGCGGCCGTCCCCCGGCCGCCCCCCGGCCGCCGACGAGTGACACCAACAGAAGGGTTGAGTCGCTCGCAGGCGAGCCGAGTCCTTCGCCGAGGCTTGACCCCTCGCGCCTCCCCGCGCCTTTTTTCCGCCGGAGCCTGCGAGGGGTCGTAGCCGCTTGATTGCCAGGCCCGTTATTGCCTGTCAATTGCTCGCCGACTCGTTATTAAATTAATATTGTGGGGGCGGACCGAGCGCCGAAAGGGTTCGCCCGCTCGTTTGCCCGGCTCTCCTTTTATTTGGCAAGACTTTCTCAGGGGGATTCGCGCGCTGCGCCCCGGTCACCACTACGTGCCGATGTCCGGCCTCGGGCCAGTTGACGAGGTTAACAACAAAGCCGCGGTGGGCACGTGCCTCTTCCCCCGTGCCTGTGCCGCTTGTATGTACCCACCGCTGGTCATCGCTGCCATTCGTACAGCTCTGTCATTAAGTTTTCATGGAAATGCAGCTTAATAGTTAGCCGAAGGTCAAACAGTCCGGTCACTCTGTTATTTCCCGGGTTTTACGAACTACTGTTTACACGGTCAATCATTGATCTAAATAAATGGAGTTCGGTTATTGCCATTTTTGGCAATTTTGTCCATTAGGGTGCGAAGTTCTGTGTAATTTGTATCTTTCTATTATTGTTATTTTAACGCAATAAAAATTGCCGAAAATTGCTTCGATGCTTGAAAAGGGCAGTAATTAATATATGCAAGTACGTCTTCTGATTCTTTGTACAAGCCAAATTTTTATTAGTTGTATTTCATTTGAAATGGGAAATGAAAAACTAATTTGAACTAGCTTATCTACCAATCTACCAGTGCTACTACGTGTATAACTGCCTCGATACAAGGAGCCGCACGTATGTATAGTAGCTTGTTAAAGTTTCACAAGAGACGCTGATTAGCCCAGGGTGTATAGGCTTGAAAGTTAATTAGGAATAATCAGGAAATCCAGATCAAGAGCGAAGAGATGATCCTTTGCGAAACAATTGGCGCGACGACGTCCCGGCGCTTTACAGAGGAATCGCTCTAGGCCAAAGCCGAAAAGCGGAGCGACTAAAAGGGGGATGAGGCACGAGGTAAGGAGGGGAGCGAGACGCGAGCTTCCGTTGTCAAACGCACTTAGTTACTACAAACGGGAAGTCGTCCGTGCCCTCCGGGCCGTCTCTTCGTCTTACCCCGGGTTTAATTACGGGAATAGCAGGAGAAAATCCAAGGACAGGGTTTAAATGAAGGAGCGCAATGATGTAAGCGCCTGCTCTCGGTGATCAAGTACTTAAAAATTAAATTCCCATTCTCGACGGTAGGCTTTGGCAATTGGGAGTTGCCATAATCGGTCCCCGCTTCTGTTTGCCCAAAGGATCAAGGAGATTCCATATAAGCGGTATGGAAAAAGACCAGCAGCCGCAAAATATGTACGAGCGTGAAATATCGCCGCATGGAAAGTCCGCGTGTCCCGTACATTCAATTTAAGCGTACATTAAATTATGATTATGTGTGTTATTAAACGAGCAATTAAAGCATCGTATATTGATAATAATAATAATAGAGTATAAATCAGGCTTTAATCTCTTCTTTACTTGATTTATTCGACTTTTCCATAGGTTAATACGAAAACCGTTAGCATTCGTTTGCTGGTTTCAATCAATGAATTCTTTCGTTACATCCATTTGCACAAGCGCCTACCAAGTTGAAGGAAAAAAAAGCAGTTGCAATATCGGCGTTTCCGATACTGGAACGGTAATCATTTGATAGCCGTGTAAAAAAAGGAGATGGGCTGTCCGGTCGTTCGTAGGATCGTCACGTCCGCAAAATAAGCTATTTAGAGCGGCGCCATTATCGGAGCGCAATAGTAAATTTAATTAGAAAGAGGAAGAAGAAGTTGGCGGCTCGAGGATGGAAATTAAAGCGCGCTACGCCGGCACCGCCGGTATACAAAGCATAAAAGACAGGGACATCTGAAGAGGAATTTACGGTGGCGCGGCGGCGCTCGCGCGCGCTCTCTCGCTCGTGCCACTCGCAGTGAAATATACATCGGCTATTACCTCCCTAAATATTCTCACAGTGGAGCGCCGGCCCGCGTGATCTATAGAGGCCGGCCCGGGAGGCGAGTGAGCCGATCGCCCGGCTAAATTACTTTGAATCGCTATTTTTCAGTCGGAAAAACGATCGTTTACTCGCAGCGCGAGCTGGCCCCGGGCTTCCAATTAGCCTGCACCTACCATCCTTCAATCCCCCGCGGCCCGCGCATATCTCCCGGCTTTGTTTACCCTTACATAACATCCGCTCCAAGTGTCCGTTCCGCTTTTCTTTATTTGACCGCGCCCGCCTTTTTCGCAGAATATTATTAGCTGCCACGCTTTGTTCAGAGTGCTTGAATGTTTATCGACACCGAAATTATACCGTGTCCCAAAGCACACGAAAGACACTCTCCCATGGAGCTCGTGTTAGTGGCCGAAATGAAAGAGTCGTCCGCATAACGAGCGTAAAAAGGAAGGCGATTATTTTACTTGTGCACATGGCCGAGCGATAAATGTGATTTTTCCCGCAGGCTCGATGCCACAGCCCTACAATCTCGCATCATAACGCGCCAATGAAAATGATTATTTGATAGAAGAGAAGGATCGCGAGTGATTATTTACATGATTTGGGTGATAGGTAAGTGAGCCATAATCTTGGATTATTAACGAGTCGGCGCAAATTGCGGCGTAAGGCTCGAGAGGCACGCGAGACCGTGAATAACGACGGGATTAATCATTGAAGGAAAAGTCCCGCGTCGGCAAACGCTCGATCGCAGAGCCGCGCGGCTCAACTTTTCCCCGGGCAAGTGGTCGGCTCGGGCGCAGCCCCTGCCTCACGACACCCAAATCCTCGGAAAAGTCCGTTAACTAGTGCGCTTCGTGAGCGCTAACTCATTTTTCTAATTACATGGTGGCGCCGGTGGCGACGGCCGCCGCGGCGCTCGGGCCACACGTCGGCGCCGGGAGAAAGATTCGTGATCGCCGCGCGATGGACTCGAGGGGCGCCCGGCCGCATAGACGCACACCTCGCCACCTCTCTTGCACTCCATTATTCTGCGTGTACGTGCGCGTGTGACTCCGCCGTTCTACCGTATGGGGCCGAAAAGAAGGAGAGCGAGACGGTGAGCTATGGCAGATCAAAGCGCCCCCCGAAGATCAATACGCTCCCGCGAGCAAGGGGGAGAGAGCGAGGGGCGGCGGGGGGCGACGGGGGGCGACGGGGGGCGGCCAGGGGTGGCGAACTCGGCGGAAGAGCGGGGGACGATCGTGCGGAGAAGAAGGAAGGGGCTCGGGGGTCAGAGAGACGCGGCTTGATTGAGGGCACCGGGCATTAGTGGTCCGAACTTCTCTTCATAAACATGTCACGTACCTTCTTTTCCTGGACGCGTGGCCCAAGAAGCAAAGGGGCATAAATAGACGCAATTAAGAAGCTTGAGTGGCTCTCCCAGCAGAGGCGCTTCCTTCCTATATGCTATAACAGTTCACCTCGAGTGGTCCAGGCCGCGGGACGCGCGGGGACTACGCGACGAACATCTCCACTTGGCAAGTTCCGCTGGACGGCTATCGCGCTCTCGGACTTTCTTCTAATTTCATTCCGGGCCCAATCAAGTAGACGCTACGGTCCATCGCGCAACCGCTTTGCTCTATCGGCTGCAAAGAATTATGTTAGTTTACTTTCTTATGCGTATTTTGCTTTGTATATGGTGTATATACTACTAGCAATTAGCATGTATGTACAAAAAAGTAGAGCTATATTTTAAGCCCTAAAAATTTTGTCATTCTGGATACATTTACAAAATTATTATTTACTTACTTATTATCTTGTTGTACTTAAGACAACAAAGTTATTCTAAGACTTGATTTATCTTTAGTTTACATAGAAAAGCGAATTTTACGAGCATCTGTTAGAAAAATATTTTTTTACAGGGGAATCTAGCTTAAAATGATGTACACGTGTTAGCGAGATCTGCTACTTTACTCTACATAGTATCGTTATATGTTTATAGTAGTGAACGAGTTGATCAATTGTAATCCACGTAAACCTAAACCTAAATGCAAGGAAACCTGTGCGCTGAAACATACTTTTGATGAAGATTAATTCATACAGAACTATGGATACGAAACCTGTTCCATTCTAAAAATCTAGATCTAAAAATCGATTTAAAATTGATTTGAAATTGCTTTTGAGGCACACGGCAGACCCAGCTTTGGAGGTCGAATTACTTGCGTGCTAATGTGTGCTCCTATACGAGGCGGCTCGAAATCATAAGGTGTATTCAGCGCAAGTGCTTTTTTCACATAAAAACCCCGAACAGAATACCTCGCCGACATAATCAAGCACGTATAATAATTATAAATAATATGGTAGGCGCAGAGGGCGGGTAAATGAAGATAATCCGGACGGGCGGCACAGCGTATAGAGTGAAAGCGTAGAGTGGGCGCGGCAGGTGCAGCTATGCAGCGGTCCCGTGCGAGTAGGGCACATAGGCGTCGTCTCTCCCCTCGTCTCATTATACTTTGCATATTATACGCGGGGCGCGGAAGACTCGCCAGGCGAAATATCATGTTTCTAATTCAATCCTGGACGGATACATAGCCTTGGGTCATCTCTCGTTCCGGGCGGGCGCGTATCAGAGGTCGCGCGGCCTCTTCCACTCTTCCCGCCGGCTGGCCGCAACCCTCCGATATTTGGTTAAATATTAACGACGTCGTTAAAACAACGCATTTGCGGTTCGTTAAACCGGAGGGGTGCGTATAACGGCGGTCCGTTAAGGAACGAGGCCGAGGGAGAGCGCCGCAAGTACCTGTAGCCCCGATAATAGGGAGACGGATGCTCGCGTGTGTGTATGCCCCGCTGGATACGCGGCCGTTCGCTCGGGGGCCTTTTTATCCCTTTTTGCGCTTTCCAAAGTGGTGGCGCGGCCGAGCACCCCCTTTCCCCCCCCCTCCCGAATACTTTATACAGCCGGTGAACGAGTTTATTCAGCTTCAAACGACAGATAGCCCCTGAATAGTAATGTACCTTCTTCGTGAGCCTTGGTTAATCGAAAATCCTACGCGTCATAATTAGACCCACATAATCTCATAAAATATGCATCGCACCGGCCCGGTTATGAGAGATCTGATTTCATATTTTCTATTATATTAATGTTTGAATATGCAGTGATACATGTAAACATAAACGTTGATTTTTCTAGACAATCTCAGCTAGTCCAATAAAACATTGGCTTGGCCCTTCTTTGCGTAAACAGCGGGTCTTTTTAAATGCAGGAGGAAGAAGTGGAAAGATCTATAAGAGCTAAAGCTTGCGCTATCTGCAGGTAAGCTCCCTGTATTAAAGGATAATCGTCCGTTAGACGCGAGTCGAAAAACTTAAAATCGCGATGAAATTGTTATTGCTATCGGTGTGAGAACAAGGACGTTATCGGAAATAAGAATCTTGCGGTATCCGCGCGTCGATCTTTTGAAAAGCCCGTAATACCCGCAGCATCGACAGTTTGCTATCGAGGAGCTTAAAGTCCACACGAGGCGATAAGCCCAGGAGCGCAGTTGCGGTCCGGCAGGCGGCGGCATCATCCCCGGGTGTAAAGTGGCCGAGGAAGACGTCGGGCCGAGGCAGGTTCCGGCGAGCGGCTCTCGCCGGCGCGCACGCACGAAAACTTAAATGGAATAAGCGTTCGGGCCGGCAGCTCCTTTTTTCCCGGCTGGCTCCCTCTGTCCTTTTCGGATAACCATAAATCTCCGGGCTAAGAGAGCGAACGGCGGGCGAGACGCTTGTTACTTCCTGGGCGCTGCAGCTCGGGGGGAGAGCGAACACTCCCACACGGCCGCCGCGGCGGATCCTCGAGGATAAAGGCGAGTGGCTCGCGCCGCGCCGGCCGCGCCGCCTCAGATCTCGGCGGGATCTGTAGGCCGGCCGCGGCTACTCGCCTTACGAGCGCGAGGCGATAAAACTCCTCTAAGGTTATGTAAATTCCCGCTGTACATGGACGCGCGGCCGAGGCGGCTCAAGGGCGGCCCGCGGGCCCCGACACACCGCGCGGCTATCCTTTTCCACCACTGTACTTGGGATTCTGATTTACGGAAGTGACTCCCGGGGATATATATGTGGCCACGCTGGCAGCGCGCGCCGCGCGCCCGTGAGAAATGGCCCTGCGGCGAAAAAACGGTCCGCCGATCTTAAAACGCGAAAAGTGCCCGCCGGTTTTCCGGTTACGGCGCTTCCCTCCTCCGGCTCCCGGGCCCCGGCGCGGGCGCTCCTCGCGGCCGCTCGCCTCCCGGACTCGGGCGCGGCAATCGCCCCAGCGGATTAGCTCCCATCAGATATACTCTTTCCCGAAACTTGTTAAAAAGCGGGCGGTGCACTCGCGTCGGGTGGCTGCTCCCATAAATCGCCGCGCGAGAGTTACGAGGGCAAGGAATCAAAATGCAAACACGTGCCCGCTCGACCCCCCGCTATCGGCGCGGGAGCTTTAAAAGCTCGGTCCGCCCCCTCGGCTGGCGGGCTCGTAAACTCCAAAAAAAGTCGACTGCCCGCGCACTGTCGCGCCGACCAGTAGATAAAGTCCGCGGGCGATATTTTAAGGGCGAGCGGGCGAGCTTGCGGAGGGCAGGGGCCCGGCGAGCCAAGCGCCCGCTACGGGCTAAGTAAGTGGCCGGACTAGTTAGGACGGTCCTAGGGACAACGGACATAAATCCTCGGGGCCGAGGCGAGGGATGACCGCGGCGCACGCGATCCCTTTCATCCCTTCTCCCGGGCCTGGGCCCGCCCAGCCGCCCAGCCGCCCAGCCGTTCGACCCACCCACCTCCCCCGCCTCCGCCTTTCCGCATAACGCCCGAGTGGATTCGCGCGCGGCTCATCTCCCGTCCTTATCTGGCCCGTGGCGCGCGCGCGCGCTCAAGTTCCGCCGCGGACGCTCCCGGGCGGACTCGGGCGGACTCGGGCTTTCGCGCGGATAAGCCCGGGGCGGAAAAGCCACCCGAAAGAAAATGTAAAGCAGCGGCTTTTAACAACAAAGTCTCCCTCCCGCCCGAGTTCACTTGGCCTCTCCATCTCTTTCGCCGGTCGCTTACCCTCGGGAGCGGGGATCAAAGCCCGCGCGATTCCGAAAGATTCGAGTTTCGCAATTTGAAAAAGCTTTGAGAGGATTGCAGAGAGCTTTTGCTTATCATCTCGTGTGGGCAGGAGGAGGAGCCCGAGCCGGCTGCCGCTTCCTTTTTCCACTCGTGCTGCTGCACCCACCAGCGCCCCACTTTCGATCGGATCGACACCGCCCGCATACTAGATACAGCTAAATCGAATTTCGACTCTTTCATTAGCTCTTCTTACCTTTACGCTTCTTTTTCCTCCAAATGACTAATTTTATGAAAGCTTCCCACTCGACAGTCCAGTTCATTGTCTATGCAAATAAAATATTTTTAATCTTCTAGCCTACAGCCGATTCTTGCGTACTGTTTCAGATTTTCACTCACATTTCATTATTTTTCTAATGTATATATTATTCAATCTTGAATCTGAATATGTTCTTGCCATTTTTATTCAATTATGAATTAGTAATCTTTTAATATAAATAAATAAATTCACAGAAAATATGAGGGGCAATACTTAGACAATTTTTTTCTAAATATAATATGATATCACGCTCGTATCTGTTAGAATAAGTTATCTGGTTAGCTGATAATGATCCCAAAACATAGCTGATCAAGAAAACTCATGTGAAAATAATTTTCTAATGAGTTGATATGAATCTACTAAGTTATTGAAAAGACTAAATTTTAAACAAAGTGGTTTTCTCGTTCGTTAATAACGAATCCGACGGATTTTGTTAGATGGCATACTTAGATTCCTTGGATTTGTTGATGTGTTATTCAGCGGGCTAATTATTGAGTTAGTATTTGGTATAGTTACCGTAACAGAATATGCAGCATAACTTATGATGGATGCTTATAATTATCACCGTAATTTTAAGCATAAATATAAGTAGAATGATGACTATAATCATATGTTATGCTGAACGCTTAATATCATTTCTAATATATCCCCAATAAATAAACTTATGAATATATGTAATAAAGTTATAATAATAATATTTTCTTTTTTCTTCTTTACAACTTAGCTTATAAAAAATCAGTGTACTTAGTTAATTTATCAAATAAAATTAAGCCAAACCGAAAAACTTACTTTAAAAAAATTAAGCAACTAAAGATAAACTCAATGATTATTTACTTATTTTTTAAAAATAGTATTGTAATTTGGAGATCTAACGTTTTTATTTTAGTTAATTAAATTAACAAATTTAAATTACAGCTGTAATGACATAGCTACAGCTTCAATTGAAAATGTAACTACATAACCTATTCATAAGTTTAGCATAATTGTAAAAAATGATAGAAAGTATTGATATATATAGAGTACAAGCATGTACTCTCCATATATCTTCATTAATTTAAAAAATTCAGCATTGACTCAAGTATAGAATACAGTATTTTCTGCTCATAATTATTTCGACAGGACACAAGAATTACCAACATAAAATAGATACTGAAATGTTGATCTGGTATAAAGTAAAGGATATGTTGGTAATTTTACGCTCAAGATTTTTACGGGGATAGTGAGCTGCTTAGTGAGTAAGTTAACGGTTAGTTAAGTTTAGGTTCATTGACGGATTGGTTGTTGTGTAAGTTCAGTAGTTACTGGGTATCTTGGTGAGTGAGTTATTAACTTTTTTCCCAAATGTTTTATAAATAACTTTAAGTTTTTAGTTATAAATTAGGTGAAAAACTGTTAATTACCGCCAATGATATGCAGAGCACGAAGAGTAACGTTAGTCATTATTGGTGAACTGCATCTTTGTCAAAGATTGCTGGTCCGCTGAATCGCGTACACCCAAGACTGTCTGGAAAAATTAAAAAAATTTGTATGTATTAATCATTGATTATTAACCTAACGCTATCTAATGGTGCGAGTTAATAATAGGAATCGGCCGAAGGAAAGACAGGTAGAGCCGCAAAGCTCGCATTCCGTCGAGTGCATTTGGTCGAAGCAGTCGCGGTGCTCGCCGACGCGGCGCACCGAGTGGCAGAATAAAATCAATTAAGGAGCAATCCTTCCGGGCGAGCGGACTCGGCGCGGCGCGGGCGATCTCCGGTGCGCACGAGCGATTGCCCGATGGCTTGACGCGCCGTCTCGCGCGCCCCTCGAGCGATCCGTCTCGCAGTCGCTCGGAAGGACAGCGGCGCGCGGCCGAGGGGCCGAGGGGCCGAGGGGCCGAGGCGCGGGGTTGACACGCGGCCCCGGCGCCGCGCCCGGACGGCCCGGACGGCCCGGACGGCCAGGCCGCCCGTCACCTGCCGGACATTCCCGGGGCGCGTGCCGGGCGCGCCGCGGATGCCGAGGGACTCGCGCGCTCCTTGGCCCCGATTGCCGGGCGATGCGAGGCGCCCGCGGCCCGCATTCCAAGGCGCCCCGCGCCCGCACTGTCGCGCTCTTCCGAGTCGGCCCGATTCCGCCCCCTGCCCCGGCCCATCGATCTTTTTCGAGCTTTCGTTACGCGGGCAATGATGGACGGCGGGCGGGCGCCGCGGAGGAGGGTCAGTCCGAGCGAACGTTCGCGAGCTTCGACAAGCGCTGCACCGGAGAATCGAATCGCCGATGTACATGGGGGGAGATTCGGCCGGCGCCCGGGGCAATGAGGCCTGATCCGTGCACCGAATCCCCGCGGCCTTGTTGTCCAATTATGCAGTACCCTCTTTTTCCCAAGTCCTTGGGCTATCGCCAGGTTAACTGCTATTTCGCTGATCATTTCAAACAGTTAACGCGAGTCGTTTATGCGCGCAGTAATCTGTTCGTAGATATATGTAAAATAATGGAAGAGGAAGCTATGGCAGGCAAGTAAATAGAATATTACAATGCAAATTTCATAATTGCACGGGTAATCGATAACTGTACCATATTCTCGGATATTCCTACTAACAGTACTGATGATTGTACAATAATATTTTATCACGTAAAGAATCAAAACATCGCTGATACAATGGCAGCGGAATGAGGGACTAGGCCGATTAGAAAAAGCGAATTAGCCGTAATTTCAGTTCCGAGAACACGGAAGAGCGTGAAGAAATTCATCAAATCGATCTTACGAATCGGATTTATTAAACGAGACAATTATGCCCATGGAGGGCGCGCGCACGTCATCTCGTGAGACGCCGCGCGCGGCAGGTCGGCCTTGCGGGAGTGTTGATCGATGGCCACCCGTCAGTTGGCAGCACTTTTAATTAAACCGCCCTCAAGATTAGCCCCCGCGCCCTCGGCCCCCGCCCTCTTCTTCACCCGCCCCGAGTGCCTTCCCTGCTCACTGCGTTCCTCCGCCCGAGGTCCTTGTAATTGTTTTAAATCTCACTCCACGCAACGCCTTGCCGTAGTCGAACACCGACAGCCGTCGCCGCCGCGCCGCTCCCCTGAAGTGCGCCCGAGGAAAAAACCGCAGAGCGTCAGTGTGACAGATTCCACAGGCTGGACCAGTATTTACGGCCTGGCTCGCAGGCGGGATTCCCTCTTCTTTCTCTTCGCTTGTTCAATTCATTCGTTTTAAATGTCGTCAAATTAATTCTCTCCGTCACAATTAATAACGACGCACCGTTTTTTCCACGTTTATATCGATCAAATGTATTAAAATTAAATATTAGCTGTTTATAATAATAGCTTGTATAAAACTAAGTTATTTTATTTTAATTTTATTAATATTATGGAACGTAATGCTAAACTATTTTCTAATGCTTAACAAAGTTTTTTTACACAAAAACAGAAAATGATTTCCATATACTTATAATAACAATAATTATGTGTAATTTTGAACATTCATTTACAATGAATGAAAAAATAAATAAAACTAAATAAAGTGCTTTTTGTAATTAATCAATATAGTTCAATTTAATTTTCTATTTGGAGATTATAAGTCGATAATAACTATAACAATAAAGACCATCAATATAAAATATATCATAGTGAAAAAATATGTATATAAACGTTGTCAACGTTTATCAGCATTGCTCGAGTCGTGTAGGCTTCATTATAAATAAAAATATTTGATTCCATCGTTTACTAAGATGGACCATATTCTTTTAAACTTTATCCAGATCTTTGAGTGGTTATGCAAACAAATTTGATGCTTCCAATATTCCAGTTAGTATTAAAAGCTCGCAGAATAAAGACGTGAATCCATAGCGTGTAAACCGCAGTATAAAAAATGGTTGATCCGATACAGTTAGAGATATAAATATAGATAGAAGCTCGAAGATAGGTAAGTCATCAAAGAGTAGGAGAATTTTGGTGGTCGACCAAGTATCGGCTTTAGAATGGAAATAAATCGTGGCGGGACGCGGAGGTTTTTGCCGGAGCGTAAGAAAAGAGCGCGGAGAGCCCGTAGAAAGGCGGGCTTTTTCCGTTCTTTACGATAAGTTGGTGGAGTCAGGGAGCGAGAGCCCGCGGGTGCCGGTGGGTTGGGGGGTCGGGGGGTCGGGGGAACGGCGCGGGGCTCGGAGTAGCCACTCGGCAGGAAGCAGAAGCAGTTGAGCGCGCTATGCATAGAGCGGGAGGATAGTTGTTCGGCGGGCTCGAGCGAGGGCAGGAGGTAATCTCGAGATGACAGGCGAGCACGCGGCTGTGGGGGAGGGGGAGCGTAGCAGAGGGTCGCCGGGGGCCTGGCCGGTCCAGGCCTCGCGGGCGGCAGCTTCTCCCCGAGATTGACACGCGGCGTTAACCGGGCGGCGGGCCCTCGGCTTGTCTATCCTCCGCCTGCAAACGAGAGCGAGGCGGCGGCGGCGGCGGTGGCGCGGGCGGGGCGGGCGCAGGGGAGGCGGTAGCGGCGCTCGGGATATCCATCCATAACAGCCGTCCAAACGTTGTAACTGTGCCTCTGCGAGTTACTGGAGCGGAGATGTATGGTAATTGTGCGCGGCTAAGTTACAGACTGGCTCCTCGCGGGCCGCCTCCGCGTGCCCCCGGGCCGTTAAAGTACGCGCGCGCACTTGCCTCTGCCGCGCGGCCGTATCACTGGGATAGGTCGCTGCATAGGTGCGCCCGAGCCCGCCAACACCTGCGCCGCTCCAGCCCGGGTTTAACGCCCTCCTGGCCCGCGCCCGCGCCGTCCCCGCTGCCCGCGCCGCCCGCGCCGCCGCCAGACTTTATGGGCGGCCGCCCACTCGCGAGCCCGCTTTCATGGAGTCGCCCTTCTTGATTCCCGCCGAGTGCTTCCAGCTGCGCGGAACCGCCAAACCCATCGCCTGCCTGTATTTATACCATTGGGGAACTTTCTGAGGGATTGCAGGGCCCACGACCCAAGCGTTTATTGGAATTTCAGAAAACTGCAATTGAGCCGCACTTGAGGAGAAAACACCGATAACGGGGGACGGGGGATTCATACAGCCTCTCGAAACAGCCAGTTTCCTTCGAGTTGCTATCCCAAAGGTGTCATTTGCCTCCGCCCTCTGGGCTCGAGCCATTCGCCATACGGTTACTTGGCAGCGAGGAATAAATACTCTGGCAGAAATTTCAAGGAGATGAATTAGTGGCTGTTGTTTTGACAGCATTACAGAACTACTTTATTATACTTAAAAAGTTATGATTACATTCAAACAAATCGTATAACAAACGTCACTATTATGTACACGTTAGAGGCGTACATGAATTTAGCATTTTCATCAAAGTATTTGTCTTGAAATTCTATCGGAGGTTGAAGATACAAGAAAACCTTTCCTCAAAATAATGCACTAAATATTGATATTTGCACGCATGAATTATTCTTGTAATTATACGTATATACCTTCCGAGAAACAGCAAAGTAATCGACTGGAAACAGAAAAGCTTTTTACAAAATATTTTATTTTTATACGTGACTTTAAGGAATTGTCCATTGTTGAAGAGGTTATCAATATTTCCATCAGATTTTGAAAAAAAAGGTGAATCTCACTTTACTAGTTGAAGAATGCACGTAGATTAGTAACGCGTAAACAACGAAGAGATGGTCGAGTTGAAAGGAGTTGCGGAGGTGTCGAGGCGTAAAAAAGCTCGCCCGCATAATTAGTCATTGTCCGAATAATAGAGAGGAGGGCGCAGATGTTGTAATTGCTAAAGGAGAGCCAGAGTCAGCGAGGTTCTTCACCTTGGATACGCGGAACCGCGGCCGAGGCCCTCGGATATAAAGTAAATGACATAGGAGCCGCGCACAGAAGGATTTGAAGTGTCTGGTCCTCCTGGGGGTCAAGTGACGCGTAGGAATCTGGAGGGCCGGGGCTTGAGGAGCTCGCGCTCGAGTGCAGCTATAATAGCGGCGGTCCGCAGTTGTTGCCGGAAAAAAGAGCGGCAAAGCCGATGGCGGTGCATCGGGGCTGCAGAGCCGCGCGGGTTGCGCGCGCGGAGGGGCCGGAGGCGCGGGCTAACAAGCCGACGAGCCGCAGCCGGGCGATAGGGGAGCAAAGCTTACGGGGAAGCGGGCAAAGGCCGCGCGCGGCACTTGAAGTGCGCGCGCTCGAGACAAATGGATTTGGCGCGGAGTGTCGTGGCGCAATCGGCGAAAGAGTGCGAATAAGGGCCGGGCGCCGAGCTATAGTTAGCTCTAATTGTTCCATTCGGCGAAGCGGCTATTTCGGGGCCGGGCGGCGGGCGCAGTGGTCGCCTCGCACGCGGCATTCTTACACATCGCCCGGGCGGCTGGGCGGCCGAGATCAAAAGCGCCCGCCGATAGCCCGCGAGTGCGCGTCTCCGGCTTGTTTTTTCGGGCGGCTGGGCGGCTATCGGCGCGACGCTGACCACATGGCCCCGCTATTTCGGGCCATCACCTGTCCCCTTTCGCCCCGGGGCTCCCGAGGCTTTCCCGGGCGACGCCGCGCGCGCCAAGCAGCGCTCGCTGGACCCGCTTTTCCGGAGCGGTGCGCGCGGGACCGGCATGGGTTGCCGGTCGCTTTGTTCGCCGGCCGCCGGCTCCGGCTACTGATCCCGGGCTCGTAAACGTCCAATCGGCGCGACTCCTCGACGGCCGCAAAAGTGCGCCGCCGGGAGAAATTCGGAGGACGCCGGGGCTGCATGGCTGATGTTTCAATCGGAGCTGGCTCGCGCGCGATGAGCATGGGGGGCCCGCGGCGAGGAGACGCGCCCCCGCGCCAATCAAAGCGTTAAAAATGCAGCGGCGGGGCCGGGCGGGTCGCGCCTCGCGCACCCGCTCGCGGCTCTCGATCCGAATAGGGAAGCTGCGCCTCGGCCGCCTGCCTCTAAGGATCTCCGCGGCCCGATTCCACTTTGTCATCTCCGGCTCATCCGCAGCGGCAGGCAGTCGACGGGGCTGCATTATGAATGCGAGCCAATTTAAAATTCATTACCGAGCGCGCGCGAGCCGAATCCCCGGTGCCGGCTCGGCAATCGCCGGGCTATCTCCCCCCGCGCCCCCACGGATTCTTTCCCCGGGCCTTGGCCCGAGCCGGGAGGGGGTAATTGTTCGTCGCCGCTCGCCGGCGCAGCTGCTTTAATAGCTCGGGCGCCAATCTCCGCCCCTCGGCTTGTTTATTTAAATAATGCAGATTGCCGCCGGCAGATGGATGACTGGGGCCCCGGGAGTGTCGCACCTCGCCGCCCGGCGCCGCCCGGCGCCGCCCGACGAATAGGCCGCGAGTCTTTGTCGCGGCCCGGCGCCGCTATCAGGCATCGGCCGCCGAGGCCTGGAAAAACAGCGCACCGAAATACCCGGCCCTTGCCGGAAGTGCGGCAGGCCAGCGCTTATGCCCCTCGACCAACCCGATCCCGGCCCTGTCTTTCTATTTTCTCAACTCGCCCGACTTGTTGCTAATGGAGGATTAGCCACCTGATATTTATCTTGCTACGTACAACCTCCCCGGTTGTATATTCTTCGATCCCCGGCAACATCTCTTTCACGCGCTCGGCTAAGATGGCGCGAGCGCTTTGCGCGTAATTGAATTTTAAACTTTTACCCGCGCCAGCTCTGTTTCCTCGATCCCCGTATTTTTGCTTTCTGTTAAAATATTATCCTTCGCTGCTTAATGGCTAAGGCAAACTGATTAAACGTGCCGGCTTTACACAAGCTTTCAAAATACCGCAGCTGGCCTTTCCCTCTTCCTCGATGCTCGATACTCTGTGAGGGGCAATAATTGACACTTGATTCAAGCTCCGTTTCCACCAATACTTCCCCCCTACTGCCCTTGGCCATCGATGACTCTGATCCACCACTGCGTACACGTACACGCCCTCCCAACACATCCAGGTATAATTGAGGAATATTTGAGGCGCAATAACGGCGGAGGAACGAAAGGCCGAGGGAGCCGTAAAGCCGGCGGACTAATAAAGTGCAAAGTGCCCAGATAAGAGCGGGAAAGAAAAGGCCGCGCCCTCGCAAGCATGACGCGGGCAAAGGGAAATCTGGCCCGCGGGTGGGAGACACCGGGCGCGTCCCTTTTTCCGGGGCAATTAGGCGGGGGGTGGGCGCGTATCCTGCGGATCAATCGGCCCGGCACGGCAAAGGCGCTTCTTTATAAATGAGGCGCCCGTGGCGGACGGCCCCCGAAAGTCGCGGGCGGCTCAGATATTCACCGGTTGATTAGGTGGGGCCGGGGTCGAATCCCCCCGGGACGCTAACTCGACAACTGACAAATTAGCCCGGCATACCGACGACACTTGCCAAATGGGGCGACAGGGGCCTGAGGAGCCGCGACGCCTACTTGCCCCACTCCGCGCCCGTCTCCTGCCCTCGCGCACCTGCGAAACGCTGTGTCACTCGTATAAATTTCGGCCATTTGTTACCGAGGGGCCGCCCGCGCCGCCCGCGCCGCCCGCTTTACTCGTCAATTTGCATTTTAAGTGGGCCGCGAGCCGAGCCCCAAGGAGCGCGGCCGCTTCCTGCGAGCTGCCTGGGAAAGCGCCGCACGCCGGGCCAATCTAGCGCCGCGGACGCGAGCTTCGGATGAATCGACCTTCCAGTGCCCCTTCAACGCGACGCCACCTCTTCCCCCTTGCCCCTAATGTACCCTGTTCATAGACATACTGCACGCCCTAAAGTTTCATCATTCTCCTAGTTTTCATTCTCTCTTTACAGCGAATTCCAAATTGCTTTTCCTATGCCGAATATCTCTCTCGAATGCTTCTGTTATGCCGTGAATAATCAAGAGCTATTCCACAATGCTTTCAGTCAAGTAACCCTTGTCAATATTTCAATTATTTATCCATTTTTTCATTGCTATAAAACTGCTGGTATAATACAATACAACCATTCGCTTGCAGAATACTAATGGGCTCAACAATTATTTGCTAAATGTTCATATTAGACGCCCAAAGATAATGTGTTATCGCAGTGGTATACGTCTTGCGTTATATTCGATTTTTCCTTAATCTTAATACATATTCATGATGAGACTCAAGCATCAGTAAAATTTACTCTCTGACTAATAACAAATTATAATAGTTAAGATTGGTCAATGCCTAAAAAAGTCAATCGGTTTCACTTGCTTAGCTAAATAGAGTGTAGCGCTTTCTGGTCGTTGCTCAGCTTATTCATTATACTCGTACACATACGATATACATCATTGCAATATGTCGAGTTTGTTTGCTTATATTTAGAAAGTAAAATAGTTCTCAAAACATGCAAGTTTCGATCCTGTAATTGTGAAATGATCCAAATTTGTTATCACAGTGAAGAGTGTTGATAAGCACAGCTAGGCACATGTGCATAGTGGATAACGAAGAATCCACAGACACACTAAAAAGCGGTGGAGGGAGAAATCTCTCCCGATGCCCGTAGAAACAGTATCGTTTACTCGCGGCAGTGGATGAACGGGGGCTTAAACTCCCGGCAAAACGCCCGCCGCCCCCGCCTCTAAGTGGATTGAAAGTAAAAAAAGGAAAGGGACCCTCTGGCCGGGCCGCTATCCCGTTTCCCGCACCCTCGCCGCGGAAAAGTATCGACTGCGGCCCACGGCGCCGTTTCCCTTTCCCCCGGGCACGTATCGCGCCGCGGGGGCCGGGCGCCCAAGAAAAAGCCGGGAATTGTTATTCGCGCGGTGTCGCTTTCACTGGCGGCGCGCTCACTGCTCACTGATAAACGAGCGGTTTCACGAGGGTTGTTGCCGCCGCGCGTCTGAATGTAAACTCGGCGGCTTGCTCGGCGGCCCGCGGGGGAGGCGTAAATCGCTCCCCGGCTTAGCCGATTGTCGTCGGCGACCCGGCCGCCCCGGCCGCCCCCGCCGCGAATTAATCGCCCGTACTTTAAATCGATTAGTCTGCGGCTGCGCGCGCTTTTCAATCGCCTCACGTTCCGCGCTTTAAGGACTCGCGCCCGATAGCCTTGTTCTCCTCGGTTCGCCTGCTGATCTGCTGCTGACAGGCAAATCCTGCGCTGGTTCGCCATTTCTGGGGCTCGACGGCCATCTATGACCGATCGCTCGCCCCTTTTGAGCAACATAGCGCCACCCGATTTTTTCAACTGCGCAGAATCGACGTCTAAATATCTTACGATGTACGTTAGCTCGTCATACGAATTCTAACTTTTTTACGGAATGGTATTTCTCTCGGTAAAAATAATTTCTGTAACCTAAGGTGAAAAGTTTTTCTCGTAAATTTAAAAACATACGCTGATTAAACAGTACAATTTAGGGATAAACTATTATAAATATACGTTAAAAAAATCGATAATGAAATTATTTTTAATTTATTGCTTTGAATAGTTTTAATCACCTCACACTTTTTAAGAATACGAAAACGACGGATTAAGTTAAACATTTTCTACTGTCATTCGAGAATCAATATTTACATTTAAATATTATCTTTATACATGTGAATATATAAATAAATTGAAAATTCACAAATGCAAATAATTATATTCATAAGCTCAAGCAGAAAACATACTTTATTTTTCAATAATGCGATATGCACGAAAATACAATATGTGATAAGAAACTAACGGCTCTTACGAAGATTAACATTGTCCATGATTCCCTCGTGAACAATAGCACGACTAGCGAGACACTTGCGAAAAATAGCATGAATCACAGAACATATACCAAAAATGGCAAACAAAAATGAAAAATTTATGATACTGGTGCGCAGATAATTCGTGAAAAGTTAGTCCCTGCGTAGAAAACAATGTTTGAATAAATCATAAAATATATATTTCAAAAACTGTTGAAAATAATTCATGGATTTTAAACTCGAAGAAAATTATAATATTAAGTCTATAAAAGAAATATTTTGTCAGCGAGTTGTGCGATTGTTCTCAACGCTCTGACAGTGGGTTTGAGTTGTTTTGCATGTGCAGAATTAAATAAAATAAAGCTAATAAAAATCCATTGCACTAGACACCCAGTGACTAAATTTTACTTTTACTTAAAATTATGCGTGTTATTCTGAGAAGTTGTCGTTGAAGTCGGGAAGAAACGTCGGGCAAAATTTTCATTATCAACAGTAAAAAGCTCGTTTAAATCAATCAACTACATATTTATTGCTGATATGTGTACCAGTTAATTGAATTGATTTTAAATAAACATTACTTTCCTGACATTTAATCTAATAAGTGTCCAAGGCAATAACATAATACTGGTTAGGTATAAACTGATTATGACACGATTAGCACCCTTATGGTGTTATCACCGGAAGAAACAATGTCGATGATCGCAAGTATGATCGGCTCTCGGCCAACGCGATATGACGCATAGTAAACTAGTGGTTGTATGCACGAAGCAAGATAACAAAACTCGTTAATGTGAAAATTTAATATTGTCGGCATGAGTTTTGCCGGGGCTCGCGCAACCGTCATAACAGTAAAGGGCAATAATAACAATTCGTCAGGAGGCCACAAATCACTGTGCTAGGTTGTATATAGCATAACACGCGGAAGGGCGGGCGATTCGCGTTTATGGATGCGGCGCGGCGCGGCGGGGACGGGGGAAGGAAATGGAAGCGGAATCTCTTGCGACAAATCGCACGACACGTACACGGGCGTACGTGCGAGAGCGAAGGCCGAAGGTGAAAGATGGAACGAGGGGGGTGGAGTGGCTCACGTATGGCCCGTCCCGAGGGGCCAATGTCTCAAACGACGACGAGGGACCGCAGGCGTCCAGGTGAACGTGGAGCACGCGGCTAAACTATTGAACCTGAGCATCTTTCTGCTGAGCCCCTTACATGCGAGGGCAAATATGACCATAGTATACGTTAGATTAATAGATTACAATTCGTATTGGGTTATTGGTATTACTTCTATTATTCAATGGTTGAATTATAAATATTGCAAGTTATCAATCGATAGAAATATTTGAGCGGATCCTTCGGTGACAACACACACATTCATGTACATATGATTAAAATAAATTCTAGCTTTATCACGAAAAATATGTAAGAAAAACAACTTAAATCCAAAACAAATAGAAATTAAAAAACACTCATAATTATTGTCTTAGTTCTTTTTGATAAAATGTTTCATACATCTCAAATAAGAATATTCTACTAATTAAATTACAGTACTGTAAATAATATGACTATGCTAATAAATAGCATAATATTGTTATAATAGTGATAAAAATTGTATGTATAATTTTATAATGTATATAAAAATCGTTGCGCATACATACATAAAAATTGTACATAAAAATAGGTAATACGTATGTAATAGATACGGTATCTCTAACGCATTGATTTTATTACAAAACAGGGGGGATTGTTAAATTTTTGAATCGTATATAAGTAGATACTTTGCTGAATTGGTTATTTGAGAAATTCAAAATGAAACTTCTCTTCGTTGTTCTCATTGCTGCAGCGTTAGTTGCTGACGCTTTTGCGGTAACTATTTTTTCTTCTTAACGATAATGAATTACTCTTTTTACACATGCTTTTTATATGTACATATTGATAAAGTTAAATTAACCTACGATTTTTTTTCGAATTTCAGTTCGAATTTACAACTAAACGTACACCTTTCAGTGTTGCTACAATAAGTGTAACTAACATGACTCCCAGAGGAGGCTAATCAGTTTAAGCAAGTATGTGATATTCAATGTTTTATAATAATTTTTTACTGCTATTTATCACTACAACTTTTAGTTTCGATTCATAATTTGACATGTATGCTAATTTACTGTATATATACATATCAATTTCTGTAACTGTCGGTCATATCTATTAGTTTATTATTACAAATTCATATTTATTTTATAATTATTTTGAAAATATTAAATTTATTTTATCTATGTTATATATTTTTTATATTCATAATAATTAAAAATTCTGACAAACAATTACTTTAATACGTTAACAATAAATTATTTTTAATAAATCAAAATTATTTCATTAAAAATAATTTCAGAACAGAAAACAACTACTCCAAGAACATCATGGAAGAATTTTTTTGATAAAATCTATAAAACTGGAACTCTTTTTATTTACGTGTATGTACACGATTACATTTAAAATTATGTTATCTGCATCATAACAATAAAACTTGTACTATAATTAAGAAAACTATAGTTATGTCCGAATGGTTAAAATGATATACATCTATACAGCTGACTGTACCCATCGTAAGGTGACAAATCTTATGTGTCCTAAAATATAATGTTCACTATATTATAACACAAAATCAATTTATTATAATTCAAAGATTAAAAAATGTTAATTGACATATATAAACAATATATGTATATATTATACGTACATATACGTATTGTTGTAGATTTTATCTATTTAAATTGATATAAAGTTAGTTGTTTTATATGAAAAAGTTTTTAAAGAAAATAACATAGTTTATCTTTCCAATGCGGAAAATTGACTAATACTTCTGAAATTAAACAATATTTTCTTTGCAAGATAAGACTGTCGTGTCTACATAGCTGTCGCTAATGAAGTAAATAAATAAAAACAAACTTGGTTAGAAATGATTTGTGAAACGCACTGAAAATTAAGCATTAACGTATAGCTAATAAAAACCTGTATAACTTTAATGAATAAAAAGTTTAATAAACTATTATAAACAAAAGCTGCCAAACAATGTTTCCATATCCATTGCGACAAGACGTTGTATCAAGATCTCGCCTTGAAATCTTATATATTTAGAGCATTTCATCCCTTTAAAAACTCTCAACCGAATCAAATACCTGGCTACGAACATGAACTATTCGACAGAGAGTGAGTGGTATAATATAGCCCGACAGTGACCATCGTAAGATATCGAGTAGCCTTTGGGAGTCTCTTTTCGGACTGCTTTCGCGTGGTTACTCCAGGATTCGAGGGGTAGGATATGTATTATTCGCGGGTGGCGCTCGCGTGATCGAGGTAGACACGTCCGCAGAAGATATGTACCTCGTCAGCGTGAAGCATAATGTGTCGGTAGGCATAAACATTTATCCTCGCGGGTAAATCCCTCCGCGCCGGTTCCGGGCGCCAATTGGTATTCCTGGCGCGTGGAGGGCGGCATCCACCGTGGCATCGAGGACATGTGTCACTGGGCGGCAAAACGACATCGACTCCAGCCCCTTATACGGCTCTTTAAAATTGCATCGCGGGCACCTTAACCTGCGACCAAGCCCGTAAAAGCCACGTGCGATTTTTAATGTTGCGGTCGATACTTACGACAATGACTTTTAAAGTTTTATTGTCGGTTAGCATTTGAAGCTACGTGCTGTGAATGTGCATCGATTGCTTACATGTGGTATGTAGCTTTACTTTACGCTGGCTCAAGGAATACTGGTCGTCTATTGAACGTAATGTAAGTTTCATAGTTAAAAGTATTTTCGTAGAGTTGATTAGCTTGTGTAATATTTTTTTAATATTGAACAAAATACTTATAAATTCTTTTTTATGATCGAATATTAATCATTCAAAAATTTAATTTGTGTGTGAGCCAACAGAATTCACTGGACGATACCATAAATTCATTAAACTGAATATCAGCGAGTTTCTGTTTTGTTTTTTATTACTTGTACTTCAATGATTGTATAATGTACAATCTATAATCTTACAACATTTTGATAATAGTAACAAATTCATTGTAAAATTTTAAGAAATTACAAGTAATAATTTTCAATCATGTTTAGTTTAATAAATCTTGGAAGACATTCAATACATTTAAAAAACAGCAACTGTAGAATTATTACTCAAAATGCCGCTCAAAGTAAGTGTCATTATAGTTGTAGAACCTCTTGTAACCTAGAAAATATATTGACGTAACAATTTAAAAAATATTTTTTAGGATACACGACTAAAAAGTCCAGTATTCCAAATGCATGGGACTTTCTTAAAAGTAAACTGGGCATCCAAAAGAAACGTTAGTTATTTCTATTATTTTTCAGAGGAAAATATATTTAGAGATGATTTTATTTTTCTTAACGAATCTGCACATTCTAGAAAATCATAGAAAAGGAATGGTCGACTCGCATCACGCAGAACCCCACACAGTCGAAATTCCCGTACAATCAAATTCTCAAGACATAATGTATAAACCTGGATATAGAGGTCGAACAGAAAATAAACGTTATTGAAGTTTTCGGATCTAGTCAAAAAAATGTAGTCACTTAAATCTAATTTCTGTCAACTTTATATCCTAGATATGTTTGAATTATTTGAATTGTATAGTTTATAATCAGTCTAAGACATACGATATCTGTATCCGAAAAACCTTAAATAATTGTAAAACATATAATTAAAAATAAAATTGAAAAAATTACTTTTACATTTTGTTTCATCATTAAATCAAATATTTAAGTTATATTTTCATAATTTTTTAATATAAAATAACTACATGAGTTTATTTTATTAACAAATGTAAAAGTAAGCAACTTCACTGTATTTGTGATCTGGAAGGAATTCACTTTTTTTTATTCAATCATGGGTTCAAGCAGTTAACCTTTATCGGCTCAACTTTTCGATTATTTTGTCTTTTACCTAATATTACAAAATTTTTATTTAGTGTTGATGTTCTATATTTCTATTTCAAATTAATCAATCAAAATTTAATCGTTAAAATGAATTCTTTAGTGCATGTAAGAAGCCAAGTTAGCAAGAAATTGTTTAATGATACCGCTGCTAAGCAGTGTATTTCTACAGGTTAGATTTAATTATTGATATAATATGTATTTATAATTTATTACCATTTTAAGTATTGGTATAAATGAAAATAACATTGTAGCTTGTACACAATTACGCAATAACAAGGCGAATCTAGATGACAGCTTCTATTCAAGAGTTAAGAATCTAATAAAATCATCAGGTAAGGTTCCTAAATTTGATGAAAAATAAACCGCTTTGCGATTCGAACAGACTATTCAAAATATGCTAAATCTGTACGAATGCAGTCGTATCATAGAGCTATCTATTGCTTTCTCGTATGATTCTGCAGCAGAGTAAAGTAGTTTACAGACTCTGAATTCTCGAAACTTAAATTGTCAGATGAATATAAAGGCACAAGACGAATTCCCCAGTGGGTTAAATCAGTAAAATCTGTTCGAGCGCCAATAACGAGATCCAGATTGGCCCAAACGAGCTCCGAGGTGTCCGTTAAGAGAAGCTACTCGGACTCTGGGTCAAGTAAGAAGCCTCCGATCCGGGAGCCAGGCGTGCCGGAGCGCAGGGGCAAGAAGGAGCAGGAGAAGAAACGCGAGAAGAAGGAGCGTAAGCCGGTGGTGCAAGTGCGGGACGTCGCGACCTATCGACTGGTCAAGTCAGTGCAGCCGAGCGACGGTAAAAACAAGGTCCAGCTGCAGAATAGGTGGGGAGTGAAGCTGATGAAGAATGTAAACGATTTGAGTGAAGGGGTGCACGGAAGGAAGGCGGTGCCTGAGGTTCCGGTCCAGCCCGAGCTGACTGAGCTACCCCTGCAGAAGGTGCCCGAAGAAGAGCGCCTCGAGAGACTGCGCCTAACGCTCATCACGAGCGGCGACGAGGTCATCGAGGACGTTGTGACGAGGCCTTTGAGGTCGGGTGACTACCTCGCCATCGCGGAGAAGAGCCTCCTCAAGTACGTGCGAGAGACCGACCAGGAGCCCTCGATCGATTCTGAGTACTATGTTCCTGAGGAGACGGAAAGTCGCAAGGAGGCCCAAATCTGGAAACAAATGGTCATTAAATCGATGCGTCGTGTCACCAAGGAGTACTTCAAGAGCACCGAAGCCAACAAGGAGGTCGAGGCAATATTCATCCAGCCAGAGCCGCCCGTCAAGCACCCGGACATGGTCAAAACTAGGGATGTGTAATTTGTAGATAATCCCAGTACAGCTTCATAACGGGTGTCAGTATGAGTTCAATACACTACTAGAAAATACCGCGTCTTTTTGATATTTATGGACTGTCTTCAACAGTTTTCTAGCACATGGAAAACTACTCTTATTATAATATTTTCTTTAAGTTTGTACGCAATATTTTTCATATAAATTTATGTTTTGAGTCTGAATCTTTGCATATCGTTATTCATTTACTTTCCGTCATAAACATTATAAGAATATACAATAGTAAGTCGTGGAGTTTAAGCTTTCCTGATTTGACAAATATAATTCGCTTCTCTTGTTTATTGTACCATAGCATCCATTATACAGACATTTTTGTTACGAGAATTCATATTCTGTATGGTACGTGATGAATCTGATTGTCCTTCAAAAAGTTTCATTGTTAACCACTTTATTTTTTGCAGTTACAAAAAGATCACGTACGTATCCGAAACATAAAGTTAAAATATCGAAACTTCCAGTCTATTACTCGAATGCTCAAATTGATTATTCCAAATTAAATTTTGCTCATCTAATAAAATCTACTCCCTATAAAACAAAGATTCAATCGGATACTGTACGTAAGTTGGATTTTTTATGAATATTTATCGACGGTTACTTACGATTAATTTTGATGTATAAAACAACCATAAAAAACTGTAGAGCTCATCGAACCTCGAACGAAAAACTCAAGGTTACCAGTAGCAGTAACCAATAGCATATCTGGAGACATTTTTAAATTATCACGGATTCGAAGTATGTTTATTGATCGCGTCAGCATTACAAATCATTTTTAATACAATTTATTTTTCCGTAGCAATAAACACTGAAAATCTTGATGCGATTTATCAATATAAAAATTACGAATCATTCAAACTGAGAGAAATGACGCACAAGAAAACTTGGAAAATTCCTCATGTCGGTGGCGGGCAAATGAAAACAGCACTCGAGCATTCAAAGGACTTAATGAAAATATCAGGAAAAAGCGCATAATGTTTAGAGCATACAACTTCTTTTGCACATTTCTGTATTATTCCATCAATAAATTGCAATTGAATTTACCGTAACGTTCGGGTTATTGTACATTTTCTCTGTTTTCTTTCTCAACTACAGTCAAGTCTAATAGCAGATTCGTATGAAATGACGTTACCAATCGAATGTATAACGATCGAAATTACCGTTACAAAGTCCCTCTTTATTTTTCTGGCTCGGTGAGGTGTGCATGCTGATCTTCATTCGTGCACGGGCCTACAAAAACAAAAGAGTGCTTGGAATCGAACGCCGAACCGCCAATTTCCACAGAGGCATGATGGCATCGGCGTAGCGGAGGCACTGTTTACTTCAACTGTGAAGCTCGGACTTTTCGGCCAATAATTTGGCGCTCTCGTTCCTTTTTTCTGTGGCACATGCCACGGTCAGGCGCTTTCTCCTCGAATGGAAATCAGCACTGCCGTGCCATTCAAATTAGACGGCACACGCAAGGGGACGCCTAATGCAGATATTCGGCTCGAGGAGCATTGGCTCGCGCGCACACTGGTGTAATGACACCGTCGCGATAATTGCGCCCGCAGAGCCTCTCGGCGGCGAGCTTGATTATCCCCTCGGCCGCGATTCGATCCACGGAGAGAGTTTGATTTCTCGTATCTGTCCCTGCGCGGTCGCGTAATTGCTAAATCCTTCGATCTCCGGCAGACGGGGCGCTTCTAATGGTCGGGAGTCGGCTCGTGGGGCCGCGCATCCACTGCGCGGAACTTTTACCGTTAGCTTTACTACCGATGTAAAAACACTTGATTTATAAATATTTGGAGGCAGGCGACCGAGTGTAATTGCTGTAGCGAATGCGTTAATGCCGCGGCGTTCGGTCTTTAATGTACATGCTCGATTTATTTTTCAGGGATTATTTTATTTGCGAATTAAAAGCTTCCCAAGCGCGTAAAAGCGTTCCGAATCGGCAGCGTGGTTGTGCCTCTTGTGCATATATTATTTTAAGTGAAAAAATGAATTTGTTAACTTTAATCAATTCGAAGTATTTAATTGTCCCGTTGAGCATAATTGAATGTAATGTAAGTACTTTTCTTGCAAACATTTTGATGAGCAATCTGATAGACGCTAAAGTTAATTACAGGTTGTAAGTCAACCTTTTAATTAGGATTCAATGAAAACTTAGTATTATTCTGCAATAACTTTGACAGTTAAATTTACGAATGTATATAACGGGGATAATATTAGCGAGCGCCTACCGATTATTTGAATTCAATTGTCTCGAGGAAATTGCAAAATCCTGCCGGATAAAGAAGCGCACGTAGCTCGAAGTCATCGGTAATTACGCTCCCGGGTAAAATGACAGAAAGCGAGGTCGCGATCGTATCACCGCTGTCCTCCTATCTTCCGTAATTTAAACGGGGCAAAATATGTGCCGCGCGTCTATAGCGGAACGCTCGCACACTTCGGTGCACGATTGCGTCCTTGCCTTGGTCCCGCTGACTGTATCGCTGCCGACTACCGCGCGTCCAATTTGCAGAGTCACGGATCGATTCTCCATTCCTGCCGATCGAACGGAAAGAACGACTCGATTACCTATCTCGCGCTGGGGGATAAGCACCCCGGCTCTTATTACAGTGGGCCCCCACGTACGAATGCCGCGATGAGATTTTCAGTTGGGCCTTTTTTCCGCGTCCGTCGTGCTAAATCACCGCCGTCTACCGTGATTCACTCTAATGGCACTTTGCCCTGGAGGTATATACTTACTTTTTTCTTGATCGCGATGCGCCTCGAAACTTTTTTTTGTCGCACGCCGAACGAATCGTGTTTAATTTCGAAGTCACTCTCGAGCACAATTGCTGATTTCGCGTCAGCATTTTTAAAACTTTATTGAAATAAAGATTCTAACTAATCCCACAGTGCATAACACTCTTCTTTATGAAGTCAAACTTTTTTTTTCAAATATTTTTCGCAATTTAGTTATTAAAGAAGACGATTACGATACTTTAAGTAATTTAATAGAAAAATTTTTCTATATTTATTTTACTTGAAAACTATTGAGTTTAATAAAAATTATTTAGAAACAAAATTGTCTTTCAGTTGATTATAAAATCCTCTTAAATTTTTTAGTCTAAATTTATCATCAATAATAATTTTAATATATTTTTCAATTATTTGTCGATCAATTCTGAGACAATTTTATACTTAGATATTTTTTAATAAAGTGAAGAGTCTTATGTAAATATTTTTATAAAACATTAAAATTCACATCGACTGTTGACAAAGAAGTGTAAATTAAAGATTATGTAAAAATCTCCATGTATTTCACATTTATATTAGCTTTTCTTCAATATCTAATCGTAATTTTGATCTATAACTTTTAAGTAATACGAAATTTAATAACAGATGATAACGACTATAATTTTTTAGATGTATTATTTACGAAATAAATCGACTTGAAAATTATTACAATGTTAATGCATTAATGGGTTTATTTTCATTGTTATTATTTTTTTTATTTGCAGATTGTTCATTCGACTTTTGTGTACATCATGATATGTAATAAAACTATATTTTTCTATTAAGTTTATTCTTATGGCATCTCTACTTAGCTAAGATAAATTTAAAAATTATTTTAGGATCGATGATTTGATGATAAAGTAAGTGGTTATAACAACTAGGTTAGTTCGTGTTTATAAATCGACCACAGAATACATAATCGTTCTGTTAAATCTTAGTTACGCAAGGATAACTTGCACCGAGTCACGAGTTAAAGTTAAAAGTTTCAATCAAAATTCAGTATGATATACAAGGCAGACGGTGTACTTTGAGAAAAAGAAAATCAAAATGGTAAAAACCAAGTATGAAAATACTAATATATATTTGAGAATTATATACCCATATCATTATTAAGAATTTAGATGATACCATATTTAACATCGTTATAATGCGTTCAATTATAATTATACTTTGGAATAAAATGAAAACAGAAATGAGCTAATGGCAATATCTGTTATATATACAATATTTTAGTTTTTATTGGAATAAAATATCTATAATGCATCTCGAACCGCAATAGACCATTAATAATAGTCTGGGTGTTAATCCCGAGAGAAAAGTTTCGATAGGCAATTCATCAAAGGATCTTGTCGCTTCAAGATCTAAAACTGGTGCGCACGTAGATACAAAGTATCGGGCGCAGTACTTGTTCTGCGCGTACGCTTATATGCGCGGGTGCGCGTGGAAGTCACAGGTTCATCACGTTTCGCTAGCTCTATGAAGCGGTTGGCGGATTGCACGATTACATTAACAATTGGTGCACTTCGTACGCTTGTCTACAGCTCCCAGATCGGTATTGCTTGGACGATCATTGCGCACGGCCTCATTGGTTGGCTTTCATTCATTTCATATACAACTGCCGTCGAAACAGAAAGTAACTTCATTTCACGGGATTGCGTAAGGCAATCCTTCGGGAATCTACTCGTTTTGCATTGAATGACTCTATTTATTATTAACAGCTTTGACGTTAACGAATGGTTTTTATGTAATAACGATGAAAATATTATATATAATCGGAAAAATTTAACAAGAAAAATATAGTAACCTACGAAGTCGCACTAACTATTTAAATAACTATATATATAATATGAAAAATTATGATCATGTTTACAAATTTGTTTGCTTAAATTACTCTACAGTTGGTACTTTCTTTTTATTGTAATGCACAGCAAGCATAGCAACTTATACTATTTTACAAGTACATATCTAGCTTACTATTCAATCGATTACTTTCAGTATCTCTTTTTACCGTCCTCTTGTAGTAAAAAATAACACAGGTTCTAAATAATTTTTTGGTACAACTCTTCTAATTAAGTTGAAATGTTAGATTTATATATATATCGTCCAGGGCAGTCTTACAGGGTAAGGCGGATGATGTATGCCCCCAGGTCGGGCTGTCTAGGTCAGTCCGATGCTATTTTGCCTCTCGCGAGCTTTAGCTCGAGTGTTGTAGGCTCCAGCACAGGGGGGCCGCCGAGGGGGCCGCGGAGGTCACCTGTCGCTGTTTGGCTCACATGCGAGTGAGAAGGGCGTCGTACTTCAAGGTACACTTGTACGCAAGGTATACATAGTTTCTCGTTTTGGCGGGGAAAACAATGAGCCGAGCGATTGTCCAAATTACGCCACATGTTCGTTTGCCTTTGAATCTCCGAAGCTTCAAGTTCACTGTAACTATCTCCGAATAAAACTCTAGTTTCATATCCACCAAGTTACATTTTTTCGACGCCTGCATTCCTCTCCTTTGCAACCGTCCTAAAAAACTTAATGATTTGGTTTTCTAAAAGCGTAGGCATACTTAGTCATCGTACTTTATTTTCATCGCGATTACATTTACAGCAAAATGACATAGATTTACGGTTGCATTTGGTTATCATATTCCGTACAATGAATAAAAACTGATCGATTATCAAGGAAACAAAAGAAGATCATTATACTAAATGCGAAATAATTTTAATCAACAAGGAAGGCTCATCTTCGTGGAAGCATCAGGTAGGAGGCGTGGAGGCCGATTCGACGTCCGTTGTTCCTAGTGGGCTGGTGCAGCCTCCCGCGCTCCCTTGTCCCGCGGCTCTCTTTTCCTCGCGCTTTCTTCCCGGGTCGGCTCCCGGCAATCTTTCTCTTGTTTCTCCCCCGGCTGCGGCCGGCCCTCGTCCTTTCATCCGCGAGTGCTACTCCCCGGACCGATCTGCCCGCCCCCCTCCCCCTCCCTGCGCCCGAGAGCTAAGAAAGAGGGCGAGGGACGATATTATCTCGCGGATCGCTCAGGCTCGCGCGCCCCGGCAAAAGTGCCGGCCCTCGGCTGTATATTACTCACGCCACCGTGTTTTCACTTGGCGCGGCGATCGGCCCCGATATCATAACTCCCTGTCGTATAGCGCCGCCGCCCGCCGCGGATCTAACGCCGGGACGCTGCGGCGCTGCGGCGCTGCGGCTCGTAGTATAGTTAACGCGGCGATAGCGATTCCGATGTACATGTATGTATATGTGCGCGAACCGCCTCTACAGCTTTCGAGAGATTGTCGCGGGCGGGAAAAAAGCTGCGATGTTGCAAACGACCGCGAGAGACCGACTTTTTTCGTCCGCCCTGCGCTCCAGTCACGCCTCCTGCATTGTTTGAGCGCACAAAGAAATTAGAAGCGCTCGGTCCTGCTTCGTGCACCTTCCATTCGGAAACACGAGTTAATGGGCTCGAGGATAGTAGGATGATTGATTCGCGCGGGTGGAAAATTGTTATGTGTCCATATTGCATTGCCGGTAAGTATTTCATTTTGGATATAGACTCATTTTTTGCCTGTGTATTGCATCGATTCTTGTAAAGTCAAGTATTCGTATTAAGCTATAAATTTTGAATCATTAGTTGTTTACGGGACATCATTTTATTATAATAAGTAGACAAATGTAGTGACTTTTTTACCTTTTACATTTAATCTAATTAATTAATGGAATTTTAAATATTTATAATCTTTTTTACGACAAATAATTGATAAAAAAAGGTACATTCATAAAAGAATCCAAAAAGAATTAATATGGTTAAGTGTAAAGTATGTATATTAAAGTTATACATAGTTTCGTTACATCTCTTACGATCTACAGCTCTAGAATATTTTTAATACAACGATATTTAGACAAGGTCCGCGTGCCAAAATTGTGAACAGCGAAAAATATCGAAAGACGAACGGATCGGGAGCGAAGAGAAGGGGGCGGTGGAAGAAAGGGAGGGAGGGAGGACGAAGTGAAAGCGCGTCCGGCGTCGCTGCAGGGCAACCGAAATAGATGGTTTACAGCCTCCCTTAAATACGTTAACGTTTATGCGAGAATTCCCGAAAGTAAATCGACGCGCGGAATGTTTTCCTACGACGCTCACGACCCGTCACGAGGCTCAGCCAACGCAAACGCCGAAGCCGCGAGAGAGACTCGTGCCGCTTTATAGTGACCCCATCCTGAAAATGGTCGCTATTATTAAATCCACTTACTCGCGGAGGCTATCCCCGCATTATTTACGATCGTCCAGGAAAACATTCGACGCCTCCTGCCTTGTATCTCCCCGCCAAACATTTTTCTTGTTCTCTATCGATTATGCCAAAGTGCGATTATGATCATAAGGATAATAATAAATTCAAGGTGAAAGTTTTGTCCTCGGACAATTTAATGTTTGTGTTACCCCGCAGGAATTCATTTCCAGTCAATAGATATAGAAATGAGGCACCCAAGAGCCATATCGTATAATTTATTGCATCTAAGTGAAAAACTTTTTTCCTGCATTTTTTAGATAGTATTTGGAGTCACGATCTTTTAGCTAAGAACTATTAACAAAAGACGCTGTCATAATAAATTGACTACCGAATCTCCAATAAATACAGGATGCATAAGAGAAAATGAACTCTCTTAAGCTCCAGAAATAAAAGGTATGTGCAGTAAACAGTCGCTGTGCTTATTCATTTACGATACTTAATATTCAGTAAATATTTTGAAACTTTTACAACATAAACAAAATGAGTTTTTTTGCGTAGATTATTGAATTGAAATGATCGAATTAAAACGTTTGATCAGTCGAAAACTATTAAAAACAGTTAGGTCTATAATTGCCGTTGTACAAATAATTACATAATTATTTTATTATTATAAAACATACAAAATATACTTAATAATCATACGTAATGTCTGAGAGTCCACAAAGATACGTTTTGTACTTGTATAATTTCAAATTTAAAACAATATGTAATATTAAGTTAATTAATAAATAAATGTGTAATTAAACATTGTCTTATTCGAGGTCGATTTCCAACAGCTAATCTATGATGTAGAAAGTAGCATGCTACTTACTTTTTTCTCCACCTATTCATGAATTATTACGACGTCAATGAAATACTAAATTTCAATCGTCGCTTTTAAGAGACTAAGATACAGCGTCTGAAGTATGGTCCTACAGCCAATCTCTATAATCTTTCTCTGAAATCTGTTAATCATTTGCAAATCTTTTCCGACAGGCAGACGGTTTACTTATCTCCATTTGCACCGCAGCAGGCTCTTGTGCTACCCAAACGAAATTATAAAGGAAGTAGTGTGTGCCGCGAAAGCAGGAAGAGAAACAATCAGTATTTAATGAAGCAAAGCTCGACAGTGAAATCTGAGGCGTCAGGAATCGCGGCTGCGACAGAAGAAACTAGTTAGGGGCCGGGCGTGAAAGCTAATTAATAACAGGCGTCCTGGAGGGCTCGGGAGGGCCGCGTGGGCCGCGTTCCGTGCGGACGACTTGGCGCGTCGCAAGCTGCGCGGGGCAATTTTTTTTTATTACGCGGCCAAGTGGCCATAATTACACGGCACTTTAAAGGGACAAAACTCTTTGGCGGGCGCGTGCTTGGCCGCGCACGCGAGCGCCGCACGCGTAATCCCCGGCCCGGCAATTTTTTATCCGCGCTCGCGTGTCGCCCCGGCCGATATACCCGGGGCTCGTTGAGCATTTAGCGGGGCGACGTGTCGCCCCCGCCTGGCTGCAGCCGCGCGCCGCGGCTCGTGACAACCGTAATTTACCGGCGAGCGGCGGCGGCGGCGGTGGCGGCCGCCTGTGTAAGCAGTCGTTAAGGCGTCGCGTGCAAGTCAGCGCCCGGTCGTTGGTCGCAGGCGGCGAGTAGTGACATTACAGAAAAAACCGCCCGAGGCCGGGAGCCGAGGGGCAAGAATCACGGACGCGAGCTTTCCGGGCGGATATCTTTCAATTACCCCGCTAATATGATAGGCGCGGCCGCGTTTTTGCAAGTCACCGCGGCTCGTTGCTAACAGCTCGAGCTTGCGCGCCTCGGCCCCGCTGCCCCTCCGCGGCCGCACCCCCGCACTGCCCCCGCCCCACCCCCAAGCAGTGGCGGCAGCGCTACGCGCCGCGTGATTAATCGACGTCAACCGCAGCGGCGCGCCGATTTTCGAGCCGGCCAAATCCGACGAGGTCCTCGAGGCTCGCCTACGCCTGGCCAAGATCGAGGCTTCTGCCTGGTTTCTACGATTTTTCTTTCGATTTCTTTAGTGGGGGGAGCCTCTTCCATCCTCTGCTGTTTTTTCATTTTAACTATCGCTTCAATGTACGAAATGAGATTCGGTTTTCCGAATTGCGTCTTCTCTCAGCAAACACCGTTTTTCAATTGATTGTGCACAGTTTTTAAAATAGCACCTTTACCTTTTTATTACTTGAAATAATTCATAACGTAATTAACGATTTAAATGATGATACAAATCCAATAGATCTATAAGTATATTTATGGGTATATTAGTGTATCAGTAATCGCGAGAATAATTGATTATTTGTAATTTATTAGTAATTTTTGATATATATTATATTTATATTTATTTGTATGGTTTGACAATTACATTTCTAGCTCGCTGCATCTGACATTCTTACAAAATATCTGTGAAATTTTTTGTTAGCGACATATCGCATCACAAATGATGTCCAAATAACTATATTTAAATATTACTTAGTGCTAAATTTGTTATTCCTCGCCATACCTTATATTTATAAAGATACATTAAGAAAAATGGTACAATAATTTTAATTATACTGTAAATTGACTACATCTTAGTCATTTTAATAATCCTTATTGTACCGTGTAGAGGTTTGTAGTATAAAGTGCCGTAAATGCTTTTGAATTGACCAGTCTTTGGTCAGTTTAAAAAATACTATAATATTTCTTTCGGCATAATGTTAAATAATTATAGGTAAATAACTAGCAAACGTGATACTTTAAAATTGAGTCAGTGAATATTCATAGATTTACAAATATTGAAGTTGTAAGTTTAATGGTGTTCTTTAGGTACATGCAATGTTCTCTGCTGGGACTAAATGCGCAGAAAAAATCAATCTCCTGAATTCTTCAACGGCGAACCAAAGTAAATGAAAATCGAGAATGTAACTAACCAATTTCTTATTCGTCGTGGTTGAATTTATTTCTTTTGGTCTCGAGAGGAATAAATTCCGTTTCAGCGAACACGAAATTCGTTTTTATTTGATTTATAATTATGAACTTGAAAGCATGAAGAATTACTTCACTTAAATAATGTATTTCTTCCAAAAAGCCGTAAAGAGATATGGGATAGGAAATTAATCTAAAAATTTAAATACTTTCGTTATCAGGATCGATTTCGTTTACGTTAATTGCTTACAGGTTAGTACGCGTAGGTCCAATCCGTATTAGGAATCGCACTTTCAATTAAAAAACTTTTGACTCACGGGAACCAGTAATCAATAGTTTGACTTATAAAGGCTCAAACACACATAGCTATTGTGTTATCGATTTGTACTATCCGTATCTACGATCAATCGATTAATTCGACTTGTCGGAAAGGCCGCAAATGGCTATTGAACCGTGTCCCTCGCCGTAACAAACCCATTTCGCGTCAGCGCCACGTCGACGGATCTATTCGGTCGCTCCTCCTCGCTCTCCCCTTGAGCCCGACAATTGAAAATGTATCCGTGACCAATTGGCGCGTGCGCCCCGACAAATCGCCGCAAGATCGGAGGGCGTGTGCGGAGCCGCGCACACGTCCTACGAGCGGCGTCCGTCCATCGTCCAACGTTGCGAGTCCGCAATTACCGCGTGGGAGACCCGAAGCGTTACGCGCGCGTCACACAGGACGATTAACGCGTTTGTTCACGTGCGCTTACACGAGTAGTCCGGGAGACTTCCTGCCTCGAGTTTTCTCTGCGGCCCTTTCGCCGCGTTCACCGGCGACTGCCTTTATTGCGGAAGGGACGGTTAGTGACAAGTTCTCGCTAGCCGGCTTATGGCCACGGGATGGGGTAGACACGCGTACTTTAGAATGCGATGGTTCCGGATAAGTACGTTCCAGTAGAAATAAGCCTTGCCGTTAAACGCTATAAATATACTCTCGGGCTTACACGGCAATCTTCTTCTTAGGCTATTTTTACCTTTGATTTGAAAATTATATGACTCTATTTCAATATATATTACATTTTTACGGTTGTAAGAATTTAATCGAGAGTGTTTGTTTCGAGATTTGTTTCTCCAACCGCGTTGACCATTGGAACACCCTGTAATTAATATTTCTAATGGATCATCTGGAGATCGAAAAGCATCCTTTAATCTATCTGTGATAAATGACACAACAGTTATAAGGAATCGAGATGGATGAAAACAAATGCTCTCTCCATGGCTCTAATAAGGATAACGAGAATTTCCCCGAGAACTTAATCATTATAAGCGCGACTCATTTGGCACGAGACCGACTGTCCTGCATGGCGCGCCGATGGCGCCCTTATCTTTCTCTCGTTAATTATATTCCAGTTCAATTTTCTAAATCGACTTGTGGTTGACGAATGCGTCCTTACGGGCAAGCACAAAGTGTTATATAAGCTGTAGACAGCTGTAATTGCGAGGTATGTGACGAACGTTTCATCGTTTTTTCTCTGCAGAGCGAAAACCATTTGCTGCATTAATCAGGGAAACCTCTGATGTGTAATATATGAGACACTTGCGAGAACAGTGTCTAATGATCCTCCAATTACATAGAAATGCCTGCAAACATGAAAGAGGCTTGCGACTTGTTTATTTCCATTTAGAATTGAGAATAGACAGTAAACTCTTAATTTTTACTTTCCACAATAATTCAAATATAATGATTTGCGTCCACAATTATAAATTTTCGACTTCAGTTACATGTATTTCGCGTTAAATATTGTTAGTAGCCATTCAGTAAAAATACATGTGCTGCACTGCTGCCGAATTATTATCCAACTTATCGGTATTATCTTATACATTTATTTGATAAAAATTGCTATAAATTGCTGTACCCTATGTACCGAACAGTTGAGCTTAGAAATCTAAATTTATTACCTCGGTATAGAGAAAATCTCTACGGTAGTTTGGTACTATATTTATTGTAAATAAAAGAAAAAGTTTATTATTAGAAACGGTATATATAAGGATTGAACGATAAAATATAATAAATCAAAATCGTATGACAATAAACGAAAAGAAGTAACTCCTTTCGAATAGAATCGTGGTTGACCTCCTAAGAAAACATGAATGTAGAATAATAAACTCCAGTTTTGATTAATCTTTTTATTTCGTGGGAAGCAAGGAACAAGCAGTGAACAAATATAGATAAAGACTAAAGAAAAGCTCGCCCTCCATCTGTATTAAAATCATAATTTGTCTATTACTGGCTCGCATCGACCAGCGGACAGCTTTAATCGCAGGGTTGGGCGGCGTCGGCGATGGCGCCACGCAAGGGGTTAATCCTTAATAGAGCTCGATGTCGTCGAAAGCCCAGCACTGTTTGTCGAGCGGTTATGAAAAGGCGGGCGGAACACTCGTCAGCAGCGATACCGGGAAATGATAAAGCGGCGGGGCGGCCGGATTTTAATAATGTCACGGCTGTCGTGTCGCGCCGCGCCCCTTGTGCATACCTCGGTCAAGCCCCGCTCCCGACTCCCTCCCTCTCTCTCTCTCTCTCTCTCTCTCTCTCTCTCTCTGTCCTGTTTGTTTTATTCGGACTATTACGCGGCTCCCCTGGGGGACGGCGACGCGCTCGTTGACTGATCGCTGATTAATTAAGGGCGGAAAGGAAGCGATTAAGCGATTTATCTTTTGCCGGCTTCACTTTATCGGTGATTCTTTTACGTCACGCGCCCGGTCCCGCCAAGCTCTTTGAGGCTTGTTTATTAACCCTTTGCCCAGGATATGCGCGGACCTGAGTCAATATTTGACGACCAAATGGACGAATGATGCGCAGCTCGGCTTATTCATTTCGATAACATTATTTTAAATAATCATCCGTCGTATCATTAGCAACTCGTCGACAAACATTTCATGTAATGGATTTTGATTTCTGTATGTAAAAATCTTGAAAATAAAATTAAAATTAACATTTATCTATACAGGATAATTTGTTTGTTGTTACAACATTTATTTGATATACTGCTATGGTGATAACTTATGGTGAAATTAGCTAGAAATTTTTTTTAATTTTTATTTTCACTGAGTTTATAAAATATAACTACAATATGTGTACTACAAATATCACATCTAGGGAAAGCTGAAGAAATATAATATAAACATTAGAAAATAAATAGCGTTAAATCATTTTCTGGACATTTGTGCAATGTGATGAAATTCTTAACAATTGAGTTTAATACAATGCACATATATATGCAATTTCAACATATGGCCGATCGAGCGCGACACTTTTCTACTTAACCATTCATATTCAAGTATAGATCTAATTTAAAATTCACTCCGTTTTATGTGCCGAGGACCATTGAAATAGTTATTTTTTTTATATGGATTTCGTACACTGTGTAATGTAATGCAAGATGAAATTAAATTTTCAAGCACGTTGACAGGCTGAAGCCGAAGCACATGTAGGGCGCGACGTAAAATGTTATATGCGCAGTTGGAGCTCCGAGACTACATGCACGTCGAGAGGGAGTCAAAGCGAAGCTCGCACAGATGCTCGCCTATAACCCTAGCGCGGTAATGTGCCAAGAGGTTTAATCGCGTCATTGTTACTTGGGGGTCCAGCGACGTGGAATAAGCTGATCGCGGGTCTCGTTGCCTTGTATGCCGTACTCCCTCCTACAGTAGTCTCCCTTGCTCCTCACTACTCGTGCTTGGCTTGTCATCTCGGCAGCTTTCCCTCCTCCTCTTTCTCTCTATTCGCGGTATTTAGTGCCAGTCCATGCTTGCGGTCTAATTATCTTAGCGACTAAAATTGCGAGCATGCAAGCCCTGAGTATTCCGCGGGACGCACTTGCCGGTTAATCGTTGTATATATAACCAAGTCCGACTAATTTGCTCTACTTGAAATAACAATTTGAGAGTTATGCAATTACAATATGTCTGCTAGATTATTCAAAGTTATATTATTTTGCTCGATTGTTCGTCTAACAAATAATATTTTAATTCAGCCACGAAAGTTTTGTTTATTTATCGAATCTTTGACGTCCCAACAGAGACTTTCTCGACAAGAACAAAGTTTCATAGTTAATTAAAAAGTTGCACAAATTCGATGCTTCTTCTTTTGTGTCATAATCATATTAACACTTTGCTAAGCAGGGATACGGTGATTCAGAAGAAAAGTTGGAAGAAGATATTTTAGTCGTCAAGTCTTGTGGAAAACTGAACCACGCAATTAAGATCTCTCAGGATCCAGATCGTCAGAGTTTTGCAAAAGCTCTGCTGTCTTGGCGTTTGCTGTTGCGCAGCAGTGAAAAAAGCGGCCCTAGAAAGGATCTGCAGCCTGCGGTATAGTGGCAATTGGTTAGCCTAAGGGAAGGAGGAATCGGGCGAAAGAAGAAAGGCGCTTTGAGTGCAAGGCATTCGAAGGGTGCTGTGACAAGCGGTGAGGCGCGAATAGAACGGCGGCGCTCTGGGCATTTCCGCGAGTGGAAAAGGAACGGCGGCGGTCGGGCAAGGGCTCGGCTCGGGTCGTCTGCAGGCCGCGAGCCGCGCGAGCTCGGGGAGAGGCGCGCCGCGCGGGGGCCGAGTTTTAATATCAAACGAGCTGGGGCGCACACCTCGAGCGGGCTTTGGGGCGAGGCTCGGGCGCGTCGTTAACATCACTCGAATAACGCTCCTACAAACAAGACGTCGTTAAATTCAAAATAACCGGGCGCCTGCCTCGGGCGAGCAGCTGCCGGGGGCTTGGCAAGGGGCCGCGGCCGCCGCGAGACCGACGCTTGTTGACGCGAGCTTGACAGGCACGTTGACAAAGTCTCCCGAGCCGGGCGCTTCGCACTTTTTACGATTTCGAAACCGTTTTAAGAGCTGATAAATCTGAGGCTCGACTACCCCGCCCAGGCCGTGTATAAAGACGTGTACGCAGGCGGCGCGCGAGCGCAAGCTGGGCGGCGGGCTATTTCGGCCGCGACTTGTGAAAACATCGCCGGCGATCATCCCGCCCGTAGACTCGATGGATGCGCGCGCGTTTGTCAACCGCCGCCCGTAAGCCCAAACAAACACGATCACCCGTGTCACATATATTTCTCCTCAAAGAGACGAGCCTGGCCGCTGCTTTTTATCACGACCGGGCGCCTTGCCGTGCCTTGCTCTCGTCTTATTTCTGGCCGCTTTTCTTTTCTTTCTCTCCCTCTACACTGTGTAAATCTAAAACTGAATCATTTCGGTTGATGGATCCTGCCCTGTCTCGGAAACGCCAAAACAAATGTTTTATTCCAAGTGACACATCAGTTTAATTTATTACCCTTCTACACCCATAGCGACTTTTTCATTAAATTACCGAATCACCAAACAGCTTTCAATTCATAAACATTTTTTAACAGCAAAACTAGGTTGTACAAACATTACCTTTCAATATTTACTTTAATACCTATAATGTATATTTTTATAGAATAATCAACTGTAATATCAATCAAATGTAATATTAAACTGTCACTTTCGAGATAATTTTAAAAGCATTTATATTATTTGGCAATAATACATGACTGTAATTTTTTAACTCGATAGAATAGCACATAATTTTGGAGATTCCTGCATTGATCTAATGGAGATTTTAACGAATAAAAATTATCAAAACTTGCCAACATTTTATTTACCAGTAACTCATGTACGTATGTTACATACACGTAAAATGTTTATTTTATTAGTGCGACAGATTAATAACTAATTGGAAATATATACTTCTATTGTGAAATACAGATAGGAAATATTCGTATTTATTTCAAGTCATTATATCAAAATATCGATATATTATTTTAATTTAATAGTATTTGTACGTATGCCGATGTTACGTTTCGATATTGATATCGATACTTGTTTATTTGCAAGTATATCATTACAAAATATGCGTCACAATTATGTGTAATATATGCATAACAAATAAACAAAAATAATGATAACTTACAGTAAAAGTGGTACGAGTGACAATTTCATTGAAACCATTTTAGGTAATGAACAGGCGTTTGAATGAAGCTGAAAAATTCAACAGATAATAATTGTGTGGAATGTTGGAGTCTTTGAAAATTTTAGAAAATTTTGAAGTAATTAGATGCTAAAACTGTATAATACATTGTGGGCAAGTAAATTATCAACGGTTTCCCAGAATCGCCTAGTTTTTCATTTAAATTTTTATTAACATTATATACATATAAAGTGGCTTTTTCTTTTCCCGTTATGACACTCAAGTGACTTGCGCGGAACGCTAAGATATACGGAGGTTCCTGAAAATAATGTTCAATCATTCCTGGCAGGCCTACGAACGAGCCTATGAAATATCCTTTATTTACAACCTCGCACTCGGCGTAAAAGGCGAAAAAGGCTCGGAAAAAGGCGAAAAAGGCGAAAAAGGCGGAATAGGCGGGATCCTCCGAAGAGCAGTAAGCGGTGCGCGGGAGGCGAAGAGCAGTCGCGGCGACTGATGTCGGGAAGAGGTCGAAGGCTGCCGCGGAGTCGCGCGCGACATTCCGCCCGGGCGATCCTCGGAAGAGGCCGAGAGCCGGAGGCGCCCCGGCGAGCTATGCGCAGAGGCCGCATCGACGCAGCTCATCTCGCGGCTCGTCCGGCCCGATTATTTATAGGTCGGAGGGGGCGACGAATTCTTTTGCAGGGCGGGCCGGGCGAGGAACGCGGGCATTAGGCGTCGGGCGCTAAGTGCGCCCACATGTCGGGGGCGACGCAATAATGCGCCCCGTCCGCTTTGAACGCGGGGCGCGACACGCGAGACGCGACCGCGACGACGGTTCGCGTCGACGTCCCGGGCGGCTCCGGCCCGGGCCCGCGACGCCCCCACCCGCCAGTTTTTATGCCCCGGTTACGGGCGCGCCCGCTATTTCCGTCCTCGCCGGCGCGTGGCTTACGCGGAATTTTCCCGAGCGGGGCGCGCGGCGAAAAAAGCGCTCGAGCCGGCCTGGGAGCCGCGGGGCGCGCTCGAAGGAGAGCCGATAAGGCGAAAAAAAGGAGTGCGCGCGCGCGCGGGCCGCTTTTCCGCGGAAGCGCGCTCCTTTCTCCCCGATCGCGCGGCCGCGGGACGCGCGTTAACGGGAACCCGCCGAGGTATTCCGTAATCAATAATATTTAACCGGCCGCCGAGAGAAAAGTTCTCATGGCTTTGATTTTCTAATTATTATCGGTGTAATCGAGCGAGGCACAGTAGGAATATATCACGCGGGCCGCGGCCGGGGCGTCGTTATTACTCGGCCGGCCCGACTCTCGAGGGCCGCTGCGCGTTTATTTAGCTCGCTCGGACTGGCCGTCGATTTTTCCGATGGACGCGTTAATTGCGACCGAATCTTTAATGAAACAGGGGGAAAAAGGCAATTAGAAGGACGGGCGGCGAGTTCCGCGAAGCGGATCCGCGGGCGCGCAACCTGAATTTCCACTTTTGCGGGCCGTCGGACGCGGACGGCGCGCGAGCGATAAGCATCGGCGCGCGGGCCGAGAGCTAGGGGCGAGCGGATGCTGGGCGCAGGCGAAGGATAAAAATAAAGGTCGGCGGGCCCCGGTCTCCCTGTGCAAACGGCGAAACAGTGATTGCGGCGAGCGTTTGAACTCGGCGAGCGCGTCCTCCCCGCGGGCAAAGGCATCCCTCGATTACCGGCCGGGGAAGGCCCGCGGGATTTTAATTAGCGGCGTTTGCCCCGCGCAAACAGGGCCTCGCGCCCCGAGCTTTTTCCTAATGCCGCCTCGCCGGGGCTTTGTGCGCGGCCCGGCGCTCCGCCCGGGAGCCCGGGCTGTTTGCTTTGCCGATCGGCCGCCCGGCTACTTTGCGACCGACGCGCGGCTTTTTTCGCCTTTTCTGGCCCGAGGAGAGGCGATCCCGCTCCCCGCCCGCCGGCCCACGGCCAGCCTGCGAGCCCCCCCGGGTGGGTGCGCGCCGCCCCGGCTTGTCCATCGCCGCGAACGACCTCGCATAGGTAGATGCCGATCTCGATGTAAATGCCCCGGGCACGCACTCGGCCCTGTGGCAATCGCCGTCCTGGGAGCGCGCGCCGATTGTTTTCCGAAGCAATAAAGCCCCTTGTGTATGGTGCGATGAAAAAGTATGGGAGAGCGCGTCCGTCCTTCTGTCTGCGCCAGCTATCGAGGCATATCTCTGGCCGAGCGAGCGTTCGTCATTTTGATGGCTCGGCTTGGCCTTGTGCAATTAATGCAATCGCTTCGTTCCCATACGAATTATCCGCAGGCATGGGCAGAAAGCCCACGCGCAAAGCAGTAGTTTCCCGGTAAAAAGCTGGCGTGGCATTTAATCGTAAAACAGGCGCAGAATGTCTTTGGATTCATCCAAGGCTCGCCGCGGCGAGCGCAAGCGTTTCGCTTTCCTTGGCGCGGGCGGCTCTCTCCTTTGCTCCCCCGGCCGTTGCCGCGCGGGCCGGCCAGGGGCAAATTTCATCAGGGGAAAAGATACCATCATTGGCGGGGATCGATTTCGATAGAAGCGCTCGTTTGGGCATTAGGCGCGTACACGAGCGTACTTGGAAGCGTTTCCTCACCCAGGGCCGCAACAAAGCGGGCTTGCCCCGAGCGACGGACGGAGGAATCAAAGGAGCCAACGGGAGGCTGTTAACCGAAGGAGACCGCGGCGCGCGGGCAAAATAAATAATCGCGGGCGACAGGTCGAAAGAGGCACTCAATTAGCGGAGAGAAAGGGGCCGCGAGTCGCGCGGCAAAAGCCGATTAAAAAGTATCGGCGGGCCGGCGGGCCGGCGCGCGGCGTGTAACCGGCCGCGAGTCGTTACACTTGGGACGGTAAAAATAGCGCGGGCCGGAGCCGGCGATCGGCGCGGGCCGCTCCCGCGAGGTCGCCCGGCCCGGGCGCCTGGCCCCGGCTGACAAATGACACGTTGTCGCGCAGCTCTCCTGAGACGGCAGCCGCTTTGAAATATTGCCCGGGCGCGCGCCGCGGCGCTTTTAACCGCTTCCGCGAGGCGCCCGCCCCCGGCCCCCGGCCCCCCGGCCAGAGACGCGCTTGCGCAACCGCTCGAAATACCCCCGCAGCGGGCGGCCCTCTGCCGGTCAATTGCCGCTCACCTCGCCCGCCGAGTGTCGCCCGCCCTATTACCCCTTTAATGAGCCCCGCGTCTCCCGCCCGGACTATTGCGCGCGGCCCGATAAATTACTGCCCTCGCCGCTCGCCCAGCGAAAGCCTCGTGTTCCATTAAAAGCTAGGGAAAAATCCCGGGGCAATTAAAATGCCGGGAGCGGGCCAAGCTTTTACCCGGGGCGCTGACAAATAATGCCGAATCAATTACCCGTCGAGGGAATGCGCGGAGGCGCCCGCGGAACGCGGGGACAGCGCCGCCAGCCGCGAGGAGCCCGGAGGAAGAAAAACCCGCCGCCGGATCATTAATCACCGGGTGCTTTTTACTCGGGCATTCCCTCGCGCCTAGTTTGCAGAAGGAGCCCCCGCCGAATCGGCCCGTCACGCCTCGCAAGAGGGCCGCCGCGAGCTTCCTGCCCCGGGCCGAATCAATTCCTGCCTCTTTCTCCGGGCGGAGGGGCGGCTCGGTGACACGGCCCCGACGGCGCCTTACCCCGGCCCTCGGCCCCGGGCGCAGCCGATCTGGGGCGACCTCGCGCATCGGCTTACCGAGACAGCGAGGCGCTTTTCTGCCCACCGCCCGCCCCCCAAGGACTGAAATAACAAAGATGCATTAGCGCGCGGGATCAAAGTGCGCGCGGCCCGTGCGATGTACACAAAGCCGCGAGGCCCGAGAAAAAAGGTCGAAAATAGGAGTAAGCCACCCACGCGGGCCGCGCGCCAAGCGCCAAGCGCCGCTCTAACGCGCACGCGCCCCCCGTTACCCGTTAGCTATAATTAGCCCTGGCCGCTGTATTACGAGCGGGCAAATTAATGCCTTTGTCGAGGCATTAGAGGCCCAAGCCCGAGCCCGAGCCGAGCCTTTCCGAATGACAGTAATGCGAGTGCGCTGCGCCCGCGCCCGAGCTGCTTTCTTAACTCAAATCCTATACAATTATTCGGCTCTTAAGCGATGCGCCGCCGCCTTTCTTGTCCCACGCCATTTTAATTGTTTACGCAAATGGAAATAGCTGCGCCAGGTTATACAACGGCCCGGCTGTCTCCTAAGCGCATTCGTTTCTCAAAATCTATTCTAACTACATGCATTACTCGCCAATCCATACCTTTTTCCGCCTCTCTGCCGCTACTTAATGCTTCTCGGAACCATTGAAAAAATCAAAATACGGATGGAATTTTCCCCTTGTTTCGCAACCAAGCTACTGTCGCGTAACCGCCGGCTCCGAACGATATCCTTTCAGACTCCTACCGACACCTCGCTACGTAGATGTCTCCCTCGTTATTTCCTATTTGTTATCTGCAATTTGCATTTTATGAATCACCGGATCTAAGCAGGTGTGACTCTCGGGGCCCCAGCGCGTTAACGAGCCGGCGCTCGCCTCGACGCGGAGACTCGCGGCGAGCTCTGGCCCTCGGAGTGACACTTTGCATTTCACGCCGCACGCGATTTTCCACATTTTTACGCGATTAATTGCTCAGCTCTCCGAGCGTAACAGTCGACTCGTCGAGATAAATCTCCTACTTGTTTGTTGGTTGTGCGGCTCGCGTTTTTCAACCCCCGCGTTCTGACTCTGATTACAGTAGGCTTCATTATGGTGTTGAGAATCGATTTGGAAAAAAGACCGACGCACAAAACATCCTCGGAAATCGGGGACTTTTTCTTGAGGTGATGACGCTGCCGTTCCGCGCATCGCTGGCGCGGACTTTTCTTTTCCCTAGACGCAATTGATACCATGACGAGCACATATGCGCGACCGCGCTCGCATTAAATTGCTTTTCCATTGTCCTCTACTGCTTCAGTGATACTCGAGGGACGGCTAGCTCGACGCTTCTCTCGCCTTCCCAAGGATTTTCTTTTCAAATTTCTTAGCTGTCGTCAAATCTAAGATAAATTCACCGAGGGCACGAGTCAAAGAAATCCGTCTAGGGTGCGACTCGAGTCAAAGATATTTTTTGAAATGTTTTCAAAAATATTTACGGCAATACTCTCCTGTATTTTTTCACGCCATGCTTTCAAATAAATAACTACTTTTAAATAAATAAATCGTTTAAATAGCTTTTTTTAATTATCTTACATCATATTGCAACATCAACTCATTGTTTTTATTAAAAAGTACCAACTTACGTGAATGTCGAAAAAACGATATATTTATTTCAGAATCATTAATTGTCCTGTATACTTGAACGTTAAACATTTTACAACGAATACATTCTGCAGGTTCCAAGTAATAGTTTTAAAAGCTTACTTCGTATACGATATCTATAAAAAATTTATTGAAAGGTTTCACTATCAAGAGTTGCTTATATACCTGCATGGATAGTACTTTGGTAATTCATTTAATTTATTCAATTAAATCTTAATTTGAGTTGCATGCAAGATATATATGTATACGTTAAATCGTCATTTAAAATATTATAGCCTATGCAGTGATCACAGATTAACGAAACAATCTCTGTACACGAAGATGAAAGTCACCATTACCTTTCAGTTAGAAATGGATTGTCCATCACGAATCACTCAATGTTTGAGAGAAAGAAAGACAAGAAAAACTACATGAGTTATAGCATAAGTTACGTCTGTCAAAGACACTGCTTAGCTCATTTCTGTAATTCTGGTAATAAAACTTGTATAGATTTTAAATAAATTTTGTTTTTATCAAACATATAGTAATCCTAAAAATAATATTAAAAAAGAGTAGAATGTAGACTAGGTATTTGACATTAACCTGTAATAAAGCACGCAAAAATACTCAATTAATAATAAATAATGCTTAAAATAATTATTCACTGACAATGTTATATCTATATTTCGATAAACATATAATATCAAACAATAATTTTTTATTTTTTTTAATAAATAATTTGATTAAAAAATAAAAAAATTTATACTACAATTTAAAAGCTGATACTTGAAAAGCAAGAATCAGGAGGAGGGACCGAGTACCAATTGATTTATCAACCGCTTTACGCACAAAATTTTCATTTTTTCAAAATATAATTATATAATTATAGATCAAACTATTTATAATCACAGAATTAATGTTTCAAATAAATTTTAAGTAGCAATATTTATTACGATATATATATCCAGTCCTAGGAACCTACGGGATATGAGAGTTACATATTATACGGAATCTATTGCATTCTTATAGATGGAATAAAATGCCATAAGAATATACAATACTTTAAATATAATACAAAGATGAATGTATAGTTACGAAAATGCTCACAAGAAAAATATATTAAGAGTGAAATAACATTATACGTTCCAGTTAAAGAATAAGTCATAGTAGATTCAAATCGATCTTGATAAATCGAAAGGCCAGATAGAACTACTAGCAAACTAATAATTTTCTTTAAGGATAAACTGCAACAAAATCATTTATTTCTTACATTATTGAAATTAATATAGTAAAGTTTATATTTGAAATATTTGAATTTGAAATTTTTTTTACAGCTTCATATATACTTTTAAATAACAATCTAGTTCCGAATTTTATTTCTTTGTTTATAATTTTTAAAACAAACTTAATTGCTCTATAAAATGTTTATAATCTTTAGTATATAAATTATACATTAAAAAAATATTATGACAATATTTCCAGTAGCTGTACAGTACATTTTATTTTATTCGCTAGTATCATCGAAAGTTTCGAATAATTATTGACAACCATTTCAAAATTTCCTCATTATATTCGTTAAAGATAAATTTAACGGCCCGTGGTTTTCGCATTGATAATCCTCCATTCGTTCTAACTGTAATGCAAGTGTAATCTTCATTACAGCGATAACCCAATTTGAGCTTGACCGCGAGAGTCTACGCAAAATAAATTACGCAATTTCCGTCTAGGATATGGACGCTTGGTTCAAGCATCTAGACTCTTCGTTAGACTATGCATATTTCCGTACGCGAGTTATCCATGAAGTATACGATTTTACAGATGTATAACACGTACTTAATCAGAGCACATCAATAGAGCGAAGAAAGCCACTTTGAATTTGATAAAAATTATTATTTCTATTAGTCAAGAAAAGGAAGAAACATTAATTCTTGCCAAGTGATTGTGCCCTTATCTTTGACCTCAGTATTCGCTAAAAAAATCGTGTGCTAAATTATTAGAGAATTTGAATATGTAAAGTCGTGCGGGAATATTGTTTTTCTCAGCAAGTATGAGCATTGCATTGTACAGTAAATACTAGATGAATGTACAGTGGATTAATGCATAGTAATAGATACTAGATTCTGTTTTCTGCCATAATCTTACAGTGATGATTAGTTGCATTGTATTATCTATCTATTTCAGAATTCGTAAAAGATTAATGAAAAAGCGTAAACGTAACAGTGAATGAATTGAATAATACATTTTTTATATTAATGTATTTCCAGGTTCATAAAAATATAAGAAACATGTTGCTCATAATATTAATTAATATGAATGCATGTACAATTGTTGAATCGAGACCCTTAACATTGAAATGTAGCAGTCTCCGCAGCACATACGTATACACACGCACATAATATGACATCGAACTTCATAAATCAGATTGATGTATTCACGAGAAACTTAATGATTAAGAACTACTACATATATATTTTATTTGTAAGACAGTTTTGTTTTAAAGTACACTGCGTGATTCATAAAATGATTAATTAAAATGGCTCTTAATCGGTCAATCACAATCAGATGTTCTTCGAGTACTTATCAATAGGATTGCGTAGGATAACGTGGTGGTGCATATCAGCGGTATTGTTTTTCTCATTAGACGTTTTACAAACAAATACTTAATAACCTACTTTCGAATATAATGGGTCGATTTTTCTCCAGGAGCAACAAATCCGACTGCGGTTTCGTACCTGTATCTCCCATGGATAATCTCGGTTCAAACATTATATACAAAGCGTTGATTTCTTACTCTTAGACATAATCAGCCCCTTTCACCTTTCCCTGGAGGCCTATGAAGGAGTAAGGTGAACGGGCGCACTGCACGACGCATCCCCTCTCGTTAAGTAGTTCGATGTAGAGTAACCGCCAGCGGCGTTGGCTCGCACATAGGCGCGGTTCTTATAAAGATCTCGCGCGTCCTGTGATAAGGCTGGCCTCTTCTGCTTCGAAGCCGCGGACAAATTGCTTCCGCGAGGAGGCGCAACGGGGGACAGAGAAGGAGCGGCTGGCCGCGAGGCGCTCGCGCGCGCTATTCCTCGGCGAGCCCCTCGCGGATGCAGTGCGCGCCTAGACAAGCGGAGAGCGCGCTCAGCATATTCCCATGGGGGCATGGGCGGGGCTGCCTGGCGATTTATTAATTGCCGTAACGCGCAGCGGCAGCGCGCCTTCCTTTTTGCGCTCCGGGTCATTTTCTATTTCTTAATCGGGGCCGCGCGTGGCTTTCTTTTCCCTTTTTTTCGCGTCTTGCCACGCCGGCGCGGCGCTTTAAAGAGCGCGCGCGCTATCAACGTGTGAACATCGTTGTGATCTCCTAGTGGAGCTTTATAACATTATATGCATATATTAAATAATGAGCGCGATGGTTACTTCGGCAGGTAGTGAGAAAGGGCGAGGGAGATAAAGAGCTAAGAATTTTTGCACATAATACCTTTTTTAAAATAGTCCGCAATCGTTACAGGGTATGACTTTTCCTTTTGCAGTTGCAGACTTCTATCAACCAAAGTGGTGGAGTAGGTCACGCTTTTTATCAAGATCAAACGAGTTTCAGTCTATAAAATATATGTAATTATTTTATATTGTGTTTACAATATTAATTATATAATAAGATACATGAGAAAATCATTCATTATGATGCAAAGCTTGTGATTAACATTAATACCAGGTTAAAAACCTAAACACAATGTACAATAAATTCAATGTAATTTTGAAGAAATTGCTCGACTTGAGACTATATGCACAAGTATAGTCATTTTTGTAGAATAATTATTTTTCATACGTTGAAGTCTAAGGAAGCTAATTGAAATTAAACGAAGTTAATTCTTTGATTAGTATAGATAAGGATTATCGTTGCATCTATACTGTCTGTCTACCGTCATTTTTCGCCCACAAATGCAGTGAAGAGAAAGGAGACAGAAAAATCCAATCAAGGTATTCCGTTTTCAAATTTCACTTTTCTAACAGGGCTTAGCATGGAAGTGTCGAGCTATAGGCACATCCAATGCAGGAACTGCAGAGAAGAGCACGGAGCAACTATTATTTACTTTGGGGGAGGAGGGTTTTTGAGCTGGAGACGGCGCTGAAGGAGCTGCAGCTATTTTCTCCGTCGCTGGAATATAATTATTCGATGAAGCTGGACGGGGGATCTCCCCAGGCGCCTGGCTGCAGCGGAAAGGTGCAAAAGGCACGGGCGGCGGGGACGGCGAGCTGGGCTGGCCGAGCCAATACTTAAGCGGCGAGGCGAGGGAGGCCGAAAATTAATGGGAGGCGCTCGCGCGTCCCGCAAGACGTAACAGTAGAGAGCGGCGCGTAGAACTCGGTGAACATGCTGGGCGGCGCTGCACAATGCTCGATAACGAATGTCACTGGCCGCTGGGGGTGGGCGGCTATTGTTCGCTTGATTAAGGCGCAATGAGGGTCGGGGCCGGGCTGGGCGGCCTGGGCCCACGGCATCGCCGCGTAACGACGCGTCCCGCGGCCGGGGGGCCGGGGGGCCGGGGGCCCGGCTCGCGGGTAATAAAGTCGCTCGGGTCTTTTCCGCCGGTGGCCGTTGCTTTTGTGTCCCGTGTACCCGATAATGGGCGCACTTCATCAGCGGCGGGCGGCCTCCTCCCGCTCCCTCCCCGGAGTCTCCTCGGGAGGCCATCTGTTTCGTCATTACCGGCGGGCAGTAAAGCACCTTCCGCCCGCGCGCCCCACGCGCCCCACGCGCCCGCCGCCCGGCTGTCGTCTCCCCCGGGTGATACATCGTGTTTCCTTATTTGCGGCGCGCGCCCGCGCCTCGGACGTGCCGCGAGAAAATCGCCCGAGAAAATCGAGTGATTTGTCCGGGAGGTGCTAATGGCGCCCCGGGACCGTCGCTCCCCTTTGGCGGCGCGGCCCCGCGGGCCCGGCCGAAATAAAATCGACCGCTCGGAGACCGGCTGCTCTCGGAGGTCGTTCCCTCGTTATCGCCGCCCGGGAAACAAGACGAATCCCCGGGCCGGGCGAGGCTCTCGTTAAATTAATTCGCTCCTCGATTCCTCAACTTTCCGTGAAAAAGTTTCCTTTGTTCGCGCGGGTCTCTTGGGCAACGGCAGCCGGGGGCCGCGGGGCCCGCGCGCCCCGCGCGCCCGTCCTCGGCGCCGTTCCTCTAATTCGTAACGCGCTCGCGCTCCGCACCGGCATTCCGCCCCGATTAAACCCGACTATTTACCATATGTGAAAGATTTACTTTCAAATATGACGCCCGAGCTTAATTAACGCAATGTTTATTTGCCTCTAATTGTACGTTGCGCCGCGCGCCGCGGCCGCGCGCACCCTTGTCAATATTTCATAAACTCGCGCAAAGAGCGAGTGCGTTGCGAGCCTGCATTCCGGCAAACTCGCGCGCGCGATAAATATTCGTCTAGCTGAATAATTGAGGAAGACATCTGCAGGCGCGCGAATAAAATGCAGTTAAACAAAATCACGCAGCGCGTTGCGCATTGCAATAATTCACGACACTCGTGGCGTGACGTTATACATTTCGCGGACGCGTCGGTGCGAGAGAAATCCCGATAAGCATCTAATCCTCGGAGGCTGGACGCGAGCGCGCGAGCATATAACCCCCAATGCCACGAGCTTGATAAGTCGTGAATAATCACCGTTCCCGCGATGCCTCCTCTGTAATTAAAAACCGTTCATCTCGGGCTTTATTACACCAAGTTATATTGAGCGCGATTTAGCGATACATAGCTGCGCTCGAACCAATTGGTCAGGGAGCTCATCGGCTGCGTGTCCTCCTCGACCCCAGCCTGCGTTTGTGCCATTTTTCCTTTTTACTATCCAGCAAGGAGATCCCCGAGCCTGCGACATCGAGTCCGCTTAAACAAATTCTAATGAAATAACAAGACAAATGAGGACCGTAAACCTAGAGCTGCAGCGAGGTTATATCATTACGAGCTGGTACCCTCGGGTCCCATACTATTCCCATGGTATCGGCAGGCCTTAAATTGCCGATCGGAGCCGAGTGGCAAGGGTGCAATCATCATCACGTCCGTGCAATAAAGCGACTGCCAGCGTGCGATCGCGCACAAACGACAAAACCAAGAACTTGCGGCGCAATTGAGAGAGGATCTTCAGAAGTCTATCGGCAAGGTGTATAGACAAGACCAGCCAAGCCCTCTCTAAAAGAGGTGCGGTACTATTATCAAGCCGAAAGATCCCGCATAAACACCTTCTCTCGTTCTCATAGTCTGTGCTCTCTTTTTCCCCGAGCCTCCGCGGAGCCTCCCATAATAACCACGTCGATTTTTACCCGACTTTGACGTGCATAATCGCGCGCTCGCGCTTTTTAATACCTCGCTCGCTATACGGGGCGAGTGAGAAAATAGACAGTCTCTGACAGGCAGTTTCGCGCTAGGAACGCGCGTTTCATACATCTTCTATTGTTCTAGCGATAAAAGGCCGAGGGCCTCGGGATGCTGTTGAAGCGACGACCGCTCGAGGGACTGGGGAGATCTGCGCTGTGTGAACTCGCGACCGCCCATGTGCATTACAACTTCAATCCGCGCCAAAGAACTACATTGGTCAGAGCCGGTGAGTGGCAGAGTTTCGCAACGCTGCTCTCGCGTGCGTGCAGACAAGCTGCTCCGTAGTTTCACGGATCTACGAACGCCCGACTCTCTCTATGAGAATACCCGCTCGCAATATCATATTGATTAATTCGTTCAATAATCCCCTCAATTTACCTATTAATGAAGCCCAAGTAGTGCACCAAGAGATCTATCGTATACTTTGTTACAAATTGTGCATAAATATTTCCTCAATTGGCACTGATGCATTAGGGAAACCATTTCTTGTTATTATTGCCGTGATAAATGTACAAATTATCGTTTCAGATAATCGTGACATTCCGCGCAAGGCGAGCTTTTGAAAAATCAATTTTGATTTCAAATTGATTGATGTCTGCGAATAGCTGAATGCATACAATAATACTACGGCTTCGTCATAAAGCATTACCTGAAACCATAACATGCCTAATCTTCTTTCGAACCTCAATTACTCTTATTCTTTAAATATCTAATGTAAAGAAACATAACTTACATAATGGACTATTCTTTCGTTATACCTATTTGTTGTTATAAACTAGATAAACGAGTTTTTTCTTGTAATCGTAAGCTTGTCAGAAAATTCCGTAATCCCGTGTAAAATTAACATTTTTTTCGTTTTATTTAGAGTTATAACCTAGATTATAAGGTCGTATTTTATAATTGTCGCAATGTTTTTATTCTCAGAGCTCAACTCAAAATGTCCGATTAGTCTAAAAAGCCTGTTATAGCGAAAATTTGTTTTACTGTCACGAGACTTTCTCTTCGAGAACGCAATCTTTGCGCTCCGGCATTAATGTTGTTTTCGTTTTAAACGAAACTTTGGCGGGGTGCTGCCTTTATCCCATTGTATTCTACTTCGGAAGCTTTGCACTGACCGCACGGCATGACTTGCCGCTCCGTGCCTCACCATCTTCAACAGAGTACTTCGCTTTCCCTCTATCTCTTTCTCTTTCTGTCTGCCGAATTTTCTACTTCGTCATTGCTTACTATACTTCTATATCGGCGCATGATGTTTTTTTACAAAATCCGAGCATCGCCTAAAATGCTATTAGCCGATCCGAAAAGATATTTCATGGACCTTTGTCGTTACATTTCTTTTTAATTTTTTAGGGTGCTCAATGTAATTATGGAATTTTAAGCAATCGCAATGGCAAACGACAAGTAAAATATACTCATTAACATCTCATTTGTACATCATAAGCAACTGTTTGTGAATGTCTTGCTGGATTGCTTTATAATGTAATTTTTTGTCCTCTTTCGAGTTAATTATACAGTTCTCAAAAAATTTATTTTCCCCCGAGATTGACTCGTGAATACAAGTTGCATAAAGGTAAATGGCTGTAAACACTATGAATATTAATTTTATGACTCTGTTTAAGAATGACGGCAGATTTTAATCTTGTCATTTTGAAATGCAGTATTTTCACTACTAACAGGAAAGTCTTGATTTTCTGTAATTATGTCTCTTGTCAACGTTCGAGTCATCGATGAAATACTTTTGTTATTACATCGCCGTGATAAAATGATAAATCAACGATTCCTGGAAAGCAATGACTAATTATAACATGAAGGATGGCAGGTGCTCTTTAATTATACTGATGTATTACTTTGTATGCAAAGTTATCAAAGTTGCATATTTATTTATATTGGCAAGTGCAAATTATGCAAAGTACATAGTGCATATATGTAAAATTTAATGCTGTTTATCGCATATTAAAGGAGTAATCGTCTTTAGATTGCGTTTACTCCTTAGATTCCAGCTCGTATTATATTTTTAGTATAGCTCCGGGGACGTAAATACCAATGCCTTTTTCCACTTGAATGACCTTAATAGACTCAATAAACATACGTGCATATACGCGGAATTCTAACGGTGAATCAAATCCAATCTGCTTTTACAGTCCTTTAATCTAAGCAAGAACAAAGTTCGATTAAGCTCATTACTTACATAAAGGAGTCGTACCACGCAGTAACGCAAACGTGTGCGTGGGGACGACAATTCTGCTAACTGTCAATCTTATCGGACTACCATCTGAAAACTACATAGCGAGGATCTGATAAGCAAAGTCGTACTCATTGAACATCGAGTAACGGTTTTATATTCACATGAAAGAAATCCGAGAAAAAATAAGATGCACAGCAACTTGCAGCACGAGTAATTTCTCGGATGTATCTCGATGAAAAAATGAATCTGTATAACACGCTCAGTTTCATACCATTAATGATATAATAGTTAACAATGGCTTTCAATAAACAAATGCTCCACATAGTTTAGAGAACTCAATTGTTTGAATCTCATATAATTGTATGTTAATTTAAATAGTTGTTGAAATTTTTAATTTTTTAAAAAAGCAAGGAAAAAATGAACGATGAAAACAAAATAAATGATAATTGCATTAAGATTATTAAATTACCAATGGAGATAGATAGTAAGAGATACGGCACAATATAAACGACTTTCACGTTTTACTTTAGAGGGTCCCATAATTAGGCTCGAATGCTATAACGTGGCAGACCTTGTATATAGAGTATTAAATGGATTAGAGCATAACGATTGGGATCGGTTATTGTATACATCGGATAATTATCGTAATTAATCATCAATATGGGACAATATGTTGTGGCCGCTCTTTTTCACTGCGATTATTTAAATAGCAGGTGTTTTAATTTACACTCCATTCTGTTACTTATATAATACAAGAGCAAGTTACAAGATTGTGTAAGTAAACCATTAGCTATTCCTAAACTGAACTAAAAATTGAGAAATAAAAGTTGAAATGATTGATTGTCAATAGATATGCTCTGTATAACGTACTCTATACAAAATAATTAACACTCGAAAATATGTGAAATACAAAGGAATACTATTTATACGAGTATATCTTACGCTTGAAATATATTTGAAATAAAAGTGAAAATAGTACCATTTGAAATGCTTTTCTAATTCTATCCATATTTCGTAATTGAGTTTTCGATGACTACTAAATCTTTGAGAATATGTATAAAATCCCCGTGGACAGTGGCCAGTAATAGTCCTCACAAGCAGTGTAACGTATGAATAGACTTTAACAAAGCTGAGCAATGGTTCCCTATGCAAACGTAATCATTTAGCTCCGAGGCTCAACCTTGCAAATTGGTTTGCCGTTAATCCCAACTCCTTGGGGTCGCAGTGTAAAGCGGAATCGCACCGCGGCAATAACATTAATCCGGGACAGGATCGCCGCGAGTAATTCCCGACGGCCACTCGCGGCGGTTGCGCGGCCCTCGCGCGCTAGCCGTAGAACAAAGCTCAGGGTGAGCCGGAGAGAGCGGGCCGGACCGTCTAACGAAAGCAGCAGTAGCCGCTAGTCTAGCCCTCGGACTTTGTCTCTTTATCTCCGTCTAGTGGCGGCGAGTCTCTCTGTGGTGCGCCTCCAAGCAGACAGCGGGGATGCGCGCCGCGGTCGAGGGAATGCGACCCTTCGGACTGCCTCCACAAGCCCTTGTAATTTTAATAAGCCGTATTACTCCAAGTGCGCGGCAGAGACGGCTCCTCCCGTAGCCACTCGCCCAGATGCCACGGGATTAATGTCTATGTGATGACTTTTTTTTCCCTCGCGCGCTAGCGGCTTAGCCAGATTTTACAGGGTCGTCGCCCCGCACTTGTTCCCTGTCTTACTTGAGCTTCGATTAGTTAAGCTTCGCCAGATTTTATTTTATTGTCTAATTCTAATCGGATTTGTTACTAGAGTCTAGTATTTTTTATATTTCAGTCATTAGTTTGTATCGATTGATTGATGGGCCAAATATTATGCATTTCCAGTTAATCCAGCTTATGTATTTATTGGTCAATCTATACTTTAGGTCTTACATGGTTTTTAAACGCGATGATAGTTAGAGAAAAATGTCATTAGATAAATTTGCCAGAATGGATTCGAATTGCATTCAGATACAACTCAAGCTTTGACAGAATTAAGGCATATAGTAAGTAATTTAATCGTAACTCCCGCAATGTCCCGCAAAGTCCCGACTACCCCCCTGGTAATGAAATGAAACCCAGGGACAGCGGAGCGCTTATAGAAGGGGCCAAAAAGCAGAAAAAAACGGCGAGGAGAAAGAATAAGCGTAGCGACCACAGAACAAGGAGGAATCAATGAAAAATAAAAGGGAGTCATTAGCTTTCGCCCCCGAGCGCTGCCACGGGCGCTCTACTAATCCCCGTGAAATGATAGGCGGCCGTTAGTCAAGGGCGGCGCGAGCGACTCGCGGAGCGCGCGCTAATTGCCCCCACCTCCGGGGGATTTGTTACAATATTTAATTAGAAAAGTGGAGTTGGCGAGGGGCTCGCAGCGCCGCTTAATGGCCCCGTGACGGGACGTCACGCCTCGTCATCGTCGGCCAGGCCGCCGCGGCCTCCCCGGCCCTCCTCCCCCCGGCTTAGCCGCCCGGCCAGGGCGCGCGAGGCCAATTCCGTGGCGCCGCATTTTTTCCCTCCCGGTCGCCCCCTAGTCGCCCCCTAGTCGCCCCGAATCCTCCCCCGTCCGCGGTCTCTTAGCCCGGAATTAATTGGCACAAATCCCGCGCGTAATCGCCGCATTAGCCGGAGATATACGCCGGCATTATACGACTTTATCCGGGCGCTAGGTTTTTTCATCCCCGGTGGGTACGGAGCGACCGGAGGAGCCGCGCGTGCCCCGGTGCACGCAGCTTCCCCTGGCGGCAATCGCAGGTATGCGCTCCTCGAGGCCGCTCTAGGTGCGCGAGGGGTCAAAAAACGCGGCGGTACTTTCTCTCCGCGGCGCCTTGTTGCTGGGGCGCGGAAAGCGAGAAAAGCGGGCCTGGGGCGCCTCAAGTTATTCCAAGTTTCGAGTGTAGAGCCAGTTGATTTATCGGGCTCATTACTGCCAAGGGATGGGGCGGCGCCTGCCACGGACCAGTGCGGCCAGCCCGGCCAGCCACCCCAAGAGGCATGTTTTACAAGACGGCATTAATTGCCGGAATTAAATATGCACCTCCCTCCGAGCCCCTGCTTTCTCCGCTTAGCTTCGTCTTCCCCAAATATAACACGTTCTCCCTTTTCTAGCCGCCCCGACTGCGCCTCTCTTCCCAGCTCTCGACTCTATCTTTACGCATATTTTTCTCTTTCGCACTCTCTGCCCGCCAGTTTTCATTGTTAGTGTTCAAATTTTATTATTTTTCACTCCTCTTTTATTAGGATCATACAATCGAGGATTCAATAGATTATTCGTAGGAACGTATAAAAATAAAACTTTTCTTCGTCAGGATCAGGCCCTTGTGTATTCTTAATTCTATCATTTCTAAATACAACTTTTGAAATTTCTCTGTAGGCAATTTAGAAAAGATTATCATTCGCCACAGTAGTTTACTAAGTTGCGTTTTATCCCAGATCTGTGTAGCATGAAGTCGTTATGATAAAACTCATAGAGTCAAACCTTGTTCTAAAAGCATTAAATATTATGGCATAATGTACTAATAAATTATTAAAACAAAAAAAAATTTACAAGTTTCCTAAACAGTATACTTGCAGACAGTTAAATAGGTCCATTACATTTCCAGAAAAACCAATCTATAAGATAGATAATCTTCTCAACAAGAGCTCTTCCGTATTTATTCGAATACTTGAATGTTTGTTTTGGAGAGATTAAAGGTGAAAATTGACAAAATACTCCATAGAAATAAAATTAGATCAAAATTGGATTAAAAAATAGAAAATGGAAAAAAAACAATATTACACTCGATTAGAAAAAATATAATTTAAAAATATCAGACCAATAATTTGGTCACATTAAATTAAACCAATCATTCTAAACACAATACAACAACAAGAGTATTTGATATATAATTCGTTTATATTTTATGAATACATATCTAATGTTTATATTTATTACAAAATTCGATTTTTACGTAAATAACTATCTTCAACGCGAATTAGTTTATTATTTAGAAAGTGCGATATTTTAGGTTATAAGTGTGAAAAAAGTGCTGCTTTCTACTTGCGAACTATAGAAATCGAGGGAAACCGCTTAATGGAGAAATAGGAAAATGCAAGGCAAGTGAAGCTGAGCTCCACTCGCGCAAACCCACAAGGCGCGATAGGCCTCGTGTAGCTTGCTCCTCGGCTTGCTCCGTCTCCGTGAGGGCCGCCACTATTTACAGCCGGGAATACATTTTCCGCGCAAACGCCAGGCATCACAGGTTGACATTTCTCGCGGTCTGTGAGCAAGGTCGAAGCATGGGGCTCTTGCGCTAAGGGCTTTTTCTGCGAGTTTGAGGAGAGGGGCTAGCGAGCGCGGACCAAGCGCCACTTGCGAGAAAACACGTGACACTATTGTTTTGACACTCGACCGAATACACATATAGCGAATTCAGCACACCTTCAATTGTTTTTCAGATCGATCTAATATAATAGCGTTTTGCGAGGCGGGTTACTGACCCGCATTATTATTATTTTGTATCCGTCCGAAAGCGCGCCAACGAAATGTTGTGACGGGAAATGCGCGGGATCGGCACGATCCAAGCGGTTATGATCGAAGCAAGGGAGAATTGGGGGGGGGTAGTATCGCTCGAGATATCGGCGAGAGAGGGTGTCTCGAGGCCCCGTGCGTGGCTCGGTTTGTCCTCGGAGTAAGGATACGCGATAGGCGAGCGGCGCGAAGTACGCGAGCGCCTCACGTCTAGTCAAAGTTTCGGAAGTGCATTATCGCATACATTTTGTACGTTTCGACTCAAATTATATTCTGAAACCGTTGCGAATAAACTGTGATTAAATACATAGCTATAAGATCAAGAGACACCTAACAAGTCATTTCTACCTACTCGTCTTATCTCAAACAAGGTAGGAAAACCTTTTGTTTTCATATTTCTATAAAATAAATATTTTGTTATTCACTGATATCTCCGCCTATATATTTAAACACCTCGCTCTAAAAGGTACCGTTTTCGTTCTAACCTCCACAGAATTTAAAATGTACATTGTGTATAACTGTATGTACAAATAACGTGCATCTATTTTTAAATTTTAGACATTTGTAAATTTTTAAGTAACCGTTAAAAATGGTTGCCGTGACCATAAACAATATAAATGAAAACAAATTATTTATGTGCTTACCGGCTCTTACAGCCTTACGTTGTCGCACTTGGTGTTTGCTGTATGTCTGTGTATGTATTGTTATTCATGAGGAGTGAATCTAAATAAATAACATTTAACTAATTGCTAATAATAATTTGGGCTTCGGCGGTTGATGCGTTCGCTGTGGCGGCCTGTTCGATTCTGAAAATCGCTCCCCCGCGACCGTTAGTCCCTCCCCTCTTTTGCTTGCCACTGGTTACCCGTCATCCCTCAGAACGTTCCACGGGCCCCCTCCCCCCACACCTCTCGCGGCGCGACAGGGCCTTCCCCCCGTGGACTTCCACCCCTCTCGGCCAAGTCTCGAGCGCATTCGGGCCGCTCTCCCCTTCGATCCCCCTTTTCGCGGAACTCGCTGCCGCTAGGCGCGTGAGTCCCGAGCCGCGAGCGCCTTCGTTCCTCGAAACACATTGCCTGTGCAATTTGCTATAAAACTAATATAATATTTTTAAATCAAAAAAAAGATTTGCCAGTTTTAGCCAAACTAAACTAATATCGCGGATAAGAAATAATTTTTCGCGAATCGCCAACTACATTTCGCTCTGCCTTTTTATTTACAATTGTTATATAATAATTTTTCGATAAATATATATACATAAATTTGTTTATATTTTAACTCCGCTGAGTTTCACAAATTAGTAAATAGTACAAGTTTTTATATAAATATTTCTGTCCGTTACAGTCCTATTCGGTGCGATTATACTACGGTGCTTAGAGCTAAAAGTGCTTAAACTTGTTTTACAAATAATTTACCCTACTTTTTGAATTGAATTTACTTTTTGTTTGCGAAAAATGCCTTTTACTATATAGTTTAGCAGCCAAAATTTATTTCAAACATTTAGTTGACGTGATGTTTTTGAATCATAATTTATTTATGCAGATTTAGTATAAATTTTAAATTTACTACTGCTTTTCTTCAGTTTCACCGGTCTCACGCACTCATTAACAGATTAGTATGCACTAAATTTACAGTATATGATCAAGATAATTATACTATTAATTTAAATGCTCGTCAAGAAGTATAACATTTTTAGATTGTGTCTTTGTAAATGCTTATTTAGAGAGCAAGATGCTTTATAGCCTCGTTTATATAGCAGAATGACGTAAATTATGTATAGAAGAAATTGGAAAGAAATTTCCTGTAATTCACTCAACTTTGGAAGTTATAATAAAATAAAAGTTGAGATAGCAGGAATTCCGAGGTCTTTCAACTTGACCAATTTTCTGATCCTTGTTTTATAGTAAACACGTTTTTTCAATTATAGGTACGTGCTGAATTACTACGATTATATTTTCCTGAAGATTATATATATTTTCGAAATAAAATTTTTGGTATATCTCTAATCGCATAAACAAGGTTTAATTATCACGTATCTACTGCAAAATGTGAATTCCATTGGAATGCCGATATAGCTGTAAATAGCGAGGAATATATCGTATTATGTAGTACTGTCAATATTACCAATAGGCGAGATGGTAGGAAAAGGAGCAGGTGGGATGATGAAGAAGCGGGCGTGAAAACAACTAGCACTTTTGCGAGGCCAACGAGCCATTAACCCCGCAAGAAGTGATTACCCGCGCTCTCTCGAGAGGCCGGCGCACGTAACGCGAGCTTCTCGTGTTCCTACGTCCGGTTGGCGCGGCGCATCGATGCACTCGTGCCGATTTTTCGCATCCCCGCGCGTGCGCACGCGCGGATAGATCACCGCCGCGAGATGGGCTGCACGACGGACACGAAAATGCATGTAATTAGCTGAAATTGATGCACTCGCGAGTACAGGGGGAGCGCTAGGGTCAGCCGCAATTTTAATCGGCTGTCGTTGGATGATTGCGCGTGGCAGCTGCAGCTCGCGACCCGCGCCGGATAAATCATCCCTTGACCGGTGCGCCCGCTAACTGCCCTCGGTCTATACTCTGTCCAACTTGCCTGCCTTCTCGCGCTCTTCGGCGCGGTTAACTTGCAATTAGCAATTATGCCCCTAAATGCGGGTCAAGGACTATTGGGTTTCAACCTATGGCTAATGGATAGTCATTTTGGCTTGCGCAACAACTTGTGCTGTTATTTTGTTTTGATCGCTAGTCGAATAAATATGACAAGCGATGCACGGATGTGCTGTAACGTGGAAAATGTTGCTACTCGAACCTTGCGTCATTTGTCAACGGCGGCGAAACGAATATCGAGCTCGTGCGTACAGTAAAAAGCGAGATAAATACGATTTAACCGGGAAAATATGGGACCGCCGCGCCGGCTCAAAGGAAAATTAATCTCCGCTTATGGTATACTTGGCAATTGACTAGTACGCAGATTATGAGTGATAAGTAAACAGTATATGTAACTTTTGGCCTGACTCGACTAATCAATAATCACGTGTACTTAATAAACAGGTAATCTGTCGGTGCGAAAGTATCGGGCGCGCGCAGCGTTTATCCCCGCAGGGGATTTTTAAATGCAGCGCCACGACTAGTCTTGCCCGCGGGCGCCAATATTAGCCCGGAATATTAATTGGAGTAAATTCAATTACGATTAATAATAAATTATCAGCGAGAAATTAATGGCATAGGTGCAATGGGGCAAAATAAACGGCGGGGCCCAATCGATCAATCATTCGGCGGGTCGGCGCAGCGCCGGGCCCGTCCGCCGTCCTCCCGCGGCTGTCTTAACCGTAGCACTTAGCATGGGGCCTGTTGCGTCGGCGCTTATCGGGCCCCTCATCCGCGCCTCATCCGCGCGGCATCTCCGCCCGGGCCGCGTGTCCCTCTAATGTGCACTTTGTCCCGGGCGGGCGCGGCGTACGCAGCTTCCCGTCGATACGGCCCGGGCGATAGGCCGCTTTATCTCGCGGGCCGATTCATCTCCTTCAAAGGCTCGCGGGCGGCGTCGTCCCCGCGAGGGCGCCGCGCCGCCCGGTGTCCGGCCGATTCCCAGGTATTCATTTACTTGGTATTAATCAAGGCGCGAAATTGATTGCGCCGGCCGTTGGCGATCATCGGCCCTCGGCGCTCGGGCAGCTGGCGCGCGGGTAACGAGGGTCCGCCCGGCCTATCGATCTCCCGGGCGCGCGCCTCCGCGGCCCGGCTGACGGCTGCCGCGCCGCGGGAGGTCAAAGGTCGCGCGGGGTGCTTGACCCAAGGCCGTTCCATTACCGCCTCATTTTTGAGCAGCCGGCGGCGGCGGCGGCAGCGCCGAGGACGACTCCCTCCCTCCGGTAGCGACGACTCGGAAGACGCCGCCCGCCGGCTCGACGGAGGCCTAATGGACGCGCGGGCCGCGGCTCGCCGCCCGGGGCGGGGAGGGCCGGCCACGCGCCTGGGATTCGTTTTGCCCGACATCGTAAATTTTTCCGGGCGCCGCGAACGTGCAATTTTCCCGACAAAGAAAATCCTTCGGTTCCATTGTTCGCGAGGTGCGCCGGGCCGCGAAAGGCCCCGAGTCATTGGCCGCGTGCTCCCGTCGCCCGGCGCTCGTTACCTGCGTGCAGGCCGCCCGCGCCGCTGCCTCGCGGCTCGTTAAAAACCATTACACCGCGACGCAAGCTCGATTCCCACGAATCGGCGGGCCGGTGACGCAACCGCCAGCGCCGCCGAGCCGCCAGGCCGCCGCGGGCCATCCGCGCCATGCGCACACCCCTACCGAATTCCGGGGAATCGCGGCCGGGAGAAAGTCCAGGAGGCGGCGCTAGATCCTCGCGGACTCGATTGCCCGCGCCGCCGTGTCACTCAACGCCCGGCCTTTTTCATCTTCCTATCATTGTTAATCTTAGTGTGCGCGCCCGCTGTGGGATACCCAGTATTTTTGCTCTCTGGGACGGAGTCGGTTTTCCGTGGGTAGGGGCGCGGTCCAGCCATGGGTTTTCCTTTGATTCCACTACCGACGACTGAGCTGCATTCTGCAGGCTTGATAAAGTGCCTTGGAATGAACGCAGGGAGGCTGTACACTCGGCCAATGACTAGGAATTACGCTGCTTGTCAATGCAGTTGGCGCACACGGCTCGCTAGGATAACGCTTGGGCAAACGAAATTAATTATGCGAAAAAAATGCCCCGCCTTCTCTAATGGGAAATAGGCCCGAGGGTAATATATCGATGAAGAGTAAAGTATACCGCTTGAAGAATGAAGCGTAGATAGCCGGGAAGTTGGCGTTATTAGATACCGAACTATATGCATTGCACCTTGATTTATTAAGTATCGCGCGTATGAAACAACCAACTTACCCTTAAGCGGTCATCCGAATAAAGGCTTGTCCTGCTACTGCCGATAAATCGTAGCCGCAGTCGCGCATTGCAACTGCATGCTGTACCGAGAGTTTTAATAGCGGAACCTACTATCACAAATTGAATATCGCGTTTAATAAATTATTGGCAGTGAATTATTAGGTCGGATTATTTCACCGACTACGATCTATGCAGCCCGCAGCTGCTTCTGCAAATGCGATTGTCAATGATACTTGGTTTACCTTTTGATAATTAGACACTGTTTTATGGTATATCTAAGAGATTGTTGATATATTTAACCTCTAAATTCATAGGCGCAAATAAACATATGCATATGTACATATATTATATTATTCACGCTTTATCTTTGTCTCTCTACAGACCTGAAGCATAAACCTCTGTGAGTGCATGTTAGTATGTGCGTGAGCTTATATCATATTATTTATTTCATCAATTTGCACTGTATTTTTCAATCGTGTTTTTGAATGTATGAATGTGTCTAGATGCTTAATTTTTATACTGTTTGATACTGCGCTCCATCAGTAATTTTTATTTTGTTTTGACGTTCTATGATTGCTGTGATATTAGTTTCTAATGTTAGAACAGTTATATTATGCAATACTTTTTTATGTTGTTGACATGTAATATTTTTTTGTAAATATTCATAATAAACGGATATCTTTCTCTTTCTCTCTCTCTCTCTCTCTCTCTCTTTCTCTCTTTTGCTCCCTTACTTTTTTTGGGTAATTGAAGTGTTTGTAATAATGTTTGACAAAATGAATTTAAAAATTATGCATACCTGACTCTACAGATCAACTTAGTTATATTTATCTAACAATTACTCTTGGTTCATGTCACTCTTCTTCTATAATTATATTCTTTGTGACGTATTAATATCACATTACCATTAGCAATAGTTTTAATATTAATTATTCAGGTAATTTAATTGAAAATTTGTGAAATGTGTAAATAGTGCTCAAACCCACCTCACGTCGAATTTCTTACGTTTCAAATCTCGGTATAGCTCAGTTTCAAATCAGCTTAATACCAACAAAATTGGCATGTATATTAATTTATAATAGTTGCAAATTGTACTGAATTTGTTCTATTTTTAATTGATTATTTAATGTCATTACTATTATCAAGCGTTAAAAATGCCGTGAGTTCTATAATCTTGTAACAAACATCTATTACTTACGTTTTTAATTCTTGAATTCCAAAATCACATTATACGTTATTAATTTAATTCAGGTACTGAAAAATTAATATAATACCAGAATTAAATAGGCATAGCTCATTGTTTGAATAAGTGAAGTTACACTAATAAGGATAAGACACATATTCTAATATCCTAATAATTTGGTAATTGTATTTTATAGTTGAATAAAAGTGTAAATACGGAAATGATTATAGACAGGCATGTCCTTGGTAGGAGCGCGCATTAAGGTAGAAGAATACGTAGGAGAAAAAGCCACTGGATTTATAGTGGAAATTGGCAAATTAACAGCTGGGAGGAATGGGTCGGTTGACTGGACAAAGAGTATCGGGTGATCGGCGTTCGGTCGATAATGCATCGGAGGAGCCGAATCGGCAGGAATCAATTTATACATCGGGCATTAATTAAAGCGGCAATCGCGGCAATCAATCAGGGCGTATGATTGATTGGAGGGAAAGAGAGCCTCGGGGATTGGCCGGTCCTTATCGAGTGGCGGGCGTCCCGGGCGTCCCGGGCGTCCCGGGGCCCCTTATCCCTGGATTTTTCGCGGGCTGAAATGGCGTCCCGGGCAGGCGATCGGCGCGGATTTATCGCGGCCAATTAGGCCGGGAGGCGCGGTGACATTTCACGAGGCCCCGGCCGCGCGCGGCTCGAGGGGATCGAAGGAGGCGGGCGGCCGCGGCTGCGTCGGCAAGTATACGGGATGACAAAGGTAACGGGGCCTCGGCTCGGCTGCTCTCCCTCCGGCAGGCGGCAGCGGCGCTTCCGCGCAGCGATACATTGAAATGTGGATCGATAGGGAGGGGGGCAAACGCCAATTACCGGGGAAAACATTGTGCGCGGGGCGCGTGATGTGCGATTGCCCGGCGTATTTATGTTGTCAAATTAGTCGTATTTCAAGGGAGCGGATCGGCGAGCAGCGCTCGGAACCCGCGAGCGGCGACGTCCTGCGCTCCCCACGGAAGAAGCTCGGAGCCTCTGCCCCCGGGCGCCGGTGTCGGCTTTCGCCGGGCTCGCGAGCCGAAGGAAGCGCCGCCCGAGATAAGGCCTTTATCGGTGGGCCCGGGCAGCGGAGAGGGCCAAGGAGGCGGCGGCGCGCCCAGGCGGAAGCCACCGAGGTATGCCGGGCGCACAGGGCGCCGCCCTCGGCATCTGCGTTGCCGCTCCCGCGTAAGCGCGCGTCGCCCTAGTGGATTCGGCTGGGCGCGCTTGGCCCGGCTTTCCCCTCGGCGGCAGCGGCCGCGACTAATTGCCCAGTGGCCGAGTGCGCGTCTTTATTAGGGCCGCGTGCGGCATCAGCGGCGATAGCTGGGGCGACTGATTCCCCGCTTGGCGAGATCGGTATCTCGGCGGCGAGCGGCTCGCGCCCGCCCGTCTGCTGCCCGTCCATTTCCATTGGGCGCGAATTAGCGATTCGCGCCGATGAATAACAACCATAGGCCGGCGAGCGACGGCGGGGCCGCTCGCCGATCGAGTTACGCCGGATTATCCGATTGGAAGGCGGTGGCTCCTCCAGCTGGGCCTCCGCGGCGGGCCCATCGCTAATAGGATTTCCCTCCCCGTATCGGTCAGCCAGGCGAGCCGGGCGCGCAGCCTCCGGGATTTGCGGGGCGTCGCGACGCGCCGGAAGGGGGCCGAGGCGTCGCGCGTAACCGAGTCCTCGGCTGTGCCCGTAAAGAAGGGAAATCGCCGGGCATTCGGAGCGTCCGCGGGCCCGGCAGCGGGCTAACGAGACGCCGGAGTCGCGAGGAGTAAATCGGCGCGACAGCCGGGGACTAACGAGCGGCGCGCGCCCCGCTAAATTATAAATAGCCGCGGGGCCCGCGGGTCCCCGGTCCGCGGCTACCGCGGCTTGTCATTCCGCGCGCTCAATGGGGAGATTTATCAAGCGTAATCGGGCCCATAAATCTCGGCGCGGGGCTCGTTGTGCGCGCGAGGCGCCGGGCGACGCGCCGACACGCGCCGCCGATCGGGATCGGCCCGGGGACAAGCCGCGCGCGCCTACGCCGGTTGACCCGCCCGGCCTCCGCTCGCCCGTGACGCAAGCCTGACTCACCGGGCGTCGACGGGCCCTTTCTCGCGGCCCGATAACGCCCCGCCCCGCGGCCCGCGCCCATTTGCAATTCAAATGCCCCGGCCGACGCCGCTGATTGATAAATGAGTCAAATGTTTAATTACCATTGTAATTAGCTGCGCTGGATTTAAATATCGCCGAGTGATGTATTGCCCCGGCGCGCGGCCCCGCTCGGCATCGAGAGCCTGCCCGATGCGCCCCCGCCCCCTCCCAAAAACGCTCATTTTTCCCGGGGAGGATTTTTGTGGCTCGCGAATCGATCGCACCGAGAGGCGCGCGCCTACATCTAGCTGAAGCAGCCGGCCAGTAAGAGTACGCCATGGGTCCTACCGGGGCGGCAAGACGCGTGATAATAATTGCCCTCGGATAAGAGTTCATTATAAGTTGCGCCGCCTTGTATCCTATTTGTTCCTACAAGCTTATTTATCCAACAAGGTTTCAATTGGACTCGTGTTCGCGAGCAAAGAGTCGCGCCGAAAAAAGCGCGCCGCCTCGGGCCGGCCGATTCATTATCCGCGCTCGGCTCGCTCCCGCGCCGCCGCGCTGCGGCTCGCTTGAATAATTATCGCGTTTACTGCCGATCGGCTAAATCGCTAAATCGATCGGCCTTCGATGTAGTAACATTAAGCGCAATTAGAGCGGCCGGCCAACGTACGGGCCCACTTGATCGCCGCCGCGGCATATAGCGCGGCTGCCGCGCTCCGACGTCTTAACCGCGGGGCCGATGCATCAGAGTGCGCCGGATGCCCGAGTTCCCCGAGGGCCAACCTCGACGGCCCCCGACGTCCCGCGGCGAGGACAACCGACCGGGCCACTAGCAACCAGCCTCCCCTCTGTCCCCTCCGTCCCCCCGACCCCTACCCGAGGACCTCCCTGCCAAGCCGGCTCTCCGCTTTCGCGCGCGCGCGCGCGGTTCTGCCACCTTTGTAACGCGCCGCGCCGCTTAGGCGCATTTACGCTTCGACCACTTAACACCCACGATATGCGTGGGCGTGACAAACTCACGGTCGCTGGGAGGCCCTAACTCGTATGTACCTCGAGGATTGATCGAAGCGCCGCCGCTCGCCGCTCGCCCAGGCTTCACACCCGCACAGACTTGTTCCTCTCCAAGGAATTACTATCGTGCCTCGCAGGTTACTTGCTCAGCCTCTTGGTGTTAACTCGACCTTTACGAAAAATTCAATGTCGAGTGTCACGCGTCGAGAATAGTTCAGAGACAAATTTGCAATTTTGCAAATGGATTCGTATTAAATTACTGTACTGTGTAGAAGGAAACCTCATTTTAACGTGGATGATTCGTAATAACGACAATATTGCTGAGCCGGATCAATACTTTCTGAAATCATCTTCTCGAATAATACAGGGCATTTGAAATACTAAAATATAGATACAATTAAGTACATAATATGCAACTGTACAACTTAAGTGATTCGTACGTGTGTGCCGTATACGTCAAAATAATATTTACATTCCATTAGATTCTTTAAAGGTCAATTTCCCATATCTAGAATACTCCAGATTTTATAGCATTATATAACTAAATTTAAATTTACGAAAAATAGCCGCTTACTAAATTTTAAATTAGTTTAGCTCAAACTTCAAAAATAACTAAATATAAAACTTTTCATGAGTACGACTGTATCAAAGTTAAAAAGTTCATAGACATTGTAAAAATTGCATGATTATTTTGCTGCAAATTTTTTATTGTATCGAATCCAGATTTTCCTTTTGGCTTTTTATTTATTCTTTTTTCGTATGCAAACATGATTGATAAACTAAAGTGTAGATAATCTGAAAGGAAAGAGTTACCGAGACGTTTTCTCACAAAATAAGCTTCAGCTAGAGTTAAAAAACTGCAGGGTATTGAAGGTCCAGGTACGTTGAGGCGAGCTAGGCGTGCCGTACCTGGATCTCGTGGATACCGGAACTGGCTCGCGATTGTCCACTGCGTGCGCTCACCTCAGACTGGCTGACTCTCGGCTCGATTCACCGCAATGAAAGTGGCTAACCGGTCGTTACGGGCGTCGAGGAGGCGCTGGCGCAGGTGTCCCGGGGAAACGGTCTACGCCTATGGCCCGCAGGCGGATCAAATGCGAGGTCCTCGCTCCCGCCCGAGTCCCCGCGCGACGATAACGACCGCGGGCCGATAAATCATCCGGCCTGGGCTTCCGGCTCCCGTTAAAAGCGGCGACCCCTAGCGGCGCGCACGCGGATATGATGTGGGCCGCGCGCTAATGGCGCTTCCACGCGGGGATAAGTATCTGGAATCCGAGACGTGCATCCTCCTCTCTCTCTCTAGCTCAAACTCGAGCTCGCTCGCGCACTCGGAGGCACTTACTGCGCCCGACTATTTCGAAGGCGGTGGCGACCACGCGATGAGAAATCGCGGGGATGGCTCGAGGATCCGCGAGATCGGGCCGCGATAAGCCCGCGGAATGAGGTCTTTTTGCCCCGTCCTTTTTACGCCCGGATATAATGTTAATGGGCTGATGTGCGTGCTCCGAGGCTCGCGCGCTCCCGGAAAATCAGATGGCCGCGATAAGCTTGGCCCGATCTGAATTCGTTTGATGAGCTTGCGATTCAGTTACACCTCAAGCTCGCGCCTTCGCCTCGCAATATCCCGTCGACTCTCCGTTTCGCGTATAGACACGCGCACAATCAGCAGCAGCTTTTGGCCGTCTGCATCCAAATTCGTTTCGGATTGCACCTGGCCAATTGGCGATGAGCCACGAAGCCGCTGAGCGCACGCGTATCGGTAATTCGATAATGCTCGTGAGGTTTGTGTAACAGGTATCGAAAGAAGCCACATCGGCGAGTCAAATTCCAATTAATTAATTGATAAGCGCGGCAAGGCATCGATCCGCACGGCGGCAAAGTGTGTGAAAGTCGCGACTCGCAGCGGTCGCTCGCTCTTCTAGCTTCCAACGTACTTTAAATAATTTAAATATTTTAGAGATTTCTCGGCGAGATTACGGGGGGAACGCGGGGCTAGTGCGCGGCGCGCGCCGCGATTTTTTCCCCGTTATTTATAGCAAACGATAGAGCAGCGAAAAAATGGCGCGTAATGCTCATTTTATCAAATTTCGTAAGAGCCCCATACTCGAAATGACATTTGAATTTCGTGCCCCGGCGGCGCGGGCGCCGCGCGCGGCCACCCGGTTCATTATATTTTGCATATCCGCGGCTTTTTATCGCGCCGCTCGACTTTCAGCACTGATTTATTTTTAGTTGGGTAACTCTGAAAAATCCCCCCAAGCCTTCAATTTTGCATTATGCAAATCGACTACAATCTCGTGCACTCCCGCGCAACACTCGGCGCTCGCGCCGCCTAACGTTGCGGCAACGTCTTCATTGGCCGGACCGGCGGGCAATCGCGCCGCGCGCCGCGCGCCCGAGCTTGCGAGACTCGCCCATCGGGACTTATTTACGCTGACAAATCTCGCGTACGTGCCGTATTGCGGGAAAAGGAGGCGCGAGGTACAAATAGTCCGGTACCTCTCGGACTTTCTCGCGAGGGAAATCCCCCGGCGGATGCTCCGCTAGAGGAGAGCGCACCGCGCCGGAGAAATCAGGGCGAGGTTATAAAGTGCGCGAATCGATGCGCGCGCGCGCGCGCGTTCGCCTATTTGCCATTTTTCCCCTTCGTAAACACTCGCGCTATATACGCTTTATCTTTGTTAAATGCCTCTCGCCGGCTTTTAATTGTGGGAAAATAATTTTTTTTTCCTTCGGCCACGGGAGGATTTTGCATCTGCCGCGCGGCTGCGTCGTCGCTGCGGATAATTGCGCAAGCCCAACTTTTATGGGCCTCCATTCATTCCAATTCGCCATACGATTCTCCTCGGATCTTCGTATTAATAAACATACATTAGAGCACGAGCTAGCTGCAAGTTTATTAAACTTTTACCTTTTATTTATATTTGATGCTCTCGTAATTAGGGAATATAGCCTACCAGTCGACGTATAAAGCTAAATTACAAATTATTTTTATTCACAAATGGGCTAGAATATACAGAGGTATTCAATTTCCTCTACAAGAACAAATTCCAACATTCTTCGAACTTCGATTTTATTTTCCTCTTGCCCGTGCTGTAATCGAAAATCGTCCAAATAAAAGCTCCAACTACAATTGCATTTTTTGCCGCCATTATTCTCCCTGGCGAACATTTATTCTGAAAACGCCTCCGGCCAAATGCAAATTTCCGCAGACGAGCGATCGCGTTCCAAGCGCTCGTATCGCCAGCATAGAGTCTCTTTGTCTAAGATGATAAAAGACGACGAATGTCTGCTGTTTGTATTCGTCAATGGTGATTGTCGCCGGTCTAATCGTTTTGCTCGTTGCGCTGAATCACTGTTATCTTTTGGTCTCCCGTTCGGGCGACTCTTTTTTCCTGGCGACGTCCTAGGACGTCGGACCACTAGTAGCATGAAAATCCCGAGTAACAACCGACTTTTCGGGGTCTAAGCAAGGAATTTTCAAGTTGACTGATTACTGTAAATTAACGTAATAATTAAGAGGAAAGAAGCACGTACCGTGTGAGAAAGGTATGCCTAAGTTTGACTCGGCGTGCGCGCGGCGGCGGATTCTTGCGTCAACGCAGATGGGGCGTAAAAATCGCGAAATTTTATAAAACGCGCGTAAAGATTACATTCTTTTGCACAAGATCAGCTAGTTCTCTTTATCCAATCTTCTCAGGTTGAGAAACACGTTGGGAAAGTCAAAGAAAAACTTGGGGATTTTGTAACGGATTTATTAATTGCGCGGCATTCGCAATGAATTTATTGAAACAACGAATGATCCTAAAACGCTAGATTTTCGACGACTGTAATTGTAATAAATGAATGAAATACGCCTCGTGAAAGAAATTTCAATCAATAAATTACGAGTATAAAACCAACGTTATAATCTTGACCTCGTCGTTGCCGAGGAATTCAGCAGCCGTTTGTTGATTAAACGCGTGGAGGAAGAAAGTGCGTTAACCATAATTAAACAGTTGTAACGTGGCAATTATAAAAGTAACAATTTTTTCTGTGGTGATTTTCAAATTAATAATTGTTGATTTCTAATTATATCACACTTAAGACTGAGATCATATCGCGCGAATGGAACCTGTAAAGCACTTGGTCGAGCCATTTGGAGATTCAGTTTCAGAGATAGTTTCCACATCGTTTTCAGCTTTACGATCTCGCTCTCTAACGTATAAAGCAATATAATTTAATTATATGAAACTATGATTTCAAGTTGTGCGTTCTGAGAGTCATCAAAAATTTTCTTCATTAGCCCGTGAGATAACAATGGAATGCCGCGCGCGGACGTTGATTAGTTTTACGCAGCGTAATTTTTCAATCGCACGATAGTAGCATCACAATTTAATTCAATTGGAAGAAAGAGACGAAGACGACCAGAAAGAAATATCACTGCTATTATCTGACTCATGTATCCGGAGATTTCCGCGTCATCTTATTGTTCATCGGTCCGTAAAGTTGGCGGCGAAAGTTTGAGCGCTTGCGGTCGTCGGCACTTGCTCCTCTCCGCAGCTGTAGCAGACTTTGCAATTTGGTCGTGTTGCCGTAGAGCCTAAGAGCGCCTTGACCAAATAATTCATTCCTCCGCGCGAGATTTCATTAAAACTATACTGCATAGCCGTGTAGGGCGCTGTTTGCTCCTTGGAGAAGAAAGTTGCTCCGCTAGCGCTGCTCCAGTGCAGATGTCTGGGCTCTAAAGCCAAAGTCCTTTGAAGGATGTAAATCAATTAGTGGGCCGAGGAAGTAAGGTCGGAAGTTTTGTGGCAGGAGCGTCGGGACGCTGGTCAATTCCCCGGCGAATAAATAACCGAACGATCGAGCGGAGGAGGGAAAGGATGGGCATCCCCTTGGAGCCTCGGCCCCGGGGGTATGCCGGCCGAGCGGCCGCGGCGAGGATCGGCCGACGAAAAATCGCTATCGGGCCACGCGATCCTCGCGATGTCCTTAGCGAGTCGGCGGCGAGCGGCGAGTCGCCGAGGCTCCTTGACCCATCTCGGGGCCCATCGATCACGGCCGGCCTTCGCCGCGCGCACGCGGATAAGCCTCGCTCTCTCTTCCTCTGGCCCTCTCGCTCCTTCTTTCCCTCCTCGCCCTGTGTTCCCCTGCGTTGCCCTGTGCGAGCGCGCGAGCCGCGATAAATCCGTCCGCTCGTGTTTCCGTGTCGAGGCGCACTTACCGCGCGCCGACGTATAAAAATGTCCTCCCGCGAATTGTTTAACCTTTCACGAGCTGCGGCCTCCCCGGGACGCACGTACGCCTGATTCACCGATTATCGCCGCCGTTTACCCTGCGTTGACAAATATTAATTAATCGCGGGGCTATCCTAGCGGTTCCCTCGGCGATTTATGGTTCGGGCGCATCTTTCAAGGAGATCCGCGCGCGCTAGCTCTTGCTTTAATTAGCGAGTCATTTTAAATTCCGTGCACCACTCGAGAGAGAAAAGTCGAATATCCGTTGATCGCATGAAAATGTAACGGCGCCCGAGTGTCCGTGCTTTACATTAATATTTCGATAGGTCTACAGCGCACCCTCTTTGTTCCTCCGGAGAGTACCTGCGATTAATTATCGGCATGTGAAATCTTACGAGCGTCGGAAACACCGGTCGGGAGTAAAGGGTGATTGGCCCTCCAAATTGATATTGAGTATACTCCCCCCATTACGTGTATAGACTTTTCATCAAGCGTCAAATCGCCAGGCCGAACGGAATTCAAGTCCTTGCCAATAAAATCGCTCCCCGCATCGGCCTGGCAATCGACTTTAAGCCGGCCAAGGCCCTCTCGTAAGGTGCATTTAACTTTAAAAAGAAGAGGATCGAGGGAAGCAGGGGCCGCGCATTCATACACGCGGGGCTTTTTTCCACCGCGAATATACGCACTCATATAGACCCGCAATTTTTTTCCCTCGGCGAGGCGGCGACGGCAGCGGCGCGCGCGTGCACCCCGACCTAAACGACGCATATACTCGCTCGCGCGCATTTACCTTTACGATCGGAACTTGGGCAGTGCGGCGCGCGCGGGTCGCGGTTCTCGCGCGGGTAATTGATTTCGGCGGTGCGCTTAATTTAAACGAAAATTGCGCCCGCGACGGATGGACACGGCGGGCGGGCGCGGGGATAAGTGGCCCCTAATGATTGTAATTTGCCGGCGGCATAAGCCACGAGGAAAGTGCACATCCTTACGCGGTCACCCGACACCCTCTCTGGTATCCACGGCGCAGGCGCGCGCCGACCTCCTCGCTGATGGAACCTCGGCTCTTCGTTTGCTTTAACACCGCTTGTTCAAATCAACATTGCAAAAATACGTTTTAATCAGATATCTGTAAATATGTACTTTGTTTGTTGTGTTTAAATTAGCTTTGCAAGCTTGCAGGTCTCGTTTTAGCTTTAATTTTTATTCTTTATTACAAAGTTTATCTCGTCTTGTGTGAGATAGAGAAATCATTTTATTTCTCTTATATATATATAATTGAACTCTATTTCTATCGTTTAAATATCGTTTGAAGTTTATTGTTTATGTATTTATATAATGCTTTGTATAATTGTATAAAAATTTCTTTTTGCTAAATGATTATGTTAATTTCACCAAAGCTGAACAAAAGCCGACGCACGAATAATACGTGCTGCCGCTTCCAGGTGGCAAGTGGGATGACTCTAAGCTGGCATCATAACATCAAGGGCTCAGCAAAGGATGAGCCTGATAAAATATTTTAAAACGTTCTATAGCGCATTAATATGACATGAACCATTGTCTAAACAGTTAGGATGATACTCAATTCAGTGACCTTTTAAACAGTGTAGAACATAAGATGCAGATAGTATACATGTGACGAGATGTGTTAAATATTCCATATTACTGTTTTATTAGAAAATCCAAAAAAAATCTTATAGACATCCTTAGATGTCTGTCATTATAAAAAATCTTAGATACCCTGATTATTTTTGTGAAGCAATGTTAACTATAGTCGTACAGATCATACTAGCGTCATCATATCCGATCCTAAGATAAATTAGCCACTAAAAATTGTTTACATTTCTATTTTATCTGCCATTTCAAAAATTCTTGAAAGATTAGTAGGTACCCAAATGTCTATTTTGATTTACAATAATAATCGATAAAATAAGGTTGGACACCGAAATGGGGAAGATAGTACTTCTTAGTACAATTGACCTTACGCGGGTATACAAGCGTGTTTTCTGACGAGATCCGGCGGGAAACGGGTGTTATTGATATTTATAAGGATACACCAACATTGTTCTTAACGTGTACATGTCGATGGCATTACAATTGATTTTCATAGAAAGTAACGTGATTTTACGGATATTATACATACTTTTACCTCTGACAGTTGTCAACTTGGACGGCGCAGAATCAATTAGTTGTTAATTAAAAAGCCAAACAATACATCTTGGTTCTACATATGCTGTGAATCTAATCAAGAACACAGTCAATTTCCCTTTGGTCCTTGTCAGTAGCTACGATATTGACTACAGCGAGCCTATTAAGCTTTTCGGAGTTATGCTCGATGATACAGTGCTTTACGAGCAGCATTGCAGGTTCATAGCAGGAAATGCTTCGCAACTCTGTCATAGAAACATAAATGTAAAGACTTTATTCCTGCGGAAATAGGCAGAAGATATGGCGCAATAATAATGCATTTAATGTTTCACTTGAAAACATCAACTTGCAAATCTAATCTTTTGCAAAACATATTTTGCCGTTTACTGCTCTGTCTATACAGAATCTCTATCATTCGAATAAAACGGGAAAATTAGATACAACTTTACTACTTTTTTATAATAGAAGTTATTTAGCATAAATGTCTAAATGATAAATTTGATACAATATAATTTAGAGCCCTTAATCGCTTGCCAACTTTCGTTTATTTGCAATCATTATCTATGGTCAAAACTGAAACACTTAATTTTTGCCACAATAGTCGATGTACTGTGCCCCCTTGATTTTTAAATTTTTTTAATTTACAAGTTAACAATTAGCGCGTTGTATTGGCGCGCAATCAAGATCTCGCGCGGTAAGTAAAAACATATATAGCCATAAGGCAAACTCGTGTAGTGCAGGGTCGTTGTTGTATTAGAAGGAGGCCTGGAGTGAAAAATGAAAGAGCAAGGGACATTAACCGCAAGGAAGACAATGAGGGAGAGAGAGCGAGTGGGGGTGGGGCGGGGATAGAGAGGAAGGGAGCAGGAGTTGGGCGCAGTTGAAACAGCCGCTCGACGAGGCAAAAGCTATTCATCATTTCGCGCCACTGTCTTTGTCATCGTCTTTGGCGCTGGGTTTCGCGTCGTGCGGCGGCGGCGGGCCCCTCGCATGTACCTCGTGATTACAACGAGTCCGCGTTACCGGCTCGTCGGCTCGTCGTCCTCGCTCGCTCTCGGCTCTTGGCATCGTCACGATGTATTTGTTATACAAAGTCCGGCATTATTATTTCATCTCTCTGGGCGGAGGCGGAGGCTGCGCAGGTAGAGTAGACCGGGCGGACAAGAGGGTCAGAGAGAGCGAGTGAGGGCCGCCGCTTGTCCTGCCTGTATCTTGATTTAATAACTGTTAATGTCATCCCGCAGTCAATCGTAGCTGCAGCGCCGCGGCGCGCCAGTCGCCCGCGACTATATACGTCGCGCGGTGGCTTCACGCGCGGCCCGAGGGAAGCCGAGAGTGACGGACGCGCGGGCGAGTCCGCTCGCAGAGCGCCGCGCCTCGCCTGCTTCCCGCCCGAGGAAGACAAAGAGAGCCACGGCTGATAGAGGGCCGAGATACACGCTCGCACAATCGCGCCCCTCAGCGGACGCCATTTCTTTCTGGCCCTTTCTTTTTATCCTGTTAATGTGAGCATACGCGGATATTCGCCGAGTCCCGCGAGATAACAGGAGATTGCGCGATCGCCGGTACACCCGCGTCCCGGCTCCAACCTCCGGCTTGTGCGTCGCCCCGGCTCGGTCATTCGAAACTCCTACCTCTTCTTCTTCGTCCTGCCTCTTCTTTTTCCTCTCATTCCCCCCGTGATTTGCGGCTCCTTAGGCTTTAGTAATTACCGCGATTACACCTATCGCTGATGACGCTCTTTTACTGCGCCAGGCAAAACATTCGCGAATTCACCTCTTTTGGGGGAATACTCTCTTTATGGTGTCTTCCGCTTTTTCCCTTTCGCTACGATGCTTGGGTGGACAGTAGCCGAGGCTCAATTTTGACGAATTCTCATTTTGACCCAGTGTCGAATACCTTTTGATACAGATATAGCGTTCTCAAAAATGTATTTCTCGAGCCGCCATTGTGTGGGAGCCATGTCCGTTTAGGAAAAGGTCGCGGTCCTTATCGTACAGTGCGCACGAGCTGGCGGATGGAAGCGCGAGGCGGGACTCGCAGCCTCCGAATCAGAGGGCGATCTGCTCGGGTGCTTGTGGAGGGGCGGCGGTGATCGGCCCATCTCCCGGGGATCTCGAGTAACACTTTCTCGCGGGCCGGTGGCTCGCGCGCGAACATCCGCCGAATAATAATCGGCCGGCGCGGCAGAGAAAAATCGGCGAGATGAGATCGCGGGGCTACGGTGGCCGGGAGATGCATAAGCAATGGCGGGCGGGCGAACGTCGCGGCGGCGTCGCTCGGGGGCCGCGAGCGCCACGCGCTTTTGTTCCCATTGTGCTCCGGTGTCACTCGCGCGCGGGCAGCGCGGCCAGCGCGGCATTCACGAGGAGGGCCAAGCGGTGTCGGGTCGCCCTCGCGCAGATCCCGCCCGATAAAGGGACAAACAAATTGGTACCACCCCGGGCGGCTCACGGCTCACCCCGGCGCAGATCCGCCCGGCCGATAACGCGCTCCTTGTCGATAAATACGATACGGAGGAGCCTTCCTGCGGCCCGAGCTGCTTTCGGAAGGAGCCGCCCTCCTCCCGCGTGACCGAAAATAGAGCTGCGTGCCCCTGCGAGCACCTCGGCTCTCTGCACACGGGCGTCGTTCGCTCGGTAAAACGTAACGACGCGTGCCTGCAGCCCCCCTCACCCTTCTCTTTCTCTGGAAACCACGGGCCGTTTCTGCAGAATCAGAGAGTTCGGATGAAAAGGCGTGCCCGTGATCGGGGATCGGGCCAATAAAATATGGCGCACTCGGCGTGGCTGAAATCATAAAGAGGCCCGGAGTACCGACGTTAGTGTCCCCGTGGCGCGAGGTCCTGCTGGGAGTTGCGTCACGCCTACGATTTTGCTTTAACTGCCGCGTAAAAGTATCGCAAAGCCATCGGGGATCGAAGAGGATTTATGTAAAATCCAGCCGAGGAAGCTGCGACACGGCGATCGATCGCGCAAGGCCTCCTCGCGCGCCCACGAGTCCTCGGCGGAAAAATATCAATTATAATATTGTTGGAGCGGTAAGGGGCTCGTTAAGCCAGGGCCCGGGCGGGGGTGTAGGCCGCGGGGGCGTGCGCTAAATTATCGCCCGGTAATTAAATAGAATGTGTGCCCGCAGAGCCGGACGGTCCCGAGAGTCAATTAGAATTCGCGCGCGGTACCGCCGATGATGCATTAGAATAAGAAAATGAATAAACAAGGTAATTATAGGAGGGCTGCGGCGGCTGCGGCGGCTGCGGCGGCCCGCGTATAATGCGCCGGCGAAAAAGGAGAGATGGAGGCTTGCTCTGGAAGCGGGGCCGGACGCGTGGCCGCGCCCCGAGGTACGACTTAATTGGCATATCAATCCCGGCGAGGAATCGGCGCGCCGTGCCGGGGGCAAGGGGATAACTGCCCGCTCGCATGCGCCATCCTCCCGCCGGGTCCCGCGGCTTAATAAAGCCAACATCTGCCGCGCGATTACAATTTTTCCGGCGGCAATCGAAGGCGCGCGCCCGATCCCCGGCTCGATTTATCATCTCCTAAAAGTATCGCCGCCGCCGCCGAGCCGCCGAGCCGCCTCGGCGCGAGTTAGTCGGCGCACACCCGCAACACCCGCCTCCTCACCTGCGGGTCGCGCCGCGCCCCGCCGCCTCCTCGATCGATTCTTCCTCGGGGGAGGGCCGCTCCGTAAAAATCAAAACTTCAAACGATCAATTGCGTACTTTTAATGACTAGAAATACGATTAATGAAACTCTCGGAAAACCATGCCGACGAAATGGGGGAATAACAATGGAAAAACAATGGAACAACGTCGTTTTTGTCTATCGATCATTTCGAAGGCTGTAAAGTACGTTAGAATCATCTCACATCGTTTTTATTAATCACGTACTGGTTATGTTATTGAAGAATTATGGAAAAATAACTAGTAAATATGCACATAATTGCAAGAAAGTGAATGATATGAATTTTTTATGGCATTACATTTTATCGTGTGATCTGATAGGATCAGAGTCCGAAAAGATCACTCAAGCGTTTCTCGATCACCAGCACTTTTTTTCTGATCAACGTGTTAGTAGATTTTTGATAAAGTGGAGACCGCGTGCTAGAGCTAAGCTAATCTCAACATTTCCAATTTCTACGTTATGATTATCAAGTCATAGTATTAGCATTTAAGTATATAATCTATATTTACAGGTTAGAAAATATATGTAACCATAGGTGTATAAGCGCACATTAATAATATCTAAAAAATACAATCTATTTTCAACGGAATATTTTAATAAAATATATACAAGTGTAGTTGGGTTACACTGTTCGAAAGGCGATTAATATTATTAAGAGCTGAATACGGTACGATTCAAATTAAATTTAAATGCTAGGAGGAAAGTGAAGTTACAGCATTATTTCGAGAGGGATATCTAACTAGAATATCTAAAATGGAATTACAAGAGTGGCAAATGTCGACACAGCTTTTGGCGCGAGAACAATATTGGCGCATTGAAATCGGTAGTGCCTCATAAAGAGAAGGTTTTGGATTAATCGCGGGCACAAATTGAAAGGTTATTTTCTCTAGAGTCGACGCAGCAGCGACACGTAACTTGACTGCAGTGATACGGAAAAAATGGTCCGCCTCGCTTTCACGCGCGCGGCAACGTGTAATTTATCCTTTCATCGCGATTGCCGAAACGAAAGGTATCCCTAATTAAATCGTCAGTGCGTCCGGGCGCATTAAGCCGAGCGACGGAGGCAGGGCGAGCGCGAGCGCGCCGGTGACCGAACGCGAAAGCCGATCATATTATAACGGGCGGCGTGAGAAAGATGCTGCGAGGCCGGCGATCGGCAGGAGCGATAGGCGCGCGACGGTGGCAGCTAATCGCGCGAACCGATTAATTCACGTCCCCAAAGTGTCGGCGCGGCTCCTTTGCGCTCCCGTCGATCGGGTATCGGCCGCTGCGCAATGCTCCGCAGGTTCCACCGGGCCCCGGGAGATCGGTATCTGCGGCGCGGGAGACGCGAGTGAATATCGATAGGGCGCGCGCGGCTCCGCCGAGAGCCTCGCGCCGTATAATGACTTTATAATAGATTAGCCGGCGGCGCGCGCGCGGCGAAAGCCAATGGGCATCGCTCGGAGGCGGAGGTCACCGGTTTTTCGCGTGCGCGCGCGCGCGCGCTCTCCATTGATATCTCGCCTCGGATCAACGTCACTCTCCCGCGCTCGGAGCCCGCGCCTTGCGTAACGATTATTCCGAGTGCGTGCGCGCGCTCCCCCATCGCTTTAGCCGCGGAGCGCGTTGAACCGTGTAATCCGCGCGCGATGCGTTACGTGAAAAATGCTTATCATTATTGCGCCCGTTAAACATTTTTAAGCGGTTAATTTCGCGAAACCAATCGACGAGCGCGCGCGCATTTTTAATTCCCCGCGCGCGCAAATTTATAGCGGTAAACTCGTGAGTTTTTGAGACTCGGTACCTTTCCGAACTTGTGCAACGCCGCGCCGCTGCACAATTTGACCGTCTCGTCGCCAAGCTCTTCCAATTAACTTTTTTCCCCGCTTTTAAATTAAGCTCGTGATTTATGTCCTCGGGCTTTGAGGCAACCGCTAACTTTTTTTCCCGAGGCCCCGCCTCGTGGCTACTCTATAGACCGGCCGGCCAAGCATAGCTTTGTCCACGATCGAAAGCGCTCGAGTCAAAGCCGAGACGTCCGCGCGCTCGAAAAGAAGGCCCGCAATTACGGAGCCGGAGTTTAAGCGACCGAGCGCTCGCATTATTGACAATTATTAAGCGACGCGATCGTATAATCGCCCTGGGATAAAGAAGCCGATTACTCGTGCATTACTTTAATCGGGGCGATCGGCGGGCACGAAAGCGCCGCGGCTCGCGTAGACACTCGACGGCCCCACGAAACCGACTGCGGGACACGCGGAGCCACTCGGCCGTCGACGCTCTAATAAGTGGGAGCTTTCGTCCCGCGCCGGGGAAAAAAGCAGGCGGCCCGGGAGAAGTGTCAAAGCCGATAGCTCGCCGGCGTTCACGCTACCGCGCGCGCATCCTCGTCGCGAAACGCGAAGCGTTTACGGGCACGATAGGCCGCCCAGCGCGCATCGCCCCGGCTTTTTCGCGGTAATTGCACCGCGCCGTCACGCGACGCCCGAGAGCACCGGCCTCTTCTCTCTCCCCGCTTTGTCTCCTTCTTCCCCCTCGCTCCCCGGCCTTCCCCCGCCTTCCCCTGCCTTCCCCTGCCCCTCTACGCGCGCAGGTGTTATAATCGCGCTCTCGATGGGATTGGATTCCCTCGCTCGAGGAGGACGCCTCCGAGCTCGGTATACCGGAGCCCAGGGCTAAGCACACAGCGCTGGGAAATCCCCAGTAATTGGCTCATAATTTTAATGCCCCTCCTTTTCAATTGGCCGGGCTTCGATCCGTGCCACGGGAGCTTCCCAAAGCAACCTCTATCGTCTGCTCCCAGTTTTCGTTTATTCGATAAGGAGAGCGAGCTCGCTTTGCCGAGGGTACATTTTTCCGAGGCGTTTCCTAAACTGCCCCATTGCCCGTTAAATTTTATGGAATTGGGTGTCGAAGGCAGTATCGACCCTGCTGCGGAGCTACAAGCAAATTGTTCTTCTGCCTCGCATTCACTCTGATTGAATCTGCCGTGCTTTGCCCATTATCAGCATAGATCTTATCTTTCATCGGATACAATAAAATACAAACAACTCCTTTTCTGAATATTAGTCCGAAACTTTTGGCCTTGTCTTCATTTTTGCGACGCACGAGACAAAAACGGCTACAAAAACGGTAGTTTTATTACATTCTGAATACATCATTGTTGTAAGCGTCTTTTGTTCGAATTGTGCTCTATAGCTTGTCGCGCATCGTAGAGCAGTCAATACGCTATACCTGCAAGCGCCCTAACTTTATTGAGTAACGCTACCTTGGCATCACGCGGGGCTGCGATTAACCAGCTAAAGGCGATGATGATGATGAGTCGACCGCGTAAAATGACTTTGAGGGTAGTTGCGATGAAAACTTGGAAATAGCCACGCGCGTGTGAATGTGTAATCGACGGATAGTCGCATGACTCCGAATAGCGATTATATGCGCCGGTGCGGCGAAGCGCCGAGCGCCTCCGTAACGACCAGTTTGCCCGCCCCGTTCCCTCCCTACGACACCTCGCGGCTTTCTTGATGTGCGGCTCCCAGGAAGTCTTCCTTTTGCGCGCGCGAATCGACATCCATCTTCGATCGGACAGCATGTGCAAATTTCTGACCCAGCAATGTGCCTTCCAGCCCACTCCAGCTTTATTTTACACACATTCGAGGTCCCTGCTCTCTACACACCCTAGTTTTTTAATGGAAGGTTTTTAGGTTTTCAAAAAACGACTGTTTCAATGTCAAAACTATTTTTTACTCGTTTATCGCCTATAAAATAATCGTACTCGATCATCAAGCCTTTGTTTAAATTGAATATTAAATTACAATAATGTTTTTAGTGCAAAATTAGTTCAAGTATATCACTGCACAACGCGGCGGTAGGGAATTGAGGATGCGTCTCGGTCGTGAAAGTTAAGTGACTTTGGCTGCAGTTATTACTTGGTTGATGACCATGTGGTAACCGGTCAGACTTTGTGCGATCGGTTAGCTGTTTTTCACATCTTACAACGTGAACCGGCGAAGAGCCGGCGCTGTCGAACATACAATTCGAATGTTCAAGCCTACGCAACGTGACATATATAGATACCTGAATTAAGTATTCCCATACACCTGTCACATTTGTGATGCGGATTTTCCCTAATCAGGATTTATCTCACTGGTTTTGCATACAGGATTTCTCTTGCTGTGTATATATAACCTCGGACAAAGATGGAATTACTGGGGTAGAAGATGTACCAATATTCGAGATAAGGACCATCAGAGTTTAGTACAATTTATTGACAACTTGACGATTTTCTTTACCCGAAGAATATTCGCATAAAATACAAAGAAACTGCAATGCTCGTTTTTAAAATCCCACACAATAAATAGGATGATACATTATAAATAGAAAAACAGATAAGTCGTATGGTACAAGTATTGAATAATTCCTACTTGATCACTTTGGCAATGATTAGTAATTAATCACATAAGTACCTCCTTGATAATCATTTAAATCTCGAGCATGAAATTCTTAACGACCTAAAGGCGAAAGACTGTATGAAAAAAAATGCAAAGGACTATTAGTTGATGATTCCCCCGTAGTATACGTGGCGTGTATTCATGAAAATCTTCCGTACTTAAAATTCTCAATCGCCCAAGTGCATCTCGCCACATGAGTCGGAGCAGGGGAAAAAGCAGCAGATCAGAGGCGCTTGCCGCAGCGGCGGTGGCATTGGCGCGCGCGAGTGCGAGGACAAAAAGGAACGGAGGATCGCAGGCTCCGCGGGTACATAAGCGTCTTCGCACACGCCCTTCGAACTCGCTCGCGCCTCGGATTCCACGAGGAAATTACTCGCGGACGGCATACATAATCGGGAGTTTCGCTGGGGTTCGGATTCCTCGGGCAGCGTAAAAGGAGGCGTATAGAATATGACCGAGGGGAATAAACAGATAAGGGCCATCGGGGCCCGCAGGTGCGCGGCTACCGCAGCGCCGTAAACTATGCGGCAATCGGCGATGCGTTTCCCCCGGACTTTCCGCCGCAGCCAAGCGCTGGACGATGATAATTTTAGTGCGCGGGGAGAAGTGCGCGGGATTCCCCGAGTCGCAGAGGCACGAGAGAGCTGATACGCCCCGCGCCTCATTAATTCACGTAATTATCCAAGGGCCATGCGAGAGTCTACTGATTTCGAATCGATATCTCCCGCCGCGGACTTGAACCGAAGCGACGGAATTTACCGGCGTGGATACTCCAAGGAGAGATAGAGGAGCGGATTAATAACATTGGCGTTCGCCGGCTCGAGTCACTTTGTTTGGGACACGTGCAGGAGTTTAGCATATTTCTCATCAGTTGGAAGTCGGGCGCGTCTACAATATTACACGGTGGCTGTGTTCGGCCGAGTGCGCAGGAGTTGGCCCCGGGCCCCAGGGCAGCGCTCGGCTACCAAAAGCCGTCCCAAATTTCACGATAATTTGGGAGTATTCGGAGAACGCGATGCGATCATTGACGCGCGGCGACAGGAGGGCCAGGGCGCGCCGCTGCAAAAGGAGGAGGAGCCTCGGCCGGGCTCGGACGTCACGCAGGCCCTGGAAGCCGATACCCGGCAGCTCCTGCATTGACAAGGGCTGCCCTCGCGGCGCGCGTGTCACTTTGGTCCACCGGGCGCTCGGGGGCACAAAGCCGCCCGCCCGCGCTTCCCGGCCGCGACGCGACGGGTTTAGATGCGCGGTTTACCGGCTCGAGAGGCCCGTCCCGGCCTCGCGTCCCATCGCCTTTTATTTGCTTCGCCTGTCGTCGGCCCCCGCGCGCAGTCCGCCCGAGCGAATTAATGCCGGGCCCGGGCCCCGGCCCCGGCCCCGGCTCCGGGTAACGTGACCGTCCCTCTATACGCGAGCCTCCGGTGTCCCGCTGCTTCCTTGCTTCCTTTCCGTCCCTTTGACTTTCCTTTTTATCTCGAAGCCACCGCCGATGCGGCCCCTTCCCCGCCCTACTGTACTCCACTGCGCCCGTGAACTTGTATTTTTATTGCCTTCCCTCGTGAATTATCTTGACATGTCTTTACTTCTTGGGTCGTACAATAATCCGTAAATTGATCACTTAAGAATTATCCCGGTGTCAACGTCCATTCGTATCTTTTCCAAACAAAATAATTGAAATGCCTGCAGGTATTTGTCTTTTTTAAGTATGCACACTATGAGAATTATTCACAGTAAAGACATGTATACTTGTACTCTATCTAACGTTGTAACATATTGCTTAATTAATAATAAATTAAGATGTTAATCTTATGTGGACTTGTTAAGAGTTTTTCCGAGAGTCTTTCATTATTAACTCGCCTGATACGAACGGTAAAGCGTGAATATATGGAGTGCTTACGGTATTTGACTTTGACTGCATATGTCTCTTATAGTGCACATGAATCTGCGCGTGCATTCACCAGTCAAAGAACCCGCAGCTGTCCGTGGAAGGTGGGGAAAAGTGTACCGAAGACGTGTCATTTGTTGGCCGGCAATCGTCCGAAATGACTCACCCACGCGATCCGCGCGCCATCTTGGAGCGAAGGAACAACAAATTTGCCCGGGCAATCGGACAATCTTCTCGGCGCGCGGATTCCTAATGCCGGCCTCCGCGGTCGCGCCTCTAATCGCGGGCGCGATTACGCTGTCCCTCTGGCCGGCTCGATCGGTTCCCACTGGGCCTCCCGAGGCGGCCCGCGCGGGAAAAACAAATTCGAGCGGCTTGCCTCAAATTGCCGGCGATAAAATCGCGGCGGGCGTCAAGGCCCCGCCGTAGGGCCCCGCGAGGCGCCAATTACGGGCCGGCGGCGTTCCGCGAAGGCCCCAGGCGGAACAATGCCATATTTCGCGGGGCAAAAAGTCAGGGCCCGAGTCGCGTGGCCGGCTCGCCCCGCGACGTTCCCCGGGTAACGAGGGCCCGGGGGGAGCCCGCGAAAAAAGCCAGCGGCCAGTCGCGCCTCGGGCGCCTCGCCTTCCGGTCGCCGGGCTTCCCGGAAATTTTCTTGCGCGCCCCGTCTCCTTGCCATCGCGGTGCAGCGCAAGAATAAAAGCCTGTTGGCGGCCGATGGGCCGGGGCTAGGAGGGGTGGGTGGGGTGGGTGCCCTAGCTGGCGCCAATTAGCTGCCGTGTGCAAGCCGGGGTCGACTCTGCCCCGCGAATGTGCCTCCGGGGCCGCTGGCGCTGATGCGCACTGACCTATATTTAGGGACCGAGCGCCAGCTGCGCCCTCCGATTTGCTCAATCAGTCGCGGTTACCTAGCCTTTCCTCCCATCGCTTTGCCACTCGCACTCGTACTGCTCGAGCGTACTAACCTACTAAAGATTTATACCCGGCTCAAAGAGCAACAAATCTCTCTTGGCAGAAAATGACCGCTATTTATAGTCAACGTCTTATTAAAATGCAGTTTCCAAGTACAATAAAAATCATCCAAGGTCGCAACAATAGGTTAAAAAAAGCAAAGTGATACATTTGATGTGTACAACTGATTAAAATTATAATTTTATAGCCAAGAACTGATAACGAAACAAATTTTAATTTATATTAAATTCGATCTTGCTTCAAGTTATAGTTATTTTTCCATATAATGCGGTTTATGTAACTTTTTCACTTTAATTTACAATTATCACAATATTGTAATGCACAGAGTAGATCATTAAATGCGTAATTGTATGTGTATGGAACACTATTTGTCTATCCGATGCTTTGTGAAGATCTTAATTTCTTATACATTTTGTCTCTGTTTATTTGGCTTGTTTATTTGGCTACGTCTTATTCGGTCCAACCACAATACATTTTTGAAACGATGACTAAAATAATGTAGTGATCTCAGTGTCAGTTGGTACACAAGAAGCATACATTTTGTGTAATATAGTGTCCGGTCGTGATAATTCTTGGAAAAATGACTATAGTTTACATTTGTTGATGTACGGAATAGTTTTAATCATTATACTTATCAATACTCAGTTTTTATTTTCCGAGTTTATCACCAAGGCAGTCATTCAATTCATTATAAATATTAAGACTTTTACCTTTTAATTAGAAATTTATAAATGAGCCTTATAAAGAATAAACCGGAACATTTAACCCGGGTTTCGCTAGCCCCTTTTACCACGCGAGAAAAGTTTGTACTTCAGGTCCCCGAATAAAATTTAAAATTCACGTTACTTATGCCGGGTATTTATTATAACGCGCGCCGAGCCTCCCCCTCGGCAGAGCTCAAGTGCCTACAAAAAGAATAGCTCGGCAGTCGTAATCGTTTGTTTGAAAAAATGCGCGAGGATCGGCGCGGCAAGAGGAAGCGGGGGCAGTTTCTCATCTCAGGCGCCGAGACCTATAGACAATGCCGCCGGGCCTCGGGAAGCTCCAACCCTTTTCCCCCAGGGTGCCACTGAGCTTTAAGCCTCAGCCCTGGCGCTTCTCCATCATGCAACTCGCCGATTAAGACGTCGTTGCCTTTTAAAAATGCATGCAATTAGCTCGGGCCTCCGGGGCCGGCGCCCAGCCGAAGGGTTGGCCGGATTATAAGGAAAATATGAAACGTCCGCCAGCCCCCGGGCGTAGGCTGGTGACAAACTTACGACCCCGCGTGGCTCGTTAATATTGGATTTACGGGGTGAAGTGTGCGCCGACCCGAGCTGTAACTCGATTTTCCGCGACGCCTGATTTAGGTCTAAGCCGAGGCACAAGCACCGCTGGCCCTTCCGCCTCGAGGAGGCGGATTTTTCGACCAGGTTCAAATTCCCTTCTCAAACTCTCGCAGTTGGAAAACAAAAGTTGGCCCGCGTGAATTTTTATTATTGCTTAATCGTTTGCGCAGGGAATATTGGTAGTGACCTGCACGAGAGTAGCAATAAGTTATTGTATGCATCGAAAAAACATTTTTTATTTGGACAAGCGAAATAGATTATCTTGATTATCCCAAGAGAATAGAGAATCCATAAATATTAAAGAGATATTTGAATAGAGAAGTATCGTAGAATAGAAGGAGATTTGAAAAGTATCGTACAAGTTCCGAAGTAAAAATGAAAATACGTGCAAAGCGTTTTCCCAATAGCGTACGCGTTTGAGAAAAGCGCATAATGCAGTACACAGCTGATGGCCGCGATTCGTCATCAAAGATATTATCAAAAACTGTGTCTCAGCTGCGCCGCATGCCGGTAATATTAGAAGGGGATAGATATATCGGCAAGGACAAAGCGGCGAGGCTCAGGCGACTCCCTATGACGGCGCGTTCGCCGAACACAGGAACGCAAAACTGAAATTTATAATCTTTAACGAAAGCGAGACACGCGAAGAACGGCTCCGATCAGATAAACGGACGCAAACAAACATTGCGAGAGTGCCTATCCTGCGGATAGGCGTCATTCCTTTGTATTATACTCCCCGACTTAATGGACGCGGGCTCCTTGGCTAGAGGCACCATTAATATTTTGAAGGCAAATTGCAGGGCCCTTGCCCCGGAAACTCGAGGACCCTCGCTTCTTGCCCTCGCGTCCTCGCAAGAAAAGCTGACTCGCCGGGCGCAATCGCCGTGTCACCGCGCGCTCCATTAGCCGAAAGAAGCGTCGCGCCGCGGGCCGCGCGGGGACGAAGCTCGCGCACCGGCATTCCGCCCCTTGCCGCCGGGCCTTCCAGAGACAGGCTCCCGGAAGCGAGGACTAGATGGATGGACCGACGTCCGGACCGGCGCCTCGGGGAGACGGAGGGCTGGATCCCGGGTGGACAGGTGGGGGCCGGACGGTCTCCCCGGCGAGGAGTCGGCGCGCGAGTCGTCTCCGGGGAGCATCCGGCGGCTCAGAGCTGGGCGGCCGTCGGCGAGGCCGGGGATGTTGGCCGGGCCGCGAGATATTCCATTCGGCGGGCGATTGCATCTCGAGCCGCGGGCAGTGTCACCCGCGGTATGCGAGGCCCTGTCAGGAAGCGGGAGGTCACTCGCCGGCCGCGGCAGAGGCCCATGAATCATCGGGCGCGCGGCTCCTCGCGAGCCGTCGCTCGGCGCGTGCGTGGGCCGCGTCCCCGGGCGGTTTACGCCTCGGCTGCCCAAGCCCCCGCGGCACGGGCACGGCTCGGCCTGCCGATTATTCGCCCGGGGCGGCCCACCGGATCGTGAGTCGCCGTTCCCAGCCGACGCGCCCGATCCTAATGACGTCGTTATAATGTGCAGTCATCGTTTTGCGAAAGCCGCGCCGCGCCATTCTTCCACTGGCCCCTTATCGATCCGAGGGCTTTTTCCATCGGGCCGCGCGGCCTAGTCTCGTGGCTTTATTAAGCCCGGCCCGCTTAATTAGACCGCGGGGAATTCGAGTTATCGACTGCAACCGATTCCCTATCTGATCGGCTGCGAGGGAACGTCCGTGCGGGGACGATTGTCTGGCGCACCCGTCGAATCCCGAAGGCGCGGACGTCGCCAAGCGAGGAAGTGTCACGCGAGTGTGTCTGGCTCGCCAAGGACTTTCTAGCGCGCGTCTCCGCGGGGAAAGGAGTCATCGCACGCGACGCATCGAGTGACACGAGACGGCCATTAGCTCTGCCGGCTTTTCGGAAAAAGGACGAAAAGAGAAGGAGGATGGAGGCAACGGGATTAGCCGGCGGGCCGTCAACGGTACCGCGACGCTCCGCCCGTCTCTCTCCCTCTTCCTCGCCCGAGGAAAAAAGCGATTTTGACACTGGGCGTAATTGCATTAACATAAGACGGCAACAAATCGCCCTGGAGGAGCAGCTGGGCTCCCGGGGGACGTCGCGCTAATTGCCGGGGCGCGGGCCGCTCTCCCGTCAACCGCCGGGGCCATTAAGCGCGGCCCAGCCACCCGCGGGGAGCCAAGGCCGCGCGAATTAAGCTAGCGGACCGCGGCCCAGTTGACGCGCTATCGCGATCGGCTCGCGCGGAATCTCCCGCCGCGACGCGTCCGTTACCTTCCACCGACCGCCAGTCCTCCCGCTTTGCCCGTTTCGTTAGGGAGCCCCCGGGCCCCGAGGCGCTCGTGTCGCCCCGCTTCCTGCTGACCGAGGCGACTCTGCGCCTTCTTTATAGCCGAGGCGAACTGCGCTCGGCCGGAAAAGTCGAGCCGTGGTCTGGTCGTCCCGTGGGACGACGTTGCCGTCGTTGCCGTCGTTGCCGATGCAAAATTATGGCGAGACCCCTGCGGATGGATCGCGCTTGGCCATATCGACGCGCGATTTAGATACAGCTAAATTGATATGGATCTGTAGAGAGGAATTGTTGGCAAACTATACTCCTCGATACATTACAAATAGTTCATTCTAGCGCAATGAATTCTTCGTAATCCAAGTCAATAATTGATAAGAAAAATGTCTTGAGTGAACGGCACCTATCGATTTCTATATATGCCTGTGCATTAAAGAGCTTACGCAATCCCATTGAGGACGATGAATATCAGAAATCAATCTTCTCATGGGATTGACTCGATGCGCTTACTTATGGGGATATTTAATTCGAGGCCCTATCAGCTGTGTAATTGCGACGAAATATTAGTTGAAATTCGTGTCGTATACTTTTTTAATCGCAGATTCCGCATAATTAAGCCCATAAAGAAACTTAATGGTAGACACTTATAAGATCAGTTTATATTAGTATTATATAATATAATCAGCCATGTATGCATAACCCGATTCAATAATCTATCTTTTATATACTAGTAGCGAATAAACACAAGACGTTCTCTCGGAGAAAGACTTTGCTCCGACTGAAAATATGCAAATATCCGATGATTTAATTATGAAACTAATTCTAGATGTAAGAATGTAATCGCAAATTAAATTATAAGTTTTGTGAATCGTCATAAATAGCCGCGTAAGCAAGCGCGCCTCTCGGTTTATTGTAGCCTAGCCGTAAGCTCGGTTTAATGGCGCGACCGGCGGAAGATTAGCGAGCAAATTAGTTAAAACATTTAGCAGCGCGTTATTAGGAGGCGCGCGCAATGACCGATTCCCCGGCATTAATCTCGTATAACTTTGGCGAATGAACAGCCGCCTCGGAGCGCGCGGCTCGTGATGGGAGAAGAGCACGAGAGCTCGCGCGTCAAAGGTCAGCTGGCAAGGCCCCTATAAATCCCCAGAAAATTAGTCGCGCTAATGGCGGCGCGCGCGACCTGCCCGCCGCGGAATTACGTCGGTCCCTGCGATAGCTCACGCGCGCCCGCGCACCACCATAAATAATGAATCCGCGAGCCGTAAAATTCCCAAGTTCATAAATTAGTATTTTAATTTGTATTGGCGATAAATCAGGCATCGCGCTTATAAACCACACCTTGGCACTGCTATCTCTTAAGTAGAATTTATGCTTTGATGCAAGCTCTGGGTGCCTGGTCCCCTGGCCGCGGCGACCGCGCCAAGCCTCGTCCCGCAGGCTTAATAAACAGGATTCAAACAAAGTCCCGGTAGGGGCCGGGCGCACCGGCGAAATTGCACTCGCCCGCCTCGTCACGTATAAATTCATCGACTGTTTGCCCGCTCGGCTCTCCCGCCTCCCGCCCCGTGTCGCGAGCCGCGAGCATAACGAGGCGCCCGCGGCTCCGCCCCTCCCGAGCTGCCTCGGAGCCCGCTTTGCCCGCGGACGCGCGGCGCCTTCCTCAATGGAACCTCCAATCGAACGATAATCGAAACATCAAATCGCTCTTGTAGCGCAAGAGACGCATCTCTTTTCGCTCCTCCTCTCGGCTTTGCCCTCGTCACTCGCGTTTGTTCTTCACTCTCGTCTCTATCGCACCGCAAGCCTGCCTCTGTCACTCGGCATTCCCCGGCTCGCCTATCATCTCGGCCGCTCTTCGGTCCAACTGTTTTTTCCACGACCTTTTCCGCATCTTTCCCTTCGTCTGACTATGCCAGAGACTTTTCCCCCCAAGTCCCCAGCAGTAGTTGACTGCTAACCACACACGGCATGACTCCGTCGTTGATGAGCACCGTTCCGCAGCATAAATAAAACGACGTTAAATAAACAAATAAAAAAATATGGACTACTGCTTTTATAATACGATGACAAGTATCAAAAGTGCTTTTTTTAAGATTTCAAAAATACACATCATTTTTTTGATTTTAAACAAATATATTATGCCACTGAATATTAGATTCATTTTTATTATACTCTGTAAATAATTTATTCAGAGAAAAAAACTATGCCCATCGTCGATTTGAGTAGAGATAAGGGTTAATAAGCTCAATGTAAACATTATAAATCTTTGATTCAAAAATTCTCATTCCATATATCCAAGCATGGAATATAAAAAATCATAGAATGTTAATGCCTTTTACTATCAATGCCTGATAAAATATTGACTACACCACTTATATCAATGCAGTTTTTTTATATAAAACTAATAATAATATTCTATAAAAATTTGAAAAAGGATCCAATGATTTTTCTTGCTTTGTTTACGTACACTGGCACTAGGGGTTAGTCAATATTCTCCTTCTCCAAGTTTATAGCCTGAACAGTGTACAAAATCCTTACCAATACTTATAAAGAATAATAATAAAAAGTAGATTGCATTGTAAAAAATTTCGACATAAATAATTTTTTAATGATCGGACGTATTGAACAATGTATATAAGTATAGCCGTGGAAGGTGTATCTCTTTATTAGTCATCATTTATCGTCATTTTTAATAACGACGGCTGTAAAATTACATTCTCAAGTCGTAAAGAATATAGATAGTATATTTCAATTAAATAAGCGTGAATCAAGTAGGTGTAATAAACGATATAGAGAGAAAAATCCGAAACGACGATAGGATGATATACGCCATGAGTGGGGGGGAGGTAGGGGTGAAGCGAGTAGCGTCGAGCTCAGGGGCTTAGCGAGGAAGACAATCGCGGAATCGCGAAAAAACTGATGATTAAATGGGAAATATGAAATTTGCATTAATCAAGAGCTGCCGGGTGATTTATTGGCCGGAGTAGGCCGCGCGCAGAGGGGCTCCTTGCGCTCGGCGAGGCGCGCGCGAAGCGATCCTTTGAATAACAAACGGCCTAGGGCCTCGCAAGCGCGCGCGGCTTATCTCGTGGCAGCGCGCGCGACGTCCCTCGCTCATTCATCGGCTTCGACGCGCTCTCGTCTCCGGCGCTGGCCGACCTTCGCGACGCGCATTCATCCGCCGGCCGGGCTTCCCCCGATAATTTAATGCCCGGCCATTGTCGATTTCGCCGGGGCGATAAGCCTTCCGCCGCCGCGGCGAATAATTCAGCGCTCAATCTATCGCGCGCCTCGGATGGCAGCTCGGCTCTCTCTCTCTCTCTCTCTCTCCCTCGGCGCGTATATCTCGACGTGGGGATCGCGCGGGCCGCTCTCGGGACCGTTAGCGCATTGACAGAATCGTAGCGGCGAGCAGCGGCCTGACTCTGTGGCGTCTCGCCCGCTGACGGCGGAAGGCTCAATTGCCGCGAGGCCCGGGGCGCCACTGTCGGGCCCATTAGGACCACTGGCTGTCCCAGCGCTGCCTCCTTTTTTCCGGGGGTCGTCTCCCGCGCCTCTTTGCCTCCGCGGGAAGAAAGTCAAGCGAGAGCAAAACGGACTTGGACTCGATGCAGGGGCCTCGCATTAACATCCTCGGTATATCATCCGCGTTTAAGTGCTGCTCTCGCGGGCTTTTTGTCGGCCCTCCTTCCCCTTCACTGCTTGATTAACAATTTGGTATGGCTTCTGTGCAACTTTTATGCCGAATCTAAGTCGCTGTGCGTGAAAGTCAAAAAGTACAATTGGAATGATTGCTATGCGTAGTTAAAGTGGTCACAGACAGCTCTCGTCAGACGGCGCTCGTCCGGCATGTTTTTATTCTACAAGCTCGTTGATTATTTCTCCGAACGACGTGCACTTTCCAACATCCGAGCACAAAAACCAGCTGCTAACGAAGGATAATGCGTCCGCATACTGGATTCGCGTCAGCCTACAGAGTAATATTCGCACAAATGTCACGTCCTATTGGTAATGTAACGAAAGCGTCATTATACCGTTATACCGATTCATTACAAACTTGAGGGGTTTCAGGCATATCCGAGTGACATTTCACAGAGTAAAACAATCGAACTTTCTAGGCGAGGAGCGAGCCGAGGCAGGCACGTGTACGACGAGGCGCGATCCGAGTGCACCTTCGTGCGGTAATTGAGCGGCCACGAGGTAAATGGAATTCGCCGGCGCAGCGAGTTGACGTCACTTTGTCACGAGAGATGGGAGCGGCGCTTTTTACTGCCCGGCCCCTTGTATTGCATCAGGGCCAGCTTCCGCGTGAGAGCTTACGGGAAAGGGGGCAGGAGAGTCGGATCGGAGTCGATCGTCACCGAGCGATGACTCGCCTCTCGCCTGACACCCACGTCCCGAGCTCCGAGCTTTCGCCGCCCAAGAGGAGCATTTGTCCCCGGTCCCCGAGCTTTTGCCCTCGTATTTTGCGAGTGCCGAGTTGGCGGATAAGTCGGCTTGTCTTATTCGCGCGGGTTTACGCGGGCAGCCGCGGATTCGTGCTCGCCGGGCGAGATAAACACATCGGATTCGCAGCGGGCGGCTATTTACACTATTTCTACTTTAATCGCCCGAGCCAAGTTCATATTACACGGCCGCGCGCGGGGAAATAAAGTGAAGGCGCCCGCGGCGAGAAACCCAAGCCGGCGCGCGGGGGATAATTAATTATTTAAATATTGAAGAAAAAACAGTGTCACTACCGGTTTCGATAGGGGAGATTTACGCGCATTAATTAGAGTCGGCCTCGGTCGCGCGTCTCCCGGGAATAAATTTGGCGAGGCATCGAAAGGTTATCGGGAAGCGCGCGCGGAGCCGATAAAAGCCGGGCGCGTAAAATAAGAGCCGCGGGGCCTCGTTAAGCGGCGGCCTCTTCCCCCCAGGCTAAGGTGACTCGGGCCGTGGGTTCGCGGCGGGCCCCGCGACACCGGAGGAGAAAGCCTCCCGGGAGCGGGTGGGCGCGGAAAGGGGAGGCCGATAATCGGCGGGCGCGCGCGACCCGCGAGAGATGGCTGGCACAGGCGGTCGGCGGAGCGGCTCGCGGGCGCGCTTATCTCGGCAATGGCTCGGCTCCTTTGGGCGCGGGCGGCCCTTGTAAACTGTGTAATTACGCCGCGGCAATCGATCGGGCCCGAGGGTCTGGCAAGCATAGGCGCCGTTTTCATTTTTCCGCCGGCGAAAAAGTTTCGCAAACGGTCTTTTTATCGCGAGGGACGTTAGGCAAGGCAGGATGCGCCTCGGATGAAAGCCTGATAAATGGCGGCGAGGCGCGCTCGCGATGGGATTATTTAAGCGCAATTAGACTGAAAATATTGTTAAACGGCGCTAAAAAACGGGGGGCTTTTACGCTCGGGCAGCTCGCGCAGAGGCGTATTCCCCTCGGAATTAATTATTTCGTTAAGGTTAGAGAGAAATCTCGGGATTAACAGTTAATGTCGCAAGTGTTGTGCTCCTGTAATAAAAGGCCATGGCGACCGTTATGCCGAGAGGCGCGCGAGGGAAGGAGCGTTTATAGCTGGGTGCGCGGCGGCCGGCGGCGGTGGGGGCCGGAGGGGCCGGAGGGGCCGGAGGGGCCGGGGGGCGGGGGGCCTCCTAGGAAAGAAAGGGGGAGAAAAACGGACTCGCTCGTTAATCCTTCAACAATATAAATTTGCATGGGAATCGTCATAGTTTGGCGGCACTAAAACCGTCCGCTGCTACTAAAGCAATAATAAAGAAGGTCCGAAGGCTCGGGACTCTCGCTTTCCTCCGGGCCGCTCGGGCCGCTCGGGCCGCTCGGGAGAGCCTCGCGAGTCCCCTGCCGGCCCCTATTTACGAGGATTTTACCGGGTTATCGGCTGAGCCGGCGGCTCGGCCGCCTCTCTCCGGCTACCCGAGGCGGAAGACGGGCCGACTGCCCGACCGCCGGGGCCCAACGAATGGGTGACACGCGGACGCCTTCGTAAATCCGCGCCCGCCCGAGGGGGGAGCCCGGCCAGCCCGCGCGTCTATCGTGGGAACGTGACACTTTCGCGCCGCTTATCTAATTTATCCGAAGGTCGCGCCGCGAGAGTGCAAGCCGGAGATATCATAACCGGTAGGCCCGGCCGGGCCCCTCGGCGCGCGCGTGTTTAATCGATTTACGCTCCACTTTAACGGCCGCCGCCGCCGCCGCCGCCGCCGCCGCCAATTGATGGCCGGCTTAGTCCTGCGAGCCCCGGCCAATTGCGCTGGAAATTAGCCGGCCGAGCCTCTGCCTTTTTGCCCGCTTTTCACCGGCGGCCGCTATCGAGCCTCCCAGATATGCCCGGCGCCCGGCCCCCCTTAATCGCCCAAACGGCCCCTCCGTACTTTACGGCCAAACGGCCCGTCAATAAGCATAAGCCAGATCAAAAAGCGGCACCTGCGAATGGCACACTGTACTCTCCTCGGCCGCGCGCCTGTCCCCGCCGAGCTACTTTTCCTTTATTTATACCGCGAGCTTGCGGCCGGTCGGCCGACTGCGAAAGCGCCGCCTCGCCCGCGCTCTCATCCCGCCGCCCTCGGCACTTGCAAATTGCAAACGCTCCCTTTCCATCTCGAAAGTCCCCGGTCTTTTCCCGCGGCCTCTTTTTCTCAAAAGGAGTAACGCTCGTGGCTTTAGTACGAGTATCCGCAGCCCGCTGTTTATTCATCGGAGGTTTTTTATCGCCGGCAACTGGTTTTATCGGCACCGACCAGTCAAATTCGTGTTCCTTTATCGTCCACGAAACGATCGCGCGGTCAGTGCGCGAGCCGCTCGACTATTTACAAGAGCCAATCTGACTCTATTGTAACCTGGCCGCGGCTATGTAACGACGGCAATTATGAAAGTCACGTCATCGGAAACGTACGCGACGGCTATAATTAAACGGATGATGAAAATTTAAATCATACATGCTCAGAGTTCATGAAATTATCTATGTAGGAAGTAAAGTCCACATTTAACGTTGGATGCAGTGAAAGTAAAGCGGTCCGATAGGTCTACATAGACGGGCATTTTTATAGCGAATCGCGCATTCGGAATTATTTAGCACGGCGTTTGCGGCAGGGCTGCAGTTTGTGCGCGCAACCGCTCGATAAGCTCGCCATAATGTTTGACGTTATTCAATGTTCTTCTTTAATAAGGTTATGAAAGGTGCTTTAAGAAGCGTACAATATATGCAATTTACAACCAGAAAAGAAACTTTCTTGCAAGAGTTTATGTTCTGCGCGCTGTCATAAAGTCCGCGAGCCTCGGTCCGCGAGATCACCGGGCACCATTGCATCAATTAGTGTATTTATACTTTATACTTATAAACATAATCATAAACGTAAATTATAAGACTATTTTGGGCGCCGTTTAATTATCCACTTTAATCGGCGAAGACACAGAGCAAGGGAAACGCTGCGACGGCGATCGCAACCGCGCGTCCGGCGACCTAGCCGGGCGCAACCGGTCGAAAAATCGGCGGGGACTCGCGGCGAGACGAGTCGGATGCCGATTAATAAAATAATTGGAGGGCCGCCGGCCGGTTTTATACCGAGCATAAGTCAAAAGCGGGACGCGCGGCTCGCGCTGCGAGATTCCGCGGAGCGCCGTTGCCCCGGGGTAAAAACATCTCCATTTCCTGGACGGGGTCGGCTCGTAAAGGAATCACGGGCCGGCGGGCCGAGGCTGCACGCACGCGCGACGCCTTACGAGCCCCGTCGCCCGGCACCGCTCGTTAAACGTATAAATCGAGTGCGCACGCTATACACGGCGCTCCGAACCACGGGCCAATGTTTAATTCCCCCGCGCGCATATACGACTCGGGCGCGGAATTTATCGCGCGCGGGCGCCCCTCGCGTCGCCGCGCGATCGCTCTCCCGAAGGCCCCGGGATTGTCCGCTTTCGGAGAAGGATGCGCGGCTTTGTGCGGCTTGATCGATCGGCCGGCCGACGCCCCGGCCGATCGCGCGATCGGTAATTGATTGGTCACCCGGCGCCCTCGACGAGGCCCGCTGACGTTTCAATGCGCCAGCTCGCGACAACCTGTCCCCGTTGCGCCGGCCCGATACCGATCCCGAGATAGCCCCCGCCGGCTCTGGCCCGATTTCCCGCGCGCCGCCGCCGTCCCGGCACTGTCCTTTTCGGCCGCCCCGCTGCCGAGCCGAGCCCCAGCCGCCGGCGTTTCTCCCGCGCTGCGCCCGCGGCACGATTATTCGCTGCAGGGAAATTACGCGGGACCTTGTTGTGTCGTTTCCTCGAGCCGCGTCATTTGACAATAACGCTCGGGGAAATGAGCGAGCGTGCGCGCGAGCGCGCGGCCATGTGGGCACGATGTCCCCGGCGACAAGCGACACGCCATAAAGTCTCGGGGCCCTCGTCGCGCTATAACTTTATCCCCGTGCGCGCGGCCCGGCCTCCGCGGGAAAAATGGAAAATCACGAGATACAAGCCGCGACAACCCGTTTTCCCGCGGCAAAAATCCCCCGCGGAAAAATGGGGGCCGCGTTTAAAGCGGCTGTTGCGCGCCGCACGCACGGCCATCCTCTGGAATATCCCCCCGCGGCCGGCGCTGTCCTCGCGGCCCGCCGCCTCTCCGGAGGATCGACGGCGCATGTCACCGCTCGCTCTCTCCCTCTCGCCCTCGCATCCTCCTTCGCTCCTTGCCAGGATATGCAAATGCTGCTGCGAGCCGAGGCGTCCACGTTACACACTTAGCGGCTCGTCAAAAGCTCGTGCGCGCGGTCTAATCTTAATTCGCTTATCGGATTACGGGCCGCGGGGCCCCGATGGAGATGTTTTTTGCGCGCGCGCGCGCGCGCGGCCCCAGTCCCGAAAGATAATCCCGAGCGAGCCGGTATGGTAATTCAAGAGCGCCGAACCCGCGGGGACCGAGCAGCGTGCGCGAGATGAGTCTGCCCAGATAGACGGCCTGCGCGCTAAACGGCCCTCAGCTGCAATGTGTGCCAATGTGCGGGTGCTCTGGAAAACGCTCGCGCCGACGCCACGCTCCAGTCGAACATCATCCACTACGCGCTTGCAAAAGTTATGACTCGTAAATCTTGTCTTGATGCAGCTTGACCTAAAACCACTTTTATCACGACTTTTTCATTGTCAATATATTATGAAATGTATTATATTATGCCTGCATGGCTCACCTGCCACCCGTCGCATAGATCGCCCCGGTCTGCAACCATCTTCCTCTTGCACTGCTGCCATCGCCTCCGAATTCGTACACCTTATACTCAAAAAATTAAATATTTCTGCAATACGGTTCTACGTTATTTATTAGCAGTAGACAAATGTTATCTTAAACCAATGCTCGTAGATTAATATTAATGAAAAAGTACTCTTTTTATATTGGTGAACGTTAACCGACACGCAATATTTGATTGCAATCTTGATTAGAAGTCAATAGATCATTTGCTTGATACCTTCCAGGTTTTACAACTTATCTTTACCCCCCGTCTTTTACAAAACATCAATATAAGTCAAATATTTTGATCTAGCAAATAAAATCTTTCTTTTTGGCTTATTCTAACTCTCGTATGGAATCGTAAAAAATAATAACCATCTGCATGACATAATCAAATATAACTTATATAATGCGCACACAATGTGTTATATGTATAACTTTGTATAATGTCCAGCTTTAATGTTCTACTCTGCTTTAACACTTCTTTCATTCTCATTCTTCCTCTTGCCAATGTCTTATGTATCTTGACATCTCCTTTTGAAGATTCTCATCTACCGTTTTACACAGTATATGCCTCCCGGCTGTTCTACAAGAATTTAATGGAAACAGATATTCATCTTTAAAGTAGCTGTTCCATAGAGAAATAATAATAGCTTATATATATATATAAATAAATATACATAGATAAAAAACCTAAACCATAGAAAAAGTTATAGATGTGTTACTGGTATATCGACTCATGCCAATAAGAAGTAACAAAAATGAGACAAATTTGAATAAAGTTACACGCCATGTGTAGACCAAGTACTAAACATACGGTGAAAAAAAATGCGAAGCCAAAAAAATAATAAGCATAAATAGTTTGTACAAGTTTATTCTGTGAGTACACACGCGCATGAGCATATGCACACGCGCAAACGGTCGCGCGCAAAATCGTCCGGGCCGCAAGCAAAATCGCTGTATATGGTTATCATAAGATTCTTTAGGAATGTATAATACTAAATATCTCCATAATAAATAGCTCTTGTTAACTAAGAAGTAAAAAAAACTTAATCGAACTTTAGAAAAGGCATAAGATCTATAACAGGCATAACTAATTAATCAAGTACTGTTTGGCTAATTAAATAACTCGATACTGTACCTTCTTAAATATCGAATTACTGCATCGAGTAGAAAAAAACTGAATGTCTCCCAACAACTTCTGGAGCGACTCTGACTACTAACCATAAAATCTCTCAAGCAGCCCAAAGGGTTTTAAATGCAAGCATTAAAAGACTCATGTATTTGAAATAAAAGTAAAGAAAACTAGTTGGACAATTACGATATTCCGGTTAAATTTTAGTCATTGTAACTACACATGTGGATCTAGAGAAATAGCGAAAATAAAAAAAATTCGCATATACAAATTTTTATTGACTTTGATATGCTCTCTTATTTTTACCTATTACCGGTATGTTTATAGGGCATATTTAAAGTTTTACGATACGGTGCATGCATACTATATACAGATAACTATAATATTCCAATGCAAATCCATAATTCATTAGTGAAGGAATAATATGGAATGGCTGAGTCGTTTAGATAAAGATTTTGTCATGTATTAGATTACGTAAAATGAAAAAACTTGTGTCTATTAAAATAATAATAAATTTTATTGGTATTTTTTTGAAGAGTCATATATGATTGACAGGCGTCATAAAAGTACTCCTAATTAAAAATAACTACTCGATTTCAAGTTGATTAATAAGTATATCTGGATAAAAATATGAAGTATGTCATAAAAAGCTAAAAGCCAATTGATTTAAATAAACTATTACCGAATTACACTAACTGCGAGTGACTGCAGAAAAATCATAATCTAAAACTGGACATTTATACGTTCGAGTCATAAATTATATTAGCGAGCAGTCTTATTCAGCTCGCTGTTAATACTCATTAGTGACAAAGAAACTTACGACTCGAAGCGCAAAAAGCAAACGACTTTCCTCGGGGAAAAGAAGCGGGAAAAAGAGGGGAAAAAGTTGGCGGAGCGTTGACTGTAGGTCTAGTCGCAGGTAGAAGAGCGTCCATAAATTAGCGTAAAATTTTCTGGACGGCGGCATTTGCAAAAGTATCGCACGCGGCGGTGGCGGCCCGTCCAAATAAGACATTTACCGAGGGAAGACGAGGGCTATCGGACGCGGACCTTTTGCTCGGGCTCGAAAATTTACGCAGATCTCGGGGAAGACGGGGTGGGGGGTGGGGGGGCGCTGGGCAAGCGGAGCGGCGCAATCAAGGGGCGAGGGTACGGTGCTCGGTACGCCGGGATGTCTGGGCGCTCGCGCGGATCAGGAGCGGCAAACAGAGGCTTTCCCTCAATTAAGGTGACTTTTCTTGCATGTATCGAGACCTCCTCGAAAGTTATTAGATGCATAACTCCGGTAAGGGACATGAAAAACCGGCTCGTAAAGCGTCCCCTGCGACACTAATGGCCGCGCTCGGCGAGTCGCACACGCGCGCACTCGCGCGCACACGCACGCGCCCCGGAGATTGCGGAAACGCGCCTCGGCTCTCGTGCGCCGGCGGCCGGGAAAAAAGCCGGACGAAAAGACTCGGGCGCGCAAGAAACGCGCGGCGCCGCGTCGCCGAGTCGCCGAGTCGCCGAGTCGCCGCGTCGCTTCGCGTATGGAAATTTCGCAAAAAGTGGGTGAGCGGTTTATGGGCGCGAGAGCGCGCGATCGCGATAGCCGCGCCTCGGCTCGCCGCGGATCGCGAAAACCGCCGAGTCCCCTGGGGGCTGGGGCCGATGGGCCGATAGGGCCGCGGGGGCGCCGATTGTCGCGCAATCCCGGCGGCGCGTCGCGCCCGAGCCCCCGCCTGACGCAAGGGCCGACCTCGATCCGGGCGCCGCTTCGTTAGGCGCTTTAACGAGCGCGCGGCCGCTTAATTAATCGGCCGCGACGTCGCCGGCGGCCCCGCTGACGAATCCCCGCGCAAAAAGCCCGCCGCCGAGGTCTCAATTGATCCGAGCGGGCCGATCCCCCCGCTCGTTGCGCCCGCCTCGGAGCGGCTCCATTAAGCCGATTAGGTGCGCGGATGCTGCGCCTCCGCCTAAGCGCCAGGCAGATGGGATCTTTATTGGGCCGCGAGCCCCGGGATTTCTTATTTAGCCGGTAATTGAAAGCCGGCTTTTGACACCTGCCGGGCGGCCCGCGGCCCGCGGCTTTTTATTGTTGCGGACGGTAAACAAGCGGCCGGCCGTTGCGTCAGGCCTTTAATTGGAGTCGCGCGCATTACGTGCCCCGGCGCTTTTGATGTATTATTCTTGGGAGTTTTATTTTACTGGAAGCGTTCAACAAATCAATTTAGTCGGGCAGGAGCGCGCGGTCGCCTCGTTGCTCGGGCCGCGCTCTTGTCTTGTGCAAGAAAGTAATCCGCGTAATTTGCCGGGAGAAATTGGCCGCGAGGCGTTTGTTGGGACGCTTTGGTTGATACGGTTAATTCGGCGAGACCGCGAGCCGAGCTCCATTAGGCGGCGCTCGGGAACGAGCTCCCGAAAGCACTCTATGAATTATTCCCGCGGCATTAGCGCAAGCATTCGTGGATCGGTTCCATCTAAGCGGATTGCAATAATTAGGCATTTTTCGGCTGCTGAGCTTGGCATTAAGAGGGGGGGGGGGGGCGTAATTAGCCCCGGCAGGTGTCATAATTCGAGGCTGGCGGAAAAAGCGGGCGCTCCGGGGCTCCGGGGCTCCGGGCCCGAGGCTCGGGGCACGCAAGCTCGGACGATCTCCTTTCATTTTCAGCGGCGGGCGGCGGGCGGCGCTTATCTGGGGCTCCCTCGGCGGGCGCATCTGGCGGCGGCAACCGGTTCGGGCGCGCGCAGCGGGACGCTGGACCGTTAGCCGCGGCTCGCGATCGCCGCGGTTTCGCTTTCGTTGACGATTTCGGGCCCGGCTATCTCGCTTGGGCATCTCGCCGCCCGTAAAAGCCCATCTTTGGCCGGGCGGACGCGCCCACGCGCCCACGCGCCCCTGATAACGCCGCCCACGGCCGAGCGCCCGGAGGCTTTCTGGGCAGATGGCCGGGGTTCCGCGTACGCGGGCCTATGTGCGCGCTCCGGGACTCGAATTACCGGGAGCCGCGCGCCCTCGCTCAATTTGCCGCGTCTCGTTCCGCGGCCGCTGCACCCCGGCCCCCTTTGGCCCGCCTCCGCGGCTTTCGGGCCAAAGCGCCCGAGCGCTCCGTTTTCCATCGCGGCCGATGCAAATCGCTTGGCGGGCTGCACCCTTTTCAACTTTCCTGTCGCGGTTAGCGGTTTTTCGCGCTCGAAACCCTGATTTACCGATTTTTTTTGACCTTTTTTTATCCACGCGCAGCTTACACGTCCGCGTCGATTAGATACAAGCGCAACTGTACAGTATTATTGTAAGTGCGTGTGGAAAAAGTGTGTAAACCCAGGATGATTACAGGTTTCTCTTTGAAGATCTCTAATCTAATGAAGCGGAAAAAAGGACGGCGATTTCTCGCGACTAGGAAGAAATAAAGCAGTGCGAGACGCGAGAAACTGGCCGCTCGGCTGGACGCGCGCCGCTTTTTCTCCCGGGGTTTTGCCATGCCGGCCACCGCGTGATAAATATCGGCCGCTTCCGATAAGACCGCAATTACACTTGAATTCCCAATGCGGATAGAGGCGCGAGGATGCCGGCGGCCCAAGGAGCGCCGAGAGGCACAAGGGGTCGAGGAGGGGCCTCCTGAAAAAGCGGAAAGCCGCGCGCGGCGGGCTTATTAATCGGAGGCGCGATCGCCGGGGAACGAGCGTCCGCGGGGCCATTTTTCCGGTGGGTTACAAGCGCGGAAGCGATGCGCCCGAGCCATTGATTAATACGCGGGCGCGTGTAGCGATAGTTAGCGAGTGTCGCTAGCGGGCGAGGCGCATGATGAATGGGGCCCGCGACCGCACTCGCACCGGAAAAGGACGAGCGGAGGGGCGAGGCTCGCTAGTCGCTCGGCGCCTCCGCGGCCCGCAGGCCCCTACTCGTGTCGGCAGGTGCACGCGAGGGACAGGCGTAACGAGGCGCACGCGTTGCCCAACGCGCGTCGCGCGCCGCGGGAACCTTAAGGGGCCCGGGGCTTCGCTCGCAGCCCCGTCCGCCGAAACCCGCGAAAGCTCGCGCAACCGCGCCTCTCCCCGCGCTTACGCCTGCCCGGGGCCCGCAGCCGCTGCAGCCGCCAGGCCGCGTCTTGTGGTCCAGGGAGGCTCGCGGCCCCCTCAATTGGGCGGCGGGAGCGGGCGCGGGGGCGTCCGGCCGGGCCGACTTTCTCCGCGGAAGAGGCGCGCAGCATCCGATGGGCGCCGGGCGCGGGCTTGCGTAAGGCGGCGAGAGGACGCGACTCGCGATCTGCTTGTGGCTTGCCAGGGAGGCGCGGCTTTCTCGCGCCGGCGCGCCTGATTAATGGGGACGAGCGTTTTGACGAGTGAAAGCTCGTTAGACTAATAAATGGCTGCGGCGCGCGTCACCTCGGCGCTGCTGCCGGGCCGAGCGCCGCTCACGTAACCCCTCGGCCGGATGGCTCCGCTTCGAGTGGCACTTTGTCCCGCGGCCGATCGGCCGGGCTCCCCTGCCATTCCCACGAGTCGGCGCCGGCCGCTGCAGCCTCCTCCGCGGGCAAAGGTTGCAGCGGCCCCCTGGCGCCTCCGGGGCTCGTTGCGCCAACGCTGTCGCGTTAACAATTGACTCGACGGCCGGCGGCGGCCGCGGGGGGATGTTTGTATATCCAGTTACATCTTTATAGGCCCCCTCTCGTAAAAGCCCGGCAGGCAAGGGTCTAGCGGAATCTCCGCGGGCGAGCTAAGCGCGGCTGCGTGACATTGGGAGAAGGGTATCATGCCGGCCTAATGCCTTTTACAGCCGCTCAATGCCGCGACAAAGAAAAATAAATAGGCAAACTTATGACATGGGCAATTAGCGATTGGCCGGGTGGAAAAGCCCGGGGAACCTACGGCCGCGCGCATTAATAGCAATATCTTGGGCGAGTTTATTCGCGCGGCGCGCGGCCGAGAGGTAGCGCGGGCCGACGGCAACAAAACGAAGCCGAGGGCCGGCGCGCGGCGCTCTTAATAAACTCCGGACGTTGGCCTGCGCGGCCGAATGACCGTCGCCCCCCTGCGCCCGATGGCTGCCCGGGGCGGAGGGCAGGGCGGCCCTAATGGGCCCGGGCCGGCATCCGTTAGCCGCTAATCGGGGGCATGGGCTGCGTCCCACGCGGGCAGCCGCCGCCGCCCGGGAGATAGGGCCGCCGCGGTAACCTAACCAAACTAAGTATCAGTGCGCCCCGGCGAGTGCGGCCCTCGCGACTCGAGATTATAGGCCACGCGCCGGGCGCCAAGTCGCCGGGAGATTATCATCGGGCTTTACGGGGATAAAGCCGCGAGTGCGCGGGCACGAGGTGCCGCTCGCGGAGGCCCGGCCGCGGCCGCTCCCATCGGCGTCGGTCCCCGTCGGTCCCGTCCGTCCCGTCTTCCGGCCCACGCGCGGCCTCCCGGGGCCTCTTCTCCCACGGATGGCCCGCGCGGCGATCGTATCTTTATGCGCGAGGCCCGCGCGACTGAACCGAACGGTGGCCCCGGGAGCTGCCCCGGGGGCCTCCCGCCCCGCGCGCCCTCCAGTTGGACCGCGTTATTCAATCGGCTCGCCGTATCTCATGCCGCTTAATCCTAATTAGTCGATAATAACGGAAGGGCAAAACGCCCCTGTCAACGGGCTGACTAATGCCCGCAGAGGCCGTCGAGGAGTCGAGGTGCACGCCGCGCGCATTATGCGCGCGCGCCCCGCCGAATAAAAATCCCCACCTCGGGCGCACCTGCGCACGCGTTATATCTGCTGAATAATAATTTTCAATGCGCTCCGCTGCTTATATTATATCTATCGCGATAAAAATCTGCCGCCAAGCGTGCATTTAAATAGCATTACGGCTTATCTCACCTTCCCTGCGCTTTTATTAAAAGGCACGCGTGTGCGGCACACGTACTTCGGGACACTGGGGCGTTTTATAACGGAAAGGAGGCTGCGCGATGTCGATAAGGACCCTTGGCGGAGTTCGGGACAGTACCGGCGGCCCGATCTCAATCTGCATCCCCGGATGCCTTTTCCCCTATCGAAAAAGACCGGTTCGCGTCGCGGCGCGGCAACTCGGCCGAGACAAATTTGCCCGGGCGCGCAATAATCGCGGCCCCTTTCTCACCGGCTCGCGGGGCCCGCGGCACTGACTGAGTGCCCTTGTCGCGGCCGGCGCGCGCGTAAAGGGATACCCGGCGCGGAGGACGCCTAGAGCCGCGTCGCTCGCCCGATTCCCCGAAGAGCGGGCCTCTGCTCGCCGGCTCCGCCTTGCTTTTCGGTAGCCTTCGCTCTCTCGCTTTGCGTCTCGCCTCGCAGAATGGAAATCGTGAGATTAGAAATGGCATAAGGCTGCGCGCTACCCGAGAGATCGCAGGCCGCGTACACTTTTAAATAACCGATTTTTCTTTCTTGCCGCGCGCGCGCGCGCGCGTAAAAGTCTGGCCTGCGCGCCGAGAGTTTCGCTCATACGTACCCTATAATAATATAGGATGCTTATCGACTTGCAGCAACTGTTGATTTTGTATTTTATTGGATACCTATAAAATTACTCTTCTCGTTTTGACGTGTAAAAAGTAGATAACAGCGTGAAATTACACATTTGCTCATTTATTGGAGCCGGCAAGGGTATATCAGTATCAATTTATTATAAACACGGAAAACCTCTTCAAAAGTGAAATAATCTTTCAGCCGTAATGCAGACAACGAGTCCGAGTTTTATTTGAATCCGCTGCATAAAACTGGGCGAATGGAAGTGTATCATCCGGGGCTCGGTAGGCGCGGGCCTCGCTTGTCTTTGATATTTCCAGGTCGTTGCGACAGAAGATTTATCGAATTGGGTGTCGAAATCCGTTGGACGGGAGACCAGGAGCGGGTTCGAGCTCGCTCGGGCCCGCCGGGCAAAGACACCGCCTCGCCCGGGGACTCGTGCACTTTGCACCGGCGCCTCGTGAGAGGCGGCGCGCGGGGGGCGAACCGGCCCGCGGCGCACCTGCGGCACAAAAGGGAAACACTCGAATGAACTTTATAATTGGCCGCGGCCGGGGGGCTTACGGCCAGCGGGACTTTTTTCGCAAAAAGGCAGAAGCCGCGAGTGGAAAAGGAGGGAATTTCCTCGGAAAATTTCATAAGCCCGCGGCGGACCAATTAAAAGTCCCGCGCTAATAAGCCGCGCGATACGCGCGCGCCGGGAAAAGCACCGGTCATTCGGCGCGGGCATTAAATAATCGTAACGAGCCCATTCGGCTGGCGCTAATTTTCCCGGGATCCCATCGGCCGTCGTAAATCGCCGGGCGCAGGCAAACGAGCGCCGCGCCGAGGAGCCGCTGCTCTCCTTTCCCGCGGCGCGTGCGCCCGCCGCGCGGCTCTCGGGCCCCCCGAGCCCCCCGAGCCCCCGAGCCCCCGAGCCCCCGAGCGCCGGCGAGCTTCCGATAGCCATCGCCGGGGCCTCCTCGATCCGCGCGGGGAAGCGCCTCCGCCCCTTTTGTCACTCGCGATTGATAATCCCTTGCGCGAGCCGCGCACTTTCTCGGCCGACTCGATCCAACGGCAACCACTTTATTTATTGGCCAAACCTCCTGCCCTCTGACAGACGATATAGATTTATGGATTGTCTGCGCTAATGCATCTATCTGCAAATAAGAGATATTGATTGGCAGCAATGAAACAGCTTTGTCCATAATATTAATCACGTTTGTTAAGTTCTTTGAACGCGTGCTAGCCGAGTCTCTTTAACAGGATTCATTTACATTGACCAATTCGACGGAGATCTCTGCCACGACCACGGCCACTGCATTTTTTATCTCATTATTATAAATCTCCTCTAGATCGCTTTATTTTATTTCCCTCTTTCATTTTATTAGCCTTCCGCAAAAAAGCAAACCTATCTGCTGTACTTGTCAATTGCTACGTCATTGGCAAACGTTATTCCATACAAGGAATTTTAAATAAAAAAACACAATAATTATAATATGCTACAAAACCGAAGATGTATTTTTCATTTCTAGACTAGCATCGTCTCGGAAAAATTGTTGAATTCAAATCGTCTGTAATCAAAAAGTCGATCTTACCGCAAAGAAGTTCGTGACGGCTTAGATATGTACATCGATTCTCCAGTTCGTTCACTTACATGCTACGGATTTTCATTCGAATTTTCTGCTCAGGATAACCTTTGCTAAGCTTTGCTTTGTGTCTTCTCTTACTCTTTACTGCGCATCTGTTATAATGTAACCTTTTCCACATACCATTCCGTTCACTTTCAAGCTTCCCCACTGCCACTATACGGCACTGCTTGGAATTAGTCAGAGAATCCTTGCAGAGACATTTTGGAAAGGTATAAAGAAAATAGGCACGTTTATTATTGATGTGATGCGAGCGATTACCAATTCTTTGCATAACTAATCAATTGCGAATTGAACATTTGGGTATATTTGAGAAACTTTTCACGATGACGGCATAAAACTACTATTTATGAGCAACAATGGAAATTTGACATAATATATCTCTATTATAACATTCTACAAACTATATCATGCGCATAGAATTTAATATTTCTAATCTAGTTTCTTATATTTATGCGCAGCTGGATTATTTGTTGTAAATTGTTGAGATGTTATTTAAGCAGCCGTTGGACAGACGAGTACCTCCTAGGACACGGGTCGCTTCTCTATGTGTATGTAAATTCAGCGCCTGCTCATACATTTGTAGTACGTATTTCTACATGAACACTCGTTTACGCAATTATATACAAATACAACTTGCGTACTGGGATCGGATACTGTTCCTACGGTACAGAGGCTTGCCTCTGCAATTCCGCCACAAACTCCGAGTCGCGTACTCGGGTAAATTCACTTCTTACTACGTCTTTTTAGCTTGCAGCAACATAAATTCGTGGGACGTACGTGTAAATGCGCACGCGAGGGCAGCGTTTGAAATGCCGCCGCATAACTCAATGTATAACGCACCGATACACGGTTAAAGACTGGACCATACATAGGATTATTGCAGCACTTATTACACATATTATTGACCTTGTCGATAGGATTGAGTATAAAGATCTTGTACGCGGCCATTTAAAAAGACATTTATAAATCAACCGCACACAATGGTTATGCGTCTACTTTAGTTATTAGTCCCGTCGATGAAGCGAATTTCTCAAGGTAACTCGTCGGTTATTTCCTTGTGTGTGGCACCGCAAGCCTCTTTCAAGCTTAATCGCATATTAATACAGAGATTGCGACGGATATTACGAGTGTTACAATTAGATAAGAGAGAAAACAACGCACCTCTTTAAATGATTTAAAGAATACAAAATATGTTTGTCTTGTAATGGGGACTGATTACGCAGTTTCACTCGAGTCAATTTGCTCCAGTTATACTGGAGCCGCGATTGTAAAGCTAATCAACATGGTTACAATAGCAGGTTTCACTTTCACGTCAACTGCAACTACTTATTAGCTCCGAATGTATTTTTACAGCGAAAAGAAAAGTAACGATGCATCGTTCTAATTAAAACGTGACATAGACTCTGGAAAAAGAAGGTCGAAAAGAATCGGTCGAGAAAGGCGGAGAGACTGGCGGGAGCCTCGGCGACTGTCCCCACGGCGGAGCGCACCGGCACCGGCACCGGCACCGGCAACGCGATTATCCCCGAGCGGAGCGCGCTCCTATAATGAGGCCGCCGCGGCCGCAGGTACACGTGGAAAGGGAGCCGGCGCTTAAATCGGTCGGCGGAGCCGCGTGGGTGACCGCCGGTCCCTCCGAGCGGCTCCGCACCCACACTACCAGCCGATTTGGTCTCCGGGGGAGCTCGTTTCCAATCGGCGGCGAGCGCCGGAGCTCATTAGCCGCCGAATTTATCGATCGAGCGAGTCGACTTCACGCGCGCCGCGACCCGCTTATTGAATGTCCCGGCGATCGGTACGGAAGGCTCACCATGGGCGTCGCTCCTTTCGTTTTTGAGCGCGCCTACCGACAATGGGACATTATGTGGACGCTCCGCCGCGAGGATCGTGAATTATTCCGAGTGCGAGTTTAACTCCGCCACGGAGGCCTAAGCCTCTCGCTCGAACGAGGTGTATAATGGGGACTTCCTTGTTGCCCGAGTCCATTATCCGCCCGCCTCGACAAAAATCCCCGCTACACGATGATTCATTTAGGGAAGTCGACGAGTTATTTCCCGATTGTCAGTTTCTTTTTTACAATGCACTCCTGTCGCTGTTCCGAGGTGTAACTTACCATTCGAGAAAATTTATAAATGCGAATTCGAGCCTCTACATCGCCTCCCTCCAAAAACTCGGACTCTTTCCATGTTAATTAATTGTCCAATGTCGAGGAGTCAAGTGACGCTACGCACTTTAAAATCCCTTGTGCCATTTGTCATATTTTAACAATTTTTCCATCGATCTCGCTTCAAAGAGCGCCATTCAATAGATGACGTACGTTCCAATAAAGGGATCCTGTTTCTAGGTGAAACGCGGCTGATTTTTACAAGGTGCTAACTACCTTGGCGTTGGACAAAAATTATTATTACCACTCCATATATAAAGGGTCGATTTATCGCGATCTGTAGGTGAAACCAATAATGATTTGAAAATATATTTAGTTGGCTATCGCGTGGAACGTGAATTATGAAATCATTATAGGAGGAGAAGCGGCTTAAAAATGAGGGGAAGACAATAGAATAGGGATCGCGGTCCCGCAGAAATCCCGCCCGAGTTTCCGAGTGCGAAAGAAGGAAACCTTAAGCGCGCGCGCGTAAGCAAACAACGGGAACGGCACGGCAGGTTTAATTCGACGCGGAGGCGAATGTTTACGTACCTATAGGCACTCGCGCACGCGAAACTAGCCGTGAGGATAAATGAATTCGCTCCTCTATATAATATATGCGAATGATAAATCAAACTCGCAGGCCAGTCACATTAATTAGAAATCCTTTGTTCGCCAACAACAAAGCGATGAAAGTGGAAAAATGCCGGCGCTCGCACACAGACGCGCGCACGTGCATTACCCCGGTGGCCGATCGGCGTTTGCCGCTTTTGCGAACTAAATTATCGGGCGGGGGGCAAATCGCGCGGCCGAGATCTTAGGCGGCGGGAGGGGGCCGCGGGCGAGGGGATCAGATGGGCCGATAGCCCGTGTATCTGAACGCATCGCGGGCCAAAGCGCGCGGGAGCCTGGCGGGCGCGAGCCGCCCGGAGAGGGGCCGCCCCTCCCGCGCGACCGCAGCGAATCTCGCGACGGCGCAAAGTGCGCGCGCCCTCCTCGCGCGCCGCTCCGAGAGACACGAGGCGGTGGGGGCGGCTTACGTAACGCCGGCCCCACGGAGGCAGAGAGCCGCTGCGTTCACACGGGGACGCGTTGTGGGTGTTATGAAATAGATATCATGTTCCGTGCCTATTTATCTGCCGCGGGACGACGATAGTAGGCAGGCATTTGTCGGCCCCGCGCCCTATGCTGCAGCTATATGCATATGCACGTGCGCGAGTGCGCCTCCGGTGCTGTACCGCGCCCGCGCTCGCCTCCATGCGGAGGCTGCGGACCGCGCTGCGGACCGAGCTGCGGACTTTCGCCGAGCGACAGGGAAGGAGACGCCGGCAACGAGGAGCTCCCAGGGCGAGGAGAGGCCTCCGGAGGCCCACACCTACACTTTACGTGTGTATTTTAATAGCGCCCGCCGCGCGCCGTACCCTCGACGAGCGCTCGATGCGCGGGACTATCCTGTTAAACGCATCCATCACCTGCACCTACGTCCACCTGTCGATTTCCGATTTATTTCTGCCACCAGTCCTTTTCCTGCTTCCCACTGTTGTACACTTTTCCACGCAGCGCAGTCCTTACGTTTATTACCATCATTCTTCATTGGCTTGCGAGACTCTAATAAATTTATAATAAAACTGCTAATTGTAGACGCAACCAATAATACGAGTTAACGACGTATCCAAGCACAATACCTTCGAATTGATGTCAAAATTAAAGTACCAGTGGTATTTTTTGCTAAATCACAATTTCAACGACTCAAACCAACATTCATTAAATATAGTACTTTAATAATCTTGGGAAATTTAACATTTTTTTCAAAAACCTATATTCTACAAGGCACAGGCTAATAATTAAAGGTTATTTAGATCACCTTAAAAACTTTTGATGCATACTGTAATTCAAAGGTAGAAAAATGATTTTGAAATATTTTTCGATCTCTAATGCAAATCCAGCTTCGGTTACGATCTCCTCAATCTGTACCAACTAAAAATTTAAATTCAAGGAGAAATCATTATCGATAAAAAAGTTCAGAACATATATTTATCCAGGTATGAAACGTGGGAATAGTAGGAATAGACACTTGGAATAAACAGTTCTCCAACAATTTCTCCACGAAGAATATTGGGGTTGGAAGTGTCCTATCCATTACCGTCCAACAATTATTCCACTTGTCTTGAAGATAACACAAGTCCGAGGGGTGAAAGCAAGCTATCTTTAGCAAGAGGAAAAAGTGTCCGCGACTAAAGTGGAGCGAGGGCGGCCGAAACGCCCTAAGCGGGGGCCGAGTTAAAAAATAAACGCCCGTGCACCCCTCAGCCACTCGTCCGCGAATTCCAAATTTCCTAACTCGGCGCAAGTAGGCAGCTCAAGAGGCAGGCTAAACGCGACATCGCGTGTCCTTCCTCCTAGGCAGACGCGCGACCACCGCGGCGCGAAAATAAGGTAGCGGCCCAAAGGGACGACCCGGGGCGTCATCGCGTGAAACGCAATACCGATATCGGATTTCGCGTGCAGGCTCGCACTGGCCTTGGCGCCCCCTCGCGGCGCGCCCCGTCGAACGCGGAAAGCGATGCCGAGCGAGCAGTGCCCGATCGGCCGATCGCCGCGATCGAATCGCAGGGAAGTACGTACTTCCGCAGCGTCCTCGCCGAGTCTCCCCAGTCCTCTTAGGATTATGCCTTTCTAGGTTGATAAAGCAACCCCTTTAGATCCATGTACGAGCGTTCCTTTGCCCCGATCCTGATAGGCGCAAGTGTACAATAGTCGACACATTTACGCGATCGATAAGGTATCTGCGAGCACCGTGTGCCAGAATGATCGCGGTTTAAGACGTGTTCACTATAATGATGTGAACATTTATGATGATTTTGCGAGATAGTCGACAAATAAGGGTCCGAGCTCGGGTCCGAGAATGAGTTACGAGTGCGCGATGATTGGTCCAACGTTATACGTTCCTACGACACGCATTTAGCGCTTGTAAGGGCAGTTATCAATGTGAGCGGTTAGCGCAATAAGTACGGGACCGGCATATGGCAGTGAACTCGGCAGTTTATATTCCAAACGGTCTTTCCACGCGGTACAACCGCGACGTGAACGGAACTAAAGTACGATGAAAGTTAATACCTAATATTATTTAAAACAGATTACTTTTGTTTTACTTATTAATGGATTTGACTCTGGGAGAGTTTGAGTTATAGATATATAATATAATATTTCAACATTGGATGTTATAGTTAAAAAAGAGGACCCCTAAGTTAAATTACTCTTCTAGACGAGACTTATTCGAAAATAGAATATGGTATGTCCTTATCAAATATATACAGAGGTGCAAAGTAAATTATTTACTACTCATACTAATATTTATCGATTCAGATCATCATTTTTTAATATTTACTATGTACGTTCTGAATCTGCCTATTCAACACATCAGTAACACTTTTACGGAAAAGCTCCACCTTGTGCGCCAAATCGTATTTTAGTTATTTAAATTGAACAATTATTTATCTATTGGCCTATTGATCTAAGCCTAAAATCTCGACTACCATCAGAACTACCTTAATGGTACATAATATAAATTTTTAATAGTCAAAAAAATAGTTTATAGAGAGTAAAACATTGTCTGAGTATACTTTTTTAACTATAAAAAAAAGTTTTTAAATTGATTATTTAAATTCATAACAATATTACTTATTATGTTCTTAAAACGAATGTTTTGGAAATATTTAATATCGCACGTTAAAAAAGTATACAATTTTTCATCTATATAAATATATGCAATAAAACACATTAATATTCATCTACAGTATGAATTTAAACAAGTTTTTAAGTGGTATATAAATAGAATTTATTTAGTTATTTATTAGAATAATTCTTACTCGAGTTTTTACTTGATTTTCCCATTTGAACAAAATTTTTTAAATAATCTAGAATAGCTAGATATTTTTTTAAGTATACTATAATCAAATTTGTATGAATGCCGCATAAGAAAAATGATACAATCTATTATAACGCATATTCATAGCTCAGTTGATATTGTAAATGTTGGCGTAATGTGTAGAAATATGGTTATTTTATGTTTAATGATAGTTCTTGGTTTATAACCTTCACACCATCCCGCACGTCAATAAATATAAATCGCACATCGCCTGCATTTTATATGCAAGCATTTAAGATCTCTAAATCTGCTAAATAGCTCCCTTGTGATTGGATTACGCAGTATACCGTTCCATATATTATGCATTATTGGGTACTTTAAGAAACATTCAGCTATTGTACAGTCTCCTACTCACGCGCTCTCTTTTCTTTCGGCTCTCGTGCACATGTCGAGTTGTCAATGCTATTTTATGGCCAACAGCACAAAAGACCAATACTTGTACTACGTAATCTTTTTGTCTCCTTCTTCAATATATGAAGAATTATCTAATAACAAGAAATAGATGTACTAGGAATTGTACAATGGACGTGGATGGCTTCTATTTAACAAACGACTTTTTAAACAAGTGTGAAAGCATGTGTAGTCTAGGCCTATAATAGTTAATTTAACCGAGCCTTATAGTATAGCGTTTAGTTCTTACCTTAAATTTTATCTATATTCGTTTTTTTAAAAATGGTTACCAAGTATTTCATAATAAATTTTTTAATCAATACATACTTCAACTAGTGTGTGTGTGTGTGCGTGTATGTACAATGATTATATTATTCAAAACAATAGTAATAATAATTGTAAACAAATGACAAGTAAACGCGAAAACAGTGTGCCACCAACTGCTTGAATTCAAATCATTTTTAGTCCATTAATTTATCCAGGAAAAAATAAGAAATTGGCTTGTAATAGTTATACTGAAAATTTACCTGCTGACAGAAAGTGGCTGTTTCTCACCCTTAGGTATATACAATATACAATTCTAACTCAAGAACATTAGTACCGAGGATCAGTCACGGCCCTGAACAACACCTCGTGACTGGAGGCTTGACGCCAAAAAAGGCCTCCAGCAGTTCGCACTAGCGCAAATGCCGGCTTCGCATGAAAACCATCCGATTGTACGTAATTACATCATGACGGGGGACGAGAGACCCGCGCGTTAAGGAAAAGGGAGGAGGGAATCGCGAGTGAGGGAGAGAAAGCCAAGCGGACGACGATTGCGAAATAGGAAAGCTAACTACGAGTCTACACGCGAACCGCTTCTCGATCTTCGGCCTCTATGCTTGTGTTCGTGTAGAGTGAGTATAAGGTACGCATCCGAGGAACTTGTTAAAATATTTTTCGTCCCGCGCTTGTGTCGAAGAAGAACAACTTACTTGGCGCTCAGGAGCTGTTCTTCTCCCTTGTGAGATTGCTGGAGATGATCGACGCTCGCGACTTTGCCGATCACGCACTTTTACCACTCGAGATCTCTGTACGAGTCTTGGTGAGTCTGCTAATCTAAGTATGTATACGGGTTTATGAGGTATATAAGATACAAAATGATTATCGGATTATTCTCTCAGATATATATGTATATATATATTGAACTGTGCGACGAAAGGGAAACACGATTTTTATGATGATGCGATGAGAGGGGAAAGTCCAAGATCTTACCCGTTTTATTGTACAGGAAATGCATTAAGAGAATCTTAAGAATTTGCAAAAAATAAGAGTGAAATTTACTTTGCATTCCCAACGATCAACTTGTTTCATGTTTGAGAAACTCATGAAAACCATAAAAATACAAAGTATATTTACAGGGTTCGAGTATTCTTGTTTATACACGTGCAATTCTTGTTATACGAATGATTTCTCGTCTTATTGCGTCATAATAGTTGTACTTTATTTATTTATCTGGGCATTAGAATTAATAGGTTACATGTCACTTTGATCGCTTTACCACACAGAAATAAGTATTATAGCTCAAGCGAAATAGTAAATTGCGAGATTGTAAATTGACACGAACAGTAAATGAGTGAAATGCAATGGAGATCGTAATATTACCAATTATTATAGACGAAGTGACGTGAATTGTACCGAGAACAAACTGCAATCGTGAGTACTCAATTTTTCATGTACAGGTCCTCATTGAAAAGTATATTAACAATCTATTTTATTATTATACAAAAATTATTAATATTCACTAGAGGGTTTCACGTTAAAGTGATCTTCATTTAACAATTCTTATCTTTTATAATAATATTTACGTATGTAAAAACGGATTCTCATAAATAAGGTATATCATAACCATTCGAAATATTATTGTCAATATCTTTCAAACAATTTATCACAAACCAATGAATTTAAAAGTATTCACAATCTAGATTTTTAGAGTTAAATAACGGAAAGATGAAAAATTAAGTCCAATTAAAGAACTCTTTCGTTTTTTTCCTATACACGTTACAATGAACGAACTATTACTATCGGCAACTTTCTGACCCGATAAAAAAAATCCATCCGAGGTCTACTACTTTAAAATATAAGAAAAATGGTTTCCTCATGGGTGGGGGACTCGAGGAGATACAAGCACCTGATGTTTATGCTTTCTTATTCTGTTTTCCAGTTCTTTTTTCTCGTTTCATCCGCATAAAGTATCTTTTCACAGTAGAATATATGCGCACATGGGGTACCGAATGTCAAGATGAATGGTGAAGACATGTAAATCCATGGCAGAATTTATTTTCCGAAGTTGTGTGCAGTTTGAATGATTTTGCGTTGATTTGAATCACACAATTGGACGAATACTATTATAAATAAAATAATCCAATTTACTATTACGTTTTTCCATGCTTCTATACGTTACAGAAGGTTTAATTTTGACGAATACTCGAAAATTCAGTGACAGAAGTGCATTGCTGAACAGACGCGCAAGCTTAAAGGAACATTATACGAAAATGTTTTTAGCACTACTGAAAAAAAAGCTCTAGAATTCACTGGTGTGGTTGCTCTGTAAGAGAGCCGCTCTAATAATTGATCGCATTCGGTTCTCGTTAGGGTGCTGCAGCAGCATTAGCCCCCGTGTGCCGAGGCCAATGACAAATGCCGGGAAAACTCATTGGCCCTCTAAGAATTACAGGGCATCCAGGGCCTCTGCAGCCTCGGCGGGGCTTGGGAGTTGGTGTCTGGCATTATGAGAGCAATATGCGTGCGTCGGCGCGCGGATGCGTGCACGCACGCGAAAGGCTCGCGCGCGCAATCCGTCTAGGTGATCAGGCCCGGCCCTCGTACGTGACCGCGTCGCGGGCGCGCACACCTATTGCCGCGAGTGCGCGTGTGCCCTTATCTACCGGGCGGCGCGCGCGCGCGCGCCGAGCTCGTCCCGTCCTTTTACGGAGCGCGCGCCGTTCCGTTACCCTCGGGGGCAAGCGTATCTTATAAGCGCTATTAATATGTATGATTGGCCGCGATCGCGTGGCTGCTCTTTCTCTCTCTCTTTTCTCTCTTCTCCCTGCTCTTCCTTTCTCTTCTTTCTGCTCTGGGCACGAGGATAAAGGAGAGCCACAGGAACTTGCGCCAAGTTGGTCCGAGCAGCGGCAGGTGCACGAGCGCCCGAGATTGAGTGGATGCCGAGAAGAGACTATAGAATTTGCCTCTGGATTCGGGCCGCCGGGGCCCGAGCTTTTTTCATCTTGATTTTGTATCAAAGGTGCGCTGAAAGACGAGACTTTTCTGCCACCGAGGACACGCTCGTGCATTTCGTGCGATTTAGCAGGTTTATTCCGAGAAAATTCCCCTGTACTTTACTACGATTCATTACTTGTAATTGATATGCAAATGCAATTGAGATCTCAGAGTATCAAAATAATATAAAAAATTAGCTTTTACGGTATATTGAGAAAGTATTTCCGTCGCCGAGAGATATGGCTGGACAATATTAGTTTGTTTGACACGCAACTAAAACAAAAAAGTGCATAAATACGTATAAATAAAATAATCACGTAATTTTATAATTCGCAAAGTACTTTCCCTCATTATTTTAATCTGAAATCTATTCAAATTGTGTAGCTCTTACATATTCATATGTATTATTATCTGAAATCACCTCGAGAGTACAGCGCACACATCCTACAGGCAGTTGATAAATACTAATTCAATCAATCAATCAGAGGCAATGACGCGAGCCGTTGACTTGGTCGTGATTGAGCCCAGGTCGCGGCAGAAGGCTCATCCTTTTGCTTGGCGGCGGATAGGCCGGCGGAGCGCGGGTCCAGGGGCGCGGGGATGGGAAGAAAGCGGCAGGTTGGGCGCGTCCTTCTGGCGGGCTCGCGACTCGGGCGCCGCAGCGAACGGTAATTTAGAAAGCCGGCGGGCGGCGCGGGCAAAAAGCCTCGCGGACGATTTGCCGCGTCCGGCGCGGGCGGCCTCGGAACAATGCGCGCCGACGGGCGCACAAAGGGGCATAACTGTAATCCGGAGCGCGGGGAGGCAGGTGATGCGCGCGCCCGGTTTATCCGGGCGGGCCGCCCGGGCGTGGACTCGCCGAGGCCGCCTGCCACTCGCTAATGGCAATCCGCGAAACATTACCTGCATTACGGCCGCCTCCGCTCGTGCCCCTCGCCTTCCTGCAGCGGCCGGGAGGCGTAGGCCGCGCCTCCCGGCTACTTTCCTCCTCCGCTGCGGCCCAAGGCACCTAGGCCGAATAAGCCCAGCCGCGAATTACAACGGGGGAGACGCGGAAATCAATACCCCCTCCCTGCAGCCGTTACCCGGGCGCTTGGCCCGCCGTCGGACAGCTGGCGGAGCACCGGGAGGGCCGCGAGGGCGGATGAGGCGGAAAGCGCGGAAGTGGAAAGCGGGGCCGCGTATATAAGGTGCGGCCGGTGGGAGGAGAGCGGTCACTCGGGCCGAGGCAGGGGAGCCCAGAGCGGGCATAACGATATATTACTCGGGCGGGCCGTGACACCTCACCTGCCGCTTCCTCGTGGGTGGATCGGGCGGAGCTCGGGCCGCGGGCGGCAAGAAAGCGCGCGTGCGCCCGGACCGCCCGAGCTTCCGCGCGAACAATGAGCGCGAGAGAGAGAGCCGAAACTCGTCCTCGTCCCGGGCGTGTGCGGACGCTCGGCTCGCGGGGCCCGGCGATTATCCCCGGGCGCGGAGATGCCTATCGCCACTTTGCATCCTTTCCCCTGCATTGTTTCTTTCTCGAGGCGTTCCACTTTTCAGCTTCCTGCTTAATTGCGTACAGCTGACCGATCGGATCGCCGCGGGAACGGGCCGCCGGGGCCGAGAGAGGACAGCTGAAATGCCATAGGATCGCCCGCGCCTTTATTCCTCAGCAGTTGCGCCCCCCGAGACGCGAAAACCGTGGGCGCGCGGACCCTTCGGCACCGGGAACGCTATCTCGTCGCCGCTGTCTTTTGTAAATCCAGGACTCTATTTCACGGGATTTATGCAACTATTACGTAAGCTCCACGTAGACGCAGCCTCGATTAAAAATGGAAAGATAACTTTTACGAAGCTGCGCGCGCGATGAAAAAGGGTCGGGGGGCACTTGGGATAAGATAGGATAGGAGCGATAATGTAAACGCGGGCGGCAAGATTCGAGAAATGAATAGCTCACTTTAGTACTTATTGTACTCTGGCGGCTTTTGTCTCCCTGGGCACAATTTATATTTCCTCGGAGGGTCACGGGAGGATCGGAGGGAAAGGATCGTCGCATGGGCGCGGACCATTGATAGGGTTCTTTGCCGATATCGGTCCGGCGGGCTTGGGATAGAGGGCGGAGCGGGCGCGGGAGAGGTGATAGCGCGGCCCGGGGGACGGGGGACGGATTGATTTATGCGCAAGGTGCACAAGGGCCTGGCGAAATCGCTATCTCGGTCCCTCAAAGTCGGCGGTTTCCCCACGTCCTCCTCGGCGCTGGTCCCGGGCGCCGATCCGTCCGAAAGATCGCGCGGGGACAGCCGCCCGTAAATAAAGCATCGCGCACTGGGGCGCGCGCTTTCTCAGGGCCCGGCCGATAACTCACCCATTGCCCGGCTGTATAATGACGTTAAAGTCATTTGAGCTCGTGTCGGGCCAATCTCCCGACTCCATCTGCTCACAACGCGTCAGCGGCTCAATTTATGCATCGCGGGGACAAAACGGCGCGAGGCCGCGGCGCCCACTGACTCACCGGCCGATCCGAGGCTTTTCCACGGCGCGGGCATTACCGCCGCGAGCGGCGGCCCCGGTCGCCGATATAATATTATCGCAAATCGCGGGCTATCGCGGCCGCGGATGAATGGCCGGCCGGCGGTGGGGGCAGATCACGCCGCCTGTTCTCCGAGGTGGCCCCCGGCCCCGCCTATGAGAACGCGCCTAATGCGCCCGACCGGCGCCTCGGACTTTCCCCGCGCTCGCCTCCGTCTTGCGCCTCGCGGCGCATCGCGGACCTGGCAAAGTCGGCCTTTGACCGCCCGCGCGAGAAATCCTCGAGTTGTGCCCCTTGCGTGGGCGCACTTTATGAGGATAATCTCGTTAGAAAGCGCCCTAGCATATTCTCTAGTTGTGAGCGAATGAATTCGTTGGCCGGCTCGCGCTGCCGCTCGGCCGATTCGCTTTCTGCCACCCTCTATAGCTCGCGCACGCGCCGCCCTCTGCGCGCCACTTCTCCGTTTCCGATCGAGCTCCATTTCCCGCCGCGTCCGCTCTCCCCTTTGCTCCCCTATCTGCTGCACGGTTTGATAAAAGTGCGTCGCTAACCTGCACCTCACGCGCATCCGACAAAAATCATAGATTCCCCTCCTCTAAATATCACTCTTTATTTCGATATCTTATATGTAAAGTACTAGAATATCGAAGTTGAACAAAATCGTGTTCAAGATCAATCGTCTTTTAGATTGCACTGCTAAAATCCTTGCGGAGCTACGTTATTGCTACAAAATATTAATTTGGACCAATTATCTTTTATTGCATCATTAAGGCATTGAGGAGAAGTTTGTATTTTTAATATAATTATATTTATTAAGTATGGCTTACTACCTAATGTATAGTTGCTTGGCCAAATTTTGTGGACTGTATAATAAATCTTTATTACAATTGATTTATCACGACTTAAAATACTCCGCATCATCCCATAGAAGTCTCCGCTCTACAATCATTTATTAGTATCTAACAGGGTTTTAATAAGAATTTAAATTATATTAAACTAAAATCCTTCACACTCAGCCACGTACACAATGACGGCGCTTCGCCTAATTTTTAATGGGCACCTTGCGATAGCAATTTTCGCTCCTACACTTCGTCTCTGATGCCCTCGGGTCTCGAGACTCGTTTTCTCTGCGGAATGAGATTTTGCTGCCCCTTGGACGAAGGTAAATTTTAACGCTAAATAAAAGTATAAAAATATTCGAGATTAGTCATCACTATACTTACTAAAAATATCACAAACCATCGTCTGAAACGTTATTCAAAATAAAATTATTTAAAAATAGCAAAACAAGAATATTGTACGTATGTATTCTGTGTTCGTTAAGGACAATCAATTTACTAGAATAATGAGTATAATTTTATAAAATATTTAATAAAAGTTGCTATGAGTAATAATACTTTTAGAATAGAATAATAAGCATCGGTTACATAATTTAATATTCAACTTTTGTACTCAATCGACGCAAAATATTGTGGTTAAAGATAAATACTTATACTCTCACTTTGAGCGCTTAAATATTTTATGTTTTTATAAGCAATGTACGATATACTGTGATCAGACGCTCGTAATATTGAAAAATATTCAATCTATTTTTATTAACGATCATTTTCTGCAATGTTCACCTTGGATATTAAATAAGTAGAAAGTTATATATATATATTGAGTTATGTACCATTTTCGAAAATGTTGTAAAATGGCCTACAGTTCCTGTCTATATATTTATATACACATTGAATAAATACAAATAAAACTAAAATGATATTCACATGATATAAAACTATGAGGCTAGAATGAACGCATAGATTATCTATAAATCGAACACTCGAGTATTTTCTGCTTATAATTATTATGAAAATTATAATGTAAAAAGTTTTGGCTGCCCACTTAAAATCAATTTAAAATTTTAGACGTGGAAATATGTAAATGTACATATTAATTTTTATTGCATTTATACTTTTTTTGTTATTTAAAGAACCATTTGATTAACACGATCGGCATCGAAACAAGTTGTACCAGAATAAGGTTCAATTAAAATCCACACATCCTACGTACCGTCCCGATTCGCTATGGGAATATAGTAGGCTATTTATATTATACTAATCCGAATGAAAAGGTTATGAGTTTGTCAAAAAAAACTTCCTATCCGTAAACTAAATGGAGTAACTTATTATCGAACACGGGCTATCATTACCAAATGCGGTAAAAATAGCAGTTTGTGGCGCGTATTTATTTTAAAAATTTGAAATTGCGCTCACGCGTCAAATAACTGGATTTAGGCGGCGTGCTTCAATTACCTTAGCAAGAAGCGTGGTGAAATTTTGACATCTCTGTCCAATTTCATTGGACTAACATTAAACAAGAAACTGGCGGGCTAAAAATGATCCGAGGCGAAAATTGTGCGATCGAAAGTGATTACGGGCTCATGGAGGCGTGAGATCGATAAACGTTATTATCCTCCTAAAATATCGTGAGCCGCTCGGCGCTCGTCCGCGCGATTTATCCCACGAGGCGGCTCGAATTCGCAGGAGCGCATCAGCCGGGGATCGGCAGGAGGGACACGCGCGTCGTTACTCTTGGGCGCGCGCCTGCGCTCGCACCGCACGCGCCGATAAGCCCATTGATCATTCGCGGCCAACGCTCGCGAGGTCACGGGGAAAGCGCGATCGCGATAAGGCTTGGCTTGGTCGCGGAGCCACGGCACGACTTGATTATTGGCGACGCGTCGCCGCGCTCGCAACGCGGAAAGCCAGCGCGCCCGCGCCGCCACGTGATTATCTACGAGGGCAATAATTCAATCGGCGCTCGGCCGGTGCATTAGAAGCGCGCTCGCGTCATACGTCAGGCGGCCGGCACGCGTGCGAACCCCGGGGAGGCCGAGCTTCGCTTTGTGCGCCCTTTCGCACGGGATAAATCCTTGAAGGATCGCCAACCTTCTCGGGATGTGTCCGGCTGCTCGAGCCGATCGCCCGGCCAATCGATCGCTCCGAGGCCCTTTCCCGATTCTTTATCCCTATTCGACATGATTTAGACGAATCGGAGTCGTGCCCCGAGCAACGGAAAGGAATATTAAACTGGATTAAACGCTGTCGATAAATCTGGCAGATCCGGCCGCCCATCCAGCCGCCCATCGCGCCACACTTTTCAAATTGAGGAAGTCGTTATGCCCCGCTTGTTTGTCTTATTAATGATCTTCATTAGATTAATCACGTTTGCCTCCTATATTCAGAAGTATTATATAGCATGCCAAGAACTCGAAGAACAAAGAGAAAATTAATTCTCTATCGATTATCGATCGAGTCGGTTGGTCAACCGGCTGACACTGCTTTGCGACAAGCTGCGTCTCCCTCGCAACACAAAACGGATTAATCTTCGAAGAGAACAAGATCGGTAGATCCTGCAAGGCTGTGCTAAGTGAGGTACGTGCATGCACCTGCATGGTTGTATGCATGCACGTATGGGACGTTTCACAATTTGCATTCTTCTTTACCTACCCAACACAGACTATGTACGTAAAATATACCACGTTTTTTCTCTTTTTTCACATTGGTGTACATGTAGGAAACAAATACAATAATACATGTGTATATTTAATATCGGTATCTTTAATCTGAGTACTTGTATTTACTTTATCCTATCGAGTTTAGCTATAAAGAGTTGAATGCGCTTAATGGTAACAATAAAATGGTAGGAAATTTTTTCGTACTCTAGTTTTTTATGCGATTATCATTGATTGCCATTCTAAGCACTGTTATAAATATATATTGTTGGCTGGTAAGCCGCACGGATTGAAACGTGCATTTAGTCACCAGCGCAGTAGAAAAGGATTGATTTTAATGGTGCTAGCCGGCCGAAGCCGCAAATGAATAAAGTGAACCTGTTGATATTCGTAGAGTACATGACGAGCTGGAGCACATGAAGGACTGCCGCTGAGGCAGAAGAGAGAACGCGGGCCGATTCCGCTCGGCGAGCGCCGCAAGAAGAGATGCATCGGGCAGTGGGCATTCCATTCCCGGCGTCCCCGGCGGGGCGACCGGGCGGCGACGTAATCCGCGTCCTTTCGCCGCGACTCGGCTCCCGCGGCGTATCATCGCCGGCGCGCTAATCGCGATTACACGCTCGCGAGCGGCGCGCGCGCGCGCGCGTTACCGAAAGCGTCCGGCACTTTCGCAAGCGGGCGACTCGTGTGGGAATACGGAGCGTTACGTAAAAGGATGCAAAACGCGGGGCGTCCGCCTCGTCTCGGAGGGTCCGGCGGCCCGGGACGTTGGCCGCGCGCCCCGGGCGCCCCGGGGAAAGGGCGTCGCGCACCTGCGACGCTCCATGGCGCCGATAAGGGAGCGCAAAGTGGTCGCGGTAGCCTCGCGCCGCGGACATTAGTAAGCGTCGCCGGGGCTCGGGCCGCGCATTTACCATCGGCCGCGGGGACATGCCGCGCGGGGGCATAAAACCCGAGCCGCTCCCCGGCCGCCTCTCTCTTTTCGTTTTCGTCGGCCTTTTCCTCCGGCTCTTGGCTCTTGGCTCGCGGCCGCGGCCGAGTTGCCCGAGCCGGCCCTGCAATTGCGCCCCCCTCCGCAATGTCGCCGCCGCGCGCGGACTTTACGCGACGGCCTTAGTTTATGCTCGAGATACGCGCCGGCCGCGCGATCGCGCAGGAGGATTTCCAGTTTTCCGCGGACCCGCAGGACCCGAGCCGGTAATGAATCCTTTCACTCGGGACTCGCGTCCGCCGGCTCGGGTATCCCCGCGCCCGAGCGTACCAACTTCCCAACTTGAGCGGTAATTCAGGATATTGTCGATAAATGAGGGAAAGAACTCGAGATCCGCGCGTGATTGCCTCCGCACTTGTGTTTCTTTACTTATGACGGTGGCTTTTTTCCGCCAACGACTTTTGCCAGCGCTGCTTTGTAACGCTAGCTTTTCCTCGCTACGTTGCACGACCAATTAGTCTTTGGGTCCGCTGCGTCCTTTTTATTCGCCTCGCTCCCCAATAAAGTGCTCGTAGATTCGATAAAACCTATCGATTGAAAATTCGCATCAATTGCGCCTGCACGGTAGTGACGCGAGTGAAAAGTCAAAAGCTCTTAACCGGTAAAAAGCTTGTTGCATAAATTATATCAACCTGTTTACACTTGAAGCTAGTTTCAACACGTAATAATGCAGTATTTATTCGAGAGATCGATCTAACGAGATTAGACTGAAAATAATCACAACACGATTCGAGTGTCGAATGAAAAAGCGATCGATCGAATCGACAAGATTGTTCGAGGCGGTCCACTTTTTAAAAACCAATGGACTCTTCAGCCGGGAAGAAGAGGAGGGCGATAGGATGAATCCGCGGGCGCGAAAGAAGGGTATAAATAGCGATGGAAGCTCGCGTAACTTGCTTCGCCGGCAATATTTCCTGCGGCGGAGGAAGGCGTCTGTCCTTGTCCGAGGCGTTCCACTGGGCGGCGCGGGCGCTCTCCTTCCGTGTGGGGGCCAGGAGGCCGCGCGAACGCCCGTGCCGATAGGAAAACCCGGGGCAGGTAATTAAAGATATTATCGGCGGTGCGTGTCGCCAGCCGGTGCACCGGCGGCGGGCGCCCGAACTCCTGCAGGTACGGCACACCCGGCGAAATAAAGGAGCGCCGGGAGAGGGGCCGGCCGGGGGAAACTGTAACGACCTGAGAGAGAAAGAGTCGCCTTACCAAATCGCCGAGGGAGATAAGTGCCGGGAGATAAGCCCGGCGGCCCAAGCGGCCCAAGCGGCCCAAGCGGCCCAAGCGGCTCTTATCATCCGGTAATCCGGTGATTTAGCGACACGTGGTCGCGAAGCTCGAGCAGCGCGAGCCTCGCTCTCGGCCTCTTCCCTCGCCTCCTTCGGCCGATTCGCCTCCTGGCCGCGGCCTCCTCCTCCTCGCCTTCTTGTTTGCGCCCGGCGCTCCACGCTTTAACGGCCTCTTCTACCTTTCTCTAATCATAATTTCCGTATTTACCCGCGCAGGATAGACGATTTACGGCCCAAGTTTGCTTTATCTGTCCCCGTAAGCTCGACCGTTGGCCCATTTCTCTGCAAAATCATGCCTTCGTAAATAAATATTGCTAAGCCGTTGGTCTGTCTCTGAATCTCCGTCGTTGCCTTTATTGCCATAATATTTTGACTCTGAATTAACGAATAAGACTCGTAGAAGGATCTTTTATATCGGAATTTCAATCGACACTGATTAGGATTCAAATGTCGACAAAAACTCTTGTAACAAACCCAGTGTCTTCGTTATCTCGAATATTAGCGAAAATTGATGTAAGACTGGTAGTGTTATTCGACGCGATTCAACGATTCGTTAACAATTTAGGAATACTAACAGCTAATTGAAGAACAGTAAGCTCTGGTGCAAGCCATGCGATAGCGGATCGATGGGATAGAAGAGGTGAGAAGGCCGTGCGGAGCAAAGACCCTTTTGCACGAGAGTCGGTGGGGAGCGGAGCTTGCGAAGGAGGCAGGCAAGAAAGGAGGCTCCGGGGAGAGCCGCGGAAAAGGTTGGAGGGTCGAAGGGTGGCGGGAAAAAGCGGGCGAGGAGGCAGGGCCGAGAGGCAGGAAGCCGGGCGCATCTGCGGCAGGGGGCAGGGAGGGCCCGGGCCCCTTCGTACGTAATCGAAGGAGAGGCCCGAGGCTCGTTTCTCACGTGTGCTCGTGCCGGGCGATATAATTAAAGTCCGAAATTCTGAGGCCGGGCGCTGGGGATCGGCCGCGCGGCGAGTCTCGCGTGCTCCCGGGTCCGGCTCGGGTCCCGGCTCGGGTCCCGGCTCGGGTCCAGGCTCTTTAGCGCGAGGACGAGATGGCGCGAGATTGGAGCGGATGCTGCGCGGCCCCGGGCCTCGTTGCGGGCTCGTTGCGCCCCGGTAATTGGGAGCGCGCGAGCGGCCGCGGGTCTAGCCAATGAGGATTTAGCGCTCGATAAGGGGCTTTTTCGAGGGGCCCTAACGGCCGCCCCGGCCCCTCCGAATAAATCCCGCTAAGGGCGCAGCCGGGCCGCGGCGGGAGGCGCGCGCTATTGAGCCATCGCGCGCGCCCGGCTTCCCGGTACGGCGCGCCGACCCGGCCCGGGATTATTTACGGGGCCCGCGCCGCCGCCCGGCCCGCGTTTTATTGCCCAGCTGTTTATTTTATGCCCCCTACGACTCTCTCCTCTCTCGCGCGGGGACTTTTTCCAGGCCGGCCGGGCCTGCTTTATGCACCGCGCTACTTGTATATCTCTCGGCCCCGGGAGTCCGGCCGCGGCCGGGGACGCCGCCCGGAAAAATCCCGGCCGGCTGCCTCGTAATTATTGCGAGTGCGCCCCGGAGGAGGCACCCGGGCAACGGATGGACCGCGCGACCTTCCGCGCGGACAAACTAATTCCTCTCGCGGCGCGAGATGGATGGCCCGCCAGCGAGTCCTTTTCCTCGCCTTCCGCGTTTCCCCTCCTCCGGGGCGAGCGCGGCCGCGGCCCTCGCCGCTCGCGTATCGCTTCTCAATTTCCTCGCACAGTGAAAACCGAGGCCATCTTTTTCTCTATTAAAGTCCCTCGTAAAATTTTTTATTTATTCATTCGCGCTCGCGCACTTTTGCTATTCTTAATTAGTGACCCGCTAGACCGGTACCCGCGGCGTTTCAACTTCAACCGGTGAAAGCCACCTCTTCAATAAAATACTGCTGGGAAATCAGAATATCAATAAAGTTTGCGTAGATCGTCGAGACTTTCTGTAGCTTGGATACGTGTAAGATGCTTAACTAGTTTCCATGGGAACGCTCCGTGCAGTTGATCCTTTTTCCACGTAAACACGAACAATCAAACAAATGTATTAAAGCTCCAAGGCGTAGGTAATACCGAGTCGGTCATTTTTTATCAATTGCCTCCTGCGGGAGAAAACAATTCTCGAGCGGCCTCCGGTATGTACGCTGGCACGCGCGAGTATATCAAACGGTTCTTCGGCTCCATTGAAAGGCGAATAGCGAAATGGCCTGTCGCACAAAGGCCCAACAAAACTAGAACGCGAGCTCCTCCCCTGCGGTCAGGAGTCGGGAGGAAATAAAGGGCGCACATAACTTGGATAGGCGGTAGACAAGAAGCCCGTACGTCCCGATAGCCGGGGCAATAAGCAAGCCAACCTGCCGGCGAACGGGACGGTACTGCTACCAAAGCCCCTTCCGCCTGTAATAATGCCCGCGCGCGACTTGCTCGCTGACCCGCGGCGGCCGGCCCTCGGCACGACACGATCGCCGCCGCCGCCGCCGCCGTACAACCTCGGGCGCCCGAGGACACTCGGAAGCTGCGCCTCGCGCGTCCAAGACCTATCCGAGTGGTCGTCGGGCGAGAGCCGCAGACGTCAGGTCGCCTTGGAGACGCTGCAACTTCCGAGACGGCGCGTATGGCCTCGCGATTTCCGCTGGTCGCGCAAGCTTTATGATCTTGCTCGCGGCGCGCTACAGTTCCTCGTACAACTTGGGAAACGAGTTAGCCGCTGATATTGTCGTTTGCCTTTTTATCTCTACCTCCGCTGATCACTCCACCTGTAACTTTTATTTTATCGCCTCTAATGACTGACGGGATTAATGCTTCCAATAATTAATTGTTAAGCTTCGTTAATAGACTGTTATATCGAGTTAAGTATACAAGCATGGAAAGAAACATTAAATAAGTGATTTATATCAAGTGGATTACAAGCGTTTTTTGCGCCAGATTCCTAAGAGTATCGTAATACAGAAGGATATTCTTTCACTTTATTTCTCATTAGTAACTCTGTTTTTCTAAATCTAAATGAATTTTGCATAAAAGTTTGATGAATTTTATTTGCTTAATTACAACTCTTGTACTATCACCCATATTTGAGATTAATTTTGTCGCTGTACATGTAATGCTTGGCAGTCCGTGTAGGAGTCTAGCATGCACGTGTCTTGTCGATCCGAGCATTATCTACTGGACACTAGTACATTAATTATTCAAACAGATAGCGTTAATTATTTATCATTTCTTATCAACTTTTTGCATTCATTAAACAAAATCGATCAAGTGTTATTTATTATGGACAAAAAGGATTATTTTCTGATTATTAAATTAATTATATGCGAGCAATCGTGTCTTAAGGAGTTGTGGAAACTTGAAACTTTAGCCAAAACATCTGCAAATATGCAAAATACTTGGGCACTTTGCATATGAAGACGACACAGCAAAGGGAAGAAAAGAGTTGCAAGACAAGACCAGGAGAGAATGAGAGGAAGAGGCGCAGCGAAGCGTACAAGAACAGCGCGGATGCAAAATGGGAAATGAAAGAAAGGCATTGTGGCACGCGCGCCCCGGCACAATAGGGAAGGCGAATTATCTATTAATGGTCCTACACCAGTGCCGCGGGGTAATTGCAAAAAAGCTGTAATTTTTTGCAGTTAGTCGTACTTGGCGGGATATTGCAGAAAAGTTATTTATGCGATCGCAAGTGCCATTAGCCGCCGACAGTTGAAGACTATTATCTTTAATAGCGACAAAAAATGCAAGAATGGAAGCGCAGTGCCCAAAGGAGTATCGGGAACGAAACGGGAGTGCTCCTAGTTAATCGCACGTTACCCGCTCAGAGTTGGATTCCAAATCGGTCCGATCGCAAAAAGTTTAGGCTCATTTTCAACCCGATTACCGCGCGATGCAAAATCTAATCAGATTCTTACATTGAAATGCGCGGCAAGCCGTTTCATTTTCCCAATAAATCACGCGGGGCGCAATCTCTCGGCGGCGGCCGAGACCGTTGTTGCTCCATCTTCGGATTATCCCAAGGGCCGCACAGATACAAAGGTATACGAGAGAATCGGTAAAAAATCCGCGTAATCTATTCGACGTCGCAACTATAATCGAGATGGAGAAAAATAAGCGCCGGGGGTCTCAAGTGCGCGGTGCACAAAGCCAAGTGATTCATGCGCGGACACACCCAAGAAAGCCTTTAATCTGCCCGATGCAATGCAAAGTGAAAATCACATTAAATTGGATGAATTAAGCTCGCGCGCTCCCAACGCTCGAGGTAATGGGGAAAACGCACTGGATGGCGAAGAATAAAGTTAACGACAGGCCGCGCGTGCTTACATCGATATTAATTCCGAGCCAGCCTCGCTATCTGAAAAAGTGATTAATAGAGCCAGCCGGGCGCCGGGAAAAAATGTCGGAAAAAATCATTAATGCACCCAGGGAAAAGCGCATTATTAATGCAATATTGCGAATTGTTATTCGCTGTAAAAGCCGAAGTAAATCTCCCGGGGCGGGGCGGGGCGGGGCGGGGGGAGGGGAATGAAAGCTCGGGTTCGTTGGGCAACGCCGAACGTGGCGCGGATTCGCAGCGCCCGGGATATAAATCTGAGAAAATTTGCCATTTCTCCGCGTCCGTTGTTCGGATTAGATTGGCCGGCTCTCATTGAAATCGGCTACTGTTAGCCCGCATTGGGCCTGGGTGGCTGCCCCCTCCCCGGCCTCGGCGCGTACACAATCGGCCTCGAGAGTATGCCGTCCCCGGGAGCCGCCGCCGGCTGATATCTCCCGCGGCGCTTTCGCACAGCCGAATGCCTGCACACATGTGCGCGCGCTTACGTCGATCGGGCGCGGTGGGCGAACCGTGTGAACGCTGTGACATACGCGGCGGCAGTGTCGCTTTCTTTAATCGCCGGCCCAACTCTCCCGACGCGCCTTCCTTTCGCTCTCTCTCTCTCTCCGTTCCCCTCTCCCTCTCGCCTCTCGGCTCGCGGGCGCACTACTCGCGGCGTTACGTATGCGCGCGCTCGTCCTCCCCATTGTTGCGCCCGGCGCTCGTTATGCGCCCGTGACGCGTGGGCGCGCGGAAAAATCCCGGAAATTGAGTTGCCCGCTCGCCGCGGGTGCATAATCGGTGGGAATGGCCCGCGCGCCAGGCTGATTGCGCGCGACTTATCGCGAGTGCCCGCGCCTCTACCTGCGCGCACTTGGGAAGGCCCGCGCCGACCCGCCCCCGCAATTGTTCTCCGGCTCATCTCCGCACGATTCCCCGCGTCCAGTGCTCGACCGCGATTGTCAGGCGTTCAGAGTTGGACTTTTCAATCTTATACTTTGCTCGAATGCTTTTTTTTTCATCGCCGAACTAGTTCGATTAAGCAGCTTCTCGCTTTCCAAAAGAAAAACTAGCCTTACATCGGTGCATGCCAATTGGACGTATCGCATTACCAACAATTTGTTACTAATTGGACATTGGATATGCGTTATTGACTATGAATCGAGCGGCAATCGCAGTGACAAACTCGTACATGTACGCGTCTACACGGGAAAATAATGTCCCAATTTGTATTACCGTCCGGGTTATTTGCGCCCTAATTCTATTATGATTTTTAAAGGATCTAAAGGACCGCCGGGCAGCTCATTAGGTATTTTATTAGCCTGGTAATCTCTCGGACATGACTTCCGCGTATTAATGACTAATACTGCATCTCGCCCACGGAAAGAGGGTCAGTGCAATGTTTTCCTCTTGGGAAATTGCACAAATATCTTCTTGAGGGTAAGAAAATGGAGAGAGAAATGGCGAGGTTGCAAGGGCGCTTAGGATATGTAAACCGTTGGCATAATTTAGACTGGGAAGCAATATGGAGCGTATCAGCTGTAAAGGGCGCGAGTAACTCGTTCGACAAGGGAAACTGTCCCCCGAGTAAATGGAAGGATGTAGGGAACGTTAAAGGCTGGTTCGGGACTGGAATGCCGCGCGTGCGCGTCTCCATTAATTTGGACAAAAAGTTGGAAGAGCGCCTTGGGCCCCGGCGGGCCGCTTATCGGGCCGCTTACGGGGAAGCCGCGGCGTGTCTTAAAATTGTCTAGATTCCTGGGGCGCGGCGACTCCCTGCTCCCGGGAAATATTCAAAAGGATCCGCGGCGCAGCGCGAGCGGCTCCAAAACATAAATTAATCAAGCCGGCTAATGCGCTGGAACGACCCTCCGCTCGGCGGCCTGCGCCCTTACGCATCCTTAATGAGCCATTAATTAGGCGGGAGTAGCCGCGGGCCGACGGGCCGGGATTTTTCTCCCCCCGCGGCGGCTCACTCAATAAGCCGCCCGCGACAGATAGCCGGGGCACGCGAGCCGCTTGGGCTATCTCCCGGCCGGCTCGTATACTCCTCCGGATGGGGAGGGGGGAGACATCGGCCCGTTAATCAGTCAATCCCGCGGGCGAACTATCGCGCCTCGGCGCGGTATCGTTTTAACGAGGATCGCGGAAAACGCGGAAGTTGTCGGTGCAGCCGGCGTTGGCAGTGACAGGGCCGCGGCGGGGCCTCGGCGGGGATCGCCTGGCGGCGGCTTTTCGGTCGCGGATGGCCGCGGATGCCATAGGGCTTTCGGTAACGCACTCGATACGGCAGGAGAAAGAAAAATTGACACTCGTCCGGTCGTTTAGTTGGCAAGTCGAGCCACTCGATCGTGCGCGCTCGAGCCGTCCCAAATCTATTTCTGCAATCGATCCACTGCTTTCCACTTGAATTAATTTTATGTTTCTCCGTGATTAAGGATAGCATAAACTGAAATTTGTCACATAATTCCAAATATACGATTATTAATATTGCTTCCTCGCAGAGGCGCGAAGGTTGTTCCCGCGCAATAAAACGTAATAACGTTATTTACGATAATGTCCTGCCCATATCGCGATGTCTTTGAATTCGAATGCGTTAATTGACACGATTACATTGAAAGCCGAACGGTCCCATGGCAAAGCGCAGATCCGCAATTGAGAAACGCCGGGGACGCCGTCCCACGCAAGCCCGGCACTCGGGAAAATAGGTGGCGGGCGCGAGTAAAAACAGTCCGCATTCCCGGGAGATAGGTTGACCGGAGGTTGGCCAGGTCGGGAGGATAAGCCGGCGGGCAATGGGAGTCGAGCGGTGTCGCCGCGCGACCGTGTTTCCTTATGCCGGCATCAGCGGAGCCGCGGGGCCGTTTGGGCCCGGGCCCGCGGGTCGGTCCCGTTAGCGGCCCGCGGTCGATTAGCTCACGCGCGCGCGCCGAGAGGTGAGGGGGCACCTGACTCGGCGCTCGAATTATGGTAATTGGGATCGCGGGGCTAATAACGCCGGGAGGAAAAGCGCGGCCGAGCGCTCGGCGGACGAAAGGGAGAGGGCCGCGCATTGGATCCATCGGATCGGTTAGCAGGCGGCTTCCGAGCGCCGAGTGCCGGCCGCTCCTCCTTTTGCCCCCGGCGCTCGTAATTCTCTCGGGCGATGAGGAAGCCGCGGGTCCCGGTCACTCCTCCTGACCTCGGCCGCGATATTACCGCTCGCCGACGGCCGGCGCATGCCCTCGATTATCCTCGCCGAGGCGCTGCTCCGCGATCGACCCTCCGCGCCCGGCGCTCCCCCGAGGATCGCGTGGACGCCGTGCGCCTGGAAAAGCCGGGCTGCGCGTCCCGAAAGGAAAGGCCCGCGCGGGGCTTGTCAACGCGGCCTCGCGGCCCCGAGGTGAGCATTGAAATCAAAGCCGCGGCGTGATTTACGGGGCGCTCCGCCCGCGGGACGATGCCCCAGTGTCGTAAGCCCGCGAGAAAGCCGAGAGCCGGAAGGCCCATCGAGCGGGCCGCGTAGGCCGCCCGCATTGGCCATTTCGGAGCCCCAGAGGCCCTCTTGTAAATCTGCCAGGCGGCCGAAGCTGTCGCTTGCCCGCGGATTAATAACGCGATAAATTTGGCGCGGCTGCGACAGCGAGCAGCGAGGCCGGGGCGCCGTAGGTGTGTTAGGACGCCGAGCGACCGCGGAAGCGCCGCGCCGAGGCCGGCCCTCGACCTCCGGCTCCTTTCCGTCCCCCCGGCCGAAGGGACAGCCGTTTCGTCACGCGGAACACGTGGTTAAGTGGCCGGCTTGTCAGGCTGCGGCTCCTTCGTCAAAGGTGCTCGGCTCGGGACTCGTTGGGCGGTAAGTATCGAGTGGCGGGCACTCGCTTGGGATAATGCCCGCGTTCACCTGTAATCAATGGCTGCGGCGCCGGTGCAACGGCAAAGTGTCGCAGCCACGCACGGCTCGCGGGCCCACGAGACGCCTACGTTCGCCCGGAGGTGCAGGCGCACGCGAGCGCGGGACGTTACCCAGGTGTCATAACCACGGGCCACTTATGGGGGCCGCGCGGGCGACTGGGTGAGGCTGCAGCGCCGAGCCCCGGCCTCGTTAACCCGCTCCCGGAGGAAAACGCTGCGGGTAAGGCGGATCATTTTCTAAATCCATTCCAAAGTCATACTGCGCGAGGCGAGCCCGACTTTTCAAGTACTCGCTAAACGCTCCGATCGTTATCGCCTTCCGCAAGGGATAGACTGTGTGAAAGACACGTGCGCGGGCCTGCTCCGAGGCACCGGCCAACCGCCGCAAAAAGAAACTCTCTTTTGAAATATGACCGAGGCTCCTCTGCTCTTTTAAATCTTCATCAGCGCCGTTTGCCCGATCGACTGCCGCGGAGAGCCGGGAAAGCCGAGGGGAAATCCGCGCGAGGCTCCACCTGCCGGGCGCGGCGCGCACCGCGCACCTTTTCCCTCTTCCCATTTGAAATGCGGGCACTCGTTAGGAGCGGGCCAGAGGGACGCATTGGGCGCGTTGGCCCCGCGGAGGGGAGGAAAAAGGGCGGAATCGGCGGGAGAGGAGGGACAGAGTGTGGAGGGCGAGTGCCGCGAGTGGCGTCCCGAAACCCGAGCGCCCGGTTAATTGGATAAGCGCAGGGTAAACGGCCAATTTGAATAATTAAACGCTCGGCGGAGGAGGCGCGTCCCCGAGAGCCGCGTCCCGGCGAAACGACTCAATACGCGGGCTCGCGCGTCGTTTTGGGCGCATATTTGGAGGGGCCCCTGCGTCATCGGGGCCGAGCGGGAGATCGGGCGAGCCGCCTGCCGCGGCGATCCCTCGGTGCGCCTAATGGCCCCGGCATTATGTCAACCCGTTACGCGCGGACAACCGTTTATTAGGCGCGCGGCCGCAGCGATAAAGCCGCGCGCTTTGCATAATGCGAGGCAATCAGCGGGGCTTTTCGGCTCCCGGGGAGCAGGTGGCCCGCGCCAATCACTTCCTTCCTTCCTCCGACGTGTAAATTAATAATCTATTAGGGGCCGCGCGCTGCCCTGGCAACTCTCTCGTTATTCTTAAATTACCTCCGCGGGCCCTCCCCCCCCCCGGCGCCCGCGGGCTCCGCATCCTCCTTTTCCCTTTCGTCGGCCCCGCCTCGTAAATTCAGCCGGCCCTATGCCCGCGCGCGGCCATTATGAATATTGCCACGCGATATTGAAATATTAGATATCGATATCGGCCGGCCGGTTTCTCCGCGGCGCTCGGGACGATCCTGCGCGCCCGATTAAGATGTTCCGACGCCCGAGGTGAGCGTTATCCTCGCACTTTTCTGCCCCGCTGCCTCCGACTCTTGCCAATTTTAGGCCCGTCCTTATTCTCCCTCCTCCTTTTCCTTTAATCGCTCTCGATTATTCCTCCACACTTCATCAATTATTAATAAGTATGCACTGCAGGTAGAAAAAATGGCTTTTTTAAAAAAAGCTTCACGCTTGAAAGGGCCTGACAAAACACCCTGCGATAAATTTCCTCTCTCTTCTCCATTTCTTCTAAGCGCGCGTCTCTTCGTTCGTCCACGAGCCGGTATTTCACGGCAACGAGCCAGTGCGCTTTGCCCTCCAAACTCCTTGATTCGTTCGCCCGAACCCTGCCACTCCGCAGAGGACGCAATTGATAAACCGATCCTTTTCATCGAAAGCCCTCGTGACCGTCCACTTGGAGGAAGAAAGGACGAGCAATAAAACAAGTTGCTCTACATACAACCCGACAAATGGTATTGGAAGAGGTTTCTTTGGTCCGGGAAGCTTTTACCATGGATTACTCGGGGTCTTGCCGGGCGATGTTCGCCGAGTAGACGCTTGACAATAATTGTCTAGGGGCATCCCCTCGTTGTACGCAGGTGGGCATTTCTTGCGGGCCTCGGGTGCGCGAGGGCCGGGGGACAAATTAACGGAGGCGCGCGCTCGTAAGAAGCGAGCGGACTCGCGCACGCGAGCCGCCGATGAAAAAAGGGGCGATCGCGAGCGCCGCGGCGGCGAGGTGGTTCCTTTTGTCCCGTTGTTTGGCCGGGCGCGGGCCCGGCTCTTACGGCTCCCCCCGCGGCCGGGGCTAAGTGGCTAATGGCCCCTTCCCCCGTAACGCGCGTTCGCGGGTGCACGCGCGCATAATTACGCCTAGGAGACTCGCGGAGGCCGGCGGGCAGTCGATGCCTCCCGAGCGCTCGGGCCGGCCCTGGACGGTCTCCCGGGTTTTTGCCCGCGGCCGGGCGCTCTTTTCCGAACGGCGCGCCCGCAGGAAATGGCGCCACGGCCCGCGGCTCGCATTTTTGCCCCGCTCCAATTTTCTTCTTTCTTCGGCGCGCGCTTAGGTTAATTTAGACCGAGGGACGCCCGATGCGTCCGCCGCGGCAATTACGCCGGGCGCGTGCGTGCTTATCTCGAAATCTCCGGCAATTTCGACATTACCTTATTAGCAAGTGCTTTGTATGTCAAACGAGGCTTTCTGTATTATTTATTTTTTAGACGGTGGCGCGCTCCTCTGCGCAAGACTTACGAGCGCGAGCCGCCGCGGCGGCAACTCGGGGCGAGACGGGTGCAACGAACCGCGCGCTCTTTCAGCTAATTGCTCGGCTAATTGTGTGGCGCTGCGAGACGCGTCAATTTAATTAATGAAATATCGCCAATTTATTATACTCGATTTCGCAGTTATCGTTAACGGTCGGATGCCCCGTTAAAGTCCGCTCAAAGCCCGACTCGGTGCAGACTCGCTAATTAAAAATACACTTGAAATCGAAGAGTTGGCTCGGGCGCTGGCGATCCTGCGCACCAACCGAGGGAGCGACTCGCCGCGGCGAAATCGGTATCGCCTACCCGCGCATTTATCGTGTGCGCGCGCCGATAAAAGCTCCGGGCCAGGGCTCGCAATCAGCGCCGGCCGATCGCGATCGTGTTCGCGGCACGAGCGAGCAACGCGCGAATTCCACCGGGATCGCGACTCCCGACTCGCTCCTACTCGGTAGGTACGCCCGGGTGCCCAACCCGACACGGACATGCCGCGCGCCCGATTGCGCAACCGGACAATTATCCTTTTCCGAATTGTTTTCCACTAATCGCCTCTAATGCGCAGGTGCACCGATGCGGAATCGGGTGCGCCCTCCTATCCCCCGCGATCGCCCCCGGACCCGCTGACGGCCTTAGCTAACTCTACCTCGCGCCCCTCCCCTGGCTCACTCGTTTCCCTGACCCGCTAATTGAAAGCCCAACTGGATGCTGCGAGGACCGGCACGGCCGGGCTTACGGCCAAGACACGATGAGTCCGAGGGGAAGACGGCAAAGCCGCGCGCTTATGCGCCGGCCTCGTGTGCCAGGGGTACTTACGGATTTTTCCACGGGGATTTACGAGGCTCCTTGTTCTACCCAAGCGAAAGACTTTTCCGCGCGCGGCGCCGCCGGTGCATTGGGTGTCTGCGCGGTCGCTTGGCTCTTGGTGCACCGGTGCGCGCGTTGGGAAAGAGATCGTTTAATTATCCTCTGGAATTAAAATCGCCTTTTGATGCGGTTAACGTTTACTCGCTTGATGGCTTTATATGCTTGCAAGCAAGTTGCCGGTTTATTGCCTTATAAACAGATCTTTGGCAAACGCAGAAAAGAAACTACACGAGTTGGCATTATATACCTGCTAGCGCAGTCGTAAATTAGTACACAATATTACGTACCATTATATCTTACTCGAGGAGAGGAGTTCCAGAAAGCCACCAAGTGTAACACTTGCAGCGGGAATCCATCGGAATAACCGATCGATCAATGGACCTGCGCGTTCACCAGCCAACTGCGAAAAAAATCGACTGGTTGCATCAACTGAAAAAGCTGTAGCTATACCGATCGCGATTCGAATCCAGTCAAATCAACTTTAAAAAATGACTCTTTCGGCTCGGAGTCAGTCCCATTGATCCAACCGGATAAGTCCACGGATTCGGCCTGGCCGTCTAGGTGGCTTGACTCAATGGCGTGACTTTGATCGCTTGGCAAACACGTCGGTAAAGACGACCAATGCACAAGGACGTTGCACTCTAACAGAAATGACGTCTCTTAAACGAAGCTTTGGACAAGGGTCGAGCGGGGCGGCAGGCTGCCGAAAGAAGGAAAGCCGCGGGCAAGAAAGCTTGCCTGATGGACTGTGGCTTCCGGGTCGGCTCCCTCGGGAGCGCCTCTTGGCCGTTAGAGCGCACTTGGCGCTCGGCGTCGCCGATAACGATCTCCCGCGGCGCGTGATCGACATACGCGAGCGCGACTGAGGCCGCGACCCCGGCGATAATTCGGCCCCGGGAGAGAGCGCGCCGCGGCCCTATTTGCGTGCCGATGAGTGATGAAGCGCGCCGGGCGAAAAAGCCCCGGCGCGATTACGGAGCCCGCGCACGTACCGCCGGGCGTCTTTTCATTTGCGCGCGGGCGCCCTGAGGTGCACGCGCGCCGCTGACCCGCGCGTAAATTACGGCCCGCCGTGTGGCTGAGCGCGGGAGCGCGGGAGCGCGCCTCCAAGCGAGATTTAGGAGGGATCCTGCCGCGCAGATTGTGGCACGCCCGCGGAAAAATTTCCCTCGCCGTTTTCAATTGCACGCCTGCGATACCTCGAACGATCGCCTCATTTTTCCTCCAAGCGCGCATAGCTACTCAAGGACGGCTTTGTCCACTGACTCGCAGCTCTGATAACAGGGCTTCACAGCTCGTGCGTCCGATCGAGGTTACAGTCGCGCCGTTTGCTCGTAATTTTACTCCGACGCAACTCGACAAAGTGAGTCGAAGCTGTGGAATACTCTGATTTAGTGACCGACGATGGTATGTTGCCTATGAGCATAAACATCCATTAAGAGCATTATGTCACTCTTCATCCGACCATCACAGAACACCTTTCCCTTCAAGTTCTTTTTCACCGAGATTAAAATTGTTTAACTCTACTTTTTAATTATAGGATCAATCCTAGATTAAATATTATCACGATTTGTATATTGGGGTAAAGTCATAAAACTAAATAAAAGGTGTATTGCTGAGGTGGCCTGTCAAATGAAGAAAACAAGTTTTCTATTTTTTATTCTACCTCGTTTTTATTAATTCCACTTGAGATGTTGTTTTACTGGAAAAACCTTAATGTTCCTATTTCTTCAAAAACGCCACATTTTTATTATTTTGTCCATGGTTGTACCCCTTCGTGTTATCACCTAGCATTATTTTATAGTTCTGGGCAACTGGGCTCTCTGTATAATTTTATTGCATATACGGCTATTTAATAAAAGCTTGCCATCTTAATTATCGAAAGTACAGTGTAATTTTGTCATAAAATACGACAATAGAGGTGTCATTTTTTGCACCATTACATGTTACAAGAATGCACTTACAAAGAACACCTACAAAATAGCAGCGCGGTCATAAACTGTAAGAACTAAAGACCATCATCACACCTCGCAAAAGAAGAAACTAGTCATCGAAGTCCAAGTCGAAGGGTGTGCAGCTTCCATCGGCGCATCGGTGCATCCGCATCGCTAGAAATTCCCACGTATCCCGCGCGTCTCCGCGGAAAACGTACTCCCTCTCACTCTCTCGCTCTCTCTCTCTCTCTCTGCCGCTCTGCCGGTAGAAGAGGAGACCGAACGCGCACCGCTTAATGACCTAACGACAGGCGATTCTCGCGCGCGGAAAGTCCTCATTACTCCGCCCAGCGATCGCCTCGCGCGAGCATTACCTATACGTCCCGAGCTCCCGTCGGCGCGAAAAAGGATGCGTGCGCGCTTGCGTTTAAAGAAGCAGGAACGGTTCTCACGCAGCCGACACTCCCTTTTTTAAACTGGCCCCCACCTCTCGCGGGCTTTTCCCGATTATAAAGACCGCGCGGCAGCAATTCTCTCTTCCCGCGAGCTGACATCTGGGCCGCGATCGCTGCGAACAAAGGGCAATAAACCTATCGGCGTCCGATATTTCGAGTGCGCGCACCCGCGATAACGCATTAACTTGGCCAATCTCGAGGAGCGCGCGAGCAGATACTATCTCGACGAGTGCGTGCTTTAACTCTGTAGGTACACGTAGGGTAATGAGTGCGGGCCACTTTAGCCGGGTTGCGTTGATCGCTGCGACGTTAAAAAGGGGTAAATAAATTCTGTTTATCGGCCAATAAATTCTTTGGCGGCGAGGTGTACGAGGGCATCTACTGTCTGTAATTATAACGAATCGCGGCCTGTGTAAATACGCTCATTGTACATGGCGCCTGGCCGATAAGTGGGTGAGTAATGATTTGGAATTCCCGCTGGGTGTTCCACGATAATAATGCCGCGTTCGAGCCCCCGATATACCTGCGTGCGGTGAGCGCCGCTTGGCGCTGTCGAATCATGCGCGCGGGAAACGCAGCTTGGCAGATTTTGTAAGAAAGTGCGAGCGCCATCTATTGAATTATGGTTCGATGTCACTGGCTGGCGCTGACGTGTCTAACGAAACTGCTTTATTGACCGCTCAACATTCCTGACCTATTTCAATCTCAATTACGTTGGCCGAGCTTCACTTTGACGTGGGATCGGTCTATTCCGCGTGCGTGTAATCTTTCTTCTAAACTCGCGGCACCTGCGAAGAAACGTAACGAACGCGCGCGCCTGCAACCTTTGAAATTAATGACAAAATATTTTTTGATGTGCTCGTTGAGCAGGGTTGTGCAACATTTCCAGTTTATTTAAAATCTTTAAGCGAGGCAACGTAACGTTACTGCAAAATTTATCATCTTGCAAAAAACTTTTCATTCGTACAAATAACAAATGAGATTATATGGAGAATATTTCTGACAGTGGGTAGTGCACGCGAGTGCGGCTATCTCTCGGTTTGATGTTTCGCCAGCGACGAAACAATGAAGAAATTACATTGGGTACTATCGAAGGAGATCGAGGAGCCGCTAAAGAGTTTCGCCCGGCAAAAATGCATTAGCGCCGCGCTCGGCGAGTTTCACAAAAGCAATCGAACGCGCGCGCGCGCGCGCGTTTTCTGTCCGGCTATTATCCGGCGCAGAGTTCGCGAGTCGAGTGGAAATGGGAAACAGACAGGAGAGCCGGACGATATGTAATTTCGCAGGTTGCACAACTTTCATCGCGCTAATGTCTCAAACGGCCCCCACGGAATTAAAGTGGGCATGCTTTTTTTCAACGAATAAGGCCGCGAAAATTAATTATGTCATGCTAATGCCACTGGCGAAATAAATTATCATTGGTGCGCGCGCGCCCGCGACTCAACGCTCCCCTGCTCCCATTCCGGCGTAAAACGCGATCGCGCCGGGCCTTACTCTCAATGGGAATTCCGATAACCGGCGAGAAACCGCGGCGGCGCTGGCTGGCCTGCCTGGCCTGCCTGGCCTGCCTGCGCTGCCTGCGCTGCCTGCGCTAGCGCCGAGGAGAAAAAAAATCAAAACATAATTAAAGATCCTTATCGTGCGCGCGCGCGCGGCAAGAAATCGCCCTAATAAGCCGAGAGGCAGGTCGCGTGTAATTTTGCAAAGCTCTGCGCCGCTGGAAAATCACGGACGGCCGCGCGGGCCACGGACAGAGAGGAAAAGGGTGGGCTGAAACGGACCGAGGCCGGGCAGGGGTGGGGGGTCGAGCCTCGGCACCAGAGAAAAAAGTGGGAATCAGATTCCGCGGAGGGGCTGGAGGCGCGAGGATCGCGAGGATCGCGGCTCGGGAGTGCCGGTAGGAAGAGCCGGGACCGATGACTCACCGGCGCGCCGCGTGCCGCTGCAATAGGAGAAAATCCACCGGGCATTAATGCCTTTTTTCTCCTTCCTACCGATATTGCCGGCATTTTTTCTCGCCAACTTTTCTTAAATTTTCGCTTTCGACAGATTCGATAATTGAAGAAGCTTATCTGGCAGGCTTTCGAGAACGCGGCTTGTAACCTCGCGCGCACTTATCGCGTAATAGCCATTTGAGATTTCTATGGCCGAGATGAAATAAGCGAAGTAATTTAATTACAAATTAAAAACGGCGCCGCTACTTCAAAGGATGCGTCGAGGATGGATTCGGCCTGGGCGCGCGTAAAAGCCTTCAAAACCTCGAATTGCAACAAATTAAACTTGAAATGCCACTTATACGCCCGTAAGAATTATATCTGTTACAGAATTATCCGTGCCTTACCCGACAAGAGATATCGTTGACTTATTCCAAGAAAATTATTAGAAAACACCTGCCGGACTTTTGCAACGGCGCGCATTTTTCCCTTTACTCGAAAATCAATCCTCCCGCTCGACAATATCTGTGTATCCTCCAATGGATGGATTGTCATAAAAACCGACAAATCCTTTCTCGGAAAATATAAATAATAGAATCCTGGCTTTTATCGACCCAATAAATCTTGAATTTTAGGTCCTAGCTGGGATAGCTCTGGTCAAAGTCATTCGGCAAACCTTCCGCGAATATCCCGCAACATTATGTCGATCGTACTAGTTTTCCAACAGATGCTTTTCACTCACTGTTTGACCTGCGACCAAGTCAATATCCCGCATAGGAGTCGCGCGTAAAAGTCCGGCCGGTTTGGCGGCACAATGAATCAATCCGCGTGATGCCTGCCGATTCGTGTACGAGGCGCGGCCGAGATTGTTAACAACGCGGGGAATCGGAGTAGGCAAGGTTGCGGTACGCGGGGCGCAGTTAGTCGGGAAAAGAAGCTCATTAGGCAATCATCGAGGGGGATGTGCATTAGCCGGGCGAGCCGCGGCAGGCGCGGGTGCAGCGGGCGATCGGGCCAATGAGCGGGCGGCCGGGGCGCATCGCGGGCCCGAGCCCGTCAGTCGATCATTACGTCCGCGCGGGGAAAATCCCGGGCGCACGCTCCCCGTTAATTGTCGCTCGGCGGAGGCGCGGCGGGCGGCTTTTCATCCGATTTTTCCCGGGCGGCTAACGGGACCGGCGTGCACGCGAGCGCCAGATGGGCCCGGCTAATGGATCGGCTGCTGCGCCTGGATTAGACGCGTGCGGGGAACTCGGCAGTGCAATCGGCCTGGGATTAACGAAGAGGGCCGCGTGCGTGGCCTGCGTGGCCTGCGGGGCCTGCGGGGCATCCGGCTTTCCCGGGGCGGGCCCGACTTTCTACCTGCCGGCGCGATACGCCTCGATCGGTACCGGAGTCTGTGCCCCTTTTTGTCCCCGGCGCCTCCTGCACCGAAGCGCGCGACGGGGGCGCCACCGTGTCCCAACGCTCGCGTCGGCCGCAGAGGGGGAGGACGACTCGGTGGGCGGCTCGCGCCTCCTCGTCATCGATCGACGCAAGGCCTAATCGAATCTCGGGCGCCGGGGGAATAATGCCGCGAGGGCCTGCGGCTGCGGCGCGCCGATGGCTTTCTCCTTTCGCAAGCCGCGCGCCAGCGGGGCCTTTTCCCATGGCGAGTCGGCGCTGCCCCTGCCCAGAAGAAAAGCAGATTATCTCGGGGGATCGCGCGCGCCGCCGCTAGAGTGGCACATTTCCCTGGGCCCCGGGTGCGCGCGATCGCCGCGCCTGCACCTGCCCGCGCCCACGCGCCCACGCGCGCACTCGCCTCGCGTGGGTGCGCCGCGTTTCCGAAAGCGAGAGCCTGCCTGCAGCCGCATCTCTGCCGCTCGCTTTGTGCGCTCGCGGCCGCCCCACCCGGCCCGGAGGGGGACCGCGCTTTCAAACGCATCGCGCGGCTCGTCCGAGGCTCGTCTGCCTGCTCCGCTTTCCTCACCTTGCACTTGTACCCCTGGCTTTGTCAATTCGCGCCAAGATGTGCTGTCCGGTTGTTCAAAACTAATGCGTCGCTAAATAAACCGATTAAATTACCTTACATACTATAAAAAGCGTAATGTACCGGCCACATTAATGTACAGCGCAATAAAAATCTTGCAATAACTAATTTAATGTCCGATAAGGCATAGCTAACTATTTGCTGAAAATTTCAATCTCTTTGTAAACATTATGTACAGATATAAAGCTATTCTTATACGATACTCGCTCAGGTACATCCTCCGAGACTACCCGACAGTTTGATCAAGACGTTTTTATACCTTACTTATTTGCAATTGTAAAACTGTTAAAAATCTTTCTTTTTGATAATTTAGAAAATTGCCTCGATCTGAAAATACTTATGAATCTGTAATGCTGCAATAAAAACAATTTTTGCCTCAATCAGTTTGCTAACGGTTGCGTTCAAAACACAGCCTCAAATGTTGTGCCAGAAATCCGCTTTATATTCATAAGATAAACCTTGAAAAATGTCGTTGAAAGCAGGTCAATTATTGAGTAATGAGAATCTCTATTGTCAGGTGAGAGAAGCACAAATTGACACGGTAAGTCGAGCGTCCGGCGCACTCGGAGCGAGAATGTATTATACACGTATAAGGTGAGGCGCGGGTATTTAATTGCAGGGGATAGTGCGGGCGCAGGGGCGCGCGGGCGAAGGCGGCAGAACCTCCGAGCAGTGAGGTTTTGTTTGGGCGCGTCGGCGGGCGCGACAGGCAAAAATTGGCAGAGCTTCCCTCGCGGCGGAGGCTCGTCAAAGCGGCGAGTCGCCAAGGGCAGCAATCTCCGCTCGAATGAGAATCCGGCCCGAGTCCTGCATAAAATAAGTTTATTGGCCCCGCGGCGACTCCGCGGCGGAAGACCTATAAAAAGCTCTCGGGGCGCTCGGCGCGGCGGCGATGGCCGCGATGAATAACTCACTGGCCTACCCGGAACGTATTCCGCGCGCGCGATTTCCCCCCGGAATGCCGTTTCCCCCCGTGGCGCGGCGCCCCTGGAAAAATGCCGGTCCGCGGGAGCGTCGCGCGCGGCTCGGGCGCGGTATCGCCCCGGCGGCCGATAGCCGATCGCGCCGGGCCCCTGGCGGCGGCTCGCGAAATCGGGCGCGTAAGCCGACCGGTTCCGGCCCCCGGCCCGCGCGCACCCGCCGAGCCCCATAGTGTCAATGGGCGCCGCGGCCAGATAACCCGGGCCGGTGCCGCGCCGTTGTGCAATTTGCCGGCGCCCTTCCGATACAACTAATTGCCGCGGCCACCCGGGCACATTTCAGCCTTTTTATCGGCCCCGGGGGGAGGCGCCCGCGCCGCTTTTTTCTGCCCCGCGCGCCTCGCTCCAATATTGCTAAGTGCGCCTTATAGCTTTTTCCGCCGGTGTTATTTTCGATTATCTCGCCGTTCTTGTAATCGCGCGGCGACTCGCAAATTGGATTTTATAACGATTCGCCCGTCGCTATTGTTGGGGATCGCGCGAGCTCCCTCCCATCGGCTCCCCGAATCAAATTAAACGAGCGCCTCGGCCGTCGACGAGCCGATCCGGAAATTTGGCCAACCCGCGCTCTACATACAAGTGCGGGATAATTGCGCGGCCCCGCGTGAGCCGCCCGCGCCGCCGCGGATTGTTACCCTAGGACTGGCGGATCGCCCGCTCGGCCTCTGAATCGGCCCGGCGCGGCGAGGCTCCTTCCTTGTAATCGACCGAACAATATTGCCTCGATCATTGACAATTACAAACTCGGGCGATTCGAAGGCGGGCGCGTAATTGGCGGGAAGGCGTTGGAGCGGCGCGTCTAGCCTACTTTCGCCCCCCGGGGCTGCGGCCGATCGACAAGGTATAAACGATCCGCCGGCATATCGAGCGGCGGAAGCACCGGCAGCTCCGCACCCTCGTTAGCATCGGCGAGACAAAGCCGGTTGCGCAACGGCGCCAGGGCGCGCGGCTGCGCCTGTCTCAAACCGATGCAGTTGTTCCGCGTCAAAGGCAATAAATCTGGAGCGTCGCTCGGGAGCAGGGCTCCGCGCGCCGATCCCTTTGTTTCGCTCGAATTATTCGAGGTTCGAGGGGGCATTACGCGCGATTAGCGCGAGCCGCGGCGGCCCGCCTCGAAAACGCGGCTCGTTTAGGCCTTTTCCCGGGGGGGCGACGGATAAAGTCACTCGCTTCTCACGGGGCTGGCGGCCGAGCTAGTCCCGGCTCGGGCCGCGCTCTCGGGAGAAATCGGCTCTCGCGCGTCCTTTCCCCGACGCGTGAAACAATTACCATTTTAACGAGGCGCGGCGCGGTTTGGCCGGGAAGGATCTCGCGGGATCGGCGCCGGCGGTGGCGCCCGCGGCCGTCCGCCCGGAGGCACCGGCGGCGGCGGCCCGCTCCGGAGACATCGGCCCGGCATGATTTACTCGGCGCGCTAACGACGCCTCCGCGTAACCGCTATACGCGCGTGCGTGAGTTGATAATTCTCCCGCGGCTATGAGTTATGGGATCGCGTGACCGCGCGCGGCAGAGGCGCGCGCCGGCCACCGCGATAACAATACAGTAATTATAATAATGCAGAAAAAGGGGCCGCGTGATTAATGCAATATCGGCGCGTATCGCCGGTAACGAGGCCACTTGTGCAGCGCCCACCGTCACGCCACGTAATTTATGGCGCGCGCCGAGGTGCCGGCGCGGAGCCTGCCCCCCTCCCCCGCCCACCCGGATAATTCGCAATTTATTCTCACGTCGATCGAAGACACCCCCTTGCCCCGGCCCCGGCCCCCGGCCCCGTCCTCCCTCGTCCCCCGGGAGAGAGCGACAGTCGATCGCGCGCCGTTGACACTCGCCGACTGACGGCCAGCGTTCCTCGGCCCTCTCACCTCGCGGCTAATTTATCGGCGGCCGGGGACCGCGCGAGAGTCCCGGCTCGACACCGCCTACGCGCGCCGGGACATTCCCATTAACGACTTATTAATGCCCGGGCCGCGATCGCGAGCGCTCTATCAGTCGGCCGCGACGAGGCCATTTGCATGGGGCCCCGCGCGCTTTCCCGTAGGCTCCGCCGCGGCCTGACCCACAAACCCCCCCGTCGGACCCCCTTTGTCCCGGCGCCCCGAGCCCTCGGCCGCATGCCTAATTGCCTTCGGAAAAGATGCGCGGGAGGCACCGAGGGAAAGGTTCTCGGGATCCATTCGCCCGCGGGGCCTAAGTGGCAATTAGTCCGGCGACTCTTCTCGGGAATTCTAATTCATTACGGGTGCGCGTTTGGCGCGTTCGCCGCGTTTGCTCCGGGGGCTACCTCTCCTTTGAGCGATCAATTTGTTGTAATTGACGCGCCCAGAACGCGCGCTCCGTTACCCAGGCTACATATTTTGCTCCTTCTTGCCGAATCGACAGCTCCGAGCACCTCGCTCAAAATATCCACCTCCGCAAACAGATCTTCCTTTTAGATTCAAAATCACCTCTAATGGATTCTTTCACAAAACATTCCCGCAAAGGAAACTACCGCTTGCCGCTTGACTCGTCTTTATGCAACGGATAAACAAAGTCGATTACGTTATATGGCTTTCGTGCACTTATATAAACATCTAAAAATCTGTCTATTTTCTTTCTTTTATTCTTACAAATCTATGATCCTACATTTAAAAAGTGTCTTTGCTTTAACTAATTTTTTATCCTCCAATACATTTATCATACATAAGTGTCTAGAAATCCTCGAATTAAATCTGTTTGTAAAACTTTTTAGGCTAATATAACAAATTTTTTATATATACATATGTGTTATCAATCATATTGGTATTTAATATCTACGTGACCAACATACAATGATTCTGTCAATTACTTGTTATCTGTATTAAATTTTGTACGAAAAATAAGTGCTCCTACGTACAATTTGAACAAACATTATAAATGGTACAAGCTTTTCATAAAAGGACGGGTAGATTTTAACAACGATGCCCATAATGGATGCCCCAGGATTTCCACATAACCATTCTAACTGATAAAACACTGAAAGAATTTGTTAAGAACAATCATCAAATCCTCGTGTATAAGATCTTGTGATAATTAAAGTATGTTAATAATTGAATTCTGAGACCTCTAAACTACATTCTTTCAGGCCAATAATTTTGTGAGTTTAGCATAACATTTGGTACTTAAACATTAAAAAAATTTCACAAAATGAGTTAAGTAAGAAATGATGAGAAAACCATACATACTTGATCGCCAGTACCACAGTAATTTTAAATCTGGCGTGTACGGGTAAAAATTAGGAGAAAAAACTTCCTATAACCTGCTAATTTCTGGTTTTCATAGTTTATTTCAAGATTGGAGTATATACCGACTACTTATAGTATATAGTGACTACTTTGTCAGTAAATTTATAAAAGATAAAACATATTATACTGCTTTAATGTAAATCATTTGTTGAAATGTTTTGTCAAAATAAAGGGTTGAAACGAGGGTTGAAAGCGGCCCGTTTATCCTTCATCGCTTTTTCCATGCTATAAGGTTGACAGAATCAGATTATGAGTTGACGTTAGATAAAGAGAAAATGGTTTTTTATTGCTTAACAACATGAAAAGCTAATAAAAGTATAGAAACTATTTGGAAACTGCAGAAAGACGTTTGGAGCTCGTAATACATTTAAAGTAGAAAGTGAAGTATATATATCTTTGTCATTACTGTCTACAGCCTTTCATCTTGAGGTATCCGTAACGAAAGTTCGATAGAGATTGCATAGGGGTCCTCATTACCGGAATACTTTATAGAAGAATAATGGTCTGACGATCTGCGGTTGGGCAACGAGTGTGCGCCTTTTGAAGCGTCAGGAAGCGGAGGCACTTGTAGCTGCTTCTTTCGGGAAGATACAATTTTAGTCCGTGTAGGTTTGTTTAATTGGAGTGGAAATGGCGCGTATATATTAATAGGCGGTGCAGCGGGCCGGGGCCCCGGGGCTCGGGAGCGGGCGCATGTACGCGCAGCCTGTTGCAGGAGGGACTATCAGGCGGGAAGAAAAAAGCCGTGTTTACATTGGGCCGGTAACGATGCCCGCGAGGTGCGTCCGGGCAAGGGGAAAAAGGGCGCGGCGAGAGGCGGCGCTTACGCGAAAGCGCAGCGCGTGCACGCGCGCGTAAACACAGAGGGCCGTGAGAGATGGGCTATATCGAATCGGGCGGGGTCCGCTCCCGCACCGCGGGCGCACCGAGTCGAGGGGCGCGCGCCCGCCAATTTGGACGTCTCCCGCGGCGGCTCCTCGCGCCTCGGTGTAACTCGCGGCGCGAGGCCCGGGGGAGGGGCCCCCCCCTCCTCGCCGCCTCGTTTTCATCGGCCGCCGCCGGGAATAATTTACGGGCTCGTAAAAGGGCCAAAGAGGGTAAACAGTGCGCGCGAGATCTCCGCGCCGGCGGGCGGCGCGCGCGTAATTTTTCGCCCTTGCGTAATGCCCGTTGACGGTGCAATAAACCCCGGGCACGGCCGGAGGCTTTTACGGCGCGCCTCGCGATTCTGCGGGTCCATCGGCGCCCACGCGCACCCACGATTTTTCCCGGCTCTTTTAACGGCCCTCCCCCCGCTCTCTCGCCCTCTCGCCCTCTCTTTGTCCCTCGCACGCCCTTTATCGGCCGCGCGGCGACGGCGATTTGTCTGGGCTGCGGGACTCGTGCAATCGCTAATGCCGCGCACGCATTGCTATAATGCGCGTCCTGCCGCCGCGGGATAAACAGCGTCGCCGCGTGGCCCGCGCGCGGCTTTCGCACTCGTGTAAGCCGCTCATTCCGGTTAATGGATTAGGCTCGTTAAATCTGAGTCACTTGCTTTATTTATAACGTTGTCGTATATTATTATCTTATCGTTATGTGCTCTTATTAATTATGAAATCGTGATAAGTACATTATGCAATTCGAATGCAAAGGAGGCGGTGGAGTCTGGAATAAATCTCGCCGAGTCTCGCGGTGCCGCCTCGCGCGCGCGCTAATATAATTAGCATTTTTAACCGCCTTCTACGGGGATAAATATAACGATTTTATAAGTTTTTCCGCGAATTTATGAGCACTACTTTATATTATCGATCGGCAACAATTTCAATCGGCGCCCGTTAATTCTTCTTACAAAAGACTCTAATGAACTTGACACAATATTTAGAAATGTCCAAAGGTGCGTGTGTCTGAGCGGAGCCGCGCTCGATTAATAACCTTTTAAAGCGATTTGGCAATATTTTTCTGCGAGCGCGCGCGCGCGCGCGCGTTTACTCAACGAGCCGCATTACACGATTTACGCGATTATCTGCTTATTTAGCCCGAGTACATTGTAAACAAAGCGCTCAACAGAAGTCAAGCGCTCGCCTTAACGAAATAGAAATTAATTAAACTGACAAGAAAATGTAAAGTAATATCGTGTAAACACGTATATACAGGAGGAAAATGAAAAGAAAGATAGAAGCTCGCTGCGTTTCAGGGTGCGGATAATTGCTCGGATAATAGAGAGCGACTTTCTGGAAGCGTCAGGAGCGATCCCGCCGGGGTTACACGGCGGCCCTGTCAGTTGTAAGGGAAGTCTTAATTAAAGAAGATGGCCGTGCGCCAATCAGCGATTAAACAGCGTGCAGCCTCCTTTCGTTGTTATACCACCTTGCGCAAGCCTCGACGCAAGCCGTTTCTCCAAGGAGGCGGGTGCAAGGAACGCAAATGATGCGGCATCCTCGCGCTCAAAGTCCCTCCGACTAAAATTTACGCCAACGGATTCGACTGTTGGCTACCAAAGATCATTAAATATTATTGACTCGGCGAGAGGGGGGGGGGGTGGGGCGGGGGGATCGTAGACAAAAATTGTAATTGTATTCTGATTGGGAGTGAAATGTTTCACAAGGATAGCAAGTTGGACTAATCAAAGAAACGGACTTATCGTGGAGAAAAACGAGGTACTAATTTGTGGCCCAGAATTACGCTCCTGTTGTAATCGGTTTGCGCCTACCCGCTAGATTTTAATTAGAGGCGCATTAACCGAGCAACGGCGATTCAATGTCGGTGGGGGATATCGCGCGTGCGGATTTTTGCGCAATCGCCGCGACTAATTAATAAGGGGAGAGCGAGCGCAGGAGAGGCTCGCTCGCGAGGCAGATCGGGCCCCGAGGTCGACCCTCGAAAGCCGGCGGCGCGCCCGGGATCAATTACCGCGCGGAGCCTAATAAGCGCTCTAATGGAGCCCGGGCCGCGCGATCAATGGCGCCGATAAGCCCCGCGGACAAACAAAGGGCTGACCGCGGGCACATGGTTGAAAAGTAGGTGAAACGAGGGCGAGCGTCAGGAGGCCGCGGTTAATTGGCGCATCGGCCGGACAAGCGGCTGAGTTATCGCGGCGGCGGGAAGGTCTCTTTATGCGCTCGGCGACGCGCGCAGCCGCGTGCCGCGGTGTACGTCAGTGTCGCCGGGGCCGGCCGATCTCCCGCCGGCCGCGCAACGACAAAGGGTTGAGCGGCCGAGCCGCTGCCGAGCCGCTGCCGAGCCGCTGCCCAGCCGCTGCCGAGCCAACCGTCCCAGCGGCTGGCCAGCTGCTCCTTTCCGGGCTTCCGATCGGCTCAACGTCGCCCGCGCCAACGACTACATTTTGCACGGGCCGCTGCCGCGGGAGCGAGCCAGGGGACCTTTACAGCGCTCGAGTGTCTTTTCGACCACTGTCAAATTTTGCCTCGACGGACGTGGCCACACGTGCTGGAAATCGACCCGCGAGATTTTTAATCTTAACAAGACGCAGGCAACGCCGCAGGCAACGCCGCAGGCATTCCTCCAACATGAATTCAGACGCACTAGATCTTTTCGACAATTATTATTCTAATTATGCACTAACATTTTTATATCCCCGTAAAAACTTGAGAAGGGATATTCGATGTTTGAGAGGAGACAATTACAATTTTGGATGATTTTTATTGCAATGACGAGGTACAGCGAGTCTATTCGACGGAGCGTATCCCGAAGAAGCATGATACAGTTAACCTTCTAAGAGGTTATGCATATTTTGGCGGGAAATGATCCGAGGTTGAAAATATCGAGAGGAAGAAGTAGATTTTTGAACGGCTGAGTGATCCGGTGCATTAGCAGTACATGGTCCAGAGGCAGGAAGCCATTTGATTTTCACACGCACGTCGCGGGCCGAGAGCTTGAAATAAAAGCTCCTTACTTGGTAATTGGAAGCTCGGAGGTAGGCTGCATCGAAAGAGCAATAATTCAATCAAAGCCAATTAATCAAGCAGCATAGGATCGGGATGAATTTTTGCCTCGGCGCGGGTCTCGGGCACGGACACACGATCCGCCGCCCGGCGCATCTAATTAAAACTTGATGAAAGTGCGTGGGGCCGTTCGGCGGGCAGGAGGTGCAGGGGCCCGAGCGGCCTTTCAATCACCCTGGCTCCGTCGGCGTCGGGCCTCCGCGGCACTATCGATAAATCCCCGGGAAATGCCAAATGCGCATTAGCATAGCGGTAAACGGCCGGGCGTTGCGCAAGCGCGGATCGCGGCGATCTGGTTCGGCCGCCGCGGCCAATGAAGAAATCAGCCTCGAGAAGAGTCGCGGCGAGCGGGGGCGTCCGTTGCGCAAGCTTCCCGGGGAGGCGCGGAAAAGCGCATTGTGCGCGGCTGTCCCCGCGGGGCTCGCGAGCGACATCGGAGCCGGGCACCCGCCTCCCGCCGATCGCCGCCGGCCCGAAAGACCGGGGAAGGGGAGGGACGCGCGGAGACGCGTCGCCGGAGAAAGTGCGCCGCCGCTCCCACACTATTTCTCGCGGGCCCTGCGCGTCCCCGGCGTCGCGGGTGGCACCGCGCGCCGACCCGCTCTTCCCGCTTTCCTCGCGGGTCGACGCCTCCGCGCGCGCCTCATTGCCGCCCTCGCCGAGGCCCCGGAGAGGCCCTGGCCCCTGCTGATGCCGCAGCTCGCGCCAACCGCCCTCCAAATGATTTCCGCCTCGATTCCCCGTCCATACCGCCTCTGCCGCTACTTGGCTCAACCATCAACCGCGTGCGCCGTCCAATATTTTTCACTTATTTTATTTATACCCGCATCTCCCTATGAATATTAATATCTCCGGAATAGGTACAGAAATACGGTAAAATGCCTATCTTTTGCATACAATGCACGATGGTTACTTTGTATAATGATAGCCGCGCTAGTGAATGAAATACAACTTTATCTTGGCTAGACCTGCAGTTTCACTGTCAACGCAATAAGCTTCGCATTCGCTAATTTTACGACACTCGTAAAGCTGCGTTTGTTGTGGAACGGTTTGGGCCAGCACAAATTTATTCAAGAAATTTGCATTACTTTGAATTATATATAATTTAAAAATCATCATTTGTCAAATGTCGTTTATTTGAACGCTGCTATTGAGTTGGTGAGATAAAAGACGATGAATTACGGCATCGTATGCATAACAATCAGGAGACGTAATTTATTGCAGTGATAGTTTGGCGCTATAAAAATTCGCAGGTGTATTAGTTTAAGTAAGATGAACGTGAAACGAAAATATCAGGATGCCTTGGAAGGGGGTTACGCGGAGGAAAAGACATTGGCTCGAGCGGAAAGGAAATGCACAGCGACGTGAATTGGCCGTCTCTCGATTGGAGGGGGGTGTAAAAAGCTCGCGGGATCTCGGCCGACTCGCTCGGCTCGCTTCATTCGTGCTTAATTTGAGGGGGCAGAAAAAGCGGGAGGTAGGTTCGGAAGGGGGTCGGGGGGGTCGGGGGGGGGGGTAGCCGTCGGCCGGGCTAGAATAGAGCACAGAGGTCGGGCCGCGCGAGAGAAAAAGACGGGGGCCGAGGAGCGCACATAACGAGGAAAGAGAGGCCGGCTGGGCGCGAACGAGAGGGAGAGCGAGCGCGGAGGAAAAAAGGGGCAAGGCCGAGGACAAGCGCGGCAAGATAAATGTGGGCGAAAGCAATGTCCGTTTAACGAAGGGCCGCCCGCGCCGGCCCAACAGAGGAAGCGTCATATTTGTTTATGCAAAGGCGAGAATCGGGCCGCGACGCAGATTTATGCCGCACGGACGTCTTTATTGCATTGTCTGGGGCGGCGGGTCGCGCGGCGCCCGGCAAAAAAAGGCCCGAGTGCGGGAGCGCCGTGGGCTCTCCGCTCGTCCTCCTCCTCTTTTTGGCCGGCGCGTGAGAGCCGACCGAGCGGCTGCTTGATGAAATATTAATTCCCACAGTGGGACAGGGGCCTGCTCGGGCCCGCTCGGGCCCCCTCGGCCCCGCTCGGCCCCGCTCGGCCCCGCTCCCCCGAGCCCCGGCGAAAGTGAATCCGCGACGAGGCTTAACGCGCGAGCACTAGGGCTTTTTCACGCACCGGCCGGTTGACAAGTCCATTTGTACGGGCCTCGCGGCCCATTGGTCAGGCGCCCTCGTGATGGATGTCGGCCGTGGAAAGCGGGGGCAGCTCCGGAGCGCGCGCTTCCGAAATGGCGGGCGCGAGCCGGCACCCAGGCCAATATCCAGGCTCCCCTAATGATGATACCCGGAGGAAGAAGGCGGCATAATCGAGGAGCGGAATAATTAACGTAGGTGCATTAAGGGACCCGGAGCCGATGTACGACACGGGCAATCCGGGAGGGCGCAATTACCCGGGGCCGGCATTAGCGTAGATATAGCCGCGCGGCGGTGGCCTCGGCCGCGGCTCTCACGACCTCGGCCGATCGGGCGACATTTTGCGCACGCAACTAACTCTCCCCCGTAATCCCGGGCTGTCGCGCAATAACCATTAGGGGCCGGCGTGCCGGCCGCGCGCCATCCTCGCAATTTCTCCCGATAATAACTCGATAAGAGCCCGCGCGCGCCTTGGGCTTTGTGCGCCGACTCCTATATCCGTCGCGCAGGCATAGCCGCCCTCCCACGGGCAGACCCTTTGCGGGCGCCTTGGGCGAGCGAGGCCCCGGTAATTGCGCCGCTTGACACGCGGCCGATACGCGCCGAGGCCGGACCGGTCCGCGCCGACTTTCGGCGGACTCCGGCCCGAGAGCTTAGTCGAGGGCACCTCCAATTAACAGCGCGCGACGCCAGTCCCGCGGCTCAAAACAACTTAACGACTTTACTTGCGCTCTTATAAAGCAATCTCTGGGCGCAGTTAATGTTAATCGATGAGCGTTATACGGCGGACAAATTGATTAATCCCGACAACAAATCCCCGGGCGATTAATCAAGCGGCGGCGGAGAGCCGGCTCTCGGGCCTTTCGCGCGAAAAACCGATAAAGCGGTAAATCGTCCGAGTGTCATAATGGGCCCGGCCGAGGCGGCCCCGGCGCTCCCATCCAGCGCCGCCGGGCTGTGCGTCGCGGCTGATGGCGAGGGTAACGGTGGGGGGGTCGCGGCGGCCGCCGGGTCGCGCAGGTGCTCCAGATGTATACGCGCCGATGTCCGGGCGCTCGCGGGCCGCGGCTCCCCGGCGCGGGCCTATCGCTCTTGCCCTCGCGCTTATTTGCAGTATCTTAGCGGCGCGGGAGCCAGCCGCGCCAGCCGCGCCAGCCGCCCGCTCTAATCGAACCCAAGGCTCCTGCGGCTCCCGCGGCATCCCGGCGTATTTTATCGGGCCCGCGGCCCTTTCCCTCCCCTCCCCTACCCTACCCTACTCTTTTCCATTGGAAAGGCGGCCTATTAATAATTAGCCGGCCGACGATCCTTTGCGCCGACGACTCCTCTTTTTCTCCGGCACTACACCGTTCCCTCTGAGTCATCACGCGCCGCGGACGACAAGATAACATCGCGGGCTATCGGGAATTTTCCTTTTCAAATAAAATCCCAGTCACGGGCAAATAGCACCGTACTACGTAATGTATTCGATTTTGCAAAAAGTATCTCTTTTTAAAGGCTCCCTTTCAAAACTTGGATCGACCGTTCTAACAAATCTTAATCCTCGGCCACTTGTTGATTTATACCGCTGGACCTGATCGTATCGCTGGCTAAAACCAAATGAATATGTACCAAACAGAGGATAGCGATCGCTCGCGTCATCAAATTGTCAAACTTTTGCATTTTCGAAATGATTCCGAGGAGATAAGGTTCGAACGATTCTCCAAAGCATTTATGCGCGAGCCACTGGTATAATATGATGGAAAATTTAATACAAGATTCACACTTGTATTTAACCCTCGAAGAATTCAAAGTGTATTTCCAAAAAAATCATTATGTTGCGTTCGCTTTCCTAAGTCAATTAGGATGAAATTTATAGCAGTTTCGTGACTATTAACTTTAATTTTATATCCCATTTTAGTGCAATTTAGTTTCGAACGATTCCGTAGGCATGGCTTTAGTTTTCTGTAATAAGCAGTGTAGTAGCACTTTTCTCTTAAACCGTAATACAATGAGCCACAAATAGTCATCGGGAAAGCCAGCTTCGGTGAGCCCACGCGCTCGCCGTACCAGTCCGATTGCCGCAGCGTACAAACCGCGCATCGATACAATCCCAACTACTTAATCGGAGTAGCAAATAGTCAAGGTTAAGCTTGCTCCCCGTCATTAAAAGGGTAACCGCTTGCGCGCCGGCCTCAAATAAAACGGTATTATCTCCAACTGCTAATACGGCCATAACTAGATCGCGATAAGGATCGGCGGGGGCCTCCGACAAATCGCCGATGCGCCGCATTCGCCGGCTGCGGGGGCCCGCGCCACCTGGAAATTTCAATCCCAGCCACTTCCCTCGCGGACAGAGTACCAGCATCCCACGAGGCGCGATAGAGCGCAGCGCGCGTGCGAGTCGCCGGCGTAAGATGCAGGCGCATCGAAAATTCTAATTACGATAATCTTGCAAGCAGTTTCAATAATTTCACGGGGGGCGATTGTCCGGGCGCGCGATCGACCTAGCGGTACACTTGGTCGTCGGCACGGCAGCCCCGCGCGTTCCACTACCTCGTTATAGCGATTTATCGGGCGCTTGCCGCGATTTTCATTCGCTCTCGCGATTAACGACCGGAGCCGGGGGAAGAGAGGAGTGAGGCAAAGAGAGAGAGAGAGAGAGAGAGAGAAAGAAAGGGCGATGGCTATCGTCTAAATTATTCGGGCGAGGAGTTGGCGGGATCGTGCACGGCGCCTAGCTGCATGTGCGCTCGGCCAAGACGAGTAGTTGTTATGACTTGCGGACTATTTTGAGAGTCTCTGCCGATTTGTGGGAGGTGTATTTTTTGCTCCCAGTCCCGCGTCTTTCACTCGCGGGGCGTCACGACGAGCGGACCCACGAGATAATTAGACTTTCGGCTCGTGCTGATCTACTGGAGCCGCGACTCGAGACACGAACTCCTGGGGTGCAGCTGTGTACATCCAGATTGCTATTCTGCAAACAATAATAATACATGTCCGATAAGTGGGTCGAAACAGCTTCTCCCAGTCGACTTGAAGGCCCAGGGACTATAGCAGCGCCAGTGCGACTTTTCTTCTTCTTCGTGTCCGGTGTCAGGAGATATACGAGGATCTTTCCGCATACTCTCTTGATGGCACTCAAGTGCTTATTACTGCTCCAAATGCGCTCTGAGCATTTGCTTAAACAGTCTTCTCACCCGTACATCAAATATTTAAGCCGACTTTTAAAAAATTGATTGATTTTAAGAAAGAAAAATCAAGCTGTTATTCTTTAATAACAATACTCTAAATATTGTATTAATCATCGACGTGGTTTGAAGGCCTTGTAGCAAGGGAAATGGTAGAAATGAAAAATGTATGGCGGAACAATCTGTGGCTCTTCGCGCTACCACCACCAGGTGTCGAACTGTTTCCCGCCCTTTCCCGCGCCTGCCTAGACGATAGTCCAGTTTCTATACAAGATCGCGCAACTCTCTCCACAAACAACGCGTCTAAGGTCAGGGTTATACCGACGCAACCTTTCTGAAGAGTCAATTTGGTAACCCTACGATGAAACGCTCACCCCGATTGGTGTACAACCATCTCCTCCTCCTACGACCAACCGACCTCCTCAATAATGTTTGAGTACAACGTAATTAGGCTTACAAGTAACCGTGACTATCATTCGAAAATGCTTATTACTCATTTAATAAGAGATGGGTTCCTTTTGACCTTGTTGGAACCACTTGATGTCTCTTTATCCCAAGGTCATCTACGAACCACTGAGCTACGTGGAAAAATAGGTAGTACCCTAATTCTCTAGCTAACAATGTCTGAATAGCGTCACATAAATACGTTTCCAATGATAAAATTTTTTTCTAGTTGATTTTCAGAAGCCTGTTTTGCTGATTAGTGTTGTGTAAGAAGAATTTGGTGATGTGCTTGATGTGAGATCTGAACTATACTGTGCAAGTACGATAAAGCTTCTCATCCAAGTTTTTGGAGCTTCTTTGGAGGCCTTGTTGGTTGCTATTATAGTGAAGATTTCTCTCATAGTGAAAATTGTCTCCCAAGTACACTACCAAGATCTTACATTTAATCATTACATATGATCTGCATGCAAAAAATATAAGATTACAATAACTAAGAATGAGGTGAAGAGAATGAACCAAAAAAAATTTGATAGTAAAGTTTAAAATGGAAAAAGAGAAGACGCAGAATAAATACTGTATTAAAATTATAGAAAGAATATATATAGAATATGCGAGGATGGCAGTGAAACATTAAAATTACAACATAGATGATGAACGAACATAAAAAATGTAACAGACAAACAGCATTAAAAAACAAATAACAGTAAAGGTAAAATCATTCGACACTATGACTATATATTTTATTTTTTTAAACGTTATACATATCAGAACTATTAAAAGTACTATTTAGAAAAATATTTCTAAATTGCCATTTTCTATATACGTACTTCAATTATATCAAGTTCACATCAAATACATGGTATAAGGAAAATAGACATTTTGTTTGCGTTTACCACTGGTACAATTATGTAAAGTATTTTTTAACCTAATAAAAAAGGTGCGATTTCTTTTAGAAATGTATTTTACGATTTCAAAAAAGCGAAATACGATATATCTTATATATAGTGTGCTCTTTTCAAGTAAGCTCTTATAATTTAACATATTATTCGAGCAGAAAGTCGGAATTTTGACAATGAAATAAAAAATGACTATCGACCAGATGAAAACTAGACATAAAAAAGAAATTATCAGTAATTTTATAATAATTTTTTATACTCTTTGTTGCGTATTTATTATTTAATACATTACCCGTTCATGTTATGGTTTACTTGTAACTAAATCAAATAGTTCCCGACATTTATCTCCGATTCTGACTGTACCATCTGGACAACCCTTATTTCTTTCTGGAGCAAAAATTATTCTTCGTTTATTACGAATTTCTGAAGGAAATGCCATTGAAAGTACTAATAGACATCCAAAAATAAAGAGCATCCAGATTGACCGCATCTTGCTTTAAATGATATAAAATACGCCTTTTCAATATAAACATATGTATTTAATAAAAAGGTATGTATTGAATATTTGTTTATTTTTACTTACTGCGTAGTAGTGTTATATAGCTGATTAGAGGATGTACTAACAATGTTCTTTCTGATGATTTTTCATACTTTTATATAATAGCTGAATACTGCACTATCATTATTATTATAAAAACATTAAATTATATTCTTGCCTCGATTTCGTAAGAAAAAAAAACTATTGTAACTCTATTTGTATTAATTCCAGCTGATTGAATTTCTTTTTATGAATGAAATTTTATTTTAAACTAACTTATACATCCTGTAATTTTGTATTACGTTCATAATTAATTTTTCTCTATACTCTGACGCAGCTTTAAGTATTTAAAAGCATGTATTGTTATTTAAATTATTCTTTATAACTTGTTAGAAATAATTGTTTGATTTCGAAGTAATCATACAATAAAACCAACTTTTAATCGGTATGTATTACAGTACAAAAAGACAAACAAAATATGCGTGCTATACTGAAAATAAAAAAGGGAAATAAATAAAATTAATAATAACCAAAAAAAATAAACAAAGTGTCATTTTAAAAGTTTGAGGACCGTATAAAGGTTCAAGAGGGCCGTACAAGAGGCAGTAGGCGATGAATAGGAATAACTTAAATTTGTTAAAATTAAGGATATCTCTGAAATAATGTTATGAGATAACGTGTGCCTGTGTGCGTGCACGTGTTTGCATGTGTACACCAAAATAGCGCATGTATCAGTTTGTGCTATTAGAAACGTGAAATCGCTACGTCCTGCAGTCTTTCTTTTTCACATCCAATAATAACCTTATTTTACTTGGTGAATTTTGCACTAGGCTTTTTCGAAAAGATAAACCATCTAAAACCATAGTTTATCATTAGACAACTTGTAGTGTGTATAGAATATATGAGTGGCTGTGAGATTATTGTTGATGCAGCTTCGGGAGAATCCGCTAAAAGCCACTTGCTCTACAAATTTATGTAAGGGAAGTCGAAAAGTCCTGCAATATTCGAACTATTCCCGTATCTCAAAGCAGGTCTGAGAGCACGATTTCTCAAAGCTGCGGCATACGCTCCTGCGAGGTGGGACGACATAACGAGGGCCAGGCCCATAAGCAGCAAACCGAAACGAGCGAGTCTCGCGCAGGCTCGCGCAGCTTGGCGCAGCCTCGCGCCCCGGGATTTATATTCCATTACGCTCTCGTCGACCCTTTTTGCTCCTCTTGGCGAGCGGCGCATCCTCGTATAGCCTGGATCACTGGTAGAAAGGAGCCGCAGATAAGTTCGGCGAGCGGTGCGCGGCGCACGCACACGAGTCGGTCATAGCTCATTACCGGTTAATTACCGGAGTAAGTCTCCGGGGCCCGACAGCGGCACCGACGCTCTGCGTGACTCACGGCACTATACGTTCCGCGGCGCGCGCGTAACTGTACCGCGCGCGAGAGTCGATCCTCTCTTTAACCGTTGAACCGCAGGCGGGCACTCGGGCTGGATACGCCTGTTTTCCGAGCATCTCTTTTAATTTGAAGGAGCATCCGATACGGATTTGACCCGCTCGGATTTTACTGCTGATTATGAAATCAGCTTTGGGAAGGGTTTCACGAGCCCTGTAACTCGTACCCTGCAGCTTTTCAAATGCTTTAACCGCAGGCTAGAACCTTCTGCACGGGCTCGAACGAGCCACGGTATGAGATGCTCGTGAGGCGCCATTCTATTTTCTTACGGGGTGGAGCTAGCGGGGTGGACCGGACTATATATTCATTAGGCCTAGTATATCAAGTTTGAAATTAATTCTTCAAGCGTGCGGGGTACGCTGCATTTCAATACTCTATAATTTACCCCCGGTATTTATGATTCCCAGCGCACTTTACGATTCTACGCTGTAGGATTGAAAAGAAAAATAAGAATACGAGGCGCACGAAAACGGGAATAAGTAAACACTATCCTGTGGAAATTCTGTTGGGTTACGCGTCGACGTTGGCGTATTAATCACACTTTTAGCACGAGCCACACGGTACTTATGCAAATTTTTCCACTTTTTGGTTATGAATGAGCAATTTTACGCGCGCAGCGTCGTATAAAAGTTGATACATACCTCTCACCTGGAGTAAAATAAAATCTGGCAGCTCGGCGCTCTCTCGCAGGCCGGCTCTCGAAAAAATCCCATGATTACTGTTCGTGGATTATTAATCCCTCGCACCTCAAGTGTCTAATTTATAGGTATATCGGGGCGGCGGCAATTACGGGCGCGCTCGGGAATCCGGCCGGAGTGCCGGCGTCGCGCTGGCCCTGCGCCTCCGCGGCACCGACAATGCGCCGGCCGCGCCTCCTCCGTCTTTCCCGCCGCGCGGTTAATCCCGGGGCGCCCTTTAATTGCCGGGCGGGCGCATCCGGGCGCATCCGGGCGCACGCGTGGGCCCCGCGCGACTCCCCTGGCAGCGGAGGGCCGCGATCGTTATCGCCGCTCAATGGAACACTCGGCCGGGGCTTTTTGCCCGCGCCGATTGCCACGACAATCCGCGCGGCCTGAAGGAAGACCGAGGCTATTTACGTCCCCGCGCCGGCGCTTCCCACCGCGGGTATTGTCCGGCGCGCCTCCCCCCGCCGCCGTGTTATTAATGCGTTATTCAATGCCCGGATTCATTGGCCGGCCCTCGTGCGGCTTTTAATTGCGCGCGGATCCGTTCGCACTTGGGACGGCGCTTCCGCCGTGCAATTATGTCGCTGGCTTATCTCCTTTGCCGGAGCTGCGATTCAATGGTGCATTATGCTTGGGAGGCAACGCGCCGCCGCGGTTAAGCAAACGCTCTCCATAAGCGAGCGCATTATTGTCGCCCACTTGCGGATGCAAATCGAACTTTCCGCCTGCCGATGAAAAAGGGGGCCGAGCGCGTAACCGGTGCGCGCGTAGGTGTCTCTTGCGCTGGCGCTTGTCACCCCTGCTTGGCTCGGGCAGCCAGCCAAGCACCTGCCGGTGCGCCGGCCGTTGCATAAGGCCCCATTTTTATGTGGAATTATATATCGCTGCGAATTACCGAGGGAGTTTATTTTGAAACGGAGGAGCGAAAAGCAGGCGAAATTGAAGAAAGAAATTTGGAAAGCGCGAGCGCAGTTGCCGTCGGCCGCAGCTTGACCGCGAAGCTCATTAATAATACGTTCTGGAGGGGTGATGCGCTGGGGCCGGCGGCATAACGCGCTTAGGCTTGGCTCAAAAATCGAGGCTTTGTTAAAGAACGGCCGATTGTTTTGAATAGGCGGGCGGCCATTTCGCTAATTAACGCGGCAGCTAAATAATCCAATTGAGCAATGAGAATTATATATGCGGAGAGCGGGGCAGGCGCAGGAGTGCAGGAGGAGCCGGGGACTGCGGCGGAGCGGTAGCCGGGTTTAATTAAAATCGAGCGGAATTTCATGTAGGGGCCGGCGCGCGGGTTTATCAATTAACTGGCGCACGTAGCACGGGTTCTATTGCGGTAACATCGTCCCCAGCATCATGAAAGGAATCGTTGACACGCGAGTACAAGTCGGCTACGCGATGTACCTTTCTAAGGCAACACGCGCTAAGGCTGTGTGCGCAGGGACGCGGGCGCTCGCGTGTCCGCGGATATATTTAAGCGGTGTAAATTCATCGGAGAGGGCCTCCTTTTGGTTTTATCGCGCGCGCAGATACGGGACGGTCCCCGCGGATCCGTGCCCTTGGTCCCTCGGGCCGACGCCGCGATAAATAAGCCGGCGGGTCTCCTCGCTTTTGTGCGCGGCGTGAGAAGCGCGCGGCGGAAAAATCGGCCCCGGGCATCTCGCGTGCGCGCGCACTTTTTCAATAAAGCCGGCGGGTCACGGGGCGGGGGACGGGGGGACGGTGGGACGGGGGACGGGGGACGGGCCGCGCAACGAGCACATCCTCGCGGCGAGGGGGCGGGCAATCGGGCGCGGCGCGCCGACGCCGCGCTCATGAATATGCAGGATCGGGGGCCGGGGGCCGGGGGCCGGGAGGAAGCCGTCAGCGCGACGCCGCTCGTGCTTCCAATTTGTCACACAGCCTGGCATTATCTCGTTCGGTTAATAGAGCCCTGTTGGCCCGCGAGCAACAGGCCGCGCTCGCTAAAAGCCCGGGCGACGCTGGGTTGGTCAGCCGACCGCCGCGGATTTATCCCGGAGATCATTTTGCCCCCTGTCATAACCAGTCGGCCGATGCTCCGCGCCAATTGCCCGCGATGCGGCCCTCGCGCCGCTGTCCGAGCGCCGCCACCACCGGGTTGACAACTGTTTCCCAGGAGAAAGGGGGGAAGGGGGTACGCGGAGGCTGCCCGCGGTCCACGCCGCTCGCGAGCCCGGTGCCGCGGAATGGATTAGCGCAGCGTCGCGGCGAGCGGAGGAATAACCAACTTTCGAATTCCTCGGGAATGTTTTCGTCGGTTTTGGATCGGTAATGTATTCAAAAAGGTTGTGCTCTTGTAATCATGCCCCTCGCGGGCACGACCTTCTCACGACAATAAAGAGGCGCAAAAGCCGAGAGCTGGCGGGGATGGCGGGCGCAATCAAAGCGCATAAAAGGAAAAGCGGGGCCGGGAAAGGGCTTGCGCAAAGCGGCGGCGGCGGCGGCGGCGCATCGGGGATCGGGGATCGGGGATCGGCAATCAAATCAAAATAGATACCTTGAATGCGTAATGTAATTATGAGGAGCAATCAGAGCGGGCGCGCGCTCGTCAGGCTAACGAAGCGGCGAGGCGCGAGCCGGCGATTCCCTCGGCGCGGCCGGCTTTTGGGCTCGGGCGCACGCACGCGGCCGCGGGCAGATAACCGCGGGCCTGTTCGCGCCTACGCCACCTGTTGGCCGCGCGCCGCGGCCCCGGGGATTTATCTTGGGCGCGCGTATGAGGGCCGCGGGCGCGACACGCGATCGGCCCCTTATAAGGCCTAATGGGATGCGCGCGGAGGCTCGCCCGTCCCCGCGACGCGATCTCCCCGCGATAAACCGATAAGCGCGCCAATATTCAAATGCAAGCTCGACTTTTTGCGGCGGCGCGAGCCGGACAAGCGGCCGATCAAAAGCCCAGATAGCCGCCCGGCCCCGCTTAACATTCGCGTAAGCGCTTATTAAAGCGCAGCGCCGCGGCTCGGGGGCTCCGGGCGCGCGCGGCTTTTTCCCCCTCGGACCCGCCGCCCGGCCCCTAATTACTTTTGTCTCGAGCGGTCGCCCGAATCCGCGGAGGAGCCCCCGATCCGGGCCGAACGGTACACGGAGTGTTTTGCGCCGGGCGCGGCAACGGTTACAGTGCCACCGCCGGCCCGCCTCAAAAACAATATGGCAATTATTGGGCGGGCCCGGCGAAAGAGGTCGCCGCGGCGCGCCCGCTTCTTGGGCCTCCGGGGGACGCGAGGCACCTCGGCGGGAAAAAGCGCGACCGTTAGGGAGGAAGTCGTTCGGGAGGCGGCCCGCGCGAAAAAGGCCCCGGGCGCGCATAAATAGGGGCCCCGCGCGCCCCTGTCCCCGGAGCCGCGGACGCGCCGATTTTACGGCAGATACATTAATGCGACATGACGCGCGCCCAGCCACCGGATGCCTTTTCTTTTGCCCGAGTCCCTCGGCGGGCGCCCGCGCGCGCGTACAAGCTCCCGCAGATCCCATCGACAATTAATTCGCTTTCCCGGATCGCGCGGGGTGTGTCCTTGTCCGCCGGCCGCTTAGCGCTTATAAATTTCAAGGCGCGCAGGCCGACGGGGTAAGGCCGAGGTAAGCCGGCTTAATGAATTTATTTGGCCGATTGCGCGCGCTTCGTTAGCAGCCGGGTGCGCGCCTGGTGCCGCTGCCGCGGGCACCGACTCCTCTTATCCCGCTTTCCCCTTTTATGCTTTGTACGCTATCCGATTTTCCGAGGAAAAGCCCCTGGCCCCGCCTGGCCCCGCCTGGCCTCGCCCGCCTTTCCCTCCTCTATCGCGCTCTTAATTCGTTATAACTGTACCTTGATCGATCGATGATACTCGCGCGTTGGATACGCAGCGTTCGATCGAGGCGCCTTGTGTCCGTGCGTCTCGCGGCGACCGGCTCATTCTACTTGGGGCCCAGAGCGAGACGCGGCCCGTTCTCACGCTAATAACGCGCCTTTTACCGCTCTCCGATTTCCATTTTGTCCCAGGCTGGTATCGGCGCCCGATCAAACGGACGCATCCGTCAAAGCGCCGCGAAAAAGTGCAAAGGGCGAGGAGAGCCGAGGCCGCGGGCCCCCGAGGCTTACGGTAAACCCGCGCGTGTACTGCGCGCCGCGGCCGTATAGAAAGTGCACCGCGCCGCGTTATCCGGTCCCCGATCTCGGGGCGGGTCGAAAAATGCGACTCATAGGGGGATCAACGACGTTTCGCACTTTTCCCCGCGCGCGCGCGCGCGCGCCCCGAGCGCCCGATGCTCTTAATCTTATCGGCCGCCTCGAACTTTTGTCAGCCGCCGCGAGAGGGGGGCAGTCCTGTTGCGCCGCGGTGCGTTATCGCGACCTCGACAGAGACGAAGGAACCCGTTTTACCTGCGCCTCTGCCGCCCGACCCGCGCCTCCCCCCTCCCGAGCTCCTGCGTTTGTCGCGCCGCCCCGGAAATTAAAGAGTCAATAGTTCACCTATCTTTATATTTATCGATTAACCCGAATGCGCCAGGCTCGCGAGCCGCCTCCAGAGTAATCGTACGGGACCGCTGCGACTTTTAAGGACTGTTAATAAGGCCGCTTGAGAGTGGCCCTCTTATCACCGCCGCGCGATAAAGAAATACCGATTATGAATTCCTTTCCTCGTTGAAAACAAACCTATTAATAAACACTCAAGAATTGCCATTAATGTAATTAAAGTGCAAATGCTCACGACTCCTCGCGACACGCATTAAAAGAAAGAAAAGCGCAGATGTTTGAATCAACTAATGCATTCATGAACTGCTATTCGATTATAAAAATTCATAACTACATGTATGCATAAGCGATTTTAATAAAAAAGGTTTAGTTAGCAACAGTAATTTCAATTTTTATTCAAATATACTTTATGTAATAAATGCAGCGAAATTTGAATAGTCTAGCAAAAGCATTCCAACACAGCTATACCAATTTCTACTATACTTCTCCGCAAAGCAGAGCAGACTTGTTAAATCTAAAAAATTACTATATTACATTATTAAATAAATGTAAAATAATCACAATTTTTGCTGCATCGAAACTTTTTCAAGTTTGACAAATCTGTCCTCATTTTACTCAAAAGTACAATAAAAATCCTTGTAACGTTTCTCTCAGTGTACTCTATAAGTAAACTTTCCTGACAATCTTTGAATAAGTACAATATTTTTTCTTATCATGATGACCCCTAGAACATGCCTGAAATTGTAACTGGAAATAAATTTGGATTAATATTTGAATTGAGAATTGACGCGTAAGTTACAAGCAGTTGACAGGCGGCGCAGAGTGGTAAATAAAACCCGTGAACGAGAGCGGGAAAAGTGTGACCTTATCCGAGAGGAGGGCTTGCATCCCCGAGACGACGCTTGGCGGCCGCTCACGATTCGCTAAGTTGGTTTCGCGCCCCCGAGACGTGCCGGCGGGCCCCGAGTTCCCGTGGGAGTCGCCGATCCAGGAAGCGGCGGCGGCGGGCCATTGTTAGGGCTGGCGCCCCCAACCTCCCTGGGCCGCGACCATATATATAAGAGGTGCGCGGAGGAGGAGCGCGGAATCTAATCTGATGGAGCGCCTCGGTCCACCTAATGGCCAAGCCGTGTCGTGACACGCACGCAGCTCTCCGAGTCGCTTTCTCCCACTGGCGCGCGGGCGACTGTGAGAAGCCCGAGTCGTGTTTCCCCGGGCCGCGCGGTCGACTTACCCCCCTAAGAGCGCATCCGCGGCGCTCCGGTTGCCCCCCACTGCAGCACCCGCCCCTCCCAAATTCTCGCTGGACCATCTCGATAATGACAGCGTTCGACAGAGACAACCTATTGACAGCCTAGCATCCAAGGCTCAACGTCCGACCACGACAAGCACGTAGCAAGTGCAATGGACCACGAATTCATTCGGCAAAAATCCTTCGATTAAGCATTGATCACTAAATATAGTTATTTTATTATTATTAATTGTTTCACTAAACATAATTATTTTATCTGGCTTCAATTTTAATTTTAATCGATTTTAATTTTCAATCTGCATTCGAAAATATCTCCTTGATCATTTAACGTTCACATAAACATCTGCGCGAGAATAGAATCCGGAAAAAGTACCCGGTGACACTTGTTGTACGCGTGCATTAAAAATTCGTATTTATAGATACGCAGAATAGAATGAATTTCCTTGCGGACGAGTGGGAGGCGAGCGAAGGGGGAAGCGCGAGCGGCGACACCGAAGGCGCGCACATATCTTCCAATCGAGCTTTCCAAAAGGGGAAGAGGAAAAAGTGGCTTGGCCTAGGCGTCTGGCGACCTCCCCCACCCATGCATCATTTGTCCTGTGGCCGGCGCGCGTCGCCTGCCTCGGGGAGCGCGAGAAACCGAAGGCGCGCGCATACTCACACTGATTAGACGAATAAATTAAATTGGAAAGTTCGCGCGGGAGGTTTCGAGCTGGGCCCGCACGCAATGCGTCTTGGCGACACTGGGCGCACGCGCATAAATAACCGCGCGGTCGCGCCTTGACGCGCGAGATTCTCGACCTCGGGAAAGAAAGCTGGTAGCTCGATAGACTAGAGGCGCGCGCCGATCGCGGGCCCTCGACGCTCCTGTAATTGGAGACTGCGAACACGAGCCGCCGACGCAGCCGATCCGTCCTTACTTAGGCCGCGAGTGGCTCGGTCGACTGGCGGCTTTGCAAAGAATTAGGATTCCTGTAAGTAACGAGGTGTGACTTAATAGGGACGGTCCTTTGCAGCGGCTCGGCCCCGCTCGCCGGGATACTTTATTGGCGCGCGATCGATCTCCTGGGCCGTACATTATTCAAGAGCTCGCATGATTTGCGTGTGAAATTTCGTAATTTCCCTTCGGCTGGCCGACTCAAAACGAAATTTGAAACGCGCAATAGTTCTCTTTGAGTGTACGCAGCCAATTGCGCCGCAGAAACAATGCCTATATTCAAATATAAATTTCATCTATCGTCCGGCTGTAACGCGATATAGTGCAATAAGATCTCGAATATTTGTTCGGGCGCCATTTTTGACGCGCTCGAAAGAGATGCATACGCACCCTGCAAAAATTAATCGATTTATTCGTTCCCCTACTCTATTTAATTATGATTTATCACTGAATTGTTGCTAATTCATTTTAAAGCATTCAATTACGCACAGACAAACGCCGTGGTAAATTTATGATTATATTTAGAAATCGATTTACATATCGCTTGCTCACGTTTTTAATTAAGCCCAAACAGTTCACGCTTTAACTTGGGCTCGCGTTATAATCGCATAAAGTGCGCTAAAGAGAAAGTCTGTCATTACATGGACGTTTTACGTAGCCTTTTCCACGATCTTTTTTTTCTTCGAACGTAAGTCACACGAAGTTTCAACACCGTAGTTAGGGACACGACCAAATGCAGATATTCTTACGGCTCGTAGAACAACATAGTAATGATTACATTCACTTCAGATACAACAGGTAGAGATAAGAGATAATAAGGGGAGTTGTACAGTAATGTGCGTGATAATTTAATTATTGGACCCGATAATGCACGCGTATGCACTGCACGAATCACACAAATAATTAATACATCCGCGCTTTCGAAATCAGACTTAATTGCAATGGGAAAATAAATCTTTTTTTATCGACGTTCAAATTTAAATCGCAGATAAAAGAGAATCGTAATTTCACTCCAGCGAGAATTTCTCTATAGTACAACGTATCTTTATTTGAAGTTGATAAAAATGCCTTCGCCTTTAGCAACATCGTATCTACGTTATATTACGAGGGCTCTATATAAGTACAAAACTAACGATGTTGTACTTTATAGGTATACTATATTATAGATACAGCTCGAAAAAGTGTAATGGTTGCCCTCATTATTTGGATTTACTGTATATTAAGTCGTTATCTATCAATTTCTTCAACGAGATTGGGATTAATGTTTTAATTTGCATATGCAATTCAATAAATAAAACAAACAATGTCGGTAATCATTTCTTTAATCTGAGAACATTCTAAATGGTTGAATCAATGTTCACTGTAATATACGAGTATATGATATTATATTGAGAATAACTAATTGATTATTTATGTTAAAATTTTGAAGAAAAAGGTGTTACAGTGATTTGAAGTTTGTTGAAGTTTAATCGCAAGTGTAGAGACAAAGGCATTCATCTGGGTATTCTTACAGTTGAATTAAAATAACGGATTAGCGGATTATCGGTAGAAAAAGCATGGGAATTAATTCGAAAGGAGGCGAGTACATCGCGATGCCACCCTCGCGAATCAGCGGAATTTGGAGGGGAATTGGGAATCGGAAAAGGAGTGGGCCGCAGATGGGAGCAGGGAGCCGCGCGAGCGGGACAAAGAGTCTCTGCCCCCAGTTGTCAGGTGGCTATCTCTCCTCGCGAGGGCGCACGAAAGTCGAGGAGGCCGAGGGGCTTGGGGCCCCGCGGTACGCGATCCGTATCGGCCGGGCGCAGCGACGATCATCGGGAGCCAATTACACCGCGGAGGGATATACGCAGGCGACAGTCCGGGCGGGGAAGCGCCGCGGCGAGGAGCGCGGGGAGGCTGCAGCCGGCTCATTGAGATTTATTTGGTCGGGAGGGACCTCGGCTTCTCCCCCGGTCCGAGTCTTTAGCGTGCGCGGGACAGCGGCCGCGACTTGTTCCCCCTCGCGCGGCCAATCGTACTTACTCGGATTCGTACTTACAAGCCCAGTCGAGGCGAACGCGCCCATTCGGCCCGGCTTATCGGTCAGATTTCGTTTTGCGGCAGATACGAGGACCGCGGGACTTTTTGCTCGGTGCGCTGCCTGCGGCTCGCCCACGCCCCGATCGTGCGACTCTCTGCTCCTCCAGTGCCTTTGCCCGCGATGCATTGTAGCCGCGCCGTTGGTTATCTGCCGGAGCATCTGACTCGCGAGCTGCTACACATATTCCTGGGACTTTCTATTAGACAACGAGCTTGCGTACAGATTATCCATTTGTGTCAATAGACCAATGAAGATAAGCGTGGAAAAGGAGCAAATATTAAAGTGGGATCCAGTGAAACAAGTGCTTTTACTACATTATCTACTAATATTTATGATTTCACGATGTACCAGGGAATAAAAGTCATAATTTATCGAATGCCGACATCATAAATAATCGTTAGCTGAAATACTGGCTCTATAGATTTTATCGATTTCTGTTAAGCCAGCACATTGAAAAAGATCGAAAATAATCCTTACAGCAAATTCGAATCGTACTGTCTTTATAAATAAAGTCTAATCAATTTTAATTAGTACATAAGTTACTCTATTCGACAAGCGAATGCATCATCTCCCCGCGCACTTAAATAAGAATACGGATAATTATAATCATAAATGTTATGTCGACGTGACAAAAGGAAATTTATTCGACCGACTAGAAAAAGGCTTGGATTAAAGATAAAATATGAAAATGATAAAAGAGTATTGATCGAAATCCGTTTACTCGGGCATGAGGAAGAACAAGTGCAGGCGAGTGCACGGACGGATTGCCGTTTGTCCTGCGGGAGCCAAGCAACTGGCCTTACTTCCGCCAGTGCGCGCGCGGGGGGCTTTGCCGGCTGTACTCCCCAGGCCAATAAAGCGGACTCTTCAAACACTTGAAAAGCGACTGGCTGCCCAATTGGCTGCTTTCGAAAATCGCTGCTTTGCGCGCGCGCGCGCCCGCCGGTCAATCAGGGAAAATACTTTGGCGATCTCGTCAATCCATCGGCTCGTGCGCCCTCGGGCGGCTCAAAACTCACCCCTTTTGACGGGGCGCGCGGGGCGGGGGCGCGACCGCTCTGAGAAAACATTCCGCAGCCGGGCCCGCCTCTCTCGACTATTGCGGCCGGGGGCACAGAGAGAGAGTCGAGGCTCGCGGCGGCAGCAGATGCTATCAGCCGTGACGCGCTGTCTCTGCTCGACTCTACTTTGACCCGCCGCGCCCTCTCCCGCTTTTACGTCTCTGCCCGCCCGCCCAGCTTGGAGGTATTTGATATTGACTTCTCAGGCTTTGAACTCTCTCGCTCTCCCTCTCGCTCGCTCGCTCGTAGCCGGTCCAAAGAGGAAAAAAGCGGAGATGAGCGCAGAGACAGAGAGCGGGAGAGAGAAGGAGAGATAGTGGCCGGGTGAGGGGAGAGAGCAAGAGCTATGGAGCCGGGGCGCCTAGTGCGTTTAATTAAAAACCTTCGTACGTGGTGCGGTGCACTTGTGCTAACCCGAGAGCGCCGCTCCCGGTATATACATGTATAAGGGCGCGGCTTCCTCTCTCTCTCTCTCTCTCTCTCTCTTCCGCCTCTTCCTCTTTCCCTCTTGGGGGGAGTCGATAAACTTGGCGGATTCTAATTTTTTAATTTTCCGACCTCTTTGCGAGCGGCTTCATAAGCGTCCGCTGTGCTGCTCAGCTCAGACCCGCTCTCCGCGACTCGCGGTCCAGGGCTACTTGCTTTTTTCCCTTGCTTATTATACTTTATACATTTTACGTGAGTGTTTTTATACTTTATCGTTTGAAAAGGGCTCTTGCAGCTATTTCAATTTCATTACGTACTTCGCGATTATTCAATACTTCGATGGGGTTTTGCGAGAAGACCCGGTCAGTTAATACCGTGCCCTTTTTAAAAAAAATTCAAAATAATTGCTTCCTTTCAAGTTTACGCAGTTATACTTTTTTACTTTCTTCAATATAGAAATAAATCAAAGTATTCCATTTATTATTTTTTTTCCTGATTATAAACTTTTTTAATTCGCGTCAATATTGGCTTTGTGGAAAAGCTTGATAGAAATATATTAAATATTCGTATGATATAACACATCGACCTGCATTTAAGCTATTTTTCAAAAATATCTTGACACTTTTCTGACTAGAAAACATTTCTCCCAGTCTAGGACATCCTATCATTTCAAATAGTTGTGTAAAAAAAAGAAAGCAAATAGACAAATAAGAACCAACATTTTAAAGTTAAACTGGTATTGAACTTCAACTTTAAATGGTAAGTTTGATCCTTTAAAACGTGACGTAATTTAGTAAAGCGCAAGCTTTAAAGTTTATTTTAAATGTTATTTTTTCATTGCAAATGAAATAATTTTTATTTTAAATCTTTATTGCACAAATAATTATAATATATCCTCAACTGAAGGATGAGGTTTTAAAATTCTTTCTTGTTGAATGTAATGCTAATTTTAATACTTTTTTAAATATATTGAGAAAGGAAAATATACAGAAGTTTAATAGGCTCGCGAATAATTTAATTATATTTCTTTAGGTTATTATCTGTTTGATCATATCAGTTCGCATTCATATTCTCCAATAACATTTTATTTCAATAGACACGTTAACACTTGAATAAACTCAGCTAATAATCTTTAGTAACAATTCGATAATTCTATAAACAAATAACTAATACATTAATTTAGAATTATGTTTCATACTATTACAATATCATTAAACAAACAATGTCCGGAGCACCAAATGCAGTGCAATACTTAAATTAACATTTCAAGCACTATGGAACTTACAAGAGCCAAGGGCGAATTACACCAGAGCAAACTGCTTGACAATCAGTGCATATTTGCGTTAATATAATGGAGGAAAAATTACATGTACGGTACAAATCACGTAAATGCACAATCAGATCGGGATTTGGCGCGTGTACACAACATCGAGAATCGTTTGGCTTCGCTTTTCCTTGCGTGTACATCGTTCGGAGGGAAAACATCGCGGCGCATCACCTTTTCCTGCGATGGCCACAATTATCCTCGAGAGACTTCATTATCCGGTCTCTGGTAGCCAGGAAGCACGCGCTTCTATTCTTTATTTATGGACAAGCTCATTATTTCTGTGCAGGTGAGCATATGAAAAATTCTCCCCTCTTCTCTCGTTCTCTCGCACTCACTGTCTCTAACTTAATTTTTCTTTTTTTCGTTCTTTTTCGCTGTTCATCTCGTTCCCCGTCCTCCTCTCGACCTCCCGCTCTTTCGCGCTCATTTTGTGTTACGCATTATTTTTCTACCCGCCGGTAACAGAGACGTCATCTTTTTGCGCTGATTACAAGTAAACGAGTTTTTTAATCTTTTTACGTGAACCGCTCCTGCGCTACAATTTTTTGTCAAGAGATTTAACGCTGCATTATACTCGTGGTTTAATGCAAATGATAAGTTTTATTATACACGCTGTAATGCTGGATGAGCATTTGATGTACATTATACTTGTAAATAATTTAAAGGTGATTTAATTTTTAAAAGATCATTTGCATCAACTTTGTACAGAGCAATGCAGGAAGTGATACATTATAGGAAAGTTTTCTCAAAATCTCAAAATCCCCTTTTATTCTGTAACTACAGCTTAACAATAATAATTGATACAACATTAGATATAAATAAGAAGCGGCTATTGCGGCTATATTACGCCGCTACAGAGTTTGAACAAGACCAAAAAAGTAGAGGCACAAAAGGAGAATAGTTTTTGAAGAAATGGCTCGTGTGCAAAAATACGATGCGTCCGTATTCAAATTGGACCAGTATAAATCCAGGCCCCTCGCAGGCGGGGGCGCACGTGTGTAGCTAAACAATATATGTGGGGCGACGCTCGCTTGGGCCGCCCGAGGCTATAAAGCAAGCTCCGTCGGCTTCCGCGCGCGGCTCCCGGGTGACACAAAGGGTGCAGTCGCGCGCGAGAGCCCAGAGATTCTCGAGGGCCGCCGCCAAAATCTCTCCCCGCGTCGTTGGCATTCGCGGGCCGCGGCTCGCTGCAGATCCGCCCGGGCGATTGCGCGCGAAGATGTCGCTCCCCCGCATTCCTCGGGCACCCGAGGATTCCTGGAAGGCGCGGCGGCGCAGGAATCGCAGGCGGCTGCGGGTCTAGGAGGCCAGCCGTGTCCGGCGATGGATCATCCGACTGTCGCGGACTGGTAGCACGACGTCGCTCTCCGGCTAAGCTTTCCTTCCTGCGCGCCTTCTGGAATACACAAACGAGGCCTTTTATCCTGCACCGGGCAAACAGTAGCCGCGCTTTTTCTTTCTTGCGCTCTCCTTAGTTTCTCCTTAACTGTAATTCAAGTTGAACTTTATTTATGAACACTCAATTAACTCAAATGCTTTGATACGTTGCACGTAAATAATGAGTTTCCGTTTCAAACAATTTTTAATCATCACATAATTGCAGTCTCATAGAAAGACAATTATTATAATCTTTATTAAGTACAAGTATGGAATGATTTGAAATCTAATGTAAAGAACGCGCAACCTACTTCTCTCTGTAAATTTACAATGCAATGTTTAAACAAAATTAATCATTTTAAAGTTTAGTATATGCTTGCATTATTAGTTAGGCTATACAAATTTGACTTTTGGTCACTGACCAAAATGTAACTAAGATATTCAACAAAGCATAATTGAGGATTAGACTGCAATATAAAATTCATGTTTGTAGTCAAGATATATTGTGAACTTGTGCAATGATAATAAAAAAAAATAATTGAATGTTGTGCAATTTTCTTTCTAAATGAAATTAACTTTTATTGCATGCTTTGAACCTCCATTAATTACATATTTATAGTTAGATCATCAGTGAGTGAATTATAAAAACGATTGTATGACAAATTTTTATAGATTATGTTGTTAAAAAAAAATATTAGTTTTTATGAAACAAAATATAATGCCAAATTATTTCCAATACTAAATTATGATTATATATATAGTATGTAAGAAAAAATTTATAACTGCGTATTTATTTTCGTATTTATCGCAATAAGACAAATATATTTAATGCTATCGTATATATCAAACATTGAAAATTAATAAGAACGTTCCTGATCGGAACGCTTAGAATTTTAGTATTTAGTATTGCTTCATTTTATATGAAATAGTTATGATTTTAAAAAGAAATTTTTGTTACAATCCTACATTTTAATAGATTTATATCTAGATTTATATAACTATCGGTATTTTACTTTAAAAATGTCCATTTTTTAAATTCCATCAAATGTTATGATTTGTAGATATAACTCATTGGAGTAGCTCAATTTCACTTATATATCTATATTTATTTATAACAAAAATCTATTCATATAAATAAATAATCTACTTATCTATTTCTCACATAAAAATTTCTGCTTCTACATCTCGTTTCTGCGTTCTGAATCCTATCGGGTCTGACACTAGTGCCGTACTGAGAGCTATTCGACACTGCTCGAACGTATTTGATGTAAGTAGTTTGTCCTTTAGAGCTAAGTATTTAGTGCTTGACGCCTATTCTACGAAGTTACGTTTTACTCGATATTGCCCGACCACCAAAATTCTTGAAATTTTTAATTCTAATTTCTTTTAATCCTGTTGTTTACATCTATAATACTTATGATTTGAAAAGGCATGCCCTAAATTTAAATATTTGTGATTACTATCTATTTATATCGATGGAATTGTAAAATTACATTATAATACAAGTTGGCTATAATCTAAAATTCCTTATTAGATAGTTTTGCTCGTATATGAATACATTTAAACTGACGAAGATGCATTTTTTCAAAATACTTTATCACAAGAGTAACACGGGAAAAGAAAAATTGGCTCCTTGAGAAAGAAGAGGCCTAGGCATAGAAAAACCAGCTCACCACCCCTCTAAAGCAATCTGGAGGCGGTTACAAGAGTCGAGAGCTTGGACTATTGGTAATCTTAGCAAACAAAGCTAAGACTAGCGCCTTGGGCAGCAGGTGCAGGGGTTCGAGAGGACACGCGCGGCTGCAAACGGAGATTATCAAGCGATTAAAAGAATTTGCTGAGCGCAATTTGCCGAGCGTCGCGGGCCCGAGAGACGGTAAGTCGGAGCAAGGAGGAGGGTTGGGGGTGGGCGGAGATTAGCGCCGGGGGGCTCCTTTGTACAGTGCGGCAATGGAAACGGTTAGGGCGCGCGCCGTTCAAAGAGCCATGATCGGATACATTTTTAATTAGTTCAAATATCACTGGGGCCCCGGGAGCTCCTTAATTAAATGTCATATTGTGCCTGGCGGCACTCCGGCCTTATATGCGCCCGTCTCGTAATCGAGATACCTATATGTGCGGGATTGCGTCTTGGGATTATTCGCGGACAAGCTAATTTCGAGGGCGCGTGCGACGTCAAACCTGAAGAAAACTCGGCTGTTTACTTCAGTGATTCATTCTGTCTGTTATTTTACGGGCAACCAGTGCTTATGTACATTTCAGATTGAGCCGCTCCTTAGTTATACTTGTAGCTTTCAATTTATTGATTATACAAATCATGTCCAACATAACTGTGTCAAAAAACGTCCATATTTAACAGTATTTTTGGACCACTAACATTATAGAACAGAATAGAGAATATGTATACAGTAAGTAGATGCTTAAAGCAAATATATAGTTATCAAGTAAAAAGTGAATAAGTGTAGATCAAGACTAAAGGGAAGCCGATAGGAAACAAAGATAACCTTTAATGTATGTTGCTTCATGTAAAAAAATTCATAGCGATGTAGAAGATGATGAAGTCTGTAGTCTTCTATAGAAGCTGAACGAGGGCATCAGACAGTTTATCACGAATGAATCAAAAAGTATACCATTTAAAGTGCCAAGACGTTGAATCGTCGCTAGAGAAATCTACTGGTGACGACGGTATGAATGCCACTACTAAGCTAATGACTTTGAAGAAGTAGCCAAACGAGTTGGTCGTATCCAAACAAGTGATGCAATTGCTCGACAAATAAATATAGAAATACGTGCAACAATTCCATACATATTAGGAGTGCTAGAAGCTGTAACCAATAATGCGCTTTTATATGAAGCAAGGACCATCAACAAACTACAGGATAAGTTCACTCTATACGATGCATTATAGAAAGAAGAAAAAGAAAAGACAAAACTGTCGAAATCAGAAAATAGATTACCAAGCAAGGAAAAGCTTCGTTACGATACTGGATCATCTTTGTGCAGACAGTCCATCGAAAGACAAAGGTACAAAATGTTTAAACGTAGTAAATTTAATCACATCGAAATAAATTATATCGAGTTGATTTGAAAATAAGGCACAATTTGGGCTTGGCCCTTCACAAAAGCAAGCTTTTGATCAGTTAAGACAAGGTCTGGCAAATAAGCTGGTATCAAGATTATTTATAGTTGGAGTCGCCCCTATCCCATACATAACTTTATAACTATTTAATACATGCACTACTTTAAGAAATATTTAACGTTGTTTTGTTGATAAAAACATTTAGTACTGGCTCCGTGATCCATGTAGATGATAATGTATCCATGAATCCGGCCAAAATCGATAGGATCCGCGAGCGCCCGTGGAAAGCTTAATAAAGACAAGGTGAAAGCGTGCAATAGCCGTGCACCGAGCGCGCCAACAAAGAGTTAAAAAGTCTGGCAACAATGACAAGCGGGTATGTCGAGGCGGCCGTGGCCTGCAGGTACACACGGCGCGGGCGCTTCCCCTTTGCTTGGACCTATCTGGCGGCTCGGCCGCAATCCGGAGCCAGCTCACAGAGCGCATTGTGCTGCCCCGTCCGGCAAAAGTAAATCAATGACGCCCCCTCCCTCGCTATCTCTCTCTTTCTCTGGGCTGCAGCCCACTGGGCCCACGGGGTGGAAAGCCTATTAGAGCGTAGGCATGAATTTATCTCTCTATAACGGATAATACAATCGTAAAGTTGAGTGCGCGCGCGGGCCATTGATAGCACCGGGCGCGGTATCGTTAACCGCGGCGTTCCACAATCCCGGAAGCGGATGGAGGGGGCAGGGGAGCAGCTCTCGAGAAAGCCCAGCGCGCACCTCTACACATGCCCTTGCAGCGCGAGGATTATCGACGATCTCGCTCGATCCGAGGGGGGTAGTCGAGCGTCGCCCGCCGCTGCCGCCGTCGATTGCCCCGCGACATTGCACCGAGGCACGACCCGGGCTGCTGCCCTATCCACTTCTATGCGCGGCCTGCAGCTCTTTTCTTTTCACGGCGAGATTCAACATTTGCACGCCCTCGGCTCGGGTATAAATCATCGTGGCAAACAGCCTAAAGCATTAGTGGACAGAAATAAAAAATATTACAAAATCAGATTTACGCCACTTGTCGCTAGAGAACGTTATGAAAGATCATTTGTTTCAGTAGAGCAGAGTTCGCTACGTGAAATTGCATTATAGTGATTTTCTAGGCTGAAATTTATTGTATTTCTCAATTGCAATTGAGGCCTGTAATTGGCATGAGAAATTTCAATAATTTTTCGAAAGCTCCTTGATTCGTGAAACAATAGGGTAATGAGCCTCCATCGGTTCTCATGTGATCTCTGATCGCTTTTACGCAGAATGGAAGGTCTATCGCAGAAGATTATAGAAGCTAGTCGTGTAAAGAGGATAATTTTGTTTTCATAATACGACTGCGGATTACTGCGTGTGATATACGCGAACCTAAAGAAAGACGCCCTTTTTGCGTTAGCAAGATGATTGAGTTGCAAAATACAGCTTGTCGCTGGAATGAATGACATCCCGCGCCCATGATACATGCTCGCGCGCAATTGCCGATGGGCCTCGCCTCACAATGGACAAACGACGAGCGATTAATTTTTAGCGGGAGGCATTTAAAAGCTCGAGGGTGCGGACTAATCAGCAGCTTTAGCGATGATACTCGCTGGAAGGAGCGATTCCCATTAGACAGTTTGACGAAGCCTCGGCTCGCCGCGAGGACAATTCAATGGAGGCGCGGCTCTCCTCGCAGCTCGGGCACTTACCTCGAGTCCCGGGCCCAATGAATATCCTTTAGCCGAGGCAACGGCGTGGGCGCGGGTCCCTCTTTGGAGCAGCCTCGGGCGGGCTTTCCATCGGCGGCCCTCGGGCATCGATCCTGCGCCCCCGTGAGGGAACGTCGCCCCGGATTTGAATGCGGACGGCGCGGGGAGATGGCGCGATCCCCGGGAGCCGCGTCGCCGTCGGCGCCCGCAGCCCACGCGAGGCCCAAATTTATCGCGCGGGCTTTCTTCTGAGCGCCCGGTCCGTTTAATCGCCCGAGCGAGATCCCATTATACAAGAGAGCGCTCGGTCTTAAAGACGCAGGCGCGCGCGCGCGAGACTTGGCGCGACTTGCGCAAGTGACCGCGCGATCTCCGCCGCGTGTAATTGTAAGAGAAAAATTATTTAAACGAGGGAGTCGGCGGGTTTCTGCCGGGCAGCCGCGCCGCGGTAATGAGGATTAGTAATGGGCCAGTAATGAAAATCCATTGGTCATAATAGCAGTGAAATAATTTAGACACATATCGCGCGCTCGCGCCCGCGCACCGGCCGCGCGGAGCGGGGGAATTTCTCGACGAGCGGCGCGCTGTTGCGCGATTCTTGATCGTGGGATATTTCGAGGATGGCGCGCCACGCGAGCGCCTTGCGCAATCGCTCCCCCGTCCCGGCCTCTCTGCATACACGCGTCTTTAATAGCTGTATCGATCATTTTGATTGAGCTGCAATAATTGCTTTGGTTAATTTAGCGAATGGTAGTCGCTCGGCACTTGTAATTGCCCTCTCGCGGTATCTTTTCTTTCGCGGCGCGTAACGTCGCAGGGCCTCCCCCGTCCGAGGAGGCCGGCGATCCTTCCTCGCGGCTGGCCGTCTCGCGGATCCGGCGCTTCGATCATCTTTATGGGCCAGCGGGAGATGATAATTTGCTCGGGAGGAGCGATAAAGAGCACTAAGGATGCCGCGGCGGCGGCGGCGGCGGCGGCCTCGCGAAGAGAAGTGGCCCGTCGGGAGGCATCGATTGCCGGGCGTCAATGCACAGAGGGACGTAAATCCTCCGGCGGCGCAGTCCTGCCGATTAATTGGAAAACAAGGCATTTCAATTAATTAGAGATTAAAGGTTGAAAAACGAGGGGATTTTTCAAGCGGCGAGTGCCCGGGCGCTTGCCTCTCCGCTTATAATCCGAGGGCAGGTGCGCCAGAGCCGCCCGAGGCGAGCGGCTAAATTAATCAGGGTCGGGCTAGAGGTCGCCCGAGAGGCTCGCTCGGCAAAAGGGCCAAAACGCCCACGGGCGACTCGTCCTTTTTCGGGCGGAACGAGGGCCGGCGCGCCGCCTTCTTTCGCGGCCGCCGCGCGCAAATCCGCCCGTCAAACAAAAGCGCCGGCCGAGCTGGCGCAACCCGCGCGAGGCCCCGGCCCGCATCAAATATGCAAGCTCGCAATTATACGGGGGGAGGTAAGGAAGCTCTCGGGCGCCGCCTGCGCAGCTGCACGCGCCCGCCCCCGCCGCAGCGCAAACGGCCAACGCTCCGCGCGCCCCGCCACCTCGACATTATGTTAATACGCCCGTATATTTTGCGCCGCCGAGCCAGCCACCCGCCCGGGATTTATTATTTACTTTGCTCGCCTTTGATGTTTATTGTAGTTCGCCAGAGGAACAATGTTTCCTGCCGCTGAGGAACGAGTTGCTTTCCTCCCTGTCGTTTGTTAACCGTATATCTTGCCAACTCCAATCTTTGCGATGCTCCCCTTCTTGCGCAATCAACTGCCCGCGCTTATGACCCACGCCGAGTCTGACCCATTTTTCTAGCCTCCTGCAAACCAAGAGAATTCTTTTACCGATTCTTCTGCACATCGAGAGGTATCTTCAAACTGTTGACAATTTGTTTGGTTATTGCGGCTATATTGTAACTCGTTGCTAGAGTGTGCAATTATTTATTTAAGAATAACGACACTTGTACAACTACACAAATTCACATGTATTTTCTGAATCAACCTATAATTCCATTTCCGAATTTCGTCTTTATTGCGTAATATTAAATCAAACATCTACCTAATTTTGGTGCTTGACCAAAAATGTTGACCAAATATTGCACGAATAAACATTTGTGCCATATACTTGTCAGTGTTAAAGTATACGACAGAGGAAAAGTTATACTTTTCCTTTTGCTGTCCAACCCAATCATTCTTTGTCACAAAGACGTGTTGTCGCCAGTGTTCAAACAGTCACACTTCGAATCTTTGATCGATCTGACGCATTAAATTGTAGGCTCAAAGGAGTAATGAAAACAATCTGTTATACTCCAAAGAATTCTGTGGTCTTTCGTAAGCGTTGCGCAAGCGCGGCACTTTTTCAACTTAATTTATAATAGTTGAATCCTTTTTAATTATATATCAAACTATTAAAAATATTATTAGGTAATCAATCAGCTACAAGATTTCGTAAATATCTATGCTAATATGGATAAAAGGAATGAATGTAAAAACGAGCAGTCCCGTATTTTCATGCACAATAATGGAAATGCGACATATTTCGCCGTGGCATTTATCTTTCAATGGGTACTTTGGAGTTTCACCCAGCTGAGAGTAATGGAATGGATAACTGTTTCGCGAGCGCGTCAGAATTCATTTCAATCCATCGGACTCGTACCATGACGCTCTTACACCTTGGCTGCACAGACCTAAAGGAGCGCGCTAAATAATCTGGCGCGTGCGCGGTGGTGCCCGCTAAACTGCAGCTGCCCTCCACTTTATGCGACGTCTTTTCCTTACGAGCCGACGTAATAACGCAAAGGCCTCGCCCCGCTCGGGTGCAATACCATATGTCCGAGAGATGCTATTACGGGTCTTTAACAAGAAGTTACGTAAGTTACGTGTATATTCAAGTGCCTCGCGCAGTAGACGTCCCAACATCCATTTCTGGCGGGCTCCAGCCGAGGAACTCCCGGGGGATCAATTTATTACGAGCCTTTCCTTTAAATGGGAACATTTTAATTAGAAAATTACTTGGTATAGTTTATGTCGCGTAGGCACTTTTCCATACCGCGGCATTACTGCACAAATACCGCGCGTATTCTGGTATTTCTATAAATTTCCGGGGAAAAAAGTAGAGAAAAGTTAACGTTGCCGCGGATTTTTTATTTGAATTTGTGATCGTAATAATACTTAATAACGTTCTGCTTAAGCTGTTTTTAGATTAAGCGCTAGAGTCTGCTATGAAAAGTAACAGTATCAATGGGAATAAAAGGGGAACGTTATCCAGCCTAGTTCGCACGAGCGCTCGCGGACGAAGGATTAAAAAATGGCAGAGGACATGGCGAATGGCCTACGTCCGCTGCCAGCGGAGGAAGATTCAGGGGGGCGAACCCGGGAGCCGGCAGATGATCGAAAAGGCCTCGGTGCGGCCCAGGCACGAAAGGAGCCCGGGATCGCGGGGCATTGGTAGCGCCCGCCCCCCTCGGCCCCGACAAGCTGAGTTAGCGCGCGTCCCCGGCCCGAGATAAGTAGCCGCCGCCGCCGCCGCCGCCCCCCCCCCCGGCCGGGGGCCTAGGAAACTAATAGAGGCGGCGCGCGCGGGCTCCTTTATGCCGGTTTACGAGGGCGAGACATTGCTCGCGCGGCCGGCTTCCTCTCGGCTTCCTCGCGGCCCGGCGTCCGACTCCCCGCTAATGTCTCCCGATGATTAACCCGCGGCATTTATCTGCCGGATTTTTTCCCCCGGGCGCGATTAGGAGTCGCGGCGGCGCTGGCCGATGATAATGCCTGCGGCGCGGCGGTCACCCGCGGGGAAAAAGCCGGCTCGCCGGGGCTTTTTCACCCCCGATGATTTACGCCCGGTTCGGCCGCGGCCGGCTCGCTTCCGCGGAGCGGCCGAGCCCGCGACGCCCGCTTTAAATGTCCTCCAAAGAAACGGCGCGCCGTATATCTCCGAGTAATTGTCCGAGCTGTAAAACTCGGGCATTAGCCCGACGGATACTCCCCGGGGATAACGTCTTTAGAGTTATTTAGTCGATCGGCTCTCGCTTAATTGCCGCTATCGGGGCCGGCGCTGTGCCCGCGGAAACGCCCCGCGCCCGGCAATTTATCGCAAATATCAGCGCGGGCCGGCGCCTCGGTAGAGCGCCGCTGGAGACGCGCGCCGGCGCATCCAGGAATTAATCCCCGAGTGATTAGCCGAGCGACGCCGCCGGAAGAGACGTCCGCGGCGCGGCGCCTCCAAAAGTCGCGGCGTAACGCCGCTCCATTCTCAGTCTGATAAGCGCGGCTAACAAGGGGCCGGTTCCGCTGCCCGCCCCCGCGACACTGCTATCCGCTGCCCGGGAGGAATCGCCGAGCGCCGCGGCGCCTCCCCATTTGCGAAAGGATAATTATCCCGCGGCGGCGCCGCGCGGAACGCCGATTTCGCTCGCTCGCGCCGAGTGACGAAAGCCGCTTTCGCAAGCGCGCCGCGAGCCAACGCCGCCGCCGCGAGTCGCCGCGCAGCCATTGTTGCCCGGGGACGCGCATCACCGGAAAATACGCGTAACCACCGGCGAGCGATGCCCCCGGGCCCCCTCCTCACCCCAATGCGCCCGCCCCTGCTTCTGTCAGGGCTAATTATCTCCCCTGATGATGCCCGACCCCTCGCGTGTCTCCCGTTATTACGCATTGTTACATTACCCTATCGTTATTCTACGTGTTATTATTACAAGTACGTTTTTCTGTTTATTCCGAGATTCATCCCCGCTTTTTCTGCAGATCGGTGCTAACGGCATTTTTACCCAAGTTACGAGCTGGCCGGCTAATCTCGACACTACCGCAAGAGAGCATTTTTAAATGTGGATCAACTAATTACTCTCCCGGCTAAAAAGACACGTATCTTCCCCAAGTTTATCAAAATAGTATCTTCAACACCTAGCACTTTTTTTCAAAAACTCAACACTACTTTATTTCCATTTACAAGGTTACGGAGACGAAACTTGAACTTCCATTTATGACGTTCGATTAATTTACCGTTATTTTTGCTGCCATCTTCTTTGGGTTCAGTAGGGAAGTTAGTCAATATTGCAAAACGAATCAAACCATTAATTATTGTAAATTTATCTCAGACCTCGGATTCTGTATTTCCCGCTCAAAATTATTTTCATTTCACGGTATGTTTTTGAGTAATATTTCCAGGTTTTCTCAGTCTTTGTAATATATCAATCAGGATTCGATTAAAAATATAAAGATGATCCTGCGTGAGAAAATAATTTTAATTATACTTGTGTGTTTTTATTGCCATGGTACATCTGCACTTTTAGAAAATGATTCGCGCGGCACTTAAGGAATACTATGACGATCGAAAGTATATATAACGCATGCAAATACATTATCAATGATTAAATGATAAAAGTAAAAAATATGATAATTAATATGGTCAGATATACTTGCAGTTGAATGCTTGTTTGTATGACCTGGTTATTATGAATGTAAATATATTATGCGTTCCGAAGGATGATTTTCAAGAGGTGCAGTTTACGTTTCATTATCGATTAAAAACCTACAATTAATTACTCGTATCTGCGGCAAATGCAGATAGCGCTATTAATTAGATGAAAGCGTAAGCCGTTTGAAAAAATGAGCCCGAGCAAACATTAATTTTCAATTAACTTAGAAAGGATAAAAGTGCAGGATCGGGTAAAGCGGCGGCGATAATGCAAAGGCCGATTCTTAAACAAATTGTTAATTCAATGGCAACGTCGATCAGCGGGAAAGGCCGGGGAAAACGCGCGGCGGCCCCTAAATTGAAAGGCATTCCCCTCCTGGCATGACCGAGTTTTTGTTCGAGCTACTTTGAAAAGATGCACAAAGCAAAACTTCGGGCGAGGCGCGCACGCGACTGCCGGCGGGAGCTGGGAGGTGCGCGCGTTTTACCCGGATTTCCCGGGCGGGCGCCGCGCGAGCATTTGACATGCGTCGCGGTGAGAAACAATCCGCCCTTTGGATTCCCGGGGATTCCGCGGTCGCTTTGATTCCCCGGCTCCCCGGGCGTATCTGCAGCTCGCGCGCCACTCGGCAGCATTTCAACTATTTACGGATTAGAGCCGGGAATATTTTCCGGGCGCTCGTTATAGTTGGCAAGGGATGCGCGGGCCGCGCACACAAGCGCCGCCCCGACAGAATTCAGCCCGTTCGATGCAGTGTCATTTCCCTTATACCGCGAGTCCGGCTCTCCCTCGCGCAAACGAGCACAAAGAACCTCCGATTATTTCCCGGCTTTTCTCTCCCCTTGGCAGCGTTGCGCGGAGCCTTCGAATTACCGGGGAAATTCGAATTTAATGCGAAATCCAGCCTTCAAACAAATTAATTAGCTTTATTTAACAATTGGCGGGAGGGGCGCGCGGATGGGGGCTGGGCCTCCAACTAAAAAGCAAGCAAACTCGATATTTACAGGGTTTTTAGGGGGCTCGGGCGCAAAGCCGAGCGGCCGGGCAAAAGCGGTCCAGGTTTTCGGATTTGCCCTCGGCGCGGTTACAGCTGCGCGGCCCATGCAAATTGAAATTGCAAAAGAGCTCGGCACATGGGCTTACGGTCGCTCGCTGTGCAATGCAAACTAAATGATTATACGACACGGCCATAAAGTTGGAAAGTAGTTTAGATACCCGTATTATTTACTGGGAATTCGTTTTAATTTCTCTTTTCTCCAGGTCGTTCAATAGCCGCAACAAAGGCTAATGCGTTTATCGGCAGATATATCATTGAACGCAACCGGTGGCGAAGGTATACGGCCGAGGCCACGCAACGCGCCTCTACATAATAATTCAGGAGCGGTGCGCGCGGCGGACGCGAGGCAAAAACGGTAGTCGCCATTAAGGAATCCGCTCGGCGTTAATTGGCGCGAGCGCACGGCGCGGGTGATTTCTAATTCCTTGATGGACACGTAAAAGTTTTATCGAACGTCGTGCGCGCAGGCTGCGTGAACTCGCGAGAGAGTGCGCGGCGCGCACACGCACACGTACGGGCGAGTAACTCCAACCAACTTTCCCACATTATGCGAGGGCCGCCGAGCGGCAATAGCGCGCGCGTGCATCGCGAGGAGCGAGAACTAGTGGCCGTGAGCAAGGACTCGGGGCCCGCCGTCCCAGAGTTAACGAACGACTTGGGCATCCTTTCTCTTCGAGGCGTCCTCGGGCGCCGATAGACGCGCGCGCCGCGCCAAAAATCGGCCCCGCGATCGCGACGCGCCCACTCGGGGACGGCCGAACCACGCGCGCTCCTCCCGAGAAAGCGGCCGAACCATCTCACGGGCCGGCCTCGCGTAATTTTATCGCTCCCGAGGAACCGTGCCCGCTCCAAATGAATTACGCTTATTAAAAGTAATATTATAAATCTCGCCGAAGCAGCACCCAATGATTTATTTAATTTATTCCGGGGATCATTTTTTGCCGACGTTCCAAATCATTTGGAATATTCCTCCGGTAGATTATTGCGCGAGATTTAGTACACGTGGGCTCCAAAGTCAATTGACCCGTGCGAATTGAATCGCCCGGTGAAAATGACGCCTTGCCCTCGAACTTACCGCGAGGTAATCGCGACTCGGATCTCTCCGCGGCTCGGGCGAATTCGATGGGCTGGTTAGGGGTCCGCGAGCGCGGAGAGGAGCAAATAGCGAGAACGCGCAAATAGAGAGAAACGCGTTGGTCCGAGCAGTCGCCGGCGGCCGGCAGCCGCGTGGAAAACGAATTTTCGACCCGAGCTCCCGTGCTCATCGAGACGTTTGCTCGGCCCTTCCGTCACAGTAAACAAGCGTACTTGCGCGCGAGCGAACGAACCCCGCGCAAAGCCAAAGCGCCGGGGGAAAAATGCGGGAAAGGCAGAGGTGGAAAGCGTAGGGCGATTAACTAACTGAAGACTCAATTATGCAGCTGGCCTCCGACTCGGGGAAACGGTTCTTTTGAAGAATATAATAAATCCGAGCGGGAGGGTTAACCGAGCCCGTGATTCCACGGGCAAAGGCGAAATAAAGCGCCGGCGGAGGCGGCGGCGGAGGCGGCGCCGGCCGTCACCGACACACGGCCCCGATACCCCCGGTGCCCCGGTGCCTCGCCCGGTACGCAGACTCGGCGGCTCCTCCTTCCCGGAATGACATTCCGCGTTTGAGCGCGCGCGGCTCATAAATTATTTAATCAAGCCCCGCGAGCCAGCGCTCGGGGAAAAAGAAAATATTTGCCCCATTATAAAGAGGGGGGAGATGAAAGCTGCTCCCGCGCGAGGAGCATCGACTCCCACGGTGACAAGGGTGGAAAAGCAAGGAGCCGGGCGCCGGCTCCCGAAGAGCCAGGGGGGAGGAGGGGCCGGGCACGGCCGGGCGTGCCCGGGAGCCCGAGGAAAGTGCAGCGCCGCGGCCTCGAAAAACAAAGGAATAGCGCCGCGGGGAGGAGGGGCAGGCCGGCGAGAAAAGTGGCGGCCGGGGGTGGCGCCCACGAGGGAGGCTGCCTCCAGGCAGTAATAAGAACGACGAGCATAGTTTTAACTTCTCTTTTATGCCGGCATTCTGCGCGCGAGCGGGCGAGCGGGCGAGCGGCAGAGAGAGAGAGAGCCGAGCCGACGCCACCGACGCCGCCCGCTTTGTGCGAATGAAAGCACAAATTGCTGGAGCGCCTTCGGGGAGACATTGAAACACGACGCCAAGACCTTCGCTTCCTGCGCGAGTCGCTATCCGCTCTGCGTATACCAGATACACCCAGGATATACAAGTCCTCCGCAACTTTGTTCAGCTGTTTTTCCCCGTTTATTGCCCACCCTACCCTACCCGACCGATCCGACCGACCCGACCGACCCGACCACTGCTATTACGCTTCCTTCCTTCCTTCCTTCCACTTCTCCCCCAACCTCTCCTTCTTTTTCATTCTTACCACAATCATAAACGCTAGACTTGCGCATTTTGTCACATTTTACCTCAAGCCCTTCTATCCTATCTACATATTCTAGGTTTTTATTAATTAGACCTGCGACTTTTTCTCAAGGGTCATTATAGTGAGGCGGTACAGTGACTCCAGCAACTAATTAGTTTTTACAATAACAATTTATAATACAAATTGTTATCCACATCTACCGAATTGAAATAATTACAAAATCCATATGAAAATTGACTAATAAGATAATTCAACTAAATCATTTGTACATGTATGCGGGTATTTATCACAACCGCATAGTTATGCTCTTAGTTATCTAGTTGTCTAGGAAGATTATTAGATTCAAAATAAAATAACGTAATGTTTGAAGTAAGTCGTTACAAAGTCTGGTCTACCAGAAAGCACAAGTTTTTGAAATACCGAGAAACCTTAAACTCAAAAATACAAGAGTATTAGATACAGTGGAATGATAAATGAAAATATAGTTCTCAGGCATAGTTTTCCGGAGCACGACGACGAGTACATGGATTGGCGTAAGGCAGAAAAGTCGCGCACGTAAAAGCGGCCCCGAAGTGCCAGGCGCGCGAAGGTTTTGTGCGACTGTTACGCGCGGCGCGCAGCTCAAGATGCGTTATCGAATGTTTTATTCATAAGTGCAGAACAAAGCCCGCCTTTTATCCTGAGGACATCTCCCGGCTAGGCCGAAGTCAAGTGTGAGTTCATACACGTGACCGCTTATGCGCATGTGTACTGAAGCCAACGGAGTCCTAGCCTCGCACGTCGCCGCGCGACTTTTCGACTCGCGTTCCCGGAGTTCACTCCCACCCTACGCACCTACCCCATCTTTATCGAAGTGGAGCGACTGTAGTTTCCCAAGCAAACGAGGCGCTATTTCGTTTACAGGACAATCAATATTATCACAAGGTTTCGAGCGCCTGATAATCAAAAAGTGCACAGTGTTTTTTAAAGTACTTTGTCTTAACTTGTTATGAGCGATCATAAATTTTAAGTAAGTGTTACATTAACTGGATATTTTTACATTTTAAATTGTCCATGTACTGAAAAATTTTTTTTGATCTATATTGATTCTGCCGTAAATTTTTTATTTGTAAGTGCTTGTAAATTCCAAGATATTTTTCATGAATTTATGGTATATTAAATTATTGATATAATTTAAATCAATACTTTTATCTGAGATGTTTGACCTACATCATTTTTCATTCATCCGTGATTATGGTCCTGTTCATTCGCAGTAACTTATTAAATAATTTACAATAATCAAGATCGTTCGTATAACATCTGTTTGCAATTAGCATGGTTTACAAATCAAGAAAAAGTTCTGCTATGACCCACAAGCAATTTTACACTTACCTTAATAATACTTTAAATTTTCGAAATATGTGTTACGCAAATACTGAAATGTATACAGCTAATTTTTGTTATTTGGCTAAAGCATAGCATTTACTAAATAAAGTGGAGAATGACAGTCTGTACATCTGATGCATCTATATGCAAACTATATTTAAGTATCGTATAAATCTCAACATTAATTAAAATGAACTTTGGAACTAATTGAAATGTTTGTAAACATCCAGTTATTACGTGTAACTAATCTTATAATAATTTAATTGTATGAGTTTTTAATGTACAATTTTGGTTGAAGTAATTAATTAACATTTTATAAATTTATTTTTAATTTGAAATGCATAAGATATTTTAAATAGGGATAACATTATAAATATTTTTTATAAGATTATCCTATAGATTATTTGTCGTGTTTAATTACCTATTCAAGTGTCCTTATATTATTTTAAATAATAGTTAAAAGATATTTAGAAATAAAAAAATTAAATTATTTTGTTTGCAGTACATAAATGTCGAATTACGAAAAATTACTTGATTTTTTAATTGTAGATTTATTGATGTATGGAAGATATTAACATGTCTGCAAGAATAGGTTATATAATATATATATATATAATATATTAATATATACGTTATATTATGATCACGTATACTCTAATGTCGGAACGTGTCTCCGTATTTGGGCTTAGCAGTACTCATAATCTTGGTAATGAATCTTCTCGTAGTGAAAAGTTATATGGACTATTAGAGGCTCAACGCGTTATTCATATCAATTACAATCGAACTATAGAGTAATCTATAAACATCTATTTTCTCAACTGTATTATCTTAAAAAACTATTTACTGAAAATGGAGTGTTTTTTCCATGCGAATAAACATTAGCAAGGTGGCCATCAGAAAGAAGGTGGAGCGAGACAAATATCATGGCGAAAGAATAAAATTGAATGGAAATAAAGAGATAAAAAATGGCGTCTGCTATGGATAATTTAGGGAAAGATTTAAAAGGTGCATAATGAAAAAGCGCAGAGGGATATTCCGGGAGAGGAGGTGCAGCCGGTAAAACATAATAAAGGGCATTAAAAAGAAGATGAGTCGGTTGTCGGGGACGATAAGCCGGGAGTCTGCATACAAAGGGCCGAAAGACACGGGCCGCGGGCGTCCCCCGCAATTTCCTGAAACGCTTGGCCCGGCGTCTCCGCGGCGTCTCGGGCATCAAAAAGCCGCAGGAGCCTTGGGAGCCTCGGGAGCCTCGGGAGCCTCGGGAGAGGAGCTCCGAGGCTATTCAAAGGGCGCGACGACCACTTGTGGGTCGCCGGAATTGCCCCGATAAAAACGTTAGGGAGCCGCCCGCGCCGAGGGGCGCGCGTACGCGAGAAAAAGAGCCGGCGATCGGCGCGGCTGATAGGCGAGGAGGGCGCACGGTAGCCGCGGGTATATCTTTGTCATTTGTATCTCGGGCGGCGCGGGCCGGCGCCGCGGGGGCCGAGGGGCCAAGCAGCGGCTTTGACTCGCGCGATTCGCCTCGGGGACGCGAGGAGTCCGCGCCATGCGGCTGCGATGCGGGATCCCGCCTAGATTCAACGCGGCACACGCTTGTCGGGAGGAATTTGAGGTTTACCGGGCGCGGGCTGCCCCGTCAATTACTCCCTCGGTTACTTGGGCGCAACGACGCCGGCTGGGAGCGGCCAAACGCCGAGACGGAAAGTATTCGCAAGGAAGGCCGGGCACGGCTGCGTATGCAACCTTTAGCGGCGCGCTCGTAAAGCCGAGGACTTAATCGTGCGAGCGGCAGCCGATAGGGAATTTATTTTTCCTCCGGGAAAAGACTTATAAGATATATAAAACGCGGACAGTTATATATTGGGGCGGAGGGGGGCTCTCGGTAGCCGCGCACTTGCCGCGCCCGAGGAGCGGGGGGCGAGGGCGAGGGTGGGCTGGGGCCGCCGGGCGCATCTCGCGGACAAAGCTCGGGCGGGGCGGGGGCCGCGGTCGCATAAATACTCGGGGGGGGCGCGGGCGCGAGCGGCTTTTTCTCGCGATCGGCGAGTATCGGCGCGGCGCATCGAACCTGGGAGCCGGGAGGAGCGGGCCGGCCGCCACGCCCCCGCGAATAAATATCGGCCCCGGCCGAGCGGCGTAATAACTTTTGGCACAATCCCGTATTCAATCTCGGGCGCGGGCAAAACCAACAATTTGGCGGGGGCGCGCGGCGCGACTGCCGCGCGGGCGCCCCCCTGACCCCGTTAATTGTCCTATCGTATCTGCGGCCCGCGCGCCTCTAGCCGTCGGGGGAGTGTCGGCCGCGAGGGCGTGGGTGGATCGCGCGCGGCCGCCGATGATTTACGGCCGGCTGCGGGAACGAGCGGCCGGGGGCCGGCCAGAGACTCCAGAGACGCCTGCCTGATAGCGTCAGAGCCACATAAGTCATCGGGACTACCTAGGGCTCTCTCGCTCGCTCCCTTTATCGGCCTTTCCGTGCGCAGCCGACCCGCTTTTCCCACTGGCCTTCTGCCCGCAGAGCCGCACACGCTCGCCTCGCCACCTCTTCTTAATCTTCTTTCGAGCCCCATTACCGGGCCCTCGAACCAATTATAACGAGCCGCGATATTTCGAGAATTATAATTGGCTCGGCGCGACAATCGGCCTCCCCTCCTACCGATCGATCGGCACACCCATACCTTGGAGCCTTATTCGCCTTTTTCGCTAAATCGACTTTTCGCCCGTGCCCGATACCGATCCACCGCCAATGTCACTTGAACCCTTTTGAACCCGATGCAGCGCTCGGCTCAACCGAGTCGTACCTCCTCTCCGTTTACCCCTCAGCTGGCAGACTCCTTCCCACCAATGATTTACTTGTGTATTATACGCGCTCGAAAAATTTAATTGAAAATCTCGTAATTTATGTATGGAAATATGTAAAAAAGGCGAATTTGAAGCAATCTCTTGGGCGGGATTGCAGCGCTCGAGGAAAGCATCGAGCTTTCGCACTGGCGTATTAAGCGGAAAATTACGCTTGTAAAAAATAGTTATGTACGAGAGACAAGAAGGTCCAGCGGGGAGACGAGCTAGGCATGAGAGCTAGCTATATAGAGGCTTATGCTGGTGCGGTTAGACTATTGTACACTTAAATACGAAGCAAAGTTTTTCACGGGATTTGGCAAGGGGGATTTTATGCGCCGCGGGCCGAATGAATTAATAACTTTCGTAAAGGCTGGGCAGGCCGTGAAGAAAGAGCGGCGGGGGCGCGCGGGGCGCGCGGGGCCCGGCGGACACGGGAAGAGCGGCTTTCGCAAAGGCCGGCGCCCGGGACGGAGCGGTTGGGCAAGGGGCCCCGGCGGCGTTGCGCAGGCGGGGCGGCAGTCGCGCGCCGGTGCGCGGCCGCCCGGGGAATCGCGCCTCTTGTCGCCCGGGGAATCGCGGCCTCGGCGGGGAGGGGCCAGTCCCGGTGCGTGCGCCCGGCCGCTCCGGGGTGGGGGCGCCTCGGATGAAGCCGCCCGCGCGGCCCAATTAAACCTGATTTTCTCCGTTTCCTTCCCGGTATTAGTGTCACGGTGCGCGCGCAATCTCGGGATCTCGCCGCGAGGGTCCGCCCGGCCGAGGCTCGTCCTCCCGCGGCCCCTTGACCGACCCATGAATATTGCATGCCACTTGCCTAGCGGAAAGATAATTGTCAAGGGCCCCGTAGGAAGACGCCACGGGTGGACAGCGGATGATGCATTATGCATGCGGGCGACGCCCGGCGCCTTGCCCGGCTCCCGCGCACCCGCTTTACGCTTTCCCTCTCCGGGAAAAGCGCGCCGAGCTCGCCCGCCGCGGCAAATTGCCGCCGCCGATGCCGCTTTTCGCGCTCGCCTGCCTTCCTTATGCGAATTACACGCGCCGACGCCGCGACTCCCAACGGATTCTCCGGCACATTTCCTCGGGCTGCCCGCGCCAAGATCACCGATCCACAGGGACCTCGCGCTACCCCTCCTTCCAATGCGAGCCCTGTATTGCCCTCCAAACCATCGACTCGGGACAGAACGCTAGTTGAAATTTTTCGATAGTCCTGCGAAAACGTCGGGGCACCCACCTTCATTTCAACACCTCCTCCAAATATATTATTTGTACAAACATGACACTACTTTCCTTGCTAAATGTATCAAAATCTTTAGTTGAACAAATCTCGCTATTTTTTGTTCGCTGTATACTTTTTCTTCAACTATAATTGTATGATTCTATTATGAAAGAGCTTAGATTGCAGGCATTCAATGTGCAATGAACAAGCATTCGAATTTGGAACACGATATCAAAATCTCCGATCAATCGGTTGCGTGTCATCGGATGGAAAGAGTCGGGCTCAAAGTATGTGTCCAACCACCATTTTAATTAATACAATATCGAAAACTTTTGATTTTTTATCGACTAAACTAAAATTAACTAAAATAGACTAAAATTCATTGAGAATTCCGCGAGAGGGCGTTTTGAGCAGGCACAAGTTGGCAAAAGCCAAATTCGAAACGTCAACTGCTATTACATACTCCCCTGCGCGGTCGAAAGGATAATAGGGGAGTCGCGGCATTTATAACATGCTCGACAGATGTGAATTAAGGAAAAATATAATAGCACGTCTCGAGTGTTTAGCGCAAGAGCCCGATATCCTTAAAAAGGCGCCCGTAATAGGATTCCTGCATATCCTCAAATGAATTCTAATTATTTGTCCATATATTCCATTGGTGCGCAATGGGAGGAAAGTGCGCGCGATGTGCACCGGGCACGATTTCAAGCTGCAGCTACACGCTTGCATACCTCCCTTCCAATATTGTATTTCGCAATAGGAACGTTACACTGTACGAGCGGCGGGCATTAAAAACAACGCCCGAACAATATTCCTTGGAATTTAATGCGTTACAGGGGAAAAGGCCCGGCCGGCATATAGAATAGCTTGGCGCTAATGCGCAGCATCGCCGGTAACGAGTATAGCCCGCAACGGTCGGAGAGCCGCGCGTGTCGATTCGCGCAAACGAGGGAGAAGAGGAGCCGAGGATCGCGAGCCGGCTAATAGCCGCAGGCGCAGGGCCCGTTTCCTATAAAGACCTGGGGGCCCTAGAGCCCCGGGGCACGACCTATTTCCCGCGCGTAAATCACGGTGACGTGCGCGCGCGCGCCTCTCGTTAGGCGGATTTCGAAGGTGGGCATTAAGAGCCCAGGGAGCCCCGGACCGCCTGTAATTAAGCCGCCAGCGGATGCCCTGGGCCTGGCCCGATAGGCGGGAGACAATCACCATCCTGATGAGAATTCGAAATTCAATCGGCTGCGGACCGCCGCCGCCGCCGCCGCCGCCGCGCCAGGGCAATCGGCCGTCTGGGCCGCGTTTAGCCTCAGCTGCCGCCCGGGCCTTTGCGCGCGTCGTCGCGAGGGGACCGGCCCTAGATTGCCCGCTCGCTTCCTCTTCCTTTTTGCGCCATCGTAAATTTATAGGGATGCGGCCTTGTGCCAGGTCTTGGTGGTTAAAAACAAGAAGGCTATTAGCCCATCGGAATAAGTTTCGCCTAAGAACTACCTTGCCCGAGTCTTGCTGCAGCCCAAAGCATTATATATGCGAAGGACGCGCCCAGCCGGCGGAGAAACGCTGCGGGACAAAACGGACCGTGACTCGGCTTATCCAGCCGGCAGTCGAATTTTTGACGGGAAGCGGTACTCGCGACGACAGGAAATATAGGTTGAGAACGGCAATAATCTCGCCTGCGGGATCTCGGCGCTTGGCTCGCGACCGCCGCGCCGTCCCACTGAATACAATTATGAGAATTTTTTAAATACAAGATAAGCTGAAAAATGTGTATAAGCGTCGCTTACCGGGCTCCACTGATAGAGCCTCGTGAAATGTAAAGGACGCGATCGCCTGTCCAGATAAATAAATAATCACGCATACGCCCAAGGGATTATTACGCATTAACGCGATTCGAGGCCTTTTTTTATCTCTTATTACAGTTACATAAAAATCACATTTGCATATCGCCACAGGTTACAGCTGGAGGAGCGATCTCCTCGGAAAACGAGACAGCTATTCCAAACGAAAGGGGAATAGTCAAATAGCGCAGCGTACGCGTAAAATAAGAGCAGGGCCTAATGCACAATTAGCGGCTCTTGATAATTGAAGAGATGAGTTTGATCCGCGAGGAGAAGAGGCCCGGGCCCAAAGACCAATTGGGGAGCTGCACAAAAGGGCCTGCACGAAACGGCGGGAGGTGGAATTCGAAATTCGGCCCCGGCAACATCCCCCGGGCAAATGGACCGGAGCTGCTGGGCTCCCGTGCACACCGCGCAGACGGGGTAGTTGCCCGCGCCCGCACATGTGTACACAGGCCGGGGCGCAGATAGCCGGGCGAAGAAGCGGGCCGCCGCTAATTTCCCCGGGCGACCGCAAAACCGCAGAAATAATAACACGAGCCGGGCGAGTTAAAAAGTGCGCCAATAGCGGCCCGCTATTATGTACCGAGCGGGGTATAAATCTTCGGGGAGGTCGCGCAGACACGCGCGGCGCTCGGCTGCTCTCTATACGGTGGCGCGTTAATTAGAGGCTCGTTCGAGTCAACCTCCCCCGATCGCCGGCGATATTTCTTCCCCCGCCGGCCCGCCGCCCGCCGCCCGCGTAATGTCCCCGCGTAAATAAGGAGGCCCGTGTATTAGTCTTATGGGCCTCGTAATTTATTCGGAGCGTACGCACGGGGACTACGAAGGCGACGCGTGGGCATACAGAGGCCGCGCGAGCGCGACGCCGCTTGGTTATTTACGAGATCGCGTTAAGCCCACTGAGCGATGCCGCGAGCACGAGGATTATGGCGCCGATCGCCCCGCGACTTTGATCTTGGCCGGCGCCCAAGGACGTCGTCCCGACTCGTATCGCGGCGTGCGTCCAGGGCCCAGGGGAGAGGGCCGGTACGAAAAAGGACGCGTCCTCCCGCGGCTCTAGCGCTCGGCTGCGGCGCCCTCTTTCCCTCGACAGCGTCGCCCGGTTATTCCGAATTCGCCCGGGCCTTTCCTTCGGCCTCGCGCTAGGAGCGCGCGCGAATTTCAGCCGGCGCGGCCCTCTAATTATATACAATCTCGGAATGCCGAAAAGGAAAAGAAAGGGAGGAAATAAAGGAGCCCGGGAGGGTGCCAGTGATACGACTCGGCAAATCGCGTGCTCGCTAGTCTTTTACTTGAGTGTTAGGCATTCGTTATCCTCTCGAAATATGAAGTGTGCCGGGCTTCTCGGTAGGGGCGCGTAACACGAAATTTCCAATGCAGATGTCGTGCGCCGCCCCGGCCCTCGGCCCTCGCGTATTCGAGCCCGCCGAGCCGGCTCTCTTCCTTTTTATCTAATTACGCGCATGCACGCTCGAGCCCACCCGGTTTTTATTATTCCGCGCCGCTTTGTCATTTGCTCGCCGCGGCTTCGTGACTCTCCCGATCGGGAAAATCAATTGCGATTCGGCCCCTTAAAAACCCTCGGCCCCATAAACTCTCGGCGCGTTAAATCCCCGCGGCCGGCATAATTGCGGCGACGCCCGTAACGAGCCCGCGAGCTGTTACTTAGAAACTCTTACCGATAACGAAGAAAGACTGTCAAAATAAATCTGCGTCGAGCCGAGTGACTAGCGCGCGCCCCGCGGGGAGGGCCGCGCGGGGAGAAAAAGAAGCCCGGGAGAGAATATGGCGGACAGGCGGCGGCGCGGGCGCCACTCGACCAGCCACCTGGACCCACTCCCTATCTTACGTTTCAATACATCTCAATTATATCGTAAATAAAATATGACCGGCTAGTTGCGTGCGTGCGCGCGCGCGCGCGCGGCAAATTGGCAGCTGACTTGTCCGCTCCGGGAACCCGTTCTCTTTTCAGCTTCTCTCGCAGAGCCGCGCGCCTTCAACGGGGCCGCCCTTGCGTTACACCTTCTGTCTTTATATACACCAACTCGAGCCGGAAGGACTCTACAAAGTAGTCCACCGAGAGGCACCTGCGCTTCTAACGAGCCTCACGAATTCAGGTACTTTAAATGCATCGGCCGAGGCTCTTTTATACTTTTATACTTTCAAACAATTATTTTTACACGTATATGCTTCGCTGCTTTTAACTTAACGGTTCGATCATCGATTTTTCTATACAAAATAACCAAATTACACAAGCAAAGATTTCATTATTTGATTGAAAACTTAAATATAATTGTTAATTTAGGTCCTAAGTTACGTCAACTTTCTGGGCACATTATCTTGCTACAAATTAGACCAGACTTTTTAACCAGAGGATTAGAATTCATTGAGGACGTCGGACCATAATCCATGTACACTATTCATCGAATACGTAACTTTTAAAACCAACATTATTGATATATTTGTTATATACACAAGAAAGATACCTCCAAACTACATAAGTGTGTGTTTTAATATCTCTTCAGTCTAGCTTTCTTTCAAGTCGAATTCACATTACCGTTGATTCCTATTTCTCTTTAAAATTTAATAATAAACTACGTCTTTAAAGAAACAATTTACAAAAGCAATGTAAAATTAATTTTTATAGCCGAATATATATTTCATATTTATAATGCCTAAAATATAATGGAGTTATATGACCTTCATGAGTTCATTCGAGATCAAGTTCAGTGAGAATCTATGATTTGGCGTTAAATGAGGTCAATAATCATTTTAATAGTTTATTGTATCCCTTTATTCCATTCAACCATTAGTGCAGATATAAATAAACGCATTAGAACGACTTGATCTGCAGTAATAAAAGAGAATTCTCTGACTGCCCGAATTGCAAAAGCACCTATTCTCGTGAACGTTTGAATTCAACAATTAAATACGCGAGCAATGCGCAATTGCATTATTGTGTTCGCTGCATGCATTAAGCAGACTCACATTCGGGGGGACATAGACCTCGCGTTCTAACTGCACGCAACTCACCTATTTAAAAAACCGCTATACTCTTGAACCCATTCGAAAACATATTGCAGCAGACTAATTTCCGTCCGCTCGAATATATAAAGAACGACCACCTTGCTACTTAATTTATAATAACCCTTTTAGATTTGAAGGTCACGGTGCCAATTTTTTGCGACCGGGCAATGTGTGCGTGCAGAGGACCGTTAAAGCGTCCGGAACACGATAATCGTGCGATCGAGGGGTCAGCCAGCCTCGAGGCTCCGACGGACACCTGGCATGTGTAACAGTCGCATGAATATCGCGTAAGACCGATGCGCTCGTTCACCTCATGCAGTGCATCCGGTAATGTAGCTCCGTATCTAATTATATAGGTGCACGATTCCTCGCGAAGGAAAAATAGTTACGGGACAGTTGCTCAGCACGTGCATAAAAGCGTCACGAGATTACTTACAGCTAGTGACTCAATAAACATGGTGTCCTCTTCGATTTGTCTTTAAATTATCAAGATTTTATTGGAATCATCCGGTTGTCAATTAAAACGATAGTCATCATCAATCAATTCGGTGATTCATAGTCCTTTTTTTTCATCATCTAGGATGGTTCAAAATGCTAGATTCTTTTAATTTGTCCAAGTTACCTTGTTGTATTTAATATTTAATTATTTTGCAAGAGATTTATTGGCCGGCTATAAATTTATACGTTTTTAAGTATTTTCTAAACGTTATTTTTAAACAAATTATTTGGTAGCATTGGAGAAAAAAATATTATAAAGCTACTGTAATTTAATGACCAGAAGAATAAAATTTAGGAAAGTACAAGGTGATTCGTATCTGCGAATAACGTGAGATACGTTTCCCAAATATGCGTTAATCATCCTGATATTAAACAGACAAGGGAGATAACCATATCGAAGGGCGTAAACGCGGTGAATCACGGTTTGATCTCAGATTTAACGAAGTAGGCGCCGCGGAGCATAAAAATCCGCAGTGCTTCAATTTTGTCAACTTTAGCAGTATTTTTAAATTCATTAGGAGGCGGGAATCGGCAGCGGCGGCCCCCGGGGAAAGTCTACCCCAGGTCATTAAAAGGGCGCGAGGAGGGGCGAGTGGCACGGGCATATGAACCGGTGGTAGATCGAAAGTCGCCTATATAGCTCGGCAGTTGCGCGCTTTATTTTCCGTTAAAGCGACAAGTTTAATATCTCGGGCCGACGGCGGCAGCGCTCGATCCGGGGCAGGAAGTGGAAGGGGGCCGGCAGGCGAGGGGGATGCTCCCAAGTTAAGCCGGGAGGTGAAACTTTAATACAATTTCGTTTGCCGCCTCTCGGCACTGACAAACTCCCAGGCTTTTTCGCGGCAGGCTCGGCGGCAGCGGCAGCGGCACCGGCAGCACTTGCCCCTTGTTTCACTCTTTACTGCCGTCGAACAAGGACTATTTATAATCATAAGACTCGGAAGGAGGAAATTTTCGCCTTGCCCGGGTTCTCGCGGGCTCGGCGGCTCGGCGGGGGCCGGGGAAGGGAGCCGCCGCGCGCCCCTTGTTTTCTGGCATTATTAACTGGGGTCTCGCGCACGAGCTTTCGGAAACACGCACAATGCTTTATCCGCGGCCCGGCTTTTTCTCTCCCCGCGGCTTCCGTTGCATGGCCCTAGATTTTTTGGGCCCGGCCAAATGCCCCCGCCTCGGCGAAATAATTAAGGAGAGGGCGAGAGGCGTTCCCGGGGCGCGAGCGTGCAACACGAGAGGCACTGCGAGGCTCGGGCAGCGGCCCAGCGATATCAATCGTTACAAAGCCGCTGTAAATCGGTGGACGGCGGAAGCCCGGCACGCGGCCACCCGACCCGGGAAAAGTCCGCGGAGGCTGCCCGGGAAGAAAAGGAGCCGAGTCGGAGGCGGGGCCGAGGAGCGCGCGGCCTTGGAGTCGCGCGGCCCCAGGAGCGCCCCAGGAGGCAGGCCGCGCGCGTAACGGCCCTCCCAATAACAGTCGGCCCCTGTCGCTCAGCGGCCCGCGCGCCCCGACTAAGTGCTCCCGGCGAAAGACAAAAAAACCGCGGCGGGCGCGCCGGCCCGGGGAAAGAACTAATAAATTTGGGCGCGGGCGGCGCTCTGCTGCGCGGAATAAAGGAGCCCCGCCCGGGAACAAATTATCTCTCTCTCGGATTGTGACGTGAATTTTTAAAAGGCCCCGCCCGGATCGCCTCAGATTTTAAGTGCTGACGTCGGCGGATTCCCTCCCGCGAGGCGCGGGGAGGGGCCGGGCCGCGCCGGCGCGAGAGACAAACTGCTGCCGAGCACCTCGAGACCGGCCGGGCGGCTCGCGGGAGAAAAATTATTCGGGGGCGCGCGTGTCGACGCCTGGCCCTGATTGCGCGGCAAAGTGCGCGAGCGCCGGCAGCGCCGCCAGCCCCAAACCCTCGCCTCAAATTAAGATCGATCCCTTTTACTCGTGGGCAAACTTTCCTGGGGCCGGCTTCCTCGCCACGCTCACAAAACTAGGGGACGCAGATTCAATTAGCTCCCCGGGTAAACGCTCTACGCGTCCTAGCTTCGATTGTGCTCGTCCGCTTCCTAGAGCAGCCTGCGCTCGACTTTGCCTCCTGGTACTCAATGTATACATACGTTTTAGCAGCATTTATTAGAGAGGCTGCTCCTTTCGCGTCTATCCAGACGCAAACGTCCATTGGTGCAACATCGATATGTGCACAGGGTGTGTATTAACGCGAAAGTCGTTGAAAACCTGGCCAGCCCGCTGCAGTTTGAAAATGACGTTACAAACGGGAGAGATGAAAAGGTAGGAAGCGTTCGAAGGGTCGACGTGTCGAGCCTCGTTTCATGCCGCGCCACCAGACGAACGTTAAACAGAAGTGCAGCTCTGTCTCTCTGGCCTCGGAGAAATAAAAATGGAATTTCTCTGGGTCTTTTTTGCCCGTGTGTAGAGACAGTTGCGCGCATTTCGTGAATAATGCAGGAGCGCGAGAGCGGCAGGAGCGGCAGGAGCGGCAGGAGCGGCAGGAGCGCCAGGAGTCCCGGCAGCACGGTGCACTTTCCCAAGCGACGTTATATCCTCTCTCGCCGTGGCGGCGGCGTTTCCCGAAGGAAATTAGGAAACACGGGGCAAACACGGAGCGAAGTGGCTCCTCGTCCCCCGGCCCTCGGCGCTGCGCCGTTGGCCCGCAGCACACCCCGAGTCACAAGTGTAATATTCACGGAATAATACAGCCGGGGAGGGGGCGGGGGCTCGGGGAACGAGTGCGCCGCTTGTTTGGAGGCGGCGGCGCAGCAGCGCGAGCGCGGCCCCCTCCGGCCTCCTTGGCTCCTTTCCTCCGTTTCTCGCTTTCGCCGGCGCTCTTCTCCTTTTTTCCCACTGGCTCCTTTCCTCGGCCGCGCTTTAACGAGCCCCGAGTGCAGGAAGCAGCCTCCCGCGGGCCTCGTCCCCGGGGCAGCGCTCGAATCGATCAGAGGCGCGAGGCGGCTGTGCGCCGGGCGCTGCGGCCCGGGCGCCTCGAGTTGCACCGGCCGCTCGCGGATCAGATGCCGCGCCCGGCGTGGCCCGCGCCTAATCTGATGGGGCTTCCCCGAAGCGATTTGTCCTCGGGGCGCGGGCGACGCGCGGATGCGGCTCTGATTACGGCGCACGGGAGCCGCCGCGGCCCTATCTGCCCCGACATCGCCCGGGAAAAACCCGATACGCGGGGGCACAAAGCCGCCGGCCGACGTCTCAATTTTTTAGCCGCGCGCCAGATAAGATTGTGCGGGCCCGCGTCGCGAACAAGAGGCCGCCGAGCCCGGGGGATCGATTCCGCGAAGCCCGCGCCCCCCGAGCATTAATATCAGCCCGGCCGGCGAGACCCGCCCGCGCGTTGTCAGCCCCCGCCGAGCCGGCCAACCTGCGCGCGCAGCCCCGTCCCTTTACGGGCTTTAGGGGCTTCCGAGCCCAGCCGACCGATACCTCCCCAGAAAAACCACGCGGCCCCCTCCCCGAGCCACCTACGCCTTGCCGCCGCTCCCCTGCGCTACCTCGCGCACTCCCGCTCCTGCGGACAATCTGTGTCGTACAAATCGTCAAGGCTAAGCATTCGCCGCTCTGCTTGTTATTACTCCCACAACTCCTGTTACTTCTGCATCTCATGAGAACTAATCTGAAAAGTCTCTACTTTATGCGCGCATCAATTGCCATCTTCCTACTCATTTACGTTGAAATCGGCTCTATCTGAATCTGAAAAAACTGATAAACCTTCGCATGAGATAACAATGAAAAAACCGAACAAGGGTCGAATCTGTGCGTCCAGGCCGCCGACACTGAGCCCGGGATGATCTACTGCAACGGTATATAGGTTCCATCCTCACCCCCTTTACACGGGCTCTTCTTTTCCTCGGAAATCGTTTCGCCCGTTAACCTTACGCGTACGAGAGTCAGATCCCAAGCTCGACCCCCTCGAGATAATGGAGTGGGCGTTGTGCGCCGAAAGACGTCGTGAATGTGCTGGACCTAGCAGAGGAAAAGTAAGCACCTCGAGATATTAGCACGCGGTGAATCTGTCTTCGCTGAGGTTAAGTAGTTCCCTCTCATTTGGACTGACAGTATGGAGTATATTGGGTAGTCAGAAAACGAATGAGAGTACTGGGAATTTTGTATGGAAAGGATACCCATAAACAATATACTTGTATGTACGGTACTCACGCTACCGAAAAAGTAAATAAATAGTAATCATTTTTTTCAACGTTACTTTTAAATGTTTTATAAAATGAAAATTTTAATCTTATAGGCGTATAGAAAAATCTAACCTTTATCCAAAGCTTGTGATGTTTTAAATAAAAAAAATTTAATTACTTAATATGGGTTACATGTGTATTCTTAGTACAGGTGTCAGATAATGTAAGAATTAAAATTTTATTTCCACTCTCTTTTATTAATCTTATTTCTTATTCCAATTGAAATTGAATTATGACCTACAAAAGATTATTTCTTCCTTCAGTCCCTCGGACTTAATTTTTTTGTTGACCAAGTAGTAACAGACAGTTGTCAGACAAGATAAACCCCAAAAATATGGATTAAATCTTAAATAAAGGTCATATAACGCGATTCTTGTTTAATAAAAAAATGAAAAAAATAATCTTGTTCATAAACATATTATTTGTTGAGTGTAGAAGAAAAACAAGCACAATTTCTTAAGACAAAGTATTATTGTAGGTGGGCAAGTAGCTTAAAAGGAGGACAAAGGTGGAGTTGGGCGGAAGGAGCGCGATGGAAAAATCAATTCCCCTCTCTGGAGCGGCGCGTCGCTCGCGCACGAAGCTAGCAACGGCGGCGGCAGTGCTTGTCATCGACTTCCTGCGCGCGGCGCGTGGGAGTGACTGAGGAGGTTGACAGGGGCACCCGTGAGGAGGGGGAGGGTCTCCGGCCTCTGCGCGCTCTTCATTGGCTCGAAAATTTTAATAAGCCCGAGCGGGGATAGGCCGGCCCAGTACGCATGTCCGTCGCGCGGTGTCACCGGCGCGGCGCGACGCGCGACCCGGTGACAACTGCGCCGCGGATATCGCGACGATTCGGCCGGACCCGCGGGGGAGGAGGTCGCCTCGGCTCCCGATAGGTGGACAACCCCTCGTTACCGCGGCCGCGCCGCGCATGCGCCGCCCCGCGCGGTCCGCTCTCGCCGCCGCCGCGGCCGCCGCTTCCTCCTCCGCCTGCCTTTTTATGCCCCCCGCCCCTTCTTTCTTTTATTCTTTCCTTCTTCCGCCATTTTGTTGCAATTGAGGAGACCGAGGCTTCGACCGAGACCGACTGGGCGGCGGCCCTCTTACAATCCCATTCGCAGTGGCCCAGAGAGCTCGACCGTATTTCTGCCGGAGACTTTAAGGATTATGTAATTATACCGTTGACCAGTCCATTTGTACTGAAAATCTTGACCTAGGTTTATTTGTCGAATTTTAAGGAATAATATTAGAATTTAACGATAGTCCGATCCATTGTAAAGTCCCACTGTTACGCGCTCTACAGGGTTCATCAATTATAGTCTGTGCATTCTGCGATTACAATATAATATGCAAAGATATTATTCAATATTGACCACTGGCATATTGCACGATAACCATAGTTATGAACAATATACTTAGATTGTCATTCTAAAATTGATCCCATGATTCACCTTACTTTCAGGGTGTGATATACATAATAATAATTTCTAGTGGCTTGGGCAATTATTATTCGTAGAAAAGGCAGTATAGGAAGAGGTCGGCTTTCGGCCGATAGAAAAAGAGAGGGATAAAGGTGGAATGGAATGATTGACCGGATGGCTTGGCTTGGTCAGAAGCTCTTCGATCCCCGGGTCATCCGGAAAGAGAGGAGTGGCCGCGCGGCGGCCAGCTATAGCGCGGAGGAATCCCGGGGCATCGGCGGACAAGCGTCTTCCTCCCTCTGCCTCCCGGAGAAAAATGCGACGGAGGTATAGAGGGCTGCGCGGGGTGGTGGGGCGGAGGGGCGGGGATCCGGAGGGTGCGCCGGAAAGAAGAGAGGAGGGGACGGATGAGGTGACCCGGGAATATATAGGTGCGACGAGGAGTCTCGGGGCGAGTCGCGCGCTGCTCGGGGATCGATACGGCCTGGCGCGCCCCGTGTGTCCCCGGCCGCCATTGGTCATACCGGGAGGAGGGAGAGCGGCTCGGATTCCCTCTCGCCCTCCCAGCTCCACCCGCGTTATCTCTCGCCGCGCGTCCCCGGTCATCCCCCTGGCGCCCCCTCGCGGCCCCGCTGCCCTTCCCCTTTTTCTCCTCCCGCGCGCCCCCGCGACCGGAGGGGCGCGCCGCGCCGTCCACCGCCCGGGGAATGACACTAGCGCTCCGCCTCTCAACGTCTCCGCGAGTTCAACGGGCCGAGCCGCATCCGAATCCCAGGCTTCACCCTTATTCTCAACTCCTGCCACACCTTGGCCCTTTCGTGTTACACTCTGAACACCTAGTTGTCTAGTAGAGGAAATTTTTGTTTCTGGCCAGCTCTTCTGCTCTGGACAACTGGCGCGTCTCCTTGGCGACCTGCTGCACCTGTCCCTCCTTTCGCTTAGATTTTTCTGCTGTGCATACCGTTAAGGTACAGGACTGGGAAAGCTCCTGGATGCCCTCTACGCTATAGACTTAGATAGTTCAATCAAGATTATTTTCCTCCGAAGCCCGCTACATACAGGAGCTCTTGATAATAACGTGCGACGCTCCGATCTTATGCATTCATAATGCTGGCACATACTTGAATTAAACCTCTCGCTCACTGTCTAATTAAGGAAACGCTCGCGCGATAAAGCGTACGCGCGGCTAAGTCGGGTCAAATAGAATGGCGCTTCACAAGGATTGATTAAAGAACAATGGCCGCGCGCACGAGGCGGGATTTCCCCGGTGAGCAAGCCCTCGACGAGTGCGTGACGCGCGCGACAGCCAGGGAGCCGGCCTTGGGCCGGCTGAGCGGGAGCCGCGAGACACCAGCAGGAGCAGAGAACCGAAAAGCGAGAAAAGTCCAGGACTCGGCCGCGGGAAAGGTAACGAGAGCGCGAGGCTCGCGCGAGAAAGAGAAACGCATGAGAAGCGGCTTCGATGCCGGGAGGCCGATAAGCCCTGGTTAATAAAGGCCGGCGCAGGCAGGCGGCGCCGCGCGGGAGAAGAGGCGTCCCCGGCTCGCGGGACAGTCCCACGCGCGCGACTCCGACTGTCAACGCTCCCCAAGACGATGCGCTCGCTCGCGGCGCCCGGGCGGGAGGCTCTCGCGCGGAAACGCCTGCTTGAATATGGATGGGGTCGTCGAGCGGCGCGCGGACACACTCTCCTGCCCACCAGGGACATAATTGCGGCTTAATTAACGCTAATATGTTAAAATCGCGGGACGCCCCGTCGCCGGTGCGTGATGCGTGGATATCCTGGGCGGCCCGTCGCGCGCGCGTAGCCTCGCGGACGCCGACCGTCCAGGCCCCGATTGTCAGCGAGAATGTGGAGCAGCCGAGCAGGTGCTGTCGGACCCGCGACTTCCCCGACCAAGCCGACCAGAGGACGTTGCCCTCCTCACTGTCTACGTCCTCGCGATACTCGAGCCCCATGTGATGCGTTCGGAACCCTGCCGCCCATCCCGAGGCATTTTCTTACGATCTTCACTTGTACTGGTTGAGTGTCATTTTCTGAAAAATCATACACTGCCATTGTTTATCGCGTTCAAACTCGAGTGAGGAATCGACTATTATTCATCTGGAATGCTATGTCCGTTAGTGTTATAGAAGCCATAAACTTGGTATTTGCGTAGATGCATCTGTACTGGATATTTACATTAAACCACTAGTTTGCTTATTTCCATCAATACCCGTATACGATTGATAATGGAAAAAAAACCGAGATGAAACGTGCACTTTTTACAATCTATGAAATGCTTCTGCTGATTTCTATCTAAATGTACAAAGCAATTAGTCGAGATCTTGAGCAGAGATTCATAAAATTTATACAGATATTATTTTAAATATACGTTATAACATGTTATTTTTTAACTATTACAATACAGACTTCCTTTTCTGCACTATAACATATCTATATTAACTTCGGATATAGCTATTATTGCTAAGTATATTTTAACAAGAATTTCTTGTCAGTGTTAAGATGATAAATATTAAAGTAAACGTTAAAGGATCATAGAAATCAATATTACTAAATCGTGTATATCTTCGGTATTTTATATGTCTGTGTATTTTGTATCCGTTTAAAAAAATTCAGAATATCAATTACATTTAAAAAATATTTTGAATTAAATACATTGAAAAATTATATTAAATAATTTATACTATAATAGACACCAATCGATATTTTCATACTGCCCGCCAATACACAACAGCTTTACGATTCGCATAGTGAGCTTTGAGATTTTTTAATTATTTTAACTATCTTGTATGATATACTTGCATAATTAGTAGTTTTCAATATATAATATGCGTAAATTAATAGATGTATGATTTCATTTACAATTTTTATAATCTTTGATAAATGTAACAATTTATTTTTTCATAGTATTGTTATAGGAGTTTTTCGTTATTCTCAGGACGCTCATACATCAATGTTTACTATTGCACAAATTTACTATTGTGTAACACGTGTATTTATTCTGTTAAAAACTGTTATTTATTTTATTATTAGTATACATCAAACAAGTGCATTTATTATTTGATCAACATATGATTATGTCTTGATGATTGCACCAGCTATCTTTCGCAAATGAAAAATATTTATAGAGGATAATTTTCAGACGGTAATGTATTTTTTGCAACTTTTTTTATGATGTTGATAGTAATCGGTACAGATTTTTTTTATTTTTCATTTAAGTCGCAATAAAGTACGTTGATATACTGTATTTCCATGGTTTGCGGTAATAGGATAATTACTCGTACGGAACATTATGGGAGTGTACAATACTTGGGAGATCGAGGAGGCGAGTAAGAATCCATTTTTTGCCGTACCGGATTCGATGACGTCAGCAAAGCTGGGAAGGATCGAGCATTAAAGAATGTCCCGCTGGCAGGACTCGCGGTTCAACGGAGGACGCGAGCGACGGGTCGTCGGGCTCCTCCGCCCCGAGAATGCAGATACATAAATTCATGAGCGGGTAACAACCGAGTGACGCCACGCTAGCTTCCGTGCGCGCTAGCTACGTCCCCGGCAATCGTATTCATGAACCGACACGGTAATTAGGGACACTAGCTCGCCTCGCAAGACCGGAAGTCGTCCCGGGAATCTTCCTTCCCCCTTGGGCCCTCGGCCACTCGCGGCGAATATCGCCGGAAACACTTATGCATTCGGCTCGTTTCGTAAGGGACGCGCGAGCGCCGCGAGTGGAAGAAATTTCATGCGTCACACCGCGGGAATATTGTCGTGGGCGCCGCCGGCGTCGCCCGTGCGGCCATCGGGCTATGCAGGCCCCTACGTGTGCGCGCTCGCGGCTAATTTCACCGGCCGGGTGATTGATGAGGGCGCGCTGGATTATCATACCTGGTCGCGGATTGCGTGCCGCCCCGGCGTATTTATATTGAGACTGCCGCGGACGGCGCGGGCGCTTCCAACGGCTGCCTCGCCGAGAACTCGGCTCCGGTTTCCGGGAAAGCGCTCGATCCGTGGCAGTCCCCGCGGATAATGTTATGGATTTATGGCTGCATTCAGTCAAGCCTTTGAAAGGATTCCTTCTAGACGCGCGCTCCAGGACCATTTATTCTCACATTATGTAATTAAAGTAGCGCGTCACGTGCGAGTGCGGCACCGAGGATGGCAACTGTCGCATCACATGTTTTTACGCGCCACGTAAAAACCGTACGACGAATAATGTCGTTTACGACGTTCGCTTTGAAACATGGCAAAACAAAGTACAATACGAATTGTACAACCGATTCCCTGGTAGAAAATGCAAATGGCCTGTGGCCTGAATTTTGAGCAAGAAATTTACCTCAAGCCACGTCGTGCCTGAGCGCTCATTTTTGAAAAATATTCAAAAGTAATTAATTGTTAGAGTAACGCTAGTTGGAACGAATAGTCTTACGTTTGTAGCAAGGTGTTACTCAAAGACAACACAGGGCATTAACGTTTCAAGTATAAACGTTTTAATAGGAGCTTTTTTTGTCCCGAGGTACTGAAAGGTAGAGGAGAAAAAGCTGCTCGTAAAAGCTGGTGATGGGTATGGGTGAAATGGCTTATTCCCCGCCTGTGAGCTACCGCTGTCAAATGAACCGAAAAGCCCGCGTAAATAGGAGCCCGCATGCGGAGAGAATTTGTAAAGTGCAGAAAATCCGAAGAGGCATTGGGTATGGAAGAGACGGGGAGTTTGACACGCGCTCGGCTTGGTAACGGGTCCGCGCACACAGTGTTAGGGCCGTGTTTAACGCATTTCCATCGCGGAGCGGGCGCAGACAGAAGGAAAGGCGCGGGTGCGCGCGGAAAGTCGGCTGTGCCATTGAGGCCTCGCGCACTTTGGCGGTGGTGAAAGGTCCATTAGCAGCTGCGGGCCGCGCGCATATTTCCCTTTTTCCGAGCGCGCGCCGGCCGCGGCTCCGGCACTTAATTCACGCGAGCGTCCAGCCGCCGATGAATATTGCCCGCGCCGGCGCGCGGCCGATCGCCGGACAAAGATACGGCCCGGTCCTCCCCGCCCCCTGCGCGCGCCCGCAATTATATCTTACACTTTCGAACGAATGCGCGGCTTAATTTATCGGCGCGCGGCCGAGAGCCGGCGGTTTTTTACCTCTGCGTTTACGACTCATTTCGCGGCTGATATGGGGGCCGCTTCGATTTATTTAGAGGAGGAAACAATTTGGCGAGGAGCGGCCGCTGGGCGATGCAGGCTCGGAGGGAGCCGGCGCCGCGGCGCCACGGGATCCGGAGGCCGAGGGCCGGGTGTCGCGCCCTCCGCGGACGCTGCGTCCGGCGCAGCCCGTCCGACGGCGCTGGCCTCGGCAGGAGAGAGGCGGCCGCTCGCCCGGCAAAAGGAAGCCCACGCACGCAAGGACGGCTCGCGTCGCTTCATCAGCGGGGCGGAGGAGATACCGAGTATATTATACGGGGAGGAAGCCAATTATTTGCTGGGGAGCGATGGGCGCGCGCGAGAGGAGCGCCGAGGGCAATGATAACTCGGGGCGGCGCATAATTTTGAGCGCGGGGAGACAAGCCGAGCGAGACCGAGGGCCGCGATATCGGCGCGTTAGCGCGTACAAGGGGAGGCGGCCCGGCCTCGTTAAAAAACGAAGGCCCAGGGGGGCAGAGAGAGAGAGAGAGAGAGAAAGGGAGTACGTAACTCTGCCGAGTTTATAATGAAGATATAACCGAGCCGACTGCGCTGACATCTTTACGTTCTCGAGTGGCATCGGCTTGTTACGGCCGATGCAGGCCTGCGTGTGTGCACGCGCTAAAGGCGGGGGGTAAGTCGCGAACCCGGCGTCGCTGTTAATCAAAGGCCGCGCGCCCGGATAACGACTTGGGAGCACCGAGCGCCGCCCGACCCCTACGTCGCGCGCTCCTATACGCTTGTACGACATCTGCCGGTGAGAGCGAGATCGTCCGACGCAGGGCCGGATGGCCGGGTGGACCGGCGGACCGATCCATCCGTCCGACGCTCGTCCACCTCATCTTATCGCCCGGCACTCTCGATTAAAAACCCCCGGCCGATTGGCTTTCCCTATTAGTATACAACTATACAACCCTTTCATCTACCTGCGCGAGTAATTTAATTATTAGGAATAATTACACGCTCTTTAGACCACGGCTTGGCGCAGGATTCGCTTGATTAATTATTCCAACATTTTAACGCTCTTTTATGGGGAAATCTTCAAGTGTGTGCTTCAAGACTCTTCGTGTAAAATATTAACTTATCACCCTAGCTGAATGATGGAAATTAATTGAATGCAATTAATCTTTATCTCTAAAGCTGCAAAGGCACTCCATCTTCAAATGACCAATAACTAATGGTTAATAATAAACGCAGAACGTAAATGATTATTTGATTATTGATTTCAATAGGCGCACTTTGTCGACTTTACTGCTTCAAACGCTTTATTACTTCAATTTAATGTATTATCCTCAATTTTGAACTTAAACGTAAACGAATGCGTCACATGCATACGCACGTATCTCGAATGAAAGCGTATATAATGTACCGATACAACAAAATCATAAATTCATTCTTTATGTACAAGGAAGCTTTTATGATTTAAGTATGTATAAATATCTAGCAGCCGGGTTATATTATAGACATAATCTACAGTTAGCACCATGTAAAATTTTACTTATCATCCATTAGACTGTAACGTATAAACTAAGCGAAAATGTATCGCATTGTTAATGATACAAATAATAGATACGTACGACTTTGAAGTCCAAATAATTCTGATTTGCGAAAAATGAAATAATCAAGCGAGTGAAAATTCAATCTTTTCGATTAACTCGAACCATCATAACGATTTCCATCAGCAAAAGGGAAATTGAGTGAAACGGATTAAATAAAGGCAAGTTACGTATAAAATTAAATGTACTGGTAGGGGAAGATTGGCATGCAATGGCATTATTTATCGATTTTCCCGGCTGGCTGCCAGAGAAAAAGCGATACGCGCGCACATATGCTGCAGGGTGCGGAGAGAAAGCCAAGCATATAGGGGCTCGCGATACCTACGGGATTTTCATTAGCGTTTGGGCCGCCCGGAGCCCCCGTTAATTGAACGCTCTTCAGTGCCGCAGAGATAAATAATTACCCGCCGTCCGCGATATCCCGGTGAAAAGTGTACCGGGGGAAAGATCGAAGCCGTGTAACGCGCAGTCGATGTTTTCACTGGCGCTATGGACATTCTCGAGTCCCGCGCGTGTTGCCGTATACGCGTCGACGGCAACATCATATGCCTGACAGAGCCCCGCAAATGGATTCGTACAACCAACGCAAGCTTATGGTTTTTGCGCGTTGTAGCCAACGGACTCTGGCTTATGCAAACGTTGCACAAACGTCACACGAAATTCGCTCGATCGAGCTGTTTATCGGAATTGTGAGTTGAGCCGCGGTTGCGGGCCGATAGGCGGGGCTGAATTCGTTTCGATTAACGAAACGAAAGCCCGGGCGCGGGCTCCAAGTTTTTAAAGCTCCATCGAATCAAAATCGAGAGTCGCTTCGCGGCTTAGGCGCCGAGTCCTCCGTTCCCGCTGTCATCATCCTCGGTTTTCTCATTCTCGCGCTCCGTTGCCGTTGCCGCTGCCCGCGCAGTACGCGCCTATAAAGTGCACTGTACCGGCGCGCATAAAGCTGGCCGCTGTATACGCATTTTCCCATTAGGTCGTTATTCCGTGGCCGTGTTACAAATTACAGGGTACTCGTCCCCTTCCTCCTAACCCTTTGCCCCTCTCGACGCCCTCTCTTTTTCTTTTACGCCTTCGAAACACTTCTAAATGAGCGACTCCCATCAGTGCGCTTCTCACTTTCAGAGATAAGCCGAGTGCAAGCGGCTTGGCTCTCTGTTCAATTACTCATTATTATCATCGGTTATGATTTACCGATAATGCACCTCTCGCCCGCTATATTTAAACTTTCAATGCATTCGGCTCTTTGTTCTATTTGAAATGCCGAAATGTTATTTGATTAAACTGGATAATTCTGATTCGACATTCTTATAACCTCTGAACTCTTGTGTAATTTCAATTAAATATGTCGGAAAAACTAATTATATAATTGAACTATACACATGACGGAACTGCAGGGATTCTAAGTTTGAAAATTAGTAACAGTTCAGTGTGATAAGCGCTAAAGGAAAACAATGAATTTGCAATATTAAACTATAACTCGCAGACACTTTTTATGCATCGATCAATCTGTAGCGCGGAACGAGGTATAGCCTGAAATTGTTGAAGCCTTCCTTGTCTGACAAATCAAATGGATTCTCAAAAACTCGATGTAACGAGTCGCGTAATTGACAGTAAATATTTTATTTGCCCCGCACACTTGGATCCTGCAAAATGGATTTAAAAAATGATCCGAGAACACATTTTCATGAAATCATTAGAGAAAACAACTGGTATTTAAGATGATTGTCCGCTCTCTGCCGCGGATTCCTCTCCGTGTATAACATTCCTAATAGCACCGGGATCCTCGGTGAATAAACTTTCCATGGAGCTTAATTCCACTAATCAGCATTAAAAAAGGAAGATGCACAGAAGCTTCGGCCGCGGGCATAATGCATGCTCCCCTAATTGCGAGTAAAAAGGACTCGTACTTATTTCTATTAAGGGTAATTCAATCGGCGCGGCTCTCGCGCGCCCGCCGAGCTCAGGATTTATTTAAGGCGAGCCGTAAAAAGGCTCCTCGGCCGCGTTGAGCGCTAACGAAAAGAAGAGTCGAAACCTGGCGTCCAAGTCGGCCCGCGCGCGCGCATAGTCCCACTGCTCCCCGAGTAAATCAGAAACGACTTGGAAAAAACAAATGCGACTTTTATGTCAAGCTTAGCGTAAGTGTGTTTTATAATCCACTAAATAGGTTCTCTCCCGCGCGGCGTAACGACTCGTCGAAAGAAAGAAGCGCGCGTGTATTCCCTGATTAAAAGAGCTCTGGGCGTCCGGGCGTTAAAGGCGCGGCGAGGGCGCTAGCCGCCGGCTCGTTAGGGGCTAATGCGCGGGGAATTGGCTTTTTTAATATCGGCTCGAGGGCCGTTTGTCGCCGCGGCATCGCCCTCGGCCTCTTTGTCTCGTCTCCCCGGGCCATTTTTTCCCGGCGCGCCCGCGAGCGGAGCTGCGGTCGGGGCTTAAAAGGATTCGGCAATAAACGCAGGGAGCCGAGCCCGGGCCCGAAATTAGAGGCGAAGGGTGTCGCCGCCGGAGCAATCTCCGGCGAGGAAAGCTCCCGCCTCGTGGATTAAGCGGCCACCTACAGAAAAGTCAGCCCGTGCCTCTCGCGCAGCCGTGACGCTCGACTTGTTTCGGCCGAGCCGCCGTCGCCCGCGCTCCAATGGCTGCTTCAAATTTAAAAGACTTTATGTCCTGCAGGGGTGCGTCTGGGAGCGGGAGATCGGGCGAGGCGCGCCGGTCCACCAAAGGAGACAGTCTCGCCCCCGCTGTAGCTGCGCCGCGTCCACTTGTGTACCGAAAGACGGCGCCTTCGGCTGTGGCCAAGCGGCCGCACCGCCTGGAAAATGTAGGAGGTCCGATAAAACTACCGTGCGAGGAGAAGATCTCGTTAAAAATTGGTCCTCGCGGAGCGCACCTGCGAGGGAAATCGTCTGCTTGTCGCTCGAGCCGCTCGAGTAGTAGGCGGCGTCCTAGTTGGAGGCCGTTTACTCGTCAAGGCCCTTGGGAAAAGCTTCGCGGCAGTCTATAAGAGCGGTCGAGGAATAAGCAATAACAGTAAAAGCGTTTACTCTCGAACCCCGGCAGAAAGTCTGATGCACGAGGGCGCGGGGAAAAAGTCCGGCGGCGCGCAGCCGACTAATTTCCGCATAAGCGCGATCCGCGAGGCAGGCGAGTGGCCGGGCCCACCGGCGCCGCACGATCCGCAAATACCAATAATCGATCACTCGCGCATACTCGTCATAAAGCAGTCGATCGATCCGCGGCAGAGCGGGCATAAATCGAGCGTGACGCGGGTATTAGCGGGCTGGGGGCGAGATCGCGTCTCCTCTCCTCCATCTGCCGGCACTCGGGGCCTTTTTTCCCTCGGGACTCGGGGCTAGCCGAGGGGACGCGAGGGCACTCGAAGGAGCCCGCCGGAGAGAGGGAGCGAGGCCGGCCGAGGAGCGGCCCGGGCATGATATAAGTGTATCTAATTACCCAGGCGTTTACGTCAACGTTTACCGTGATTTACGGCAAAATTGTGCCCGCGCGCGACCTTCGCCCAGGGTATGCGGAGACGCTCGCGAACTGTGCGCGGGTCCCGGGGAAAAATATGCGGGAGGGAAGCGGCGGCGGAGGCGGAGGCGGGGGCCGCTCGGAAGGATTCGGTCATTTATCACGAAGCGTCCCGCGAGCTGCCTCCGGCCCGGCCATGGGAACGAGTGCCGGCCCCGGGAATATAATCCTCCCGGCAGACTAATCGCGACCAAGCGTCGACTAACCGCGCGTCCGGGGTATTATATCCAGAAAGCCGGCCAAACCCGGCAATGCCTCGAGATCTACGCCTAGAGCTAGCAGCCCGACCGCCGAGTCGACCAGATGCGACCTCCTCCTACGCCCGCCTCTATAATGCGCCCTTCCTAATTCCAGCCATTTTTTACGCTTTTATTGCCGCTCGCGTTGCCCTGTGGCCGCCCAGGCCCAAGGCCCACCCATCCTTCGGCACCCTTTTCCAAGCCCTATTTACAAACCCTTGACTGGATAGCGATGCTCCTCTGAAAAGCGACAAAACTCGAAGGGACTTTTCCCTCACGCCTTAATATTTCAATCATTTTATCAGACGTCACGTATAAGACCTTGACAAATCGCTATTATTTTAAGATCGTGGTATTTCAACGTATAGAGCTGTATCATCCGCACAAGATGATCACGCGGACCTGACACTCTCTCTGTGTGCGCGCGCAGGCGCGTCTGTGTGTGCGAACCAATTTTTAATATCGATGCACCATGAAAGAGTTATATTGACTATATTATGAACTCGTTACTTTCCTCCTTTCATTACACAATGTATTTTAATGGACCAATTTGAACTTTTAATGAATTTATTATAAAAGACATCCTAATATACACTTTAGCGCGCATAAATTTCCTTACTACCAAATGGAGAAAACATAAATATGTATCTTACGATCATATTGAAACACTTTGCGTTTTCAATTAATATAAAATTGAATTGAGATCCATTATCAACGCAACCGCTAAATATTACAGACTTGATTATGGACAATTACTAAACTTTTTCAAAGTATTTTAAAGCTTTTCATAATATTTCTCCCCATCAATATAGTACAAAAATGTACAAATACAAGTGTTTTTTGACAAATTACTCAAATACAACCACTGCGGACGAAAGAGGAAAGCAAAATACATAAAGTGCCAAACTGTGGCTATGGGATACTTTCAAAGACCGTGAACATTGACAGCATGCGCTATCCATACGGGAGCAGCACTATCCAGGTATCCGTCGAGAAACAAAATATAATGAAAGAGATATAAGTAAAAAACAAAGCGATACATGCACTCGTAATTAAAAGAAAGTGTTTCGTCGGTGAGAAGCGGAAACTCAGGTAAAATCGTGTGCACGCAGGACGTTTAAGGGCAAAAAAGTGCGGAACGGCGGAGAGGGTGAAGGAGGAAGAAGGAGACGATAAAGAAAAGAGGGACGTCATATGGGGGAGCGGGAGCAGCATGCGCGACGGCTGCCGCCGTTGTTTTGCGCATGTTAGAGGGTACACACATAACGCCTTGGAAATTACATAGTGCCAGGGTCCATCCATCACCAAGCTTTCGCGTAGAGAGAGAGGAGGGGTGTGTGTGAGTCGAGAGGGGATGGGCGAGGGGCCCTGGGTAACGCCCCGGCGTTTAAGTCGTTAGCAATTTCCTGCGCGGGACTAGTTTCACCGACAAAAAGGGCCCCCAAATTCCATATGGCCTGATAATGCTCGATATAATGCTCGGCCAGCGAAACTCAAGAGGCCCCGAACGATTCGCAAAATCGATCGCTGCCTCGATCTCTCCATGGTAATTTCTTCCGAATGTCCTTTTTTTCGACCCTTAATACGCATCCTCGACCCGCGCGAGCGGTTGTTTCGGAACCCAAACTCCTTTACGAACGCACGAGGAGACTCAGCGAAAAACAAAGCCCTTCTATGATGCGCCGTAATTACAACACCGAAATAAACGCGGTTTCTTGCGTACGCTATTGCGCATTCGAGCTAACTTCACATCAAATCACACAAAGTTTTTTATTTATATTTCACACTTTAGTAACTTAATATACACACGCAATAGTTTTATACTCAATGTTCAACTTATTAATATTAAAACTAATAATCAAAATAAAGACCTTCCAGAATCCAGCAAGTTTATTCCAATAGGTCATATAAAAAAACACGAAGCTTTTATAATGTAATCCGGAAAATTGTTATCATAATGAGTACCACAACTAACATTCTAAATATCAAAATTAAAACTGTCGATTTCCCCAACAATCTAACTTTAATTATATAATTAATCGAAGCCTTATGTAAATTTATTCTACTCAAAAATTCGTTTATCAAAATTTCAATTTATTATAGAACATACAAAAATAACGGCATAGTTGCTAAAACTTATGCATGGAAAATTACATCAATCTATTATTATAGTATACATTAAAACAACATAAATACGTGAATAGTCTACTTTATAATATTGTTAATTAATTATACATCTACAATATATTATAGCGGTCACCAATGAAATTAAACTACATTTAAAGTAGAAATGCTTTATGACATTCATTCGTTTTCTTAATTTTTTCAACGGTGAAAATAAAGCAAATTGATTAAATGTTGTTACATATTTTAGAGAATGAAATGAAGGCATATGAAACCAAATTGTAATGAAATACATAATATGCAATGTCTGGTGTTAATATTCTATAGAGCTATTTGATGCATAGACAAAGAAAGACCATATTATTATACGATGTCATTCTATGCATACTAGATATACATACCTTATTTCGTAACCAAGCTGCACAGAGTTTGATTCCAAATTTTCCAAAAAACATGTATAATAATTTATATATTATAATCATTTTACTACGTATATTTATATTTTAATAATATGTTGAAGAATTTAAAAATTGCCTTTTTTAAAATACGTTAAATTTATTATGTTTTTTTAATACAATCATCTTTTTTTAATAACCATAAAAATATTTTACAGTTCACCTTTTTATTGACATACTTATTTGTAAAAATTCAAAAATAAAAATCAATGTAAGTGTGCGATTATGCATGTAAAACTACCATAAGACAATATAAATAGAAACCATAAAATATATAAAATAATTTGATACAAAAATTGATACAAGAATTTTTGTTATTTTAAAAATAATAGTTCAACAGAAAAACTAATTTATACATTCTTAAATAAATATTTAATGTTCTTTTTAAGGGTAGCATATTGTTTTATTACTATTTTATTTCCTGCAAGTACGTTTATTCCTGAATATCATTAGTTCGTTAAACGAATACATGAGGGCAGCAGTTCCCAAGAGCTATTTACAAAATATTGTATGTATCCTCTGAGCTTTAGCTGAATATCGACTGAGTCTCAAATTACTCGATAGGTAATATAAAATATTATGCTATAGGTTACAAACTTTTGTTGCAAATGTATTAACAGACTGTAAATTATAGAAGTAAAAAATATTAAAAAGTTATTAATATAATATTTTAACGTAACTATAGAATTACAATAGACTTTACTTTCAACTTTTAAGAGATAAAAAAAAATTTTAAATCAAAATATTTATCGAGCTTTTGATGCTTTTTGTTATGTTTTCCAATAACAATACAATTTTTTTAAATATATTGTTATTAAAACATTTGAGAACAACGATTAAACAAATAAACTTATACTGTATACATCGAGTTATATATCAATTATGATGTCATCTACGTACAATTGAACATCATTGCACATGTTAAAAATTATGCTTAAATATTTTAAATCACGAAAAAAGATTATAACTATAAAGAAAACGAATATAAATTATAATCATTAGGTTTGCAATTCTATTTGAAAACTAAATTTACAATATTAATTTTTACAGTACATGTAATATAGTCTATATAAAGCGAAGTCATTATTATTAGTAATATTATTACTATTACAGTAATGTGATTGAATTATTGATAAATATTTAAAATTTAACATAATAAAATTATACACATGTATTATAATACTATAATCGTTATGGAAAAATTTATTGTTAGCCTTCTTTAGAGCTTTATACACTTGTAATTTTTATTCTTATAGTTATTAATTATTATTAGCTGAAACTGCTTTCGAACAATCCAAATAGAAGGAATATTAATAATTAAAATCATAGAGAAATAAATCAAGAAAAGAATAACAGTTTTACAGAATGCTAATTTTACATTTAAGATGATAATAAGTGACAAAAAATGACGTAATGCACAAAGCTTGATGATTACGAAGTCACTCGACCTCTCCGGTGCTACACAATTCATAGCAAAAACGATTGGTCCAATTGGTAGTATGCGATATAATGATTTTCTAAAAAATAATGCTTTGCTTTTATAAAATTTATATTTTTTTCATGTATCGGCAATGTTTAAGAAATTTTTCTATCTAACATTTGTTTTATTATTTTATACATAAATGAAAAAGAAAATAATACATGTAATTTCATTTTATATTTCTATTAACAATGCAATACTTATCTTAAAAAAGGATTTCTACATATAAATAATGTGAAAAATAAAGTAAATTTTGAATTTAAAAGATGACTATTACACGAGAATATCTTGTAATTTATTATTATTGTTTAAATAGTAGTTAATCAAATGAACATTTAGTTTCTACTAGTCACTGTTCTTAATAAAGTATCTTATTTGTTATCTTATTACAGCAATGCACAGTATCTTTTCTTTGCACTGTGAATCCATGATATGTAGACAAACATAACCTTAGAATCATGCATAGTTGTCGCTTAGTTCGACAACCTGTCAGAACTATGTCTAGTAAGTAAACTATATAAGAACATCGCTATATTATTCTGCATATTACTTTATTCTTCAAATATAACACGATAAACTTTATATTTTAGCTCTGAGATTAGCTCTAGCACAAATATCGATTACTAAAGACAAGGAAGAGAATATTAAAAAAGGAGTTTATTTTATTGAAAAAGCAAAACAAAAAGGGGCTGACATTATTACATTGCCGGAATGTTTTAATTCACCTTATGGAACAGGTTTAAAAGTTTTATGATTTTCACTAATTGTTCAGGAGATTATTAGAAAAACAGTATAACTATTAGTACTTTTTTTTACTTTTTTTATAGATCATTTTGCGAAGTATGCTGAAACAGTCCCTTCGGGAGAAACTAGTGTGGCGTTATCAAATGCTGCCAAAAAAAATGGAATCTACGTGATTGGAGGTACTATTCCAGAACGAGATGGAGATAAATTATACAATACATGTACAGTTTGGAATCCTGAAGGCAGTTTAATTGCAAAACATCGGAAGGTATCCTAAGAGAATAATTTTTTACACTTCTCATTAATAAGTAATAATTTAAAACATGTTCATTACCATCAATTGACATTTTTGAAACCATTTGAGTTCATAATTATAGTCATTCCAATAGATAGGGGAAAGTTAAACAACATTACAAAATTTTTTTTATTTAGTTGTATGACCCAGTGTGTGATTTCATATGTGTTGACTATTAATCATAACGAATTTTTTGTCAAAATAAAATTATTATTGTTAAAATACTATTTTCGATGTCGTGTCGTTTTTCTAACAAATCTGTCTGCAAGATTGAATAAAAATTTGTAGTCTTGTAGAATCAGATGTTAAAAGATGTTTACAAGATATCCAGAAAATTCTCAGAAAAATACTTGCTTGTGGTACCAATTTTGTGGATGTATTTAGTACATGTTAATACTTATAAAATATATTAAATTATAAATAAATATTGTAGTAGTAAAAGATTGTATAATTTTTAAAAATAAATAAATAGTAGAAATAAACATTTTTTTTAATATTTTGTAAGTATTTTCTATGTGTAGTTTTAAATGCATCTTATTTTTGAATAGGGAAATGATAATATTTTTAACATTTCCAAATTTCGCCATTAATATATATAAGGCTATTTTGCGAATTTATCGAATTATTGGATAAATTTTACGACGCGATTTTAAATTTTTTAAATATCTTCATGGATCATTCAGATGTTAAAATAATATTTATGTAGCTATTACATATATTTACTCTTTATAAATTTTATACTATGATCGAAATGTAAAAAAGAGAACAAGATATTTAATAGTTTACATTAAAAATAAAATAATTTACTTTATATTTAAGCTGATGAAACAAATTTTATATTTTACGTAAAAATATCACAATCAAAAATCGGTAATGAATTATATAATCATAAGATTAAGTTCTGTACTACATTCATGGATAAAAATGTTCAAAAGATCTCAAAAATAAAATTACTTATTTTTTGAAATAACATATAATTTTAATAATATTATATGGTAAGTCCATTCATCCTTTATAGGTACACCTATTCGATATTGATATTAAAGATAAAATATCATTTCACGAGAGTGATACCCTCAGTCCTGGCGATTCCTTAAGTACCTTCGAAGCTAAAGATTGGAAAATCGGCCTTGGGATATGCTACGATATTAGATTCGAGGAGATGGCTCGACTCTATCGTAACCAAGGCTGCCAGATGCTGATCTACCCAGCAGCCTTCAACATGACTACGGGACCGCTTCATTGGCAACTACTTGGTAGGGCCCGTGCTAACGACAATCAGCTTTATTTGGCTTGTGTTTCACCAGCTCGCTCTGAGGGGCCTGGCTATGTAGCATGGGGTCACACTCAGCTCATTGACCCCTGGGGTCAGCTCGTTGCCGAACTCGACGCAGTTGAGGATATGATCATTTTTAACGTAGGTAAATATCGCACTGAAAGTATAAATGATAAATTCAAGGGTAAATTTAATTTAACGTCTAGCGTATTTTTATTGTAACGCTTTTCATATTTTTTTGCAGATCAGAAAGTTGTCGCCGACGTTCGAGAACAGGTACCCGTGTTTACTCAACGTCGTACAGACTTGTATGACACCGTTTGGAAAAAAAGTTAAAAGGTTGTTGTAATCCGACAATTAATTGTCATTGAAAAACTTTTTAAGATTTTAAAGTTTGTTAAGATGAATCTAAAAATCATTTTACGGATTGTTGCACTTTATTAAATGTAATTATATTTTTACAATAAATGTAAAATGACTGTTTTATATAAAACGTGGCTTGATAATTAACCGATCATACGTGTGATGGAAAATATTCTTACTGGTTTATTTTCGTTGTAATTTCTAGTAATTTTGTACGCGTTATATATACCTATTCCATTTTGAAAAAATATCTTATTAGTTTACATTATATTCAATTGAAAATAAAGTTTTCAATGAAAAAGGAATATTTGCAAAACATTTAATTTACTTGTTGTAAATAAAAAGGGAATATACTGTTACTAGCATCATAGTTCTTTTTATGATTAATATAAGCTTTTATTATAGCTAATTAATATAAGATAAGCTTTTTGTTTCTTGTAGAATAAGTCTATTAAGTCAACTACATACGAATTAGTTGAGCAAAATTTATAATTTAATTAAAAGTATGAAAAGCTCTATTAAAGTAAAATATTACTGTTTTTCTAAACTTGCATCAAAGCTGTTAAATTCGAAGTCAACTAATAGCAGGAAAAATAGACCTCGGTGCAGACATCGTTTTGCATACATACTCCCCAATTTCCAGTTCAGGTGTCTCAATGTATATTATTGTACATTGTTTGGTTTTTGCAAGCTGATAAAAATCTAACACAATAACAGTTTATGTAGAGTGTCGTAGAACATCGAAATTCAAAGATATCGCATGTGTACGTGCGCATGCAAAACACGCACACGCTGATGCCATATAATGGGTGTGGTTACTGAGACTGGCCGCACGGGGAACACAGCAGCTGTAATAGGCTACTTTATATCTTTGGTGACTAACCACGTGCAGAGTAATCTCAGCTCATATATATACATATACATGTACGCTCCATCGCTCCCTCTTTCGTTTGTTGCATTCGTTTCTTCAATGCGAGAAAGAGAAAGAAAAGAACATCTTCCAATTCTATTCTTCACTCTAGCGCGTTTGCAAATAATACAAAAATAAATCTCTCATCGATCTTTTTACGCACTTCAAGAAGATACCGCAAATTAGCACTCAGAAGGGTGAAAACCAGTAAAGAATCCGAGGAAGATTCGTTATAGTGAGTATTGACAATACTTTGTTGAGTATTATCAAGTGAACTACAATTCGTTGAAATGAAATTGAATGCGAAACATATAGGAAGTATAATATAAAATTACTAAAACCCTAAAGTGTCCTCTTGCTGTTTCTTTTTCCGTCTTCTCTCCGTGTCCTCGACTTATCCATCTGCCCGCATTCCATTTCCAGACAACACAGAGAATCTGCCGGCCTTTATAATGGGCTTAAAAGAATTTAAAATACATTTCGACAGCCCTTATGCCACTTATTATCCTGATCAGACCGTGACCGGAAAAATAATACTGATTATTGATTCGCCGAAAAAAGTCAAAGGCGAGTATAAGTTTATGATAATATTATTTTTTCAGCTTGTCTTTTCTCGTTTAAATATATAATTGAATTTTTTTTAAATAGTATCACTCTATTTTTAATGCTTGCATGTGCTATTTGTATTCCTTGTTATTCTTAGTACAATCATTGACATTCTAAAATAATGTTAACTATTTAAGATTATTAGTCAGTATGCAGAGTACAAATCTAGCATATTTATTCATATAAAATATTATATACACAGTTAAATATATATTTACTTGTAAGATATCATATTTATGTAATCTTTATTTTTTTGCAAAATTTGTAATAACACAGATTATTCATATAATTTTGTCAATATTTTTAAATTCTTTTTTATTTCACAATTAACCAAATGAATGCTAAAAAAACAACAAATATTTTTTAGATTAAATAAACAAAATTGTTTTTATTTCAAAATTTATAGGTATTAAATTAAGTGTTAAAGGAGAAGCTGATACTTATTGGTCTACAGATAGACAAGAATTGAATAATGAAGGTCGCTATATTAATGAAACAGATGTAGTTACTGCTCATGAGGAATATTTTAAAGCACAATTTTATATTCTTGGTTCATCGTCTGGTAAATTATATCAATTTTTAGTGCATCTTAAATTTCCAATTTAAATTTGTAAACCTTAAAATAATTTGAATCAAAATAATAATTTTTAGGTGAACAAATAGAGTTACCTAGTGGAACTCACACTTATCCATTTAATTATGTACTTCCCCCTAACTTACCAAGTAGTTTTGAATCTGATTTCGGACGCATTCGGTATACTGCAAAAGCAATTCTAGACCGCCCATGGAAATTTGATCAAGAAAGTAAAGTTGCTTTTACAGTAATCTCTCATTTAGACTTGAATCAACAACCAAAAGCATCTGTAAGATCCTTTTAGTACAATACTTTTTTTATTTTAATCATATAAGAAAATATTAAATATTTGATTTTACATCCCTTTAATTTTATTTTTAGGAAACAGTACATCTAGAAAAATCTAAAACATTCCGTTGTTTATGTTGTGCAGCCCCACCCTTATCTTTGAATCTTACATTGCCCGTAAGAGGATATGTACCAGGACAAACCATACCTATTAAAGTTAACGTTGAAAATGAATCTGGTATTACAGTCAATTCAGTAAAATTGATTCTTGAGAAGGTAATTTAATAATTAAAATTTCATATTTTCAGAAAAAAATATTTTTATTTTAGGCATATAATAATATATATAGTTATGAATATTTATATCATAGATTGTGACTTATTCAGCAACAACACCTCGGTCAGAAAAAAAAATTGAAGAACTTACTATTGCAGAAGTTAGCAAAGGTCCCATAGGTGGTAATGAAACAACAAGTTATGAGCAAAGTTTACAGGTTCCACCTTTACCTCCATCAAATCTTAATAATTGCGGTATTATAGATGTGGAATACAAATTAAAAGTTGAAGCTTGTGTTCCAGGATTGTTAGTACATATAATATTATTCATTTAAAATAATAAAAGTCATGTAATAAACATTAATCTAAATGTTAAAATAAAATTTACTTTCCAATTAAAGATATAGGAATTTGAGAGGTAGTACAACTATTTACATTGGCACTATACCTTTATCAAACTATCAAATGCCACAACCACCAGTTGCCAAAACAGATCATGAAAACACTGATTATTCAAAAGCGGCGGATGCATCTCAAGGATTATATCCTCCATTTCAAGCTCCCTCTGCTCCAGAAGAGCCATCTAATAACTACAATCCACCATCTTCTAATTTGTACCCTAATCTTGGTAAATATTATCGCGATTTGTAATCTATAATAATTACTACAAAATTTATTTTAGATTTTTAATAAAATTATATTCCACTGAAAATTTATTAACAATTTTGCAGATACAAATAAAAATTATTTTTAAGACCTCTTATACATTGATACTTTTTTAATCAATTGTATGATTTTGTAATAACTTAACAAAATTTTATTAATAGCTCCACCTTCTTATGAAGAATCTACATTTGGTGCTAGAAATCTTCGAGATCATGAAGAATCAGAGCATGTTATTGGTGCTGCAAATAAATTTGCTCCAAGATATCCAGTTTATAATTTTAAATCTGTAGACTAGTTAATAATCTGACAAGCAAAGTATATTGTGATAATAGACATTGTCTGTACAAGAGTTACGCTTTTTTTAAATATAATGAAACAAATTTTAAGATTTATTTGTTATTTTGCTATATATATTATAACTAAATGATATACAAACATTTGAACAAGTTTTTGTGTTCCTTAATAAAAATATTAGATTTTATAAACTCTTTAACCATGTAGTATATTTGTATGTACGTACTACTTTTGAAAATGTATTTTATATTTATTTTATTTAAAATTTAAAAAATTAGTAATAATATGTATATTATAAAATAAAAAATGTTTATATTTTTAATTTTATAATGGAATAAAATTTGACATCGTATATACACCTAACAAATTCATTTTGTTTTTATTTTCATAGTATATTAAGATCTTTAATAAATATAATAGGATATACAAATACTGTGTATAAATACAATAAATAAAACAATCACATTATATTAAAAAGATAAAGCTTCTGGAATAGTTTGAGTACATGGTCCTTCAAAATGATATCTTAAAATATATTTGTTATTAGTTAATGTATAATCAATAAATGTTTATGCAATAAATTATTTATGTAAATATTGGACCTACTGAAATTCGCTGGTTGCAGGAGTTGTTTCAAGATTAAATTCTGCTACTGTTACACCACGTTTAGCAACCTCAGGAGCAAACATTGCTGCAGGATAAACAATTGATGAGGTTCCAATAATTAAACAAATATCACATGTGTCAACAGCCTTTTCTATATAATATTAATTATTTATAAAATACCAATTAATTTTTACTAAAAAGAAGTTTATATAAAATTTGAAGCATAACTTCTGATTGCTTACTAGCTTGATCCATAATCTTCCTATCAAGGTTTTCTCCAAACCATATAATATCTGGTCTTAAAAGAGCACCACAATTTTGTTTTTTACATCTAGGTAAATCTTCTATAGCTATAACTGCAGACACAGCTTCAGGAGCTGCTGATCTAATTATTTTAAATGATTAATGGTCTAATAACAAATAATATAATAGAATTGTAAAGAAAAATATTTTTTTTACATATTTCCCTTTAGAGCAGGACAAATGGGTATTGTGTCATCATGATTAATATTTTTACATTTTGTGCATCTAGTTCTGTAAAGTGATCCATGAAGTTCAATAACATCCTTTGCTCCTGATTTTTGATGCAAGCCATCAATATTTTGAGTTACAATTGTAACATGTCTACCTTTATTCTTCAAACGATTTTGAAATTCAGCAACAGCATAGTGTGCCTAAAGATCGATTTAAAATTTATTTCAAAGTTTAACATTTTTTAAAAATAAAGTTAAAACTGTACAGCATTGGGTTGGACATCACTAACTAACTTTCTTCGATATTCGTAAAATTCCCAAACCAACGAAGGATTAGATAAAAAAGCTTCTGGTGTAGCTAAACTAGTAGCTTGATATTTTCGCCAAAAACCACCTGGTCCACGAAAAGTTGGTACACCAGATTCAGCAGAAATTCCACTTCCAGTTAAAATTAATACATTTTTTGCTGTTGATAAAGTTTCTTTAAAAGACTTCATCACATTCATAGTGCTCTACAAAAAATACTTATGCTTATTTGAAACATGAAAAATTAATTACTGGTGTGTTTCTCATGCAAATTCAATCTGTCACAAAATGGTTGAGTACTGTATGTATACATTAGTATAGAGTAAGTTATTTCCTTAAAAATAATAGAATAAATTTAAATTCTATATGATAAAGTATTTATTATAATTAGTTTTAATCTGAGCTACAACTGTTCAAAAATCTTTGCTAAACGTTTTTCATAATTTTAAATTAAAAAGGATCTAACTTTAGCAATAAAGATTTAGAGACAGAACTTTCCGTACTTATATTATATATTCCTAGAATACCTTGTAAGTCATGCGTACGATAATATTAAAACAAATTTACTAAAACAGAATTTATCAAACCGGAAGTATTGTACAGTATGTACTTAAATGATCAATGTGATTTGTCATAAATCGTGGAACTAGCTGTAAATTGTAACTGAAGTTTTAAATATATCGGGGGATATCTTCGGTAATTATATTGATTCTAGCCTAGCACAGCGTTTCAGTGTTTGCATGGGTCGATTATTTTGCAAACATGTAGCACAGAAAAATTCGTAGGTTACGTGTTAGGAACAATGAAAGAATCCTGGGTGATCTTAGGTGATCTATTTGAAACAAGGGATTTGTAGATCATTGTACAATATGTGCACAGATTCATACGCATATATACTTTATGTTGGGAGCAGGGTGGGGGAGTAGAGGCACTAAGAGTTATATATATATATATACTCTTTAGTATATTTTTATTTTTTGTTGGTGGTTCATGCCGGTATACAACGTGAAATGTGGTGAAATGCATACGTAAATTATAAAGGGAATATGTTTTTGAAGAATTAATGTTACAATAACATCATTGCTATAAAAGAAAACATTACTTTTTAAAATTTTTTTTGTATAACATATAAACTCACTAGTATATATATTTATAGGTATTTAATAATATTTTCATACATAATGTTCATATTTTATAAATTATTCATAATTAAATTACTATCTGATTATACCTTTTACAAATTACTATTGCCCAATATTTAAAAATTAAAATATTTAACTTTATTTTCAGCAGAAGTGTTCGATAAAAAAATAAAAATATATTTCAAGAAAACAAACAAATTCTGAAACAATGGCCAATGTTTTTGGAGGTAAAGTAGGAAATTTTCGAGATACTTTTCGAATTGCAAATAAAGATGCATTACGTTGGTTTCCTGGACATATGGGCAAGGGAATAAGACAAATGGAGCAAAACTTAAAAAATGTTGATTGTTTAATAGAAGTACATGATGCACGAATCCCAATTTCGGGTCGTTATGCAGACTTTAAAAAAACATTATGTGGTTTAAAGCCTCATATTTTTGTTTTAAATAAAATAGATCTAGCAGATAAAACTTACATAGTTCCCGCTTTAAATCATTTACAAAATGAAGGAATAATGAATGTTATTCAAACAAATTTGAAAGATGAAAGATGTAAAGAAACAAAAACTATACTACCTTTATTACAAAAACTTATTAAAGACTCAAATCGTTTCAATAGAGCACAGGAATCTGATTATAGTGTTATGATAATTGGTGTTCCTAATGTTGGAAAATCTTCACTTATTAATAGATTAAGAAATACACATTTGGGTAAAGCTAATGCTGCAAAAGTTGGTGCTGTAGCTGGAATCACAAGATCTCTTATGAATCGAATTAAAATATCTCAAAGTCCTCCAGTATATTTACTTGATACACCTGGAATATTACCTCCATATGTTAATAATGTTCATTGTGGTTTGAAATTAGCATTAATTGGGTGTTCTCAAGATCATTTAGTAGGACCTCAAACAATAGCTGATTATTTATTATTTTGGTTAAACAAAAATAATAGACTTGAATATGTTGAAAAGTTGAATTTAAAATCTGCAACTGATGATATTGTGGAAGTTTTAATTCAGATTGCAGTTCGGTTAAAGAAAGTCAAAAAAATAAAAAATTTTGATGGACAGTACATTTACAAACCAGATTTATACTATGCTTCAGAATATTTTATTAAAACTTTTAGAAATGGAGAATTAGGGCTTTATTGTTTAGATAAAGATGTATTGGAAACAACTTATTGAAAATATGCTAAAAGGAACTTATTTAATGTATTTTGATTCTTAGTTGAAATAAGTTAATAACTTAATTTTAAAAAATTGAAATTTATAAAAATACAAACTTTTTCTATGTAAATAATGTAAATAAATCAATTTTCATTTAAAGATAATACCATTTTATTAAATTATTTTTGAAATAATTCTTTAGTTCAAATTTTATAATCACATAAGTTAGTTCAAAATAGATTTTTGATTAACACAACAAATGGCTTAGAATCTATTTAATTTTATCTATGAAACTCATTAATATTTATGGTGAAACATATTAAATATTAATAATGTGAACAATGAGAACAAAAAACTATTATTCATCATGCAAGCTTCTTCAAATAACATTTTACCAGTCCTACTTTCAATCCCCCCACTCTTTACAAATTTCAACAGCTCCTTTCTTACTTTGCTCAACTTTCACTACAGTCAGTTTCTCTTTTGCTTCACAGGAAGTATGAAGCACATTTATTCTAGAAAAATTTCTTAATGAAAATGTAAAATCTATAAATTTTACATTTATTAAAAACTTTTAATAAATTGTTATTAAATAACAAATAATATAATTATCAATTTTATAAATAAGTCAAACTAAATAATTTTTATTGAGTGAATAGTATTTTTTATTGCAGTAAAAATGTTTGCAAGAGCTACTTTTTACCCCTCTCTAATATATAATGTGTTAATGGAAAAAGTTTCAACCAGAAGGTGGTATGATCGTATTGATGAAACTGTTATTCTTGGAGCATTACCATTTAAAACAATGACAAAACAGGTAGTTGCATGATTATAAAAATATCATTTTTATTGATTAATTTTTTTAATTGAATTCTTAATATTTACTTCAGTTGATAGATAATGAAAATGTAAAAGCAGTTATATCAATGAATGAAAATTATGAATTACGGTTTCTCTCAAATTCTGCTGAGGTAATTAATATATATAGTAATTAACATAATGAAAGCTGCTATATTTTGTACAATATTTCTTAAAATAAAATAAAACTAATTAATATTCAATTTTCAATATAGGAATGGAAAAGAAATAATGTTCAATTTTTACAATTATCTACAACAGACATATTTGAAGCACCTTGTCAAGAAAAACTTAAACAAGGTGTTAATTTTATCAATGAATTTAAAAACTCACAGTCTTCTAATGAAACCATTGAAAAAGAGTCAATGGTATATGTTCATTGTAAAGCTGGCAGAACACGTAGTGCAACACTTGTTGGATGCTATCTTATGATGGTAGTTTAGTTAGAGCTTCATTATATATTTAGTTATTAAAATATTTAAATGTTTTATAATTACAGAAAAATGGGTGGACACCAGAAGAAGCAGTAAATTATATGAAGAGTAAACGACAACACATACTTATTCATAAAGCTCAATGGCAAGCTTTAAGGATATTTTATGATGATCAAATTAAATCATATAAAAATCTTGCCATAAGTTTGTAAAAAATATTTAAAGATGTAAGATAATTATCTGTACAGTACAAAATTAAATTACCTGATGTTTTAAATTTGTAATATTTTTATAATATTTATTAAACAAAATCTAATTACAGATATACTTTTAATTCTAAACTTACATTTTTTTATTTATTCTTTTTATTTTTATTAATGTTAGTGGTTGCAAATTTGGTAGCGATAGAGATTGCTTTATCAATCAGCAATTTAAAATTACTATCAGAAATTTGAATTGGCTGCATATTATAATCAATAAGGGTATCTTCTCCTTTTATAGTAAATCCTTTTGATTGGAAGACCTTTAAAACTTCATCCATCCATGTCTTAGCATTAAACGAAGAAGATTGCAATTCCTGTCAACAACAATTTTTATTAAAAACCTGATTCAAAAATTTTTTGAGAAAAAGTTTACCTGTGGAACAAAGCTTCGCGCTTTTACTTTGTTTCTGCAATGTACAATGACTAAAATAGGAGTTGTAGAAGGACAGAGTTTAATAATATTTTTTAATGAAATATTTTCTAAAGATGCATTATTTGGCTGTAGACAATGAACCACAAAAGGTGAAGATGAAGCATCTAACAATCTTCTTATTTCTTCTTCTATGGTATTCCTTTAAAAGAATAGTATTTGATTATCTATTTGATAAAAGATGCAGTAATGTAATTATTTAATTCAGTTATAGATACCTCGATTTTGCTCTGTGCTGTATTCTAATTTTTTTAGATAAAATTTCCAATTTTTCCAAACTTTCTTGTACTACTATGTAAGGAAATCGTACTCTTTTCTTTTTATCTAATAATTCTTGTTTTTCATTATTGATTTTTGAACCAAGCTCATCTAATGTCATACTGGATGTCTTAAAATTATTTTCTAGATTTGAAATTCTATCTCGTAAATTTTCACCTGCGAGTTTTGTTAAACGAGCTGCTGGTCCTGTGACAGCATTTATTTTCATGCTGACACTTCCTTGATATTTTACAGCAGTGATACAAAAATGCTCTAAAACTTCGGTACTATGAATATGAGTTCCACAACATGCTTCTCTAAAATAAAGATTTGCATTAAAATTTCAATAACAATTGTTGATCTGCTTTAAAAGTATATTTTCATACTTTGAATTTAAAATATTGCTATTAATCTCAATGATTCTGATTCCTGTATCTGGATAAACTTCTCCTGGAATTACAGTTAAATTGACCTCATTTAACATTTCTATAATATTTACAATTTTTGTTTTAACAGCAACATTGGCTTTAATTGTCTGGTTAACAAGATTTTCAATTGTATTTACATCTTCCATTGATAACTTTCTACCAAATACACTGCACTCAAACTGCAAGCAGTCTTTAAGAACTTCACTTCCCCGCTGACCAATAACTGGTAAAATTTTTTGTAAAGCAGCATTTAATAAATGAGTTGCTGTATGATGCCTCATTGCACCCACTCGATTTTTTTCATCTATGGAAATAATACATTCATCGCCAACCTGCAGTTCATGTTCTGGATTTCTGGAAATTATTTCCAAGCATTAGAACAAAAATATTTTTATCTATTAAAAAATAAAATTAAAATTTTTCAAGTCCTAATTATATTTGAAATATTAGTTTAAAATTTTCTATATTTATTAATTTTAATTCATTGTGTTTTACTTACTCTTCATTCCAATCAACAAAATGACCTATGTGAATAATATAGCCAGAAACGTTCTGTACTTTTTTAAAGTTGAAAAGCAAATCTTTTATTTGAATATGACCTTTGTCAGAAACCTGACTTCCTGCTGGTGAATAAGCTAATGTTTTATCTAAGATTATACCAACTTGTGAATTTGTGTTAATAACTGCACTACTTTCTACTATATTACCACTACTTGTAACAGTAGCTTCAACAATAGCTTGACTTTCATCTACATTTAAGGTAGATTCAGGTTCAGAAATCAAATTACCTGTTAAGCAAATGTAATAAAATTATTTCATATAAATTTTTATTATTAATTATTTAAATTCTTGATGCTATATAAACTAATCAAAGTACCAATAATTTATCCCAAAAATTACCATTCACGATCATTCCTAATAGTTTACACTTTACTATTGGAAATTGATATCCGTTATCATTATACTTATAATCATATTTCATTGAATCATCAGTTTTTGGTACCATCTCAGATTCAAGTAAATTTAAAGCATAATCAGATATAATTTCGTTTTGAACTATTGCTGTTTTATTTTTAGAATGTTTCCTAACTTTATCAATTGCTTCTTTAAATGTATTAAAATCAAATGGAATAGACTCAATTTCTGCTAGTTGACATATTGTCTCAGGATTCAAACCATACGTATCATACAATTTGTATGCAAAATCTCCTGGTAAACTATTAACTTTACACCTAAAATTTTTATATCTTATATATATGTTAATTTTTATACATAAAAACAAATTATAATATGAAGTAATGCATACTCTGATTTCAATAGAGATTGCAATTCATAATATCCTGCTGTGAGACCTGGCAAAGTAGTATCATTAATAACTGCAAGTTCTGGCCTGTTTTCTACAACTTTTTTCCAATTTTGCACAGCCACGTTTCTCGCCGATTTCATAACTTCTTCTTCATATTGTATAATATGCTGAATCTAAAATCAAAAACAATCCAAATTATTCAAAATTATATAGAAAAAAAAATTAAATTTAACAATTTACTTTATTTAAATTTTCATTAATCTCTGGATAAATGTCTCCAAGACTCAAAGCAACATGATTCGATAATTCCGTTAAAAGTTTGTTTGTCTTAAAAATATCTTCACTAATGTCAATTGCTTTCCTTAAAATTCTTCTAAGTTTATGACTAAAAAATTAATTATGGCATAAATCATTTATGTAAAATTTTCATACATATTTTATTAGCTAAAAAACGTAACAAACTTCTTGTCAGGTAACATTCCATCAGCCAAAGCTACAGTAATCATTCGAGCATGGTCAGATAAAATTCTATATCCAGTATCAATTTTATCTTTATCTGCTACTCCAAATCGCCCTTGATATTTTGGAGCATGTGAAAATTTTTCAATAGCTTCAAATAATGGTAGGAAAAGATCTGTATCATAATTTGAGCGCTTATCTTGTAACACTGTAACTAATCTTTCAAAACCCATACCAGTATCAATATACTTCCTTGACAGTGGTATTATTTGACCATTTTGAAGTCTGAAATATGACTTTGTTAAACATTTTAAGCAAGACACCTAAACGTATTTCTTTACACAGTATACAATCCAAGTTTTAAATACTGTTAAAGAATGCTTTTAAAAAAATATTTTTAAATATTTAAATATTTATTTAATTTATTTATTTAAATATTTATTTTACCTTTTAAACTGAATGAACACTATGTTCCAAAGTTCTGTTAGATCATCGTGACCTTTATTGACTCTATTTGCTTGATTTTTAAATTGTTTTGTGTGATCTATATGAATTTCTGTACAAGGACCACAAGGACCTATTGGTCCCATTTCCCAAAAATTATCTTCCATGCCAAATGGTAATACATGACTTTCTGGCACTCCAATTTTTAACCAAATATCTTTACACTCTAAATCTGGTTTTAAATCTAATTTTTCATTACCACTAAAATATGTTACATATAAAAAATCTTGTTTAATTCCATAGGTATGAACTAACAAATCCCAAGCATATTTGCAAGCTTCTTCCTACAATTAAATCAACTGAATTATAAATAAACTAAATTAGTAGTCACATTATGTAAATATAAACAGATTTACCTTAAAGTAATCACCAAAAGACCAGTTACCAAGCATTTCAAAAAATGTATGATGATATGAATCATGCCCAACAATATCTATATCATTGTGTTTTCCTCCAACTCTTATGCACTTTTGTGAATTTACTGCACGTAATGAAGGAGGATTATGTTCCCCTAAAAGGACACCTTTAAACTAAAATTTTCTATTAATTTTTCTAATTTTTATGCTATGATATCTAATTGATTGTCTATTTTTTTTACTTTAAAACTATTAATATATAAATAAAAAATGTTATAAATTAAATGTATTGTAAATTCTATTATATTGTCATTTTTTATCAAAATTTAAATTGACAAAAGGGATCAATGATTTTTTACATAAACATATTTTAAATGCAAGTAGTAAAAAGTAGCTTAAAAATTTGGAATTTAACATTATGCAAGACTGTGTATGGAACTTACATGTACAGAAAATTATCGTTTTTTAATAAAGACTAGCAATATTACCTGATTCATTCCTGAATTCACAAATGGTATGCTAGGGTCATTTAAAGGCACCACTGGACTTGATCGAACAAAAGAATGATTTTTTGAAGTGAAATAGTTCAAAAATTCATTTCTAATTAATTTTGAACTTTTAAATGACTTTTTCTTTGTACTAAATGTACGAATAATTATTGTATTATTCATAGTATTAAAACGATGAATAAACATTTTTAATTTTTTTGTCATGAGAATATTATAATCGTAGGTTAGATTTCAAATATTTCAAATGTTTTAAATAAAGTGAAGTTTGAAATAAAGACTGTTAGAAAAATAATATTTGCCCATACGGTAGACTTAAATAAATAAATCTTTTAATCTTCATTGTGTAACACTTTGTGCAATAACCAATACAATTTATAAATGTTCATATTATGCACCGTATCTTTTCTATAGCACATGTAAATATATTGTAGATAATCACTTATTACATGCATGTGCAGAGAATAAATTTCATTGCAGTGTCGATCTGACTGCAAATAGAACATGCATTTTAGCAATAACTGTTACAAGAAATTAAATGGTTTCATTTGTTCACTAATGACGAAATCACCATTCTGCAAAAAAAAGTATCAAATTCATCCAAACATTCCAACGTCCAAACTCCAAATTTTAAATGCACATTCGTGTTTTTATATATATCTATAGATTCATTTGCTTACTAGCAGACGACGCGCCATAGATAGCACCTACACATCACCTACACTACTGCAAAGTTAGTAACTTACTTCAATCTATACATTAGTTTTTTGGTATTTATATCGTTTTTAATTGTTATTTTTCCAATATTGTCTACATTATAACATTTGTAAAGCAAATCAGTAGAAACTGTCGAGTATGATTGGACATACATTTATGTGTACAGTAGTGTAACTTAAGTAGTATAACGGTGCCACTACTAATGAAATTTTTCTTTAATAAACCCAAAAATAATGTGAATATAAATTTTTTTCTGGATTTATAATTTCCTTCTCGTTTATGTTATGTATGAAAGAAAAATTTATTTTTATCAACTAAACAAAAGAGAGATCAAACTAAAGATCCATTAATTTATTTTTGTTTTAAAAATAAATTTAACATATAATTTAACATATTTGTTTATATATTTTGAGAGCAGAGGACGGAGGGATTTTTCGACTTGGATGGATTAGCTGCGACGACAAATCATCGCAATCAAATCAAAAATTTGTTTATGTTTGGATTTTAACGTCAAACTGCATTGTAACTTATACATATATAATTCTTTGACATCATATTTTACATGCCTTTTTTACGTACAGCTATCGTAAATCTTGTCAGCACATTTAATTTTGATGAATAGAATGAATCGATAAAGTCCGTGAAATTCGAAAGATCGCACGCGCATACGTGAATATGAAGGGGGAACAAGCAGCAGGCAGCAGCTATACTGCAGCATGCTGCTGCGCCGAAGCTGGAAAGGATCACAATCGCCCGAAACGCAAGAAACGCGCAGGTCTCAGTCTCATCACTGCTTTATACTTGCTCTCGTTGACTGCAGGCTTGCAGATAAGGAAAGACAACACGTACCGTGAGTCGTGACTCTGTCGTCTGTTCATTTTTACTTTAGTTTAAGTTGTTTCTTAGAAGACACGACGCTGTGCTAAACGTGCAGCTTGCACTCGGCGCGCGGATTCCGAAGAGGTGAAACGTATGTGAATTATATCGCGTTCAAGAAGGCAATGGACTTTGTTAAAGTTACAAGAATCCGAGATGTTTTTTGGATACTTGTTCCCTTCTTATCATAGTCCGCGTGGCTACTGCTCAATAATGATTCGCTGATTGCCTATCTAATCCAAGGGTAGAGGTGCATCACACGACGACGTAAACTTACCCCTGACAAGCCATCGAAATAAGTTAGTTAGTAAGTTTAGAATTTAGTTTGACTTTTTAATTTTACGGAAATTGTTAAAGTAAACTCTTCCTGCCTGGATTGCGCCGTACTGCATTTTTATCGTTAATTGTTTGCGATATGTGTTTGTACTTTTTTCAACGTATGATTCACAGCAGCTCGTGCAGCTTCGCACGTTTCATTGATTAGATTCGGTTGCAATTTGGACTACGTGGATTATTTCGTTTTTGCATAATGAATATTACAGAATTTTATCAATTAATTCGGGAAATTTATAGAATACATATAAAAGATCAATTTTACATTTAGTATTTTATTCAAAGAAATATTGAAGTGATTATGTGTTTTAAAATAATATTTATAATCAAACTATGTAAAATTTGTTATTAATTACTTTTGTATTTGCTTATTTGATTATAAACAAGTATATTACTTCTAGTAATAACAATATAAATACTTTAGTCGTATTGTACTAATAATTAATAGTAAATTAGTTTTATTATAGGAAGTGTTATGATGGATGTTGGCCTAGTTAAAATTGCAGAAGATAAAGATTTTGAAAAGTTAAAGAAATTATATGATGATAACAATGACTGGAGGTTGGACTATAACAAACCAGACTTATCAGTTTGGACTAAATCCGTCCCAGGAATTAGCTTCAGAATGGTGAAGGTAATCTGTAGAAACTTAATATTGTTTTAATACTGTTTTATTGTTTATCCTTGATCCAAAGCTTCTTCTTCTCCATTAAATTTGATTTTACTACAATGTTTGTATTTCTATTCTTCCGAGTCATATTAATAGATTTATTATTCTTGTAGATTAGAACCAGATTTTCTGATGTAATGCCTGAAACATTGTATGATGTTTTGCATGATCCTGAATATAGAAAGGTATGGGATACCCACATGATTGATTCAAGAGATATAGGATTTTTTAATCCCAATAATGATATTGGTTATTATTCAAGTAAGTATAATTAAGGGGTTAAGATATATTGTTTCTAGATTTGAACTTATAGGAATTTATTCCAGTGGCTTGTCCTTCGCCTTTAAAAAATCGGGACTTTGTTCTACAAAGATCCTGGCTTGATACAGGACCAGAACAGTTAATTATTAATCATTCTGTTTATCATAAAGACTATCCACCAAAAAAAAGCTTTGTAAGAGCCACTTCATATCTAACAGGTAAATATTTAAAAGTAAAAAATATTTTACATGCTTTAAATTAAAATTTATTATTGAAGGTTACGTTGTCAGACCATCACGCAATGGGGAAGGTTCAGAACTTGGTTACGTATCTCATACAGATCCTCATGGAAAATTACCTGTTTGGTTAGTGAATAAAGTCACTCAAATTTTTGCACCAAAGGTAAGAAGAAAATATGGATTTATGAAAAAAGTGATTTTAGTTTTAAAATTTAATATATTTAAATACGTAATTGCAGATGGTAAAAAAGTTATACAAAGCTTCAGTTGGTTATCCAAGCTGGAAATCATTGAATAATCCAAATCATAAACCATGGCATTTTCCAGAACAAATTGGGTCACCTAGAATACGATTAGAAGATGTAAGAATTAAAAAAATAAATTTTAAACTATATTCAATCTAAAATTATTGATTGATTTAAATATTTAATTTTATATGAGTGGCAACAAAATACTTTTGTTTACTAATTTTTATTTTTTGATTTAGTGCGTAAAATCAGCAGAAGAAAAAAATCTTAAAAATAATTATGTTGATGAATCAAATTTAAAAGAGACTCGAAATAAAGATATTGAAATTATGGATAGTGACTAATCTTCCATTGAAATGAAGGCAACTAATAAGTAGGTACAGATTCATTTTAAAATAAATCGTCTTTGGAGTTCAGTATTATAGTATGTATTGAAGAAAATACGTTTGTCTGCAAATTTTGTACAATAAAGAAGCTCAATTTAGGGACTTTTCAGAATATCAATTAATAGTTGACACATACATTAACGATTACTATCTGTGTCAACATTAAATTTTAATGTACATTGAAGGTTAGGTTATGATACGTATCGTAACATGCAACGTATAGTCTTTCAAAGAGTAACAAGATTTTAGCATACAAAAAACCAAAACTAAATTATAAAAAACGTGTAATATACTGGATATTACTTAAAATATTCCGTAATCATTCAAAATGTAAACAATTAAATTATTTTTTTTTATTTTTATGTTGTGATAAATTTCACAATGATCCATTAATTAAAAAACTGTATACCATTTATATTGTGCGTTTATCTACGATCTTATTGTTAATTGCATCAACGAGAATGTTGAAAATGGTAGTTTTATAGTACATAATTTTCAAGATGCAGTAGTTAAATTTATACCAAAGATCAGGGAGTTCATCCAAATCTGTTTTAAGAACTAGTCTAGTTAGTCAAAGTTTAAAAAACATAACAGTGTTAATATTTATTTAAAAATATTTTAACACGACAAATGGAGGCTTGTTATGTGAAATACTTTTGCCAAAGCAAAAGGTTGTTTTAAAATCATATTTTTATTAAAAATATTCTCTGTGGTAAGTAGTATATTATTCCAATTTTAATATATACTATTAAATGTATTCTTATTATTAATAATGTGAAATAAGATATTGAATTTGAGATATAATCAATTTATATTAAGTGAAATTTTTCTATTTTTAAAAAGTCTTTTCTCCATATCTTGTCTACATTTTGTATTTCTTGTATAATATTATATAATTATTTAATGTTTCTGTAAGACTGTGATTTGGCTTGAACGAATTTCAATCTAACTTTGAATAATTGTTAATGTATTCTTTCCTGCAGTAAGGTGATTTATAAAAAAAATTTGGATAAAAGTTTGAATGTTATCTCAAGTTTATCACAGTTTTAAGGTTACAAAGTCAATTTTATCGACAAATAATTAATATAGATATTTTTAAAATTATGTTCCATTATCACAAAAATTTAAATTACACTATATGTACTGTATTACAATCACAGCACAAACATTAACACATATACTTAAATAGTTTTTATAAGTCTAAAAAATAATTTAAAATGAATATTTTATTTCAGAGATTTAAATTAGAGATGAAACTTTATTTACTATCTAAAAATATTCTGCATATATTGATAATAGTGTATAACACATTTTCAATTTTTTATTTTCTAATACAAAAATTTGGAATTTTTGTATTAATGGAAATAATTAAAATTTGAATACGGAAATTCAGATCCTGACTAAGTATTTCCTCTTGCATATCACTTTAAAACAAAAACTTTCTCAAACACTTACGATTACCTTCACTTCGAAAAGTGACAAAACATAGTCACACTTTATAAAACATATTATAAACTACCTTGGGGTTCAGGATAGGAAAAGCTTCTTGACCCAAGATAAGGAACGACTGAAACACGCACTAAAAATGTTTCGTTACAATGAATTTTTTATGCTCCTTCCGTTGAAAAAGTTTTCCAATGTTGCGCCATTGAAGCGCAGGCCCCATCGACTGTTATTAACAAATAATAAAGAAGTAAAGTATCATTATAGTCACAGTGTACTTAAACTAATTAAAGGAGTTTTAGTACTGACGAGATCGCTTCTGAACGTTGTATTTTGAAATGAGGCTGTGCGCGTGTTATGTGTAATATATGAACATTATTCAAGTTTTTCGAGTTATTGCAGGATATTTACGCAAATCCATTGTTATAAAATGTGTATGAGCTTGTTACATTGCGTTAAGAATTTGGGTATTCTCAGGAAATTTCTTACTTATTTTAATATTTGTAGATAGTATTAAAAACTTATTCATGTTTCTAATATACAGAAAGTATACAATGTAATAAAACGGTAAATCCATTAAGTGCAATATTCCAATGGATTATAAAGGAGGGTGCCTATGTACGAAAATTGGTTGCATAGCGTCCCTACATAGAGAACACACAATTGATTTGTTAATGTTTAATTTTCATCTGGAAGATCTATTTACTAAACATTTTGTTGAATAAAATAAGAAAAAATAATGGCAAACTTCCAAAACTTCATAAATAAAAACACAAATATATTAATACATAATAATTTTTCATTAGAGGTAGATATGATTTTAGTATGACAATAGACATCCTCATTTTCCTTCAATATTTTTTAAACATTAAAAGAAATTTCGAATAAAAAGTAAATGATTAGATTAACCTTCAATATTAAAAAAATTAATTTAATAACAGTGAAGTATTTTTATCTTATAATAATTTAAATAATAATGCACTAATTGAGATTAAAATTGATATATAACTGTATAATCACTTTAAAATATAAAACATGTGCAATTTAGTGTATGAAAATGTATTTATAGATAAAAAACTATTGTTTTTCATTAAAATCAAATTTACTATAAATTTCATTTTAATAGTTCATGATATTTAAATGTAAGAACTACGCACACAATTATATAAATAAAATAATATTAATAAAATTATAAGAAAGGTAATTTGTTGAGGATACCTAATGGCTATATTAAAAAATGTTTTAATATAAAATCTCGTTGACGGTGAAGTTTCATCGAGAGTACGGATAGACTCTGAACCGATCAAGAAGCTAATTTTTCTACTCCAGAATATCTTTGATACAAGCACAAAGTTCTAAGTGGTACTGTGGGCGCAAAGTCCAAGTCTTTTCATATCAGCAATATTACACGACACATTATATACATTTTAAACCTTTTGAGTAAAAATACATTCAATAGAAATTATAGTAACTAGAATCTTTTCATTTGTATCGATGTAACAAAAGAAAAAAATAATAAACATTATCCGGCGACTGTACAGTGAGACTTTAATATAAGTAGCTGTACTTAAACTTTGTAGTTACAACGTCTAGTTTTTCTCTGCGATTATGCCCATGTTATGAAAAAATTTTGGAAACATTTTTGTGCTTTGAATATACTGTATTATTCTAAGATTTTGAGCATTGTATCAACAGTTGAAAATTTTGTGATTATAATAAATTATTACATCCTACATCATTTTGCATAAATTATTTTATCTTTTCATCCCATAGCTTGAAATTTCTTTTGGAATTCAATTTCAATTTATTTTAAATTGGATAATTGTATTAACATTAAAGATACAATGTTTCTTGCTGTGAATTTGGTTTTAAATATGTGTCTAATAATGCATCATATGGATGCATTTTGTGTATTCTATATACAGTAAAAGAAAAATAAAAAGTTGTACGTTCTATAATTTTGAAAACTATATTTTTAATGGTAGAATTGAAGAAATTTATTAAGAACTTATTCTACAATAATAATTTCCAGTACACATGCGTCATAAACGTGTAATAATTTTTTAATACAAAACATTCGAAATTAGATTTACGTTTAGAATGTATAATAGCATGTAAAAGTCATTTTTAATAAAGTAAATTTTTGATTTTTGTGTTAGTACCGTACACATACCACACATGTTGATATTGAAAAGAAACCAACATATTAAAATTGATATACAATATAAATGTGTGAAATTTATAAATTTTTTAAAAATCTTTAATATTTATGTACGAAGCATTAATTTATAAATTATAGCGTTCACTAAATAAAAAGATAATGCGGTTAAAAAAAATCCATATTGCAAAGTAGAAAAAGCTAAGTAAATGAATATCATTATTTTCCTATAACGATAGTTGCGAATATCTGTACGATGCATGCACACGCGATTAAACACAAAACGCGTACGCATGGAGACTATGTTTCTTTACTGATACACGGCTGCTCGTACCTTTTCCGACTCCATACTAGCAGTGGTCTCAGGGGTAGTCGAGGGTTCGCATCAACGTGAGACTGCAGGGATATTCAGTCGCTCTCTGCAGGATTCGGATTCGCGGTGAGAGGCGAGCCACCAATCGTCAAATTGGCATACGATTCGCAGATGAGATCGCACACGTCTCGCTGCGTTTACTGCTGCCTTGTTACTCTTTCATTTTCGCTTATTTAACGTTTTTAGCGTCAGCGAGAAAAATTGAATATCAAACAGTTGAGTAGACGGACTTTTCATACTTGCTTTTGCCCGATTTCTAACAATTATCATTGAAAGCGTGAAGTGCACAGGGTGTCGTGAGACTTTAGAAATTAGTCGATATGTCCAGTCCTCGGTCCAGTCTGGAAAACAACTGTATTATATCTTTGGAGTCAACATTCGGCGGTTTGAACCAACAACCGAAGGGTTGTCGAGAGGACACCATTGAAAATATTAGTCGGCACTCGACACTCACTAGAAAATCAAACTATTTTAACAATGAAAGTGATGCTCAAGTTATTTCCAATTTTTTGAATGACAGTGAAGTAATCGTTGTTACTTCAAAAATTGCTGAATCTTGTTTTAGTCAGGTTAGTAATTGATGTTCAAATAGGCATGAAAATTATACTTACATTCTTGCACCATATTTATAATCATTATTAAGATTCTTGAAGAACTATTTTATAAATTTCATGAATCAATTAATTAAAAACTAAAAAGCCAAAATAATTACTTTTGACAAAAAAATGTAAATAAAAAAATTGTATGTATTTTAAAAGTAATGCTTAAACAGGATTGATTATGTTCGTAATTATCATGCTCATTTTGAGCCCATTAATTGGTGCATGATACTAAATTAACAACATTAAATTAATTTAATTCAAACAATAAAATAAAATTGACATGTAATTGTAAGAATTTATTTTAAAAGTATAAAAGTTTAAAACTATATATACATGCTATTATTATATTGATTAGAATATCGTAGAAAATCAAACTGAAACATCTAGTCCGATGGAGAACAAGAATAACGAAATAGAAAATGATAAAAGTAAGTTAAAGAATAGAAATTCTTTTAAGCTATTCACTATATACGCAATTGATTGCCTCATTGCTTCGATTGTCGTTGGGCCTATGGTTGTTGCCCATTGGAGGGGAATTTGGGTTCTCATGGATTTTCATCAAAACATGTAAGCTTTTAATTTTCTTCACAATCGTCTATTACTAATTTAAAGTTTCGTGCCTACTTTATTAATATATAATTTAGTTTAAAATGAAGGTAACTAACTTTATAGTGTAATCTATGAATATAGAAAATGGTGTTACATAATAAGCCTTTTATACATTTTTTGATTAGAGAGTAGCATTAAAGTTCGATATATATTTGACACAGTTATGATTATCATTCCTGTTTAATGCATAGCGTGTCTATAAGAGAAAGGTTTATATAACTTTTCAAACACCAATGATAGAATATTGATTTGTTCGCAATCTTTATCAGATTGGCAATTAATATCAGAAGTGCATACAGAGGAACCTCAAGAAAAATAGAGCTTTTCGAATAATTAAAGCCCGCAGAATCATAATGGATAGTACGTCGATGAAAGAAAAAATACTTTATTCTACTTTTTACATGTTTTTTCGATTTTATATTGATTTGATAATTAAAATTGTTCCATCCAAAATTTTTTTAAAAATAATTTTTTAAACATAAAAAATATTGTACGTTTATTGATTACCTTATACAGCTTTTGTCAATGCCTTTACAAAACTCACTTGTACGTGAAACATTTTCGTCTCCGATAATTAAGTACAAATAAAAGCATTCAATTATACTATATAACTTTTCTTTTTAAAATACAATCGATATAATAGTTTCACTGTATCATATTTTTTTAACACTGAGTTTTATTTAAAATGCTCATTAAATTTGTATTATACGTACATTAGATCACTATATATTATTATTATTATATATTATTACTATATATGTATTATTTGTATTATATATATCATTATACAGTACGACTTTCCTATACGCTTCATTCGATATTAGATGTAAGTCACGCTACATTTAAGATTTAGTGGATGGCTGTGCTTCGGAGCAGGCGTTGGTCTGCACCTTCTGTTCGCGATTGTGAAGCTGCCGTTACATCACGCCTTTGCCGTGAAGACGAACTCAAAAAGACGTTATATTCAATTAGGTTACCGCCTTGTACGCACTCTCTACACATATATCTTTAGCTTAGCGTGCAACTGCCACTGGCGGGGATCATGGATTCTTCTGAATGATTGGTTCGCCGTTCAACCTAGGTAAATTATATGGACAACACGGAAATAATGTTTAACGACATTAATCCTTAAAACCATTGTTATTTTGAATTTGATTGGTGTGCAGACCAAAACACATCATTTGAATAAGGATTTATGAACTAATTTATAAATATTTGCTAACGATCATAATCATATTCTCTCTTGTATTAACTCTACTATATTACAAACCATGTTCAATTAGCTTATATGATATACAGTTCTTATAATGTACATTAATAACTGCAAAATATCTCGAAAAATAATCAATATAAGAACATATTAAATATATTAAATAATAATATAATGTTCAAAAAGATTAAAATCGTTGAAAAGTTATTCGAAGCTTTTAGTTTAGATGTTTTATCGTAGGTTTATTGAAGTTTTATTTAGATTTTATTGTAGTTTATCAAGTGATTGAAACTGTTTACTATGCTATACCCAAAACAAACGCTTTATTTAATGATAAGCTTAATTTTAGCACGCTCATATTATAACTTAAGTGTTATATTAGACTATAAACACATTTTTTTATTTATGTAACGTATATATAATGATATTCTTTTAATTTATTGACAGGGTCATAGTCTGCTTTACTTTGGCTGTACTGGGAAATCTCCTAGTTCTGCGATGCATCAGAAACCTTCTGGCGCCGCCCTTCCTTGTTACCCTCGACAATCCAACATTCGTTTTTCAATTCCCTACTAGGTATAAATCGGTCAGTACATAAATAATACTGTTTCTTGGACTTTAAAAATAATAGTATTGAAATTTATTGTACTAAACCAATTGTACTAAACATCGATAGTACAAATTACACATTAATAAATCCACGTTCTTTACCTTTTTTTACCACTACGTCAGCGTATTTTTGTAAGCCCGGGAATCTTACAGGTGATAACAAGAGTATTAAATAACTGCAAATATATATGCCTTAGGTATTAATTGATAATAGCTTAGTGATTCTTTATAATTGACTGAGATTATCTATATGTACATATTATGTAGCAAAGGAAAGAAATTAATGAAATGAAACTCTCACGATTTTCCCAATCAGATAATATAAATTACATCAAGTGAATAAATTACAAACTTTGTAACATCTTTGATATTTTTACTATAGAACAATCAAATGTGTAATAATTAACTTTATATAAAAATTATTATTATAAGAAGCTTATGAAGATCGTTATTAAAAATTAATCGTGTTTATAAAAATTTAACGATTTATCATCAATCTTTGTTTTAATGTTAAATGTATAAATGTTTAAAAAATATAATAAACATAAACGATAGGATTTTTTAAATCTAATTCATATTATCAGTGTATTTGAACGTGACACTATTTACACTCTGACATGAATATTCGGCTCTTGATTGGAGAGACAAGATTAAATATATGTAACAATACTGATACAATTGAATTGACAACATGTTAAATTTTATCTGTATAACCTATCGCGATTAATATTGCTTTTCATTGACATATACATATACACATACTTTTTACTTTACTCATCAATAATCAAAGTCATGAATTTCTTAGCTTATTTTCAAACTTCATTAGTAAAACCGAAAGTTAATGTGATTGCTCCTTTAGTATTAGTTTTGCGGAATCCCTTTTCAATTTAAGCGGTAATAATTGCATGATTTTGTCTGATACGTGAAAAGTATAGCAAGAAAAGAAATTTTAGTTTAAATAAAATTTTTCCACCTCTATTTTATTTACTTCTTGGAATTATCTAAAAATAGCAATTAATACGTGTCTTATTTATACGTTTCACATGTTGCTTTTATTATGAATTGAACGAGAACTAATTTAGATAATATGAATAACCTCCACGTTTATAACGTTAGAAAATATAATTAAAATGGTGATAATTTATTACATCTCATAAAGTTATTGCACACCTTTCTAGAGATATAGGCAAAAAAGAATAAAATTCATTCATTATGAAAGACATTTATTAAAGACAATATAAAAATTGTAAAAACAACCATAAATTAATATTTCAAGCGTGAAATTAGAATAATTTGAAAATGTATTTCATGTAAAAACTACCACCGAAACATAAAATTAAAAATTAATACGTTTATGAAAAATATTCTATACATTTGAGCTACCATTCAAATTATTTAAAAACTGATTCTATTTATTAATCAAAAAAAAATATTCTTGAATTATAGCTATGCGTTTTTAAAGATTTTCTCAGCAGAAAATTATTAAAATTATATTTCGTACTAGAACCTAAGTGAAGTTAGTAGAACTGTTATGCTGAAGGATCTACTTGAGCCTGCAGCTCTCACACGTGCGGTCGGATGAAAAGCGTGCGTAAATTAACCGATCCTGCTCTCAATGATTTTTGGTGCATTCGTAGGCTCGTGTATGCAAATGCAAACGTAGGGGTTGGTGCAAGTCACGTGCAAAATTGAGCGGGCGGCACGAAGCCGACCAAGGTGAGAAGATTGGCCTGAAACCGAAGCTAAATTGACGAACAAAAAGGTGCCGATTAGTAGCTGTCTCGGCGCGCGCGCACGGCACAAAAGCTCGGCGACGACGGAATCCGAGTGGGCAGGAAACGCCACTCATGGTAGAAAAATCACGTCTCAAGGTAGCGGCAATCGTGCTCGCGATACCGCTTGCTGAGGATGTCGCTGCCGTCCTACAGTCATCATGTAGGGAGGAGAACAGCTCTTTGAAATATTTTCACTAGCTATAGTTTCGCGTGTTGAAGTCCTTTAAACGTCTAAGCTTTCTGTTATTACTAGTGCGTTATGTGTTGAGGCTATGGTTGTAGGGTAATAATAAGGATCATCTCATCTTTGGTGCTTGTCGGCCCAGTCCCTATCCGAATGAGTCATTACAATTTTGTTCAATGAAAATGTAAACACAGTACTACAGCTTTATTTTATTACGAGAAAATAATTTTCAAGATAATTTGTACTAAAATTTTTGCAAGTACATAGGTACAATTTATTTGAATTTCGGCTTCAGTTTGCAATACCTACATAATAGACAACGATTCCCTTACGAGAATTAGCAAACTCTAATATGCTATTGTTCGCAGGTTAGCACACTGTAAATTTACATAAATATAATATGCAATATTGTAATAATACTATTTGCTGCGTCATCGGATCCAAAGATTTATATGTGTAGCGGCAATAACTTATAACTCGCGTGACGTACATTGTACTGCTTGGAAGCTACCCGAAGATCCTTTAATATTCACCGATCGTCGCTTCGATCGGTATACGCTTGTACAAAATCTTTAGAATCATGGACTACTTGCAATGTATAGAAGCTTGAGGAACCATACGCAACAGGCTTATGAAGGGTACCGACACTTATACAGGACATCTCCATTGGATCCATTTCGTACGGGATGGACTGGAGCGACAGTGATGGGGGCGTTGCGCGTGTTTAGCTGATTATCGAACGTCAAGGTCGTTGATACGCGCGCGTCCGAGACAATGTACGCGTTCGTCTGGTCGCTCGGAGGGCAGGAGGGATATTATAGGAGAGTCACCGCGCGCTCCTCTTTTGTGCTGCGCTCCATATATTGATAATTGCCGCCGCCGAGGCTTTGTGTCCCTCGTTACGGCCCGGATTATCTCCCTCAATGAAATTTAATGGGACGGAGCGGCCACACGCCCCATCCTATATCCCTCCGCTTGTTTCCACTGCCGTGTGAAAAATCGTTTCGTCCGATTTCTCCGTGTCGTCGGCTCGTCGACATCTATCACGTATTGCATCAGTCGCGCGGCTTTCGAAGCTTTCGTTGTTATGTGCATGAATATGCAAGCAATCGCTTCCCCGAAATTAACCGAACGGAAAAAAACTTGGTGCGTGCACTGGATATTATTACTTTAGTCCGATAACGCGCCAGAGCCGGAAATTAGTCGGAATCTAGCATTCCCCACGTGAGGAAACTGCCGCGATCGAGTAATTATCGGGATTTCTGTATCGTTCTTCGACTCTAACGAGCCGCTACACTATCTCGATACTCTCACGCAGAGTAGACAATAAGTCCGTCTTCTCTGAATCGCAAGCTCGGGTTATTTATGTTCGACTGCACATCCGATAGTACAGATGCGCTATCGCCTCGGTTTTTCTACGACTGCTGTTGTAATAAAACGATCAAGTTTCTTTGTGGAAAAGGTGCGCGGATGAACGGAACTTGGAATATTTGATTGGGACGTCTGTTGTTTTCATCCACTCGGCCGAGGTGTGCTTATCGTGCTGACTCACGGCGCATAAAAAAACACGTTAAAAAGCATAATGACCAAGAGTATAATATAAATTGGAGTCCAGCCGGTGTACCGGCTGCGCCAGGATAAAGTCGTAAGAAGCGGGAGCGTAACGCGCGGCTTTGGCGCAGCGGGACGAGATCCGGGCGCGCGATCCTCGGCGATCTCTTTGTTGCGCGGCGGAACGAGCGGGCGGGCAGCCGGCAGGGATTTCGCCGCAGCGGAGCCTCGGCGGGGTGAATTTTTCCGGTCGCGCGGCCGCGGCCGCCACCAGCAGCCGACACCGGGCCCCCGGGGGCGGCGCGGCGCCGCTTCCCGGACGGGCGGGGGCCGCGGCCCAGGTCGGAGGGGGGCAGCTAGCGCGCCGCGCGCGCCAGATAGAGCGAGCGAGGGCCCGCGAGCGCGAGCGGGAGAGGGAGGGCCGATGCTCGGGCCGATAGAGCGGCGCCCGTGCCTCGGGCCGCGCTCAACAGCTGATAAAAGATAGCCGAGGGCAAAGCGGGGCCACAGTGCCTCGTCCGCTCCCCGAGCCGAAAGCCCCGAGAGCGCGAGCCAGAGCGAGAGAGCGAGCCGCGAGCCGCGAGCGAGCGAGACGCGGGCGCGATGGCCCGGGCGGCGCGGCCCCTGGCCCGGTGATCGGCGCCCGGGCCCCTCCGGGATGCCCGGCCATGGGCAGAGCGACTGAGGCCCACCTCGCCGAGGAGCAAGCCGGCCCCGGCTGGACGATGGTCGAGCTGCACGGGGGCCGGCCCCGCCGCCGCCAGGAGGCCCAGCCCCGGCTCCACTACGCCGTCCTCACGGTCCTCGACGCCGTCTTCTGCGCCGCGGTCGCCGGGCCCGCCGTCGTCGGCTACTGGCGCGGCACCTGGGGCCTCAGCGTCATCTACGTCTACCCGGAGCGCCCGGAGCTCAGCAGCCTCGCCTCCGTCCTCCTGGGCTTCTGCGGCCTCTTCACCTTCAACCTGGCCCAGCACGCGCTCGACGAGTGCCTCGACCCGGACAAGCACCGGCTCCTCTTCTACGTCGGCTCGCGCCTCTACACGGCCGTCTTCGGCTTCTGCTGCGTGAACGCGTGGCGCGGCGCCTGGCAGGCCCTCGACCTCTTCACCGAGCACACCTTCGCCACCGTCTTCACCACGACCTGCGTCAGCCTCTTCGCCCTCGCGATCATGCGGACCCTTCGCAACATTTCCGCCCCGCCCTTCGCCATCAGCCTCGACACCTTCGCTGGCTACTTCGAGGTGCCCACTCTCTTCCGAGTCAACGTAAGTGCACCTCGCCCGCCCTTCCTGCCGAGGCTTTACCCGAGCCGACCCGAGAGCAGCCAGAGCCTCCAGCTGTCCTGCCTCAAATTCTTCCAACGCCCTTTTTCGCCCAATTTGCGCTCCTGCCTTTACGATCAACACTTGGAGGTTATGTGTCATCTAGGATGGTTAACTCGAACGATTACGGCCAACGATTACTTCATTGCTACCGAAAATCAAAGACGACACGCTCGCTCGGCTTTTTATTCGGCTGGACAATCGTTGAATCGTCGCTGCCATTGCGTAACCAAACCAATTACCAAGCCGTCTTGTCAACGCGGCTTTCCTGCTGGGCGATACCGAAGAAATGACAATGGATCGCTCACGCAGTGACGGATGCTCGCCGAAAGATGCACGAGTCCCTAATTTCCTTTGGGCTTTTCGGACCTTCGGCTCGATCGCACCAGTCGCCGAAGGCATCGGCCATCGAGGAAGCCTGGCGTTCCCGCTATAGGTGTGCGCCTGCTGTGATGGAAAAATTGGAACGACCGCGGCGAAATCGTTAGGTTTGCGGGCAAAACGCAGCGTGCACGCCTCGAGCATCAAATGTACTTGACATACTTGCTCCAGGGCACGTAATAACCAAATGAAAACATTCCAATTCGTTCGAATAATTTGATTCATAAACTACAATTTCCGGCGGCTGGCTCCTCAAGCGGCTCGGTCGACTTGACCGCGACGACAACAAAAGGCACCGCCTAAAATCGGCCGGCGATCGGCCGCCCGGGCCTCTTTACCCTCCCACGCGCGCGCGCGACTCCTGCCAGATCGGTCTGTGCAGCAAGTGGAAGGTGAGTGCGAGGGCCCGTCCCGCGGAAATCGGCAGGGCCGCGTAACCATCCGCCGATGCGCAGCGGCTGAAGCTCGCGCGCGCCGCATAATCCGCGCAAGCCCAGTTTCCGGCTGACTCCCCCGCGATCGCCGAGCGGGCTCTCGCACGCCGCGCACGCGTGCCTGTGTGCGTGCGCACGTGCGCAGTGCGCCATGCCCCGGCCGATTTGCTTCCTCCGGTGCGCTTCGCCCGAGTTGCGCGAGCGATTGGCGCCGCCGATTTCCCAGGGCCTACGCATCTTTATCGCGCCGTCTCGCCATAATCTCGATCCCCTTGATCAACTGGCCTAATGCCAGTTAGCCCGGGTTCTCCTTCCCCCTCACTCATCCATCATCTTTACTCTACCTCTCTTCTCTGCCATTCCAGTCAAAATAAGCGTCGCGATGCATTATTTACCTTTGATCACAATGAATCCTCCAGTTTGCGCCGGACAATATTCTACCGACGGCAAAACGGCTAATCATTTTAATGCCGGGAATCCATCGGACATTATGATAACATCTTTATATATCCTTTAAAAGCTTCTTATCGATATCCCATCCATTCAAGATGATAAATTTTTTTTTTGTACTCACTGTATTTTTATCCTTTCGTCAGAATAGTAATTAAGCAGAAGATATTACATTATTATTTTTATGTCAAAAATGAATGTTTCATAATAATTCCAACATTTAAATATTATTAAGCCTGTTATGTGTATAAATAATATTGCAATTATAAAGAATACTCTAAACTAAAGATTCATTTTGATGCAAAGCTATTCCATGTCACCAAAGGTTTTAAAATTAAAAATAAAATTCGTCATCGCTAATCGATGTTCTAATGTTATCATATAAACTACAGTTCATAAAATTTTAATTGCTTCACAAAAGTTATGTCCTCAAATAAAGTTTTTTGTGGTTACATAAACTATCGATAGTTAAAACTTTAACATATTCTGCATATTAAATATTCAATTAAAATTTGTTAGCGTGATTTTTAGATACGATAATGTAACTATAATATTTCCAACACTTGATAAGTGTGTGTTTTATGACGTTTTGATATAAAATTGAATTAATTAATAATAATCACGATGAAACTTGTGATTTAGATTAATCAAGTATATTAAGTCAACGTGTTATGTGCAAAAAAGTACAAAATTAAATAAAATTTCAATAAGATAAGTTTACCTACATACCTATGCATAGGAAAACAATAAAAATATTTAAAATTATCTGTTTAAATTATTATTTAAAATGAAATTTTTAATGCGTCTATATATTACAACTGTGTTTTATAATTAAAAAGGTTTTATAACTTTTATTAAAAATTATTAAAAATTATATGTAAGAACTAGATGAATGTTTTCCAACATTAAGAAAAAATTAGTTAAAAACAAATAATAAATAACTTAACAATATTTAAATAAAAAAGTTTTGTAGCAATTTATGTTTTCTTTTTCAGAATTCAAGAGACTGGTCATTGTACATCCTCGATTGTGCATTCAGCGTGGGAGTTGTAGGAACGCTTGTCGTATTCGTTTGGAGGGGTGCATGGGTTTTATTCGATCTCTACCTGTATCCTGAAAACCGCGAGTATTCAGCTATCGGCTCGCTGGTAAGTAAAAATTTCCTATAGTTTTTGCATTATTTATTTCTAATCTATACATACTGACTATAGTACTATAGTACTGATGATGCAGTTGCATGCATACTTGCATGACTGTATGCATTTCATGTTTGTGGATGCTACAAGAATAAAAAATTTAATAGTTTCCCTACTTATATAAAAAGCACTTTTCTTGTTAGTTATTTCATTCATTAATAAATATTTCCTAATTTAAAAAATCAAAAATTCAAATAAATCTTTTTCCATGACGCTATAAAACACTGCAAAGCAGATCAAAATAGTTATAAATTGTCTGTCCGACTTGAAACACGTAGTTCAGTCGACAGCTCCTTATTTGCTTTATTATTACGCAAATATACGTTTCACAGAATCTTGGCGTCGTTAATAAATACTGATGAATGATAACAGTCGTTCGATTTGAGCCTTAATGTAAATACACTATAGGAGCTTATTCTTTAGAGATTGTTTTAAAATTTAATAAATTGTTTTCATTTGCTTTAAGCCTATATTAGATTTTTAGAAGATTTAAGATAATAGGATAGATCTGTCTATTCTAATTTTAATTTTGCATACAAGATAATCAAAATTAGGAAGAATTATGGATTATTTAGAATCAATTGTATCTACATACCATTTTAATTTTATCTTACCATTTTCAGATAATAGCTTAGGTGTTGTTTCATTATCTATATACATAAAGTAATGAAATTAATCAATAGAACACTAGATATCGGAAAAGATATTCCAGAAATTAAATAAATAAGAAAATATGAAATCTACTCTATAGCTTATAAAATATAAAACATCTTCACATTCTATTTTAAATCAAAAAATAACACTTTTAACTAAATCAATGATTAAACGATAACATCATACATTTTAACTCATTAAAACGTTTTTCACTATATCATGAAAAGTATTTAAAATCTTTATCTTTGCATATTTATTGCTTTATAATTTTCACAATTGAAAATCACACATACTTTTAAGTTTATTATAACTATATTAATATTTTATATATAATTTATCATCAAATTAAAATCAAATTAGCAAAATTATTTCAAAATTAAAACTATGAAATCTACTACAAAACCGAATGAATAAATTAATGTCATGCGAAAAGTTGTGTAGGTAACATGACATAATGAAACTATATCTTTCAATTAATACTACATTAAATTATTGTTTCTCTATATTGTTTCTCTTTTAATATAATTGATTTCTTATATTAGTTTTAATATTTTTCTAATACTTAGATAACAAATTAATCTACATGATCATTTGCTATAAGTTATGGTAAATACTACTTATTCATTCGAAATAGAACAAGTTTTTGTTAGAATTTTTTTCACAGATTTAATTTTGTACATTTATTTAATATCTTGTACATTATATATTCATAACATATTATATCCACAAAATTCTTACATTTCTTTATATTGTCCGAATGGTAGATATTTTAAGCAGTGAATACGAACACTAAATTTTTTGAACAGACGTATTAAGTACGATTCTGTGTCTGAGCGCAGCCTGACTGGATCTACTTAATAAGAAATAAGTCCCTTTTAATCTTGAGTTCTTATTTAATATATGTTTACATATTATAGAGTATACCGAAGAACACATTATTTTATGCTTTATAATCTAAAGTATTAACAATTTTTAAAAAGTACTAACAACTAAATTTATCCATTAAGATATATGAATAGATTCTTTTAACTTTAGCTAGAATGAAAATGTCAACTTTGTTCATAGTTTTATTCGATTTTTAATCTAATTTATTTAAATATATATAAAACTTTTCTAACCTTAATATACGTACATAAAAATATTTAAAGAACTAGGAATTTGTAATATTTTACCATATTTATAATATTACAGGAGAATTTAAAGACAAATTAAAATTTTATTGCATAGGCAATCTATTATCTCTTACATGATATAGGTATCTCCAATGCGACATAATCTAAATAAGATAATCAATGTAATAATGATTTTTTTAAGGAGACGTTCATTCACGGTATCCTACGGTAACGACCCTACAATGAAAAATACCTGTGTTGTACTAAATCTGATCCCTGTCTGAGAATAGAGTCTTGGTAACGGCAATCAAAGCATCAATTTAACTGGTACACAGTAATTCGTCACTAGTGTCCCTTCCCTTCTCTACTGTCCACGCATGATGTGCGTACTGCTCGTGGACGGTCAAAAGAGAGAAAGAGATAGCAATGTAATATGGTTCGACTTGCGGCCGTCGTAGAGTCTCAGCGTGTAACATTAGTTCGATTATATAATTGAATATTCACCAATTGTCCATGATTAGACTCGCGCGCACATGTGAGCTTTTTGTTTATTCGGGGTAGGTGGTGCTCAAGAAGATGGGCGACGTTCCTCGATGCTAGCACTCGTCCAATAGAGCCTTTCTTTTGTGCGGTAGCCCACATTATGGGTCAAAGGGACCGAAAGACCTTGACACTGAGAAGCTGTTCCCGTTCAATCAGTGCGTCGTGCTTACATGAGACGTGTCCGGCCGCTATACTGATCAACTGGGCGTTACTACTTGAATCGCGGGCTAAACGAATGGTCGACTAACGTTTGCGTGGAGGACCAATAATTATTATGCACTCGGTACTTTTCTCGCTCATAAAGGGCTCGTTCATAATGTATAACTCTGTTCGTTGGACATTCGTCTCAATTAACTGTTTGTTACCCTTCGTTAATTCGCTGGCGAATATAACGTAAGTTCGCCATTAGACCATTTAATTTGTCAAGACGCGTTGTCGTTTACTTTATTACACGGACAAAGTAAGCGCCATCTATTTCAACTCTTTTATCTCCGTTATTATAATATAAAAGTAACGATACGTCTTTGTATATTTGGTATAGTTATGCTTCTGGTGGAATTTTTTCACCTTATACTGATAAATCTATTTATAGCCAGAGGTATGATCACATAAGTAACCTTTTAATAAAAATATGGAACTTGAAAGATAATTTAAAATACTGTTGTTTTAAATCGAAAATTAGATTGAATCTCGATACTTCTTACAAGGTTAGAACATCATGGTAGATTAATTTATTTTTATCAATTTATAAATGTTCAATCAATGTACCTTTTAAGTTTTAGATTTTAATGCTAATATAGTAATTTAAATTAGATTAAAGAACTTAATATTGTACAAAGATCAGTGTTGAAAATACTCATCGGTAAATCATATTACTGACTTTGTAGCTATTGAATTCATAAAGATTTCTTTATTCTTAGAAGATGCAACTAATCTCTTTTTACTGTAGACCGGTCAGGTAATCATAAATTAAGTAACTTCGTACATACAAGTTTGTTAAATACGCGATTTTTTGCAGATCAGTTTCATAACGTAAGAATAAAAGATCATTTTATTTATACATATATAAACAAAGTTATCATTTTCGTTACATTTTCTTGCTTTGAAGAAACTCTAACAAATGAAGATATATACCAGTTTATCAACAAATTTTTCATGTCCCGGGTCATTCGTTGAATTGGAAATTATTTTAAGATTTGCTTCTATGTTATCATATTTACTACCCTTTGCTTAGATAGGTTTAATGAACTATATATTAATGTGTATTCTTGATTTATAAGTGCTAAATAGGATGTATTAAATTTTACTAGAATTTTCCGCAGCGTTTATATTTCTTATTCACAATTAATTTAATTTCAAACAGATTTGTAGACTTCGATAAGATTAGTTTTTAATTTTTGATCCATCATTTATCACTCAATGTTTATTTATTATTCTTATATAACAATCATATTTATTAGTTTAGTATTTTTATTACATTTTGAGTAGACTTTAATAAAACATTTTGATCAAATCATATTTATTTATAATTATATCTATTTTTAGACAATGTATTTTATTCTAATTATAACAGTACTACATTGTTTTATTGATTTTAACATACGTTGTGTAGAGTTTATATTCAAGTTTTGTGAATCACATATTTACGTTTAAAATAGAGGTGTTTGAAAACTGTTTCCTTCAAACGAGAAATAAGAAGTACATGGCAGTAGCTTTACATTCTTCAATTAGTAAATGATATGCAAATACATTGCATAATGAAACTCTATACAAATGATATGTGTTTACAATATGGAACATTTGTATGTAAATAAGTCTGTAAATAATAAATTGTCGAATTAATTGTAAAAAAGAAAAGTTTTAAACTCAAAATCTATCAATAACTTAGTAGGTATTCTATTATAATGGGAATCTGTATTATTAAGTAATGCAACTTAGTTGTAATAAAAATTGACTAAAATGATTTAAAAAATAATGTTTAATTATGCTCATTTGGATTTATTTTAATTTAATGAAGAATTAAATTAAGTTTTAGTGGAGTTTTTTTATAGTACACTATTGTGCAATTAGTGCTTCACACTAGCTATTATGTATACATATTATAGAGAGATAAAAAATTGAAAGAAAATTGAGTTAAGATTAAATTTAATTTACAGTTTAATGTTAAAGGAAAGATGTAATAAGATTCGAGAAAAGGTAATTATTTTATATCTTAAATAGCTATTTAATCCATAATATCTTCCTTTTATTAAGTTTATTTTATATTTCCTTTCCTAATTATTAATCTTATGAATCATTTTCTTGAAAGCTAAATTTGCACCGGAAAAACAGTTTCCAGCCCGAAAATTACGTATTTGAAGTTTCAATTCTTTATAATGTAGCGCGATCCAATAGTTATGTGAACCTAATAAAAATGTTCTCACTTAAATAGTACTTAAACAATTTAGAAATAAAATTATTATTGAAATATAATTGTAATTTAGTTGAATTTTTGAGTTACATGTAATTTGGTATGTATTTGTGTATTCTTGTCAACACAGATCCTGGGATACGTGATAGTGGTAGTAACGTTTTCACTGCAGCCACTAATACGATATGCTTGCACCTATCTGGAGGGACTCTCACGCCTCATAGTGGCAGACGTTTTCCTACTTCTGAGCTTTATCGGGACGGTGAACGTTTGGCGAGGCATCTGGAACGTCCTGGATCTCTGGCTTCTGCCGGAGGATCCAAAGCTCTCCTGTTGGATCACCCACATCGGTTGCTTTCTCTTCCTCGTACTCCTGAATTGCAGCAACTCGGTCCTTGTCCGCGGTGTTTATATCGACGCTGAGGAGGAGGCCGGAAAATGCGTCGTCTTTCCCTGTCACTACCTACGTTTCTTCTATAAGGTTACCTCAACACACTCTTTATACCCTTCAGCCCTTCTATAGAATACTTAATTATAAGGCTTTTATATAACTTAGATTCTGTATACAAAGCAAAGGTCTTAAAGAGGCCTAAAATGCAGTAAAATGTCTGAAATGTAAATCCGATAATCCGAATGGGTGTCGCAGTCTCATGCACGTTATTCGAGCAAACATGTACTATTGCAGTTAGAACGGGAGAAGAAGGAGGCCCGACGGCGAAACCTAATCGTGGCTTCGCAGGACCTCGGCAACCGAGGCGACCCCAACGGCAAGGAGTCAGAGAACGGGAGCCTCCTTACCCCCGGGGTCACCGCCGTCATCCAACCGTCCAACCCCGAGTCTCTGGTCTGAGGGGGAAGCCTCCGGTGCCAGTAGCTGTCCTTGCCTTCTCATCCGGCCGCCAAGCTCGCTAGCTCGCTTTTTCGGCCTTTTTCGTGCGCTTATGGGGGATGCTCGCTGTGCATCAGCGAAGACGCCCGATGCTGCAGATCACCGCCAGCGGGACATTTGAAGCAAGGAAAAACACTCGCATCCGCTGAGCCAAAAAGTCCATGCGACTTTTGTGAGAAGGAGAAAGTACGACACGGTCACGAGGGAGCACTGCTTTGCCTCGGTTATTATGTCAACCTAGGTTTTTTCTCAGTGTACGTGTGCTCTGTAATACTGCTGCATAAGGATAGTGAAAAAGGACGCAGTGACGTGTGCGTGAAACAAAAATACTTAAAAATGAAAAGGGCGGAAGGCTTGTCGCGAATAACCGCTATGTTTAAGTGTGTTCCGTTATCGGAGATGGGAAAGCTGCTGTTGCGCATCGCTGCCCGAAAATTCGTATGTATATATAATAAATAATACGTAGTACCTATATACTTACTTAGGCACGGGCTATGTCCAATTGAACACTGTCATTGATTGACGTACGCGAGAGAGAAAATTTATGAAACGCCTATAAATGTGCAGTGCGCATTATTAGAATCGCTGATCGATTTTGTTGGCTTTTTCCTTTTTCGTCTTTGCTCGAGTACGGAAAAGACGGGTGTATATTATAGTTTGAAGCTAAAAGATGATAAAGGATATGTATTTTTTTTTGTTCATAATTACGCTAAGTGACGATTGTTACATTGCGAATGGCTGTGAACGAATGCGACGTAAGGAGGAAACAAATTAAAGAGAGCACTATTATAAAATAAAATTACCACAAAAGAGGTTTTGTGCTTTTTTGTACTTCATTGAATTTGATAATCTATTTTAAATGATTAGTTTTGATGTTTCTCATGTGTAGTGAAATTAACTAGATTACTATTTTATGAACTGCTTTTGAAAATGTTATAAATGTTCCACAAAAAACAAACAAGTATTTTACAATACGATAGATGAAAATTAAAAAGAATTTAACAATTAAGAAAGGAGGCAGTTTTAAGAAGTACAGGTAATTTCAAACGAAATTATCACTATGTTAACATTTTGAAAAGCGTCGCACAAATATGTCACGTAATTATAGATACACAAGCGGATGAGCGTACGGCACAAATCAAAATTATTTGTCCAAGTGAAGATTTCGCTAATGCAGAGATATAGAAATATAGAAAATGATTTTACTTAGATAGATGAATATTCTATTCTACATATAATAAGAAAAATAAGCTATTTCTTAGAAATGTTAAATGAAATGAAAATGCCGCATCTGCATTGGCGGCATCTTTTACGCGCACTTCCTGATGATATATAATCCTAATAAGCAAGGTGTTCTATTTATATATGGATATACATATATACATGTAAATCGTACTATTATTTATTGCAATATGGAAGTGCTTTATAGATTGAAAGCGAATGCAGGGAGGAACAGAGCAAAAGATAATGGGAACGTTTGTAGCCCGGCCGCGATATCGCAAATGCGTTATAATTGTACAAGCATAGCTCTAAACTGACTTGCGAGCTCGTGGCTTCCTTCCTTTACGCGCGGACTTGTCCGAGTAATTTGGTCGGTTTATGCGGCTCACGGCTGTCGGTATATAGAGCGCTATACGTGTATTTTTTACTCGCTTCAGGCTAGATGGGCGAAGCCAGTATTGGACCAGTGAGTGTAGTCTGCGTGCGAATGCACGGTGCATGTGTTTCCTTCTTTTTCTTCCTTGCGCGACGGCCGATTAACCCGAGGCGTCTGTTTTTAGATCGAATTTTATCTCATACGAAAAGGTGGGGGAAATACTTTTTTTCTCATTTGACAACAATAAATAGATAGTGAAAATGTGAGCGTGCGTTTGTTTGTCAATTCTTATCCGCCTCCAAATATAACCTGATTCCAGATTAAAAATCTACGTTTGCATTAAATCAGCAAGTGTTTTTTATCTCACATTGGCAGCACACAGTGCGAGACTGGGAGCAATCGCGCATAGCGTAAGTACTTGGTGGGCAACGACGCAAACGACGGCCAACGATTTGCATCGATCAAGAAAAGGCTTTCACCGCTAAATCTCTCCGAGGCATCACTCGAGATAAGCCACATAGCCGCGAGCATCGAGGAAGAAGCTTTGTCGCAGTAGCAGAGGGAAGGTGAGCATCGCGCATCAGCGGGGCGAAATAAAGAGAGAGAGAGAGAGAGAGAGAGAGAGAAGACGCCTCGAGCGCGGCTCAGAAGGTTGGACGTGGGCGGGAAAGAGCCGAGCCGCCCGCGCGCGGGTTTATCGGGGGCATTAAGTGTGTCGCCTCGCGGCGTGACGTCTGAACCCTGACACAAGCGCGCACCCGAATGCCCGTGCACAATGAGACCTTGGTTTGTAACAATGATAATGCGGCCGAGCGCTCCGTCTCTCTCCCGCCCGGCCGGCGGCGACGCGCGCGCGGACTTATGAATTGGCCGGGCGCGCGCGTAACCTGGCACCCCCCGCGGCCGCCGCCGCCGGCGTCGCGCGCCTCTTGTCGGCTAATTTAGCCCGCCTCGTCGGACTAATAATTAATTGAGCTCCGCAAATAACGGAACAATAGGCTTACCTCGCGCGCAACCTGGGGAGGCCCGCGCGCCCTCTCACGCTCTTCCCCTTTTCCATCCTGTAGATGACAGGCCGACTCCTGATGCCCCATATTCCACCGTCCTCCACAATGAGCGCCGGCCCTCGCGCCCCAGATATCCTCCGATCATCCCCGAGTTTTTCTCCGAGAGATTCTGCCAGTTGCTCTGCTCCTAAGGGCTTTCCGCTAGTCGATCACGATAGATGACAAACTTTTAATCATCCGCCGCTTGTATGCCGCAAGCCTATTCTATTTCACCAAATAACTCCTCGGACGATCTTAGGGACTATTATTGTGCCCGAGTCGTCGGTCTACTACAGTCTATAACAGCTGCAGGAAGAACCTTGCCTCGCATTTAACTCAGTTTCGACTCAGTGCAGTATACATCAAACGGATAGATAGAAGTTTTCAGGTTTAAAGGAAATTCCAGAGCAAATTAATACTAACAAAGGATTTTTTTTGTTCAAATGTTCAATTTAATAAAACATATGCTTACACATGTATAAGATTATGTATACCTTATTCGTATATTTTTGTTTATAAACCATTGTTGCATCCTGTTGTTACCTCATTTAATTAATAGTCTTTATTTCAAATAGTACATAATTGTATTATTAAATTTTATTTTTTCTCCGAGCATTAATCCGACGAACCAACAAGGTTACCTTTATTCTCAGATGCCAAAACGATTGTAAAATGTCAGTGAATGATTATTTATACAAAAATTATCTTTTGATATGTACACTCTGCATTGATTACATCATAAATTGACAGAATGAATAATAAAATTTAAAACCTTTCATTAAAGAATATTTTCTTTACGCTCGTAAATTATCGTTACGTTCATAAATTTAGATACAACAATATAATAAAAATAATCTATTTAATAGCTGAATGATGATTGAAGAAATGAAAAATTCCCTACAATTATCTTTCGAAATTTGATACGCCAACAGTTAGTAGGTGCGAAGTAAAATGACACAAAAGACTGATAGCAGTCTTGTTAAAGAAAAATCAATGAAATACAGATAAATCTGAGTAATAGTGAATTAAATAGCGAATACAAACGTACGTTCTTTATAGTGAAGTTAAAAATAAAAGTAGTCGAGAAAATCATTTAACGCGGTTGCTCGACGTCAAATTCTCTCGGAAATTCTCTAATCAGAGGAAGCAAAGGAAAAAGAGACATATAGTCGTGCGTCGAATCGCGTCATACGCCGAGAAGTATAATGCAGCTCCCGATCAGCCGGCGATACCAATCGCCGAGTGGGGAGGCTATATTTGTTGTCCGCTTACGACGGCGACACGACCACCGTGCGCCCAAAAGAATTAGTTCTCGAGGGCCGTGTCGCGCGCAAAGCTCGACCGATATTCTCTTGGCATCTCCTGCGACGGGGCGAGTGAAGGCAGCGAGCCACCCTGCGAGAGAAGCGAACGAACCGTATACGGGACTCGAGAGCGCAGCGGTTAATCGTTCAAAAGCGAGGCAGGGCAGTTGTGTGACCGAGCGCCCGGCATGGCTTCTCCCTCGGTTACTCCCTCGGCTACACCCTCGGCTTGCCCTTCGATTATCGCCTCGCCCGCCCTCTCGCCTGCCCCCTCGCCTGCCCCCTCGCCTGCCCCCTCGCCTGCTCTCTCGACTGCTACCTCCACTGCTCTCTCGACTGCTCCCTCGGTGGCTCCTGAAGACGAGTTCAAGGAGGAACCGCTCATCTCCATTGACTTTGAGGTTTTCGGCAAAGTGCAAGGTGAGCTGACCATTGCTCTAGCTCTCATTCGGACCAATTTATATTGCTGGCTGGGCCATCAGCTCGTTGAAAAGCGCATCGACCATCGACAAGTGTCCTCAAAGTGATTGATTCTATACGATCTAACAATAGATCGGTTTACTATTTTTATAAGTATAATTCTATTGAATTTAAATAGTATTAATAAAATTAATCAAAACTCTCTAATTTTATTTCATCTTGTTATCCAGCGCCGAGGTATTTAAAACTATTATAATATTTACCACAACAGCTATTTTTCTTTGAATTGATCTTTGGAAATTATCCGGTTAAACTGTTTAAACTTTTCTTTTTTATTTGAATATCTTTCCTTATATATAAGAAACGTAGAATCTATTATTATAAATATAACTTATGTAGAATAATATAAAGTTATATAAACTAATATAAAATAAGATCCCAGAAGAATATCAAATTTATCACAAATTAATTAAATAATGGAAATTGAAATTATTCTATTCTTTTCATTTTTACCGAGCTAATTAACTGGTTTTCATTATACTTATCTTGTTAGACTAAAACCGCAATTACTTATTATGCGGCAGAAAAGTTTATCGCTGCAACAATAACTCAACATGCGTCCAAAAAGATAAATTATAATATTTGTAAAAAGATTCGTGAATGAATTTTTTTAAAATAACTTTTTTATAGGATTTTAAAATAATTTTTCCAACTTACAGTGTTAATCTATAGTCTTTTAGCCTTAATACTTAGCACCCACTTGATACACATTTGTTATTTAGATTAAGTCAGTAGATAAGCTGAATTTCAATTGAGGTCTTTTTAAAATGGAATGTAATTAATTAACGATCAAAAAAATTATTTTTCGGAAAATTATATAATTAATTTTAAGGTTTTTGTGATTCAAGTTAATCGAGTTTGCAAAAGGTCGAGGCTTCCGCGTAACGACCGGACAATTTGTATATTTATGCGAAAAACATTGTTGCGCAGTATCCTCCATGTGATCTACATAGATTAAATTTTTAGCAAATTATTGTAAGCTTTGTAACTATATCTGTCTAATGCATAGGTCTAAACTCATAGATTTTATTTTATCATCAAGGCTTTGCAATTACACATTATTGAAAAACTTGTATATTGATGATTTTTCTCAGGTTGCTACTTCACAAAATACGTGCGAGAATTATGCGGTGAACTTGGACTGGTCGGATGGGTAAAGAACACTAAATCGGGAACGATACTTGGAAAAGTTCAAGGTCGAGAACCTCTTGTAGAGCAAATGTAAGTATCATTGAATCTTTGTACTAAGCTACATTTCGTGTGTACATTAAACATTTATTAAAGTAGAGTGTTTTGGTATCTTTCCGTATGAGTACCCTATCACTCGCTGTATCATAATCGTAATGGTTTACACACAATGAGATGAATGTAGTATAAAAGTGACGCGGAACCGAGAGGTAAACGAAGCGTATAATAAGAATAGCGAGTGTTATGGCATTCCGTGAAAAGTCAATTAAGCAGGGCTATGCGTCACTTGGCGATGTGCACGCGCGGAATTTCCCTCATCTGGCTCATTGGTCGAACGGGTACTTAACATCTGATTATCTGGTTGCTCGAGCTTATCACCGGCACATCTATATCCTGAATTGCGGATCAGCGGAGCGGGAGCTTTGCGCAGATGCAAACTTGGAGGCTCGCGGCCACGCTCAAGGAAGATTACTCATGGACCTTTGAGTGGAAAACTAGCCGAATCAGAAAGGAAACGCATGGAAAAGCAAGGCGAGCAGAAGAGGGAGACAAGGCCGGGATCGCGGCGGTTCTCTTTGGGTGATCAGGCTGGCAGTGAACGCACACGGCGGCGACCGAGTAAAGGGAATAAATTAGCCAAGTGGTAAAGGGAAGCAGGGGCCCGCCGGGAGCCGGCCCGAGCCGCGCTCGCAAGAGACCCGGACGCCGCATGAATAAGGAAAGCCCGCGAACGGGGTCACAGGAGAGGCCGCGCCTCGGGGGCATGCGCGCGACTCGCGCTCGGCCGATGATGTATTAATTCCGAGATTAATTCCAAGAGCGGCTCTAACGAGGACTTGATGAGATAATGGCTGGGCGCGCGCCTCCTTGCACTTGCCTCGCGGACACCCAAGGTGAAGGATGGGCCACGTGTCGCGGGCTTTTCGGACGCCGCCGCGATCATCCTTATGCGCCTGCACCGACATCGGCGGATGCGGCCAATGAGGCGTGCGGAAACACCGAGCTCGAGCGGCTTTGCCCAAATATCGGTGTGATTTACGAGAGAGATAGCGCAGCCCGGCTATTGCGATCCCTATAAATAGAAGCCTTAATCCTACCTTGCATCACGCTCCATTGTTCCCTATGTACGCGACGGATTCATAAGCGTTCATGTTTATCTATTATCATAAGTTTAAGAATTATCGATACCTACCGCGCTATGTAAGGTACGATGACGCAATGCGCGTGAAAAGTTAATGCACGGCAGGCCGCAGGCGAGCGGAGGTAAATACAGTTGGGCTACTTCGCTCGACTCTAATCGTCAAAACACAGAGAGCCCGAAGGCCCCGCAATTTGAGGATAGAGGCCGGACAAACGGAAGTTGCGCCGCCCGATCCGCCATCTCCAAGTCAATGGCAACGAGGGCAATCGTAAAATCATCAAACGCCGCGTTCGCGCGGAAAAGAGTGCGCGGCTGAGCCGTGGTTGCGGCGGCGCGCGGTCAGCAAGGGACGCGGAGTCGGGCGTCGCGCCTCGCCGAGCGCCCAAGACAATGAGTGCTCGTGGCCGTTATTACTGCGGATGAGCACCGGCCCCCGGACCTACTGATCCATTTTCTTTCTCGACGGCTGCGGCTCCCTTCGTTACTCTTTCACCGCTCGAACGAGTGGCCGTCGGCTAATCAGCACCCGTCCCGCCGGTGAAAGTGAAAACCTCCCGGGAGGATCCGAGCCGACTCGCGAATCTGGGCCAATTCCGCCCGGGGCTCCTCGGCTCTAATAGCATCCGATGTCATCTTTTCCGAATCCCCGTGATGTATGCAGCTCTGCCTCGCTCTGACTCGGCGCCCTCGCCCCGATTCAGATTTCTTTCACCAAATCAACTTTTAACCTGCACCTGATAACCTTCAGTAAATCAATATCAATCGCCCCAGGGGTTACCAAGTGCTCTAATCATCTATCTTACTGAATTCATCCTCGCTTACATCGAAGCAGACATCTATTTTAATTGAACAAAAATACCGAGACAATCGTCTACGAGCAACCGGAAAACTTGCTCGAACACCTAACGCAAAAGGAACCCGGGTAGGACTACTCCGCCCTGAGAAAATCACGCCAATTCCTAGAGAAGCGCAATATACCGTCCAGTCGAGAGGGGATCGCGCGGTTTAATGATCTCGGAATAGACCCCTGATGCCAAATCAATTTTCAATCGAACGGAAGGTCGGATACCGCCGAGGACGATCTCCCGCATACAGGCGGAAGCACTTTATTAGCTGCGCATCCTTCGTGTGCAAATAATCCACAGCTTCCCTGGCTTTCTTCCACAAAGGAAGTGACCGGCAATTAGCCATCTTAAGGTACAAACCGGAACGCTGGGAATGCAGCTGGTGTATACATATATATGTTTGTATGTCTATACAGTGCGCCGGGAACAATGTGAACAAACTATATACGCGATGGATTAAACGTGCATGCCTCTATACGTATACCCTCGTCACTATATGACTTTTTATCACACGAGCATCCAATTTTTTTTATTTTGATGTTCTTTATACTAGTTATTGCATCTATGCTAATAACGTGTGTATACCTGTAGATTTTTTGTTACGATGAATATCCCAAATTCAAATGGAACATTTTCTCGAAAAATTACTATCAAAATTTTGCAGACTAATAATTATGTCAATTCTATGAACAGTATATTTTACCGCATTTTTATTTTAATCATCATCTACGTCAATGCGCTTCCAGTTTGTCATACCGAGACTGTAGCAGTTAACAGGACGATCCCTCTTAAAAATGTGGGTCTCCGCCGTCTGTAGTCATGCAATATCCTTGATCACGAGGTCATTGTGATCGATACTGAAAATGTACTACTGCCAAGCCCCTCTGCCAACGCTGTTACGAGACGATTCAGCACCGAATCGATCTTGATCAATATGACACATCGACTACTTTCCAAAATAAACTGCATGTGATAAACATTAGTGAAACATTGCTTTAATTAAAATCAATTGAATACTCATATTGAATCCTTCTAATTTAATGATTTTTGGATTATAAATTTTTGATACTTGCAAGTCGTAATTGATATTTTTCCTTAAAAAACATTCATATTTTTAAGAAAGTAGCGCATTTTTTAAGATAGATAAAATATTTAATCTGCTGAAACAACATTTTACTATTTTCTACATAACTTTTCTGTTATTAAATATAATTTATAAAAATTACATTAATTCTCCTTAATTTTCTTTCAGGTCACAATGGCTTTCAACTGTAGGAAGTCCAGAAAGTAAAATACATCACTGCGAATTTAACGAAATACAAACCCTTAGGAAATTAGGCTACAAAGATTTCACAGTGCGCTTTTGAAATTGATAGTAAATTAAAACAAAGGAGAATAATAAAAATACTTACGTATATGTTTCTAAGTTATGCACATGTACAAATTAATAAGCGTTTTTGTTGCTTAAAATCTTGGTGTTTATTTTATAATTGTATACATAGTTGAATGCATGAAAATAGAGTGAGTCGATAATTTAAATTACGAACGTGTAAGCAATTAAAAAATCTCATATGTGATTTATGTGAACATCTTTTATTCAAAGTATAATGGAGGTACATGAGTCAACGTATTATTCTGCACGGTACGCCTTATTTTTATAAAATAAATAAGTACAAAAATCACATCAAATCAAGAATTTTTAGTATAAAAGCATACTCCACTGTTATACAATTTTAGTTTTACTGCACATAGTCTCATTTCATTAAAACTTTTCTATGCCCCAACTTAATGTAAGCATGAACTAGAATTAAGCAAAAGTACCTTCATAACGATAAAAGTATAATGTATGAATGCTTAAACGATATTTTGTAAATAAATATCATCACCTGAATAATTAATTTTTAACAACTTTAATAATTATTTACACAACTTCATATATGCACTTACAATAATAAACGCAAAAAATTACAAAGAATATAGACTTTTTTACAATTATTAGCATTCGTACTGCATAAATATATCAATTCTGTTAAAAATTTACAATTTGATCATGATTCAAATGTCCTATTAGCACTGGAAAATTGTAATTAAATTTTTTTGAAATGATCATTGTTTCGCTTATTTACATATTTAACAATTGAATCATAACCGATACGATGACTGGATTAAAAATAAACATAATTATCAAACAAATTATTGTTTTAAATCTCCAGAAGAAGTTTCACCTTCATATATAAAAGTTGCATCAAGCATATGTTGAGCTAAGTGATATTCACTGTGAGTCTCTGGAAAATTTCTAGAAATCATTTTCACTAACTCTATTGTATCATTATTTGAACAGTTTGTCAAAATTATTTTTTGAAAATCCTAGAAATTTAAAACAGAAATTAAAAACAAAACAGAGAATTCAGAAAATATTTAATACTTTAGCAATATATTTTATATTATATTTGAAATAACATTGAGAAACTTACCAAAATTAGACCATTTAAATAATTAATAAGAGCAGGACTTATTCTGGATACTTCTTCTAATAAATCAAGTGATTTAATTAAATACATCATCAATCGACTACCTGCGATTGGTAAAAGTTCAACAGCTAATCTCTCTGTGTCATTAATAGCTATGATCACCTAAAAAATAATAACAAATTAATAAATCAATCAAATACCAAATGTGTAATAATGTCAATACCAAATGTGAAATATGAATTCAAAAATTGAATGTACCTCTTCAGCTAATCTATCAAATCCATTAATATACAATTGACAAGCTTGATGAATTCTCAATTCATCACTGTTAAGTTTCCACATAGATGCTAATGTTTGACATTTACCCATCCATTGAATAGCTTGAGTAGAGCTAAAATTATCTATTTCTGTTGTACTTTGATGGATTGACTCCATTGAAGCTGTTATAACGCGACTCAAAAATATAATTCGAAAATGATCTCGTTTTTCGTCTTCATACAATGGAATTATAGTTTTATCACTTATGTCTTGAAAAAAATGTTGATTAGCCTAATAAAAGAAAATGAATTAATACTATAATATTTACTTGATGTTATAATATTATCGAATCTCAAATTAATAATAATATTTACCACAGAATCAAACAAGTTACTTATAGGTTTTTGAATTTTAAGGTTGAAGTGTGAAATCATGTGAAGTACATTTGCTAATTGTAAATGCAACATCACTAAATCATACGAAGCGAGATTTTGAGAAACAGCTAAATGTGCTAATGGTTGTGGACCATTAGAATGATTTTCCCATAATTCTTCAGACCTAATAAAAGAACAGTTTTCTTCTTCTAAGATCTCTGCCTGAAAAAATATTCAGCATTGAAGCACATATTTAAATTAAATCTTATTATATAACATATTGTTTAATAATTACTTACATCTAGAAAAATATCTAGAAATACTGCGCACTGATTTAAAAATGCAGTAACTTGAGTATCTGAAAGTCCAACATCTTGCATGCACAAGCGTTCTTTTGGTAATTTGCCCATTTTGTTAATAAGTTTAGCAGCATTTTCCATTTTTTTTTTCAAATGAATGGTCCAAAGTAAAGAGCACACTCCTACAATACAATCATAAAAATATTTTAGATCATTTAGTTACTTAAAAGCGTAGACAAAATAATAGCAAATTATATCATGTTAATTTTTACCATGACGAACTCGTTTTGACGGAATTTGCCGAAGAACTAATACAGCAGCTTCTAGAATCTCAAATTGTGTAATATCTTTTAGCCATCCCATAACAAACTCCCAAGATAAATTTACAAGAAGAACACTACTCGTTAAACTATACGGAAAATGTCGCTTGAGTATTGATATTTTATCTGTAAATATTTTATAGGTAAATTAAATTTGTTAAACCGAAACTTTAATTTTTAACAAGAACTACATTTGAAAATTACCTAATACAATAGCAAGAGCAGTTTGTTCAGTTTGTGCTTCACTACCAATTTCGACAGTCATAGACAATAAAGCTTTAGAATCTTGTTTTAATAGCTCAACAGCTTTTGCTTCATCTAAAGTAGTAGCTAATTTGAATGAATCTATTGATAGTTGCAACTGATCAAATTCAATGTCAGTAGTGTCTATTAATCGCGTAGGATCAGTTCCTGCACTACTAAGCCACTTTGCAACTATTTCTGACACTGAACCTATACATTTATAATATATTATTAAAAATTTCATTAAAAAATTTAATCAAAGCTATGCTTGATATAACTGTACACATTTAAAATACAAAATAAAGTTTACGTAATTAATGGACTTGCATTAAATATTACCTCTTCCTTTGGTTAGCACAAGTCCCAAAGATACATTTATTGATTCATATGGTAAAGCAAAAAACGTAGTAGTATTATCTAGTACAATTGGATTACTTAAACAAAATAAAATTATATAAAAATTAATTAATCTTTATTGAAAAAAAGATATCTTTTTACTGCTTACCTAATAATAGCATTTAAAATTGTTATGTCTTCCAAATTACCTATTAGTAACGAAAATTGACACGTGTCTTTGCTCACATTTTCCCAATCACTAATATTACTAATGGTTTCTTCTTCTGGAGACGAATTTTGATCTTTATCATTATTTTCCTCTATTTTTTCGGGTCGATTACCATTTCTTTCATCCTCTTCATCATTACCATTGTCATCTTTTAAACTAGTTTGTAATTGATCTTTGTTTCTTTGTATACTTACTGACACTGCTCTACATGCCATAGCTGCAGTTAATGCATTAAAAGAATTATCTGAATCAACTAAAACACTTCGAACTTCCTTCCACCAAACAGAAGCCTCGTTATAACTTGCACAAACTTCTTCTGTTTCTATAAATTTTTCATTTCTTTATATACTTAAATTTATTGTATTATCAATCATTAAATAAGTTAAAATATTACCACTCAAGGAGCAAATGGCATTAAGAACTTTTGTGAACTTTATAAGTTCAATTTCTAAAGGTGCTCCTACTTTTTTAGTTAACCAAAAAAGTAAAGCAAAATGTATTAATACTCTGGGTTGTATTTGACTATTAGAAGCATACTCTTGCCATTTTGATATTGGATCGTTAGAATACATCCAACCTTGAAATATTAGTTTTGCTAAAAAAATGATATTTATATTAAATAAAAACTTGATTTACGTCGTTTACTGCTAACAACACTCACAAATTTGACATTTTTTATCATAACTTATATCATTCCGCAATCCCAAGAAACCTGACATACCAAATTCAAAACAAGAAAGAAAATCTAAAAATGAATTCCCTTCTTTAAATGTGACTTTAGTTTGTGCTTTTGAATTTGGATTACAATTCTTTAAATAATCTAATGTTTTTGATAGTTTTAATATTCTATGGATTTCCCTTTCAGACGTGAATAAAATAGAAGACAATTGTTTTCCATCAGGCACATTATCTGAGGCAACTGTATTGTACTCAGGTGGTTGATCAAACTGAGTTCTAACATATTTATAAAATATAATTATTTTTTTTAATTGATTTACAATCTCTTCAAGATCTTTAATCTCTAGTTCCAAATTTTTATCTTCTGGAATAGTTTTATATATTAAAAATAAATTCATTATAATATTAATCATATTTTGTTAATGTTATACATGCCATGTACATCAAGTTGCTTAGAAAAGCAATTGGTAGCAGTCACAATGGCATCTGGTGTAATATGCTTATTGCTCATAAGCATTTCAATAGTTTGCAATCGAACTTCATTTGTTTTTAAATCTGAACATATATGTGTTATTTCATTAATTAATTTATCCTCATCAAAGTCTTCCTCTCTTAAAAAAATTTTTAGTTTTTTGTACAAATGCATATCTCTAGCTCTACTACTATTTTGACTGGTTAGTGCAAAGTGGAATGGAACTGTAATTTCTTTTATTCCTCCACATGGATCAATAAAAACACAAGAATGTTGGGCTCTATTGTCAAAAGTAGTTGGTGCACCATTTACACCACATAATCCATAGTTTATATATAAAAGCCTACAACACAAATGTTTACTAACATAGTGCAATGGAATAATTATGAAAATGCCATTAATAAATAAATTTACCTTCCATTTTTACTTGCAGAGAATGTTGTAATTTTTGTTCCACATTGTATACTCCAAACATCAATTAGACTTTTTTGTGATGCATAAATTACTAAAAATAGAGCTGTACGTCTTTGTTTATTTTGAGTAATACTTAAACTACTTTTATTATGGTGACCTTTAACAGATGATTTATGTCTATCTTCTACAGCCTCTATCCATCCACATTGTGCATCTCTATAACTTTTCCACATTTTTATTGCAATTCCTTGTTTGTTATCAATTAAAATTACTCTACCCATGGCATCACAAACAACTGATAACAATTTATTTGGACTAATAACAATGACATTTCCCTCTCTTAAAACATCACTTAAACCAAATCTACAGATCATTGGTTCGGCTGCTTCATTCAGTATTCCCTTTGGCTTTTCTGATGTGTCAGAACTGAACCAGCTAAGAATTAAATAGTTATCAAAATTTCACAAAATATAAAAAGATTAAATAACATTATTGTTATAATTTTATGTGAGTATAAATTACAAATAATATTTACTTACGGAACTGCAGAACCAATAACACTTGTCACTTTATTGACCATAGCATAAGCAACATTTGATAAAACTAGATTAGATCCTCCCTCTACAGCATAATGAAAGCCTACGAATGGCCTTTTTCCAGTTGCTATAACAAGTCTATGCCGTGGTGCACTTAAACGATAAAGTGCAGTAAATCCACCACAAATAGATGCAGTTGTTAAATGATCAAAAGTATTATCTGAAGCTAATCCAATTATTTCGCAGTCATTTAAAGAGTCATGATTTTTGAAACCCCATTTTGTGCATACTAGATTTACCAATGGAGGTACATCATCACAATTGGCTTTCACTATTAAAATTATAAATATAAATCTATATAAATATATCAATCTTTTACATTTGTATACATTAAAAATGTACCTCTAGCTAGATGACTTCGATACACTCTTAATGTTGAAAATAAAGAAAAACCTTGTAAAATACATATAACAGTATTATATAATACATGAACTTCTTCTACAGTTCCTGCATCCCAAGTATGTCTAGCTGAGCAGTATGATTGACATTTGATATTTATTATACTTTCATTATGTAATTGATCTTCTAACAATAATATACCAGTCTTTAAGTAAAACAAAATTATTATTTAAACGATTGTTTTAAAAATAAATTTTTATATGCACATGAAAAAATAGTTACTTCAGTATAAAACTTAATCACTCCAGTATTGAAGCCAACGGCCACACAGGTCCAGTCTGCACCAATCCCAACACTTGTTTTTCCATGTGGTATGAGAGGAAGGCATATTATGGATGTGATGAATTCACTATTAAGAAATTAAAGTTCACAATTATTTGTCTTTAATAACATGATAAAGTATTTCATTGTAAGATTTAAATCTTTTACTTTTGTTTAAGTGTCACTTCACCATCCCAAATAATAACAAATTTATTTTTAACTTCATCAGATTCTTGAGAATCCCATTTAGCTAAAATTTATAAAAAACATGAAAAACAATATTCAATAAATTTTAACACAAAATTACACAACTACACTTACAAGCTAAAATAATCAAATGAGTGTTCCAAGCAATTGCCAAAATATCTCCAGTTGGTGATAAGGAAGTAAAGCAATTTTGTAATGGTATCTCATTGGCAGGTACATTATTAACTACAGTAACAAAATAATTTATACTCAATAACTTCTTCACAGGCAACTGAACTGAGTGAAAATACAAAAATAAAAGTTACGATATTTCTTACAGTTTGTATTACTATCTCCAATTAGACGATTCCTAACTTCAACAATATCTGCTAGACTAGCTATCTTTTTAATCTGACAGGACATTTCTAATATTTGTTTTTTCAAGTCAATACCTTATGGCAAATGTTAATACAAAATGGTTTTCTATAATAATAGAACAAGTAAAAAGATGATCTCCATGTTCTTAAAACAATTTTGAATTTATTGCTTCATGTATTTAAACAATAATTTACAATTGAACTTGAATGCAAGCATTATATGTGTGCAATGACTGGACACTCTTATTTGGACCTATATTCGCAGGAAAGATTATGCTTTTGTATACATGTATGAACACATGTTTTAATTGTAAAAAAAGTTTTTTATAGCACAGTTAGCACTTATTATTACAATGATTATTTAAACACAGATGTTTACTACACGCCCTATAGCTATAGCACGCACACGGTTATTCTTTATTGATTTGTATTGCGACGCGTTGTAAATTTGTAATGTGCAAAATATTCTGCTGCGTTCTAGTTCCTGCACTCTCCTACAAATGCTGAATTTTTTCCGTCTAACACGCCCGTGATAGCGCATACATCACAGACGGCAATATTGTAGCGTATTGAAGCGTAAATTCTATATATCTATATAGATATGCACTTATGCACTTATAGTTATATTTGGTTATATCTGGAGTATATCTATATATAATATATGTTCATCTGTTAAAAGAAAATTCCCCTATAGGAAGCATTTAGTTCTGTTTTGTTGAAAGCACTGCAATATTCATTTTAAAGCGCATAAAATGATTTAAAAATTAAATCGATGCTAGGTTTAGATAGAATGAAAATATATTTATTGAAATTCGAGTATCCAAGTGTTAGATAGTATAACTGATAGTATTTTTAAAGGCTTATGCTCGAACTCATCATTACGCAACAGTCTGGATAACTAAATCCGTATTACAATAATTAATTTATACATTTGATACCAAAATTCTCTGAGGATTCTCCCAGCTCACAAAGATTGTAATAAGTTCATCTTTAATAGTTAATAATATTTATAGACCGTTGCTAATATACGATATAGCTCGGTATGACCTTATATAAAATAAACTAAAGTATTAAAAGACTGTCTTATTAAGGTCGACTGCTAAAAATATTCAATCTTTAGTTTACACTGATCTTTCTGCTTTTCCTTATAGGGATTGAATATTTTTAACAGTGCGAACAGACTATAATACCTGGAATTAAGCTTTACAGTCATTTTAAAACGCCTGGTTTTTTGATGAAATAGAAATCCCTTAAAACAATCTGTTCAGTTGAACGCCATGTAGCCTATATGCTTCAACCCCTTAGAATAACTTTTAAACGCATAAGTACATCAATAAAGAATTATTATTATAATATTTCAAAAATTTCTCTAGCAAAAATTGTCAAAAACAATAAGTGTTTTATGTAAGCTTCTAAATTTTAAAGTGTAGATACTAAAATAATAAATTTGAAGCAGTAAACAAAAACATTCATAACAAACATTAATTGGTAACAAATAAGGATTTATCTATACCGAAGTTCATATCATATTATGTTCATATCAAATAATGTGCATGTATAAAATATAAAATTGAGCTATAACCTATAGGCATTGAAACTATGTTTCGAATTTGTTCTGACAAATCTGTTCTCATGTAGATTCTACTGCATCCTTCAAATTATTCGATAATCATTTCCTTTGGTTCCCCTTAAAAAACAAGAAAAAACATCTTTGTCGGATTCGTGTGCAGCCGTTTCTTTGAATACATAACCGGTACAAAACTACGACACTGTAGTGTACTGTAGCGGTTAACGTTCGCTTACTATTTAGTCCTCAATTACAAAGTTATACGTTAGAAAACGTTAGTTATGTACGTTATGTAGGCTGATAGCATGAAAAAGGGACGGGTACTCGAATGACGTCATATGACGGGGATTACGTCAACGGCGGAATAGCTGCTTATAAGGTCGATGATTGGCCGCTGCTGGCCGCTCCAATGAGTTCGACCAATAGTCGTTATCGAATCACCGCAATGGCGCGCGCTTCGTAAGGGCGGCGCGGCCATCTTCCTTGTATTTTCGAAACATTGCACCTACACAGAGAAGTGGGAAACATTGTATCCATATACGTATACAGAGCGCGGGGAGACGCAGCGTGTACATACGTACTGCGCATATTGTATTATTGTACACATTGTGCTCTGCCGTCGGCAATCGGCGACTTGGCATACAAAAAAGAGGAAAAGAGGCGCACGCGCGAAGGAGATGAATTAATGGATAATGCGTAAGTGCGAGGGAGACGCCGGACGAAGGGTCGAGTGCAGGGAGAGACGGTGAGGCCACTAACACAAGGAGAGAGAGAGAGAGAGAGAGAGAGAGAGAGAGAGAGAGAGAGAGAAAGAGAGAGAGCGACAGGCGACGCAGCGGGACGGAGTGGGATCCCGACTGGGACAGAGCGAAGATTCGACGATACTATACGGGACTACGGGGACGACGACGACGGCGGCGGCGACTGTGTGACGCGCGAGAGTGCAAGACCGAGAGGGAGCGCGAGTGTATGCGGAAGAGTGCAAGAGAGAGAGCGAGTGGACAATAGCGCGGCACACAGGACGACAACGGCGACGACGAGGACCGACGCGGACGAGGACGGGATCGCGGGAGAGTTAACGACCGGTGTATTTTGTTTGGCAAGACGTGAGACTGGAGGGTGCAAGGAACTGAGGGCAAGGGAACAAGCAAGTGCGCACAAGACGAGAGGCTCGACTGCCTAGCTGAGGACAAGGGTCGGCGGCGACTGCAGCTGACGAGGAAGAAGACGAGGGCCAGCGTCGGCAAGACGGCTGCACGCCAGGAAGAGACCCCTCGGACTGAGTGCAAACACGCTACTCGCATGAAATTTAAGAGACGATCCTCAAGCGCACCCAGGGAGGAACAACTCAGGCCTCGGTGGGTATTGCCGATTTACCGCCGCTCACGGCGGCTCAGGAGGACGACTCTCCCTGCTTGTGCTCGTATTCCACTGCTACCCCCGCCTCTGTGTGTCTGCTCTGCTGCGAGTGCGAGAGGCCCTTTGTTAGTGCGTCCCACGAATACCCGCGCTTCCTCGGGTGCCCACTAGCCCGACTCCCCGATGACTTTCCTATCGCGCAGTTCTCTCTAGGTTAAAAGGCTGCCAAGGGGTACCCTATACTCTCTTCTTATTACGTTCTTCCAACGGTTTCGCCGCCAAGTGCGACGGAGCGGACGAGCGCGTGCTCAGAGGTGAGCTGTCCTCCTTCACTCCTACTCGCTCTTTCGGAAAGTGCGAGCTCCAAACTGCAGAGAGGATGTGAAGAGGCATTTTTTAAGGTTATGGGATTATCAGCGGCGTCATCTCATTCCTCCTACTCGACCGACGACGACGTATTCCTCGCGAAAAAGTGAGGTTATCCGCGCGTCGCGCTTTCTATGTGAGTATGTGTTTTGTCGGCGCTCTCGCCTGCTCTCGCCTGCTCTCGCCTGCTCCGGCATCGAGCGATCGAGGGCGATCCACGCCGTTCTGAATCCGCAGCAATTGGGGGAATGTGTTTCGGTGATATGCATGCAGAAGACCTTTCCTCGCCGCTTGAAAGCTTGCCCGCGGAAAGAGCCCATAGCGGCGCCGAGTGAGAGTGAGCGAGGCAGACAGTTATTGGCGATCGCCGATGAAAAAGAGAAAGAAAGTGAGGTACACCAAAGGAGTCAAGTGAGCTTGCTATGTGAAAAAGGGAGAGAAAGAGAGAATGAGTGCGGGAGAGAAAGAAGTGTGCAGTGTACACTGAAAACGAACCAAGAAAAAGGAAAAGAGTGCGTGTGAGAGCGAAAGATTGCCAGTGCGAGTGAGCGAAAACAAAATCAACGGTTGCGAGAGTGTATTAGTAAGCATTGTACTCATACCGAGCGAATGCCAGAGAATAAGGGAGCGAGCGAGCGAGAAAGAGCGAGTATAAGAGGGAGAGCGAGAGAGAAGTACCAACTGAAAGAGGGAGAGAGAAAAAAGATATGGAGAACGAGTCAAGGCGGCTCGCGAGATGGCGACTGTATGTACGAGTGAAAACGAGGAACGAAAATTGGTTGCGCGCGGGAATGACTCGTGAGTGTGTATGAACTGCCCTTTCCATTTGTGCGAAAATTTTGTGTGATCGTGGACCCGTTACCGAGTTCACCGGCTCAAAAGAGTGCGTGACTACTCCAGTGCCGCATCTGTGTGCGTACCTCTCTGTGTATATATCTATCCTCGGTCCTTTTTACGGGGTCGCGCGCGCGGCTGCGAATGCCGAGCGGCGGATGCGAATGTGTTTATGTATGTGCGCGCCCGCGCGACTATCATCCCGGCCAGAGAAAAGCCGAGTGAGAATCTCCAACTCTGTAAGTCTTTCCTTGGATCACGAAAAATCGAAGCGCCCACTTGAAAATTGTTCAAATGGAAAAACAACGTAAACAATCCTTTAAGGGCGGAAGGTAATGGGAGAAAGAAGTTCCTAGAGCATAGAAAAACGTTAGCTTTCGCGTGGGACGACTTCATCTGGGAAGCGAGCGTGCCGATGAGTCGAGCGAACCAGGGGCAAAGATGAATAAAAAACTTTGAAGCACGAGAAAGACCGATTATTCAAACATGCTCTCTTCAATCTATTTGCGCCCTTCGACGTGTCCGCCTCCCTCTAAAACTCCTTATATTTTTATTTACGGGGATGTGGTTAAAAGGTTCGCGAAACGCGGCGCAGTGCAATCTAAGTCCAACCGTTGTATCTCTATTTAATAAATCTAGGTTAGGTCGTCATCAAACGGTCGTAGAGAGATGACCCCTCTCCTTTCCTTCACGCAGAAATACAGAGGCTCAGATCTTCACATGGGAATGTAAAAAATAAACTAGAAGCTTTCTCCACTTCCTTCTTCGTCTCGCAAAGGCTGGGGTTGTATTTTAATGTCGATGGTCAAAACGACTTCGAACCGCGGTACCGGCAATTTGGCACTTCGGGGAATCAACTTTTGCGTTGTTACATGACATCCAAGCTTTCCATAAAGGCAAGATTCGACAATTTTTCACCATTATTGCTGATTTTCTTTTACTCCAGTTTCTCAGCATTTACTCTGCTATATCGATAATTACATATCTATCTCATATATCTATCTATGGTGTTATCTTTTGTTACACACTTGCTGTTCAGAACTCTATTAATTGATGTTTGTTTAAATGAATGCGCCGTTTTTTAATTGTTAACCGACTTAAGTGTATTTTCGTTAAACTTTACTTGCTGAAGAAACTTATTGTTAAAAAATTATAGTCAAAATCTCGTAATTATTAAAACAAGTACAATATATTGACATTGTACATATTATAAATATATTATTTTATAGTTTTAATATATAAAATGTGGATACTTTTAAAAACTTTGTCTACCCCAAGATTTTTATAAATATAATAATCAAATTTAATAAAAACATCAGATCCAATTCATAGAAAGGTTATGTTTTTAATTTATTTATAAATGACTTTCATTAAAAGAAATATATAAGAAAACATAAAAAATATAAAACATAATAGAAAAATATCATTTCTTATATCATAATAACATATATTTAGTACATTATTTCAGTTTTTTAGAAACTAAATCCATTCCAGTACTTTGCAATTATTTTAATAAATAAACTTAATGACTTATTTCGAATAGAATTTCAAAATAAATTTGATCATTAATTTTGTACAATTTACTTCTTAATTATGGTTTTTTCTTGGTCAATTATATAAATTTTGTAAATAAACATATTTAAACTAAATGATATGGATAGATTTAATCTATAATTTATATGTTCATTTAATAGCAGTAAAAAAATATGAAACGTAAATTATAATATTAATTAATAATATGGTTTTTCAGTTTGTGTGTTTGAAACAGAATTTTTGATTTAAAAAATGGCAACTTTAGCTGAACAAGCATCCAAATTACTGGATTTCAACCAGAAATTGGATATTACCCTTCTGGACAATATAGTAGGATGTATGTATACGGGAATGGGAGACCAACAAAGGGTTGCACAAGGAGTGTTAACTAGCCTTAAAGAACATCCAGATGCATGGACAAGAGTCGATACAATTTTGGAATTTTCTCAAGTAAATACTATTTTGAATAATAAATTGAATTTAAAAAATTATTATTAATATTGTTCATTGACAGAATCAACAAACAAAATATTATGCACTACAAATTCTGGAACAAGTAATAAAAACACGATGGAAAGTATTACCTAGAAACCAATGTGAAGGTATCAAAAAATATATAGTAGGTTTGATTATCAAGACAAGTAGTGATCCTGAAACTCTTGAGGCTTCCAAAGTTTATCTCAATAAATTAAATATGATTCTTGTTCAGGTAAAATGAAACATTGTAATTAAATATGATAAAAGTATAGGTATTTATTGTAAGACACTGAATTTTAAAGTGAAAATTTTAATTTAGGTATTAAAGCGAGAATGGCCAAAAAATTGGGAGACTTTTATTGCAGATATTGTGGGTGCTAGTAAAACAAATGAAAGCCTATGCCAAAATAATATGGCTATTTTAAAACTTCTCTCAGAAGAAGTTTTTGACTTTTCTAGTGGACAAATGACTCAGACAAAAGCAAAACATTTAAAGGATACTATGTGCAACGAGTTTTTACAAATTTTTCTACTCTGTCAATTTGTTATGGAGAATTCACAAAACGTCTCATTAGTACTAGTTACTTTAGAAACTCTTTTAAGATTTTTAAACTGGATTCCCTTGGGATATGTTTTTGAAACTGAACTAATAGCCACATTAATTCATAAAGTAAGTAATTTACTTAATAAATTTTATGTGTAATATTAGTACTAGTAATTGTAATTATTAGTATGAGCTAATTTATTCAAAAAGTAAACTATACGATTTTTAAGAAAAATGATGTAACATTATTATAACTTTTTTTAATATTCGCAGTTTTTAAACGTTCCAATATTTAGAAATGTTACATTAAAGTGTTTAACGGAAATCGCTGCAGTATCTGTATCTAATTATGATGATATGTTTGTTGTGTTATTTGTAAACACAATGCGACAATTAGAACAGATGTTACCTCTTGAAACTAACATACGTGAGGCCTATGCTATTGGTCAGGATCAAGAACAGAACTTTATACAAAATCTTGCCATGTTTTTATGTACTTTCCTAAAGGAACATGGGCAACTTGTTGAAAAGAAAGAATTAAATGATACAGTAATTAAAGCACTACATTATCTTGTTTTAATATCAGAAGTAGATGAAGTAGAAATTTTTAAAATATGTTTGGAATATTGGAGTGGGCTTGCCACAAGTCTTTTCAAAGAGACTCCATTTGTACCAATTACAAATTTTTTCATGAACAAAAATGCCCGAACGTCGCCCCGAAGATCATTTTATTGTCAAGTTCTAACTAAAGTACGTTATATTATGATAAGTAGGATGGCAAAGCCAGAAGAAGTACTTGTTGTTGAAAATGAAAATGGTGAGGTTGTCAGAGAATTTATGAAAGATACTGATGCAATTAATTTGTATAAAAATATGCGAGAAACTTTAGTATATTTAACACATCTTGATTATCTCGATACTGAACGACTAATGACTGAAAAACTACAAAATCAAGTTAATGGTACTGAATGGTCATGGAAAAACTTGAATACTGTAAGTTATGGAGAACGATTATAAATACTATTCTAAAATAATTAATCTTTAAAGTTGAAATATGGGTTTTAATAAAAATGTGTTTTAGCTGTGTTGGGCAATAGGTAGTATTTCTGGTGCAATGCATGAAGAAGATGAAAAAAGATTTTTAGTTACAGTTATTAAAGACTTACTTGGATTATGTGAACAGAAAAAGGGTAAAGATAATAAAGCTATAATTGCAAGTAATATTATGTATGTTGTTGGACAATATCCACGCTTTTTAAGGGCTCATTGGAAATTTTTGAAAACTGTTGTTACCAAGCTTTTTGAATTTATGCACGGTAAGAAATAAATATTAAATGCATTTATTATAACCAATTCTGCAATATATTTTGCCTAAATGTAGTAATTAAAAATTTTTAGAAACTCATGAAGGTGTACAAGATATGGCTTGTGATACTTTTATCAAGATTGCTATGAAATGTAGACGACATTTTGTTACTGTACAACTTGGTGAAGCTGTGCCATTTATAGAAGAAATTTTGTCTACTATTAATTCTATAATTTGTGATCTTCAAACACAGCAGGTAATTATTCAAGTAATTTTCTGTAGTGTTTTTAGATGAAGTCAAATTATTAATTTGAAATCATTATATTAAAGGTGCATACGTTCTACGAAGCAGTTGGATACATGATTAATGCTCAAGCTGACACAGTTATGCAAGAGCATCTAATTGAAAAATACATGTCTCTTCCAAATCAAGTTTGGGATGATATAATTAGTCAAGCAGCAAAGGTACATTCAATGTTTTCTAATAAGATATACAATATTTTTGTCATTGGTTGTAATGTTGGTTTTTATTTTTATACAGAATGTAGAAATATTAAAGGATGAAAAAGCTGTGATGCAATTAACAAGCATTCTTAAAACAAATATTAGAGCATGTAAAACCCTTGGAAGTCCTTATGTGTTGCAACTTGGAAGAATATACTTAGATATGTTAAATGTGTATAAGGTGGAATTTTTACCTATAATGTGTGTAATTTTTATTGTACCTGCTTTAACGTGTATTATAAAATTGTAGGTGATGAGTGAAAATATAAGTGCTGCCATAGTTTTAAATGGTGAACAAGTAATGAAACAACCATTAATTAAAAGTATGAGGGTTGTTAAAAAGGAAACTCTGAAGTTAATAGCAGATTGGATTAGTAGATGTAGTGATAACCAGATGGTAAATTTGATTGTGTTTAATCAAAGTTGATTCACGTTTTGTACTAATTTAAATTTATTGTAGGTCTTGGATAATTTTATACCGCCTTTATTTGATGCTGTATTGTTAGATTATCAGAAGACAAATGTTCCTTGTGCCAGAGAACCCGAAGTACTCAGTGCAATGTCTATAATAGTAAGCACACTTCAGAATGATATAACCAGTGAAGTACCCAAGATTTTTGAAGCTGTGTTCAGGTGTACTTTAGACATGATTAACAAAGATTTTGAAGAATTTCCTGAACATAGAACTAATTTCTTCTTATTACTGCAGGTAATATATTATTGATTCATTCAACTTTATTAATTTATGAACCTTTTTACTTCTTATTTATAATTTTTTTTTTAAATTTTACAGGAAGTGAATATTCATTGTTTCCCTGCTTGTCTGTCAATACAACCAGAACAATTCAAATTAGTACTTGATTCAGTCATTTGGGCTTTCAAACACACTATGAGAAATGTTGCAGATACTGGTTTACACATTTTGTTACAATTATTTAAAAATATGGAAAAACATGAAGAAGCTGCTCAAAGCTTTTATCAAACATACTTCACAGACATTTTACAACATGTATTTAGTGTTGTTACAGACACGTCACATACAGCTGGTATTTATTATTTTTATTGTAATTAAAATAATTATTTTGATACGTTCTGTATTAACAAAATCTTTTTTTAATAGGTCTGACAATGCATGCAACTATTTTGGCATATATGTTTAGCCTAGTTGAATTGGGAAAAATCAAGATACCTTTAGGTCCAGTACCAGACAATACATTGTATGTCCAAGAATTTGTGGCTAGGTTGCTCAAAGCAGCATTCCCCCATTTAACGGACAATCAAATTAAGATTACTGTTCAAGGTCTTTTTAATCTCAATCAAGATATCCCAGCTTTTAAAGAACATCTACGAGATTTCCTTGTTCAAATTAGAGTAAGAATTTTCGAAATTAATGCATTTTTTAAAATGAATGTATTATGCTAATTTTATATTATAATTTTTTAATCAGGAGTACACTGGCGAAGATGATTCCGATTTGTTCTTAGAAGAGCGAGAAACTGCCCTGCGATTAGCTCAGGAAGAAAAGAGGCGGCAGCAGATGGCAGTACCAGGCATTATTAATCCTCACGAAATTCCAGAGGAAATGCAGGACTGAACAATCTGCCAAAAAACCTCTACCAATTTTTTCTGCACATCAGAACAAACGACGCTCTGCTGTAGGTATTATTGTTTTCCTTTGCCTGCAACCAATCCTACCGCCACTATTGAGTACGCGCACCTACGACACAAGGACACACGTTTATAAAAAACAAAAAACTGATATAAGCGACGAGTGTAAAATATAACTATTTACCCATTGTTACGAGGGTGAAACTAATAAATGCGATGACTGTTTGTTTATCTGTTATAGGATTTTAAAATTGAAAATGGAGTTTTTGTTGTGGGTAACAATATAAAATGTCTGTTTGGCGATGCTATTTCGTGTACAATTACGGCTTAACTATGTTTCTTAACTGGGAATGTTAGTTTTTGAGGAATTCGTAAGTTAGATGGACATTATAATGAAAATAAAAATAGTCTAATGTTGTTTTATGAGACTATGAGAGTGTTATAATGTGTTTCCGAGTGCGAAAAATCATTTGACTTTTCTATAACAATATACATAGAATACACAATATATAAAAAATATATCAAGCCTCTCAACTTCAAAAGCAAGGCAGCTCTGACATTAAAGTTTAAGCCAATGAACAAGTAATATTATATTATTTTGAAGTAAAATGTGATAAGTGCAACAGCTACATATGCACATTTTTCTTCTTGTTTATTGTTATAAATAAATCTCTTAATTATTCATCGAGTCGCAATGATTTTTGAGTGTGAAAGCATGTGTGAAAATTGCCGGCAAGTAAGGAAGATCTCGTGCATGAAATGGAATCGCCATAGCAGGATTTTAAGCGATATAAATGTTCTAGACGAATATGTGTGTTTTTATCCGAGTGAAGTTGTATTATAATATTAATATATGAACTGCAAGACTTGAATTGGCACCATGTAAATTAAAAATCAACGAACAATCCTTATCACTGTCGTTGTTTGGGACTATTTACTTACCTGTGTTCAATAAAAAATAAGATGCTGTTTAAGGGCCTTCAGCATGAAATGAGTACAATTTCTAAAATATATTTAGTTGCGATCGACGCATTTCATTTTTCACTCGTGTAACTCGTAAGTCTTTAGAGAAATAATTTAACGGTGTGATTTTTTTAATGAATTTCATTGAAGTGAGAGATCAACCGCTGTTGAAAAATAATGCTTGAATTTAGTTGTGCAAATCTGGGACCATTACGTCACTCGGTCTATGTTATTATTTAGAAAAAAAGTATAATACCTTCTTCACTCAAGGAAGAGCATACGTAATTGTTTTTGCATTTTACCTGAAAAAAAGTCAAATTAAAATTTTGAAAAATCAAAACTTTTATTGTTTTTTTGTACATTTTTATTAATTTTTGATTCAAAATTATTTCTAGATAGTTCACATTAATTTTGAGTTTAAGTATTTTAAGAGAATATAGGAGTATCAATGAAATTAAAATACTTTTGTATGAATTAATAATTTAATTAATTTATACAGAATTATTTTTAATTATCTAAGTAAAACAGTAATTGTAAATTCATAAGAAAACTGGTTTTTCAAAATTTTATTGTGTCTACATCTTAGTCAATTTATTTTCTAATTCAAATGTGCATCGCTGGCGTACGCGTTTGAGGAAATTACCTTAAAGAAAAAAACTACAAAAGTGACAAAAAAGCAACTGAAATCCAAATGACTTTTGGAAAGCGAACGAAAGAGAGAGAGAGAAAGTGAAAGTAGAAGAGAGATAGAGCGAACGAGAAAACGAGAGTATGAGCATAATAAGATTGAAGTATGTTGGTAGGCAGGAAACTAGAAATATTTTCTACAAGTAAACACGTGAATCCTTTTTATAAAGTCATAGAAAATAATAACGTGAAGTAAGTACCCTTAATGGATATCGTGTATCTTAAAACTTTTAAAATCGATCGTATTGTATAAAAAAGATGAAACAAACTTGAAAATCAACGAAAAACTTTGAATACAATCCTTTAATCAATTGATGTGAAACGATGATCTATGAAGCATGACTGATGTAGAAGATAACATAAGAGTGAACGTAAAATGTGTGAATGAGCAATGAAAATGAAAATAATAAAGTGAACAGGAAAATGATATTGTAAATGCGATACACTTGAGCGAAACGTTACATGAAAGAATTGCGACTACGTAGGGTAATTGTATAAAAAATGTTTTTTGGCTAAATAAATGTGATATGATAAATTTGTAAACAAGCTGTCCAATGTATAAGTCAAACAGTGTGAATGAGATGACATACTATACATAAAGTCATTATGGGCAATATACTTCATTTACATACGGAAGGAAAGCATACGACGAATATATCCAGAAAGGATGTGAGAGTAGGTATAAAATCATCACACTTCCATGTGCTTGGTTTCTAACGGGGTTTTAATAGGATAAGACGTTCAAAAATCGATTATTCAAAAAGGGTATTTACTGCCGATATTATGTGTTTTGTGGTGAGTGGGACTTGATCATTAGTTGTCTACACATGGCTCTAGAAGATAAGTATAATATTACAAAAGAAAAAAAATAATAACGAGTATATACAAAAAAGTAAAGGAGATCACGTGGGTTTGTGAATGCGAGAGAACGAGCGTGTATTTGTACGGTCCTCGGGGTGTATACACATGGCCATCGGTGACTCTTGGTTGGAGCTTTTGGAGCCATTACAATGTGTACTATGCGTCCCAAGATACTCTGATCCAGGTGTCCCTTCCGGCATTCATCGAGGAAGAAAGAAGAGAAACAAAGAGAGACCTCTGAATATAGATTGTGCGTCACTTTTTGATATGAAGCTGTATTTATTTGCAAATCAATACAACTATTATCGATAACTATTCGTTTTATATTTTTTTCTTCATATTACTCGCACATTTTTATCTATCTTTCTTCAGAAACCGCAAAGATCATTGTTGAATTTCATCCTTTAAAATATTCCGTGGATTCAATGGCACTAGTTTGGATATTTTAAGCGTTTGAATAGTTTAAGTACATAAATATGCTAGTATTCTAAATCTGCAATTTGTTTTGTTTATCTATCGCTGCACTATAAGTTTTAAATTACGAGTTAAAACGATAGTTTTCACTGTTACTACAATATTCACGTTTTTTCGTATACTTATCTTTGATTCTACTTGTTTAGTTTAATCATTGCAATTTCTTCATTTTTTCTTTTTCGTTTTAATGTTGATGCTTTCAATAAAAATGGAGTGTGTATACTATATTACATAAAGATAGGATACAATTATAACAAATGTCGAGTTGTAATCAATTGTATATTACTCTCGAATTTCGAATCAATAAATGTTTAGTTATTTCTCTCATGGGAAATTCTCAACTCTAAAGAAGACTATTCTGCTCTAAATTTGAATATTTCCTTGAACACCACCGAAGATCTTCAAAGAAGATGTTTTTAGAGTTACAACTTACAAGCTCCGTAAAAAATGAGACGTGCGATAATATAGACTTTTTTAAAATAGAAAATAAATTATTTATGTCAGAAAGTAGATTCCACCACAAAAAAGTCACCGAATAAGCGGCAGTAGACTATTAACAGAGTCAAGGATCGTGTGATAGTTGTGGTTTAGAGTACGTCATGTCTGGCTGGGCGTGTGGATGTTTTAAGTGAAAAAAGCGTTCTACAGTTATTCATTATAATGACAAAGTATGTAAAGAGTTTAATACTTACTAATAAAATATAAAATATCACCGACTTGTATTAAATTTTAAAAATTTATTATTTCACTAATATCCATCCATATTTGCTGGTAAGTGCATGATTTTTAATAATGAAGCTAAACTTCACTTAATAAATACAAAAAAATCATTTTAAACTTTATAATGTAGATAAAAAGTATGCATCTGAAATTAAAATTTCGTAATATCAGGTAATCTATATTTACACATTACAGGTACATTCTACAGGTATTTACATATTTGTGTTCGTTGAAGTGGCGGGAATCGGAAAAAGGTTCAATTTACTAAATCGAATAAGCATGTATATGTAGTATTTATGTAGCTCAATACATGTATGTTACAACTGGCTACAATATAACCTCAATATTTGGTATTCCGCAGGATATACGGAGCCGGGTGACCAGGTCCCAACTCCCATTAGGTCCCATTCCCGCGTCTATGGGTTTTTGTGTGTGGTCTTAGGTGGTCTAAGGTGATCTAAGGTCTCCCAAATCCCGTAGGTTTATTTGTGATAAGTCGTCAATAGTGTTCATTACGGTTTATCGCTTTTCGATAAGATTAATTTACGTTTTCTGTACTATATTATTTAAATATTATATATTACATAAATAACATTAATTGTTCTTTCTTATTAAAAAATTCTATTATTTTTGCTTCTGTACATTCATCGCTTATATTTTCAATAGAAGTGGATCTTGATCAAAATGTCATCTCAAAAAACAGAAACAACAAATTTTTTACATAATATCTACATAAATGATCCTATTGTTTTTAAAAGTTACGTTAACAAAAATGTAAGAATCACTACTGAAGATTCTAAAGTACATAAGGGAATAGTTTATACCGTTGATCCGGTCTCGGAAAGGTTAGAAAATTAATAATTTAAAATTTTCATATATACTACATTTATTTTATACTTTTATATCAACATTAATATTTCAGTGTAGTATTAATGTATCCTGATGAAGAAAAAATGAAAATGAAAATCATTATGGGACCTGCAATTAAAAACATAGAATGTTTTTTTGACAGCGAAGTACTGTTACCAGAATTATTTGTACCACCACCTGTAAACTTTTCAGATGAAACACTTATGCAAAGAAAAAACTCAGTTACTAAGTTGCTATTACAAAATCGCTTTCCTATTACTGAAGAAAAAGGAGTTTTATGCATTGAAGATACTGTTCGAATCGAACCACCATATGGACCTGAAAATTGTATCTGTTTAAACAGTATTATTTTAAATAGAATTCAAAGTCTTCTTACTCAAATCATAGAGTAAATAATCATTGAGGAGAGGATTAAATGTAAGTCAAATGCTTCTTTTAATATTAATATATTCTAGACAATTATGAATTTAATGTTTCTTATTACAAAAATAAGCCTGTGACTATTTACAGACTAATGACTATTTAGTCACTAATTTGTGATTAAATAATATGTTTACAATGATGGGTGATTTTAGCAGAAACTGTGTTAAGGCTTGTCTATAAAGTTGTTCTTTTACAAATATTGATTTGTGTACAGTTTTATACGCCGTTAAAACATGTATTATTTATTATTTATTACTTATTGTACATAAACAGGTCTTTTAAAAATGAAGACAGCTGTAATTGAAATATTAGCTTAAAAATGACATCAAATTCAATTGTAGAGATAGTAGCTATTATAAGAATGTTTTTAGAATGTTTTTAATTTGAACTTTTCAACCCTTTTGTTAATTTTATATAAATATGAAATCATTTTAATTAATATATAAAATTTTATTTTAGAAATAGTTAACTTTTGCAAAACTACATGTTAAGAGACAAGCAGTAATTAAGCAGTAACAATGGCTGTTAACAAGGCTTGAATTTTACTGGAATATTTTCATGTTCGTGTGTATGCACGTAGTTTTCAAAATAGTTTTATAAATATATTTTTATGTACATATTTGAAAACAACACATGCATTAATTCATTGAAAAATAAACTAAATTTAAGAATTGAAAGTTCTATAATACAGTTAGAAATATAAAGGATATGAAATTTACAGAAAAATTAACATGTGTTAATAATCGAAAAATTAAGATATTATGTAAATAATACTTAGAAATTGCTAAATGTTTAAAGTACAGTAAGATAAACAGTCTACTCTATCATATTTACTGCACATAGAAAGTATGCAGTATTATAAGGCAGCGTCAATAATAATGTATAATTTTAACAAGTGTCTTTATACTTTGATTGCAGAAAGTTTCACCTTTCTAGATAGAATGGGTAGAGATTCAAATGCATTTAAATGCTCTTGTTTTGTCATAAAACTTTAGACTTGGAATAGAATGCTAGCGTCCTACTGATTAACCAACATTTATTAAATTATTTTAGTTTCTTCAATGTCTACTTGGTCCTTGTTACTGTTTCAACTCTTGCAAAAAGCTTTTGTGCAAATTATGAAATAATTTTGCACTCCACTTAAAGTGCATTGCACAAAATTTTCAAATTCATTTTTGTCATTTCGACGCTATTGTCATTAGCGATAAGTTTCCTTGCCTATAATAGTTTCTTATATTATGAGGTAGATCATTCTGTTTCACTATCTGAATAATACTCTATAATGTTTGGGTCACGCCTCTTCTTTGAGTACTTCAATCCGAGTATATTAGAGACGTCTTCAATGTTTTTTAAAACCTACAATAAATAGTAAAATTTTTATGAATAATAATACCAGTAGACAAGCTATTTATAACATTGAAAATGATTTAAAAACAAAAACTTTTAAGAAACAAAGGTTACAGCTACTAGTCTTACAATTAGAAAATTAATAATTTTACTTACATAATCAAGCTGTTCCTTAGTATGTGCTGCTGACAAACAAAATCTAATTCTACCTTCCATCAATGGAGTTGCAGGAAATCCAACACCTACAGCCGCGATTTTTCTTGTTGTTAAGGTTCGAACAACAGAACTGTAAATAAAATTTTATTAAATACCATATAAATTTTAAAATTTTATAATTTTATTAATTGAGTTAAATATACCCAATTTTAGAATAGAGATATACAAGCATAGGTATTACTGGTGAATCCTCATTTCCATAAATTATGACACCTATCTGATTTAATCTTCGCCTAAAATATCTTGTATTTCTTGCTAATTGTTTGATACGTTTTCTACCGTTGTCAGTACCATCTTGACCAAGAATTATTTTCATTGATGTTATAATTTGTTGGGCGACTGGAGGTGACATGGCTACTGCATAAACGTGAGCATGACTATGTATTCGCAAATAATTAATTAGATTCTACAATTAAATAATAGTAATTAGTAAATTAAGAATAACAAATACACTATTTTGTTTTTATTTGTACACACTTTTGTTCCTGCTATGTAACCCCCAGCTGAACCAAAGCTTTTAGTAAATGTTCCCATCAGAATGTCAACTTCTCGAGGATCAATGTCATAATAATCACAGACACCTCGACCACGTTTGCCCATTGCTCCTGTACTATGAGCTTCGTCTAAATAAAGATAGGCCTAGATAAAAATATATATTATGAATACGTTAAAAGTTTTAATTTAATAACAGAATAAAGACTTTTGTCCTTAACCTTATACTTTTTCTTCAATCTTATTATTTCTGGGAGATGTACTATAGATCCTTCCATTGAGTAAATACCCTCAACAACTATAACAATTTTTTTCCATGGTTTACCAGTTTTTGGTTGACCTTTTAAAATAGCTTCTTTTAAACGTTTTTCTAAATGGTGAACATCTGTAATTAATTATTTAATTACATTATACAGCATTTTAAATATTATTCGATGATGTATCAACTAATGTTGTTTACTGAAACATACTATTGTGTTTGAAAACTCTAGTTGTGGCTGCTGATAATCTTAATCCTAAAATAAGAGAAGCGTGGTTCTTTTCATCACTCAATACAAGACATCCTTCAGAGATTAATGAAGGTAAATTTAAAGCATTTGTAGCAAAACCCATTCCAAAAACTATAGCATCTTCTACACCCAAAAATTTAGCTGTTATCATTTCTAATTCATCATGGATAGGCATACTTCCTATAAATAAAATAAAAAAATTTCAAATGGTATTTTATTAGTATAAGATTCTGCTTATAATAGTTTAAAAATCTTTTACCCAATTCTGATCTACTACTACAACTAGACCATCCATATTTTTTTAAAGTTTTTATGCTATCCTCAGCACAAGATCCTGATGATTCTGCAAATCCTAAGTAATTGTATGATCCAAGATTTATACATTCTGTGTTTGTCCCAGTAAATCTAATCAGTATATATTAATTGATTAGTGTCTACAGTTTTATTTATTTTTCAATTAGATTAGATTACTTAAAAAATTAAAAGGGAAGGAGCATCAAATTTTTCTTACTCAAATGTCCATCCATAATCATGTGTTACACGGTCTTTAAGTGTAACAGTTGCTCCAGGCACTGAACAAATTGGTCGATTCCAACAATCTCTTATTCTTCTGTATACGTATCTCAAGTAAAATTGATCAAAACTTTCATAAAGAGGTGCAAATCCCTACAAAACAGAAGCTTGTTTTTTATTGTTTATTCATACATTTAATACGACTGGACTCACCTTCCTATTTTGTTCTTTTGTTACATTAGGAGTAAAAAAGATTTGATTGATGAATCCCAAAATCATAAGAATGTAGAAACCAAAATGAGTAAGAGCAGCTGTAATAAATGGAACCTTCTCAAAAGATTCCTTGTATTTTGAAGACTTAGGTAAACAATGTTCTTCTTGCTTTTTAAAGTTGATGCCAAAAAAATACCACAATATCGGGTGGAGAGCCTAATGAGAACAAAATCACTTTTATTGCCCATTTAATGTTAAAAGTGCTCATCACGGAAAACGGAACTCATGATTGACCATAGCGACTCTAGTTCCAAAAATATAGTGGGCTGCAACGGTTCTAGAACGAGTCTCTGTGTTATCGACATGGCAGGATCTTTTGTAATAAAATTAGATTAAATTAGACTTGTACGGTGAATAATTAATACTCATAACAACACAAAGAAAAAGCGAAGTAAAAAGGGAATTAGCAGCATTCGCAAAGCATATCGTTGTACAATCCCGAGATTTGAGTTTCAAAGTCTTTGGTTTACTTTTGTGTAAGGAGTGCGCGTAGTAATGCCAGGTCAGCTTAAATACAGAAAGCTCCGATAAAAGATCTAGTCTGTCGGGCGAAGCGCTAATGCACCCGAGTCTCGCAGCGTCGCGTTTCCCACATGATATTGAATTCAGGAGGACATTTTCAAATATAGCCATGGGGAGAGAGGAAGCGAGTTGGGCTCATTCCGAGAACAATCCACGGGAGATTGAAAAGGCCCGCGGCACGTCGCGCGCGCTCGAGGACAGCGGGCCGGTAGTCACTGTGGTCACTAGTGTGGAGCGCAATGGAGCGTGGGCAGCGCGAGCACTTGAATGAGCGGGACTCTGGAAGCGCAGTCGGGTCAAGACTCAAGAGCTGCGTAGAAATGGGGGAGTTCGGGGCCGGTACGAAGGGCCCCGGAACACGTTGGCCCGCTGGGCCGAAGGAGACTCGGCGGCGCGGGCAGGCAGCGACAGGCAGCGGCAGGCCGCAGGAGCCAGCGAACTCACCCTCGGCACGGTGTAGTCGCTAAGCCGAAGGGCCGAGGTGGGCCTGGGCGGGGCCTCCTGCCCGAGGTAGCTCATCGTCGTCGTGCCCTCGCTCGCGGTAGCAGCCATGGCCCGCGCGTTCACTCCTCCTCGCCAGATGGCAGCTACGCCCAGCAACGCCCGGCAACTATTGCTCGGCAATGACTGCCGTGGCCCGTGAGCCGTCCGCTGGCCGCTGCCGCCGGCGCTCGGCAGGCGGCAGGCGGCAGGCGGCAGCCGGGACCGGGACTCGGGAGGGAGACATACCCAGTGCCGACTGCCAAGACAGCCCGACAGCCCGCGAATCGCCGCTGCGCGCGCGCGCCGACTCCCCCTCTTGCCGCCAAGGAGCGTCTCGAAAAGTTTGGTCGCTCCTCGCCCGACGGCCCGACGACCTGCACTTTCAACCGACTTCTTCTCTCGTTTCTTCTCTTGGTTACTCTTATCTCGAGATTACACCTGTACATCATAGTTTATTCCAACTTGTGCCACTCAGTGTCTACATACCTCATTTTCAATTTGATCAATCGCCATTTCACTTACCTGCTCTCAACACTTTGCGAATGATTGATTTGCACACGTGAATAATTTGCAAGAATTACTGGGAACCTTGCTTGAAACGCTAATTCACTTTTTTGTAAGAATGCGCACTTGCGCAAATAAGAAGACCGTCTGACGATATCGACTGCGGTTCAATTTTATTTTACGTGTCACCAAAATCCAAGCCAAAACCTTAGCCATGATAGCTATTCCCAGTACGATTCCGAATAGGGTTACCGCTTTAATATCAAATACCGGACAAATCTAGAAATTCAAGAATTAATTTCCTGCTATACCTGCACGGATAAAAACTTTTTCTAGCGCAGAGTATTAAAATATAAATGTTACATCCAAACTGAACACTCGCGGTATATCAAACATGAAATAATAAAAGTCTGGTATACTACACGTAGGAAGACCTTGAAACTACGTGTCTATGTATATGATTAAAACCTTAAGATATGAAAGTATTCGCGTAACTAGCAAACAATTTATTTTTACGATTTATATTATTACATATTAATTACATATTAATCTCGCAACTTTGAACTAAAAATAAAAAATGCATCGTATCATTCACTGTTGTACGAATTGTGTCGAATATGGATTTTTAAAAGGTGTTTTTCTAAACTATACACTATGAAACAACAGTTAATTATAAGTATAAAACAGTACAAGCTAATATACAAGACGTATTCATTTCGAATCTAGCACTTTTTACAACTAACTTAGTTCCCGCAACTTTATACGAAAAAGACAGAAAATATTTCAATATTGTAAAAATTTGCGGGGTACATGCCGCTGAAAAAGTAATTACATTTGAATTCCAACTGATTCAATGTGAAGGAACAGTCTGAGGCGTTCCAGACATGAAGTTGCAATGCGTTAATCAAAGAAGGACCGAATTAAATGAGAATTACTCGCAAGGAGAATGAAATAAGTGATCCTATGTTGTTGGTAGGAGTACTGACCATTATCGCATAACGTTGATTAGCCAACACGCGAGATATCAGCTGATCGACACTTAACCAATTCTCTAATACGGGAATTCTATTCAGTGATTGAGTGACTCAATAAGTCTCAATCATATTTTTCTATCCTCATGTTCTCGCGTTCGATTTTGTGTAGATTTTATGTATTTATAGTCAGATTTTTTCTATTTAAATTATTATGATATAAGCGATTAGAAGTTCATATTACTATTTTGAATTTTGAATAATCATAATAGAAAGATTTGATACACATTAGCATATTTCTGAAAGGTACACATGTTATATACCTGCAGTTATACGTATACTTTATGTATTTCATATATGCATCCATAAATATTTGTTGTGCTTCACAATTAGTCAACTATACTTACTAAGATTAAAAAAAAGAGCCGATACTGAAGCATTATTACCGTTAATGAAATTAATAATTATCTTGGGCATACTTGTCACAAACCTGTTATTTTAGGTAAACTTCGAGTGAAATATAATTATTTACTTAGATGAAAACTACTGTACTTGAAAAAATCTATTTCCTATTTTAAGAAAACAAATCATGTTAATTTACTGTATTATTAAAAGACAAAATATTTAATAGCTGAGATTTTATATATTAAAAAAAACCGAAGTGAGTTTTCGTAAATATTTAAGTTTTTTTAGCATCCTATATATTACTGAGAACTTTCATAAGATGTGAATGCATTCGTCTATTCGTCATAATGATCGGATTCGATAATCATAAGGCAAGAATATTTATCATCATTGGATTAATGAGTGGATTAAGACTAGAAAATGTGAGTTAGATTTGTAGAGCTCGGTAGAGAATGCGTTACCGACTGTTGATAGAGAAGAGGTCACTTTGGTCCAATTTGGAAATTGATTAGAACAATTTATTTTATCTACACCCTTAAGATATTAGTGTCATTCGCATTACCTAAAATGTTTAGTCAATGGCAACATATTCATTGATTTTCTTGACAACCAAGTGTAACTAAATTAAAGTAGCGAAGAAACGAATTTTAAGCAAAGTCGTATTAGGCTATTGTAACTTGTGTCATACAGACAGAAACTATCTAAGATATTGAGGAGCTAACACATTTTTATGATTGCAGGCGAGAAGCAACTGCCGCAGGAGCCGTTGTGCAGGCTACTCACTGGCGTCTGCTAGCCTCGGAGGCTGGCCGATTGACGGCGGCGCTGCCGGCGTGCCGCAGCCTGGCAGACGACGCGGCCCCGGCGCCGACGGCCGAGCACGCGCACTGGCCTCGACTTGGGAACGCGCAATGCGCACCGGCCTTGAGTCCTGGCGTCCCTCTCGCTCGCGCTCCCGTTGTCAGGCGGCCGGGCAGACTCGCAGCAACTGGCACCCCATTGCGGGCAACCTTGGGCCGCTTGGCGCGCCGGGAGGGGGAGCCTCGCATGCACACGCTGACACGCGTAAACAAGCGGCCCAACCGTGTGGACTGGAGACGCGCGCACCCAGCCACCCACACGACGGACGCTCGGGATCTCTAGCGGCGAGCCGTCCTGCCGCTCTCTCTCTCTCTCTCTCTCTCTCGCTCGCTCCGCAACGAGAGTCGCTCCCGCGCGACGGGCACAGGCCACAGTGCTAGGGAGGAGAGGAGCCAGTGCAGCAGCGATCGCCGTCCACCGTGCCCCCACGGTCCATTCCTTCCGGGCGCAGCCAGCACGCGCGCACCCGAGACCAGAGCAGCCGCGTAAACAAGGAGACGGGAGGCTGTGCGGCGCGCGGCTCCGCACAAGCAGTGCCCTGGGCGAGCAGCGTCTTCCGAGGCCCGAGCGCGCGGAGGCGTCGCCGCCGAGCGTGAATCATCCTCGGGAGTGCTCGGGAGGATCGGGCCCCGTCCAGTCGGTGCGCGCGCGCCTCCTCGCCGTCCTTTGACAGTGCAGAGCCTCGCGCTTTTGCCGGGATCAACTCGACCGTCCGATCTGCCCGCTGTCGAGTGCGCGGCTGCGGTCTCAGTGGTGTCGGCGGTGTCGGCGGTGCAGCGGTGCCAGCGTGCCGGCGGTGTCGCGGGTCCATCCTCGCGCGAGTGGCCCCCGAGCGAGGCGGAATTTAAAAGTGCCAGCGAGGGAGAGGGCGCGAGTGCCAGAGCCGAGTGCGCGCTGTGAAAGAGCAGCCGCGGCAGCTGCCGAGCGAGCGTCCCAAGGATGTCGGACCTCCTAGGCGAGCAGCACCTGCCGACCCGGGCGGACCATCAGCCGCTGAAGCGCGAGCACGACTCGACCGACGACTTCGAGCACCTCGAGCACCTCGAGCACGAGCAGCCCGCGAGCCAGCGGCCGCTCCTCGAACTCTCGCAGACCCTCGGGGAGGTGGGCCAGGAGCCGCGCGGCCTCGTCGACGACCTCCACGGCCCGCGGCCCAACCTCGACGACCTCCTCGACACGAGCGTGCCGGCGGGCAGCGAGCTCGACCTCATGCCGGTACCCGCCACCCCGCCACCTTCCGCGGAATTCGACAAGTTCGGGGAGGGCGGCGCGCGCCACCAAGCCGAGGTGGCCTCCTTCGGCACTGGCCAGCCAAAGGACGAGCTCGAGGCGCGCATCAGGGAGCAGCTGAGCGACGTTAAAGCGGCAACCATGGCCTTCGTCGAGACTGAGAAAATGCCCTACGACTTCCCCAAGGGCTTTGAGGTTAGCGCCGAGGAGTTGGCGGCCCAGCCACCCGCCCCGGCCAAGCCCGAGCCCGCCGAGCAAGACTTCGACGACCTGCGCTTCGACAACGCCAGCCCCGGCGACGAGGACGAGGACGACGAGGACGACAACACCGAGCCCGAGCGCAGCGAGCCCAGCGAGCCCATCCAGGTGCGCCCGCCTCAGCCCCCGGCCCACGCGCCCCCGCCCAAGACCGCCATCCTCGACGACGACGACGACATGTTCGCCCGCGAGGACTTCGGCTCCCTTAAGGAGCGCGAGCCTCCCAAGTTGCTCTTCGGCTACGGGCAGAACGACTTCATGGGCGAGATCCGGGCGACGACCCTGCCCGAGCCCCAGAAGTCCCCCGAGCTCGATTTCGTTCGCGACGAGATCATCGTCCACGAGGCTACCAAGGAGAAGCCCAAGCAGTCTGAAGAGGACCTTTGGAATGTCCTCGAGAAGAGCGGCAGCGACAAGTTCGAGGTGAGGGAGATGCTGCACGACGAGCCGCCCACCAAGCCCCTGCCTCCCCTTCCCAAGGGCGCCATCGAAAACGATACCTTTGAGGACATCGCCAATCATGACAAGTACGAAATGTCCAATGACTTTCTCATGGCTGACCTCAAAAACAAGGACCAGCTCAGTGGAGGGGAGACTGGGGACTCTGAGTTTGAGTCTGAGCCAGAACCATCCCCAGCTAAGACTGCTGTTAAGCCTGCATCTGCCAGGCCAGAGCTTGGTGATGCTGCAGAGAGAAAATTCTATTGTCAGAAACCTGATAAGAATAAAGACATCGAGGAGATAGCACCCAAAGAGATCTGGAGACATATTGGGCTCGGTGAGTCTATTTTTTCCTTTCTTCTATGTACACCGTTCAGTTGACAAGATTTTGGATCCTCGAAGCAATGTTGTTTTGATAAAAAATATTTTTTTGTTGTACAATACTTGTTTTTAATTAAGTAATATATTTATGTTCTTATTTTTATGTTTGTTGTTGTTTTAATCTTTGTTCTGTACTGTGAATAGAGAAATAATGTCAGAAATAATCATGCATAAAAGCTCGAAGAGGTAAAAGGTAGGAGCATTACTCATAAGAAGAAAAATTCTTTATGACTGTACATAGATAGCGCATTGTGACATTAACTTTAAAACTTGCAATTGTATTTCATTCTGCATTATTCACAGTATTATTTCTGAATCAGTGCGTATACGTGGAAAACGCTGTAGACTCATATAGCTTCTGTGAGACTGCAAATGCTGAGGCCAGTTGAAAGAGTAACAAATAAAAAATATATACATTATTGAAAAACTACCATGCTCATAAAACGTGTTGTGTGTGTGTGTGTGTGTGTGTGTGTGTGTGTGTGTGTGTGTGTACACCCCAGACACGGGGTGAAGCTGTCGAAGCGTGACGGAACCACAAGGAGCGTATTACAGCCTCTGGCACAAGAGCCGAGGACAATGCTAATGAGCTCGCAAAATAAAAGAGGGCGATCCAAGTTTCCTAATATTGTATCAGATTCACTAATGACGGCGGTTAGTTGAAGCGCGCGCAAAGAGCCGCTGGAAATAGACAGGCGGCCGTTGGCCCCGCCGATATCGCGCCAATAATTTTCGACCTCGTAAAGCCCTCGAGCCTGACGGAAAGGAACATTGGCCGGACTCGGTGCAGCGGCCCGCTTTCTTCAATAGTCCCGCTGGCACCGCCACCGCCGCTTCCTTTTTGCGCGCTCGTAAATTCGCGCACGCCGTTCCTTTCTGCCGGAGCTGTACTCGAGTCGCGGACTGCGCGTCCAGATCAGGGAGGAACGTGAGCCTTGGCAGCTTGACAATCGTCGACACCGAGGGAGGGGGTATCCGTCTTGTTTCTTTTCCGAAAACTTCAGTTCGGTTTGACTAGGAGGCTCGAAAACCGCATAAGCAAATTTAAAGCCCTGCTTTAAGCAGATGCCAAGTGGAAATATAATTGACCGGAAGAAAAGTCTTTGTGAGGAACTGGAGGCGTATCCAGAAAGGACTAACTCCTCGAAATCTGTATCATTATGTAACTGTAAAAATTCTCGAGAAATAATTTAACGACTTAATTGCGGAGAAAAAGTGCATAGAAATAATCAAGTATTATTTAAGCTGATTAAATGTTTACATTTTTAATTTTGATTGATTGCTTAACAAAATTTTAAAAATATATTACGTTCATTTTTTACTACATTTTAAGAAAACATGTTTTTTGTAATATAATGGTAAAAGAAAATTATAAAGACTTAATTAGAGAACAATTTGTGATACTCGTTGCATTTCTTATATATAAATAATGGCCTGAAATCCTGCTATTAATGAATGAAGCTAAGGTGTACCATTTTTACATAACGATTGTAAACGAGTCATGCATATCTCGGAGGCTCATTATAACAACGGCCGAAATATTTTAATAGAGATATTAAATTTCATATCCTGCATTATTTAAATTCGCGAGACGCGCGACGCGTCATAAAGTAGCCGACAGGCCATGTAAGCGTTGTACCTCGAAACGATGATTCACCTGTAGGAAGTAGAAGCGCAGACTAGAATATGTACGCAGGTAGAATTTGGTATACTTATCTCGTTCAACGAACTTCTATTTACGATTTGCATATTACTTTTGAACGAATATAATATTGAGTACGCAAACCTAATTATAAATCAATCTTGTGCAATCGTAAAATATACTTTCTATATAGTAATAATTATATTGCGCTTTTATAAGGAATCATTGTATCTGACTAAAGTACAGATTTATACATACTGTATAAAATACTTTTGTAAACAGTTAAAAATTTGTAGCACGCTTATAGATTCAAGTTTACAATTTATTATCTAATTTTATAGTAGTAAAAATCATACATTTGCTTAATATCATACGGTATATGACAAAAAAATAGATGAACATTGTAAATGATACACTGTCGTTGCGCAGTGCATTGACTGTACAGTCATATGTAGTTATGTCACTCAAGGACGTAATCATTACTAAGTAGAGTGTTAACGAGCGCATGGATTTTTTAAAGAGATTTCATTTGATCGTAATTTTGTCAATTTGAGAATGCGACAAAGTGTAGGTGAGGTTTCAAAATAAACAAAAATGACAACTCTATGTTAAAATATTTCGAATATAATAACATTTTACCGTTACAATAAAATCCAAAGACAAACAAACAGATTATCAAATATCAAATTCGTAAATAGATTCAAATTCAAAGTCAGGTGCGCGACAGTGAATGAAGTGAATACCATTAATGCGCACCGGCGCACGCGTGACTTAACACGCAGTGTGTCAGGCGACAGCTTTGAACTATATTTAACAGGGACTATAAATAATAAAAGCATTTTTTTCCTCTGTTTAACCTCGATCTACGTTTACTTTGTCTGTGGCTCCCGCGATGTTACAGTAACGATTCCGTTACAGTACCGTTCGTTGAAAACCACGACATTCCAGCTTGTGATCTTTTTGTCGTTCTAATTTAAAACTTCGCGAGCTGCGCGCATAAGGTTACCCCGGCTGTTCTTTTGTCGTGAGCTTCAACGCGAGTTTGGCTTCGATTGAGCTTGCGCAAAGGCCAAAGTGGCAAAGTGGCTGAATGTTGGAAAGAGGCACGCGTGGAAGGTAAAAATTAGGTAAAACTTGTATCGAACCTGGAAATTGAGGAATCGCGCTTTTTGCTTGTTTTTCGGAACTACGAACGTCCGCGGCACGCACTAAAATAGAAAGCTGCTTCTTTTTCCATGACGAACACTCTGCGCGCGCTATCGTGGGATACCGCAATCTATTAATAGAAGTTAAATCAGTATATACGCTATCTGGAAATGCTATGGAATGAATCAGAGAGCCCGTTTAAGATCGTTTTCAAGAAGGACTCGAGCGAATCGACACGCTTCGCTGTTCACCAAAATCATTGAAAGGTTACGTAGATCTTGGTTTAGAAAGTGGCGCGAATTAGTTGAGTTTTTGCCGCAACACAATCAATTATTGCCTCCGTGTGGATTGGCTAGTGGTAGGCTTTTCAATCATTGTCTTTTGATCAATAGTCACCTACTAACGATATAACAGTTATGCTTCTAATCAACATTATTACCCGAGATAACTGCTTTCAGTCAATCCCAATTAGCGATCGAACCAACAAAGGAGAGTAAGCGATAATGTTCACTGCCAAACGTTGCCTTTTCCTCAGCATCTGCAGATTGACGGATCAATCTCCATGGTTTCGCTTTCCACGAGTTTCCTTCATTACCAGGTGCAAGCTTGTCAGCCGTTCGCTGGACAAGAAAAAAGCCTGAAACTCTTGCTGTGTACGAGTCTAGCGCCGTAACGGCGAATACGCGCGGTAGAAGGAAATCTAAGGATACCCCATGTATAATTAAGTTCAGGGATTGAAATTATCTTGCGGTGGCTATAGGTGAGCTCGGGCGTGGAGGCGCTTCCGCTTCGTTACCGTTTCACTGCCCCACGAGATGTGCGCGGGCGTTCGAAACCGGCTTCCGCGGAGCGAGAATCTCTCGTTTACTCGCCCAAGCCCTTACATAGGCCAGAGAAGATTCGAAGCGGCTTTATATTATATCTTTAGCGTCGACGTTGACTCGATCCCATTCGCGTGTACGTCCGCGGAAACGCCTTCGCGACGCGTGCATCGAAAGCAATCTGCTCGAGTGCCTTTACGAATCATTTACGATTTATACGAGCGCGACGATATCAATCTGCTGTGTCTTATTTTTCCTTTCCTTTGATTAGTTTTTTAGTGAGATTTTTTAGAAAAAAAATCCAATTATTAGCTTTATTTTTTAAACGAATTTTCACTTCACTGCGAAAGAAGCTTTCATTTCGCTTCAGACGCGAAAAATTTGCTTTTCTCTTAATGGTTGTATAAATGAACGTCGCGTTAGTTGCAGTTTATACGTCTGATGTATAAAAAACAGCATTTTTTTCCGATGTATCGTACGCTTGAAGCTTTAATATAGACTCATCGTTTTACTAATATTTAAAATTTCAATTAACATGCGAGTAGTTGGTATGTACAATCTGCAGATTTCTAAGTTTATTTGAATAAGTGACTTTGAGAGATATGAAACATATATATTTTTAGAAAAATCGAGGTATCAAGCACATAATGATCAGTCAAAGTAGAAGCAAAGAAGAAACGATGCTATTATACTAATCTAAAGATCTAGATTTGTATGAAGCGACTATCAGGCGGAAAAGCCCATCACGAGCATTATAAAAGAGAATCGATAACGAAAGATAGAGAAGAACGAGCGCGAGCCATTCTGTCGGTCGCTTTCGATAAAAGCTATCGGCTGGCCCTCGGCCGGCCACATAGGAGCGCGATAAATGATCGAAGCAAAGGGTGAGTCAGGAACTGCAGCCTGCATCTGTTGCGAGTAGGGTCCCGCGCAACCCTCGTATACATACTTTTTGGTGCTTTATGAAGGCGCGAGGTATAATTACCGAGGGGCGTAACGCGCGTGTCGGGCCGGGCTTCCTCCCTTCCAGCCTGGACACGCGTCCCGTGTGTCGTCGTCATCGCGCCGAGTTATATCGATCCGCGACGCGCGCGAGGGCTTTTTAAGGCTCCCAGCGGACCGCTGGCCTTTTTTTTCCACCTTGGGCCTCGGGTGTGCATGGGAGTCGCGCCAGCCGTTCGGCTGTATTATGCGAACGCGAGCGCCGCGCGGGAAAAGCCTGCGAGGAGAGGGAGCTCAACCTCGGCACTCGCATCGATTCCCCTCCATTCCGTTTCTAATTGACTGCAGTTGGAGACGAGGTTGTAGGTCGCAAGGCCCCGAGGGAACGATTCCCTGTCGGCGCCGCTCCGCTCGGTACCTCCAAGGTTTAAGCTCGACGCCGCGATAACGCCCGCAATCTCTGGCGGTGTCATCTGCGGGGTTATCTGCCGAAACCGCGCGCGCGCCTCGGATCGGTGCCCAGAACTCGATGCTCCTCGCTGTCTTCTAGAGCAACCGGCGGTCAGATTATCCCCGCGTCGAATCGAGCTCCTTCACTTTTTGACTCGTTTACTCTCGGATTTACTGGAATCGCAGTCGCGCGTTAATGAATTATACGCTCGTGTCCATAGGATACGCGTCTCTGGGTCTGAAGCTTATACCACCGCCACCGCTGCTCGGGCACAAAGGAATCCTCCCTAATATTAATTCGATTTCTACTGTGCACCTGCCTCGAGCTTCTATCCAGGCTAGTACGCAACGCGGGTTGCGAACCATGCAGGCGACTCGTGTCAATAAATTCCGTTGGTCCTCCGGTGGCACGGATAGAAAAACAACTACCTCAATTATACTCATTTACCCCGAGCAAAAAAGTCCTACTATTATAATATTTTATATCATAATAAATGATATTTATTACCTTTTTCACGAAGAAAATCACGAGTACATTTTATATAACAGGTGAATATAAATTTTAGAAAATATTTCATAGTTCAAACAAAAGTAATAACAAAACTTTATATACTTTTATAAAAATCCTCTTAATCTCCATTAAGAAAATTAATAAACAATAATAATATGATATTTTAAGAATGTGATATTTTACCTGCATGAATGATATACATCTATTTCTTAACAAGTAAACGACAGTTTGCCGGATAATTTGTTATACCCATTTTTTACTATCGCACATGTATAATTTTTACGTTTTTAGCTAAGAAACTTTTATCACCTTATACTCTAAAATGTAGTTATTTAAAAAGGCTACAATACTTATCTAAAGAAAAACTCAAAAATGGGCTGTATAATGATCGCGCTAATTAACTACTATATATACCTGAGAAAATAAATGTAAACCATTAAAAGGCTTCACTTACAATTGACTATTATTTATTCGAATGTGTAAATTCTTATATGCGTTATATTTATTCACATTTTCATTTATAATTATTCTTCTGGTGCCAAATGCTGCTTTTACGATATCCACGCACCTAATGCTCAAATTTGGCAAATGTATACGGAAAACATTACATGACAAAATTTAAAATGTATATTAAATCAGAAAATCCTCCTTAGTCAAACGAATGATCCTCAGTTTACCGGTCTTCTTAAACACATTAATATTTATTACTAGCACGTGACATCTCCACTGCTGAAGAGACCACCTTGGTAGATCTTCAGGTAAATTCCCAACATTCGTTTCATTAATTGAACTGTACCTGCCCAAACCATGTCTCAAAAAATGGTCTTTAATAATATTCGGTAAATACGGCTCATAGGCATGTGCAATCCAACATGCGATCGGTACTCCTAAATGATCTTAAGGTTTCTTACGGCTGTTATCACTATAAGGTTTATTGGGTCAAATGAACCATTGGGTGTTGGACAGCAGGAGAATCGCTTGCTTGACTTGCATCATTTTTCTCACTCGATTTGTACTCAGGGTTGTATCTCTTATATTTGTCAGAGATGATTGAATGAGTTTTCCTAATGATCGTTTAAATGAAATATACAGAGAAGAGACTGGAGCCAATGCAAAGGGGAATTATCACAATGCACTGAACTGATGACCGGGTATTTTGATAAAAGCAGGTTTAATTTCCGTAGGATGACTGAAAGTGATTGTGCGTGCGATAAATGTAATGCCTTCCAATCATTGTTAGCTAATGATTCATCGTAACAAAGAATATTTAAGTTATGATTCGGATGATAAATTCCAGCAGTGGTTGGCGCATTAATTCCATTTAATAAGAGAAGCTTTAAGAACTGCTAGAGCTGTTTACACTACATCTCAATATTCACAAGAGTTAATTTAAGATTATTTTGATTATATCTAAATTTTTTTTAAAGTAACAATTAAAAAAACATTTGTAATCTTATATTTTTCAAGTTCATTTTTTATTTTGACGAATTGGATGATTATAAAGCTCTTGATAATTTACACACTTAAAATAACTATATATAAAGTACTTTCGCAGAATTACAAAAAATCTTAAAATGGAATTTCAATATTTTTTACTTGAAACGGATAATATTACTGGAAAGTAAATTTAGTAAAAAGTAAATTTCGTGTATTGAAAAAGCCAGGCATTTTGTTTCATGAAACGTACTTAATCTTTCTTCTTCGTTTCCAGAATTCTTCAAGATCAATGATATTAAATATTTAAATGTAATTTGGATATCATACGATTATTTCTTGGCGCTAATTAGTCATGTCATGAGCATTAGTCCTACATTGCTCCGTTCATTGTTACGACGATCAGTACTTCCCAGAGTCTCCGTGCATATCCAAAGATGCGCACTAATCAGCTAACGTTCACAAGTTTTCTGAGCGGTCTGTAATCTTGTTACAACGAACCAAGGCATCAAAATACACGCAGTCGTATTCTACCTAAGAAATGACATGCTTGTAGCTTGCTACTACACATACGTTAACTTGAATAAGAACAGTAACAGCCAACTTGTTTTGACAAAAAATGCGAATATTCAAAACTAAATATTCTTGCTTCAAGGTGACAAACGTCACTAGTTGCTAGTTTTTGAAGTTTTTTTATAATCTAAGCCGCAATAAATCTATAAATATAATGGTTAATTTGTGAATAATTAATTTTATGTTTACAAAAGATGTTTATATTGTCTCGTCTGATCTCGAGTATCGGCCTCTATTTATTTTGTTGATTTCGTTATTTAATTGTGTATATTAAAACGAAAAGTTAGTAAAAACAATTGAAATGTATAATTTTTGCTATCATAAAAATAATACCTTCGGTAGAAAATTTTAATTAAAGTAATTAGTGTATAGTTGAGTGCTAATTTTCAATATTAAACTTTGTTTATGTAACATTAATAATTGCAAGAATTATTTTCTATACTACCTATATACTCCGATAAGAAATTTCCATACAAATTGACAAGGATTTCTATAAAGTTTTGAATTTTTAGCGTATAAGATTTGTAGCATATTTAGATTTTTAAACATCTTATTTTTATGTTTTAATAAATTAAAATATTTTGATAATTTTTATTATAGTTTATAATTATTAAAATAATGCTGAAATTTACTCAGTTAATTCCTGTTGATATAGTACAATGTTATTAGTACTTTACTGTATAGTTTATCAGTTAAATTTTATTTGGGAATGCAAGGATTTAATATATCGCGCCAGTCTCAAGTCGATTGGAAAGTAGATTAACAAAAAATGCACAAAGAGATGTTCAGAATTGGGGCGTCAAGCTATGCAGGGTTTCGTTCAGGACATGCGTGACAAATTGCGTGACCGTCTTATGAAAATGAAATAGACATTCATATCCACTTATAAATTTTATTCCGCAGAAGACTCGACGCAGGGTAAGGAAGAATAGGACCAGATATTTTTTTGACAAGTTTTCATAATGTATTTGATATGAAAATTGAATTTATCGTGAGATTAATCAGCATTACTTTGCATATAAGTTTACTAAAAATATCTATTTTTCGCGCAGGTGTAATTCGACAGCTAGAATATTTGTGTTAGCAATTAAGTTAGTAGTTTTTGCAGAATCGTCAGGTTTAAATTTCAATATATTCATAATTCAAGAAATTATAGAATGTACTAAAATATTTTATGCATCAAATATTTTTACAATTAGTAAATACATAAAATATGCGGTATGAATATTATATTTCCTGAGATATATTTCAGATATGAAGTTACATAAATCAATTACGTTTTTTAAATACTTTTACTTTGTGTTCTTTTTTAATTTTAGTATTAATGTTGTTGTACGTTTTAATAATATAAGATGTAATTTTTATAATATAATTTAGATTTATTTATTCCAAGACAAGAAATACGAATTAAATTGTATAAGCAATATGTAGATATATAATCTCAAATTTTTTGTTATATGTTATGTAGAAAATATACATTTTTTCTTCGCATATTACGGTAAATTAATTTCATTAGAAAAAGATGGTTGAAGTACTCAAACCTTTATCGTTTTAAGCCGTAATTGACTTTTTCAATTTGTGAATAGTTCCGTAGACATTTATGACTATACCTCGCTTTCAAATTATGTACATCTTGGTTGATTTATTTCGGACAATACTACAAAGATAGTTGGGGAAAATTCAGGTCGTTTACGCCCGAGGTGAGAGTATAAGTGAGTATTGATCCGAACACGCGGCCACTTGGCTACGTCCACTGCAGCATTACTTTGACAGGGAATTACACGTTGAAACATTTAAAAACAAAAATTGGCTCATCCAAGGGATCAGCAGGCTTAATTATCACTCAATTAACCAAAAAAATTCTGTTGTTTTGCTAGCCTTCTTTCAAAACTTAACTTTATTATTTTAAATCTCCCACGTTGTTTCTTATAGTAGTATACATTTTTTGTATTTTTTTCATTACAATTTTTAATTTTTTAATACAACTGCAATATAGTTGCCATCATTTTTAATTGAAAAATGTAAGCAATTCATTTGTACCAATTTCCTTTAATTGTTTATATAAAATTAAAGATAAGTTCAGGAAACTTAGCATATAATAGCAAATACTCTTAGAAATACTTTCAATTTTTAAAAGTTCTGTACTAGATTTTACAAATTTTATTTTACAATAGAAAGTTTATACTGTAGCTTCTGTTTTAAAAAATAAGACTAAAAGTAAAATTTGCACGGATGTCAAAGCCAGTACTACTCACTGACTCGTTGTAGTTTAATTTAGTTCTTGCAAATTGCAATCAAGCATTCTTGTGAGTAGACCACAAACGTGCAAAAGGGTGCAGTCTGTGTTACATTTTATCCACATCTTACTCTCACGTACTTCTTTTTTAATTGATGATTAACTTTTTCTATAACTTTTTCAAATATAAGAAAGTATCTATTTAATTTTAAATTAATTTTAATGCTAATTTTCTTAGTACCATTTTCGGCACGTTATTGCAAACAAAAAATAATATTTCTAAAATTCTGTGCTTATATGTATAATTACATCGTTGTTTGCTATGGCGAATATTCATAAACAATGTAATCGTACATCCATATACAATTACATAACTTTATCTTAAAACTAATTTATTATTGTTATTACAATTATTAATTATTATCATAATAATTCAATTGTTTTTATCTTCTTAGTATAAGTTTCTTCTTTATCATCAACAAAATTCGAGAGTCGGTAAGTTATCGACTGGGTATTCTCTACACTAGAATTAATAATTAGTCCAAGAGATGTCGCTGTTCACAATTTTTTTTTCGTAATTATCGTATTTAAATTCAAAGGCTATATATAGTATTATATTATTGCATTAATATAAAATATGAAAAAAACTTATATTAGTTTCTTTGATAAACTTTATATCATAATTATATAAACAATATATACAATAATAATTATATAAATTATATAATCAAAAAAAATATGCCGTATAACGTTTGCAATATTCTACATTACTTTGAATTCAAGGCTATCATAATAAATTGTTAAATATCGTAGTTTTTCAAAGTATAAAAACACCGGACATTATACGAACTATCGCCATGAGTTTCAATTCGAGTTTAAATTGTACTTAAGCCGATCGAGCTGTGTTTCGTTTTGGGCTGAAAGCCAGCTAGAATTTTATTCTCAAGTTGGCTTGATGATATGGTCGCCTCTGCAGTTATACAATGTGCGTGTTTGTTCTTAAAATTTTTTTTAATGCAAGGAATATTTCGTGTGATTAGATAACGGAAATTGTTAGTCTTCGTACAGCAAATAGTTAGTCGTTCTAATCAGCTCTTAAAATAACAACCCGAGAAAGACATGGCTCATCTCATCTCACACTCCGCGCCGTTACTTCCTTCGTAATGAATATCTTTAATCAGCATTGGCTATGGCTCGAGCGACAGCCGTTCCAAAAAATCGACCAAGATTTCAGATAAACCAGCGAGGAAACAAAGTCGGCAAAGGTGTGGCGGATGCATGCACGGCCTAATCGTAAATTGACTCGGGTCCGGCGGCCCTCGGCGTAGACAATGCGATAATCTCGGGGCAATTACCGCGTCCCCTCCGCCGTGTGGCTAAATGAGCGAAATCCAGGCGGGCGGCTAATTCGCCTGCGAAACTGCTGCGTCTCGCCGCACGTATCGAGCGATCTGCTAACCAATCGCCGAACTGACGTACACGCCTTTGCCAAGCAGCAAGACTATATACTTAGGTAGCGCTTGCGGGGGCGAGTCGCGTGGGCGCCACCAAGTCTGCGGCGTCCCCCCTCCTATCGCTCTCTTTCTCCGCTCCCCAGGCAAAAGTGCGCCCCGGGAGTTGGTTTATGCGTCTGTCTGGGGCACTCGCGCCCTTCCTTCAATTATTCAGGGCACTGCACGCACCCGTTTCTCCCTCTAGGCTTTTTTTGCTGCCCCGGTGGTGGCGTGCACGGGGCATGGCGCTGGCACCGCTGCAAGGTAATACCGGGACGGGGTCGAAAGGTGGTTAAGTGTTTCTTTGAACGAGCCTAAAAGAGTAGGTATAGAAAGCCTCTCTGGGGACCGCGAGTCTGAACGCATCGGCGTGCGTGTGTCTCGGCGCACGTGCGTGCACCTCGGCGTGCACCCGAACGCAATCGGTTTCAGACCGGTTTTTTTATTCTGCTCGGTATGATAATTTTGCACAACCTTAATTTTCTCAGTCGCGCTCTTTTACTTTCACTCATGTATACGTTTTTTTCTACAAAGGGACATGTATGAAGATATACCTATGCAGCGTTCAGTACAGTGTATACCCCGAGGTATACCCAGCCTTTATGCTCGCCTTTATGGGTGCTGGGAATTCACGGGGATATGTTGTTATATAGCTACAGTATAGTCTAACATTTATTTCTATTGGATGGATTTTTAATCAAATTTACTCCTATTTTAAATATAGCGTTTACCGAGGCATTTACGCAATATCGTTCGAATTAACCTAACATTATATTAAATCCTTTAAATTAAAACTAAAAACTCGTTTCTAATTTTACTATCTAGTTTGAAATTTGTTTTTGATTTGTTCATGCAAATTTTTTAACTTGGCATTTAGACGAGCATTTGGAAACTTTTGCAATGTATACTTCGTTATGTTCTATTCGCTTATAAAATTCATCAAGTTTTACAATCAATACTCTATCGTATTTTATAAAAAATAGAACAAAGAAATGCAATTCAAAATACAATTACTTCAAACTTATTAGGCATCACATCGGAGAATACAATATGACCTTTAAGTAAATATACTTACATAACAGTAAATAATAATAGAATATATAGTTAAAATAATATTTTGTTATTATTCCACGACCGTGGTATACTTTTCTTGTACCAAGTTTTAACTTTTTACTTATAGAAACTTAGAGTTACATTAACTACATTTTATCCGATTGCTCAAATCTTTTGAATGAATTTATATAAGTTTTTGATCAAGATGCAATGTATTGTGCGAACGACCAATAATCGATCAAGACCGAAGAAAAAGATATCATTTCAGATATTTAATATCCAGTTTTCCAAGAAAGAAAAACAGACTCGAGTTGAGATCAACTATACTACTCCAGTGTTTACTTTTATTCAATGTCTGCCGAAGGTTAGTCTATACATGTAGTGGCCATTATGTAACGCGGATTCCGTTTATTCATTCTTGGCGTTGCATCATCACCGTCCACCTTTAAAGAATTCTTTCCACTTCTTCCAAAAATGCAAAATTGACTAAAGATGATACCGAAGACGGCACTGATAATATATCACTGCATTAAAAACATTTTCAAATTTACCAAAGCTATCGATATATTTCTTTCCTTATTTTTCTTATATTACTTCAATCTTGGTTTCAATGCATAAAAGTTTAACCGAGATCATAAAAGTTAATTTCTATGCAGATATAGAATTGTGTTTAAAAACTAGCACATTAGTTAAATGAGTTCAGATCTTGATTTAGTGTTTTAACAATACGTCTGTACTATTTCTACCCTGAAACAATCTATTAAAACTTGATAATAATATTTAAAAATTTATCCTTATAAAACATTTGCCAGTACGTATTGATTTCATTATACTCATAAAATATATCTCAAGATTAAACAAGTTGTTATATAATAATTATTTTTATCTTAAGCTTAAGTAGAGGGGTGCAAGTTCTTATTTCAAAAAATAACCTGATATTAGTCTGTTTACAGAGAATATACTATACATGTGTTCGTTAGAACATTTTCTATAACGCAATATATATTTTTATCCTAATGTACGAGTTTACCTTTTGATAACTACAAAAAAATTAATTAACTAGGAAAATTCTAATGATAATAATGTTCATATACCCGTATGAATGTATAATGTATGTATTATGTTGTCTTCAGATTTTGCACATGGATTAATCTCGATAGCCTAAATGTTTTAATCAATAAAAGTTTATAGAATTGCTCATCCTGATTCGTGCTTGTGCACTCTGCGCTTGAAACTCTTTACTCACTTAATAGGTAATTTAAGTGTACACAATTGACGCTTAGGCTCATCTAGTTCTTTCGACGCGTTACGAAACCTTAAAAAGCTCAGCGTTGAAGCGTGTATGAATGTATTAGTGCACAGATTATTTTTAAATACAAGAAAACTTCGCCGTTGATTCTAACGTCATTTTCTACTCATTAGTCTTTTATTTGACGGTTTCTTCTAATTTTAGCGATTCAATTTGTTTAATGAACTGGAGATGTTATAATTATTAAAAATAACTTGTTATTGTAATGACTGCGTTTAAGTCTTCGATAACCCTAATCAGTCAAACACGTAATTAGTTGTTTCCTCCGCTATAATTCGTCAATAAAAGTATAATTAACCAAGAGAAGTTTGACAGTAGCTCGAAAAGCAGTTGATTTCCAGATATCTCATTAAGCGGTAAGTCTACCTAAGAAATTCGATGGGAAAAACAAGGCGACTCTGAGAATCGAATTCGTTAGAGACGTTTTCGAGATTGCTACTCGGTCGATTTGGCAAAAGGTTCCACAGATTCGACTACCTTCCTTTCCTCGTTCCTCTCGATCTTGTATACCCGGCACGGTCAACGCACACAGAGAGCGCAGCGCTTAGCTCCCGAAGGCAATGAGGCCCGACTCCCGAGTCGGCGGAGGCACCGACAGCACCGTCCGCGCGTCAAGCTAATGAAAATAGCGAAGGTCCGAAGCTGGCGAAGGCTTTTGTCCCGAAACAAGAGGCCGAGCACGCGAGGCACTGCCAATTTCTCAGGTGATCCCGAATCGTCGCTTGCCGTGGCTGTACGCGTCGCCGCGGACAGCGACAGGGGGCCACAGGATGCCGCGTAGCCATTTAATTCCCCTTGAGATTTCTCCCGTGGATTTGCTTTTTTCGTGGAAGACAGGTGAAAGTAAAGAGGGAGAGGGCGCGTGGCGGCCATATTAGTCGCTGTCAGTTTGGACAATTGCTGAGTCCACTGACGGGTGGCACGGCCCGCGACCAAACGACGAACCGCGCCGAAGGTTCGAGACACGAGGAGCCGACGGAGTGGCGATCCGCGAGGAGAGCAGGTGCAGCTTGGCTCGCTCGGTTCTCGCGGTTGTCGGGCACTCGATAGTCGAGAGAGGGACCGGGGGAGGCCGAGAGGGCAAAAGGGCGTTCCTACTGCCAACTCCCAGGCGAGTCCCGCAGTCGGACGCGCAGTGCGATATAGGCACGTAGAGCGCGGGCTCGGGGCCTGCGCACGGATGCGGTGGTGGGGACGGCAGCGGCGGCGGCGGCGGCGGCGGCGATCGGCCGCCTAACGCCTTCCCCGGGTCGATAGAGCAACGCAGCAGTCCTTCTTCTGACGCGTCGCGAGACTGGCGCTGCCCCCCGCAGCAGCTCCGAGTGCCGCCTGTTGTCGCCGCGGCGAAAAGAGCGCGCGAGCCCTCGAGCGGGCGCCACAGGACCGCGGAGCAGGAGCCCGGCCCCACTAGTGCACCAGCAGCAGAGCGCCCCGCGCACCCTAATCCCGAGCCGACATGGACGGAGCGGCTTGCCCGACCAAGGAGCCCAAGGCCGCCGCCTGCAAGAGGCCCGCCGACGGCTCCCTCTGGACCATCCTCTTGCCCTGTAAGCGCCCCCGCGGCCCCGAAAAGCGCCTGCATGGCCGCCCGAGTCGCGCCCCCGCGGGATGTAGGTTAGAGGCCGCGCGGACCGCTAGGTGTGGCTGGGGCGCAGCCGCCGCCCCGGCCAGGAACCGGTCGTCCCGTTGCCGGGGCGCTCTCGGACCGCCCCGGCTCGCGCTGCGCTTTTCCGCGAGGCTCGCGGGAACTCGGGGCGTCCCTGCGCCAATCGATAGCCGCGCCCGGCTGTTCGAACGGGGACGGCCCCGGGTGATGCGTTGCGCCGCGCCGTCCCGAGCCTCCGCGGCTCTAGAGCCGGTCCCTGTGCCCGCGGGGGTCGCCGACCCGCCCGCGCGCGCGCGATACGTGACCCGGAAATGCGCCCGAGACCCGACGCGCTTCCGATACGGCGCGGCCTGATGCTGCGCCAGGCTGCTTCCCTCGCTACCGCTGCCCTCGCTCCCCTCGTCGCTCCCTCGACTCATCGGCACAACAAGTGTCTCGACTGTCTTATTTTTATCGGCTGCGCCTCGTGTGTGTTGACGTTCACTCTAATGGCCTCAATGTCGAAGGACCGGTGTATTGATTCAAAAGAACAGGTTTCTTCTACCGCTGACTCTTAAAAATCGGAGCCTTGTTCCGTTAAATACAAGCTTCTCGTCCATAATGTAGGTGGCTTTCATCTGCTCCAAGCGTATTTACTTGCCTATCGAGCGTTAGCCATCGATCGAGCAATCGATTGACCAGGGAACGTTTTTAACTCCAAATCGTTTGCAAAATTTGCTGGCGAGAAAAATTTTTACCAGTTAGTTTTTTCCAACTTATCTGCTGCTTGGCGCAATGGCAAATATTCCTAGCAGACAACCGCTTTTAACTTGATCACTGTTTAACATCTAACATGGTTTACTTTTTCAGCGTTAATTTTGAGACTACATTTGACTTTTTCAGAATGCAATTTTACATTATCGACCTCTGAAGTAACGAGTCTTTCTATGCAATGAACTGAGCTTGCGTGAACTATTTCGTTACAATTGTGTTAATTCATTTCAGAATAATGGATTTGTGTTAAAATTATAATATTTTAACGTAGATTTTAATCATTTTTACCAGCAGAACGTCGAAAAATTAAAATTTTGATCTGTTGTGACATGATATGCACATCGTGCTCTAAAATATTTTACCAACAAATAATCTATTTTAAAAGTGAAGAATTTTTAACATTATTTTCCGCTTCATGACGGTGCTAATTTTCTCTTTTTTTATCGAGGTCACCGATTGACTTATCCAAATCGATAATCGATTATCAAATACTGTATACACACATACTCCTATACTCTCCTATCATCATTAATTTCTATGAGCATATTAGGTTTATCTTAATCTTTTTTTAATATCTTTATAAGAAGCATTTAAAGATTTCTGAGTCGAAAAGTAATTTTTAAATATTTTCCATTAAGCTACATACTCCAGAGATGCGCGTGGAAATAAATTTGTCATGTCTCATTTGATTCTTTAACGCATGCTATTCAATACCTGATCCACTTCTGTTCTCGCTTCTGTTCCTCTGCGCTTAAAGTATATTATATAACGCTTGCGTTAGTGCAGACTTTGATTGTGAATGTCATTGAACTAGCTACATAGATAAAGTAAGGGCGAATCGTCTGTACATTCTCCTTCTTACATTTCTCTTACGAAAGTCTCCTTACTGAAGTTAACTTATATAGAGTGGGCACATTTAAAGCTATAGACATTTCTGCTTCTAAAAGTCTACGATACCTTTCCTCTTTTGCCATGATTATGCAATTTGTTGTTTCTTCGTATGCTTGAATAGTGCTTTTTAATTCACATGTCCGAGCATATGTCAGTGCGTGCGAGAACACGTGAATTATCGCCATATTTTTTACGATCTGCTGAAGCCTCGGCTGGAGTGGTTTGATTCTCTAATTAAGTCATTATGGTTATCAATTATTTCTTGAATATAGATAATATAATAAGCAAATTAAAAATATTTAATTTATTACAATATTTATTTCGCTTTATCTACAATAGGTCATTCAGTGTATTTCAATGAGTTGTAGTTTATAAGTCTTGTCGTTAAATGTGATACATTCGGATCAATATTGCAGATTTTATTGCAAGGCTGTTGCATACATGCAGATAATTGCGCCTTATTTTGTTTTTAATAATAATAAAATTCATGTAATACAAAAAATAAGTTATAATTATACTAATTATTATTATTCATATGTAAGTTGCGCGTATAGAAGTTGAAATTCTCATCATATATTATTTTCTATCGAGGTTTTTGTAATAGCTATAATTCGTTGGTCGAAAAAATGCCTTTAAGTTGAGGTTACACATTACTTAATCATAACATGATTAACCTACAATTAACGTCAATATTTATATTGAACATAGACATCATTTTTATATTAAATTAAATTTTTAATTCTCTTTGGAAAATTAGGATCTCAGGATTCTTTCTGCAATGCAAAAAATCAAAATTCTACTAAATATAGAATTGCTGTTTCATGTGCTACGTTATTGTTATTCACGTACGTACGAAATATTTCTTTTTTTATTGAAGTATTACTGATTACTGGTAGGCAAATTTTGTTTGTATAATTTTTACTCTTATATTCAATATAATTTTGCATTTCACACAAAATAAATAAACGATTCAACAATAAGTTAATTTTTAAATTGCCAAAATCTTTCAACTTTATTACATATCATTTAATTGTTTCCGTTGTAGAAAATTTCAAATAATGATGCAAATTGGCATACGATAAATTCTTCAATAGTTTTTAGCTTTCATGGAGCATAATTATGGCACATTGTGAAAATAATTAGGATAATGCATTGTGTGTGTATATCTATATCTATATGGATTGAATATATATGTATCAATCTTAGACCATAGTAACAAAATATAAAAACACATCTACTTGTTGATATAACAAAATAATTACAAGCTAATTAAATATAACATAAAATAATAATTAATGTTAAATTCGCAGGGATTATCTATAACAAATGTTAGACCGAGGTATAGACCATTTCCAAAAATACATATAATAAGTACAATAATTTATATGAAAACAGTAAAATACCATATTCTTTTTGAGTAGAGGACATAATTAAAATTTTAAGTATTTGTAAACGTGCATAATTATGAAATAAGGTTAAAATAAAAACTACTCGGATATATAAAAGTCGGAACAATCGGTATCTTTTGAAGCTTCTCTGGAAGGCACTTACTCTCGATAAACTTAAAGTAATGATGAAAACGATCTACAAATTGGCCACATCACTGTGCCACAGGGTTGCGCTCTAGGCTGCGCTTCGGACGGACACGTGTATGTTACGCGGGCCGTACACTGCAATCTACGTGCGAACTGCTGCTCGCCACATACAAAGAGCACATAAACGCGCAGCTATATACGAACTTAACAAAGTCAGAACAGTTGTTACGTAGGTGTTCCTGAACAATGCGACCAGCAAAATGTTGACTCTTTATCTTATTCTTCCACGTTTCTTCTTTTGAATCCTTTTCCTCGATTTTTAACAGCAAATACCTATGCGATGCTTATGAACTGCCCCGAAATTTGCAGTTCTTTGCACAGGCCTCGGCAGAGGCTTATTTCGATGTATATTCCTACGAAATTCGGCCTCTTCGCTCTGCTCTTTATTCTACTTTACAATGCGGAAGCGTTACGATGCATCAGCTGTATTAGGCCATTATTGTTCGGCTTCGCGTCGGTCACGAAAATTAGGCCACTCATGTAGCTTGACATAATAGGTAGGCCCGTTGCATTTGCTGCCTTGACTGAAAATTTTTTTTGAATTAGGTCTCTCATTTCAACATTTACGAAATACGATGGAGGGAATATTTTAAGAAAAATAATATTTTTATATTTTATTAATATGTTTCAATATTCAGAAAATGGTCTCATAAAATGTAATTTTACGTACATGAGATAATATACATAATAAACATAATAATCATGATATTATATAAAAAAATTTGTAAAACTTTGATGAAACTATGCTATTATAGTACTATAATACATCATAAGGTTCGATCAATATGGTTCAATAATATGATTTAATTTTAATAGGATTACAGTACAGTTGTAAACAACATAAAATAGGCTAAAGAACTGATTGATGTGTGAAACTAACTTTCTCATATCACTACAACGTGTAAAAAAGTTATTGTCACTTATTGTTGTTAAAAAGTTAATGTCACATATGTATTGTTGAACATGTATATTTGTTGCGTGGAAGTAACACAATGTATTTGAAAGATATAAGATCATTAAATACTTCCTTACTCGATAATTACATATATATTATCCGAGCGCAAACTCTGTTATCACCTTAAATATAACTTATTTATGAGAAGTTTAACAGTTTGCATATATAATAAAATGACTCGTCTAAAAAATCATAGAAAAGAAATATCATTCTAACTTCTATTATTTTCTCTGTTATAAAACGTCATTTTTTGCAGAACAAAAACTACTCAAATAAGTTGCTGTAATTCACTAAATATTCTATGAAATTTACAAAGAAATTTTATACATGGACGTACGTTGTCCTATTTTTGATATAAAGTATAGGAAGATTTCACTATTTTATTCTTATTCTTTTAAATTGCATACGATGTTTTCTAAAATTAAAAAATTTTTCTAATTTTCTTTAAACTTTATGAGCTATTTACACAAGCACAATTAAATGTTGGTGATGGATCTTAAATTAACGTTAGATATTTCTCTGATTTACAGATGCATGGTTTAACCCAGAAAGACTGAATCCGAAAGGTAAGTTTAAATTTGTTTATTAATTGTAATAAAATTTACAATATTTATTATTTTGCAATTCATTTAAATTTAGTGAATCTGTAAATATACTAATGCGTTTAAGACTTTATTCTTATATATACTTATACATTATAATTTACGACATATGTAATTTAAATTGAACTTAAAGAAAGCTTTTATTGTTTTGCACATGTAAAAATATTGCATTAACATTAATTTTACATTAACACTTACACCTATAATCTAAATTATCTGTAGGCTTACTTAGAATTCTGATCTATATTGTATCTGGAACTCTAACAATATTTTTGTAATTACTTAAAAAATATATTTACATCATTGCCAAATTTTATATTACATTCTTAATAAATCTGTTGCCTCTTACCAGCTGCTATGTACAGTTCAATATCTAATGCGTTATTTTAGTAAATAAATTAATCTATTTTTTTCTTGAATAATAAATGTTACTAATCTATTGAATCTAGATATAAATATTGAATATGTACAAAGTTAATATTTATAAAATATTTAAAGGGCAAAATAATATATTTTACAGAAAAAGTAAAAATTCTTAATTCATGTAAGGTTGAGTAAATAAATGTATTTACCCAGAGTTTAATTAATTGTAAAGCAATGGATTGCAATGAGAACTTATAAGTTATCAATAATTGTAATGTAGGTTTTACGATTGATCACGTCTAGGTTTCATTTATTATAGATTCTCGTCATCCTGCTCGTTTATTCAAAACTTGAATGAATCATCTACGAAATCTTTTTCTTGCCACGTAATCTTTATCTCGGGGGATTTGTATGTGAATGACAGAAGCGCCGAAGCTGCGTTCTTTGTTTTCCTGCCCGCTATGACAGTTGGCTGGATGTGCGTATATGCGCGCGACTCCATCGTTTCCCGCACAGTCCTGCACCGCTTTCTACGTCTCTATAAATTCTCTATCCTTATTACTCCCGCACGCAACAGCCTTGCCGCGTGTCCCTAGCGTGTAATAAACGCGTGTAGCGTTCTGCTCCAAAAATGCCGCTGCTGCGGCGGGAGGCGCGATCGAGAGAAGATTCCCAAGGCAGTCTGTCCAACATACGAAAAACGTCCCGAGTCTGGGGCTCTCCCGTGGACCCACAGACCGCAGTCCGCGTGAGTAATCCGCATCAGTGTATCGCCATCGCTGCCGGAGAGCGAAACTTTTGAAACCGCGCGTCCTCTGCACGCAGCCGCGATTTTTTTTTCCTTAGGCCGTTCTCGTTTGCACGCCTCTAGTTAACCACTACTCGGTGCTGTGTACACTTTCCTGGCTCTTCCCCTCATTCGCGAATCTTTGGATCGATTCTCCAAGGCGAAACAGAACGAGTAAGAGAGAAGATGAACTTGCTTGCTGTGTTATAGAGAAATAGTTAGCTCGAGTAGCCTGCAATAGTGTTACTGCTTACTGAATCTTATTCGCGAATGTCTTTTCCTCGAACGAATGTGTGTACCCGCTAGAAAGTAGTTTTAATTCTAGATACGCAGTGTTTGCACATATAACAGCTTGAAAAATTCATTTATTTCCATCGACAAAGCAGCTCGCGATAAAATTTTACCGGTACACACAGTGCATCGAGAAAGGATCGCGTGCTATCGGTAAACGCTCCGTTTTAAAGTTCTAGTAGTCCATTTTAATAATTTCTTTGATGGTCAAACGTGACTGGATGCAAGCGATTCGTGAGGAAAGTAACACCTAGTCGTTCTGTTCCGCACGCAAAGATTCATTTATATCCACGAAACGTAATGTCGGATGGGCAGCAGCAGCAGCAGCAGCAGCAGCAGCAGCAGCAGCGCTACGTCGGAGCGCTGCTCTGGCCGCCCAACCCTCGGGCGCGAGACATAACCTAACAACAAGCACGCTCGCTAATTTAGCAGAGATAGAGAGAGAAGTGGGAAGGGGGCGTGGGGTCAAGCGAGCCGCGGTCTCGACGAGAGGTGCGAAAGAAGAGTAATGTCCGTCTGCTTGTGGCTTCGGCGGCCGCCGCCCGGTCCTAAATATAACGTCCAGCCAGTCGTCAGCTGGTGGCATGCCAGCGCCTCATCGTTGCCCCTCCTGGTCCCTCGTACGGCCGATTCCGCGGCGCAGCAGTTCCCTTTTGCCGTGGCCGAGAGCCGCCGCCGACGAGGCTCTCTTTCTCTCTTTTATCTCCGGCCGCTCCGCGCGCGTGACCTTTTTCCGCGAGTGCGCATATATAGGCGTTTTTTTGCCCTGTGAGCGGCCGCAGTCGCTTCGCACAGTTGAATATCTTGGGCGCCGATTATACCGACTGTGGGAGATTTCTTTGCCGCCGTCGCCGCCGGCTCTCTCGGTCCTCTTGGAATTTACGTAATTCAAGGTCCGGCTCCCGCGTGCCGTCGGCTGCTTAGGGAACGAAGGCGACTTGGCCGCGGCTCTGTTCAGTGCCGATCGGACTCTCCCGCGCGCGAGTATCCGTTTCGTTTTAGTAGGAAACGGCGCCAGTGTCGGGGGTGAGTCGGCCTTTATCGCGTCGTCTATCGGTAACCGGCGCGCATAAAAAGTCCCATTTCATAAAGTAGGCCTGGTGTGCCCCTGCACTTGCACTTTTCGATAATTATACGCCATTACTTTTGACCGTAAAACACGAGCGCTGATTTACGAGCCACTTTGCATGACTTTCGAGGTATTCGGCAAATGAATAAAACCATCAGCCTCCGAGAGCAGCCTTGCTCGTATTTTTAGCGCTTTCAAATCGCTGTCGCTCGCTCGATAAAGCTGGCTATCTTGACCCCACGCAACTAATCATCGCTATTTCCCCCTAAAAGCTCGTGCCCTCCTCCAGCATCGGACAGAGGAATAATCCTTCGTCTCGCAGATACATTCAACTGGGCGAGTTGGCTATCGACCGCGAGTGCGCGTCTCGCTGCGTGTAGGTACGAGAGCGAGCCGGTTCTCGTGCAGGCTAAAGAAAAAAAAGCCGGGGCGTCGTTGCTCCTCAGCTAAGTGCATTTAACTCTTGGTACACGTATACGCGTGAGCAAGAGTCGCGGCTGATACAGCTGCCGTCGATCTTTGACGCACACACCTTGGAAGTTGGCGCGCACCGTCCCCTCCTATTGAACATGGCCACCATGAGGCAAGAACGTGAGTACCAGGCGCCTATTCTTTCTCCCTTTGTCCGTCGACGACCAAAACTATCACCTAGGCCAACATTTTGTGCCTAATCAAAAGCCAGAGTTTAATCAACATTTCACAGACTCTTCTCCTTAGTTTTTTCAAAATTACTTTTTTTTATTCATTTTTAAAACTGTCATCCACTCGCATCGGAATATTTAATAATTATAATCTCGGCCAGATTCGTATCGACTGCGAATGTCGTGATAAAGCGCTGTTTGTATGAAAATAAACCTAGATAAAATAATCTAGGACAAAGTGAAAGTGACTCGAGGACTAACTCTAATCATTAGTTTTATAAATACATACAACTAAAATTTCTATATTCATCAAATGAATATTTGCTTTTTCAATACATTCAAAAATAGCACTGCTATTCTAAACGTAAATTTAATTTATAGTATTATTTGGTTCTACCATAATTGAATAAAGCGATAGACCACGTTCATCAATTAAAAACATCGAATTCGTGTATCAGTAATGAATAGTGCGATATTGCAGTTAATGAAGTAAATGACCTTCTTAGCGTTCTTAATGCACCTATGATAAGGGAAATACATTGGCTGGTCACATTTTCTTGACTGTTTTGTGTGCAGTGTTACTCTGAAATCGATCGTGACGTTATTCAAAGCCTTTTTGAGGCCAAGCATTTTGAGTGATCTGGAGCATATGTTCTTTGTCGAAGAGCACGCGATCCTTTGAACTATTGTGCAATTACTGTAGACTTAATTATGTAAGTTAATATATGGAAGAGCATAAAAATGGTCGAATGAACTCTGTGATTTTATTGGATACCAGTGCTAATTTGAAATTGAAAATTTTAGTTAAACTATTATCTCAAATATTATATTAGGTTTAATTTGTATATATCGTATAAATTTAAAATTTAAAAAAATATTTCCTTGTATAACTTTCATTCCAACCAGTGTCTTTTCTTCTTACTATATTTGCTATATTTATACGTAAATATTTAACTGTTACATTCGAGGTATATCTTGCTATTATTTTAATCTTCAGAAGTCAGCTAGAAAAAGATGTACATTTCGTCATATAGTGGTAGCTCGACGACAAACGAACTAAAGTAGTAAATAAAAAATGAGACGACTGCAGGCTGTTTAAGACGCAAATGCTTTATTGGTATGCGGCTATATATATATTTATAATAGATACTCAGGTCTTTTCCTCGATCTTAACGAGCGGTAATCTCAAGGTCGACCGTTGCTCATCCGCTGGAGGCAATCATCATTCGGGGATAATCAAGCCGAGTGACAATGAGAAGGGCACTCGGAAGGTGGGATGGAAGGGTGGAGGCACCACCCACTCCAAAGCTTTCTTGCACACAACGCGCAGACAAAGTAAGCCGAGCTTCACTCGACTGCATTCGTTCATTGTGCAAAGCGGTTGGGAGTACATGGCAGGGTTGGTGGAGCGGCCGGCGAGGGGATGAGTCATGTACTTTTTCCCCACCGGTGGCGCCTCACACTGCTGCGCATTTGCCCCGCCCTACTGAGAACGTGGGTCGACTATAGGGACATCCTCGAAGCCCAGGCTTTCATTATCGCCGAGGACTCGCTCCGCTGCACTTTCCCGATATACGTGCAGATTGAGCGCGCTCTTATCAGGCCCTGATACTTCGTTATAATAAGCCAAGCGCTTCGCGCTCGTTGCAGCGCAACGTCTGACGATCGATACCGCTGCTCCGTCAACAACGTAGAATGTACACGGAGTCACAGGAAAGCATCGAATGTGTTTGGAAATGTTCATTAACCAAGTATTTCCGCGGATTGTTGTGGCGGCTAGGATTGGGGGAGTCGAGGTGTCGATGCTTTGGGGGAAAGGTCCCCCACGATCCATCCGGATAGACACCTGTTGTCGGACTGGTGTCCCTTGGAATCACACTCGTTCTAAACAACGGCTGGCGGCGGGGGACACTGGACAGTCAGAGAGCGTGTCCCATCGCGATAATCACAGGCGCTGGCACATGCCCCTCGCTTCTCATCTTCCCCATCCTCCCCACATCCCTTTTTTTGCTGCTAGTCATGCCACGTTTATTTTCGGTGAATCCTGCGCACTGAGCGCGTCGCTCCAATGTCACGTCGTGAGATTGCGCAATTCAGCCGTTGTTAGGCCGAGTCAGAAGTACGCCTTTTGTTGTGTATCGGCTCTTTTGGCTCTGCGTTAGCGCTTAATTCGCAGAGGCACTCGCACCGAGACTTTGCCACATTCGCATACTTGCTCGGTTTTAGCTCAGCCGCGCCTTTTCGTGAAAAATCACTTGTCTGCTTATACGGGAAAACACTGTTTCTTCTGCAAGAGTACAATTGCCGCAAAGTAAATAATAGCGCGATGAGTACCGTCTTCTTCATGAGTTGCTTCATGGTCAGATGCACTCGCGAATTAGCCTGTGTCCATTTTTTGCGCAGGCTAATTGCTGCGGTCATTCTGGTAACTGATGCCGTTATTCGAGGTCACGGTCAATCGACCCAGCTTGAATGTTGATCGATCTTAAGTTTGCAAGGTGTTAATTACCGTACAAAAAGGATTGTTCAGTGGGGTAGTCATTGCGCGAGTTGCTCGCGGGCCTTGGTCGACTCCAATAATAAAACCGGTGTATCGTCGAGCGTATCGTTACGCACTGCACGTGCACTGCACTGCCTCGCGGCGGAAGTATGGGTGTCCAACCTTGCGACTCGTGCACATATGATACACAACCTGCAACTAGTGTAACCTTCCCGTACATGCATTCTTTTCGAGTCAACTGTGCACTTTTACAAGTGGACGGTAAATCCTCGGCTAAGACTATTTTGGCTAACAATTTTTTTATAAACAGTTGATTCTAATATCTTATATTGCTATCTTCTTTATCATCTTGATGTTTGTCAATGATTTAACAAGTTAACATTTTAAAAAAAACATTTTAATAACATTTTCATATCAAGTATAAAATCAAAAAAATATTTGTCGGTATCATTGTTTCAAAAAGAGACAACTTCTAAAGATATGCATAAGGGTGGTTTCCTAGAAAATCCTTCTAAATTGTGCCAACATGTTCGTAATTTTGTATGTTTTAAGTACCAGAGTTACTTCTTATCTGACGCTAACACCTGTACATATATTCAAAGTATGTAGGAAAAGGAATTTTGGAAATGTCACTCAGTTTCTTACTTTTAATAATAACAAAATTTACAATGACAACAATGGTTTCCCCGGTTACTCGCTTACAACGGAGCTTATACAACATCGAATATTGATTCTTCTTGATAAGTTACTCCAAATTAGCTACTCTACATTGAAGGCTATCACGAGCAAGTAGAAGCTATCGAAAATGAATTACACTGACCAAATAAAAGATGAGGAAAACAATATCTCATATTAAAAATTCAAATTAATTAGGAATTACTTATAGCTTGTTATGTAATAATTATATAGTTAACTAAAAGTATTTTACATTTAGCTCATTACACTTTTTGATTTTGAAGAAAGTACCATTAATGGATGCCTGTCGAATTTAAACTATAAAATTGAATTAAACTAACAACTACATAATCAAGCCAAATATCAATTGAATACATTATTACAAATAACATTTATGAATAATAGTTTTAATAAATTTTCATTTTAATTGATATTGTAAAATAACTAGTAAATATCGTGTGAAAAATGATATTAATGGAAGAACAAAATAGGCTTCAATTGATTATTCTAATATCGTCGTGCTTATATGTGGAATTGAAATTCAAGATTATCATTGTCGAGTCACGTGAATATCGCAGTATAACCTCTGAGAGACCTTTTCTTCTTTAATCTACTTCAAACTTATATTTTTTTATCGCGATCGAAGTTCGAAAGCCACGAACTCATCTCTCTGGTTTGCTTTATCTGGAGCAAAGCCAGTCGAGTGCACTTGAATGTCTCTAGAATTTGCCACGAATGGTGAGGGACATGTTCTAATTATGTATATTATTAGAGTCCCTGCGGCATTTAAATTATCCAATTATTGAAGTGTTTCTTTTAATTTTTCTTGTATATTCTAAAACTATTTAGTATACAGCGTTTGAAGATATGTGAATACTGTGTTTTAAAAAGGTCACTGTTTCAAATAATTGAAAGCTTTTTGAATTACTCTAATGCATTGAATCACTTAATATGTTTTCATGATAACTGAACACTAAATGCCCTTATTTATGTAAAATCAATATCGTAACAAAATATTTTTACATGTAGTCTAAGTTACAGTACTTCTTGAATTTTTGCCATCTGAAAGTTTATATTCATCAGACTAATCCTTGACTACTTTACTGTCTGTGAACGAGTTTAAAACATTTTCCCTTCAGATTAAATTTAATATTGCCAATAACATTTAAGATTTGAACGCCCAAATAGATTTTAATTAGTTAGATAGTGAACTTACTTTATGAATAAGTAAAATTCTTAGTGTAGATTATTGTCAAATTTGAAGAATTCTGATAGTCTTCTGCACTTGATAATGCCTCAGTCACTCTTAGAGTATAGTGCAGACTCATTTTTCATCAAATTATCAAATCAGATACCAACATTCCGCGTCTGAGATGAGCGCTAGTTATGCGCATATCTATTTATGGCATTACTTCGGCACTATATTATCAATAAATATATAAGATGCTCTACTTGTGATTATGTTTTTAAATATTTTCTTCGAGTATGCGTGCTTCGCTTAAAATTAAATTAGCTCGAAATGAAAAGTCGTCATCTAGTTTATAATTGTAAATTAAAAAAAATCTCGAAACTGTTAGTAGATCATAGTAGCGAAACGCGCTAAACTCGTATAGTGGCCCTCGAAGGTTAAGACAAAAATAATTACAATGTATCCACAGAGTAAGGAAAAGCTATTATTATCATCAGTGAAGCAGTTGAAAATGAGAATACTTGTATTTGAGGCAACAATCGTGGAGTACGTGCACTTTGTGTCCGATGGTCGAGCGAAGGTACGTGCTGCGCGCAACTTTACCGATCGCATGTCGGCGCCACTGTCGTTCTGTACCTGGTTTTATTGTAATGCTGCGCAAATGAATACTTAATGCTGAGTATTTTATTCGTCGTAAGAAGTATGTTGATTCGAATTTCACGAACTTGCAAAAAAATACGATAAGGATGTTGTTGAATTAATTTTTAGAACGATCTCCTTTTACTCGCTGATACCCTCGCATCAAGTTAATTATTAGATCGCTGAACGAGAAAGACGATACAATTTTAGGTTTATTGATAAGATAACATGTAGATTAAATGGTATCGTTAGGGTTTCTGTTTTCTGTAATTGTGTTCATTGTCGAATTCGCCTTTGTTCTACAGATCAGCCGGAGTAGGAACTATCGATTAAATATGACTAAGAAGTGTATTTTGAATTAGTGAATGGACGAGATAGCCGATAATATAAAAATAGCATGCTGTGATGTAACGATGTTTATCCTAAAAAAATCGAATAGAAATACAGACTGGTGATGATGCGGCGGCGCATGCAAGAACGCAGCGTTAATAGCACTGGAATCGAGTGGCACGTCGTTGGATTATACCTGTCATTAGAGCGCGATGCTATCTGAGCTAATCAGCGAATTTTGTCGGATGCTCAATGAATTATAAGAAAGTGCGAGAGCGGCTAATGTTTGAAAGGGGGCGAGGTGTGCGTAACGGATCGGGCAGGCGGTAGGTGCTGCCACCTCGGCTGTTGTCTGGCCGCAGCCACTACCCACGCAAGCAGCTCGGCGAGCAGCGGGCTTTCACTCCTCCTTCGGCTATTATCATGTTCTTCCTCTTGGCAGGGCAGAGGCGCTCGGGGCTTGGGTATACCGGATCGAAGTGGCTCGGGGCAGGGCCGACTCGAGGAGAAACCCCGTAGGTCGTGTAAATTTAGCGGAGCGCAGGGCAGGAGCGGCGTAGGAGGGGCTGGCGACCCGGGGGGATTTCCGGGCTGCGGGGCCGTGCGGGGCCCGCTTGCCTTCCGGCTCGGGCGCTGCCCGCGTCCTCCCCCCTCCGCGGCGGCGCGGCCCCTTTCCCGCGAAGGGAACGCGCGGCGGAGACGCAGAGCGGGAGAGAGGAAAAAAGCGCGTCGAGGCGGCGGCAGTCGGTGCGCGAGTCCCGCCAAGTACCGCTTGCTCCCCGAGTAGTCGCAGGCAGCGCCCACGAGGCCCAGCGCCCCCGAGGACAGCTAGGCGAGAGGATGGCGCCCAGGAGGCAGCCGCCCGAGCGCGACCTCGGCGTCGGTGAGTCCCAGCGCTCGAGCTCGCGGAGCATATGGAGGCGGCGGCGGCGGCGGCGGCGGCGGCGGCACGTGGCCGCGCGAGGCTGGCTCGCGGCCCCGGAGCAGCCGGCCTTTGTTCCCCCGCGGCGGCAAAGGCCCGCTCTGGGCGCAAGGTGTTCCGCCGGGCGGCTCTCGAGCGCCTTTATGGCGGGGGTGCGCCCGGCGGGCCAGCCAAGGCCAAGCGAGCGCCGCGTGCACTGCCACGTCGAGCCGAAGCCTGGATGCTCCACAAGTGCGCCTCCCGCCCCGCCGACTCCCACCTTGGCCCCCTAATAGGTTATTAGCATTCGGGCCGAATTCGCTCGAGCGCACCCGACGCGCTGCTCGATTCTATAAGCGCTGCGAGCGCGCCCCGCCAAGCCCTCGGCCGGGCCTTCCTCCTCGCCCATCCCTCTTTCCCCGAGTCGGCCCCGAGGTCCGCGCACCTCCCTGGAAAACGCCTTTTACGCTTTACTGCTCTTAAAATAAAGCTTTGCCATTGGGATCGACCTGCGATTCAATAATGAAACTCATCGCTTATTGGTGCGCGCCCTAGCTTCTGTTTCACTTTGCCCATCGGCTGCCATGTAATCTAGATAAGCAATATGGTAGCAGAAATGACCTAGCCACGATACCTGCCGACCACTGCCAGAATGGAATTCTTCCAACAACTCTTCACCGATAGCACCCTTTGACGTTCGATCGTTTTCCAGGCAGACTTCTTGGCGCTCTGCGCTACTCTTCAAATTCCACGAGGATATTTTACAAGTATCCATAAGCTTTTTTACACGTGGTTTTAAAGCATCTATAAACACGTATACGTATTTCCTTAACGTCGCTAGACCATTTGTTTGAACATGCATCACCTGCCCTATCGGCCATAAGAAAGATCTACCTTTTTACTCTACGCAAAACTCTATTCTTAGTAGTCAGATTCGATCTTACGTGAATTCGTCCGACTCGCTATTTGGGACGCCCGACTCCAAAACGCTAAAATAGCAATAGCGCATACGCTACGCGTTCATAATAATAACATGCGTGAGACTTGAAAATACAGAAAATTAATTGCACTTAACCCTTTCATTTTTCAAAATACTTTTATTATATCGTCTTATTGCTATTTGTCCCACGAGAGCTAAAAGCAATTATGACGATTACTTGAAAATATATTTTTATTTCAATTGTTAGACATGGTAGCTCTCTAACAAATGGAGGCAAAGTGGTGGCCCTTGTTAATATTAATTTTCTTTTACATGTTGGTTCGATTGGTCGACAGCGTAACATTGGATTCTATTTTATTATCATTCTGATAATTAATTTTTATGTTAAGACAGATAAAGAAAAAATAAAATTTAATTTCTCAAATTTATCTGTTAAATAAATATGTCATTTTAAATCACTCGATAATTTTCAAGAGTTAATGTCAACCGAGACATATTTTAATAACACCTTTGCACGCACAATAAGTACATTTTTATATAACCGCCATCGAGTAGGCATTCCAGCTGGTAACGTTTTTAAAAATTACGCAACGTACCAATGACTAATACAATTGCTGACAATACCTCGAAATTTCGGAAGAATTTTCGAGCTCTATTAGTTTCGTTCATTCGTACGTTTATTGCAAACCACGAGCGCGCAGCAGTGCGGCAGTAAGCACTCGAAAGCGTGTAAGCTTTATTTTCATACGTAAATTCCATAAAGCAATTTGAAGACGACCTTTAAATAGCAAGGGGCGCAGACTTTTTGCTTATGCCGACGGGAGCGCAAGCTTAAAAGGCTGCACCGGCGCGGCCAGGAAGCCAACGGCCCCCGAAAAAGCCGCGTTCGCGGCCGGAGGCGGCTCATGAAAAATGACCGTCACGCTCGTTAAAATGTCGAAAAGTTATACGTGGCCCGGAAGCGCGGCACTTCGGGCGCGCGATGCGTGACGCGGGTGCACGATTATGTCACCGTGCGCGGCTAATCGCCTCGGACGCGACCCTCCTGCTAATCGATTTTTCGCGACTCGAGCCCGAGAGACGGAGCCGCCCCCGCTGCCGGCATTCGTTCTGCGGCAGCGGCCCGACGTCGACGTCCGCAGCTGAGCCGCCCGCCAGCAGATTAGCCGGTTCAACACTACCTCGAGAGTACGTGTCCGCGCTGCGCTAAACTCACTCGTGCCTCTTTTCTGCTAGCTCGCGCAACGCTTTTGCTCCAGTGCTTTTTTTGAAAAATTACGAGTGAGGGCCACTAGTTGGCCCATTGCGGAGAGAAGTTCCCTAGTGCGTACCGCACTCAAGCCTTTCAAAGCATTGTTTTCATAATATTATGCTTGCAAAGGGAAAGCCAAGTTGCACGCGTTACTACACCAACTGTTTTCTCGCGGGGTTGCGCGTCGGCTCGAGGAGGAAATAAGTTGTTCTACCCGAAATTCATAGGCTCCTGCCGAAAATATTTCCTACTTTCATTGCATATTGGCTTTGATGGATCGTACCAAGCTGTTCCACTTTCGAGCGTCACATTATACGTGACACTAGGACTTTCACATGGAGATCATATAGCATTTTTGACACGTGGACAGAAATTCCGATTCCCAAACAGTATTACACTCGCGCACAGCTTTCTCATTTTTTATAATTCAATCGAAAAATGTGCAGACATGCGAGTTTGATGATTAATACGAACTAACGATAAAAACATTTTTTATTTACAGTGGCGTCGCTCATCTACTGGCGTGATCCCAAAAAGTCGGGAATCGTTTTTGGTGCAACCCTCGTAGTGCTTCTATCGCTGGCCTACTTCAGTTTGATCAGCGTCCTAGCTTACATATCCCTCATCACTCTCGCATTCACCGTCGCTTTCCGTATCTACAAAACTGTCATCCAGGCTGTCCAGAAGACGTCCGATGGACACCCATTCAAGTAAGTCTTGATTTTTCTTCTTATTCGAAATTATTCTACCGGCTTATACTACCACCGCGAATAACGTATAACGTACATGTCTGAATCTCATATATCGACGTTTCTAAAATCAATGCTGCGATATTCAAAAAATCAAATGCAATAAATTTTGTGAAATCGACAAGTTTGTCCGTCAGAAATTAAAATTTAATTCGATCATATAACATATCAATAAATAATATTCCTTTAATTTTTTTAATAGATTTTACATACACAGCATATTGTCAGAAAAATATTATTATATAAAATGTGTCCCATATTCTCTAAATTAAATAAGCTGTAAGGTTTCTTGTCATATGATGATTATAAATGACTATATGTATAATTCATGAAAAGAGTACCGTTTGGTTACGTTTTCAATTCTATAGACTTGTTTCGAATTGCCGCTCCTAGTCTATCAACCGTTAGGTTACTTTCAAATGTAAGCGGTTACGTTAATGGTTTCCCTGCCTTTCCAGAGATATCCTTGATCTTGACTTGACGCTGCCCACGGAGAAGGTGCACGAGGTCGCTGACGTCGCGGTCGCCAATGCTAATGCGGCTGTGCGGGAGTTGCGCAGGCTCTTCCTCGTGGAGGATTTCGTCGACTCTCTCAAATTCGGCTTTTTCCTCTGGTCTCTTACGTATCTCGGCTCTTGGTTCAATGGCATGACACTCATCATCATTGGTTAGTATTCTTACATTCTATTGTTGTAACGTATAAATAAATGTACATAAATTTTCGCAAAAACTTCAATAATAATTTGCAAAGAAGCATAAAAAGAATATATTATATTTTATAAGCATAAATCAAATATAATTTAATATATTTGATTGCATAATTATGATTGACTTGTAATTAATTACTATTCAAAAATTGCGGATTCTTTGCAGGAGTCGTTGCCCTCTTTACGTTGCCCAAGGTGTACGAAACAAACAAAACGCAAATCGACCAGAATTTAGCTTTGGTACAAGCTAAAATTAACGAAATAACAGCCAAGTAAGTTTTTTTTTATTTAAATACTGGTGATACGATTTTTCAAGCTTATCATTTGAAATTTTTATTTTTATAATTTTTAGAGTAAAGGCTGCGATGCCTCTGGGCAAGAAGGCCGAGCCCACTAAAGAAGAGTAAACGAGTGATATTAAAGGCGTTTAATCGTTGCAAAGCCATGCAGAAAAGGATAAAAGGAATGAACGACGTATATGGGAAACGAAGCGGTGTCTATGAAAAAAGATATTGGTTAGCGCGTGCTCCGCAAAGATACTAGTTGCAGAATCGCCGATTTTTAGTAGAACTGACTTAGAAAATTGAACGATAAGAGAAATGAAAGAATGATATTGAGATTGTAAATAACGGACTACTGTTTTAAAACAAACGAATATTGGATATTCATTAATTGGCGCAAAGCAAACTTGTTGTCGCTTAGTGTAGTTTGCTTTGCGTTAAAAATGCATATAGCATAAAGATGGTTTACACAGGCTGGGAAAAAAAAGATAATTCATAAAGAAAACTCGATCTCGCTTAGAAATAACAAACTTGTGAGGTCGAGTGATCAGAAACACGCGCATCCATTATTTCCAAAACTAAAAGTAAAAAAGAACTTGAGATATCCTTTTAACGTAAGAGAAAAATAAAAGAATGCAAGTAACATTTAGCGATTAATTGTTCGTTATTGCGATACGATGGTGACGAATTTATCTAGTGAGCAACAAGAGAAAGTGTGATGAAGCGAAATATTTACAATAAACCTTGTATTAACAAGGAAATAAAACAATTTAGAAAATAATGATGATGAATAATAAACAAAGGAAAATGCTTAAACTATCGTTCTGTGTTTTGTCGCGCAATTTTAATAAAGAGACAATTATAAAATTGTCGCGATTGTGACTTTTCGCACTTTGGGTGTTCCCCTAATAACTGCACACGTACACTTACACACACACATTTGCACACAGTCATACACAACAATACATCTTACTCACAAATTGTGCAATTTCATTCATAATCCCTTTTTCAAAAAAAAGTTAAATGGAAACATGTACGAAGCATAATATAGAAACCAAAAAAATTATTAATCCAATAATAACTTATATAAACTACGATGAAGGGTATATAATACATTAAATCCATTTCACCCGCATTCTCTCGCATCATCTCGTTTGCTACTTGATCACTTATCGTAACGAAGAGTCTATCCTTTTTTAAATGTAGAAAATGTTGTTAAAATAATCATTAATCAGGCTATGCACGAAAAATATGACCAGGCCTTCTACGTGAAGATGTCTATTAAATGTATAGGCAGTGCTTATTGTAAGTTGATAAAACGAAGTAAAACGAAGAAAAGTGAAAAAAATGGAGCGTGATATACTGGAAGTGCTTGTCAAAATTGTTTCTTTTTTATCGTTAGATCTTAAGATGTAATGTCTAATAACCAGCGATCCCTCGTGTTTTAGTTGTTAAAATATTGCGATCGAGAATAAATATGAGAATTACATAATGAAATTAATGAAGTGATTATTGATTATTATATCTGTCTTTTTGAAAAACGTTGAGGATTGCAAAACATTATTGCTATTACATTGATATTATTATTGTAATTATATAGCTAATATATAAAAAAGAATTATATATATATATAAAATTATTACGTGAAATACATCGGTTTATATTATGGAAAGTTACAAAAGTAAGAAAAAGGAAATTGGCTTATGGCGATGCAATCGAAGTTAACATATACCACTTGATGATCCGATAAAGCAGAACAAGATGCAACTTAATATTATATTATACACATTCTTAATATCTATCTGTAGCTACGTGAATACACGTGTTTTTATCTCAAAAATGATGGCAAGTGTTAAGAGAATATGTGACTTGTAATATGCATATCGCTTCTTGACGTTTCATTATTGCATCTGCATTCGCACGATTAATTTATAAATAAACGATATTAATAAGACACGAAATGTCGATAATTGTTTTTATAAATTTCAATATTACTTATGATTTTGTTTTTATTTATCTATTTTACAAATTACTTAAAATGTTTGCTTCTCATAGGCATTCTAATTCTTTCTAAATTGTATAAACTGCTATGATTTTCTTATTTAATTTATTAGTTGAACCTACTTTGATCCCTTTATCTCAAAATACTTATTTAACATATTAAAGCTTACCATTAAAAAGAAATAGATAATTTCATTAAACTTGTTACCTTTTTTTTATTTTTTTACAATATACAGTAAATGAAAACTAATCAGGTATTTATTTCAATTTTCTTTTTACATCCGAAAATGTTTGTATGTATTCTATTTAAATTAATACTTTTAAAAACGAAACGATTTGTATAATTTTTTATATACGTATGCTTTTATATACTAGCTGTACTGAATTATAAAGGAAGTTACTCAACTATTCAAATTAAAAGTCGCGTAAATATTAAAAACATGCTTCATGTGCTGTAAGGTAGAGTTAGACTTCATTAAAGTCTGTTGCATTTAATGTTCAAATGAAGAATAATCCACTAGTTCTTCTCAATAGACTTGACACAAATATTAAATTTTGTGTTTTCAAGTGATATCTAAGATATAATTTTATAAGATATAAATTTGCCTATAACATTCTAAAATTTATAACTCAATTTCTTGAATATCATTATATTTTGAGCATTGCATATTTTACTTAATGTATTTTTATTGAAACGTTTTAATATATTCTATCTTAGTGATTTAATTAAAATTATTAATTAAAATTAATTATTAATTAAAATTAGTATTAAACTCCTAAATTGTCTTCAACTTTTAATTCCAATAAATGCAACAATTCACATTAAACAATTTTATCTTTTAAATAAATTAATTTTGAAATGAATTATGGTATTAAATGAGATTTAATTTCTAAAGATAATACGCGATTACACGAATTATTTTTATTGATTTTAAAATCCTTTGTTAAATAGCAAAAATTTGCAATGTTGATATTTAGACATCCCTTATGTTTCAAAATGTTCTAGAAATTAAATGTAGCATGAGTCCTATTACTACAAGTAAGCAATGTTTCAGGATATAAACGTGTGCAATAAATAATTGATTTTTTATTGATGTACGAGATTATGGGGGATAAGGACAAGGATCTGATAAACAAATAAATGTAAGACTTGGGAGCAATATATACAATATCTGCGATGTTTTTTCTCGCAGTTATATGGTTCATTTTAAAGTAGAGACAAGATAATGGGTCCACAATTTTAAATAAACGCGTTATGTACACACGCACTCATACACAATTAAAATGCAGATAAAACGCTTTTTATAAAAATATGAATACAGGACAGGGAGCGTACTTAAAAATTTTATTTGTCTTTCTCAGATTTAATATTTTTGGGGTGTCTTATTTCAGAAAGAACTGGGAATAGTTAAAAAAGATTATAATGATCGAATATACTTTCTTCATGGCCGTTTGGATGAACTCGGAGAGGTAGTTGATTGATGTGACATGGCATCTCTATTTCATACTTTTTTCTAGATTGCGTGTAAATAATGTTTAAAACGACTGAAACTTTACTTCAAAGAATGAGTATATTGTTTAAAAAATTCGATTATCGTTTCCCCATAAGTTAAACAATATTTTTTAATACTTTTGAATTAACAGAGTTACACTTTTTTCAACAGGAATATCTAATTATTTACAAATATTATGCTATTGGAATGATTATTATTTTAATATTATTAAAAATTCCTTTTATATTTTATATTAACTGTTGTTATACATAAAAGATTTTTAACAATTGAAACTAACTGTATTAAAAGATTGATGTAAAAAAATTAAATGATTTGATTGATGTATACAAAGCTTAATAGAAACTGCAGATTTCGGTTTCATAAAAATAATTCTAGGTTTGATAATGACGAATCCTTTGATTTGAGCGAACGATTCATCTTCCGTTATATTCCTGATTACTATAATGAATGTTAATGTCATAACCATAATGTACCCGAAAGTGTTGAAAATTTGTCGTTCAGAATAATAGATCCTCGTAATCAATCAGCAGTTCGGAATCGTTTATTTTCGGCAGATCAATTATTGCGTAGATAAAAGACGGAAAAAAACGGTCTTAAAATGTTGACAAAAAGTTGGAATAAAGGTCAAGTTAATAATAATCGTTGATGGGTCTGCAAGTGGACAGGCGATATATTGTTTTCGCGCATTGGTAGTGCTCCGAGAGCCGAGTGCCGAGGAGAAGATTCGATGAGGAGTTAGGACGCGGCTCAATAGCAGGCATTTAGCGCGGATCTGGGCCTCCGGAGTCCGGGGAGCATGTGCAGTTCGGTTAGCGGCTAGCGCAGCATCGCGTGGTCGCGTCATTCAAGGAGGAGTTGAGTGCGCGCGCGAGTCGCGACCGCGGAACCGGGCGCATGCGCGACCTTTCAAGGTGACACCGGCAGCGTGCGAGTCGCTGGTCGTGCTGGCGCGGGCCGGGCTCTGGCGCTCATCTGATCCCCTTGCGCGAATCATTCGCGTTCGGCTCGTGGCCGGAGACTGTAGCCGTGCGTGATAGAAAGAGAGACCGAGGAGCAGTTCTCCGCGGGCGTCAGTGAGCGCGCGACCGACCTCTGCGCCGCTCCTTTCACTCCGGCACACCCACGTCCAAGACCCTCGGCCGCCCCCCGACCCTTAGCCCGTAACCGCGACTACCGAGGCCGCAACACCATGTCGGTCAGCGACTCCGACCACGAGAAGCGCAAGCAGATCTCCGTTAGGGGCATCGTCGACGTTGAGAACGTTGTCAATTTCAAGAAAACCTTCAACAGGCACCTCCATTACACCCTTGTCAAGGACCGAAACGTCGCCACCTCCCGCGACTATTATTTTGCCCTCGCACACAGCGTCAAGGACAACCTCGTCTCAAGGTGGATCCGCACACAGCAGTATTACTACGAGAATGATCCCAAGGTATGCCAGCGCCGATCTTGCGCACAATTGCACATGGGCACCCATCTCGCTCTATCGCATTTCGCATTGCTTCTTTTATTTACTTGTTCCGGAGCTCCAACGCCGAATGCTCTCGAGCATCTTTCGCCACTTTAACAATTCTTACTTTATTGTTGTCGCTCTTTTATCGCGCTCTGTTTTGGAATCATAGCGAAATGTTTCTTGACACCCAACTTATATACTGCAAATCCGCGATAAGATTGTTACGGAGCAATAGAGCAACCTAACCTTTCAGCTCGACGGCCGAGCAGAGCTCGGACTTAGCACGCGCGTAAGTATAGCTCGCGTGTTCATTTGGCCTTAACATTCGTCTCCTTACTAAGTGCCAATACTTTTGGCATTGCTTCTTTCAATTTTCTTACGGACCGCATGCACATTTCGCTGGTCCAATGCACATGCAAACTAGCTATAATGTCCAAGTGTCTAGTTCAACTCTGCGAAAACAAGCACTCTAAGCGGCGTCTTCAGCATTTCGTTTTGTGTATCTTTGCACCCGGCATCAGGTTGCAATTATTACACTACTAAACTGACTTTACTCTTTTTAATGACATTCTCGAGACAAATATAATACGTCCTTTTGTTTACTAATTCAAAATTGCGATAAATATACGCATACACATATCGTGTTTGTTTTTGCACTCAATTTCACAAGTTGTGCGCATGGCTCGATTTAAGCCGAATCCCGATAACGTGCGTAAGTTTATCGGAAATCTGTGTTTTGACAATGCACGGCTTTCATTCTTTTCTACTGACGATAAGTAATTGATTGATTCATACAATAACAAATTTTAAATGGAGAAATAAATCTTTATCGAATGCGACTGGCGAATATTGTCTGCGATTCACTTTTGAACAACATCAGCTAATTGAATCTCGAAATTTGATTTCTAAAAGTATAAAAATCTTTTTTTACACATCCAAAATAGAATAAAAGTAATTTAGTGCATTGTTTTAATGAGCTCGATAATAAAGGATCCAGCAGTTGCGCATTTAAGAATGAAGAGAGAAGGAATATACATATACTTATTATAAATTGAAGAAAGGTTATAAAAAGAACCATTAAAGCTTAAAAAATAGCTGAAGATGAAATTCACTCTTCCCTTTTTGGATTTACATACTTGATCGCGATTTATTATATGTCAATGAACTTTTCGTTTTTCCGAGTTTTTCATTACCTTGGAATTCTCAAATATTTATCCGTTCGCATGGTAGTTTATACCGTTTTTTATGCATGCCTTAAAGTTTCAGACTGTAAAATAATAAAATGATTACAGAGTATTTATAAGTATATTTTTTGACTTAATAAAAACACATTAATTTATGCTATTTTTAAATATTTATAAAAGTAAAGAAATTTTATATTTGATATTAATTTTATAAATACCTTGAAAGCATCTTTTTTTCCTATTTTCCTAACCCGCATTAGGTGTCTGTATAAATCACCTGTCTTACTCAGATGAGGGTCACCTTGTACATACCTCCCATAGCTTTTCTACTGCATAACGCTATTTATTTCACAATAACTAATTAATTGTTTTTTGAATTAAGCCAGTACTATGTTTTTGTTTATTCAAAAGGCATTGTGTACAGTATCTTTTTTAAATACTATAAATTATATTATAAATTAATGTTAGTCGGTGTGTGCATCAAACATTCTACATATTATTTAACTAAAACGTGTAATAACAAGGACCATCCAAGGGAAGAAATTTTTGACATGTCTGTATTAACTGCGCAGTGCGGAAGAGAATCGAAAGTTCAAGTGACGATCAATCTTGTATTTTTTTAATCTTAAATTTAAGGATAGTTATAATTCAAAAATTTTTACCAGAAATAATATATAAAAACTGTTGACAATTAATTTTGAAAGCCATGAAAATATAATCACTGAAACCATTTTTGTATATGAAATAAATGTTTCTAATTTGCATGTGAAAGTTTCAATATATTCACTATAAAAAGAAAATATAAGTACAAGATAATACTTAAAATATAGCGCTAATCAAATAATGACAAAATTTTTACAAATGTTCAGGGTATCCACTACTGATAAAATTCCGTTTAGGAACTTGATGATCATGCTAGAGTAGGTCATGTCGATCAAGAGTACGAAGACAGACATGTTAGAAAAAACTAATATACTTTCTCATAGTTACAGTAGAATTGTATATTTGTAGTTAAATATAAAAATCAAAAATTAATAAATACTACTAAATTATTAAATGTACTACCAATTGATTTTTTCTTAAAATGCAGTACAATATATATATATTTCGAATTTATCTGATATTGATTGAGTAAAATCCTAGTCAATTTTAGAACTATTTTTTAATTTTTAAAGATATTACTTACTATAACAGTCGTTTATAAATTTAAAAATAAATTTTCAACTTTTCATCGTTTGCAAGCATTAAGTTATTTTTAGAATCCAAAAATCGTGGGTCACACGAACTCCCGTTTATTTAGGAAGCGCTCAAAAATTATGTAACACCTTTATGAAACACTGGATATAGCTTATTCCCTAGTTTTACGTGTATATTTATTATAAAGCCTTGTAAGTAGAACTGATACATTGAAATTCAATTGAAAACTAAAAATAGATAAATATGTTTCAATTGAATTTTTATTTTTATGACTGTCGTTAAATTAAAAACTATTATTTTGTCACAAAATATACCTATCTTTTCCTTTGTAACAAAAATTTAAAACTTATTTATGAAAAAACTCAATGGGATCGTAATACGCTGTAACAAATCAACTATTATAGTATACAATCTAATATAATTAAATAAACAAATTTTATATGTGTAATATATACATATAGGTATCCGATTATTTCAGATTTTTATTACATATTTAACTATTTCATATGATGTTTCTCAGTTAAATTCGCTATAACTTAATACTATTTTTTATACTTGATTATTATTTATCAATTTATAGAAGTATAAAATATTGTTCAAAATTTTAACTGTAAATAACCACAGACTTCTTTTATTTGATTTAATGACTAATCGTAGATGTAGTCTATATGGATAGACTAGTTAAGATTTGGAGAGACTCCCAATAAGTCTCTCTTTTTTCCAATGAAGTAATTGAAAGGGGCAACTGTGGCGGTTGTGACTATTTAATTCATGACCTCAAAATTGTATTATAGCGGAGAGAACATGTGATGAGACGTACGTACAAAGTGAAGTAAAATAAAACAAAAATTTTATTTAACGCTACGCTAATTGTATCTATTTCATGCTTAATTATATCAAAAGAAGATTCTGTAAAATTATTCCATTTCCATTATCTATGTAGAAAAAATTGATTGATTTTGGTAATTGCACATGTTTTGACAATTGCGATTAACGAAAATCTTTTTTGGAATTTTTATATTAACTTTTATGATTGATCTTTCATATCTAATAATTTCGTACATATGAAGTGGAAAAAAGGACATCATTGTAATAATTGTTTGAAAATTTTTATTTGATTATTCATATATGTATTTTGATTATATATTGTATATGTGCATAATGCAAATAATAAAATACAATAAGCATATTCTTTAATAAAATCTATTAAATGCGCATATGAAATAAACCCATCATTATGTAAATATACATACATATTTAGTTATTATCATTGTGAATTTTACACATGTCAGTTTCAAAAATCAAAGACATAACTGGATATTGGTAATTCACTATTTGCCAACATTTTTATAGCAATACAGGATCAGTATATTCTTAACAATTCTGTGCCGTATTGTAATAAATAGCATGACATGATAATTAAAGAAGAGTATAAAATTAGAAAATATTTATGTTTAATCTTTTTATGTATAAACTCACTTTTATCTGTTTATGATTAATCTGTGCATGTTAAAATGAAAGTTAACAATGAAAGTAAAATTTAGTTATTAATAATAAGAGTTTATATTGATATTTTTGCTAACACTTTAAAAAGTACTGTACATATAACTGTAAGTCATAAAATGCCTATTATTAGATTATATTTACATTAAAATACAATATAATATTTTTAGATTTCTATACAAGGAACAGAGATATGTTAAAAAATAGTTGAGAAAATTTTTTTCTATATATGATTTTACTCCTTTTATCAAAATATTTTATAACTTGACAAGAAGTTATACATCTAATTTATGTAATCATAATGATACATAAATACTTTAAGTTTGTAGTCATAAAAGTTACCTCAACATTAACAAATTTATATCGATTAATTAATACTCAATGCTAATTTTGTATGCTCAAATTATATTAATTTTATTAATTTTTTATCGCTTTTTTCCACATTATTTGCGATGACAGTATAATCTGCACATAGTTTACATTATCCGTTACATTGAAACGTTTTTCAACTTTTTAAAAAGAATATTCATTACGAATTTCTACTTTGATATCATTTAAGTATTTCCTGGTTGACGTGAGATTCTTCGTTGATATTTGGAAATTTTCCCAAAATGAAATTTGGCACTTACAGTCATCTAAATTTTCTATTAAATACTATACAATTTATTCTTATCCCCGAGGAATAATCTTCTAAATATTTTGTTCAGCCATTTATTTTTTTTAATCCATAGAATATCTTACATAACATTTTTTCAATTTATTCAGTATCAGACTCTTGAAAAAAATAATTCAAATTAATAAAATAACCATACATATAATACATGGTAATTGTAGCAATAACATGATCTATATAAAAAAGAATATAGATCTTATAAAACATCAGTTAAAATGTGTCTATATATTATTAATTTTAATTGTACATATTTTTTATACTGATAGTTGTTTTAAACATCTAATTATTATTATTATAATTAGATTTATATTTAATTACACTTGTATTTATATTTAATATGATTTTTTTTGCAGAGGTGCTACTATCTTTCCCTTGAGTATTATATGGGAAGGACTCTTCAAAATACGATGATAAATTTGGGCATTCAGGGAGCTTGCGATGAAGCTATGTATCAAGTAAGTGGAATTTCGGGTATACATCATCTATAAAAAATCAAATACTTGTATTGTTGAACATATATATGTTTATATATTACCAATGTATCAGAATAATATAAATCTGTTGAGTGAACAAAGAAAAGATAGCAATGTGATAATGTCAACATTGATAGATGGGTCTGGACATTGAGGAACTAGAAGAGCTCGAGGAGGATGCAGGTCTCGGTAACGGAGGTCTTGGTCGCCTCGCCGCATGCTTTCTAGACAGTATGGCCACCTTGGGGCTTGCTGCCTACGGTTATGGTATTCGTTACGAATACGGAATCTTCGCCCAAAAGATCAAGAATGGTGAACAAGTGGAGGAACCTGACGATTGGCTTCGTTACGGCAATCCTTGGGAAAAAGCCAGACCTGAGTTCATGCTCCCCGTTAACTTCTACGGCCACGTCATCGACACACCCGAGGGCAAGAAGTGGGTTAACACTCAGGTAAATAGATTCCCCTAATTTACATCTTCGTTGGGTCGTATTAATGAAATGCTACTTAGACTCACTGAAATATGTGCTGTTACATTTTCAGGTAGTGTTCGCGATGCCCTATGATAATCCGATTCCAGGATATAAAAACAACGTCGTTAATACGTTAAGGCTGTGGTCAGCAAAATCACCGGTTGAGTTTAATCTCAAATTTTGTGAGTCATTTTCTTCGTTGGTCAAATGAAGTTTTAATTGATATATTTTTTTAACGTTGAGTTAACTAATTTCAGTCAACGATGGCGACTACATTCAAGCCGTGATTGATAGGAATCTCGCAGAGAACATTTCTAGAGTTCTCTACCCTAATGACAACTTCTTTGAGGGCAAAGAGTTGCGTTTAAAACAGGAATATTTCATGGTTGCAGCTACACTTCAAGATATTATTCGTCGCTATAAGTCTAGTAAATTTGGTTCTCGGGAGCATCATAGAACAGACTTTGATTCCTTTCCCGATAAAGTTGCTATTCAGTTGAATGACACACATCCGTCCCTTGCTATTCCTGAGTTAATGAGGATACTAATTGATATCGAGGGTCTTTCTTGGGAAAAGGTTTGTATTTACTTTTGGATTGTTAATGGTAAAACGAATATATTTTTATTATGCCATAGTTACATTGTTTATTAGCTATTACTCAATTAAAAGAGAACTAGAACATAAAACTGTTTTGTATTTTTAGGCTTGGGATATTACGGTGCGAACATGCGCTTATACAAATCACACTGTACTTCCAGAAGCATTAGAACGATGGCCAACAAGTATGTTAGATAGCATTTTGCCAAGACATCTTCAAATCATTTACCACATCAATTTCCTACATCTCAAGGCAGTTGAGGCTAAGTTCCCTGGCGATCTCGATCGTCTACGACGTATGTCTCTTATAGAAGAAGAAGGCGAGAAGCGAGTGAACATGGCACATTTATCTATTGTTGGTAGTCATGCCATTAATGGAGTGGCTAGAATTCACTCTGAAATATTGAAAGATTCTGTGTAAGCTTGTTTATTTTTCGTGCACTTATTGCAACTTACATATCTAATATTTTTTCTTTAATAGATTCCGCGATTTCTTTGAACTATCACCGGAGAAATTCCAAAATAAAACCAATGGCATCACACCTAGGAGGTGGTTGTTGCTATGCAATCCGAACCTGTCTGATGTTATTGAAGAGGTCGGTGTTTCATTTTTCATTAAATAATTAATCAATAACATTAATCAATATTATTACCGTTTAAATATTAATAGAAAATTGGAAGCGACTGGACTGTACATTTAGAACAACTTCAGCAACTTAAGCAGTACGCTAAGGATCCAGCATTTCAACGTGCCATTGTCAAAGTCAAACAAGAAAATAAAATGAAACTAGCCGAATTACTTGAGCGCGATTATGGAGTTAAGGTCAACCCAGCTTCTATTTTTGATATCCAGGTCAAGCGTATTCATGAGTATAAGAGACAACTACTCAATTGCCTTCATGTTATCACGCTATTCAATCGCATCAAGAAAGATCCGAATGCACCTGTTGTTCCGCGTACAGTCATGATTGGTGGCAAAGCTGCGCCTGGTTATCACCTTGCAAAAAAAATTATTAAACTTATTTGCAGTGTAGCTAATGTTGTTAATAATGATCCGATTGTAGGGGATAAATTAAAGTTTATTTTCTTGGAGAACTATAGAGTAACACTAGCCGAAAAGATTATTCCTGCTGCAGATTTAAGTGAACAAATATCTACTGCTGGAACTGAAGCGTCTGGCACTGGTAATATGAAATTCATGGTAAGTTGAATATGTTATGATTTCATATAAAATGAAAAAATTAAGATACAAACTATTAAAAAATTGACGAATTGTGTAATTGCAGTTGAATGGTGCTTTAACTATCGGAACCCTCGATGGTGCTAACGTTGAAATGGCAGAGGAGATGGGTAACGAAAATATCTTCATCTTCGGTATGACTGTAGACGAAGTAGAAGATTTGAAGAGGAAAGGATACAATGCGTATGACTACTATAATAAATTACCAGAAGTAAAACAATGCATTGATCAAATTCAAGGTGGTTTCTTCAGTCCAAATAATCCAAATGAATTTCAAGATATAGTGGATGTTTTACTTAAGTGGGACAGATTCTTCCTTCTTGCTGATTATGAAAGTTACATAAAATCACAGGATCTCGTATCTAAGACTTATTTGGTATGTATAAAAGTATTGTTTTTTCATTAGCGTAAAAAGTCTTTATGTCTAGTCAAACGCGTGAGAGTAAATTGTACCAAACTATTTCCAAACATAAAAGAAACTGAATCTCAATTAACGCTGAAGCCGAATTAAAAATGATATAATTTTTAAATTTGAAGACATTTAATTATTTTCTTATTTTGATATTTTAGGATGAATCAAAATGGGTAGAAATGGCAATTCAAAACATCGCTTCGTCCGGTAAATTCTCATCGGACCGTACGATCGCCGAGTATGCTCAAGAAATATGGGGTGTAGAACCAAATTGGCAGAAGTTGCCTGATCCTCATGAGCCCCGTGATATTTAAATTCCGTAAAGAATATCAACGTACAAATACGATTGCTATTCAAATGAGACACCTTACTTAAAGATCTTGGAATTCGTATTGCACATTTGCGCTTATCCATTATTTGTTTATTTGTAATAGTGCTTGTTCTAATTTCGAGTTATTGTCTCGGTGGTCTCGTGCACACATTGATATTGATAAAACTTTGACTTATAAAAATGATGCTTTTGAACAAAAACTAAATAGCAGAATTGATAGTATTAAGCATGTATGCAAATCTATCGTGCAAAAATGTAAGCGGTCTTACAATTTTTTCAACTATTTTATTGCTCCAATCATACGCTTTTCTCTAATTTAGTTGTAATCACATATAATGATTTAATCATTTGAATTTTACATGCGTGTACATCTTATATTTTCTTTATTTTATTTTGAAACTGCTCTAGTCTGCGAAAATCGTGACAGAACTTTTTTTAAGAAATCTTATATGTTAATTACGATCATTTATTAAACACGATCAATTTTAGATTGAAAGATAGAAAATTTACTCAGTGTATAATAATATTGTTAATGATTTTATCTGTTAATTCGTTTATTCCAAAGATTATTCTAAAAGAATGTTATAGTAATACCAGCATATTGCGCTAGAAATATTTTTGGGTAGCATCAATATTGGCTGCATCTTCCAGCGCCTTTCAAGAAAATTCAATGCAAAGTACAACTTTTAGGAAAAATAATGTTCAATGTTTAATAAAAACTCTACAAAGATATTTTATATAAATGTTTATTCTGAAATACACTATTAAAATCCACCAAAGTACCCAGTTTTTAAATATTTGTTTTTTTTTACAGAAACTTTACAAATTTATTTCAAAAATATATAATATTTATATTACAAAATTACTTTCAAAATTAACTTACTAAAAAATAGTAAAACATGAAAATATGCAGTGAAAAAAATAAAGATTATAGCTTAATTTAATAAGTTAAGCAAAAATCTGATTATTTTAATACATTGAAAAAGTACGTTAAATTTACAATGGAAAATAAAAATTAAAAATTAGAACAGTAAAAATTATACAAGACCTGCTAGATATCTAACTGTAAAAAAAGTAACATATTTGTGCTTCTTATAAATAGAACAATAAATTGACTAATTACAAAATTACGTAAATATTTTTATTAAATATACGGTGATAAATATTGTCTCTTAATACTGGGTTAGTTTAGTATAGTTTGATTAAACTTGCTAACATATTAGTACAATTCACTGTAAATATTTTGATGTGGGAGTCAATAAATACAAATACATTTGTGTATAGAAATCAAGTACGAAAGAGTAGGCAGTGTTGAATGTACAGTGAGAGAGCGCAGTGGTACGTTCGATAAGCTACAACAATGACGTCTCGTGAATGGCTGCAAGCAGCTGTAGCACGAAGAGATGAGGCTATTAAGAATTTTAAACTCATTGATTCTGAAGCTTTACCACTAGTGAGTACTTTTTAGACTTCCGACATCCCATATATGTTTGCTTGCATTGTAACTTCAAAATTGATTTTTTAAGACTAACTGCAACTGATTTACTAGCGAAACGAGTTGTTCCTGGGCGTGTACGAAGTAGCAGGCGTGTTGTCTTATACAATAGCAAATCTAGATTTTGCGCACTATGCTCCGATTTACGCTATCGGGTAATGTCGGCTGAATTCGAGCAAACTCGGTTAAGCTGGAAAAGTTAAATTGAAATATTCGATGCTTGTTAAAATGCCGTCACGCACAGTAAATATTTATTTGTTCTTTATTTTCTGTGATTTTTTGCGGAGAAATCGAATAAAATTATACAATAGTTTTAGCCTAATTATTTATTTAAAAACTTTATAAATTGTAATTACATCTTACACATGATATTTTAAACAATAATTGTTGTGTCAATTTTTATTTAACAATAGTTTAAAAATAAAATCGTGAATTATATATTTTATGATAATACAATATTTTCAAAATTATTATAAAATATAAGGTAAAATACCTTAAATTCTTAACAAATTCATTAAAGTATGTACAATTAATATTTATATTATTTTTTTACAAAATCATATTGATAATTAGTAGTACATTGCTTTTAAAATGTAATAGTATTGTGATTATTTGGACAATTCTGTAATCAAGTAATTAATGTTATTAAATATTATATATTGATTTTTAATTCATGTGCGTTAATGAGAAATATATATAAGTATATTTATTTAAAAAAAATGGTACCATATATTAAGTTAATAATATTGTATTTTAATTGTAATTATTTGCTATGCACGGTTTGCTGTCGAATAAGAGAGGTTAGTTTGTGCGAATAGAATATTAATTCTGCATACGTATACTAATAATTTGCATAGTTGAAGATAATCATATTCGCAAGCCTATACCCATAGAATACTGGTGTTGCTTCTGCACCAGGTTTATCTTTGCTCCGAACAATTTCGATATGTATCCATTTTTGTTGGCTTTCGGCGTACCTGGTGCATTGTGTTGTGCGCGAGTCGCTGCTCCCAGTTCCCACTTCCCACAAGACCGCGTTAAGCGGTCAAGGTAGCACAGATTTGGCTGCGCGGTCATTGTTCATAGGTTTTTCATCCGCGTGCGCCCAATATACATTATGAACAACTCACTTTTCTAGCTCTATATCATTCATAAAAAATAATAAAAACAATCACTAAAAATATGCATTAGTAGCTATAAGTAACAGTAAATATATACAGATAAAAAAAGTATATACGTACAAAAACCGATTCTACGCATGTAACCAAACTGATGTATCGAAATACGTGCTTTTGGAGGCGTTGAATACGAGTCCGAAAAATTTTAAGGAATTACTAAATCAAGCAAATTTTTAAATTAAAAGCTTATAGACTATGATATAAGTAAAATTACCTTAACTGCGAATAAATCATACTGATCGTGTAAGAGTTGACATACAAAAAAAAAGAATGAAGTAAATCATTGCGATATGGAACTGGTTGACGATTCTGTAACAGTTTTCAAAATTTCTGTTTAACTAAAAAGTGCCCAATGCTCAAAATTCGTATTCAAACACTAGCTTCGATTTATAGAGTACATAATGAATATTTACATGTAAAATTAACGACAGTTTCTACAAATGCAGTTTATTATTTAAATGCCGACTAACTGTTACAGAACACAGCTTCGATTTTTAAGTTAGATGAATTGAAACCGACGTCAGCTATCATCGTCACAGGCTACATTCCTATTAACGCAATCAGGTAATTCAATTGACATTTTCCTATATCTCTTTAAAAAGAATTTCTGTAAGTTCACCAACTACCACCGTCAATTGCTTCATGATCGTTTCTAGCCTTCTCTAGCCGATCGTCATGCACATTTTTAGGCTAAAATAGATTTAGCTTCATCTTTGTTTATTCAATTGAGCGAACATTGCACTAAAATCGGCTAAATTTCATTAGATGAGTGAACAAACGAAGGTTCTAAAAACGGTTTCCAAGGTAACATTCTAGTTTATAGAGCGATCATGGGTCTCGAGTTAACGCAATCGGTTCCTATGGATCAATTAGTCCAAATTAGTCAGACTGTAATCATCAACATTTTTTCATTGGCATAATGCAATTTTTGATTAAAATTTCGTTTTCGGTTTTATTGTCGGTGCATCGACAGATTCTCGATAAATTTGAAATGTAAGGCATCGGGAAATATCGCTTTGCATTTTAATCCACGTCTGGACCGTGGCTACGTTGTCAGGAACACGAAGGTCAAGGGATGTTGGGAGACGGAGGAGACCTGCTCGCCCATCGGTTTACGGGGATTCATCTTTCGTAGGAACTCTTTCTTTCATCTCACAATTTTCTGTACACCAAATGAATTCCAGGTATTTTCAGCATTTATAAATTTGAATCTGTTGGTTGCTGTGCTATTTAAGTGTCATTTCTTTGTCTCGTTATTGAATCGTATAAAATAATTAGTTTAAAAATATCTTATTGATTCCAGATTGCAATCGATGGAGAGCACTTTTGTGCCTTCGCATACAGGCTTCCCCTCGAAGACATCATTGGACTTCAATGTAATGACGATGTTGAAGAGATCAAAGTTAAACAGACGACTATTAACGAATATCCCGACACAAAAATTTATAGATCGACAAGAACCCTTAGGTTGTCGAACAATAAACCATTGGATAAAAATCTGGTGAGTTGTTGCTGTTCTACAATTATTGTGTACTACTTTTGATTTGATCTTTACTGGTTTGAGAGTTCTTTACAAGAGTTTCTATTCGCTTATAATAGGAGTTACCAGTTGTCATTGATCTTCCACACTTTGAATTTGGATCAAGATTGTTAATTAAAGGAAGGTTGAAACTTTTACCGCATTCGTAAGTAAACAGAAAATAGCTGTTTATAAATTTTTTATTGACGTGTCGTACATTGCAATACAGCTATGATTCTTCCAGATTCTTCATAAATCTGCAACAAGGCAAAATGATATATCCTCATCCGACTATCGCTTTACACATAAATCCACGGTACAACTATGGCAATCAACCCTCTTACTTGGTTATGAATTGTTGGAAAAACGGAAATTGGGATAAAGAGGAGCGTCACGAAACGCGAACGTGGCTACCTGGACGAGAATTCTCGTTGATGTAATTATATTTTATCTTTAATTTCTAGTTCAAAATGTCGAATTGATTACGTGTGGAGAATTTAATTACACCATCGTTAAAGGGAAACTTAATTTCATATTGTTATGTACAAAAAGCATCTTGGATGTTGAAAGAATAATAATTTTATTCATTACAGGATTAAATGCGAGTGTGAGGATTTTACGATATGGTTGAATGAAACAATGATCGGTCAGTTCGTACACAGGCTGGAACCAAATATCATCGACACAATTCGTATCTGCGGCGATTTGATTTTGTACGAGATGCAGTGTTCGTCTTGACGTGAAGCGAATGATAATTGTTACGAACTAACCGCTAAAGACTTCCCGATCCTTTTCTTCGACAAATTTAGCCAAGTATTTGGGTGACTGCAGTATCACACCTGCCTTAGGATCATCCGTCTGGTCAGGCGAAGGGAGAATAACGTTATATTCTTAAATCTCGCATTAACGAAGCACTTTCGACAAGATCATTCCAAGAGCGATTTATCATTTTTTTTCCCTCTTTTTTCAAGTCAAGTCTTTATCAAGTTAGCAATCTTTGCTTTGGGCGAAGTAATTTGTTATGTATATTTTTTTCTCTATATGCTCGACGAATGTATCTTGTCGAAATGTTTCTGTAATCTCGCGAACTTACAGGAGATGCTTTTTTTCTTTTTTGTACGCCTTCTTTAATACTTAACTACAAAAAGAAAAAAAACGGTATCGACTCGATTGAGAGTAAGATTTTTGGAAGATACTCAATCGACGTATGCAGACAAAATATGAAATTGGCTACAATTAAAGTTTTCTAAATACGAGAAAAGAAAAAGGTTTTTTCTCCAAGACAATTCATTTTTTAGATTCAGTTAGAAATAAGTTTCCTCTATACAAGTTTTTTAAATGCGTTTGAAGGAGTAAACCTTTTAAATGAATGTCCATAAAACAGTGGCTTTCATGAGATGAGAAAAAAGGATTTTTTTCCATATCGTTTTTACAATCGCTTTATGTAATAATTTGTTAATATATTTATATGTACACGTAGCGTATTTATGAAACTAAACTTATATAATCGTTTGTAGCGTAAAATAACATTCCCGAATGTAATAAAAGACGCTTCGTATATCACATCTAAGAGTCCTTTTATTGACCCCGCCCTGTAGCACATTTTAGGCAAAGATTGGAGCAATTGAAAATGTAATTTTAGCATAAATATAGATCATTGAGCGACTAAGTGTGCCAATACGGTACGTTGCTGCTGGAGAAGGAAAATCTTTGTATGCGCACACAACTGATAGCCATTATGATAAAGCTGATACAGAAAATAAGGAAGATGAGACGGTCGATGGCTGTCGCGAGAAGTGACCATTCAAGGTTAGCTAGCCTTCTGCTACTCGATGTAGAGCTCGTCTGGGCCTGTTGACAGTTATTCAGGTTTGTGAACGAAGTTGTCGATATCGAAACATCCATCAGGTGATTTTCACACATTTCTTGTTCCGTGACTGAGAAGTGTGACTCTATCTGTGATGATTATTGCGATGATTGTTTTATTTGATTTTTTTTATTTTAAAATTGAATGTTTCGTCGAAAGTTTATGAATTTAAAAAAGTATCTAAATTAAAATTTATACCTATTTCCAAAGTTACTAACATTGTTTTACTTTGAAAAAGATTATAATAAACGTGTTACTGACCTCTTGAATAATATAACCGAGTCCCATGTATCTTCCTGGCTTTCCTAGAAGGAAATGTCTTATTGGACGCGGAATAGTCGCGTAATAAGAAAATTTACTTAGGTTGATAACGAGGGTAGAAATGATGATTGATATCGTTGCTTGATATAGGCAGGCGCTGTAGAATCTAACTAAACAATGCAGTTAATGAATTAAAATAGTCTCTACTTATGTTTGCTTTGACATAAATAAATACTATAAATATATTAATAAATAAATAAAAAAATATTAATAAGAATATAAAAAAAAGATATAAAAATATATATTAAAGAATTTAATTTTTGAATTTGAGTTGTAACGTATTAGTGAATGTGTTGTTTTTTATTTCAATAACATTTTTCTTTGAAAATTTTTTAATATATTTAACTTACCGATAATCGGCATGCTGTCGTATCGTGGGGGCACCTTATATCCGAAATAAATAAGGTATAGGATAACGATTAGAATTATGCAGGCATTTATAATAAGTTTTATTTCACTTTGAGGTCTCAGCCAGAAAGTCACAAGTGACAGAAAGACGATGGCTAAGAGGGTGGGCGTTAGAATGAAACAGAAGAGAAGATCTTTAAGTTATTTAGATCTCAATTGTCTGAATAAAACGATCAATGAAACGGGCTACTTACGGACGGTTGGTACAAATACAATGTGGTAGTAGAGCTCTGAAGAGCGTGTCAATTCGAAATTGAAGTCGAGCGTCACGTACGGTTCTGGGCAACATTCGTAATCTGCTGTGCGGTTGGCACTTACGTTCTGGATAATCCATTCGTTGATCGGTACGTAATGCTCCAACTGAATGGTAAGTTTTCACAGATTTAAATTATGGTATACTCATTGTTCTATTTTCCATATTTGATGATTTCCGACACGGAAGGGTATTGTAATAATGTAAAGCTTTCCCATAATCATTATCAAGGTGCACACATGCAAGGAAATAAAATGACAGTGTTGTGCTTGCTCTCCTATACATCACTCGCTTTTTATCATCGCACCTGTATCGGATGTACAAGCGCGTTGATGAACGTTGATTAGAGTACAAGCTCGGGTTTCGACTTCGCTCTTTTCCTCTCTGTCTCTCTTGTATCTTTGCATGAGGAAATCGTATATAAGTGCGTATACACATAACTTACATCGACTCCGGAACTGAGCAATTGCAGGTCCACTTGGGATCCGTCGTATGTCCACGAGCTCAAGAGAAGTCTGCACGTGTTCATTTCGAAGGGCCAAAACATGAAGTCTAAGTGGCAGTATCCATGGAAGATCGTCGGTGTTATCCACAAGACCATTCCATCCTCGCTTACTATGCAGTGCCTATCCCCATAGTATTCCATACCATGTGATGCGCTTCAAACATTTCCGAATGAAAATATGATTTCTTGAATATATTTATTAAATTTTGCTTACTGTCTATTAGATGATTTTTTCATATTGCTAATACAAAATTTACCTTTTTTAGTTTGGTAAAAGCATATTTCTGTAAATTATAGATCGATTATCACGAGTTAAATAAAAGTTTACCTATTCAAAAGGTAAATGTCGGGCAACCATATTTCGTGGGCTCCCAAGTTGACTGTTTTTAAACCGCTATATTCTGATGAATTCCACTTTAGTTTATCGTCATTCCAGCTCTAGAATAAAATCAAAGCCAAGTTTTTGATAATCAGTCATTAAACAATATGGAAATAGTTGTTCTAGACAAGTACCATTAACACCCAAACATTTGCAGCCATAACATTTATCATATCGTCCTGCAAAGAAGAAATATGACCAAGCTGAAAGTAGGTTTTTTGCCAAATGGATCACCAATTACTACTATAAAACTTACCACCTCGACCGTCTGCACATTTAAATTGACTTTCACGGTAGTCACATTCCAATGTTGGGTGGGCCTTGAGAACTTATCGTACTTGACTAGAAGGTTCTGTTTCAACCGATCTGTCCATGTGTCGTTCCACGCCGGGTTAGGAGCAAAGGTTGTTGCAGTAGTTGCAGTACTGGAGCTACGAGGTGGATAAAAATACAATTTCGAATCTAAAATGAAAAGAATGTGATTAATTTTTTTATTTACATGACTTGCATCTTCAAACAGTATGGATTAAAGATGAAGATAGTTCTGTTATAAATATAAAATAATTTGAAAAAGAAGCGGTACACGTCATTTTTGGTTGTTCAAATCAATGTATAATACAAACAAATATTATAAAATAAATAAATAAGAGCATTAATTTATGAGATTCCAATTATGTATTTACCCACAAGTAAGGAGAAAAAATTTAAAATGATTATAAATAGTATCTAATAAATTTCTAATAAAATCAAGCGATACCATGAAAATTGGATCTTAAAGCGCGAGGGCACAAGCATCCGAAGACAAAAGGGAGAAGGATAGAAAAAGAAAGAGAGCGACAATTGTCAGTTCGCCACGCACGTTGCAGATTCGAAGCAAATTGGGCCCTAAGTGGATAAACGCTCCTCGTGCATTCGGTTGGATAAGCCCGGACATGAAATTTATAAATATGTATAGAGGTCATGAAACGTGATCTATTTCGCTCGGGAGTTTTGATTTTCCGGCAATATTGTACTACTGTGCCCTATTTGATTTCACTTTTTCACTATGTAAGTATAGGCTGTACAAAATTTAATATATACCATCATCTTCTTTAAAAAATAACTTAACAAATAGGAAATAGAATTTTTTGATCCACAGACATAATTGTAATTAAACTTTCAAAATTGTAATTCAAGATTAAAAATTGCTAATAGTAAGTAACGATAAAGATTTTCTATTTGGTGGTCGTTCTAATGTTTTTACTATTCATAATATAGTAGCAGGCTTATTTAAATTCCTAAAGTAATTGATTAATTTATTTTAATTAAATTTAAATAAAATAGACATTGGCAAAAGCGCGGAACCATAAATAAAAATGGGCTGACTATGGTTGCACGCGTTTACACTAAATCGCAATAACATATAAGACGCGCACTCTTTGATTAGTGCAATTCCGATAGCTACCTTCGGTGATTTTTCATTTCTAGAAAGAGTGCATTCGAAAAGTTTACTTTTATTTGCAAGTCTGTCAAAACCAATCTGTCTATATCAACTGGTAGGGCATTTGACTGTTTTTCCTTTCTCGGGCCACGAGAGATGCACAATTAAGAAAGGGCAACTAACTACCCTTCAGTGCCGGGGTGAGCGAGCTTTCCAGAATGCGACTTACTCTTGGAGAGGGTATCGTTGCTTGCTAGGACGTCCGCGAGGACCAAGGCGAACACGCATAGCACGATCGCGTGGCGGATCATCTCGATTGTACGCGACGACTGCCGTGCAGTCGTTATCCACGCGCAACCCACCGACTCTCTGTACTTTGCGCATGTGCGCGTATAGACTAACCGGACTCGTGCGAGGTGGACCGTTACCAAGTGTTTGATGCTGCTTTCATCTGGAACGCTGGCCCATTGGAGACTATGGACTTCAGGAGCTGCTTTTACGAGGGGGTTACTGGGTTACTCGCGCGCTTGCGGAAATTGTCGACTGCTTAGCGCTCAGGGACATGCCGAGACATTCTGTATAAGTGACTTCGAAATTGAATAGTTCGATAGTCTTATAGTCACCGAAGAAAAATAATTTCCACTGAATCATTTGTTTAGAAAATCAGATAAACATATTAACCAGACATGAATAAACTAAATTAAACTAACACATGAAGATTAAAAAATAAATTATTGAAAATGTAGATTATGATTTTGCAAGTCTACTCAAAAAAATCTTACATATTATTTATACATTTTAATTTATAAAATACATATTATGTGATTACAAATTTATGTTAAAATAATAATTTAACTTAAATTTTACGGTTGCATTTTTGATGGAATGAAACAATCGCTTTACATACTTTTATATTTGGTTTAGCAATAAATGATTGTATGTTATAAGGAGCAAAAAAACAATTTTACGCAAATTTTCTGTCAGTTCTATTCTGTTAGCTTCATGAATTATGCATTGCCATACAATGTGATTGATATCTTGAAACTCGTCGCCGCATTTACATTTCGCATCGTTTATAATTTTAATTCTCGCTAGTTAATGTGTAAGAGATCTGGAAGCTAAATATATTAGATAATAAGAAAATAATTTACTGTATTTGCTGTATATAAGGCCGAAATTAGTCAATATAGAGATTCGAAAGGCCAATAAAGGAAAAAAACATAATAATTTGTCATGGATAGACGCAATACTTTAAATTAAAGAATTGTTTTACCAAAGTTCAAATTATAGTTTTGTTATCTAAAATGTGTGTATAGCGAAATAGCTTTCCTGTGCAGTGAGAAAACAGAACTACTAATTACATGATTTTTTATTCAGATGTTATTACACCTTATTATTGTTTCATATGTTTCTAGAAACTATGATTATTACCCAAGCCTATTTCACTTTTAATACATTTTTACAACTTTGATTCACAGCAAATTTTTTTAACGGATTCAAAAGTACTTATTTTTAAGATTAACTTCACATCTCCGATACTATCTCAAAAAGAACAGGCTAAATGTTGAAAATCCTATTCTTCGCAGATCCAAATATGTTTAAGATAGTTTGTATTAGGTTTGTATTATGTACATCGGTAAACTACATCGTTAATTATTATATAACTCTCTTATTAATGTATATTGTACATAAAAAAGATACTAGATTAAATGTTATCGAAATATTTAAAAATATTTATATGAATGAAATTTTTGTTTAAAGTAAGAATGGCGATAAGATGAGTTACGATTTCCAAAAGAGTTAAATTATTTTATAAAGCTATATATATAAGATAAAAGTTTTGTTTTAAAATTGCTTGATGCATATTATATTAAATTAATTTGCAAATAAAAAATGTATCGAAGTTACGAAAAATTAGCCTTTGTGTTACAGACAAATTATTCCTATGATTATTGTAAATGTGAATAATGTTTTTGATGTAATTAAGGAAATAAAAAATAATTACGGAATTATTTACTCATTTTTAATACTAAAAATTATTTATTATACTTAGTACAATTTTCTAACATCAGCTATCGTAGATATAAAAATATTTAACAATTATTATTAAAATGTTTACGGAAATTAATTAACTTAATGTTATTAATTATCGTAACTTGTTTATATAATTTTCTACTTCTCAATGGAATAAGTGTGAAATAAATTTTCGCAAAACTATTGATTACATATGCAAAATTATTTTATTAAAGGTACATATGCATACACTTATAGTGATACATACAATTTAGTATCTAATAACTTTTTACAATAAACGTGATACTTACAGCATCAAAATACATAATACAAAATTATATGGAGGTAGAAAATTAATTAATTGATGTATGCATAACAGCACAATGTTGAGTATAATTGTTTTATATCAATACAATTAAGGTCAACAAATCTAACAGAGGAGCAATAGCTTTGTTACAAAAATTACACTGTACAGAATTTAACTGATTTGACCAAATTGATCCATGCATGTTCTTAAAAATAATGCAACGCAACAATGTACGATATCCGCAAAAAATAGCGTTATAATTAGCGCAGATATTTTGAGCTTTTATCTTTTTAAGGAATATATAAAAACCATATTAACTTAATATTTTATGATAAACATACCGGTAGTAGTATAAATATTTATTAACTACTTGCAAGATGTGTGGAAATTAATAAATTGTATCTGTAAAAGATGAAAACAGAACATATTTTATCCGGCTACAACATTCAACGTGACAACCATAGAAATATAAGTAAATAAATTCGGAAAAATGTCTTAATGCACTAGTGTATGGCAATATAATGGGCAAAGTGCATTGAAATAATTTGTTTAGTTAAATATTGAGAAATTGGTTACTTATATGAATAGAATGCAATAAAAATGAATTGATAAAATAAAATTAGAATACTTGTCATAACAGGCACTAGTTTGACTTCATTTTCTTAAGGAAGATGCGAAAATAAACACTCAACAGATTCAACATTCTCAAACATACCCTAATAGTTTTTACAAGCGCTGTATGAAACAAAATCCAGAACACTAGATAAGTGAATATCCGTTATTCTAGATCACTGACTCAAAGCACACTCTTGGATTTCTGTTTCTTCTGGTACATCTGGTAAGTTTGCATAGATTGCCTTTCGTTCCTCGCAAGCATCTTCTCACGAAAGCTGAGGACAACGGCGCTCTTGCTTATGGCATTCTTCGACTTTTGAAGGTTGACCACACCGAACTGAGTAGTGCTGCCGGTACCGCTGAGAGGCATGTAGCCATCATCGACCTGGAGATTAGCTGGTGCTACTTTGCCTGGACTGAACATTGATTTAGATGGCATGACCGTTACACGTTCCCTACCCTTTGCGAGCTTCTGACGTTTGATGGGCCGTTGTTCAGGTTGATCAGCAAGGCATTCTAGCAACTCCTCGGGTAGCCGTTTCATGCTCACTGCCTTGCTGACCATATGAGCCTGATGTAAGTGTTTGTGATTCTTGAGATTTCGTGAGTTGTCTTCGTTTTCGTATACCTCGTTCGAGTGCTTCTTCCGCTTCGTCTTTTTCTCCTTGGGTAGCTTGCTCTTCAGACTTGACTTCGATTTCTGACGTGATTCTATATTCTCGAGGTTTAAATTCTCTTGGTCAGATGTCTCATGTAAGTCATGAGACTTTTTCTTTTTCAGCTTTGTCACCTTGTCAGGTAGCTCTAACTCCACCATTTTAAGGGACTTCTTCTTTTTCTTTTTTTTCGGTTCTTCGAAACTTTCTGGCTCTACAGTTTCGAGGAATATCTTTTTCTTTTTTTGTTTTTCTTTTGTGGATCGCGGTTCTTCTAGACTCTCTTCGGCCTCAGGTTTTATCTTATTTTTCTTCTTGCATTTTTTGGAAAGTTCCACGTTATCCTTAACTTGTTGAGTCTCCATCTTTGCAGATTTATTTTTCTTTTTCTTTTTCTTTTTTTCCTGTGGAGATAGTTCTTGACTATCTTCTTGAAGAGTAACTACAGACAGCGTATCTTGATCAGTCGATTCATCGATACGAGCACGTTTCTTTTTTTTCTTAGCAATTTTGATCATACTGTCCTCGTCAATGGAGGGTACTTGAGACAAATCCTGTAGTTTGCGTTTTTTGGTTTGGATTACATTAAATGACTTCTCCGAGACCTTATCAACATGAATTGTTTTTTCTTGAAGAGATTTGCTAAGACTTTGTCGCTTTTTACTTGCTTTAGACTCTTTGGACACAGAGTTTTCGGCGCTCTTCATGGATTGAAGGATTGGTACAGAATCATTAAGTTTGGATTTTTTCAGATACTTAGTTGTGGGCGTCTCACCATTATCCACTTGTACAGTACGGTTCAACGGAATAAGCTTCCAGGCTTGTCTGTTTTCATGATTCGGAACAAGTTGGATTTCGACGTCATCCTTAAGTTTTAATGTACTCTCATGATCATTGGCAGCATTGGCACTTAGGCGACTAGTTAAATTTTTTGCGTTACTGAGATCGTTCAAGCTTCCAGACCGCCTTGTCGATCCAATTGACTTACGCGTTGCCACCGAAAGGTTACTTTTATCGATGAAACTCACCTTTGAAAAGTCCTTTTTCTTATTAATATCAGGCTTGGGGGTACTACACTCTATCAGGGGATTCAGTTTTTTGTTTGTTGCAATGGGTTGTGTTTTACTTGGATCGTTTGGATCCACTGTTAGGATGCGGTAAGAGTCTTCTGCTTTTTCGGTTTCCGACTCAGATTCTGATGGTGATGCAATTTCGTTTGTCATACCATCATCATCAGATTGCTCATCTTCCAGGTAACTGCTAGAATCATTATCAAACGATTCCTTGATATTTGCACTACTTTGCTTAGACGATTCTGTAACGTCAGAAATCTTTTCTGAAATCGATGTCGAGTGATTTTTACTCTTATTTTTTAATGATTTTGATATATTAATGCTTTTTTCATTTATAGATACATTGGCACTGCTTTTATTCGATCGTTCCATTGACTCATTTTTCTTTGAAACATTTTTATCTGAAATATCTTTCGAATCTTCAGAATCATGTAGTTGAGAATTAATGCCATTCTTGTTATGGACTGACTTGGAATTGCTACTAACACTGTTATTTTTTATTGAATTTGAAAGATTTAAACTTTTATCTTTGACTGATTTTGAATTATTTTTTAATTCAGACTCATTTATACTTTTATTGTTCCCATTTTTCTTAGTTTCAATGACATTTAAGACTTCTTCATCGTCTGTCGTGGAATCAGCACTTTCAAGTTCTTCATTAACGTTGTTCTCATCACTATCTCCACCATTCGTTTCATCACTTCCCTGATCACCACCTTGATCGTCTTCCCCAGAAACGCTTTCATTATCGTCATCGCTGTCGCTTGCGCTAGCTTCAACTTCATCATCGGGAATAACAAAGTCATCAAGATCGGCACCATCGTCCTCAGAATCCGAAGATTCATCTTCTGACTGTAAACAATCGTCTCCAGGCAAATCGTCATCGGAATACTTAATCTTGTCTTTGCCAGCAAGATTATATTCTTTGGCGATGTCCGAATCGATGCTTTTGCTATTTGCATGATCTTCGCTTTCCTCATCTGAATCTTTTGTCTCCTCACTATCGGTATTTACGAATAAGAAGCGTGGAATTTGTTCATCATCATCATCATCATCATCATCATCATCATCATTATCGTCATCGTCATCGTTATCATCATTATTAGATTCTTCAGAGTTAGAATCGATTTGCACTATAGTTGAAAAGTTATGCTTCGACGGATTAACAAATTTCATTCGTTCGATGTTTTTTTGAAGCGACTTGTTAAGATCTGATTTATTTAAATCAATATCACTTTCAGCGGAACTGTATTTAGAAACTGATTTATTCATTCCTTCAATGTTTTCTACCGTCAAATCTTTAACCAAAGATTTAGAATTATTAATAGACGATTTGAGACTTTTCGTTGATATGTTTAAGGATTCATTATTAACAGATTCATTCAATTTCTTGTTTTTGTTATCTTTACTGTCTGTTTCAGATGAATCATCTACAATAATATCAGATTTCCGAATAGATTTATTTAATGATTTTCTCATAGAAGTATCTTTAAACGATTTATCATTGTTTTTTAATTGTTTACTACCTTTTTCCGATAGGATTTGATTTTTCTGGGTAGACAAACGTGATGATTTAACTAAGACCTCATCTGATTGAATTTCTGATTCAATTATAGCTTCATCATTCTCCTTATCTTGCTCTTCGTCATCTGAAGAACATAGATTTGATATAGTTTCCTTAAGACTTGTATTTTTATTTTGTTCTGAATTTAATTTATTAGACTTGTTAAGTGAATTTAATTTATTCAACGACTTTCGATCACTATTTAAGCTTATGTCATCGGCTTTTGCAAGTGCATTTTCATCATTTTCAATGATTACTTCTGATAACGATGTATGTTTATCTGTCGAAAGTCGCTTTATTTTAGAATTATTTAAAGACGACGATAGTTTTTCAGATATACTTTCATTTTTTGAAATTGATTGGTTTAGTTGATTCTTATTGGGTGATTTATTAATTTTAATTGGAGATTTAACTATTAATTCTTCTATTTCATCTACTTCCATTGCTTCAATTGATGAATGTTCTTCAATCGATTTGTTCATTTTAGACAATTGTCTTGACTCTTTAGAATTATTTAACGAAGTTGACAGTGTTACAGAAGAATCTCTTTTTTGTTTCGACGCAGATTGGTCTAGTTTACTTAAGGATTGATTTGCCGATCTACGAATTTTCTTTGAATTATTATCATTTGTTTCTGATGTCGATAAATTTAATTTTAATGATATATCTGCTGAGGATTGACTATTGTTCAATGAATTTCCTTCTTCATTTTTGTTCTTAACATTTAAATGCTTTATTACTTGTTCAGATTCTTCTGATGGAACAATTATATTTTGACTACTGCTGTTGTTTTCTGTATTAGTAGATTTGCGAGTGTTATTCTTTGATGAATTTTTGATGTCACTTTTATTAATTGATATATCACATTTACTAATAGATTGATCTGATTCATTTTCACGTTTCAATATTGATTGTGACCACTCATCTGCTGGAATATCTTGGAACAAACTTTCGGTATCGTCTTCAGAATCATTAATGGTTACATTATTTTTGTATTCATTTGTTTGCTTCTCCTTTGATAATCTTTTTAATCCAGTTTTTTCAGTAGCTTTGCTGATTTGTTCCAACTTCTCTGTCGAAGACGCAGTGTCACCGTCAGCGTCTGTAACAGCAGAAGATAGAGTATTTTTATCCACTTCAGTCATTTTAGTTTCAGTTTCACGAAAATTGCAATCTGTGTCATTGCAAATCTTAATCATTTCAATTTCAGCATTTTTATTGGAATTGTTTAAAACTAATTCCATATGCGCCAACGTAACTTCATCACTAATGTTGTTTATATTAGTTTTAATATCTGATGCAATATTTTTTTTATCAATTTCCATTTCTTTACTTATTATGTTGTCAAAATCATCCTCTTTTATATCACTATCGATTTGATTTATAATAACAGAATTTTGACAATCGTCTTGCTCAATAGAAGCAGCATTTTTAATTTGGATATCACAGTCCTTTACTGAATTAAAATTTTCCACATTTAATGTTGAATTTCTTAAATCATCATTACTTTTTTGGACATTAGTAATATCACTTATTAATTTATTACAAGAAACATTATCAATTTTTGAATGTTTGGTTTCATCATTATTAGTTACAAAAAATTCTGTTACTACTTCAATATTAGTTTTATTTATTGAATTTAGTGAATCATTTTTAAAGTTGTTTATAACAGAATTTTTTTCATTATCAATGTTATCAATTGAATTATTACGGCTTTTCATTTTAGAATGAGTTTTCTTTTCAGATGAAAGATGCAAATCATTTACTTCAGGATTAGATAAATCTTCAAGTACAAAATTTTCAATTTCATCATCATTTTCAATTAACTGAATTGAATCTTCATACACATCATTACATACATTTATTTTCTCATTAATAGGAATTGAATTTCGTCTTAGATCATTCCCTTTTGTTGTATTAAACGAATTTTTTTTTAATTCCTCATTTTTTTTATTTTCAACAGTTAAATCATTCAACTCGTGGTTTAATAAACCTGCACATTCAGAAATTACTTTATTATTAATAGTATCATTAGAAATTATATTTAATTGCTTTTCATTATTTATATCTGAATTTTCAGGATTTTCTTGTGACTCCTCAAAAAATAACGAATCATCGACCATGTCATGAGCTTTTGCAGAAATAAATTCATTGTTTTTAATAAAGTCGTTTACTACAACTATTGCAGTCTTTTTATTCATTATTTCGCTATTTATACCTACATTATTACTACTAAGATCGTTATTTTGTAAATTATCCCTATTATTATCTCTATCAAGATCAGTATTTACTAGACTTTTTATTACGTTTGTTCGATCTAATTTAACATATGAATCTTTTAAATTTATCTTTTGTTGGTCTGCTATTATTGGTTTATTAATTTTCCGAGGACTGGCAACTTCAATACTTTCATCTGATGATGTTTCATTTAAGTTTACTACGTCAATTATTTTATTTCCATTATAATTGTTTAATATGTTTTGATTAATTTTACTATTTTCTAATTCTTTTCGACAATTCAGCATAGAACAATTGTTTGATGTCTCTACATTTAGAGACAACTGATCTTTACCTAAATTCGTCATTTTGTTATCTTTTTCAGTCTCTGTTACTTCACATTCAGAAATCTCTAATGTATTATTAATAGAAAGTGCATAAGAAGACTTAGTACTGGACTCCTTAAGTGTTTCATTAGACATACATGATTGATTGATTAGGCTTTCCTTTGTTTTACTAGATGATTCCAATGTTTTTTCTGCATCACTGTTTATTTCTTTATCTAATACAAACAAAGTACTAATTATTTTAAACTTAAAAAAAATATTAAATAATTTTAAAATAGTAAAAATAAAAAACTTACCACTAACCACATTCTTTTTAATTTCTTTTTCATTATTTGAGGATTTACTGTTAGATCTTTCGTTGTATGAAGTATGAAAGCATTCTGTAATAAAATATTATGAAAATAATTTCAATTATAGTAAATCAAATTATTAAAACCTTAAAAGTAGTAGTTATTATACCAGAATCTGTTTCATTAGTCTCTAACACACTATTTTCCAAGCCATTATCAACTGTATTTAAATTTTTCTTTTCTTCTGTTACAGATTGCAATAATACCATTGAAGCCCTTGTTCGCCTCTTTATTGGAGTTCCTAATGATTCATTTAAACTTATTGGATCCACTGAACTTGCTCTAGTTGTTCGTTTACTTCTTGTTGCGGGGGGTGTTGATTTTGCTTCAGAGCCAGCCCTGACGTTACGACTGAAGGAAATTTGTTTAATATATATGTTATAATATAAATTTAAATAGATTTTAGATTAACAGTTATTTAAAGAGTGTCATTTACAATAACTAAAAATGGCTTTATATTAAATTAAATAATAATTACGTTCTAAGATTTATCTTTGTTGGTGTTCCAGTGGTAGATACTGGTGCCATATTTTTTCTAGTAACCTTTTTTTGAATAATTTCAGATTCCACATCTATTGATTCACTTTGATCTGAAGAGGCAGAGTTCTTTCTAGACCGCAAATTTCTACCAGTACTTATTGTTGTACTTTTGTCTAAGGTTGCAGCTCGACTTCGGGTTGTGCGAACTGCAGATTTAGCATTGCCATCATCTAATGACTCTGGAGATGATTCTGCAATTAATGTTTGCCTAGTGCTTCTTGTTGTACGTCGAATTGGAGATTCTGTACTGAGTGCAGTGGATGCTCTGGTTCTTCGAATAGCTTTAAGTCATTATAATAAAAGAAGGATTAGTTTGTATAAAATACATTCTTTTTGAAATAATAATTGTTAATAATTAATAAGAAATTATTAATTATTATTTAGCATTAAATATTGAAAAATATAAAGATGCAAGTTTGCTCTGATTATAATATTCTATATAAGAACATAAATATAAAAAACGATATTTAATCATAAGCTCAATTTAAATATACAGTCAAATGTTTGCACAAACAGTATTTTCTTCAAACGATGAAACGACCGTTATGAAAATTCAAGATAGGATTTGGAGTCGAAGCACACATTAAAAACGTGTATCAAACTTATACTAATAAAAACAAACGTAATACTCACAGCTTTTTGTTTCAACATCTTCATCAGACTCGCGAGTAGCTCGCGGCATATTCACGTTTTCTCCAAATTCGATTAATTAAAAAGACGGATACGATAAACACGATAAAGGGTCAGAAGAATAAAAAGCACGTGTTGCACTGCCGACTGCCGCTTTCAACATTCAATCTGAAAATGTATCGTATCCTCTTGTATCCATATCATACCGGTCTTCAATGTATAGTTTACGGTCACTTTACCCGCTAACAGTTGTAACATTTCAAATTTCAATGCACATGTTTGTGGTTCAGTGGCTACACATATTTTATTAGAGAGTCTTATTTATTTAAAAACTTGTATCTAAACTTAAATCTATAAATAAATCTACAAATACATAGAAAGGTGCAATAACTGTAATGCATATATATTTAATATATACGTTTTATGATAATCGTATGTGGCTGATGAAAGATAATTATCCAGTTTAATTTAAAAATATTAATTTAATTGCATATTAATAGTTACTAAATTACGTTTATTGATTTAATAATTTTATAAAACTTAATATTAATTGTATATTTATAAAATATAATTTTATTATCATTAAAATTATTATTAATGTAATAAAAAATCCTAATATTAATAAAATTTAATATTTTATTCGATTACATAATCAATTTCTGAACAAGAATTAAGAATGCTAAACCGCAGTGCAGATTTTTTGTATATACCATCAATCTATCAGTTCCATAGACCATATGGCATCTTAAACGCCCCCTTCGGCGGATTTAGAAACTCTGAATAGGAAACCAGTTGGGATTCGGGCTCGAATCGGGTTATCGGATATAGAAAATATTCTTTGGCCTTATAAAATAAGCAAGGTATTAAAATGTATACAAGGACAATAGGCTTGCTCTAGCTAGCGTAAGTTGTATTTCCGCGTTGCAAAGGAAAATAATATAGTATTATGGTTATTGTTGATAAATGCAGCTGTTTGTAGTGCAATCTAATTCTGATATATTGTAAACTATCTTCAAAATAGCTCCAGGTATCCGCAGTTCTTATGACGCACGTACACTTTTACATGTTTGTGCGTAATTAAAGCCAAAAAGTGCACGCGTTATATTCAGTTACATTCGAACTCCCGAAGTTCCGACTTCTGGCTAAGGTGCATGTTGATCGGGCTTCTGTAGGTACAAAGTACACAACTGTCTGTCTCTCGGCCTGTCTACTTCCTCGACAACCTCTTTGATTGGTTATAATTAAAAGTTATAATTATAATGCACATAAGTATGATTTTAATTTCCGCTTATATTTCCGAATATGTTACGTTCGCGTTTTTCTTACGTTAATAAGATTTTACGATTTTATAAAAAGGTTTTTGTAGACTTTAGGCTCCGCTATTATAGCCTGTGATGCGTGTGTACCGATATATCGGTATACGGTCTTAATATATCCATAAAACAGGGCAAATATTTAATAGTGCTATTGCTGTTGCTATATTTTCGTTGACAGTGCTTTGATCGCTCATGACTTCCTCGTTTGGTACAGCATCCTTAATCTAACATATTTTAATTGTTTTGTGTGAAATTCTTGTTTTTATATCGTGAGCATTAACTATATGAAGTTATGGATGAAATTAATTCGGATAAAGCTGATGAAGATTAGTTAATTATCGTCATTGATATAAAAATTTTAATTACACAAATATTGATAGTATTATCATTTTTTAATAATGTCAATAAGTAAATAATATTTCTATCAGTCTCATATCCCTATAATTATAATCACTTATTTCAAATTTGTGTAATATAAAACGTCAAATATTTTGATAAAGTCATCTGAGATTTGCATTAATTTTTAAAATGCACAACATTTTTCACAACATTTAGGATTAGTTATTTATTTTTAAAATGTTATTTAACGTTAAAAATATATTTCTGTATAGTGTGTAATTTTCAGAGTTTTATTAAATCAATTGTATTATTACTTTTTTTTATATAAAAACAAACCAAAAGATTCTTCTGAGTCAGGATGGAGCCAAATAGAATCATATTTTGCAAAAAATTTATGTGTTTTTGATTCATTTAATAGTAATAAGAAAAAATCCTATCTGAATTATCTTTAGAAGGAATTCTTGAATATATAAAAGAAAAAAATGTAAAAAAAATCAGAACAATGGCTGAAGCAGGAATATTGACTTGTACATAAAACTATTGCAGTCAAGAATGTAGTAAAGTTGTAAAGCTTGGAGAACAATTTCCACTTTAATATTATGTAATGCTTGGTAAAGATTTTCCATAAGCTGAACTATTAATAATCATGGATTCAAGCTTGATTGTTCAGCAATTTACATCATCAGTGCATGAGTAAATATTCGATTACATCTATTTTTTTGAAAACATTTTGCTTATGGTAGTAGTAGGTTAATAATGCTACAGGGTAAAAAATGATGTTCCACGATTAGTTATAAATGAAGAAAGAACTGGCATGTTGATACCAAATAAGTATGGATTATTATCATTTTTAGGTATTAAAAAAAGTTTACAATTTGATTCTACTAGTGGAAGAGACATTGCATGAATAGGTACATGTGACGATGGATGTAAATTACTTGCTAACAAATTTGGATTGGGAGTGAGTTATTTGATTCTTTTTAAAATTATAAGAAAATATTAAAACTATTTAAATATTAATTTTCCTTTCATATAGGACGAATTGAAAGATTTAATTGCAAGAGAGCATTTAAGTTTTGATACAAAAAAATTAATTGTAAAATAATTTGAATTTTTAATAATAAAATATGAGAATATATATCATGAAATATACACTACTTATGATAAAAGTCATAATAACAAACTTTTCAATCAATTTAAAGTAATATTGTAAATAATAAAATAATCAAGTTTCTTTATAAAATACATTAGAAAACAAATTGATACTTTTTAAAATATATTTTAATATTAATTATTGAAAAGTATATATTCATAAAAATGTATTTGTAATATACAAAAAAGTTTCATTTCATTTCAAATGGTCTATTAACAACTTCTTCACTTTCTCGTTGGTGCAACTGTCCTATACCAGAAGCTGACGTTGCGAGAGGCTCTAGTCCAGAATATCGTAACTAAAAAATGTTAATTTGATATAATGAACATAAATTATGATAATAATTTTGAGTACAGATATATTAGGTAAAATATACATACTAAATGTCTACAAAGATTTTCAAATCGTGGTTTAATGTACATCCATGCGCCCATATTTTGAGGCTCTTCTTGACTCCAAATGAATGCTGCAAGCAAATTAATTTATTAGAAATATCTAAAAATTAAATAAAAAATTGTAAAACAGCTAAAGATAATAATAATTTATTTTTAGGAATTTTTCATGTTTTATTAAATTATTACTCTTAGCATATTTATATTTTTCAATTTCATCATTAAGTTCAGCTACAGGAAAAGGGCATAAACTTTCAACTCTGATGATTGCTACATCTTGGATTCGTTTAGTTTTTCTGTATTGGTCAATTGCATAAAAGTGTTTTCCACTGACTAATATTATTTTCGATACTGCACGTTCGTCGACATTATCATCGCCTATAAAATGATATATCCATTATTTAAAAAGTATTATTCTTGTGATAATAAAACATATTATAACTAATGAAGTATAATAATTTGAAAAAGATTTACCTATTATTGGTTTAAAACTAGTGCCAATCTCCATTTCATTAAGAGTCGATGTGGCAGAAACATGACGTAGTAATATTTTTGGAGCAACGATTATTAAAGGCTTCCTAAAGTTTCTGACCATCTGTACAATCAAATATATTTATATTTTATTTATAATAAAAACGTCGGCAACGTGCATGTTGATGTTAATGGTCTTATTAAAAAATAATCGTAAAATAATATTTAATTCGTGATACGTATACTTTAATACTGAAATTATTTCTTTTCTTTATTGGCTTCTAAGAAAATATCTAATTGAATTGCTTGTATTTAAAAAAAATCAGAAAATGTACAAATAACAATGTCCCTATAGTTTAACACACCTGTCGTCTGAGTAAGTGGAAGTATTGAGCTGGTGTTGTAGGGTTGGTCACGTGCATGTTAACATCATCACCATCTGGAGAAGTTTCCTTGCTGTTCGTAAGTTGTAAGAATCTCTCAAATTTGCTAGAACTGTGCTCAGGTCCAGCACCGTCGTAGCCATGAGGTAGTAATATGGTTAAGCCGCTCGCGGTCATCCACTTGGCCTCACCACTGCTAACGAATGTATCGATCATTATTTGTGCCCCGTTGAAGAAGTCACCGAACTGAGCCTCCCAGAGTACTAGGGTGTTCGGAAGAGTGATACTCATGCCGTATTCATAACCCAGTACTGCCTCTTCCGATAAAATACTGTTTGCTATTTCCAGCTTGCCGGTTTGCCCATCTACCATTGAGTTAAGAGGTACGTGGATCGCTGTTTAAATGGGGAATAATTGTTCAAAATTAAAATATGAATTTTGAATTACTTTTTATTTACAATCGGTATACTTTTCATGTCTGCATAACTGTGATATATAGAATTTAAATAGTTAATAATAGAAAAAAGGGATAACATACTAAATTAGGATAGTACCCGGACGATTAGTAGTGCTTTTTTCCTTAAAATATTTGCATGCAGATTAATAATATATTTATTATACCTCCAGTGGATTGGTCGACGAGCATCGCATGTCTGTGCGAGAAGGTACCACGGCCGACGTCTTGTCCGCTTATCCTGATATGATAGCCTTCGTACAGGAGAGAACCGAAAGCCAGGGCCTCGGCCGTCGACCAATCTATCCTGCCTTCGGCTTCCAGACGTTTGAGTCTCGCGTTAACGTGACCCTTCAGTAACAGTGGGTGCACACTCTTATGGACAAGGACAAACGAGATATAATTGTGTTACCGCAAACGCCTTCGCCAAAATAATTTTACATTGGTACTGGTTTACCATGCAATCCGGGTAATGAACGCTTCTCGCACCAATGAAACGCAGAAGGTCGCCGTCGACACCGGTGTCCCAGGTAGTAATGGCGGACTCGGCCTGTTGCAGACAGGACCATCGTTCCATGTAAAAGCTCGGCTTCGGCATGTAAGAATCTGCATTTTGTAAGGCCTGTGATAGCCTGCGTGTATACTGATCGATAACGGTCACAGCCTTAACCTCCGTTAGCACTTGAGTCTGTGTCAGCTTCGTCAAGTAGCGGTCAGGAGTCGATCTGAGGTAAGACCGACTGACTTTGTATAATTTATATGTGTATACAGGTGTACCGATACAATCCGATTACTTACGGCCTGTTTTGTATTATATTGTAGGTGTGTGGATTGGTAAAAGTGGGATCATCCAGCTCGTTGTGCCCCCAGCGCCTGAAGCAATTCAAGTCGACGAAGACGTCCTTGCGGAACTCCCGTTGGTACCTGAACGCAAGCCTTGCGGCCCTGACAACCATCTGGAACCTCGTCGGCTCTTAATTTCAGAAACTCACCCACAGACGAGTCAGTCACTTACTTTTACCTACCTCTGGGTCATCTCCGTTGACGTGTAGCACCGGAGCTGCAATGAATTTGGCCAAGTCCGTACAGTACCTCGAGCTTCTACCCCGGGTCGCGGGACAGGTGAAACCTATCTGGTTGTTGATAACCAAGTGGATGGTCCCTCCGACCTCGAAGTGCGGTGCTCCACTCAATGACAGGCTCTCCTGGTTGACACCCTGTCCTACGTAAGCGCCATCCCCGTGTACCTATTGAGACTCGCGATCTTCAGTTCCTGTCGCTGCACGTCAAAATGCCATTCGGATCGTGCGCGTATACCTGGAGGTTCAAGACCTTGTCGCTGAAACGAGCAGCCGCCTCCTGGGAGTAGGCGCCGTCGGTGAGGAGCTGCATGAGTCCCCTCGTCTTGCCCATCGAGACGGGATTCACAGCTTCGAGGTGAGAGGGGTTGTACACAACGCCCACGCGGACGATACCATCACCGCGAACTAGATCGATGGAGGAAACGAGATGGGAAACTACGTCGCCCGAAGCCCGCGTGCCGTTGGGAAATTCGGATCCTCCACGAATCTTGCGGAAGAGCTTTTCCGCTGGCAGTCCTAGCATGCCCGTGAGGAAGTTCAGGCGGCCCCGATGTGCCATCCCAATTACAACCTCCTTCAACAGAGTGTCTGCTCCAAAAAATATCATTATTTGAATATATCCTATTCTTATTGTGTGCAATACGAAGGGTTTCATGCGCGCGCTTTAAATTTCCTACAATATTGACAAATTTTAGTAGAATGTAGGTCAGATCTGTGAATGTGAAAAAGCCACGCTAACCTTCGGCAGCGAGGTTGAAGAGCTCATGATAGAATGCCATCATGCTCTCGGCGCCCTCAGCCCCATACCTCTTGAAGCTGACAAACTTGATGGCGAGAAATCTATCGAAAGCCTGGCTCTCGAGCATCTTCAGCGCAATCGCTCGTCTCGTGTCGTCCGTTACGGCTTCGTAATGACATTCCTCGAAATTCCGCGCGAACCATTCGCGTTCTTCCTCGCTCTATATCACAATGTCCTGGTATTTTTTAATCAAATATAATAGTGGGGTCTGCCGGGAGCGCAGGAGCTATTGGACACGTTGCATAGATATACGCAGATGTCGTGCTGTGCAGTTTTAAGGAGCTCTCGTTATCGTGCACAGCATGTGATGATTTATTATCGCACGGTGCTCATTAAACGATCCTATTTAATACGCGAGATAAGAAACAATATTTTCATCCAAAAATATACCATAGTAAGTAGGTGAGTATAAAATGACAAAAAACATAAAATTTAAAATAACATCTTCCTATAGAAAAACAATTTAATTCCCAAATATACTAATCATTTATATGTTTATATAAATAAAAATGAATAATTTAATAGTTTAAAAATTACTACATATTTCTTCATTAGGTAGAAATATATAGACAAATTTAAAAGATTGCTTCTCTAGCGTATAATGCTTATAAAGCTGGAGACTAGATATCTATAAGCGAAATTTAACGTACATGTTAATTATTCGAGATGGAAAGGGTATGGAATTCCGACATCTTAGGTGTTTGGCAACTTTAAACTTTTCTCAGATTGTTGTGTTACAACGATTCATGTATCTGATGTACTCTGTACATTTAATACATGAAAGGCGATACCTCTAGGTAGCTGAACTCGGCAGACAGCGTGTTGCAATAGATGGCTCGGAGTTGTTCGACTAGCTCGGCGACGGTGCAACGGTCGGCTTCAGGAACATGGATGAGTCTACGCGGATCGATCTGATCAGCAGCTACAAAGCCAAAACGATCGATATTGAGCTCTGAAAGTAACTCTGGACTCGCCAAAGCGATCGGATTAATATTCGCCTGCTTATGTCCAAGTTCTCGATAGGCGCTGATCAGTCGGTAGAGATTTGCTTGTGTTGATCGCGCGTCTACCGTCTCTGTAGGCACTGCAAATCAGACTTTTTTAACAAGTTTTATCCTCCTAGTTTCCACAAAACTGAACTTTTCTATTGACCGAACTCTAGACAAAAATATTGCAAATAAATAGTAAATAAAAACGTGTTGAATCTAATTGACTATGTCATTGAATTTTTGATAATATCCTGTGATAAAACTTGATTAACCTACTTTTGTTTCTTAAACATACTTTATATTGATTATAAAATAAAATATTTGTTATTACAATTTTTTATAACTTATTACATCAATTATTACCATCTATATTACACGCGCTCAAAAAATTTTTCCACGTATATTTTGTAATATATATATATATATGTACAGTGTCTCATGTTCAGTGCAGACTATTTGTGCCCCACTGCTGAAATCTTTAAGTCAACAGTTTCAAATGCATTTATTAATTGTAAAACCAATAATGATCGATATTGTACATTAAAAATATATTATAATTCAAAGCAATCAATTAAAATATTATGTTTTCTAAAATGATACTTTGTGTTTTTTATACGTCGTTTAATAACTTATTTTGAAATGTTTGTTTTTAATGACAATTAAATTTTATTTTTTAGTTTAGTTTTATAATTTCAATTTTATTGATAGTATAACAAATCACATTTGTTTTATTAATGGTGCAAGTATGTGTTAAAATTTTATTCCATAAAGATGTTAAGAGAAACTCTGAAAGTATTTTGCAGAAATCGCGAGCAATCACATAGATTGCGCATATCAGTAAACATGAAATCCAAAAGATTAAAATGTATCCTTTATTTATAGTTATTTCAGTTGTACAGATTGCCTTAATTCACAAAATTTTCACATACAATATTATTACTGCATGTACGTCTTTCAAAACTTTCTCAAAATTTTAATACATTTTTTGGCGTGGCATGCATCATAATTTAGATAATTTTTTTTTATTTAATTTTATTCTAAATTTTAATTTAAGTAAATTAAAAACATTGAATATCGAGATTTATTAATTATTTAAGTTATTTTTCCGCAAAATGATTTGCTATCTACCTGCCTTTGAACAATCTCTGCGACTTTTCCCGGTGTCCATAAACACCGACTCCACTGTGATACAGTCTTGGTGTTGGTGAAAAAGCGGTGCAAGACTTCTGCCATCTCGGGAGTTGTTTAGTAGCTAATTTACGCCCGTCCTTGGACACTGTTCGTAAACTTCGGTACATATTTGGTTGATTACTCACAGGATGAATGAAGTGACCGCTTTAAATTTATGCGGCAGACTGTATATTCCTCGATATATGCACAATACTACTCACTTTATTCCGCCTATGTTATATAGAGACAGAGTCTATTACCTACTCGCGAGTTCATTATCTGTATTAATCACGTGACCTCGTGTCGTTTAGATGACGAATCTTTGGATCAATGTGCAAATATTATTCTAAACCGAGCTCTAAACACTTCATAAGAATCTTTGTACTATAGAGTGCGTTTTTAAATTAAAATTTTTATATTATCATATCTTTACATTATTATAATAATTATTTTTAATAGTTATGTATATTTTTAAGAAAAATATTAAGCTTTTCAATGTACTACTTGCATCAAGATTTACATAGGCTATAAAAATAAAATCTCATAAGGAAAGGTTATATTAGCGTATTAAGAATTAATAATATTTTTTTACATATTTATATATTTATCTTTTTATTTAATTTTAGATCATTATAAAAGGAATAGTAAACAATATTTTTAATTTTTTGCAACACTTTGTTAACAAGCTGTTTTCTTGCATGTGATATAATAATATAAAAACGTATTTTATATGAATAGAATTTAATAAATTATTCATATTATTCATTATAAGGGTTTTATTTCGTAATCTCCGTAAAATCACAGCTTTTAAAATCGTTCAGTACAATCAATGAATTATATTTACATACATTAAAGGACTCTTATATAAATTTGTATGACATCCTATTATATAAGAAGTGGATACAATGTCGTTCATCTAAGCTTCGTGTGTATACGTACTTACAAAGCTACAGGTCAATTAAAGAAACTTATCGCTCAATCTGTACCTTATAATCAATGTTTGCAAGTGCCAGGTACATGAATCCCCTAACATCGTGGAAGTCGTTTAAATTTTTACTATCGCGCAATAAATAATAATTCACATGTGCGAATAATACCTCTTATATAAGATTTAAAGCACATTTATTGGATGTTATTTTCTTATTATAAAAAAGCACGATTTTTCGGTGATACATTGGTATGGTCCACATCTTGGCGACTAGCAATTTGCAGGCGTAGTTGACTATATGTCGGGATAGGCAGAACCAATAAGATCCCTTCCGCGGTAGCGAAATTTGTGGGTGACGATATTGAACTTGGTACCACCGAGGGAGACGGGGCACTGGCCATCAGGACGTGTAAAGAAGCAGACTGTGTAAAGGGCCATCTCGAGTTCGGGAGATGTACCAACAAGGAACGCTGTTACTGGCTTGTCAATTCCATTGAACTTTATGTGTGCCTTTACCACCGCAGCTTTCTACAAAATCATACACGCGTTTAATTATTTCCAAACAATTCATTTATATTGGTGTTCAAGAAACAGTCAAGTATGTGTTTTTGATGCAAAATGAGAACATATGCGTAGCGTATATACTTTATGATAATAAACAATAGTTATTTGTAATTATTGCGTCTGTAGTAGAATATGAATTTGACGCATTGAAGGATATGTTCATAAGCGGTTATCAGGTAAAATCGTCGTTAGTAATGGCTGTGCCGTCAATGATTCAATAAAGATCAAAAGATATATACGTGCAAAACTTTGATGTACTTACGTTTCCGAGGTCGATCTTTTTGATGTATCCAAGGTAGTCAAGGCGATTCTTGATTTCTTCGGCGTTAAAATATATCCAGTTGTGAAGACCAAGGACTTCGTTACCAAGTTTCAATTCCGTAAGAAATACGTGTTCGAATCCTGTGCTTCCAATCTTTCCCTCTCCTCTCGAGTAGAGGTTGAACCACATGCTTCTCAACGTGTCCTTATAGTCATAGTAGTCTTTTTTTACAAAACCTTTATCGGAAAGGAAGCGCATTGCCATGGACATGACGTTAGTACTGAGGAATGTGTCGACAAGGAGACTTTCCTCCTGACGTTGCGCTGGGCTTATGTACTCATTCTCTCGTGTATCTAGCTTGTAGTTGTCATAGATCGATATAACTTTCTGAATTGTTGGAATTTGCAAAGCTTCCGGTTTCACGTCAAACAACCTACCGAAATATATAATGAATTATACTTATTTTTGAATAGATATTTCGTTATAATAATTTGACGATTGCAATATATTTAAAATGATCATTAAATAATTTTTAACGATTGTAAACATGCAGGAAAGAAATTCATAAGTAAATTTTTTACTCGTATAACAAAGAGAAATAGTAGAATGTAATTCAAAGATTTTTAGCGAATAAACTAATTCGTATTCAAGAAAAAATAAATGGGTAAAAATTATTTATTAAAATTTATAAGAAAACGTTATTATTAAAACGTTAAAATTAGCTAGTGTATTTAATTTGTTATTTTCTTTATAAATTGAAATTAATTGAACACTTAATTAAAAAACTAAGATCAATTAAATCAATAATTTGAAAATAACAAACTTGAAGTAACAATTCTCATATCTACACATAGCGCCTCCTCATAAACGAATAATATTAAAATAATAAATAACGCCTAGGAGTTTTTTTATAGACTCCTAAACGTTTATAATAATTTCTATTTTACAAATTTAAAATCTATTAATTTACTTATACAATAAATTTATATGAAATAATTTAATTCTGAATAATATATTTTATAAATTTCGTTGATACTTACTAGTTAGATGATCATATAAAATTATTCTATATTATCAAGTATATCAGTATTTTGAATATCTTTAATATCAACTTCTGTAATAATTAATAACTTACGGTTGAGGCGCCTCGTCTTTGCCACTTCCAGTCGTCTGTTTCTGGAGATTGAGTGTTATGTACTTGTTGGCATTATTTACATCCTTGAGGAAGAGCGCTTCCGAGAGTTTTTCGAGGTCCTCGTCAGTGACGGTGTTGCCCTTGCTGAAAGTCGGGTTGCTCGAGAACGTTTTGCCGGAGTTGCCTGCTATCGCAGCGGCCCCGGCGGCAGCGGCACCCGCCCCTATCACTGCACCACCAGCTGCGACTGCAGCACCCGCTGTTCCTGGACGAGCTTGTCCAGGATTCGAGGATTTAGAGTGATCTACATAGGAAGATTTTCTTTATATTGTATGCGTAAATCAAAAGCGTTCCTATCTTTTAGGCGCTAATTTTTCGACAACTATTTTAATTCCGTTATTTTGTACGTGCACATGTAGTTTTTGTGAATTGATCGAATGCAAATGAATGCAATCGGTACCTCTACCCCGTGTACCGATAGCTATAATGAAATTCTACTGCATCGTAATCGAGCGTCGACTCGTGATTCCGCCGGGCTGCACCAGATTACGTTGACCCGACCGAAGGTGCGAGCAATTGTATACCACAGCCTCGCAGTTACATTCAGTTCCGCATTCGCATTCTATCCACGTGCAGTACACGCAAACGATCTCACCTTCGATCGTACTTCACAGAACGTGCCCCAAAGGATCAATTGAATTCACGTGAAAGTGGCCTGACAACCGGTGCAGAAATAAGCTCGAGTTGAAATGGCAAAGGACTCTATTCCAATTTCACAGCGCGAACGTGTTTTTCGATGCTCTCAATTTTCAGTGGAAGTATTTGTTGAGGCTTACCAATGGGTTGCGGAGAGCCAGGCTTGGCTGGGGAGAGCGAAGGGCCCTTGGATGCTGGGGTGGGCGAGGTGTTCTTAGGCGCGGCGGTCGGCGAGCCGGGGCGACTGCCGCCGGCGATGTCGGCCCAGGTTCTGGGGGGCGACCCGGGAGATCCAGGCCTCGGGATGGATAGTGGCGGTCTCGTCCGAGGCGCCGGAGTCGAGGGCTGAGCTGCCGGCGTCGGCGCCTGCGTGCTGGTGGGGCTCGACACTTTCCCTGTAGGTGCACCGCCCGCCGATCCTGAAATCCCCCGCGTCATGCTCTTAAGTCCATGCTTGTATTATATGTACCCACTTTTTTTAAGTGAAAGGATGCAAAGTGGTATCGACGATCCCAGTGGGTTATTCCCATTGAGGAGATCTTTCGAAACGCGCAATGACCGAACGTTAACAAGCGACCGAAGGATCGAGAAATCGTTCGAAGGGAAATCGAAATCGTTACTTACCCGCTGCAGGAGTTTGGTTAGCAGTCGGTGAGCCGGGCACCGAGGCTGGCCTGCCTCCTGAAACCAATTCATAATTCAAGCGGTTTTCTCCACCTCCGCGCCATTGCCAAATTATAATTCTTTCGGCCCGTCATCGATTTCTTTTCTCGTATCGCTCGAAACGTATGCGAGCTGATCAAGGAGATGAACATCGATGCGCGCCTACGTACCTGGTGCTATGGCGGGTTGTTGTCCGTTCGACGTTCCGGGAAGCGAAGTTGGTCTGTTACCTAATAGGCAAGCATTATTTATGGAATCAGTTTGGCTGAAAAATACATCGTGTCGCAAGTGCGTACAAAGGAACATAAGGAAACCATCTGTCATTACGTAAGGGAAATAATCGGCTGTTAAAGGGGGACATAAATCACCTTTGTTAGAATAAGCGACGTTAAACGCCCACTAACAAGTTTTACTTCGTTACTATCTAGAAGCGAGCAATGCCTCGCCGACGTATAATTACGCCGGTGACTGCCTACACAACAATCAAAGTGAAAAAGAAAAAACAAAAGAAAGCTCTCCCATCTTATTGTTCCTCTCGCGGCCTCGCTCGCAGCCGTCTTCGAATGAGCAACAATATCAATACTCTAGTTAAAGTAGTGAAAGCGCTCAAGTATAATGACACTCGGTTTCCTCATGGCGAGCTCGCGACAGAAGGCCCAGGATACCTCGGTTGTGCAGGGAGCCGGCGCCGGGGGTGAGGGCGGGCCCGTGCTCGGGCAGCTTGGGGCCAGGCCTGCTGGGCTCGCCGGCGCCGGTGAGGTCGGCCGCCCAGTCGCGGTAGCCCTGGCCGCCGGTGCCGCCGGTCCCGGGCTTCGCGGGCTTCGGCTGGCTGATGTCCAGGCCCACCTCCGTCCCAGGGTTCGGCTTGCGCGGCTGGCCTCGCGCGTCCTCGCGGATGCGCCCCCCCGAGGTGCCGACGCCAACGGCGAGGGCCGGGTCGCCGGCCGCGGCGATGCCCCGGTTGGCACTCGGCCGCGTCCCCTGCCCGCGGCTGCCTATCGTCACGGCGCTCTTGGCAGTCGTCGAGGGCGCACTCGTCGTGCTCGAAGCCAGCGCTTCCTCCGTTGAGTTGTCCTTCTTCTTTTTCCAGAACTTCCAACCCGCGTCGACATCTGCTCGGGATAGGGCAAACCGTTATAATAGTTCACTTTTCACACTGTTATGACGCCAATTTATTTTCATTTAATGCGGGACAACTCGTTTTCGAGTGCATGATTTTACGATTCATCCAAACCGTTATAAATTCATTACTAATCAAGGACTATGCTTCTTTCACGGTCAAGAAGCAATAAAAATATTATTTACTACAACAGAACTAGAAAGTTTGATTGTTATTTAGTTTTGCTTGATTAATAAACTACGACAAAGTGTACTTTCAACAATGTGTAGAACAAATATTCAGTCAAAAGAAATTGAAAAAATTGCAGGGCACTTTGCAAGTAATCAATTCATTTTAGCTCGTAAATAATTAAAGAGATGATTATAGTTCCATTCGTTATACTGATTTCGGACTTATCTTTACTTTGCATCTGTTAAACGTTAATAAAGAAAAACTTTTGTCCTTCGCCTACTTCATGAACCGTTAATACATTGGCTTTTACAAACAAGCTTAAGATGTAACATGCGTTATATGCATAATATTGAATATCACTATATTTGATTCACACATAAATTTATTCTCTTCAAAATGTTTAAATCAATAAAATATCTTCCATTCGTTTATAAATTGATCTTTGAACTTTATTATTATTGTCATAATATGATTAAAATATTTTCTTAAAGTCACTGGACAGATCAAATGAATTATCTCAATAAATGTTATATAATACAATAAACAATTAACAATATTTAGCTCTTTTAAAAGCATGTATGAATACAAATTTGTAAATTTTAAATTTAAATGTGAATACACACTTTATTTCCATCCACGATGTAGTTTTAATAAATGATTCGATAGATGGTAATTTTTGAGATTTGACAATATTATTGCGTTACAGTTAATAATATGGTTCGTGATTCGCGTATTTGGTTTTGATACTTTTAATCCACTACTTTCGTAATGATGATGGAAATACAAGATAAAATTTATATTTAGAGCAAGAATTCTAAACTACTGCATTTGTATATAGTGCCCTGGGCAGGAAATTAAAATTGAAGAAATGGCTTTGCAATTATATATATTCCCTTCATCTTCCATAATACTGTATGCAAGCTGCAATATTTTTCACGAAAACAGGTTTAGAGCTTGAGAGATGATCCTTAGTCTCGCGGTACACTGGTAAACACGTTTTACAGGAATTCTGAACGAGGTTGCATTATTTTCACCATGCATTGTTAAGAAAAGTTACAGCATATAGTTTTCACGCAAACGTGTTTCAACTTTCACAAACAGATTTGTCTTATTTTTTTCAACAGATTTTTATATAAATTTAAAAAACAGTTAACTACATTATATTTTAGAAAGTCAATAATTAATGCATTTATTCAAAAACATAATAATATGAATTAGTATAATAATAACTAGAAATCGAATGAGAATATTTATTTAGTGAACAAACCGATACCTTAACGTGCTTTGGAAAATGCCTGCAGTAAAATAAGATGAGCTAACTTTATTCCTCGTATTTTTGTATAACGCAGTATAGTATACTTTTTTAAATAAAAAATAAGACGCTTTTAATGCATTTTGGTCAAATGATTGCCGGCCGTCTTATTGTAAATATTCATTCGCCACATTTGAATATTGTTTCTCTCAAGAATTAACAGATTATTGCACGGCCAATCGACTCGAATCATCAGCACGAAACCACAATCATATAGCCTCGACTTCCTCGACTCGCGGCATGGCACTGGACAAACTCACCGACGACGAGGGTCAAAGAGACCAGCAGCAGAAAGAAGTAGAAATGCTTCATCTTATCTAGGGAGCTGCGCTGACCGCTGCTCGGGATCGACTGAAGCTCGTGCGGGCGCGATCCCCACGCGAGAGCTGCTCGTAAACACACGCAGCGGCTATTACACTTTCGCCTCGGCGTGATTTCTCATTGGATTTCTTGGCGTTGGCTACTCGCGTCCGTGTCTCTGTGTGTGTCCCGCTCGCGGGATGTGTGCACAAAGCCGGAGAAAAAGAGTAAGCATAAGGATGGTGACGTCAGGGCGGATTGTGCGCACCGCTGATGCTCCAGGGGTCTTGAGAAGGTCGCACTCGTGTTCGCATCTTTAGGAATCATCAGCGAAAGAATTAAGATACGGGTGATCTAACGAATAGTGCCAAGCTACCTTGCCTGCGTGAGGTGAACACTACACTTGTTAAAATGAATTTTATTTTATTACAGAATTTGATGTCGTCATCGGGTAAAATTTTAAGATTTTTAATGAAACTCTGTAAGAGTAACTCTTTTTGGATTGACTGTAAAATGTTTTGAATGTGAAATTAATATTATACTTATTTAAGAAAATAATGTAAAAAATTGACTATGTATTAAAATTTATATTTAATGCGGGAGATTTTACAATGATTACATCCAGCTTTAATGAATATAAGCTATTTTTAAATAAGTATAAATGTCAACGACAGGATTATATATTCTAAAATAGATAAACTGGTTGTATAGAGTTCGCTTTCTCCCTATGGTTTTTGTTTATTTATTGAAGTATACATCGACTTGGATTGAATTGAATTAACATATTGCATAAACAGAATATAATGTCAGGCAGTAGCGGACTCGAAATTATTGCGCTTAACAAATGTAAAAATCGTGTATATGTTTGTGAGTCAACTTACTTATATAGTGTGAAAAAAGTTGAAATCGATAACATTATACGATGTTACGCATTTCCAACTGATATATATAAATCTCGCTCATAAACATTTTCCAAAATTATCAATTTTACTCTTTTATCTGTGAGCAAACAAGAACTACTAAGAATTTTCTGCAGACTATCGTTGGTAGTGCGGTACTTTTATCATGCACGCTATGTCAACTGTTGTGAACTTTTGGTTTATCTAATTTGTAAAATGAAGTGGAACTTAATTCTTTTTTGAGGAAAGTAGTCGTTATCTGCGTATAATAGTATAATAGTATAATAGTATAATAGCATTCCTCACATATGTATAATAAATCATAAAGTAATCTAGTTATGCTCGGAATAATTTTGATTATAAATACTATTGATCATCCTGTACGAAAGCAATTTGAATTTTATCGTACAAATATTAAAAGAGCCCTAGCCGTTGCTTCGATTGTATATAGTGTGCGAAGCACGATAATTGCACACGAGTGAACACAGGAGATAGTGCTATATCCGTACATCATACAACTAAATTAAAAAAGATCCCTGCCCAGGTGATGAAGAGTATAATAAGAATTATTACGACTTTAGTTCGAAAGCTGTCCCATCCGATCATCATAAGTCTACAGCCTTTCATTGGAGGCATCGTACAAGTAGCCTAGAATAAAATACATCGTTAAAAATGACCTTTAGCAATGATTAAACTTCTTTATTTCTCTGATTAAGTAGCAATTAGTTACGGATTGCAATAATATATTTAATTAAAATTTTATTTATTATTATCAAAAAATTACTCCATATAAAATGCACTAAACTTTACAAAATCACTATTCTAAATTTTCAAATGTATTAAAATTAAATTTTTATTTTTAAACAACGACGAATTAACTTTAGTAATATTTTCTTTCGTTAATAGTGTGTCAAAATTTAAAAAAAGTACGTATTTATTACTTTTTTATTCAAATAAAATAATATAATACAAAAGTTAAACAAAAATATTTGTATTGATGATTAATTAAATATGGAAAAAAAATTTAAATTGCACCTATACAAAATGCATTTAGTTAAAATAAAATTCTATATAAACATCACGACATTCATAAATTTTAATAATATTTATGATAGTCAAAGTAACATCGAATTCAATGACTCGTTGTAAAAATTAACCTTTACGGTACAAACCTCACATTCTTCATTAATATAAATCGGATGTAAATCGTTTAGTTTTTCGTAACTTTTTATTGATCGCATGTCTACTTGAGTTACTTTAGATCGATTAGTCTGCGTGGATTGATCCTTTGTTAGAAAATGTGGAGAAAATTCAAAGGATGTAGTAGGCAACGTTTCAAGTCTTTGGGAAGACACAGATTCGGCGTCGATTCTCGCCTCAATAATTTTACCGTTTTCGACGTTTTCTTGGAGATCTATTTTTTCATTTTTGTATTTGATTTTATAGATTTTAAAAATTTTAATATAACCTTTTAAAATACTATCTTGGTACACAAATCAGATTTGTTTTACCTATGGGGGTACTTCGATGTATTGAAATTCTGTTTTGTGATATGATGAAGTTTCATTAAAGTATTCCAAGTAAAGAACTCGATGATTTTACTGCAGATAAAATCAAGGTGCAGAATTAAGCCATTACTTAATTTTCTATGCTATCACTTTTGCATTTCAATATTACATAACTGTAATTATAACTTTTTTTCTTTATTATTTCTTAATTTATTTAAGAAATAAAATTCACTGTAATTTTGAAAACATGAACTATACAGTATATATGTATCTATAATGAATGAAATCTGAATTTGTAAATATGATGTACTTACACTACTTGAAGACTTGAAAAACACGTTATCTATACAGCAAATTTTTCATGAAATTATAGCTTTTCATTTATTTTATTTTCTTATACACTTCACATATAACAATTTATATTTCTGAAATTAATACTATGTACAGGGCTCAATTGCTTCCAAAATAAATAATTCTTCTTATGAAGATTTTTAAATTCTTATAAATGATGAATTAGACAGTCCAGTTTTAATAATTAATATATACATGTATCTAAACATACACGATAACAGTTGGTTCATGTGAATTTCTTGTTGAGGACTATCTTATAGATTTATAATCAAATTTTTCATTCTTAAATTTATAGTTTATTCCATAATAATTGTCTTTATTCTTATACTTTAACGGATGCAATGCAATAAAAATTAAAAAATATGTACTTTGAATTTTTCTTCTATAACAGAACTTGATTTTTCTCAATAATTAGTACAAACAATATTGCAGACCTGTTTCGCTTGGCTCGTGAGACACTCCTACTTACGGTTTAATACATCCTATTACAACTGCTGATTTTCCTCAGCTTCGTCTTATACCTGTAACAACAGGCAAATCTCCAATTCTGATTCTCTTTGTCGGTATACGGTATAGAAAATTAAATAAAAAAATATCTCTTTCCTTCTTGTTGATATCAATTATCGAATTGATATTAATTATTCATTGTTAGTATAATAACTTTTTTTAATCATTATATAAATTAATAATAGTTATTTAAAAAATATTTTAACTACATTTTTTAACTCAACTATATGTTTTTTACATATGGCGGCCCTCCTTTTTTAAATTAGAGCTTTGCTAAACCAGATCCATTTTCGCTTTTTCATGTTATCATTAATGGGATATTATTATCTGTTTTTTCTTTATTTGTTTTATTGCAATATATGAAGTATCAAAGTATTTAACTGACTACTTAGATGACATGTATAAGCATTTTGACAGAATATATACCTCCACATAGTATTATAAGTATGAACATTATTTTGAATAAATATTGGATAAATTAGTACCTTGAATTATAATTATTCCACTATTGTATATAGTTCATTTAGAAACCACTAATACTTCAGTTAATGGTGTACATGATCATTATATTATATTTAATTTAAATGTACGGTTTAAAAAAGATAATAGTAAGTTGTACATATGAACATACTATTTTCAATTAATTATTAGGTTATAAATATATCCTTGCATACCCAGATTAAAATTTAAATTTTTTTTGGATAAACCACAAATGAGTTAATAATATGCAAAATATTAAATATGTACTTCAGTATGAAGAATTATTCTTTGCGTCCTGCATTTCGTTTAGTGTGTCTGATGCTATTACACATGCAATTCATATATTACATAATTTAAAATATATATTAACGAAATAATCAAATAACAAAATTAACATTATAAATATTTATATATTATTATTAGTTTGAAGTTATTATTGTCATATTTATATAATTTCTATGAAACTAAGTGTTAAGAATACATAATGGTTACTAAACTATATCAATTTTGTAAATAAAATAACTAATTCCACATATTCAACTATATTGATAACTAAAACTCAAGCCACAACTGAACACATATTCTCATAATTATTATATTATAAAAATATAAGCACAGTTTTAATTAATTGTAAATTTCAAAGAATATACTTAATGTATAAATCATATGTATTTGTATAAATTTTCAGTTTATGTATGCGCAAATAGAATCATGATATTTATTAAAATTAAATTATATTAATATTCTTGATCTTCTTAAGTCGAGTAAAAAAATATAAATAAAATATAAGAAAATAATATTTTAATAATATTCTCAATACTGTGTTATCAATACAGTTAATTCATGCATCAAGTGTATTTGAAGTAGATATAATTATACAACTTTTAAATCTTTCAAATTTTGATTTAAATTAACTTTTTAACTATCATAAATAAAGATTCTATTTGGGACCAATTCAATTTTTATTATTTAGATGAATCATTTTATTTATTCAATACACTTGTGAATGCCAAAAATATTATACGCTTATTATGAATAGAATAAAATTTTTCTTAAATATTTTAGATGATATTTTTTTGTAGTGTAATACATAACAAATATAGTTAAAATTAAATACGTATGTAATGAATTACTTTTCTGCTCCAACTATAACAATTATTGTATTCATTTACACTTATATGTTAGAATAATTATTAACTTAGCTTAAAACAAAATATTCAAATATTTTATTCGTTTCTTAAAAACTAATATTTAAATTATTATAAATAACATATCCTATTATTTATTCATTTAAACAAGGTACATGTGAAATCTTGTTCCAAAATTTATAATCCTGAATCTAGCATTTTTTTGTGCTTTATGACGATATTGCGTTGAAAAATTTTAGAAAGTAGAATACATATAAAATTGTTTATACAGCTGAAGACAGTCTTAAGTGTGTTAAATACCTATATGCATAGTCAATAAATGTATAACATAACATAAACTAACTTTTTCCAGAAAGAAAATATATTTGTAATCTAATTGATGATAAATCAAGTGTAAGCAAGGTAATAATATGTATAATAATTGTTGATATTAATTTTTTTGATATTATTTAATTCTTAAAATAAAAATTTAAAACCTATCTTTGTTTTTCTAGTTCTACGTTTTTGCATACATCTAAAATAGGAAAAATTATGACAGGAAATACAATAACATATTTTAACTAATGATCTTATTTAAAAAGCAAAAATTGTCAGTCTGAAAATTCGTCCTTTTTAATATATAATAAATAGTACTTTTACAATTAAAAGTGTAAATATTAATTAACATAGGCGCAAACGAACTACTAAAATATAGGATATGCACATATATTCAGAGGTATAAACGATAAAATATTACAAAACTGACATTTTTTTCTTAACAATATTCACAATCGGTATAATTTGTGTTTATACATTACTCATCGATATTTACATACAGAGCATAACGGAGTGCATAATATAACCAACAATAATAAAATCTAAATAGGATTTTCACAAAGAGACCGTTCATAGCCAGCTCAACTACCATTGCTTTGAAAGTGTTTCTTCCAAAATAAACAATTCACAAATCTTAAAGGAAAGTTAGGCTTATAATGATTGTTCGCAAGATTGTTTGTTCACTTATGTGTTATCATGTAGGTTTCACAGCACCTCATATTGAGACAGTAGAACGTATACGACGATCCAAATAATTAGAGCTACAATCATCGAGACGAGGAAGACGGTTTTGAGGTAATGCCAAGGGCTGTCGAGCCTCTGCTCTGCCCTCGGCTTAAGGTTCGAAATTTTGCAGGCACCATCGCGGCAGGGGATACCGTGAAGAGGAGATGTCACTGGCACAATTTCTGTAATGGCCTTTACCTCCCCCAGCTCGGTCTCGTTCTCCGGGTACAGCTGTCTCGGTGAGCTACCGAGTGTTCCTCGATTCTCCATCTGCAGGTGAGAAAAATAATCCGTTAGTCACAGCAATCAAGTATCCGTAAAACGTTTTCTGCTTATCTTGTCAGATCGCTAGACAAGCACGGTTTCTAAAGGAAATTATATTGGCGCGAAATCTACGGTTTATTTCTAGAGTAGTCGGTGTACATATACTCTATAGTGAAATGAGAAAGCGCAAGATTTTGCTACTTAATGCACATACGAGAAAAACTAGTTATGATAATGGTTATTTATAGCGACATTGATATGTAAATGGTACATAGATCACACTAGCCTAAATTATAAAGATAGATCTATTTGAACTAGCAATTTATATGCTCTTCTATATAATTGCTTTAATGACTAATACGGTTTTATTTTTATATGACGATTGTTCAGCGTCTTCAGTAAGTGGAAAGATATCCATCGACTCGAAGTATTCGTCTTTCACTGCGATATCCAAGCCGCATCAGCAGGTGTAATAAAACAGGAATTAAAGGAAATCATAGAATTCTTACAATATCACGTGGTGTAACTGTACGAAAAAACATTATTCTGAATGATGCAGTAGTATGTCTATAATAAATTTATATATTACGTACACGAATGACTAAAATTTCTCGATAAAAGTTATAATACTTTTACACAATGTTCGTACTTGCTCTTTTTTTTTAATTAAAGCCCGAACTGTAGGTGCTTTAGTTCGCATCCTGTAGTCAGTTATCGTAAAGTGTTATTCAAGGCGTCAATTAACTTTATCGATACTTTAGTGTATTTACAGCAACATAAGACGATTTGTGCTTATGATATACGAGTTACCCCAGCTGTAAAGTAGGAAAAATACCAAGTGCAAATCGAATAAATCAAGATTTAGTGAAAATCGTTTGTTAGGCTGCAATATACTGCTTAAAATTTTAACTCACTGTTGGGCTTATTTATGTAAAGATATTCAAATGAAACAAATAAATACGTCAAACATGATTAATGAATTCACCGATTTTATATGTAATCAATAAATCAAAAATAATTGCTTATTCATTATGAAATATAATAAATTTAAAATCTAAAAAGAGTTATATTTATGAATTCAAGCAATGGATACTACTGTCCAAGACAGTTAGTTTTTGATATAGTTACTTATACTATTAACGATTAACTCATTTTGTTCTTGAAATACTTTTACCTTTTACAATCGGACTAATAATTATTTACGTCTTAAAGAATTAGTAAAATATTGTCAAAAGCTAAAAATAAATATCTGGAGAAATGAAACCGCATTTGTATCTTTAATTTCATATATACGTATATAATGTTAGCAATAAATGGAAAAATAAGACAGAAAATATTATTTTCTAATTATGAAATTTAATTTAATTCTAATTTTAATTTAATTTAATTAATTTCTAAAATTAATTATGAAATTTTAGTATCAGAGCAATAAATAGGCATCTGCAGTTATTCTTGAGGTAAAGGTATTTCTTTACATTATTCTATTAATATATATTGAATAATAAAATTATCAGCTAGATATCAATTCTAATACTATCAAAATTTAGGGCTTAAAATATATTTTTAAATTTACTAGTTTTTTATACGATTTGTGCTCTTATGTTCAATTATTTAATTCAATTATGTTTCTAATACATTATTTAATCATAGTCTTCTCAAATAGGGTAAGCATTTTTTAAATGTATCTTTTAAAGACATATTTAAATATTTCTAATTGTCTAACAATCTGAATATTTCAAAATACCAATTAAATGAGTGTTAATGATAGTTGGTTCACAAAAATACCTTACCCTCTTTGAACACTAAAATATTAGATATTAAACTATCTTAGATTCTAGTTACATAGAAAAATGACATTTCCAACATTCTTAATACGGTTTAAAGAAGTACATATTAAATATAGAATGAATCAAATAATTTCTACACTTTTAAGCCAATTATAAATGCATTTTGTTAGACAATGATCTATATAATTAAAACTTATTTAAGCACCGAAAATGCAAGAGGTCGGAAGATTAGCAACTTTGTCTAATGATCGAGGACCAAGAGTCAAGGCGCGCACATCGCGTATGGCGATTGGTGGATAAAACAGCTGTTGCACCCGCGTACGCACGCGAATTCACGGACGGTCGGGCCAGCTGAACGGCGAACACTAGCCTGTATGGAGGCGTTTATCACGAACTCCCCTACACTCACCAGTCGCTCGCGCCCCACTTACCCAGCGGGATCTGGGCGATCCATGACGAGTGGCGGTAGTGGTGCACACTTTGTCGCTGCTCATTTGATTGGGGAGTCGGCGCTCTCGACTTCTCCCAAACTCGAGGTTCTTGTCTGCGCTCTACATCATACCGAGGCAGTCGACGGATCTCTCGCGTGTGACTCGTTGTCAGGGACTGACCCGTGCCGAAGGAACAACCGCTTGCGCGGGGGCAGTCCCGTTATCAATCATGTTATCGGACCCTGACCCATGATCCTACTCTCTCCCTCTCTACCGTATTCACTTGTGCGGGATTACCCTGCGCGACAATGCGCTCCACATTGCTATGGATGGATGGGTGTATTATCCACGTATGTGACTTGGTTATGTGTAACAGAGCTTGAGAGCGAGGGTTTGCACAACTGCTCTTAATTAAGGGACATCTTTATGAGGAAATAGGAAGTCTCTTTCTCTTTCTCTCTTACTGATTTTTATGTGATAGATTGTTACACTTTAAAGCGAGTACCTTTTTTATTATTATGCTTGCAAAAACGAAAATTATAAAAATATCGAGTCACACGTTTTTGAAATTCATTTCAAGCATTAGTGTTTCTTATTGTTTTCCAATAATAATCTCAAGTATTTCATGTAACCCTATGCCGCACATTATCTATTACGTCTATACAGATAAATTACTTATCTATAAAAGAAATAGATTACATAATGTTGTCTCGATACTTACCAAATATAAATACAATAGGATGATTATACTTAAAAGTTTATTAGTTAGTACTAATTCAGGCAAAAGTAATTAGACGATTTTAATTTGTTTATTAAAAATTATAGATTTTTTTAAATTGCCATTTATGGACACTCGATGTTTGGTTCCTTTAGATTAGTTTTTTATTTTCAATAACATGAAGTCATATTAAATCTTCTTGAAATTCGAATTAAAATTTGAAAATGTCGAGTCCAAACACTCACTATATACCTTATATTTTAGCTTTTAAAAATAGCAAACAAGGTTGCAATAACATGCATACTTTTGTATTATATAAAAGTAGTAATATACTCTTATAGGAGTCAACATTCTGCTCATTCTTTGTTGACTTCAAAGCGAGGTTTAAAAAAAACTCGTTTGAATTGAATACTTGGATCATTACTACGGAAAACATTTATTTATTGTACTTTTATTAATTTATAGAAAAACTTCAAAACTTAGTCCCTAAAGAAAAAAAAATTAAAAAATAAAAATTCAACTTTGCAATATTTTGCTACATACCATTCACAAAAATAATAACAATTCCTGCAGCACGTGATTTATGTTGGTATTGTAAAAATTAGAGAAACAGGGAAAATATCATTTAAATTTTGCAAAGAAAAGGTAAAATGTGTAAAGTTTTAAATTTCACTGTTTGTAATAAAAAACTATTTAATACCATTGGGAGCATAATAAAATGTTGGAGTCAGTACAAATTCAGTATATTTCATATACTGCATGAATCACGAGAAATAAGAGAATGCTATGCTCCATTGACTACTCCATACTGTTGGTAACTGTTTAAATGATCATATATGATACGTGTACGTACATGATATCGAGTCTAGCATAGAGGCGTTTCTTATAGCACAGGCTATCGACTCTAATGCTACTTACTTGATCCGGAATCACTACATGTATACTGGGATTTCTTCACGATAACAATAAGTTCGGAACTAAATCCTTTTTGACATTTTTAATGAAAAACGTGGAATGTAAAAAACTCTTTTTTTTCTTGGTAACATGTTTGAAGGCTGGAGTATTATTTTTGTCATTCGATGAAGCAATAGCAACTTCAACCCGATCAGTTGCTAAACAATTCGCGAAAAACGGCCAGTGGTAAATAAGCTTGAAAGGCCACGCCTTGAGAGAGTGTAGTTACTTTATTACAGGGAAATCGCTGTGCAATGACGCTCGAAGTGAGAGTGCAGCAGCTTTTGCGAATCTATAGAACACAGCCCAGTTAGTATCTCGAGATGCAAACATCAGAAAACCGATCGTTACTGTTATCGCATCAAATCTAATATGAAGTTCAACCGGATTAGATTGTGATTTGATACGTTACTACCATTTCCTTGGAATGGTCTGAGAGGTCAATTCTCGGTGTGATTTGCCGCGGATCACAGCCTTAGCTGCATCCACGCGATGCTCGACTCTATGCAGGTGAAAGTCAAGTCGGTGGCCTATTGGTGGCCTACCCTATCCGCAGATCGAGAAGTGAAAGTATATATGCGTTGGCGCAGATGTATATATTATAGAGTGACTCGATGATATTCCATGCCGGCGACTCGATTACGCGGCGCATGTATAATCTCGCAAGTATTTAATTGCCCTAGCTACTATTAACGCGGCGAGACTGGCGCGACCTTGTCCGCATGCGAGCATCAGCGGTGAAAGTATGTGTATATGGCGCTTGAACTCATCTCCAGGACGCCTTTGCTTCATTGGCACACTAATCGAGGCAAACGATTTTTATAGACTGTTCGGACAAAGGCTTTTCGGATTGACCTACTGATTAGTAGTGACAATGGTCGAGTATAGCGAAACTCGCGCATGACTAGTTAAATTCCAGACTGCCTCTCTATTTCTTTATTTAAATATTATTTCAGGTATTATTTATCCATCAAACGAGTGATTGAATATGTAGACGTAAAATTTAGACTAATGCGAAATTTTGAATAATATATGAATCAGACTATGTAATCGTGAGCTTGATTATCCTTATCGACTCTGACGCATTGCATTTAAAGCCACATACTAATACACTGATCACAGAACATATTTGTAGCGTTTAATGGCCTATTCTTATATTATTATATTGTATTCTATATTAAAGGTCATTATACATGTCAAATTTTGTTTTAGCGTAATTGTCTGCAATACAAAGTAAGAGAATTAGTTGAACGGAATAAATGTATTTAAAAAAAACAAAGATCTAGTCATCAAAGGAATAAACTTTCAACAACGTATCAGAAATACCATGAAACTTTACTTGGAAATTAACAACACAAAAAAAACCATTTTGCATACACAGTGTGTTATCGTTTGTTCACCAAAATCCAAATCAATTATATTAAACTCTTTTAAGTAATCTCGACAGCCACGCGTGAGCTGCAAAAATAATCCAGTAACTAATTTGAATGAAAATTAAACGTTTATATGTATATCTCAAAATTTTATTACGAAACAGTCTTCTATAAGAATATTCGATTTGTGTCTTTACTTTGCTCCAATGTTGTGAACGATAAATTTAAATATTTTTTTACATTGTTAAATATTACGCTAATGTATCGTGAGTGGTTAAGGAATTGTTCAATCAGAAAAGTGATAAAGATTCATTATGTACACTTACAAAGGAAACATTAAAGGTTATTTTTTACATTAAAGATTATTAGAAGAATAGAAATGTGAATAATCAGTTAAAAATTAAAAAAAATATATAATACAGGTCATAATAAAGCGCTCATACGAATGGAAATTTAGAAGCAATGGCTTTGCACTAATAATAATATCAAGTCAAAGCTGCACGCGCTCGTTAAAGCTGATTACCTAAATACGGTTCTTTAAACAATAACCGACTTAGTTTTGTACGTTAAGGAGCAGTTGAAATAATGAGCCACTTCATGAGCACGAATTACTGCAAACGCTGCAGGAGGTGCACCACAAGGAGGAAGCGACAGGAGCATTTTGAGGACGCATCGAACCATGGGAATTTTTCACAATTACCCAACAAACAGACCGCGAAGTGTCAATGTCGCGATCGTTGTACCTCGATCCCGGGCATCCCGATGAGTGGCTTCCTCGAGAATACTCTCTTTCTACCATGAATCAGCTGGAACTAACTGGCCCGTGGCCTGCACGTTCGCGAAAGCTGAGGTAAACAATGCTCAACTCACGAGGCGCGGTCGCACCGCATCCGGGACTATCGCATCCTGCGCTGCGGTGCTGCGCCGGATACTGGGCCGGCGAGGCGCTTCGTCGAGCGCTTCGTCGCCTCGGTCCTCGAGATGAACTATACGGACGCGCGTTCGCCAGAATCCGCGGGGAGAGGGTTCAGGGCCTTGGGGGATAATACCGACGCAGGTATATAGATGACGAGCACCTGTTTGTTTTTCATGCCGAACTGCCCGCGCGACGATACATTCCCACGCGCAAACACCACGAGAGGCACAGCTTTACGGTCCGTAAAACCACGTGAGCTGTGTAATTACTAGTATTCGAGCATGGGATTCGTTGGCTATCGCCCGGCACTTATTGTACTCGCGGTTCGAGTTCAAAGATCTGTATACTGCTTCAAGCAAACTGCTAGCAGCTGTGTACTGATATTTTGACATGCATATGTATCGATGTACACGTACAAGTTAAATAATACATTAAACAAAATGTACATTATACATTTACATTCCAACAGTGAAACAGGTTACAAGTTAAAAACTTTCTTCGGATAAATAATAACCGGTCTACCTTATGCTGCGAACGAGACGAGTTAAAATTGAACTATAATTTTGTGACTTCCGCCGTTACAAAATATTATCCGTGATGGAACGTACACAGGAATTGATTATATGTACAGAAAATATATTATAAATTAAAATTACACCGAAGGAATACTTCAACCATATGAATAATCAATGAAGTAACTGTAACAAGTGAAGTAAAATTATTAATTTATTAGTGTATCTTGCATTCGTTCAGTTTTTAAAATTTAATTACCAATGCAGAGTTTGCTGGAAAACTATCAAATAAAAAGAGGAATGTTTCATTCCGTTCACTACGGAATATTTAAAATTTTTGATTCGCAATTGGACCTGACAGATAGACTAAAAAATAACACATTTAACAATTACGCAGCTTAATATCCAAACAGCTCACATGCAATTGAAAATTACCTGTTTTGCTCATTGTCGTTAGATATTTTTGCTGTAATGTCCCCTTATGCGCGCTGCACTCGTTAAGTGTATAGCAGCGCTGCACGAGTCTATAAAGAGAGTAGGAGAGAGAAAAGGAGAGAAATCATGCATTACGCAACTCCGCTGAATACTGCACACGTAGACGAAATCGCGCGCGTTTTCATCGCTGACTTTCAAGGTAGTTGGTTTGCCTGTTAAAGCGAGGAATCGCCATGGTTTATAAAAGGTAGAGACGATGCGCGCGACCTTTCGTAATATGAAATTTGGAATCGCATGCAAAAGTCGCGAGAGATAACGTTACGTACACCTCAGTCGAAAAAATAATATTGGAGCAAAAGCGTCATAAGACGCCTCCAAATCTCTATATACGAATGCGAATGCAGCCCGTCGCGCGCGAAAAAAGGGAAGGGTGGAATAGAAGAGAAAGAGAAACCAGAGTCTAGGGCGTCGTTTACCTGATGCGGATGCCAGGTGTGTTTGAAGAATATTTTGAAGCACCTCATGCTAGCCAAGACTCGCGGGCCCGCTGTTACAATATCAAGGGGCAAGCGAAGCTGTGCGCATTCCTCATACCGTTGTCCCAGCAGCAGCGTCCTCGGTCCTCTCCCATGCAGATCAGCTGGTCCTCGCAGACGCTTGCGAACGCCCCTTGTCTCCCGTCGCTCGCGAGCTCCGCGCCCGAGCCGCGCGCTCCTGTCTGGTCCAGAGGCGGGCGTACAGCCTCCCGGCGGTTTGGAGCCGTTGGTTTAGCCGCATGGGACTCTATAGGCGGGGAGCGCGAGCAACTGTACCGCGCGCGCGCTGTCTCGGCAATGCGCGCGACTCGCTTTTGGATCGTGGCTGCGCACAGCAGCGCGGCGCCGACTTGCCGCGCAGCCGTATTTCTCAGGGGAGTCACAAACGCGACGGTTCTCTGGCCTCCGAGCGTTTTTCTCCGGAGGACCCGCGGCTGATCTGCCAATTGCGTAACTAACCTGTTGCTCGCAGCGAATAATCTTAGTAGCCTTTCTTCCTTTTCTATCTACTGGAAATTTTTGAAGACAAACTTGTATGATTATTTCTAGCAGCGTTTATTGAGTCTCGCAGATTTCCGGGATCGTGAGAAAAATTCTATGTTCATCGCTTGATTTTTTTACTTTTTATTTCAATTCCTTTACGTTTTTTTGCCACATTACAAATACAATTCGTGTAAATTTTTAAGCGTTGCGGTGCTTAACGATAATTTCAATAACTTTTTTTAACTTAGAGGAGGTTACAAATTCATCGTATTAAAAAGATACAAGGAATTGAATTACTGTCCCAGTTAAAATTATTTACAGTGGCTATTGCCGAAATCACAGGTTTTCGTTTGTATCGGCGAATGAAGGAAAATGCATCGTTAGTAATTTATAGTCGATGTTACATTGAACGAAACAACAAATGCCAATCGAAAAAAGCTTAAAGCAATTCATTCAGTTGACGTCCTTTGAAATGCTGAATTCTTTCAATGATGCGGTGACTAGTTCTCTTTCATTTTTGAAAATTGCTTTTTCTATTGACGATTGTGGACTACCAGTAGTTTCAAGCCAACGTTTCCTGAAAAATGAAGATCAAGTTCAATAGTATATTTGCATTGAATTTATCATGAATGGAAAACTAAACATAAACTTCAAAACATGAAAAAGTTGCAATATTAAGTTAAATATTAAAAATGAAATAAAATAAACTAATTAAAGTATTCAAAGAAATAACCAATATTTCACCAATAGAATTACTCAAGTTAAAATTATTAACGCATATAATTTTTTAACCTATTGCATTTTTATTGATATTTAATTGCAAAAGGAGTAAACTTACATTTTTTCAATTTTACTTTGAGGTCCTTCGGCATAACCAATAACTGTCCCTTGCTTAGTATTCATGCACCATCCAGTTAATCCAAGTTCTTTGGCCTTTGACTGAGTGTGCTATTACAAAAAAAATTATAGAATAAATAATATTTATTATACAATACTATTAGAAATTATCTAATGCTCAGTATCTTGCAAGTTTATATTCCACACTGAGTGAAAGTGTCTTTAGAAAACTCCTTAAATTTCTCTTTGTCAAGATCAAGATATACCCATGCTCTTAAGCAGCTTTGTGTGTGTATGAAAGAATGTTCAATTTTGTGCATCAGCTTCACATGGCTGTATTCAAAATAAGATTCATAATATTATTGTAAATGGTAATAGTACATTTTCAAGTTTACTTTCTTATCCTTACTTATTATCAAGAAACCTTAGTTATTGCAGTTTAATTAAAAAGTTATCACATAATTATATTCTATATTATTTTAAGAAAAGTAATTATAATGACGAAACATTAATAACCAGTTATGCCAAAACACGTTTTAAATTTTTGCGCCCTTACTGCAAAGTTTTTACTTTCTGCAGGAAGGTGGAGCCACTCTATTGAATGAGTTGGAGCCGATAATATTAATACCTGTCATTTCACTGTTGATATTCTATTAGGTTATGATACAATTTTGTAATTGTTTATTACGTTATTTTGTAATTAATTTGCTTCCATTCTCGATTATCATGCATAAATAAATTTGAGTCGACACAAACAGTATAACATACCTTCCTAAAGAAAACTCCTGCAATCATAAAGTATAGAAAATAAAATGAGTCAGTTCGACGAAGAATTGGATGCAATTTATAGTAAACTTTATTTGTTAAATAATTTGAACTGACCTTGAACTTTTCCATAAACCTCAAAGTCCACGCCAATAATACTTTGCATTTTGTCAGCCGGAGTAGCGATATGATGAACGAAAACAAGAAAAGCTATAATAAGCGTCGAATGCACCTCAAACTTCTTCAGAAAATCAATGATAAACATTAGTAAAATGTTTTAATCGCAGTTAACAAACGAATTACGAATAACTACGTAATATATAGCAAACACCAACATTAGATGTTAACGTGCACGAATTGACATGTTCGAAATCGAAAAAGTACGAAGTGCTGAAATTGTCGACTGCAGCCAGAGTTGCGGAGTATGAATCTACCGACGGCAATTTACTCTAAATAAATGTATTTTTTACAGATGTCGCTTGCGTATGTTTAGTCTGCTATTCCACTCCGCTTCAAACTTATATCCATCCTATATCCATGCATTAATGCGTTCTTTAGAGTATCACTATATATATCGTCTTTGCTAAATATTTTTTTATTTTGATTTGACAGTAATGTATAGCGTAAAGTTGTTTATAACTTTAAAGAAAAGGACTTATAAAGTTTAAATAATATCAATGATAAATTTTAATTTATTATAATTTACTTTTTATACGATATCTTTCCCTGTTAGCAATTTATTTTAATATAATTTTTTAAAATGCAAAAAGCCTGATTGATTCAATTAAGATCTTAAAACATGATGATTTAATTATGCGAAGTAAGTAAAAAGTTATTACGATTTACTCAAAGATACAAAAAGGATCAATATATATTTTTTTTTGAAGCTTGTATAAAAAAATTAGACAGTTTATAATTAAATTTTAATAGTTTTAAGTAAAATTTTCAGATGTAATTTTTATTTACTTCTTCAATTGGAAAAAATACTTACAGTTTATATTTTTATTCATTTACAATTTACATTTGTTAAATGATTATATTAATCTAAAAATACTTCGTGACATCAATCTCCCAATTTTTAAATGACAGGTACTTGATTCTCCAGTTCTTCTAGAACTTAGCTTTAAGGCCTGAAAAAAGCAAAGTGGTACTATTTTGCAGAATAAGAATTTGCTCGTTGAGTCTTCTAAACATTTAATTCTTATTTTAAATTATACGTTTCCAAAAATTTGTTTTTTTATAAATCAACCACATTTCTTAAAATAAACTCTGCATAATTAATTATTACATACTATGATGATTTTAATTAAACTTTGTTTTATGAAGATCATATGCTGCCAGGAAAGTGCAAGTAAAATGGAGTTCTCACATTACTAATTATATTTTTATCTCTTTTTAATTTTAAATATAGTAATATACATCATATGCAGTGCACTTTCACTTAACTTTATTTAAAAGTGAATCTTGCAGGTAAAGCCCCGTTAAAACTATAATCATAATAGTGCTTCTAATTTTATTTCGAATATCAGCAACGCGTGTACATAATGTTATTAATTATTATTAGTCATTGTTAAATTAATTGTCATATTAATTTCTGACATTAGATGCAATTAAAATACAACTATATTTAGTTGAATTTTAACTGTTTATTCAGTTATTTTCTTTAATAAGAATTGAATTCGAATTTTCAACAAAGAAATGATTCAAAAAATAACGTTTTCATTTTTCAGTAAATATCAAAAATATGAAATTGACTTATTTTAAAACAGAAAATAAACTGAATATATAAATCAATTTGTATTTGATTGCAAATTATTTGTATTGCAGCCGAAATTCAGCTAAATATAGTTGAATTAAAAGCTATATTTCATAATCTTAATTTTTTATCTTGTGAATCTATTTTTGAATGTTATACAATCATTTTTAAACATAATATACATTAAACATGTTCAATGAGCAATAGTATGTCCGCATAGAAATTCCTGAATTTCTTAGTTGCAATCCATTTAAACATAAACTGTTAGAATCATCATACTCGTCTGCATATTAAGGAACGACTATATGTGTACAGTAGCAGTTAATAAAAATAAGCCAAAAGCTCGGTTGGAAGTGATAAAAGATCTGCGAACTTATTAAAGCCAGAGTAAGAAGTGGAGATAGGCTTGTACTAGCGTAAAAGGGGCAGGCAGTAGGCGCATGAAGACGCGTTCACAAGAGCAACGTAGCGACTAGCAGGCTTATACGTATCCTTGATAACTTCCGGGAGTAATCGATGCAACTATTGAAAAGTAGAGGGCTGCGACGAAAAAGCAAGTGCCGAAGAGGAAGAAAGCGAAGAAGAGAGGGCGGTTCGGAGGAGTTAGAAGAGGCACGGCACTGGCTTTGCAGGTTGGCTTTGTGAACGCCAGCTGCGCGTGCAGCGGCAAAAAGAGGAGAAAAGAGTCTGGGAGACGACTGACGGCACAGTGCTGCTGCTGGCGGTGCGAGCGCCGCCGCCGAGTGCTGTTGCTGCTTGTGCCACTATGCTATAAGGTTCGCCCCACCGCTCGGTCAGCCTCAGTGTCGAACAACACTTACCGCGCGGCGGGTCGCCGGATCCTGCACGGTCGCAAATATACACAGCTAGTGGCGTAAACGCGGACAAACGGAGAGGCAGACGGCGGTGCGGCTTGGCTCGACTCGTTCGCCGTCTCGGAGGCGCGAAAGGCGGCCATCCCGCCGAGGAGAGGAGCCCCGGAGCCTGGAGCGGGGGAGAGGACGCAGCCGAGCGCACGCCACCCTTCGGACAGTCCTTGAGCAGCCGAAAGCCTTCGCGGCACGCACCTTGCCGGCAGAGCGAGCGAGACAGAGGGAGAGCGAGCTGTCACCGCGACAGGATCCCCGGCTGGATCCTCGGCGCCCGGGTCCCGCTCCCGCGCCTCGTCCTCGGGGAGGACCGGGCCGCTCGCTCCGGACCACGGCAGTAGCATGTTGGAGGTGGCCAAGTGCTCCGCCGGCAGCGACAGCGACTTTGGCAGCTGCGGCCTCCAGGAGACGGGCCGGAGATGCGCGTAGGCTCTTTAAAGTGAAGCGAGTCGCGGCGTCCTCGTCCTCGACGTCCTCTGTGCGCAGCGTAGAAGTCTGCGGATCGAAGACGCCGCTTGTAGAGGCGCGAGGCGCAGTGCAGAGACGCAAAAAGCTGGCAGCGCCGAGATAAGGGGCCCCCCTTGTTTCTGCTTGGGAGGCGTCCCACTGTCAGAGCCAGACGACCACGCGTCCCTCTGCTCCAGCGCTCTCTTCTGCTCCGTCTCCAGCCCGCCTCTGCTACTCCCCTCTGCTTTTGTTAGGTTAGAATCGCGCAGTGTCGCAAGTGCTCTGCATTCTTCACGCTCGTCCGCGAGCCTGCGCCGACTGCGCGCACATAACCTATCCGGGCAGTCGGGCTGGCCGAGGAGAAGCTGCTCACCGGCGCCCGACCTGCATGTCCTTCGCTGGCCGATGTCAACTAGCGGAGACGGCGCATAGAGTCTCGACAGGGACTGAGAGGGAGGGAGGCAAGCAAGAGGTTAGCACTGACGGCTGATTCAACGAACGGAGCCACAATGACGGCGATGCTGGTCTTCGTCGCGGAGCTCTCCTCCAACATTTTCTCCGTCCTCGCGGTTCTCATATGCTTCTGCGGCGTCTTTCTCTTCATCATGAGGTGATTCTTTTTTTCTCGTTCTGGGTGGGTAATACTGCAGGTGGTTCGGACTACAAGAAAATCGAAGCTTACCCTTTTCGCAGTGACAGGGAGCGCAGAGTGACACTTTCGTACAGCTGTTTCCTTTGGATGCTTCGCGCGAATGTGTCAAGACAGCTAAAGCGTCAAAAGATTTCTGTTTACCTTTTTACCTTAAAGGAATTTCACTGGTGGCCACATTTCATCACCTTTTTTATCAATCTTAACGTTTAATGTGCACGCGCATTCCACACATGCAGATTTACTATGGGTCTCATTTATTGATTTTCGTTTTCGCATAGCTTTTTTTTTAAATCGTTGCTCTTCATTAAGTCGTCGTTACAGTAAGTATTAGATGCAGATAAAAGATAGCAAAGAATATTGAATATTTTTTTCCTTTAAAATTAAAAATTTTAAATAATTTTAGATTTTTTTATAAAAATTGGCAATTTTACGTAAGCGCGAAGCTCGACGTGAGGATCACACTCAAAAAATTCTGAAAAAGGGCCTGCAACACGTTTTCTTGTTTCGACAATGTCCTTTACCAAATTAACTTTGAATAAATTTCTTTATATAGTTTATGTTATTAAGTAAATAAATTACGGAACTTTGAATTTAGTGTAAAAGAATTATTGAGAATTGCTCAATCCTTATAAAATGACTCTACCATTCGATCAGTTTTATAAGAAATTAACATATTTTTATTAATTTATTTGATACTGAACTAAATATTAATTACATATTATTTTAAGAGTGGATTGCGTATTAACTTAAGTCTACTATAGTGTACGATCGTTTTCGGATTCGTGCATTGCGTGATACTAATATATTTTTAATAGTTATTTTAATTTCCTTCAGAACATTTAATCACAGACAATAGTCGGCCAATGTTAAGACGCAACTTTCAATTATCCTGCACTATACATAACGTTATAACATCGGTATTATTATGAGTCAAATTCTAGACTTTTCTAAATACAGCGCGTTAAGTAGATTTTTACATAATCAAATTAGTTGACTCTATAAACAGAATGTTATACACTTAAATCTAAAATGTTTATTCACATTTAGGTATTTATAATGGACGTTTGTCTAAAAATATGCAAATATGAATCACTTAAAATCTGAATAGAGACAATGGTTAAAAAGACATAAGACGCAGTTATTGTTCTAGTAACTGTAGGTTCATTATGATAGCAGAACCTTGAATCCATCTAGATTTCTCTGTATCCATATAACGGCGTGGTGTTTGCAGCTCGAAGAACTCGAACGGAGCATCCAGGTAAACGTGCACTCATCTCGGAGTGCAACGTTCGTTAAAGAATTCTAATTTTAAGCGCATCTGATTCTTTTTTTTCTTGGGTGAATCATACACGCACGCCTACCTACACGTCACTCGCGCGTACACATCAATAAAATTGGAAAAGTTTATTAAACCGCACCCAGTCCGCTTACGGAGCTAAACATGGCTAAAAATCTAGTCCGCTGAGAATGCGGAATCAATCCTGAGCCACTAAGGCACGTTTTCGCGCCTGAAACATCGTCTCTTTCAATTAACATGAGCTTTTACCGTTAGATTCAACCATGGAGATGAGGCTGTACGGGAGATGCGCAAATTTTTGTCGGTTAATGCTGTCTCAGTCGTTGGCGGGGAGGTACCAGTGGCGACCGGTTTAGTGCTTTAAAATCTGCTTTTTAAGATTACCCCCTACATGCGTGCAGTGCAGCTTTTACGAGCCCTGCAAAAGGCATTCAACATCATTGCAGTACTTTCCGAGCGTCGACCTCCGTCAGTTGACGTAGAATCCTTTTATTCCTTATCAAAAAAGAAAGTTCTGCCGATTGGATGTTGCTTTTTTAAAGCTTAACGCAAGGTCGTTCCGCTCACCCGGCTCAAAATCATGACGGTGATAAACAGAGGGATTAAACTGACGAACACTTTTAAGTCCATACTTTAGACTGTGCAAATAGCATAGAAAAGCTTTTATGATAGTGCATCTTTGCACAATTTGCGTAGGTAATAGAGTGACATTGCTGCCAGGATGTGTTAACTCTGACAATTCTTATCGCATTTGTACACAACCCTTGCTTGCGCATACGTATCATAAAAGAATATATATTATTACTGTTATATTTTTATTGCACTTATCACGAATGTTTTGATGTTCCTTCTTCCTCATCCTTGTTTTGCTTATCGCGTATTTAAAACAAAATGTTATATTATGAAAAAACTGAATCATGTTTAAATAAACATTATTTTATTTAATAAATACTTTTTTATAAAAAGGAATTATAAAACAAAGTTTCGTAAATGTAATGAAAAACTCTTTACATAATTATATTCTCACGTACATATTTAAATTATTGATGTTCGCTTTTTTGTGAACACTAGTTTATCATTTATTAAAATATGTATGTATATAGAAATTCTTGCTATTACACTTATAGTTTTCTTTCTCAACAAATGAAATACATTTTATTTCTAATCGACTTTTTGTTTCCAGCGAACTCGAATCTATTCTTTTATTCGAATCAGCTTAATTTTGAAAAGTTTATAAATTGATTAGAAGAATTGAAGTAGATCTTATTTCGGATAGTATTACGCACCAATGATATCAAAATAGTAAATTATTAAAACTTCTAGGAAAATCTTTTAGAATTTTTTATATCCTGTAGCTAGCTCGGAGCAAGTAGTTTATTTGCGAAAAAATACTTTAATTATTGATTGATATAACAAAATATAAAATATTTATTAAATACTTATTTTAAATGTTATACAGCTTACCAAGATACTAAAAAATACAAATGAAAAATGGAATTTAAGATATATTTAAAACATAGAAATCGGTATTTTTCCTATTTTATGTTAAATATCCGAAAAAAATACCAAAAGTTTAAATTATTGTAACAATACTTACTAAGATACCTAGAACCTAGATGATTGTAATTGAAAAAGGGTAGTTTTTTCAACTAAAACTTATTTAATTTTAAATAATAAAATTATTATTATAAGTTTTTTTTCTTAACAATACAATTATGCGCAATTCCGAAAAATCGTTTGTTAGTGATTTTCTTATCCAAAAAGTTTTGAATTTCCGAGCCAGGGACACTATTACACTTTATGTACACTATTTAATATTATTCAAAATAATAGCTTTGAAATATCTTTACGAGTTTTAATCTTAGAATTTCTTCAACTTTCAATGTCAAAAGTAGACAAAAATTTTCTGAAAATTATTATTATGTATTGCACTCTATAGAAGTGGCAAAATACATGTAAATATAATTTTTTTCAATTCTATGGACAAGTAAATTTTATTGATTTGTTACTTGTTATAATAAAAATCATATATATTTTATATTATTGATATAACAATTGACGTAGCAGTTTATCCAAAAAAAATCTTAAGTATACCTTTATTGATGTCTATATAATATATTAAGCTTATTTAGCTTACGTACAGATCATATAATCTAACATATCTACATAATTTACATTTTGATAAAATTTTGTTGAAAAATATAAGTAGCTTTTATACTTACAGTTATAATGGTCGCTCACATTGTACACGGCCGGGTCGGAGAATATTCTCCCCGGATCTCCCCGTTACACAGTATAATTTGACATTTGTTATAACAAATTCACAGATGGTCTAGCTCCCCTCTAACTCTGTTCGCTGACGAGCATTTACGCACATAATGTACATAATAACGAACAGAGATTTTTTCTCCTTTAAACTATATTTAGCAGTACATTGTGTTACATTTTATACAACATACATTGACAAGTTACATAATTAACATTTTCTTTCTCATTATATCCAATCTACAATTGAATTAAGTTCAATTTTTATTCGTGACAGTGACTCCACTAAATTATAAAGATTTGATCTAATTTTGTTCGAAATTCTGTTTATCATAATTATATTATTACACTTTATCTTTTAGAAAACCACTAGAGGTACGTACTATCCGTGTTGTATCTTTCAAAATATGTTAATGCTTCGATTAAGGCTTATCCTGAAACCTTCTTTTCGGTTAACCTTTGAGCTTCTTCGAATTTTACTTTTAAGTCGAGTGAATGATATATTGTAAAGTCACTTTCATTATTGTTAGCAGTAGATTTTGCGAGATGGTCTATACTATCTTGTTACCTGCAATATTGAACTGTAAAGGGACCCAATAAAACTCTAAACTGTATTTATTTACAGTTTCTTATCTAAATTTAATGTTTTTCATTTAAATTTAAAAATATATGGATTAATCTTTGTATTTTTATATTGAGCAGATCTTAATCGTAATAATACGCGAATCAAATATCATAAAGTCTGAGTTTAGGAATGTGATATGAAGAGCCTTAATTATACCATCTAAAGAAAATTTTTTTTTAAACTTTGTTCTGTTTCACTGTTTATAACAATTTCAAGAAACATTCTTAATAATTTAGTATATTCAATGCTACGATAGTCATATGCACATAATACCATTTTTAAATTGCATCATTCTTTCTACTTTTTAATTGTTTTATCAAGTGCTTTATTGATTAATTTAAAAAAATAAACATTGAATACTGCACCATTTGAAATTTTTATGTTGATAGGTGTATTATGTATTTTTGAATATATTTACTGTACAAATAAAATATAAGACTTTTGCAATTTTTTTGGTAACTTTATGGTTTGAAGAAACTTATTAAAACTGAAGTCTTTAGAATACTTACGTACTTAGATCATCCAGTTTGTCTAAAACACTTAGCTATGAATTTATATGGAACTATAATAATTAAATAAGATGTGGTTATTTCTTCGTTTGTTTGAAAAATTATTGGAATAATTTATTATTGGAAAAAACTTTAAAGTAAAATTTTTTATTTTTTTATCGACAATTGTTTATAAAAAAATATCTACATAGTTTTCATGTTTAAAATTGTACGTGGAGAATTAAAGCTAATCAGATCTGTTTTCTAATTATTATATGAATTCAATTCTAATCAACGCGTTTATAAGCATCAAAGTGGTATTTAATACATTCATATTTACAAAATATAGCCAGCTATAAGCGTGTTAATTTTCACATTGTTTCAGATTGTTTAGATTCATATAAAAATGTTGAATTAATAATATTATTAGGGAACAAATTAAAATTAAAAAACGTAATTTAAACTGATTTTGTAATAAAACCTCGATAAAACCTTGATATAAAATGAATATTAAAATTTTAAGTGGAATTCAATGAGGGTTACGAAAAAAATTTGTTCACGATATATTTTGTTTTATCAGATTCTTTTTCACTTTCGCAAGCATGTCCTTACATTTGAAGTAATTTGTATTCATTCTGATATTCACATGATTTTGAGTATATAAATCTGTTGAACACCTTTAAAGTATAACATACAAGCACAAAACGCGTTAATAATTTGTTTATTAGTAATTTAATACAAACTATTAAATTGTTAAGTAAATTATTATTTTATGTTCATATAAATTTTTTAAGCATATATGGTAATAAATGAATTGACATAATGCATCAATATATAATATACATTTTACAATTAAAGACTGCTAATAATGAATTGCAGATATCATAGAAATAATTTCTAATCATTTATTACAAAATTGTTCTTATATCGGTATAAAAATATTAGAATCCTCATAATTTGCATTTCATGAAAGAGAATGCCTTAAATTTTTTGTATTATATGAATAAAAGAAATTCAGTCGTGAATAATGATTAGTTATGATTAATTAGTCAACTCATTATTAGCAAAAACGATGAATTTAGGTTATAAGATTTAATATCATGTCGCGTAAAAATAAATATAAAGAGTCGCACAGTCGGTGATCCGCAAAAATTGAGTACACTCATGACGGGTGCGCGTCGTCACACTAGTTGCAGCTCCTCTGGAACAACTCAACGCGGTGTCTATAAGACGACCGACGGCCCGTGTCTTCCTTGACATGCGTTCTCGTGAGTAAGAGAGAGATAGAAGAAAGGAAAAGAAAAGGCCGCCGTCGCTGTACGACTATCATACCTTACGTAATGTATTACCGCGGTTTCGTAATTGACCGGGCGGCCGCACACTCGCAGCCGCCTCGTTTTCTCGTCGCACGCCGTGCTGCAGCCAATAAGCCCCCGTGTATCACAGTCGAGCGGCGGATTCCTCGCGCGACATGGCACGGACCTGCTATGATTCGAGAAAATTCGATCGGGATTGCATTTACATTTACATAAAATTCATCGGGCTTATTGTTTATCTTAAGGTTAAACATTGGGCTAAAACGTAGTGAAAGTTCACTTAAAAGATTCAATTGCGAGAGAATCGATATTTATCCGAAAAATTCGAATGCTTCTCTAATTAAAATAAATTAATTAGAATTCTTTGAGGTGAAGAATTAGATTTGGTCGTAAGTGATTTAAAATTTGTGCATTATCGTTATCCAAATATTTATACCGAAACATTAAATATTATGGTATTTCATATTATATTCTTTATTACATTATGATATTTCAATGATTTACGGCTGTGCACATACCTAAAAATATATATATAGTATTAAAGTGTTTTGACAACATACGTTGAAGAAGAATAAAATGTCTCGACTAATTTATTTTGACACCTATCTAATTTTGCAGACATATACTTTTAAACTATTATTATTTAATCACCAAATTAATACAGCACTGAAATTTTAACCCTCAATAGGTATCTACATACTTTTTATTTTAAAACGTCCAGTCTCTTTCCATTTCTCCCCTTCTTTTAACTCTCTCCCCCTCCAACTTCGCTCTCACATTGAGCATGCAAGATTATGAAAGTTTCATTTTCATTACATGTTAACAACACTTTTATTAGTAACTGCTGTCTACATTGAAAATAAAATTTTTTCAAAAATTGATTAAAAAATTGTGCAAGTTGTGACAATAAACTTAAAGTAATTATAAGTTAATACAATATTTTTAAATAATCGTTACTAAACTGATAGTGAGTTTTACACAAATGAAATACGAAACAAAGACTGTTAAAAATTGTTACATATTTGTATATTAAAAGTTAAATTACTTTATATTTATAATATACACAGAAAAATAATTGTTTTAAACGACCGCGTACGCGTTTTAGTGTCTATAACATGTATAAACTGACTAGAATAGAAGTTAAAACAAATAATACCTGTTGGATTTATGACTGGCATTATACTTAGATTTTCATCAAATAATATTTCGAATTAGAGAAATATTTTATAGCTATATCTATTATAATTAATCCAATTATACTTAAAAAGAAAACTCACGTATGAAAGGCGCATAAGAGTAAAATAAAGGAATAACCTAAAAATATAAACCTGTGACCTTCAGTACTATGACAATTAAAACACCATAAAAACTGCTTTATAGTCCTAAAAATAGGACTTTAATTTTTGAACATTATTATTGTCGTATTACTTTATATTTTGCAGATATGCTTATAAGAAGGCTAAATAAACTGCGTATTTATGTGACTAAAAATAACATGCTATACGTACATTGTATTATCGAGAAACATAAATCAAGATGAATATTAATTTTAATGATCGACGATAATCTCGGCAATGATATTATTCGTTGATCTGGATAATATAAAAATATATCTATTTTTACAAACAGATACTTCAGAACAATAATTTATAAGATTTAAAAAACCATTACTTTACGTTTTTTAAGCTATCAAGGGAGTTCAAAAGAATACGTATACATGAATTAATAAATATTCCAAATTTATGATTCAAAATCTAAAACAGCACTCGAACGACTATGAATCCTCATAAATACTTTATAGCTCATCTTATACTTTGTTAATTTTGTTATTAACGAGTAGATCAATTTAAAAAATAAAATTGTTTACTTGTTTTGTTCTTCCTATATTAAGAGAATTCTCGCAGATAAGATAACATATTTTTTTAATCGTCAGATTAGAATGTATAACATAAATAAAAACGAAGCATTCTGAATTAAAATCAAAATCCAATTCCACGGTGAGCAAGATAACCAAAGGCCGAAAGGAACACGCTCGTGCATAACCGTGTGGGATAAGAAAGGTTGTCAACCAGGGATAAAGGAAGAGTTCGCTCTGCACCTCTCGCTTCTACACCTCACCTCACACGAGTGCGTCATCTCGAGAGCGAGTCTTGTCCCCGCGTACATGCTGAACAAGCTCACATCTCTTTCTCTCTTGACTATTTTGCACTGCAGTCAGTGCGCTTATTTTCCATTCGCATGCGCCCAAGTGCTTACGTACTTTTTGTTAAATTACTCGTCGCGCACGCGAGCATAACGCGCGGCCGCGAAGGCGCTCGTATCTTATAAGTATACGAGTTAGTATGAGGCAATTGACCACCCGGAGAAAGAGAGAGAGAGAAGTATTCCTTGGTTATCTAATTTTGTTTACATAATTAGAGGGGTAGCACTCGGATGCAGTTGCTTTCAGGATTCCGAGTCTCTGTTTCTCTCTTGCCTGGTGCACCACATACTCTTCTGAATCTGACGTGTGATAGACAATGTCTGTTGCGCACGTCTCCCGGAAAATAGAAAAGAATGGAAAATTGGATTTTCCGTTTTTGTCGAGCGGGGCCTCAAGAATCGTAGCTGCACGCGAAGCTTTTCTACCGTCAACGACACTCGACTTACTGCCCAGCGTAATTTGCTAGAGGGTTATTTTGTATTAACGTGATTTTATGAAAATGTCTTCCATGCTATCTATTTTATTTACTAATTTACGTTTTTAATTAACGTTTTTACCATGTCAGATATCTTTTTCCTTAAATTTTTGTAAGCGCATACAACTCGGATGAAAACTATTTCAAGATTGATTTATTCTGGTTTTAAAATATTTCATAATAAATTTATCTAATATTGTTGCAAAAAGTACATATATTTAGATCAAATAAAGTAGTTTCAGCTTTAAAGTAATGCATTTCAATCATTTGATCCGGAATCAGAATATTATTGAACTTAATACCTGTTCTTTTATCTGTTAAATAGTTAAAAAGAATATTAGGTTATCCACTTATCCCTTATGTGAAACATTTTTCATTGATGAGATACTTCAATTTATTTTATTCATTTTTTTGTAGGAGATTCTTATGTATTTAGTTATGTATTAACTGAGTCAAGAATATCTTTAAATCGTAAAAGCAGAGTTTCCCTGGCCTTATTTTTTGTTGTAAACTTCTGCAACATTTTACTAAGACGAATGACTTATAATTTTCTATCTCTTATCGTAATGCGCGATATTCAATTTTCTATACAAATAGTGACTTCTTAATGTTTCTCGGGTGCAGATTTTAGGTTTTATATGTTATTATTAGTATATCTTATACAGGGAGATATGTCTAGTAGACGTAAGTTGAGTTAATGTAGAATTTTTGTTCTATATAAAACTTGTACTTTTTTAAAATCATCAATAATAATTTGAATTCTAAATCATGAATAGCATAATATTGCGTTAATAAATATTTCATTTAGCTTAGTTATCTCAATTATGCCATGTGCGGCAAATAGTGCACTTTATTCATTAGTATCTAATTAAATCTTGTCATCTTCTTATATTGTTTTTCATTTGAGATATACCTACCGGCAATAAATTTGGTTACATTCTAGGAGCTATAGCACTATACTTAATTTATTCTAAATAGTCTATATAAGCATAAATAGATCTCTTCATGTATAAGATTAATGATAAAGCTATCAACTATCCCTCAAATATTCGTTAATTAACAAAAAGTTACTAGGTCATCATCAAATTATAATAATCAAATGAAAATACAAATCAGAATAATAAAAATATAAGAATTTTAGAACTTAGATATTCAATTAAATTACATTAAAGGTCTGATTTACTTTTTTAAATACAATTTTAATACACTAAAGCATTACTTTTTCATATAATATGAATTTATACGATAATAAAAATTGTTAACACTTAATAAAATAAATATTATTAATTGTAAATGATATTATCATAAGTAAAGATAATGTTTTGGTATTAAAAATTCGTCACGCTAAATGCTGCAGGTGTAATATTATAATGTCAAAGTCAATGTGTCAAAAATTGTACAAATTAAAAATGTTATTAAAAGTATGTCTTCTCAAAATACAAAACTACAAATGATTTTGAAACAAATTTAGTTTCGAATTAATTTTAAGTAAAAAAAAATATTTATGTCTCACCTCTGTAATTATCTAAAATAGTGGTTGCGGTTTATATTTTAAAAAATTTGGTCCATGACTTGTATTCTTTTTAATCTTACAATAATTCATATATTGAAATTTTTTAACCTTAACTTTATTAAAATAAGTATCCACATCATTGCTACATTGCGTAATTAAAGTTGTCGAATGCCAAAATTCAAAAATATATTTTAAAATATAATTACTGCAACATGAGCTTACTCTCCTAGGAAATTAGCACAACAATGAGTAATTCAGTATTGTAAAACAATGCCTATAGCCTCTGCACTCACAATTTGTCCTCATTCCCTTTTAAATAAAAGTGGCGATGCATTTGTTATTTGTGATCTAAAGAATTGACGGAGGAAAAATTACATCAATACATTGTTGATCCTTTTGAGCACTCTGTAAGAAAGTTATACATTTCGAGTAATTATTATTGTATGGCCCATATGGTTGTATAATAATGTTCATCAATTATAATTAGAATGTTATTTTTTTTAATATACAATTTCGTTTGATTGAAGTTATACCATCACAATCTTGTAATTTCATAAATTTCATTATAATTTGGCAAAGTTTAAAATCGGATCATACCAACAAAATTTTTAATTGTAATGGAAATTTGTTGTAGGAACATGATGGTACTGCGGGTCCATGGAGACGATCTTATGTTCGGTGGAACGAGTGGCGTGATGGCTCATTCGCCGCGCATACCGCAGATGAAGATGATGAAGGTCCACATACCCTTCACATTCAAGCTCCACGAGAGCTTCAAGAGCACTTATGCAGGTGAGTGACAATATCTATAACATTTGCGCTGTGCCTTTGTTCCGGAGCTCATGCGCAGGACGCTCTTACAGGCAATGTAAAAATCGATTATGACGGTCATTTTAATAACCACGTGCACGTGTATGGCCTTGACAATTGTTGCTCTGATTGATCGCTGGAGAAGGCATGCTCGCGTAAATGAAGCGATATGTATATAAATCATGCATTCTAAGCGACTGGTGATCCAATTATCAATCATTATCATCGACCGTATCTCTTTATATATATTTTACTTTATATTATGTATTCATAATAATGCAGTTGAAGTAAACTGATACATTATCTGAATGCATTAAAACTTGTTTCGCCACATTTTTATATTTGCGATACATACGTGTTTAATTTATTTGTACGATTAAAAGGGAATATTAAGAGAGACTTCTTAAAAGCAAATTAAAATATGCTGTATGTATTAAGATTTTTATTGTGGTGTTATACTGCAATTCGGCATTAAAAATCTATCACCGTCTTACTACATTACAAGATGGTTGGATTATCAGTCAATGTAAGAATATTCTTTTGTCACTTTTAGCGTTAAAAGCGTTTTCATGTTGTAATTGTTCCGAAATGAAAATAACAAAGAAAATAAAATTTTCATAATTCATTACTTTTAACTATAAGATAAGTTATAAAAATTTGATGGAATTCTATTATGTGGTTTTCCAGCAATTGCAAAATAAAGCTGTGATTTTTAAGCAATTTTCGTCATCATCTTTGTCTAGGCACTAAAAATTACAAACATACATAATGATTTCAAATTATACGCGCATAGATATCATTAACAAGAACATACGTTTGCAATTTAAAGAAAGCGGTAAAAAAAATTTTTTTGGCGTAAATTACCACATAATAGTGAGCAAGTTGTATGAGTTATGGTAAAAGTACGTTTCGAACGATTCAGTCGCAAGCACGACTAAGACAAGTGTACACTACCGCTGTGCTCGCGGCATCTGTAAAGTCGATGCTGTAACAGAATGATACGTTAATGTCTGTCGTAAAAAAGCAAAAGCCTTTTTCGGCTAATGTTTATTAAGAAGTCAGATATCGTATACTATATACTTTACTAGTACGCACCGATAATTGCATACTTTGTGATTCTTTTATACCTTATCTTCAAAGACTAAGAACTGAACTATTTAGACACCCATTCAGATTTTTTTCTAGAAAGAAATAATAGGCCCATTGCAAATTTTACACAAAGGCTATAAATATACATCATCGGGTGCAGGTATAATATAGGTTCGACTGAATATACAAAAATATATGAGACATTGTTTATACGATCCTACAATCGTTTACGTGTGCCAAACAGGCTCAAAGTTATGCAATGATACGCTCGGAAATTTTTTTTAAGAATTTTTGGTATATTTAATAGTAATCTGGGAACGATACAAGAAATAGATCAGTATACGATAGACATATTATGGCAAAAAATATTATTCTATTTTGTAATTAATTCTTGCATTATTCCACTATTATTGTATATTGTATAGTATATATTACTGTATTTCACCAGTTTGGTCCTTGCTCACTATAAAATGCTTTAAAAATTAACAACCAAATTTTGTGAGTGTAGAGTTAGGGACAGTAACTCGCAATCGTACAGAACGCGTACCGAAGTACCTCTTTAAGGAGGTTGATCGACTTCGGGCGATGTGGTAAACGTACCTACGAGTATAATTACGCCTGAATAAATGTATGCTTTCTTAAAAAAAACTATAATATTACGATCTATGCAATATGAAACACAATTCTCTTTTATATAAATTATTTTTAAACTATAATGACACTTTTTCGCATGCAAACATTTGTATGTGCAAGCTGGTTTTTAAATATATTTCGAACCGATTTATCTAAGATATGATTAACTAATTTAATTGGATGGATTCGGGTAAAATATGATCAGTCATTCCTAAAAAGATTGTCGATTCATTAATTTTAATTTTATTGAATCTTTCAATCGAATTATTTTTAAAGATCAGAAATTGAGACATGTGAAATGAGCCAATAGGATCTTTATTTTTTGTCTGATTAAGGATTGATACATTCTTAGCATTTCTTAATTTAGTTAATTTTAATTCATAATCACTCATACGAATATACTTTTAAAGATCGAGTTTTCCGTGATTTGAACACAACTAAAAAAAGGTATATTAAATGCATCAAGCTCATTATAATTAGAATTTTTTATAAAATACGGGTAAAAAATGCGGTTATACGTTATTGGTATGAATAGTTAAGTATAGCGACCAGTGTCTCGAGGCGCGCGTGCAGACACGCACGTTCACGCGCGTGTATAGGAGGGATCGGTCTCGCTTGCCTAAGTGCCCGAAGAAGTTCATCGCTCGGGGGCCGTGCGAGATCTAGGGAAGTTTACGCAAGCCGTTAGCGGCACCTCCGAGCCGCAAGAGCGCCTCTGTCGAGAGCCAGCACCCGCTCCTGGTGCTTTCGACACTGGCCCCGCTGTACCGCTCGTCTCGGCAGGAAAAAGAAGCGCGCAATCCTCGCGGGTACTTGAGGTCGCGCATGTCGCTCGGCGGCGTCCACCTGGACCCGCGCGAGCGAAAAGACGAGCGCGGCGCTCGATTCGGAAGCCTAACTGGGCGTCAAGTTGGGAAATGGAGCCGAGCAGCCCTACATACGAGGAAACCGAGCGGTCCGAGGCAGCTCCTCGCGCGCTGCCTTACCTTGACCACGTTCCATTTCGCAACTGACTTTTCTGCGCATACCGATCGTTCGGGGCGCCGATGTAACCCCGATCGGCGACCTTGAATCCGCGCCCCCGGTTTCGGCGCGGGTCCCGCGTGGAAAAGTGCGCTCGTCGCGCCCGCCGGAGAGGTTTTCCCGTGCGCGCCGGCAGACCTTACAGGATATCACCCGAGGCTCCCGCGGCTTGCGCAACCTGGGGGGCACACGCGAGAGCCGGCGAGCGCGCGCGCGCACGATTTTCGACAGAGATTCGGCGTGAGCCAACCGCGGATCGGAGAACCGGACGACCGTGGTTCCCTTTATGCCTCTGCGCGTTGCGCACGAGAGTAATTGCGCGGGCGCTTGCCGACGGCCTTTTTTATTATCTTTCTAAATAACGCGTCCGCGCAAACCCGTACGCCTGTGTGGGTGTGTATGCGCGCGCGCCCCGCGCAGAGCCTGGGGATCACTTCGATGCCCGCCTACCGCACTCCACGCATTTCAATGGATTACGCGCCCGGGAAAAATGGGACTTTTTCACGCTGTACCTTCTCTCTCTTTTATTGTTATTAGCAACTTTTTTCCCGAATGCTGTTTGAGTTTTCTATCGCGTTCATCGCATCTTTGTTTATTACTTTTTATGCATCAAGTTCCGCCAGAATGTAACTGTTTGGATTACAGTGACATTGTATTATAAGGAATAAATATAATAATGATACAATAATGTTGGTTACCTGAGTCGAGGTGTAGCAGCTACAATTGTATAGTAGCTATAAGATGTGTAGCTGATCATTACGCACGATGTGAGGCAGTGATGAACTATACAGCTGCAATCTTTTCATTGATTGCGTTATATATCTCTTGAACAGATTATGGTCCAACATGCACTCTTCTAAAGTGATATCGAGGTTTGTTAACATTACACCACCTTTAACGGGCTGTGACTCAAGCGTCATTCGCTTTAGGTACAGAATCCACTATCCATGGCCTTAGGGGCAACTGATGCAATTTCGATCAAATGGTGAAAAAGGCGTTGGAACTTTCGTCAATTCTACATATTTTGTTAAATCGAAATTCAAGTTATAATATATTAATGCTAAGATCGGTCAAACCTTGAAAGCAAAGTTATTCCGTATAAGCTGACAATATAATCAATTAAAAAGATAAATATAACTTGAAAAAATTCATAGGCATGGTTTACGCTACTTAGGACAGACATGCAGGTTCAGAAGTCTCCTCTAGAGTGTTGTATTCTAAAATTATACCAAAACTTCCTCGAAACTGAAACTGTGACAAACCTATCAGAAAAGGGCCGAAAACCTCGTAAAAAATATCTCGCAAACTCTAGCTTTGTTTCGAGCTTTACCCCGTACAAAGTAGTTTTGCTTCTAATCAGAGTAAATTAAATGCCAAATAGTGTCACCTATGGTATAAATTGAGCTTGTTTCTTCGTAGATCTCGAGATAACCAGCCTGTAGGAGGACCCATGCATATAGTCAATTTTTTTTTGTTCCACAGTCATTTCATACTGTGATTTTCCCTGTATTGACCCTTTTATATTCCAGGATTTTTGCACTTCTCCGGCATATTGCTAATAACTTTTTTGTTTTTTAGTATATTATACCTCGTTTTATATTTTAAGTGTTAATTATTCCTGTAGATTCTTTTTTAACATATTGGCCCTGTACCAATTTTTTTTATTCTCCCTTTTTTGCGACAATTCCTTTCTCCCGCGCCGTGAATAAAGCAACTCGAGTAGGAGGCCGCTGTCCACGGGGCAAATCGCTAACGAAATTCGTTAGGTAAAAGTTTATTTAACCATTGCTAAGTTACCAGGCACTTAACAAAGCCAATGCTCGATTATAAAAAAGGGAAAAGCGCAGTCTAATGCACTTTGTGCATTACGCACTACCTATCAATTGCTAATGCCGGTTTTCCAAGTAATTTTGAAACGAGTCAAAATATTGAAACAGGATGTCTTTTCAGCTGTCGTGAAATAGTGTCTCAGCGGCAGGAATAATCTACTTGGTTGCAAAATTTATCGAGCGAAACAAAAAGTTGCATTGCCGATATCGGGCAGCCCTGAATCTGGACTTGAAATTTTCACGAAACAACCTCGGGAAACAATACTTGGCGCTCGAGAATGTAAAACGAGGCTCGTATTTAAAAGCGATTTCTTACGCATCTACTGAAATATCGAGCGGCTAAGTGATTATCCGAGATGGCGATTACATTTTTACTACACCTGCCGTGGCTTACGCGCTCGCGCTCGCGCGGAAACGGGTACATATACATTGACTTATGGATATATCGAGAGGCCTGAATCGGCAATTATAATTGATGTCACGCGCTCGCTCGGTGTTATTATCCTTTGTTATTCAAACAAAATTTCGGGACTTACGCAGATTCGAATTTGCAACAAAAAAGCGAGCCGTTTCGCCACGCGAGCCGCTCCGGCACTTGAGGCACGCGTGCGCGGCTACACATACTCTCGAAAGGAAAATTCTCCCGCGAGCAACGCTGCCGAGCGGAATTAGCATTCCCTTTCTCGCGGGAAGGCGCAACGCGCTATTGCCGCGGCGCATTGTGCGCTGCCGCGCGTGCGGCTTTCGCCCCGAGTCTAATCGGTGCGAGAGACAAAGAGCCGAGGGACGAGGCGTGGGCGTAGCTATGAAAAATTGACGATCCGTAGCGCCGGGAGGAGAAACGAGAGCGCCGGCTTTTTTCGCGCGGTCATTCGGTTGACGTCGGCAGCCTCGTCGGCAGCCGAGGCACCGCGCCGCACACGCCCGGGGTAATAAAACGAAGGGCGCGCGCGAAATGGACCGCGAGAGATTTATTCTGCGGCGCAGAGGGCGCGGGAGGCCGGGAGCAACGGCCTCGGCGCGCGCGCTAACCGCGATCCTCGCGGGGAGCACAACAGGGCCGAGCGCGCCCGTGATTTCCTTAAACAATGATACGCGCTGGGACACGCGCCGGGCGGACAAAGCGCCGCTGCAGCTGCGGCTTTGTGGCTCTCGTTAGCGGCGCGCCGGCCGGTTTCCGCCCCGCGTCCCGATTGCCCGTCAACGCGCCCGGACGCGCCGCACCTGCCGGCGGGAGCCGCGTCAACGCCCGCGGATCGCGAGCGGCTCATCTCCGCGGCGTTTACATTCTCATGCCCTGCCCGGCGCTGCGCTCCCCACCCTTCTATTCGTTTCGCCCTCGATTTTCCCCCATCCGCCGCTGCTGCGCTCCCGACAAGTAGACAACAGTTGCGAGTAATGCCTTTCCAAGGCTCACCTGTCAAAATACAGTGCCAGAGGCGCTTTTGCCACGAGCCCGAGAGGCGAACACTCGGGAAAAATAATCCTGACTGAGTTACGCTGGACACTGGATCGCAAAAACCCGACCAAAGCTGCGGATTTCCTCAGCTTAACGGCCTTTTTTCAAATTCCTCTATAGTCTTCCTTCATGCTAATGTTCGTCTATTACTCCGATGCGCTATCCCCGGGATCTCCGTCTTGCAAACTGCAAGTTTTTCTTCTATTTTTTAGAAGGATACCAACGTGTTATTCGATACTGCTGTCCTTTCTTGCTTTCATTTTTTCCTTTCCTATTTGAGTGCGATGATACCGTTATAAGTTGGATGATTAAACCTGTAGTAAAGCCAGTTTAAAACTTATTAATCGGTAAACATTTTTTCATTGTTTATATTTTATTTGTGAATCTTTCCGTTCCAAGTGACTAACTATGCAATCGTCACGGATAGATTTAAATAGTAGTGACTGTATGCATGTGCATATAAATTGTAGCATTGTCGCTTAAAAATTATCTCTATAACAACGAAAATTTTTATTCACCAATAAATTATCAATTTGATAAATATATGGGCGCCAGCTATTTAAAGAATTTACACTGGTAGCAATCAAACTCTTTTGAGCTAGCTGAAAACTGTTGTCAATTTTAATTAGAACCGTGACTACTTAGACGTATTCAGAGTGGATACTACACAGAAAGAAATGAAGGAAACTCTACTTACGCGAATGTAATAGTTATATACAGAGAAATAGAGAGATTAAAAAATAGATTAAATAAGATAAATTAAAAACGATACAGAAAAGACTTACTTTTATTTGGGCATGTATACAGGTTTAAGATAATAAATAACAAAGATACGAAAAATTAAAAAATCTTTGATAAATTAATGTAGAGACTTATATATTATTTACAAAAAAATTTCAATTTTTACTCCAGTTCTTGATGAATTGACATTTCTATTTTGTGATGATAAATGTCTATTTATGAAGTAAAATATAAAATTTTAATTATAAATTATAGACTGCGTTTGTGTTTTTTGAGAATGTAATTTCAATAGGTAATTTATTTGATAAACATTCATCATGATCGTTTAATTACTTGGAAAATTGTTAATTTATACAAAAAGTATGTAACTTATTAAACATTTTTAGAGGATGTAATAAGTACATAGCTCCGGCTTTATAAAAAGTTTATTTTTGAGAAAAATAAATTCTAGTTCACTGTTAATAATTTTTTTCCAAAGACGTTGGATCTTGGATTGGATTATTATATTTACAACAACGTCGAAATCTTTATATCATGAAATTGTTTGTATACAAGAAATTGTAATGATGCCGTCAGAAATCAGAAACTACATCACTCACATTTTATGGTGATTTATAATTGTTGAATCACATATATTAATTATAAAAAGATGATATGAAGATCATTAATTATATTATCATATATTCTATTCTTTCATGTGATAATAGCTAAATGTATTTCTAGATATTTGACAACATTCGGTTAATCACAAGTGCATATTGTTTTTAATTCATAAACATAGTTATAATCCTCAAATAGACTGTAGATAACGTACGTAATACGAATTAGTCTTTCGTGTAACATATGACATTTTTAACTAGACGCATTATAAATATGATAAACGAATCAATAAAGGGTTTTATGCACAATATCTTGAAAATCTTCAGTATTAAAGAACTACCATTCGATATTGACTGCAGGTTCCCTTTCCGATCGATTCCCAAGGTCATCGTAGCACCGAGCGCAACACATAAGCTGGATGGCAGCTCTGCATAGTCCCTTTACCTCCTCGTCTGCATATAGTTACACTAAAAAATTAACTTGTTGAACTGGTTCGTAAGCTTATGCATAGTTTAACGAGGGAACTTTTAGTCAGAATGAAAGAGTAAATTGACCGGAACATGAGCTCAAGAGCGTTTATATATACAGTTACATACACACTAATTATCATTCTTTGAGTCTTGTTTCGTAGTGTGTACTTTTAGTTTTACATATTAACGTATCATAGATTCTTATTAATACAGACGTCATTAATTATTAAATAATGAATTTTGAATCAGTTTTATTGAGATATTAATAATATCGTCATACGATTAATGGTAATTGTGTCCACTCGATAAATCTCTTAAACTTAAATTGAACAGTGATCGTATAATACATATGCAACAATATGATTAATGATATCCATGATTTTCCAATCACCGGAAAAGTATGAAATGTTTATAAAATATTCATAAAGTAGAATTCATGATCAACAGAATAAACGATTGAGCAATATCTCACATGTAGGCTTTTTCGACCAGAAGAGAAAAGTCGGACAGGTACTTTGGAATCTATAATTAAATGAAATCCAGGGTGATTTTGATGCAAAACAAAGCGAGGGCGCGGAGTCCTTTAGCGATCGGCAACGATCGTTGGAGCTCAAGGTAGTGTAAAAAAGGGGTCGGGCGTCGCTCGTATAGACGCGAATGAGAAAAAATGAAATTAAAAGACAGCGCAAGGTCCATCGTATATTTTCGAGCTCCCACAGGCTCGCGGTCGGCGCTCTCGGAGCGAGCGGGGCTATGGCGAAACGCGCGCGGCAGCCGCCTCCGTCCAAAGGGGAAAAAAGAAGGCGCGCTCCGCGAGGCGGGCTTGCGCCACTCGGCCGGCCCGTGACGCAAGGTCGCGTTTCGAGCGCGAAAATCCAAGGCGCGAGAGGATCGGACCGGCGCGGCGCGGCGTCGCGCGCAGCCTGCCCGATCGATCTGCTCCGAGCGCCGGGGAAGCCGCCGCGTGTCGCGTTCCGAGGCTAAGCCCCTCCGGAAGAAACCGAGGAAGACCGGGATGAACGTTACGTAAGCGCGGAGCCGCGCGCGGCCCGTCAAAATCGAGGGCTCCCAAAGCCCGCGCCCGCGGCAAAAACTGTCCCGTCAATTTTAGAATCGCGGCCGAGGCTCGCCTTAACCGCCGCACGCGACACTAAACCTCGATAACGAGCCTCCCCGCCGGGATGAATATTCCTCGCTCGATGCCCATCTCGAGGATTGTGCAACGCGGCTCGGTGACGCGCCGGGGGAGTTCCGACCAAAGACGCGCCGAGGACGCGCTCCTCCCCCCGCGGAGGATCAACGGGCCCGAGTCGTCCGCTCGAGCTCTGCACGTGGTTTCGCCAACACGTGCTCCAAGTGCCACACTTCTCTGCCAATTTCTAAATTCAAATAAATTCAAATTTATTTTATCTTCTCTTGTCAAACTTCGTTTTCTTGAGCATACGAAACGTTAATCGTCCTCGAGTATCGTTCCCAAACAGTTACTCTTTTTTTTAATACAATGACACTTTTTACTGCTCTATTAAGAATAATATGATTTATTTCAATTTTAATTATTACTATGGGCCTATATACATGCATGTTTGATGATACTGTTCACAATAACAGTTCACCAAAATTTAATAAAATAATCCGTAGTCGCTGGTATTTTGTCTTTTTGACATTACAATACTTTTGATGCAATCTGTATTTTTATTATCTATTCATTCATTTTTAGAAAAATCGTTCATTAATGTCGCAAATCTTTTTTAATCTCATTAGCCATAATGAATCCATCAAGAAAACAAGCGATATCATTATACGTTACTTTAACCTGCAGGCAAATATTTATAATTGAATAGAATTGTGAAACCGGTTTAGTATTTATTATTAGTTATAATAAGAATGACTTGTAATTAATATGAATGTAGTAAAATTTGATTAATTTTGTGAAGGATGTTTTATTGACTTTTGCTGTTGGTCGACTTATTTTCAAGGTGGGCGATAGTTAGAGATAGATTACTCAATAATTTCCTTTATATGATATTTTTTGCGGATTATTTTTGTACGAATGAGATTTTAACGGGATGACGCTGCATGTAAACGAACCAAGTAGATGCTGAGCATGATTATGCTGTATTGTTAATCTAGCATAAAAACATCATGACTGACAGGAAAAACTGCTGGTGTGGTTAGTCGATTGCGAGGTCGATTGATTATCAATCGGAAGCAAAGTTGCTAGTTGTCGGTTTCGACTCAGGAAAATTTGCACGTGGTTCATTTTCATAACTACTAGATTCTGCAATTTTTTGATAGCTGCACACAAATCATTACTAACTGCATGAACAGTAGTCTGTTTTCAAATTATCGATTTTTGAAATCGATCACGATTATCGATTTTTAAGTCGGGCACTCAATTTTGTTATAATGGGTGTCATTGAATTTAAGTTCGAGTAAGCCAATTATTTGCGATCGATATATACTACACGTGGATTATCGTGCGTTGACTTCGTCAGTGTTAAGCGAACACACACGTTCGTATGGTTACTCCCGAGTTTGCGTTGCATCGCAAAATCCGAGGCAAAACCAGAAGATAAATCTACTCCAACTTGCATAAATGTCATTGCTGATGAGCTCCATCCTCGGCTCCATCAAGTGGAATACTCTATGAATAATTTTTTTAACTGGTATTTACTAAAATAAATGCGATAAGAAACAAACAAGTATTTGATCGTAGTCCAATGCATATTTCTTTTTATAGTTAAAAACACGTGACTTACGGTCACTTGAGAGAACGAATGCTGCGTCGTCGTTTGTTTTATGATTTTTATGGAGGTCGTGTAATAATTACTAGTTTTTATACGTTCTGAATGTTAATGAATCGGTATTTTATACAAAATTATAAACAAAAACTTTTATGTTCGAACTTCGAAGTCATTGGTTACAATAAATATTTCTTTGCGTTATGAATATGCTGTTATAGTATTCTTATCTAAGTGACCCAATTCTGATTGCCATTGGGCAAAGCGAGCGGGGTGTAACACATTTGCGGATGCTGTCACTCTTCTTATGCTTGATACACCGACAAAAGCACCCATTGAACCAATGTCAACTTGGCTCTATCAGTTCCCTCCGGTGCAAATGTACGGGCCGAGATTCGCGCTAATTGGACTCTCAATGCAGCCACGACAGACTCTGCACGTCCCCCGAGCTTGAGTGTTTGTGCTGCAGCTGCGCTTTGGCGCACTGCGTCACGAGAATCCCTTGGCTGCTGTCTACAGCTCGATTGCAGGGGTAGGGGCTCTCTTGGGATTACTCTTGTCTTTTTATTGCGATCGAAGTTGCCGTTATATGCTTTTATCGCAATCTACTCGTCACTCATGTAAAATATCCTATTTATTATACCAGCTATTTGATATTATGTTTTAACTCTTCTAGAATAACGGTCCATTTGTAATATTTATATCTTTTTAATAGTGCGAGCCAACAAATTTCCGTTATATATAGCAGTAAACTTTTTGTTGAGCTTCTTGTATAACTGCAAGGATGTTCCTATCCTTTCTTTTATAGCAAGAGTGAACCGTTAAATGTTTTGTTTTGCTAGTAGACCGAGAAATTGTTGGCACAGAAAATGGCTGTAAATTCAAGATGACCTATTATTAACGGTAAAATTGTCTTGAAATCTGCTGTACTAGTACTTGAAAACGATCATACAGTTCATTTGCGAATTTTGATGAACGAGTTTTGGAGATTGAAAATATGTTTTTAAACTATTATAAATTTAATTGTTTAAAAAATTATTTTTAGAAATAAAGTTAACGCAGAGCTACGTAAATTTTTTCTTGGAATATGCAACATAAACACATCCTTCTTATATTCTTATAAAGTGTTCCTCTAAATTTCTTTAGTGACATTCTGTTCCTTCATTTTTACTCAAGATGTACAATTTTAATTTCAATAGTCCATGTTTATAATATGTTAAAACTGCTTAATTATTTTTCTGTGCTCTTGGACAGGGTTGCGAGGGAGATCTACTAGTTTACTATTATATATATATACACACACGTATATTGAGATGAATTTTCCGAACTTGTTACATTCATATCACTACACAGTTACAAATATATTTCTTTCTCTCTTTCTCGCTCTTCTACATCTTCCGGCCTCAATTGTTAGGGACTCATTATTCTGTGTGGAAAGCTTTTGGAGCTGTTTTGTTACGACAATGCAACGGAAAAACGAAAATGAGCTTCGAGGTATTTTAATTGTTTTGACTGTTTCTCTGTTTTCCTTTTCGAGGTCATTTTTTGTACTGAATACTTTAGGAAAATGTGTAATTTGAAATAGCCCCAATTTTAGGTAAGGTAAAGTCATAAAATTATGTACACATTTTGTAATTATTCCGTTACTTTTTTTATTTATTCATACATGTCTTCATTAATGTATTATTAAAACTGATTCTAAACTATATGATTTGCAAAATATAAATATGGTACTTTTTAAATGTTTTATGAGAAAATAAAAATAAATTAGCAAAAAATTATAAATTAATAATAATTTGATATCAATAAATCTCTAAAAAACTTAAGGCAGACATTTTTATTTAGTACTATTTTTACAAAATTTGTGTAATATAGTGAATTCATTTATATTGCTTATGTATTTAAGCATTGTATTAAATGTATTACTTATACGTTTTTACATGAGTGCAATTGTTAAAATAGTGTATATTTTTCCGTTTTTTTAATGACATGTTTGTTCAAGGCTTCTGACACAATCAGTATCTGTAAGTTAAATGAGGCTTCGATGTATTATAATAATTTCGTGTATAAGAAAATGATTTAATCCTTGATTTAATACAAAACTGTAACAGTAACGAGGGCAATACATCAGCAAGAGTTCATACACCTGAAGGAAGTCCTTCCGCTTCCGTATCGCAAACTATATGTTTTGAAAAAATCGAACAACACGGAAAACAAGATGCATCTTCCAAGAAAGAAAAAAATTCAGTGTGTGGGTGCTCGTAGCGCCAAATATTTTAATGTCGTACATTGAACTGTCAACAAGAATATTCATGGAAAGACAAGAGCTGCGCTGATGTTAGTATTTAAAATAAAACGTACCTTCAATTCTCAAAATTAAACTTTGAAGAGCAGTTATTGATGCATGAATGTGCCACATGAACGTCTTCTTGATTTAAATTTGCACGTCATTTATTCTTACACTATATCAACGATCACGTAGCTACGCAATAAAAGATCTGTTAATTAAATCTCTATTATATGTATATTAAATGGAATGTGTAGGCCGGAAATATTGATTGAGTTAAGCCATGCATTCATTCTACGAATTACAAAGTTGCATGCGAATATGTTTGCCTTTTTATTTATGTATAATAGGGGTTTCCGAACATTAGTCATTGCCGTTAACGAGTGTTTAGCGCTGATCAACTATACTTCCAGCTTGGTGTGACTTGTTCAAGGGGAACAGTCAAGGGAATCTTTTATTGTAGGATTAAAAGATTGGGCATTTATATTTCCAATTTTATTACTAACCAAAATGCTGTTCCTAAATAACAAAACATTTACATTAAGTTAATAGTATTTTATAAAGTATCCAAATACATAAAAAGTTAAACTTTTCAACAGTATTCAATTTTTAATCAAAAGCTATTCCTTTCCATATTAAAATTGTAGTTATAACTATAATATAAGAGTATTTTTAAAAAATGAATTATGCATTACAGAGGTCTGATCGAAAACAAAGTTGTTCCGTATGATCATTGTAAATATACGCGAGGACACACAATTCTTGGCCGTCTCCCGCCGAGTCTCCCGCTCAGTACAAGTGCAGCAGCGGCGGAGACGGTCGTTCTCTCCTTGGCCTCCATATCCTCCTTATGGCAAGCCCCTTACATCGCAAACACCGCGTCGCTCTGAATTTTTCCCTCTTTATTTTGTTATTTTAAATTCTGGCATAAAAATAGTATGTACGCGACACTCGAGCCCAAATATACGTGTACATTTTGACTTAAATTATATGTATATAAAATAATTGCTCCTCTGACTCAATTTCTGAAAACGACGATTGAAAACAAATTAAAGCATGATCTGCGTGGTGACCTACAGCGTATAGAAAATGCTTACGAATAAAAAACTACTCTTTAAACAGTTCTAGAATATTGGCTCTAGAATACCTCGAAAACATTTATAAATGATTTTTCGTAGAGTCGTAGCAATGTAAAACTGATTTGTTTTGATTCATAGCTCGGTGTAATTGCAAACCTATTCATTAAATGTCAATTTGCACGGATCTTATATACATACATACATATATATGTATACATATACGCGTGTGTACATATATGACCATTTATATAATACTATATAATATACATTGTTTTATATTCCATTAGTAATTACTGTTTAAAAAAATGTAATAAATCTTGAGTAATTTGTAAGTAGCCGAATTAAGTAAGAAAACAAGCTCGAGAAGAAATTTAGTCTGCGAAAGACTTTGACCTCCAGTCCACGCAAGGTCTCATGCGAGAATCTTTCATATTACCGTGAAAAATGGAGACGTGTCGGGGTCGACAAGCGGGTGTAAGGACGTTCACGGTCAGCCGCCGCAGCGAAAATTAATTGCGTGTCATTACTGCACTCGGTTGCATCGCAGTATTTATAAATAGTCCGGTACGGAGCATCAATAGCCGTTCGCGCACTTTTGCATTGTTTTCGGCTGCCACTCGGTCACTTCGTCCCAGAAGCCTTTGGAAAGAGAGAAATGACGCGCCTAAGTTGACTCATCGGCAGACGTGCGGCTGATTATTTGTGAACGGTGTTATATATGCACGTCTCTCGATGTTTGCGCGTGCATAACTCGAGGTATAATTATATTTAGAGTAAGAATTAAGGAGGATAAATAAATTACAGTTTATGGTGCATGTATTGCACGAAGCGCGAACGCGTACATTAAACGCGTATAGTGACAAACGCCGCGAGGCAGCACGGCAGAAACGTTACTCGACCGCCACGACTCGTGTCTCGATTTCAAAATCCGTATGCGTCCCATCCAAGGCCAATCTGCTAGTCGCACCGTCTGTAAGTCAGATTCTAACAGACTAGATTTTCGAAAGGGTGTTGGCTACACATATCTCTGCCCTCACCAGCTGTGCTCCAATATTCAATAATAATGAACAGCAAGATAACATCTATTTGAATTTAACAGCAGTGTCCAGTGGAATGATTAGTGTATTTTTTGCATTATAGAAGCTGTTTTTCTTACATTTTTTTACATTCGAAAACATTTTAAAACACTACTGTTCGTATCTATAAAATTGATTTTTTTGTACAGCCATAGTTTAAATCCGTCTGATTTCATAATATGCAATTTAAAAGATGTATGATTCATCCAAAAAATTTGACACATTTTTATTTTATATTTAAGTTAAAAAAAACTACAAAATGTGAATACACGATACTTGTGTTTCTTTTAATCGCGAGTTTGACAATTGTTTATTCAGATATTATGTTTACATTTTTAGAATATTTTTAGAAAATTATATATTAAATGTAGGTACCAAATTCGTGCGCGTATTTTAAGTATAAGCTAAAAATAATACTAAGGACCAAATTCAGAGTATTTTTAGAATTATGCTTTTACTACATAGACATACCTGAATAGTGTATCTTAATCAACAACGATAAAATTAACTTGCAATGTATTCAACAAAGATTCTACTGTATACGTATTAGTGGTTCACTTACGAAATATTTCTCTTGTATAAGTATTACCGATTACTTATATATTCGCATATATAAACAAATAATTAACTTGTTGATAATATATCATCTTATAAAATATTTGAAGAAGTGTAATTATAAAATCAATTTTAAGACTTTTGCAGCAAAATTTTTTCAATAAACAATTAACAAAATATTGGCATAATTGTAATTATTAATATTTGCATTTCGACATGAATTTCTTGAGAACCTGTCTCTTTTTCGATAACTTAAAAACCAATCGACTCTTTGTCATTGTTGCACATGAGTTTGGATTAATCTATAAAAACTATATCAATCGAAAATCTATAAATCATTTCTAAGGTCAAAAATAATAGGAATCGTTAAAAATAATATTTATGAAATTTCTTGAATTTGTTACGTGCAATTCATAAATAATTCTTGAAGTTTTTATTAATTTGTAATTAACATAGATTTAAATGCTCGACATGACTTTTTCTTTATGTTAATTAATCTTTCACAATTTTTGTGGTTTCCGTGTGTTTCATTGCGCGTGCATGTAAATAAATTGGTGCATAAATTGGTGCAGCCCACGGTAACATACTAATCGTGCCATTCGCCGAATTCCATGTATGTTTCTGATATGGAGAAAGTTTTTTCGGCCTATTACACCCTTGATGCCGCGTGCATCCGATCGTGGATGTAGTGGCAGCGGCGCAGGCGGAGCCACCTCGCGTTCCGCGACAATCGCGCGGAGGGATCGGTGCATGACACAATTACGGTGACGCGTGCTTCCGTCAATCCGTCATAAGTACGCGCGGCGTGCGGATTTACAGTCGTCCGCGCGATCACGACACCTGCAACACGGCGTTTGCTCGACGCGAGAGCTGCACGCGTGTACATGTGAGAAGAAGGCGACCGCGGCAGCGGGACGCAATCAAGGCCGCCGACAGGCTAGTAGCTTTATGGCGCGCACATAGGATTCAGGTGCGCGCGTGCTTTTCTCCCTCCCGCAGTTAGTTCGCGATTAATTTTCTCGGAGCCGCGTAACAGATCGCGGGAGCGCTGCACCTTCGTGACAGAGATCACGTAGACGTCGTGCGTGCAACCTCGCCGATTTGCTATCCGGCGTCTGCCCCTTTTTTAGATCGGCCCCGCGCGATTCTCGTCAATCTCGCTATTGTCCGAGGTAGGATAGCATGGATCGGTCAACGATTTAAGGTGCGTGCGGCCCGTTTGATGCTTTGCGCGCACACGCTTGATCGAGCTTGGACGAGCGCGTGCGTGGCTTATGTAGCGTAACACCGAATAAAAGTACAATTGCGATAAACGATAATGCCTGAAAGAATGTTGTCGAGTGATTCGATAACGCTACTTTACGGTTAACGACAATTATTATTATAATAAATTTGCGAATCATGCTCATTCTTCATTAATCAGAGTTTGTTGTTAGTTAGAAGAATATCTTTTTTATACTGACAACGTTATTTTTCCTACTGATTAATTACACCTTGAGTAGTTGCACAGTTACAAAGTTGTAAATTTTTGTTAAAGATTACTGCGGCTATTATTCAATCATGTTCCTGTAGACTTAATGTAAGAAAATATCATACATATTTCTATATTTTTTTGTAAGTATATACGCGACGGTTGTAGTATTGATGCAGTGTCGGCAAACGTACGCGTTATATAGATTTATTCTAGTCATAAGGCATATATGTAAACGCGGTATGCATGTTATTATTAGATATGAGAAAAATTACCAAAGAAGTTGTCAGTCGCCTATCTTATTATAACATTTCGACGACAAATTCTAGTGCTCTTGTTGGTTTTTTGTAGAATATAAAGATCTATTTTTATAGGCACTCATGATATATGCGTCCAATCGTTAAGAAAAATGAACTTTTATACCGCTCTTGTAATTAAGTAATTGAAAATATGCTTATATTCGTGGTAAGTTTTTTTAAATAGACGTTTCATGAAGATGTTCTCAGATATTCTAAATAGGTCGCGATTAATTTTATTTTTAATAATAATCTCTAAAATACGTAGATGCGCTGAATATCATTTATAGCCGAATTAAATAAAGAAATTATATGAATTACAATTATCTTGATAAACTTTAAATTTGTTAAAAAATATTTTCCTATTGTTTGACATCATAAATAAACAATGTCTACAAGTATGTTGTCTACGCACAGTTAGTTCGCTTGCATGTGGTCTTAGAAAGTGAAATAACGAATATTTTCAATTTCACAGTATCAATATTTTGAATTATGGATAAATGTTAATTATTTATTGGTATTATTACTAAATTTTAGTTTATGCCTAAAAGAAATATATACGGGCCCATTTGTGTAGTTCGAAAAAATATTTATGCAAAAATAAAAAGATATTACACATGCACAGAAAAGAGAGAGAGAGAGAGAGAGAGAGAGAGGGAGAATCGTTAGTATTACAGTTTTATGAATTCTTTTTAAATAATAATGTTTAATGCAGCAATTTCATTAATTTATTAATAGCCTTACGTGCAACGATTGAAAAAAATATAAGGAAGTTATTAAATTGGCATTGATTAGTTGATTACTTTTATTTTTACAATCAATCGTTGATTACCTACGTGCGTACATGAAGAAAATATTCTTAAAATGTGAATTTCTAACATAACTATTATGGGTCTTACGGGCACGTAGCTCACAAAAGATTAACAATTTGCGTATCTAAAAATAAATAATAGCTTGTAAAACATTGAGAAAAGAAGCAAAATAGACGATCGTTAGGTCAGACTCTTACAATAGTTGAACACGTGCAAGGTGGAGGACGCTTATTCTATGTGCAGGTAAGCGCGCGGGTGCAAGCGAGAGGGAAGGGTCGCTCCGTCGGCAATTTCGCACACGCACGAAGAAAGGGGGGCAGCTGCACGACCGCGAGGCCCAATTCTCATGGCACAATGACGCAACGCCGCGCCACCACGGGACTATGACCGCTAGAGATTTGCGCAATCGGATTTGATAATCGCTGTGGTTTTCGCGAGATGTGTAGACATCTACAATACGTATACATGCCTTACACACGAGCAGAGTGGCGCCTTCCTATTACATCTCGCTTGGTGCTTCTGTCGCTGCTTTCGATGAATTCTTTATCTGAATACGGATTGTACCTATTGGTTATGTATTATTTTTCGGATATGGATTTTTGTAGCGTCTTTTCCGAATTCAAGATTATAAGCTAATGTAAATAATTTCAGTTAATCATTTCCAATAAATGATTAAATATTTTAAATTATATATGTAATTTGATTGATGCAAAGGGGAGGAAATTATTATACAAAAAAAAACGATTGCGAAATTTCCACTCGAGAGAACAATAAAATATTTAACACCTTGATCCGATTTATATTCAGATACTTTCATGCTTATTTTATACAAATTTATAAACGAATGATAATTTAATCAAATGGAAGGTGAGGGTTACTAGTCACAGAATTGAATGTTAATGGGCATGGTACTGTGTACAGCGAGGACAAAGCTTGCTAATTTCATTCTCACGACAAGCCTCCATTAACGTATCAAGAGTACACCGAATAATGCAGTGAGTTACCCAGCGGGTATATTAGAGCTTGTAACTCATCGTCTACGGCGGTATCATCCTTTCGCCGGACAATGACCATAAGCACCGATATAGGCACACAGCTCCCGTAAGATACGAGGCTCAGTGACGTTACTCTGGACTCGTACCAAAATGTACATCGAGTGCTGAAGAGGGGTGGGTTAACGAGGTTACGACGCGGTAATTGCCTGGCGCGACTGCAATGTTTGCGGATTGATGGTTCAAAGCCTCCACGAGAAGCGTTTGATGAGTGTTTGAATTCAATTATCGCAAATTACACATCGCAAGCCAATGAAATATTTAAATTGCCACGTCTGTGCAGATGACTGAAATTTGAAGTGAAATAAATTGGGGCAACGCCGTTACCCGCAGACGTCAATGCTGCGTGTTGTTTTGTTTCAAGAGCTACCAAACTCGTTTTTGCATATACAATTACTGTCTTCTCCGTGCTTATTAAGGAATATCATTTATTTAAAAAAAATACTTTGATACATTTTTAGACGGAAAAAGGCAAAATGTTTAACTTGATAAAAAATTAATACTATCAATACGTAATATTTCAATTTTTCTCCTTATTTTGTATTTCAAATTGCATATCTTGTATTGCCAATATTTACATGTTATATTTGCTGTCACATAAATGATAATAGTCTGGTTGCGTATGCTAACAAGGTATATTAATGCAATTTACTGATTTTCGTCTTTGCATATCTTAGATTTACCATCTCTATTATTATTATCATCTTGGATACTTTTAAAATTCTGATCCGCAAATTGGCGACTTTTCACTTCTTTATTCTTTTGCCATACAGTTATGAAAATAATACCGACAATATCATCCATTGAAAATAATTGGATTCACGCGGTAGATTTACAATTTTGGAAGGCTTTCGAAGGAAAGAATATCTACGAGCGTTTGTCTTAAAGAAAAGGACAAAGTGTAGAATGAAGTTTTGGATTAAGAAGACGCGAAATATCTCCTGGATAGAGAGTAGACGCTCTTGGAATAAATGACGAGGACAAAATACACATTGGTTGAAGTAAAGAGGGCTTTGTCGAAAGGTCCGTTCGGTGGCGTAGCGTTGGAAGGAGTCGCGGGGTGGAAGGAGCCGAGGTCGTGGGCCGAGAGCGAGGCCAGCCGGGCGCCCGGGGACAAGAAGCGGCGGGCTCGGGGTGGCCCCCGCGGGACGGAGGCGAGTGGGGTAGGGTAGGGAGCGCGCGCGCGTTCGGCACGGCTCGGCGAGGTCGACGTACCTGCGCTCGCGCCAAGGATTCGACGACCTCGGGCCGCCGGCGCAATAACTCCGGCGAGCCGGTGATCCTTTCGATATTACAGCGGCGCGGCGCCGCGGAGAAGGTCGGCCGGGCTCCCGGCAGGCGAGGCTACGGCTACGGCTCTCCCCGTCTTTCGGGCGCGGGCGGCCTCGAGTCTTCCCCGCGGCTCATCTCGCCGCCGCCTCCGCCGCCGCCGCTCGGCTCGATGAGGCCGTTAGACGGGACCGAGCGAGACGCGGAGCCACAGCGGCCGCCGCGCCGAATGCACCTATCGGCATACTAATCGGAGGCGAGTTTGCGCAAGCCGCGCGCGCCTCGTCTCCGGCTCGGATATTCCCTAATACGCCGCTTGCCGAGCCCTCGCTCTCTCCTTTTGCCCCCGTCGAAGCCCCCGCGCCTCGCAAGCACGCGGAGCTTGACTCCCGGCGCGCGTCCTCCCAATCGGAGCTTCGTCTCGACTCGCACTCTACACGAGGCCTTTTTTTTTGGCACGGCCTCGCGGGGAGAGCCGCGGCCGAGAGACCGATCGAATCGCTCGCGGTTCGATGACCGAGATTCCTCCGGGCCCCTGGTTACACCGAGTGCACGATGCCTTAGGCCGGTACGCGCGCTCCGTCTGCTCTCTTGGCCACCGGGCCTCGGTACTTTTCCGTTGCTTCTTCATTCACTGATCGGCCCTCTTCGCTCAAGTGCACAGGAGGAGGTGGCTCCGGGGGCGCCATCTCGCCGAGCCGAGAGGTACGTGCCGCGGTCGACTCGGGCCCCGGGCGAGGGCGTCCGGCTCCTGGCAGGCGCGAGCCGAGAGTCACTGCGCGCACCGGGGGACGAGTCTTTTGGAAATTCGAAAGCTCGCGAGGCGGGACTCGGAGCGGGATTCATTACTCGGGGATCGGTGCGACGGTGCACTCGCGAGTTTGCCCTTCTATTAGTTGGCGCCGTTCGTCCTTCCAGTCTATGCCCGGCAACGGACTTTCGCTACTCGAGCAAGATTTATGCCTAGGATTATCCGGCGACAGGGCGGCCGGCGTTGCGGGAGATGCGGGAGCCGTCGTTATTTACGTCAGTTTAGCACGAGAGCGCGCGGCAGGTGCAACCGAATCGCCGAGAATAATGATGCAAACGCGAGAGGCGCATGCATCGAATAACGATTTTGTGTCAGAGCGGTACCCGCGGTTATCGTGTCTGGCCGCTCTTCTAGCCCAAATTCAAAGGAACGTTTTACGCGAGCCGGCTCCTCCGAGGGAGGCGCATATAACCGAGCGCCTCATTCGTGCAGTCGTAACTCGCGAATACGACAATTGTCGCAACAGCTAAAGAGTGTCGTTTGCTTCGCTTAATTACAGAGGTGGAGTGCGAGGTGTCCAGCCAGGTCGAGTACTCCCTGCAGGCGATATGGGGCGTCAGCATCCGGGAGCTGCACCTCGCCCTGTGGAAGCCGTGGAGCGCCCTGAGGGATGCCTCGGTCAACGGGACGCTGCTCCAGGGCCACGCCCAATACTTGACGCCGCCTCAAGCGTATCCTTTTTCAAATTGGCCGGAGCCGCGCTGGCTCGCCCGGCGATCGAGGTCTCCGCTCGCTTCCAATCGGATTATTAGACTCGGAACAATGGCTCGGTGCATCGTAGAGAGGCGCAGCCCTGTCGCAACGCGCTCGGGAATTCGCGTTTCCATACAACAAAGGAGCCCCACCGTTTGACAATCGTTATGCGGTTTGCTTTCGAAAGCGAGATTCGCGAAAGAGAAGGCGCGGGATTGCGGCTCGCGAGCCACGAGACGGTTTCTTGGTCCAATTGTTTTCCTTGACTGAGCGGCCGATCGACAGTAGGCAGCCCCACGGCGAGGAAACCCTGCGGCTCTCGCTCCCGGCCCCGGAGCTCGAGCTGGGCACGCCCCCGAGGCTCTGCTACCCCCTGGTCATCTTCCTCACGCGCAGGGACACGAGGGAGCTGCACCCGGACGAGACGGTGAGGACCCGCCGCGGAGGCCACTCGACCCGTGGCCCCGTGACCCCGTGACCCGTGACCCCGTGATCCTTGGCCCTGGATCCTGCTGGCCCTGCAGGCGCCAGCCCCCGCGACCCGCACTACTCACTCAAGCTCTCTCGGTTCGCAGGTCGCCCTGGTGAACGTCGTCCACATAAAGGACAGCGTCTGCACGCTGCCGACCTCGATCCTCGCCCAGTATCTCAAGCAGGCCAACGGCCAGTTGTCCTGTCTCAAGGTGAGAGCCCCTTACCGTTATCGCTCCACTGCTGCGCGAGACGCCACCCCCCCGCTCACCCGCTTCCCGCTCTGGCGACTAGGCCGCCCGAGATGAGCCTCGCGCGCATCGATTTCGTGACATCGACGCCGCGAGGGCACCCGACACTCGCGCGCGCATCTCTCTTTTCGCGGATCGCGCGCGCCTCGCTCCTTCCTCGAAAGTCCGATCTTCGAATGCCCGATTATTCATACGAGTTTATTTATGAACCAGTTTTAATTATCCACCGCGATCGATTGTCGTTTCTGCCGCGGAGAAAAACAAATTTTTCTTTAACATAACTAATTGTGTATGTAATCGGTGTTTCCTTTGCGCGCACGCATTTGCAGCCTATCAATTGGATAAATAAAGATTCGTGCCATACTGAAAAAGAACTCGCTTACGAGGTATTTTAAAGCGTCAAGCCGCATTAAAGTATGCTCTGATTGAGAGTTCACTTATCCTCGCCGAGCGTTTTCTCCATTACCTTAGCAAGTGTCTTAAAAAGTTTCATCAACTGCGCAATGATTATGGATTACCTAAGTAGCTTAAAAACAATATACAAACATTTCATTAGGCACTTGGCTTCGCGTGGACATAAATTTTATTGCGCTATTTCACACAGGCTGGTAATTAGTTTCCCTATTAATCCGTTGCACGTATCGAGAGGCAAAGGAAAACTTTTCTCTCAGTTTCCACATCGGCTGTAATAAAGAATGAAAAGTCGCGGCATTAATTCAGGTGCGTTTCGATTCCGGGTAGCGGCGGAGGAAAGCGCAGGGAGCGCGGAATAGAGGGCCGAGGGCGCGCGGGAATAATCCGCCGACGAGGAAATGGAGGAAATGGGGGAAACGGGGAGGGTCCGCTAATTAGGCTGGTAGGCCGCCCGAGAGGCTCTCGCTCGCGCTACACTTTGGCAAAAGTGAGGAGCCGCGCGGAGGGTTGGGAAAGGCCAGTGCGGGCGAGCGAGCAAACTGTAGGCCGGAGCGCTGGCGCGGGAAGCACGCGGCAATTACCTCGCGAACGACGCGCGGCAGCATAACGTAACAATCGCCGCCGAGGCTCCTTTCACCCTAAGCGCGGGACGCGCCGAGTGCATAATGCATTACATGTGCGAGTGCATCTTCCTGAATGACGTCGCGCTCGCTCGTTTGCCGCGTTACGTCTCCTCTCGCATCCCCGGGGTTTCGCAAGCCGCGCATTAGGTCGCCGCGACCGTTAACGAGGGCCGCGTGGGGGCAGATTAACGTCCCCGCGCGAACACCGTCGCCGCGCCAAAGGCTCTCGATGCAGTAGAATGTCTTTACGAGCTCGCGCGCGGCGCTTCGTTCCCCCCCCCCCCTCCCCCCTCGGCCCCCCGGTCCCCCGCGGCCTTTTCGTCGGTCCGGCTCCACGCGGCGCGCGCGCGCCGGATCGTTTCTACACCAAAGCTGCCACCGCCGCCGGACGAACTGTGTCAAGGAGTTCCCAGGCGCTCAAATTCATGCATACGGCTTTGCGTGAAAAGATCAACTGGGACGACATAAAAACGCCTCCGATTTTTCCCCTCTTCTTTTCGAGCCTCCGCGCGATCGACTGCTCCGTCGCGCCGCCCATGGAGATCAATACGCCCGGCCTGCTCGACTGCTTTTTTATCTTTGCGACGAATCCACTGACAATTACTCAGCTCGACCCGCGTATTTTTATAAATGACCATAAAAGCATTTCTCGTGGCGCCAATAAATGATAAAAGCAAGGTCAAATGCTATGCCCAGTATATAAATACTGCCATGGAATTAAGATAAATGTGTTTTTCATCGAATTCGGTCCGGTTTATTGCGAGACTCTGCACTGGCTTTCGTAATCGAATTAATTAGTCAATAACACGATTGTTTGAATGGCAAATAAAGAGTTCTTTGCCGCTGATCGGCCCCCGAGCCTCGGCCTGTCAAGTGGACCGAAAGAAGCCTTGCTCTCGAGCGTGCTTCGGCAAACAAGATCAGTTCGTGTCCCCGCACACATTGGCGCGATTGTCCGATCGACCGGCTGACGCGAACCGCTGGTGGAAATCGGGCAAGCCTCCGAGACTCGAGGTAATTAACCTGCCGTGTCTGTTGCAGCAACTCTACCTGGCGACGGGCAACTCGACCAACTACGACGAGATGGGCGTGTCGTCGGGCCTGGGGCCCGCCCTGGCCCTGGCGGAGCCCTGCCCCAGCACGGGCGGCAACTCGCGCGACGCCCTGGTGGCCTCGGGCGCCGGAGACAGCGAGGGCTCCCTCTGGAACACCGCCGGCGAGCAGCTCTGCGTCGTCTGCCAGTACTTCCCCCTCTCGCGGGCCCTCCTGCCCTGCCGGCACACCTGCATCTGCGCCTCCTGCTTCGGCAAGCTGGACCGCTGCCCCATGTGCCGCAGCCCAATCAAGAGCTACTTCTGCATCCGGGGCGAGGAGTACATGCCACCCGAGAAGGAGCTCAACCCGTGCAAGCAGCGGGCGAGGCCCCAGCACGGCACCGGACCCACCCACTGGCTGCACGACTGGAACGACCGGCTCACCGACTTCCTCGGCTTCACGCGATAGGCGCCCGCCGAGCCCCGCCAACCTCCGCCAGCCCCCGCCAGCCCCCGCTAACCCCAGCAACTCCCGCGCTACCGACTCGCTACCCTCTTTGTACTTGTGATACTGCGCTAAGCGATCGCTCGGCATCACGCTCACACACCGCTTCTTCGCGAGCGCCCTTCGCTCCTCCTCTTTCCCCGCGATTAACAGGAGAGCCACCGCTTCATCGAGGCCCACACGCCCTTGACCTTAAGACGCACCCTCTCGCGAATGCGCTCACTTTGCGAGAGGCGCTCTGCTTCACGGGCTCGCCCGATAACGACTCGCGATCGCAACGTCGACTTAATTCCCCTTGTCTACCACTGACACCCATAATCCTTTATTTTACTTTTTTTTGACTCTGACTCTCGTCGTTTTCTACACCGTGACAGACTGCGACTTGCCAATGCCATTCCTCTCTCGTAAGGATTCGTTACAATGGCTTTTGACAAGATTTTATGTTTTTAATTTTTTTAGACTATAAAGAAACGCGAACCGTCCGCAAAGTATTTCAACGAAGAAGCGAAATCGTTAGTTTTTTTGTACTAAAAATATTGACTTCTCTCGTTAGGTTCGTTTCAGTAAATTATTTTTTTACCTATAAGTGAATCTTTGCTTGCCCTAGTTCAGTTCTAACAGGATGCGGCGTTTTCCTGAACCAATGCAAGTGTCATGGTTTATCCAAAAATATCCTCTGGAAATTCTGTCAATCCTGATTCATTTTTCGATCCCTTCAATGACACTCACATAACTCTAATTTAGAGGTGCTGGATAATAGTAGAGTGTTGTTTATTGTTTATTGTTGTTCTGCCTTTAGGGCTCAACACAGGCAGTAAATCTATTTTCGGATAAAAATTTTATGCCAAATAGAAAGTTCCCTGATTTGACCCTAGCAAGATAGTTGGCTGCTTGTCTCTTTCGTTACTCTACATCTCTCATGCAGGGCTCGTATAAAAATAATATTTCAGCTACAATTTGCATACAGTGCTTATTCTGTACTTCAAAAAGTATTTGCTCGCCTCTTTCACCGCTTGAATGGTGCGGAATGCCTCTATTTCCGTCCTGAAAAAAGTGTTTTAATTTCCAATGATTGTATCCAATAGAGCAACAGAGAGAGAATAAGTAACATGAAATGTAGGGAGGTGAAATTATAATTAGTTTAAATTAGATGTACCTACTGCAGGAAAGCTCTCGCATGACAGTTGACGTGGTTACCTGTATGTTGAAGTTCAATGGTAGGCAGTTTGTTCCAGACTTACTGCACGGTCGTAAGTGCCTGTTCCAGTTGCGCAAACTACCATTCGTAATATCTCATGTATGACGGGCAGTGTTTCAGTAGTGATCACCTACTCTGATGTAATCATATTCTTAGTTCGAACAGCATCACGATGCTTCACTCGATCCTAAATACCAGCTCTCCGTGTCTTCCTAGATACTTGTTCATGGGGATTTTCAAACCGTGATTAAACAGGATCTAATAAATAAAATGAGAGTTAACCTCTTGCCTTCCGCTTTTATGGAAAGCTACCTCCCACCCACTTCCGTCTCATAGATTGGTACTCCCCAAGCATCTGGAAACTTTGACCCTGGTAACCAATGGAGCTTTAATACAAGGGGGCATATTAAGAAGAAGCAGTCATTATTCTTGTCTACTGGGCGTGGTGCCGGTCTTGTAGCGTGGCCAACACGTGGGACTCCATTGTTGCAAAACAATGAAAAGCTGAAACCTTAATCAGTGAAAATTTTAGGGCACTATCCACCGTTGGCCTGTCCTTAACTCGGCCCACATCCATTATAATCATTGGTCCTTCAGGAAGACTATAGTAGATGGAATGGATCATAAAGCAGAAGTCTGTGGAGCAATTTGTCAATAAGCGAAAGAAAGCTTCTGCTTTTATTATCCATCTGTACCATCCTTTTCTGCATATTTCAAATTTTACAAATATGATTTTATTTATTAATAATAATGAATTAATAGAAGGAATCATTCATTGCAAAACATTAAAGTGCGTATATACAAGTCTTTATCTTGTCAATGATCTTGTAATTAAAATCAGCACCGATGCACTGTTATGCTGCGAGCGGTAAAATTACGTACATATTTAATTATGAAAAACCCTTGATTCCAGGTGCCAAATTAAAATCTCACAATCGCTTAGTAAAGAATCAATATAAAAAGCGATAAAAACAATAACACTGTAAATATTTCATCTACAATTGTTTTTTCTTATAGAAACTAGACTTTGGATCAAAATAAATATTAATAGCATTCGAAAATGCTCGCAGCTGTACATTTTAATAACATTTGGAATGCATATGATAAATTTAGCTTTTTCTCAAGTGACATCACTTTATATTAATTGTTGCGTGTCACAATTTATGATTTATTTCATATGCGTAAAATCATGTATTTCAAGCTATTGTTTTTGGAGATTATGATGCATATATAAGTAATAATAGAATACAAAACACGTTAGAAATGGTTTTTGGGAGTTCATTTTACAAAACTTTACACTTTGAATCAATGTTATGCAGTTTAAAAGATTCATAGAAAGAGCAATCAAATACAATCACGTAAATTATATCTACGTTTAGCCTCAATACAGATAACACATTATTATATAAACTTAGGTTTATGTACTTTCTTAAGTATTTTTATTCTCCCAAGTTAGGCCTTGAGGGTTCTATACTTACGAAGGTACTTTGACTTTTGAAGTTTCTTCTTCTTCGATCTCGTTAAATATGAGAACGTAGGAATGTAAGTTTATCAAGAAAATAAAAATGAAATAACGTAGAAATCTAACTTAAGATAAAGAAGGAAACTAAGGATAAGTTGTAAATACACAGTCTGTGATAATCCTGATAATATCTGTATAGTTGTGGATTGTGCTCGGATGGAAGTTGCTTCGATCGAAATATATTTCATGATCGGGCGGTAATTTAATTAGGTGCTGACAGATCGAATGGAATAAAATGTCGAAACTATTAACTAGCCTTATTCGTAATCTCCAGTAATGTTTGCAAAGTTTTATTACTTGAGTAGCGAAAATGTCTCAGCAAGCCATAATAATTTGGCGAAATTGTATATAATTATACATTCGATGTAGCAGCTAAGGCCTATGAAGTCAATGTATTTTAGTAGAACGAATTTAATTATCGAGTTATTAATTTATGCAGTAAGCATAATATTCCAGTGATGTGAAAAACACAGTACTCGTATGCAAGGACTTGTACATAATTTATTAAATAAAGAGTGTCGTTCCTAAACATTATATTGTTTACTTATGAATTATGTATCATCACCTTTGCTCAATCAATAAGAAATCGCGATTAATATTTAAGTTTACATAAATAACTTTTTGTATTTATTAAAAAAAGTGAATTAGTGAATGAATTCTAAACATATTCACATGTTAATAAAATTTTTTTGAAAGTTATTTTAAAGAATTTTTTTTATGTATTGTACTTATAATTCTGTCAATAATTCACTAATATTGATTTACAAAATATGTGTTATTTTATATAAAATATATATTACAAATAATTTTATAGCTATTCAGTCTTCACTTTATGTAAAAATATTTGTATAATTATTATATATATGGACATAAAAACCTGTTCTTTTCATATTTGAACACAGTTAGGCATCATACTTAGCATATGTTTCAATTCCAATTCTAAATCTGCTCTGTTTTTTTGTAAATTATCATCTGCAATATTAAATTGACTCATTGTTTCATTTAAACACATCTGTGCTTCGGTAATAGATTTTTGTATTCTTAAAAACTTTGAAGGACAGCTAGATACTGTATTAGAAAAGTCTAAATCACTATTGTTTTTAACAGAGCTTATTTTTTTTCTTGTTAGGTGCCTTAAAAGACAAATAAATCGTGATAGTTCTGTTAAGGCTTCAGCATCAAATACAGTTTTTTTTGTTTTCTCAAATTCATCTAAAACAGTGTTCTGAAAAATATTATTAAATAAAATATATTTTGTAACTAAATGAAAGTTAGAAAAATTTATTGAATTTTTATGTTACACATACCATCCATGTTAAAAACGTATGACTTTTTTTTTTCCATTTTATATATGTTTCCAACATAGACGCAGTTTTTTCCATGTCTTTCATCTTTTCTGTTTCTGTGTAACCTTTATCTTTATTTACTGCAATTTTTTTTATTAATGCCATTTCTAAAACAGATAAATGTGGCAATCCACTTGCTGTTATACTGGCAGTATGAACTTTAGTCATTAATTTTACTTTTTCTGTGTACAATTCAGAAATAGCTTTCAAATTGGTACTTAATTTATTAGTCTTAACTAATAAACTATGTATTTGATTAGTCAATGTTTTTGATTTTGTATCTTCTATATTATTCCTCTGCAAAACAAATAAATTTGTTATAATTCATAACTGCTGTTTCCTAAAAATTTTAACAATTCATAAATAACTTACATTATCGATGTAAGCTTTTGAAAATTCTCGTCCTAAGGAACTATTAATTAATTTTAATCGAATTAAATTTTCTAAAATATCATGTTTTGTGATTAACCATGTTAAAGTAATCAACAAAATCCTGCTGCTAAATTTGTTTGTAGATTCTGAATAACTATAAATTTCTGTAAGTGGATATTGCAAATAAGCAAGGCGTAATTTCGTTCTTACATATTTATCTAAAAATCATTCGAATACAATCAATATACTAAAAACGATATTTTAGCTTATAAAACAAAAATAACATAAATATTTAATGTACCTAAATCTGCAAAGGTAATTTGATTATTTGATTCCTGAATAACAAAATATGTGTATTTATCTAACGTGGTCCAAAATAAATCTACCTAATGAAAAAAAAAAAAATTTTATATAAATAAAGTTATAAATCACAAACAACATAACCTCTACATAAATTCTTTATTATTTTTACAATACTTACAACATCATCAGTATTTTTATCATATTTTGCTAATCTAAAATGTTCTGGTGTTAATTGACTATCAAGAGAATCATTTAAACACTTGCAAAGGATAGTAATTACTTCTCTAATATCTAACATGATTTTACTTCATGTAAAAATTTCGAATCTGCGGCATACTGCAAGTTGCTGCAAGTCTGCAACTCATTGCATGTGTATAGCTGACTGCGAAACCACACTTGTGTAGCAGCCTGTCACGTTGCCTAGAGCCGCAGCCAAGTTTCAAATTCAATACTGCAGTTCAGAAATACTTCGAATAATAATATTTCATAATTATCATTAGAAAATCATTGTAAAACAAATAATTCACTTGAGCTTGATAGTCTAAATAAATTCTAAGTTTAAAGAAATCATACTTAAATATTCTTTACAATTCATGTTCTGTAAAAATTTGCTTTTGTCAAAAATATCATTCTTCCATTAAAATTAAACATAAAAAAATTACAACATAACAATTTTACTCATGAATGTACATGTGTTTATACATGAATATTTAATATTAATTAATATTTATTTTTTTTAGTTATAGATAGAAGAAAATGTGAGACATTTTTAGTAGCAAGCTATTCTATTATAATAGACTAAAAATTCAACATGTATGAAATAAGCATACTAATAAATTCGAATTATTTAAACATACCAATGCTACTGTCATTTTATTTTATTAAAATTACAATTTTTTATAACAAGAAGTTTAAGTATAATTATACTTAACTATACAAAATTACATGTATATATATAAAACAACTATATAAATTTACATATATGTAATAGAAAAGAGGAAGAATTTGAGAATAAGAACTTTTGTACACAACCTTTATTGGTTTATAATGGCACTATCTGGAAAATATAAAAATGTTTATAATAATTTTACATAACAATTTAGGATGACTTTTTATTATTTCATATACAGTAAATTATAAATATAAAACTGTTTGAAATTATTGATTTCAATACAATATATATCTATTCTTTTTTAATCTAGAAAATTTTCTGTTTGATTGCATATTATATTGTTCATTTGCACTTTTGGTGTACCATTTATTTTATTTTTATGAATATATTCATTTTAACGCATGCAAATCATTGTTATCAAGGTAATTCAGTATGCTATCATACAGTGATATAGCAGTTTATTATTGTAGATTTTTTCAAGCACTTTCACTATTTGTCCTCTAAGTCAGTAAACTCTTTTGCTTTCATCATTTTGTGTATTAGTTTATTTTGATGTGTAGATTTTTTTTATTATATTATTATTTACATTGTTTAGGAAGTAATAATTTATTTATATTTTTTCATCATGACATGTCACAAATACTAAGATTACTGTAAAAAATACCATCTTGCATTCTATATGAATACACTTTGCTTCTTCTAAGCAACTTAGATAGAATTAATAATGTTCTGGTATTTTCAGTTTATTCTTAAATATATCTGGGTTAAATCCAAACTTTGATATGACAAATGTTTTAATAATATTTATGTAAATAGTTCAAATTTTGTCCAACCAATATTGGTTATTGATTCTCACAATTCTGGCACTATACGACAATCTATATTGTAGTATCTTAGACAATATAGTAACTTATATTGTAGTATTATTTTTATTACTTCCAAATTTTTTATTAAGTGCTATTTCAAAAAGCAATGGGCTGCCCTCATTACACTTACACAAAGAAGATAATTTTTGTATTAAAATTTTACGAATTTATTATTATTATCCTTTGCTGCAGAATTCAAATTTCATAAAATCAGTTTGGCTTAACCACAGATATTTGATAATTAAGGAATGGCTCCAAAATAGGTATAGAATTCTGAAACAAAAATTATTATCTGTATTCATAGACCTTATTTTTTGTTTATCACTCTGTACAATATATATAATATATTTTTACTTTGTAATTTGAATTTGTTGTATTATATATATGCATTAGAATTTACCTTTTTAAATTTCTTGTTGCTATATACAATACATTTAAATAATTACTATTTACATTTTTTACGTCGACACCATGTTCCAGGAGCAGCTGAACAATTTCTTTCAGTCCTTTAAAAACTGATATTTCTGCTGGAATCTTTTGACTTTTGGTTTTATCAACCAATTTTAAATGTAAAATATATAAAAACTTTTAAAATCTAGTATAGAAAGAAGTGTCACAAACCGAATGTAAGCTGGCATTGTTATTACAGGCTACCATAGCAATTATGATCAGTGCCCTGTTTCAATAGCATAGTTTTAATTTTCATCAGTCTAAACTTTTAAATTAAACTTCAAATCGTGTAATTCTTACATTAAATGGTGTAATAGTTCGCACTTCAATAGTATTAATTTTGAATTTTAAAATTCTTTTACCAAAAATTTAATAAAATAATAGTTTAATAAAACATTACTTGAAAAGAAAATAATTTTTATAATGGTGTATAATGTTTGAATGGCATATAGTTACAAGCATCTATGATACTGTAATATTTTGCTTATATTTTCTATTACACCATATTATGAATAAATATATATACGCGAAACCCCAGGTATAACTTAGATCTACTATTAAGTTTGTTAACGATAAATAGAGCTACACTCAAGATTTACGAATAATTTAATCAAATTGATAATAAATATCAATAAGATTAATAATTCGAATACTTCGAAAAACTACTATATTTGTCAAATTTCTGGATATATATAGCAATTATGGACTTATTCTTTTAACAAAATGTGAAGATAATACCGATGCATTTGAAAGAATCTTATCTGATGAAAATATTGACAATACTTCTCAGTACTATAAGACAATATTTATAATTATTTCACAATACATTAATATGGCTACACACTCTCGGAGAAACTACATGTTTTGTAATTAGTTACAAATTAAAACTTGGCTTTACTCCGAAAACCAATGGTGTACTTATTACTGAGTTATTAACGCAGCGTGATGTAGCATGGTAGCATAATAAATGCAAATGGAGACATCGAGTGAGTCCCATAGATCACCATAGATGCATATAAGTTGTGGACTTGGAAATGGCGTACTCAAAGTTACCAATAACTGTCAATAACCATATGGTTAACCATGTATCTCGATTGGAATGCTGCCCTCATCCTCTCGCATTTGTACCTATATATTTTTGTTTTTTTGCAGATCGTATACAATTCCTAAATTACCGACATTCGGCCATTATTTAGGCGGGAAATTTAAGCCTAATTTAATTTATAAGAAATACTCAAAAGTATTATACTAAATATAAATTTTATTTATATGATTAGTGTGAAGTAAGTAAATAATATATTGATTAAATTATCAAACATAAGCTAACTCATCGAAAGTAAGAATTTAATTAGAACAAATGAACAATTACGTTTTAAAGAATTTGAGATTAGATTATTTTTTTACAACTGAAATAATGTAAAGAATAAAAATTTTCTTAAAATAGAAAGATTTTTACAAGGCCATGTATATATATATATATAAATGAATAATGCATAACAAATAAATATATGACTCAGATAAAAATATGTGTTAAATTATTTTAAGTAATGTCTTACATTACTTGGTCGTTAACGTACATTATTATGTATTTATTATAAACAACATGATATATAGAAAAGAGCGCAATTTCTTATAAAAGTAATAAAATACTAAACATCACTGATCGTATTTGCATATTTACAATTAATATCATATGTAAAAAACATGTAATGAACTATATAGCGATAACAAGTTTAACAAATTATCATAAAAATGACGCGGTTACTTTAACCTGTGTAGGATCTTTTTCTGCCGAAGCATAAAAGGCAATTATAAAAGAAACATTTACTCCCGTCGGTTTGCGTAGATGATCTCGGTATTGGGGTCAACAACGCCAAAGGATGTGATGAAAACGTTGAGGACGGTAACGAGAAAAATGGCAATGACCGTCCAGTTGTTAGCCTGATTGGCCTTGCACATCTGGTCGTCGTGCTTAACGTTGTAACGACTATTCCAAATGAGACCGATGCCCACAACCACTTGAAGAAAGAGACTCAAGCCGATCATCGAAAGACAGACCTTGTAGTAGGGCTGGCGGGTGCTGCTCTGCAGTACGTACCGGAACTGATTGGCGTTGGCGGAAATGAGGGCGAGGTCCATCATGCCTTGTGCGATGGTCTTCTTTTGCTGGTAAAGGTTTACATCGGGCGTGGGAGCTATAGAGGGCCGCGGCGATCTAGACCCGATGTCCTGTTTAATTGAAAGAGTTGAATTACTTTAGAGATTACGGGAATAAGTTTAAATAAGACGAGTGAAGCGCGCTCGTCGACGTGCGGGAAAAACCCTCGGGATCGCAATCAAGCCTCGGTAGAACGCTAAATTGAAACGTCTTAAAAAATAACGTATAATGCGAGGAAATGTTACGTGGGACTCGGAAGATCCAAGGGCAGATTCCCATTGGATAGAGATTTCGTTGAGCAGGCGCATGCGGGAGTGTACGGGAGCGGGACGTCGGATTGTTTTGACTGCGGTTGTGCTTCGTACAAAGTCACATCGGCGCTGCGCCCTGAGATGCGAGTCGAGCGAATAGGCTTCCCTTTGAGAAAAAAAAGCAGAGAACGTGCGGCGATCAACCGCGGAAAGCATCGGAAGAAGAGCCGCGCCACGCGCAGGTGTGACAGCGAACCTTGGAGTGGGCGAGGGCGCAGCAGATCCGGCGCAGGGCCAACTGGTCCTCGCGCAGGCTCGGGCTCAGGACGGCAGCGGCCATACCGAGGTAGGGGGATCGCGCGAAGCCGCGGGCGAAGGCGAGCAGGGGTCGGCCGGCCGCTGGCCCCCGGGATGCTCCCGCGAACCTCCGAGCGAGTGCTCGGCCCGGCGCGCTATTCACCACGTTCTCGTCGTCCTCGAGGTCGAGGAGGCCGTCGTCGACGCCCGGCTGGGGCAGCCCGCGCACGCTCGTCCCCTCCTCGAGGTCGTCGATCTCCGGGCCGGACTCGGGCCGCGGGTTGTTGGTGTTGTCCGTCTCCAGGAGACGGCCCGGGAGCCGCGCGGCTGCGCCGTCCGCCTCCGTGATCGATGCCCGCGGGTGCAGCCCGTTGCCCCGGCTCAGATCGTCCATGTGGAGGACCACCGCGTCCGGCTCCGTCTCCTTCGGCCCCGTCATCCCCGTGGTCCCCGCGTCCTGCGAGGCGCCTCGTCCGCAGCCGACAGCTGCCCGCTTCAAACTTCCCGATTACGTATCCAAACTCCAGTTTACTAAGTCTTCTTCGGTCGCGAATGACACTATTGCGGTATAGGCACCGGCTGCCGATCGCTCAGTCTACTGCGATGTATGCCACTGGTAGATTGTTCGTCAAAGTCGAATAATCTTGCGATCGACCGCTTGTCATCCGCGCCAGCTTACCGCCCGAGCCGCGGTCTGAGCGAGTTAGCCTACGCATTAGACAACCAACTGCTCACTGGGTGCTTTGTTTAAAAACAATGTGCTTTTAATTCATTGGCGCCCCAGGTTTTCCAGGTAGAGATTAACGAGCGCCTCGTCATTTAAAGCGGTGGCCGCAGTTATCTCTTATGATTCAGTAGGCGCGCTATTGTTCCCGAAGCCGCGTTCCGCGCGAGTCCTTCGTCGCGCGCTCGTAAAATCGGGCGACCTTTGCGCCTGTGGCCCTCTTGTCGGCCAAGCCGGCACGCGCGCGGCCACCCATTCACGGGGGCCAATCGACCGGCGGCACGCGAGCCGATCTCCCGGCGCGACCCCTTGACACGATTAGTCGCGCGGCCCCGCGTTTGATCGGCACGTGCGCGTTGCTCCGCGGGTGTCGGACCACTGGGCGCTCGGCTAGAGGAACCTCGGTGGACAGCGGTCGTCGAGATAGCGGGAGCTGCGGATACCCAGCTTGGTCGCGGCCGATAGCGCGCGGTTTTCGAATTTCCCTTATCGTCCGCGCTTCTTACGCGAAGGCTTGTTATGTCTGTTGATGCAACGCGACTGCCGGTTGCGCCACTCGGATTTCGCGGCCTATCACCGTCCCGGCAAGAATCTAACCCTCGATACACCACCTATCTGTACTCAAACTTCCATTTAGTCTCCGTCGAATTACATTTCGACACGGAATGTATTAGAATACCTTGCCTCAACTTGCCCCGCTAAAGACAGCCGAGTTATCGAGAGAGTCGCTTATCTTATACGCCGAGTAATTTTACAAACGCGAGCTAGGCTTTCGGCAGCGCGGCAAAAAAGCAAAGGGTAAACCGAGCGCGCGCGTAGCTTCTTCGAGACTGTTTTAAGGAGACCGATCGACGCGCGTACCCACTTTTTTCCTATTGCTCACGGCCGCGTGCTCTTGACGTATGCTCTGTGATTTGCGAGCGCGCGCGTTTTTGCTACAAAGATGAGAGTCGCGCGCCCGAAGGTCGCTGCCCCGTGATAATGGGGCAAACGGAACGCAGCCCTGCACACCTCGATGATGCACACTCTTTAAATACGGGGTAATATATATTGCCGGCCTGAATGCAAACGAGCGAGGTAGCTTCGACACAGGTGCAGTGCAGGCATTCGTTTTGCATATGGCTTCGATGGCTCGAGGAGATTCGTCAATGTATTTTACCTCCAGCGACTCATCTGGTGTGCTTTGTGGGGTATGCCCAAACGACGAGGAAAATAAATAAAACTAGCTAAATTATACGAGCCATCACCCGCAGAGAATAGGGAGGTGAAATTTCAGAAAACTACTACAGCGATTTGCTATATTCCAAGCCCGTAAGGAAATTGCTACTCGTGTAGGGTATGGTTTGGAATTTTAAAGCGCATCCGGAGACCGACAGTACAGTTTTTCATTGTTTTCCGGAGCTTTGAACGGAGTTATTTAAGCAGAAATGCATTTTCTGCGACTCTCAATCTATAGCTTCATGTAAAAAACTAAAAAATAAAAACGCGCGAGGAAAATAGTGAACAGTACTTTTAAAAAGTTAGTGAAATGTTCCCGTCTTGTATAAGTAAGTCTATAGAAAAGAAAAGTATGATTTTTAATGAATTTTTTATGATTTTTGTATTTGACTGCGATAGTACGTTTGATTAATTTGTTTCAGTGTTTAATAACAGGAATTCCAATAAACTTTCTCCGGCTTTTTTCGTCCTTTTAACGGTGAGCTATTACTGTAATCCAGAACAGGCTGTACCTCGGGCTGCACGCATTACTCTCCTTGCCGTACAAATGAAAAATTGCTATTGCTGTCGGCGCAAGTGCTATACGACCGCATAAGATTCCGCAGGTAGACAGTTAAAAGTATCTCGCGCGTAATTTTAATGGGCGGTGTTGTACGAAATGAGTGCTTTAAACGAATCGCCATTCGATTTATTGTCCAATAATGAGCATAATAATCTAGAGAAACGCTACTTAAACTGGATCATTGAAACGTCCTTTCGCTTTTGTTCTCTCTATATATAATAAAGCGGCAGATAAGCATAAACCTAAATAATTGGAATATCTTAAAAATTGAAATAAATTATCGAAGGACTTTAAAAAATACGCGAAGACCGGAGGCGTGCATTGAAAAATCGTTCCCCACTTCCATATATCGAGAGAGAACTTGAAAGCGATCATCTGATCTCCGACCTCGATCAGAATCTCGGTTCCTTCGACACGGAGAAATAGATAAACATGTCATCGGCGAATACGTGAATGGCGTGCGCACGAGGGCCGATCGTCAATCAGGCGGCGGCGAGGGCGGCTGCTCAGCGGCCAAAAGTGGATAATCCCCCCAAGACGGGCGGAAAGGTCGCGGACGGGCGACACGCGAGAGAGGCTGCGGTGTCGCGTGCGTGGCCCAATTCGGCGGGGGCACGCGAGGAGCTCCCGGCGGTAGCGGGGGCGGGAGGGCGGGATCGGGCCACCCTAACGGCCCGGCTTACGTAACGGGCGGGGTATTGAACTGATCGGCTGCGGCGGCGTCGGCGGCGTCGGCGGCGGCGGCGGCGGCCGTCGTCAAGTAAACAAGCCGGGGCAGCCCGGCAGGAAGCCGGAGCGTAGGCGCAATAATCGGCGGAAGCGCGGCCGCGGCCTCCCGGGCGGCTATCGCGCGGGCATGCAGCGGAAGTGCTGCGCCCACTGCCCGGGCAGCGTCACCCGGACGGGCGAGCCGATCCGCGAGCACGCCTGCGACGTCCCCGAGTACGTCCGCGGGCACCTGCGCCTCGGGGGCCTGGCGGCCCGGCGCGCGGCCGCCGCCTCCTCGGCCGCCGCCGGCCCGCCCGGCCCCGCCCTCCGGACGGAGCTCCCGGCCCAGACGCCGCTCTCCTGCCACGAGCGCTTCGCCACTGCCAAGAAGTTCCACAAGGAGAACCTGGAGCACCAGCCGCTGCCCGACCGCGTGGACGACGCCCTCTTCACCGCGGCCCAGCACGCCGAGGACCCGTGCATGTGCGACGTCGTCAAGAGGTCCTGCTGCCCGCCCCTCGGCCCACGTGCACCCCCCGCGCCCCCCTCGCACAGGCTCGGCCGACCACCTCCCAACCCTTCCCGTGCTTTCACATACTTCTTGCCTTGTCACCGAGCGGCATTTTTCCCTTCCATTTCATTTATTTCTCCTCCTGTCAATTCCATCTACAGTGCAAAGTCAAATGAGCCGCTTCTTGGCACAGCATCTATCATTCGATCTATTACGATATTAGTTTTTAAAACGTTAACATCATTACTGCGTTCAAATTCATTTGTAGTTGATTAAATAATTTTTGTAGAACTGCAATTTTCATCAGCTTTATAGGTCTTACTACCTACATGTTATTTTCTTTTATGTAAACTAACAGCAATTTGGTACACTCACATAACGTAAAAATGTTTACATTTATACCTATTTCGTAGATCAACTTTTTAAAGTAAAAATAGTTAGAATATTATATCTTTAAGTTGCAATGCGTATATCATTTGTATTTGTTTTGACTATATAGTCAATTATTTTTCTTCTTAAAATACCCACAAGTTTTTAAGATAATTTAATGACGCGCAGCCGGCTTGAATAATTGCTACTTGAGCTAGAACTTTGTCGTTAATAGTCGATTTTAAAATGGTACCGTTGGTTCAATAGCAAATGATACCCTCCTCCGGTTATGCAGCTTTCGGAAGCGTGCAATTTTTTCCGGGCACGACGAGTATAATTGTGCACTGCACCGTTTCAGTAACGTCCACCGCCCGGAAGTACGTTTAGCCGCAGTATCGCCTTTCTCTTTATCAGGCCCAAATTCGATTTGACCACATAGTAAAAAAAACGATTTTTGTTCGTACAAGCACAAAGCTCGCGATAACAAGCGGGTTAAAAAACATCCGTTCTAATACAGCCTGCACACAGTCTCACGCGCATAAACGAGAGGCTTGCGATATAGGTGCCAGAAGATTGTTCCGCGGCGGCAGCTGAATCGCAAGAAGGAGATAAGCCGGGTACACAAGTACACCCCGATATTAGGGTGCAAGAAGCCGATGACCTACATGGACCTGGCGATCTGCTGGGAGACGCCGGTCGACCCGTCTTACGAGCCGCGACGCGCGGTCCACATCGACGGCTCGGACGGCGGACCCGCGCCCGCCGTCTTCAGCCTCGTACAGCACGAGCCGCCAAAGACCGACTGCCGCGAGGGCCTCATCCCCGGGCAAGAACGCGACGCCCCCCAGGTACAAGCCCGGTTAAACACAAAAAGCTCCGCCTTTATCACCTAGTCACTTGTGGACCCGAGTCGGAACTTTAACTTTTAGGGGAACAAGGTTGATAGTGTAACGATTGCTTTGCACGGTTGACAACTTATCTGACTTGTTGGTTTTACCTTGTCATTCACGTGGCATGCCACATTGAAATTAATTAATAATAACTTGACAGCTACTTTCTTCTTTTAAGTTATATAACCCAATTATCTACCACAATAGTATAATCAATAATAAGCCTATTACCGATGCATCCAGTAACTACGTTGAACTGCTTTTCAAGGATCCGCAAATAAGTTTTCAACTATTGCTATTTAAATTTATATAATATACATTCTGGTATATAAGTAAAGATTACGATAAGAAGTGCACGGGAAAAGACTATCGTTACACTCCTCGAAATAGCCTGACCCGACTAAAATAACGCCTCGTGTGGCACAAAGCACCTGCGAAAAGGAGGTCGCGCACCCGAATTCCCGGCACCAGGCATATAACCCAGTGTCCCGCGCAGGAGGCCGCGGAGGAGGACGAGGAGCTGTGCCGGGAGTTTGCGACGATGGCCCGGCTGACGCCGCAGAATCGGGGCGGCGGCGTCGGGGCCGCGGCGCGTTGCCGGCGCTCGGGCTTCAACCGGCATTGCGGCACCTGCGAGCGGCGGCGGCCCCAGGCGCGCTCGGCCGCCTCCTGCCTGCAGAAGCTGTCCTGCCGGCGCCGCGACGGCCTCCCCCAGGGCCGGGCCCACGTGCCAAGGCCGCGGACGCCCTACGCGCGCCGCGCCTTCTGCATCGACACCCTGGCCCCGCCCTTCAGCGTCGTCGCCGGTTGCCGGGACGCCGACTACCCCGAGCACTGGCGCCTCACCTCCATCTACCAGCAGTCCTACAGGAACCCAACCAACTTCCGCGAGGCGCGCACGCTTCTCAACTACGACAGGACCTGAGCCGCAGAGCCTCGGCCTCACCTCCCACTGTCCGCCGCCCCACCCTTATTATCTGCACGGTGCTTATTTTAACCGATCTTATTCGAGAGCACAGTATTCCGAAGCTAATTTTATTAATTATACTTTGGAAAACTCTTTTACTTAATGATAAGCCAAGCTCTTATTTCACTTGTTATTACATCTGTTCGGATAAAATGTTCTAATCCTCGTTTAATCCTTTACATAATATAGCGATTATTCTATATGTAGCTCGTGAAAGCCACTGTGTTTGTATTTAAAAATTATCTATTCAAATTGTTGGCTTGTTATAAAATTATAATATGTTACAATCTTTCAAGAATGTGTTTATTATTTGATTAAAAGTTGTTTTATTCGAGTCATTAACAAACGATTGCTTAATAATCTATGCATACTCCAACGATTAAATATATATAAACAAATTTTTCTACAAAATTATTTTTCTCAATGAATTATATATTACTTAAAATAATTGATTGTTACGTAATTTATTTATAATATATACATATATATATATATACATATTGAATCAGCTAAATTGGATTGTATTAAATTTCTTCGTTTTGATTGTATTATTCGTTTATTATATGTATAAGTGTTTATTATAGATTAAAATTATTGATATATACTTATATTACTTCTGTAAGTTTTTATTTAATATTTAGTTAATACAATCGTATAAATGTTAAATTATTAGTATTAATAAATTGTTGCAAAGGATTATAAAAATATCTTGCAATTGTATCAATATAATATTTTTGATCTTATGTCAAGTTAATTATATATGTTTATGACATAAGAAATTACAATAAATTAAGGAGATAAAACATAAAGTATACAACAATTAACAGTCAGTCATCATTACATCTCAGTATCTCCTAGATCCCTTAATAGTACTAATGTTGATATAGCAGGGATTCTTGTTCTCAAGCTTGTACACCTCATCAATGAGGAGTGTCTTCTCAAGGCGCTCGATCCCAACCTTTTGTAAATGACTGAGGAGGTTCGGATAAGGCGCGATGATCTGTTGAAAGGCCTCGCGCGGCACTTTGAGGATCTCACAGGTCTCTATTGCTACGACAGTCGCGATCCGATGCTCGTTCCGCATTAGGAGAGCTATTTCCCCGAAGTATGAACCGTCCTCCAAATGGCAGACCTTCGATCCAGTCGTACGTATTAGAAGGCAATCGTTATTTATTATATACATTGCATAAATTTATTTGCGCGTGTTGCTCGGTTGTGAAAATAGAATTTTAATGGAAAGTAGTTAAAGAAGTCTCCAATTTCGTATTTGCATTATGAAAGAATTTGCGATTGTCACGCATATCATGCAGAAAAACTTATTTTTCGTGTGCACGTTTTTAGTAAGGATTAAAGGATCAATTTAATCTATTTGCGGAATAGAAAGTTCACCTCTTTTCCAAGAGTTGTATAAACAGCAACTGTACCAGATCCAATAAAGTACAATGAATCGCCATGACTGCCAGACTTGACTATGGTATCATTTACTAAATAAAGTTCGGGCTTTATATGGTTCACCAACTGAACAATTGCACTATGGGGTAGATGTCTGAATAAGTCAACCGTTTGTATCAATCTCATGTAATTATAAAGTATTAATTCCTACGAGCAGCAAATAATTTACATAATTATTTACATAAAATGTTTTCATAAAATTTAATTTTACCTGACGAAGCGGCTTCGAGACTTGGCCGAGTATATGTTTATCACGATTAAAATTTTTTTTGTACCAGTAGTTACAGTAAGTCAGTAGTCTCTTTTGGGTGGAGCGAGGCAGCTCTTTGTACCGCATATATTCTTCCAGTTGTTGCATTAATTTTAAACGTCCCTTATCCGTAGAATGACAAACGGACAAGATTTGCAAGAATTGAGCTAAAATGGAAAAGTATAATTAAATTATCTTGTTATCGATTTAAATAATATGCTATCGTCAAAGAAATATTTTAGAAAAGCTTTTATACCTCGCCTTTCTATGTTACTTAAACATGTTACTTAGACATTTTTGATTAATTAATACATATAATAAGGCTTACTCCTGACCAAGAGTTTTATTATATAAAAACAAATAATTTCAACATTCATTATTAAAATTAAATCAAATATGCATTGTATCGATATACAGGCAATATAAATATTAATTAATTATTATTGCGTTATTTTTATCTTTTAAATAATAGCTATATTTTTAAACATTTTATTTGATTATTTTACGTTATTTGTTGAATATTGTAGAATATACGGAAAATGTATTAACGCACCACGAATTACTGTAACAATATTTTATGAATATGATCGAAAAAGAGAATAAATAGAATACGAACACAGCAAGTAAATATATCCAATTTTTCCGATAACGGCCAAGACAAAATTTAATATCTTGTCTTCGACTGATACGACACCTAAATAATGACAAGAGCTCACTAACGAAATTGTTGCTCTATTTAAACATAATATATATTTTCGCCAAATTTGTGTGTGTGATTTCATTATCTCGTGATCAATCCACGATTTCCTGTAAGTAAGATAAGTAAATAAATTAAACAAATTAATAATAAAAGAAAAAGTATTTGTAGCACTAACGAGTCTCCGCCAATGTTTCCACTGATCTTATTGACGATCATCGGTACATAATAAACAATACATGAAGCCCAATGAATAATAATGGTATAAAACATTACAAGCATTAAAACTTTGCTGTGTATGAATTTTACACGGTAGGTCTAGAAATGTAGATAAAATTGTAAAACAGATTCTATAAATATATACACAAATTATCATCGTTAATTAAATTATTCACACAACTGTCTTTTATGATTTTAAACAAAACTAATTATGATGCATCATTTTGTTGTTTAAAATGGGGCTCTCGCTCGGAGAAAGCATAATCTGTACCATTTATCTGGGATATAGTATAAAATATTTTGAGATAATTGATACATAACGGGCTAAGGTGAAAGTTCATGTGTTAAGATCAAGGGTGCTAAAATTACCATTGTTTTGTCACAAAAATGTCGGATATTGATTGTAAAACTATCACAATAGTTAACGAATAAAGAATTATCGAAATCACATCGGTGATGATTTTATTGTAGGCTTTCAAAACGATACTGTAAAAAACTGTATTATATAGACAGTTTTGTATACTGTTGTAAATGACAGTTTTGAACAATTAAAGTTTAGATATAATATGTTTATACAAGTAACTAAATGAGTAAATTCAATTTCTTAACAGAAATATTAATGGAAATTTGTTATTTTTATTATGACTCGTAAACTGTATAAGTTACCAAATATAAGTGACTTAAATGAGTAGATTGTCTTTTAGATTTTGACATTGTAAGTAGAATCTTGCGACAAAATTCTATAATCGATTCAGAAAGTATTTTTTATGTATCTAATGTGATATTATATTTTAAATAATCTGTCGTACAAGGAATTTAATAATCTCGAAATAATGCAAAAAACGTACTTTCGCATTTCATACTCGATAAAATATTAATCTGAAAAAACACTAGTTCTCTGCATATGTGTAACATACATATGACTATGTTAAAAAAGTTTCATTCACAATAAATGATAAATTTAAGAATTAAAATGTCGCTTACTTGTAAAAGTCGTTGAAAACAAAGTACCATGTTTCTCAATCTGCATATTTTAAAAAAATTAAACGTTGTGCAATACCAGGACAATAGTTCTTTCGTGGTTCGGTTAAACATCAAATCGAATGCTTCTAATGGAAAACTAGATAATAAGTCAAAAATAAAGTATCCTCCTATATATTTTCTGCAATAATTAAAAATTATTGTTACCTATTCTCAAAATGAAAAAATGTTTATCAATATTGTGGTAATTAGAAATATAAAAAATAACATAAGTAAATATTCCAAAATATAGAAAAGACACGTAGTACATCTAAATAAAGCTTGTTTCATTTTTTTTATAAATTAAAAATCAAGTTATAAAATCTTAAAATGAGTTTGAACGATCAATAAGAAGTTTTTACTGGTAGAATATTTATATATGGTTTAAGGCTGATTCTTCCCCATTTCTACATTGATTCTATATTATATTTTACCGGCAAACAATTTTGGGATCTAAGTCGACGGTACTTGTCTGTTTTTCATAATATCCAGTGAAAAATTGAATTACTATGTCGGTAATAAAAATAATGTCGATTATCAACATCCAAACAATTTTGTCATTTCGTTTTTCAAAACTAAAAGTATTGATAAATGGTGTTATCAGGAGCGCAGCATATGTGGATATAAACATAAATATATCCCAAAAAATTCTAAAAATAATTTCATTATTAACTTTTAAATTTAAAATTTAATTTTCTAATTAATATGTATACTTGAAGGGGCTAAATGGATGTATCATGTGTGGATGTTTTTTTAGTTGATTATTTATTTCATTTCGAATGGCAGGTGTGCTCTTTAAACACGTTTTAGCGTAATAATTACTGGGAGATAAAATTCGCAAGCGAACGGTCCAGCGTTGTAAGCGAGAGAAAATATCGTTTTCTTTAATCCAAACAATAAGTTCATCTTCTATAGGCTTCTCTTTACAATTGTGAATAACTACCGGCTCTTTCTAATTGAATACATATCAGATTAGAAATTCTGATTATTATAATAAAGCTAAAATTATTAATTTCTGTAATAAATTGTCCTACTTTGATCCCATTAGCCTCTGGTACTAGTCCCATTAAATGCATTTTAAATCAACTCAAAATATTCTGTAAACAAGCAAATGAGAGAGGTTAATTACATTTACTACGATACATTAATTTTTATTTTATTCAAAAGTATTTGTCGCAATTTTGAGAGTGAAAAATAATTAGTGATAATGCATAATTTACTTTGTAATAATATATTGTTTAACTAATGTGTGTTTTATATAATTAAATTTTTTGATTTATTATAAAATTATTAATAAATTTGATTATTTCATTAAAAGCTAGTTTTAATGCAATCACTAGATAGAACATACTTGTATAACTTGATTATTTTTTGTGGAGAAATATCTAGTTTTTAGAGCTCATTAGTCGAGTAAGAAAGGCTAGGTTCGTGTTCAAAGATTATTCTAAATAAGGCTATGGTGGTGTTGGCCGATGGTGACCAGGCAGCATATCACAGCTCAGCCTCTCCAGCGAGCCTTGATAGGCGGCAGCACTATCCACCGAAGCAGCCTCTTCAGTCGCGCGCGGTCTTCTAACGGGTCTCCGCGGTCCGCCATGCGGGCACGAGCCCTTCGTCAGACTCCTGTGTACCCTAGTCCTAAATCTTGATGCTGAGCAGTCTTGAGAAGTCCTGAGTTGACTTGCGCAACTCTCCGTCTGCCGCTTAACGCACGACTACCGGGCCATAATTGTCAATAACATAATCTTTGTAGACTTTAAGAGAGTGAAATAAGAGAGCATTTGCATGTGTAGTCATTTCTGGTACCCTTTCCGCGCAGTGCATTCAAGCGTTGAACCCCGCGCTCAGAGGGAATTCGCACAAGCTTATTATGGACTGTGAAGTTTATCTTTATAACGTAGGTGGTTCTTAAAAAATGTTAGTGTGGTTAGCAAAACGTTTGTATCATTATGCTTTGAAGCATTTTGTTTGATAAACTTGACAATCTTTACAGTCCGGCAAGTTATAAAGCACTGTAAAAAAATGTAAGTACTTAAATTATAAATTATAGGTTATTTATTTTATTTACATCTTTTTTTTATGATTTAATAAGTATATAAGATAATTTATACTTTAAATATTACATTAATGAATTAATAAAATTATTGTTTGGGTGCATTAAGCAACTTCAAACATATCAGTTTGTACATAACACAATGTCATTACTATCTTTTTAAACTTTTAGGAATTACATATTTTTGGCAGTTTTTGTTTTTGTATCTTTTGCTCATGCTGAAGATTATTATAAACTTCTGGGTGTGGATAGAAATGCAGATCAAAGAGATATAAGGAAAGCTTTTAAAAAACTTGCTGTTACAGAACATCCTGATAAAAAAACAGTTAGTTACATGTAATTTTTAAATGTTATTTAAATTAATTATTAAATTGTCTTATTCAATTTATAGGATGATCCACATGCCCATGTTAAATTTGTAAAACTAACTACAGCTTATGAGGTATTGAAAGATCCAGATTTAAGAAAAAAGTATGATTTGTATGGTGAAGAAGGTCTTGATGATTCCAAGAGACAAAGAAAGTATCATTCTTACACATATTATCAAAATAATTTTGGTATCTATGATGATGATCCACAAATAGTAACATTAAATAGAAATGATTATTGTAAGTTAACTAATATGCAAAGAGTAATTAATGAGATTTATTTAATAATATAGCAAATTAAATATTTGATACTTTTTAGTTGAGAGTATCTCAGAATCAGAAAAAATTTGGTTTATTAATTTCTATTCACCACAATGTAGTCATTGTCACCATTTGGCACCTGTTTGGAGAAAAATTGCTAAAGATCTCGAAGGTGTCATCAGAGTTGGTGCAGTTAATTGTGAAGATGATTGGCACCTATGTTCTCAAGTTGGGATAGAGTCGTACCCTACTCTATTACAGTATCTACCTGTAATTATACTTTTTGTTTTAACAAATATTTTCTTTAGTTGTAATAATTGTTTAAGTTTTTGAAACCATTGAACAATTTTATAGAATTCTACAGAGAGTATAAAATATAAGAACAGCAAGAATTATGATAGTATTATGCGTTTCATTTTGGATAAAATAGATATAACAATAAATGAAATTAGTGAATTTAATTGGAATGAATTAATAAAGGGGGATTATTCATCTGAAAAACCAACTTTAATTTTTACTTGTGGAGAAGGTCGTTACTGTTTTACAGCTGATGAAAGATTGAGAGTTGCTGCAACATTTGTATGTATTTAACAACTTTTAAAATTTTATATTATATTTTTATAATAGTTTTTCTTATGCATAAAATTCTATCACTTCATATTAAATAATTCTTTTAGATTATTTTTTTACAAATGACATATTTGATATTTATAGTTAATAATAACATAAATAAATATTTTATTTTAGGCTAAAATGGTAGATGTAAAATTATTTAATTGCAAAGGTGAAAGTTGTAAGAATGTTCTTTCTGACTCAACTGGTATTGCATATCTTCCATCGTGGGGTGATTCTGACTCTAAACTAATACTATTTGATGATATTTTTGAAGTAGCAGATCTAGTCAAGAAAGTCTTAGAACAATTACCGGAACCACAAGACATTAATGAGAGTGAATTTGAAGTACGGTCAATAAAATATTTAATTATTTTAAATTTAAATAAATAATTAATATTCAATCATGTTATAGAATATTAGAAAAAAATTAAAAACAGAACCTGATGATGGTTGGTTGATATGCTTTTACATTGGTCATGCAACAGATTTTGATGTTCTATTAAAACAATTACCTACTATTTTAAAAGATGTTAGTTTAGGTGAGAATATACCATGGTTATCTAAACACAAATCAAATAATTATTTTACATAAAATGTTTTTCTAGCTAAAATTAATTGTGGACGATACTCAGAATTGTGTATAGATTTGAATGTAAATCGTTATCCTTCTTGGGGGGTCTTAAAGTCTGGTGGAGCATTTGAGCTAAGTCATGGAAAAAATACTTTGAATGATGTAGCAAAATTTGCTAAAAATAGTTTAAAAGCAAAAAATGTTTGGGCCCTTACAGAACAAAAGATACATTCTATTGTAAGTGGAGAAAAAGGTATGGTTTCAAATGTTATGAAAAATAGTTTCCTTTACAAACATTAAATGATATGTGTAATGTGCAAAATTTATTATAGATGAAGTTTGGTTTCTTGATTGGTATGCACCTTGGTGTCCACCTTGTATGAAATTTCTACCAGAATTTCGCAAAGCATCACTACAATTTGAATCATCAGTTTTACAATTTGGCACAATCGATTGTACTATTTTTTCTGAAGTATGCAAGAAATATAACGTTCGATCTTATCCTACAGCTATGCTTATCAATGGCAGTACAACATTTCATTTCTCGGGTCAAAGAACTGCAAGAAATGTTATAGAATTTATTTATGAATCTATGAATCCAACAGGTTTAAAGTTTTTAAATAATTGCATTGAAATTCATTTTGAATGTAACTTAAGTTAAAAATATCTTTCTTTAATTTAATTTGACCAAATAATAAAATATTTTCAGTTCTACATCTTAACTCCAATAATTTTTATCAAGAGCTTGGTAAAAAGAGATCAAATCAATTATTTGTAGTAGATTATTTTGCCCCATGGTGTGGTCCTTGTCAAAAATTAGCTCCGCAATGGACAATAGTTGCAAAAACACTCAAACTCATTCCATATGTTAAAGTCGCTAGTGTAGATTGTGAAGCAGAAGCGTCAATATGTGAAGGACAAGTAATTCGTAGTTTTCCTACTATTAGGCTTTATCCAATGGATTCAAAAGGGTTAAATTCAGTTGCGTAAGTATCCTAAAAGAATTTATAAAATTAAAGAATAATAATACAGAAGCGAGTTTGATCAATATAATTAAAATCTACAGATTGTATAATGGACAGAGAGATTCTACTTCTATCTTAAAGTGGATTGTGCAGTTTCTACCAGTTAAAGTACAAGATCTAAATAGTGGTAATGTGGAAAAAACAGCTTTAAAGTCTAATGATATCATATTGGTGGATTATTTTGCACCATGGTGCAGTCATTGTATAACTTTGGAACCTCAATTTGCTATTGCTGCTCAGGTAAACTATTTTGCATTAATTAATATATTTTTATGTAGGGTTTTAATTGAATCAATGTATACTGTGTATACATTATTTTAGTTATTAGAAGGAATAGTACGTTTTGCAAGATTAAATTGTGACTATTATCGATCTGTCTGCAAAACCGCTGGTATTCGAGCTTATCCAACTTTAAAACTTTACTCAACAAGAGAAAACCGTAAGAGCTTAGATGATGGCTTAATAATACGTGGTTCAACCGCTGAAAGTATAAGGGACGAAATTCTAGCGAGCGCACCGCAAAGAAGAGAAAAAAAAGTTAACAAACGTGATGAACTATAACAAAGAATTAACTTTTAGGTGCTTTAACAATTATATGATAAAAATAGTTAGTTGATATCTAAGAAGAAACGCCCTCCAGTCAATTTATGACTGAAACTAACATAACTAGAGATTTTGCTACAAAATATTTTTAAAGAAAAATATTGTGATATGTGTGCAAAATTCCGTATAGTATAATGTATTAATACGGGAGTCCTATAATATTCATTCTCTTCCAGTAAGCGCATGCTCAATATTTGTGTATGTACGTTTTTCCTATTGTTACGTGCGTGGGTGAGAGGGGGGGAGGGAGTCGACAAGGTAGGAGACCTCTGGATTAAAGTGACTCACGGCTCAGATTCTTGGTAGACACTTGTACTTTATTGGTGTTATATTCGTACGTCGAGAGAGGCGCGCGCCGCGTTATTTCTTCGTATAGCCTGCGGCTACAACTATCGGTTGACTGACTGACCATGACTGACCTCTAGAATGAACCCCGACCGCTCTCTTTCTCTCTCTCTCTCTATCGCTTTCCTTGCTTTTATTCTACCGCGGGTCCGCTTCTCCGTACCCGCGAATTTCCAAGCTGCTGCCGACCTAACGCGTGCGGAGTGAGCCCGGTGTCCTGGATCTCGCCGCGGCGGCGGATATCGGAGCCGACTTCGCGGTCCCGTAGCGTATCACGCCGAAGGTGTGTACGTGACACTATAAATAGGTAATGTTATTTTTTTAATAGGCGTGAACATATACTTTTAATAAATTAAGTTTTTTATTGAAAACTTTTATAAAAATAACGTTTCTTTATATTTTTTAAAAAAATTTATTGCTTAGTGAATGCATGTATGAATCTCAGTTTAAAAGATATTAATAACTTTATATACCGAAACTTTTGTATCAAGTAAATATAATGTAATGAAACCTATGCCAAGGTTATTTAATGGTATACTGAGAAAAATAAATAATTGGATCAATAGTAATTTGCTGTTAAAATGCAATCAATAGAATCTACTATTAATGTATAATAGTGCCTCTGTTGACTTACAAATACTATTATGAACTCAATAGATTTTCTATTCAAACAAAAAAATTGCTATTGAAATGATAGCTTTTTTAAATGTTAAAACAATGATCATTAAATTCATTGAAATAAGAAAGAATGCTTTGAATTAAGTATTGATATTCTTAATTAAACGTGAAAATATTTTTCTGAGTTAGTATTAGATATATTTATGCAGAGGGGGAAGTAAAGCTGACCACGGGCCATTACACTGTAATAGTATTTAATACAGTTTTTATGTAAAGAGTTGACTGAGAAAGAGTCATCTCCTTGTGTGTAAGAATATTCGTGTACTATTTGCAGTATTGCTGTGTGGTCGAAGCTGCTTTATACTATATGCAGTAGTTATGTTTAAGCGGACCATCGATGCTTCGCATATCCTCATGCGAAAACAAACGCAAACCGGCAAAAGTACCTGTTCCGATATACTCTACATATGGATTTATAAAAATATAAAATAATCACGTTTCGCTTTAATTGTTGGATTACCGCTAGGTAGCGATTCGTTTTTGACGCACTCGAGCGACGGGAAACCGTGGTGGTTAGTTTATAAGATTGTTGAAATCTAGCATTTTATAAGAAATTGTTAATGCGAGCGACTTTTCCGATGTGATAGAAATATTTGTAAATAGCGAGCGTACCTAATTTAAACCAACCCATATACAACATTGTTCTGCATATCTATAATAATTATAAATACATACCCTACGATGACCAAAGAAACAATCCTAGTAGGTAATGCAATCAAAAAATTACATTAATGATAAAATAAATTGATTTATGTAGAACATTATTACTTTGAAGGAAAAATTGTTTTTAACTTTTAAAATGAAATAATGGTCGAAAAATTGGGGTCGAAACGGGGATGCTATTACCCATATTTAACGGTGAAAGTCGTCGAATCAATTATTTATTTTTCTCAGTGTAGATGAAATTTGCTCAACAAAAGAAAGTATTTAAAGAAGTGTGAATAAATTAAGGAATGGATAAAGTAAACAATGGTGTTATCTTTTTTGCATCGGTGGCGGTCACATTGCGCTTCGTGCACTTTGGTTGCGCGACCTGTGACGTCATTGGACCCAGTGTTCGCGTTCCACAAAGGAAATTGCAGCACGTAGTACGTACCTCTTTCTTCTCTTCGTGAAATGCAATTCGCGCAGTCAGCCAAACTTTCGGCACGTTACATCTGGCCGCAAGACGAAGAAATTGCGAGCTTTTTCTGCGAAGTTTGAATTGGGATAATCTGATACGCTGCAGCTCTGGCACAGTATATAAAATCGAAATTCTGGTATAAATTACTTTAATTTTGGACAAACTCCAGAATAGGAGTAAAGGAATTTAAAATTGACAGAAATTGCTGCTTAAGAATTCGTATGCGGGTTCAGTGTATATTTTTAAAGAAATCATAAATATTGTTTAAGACTTATTGATAAATCATTGTTTTAGTTTGTTATATCACAATATAAATTGCTGTATCAAGCTGTATTGTATCTTACTTGTCAGGATCGAACATTAATTCCGGTATTAAATCGGATCGATATTTCTGTTTTTTCTTCAATGCACAAGAATTGAAATATATTTCGATACACGGCTTAAAATAATAACTGACAAAAAGCACTTTACAGATGGAGTATTTAAAAGTTGTAGAAAAAGTTATTTAATACCATTTCATTTATGATTTATCTTGAATTTTCCGTTGAACTGGTTTTAATTGCAGCGTTTCCGATGAAGATCAAGATAGGTAGCGCGTAACACTTCTATTTGATTAAAATGTGGACTTTTTTTGCATTTTGTGCAATTTGTTAATTTGCCCGGTTTCCCCAGCATTCGTTTGTTAAAAGCAGTTTGCAAAAATACGATTCAAAGTCCGCTGAGCCATGCCGCCTGCATCGCCTTTCACGGGCAATCGAGTAAATATTTGGAATATTTATTAGTCGAGTTAGAAAGTGCTCTTTACGGACTACGATGATTTGTGTGAAATCCACACCGGGTCTACTCATCGCGGCAGTGGCCGTCGGCTCCATAAATCTGTCAGAGCCGCGGGGAGCGCTGGCCGAGTCGCAGGTGCCGAGAAATGTGCGTTCACGGGCCCCCGAGACAATGCAGCCGCGGGGAGCGCGCAGGTAGACGGGGCCTCGGGACTCATTTCTCGCGGGCGGAGAACAGTACTGCAGTTGATCGGCAGCGGACAGCTTCATCCCCACGGGCGGTGGAGGCTGCGAGCTCGGCAGTGAGTTTGGAGAAACGCCATTCTTCCGGTACGAGCGCGTCAGTGCTCGGCCGGTTGTTGTTGCCGCGTCGTCGTTACTCGGCATTATCGCGGCGCCTTACCCTCGGGCTTATTTCCCTGCCGAGGCCTCTCTAAATATTCCACGCTCGAGGATCATTTTACGGGCCTGCAATTTTTATCTCTTTCTATGTGCTTTACGATTTTAGAGGCTATATAATGTTTACAGGGGTTTGGGCGGCGGCGGCGGCGGGGGGGGGGGGGGGCTCTGGTGCTCCCGGGTATTATGCCCCTGTCTACACTTAAAATCGGTTTAAACATAACTATACACTTGTTTAATGAAATCGTAAACTTTTTCACCGAGACGATTATTCACGAAAAGTCTGCTTTCTTTCTGCTTTCTTCGCGTCGTAACAGGGTAATATCTACATCGAACGCAATTTACAAATTTAGCTATGAAATTTTTCATTAGGAATATTCCGCGTCTTTTTCCTCGGCTTTTTTGGCGCGCAGGTTAAGCTATTCCGTTCGATGGCCTTATAATACTGTATAAGCAATCCCGAATGCTCGGCATTAATATCCCCTTGGTGTATAAAATAAGCCTCAAGAGAAAAACGGTGCGCGGGTAGAGAGTTTAAACGTGAAAAGCCGAACGCGGGCGAATTGCCGTTTAAAAGGCTCGGAGCATAAATGAAAAAGAGAAAAACTAGTTTGGCCGGTCGGTTCATTGGGAGTGCAGGATTAGCATAGAGGGAGCTCGGCCGGGGCTTCCGGAGGCGGCTTCCCAGTGACGCTCGTTGCACAACGAAGGCCGTGAGGGTTTTGGTGGGTTTTGGGCAGTTTTGGGCAGTTTTGGGCCTTGGCGGTAGAAGCCGCGCGGGCGAGGATGTGGGCCGCGGAAGAGAGCGAGGAAGAACGACTCGTTCCGGAGCTCGGCCTCGGCTGCTGGGCCCGGCGGGGTGGGGGCGCCCTCTCCCGCCGCGGGCCCGGCGCACCTGGGAAGGAGGCGAGGAGCGCGCCGGCCAGCGCCATTTTGCCGTGGGCCGTCCGCTCGGGCTGGAGCGGCCTCGACTGCGAGCTCGGCAGTGCCTCCTCGGGTCCGCAGGAGCCAGTCTTCCGCCTCGCGCGCGCGCGCCGCTCTCGAAAATAGACCCGCCTCGGAGGCTCTCCCGGCCGCGGCGCGCACCAGTGCACTCGGGCGTCGGGCGTCGGGCGTCGGGAGTCGGCAGTCGGGAGTCGGGAGCCGGCAGTCGGGGAGAGGGAAGGAGGACCGGGCAGCTGGGGAAGCCCCGTTACGGGCTCAGTGCCGCGAGGACCGGGCCACGGTGACGCCCCGCGCCGCACCACCGCGCACCGAGTGCCAACTGGGCCGCAGGGCGATGGCGAGCCCGCGAGTGCCCTCGTAGGACGCCCCGGAGCCTCGCCAGCGAGGTGAGTACACGCGGCCCAGTCCCGTTAGCCGCTCGCCTCGGATTTCTCCGCCGAGCCGTCCGGATCCTCCTCCGAGCTTCCTTGGCCCGTCCAGCCGCTCCCATTTCACACTCGCTTGCTTCGCCCAACTGCCCGCTCAAACTGCCAGTCAGAGGCCCGCGGTGCGTACGCGCATTGAGTAACAACTTATGAAAAAGTTGCGCTTCCATCGGGGGAGAAAGTAAGAGCACCGGGCGATTACAGTGCAGCCCCGACGATTCGTTATCTCTGCGCGGTTAGTTAGCCGACGTCATTCGACCTTACAATATGCATTATAACCATCCTATCCTCTCGCTTTTATTTTCCGTACACGGTGCACATACGCTTTATTTTGCTCGCGACCGAATCGGCTTCACCCTTTGAATATTAATTCTTTCGCTCATTGGGAAATGGATTGTTCAAGCTATGCGCAGACTTGCGGGAAATACGTCAAATTCTATACTCCGAGGTAATGTCTTGAATCATTTGCGAGAGCCGCCGTGTGCCTTGCCAATGATTAACTGTAATTGATTTCAAACGATTGCTTAAGTAATTGCGGCTCAACCGCGCTTTGAATATTGATACCGCGCAATTTTGTTATTAAAAGTGGAAATTTAGCATTTTCACAAGAAAAACCGCGCTGGAAAATAGACACGATCCGGACATTCGGTTTGATGCTCTGCGCGCTGATCGCGTCGAAGAAAAGTCCGTCAAGTGTAAACGCGTGGAATAATCGTAGAGATCGGCGATCGATCGTCCGCTCCGGCAATTTGCTGCTCGCGGGAAATTGCTCGAGGAAAGCCGATCGCGCGTACGCTATTGGCTTAGCATATATGCAAAACGGAACGCCCGCGGTGGGCACAATAGGACATTTGAATATCGTAGAAAGTCTCGATTGTGCAGACAATCGATCGACGCGCATTGCCCCCTTTAAACGCGCGCCGCTCTAAATTTTCGCTGCGCACGCATTAGATTATACGTGTGACGTCGCCGCTGCCGCAGACAAAGCAACGGGGCTGAGGCGCCGCAAGGAATCGTGTTTGTGAGCACGAGGAGCACCGGCAACATGGGCTCCAAGGTGGAGTACGTCGAGTCCTCCCACATGTACGCGACCAACTACATACGGAACTCCAAAGCGATCGGCGTCCTCTGGGGCATATTCACCATATGCTACGCCATCATCGGCGTCGTAGCCTTCATCACCCCCGAGTGGATCGGCGACCTCGAGCACGAGAACCCCGGGAGGTTCGGTCTCTGGATGAGATGCAGCTTCGGCGGCACAAGTACGTATATTGTGCCCACGCGGCACTTTTTTATTTATTCCTCCTTCGAGTACCACTTTGATAAGCTGCGCGCGCGTACAGAGTTAAGGCTCCCATCGGTATATGGGCTTTAATTCTTGAGGCTCGCAATCATTGTTTATATCCGGTTTTACTGGTTTTACACAGCTTTTACCCGAGCTGTGCCTCTCACACGTGCGATTCGCGAGTGACATGAAATCTGATTTTTTATATGTCCTAACAAGCATTGGATTTCGTAATTAACACGTGCTATTTGTTAGTGCACGAGAGTGTAATTTTATATTTTGCTGAGCTTTTTTTCGAGTTTTTGCAAAGATTGTAAACAGACTGCCTTCGTCTTGACTGCGGCTTAAAGTCTCAAGCTATAGTTACTTTACAATCTGTTCAGTGAGATCTATATGTTATAAATGATGGATTCCATGACGGCCAAAAATAAAAGATCACGGAACGTTTTACACAAATCAATTACGTGAATTTATTTAATTTGTTAATTTATTTTATCAATTGAAAATGCAGCAAAAATAAATATTCATATTCCTTTAGTTCAGTCTATAATTTTTAAGCAACTATGTCTTAAAGCAATGTAACAGTGAACATCTTAGTGTTTCAAATATTATATAAACAAGCATATAATAAGAACTATAACAATGTTGCTTTTGCTTTCATAAAGATATCATAAGAGAATATTGTTAGTTGTCAATAATAACATTTAGATTTTGAAGCAATTACAAAAACTTGATTTATATAAACGAATCTTACAGTTATCTCTCCATATAATGCTATATTTAAATTTAGATTATATAAAAAATATCCTTATTTTACTTCATTTTGTAACAATGCTTAATTGAACGTGAACATTAAGAATTTAAAATTTACCTATAATATTTAGCAAAATAAGTAGTAAGGTCAGAATAGTATTATATGAAAAATAATTTTCATAGCTTTAGTCCAAAATTTGTTTGACGGTTCAAAATGCTTGTATCACATAAAAATCAAAATACTATAAACTCAATATATGAATTCATTGATTATGATAATATATGGTTAATTGCTGTAATTAATACAACTTATAAATTAACGTGCAGTGAAGTATGTGTAGCCTCCTCTGAATACGTTCATTATATTATAGAGCATGGCTAATTAAGCAGTCAATTTAATATTTTATGGTTAATAAAATTTATTTCGATACTTCTTTTAAATGTAGACTCTGGACGTCGTAGGAATTAACAAATAGCGCATACGTGTATTATGAAATAATATAAAAACTAAATTATGAAGACACTTTTAAGTATTTGTATATTAAATAACTGTCCTATCCTCAAATTCAATAATTTTGCTATAATTATATATTTTATATTTATAGTATTAGAAAAATCAATATTATATATCGTAATGAATATTAGTAGACTAATATTTTATTGACAATAACAATCAACATATGTATTTGTTGTGATATTTGAATAATTTTTTTGTGCATGTATCTGCATACGTGATAGAAATCAATTTGAATGCCAGTGTTTGTTTTATTTGTGAGATAAATGTATAAAATATTGTACATAAGTATTGCGCTATATTAAATAAGATATCAAAAATTTATTTTTGTCAAAAAGCTATAAAAATTTTTTGTAATGCTTACGATATAATTTGTTTATGAAACGAATTACTTGAAATCCTAGCGGAGATAAGATTTAGTAGTGGTTCATTCAAATTAGAATGTACTGGATACTTGTATGAAAAATATAAAAATAATTAAAATAATTTATCATTTAATCTTAGTACACATTAATATCTTAAACATTACTTATTATAATATTGAATATACATTATTATACATTTTCACTCGATAATTTACAGTTTAACGTTGAGATTAGAAAGCAGAGGGATTATAAAAGCAAAATTAATTACGAAAAATTATACTTTATTATTGAATAAACTATATACGGTATAATAAAATTAGAATTTGACGCGTAGGGGCTATTAAAAGAGCAGGAGATTCTTTGTTGGAAAGCCACTTGGGTTTCTTGGAGAGACTTTCCGTGGCAGAAGGAGTCGTGTTTTCAGAAGCAACAATATTGGCCACCTCGGACATGGCAAGCGTATGGAGAATGAAAGTGATTTTTTTTTATCTTCCACAGTTGTTGGCTATAGCTCCAAGACCGAAAGAAAAGCACTTACGTAAATTTTTGGAGCGCGAGATCTCAAAGTGAAAGGCCAATTTTTCATAGTGTTACATATTTAGAAAAAGTGCACTAGAATTAAGGCCTACCTCGCTCGCGGCATTCGCCTTCTGCCAAAACCTTTACTTTATACTCCACTTAAAATCAATCATCGAATAAAACATAGGATATAATGCGAGTTATTAAAATGGTTACTCTATAAACGATTGATTGGAAGGGGAAATTTGTAATTACAGCAATGAATATAAGTAATGCCTTTCTTGTATACAAGCGGATCGGTATTCTTGTTATCAAACCCGGATAGAAGTTATGTTCGGCTTTAAAAAACGGAAGGATCGTGGAAGTATGTTTTTTGAGGAAGGATTTTTCACATACTCGGAAAAAGCATATTCTCGAAGCGTTTTGAAACGTTCCTCAAGGTAGGTATTCGGATAGTTGAGAAGGTGGTTGTGAGAAAAATGCTGCTTTCCGAGGTAAAAGTACCGCGGGCCGCGGTTTTTCTTCCACTTTTCCCGGGCACCTCGGTTTTCTCGGTGTTCCCGGTGTTTTCCGCACGGAGGATGAATTTAGACGGGTCCGAAGAAAGATTGGAAGGAGTTGCGCGAAAGGGATAAGGCCGAGCGGTGGAGTTGGGCCAGAGAGGAGACGAGTAGCTTTCTAAATAGCCGCAGGGCAAGCCGACTCGGCTGGTCGACGACTCGGACTAATCGGAGCGCTTTGCCCGTTGCAGGTGAGCTGGTGGAGGAGTGCGTGGGCCGGCTGGACGACCTCTCGTCGATCGCCAACGTGCCCTTCAGGGCGAGCACGATCCTGGTGGCGATCGCCGTGGTCATCGCCCTGCTGTCCATCTGCGCGATGCTGCTCTTCCTCTTCTGCCAGAGCACGACGGTCTTCTACATCTGCGGCTGGATGCAGGTGGTCTCCGGTAAGCGCGCGGGCCGGGATTGCCGGCTCGATCGCCGGGGCCTCGTAAAGCCCGCGGGCCCCTTTACGGCGCGCCGTTAAGTTAACGGGGCCGGGGCGGGAAAGCCTCTGGGCAAAAGCCCCGGCGCGGTTTTTGCGCGCCGCCGCCGCAGCGGCGCGCCAATTGATAATTACGCGGGCGCGCAAGTGGACCGCGCCTCGAGGACTCGGGCCGCAAGGCCGCCCCGGAAAGAGCCGGCTTTCCTGCCGCCGTGAACGGTAGAAAGCCAGGCGGCGCCGAGGGCCAAGCGCCGCGGAGCCTCGGAAGCGCCGTTGCGCCAGGGGGCCTTTTAGGCGCCGCCCGGCTCCGTTGGGAAAGGCCTCGCGAGTCGCGGAGCCGGCTTTTTCCCCGGGAAGCCGAGGAAGCGACTCGAGCCCGAGGCACGTGCCCTCGAGGCCCGCCGTCCGCGGCCTGGACCCACCCGAGCGCCTCGGCGCCCCCGACTCGAGGAAACCGCGAGAATCGTTCCCGCGCGCCCGATCGACGCTCGCCGATGCGCTCCTCGCCCCCGGCTCGACAACATTTTCAGTTAGAAAGTTGTCTTTGGAAACTCCACGCGTGCAACTGACGAGTCGCACGCATTGCTGCCTCTCCCCACCGCCGACCGATGCAAATGTTACCTGCACCAGTCGGATAAATAGCAATCTCGGAATAAATAATAAGGACCGGTGCATCGGTGTTACATGACCATTATGGGGACATCAGGCTCCACAGTCAATTCGCAAGTTTTTTATGCATCGATTGTTACATAATACCGCCTTATCTGCTACACACTGTAAATTACATTTCATTTACGAGATTAGTGCAGCATTATATACAATAATCCGTAAGCGATTCAACTGCGTGCGAATCGATCGATGCCAAGATGTTTTTCTCAGTTTTTTCCAGAGCGCTACAGGTTGTTGCGGTTACCGATCGCGGCGACTCGTTGCTTTTCGTTGTTATCCATCGGCGATCGATGGATCGTGTCTCTACAACGACATACTCCTTATAGTCTTTGTCGGTTGCGCGGGCTTTTACGTAAAGCCGCAGACGAGTAATTAAGTGCTGCATAAGTACGTCGAATTCGAGCTAGGCCAAGTACCGGTGGGGAGGGGCAAGGGAGGCAGAAGCTGCAGCAGAAAGCCCGGGAGCCGCTCAGCTGCTCCCCCGCGCGATCCGCAAATTACGGTCTTCTCGCGCGCAATTGCGTAATCGCCTGTTTACTCTTGCAAATGTTTAGCGTTACTTAATTCGCGCATATAATCGTGGGCTGGAGATTAGCGGGTGGTGAGCGGCAATCAAGCAATTGATGGGGGGGGGGGGGGAGCACGATTTTCTCGCTCGGCCGAGGCCGCGGCTCCGCTGGGAATGGAAGAAGGGCGCGTCACCGGTGCAATTATAGCGCGTTAGCGCGCATTTGGCGCCTCGCGAAAATGCGTCGGCCGTGCGTGCACTCGAATCGGCAAGCTTCTCACGGAGCGCCGGCGAAGGCATGGCGCGCACAGGACGATACGTCGGATAGCAAGAGCAAGAGCCCGAGAGAGAAAGAGAGGCTTGCGAGCGCACTGGTGCTGAAGCGGGTCGGAGCGGGCGCGGCGTAACGAACCAATTAATGGCGATTTCCCATAGGGAAGCCGCGAGGCGCAGGAATTCCGAGGCGGCCGGGGCGCGGGGATAAAAAAGGTCTACTTGCAACAGGCGGTTGCATTGTTTTGCCGATTGGAGCAATTAGGGCAGGTATACGCTTTGGCCAACGGCGAGCGGAGAGGCTTGGCGGGCTTTGCAGTCGGAGCGGCGCTACGCGAGGACGAGTAGAGGCGTTCGCGGGAGAGCCGAAAGGTTGGGCGGTTGCGAAAGGCTTCCGGCGCTATTGGCGCCCACGGATCGATCCGCGTTGGAATCGAGCTCGGGCGGAGGAGAGGCGCACCGGCACTCGGATCGATCGGCGGTGGGCTCGGCGGAATGCGCGCACCGCGCCGGGATGCGCCTCGGTGGGACAATGCCGCGGGGAGGCGGCGGCGACCCAGTTCGCCCCGACCGCCACCGGCACGTATTAATAGGAGGTGGGGGGCGGGAGGGCCGCTGACCCCCGGGGACGGTCCGCCCGGCCGGCTGGAGCGCCCTGGCCAAGGTCTAAATTTACCGCTGGCGAGCGCCGCGTGATTCAGCCGCGCCGAGAGCGAAAGTCGGAATGCCGGGCCGCGGGTAGAAAGCCGCTCGGCCTGGGCCCGAGGAATTCCCGGCGCCGGTGGACGAGGCTCCGCCGACCCCCGGCCCTCCCGTCCTCCCGCTTTGCGCCCATTGATCCGCAGCCAGCGGCTCGGCGCCGCCGCTGCAGCCGGAGGCCGGGGCCCCGAGGAGCCTAGAGCGCGCGCCGCGCGCCTTTCACCAGGCGCGACCTCGGCCGCATGCCCGCGCCTAGCGCCCCCCCTCGCCCCCCTCGCTCCTAACGAACCTCTTCTTTCTTTGCAGCTGTATGCATGGCCGTGGGCGTCTGCGTCTACCCCCTCGGCTGGGACTCGCCGCTCATCCGGGCTATTTGCGGCGCCAGCGCTTCCAGGTAATCTATCGGTGCCAAGAGCCGACCCACATTTTCCAGCGTCTTTTCGCCCTCTCCTCGGCGTTTAGTCGGCATTTTGTCGGCATTTTGTCGGCATTTTGTCAGCCCTTTTGCCGGCTTCGGTTTCGTGCCCCGTGGCGCTTGGGTGCCGCTCGCGGGCCTCGGCGCGGACCCACTTCCGCCGACCTTTGCCGGCGCGCCCGCCTGTCGTTAAATTAATTTTACACTCGTTTACCGCTCGGTGCATTATCTCGGTCATTGCGCAAGCTGACACGGCGCCTGCGCGGACTCGGCGGAACGTGCGAAACCCCGGCACCGAGCGCACCGAGCGGCACCGGGACTCGCGAGTGCCAGTGTAACAGGTGTCTCGACTCGCTCGACTCGCTCGGCTCTCGGCCGGCCGAGTTGCCCCGATAGCTGCAGCGCCGCTGCTTTGCTTTCTCGCGCTCGCGCGACTAGAGCGCCAAAGCGCCAGAGCCCCCCGGGCGACGGGGCGCCCGAGGGACCAGTGGGTCGCCGGCCTCCGACTTTCCGCGGCAGCGCGGCTTACGCTCGCACGCGGCCCATTGTTTAGAAAGCGCTAAACGTACGGCACAACGCGTGTCTCACCGAGACTCCCGGCTTTCTCAACAAACTCTCAATGCGTCATTCGTTACGCGCGCGCGCCAAATATCAAGTCGAAGAGCAATCACGCGTTTCCGCCGCGCTCAAAGCCCTCACCGAACAACCATCTCCGCTATGAAAGCTCCGCGAGATGCGGCTCACCCGACTGCCCGCGAGCAAGGCCGCCGGTCCTCCTTAATGCTCCTTTGATCCTCCAGGTACAATCCGGGAGCTTGCGCCGTCCGATGGGCCATACCGCTCGCGGCGATTGCCGCCTTGGACGCGGCGACCTTGGCTGCCCTCGCCTTCATTTTGGCCTCGAGGCACGTCAAGCTGCAGCCCGAGCCGTTCAACAATGGATCGCTCTACAAAGGTTAGTGGTTCGCGGGGGGGCCGCCCAGGCGGGGCATCCCCTTGGCACCTAGCCAAACAACCGCTCGTTACACGGCCTGCCCACCCGACTGCGCTCCACTGGGTCCCCCTCGGTGTCCCCGCTGAATTCCTCCTCCAATTTTCCTCAAACTCCGTCTTAATTTACTGCTTTCTTCATTCACCTACTATCCGCGACCTCTTTTTTCAAATTCATCCAACAATCATCTTTAGCATACGCAGCGCAGAGTCCAACTCCTACCCTGCTTGCTTTCCCACAAAGTACTCTTTCACTTTGCAAGCCTTCCTTCAATACTCCAATAGTGTACGTTAGAATTTATTGTTAACGTTTTTTCTTCAGTAACATTACAAACTTGTTTTGTCCATTTTTACGATATCCTTTTGCCTAGCACTTCTTCATTCTATCTGTTAATTCAATTTCAATCAATTTGTAAAAGAAATTCAAAATCAGTATGTGTTTTTTTTGTGCATACCGTGACGACGATTCATAGTTTTTCTTCTCTTTCTTACAATGTACAACTCAGCCAGGAGTCGTTTGAAAAAATGACAAACACGGGTTAGGTTTTTTATTAACGTTTAACAAGACATTGGAGGCACAAAAAGAGAAGTAAGGAACGCGAGGAAAAATATCCGAGTCAATTGCTTGTGAGAGGCGTACACCTTCGAAATAATGCAATTTCTCATTTTCAGAAGAAAGTGGCTAAACAATATATCATTCGGTCTGCATTTTCCATTATAGTTCCTGGGAAGTTTAGATTTCGGTAAATAAAGGCCATGTGTACTGCACGAAAGAATATTTAAGTTAAAGAATAAGTACTTATTGTACAATGGTCTTTACATTAATCTAAACGACTCTATTAATAACGGCGCCTAACAATTGTAATTTGAGGGAATGAATTTTTCGTAACGTTGCTTGACGAATTAATCGGGTTTTCCGCTTAGTGCACAGGCAGTTTTTAGCGCTCGGTTCGCAATGAAAGGATGCTAAACGATCGGCTAGGCGAACAAAGCCCCAGCAGAGGACAATAATCTTTGTGTTTTTGCAGGAGAGGTGAACCCGGGCTACGTGAACGAGGCCCAGAGCGTCGCGGGCTCGCGCAAGTCCCTCTCCCTGAGGCCGGTCCTGCTGGTGGCGCCGCCCGACCAGGACCGCTACAGTGAGCTGTCGCGCGCCAAGTCGCACTCGCACCACAGCCTCTTCGCGGCCTCGCAGTCGCACCCGGTCCACGGGATGTCGACCAACACCCTCAACCACTCGCAGCACAACTTCCAGCTCTGAGGGCAGGCCCCGCCGCTTGCGCCCTGCCCCTGTTCACTCGCTCCCAGGAGCTCCAGCTTGCTCTTGCGCCACTACTGCCCGGAGAGGCTCGACCGGGAGCCGCGGACCGCACCCCGGGCCTCGCGGATCGCCCTCACTCTCCGCCGAACTCGTCGCTTACCAAGGAGACTGAGAGACTCGCCCAAGCATAATATTTTCCCCCAAGAAGAGAGCGACTTCAGTTTCTTCCTCTACTGACCGCGCGCGGCCGCTTCCCACCGCTGCGTCGGTTATGCTACCAATGTTCCATTGGTTGCCTTCGCCTTTCCTTGTCAGTCTTCGTGCCTTTGGGGATCCCCGCCAAGCCGAGACTAACAAACATGTAGATCCACTGTAGATCCTTTCCTGGTTGACAGGGTACACTCGATTCGATATTTCCACGAGCCACCAAGCTGAGGACATGCGGATCGCATCCTCGGCTCCCGTCGTCGTTACCTTGCCCGATACTCCAATTTTTATTTCTCAATGCGAAAATGCAGTAGCAGCAGTTACGAATTAGGTTTAATCTTCAAATATTCTTGCAAATGGTTGGATTCGAGGTTAATCGCTTTTAAAGTTTAAATTAAGATTATTGATATGACGGTTGATGAGCTTCCAAGAGCTCGGCGTTAGATCGAGCAAAAAATTATTGTATCGGTTACTTCTAATGAATGAGAATGCTTGCAATACGAACCGTCTTTCTGACATCTCAATAAACTTGAGTCAAATAATTTGACGATTGCCAATATTAGATATGACTGATGAAAGTGAAACTATTGTTACTTGTTGAATGTTCGAGCTCTTCTGTGAGCGCAATTCATAATAATAATTATATATTATATAGATTTTGTATTTTCCTATTCGATAAAGCTCAGTAGAAACTATTCTTGTAATTATATTTATGGACATTATATCGATCCATGACTATTTTTTCAGTGTTATTATGTTTAAATTTGACGTACTTAAAAAAGTAAATAAAAGCAATGTTTTTAACTATGTTTTTTGCATCGTATTACCTTGACATTTAACAAAACTAAAATTAATTTAAAATCAACTAGCTTTGTTGTAATCTGATATACTATGCATTCTGTATATTACCAGTTTGTTGATTATTATTATTAAGACTATATAAGAATGATAATTTAAACATTAGAATAAATAAAAATATTTGTTTAAAGGAGAACTATTCTTTCGTACATGTTTGATTATTTTATAGAGCAAACTCGATAAAGACTCTCATTTCATATGTCTCCTATTTTTTCATTTTTAAACTGGAAATTATTACCACATATAATTCAAAGCAAGTAATGAAAGTATAAACTTACTATAAATGTAAATAATTTTAATACCTCATATTGTATGAAATAATGCATTACTGGCTGTACCATAATGGTTTATGCTCCACGAACTTTGTTAAGAAATGTTTAGTGTATAATACATATTAAGAATTATAAAAATGACTAATGTATATGAATAATTTTAAGTAACAGAAATAAGAATTACGCGTAAAAAAGTAATATTAACTAGAATCATAATAATCTACATTATATATTACATATTATCTACTTAGTATGTTTGATTTATAGATCAAATATATATTATACTTTCCGCACTGAATGTGTAATGCAACCGAAAACTGTAAAATGCCATTTAATTGATTGTTGATTTAATTTTTTCGATGTAATTTAATTTTTAAATTCAATGCTATTTTGCGTTTCCACTATTACACTTTTTCTTTAATATTTTAAAATTATTTTTGATCAAGAATTATTAATATATATATAGCGATTTTTTACTTTTATGTGCCTTTTAAGTATAAAGTAGAGAAATTAAACTTTTATAACTTGTTACATATTATGCAAGAGGAACGATACTTCACTGCCATAAGTATTTTCTGAAAGTAGATAGGCAACCCTATATGCATCTAAGTTTAGCGGTTCGGTCGGCTAAACAAGTATTTGCAGTCGTGAAAGCATGAAAAACGTATAGCGTGATACAACGTAGTTTTCTGTCGTGCTATTTGAATTGTAGTTTGAAAAAGTAACGAACACGATAGTTTATCTTTTTGACTAGTATATTTAATAATATGATACAGGATAATTTTATGAGTATTTTTTCATATTCATAATGGCTTATCTCATAGAATCACGTAGCTGATATATTTTTGACAAACAAAATTGAAGACGGTGGTGATTCTGCTTATTGTATATAAGAACTAACAGTTAATGAAAAGGAAAAATACTATTTAATTATTTATTAACAATGGTCTCGTGCATTAATCAAATGACACGCAATTCGTCATGGCTTGGATAACAATAATTTTAAAAATACCGCCGGTGAACGTATTTATCGTTCGACTTTTCTACATATTATCAGCCTTAACGTTACAGCAATAGTCACTAAACGAAGTAATCATAATAATAATGATAGTAATAATAAAAATAATAATAATAATATCATTTACAAAACTACTTGCGCATTCAAATATAAGAGGACGGTGAAGGAAACCAATAGTATTGGAACTAGTCTGAGTAAAATGGAAAAAAGTGAAAGTACTGCAGCACTGGGTAAATATTTAGTTTTTGGAATCACTTAACGTACTTTATTTTAATAAATTTAAATACGTAAAGTTCGCGCACTACAATAGTGTTGCCTCAATTGAAATGCATAGAGATCCTGGGGCTGCCGTGGGCGACCCAGTTGAAGGAAAAGCGCAAGAGCGCTTGCATGAATTTCACGGAAAATCGAGCATTCGGGTTGATTGCGAAAGAAGGCGAATCGTCGCTGCGGCGCGAAAGTGGAAAGTAAAGGTCGCGTATCACTGGCTCGCGGTCTGCAGGCGCGGGCGAGGTTCGGATCGCGGGTCCAAGGCGAGTCGTGCACCAGCGGACGGCCGCAACGCCCTCGGGCGCTTTCATTGGAACGCCCGTAAAGCCCTTGGCGGCGGAGGTCCAGGTAGCGGGACGCGGGCCCGGCGCTCATTAGCCGGCGCCCAGGCGCATTTTATCGTTTTACGAGGCGCGAATTGGGGCCCCTTGGGAGCAGCTCGCGCGGCTCGAGACAGACCGGCGCTCCGCGCGGGGACGTATTAGGCGCGTGGCTCTTGGGCCGCTCGCTGACAATAAATAAGGTAGAAAAATAAATAGTCGGGTGGCGGGAGTTGGAGGGGTGAGGGGGCCAGCAGCTCAGGGCTCCTTGCCGACGACGATGCCGCAGGGCTGGACGATGCCGCTCTCGAGCCTTGGCCTCTTGCTGCCCGGCCGACTGCCCTCGTCCTTCTTGAGGAGCTCCTCTATGGAGTAGGGGTTGCGCTTCCTGGGGGCCTGGGCCGCCTGGGCCGGCTGGCTGGGCTGGCCTGGCTGGCTGGGCTGGCCCTCCCCCGAAGCGGTGCCGCTACCCTCGGGGGCGCTCGGCTTCCCCGCGGGCGTGTGCCGCATGAACGCGCTGCGCTTGCCGCCCAGCTCGAGGATCGTCGCGGTTCTTTGGTAGGGCTTCGCCTGGGCCTCGGAGGGCGCGTCCTCCAGGTCGCTCTTGTCCAGCGAGTCCTCGCTCCCGGCCATGGAGCTCGAGCTCGACTTGAGCTCCAGCGTCGCCTGGGACTGGTGGGACTCCTGCCCGTCGCCCACTCGCTCCGAGTCCAGCGTCCTGTGGGCGAGACACATTGTAAACGTCGCTCGATCGATCCTGCCTCCAATCCGCGTGTCGGATCTTGCGCAAGCGACGGCTGCGCACCACCCACTTAATCGCCACAGTGGTGCCGGTGGACAAGCCACACAACCGTTTCCCGAACTGGGGAAAAGCGCGCGCGCGCGCGCCAAATAATAGAGTAGGTGCTACGTACTGGGCCCCGTTCTGCAAGTGAAGGCTGGTTGCCTGGTAGAGCGAGGAGTAGAAGGAGGAGTTCCAGCTGGGAGTCGTCGTCGCTCCCGTGGGCGGCGCGGAGACGTTCAGGTGACCCAGTGCCCCCGGGTAGAAGAACTGGTAGTCCGCTCTCATCAAGGGCTCTGCAAATACGAGAAAGATAAGAAAATCGAGTTGGAGCAAAGTGGTGACGGTTTTTTTGAGCGCGCGACTCCTGCCTTTCAAGGAATAACGGTACATTAACCGAGCGGAAAACTAAAAGCGCGGACGTAAAACGGCTCGCCTACTCGCTCCAGTGCTCGTTGAATGTTTTTTAAATGCCCTTTCAGGGTTGAAAATGCTTTAAGGCGTCTTGTTAATTAAGTAACGAGCGCTTAGCAAATACCTTTGTAAAGCTACCTGCGCGCGAGGGAGTCCTAGCCCGGGCAGGCTATCATTGCTTTAATTATCGCGTTAGATGCACGCGAGCATTCGTCTCACGCCTATCTCTTTTATATATTGAAATAAGTCCGCTGCGAGCCTTGAAGATATCTCGTTCGGAATAGATCACAATGCGAATGCAACGTTGTTATGAAATCTTCCCAAGAATGCTTATAGAGGTACGATGAGATGCAAAGGTTCGATATTGAGTGAACTGTCACATTGATGAAAGGGCTTTTTAATTGAAAGAACAGCAGGCAAGGTAGAGGGGCCGGAAAGCCGTTGGCCAATTGAAAAAAGGCACCGGAGCCCGAGTCACGAGTTTCACGTGGGACAACCGCTTGGCGCTCGGCCTTGGCGGGTGAAAGAGCAACCCCTAACTCGGACATTCTGAGCAGCCGTTCTCCTAAACGCACCCACTTAACTTTTTTGCCGATGGTCGCGCGCGAGATTCCTTGCGCAGGCAGAACAATAGCCGCTCGCGTGTAGCTCGACGGGTCAATCTTCCATTGTCGCGCGGAGGTTGCGGGCGCAGGTGCGCCTAAGCGCCCGGGTCATTAGTCGCTAATTCGCGCTTCCTCCTTCCGGGGAGCGAGCCGGCAGCTGGAGGCGGCGTTCGCACGAGGCTCGCACCTCGCGCGCGGGATGGGACCTCTCCAGTTTTTCCCCGAGTGCGTCGTAAATTAACGCCGGATTGGGGCCCAGTTTTTGTCGGTCGAGCGGGCGAAAACGCGGAAACACGCCTCTCTCTCCTGGGAGCACGAGCGGCGGAAGCGCTCTTAATTAACTTTTCATTCTGCTACGCGCACTCGCGTCTGACTTTATGGGGAATAAAGGCTTTTTTATTAAACCTTTTCATTTAAAAGCACGTGTTTATGTTGTCCGAGGAGGATTACGAAATATTTTTTTCCCTAATTTATACCAACATATTTTCGTTTCGGTAGAAGATACTTGTTTTTATATTTATCCGCTTATGCGGTTAAATTTTATGCGGTTATCGTGATTTGTGGATATATATACATATACATGGTCAGTAATTGACTGGATTAACTGTGACCGTTGTACAGAAGATGAAAAGAAATTCTTTATATTTGGGTTCGCTTGATGTTGATTTATTTGGACGGAAATCATTTTTGTAATAAACGTTGAAAATAAAGCGCTAAAGAAAAGACTAGCAGTGGGCTCTCAGTGAAAAAGTAACGCGAGTGTAAAACATACTAATGATCAATATCGTGAAATAAAAAATGAAGGATCAATTATAAGGTAGTCCGCGGTGACAGTGAAGCTACTGTACTCTATTGCATAAGCGTCAGAGGAACGTTATTTTTATAATAATAGAGTGAAAATGTCGAGTTCGGTTGACGGGCGTCACCTGTCAAGGGCGTATAACGTGCAACGCGTCTGTTATTTCAGCGGACACTATGCTTGTTCAAACGAATAACTCAACTGCGTAACTCGTCATTTTGTGGGTTCACACGGGGGCGCGTCCATCGAGACAGACTCGAGCCGCCTACGAAACACACGGCTAATCATTTTCACGGGCTCGTGGAGAAGGCGTAGGACGAGCTAATTAGCTCGGGACGCGTGTTGCGCACCGCGAACCTCCTCGCAGGAGGCTAATTGTGTCGGAGAGCTTGCATGAAGTATATACCTGTGACGGACGTGACGCCCGGGGGTAGTTGTGGCTGATAAGGAGCGATGGAGGCGGACTCGATGCCCGGGTGCTCGGCTTGGAGTCCCCCGCCCCTCAGTATCCGATTGACGGAGGAGACGGAGGGGAGGCTCTGGGGGTCGCAGGCTCCCTGCCGGGCCAGCTGCTCCCGGATCTCCCAGGCGAACATCGTCGGCTGCTCCTGCTTCATCCGCAGGATCTTCTTCACCACGCTCGGAGTTGCCACTTGCTGCAAGCAATCGCCCTTTTCACACACTACGTTAAACGAACCCGCTAATAATCCATCACACTTGTTTCGATCATTCGCCACTTTCGAACCCGATTATCACGCTTTATCTCTCTCGCGTATTATAGAGGTAGGTTTTTATCTCGGTACATACTTTTTAGCTTGTATTAGATTTGGAGCGAAAAAGGCCTGTTTTATTTTTCAAGCGTCAGCGTTGAAACTAATCAATATTTGTGTTCTACTAAAATATGTGCTTACTCAGTCGGTTTTCGAAGAAGGTCACTTTTTTACGTAAAGCACGAGCATCGTGCACACACGGAGATTTTTTAACGTTATAATTAAGAGCGGATCTTAGGTTAAAAGAGCTTGTACCTATATAGCTTGTTTGTAAGATAAGTAAGGATTTTGGCTCTCTTTAGTATTTTTTTGTTCTTTTGACATCCCAGATAAAAAATTGACCAAATTTTGACATCAAAGCGTTAATCAAATGGAGTCTTGGTCGCAGTAATTGCGGAAAAAATCTTGGAAAACGCGACTATGCGCTTAACCATCAGAATTAATGCACGCTGGATTTTTATTAACACTTTAACCGCATAAAGAAACGTGCATTTCTCCTAATGAGGTTGGATATGCAATATGCAGCATAATCCTCGTGACATTAGCGGAATCATGTTGTCGGCCAGCTGTTAAAATGTTATCGAATGACAATTATTATCATATGTGACAAGTGGGTTAATTTAGAGTAGAATTGGCAGAATCGAAGGAGGTGGGTGGGGGGGTGGGGCAGTAGGACGGTGCCGTGGGAATAAATGTCAAGTGGGTCGAGGCGCGGGCGGCGCGGGCCAGGAGGCGAGGAGGTCGGCGAGGAGGTCGGCGAGGAGGTCGGCGAGAAAGGGGGGCGGGAAGCCTCGGGAGCGGGCGCAGAGGGATTTCCAGAAAGCTCGGCGAATGAAAGCCGTGGGAAATGGAAGGAGCGGGAGCCAATGGGAGGGCGCGGCGCGCACCGAGGCAGTGGCCGGCCGCGGGGCGAAGGAGGAGCCGCGCTTACGTAGGGGCAGAGAGCCGCGGGCGGAGATAGGCCGAGCGCCGCCGGGGCGTGTTTCCCTCCCCGCCGCGGCGCGCCGCGAGTGCGTGCGACAGGGCCGCGGCGGGCGCTCCCTTGGAGCCCTCGGCCCGGGCCTTATCACTCGTTCGCAGCTCGTGCTCCGGGCGGCCCCTCCCGCGGCTCCGGGCTAATTACCACGGCCCGGCCGCCGGGGCTTATCTAACGCCTAGCCGGCAGATGTCGCCCGGGCGCCGCCTCCGCACTTAATCGCGCGCCTCTTACCCGCGGGGGCCGATAATTGTTTCCCCGGGACGGAAGCGTCAGATTCCTATCTGAGACGCCGGCGAGGCCATTACGGGCGGGCCATCAGCCGATCGGCCGGGCGATAGCGCCTCCGAATTGTCGCGCGGGCGCGCCGGAAGCGCCGGAAGCCGCGGCACCCTTCCGTCCTTCCGCCCGTGCGCCCTTGGCCCCTCCGCCGGCGATCGCCCCCAGCTGCTCGGGCCGACAGCCGATTTGTCCGGCCGACCCGATCCGCGGCCCGATCTTTTCCCCGTAGCCGCGCGGGCTCGCCGCAAAACAGCCACGCCCTAATTGGCCAGGGCGCGCGAGCTCCCCGACCCGACGAACGCGGCTAACACGTAACCGCGGCCTCCCGCTTGTACGAGAATTTGCATAGTCCCATTTAAGAGGCTCGCCGCGCCGCAATCCTTATCAATGGGCAGCCGCAATTTTCTTCGGTCTATTATCGCGATAGCCGCCGGTTGTTACGTCTGCGATTGCCCAAGTTCTACTTTGGCGCGTACGGGCCGATCGCCGATTGGACTCGGCCCCCCCCCTCCTCGGGGCGCGATGCGCGCGGACGCGCGGACGCCGATCCCCCTTAACGCGTGGCTTTGTTTTGGCCGCGCGGCCGCGGAAAACGTTGAACGGCAATAAACGCCAAAGTTTCGACGCGCGCTCGAGCAAAGCGTGCGCATTAAGTGGCATAAGACGTAATAAGAACGCGTTAACCGGGACAAACGTTTCGTGACGGGCGTATCGACCGCGCGCCGACTATTTTTCAGTTCAATAATTAAGCCGCATATAAAAGAAAGCTCTGCACACACGATAGTATCGAGTGGGCGGCAAAAGCGCGACAAACATGAGAGCCGTTCGCAGGGGCCGAACGGGAGAAAAGCCGGGCCCTATAATAAGCCGTTGGAACGGAGCCGGGGCGCGCGCAAAGCCGAAGGAAAGGGGCCTCGGCGTCCGCGGGGGTCCGCCGGAGGATCGCGCCCGCGGGGGATCCGCGCGCGTAACCGAGCCGGCCATTAGGCGCGCGCGCTTAGCATGGCATTAGGCCTCATTTGCAATTCAGATGCCCGCGGCGAGCTCGCCTCGGGGCCGCGAGCCAGATGACCAAAAGTCCCGCGGCGCGCCCGAGCGTCCCTATCGCGCCCGGGGATCTCCCGGCTTCCGCCGCTTTTTTGGGGGCGATGCGCGACGCCGATTAGCCCGGCAATTTCCCACCCACTTGACCGATCGCTCGGCCCTTCGCCGCCCGGCCCCCACCCCCCTCAAAATAGATTTATTTCCTGCTTTCCACCAAGATACCATCTTCAAACTGATAGATCATCCGATCGCCCTTAGTCTAGTCCTTCATGCCACCCACTCCGCGGCTAATCGAGTCACTTGTGCACCGCCGCAACCATTTCTCCCTCTCTTGCCCTTTTCTCTTCAATTTCTGTCCCTGACAGCCCTGTGAATTTATTAATACGATACTTATTTCCTTGGCCTTAATATAGACTTGATAGACTAGACCATTATCAGGGCGCTTTATTTTATTTTACTCTTTCTTTGCTTTTATATGACAAACTCGGATCGTTTTCGGCCCCTATTTTTTACTCCGCTTGCTTATTCGTCAAAGCGCCTAATGTAGCCTGCAACGATGCTCCAGTATGGCTATTAGATTCCAACTAGTAGTTTCTTCGCTTAACGAGTAGGACTAATCTCTGCAACACATGGAACATAATGCGCAGTTGCCACGAGCTCGGCTCTTTCAATTTATTTCAAAAGTTGTTTATCGATTGCAGGTAGGAATATTTAGAAAAAAGCTCCTTTTCGCGTTTCTGCCGTGACTCGGAGCTTTTTATTCCGTTATTGTATAATTTGTGCTTTGCCGGGTGCGTATGGCGGTGGAAGGAGCACAGAGGCCGGGCCGTCACCGCGAGGCGGCCGGATAAGAATGGAACGAGGAGGGAATCTGCCGGGAGTATTTGCGGAGCCGCGGAGGGCCGATCGACCGGGGATCGATAGGCCGGGCCGTTTGCCGCGGAGGCGCGGCGCAAAAGCTCCGGCGCCTGCCGCGTCCAGCCGTGCACGCGCGACGTCCGGTCGTTCCGTCCTCCCGGCGCGTCCCGTTAAATCATGCATGGGAATGTAAACAGGGAAAGGACCTCGGGGCCGCCGGCCGAGATGCTAATTGCGCGATAGGTGCCCGGCCCTCGGCATTTGTCGGCCGCGGCCGCCGGCTCTCGTCCCCGCAGCCGCTTCTTTTGCCAAAGCCCGCGGAAGGCGCGCCGCGGCCGGGATTTCCCGGGCGGCGGGGCCGGCGGGGCCGGCGGAGCCCGTCGTCGGCTTCCGCGAGCAAAGGGCAAACCTCGGTGGGGGAGGGCGGGGCGCGCGGGGGCGCGCAAGGGGGGGGCGGGGCTAAAAATCCATACCATGTCCGCGATACACGCGCTGCTCGTGTTTATGCAAATGGCGATGGGCGATAGCCGCGCGGCGTATAAACGCCCGCGGCGCAGGTGCGCCTTGAGCACACTCACCAAATCATCGCGCTCGATAACCGTCATCGGGAAGGGCATCGCGGCCCTGCCTCTCCCTTCGCCCCGAGCCCCGGCCCCGCGATGTCCCGCTTACGCCCGCCGCGGCCTTTGCATATTTCATAAGACCATTTGCTCCCTCTCGTGCTCGCGGCTCATTACGCCGCGCGCCCAACTCTGCGTGCGCCTCCCGCGTTACAACACGGCTCTTTTTCGCGCGCTCGACCCGCCGCCCTACGGGGAATCCGCGCCGCTAACACGTGTAGATGCCCGATACCTAATTACTCCCATTAATACGCGCGAGCCCAATTATCGATGCTGCCCTGACGCTCGCCAACCGCTTACTGCGCCTAATCAGCCGCATTACTCCCAACCGGAAAGAAACACGGCCTGCGGGATTTGTCGGCCGACTGCCCGCCAAAATGGCGATTGCGCAAGCCTCCGCGTTACTACGTGCTTTCTTTTCCGTCAACAAATCCAGCCTCTTCGCCAATTCATCCTTTGCGTACTTTGTACGCATGCAGTTAGAGCAACGCCTTTTATGTCCGTACCCGACGTTGTTTGCGCCTTTCAATTTTTAATCGCACAAGTATTTTCTGCACGCGGTTATATTTGCTATATAAATATTTCTAGCCAAATAAAAGCATTAGTTTTTTTCTTTTGTGTGTGTAAAGATTTTTTTTTTGTTTTTATTTTACGGGAATGAGATATTTGTAGGAAAGTGTAAGATGATTTTTATCATTTATTCATGTTACGTTCAATATATGCGTACATGTGTTACTGCATGTATGGATTGTAATTAGTTTGGTATTCAACTTGGTCGCCTCAGTAAATTGCAATTATATTATCATTAATATAATAATGATACTTGGTGATACTGAGATTTTTGAAATTCCCTATAACTAATAAAAAATTTAAATTGAAATGATTTCTTTTGTTGACTTATAATTTGAAAATATTCAATTGTTATCATAATTTTGGTATAATAAAGTAAGGTTGGAAATTTATCGAATGAAAACTGTTTTCTAACAAGTCTACTATATCAGTGGAATTGGTTTCGCTATAAACCGGGAGAAAATGAGACGAAATCTTGACCAATTTATCGATAGAATTGAGCGTTTAAATTGGTCTTCACTAATATCTTTCTATATATTTCTAATTGATATGAAAGTTTTGGACGCAAGCTAGACACGAGTGTTATCTACTCGATGACTTAACAGGTTGTAGTAGCGTCGATTTCGACGGATTGAATGTAGGATAAACAGGTTGATTTTATCGATTTAGGGTTTCATTTGGTTAATACGCCGAGCATAAAAACGAGATGATTTTCTACGAGGGAAAGAGTGTTTCCTTAAAAGATACGAGACTCGACTGGGATCGGTGGACAGAATCGGTTTATTATTTGAAGAGTAGTAAAAGTAAAAGGCGGCGAGGGCCGCTCGGTACACGAAGGAGAGATGAAAAATCCTAATTGAAATAATCGATAAAAAGATTGGTCCTGCGAGGGGGCCAGCGGCGCGAGAGCTTTGTATAATCTGTGTTTATTTTCCACTTATGTAGGGATTTACAGCCGGCGGCAAGGAAGGGCCTGAGCGGCTCGTTAGCGCGACCCGATGAAAATTACCTCGGCTCTTTGAGCGCCTACGAGCGTTATATTTATTTTTAAGTAGCCGGGCGGCGCGCCGATCGGCAGAATAATTGTGAAAGTCTGGAGGAGGCGAGCGCAGGGCGCAGAAAAAAAGCCGCGGCGGTCGGCGCGCGAGCCGAGGAGGCGCGAAAGTGTGAACCGGGGCTCGGAGGCTCGTTAAAAATGGGCCGCATGAACAATGGGCCTCGGGTGTGCATCATCGGGAATTAGCATAAGGGAGCGGGCCGGGAAAGGGCAGGGCGCCGGGAGCACGCGAGCGCTCGTAACGAGGCGGGCGCGTTAAGCGGCGCGCGCGCTTAACAATCTGGGCTACCCTCGTTTTTGCCCCGGGGCGCGCCTCTCAATTTCATTGTGTGCGCGCGCGGCGCAAATCCAAATACTTGCACTTGGCGGGGCCGGCGGGGGCCGACGGGCCGACGGGGCCGCTGCCGGGGCCGGTGCCCTGTAATTTCCCCGGGCTCGGCGGCGCCGAGGCGCGCACCTCCCGGGGGGAGCGGCCGCGCGGGCCGCCGAGGGCCGGGAAGCCACACAGGCCGGCCCTCGCAGCGCCCATCGACAATTAAGAAAACCGATAAGATTATCGTTTAACGGCCCAGTTGGCACCTCGGCGCGCGGCCGCTCCCCGGGCCCATGGAATTACGGCTAAGCGGCCCGCGCGCCGAGGTGTTTGGATAATTGCGCGCGCGCGCCTCGGGCCACGCGCCGCTTAAAATCGCATCGGCAACGCTCCGCCCGGGGCCCAACGGCCCAATTACGCCGGCGCTTAAGCCCAGCGCCCGGGAAACCCGAGCGCCCGGGATCCCGAGCTTTCCCTCGGGCGCGAGGCCCGGGTTCTCGCCCTCGCCGCCGACGCCGACTCGCACGCCAACGCCCCGCGCGCCATTTGCATAATTCGCGCACCTGTGCGTTCCGCGCCAGCGCCTTCGCCCCCCGGTATTCCGGTCCCCGAGCGGGATTCCGCCCGAGCCGCCCAAACTCGGCTTGGACCTCCGCGTCTCGCCGGTCGAGCGATCGAACGAGCTGTCGCCGACGCGGCGCGTTTGGTATCGTACCTCTGGAGGATTTACGAGCCACGGGGCAGAGCCTCGAGCTTGCAAGCTCAGACTTATCGAACAATTTGAAAACTAGGGGAGCATTTACTCGACCACTGACCTTGTGTTTTAGAGGCATAAAAAGTATGCATCGAGATTTGCCGGTGCACCGACGTACACGCAATGAGCCTGCGCGCACCGCATGTGCACGGAGAGAGTAGATCGATTGTAATTGCAGCCGGGCGTGCGTGATTTTGTAAAAAGAGAGGGCTAGGAGTATACGAGTACCTTGGTCTTGCTGCCGCCGATGCTCCCGGGCCTGATGCTCCCGGTCTCGTAGAACCTCGTGAGAATCTTGGAGACGCAGCCGTGGGAGACGAGGAGCTGCCTCGATATGTCGCAGGGCCGGACGCCGACGAGGGCCAGCTGGACGATCTTTTGCCGCACGCAGTCCGGTAGCGGCCGCCCGTTCACGAAGACTCCGCCCAATTGATTGACTCCGGCTTGACCTGCTCTCGCAGACAGAAGGCCATGAGTAACGGCTAGGCGGTCTCGAGCTTGATACGCTCGAGCGGCCCGCGGACCGCAAGCACCGTGGATTACTGGCGTCGCGGGCCAGCGGACGCGATGCAAGGGCCGCGCCGCGCCGCGCGGAGCATCTTTTATTCATCGGTTCGGCGCTCGGGCTCGGCGCGCGCGGGCTTTTCCTCGGGCCCAAAAGCCAACGGCGCCTAATAGAGCGGTTTCCGTCCCCGGGAAGGATCGGCGCTCGTTACCGGCGGCCCCGTCGCCCTCGAGGGCCGATTACGCGGGAATCCGCGAGCCCCATTACAAGGCGCGATATCTCTCGGGGTCCGCCACCCGTTCCCAGGGGGCCGCCAAATTACGGCTTATCGCGGCCAATAATTTATCGACGCTTATCGTCAATTAGCGCAACAGTTTACAATCAATAAACCTAATTCCCGGGCGTATAACGACACGTAGCGCGAGGTAAGCGCGCGGCTGACTTCCTCGTTCCTCAGGAGGCGCAGCCGCGCACCTATAACCTCGCGGGACATTACCTTGAAAAGCTCCGCTCATTTGGGCCCGACGCGAAAATTCCCCGCGCGCCTAATTGGCCATAGCGCGGGCTTTTATCCCGGTAATCTAGTACGCGGCCGGCGCAATTGGGTAAAAAGCCAATTATCGGCCATTTCTCCCCGGCTCCCGTAAAGTGGCTTGTATTCGTTATTCGCGGAGTGGCTCGGCTCCCGCCTTGCGACACCGGGAGCGGCGCGGCGCTCGGCGGAATCGGCCCGGGCCCCTCGCCCGAAGAAAAATCGGTTTATTAGCCGCGGCGACAAGCGGCTCGGAGGCGGGTGGGGGTGGGGGGGGGGATCGGCCCGGCGGACCGGCCGCTCGTAAGGCCGAGGAGCGGATTACGCGGGCCGGCGGCGGGAGTTTTCGCCGAACGCCGCCCGCCGATTAGCATTCGGCGGCGCTTTGATCGGCCGGCGGCGAGCGCCGCGGGGCTTTCCCGGGGCGCGCCGCTGCGACAGGAGCAACGGGCATTAGTCGGGGGAGCGGCAGGTGCCGCTCGCGCGTCCCTCCCCCGGGTGGCGGCCCGCGCCATTAGTCGCTACCCGGCCCTAGACCAAAATTGCTTCCTGCCGCCGGGACTTTTCACCTGCCGCCGGGCCGTAAAGTGTCTCCGAGGCGCGGAAAAGGAGCGCCGATGATTGCCAATGCCGATAGCCATCTCCCGGCGGATTCGCCCGAGGCCTCGGCGGTGCCTGGGGGCAGGTGGCGAGGGGGCCGCCGGGGACCGGCTAACGGGCCCCAAGCGGGGATTCCAGGCGGCGAGCCTCAAACGCGCGCGCCTCCTTTTTCCTCCCCCGGCGGACCCGCGAGCCACGCGCCCTCACGTCCGCCGCGCTCGGAGCGCCGCCGCGGCTAATTACCCCTCGGGCCGCTAATAACGTCATTAAGCCGATTACGCCGCGGGCGGATCGCCCGAGGCCCGGCCTCGACCTCCGCCTCTCCCGGCCCTCGGCCGCTTTTGTGGATTTGGGAATCCGGCCCTTTTTGCGCGCGCCTACCGAGTCGTTTGATCGGGGGCTTCTTGCGCCCCGCCGATCGGCATCCCGCCCGTCTCGCTCTTTAATCCGGTTAGCCTTTGCCCGCTCCCGATTCCTCCCCAAATCGAGTTAGCCTCGAGAAAAAGCCGGCGCCTTGGGCTTCCTTGCCCAATGCCCCGGGATTCCCCGAGCCAATTAGTCAAAGGTGTGCCTTTACTTCCAATCGTCCGCGCCCCAAGCGTTTTAACGCCAGTCTCTCCTGCAAACCACGCGAATAATTAACTTGCTTCGGGCCAATCGCTGCGCCAGTTGTACCAGTTGTACCAGTTGTACCAGCGGTACAGCTACACGAGGACTCCTCTGTCGGGCCTCGCACGCTATATTAATGTCATTCGCGGCGAGTCAAATTGAAGCTTAGACTGAAGCATTGCGAGGATATCGCGTTTCATCCCGGTTGAAGAAACTTGAAAAGAAGCAGAAAAAATAATATATTTTTACGGGCGTAATAAGAATAAATGTGTTATTGGTAGCGCGTAGAGGAGGAAAGAAAAATGGAGAGAGAAAAAAGGAAACGTTGGGCGAATTTTTTCGAAAGGCAGATCTCGAGGCAAGAGGAGAAAGAGCGGCTGAAGGCGTGACGAGAAGTATCTAACAAACCGGGCAACTTCAGGTTTTTTGCCGAGGCAAGTTCAAATTAAACCGGTGAAGATGCGGGCGCTCGGGGCAAAAAAGAGGGACAGCTCGGAATTGAATTGGTGGCCCGACGGCAGTGGGCGAAAAGACTCGCTCTTAGGCCCAGTGGAAAGCAGAGCTCATTCAATTAAGCCGCGCTCCTTTTCCTTTTGCCCGGTCGAGGCTGCGCCTCCGCAGTGCAGCCGGGCGCGCACGCGAGGGCATTAGAGAGCTGGGCAGCGATCGGGGCTTTTTCTACCCAAAATTGGCCACCGCGAAGTTCCCGAAGTCGCGCGGGCCCCTAATCCAAATGATTATTAGGGCAAAAAAGCCCGGGCCTGCCCGACTAGGGCTCCGGGGAGGGAGGCAGGAGGAACGCACGAGGGACACTCCTCGCGACCCGTAATTGCGTCCGCGGGAAGATTTACAATGCGCCAGGTGCAATTAACGCGCGGAGGTGATTCCCGGAGATTAATCGGCCCAACGGCCGAGCTTCGGGCCCCGCTAATTTACGAGGGCCGGTAACGAAGGCAGAAAAACAAGCGGCCTTTGGCTTTTTTCGACTCGGCAGCGGAAAGCCGGCCCCTCCCGCGGGCAGCGATCTAGAATATCGAGCGAGGAGCGCCACGGGCCGAGGTGACCTCCTCGGAGGGGCCCGGCGGCTCGTCCGCCACCGGGCAGCGCGAGATAACGCTAAGGCCGATAAGGGATGCTTCCGTGGGCGCAAAGCCCCGCGGCCGTTGGAAAAAGCACGAGGGAGTCGCGGAACCCTACGAGCCGGGCTCGTGCGGGCCGTAAATAACGAAAGCCCGGGGCCGATAAGATCGGCGCGCCCGCGGCCCTGGCCCAATGCCAGGAGAATTAGGGGCGCGGCTGCTCGGGAAGAAGGCCCACCTCGCCGAATGAAGATGGGCAATTTGTGGGCGCGCGGGTGTCCCGGGCTAATGCGCGCGCCCGCCCGAATTAGCGGGCTAATGCCCTGCGATCGGTATCGGGCCGTGCACCTGCGGCTACCTGGCCGCGCCCGGGCCCGATTCCCTCGCCGGCCCCTCCCACCGCTCCCGGGGATCTTATCTCCCCGGCGACGCGACCCAATCCCGGGAGGTGGGCTCGATTGCACCTCTCGCCGGCCCGGCCCGGGCCTTGTTCTTCACGCGCCGGGAGTGTCAAGGGCAAATGATAGGTCGATGATAGCTCGGCCGATACCGATCCCCGCCCACCGAGGCCCTGGCCCACCATGCAAATAACCTGCCCCGGGGCCCGATCCGCCTGCATCGAGTGTAACGTTAACCGGGCGCCTCTATACACAGAGATGGCTGTAGCGATTTCGTGGCGCCCACTTTGCGCCCACTTTGCGCCCACTTTGCGCCCACGATCGATAATTCTGTCCGTTCAAACTATCTTTTATTCCTTCCGCCAGCCCTCGACAAATATTAGCATTCGAAATCCTCGCGTACGGATCGGCTATAATATAAAGTGCCATCTACGGCGCTACGGGTATGTCCTGCGTGCACGGGCGGCTGCATTTTTTATCATCGACCTCCGAGTCCCTCATTAATTAACGTTAGCCGTATACCAAAGGATACAGCCCGTTATTGAAATAAAAAATTTAATACCCGGCAAAGCCGCTATTCGCGAGTGGACATTTTAGCCGGGCGTCAGTTTCGCTGACTTTATAGATCATTTCGCGATTATCTTCCATTATGAAACTGATCTTGCAGCGCGTTTCTTCTTCGAGGCGAGTAAGGAAGCGTGCGAGATTAGAATAAGTTTGACTCGCGAGAGGAGGTACAAAGTCCCTCCGAGGCGTGGATCAATTTTGATTGAATTTGGTCCGGGGGGCCTTGGGAAGCGCCGCGAGGAAGCGCGAGGGCAGTTGGAAAAAGAGCGCATTCGCCTAATTGGCAGAAAGTACCGGAGTAAATCAAGGCTTGGAAGGATCGAGTGGGGCGCACGCAGATCCGGAGGTCGGGGCCGAAAAGAACGTCGCGGGGCCGCCTCGGGAGCGGCTCGTGGGCCTCCTCACGGGGACGCACATAAAACAAGGGCCGATTCATAAATAAGGAGGACGTGCGTCCGCGGCGCGGGTCGAGCGGCCGGAGCTAGCGGAGCGGCCCGGGCTATAACGACATTAATAGGTGATCCCGGCGAAAAGAATTCTCAGGCTGAAGAGCGAGGCGCGCAGGCGCACGCGCAATCAGCCGGGGGCCGCGGCGTTACGAGGCGGACGGTCGCGCTGCTCCTGGAAACGGTCACGGGGCCGTAAAAATCCTCGCGAAAGCGGCCGCGCGCTGGAATGATAATCGCGTCAAGGTCCGTTACGCTGTTGACCCTTTGGTTTCACGCGCCCGTGACGAATTCCGCGCTCTTTCGGCCAGATAATCCGGGATGCGCGCGCCGACCAATGAATTCATTAGCTTTAATAAGGATTCCGATGATTTGTGCCCGGTGAAATTGGACGTTTGCGAAAGCATTAATCCAAGGAGTTGTAGTGCGCCCGGATGATTTCACTAAGCGGGAATAATGTGACTTTTATCGCACTGGCTTTTATACGTAATAAAACTCGCGCCGCGTAATATTGTAAATCTGTGTCGGCGAGGACGCGACGCGGAGGCTCGCAGTAATATAAGTATAATATAAGGAGGAGGGCCAAGCTCGATTCGCCGGGCCGATGAAGAGCCGCGTACACGCGGGCACCCGGGCATGTCTCCCAAAGTTATGGTTTATCGGTCCTATCGCCCGCGGGGCCCCCAAACAGCTCCCGGGAAGACTCGCTGGGAGATGGAAGCAGGTGCGTAGGCACACGCGATGAATCGGTAAGGAATCGGCGCGACCGACGGAAGGGCGTCGAGGCCGGGCGCGGCGGGCGCGGCGGGCGCGCAGATCCCCGTTAATAACCGTCTCAAACGCGCCATCCCAATGGTAATTCAGGCGTGCTTTATACGCGGCGAGGCGGGCGCGGGGCGGGCGCGTCGAAAGGCGGGGGATAAAGGCTGGCCGGAGGAGGAGGCGGTAGGGGGGGCCGAGGGGGGCCGAGGGGGCCGAGGGGAGGGGCGATTTGATTTTTACTACCGGGCGAGCGCCTCTGATCTCGCCGCGGCTCGCGGCGGTAGCGAGGCGCGGCGATCCGGTCGTGTGCCGCGGCGGCTTGGCGGCTTGGCGGCCCGGCGATCGGCCGGGACGATAACGATTAGCGCTGCGGGTCCGATACGCGCCGCGGCCGGCTTCCTCCTCACCTTATTTAAGCCCGTACAGGCTTTAATGGGTGCGTTTAACGCGCTCGGCGGCCCCGGTATTATTCACCGACTTTTCGGTGACATTCGATTTTATGGGCGAAAGCTTATATTGGAAGAATCGCCGCGACGCGGAGCTCGGTTTTCTCGGGATTTTTCGGCGGCCGGCGCGCTCAAGGACTCGACACCTCGGCTATATGGAGGCAATAAGTGCTAATAAAACGGCCCGACTTCTTCATTAAAGGCCCCGATAAAAAAAGCAAGCGGGGGATCCGAGGGGCCTGGAAATTTACGAGGGGCGGCGGCGGCGGCGGCGGCGCAAAAGTGCAGTCGGCGGGCGGCGGTGGCGCGAGCCGGGCGATCGAGGCCGATCGGGGCGCACGTGCCCGCCGACCTCGCCGCCCGCGAAACAAAGCCGCCGAGAAAAGCGCTTACCTGTGTGCGGCATCTCGGGAGGAGCTGCGTACTCGGGCTGAAAGGCAGAAGAGAGACAAGTTATTCGGGCGTCTGTGGGGCTGCCGCGCGGCGGCCGCGGCGCGCATTAATATTCCGAGGCGGCGGGACGGCCCCCGCGCTAGAGCTAATGGGCGGCGGGCGGCGGCGACGCCGTGGCGTTATGGTTACGGGCGCGTCATTACGGTCGGATCGGCGGCGGCGGCGGCGGCGCTCGTGCGCCCCGCTAATGAATTTAAATGTATTCAAAGGGCGAGCAGTTGACGTGCGCCCCGAGGTCCCTTAAGCCCGCGCACGCAGGCCGCGCCGGGCGATAAGCGCGAAAAGGCCGGTAAAGCGTGTTACGCCGTCGGCCGGCGACCGTGACTCTCGGCTTTTTCGCCCCCGCGGGCCGCCCGGCCGGGAGAGGCCGGCTCTCCTCCGCGCGCAATCAGGAGGGCCGCCGATCGTTCCGGCGATTGCGCGCCTCCATTACGCACGCGGGCGCGCCCCGCCGATTCGGAGGCAGGGCCCGCCGGGAAAGCCTCCGAGCCGCTCCCGGCTCTGCGTGGCCGCCCCGCCTGCCGTGCGCTTCCCATGCAAATGAGCGCCGCCGCCGGCGAAGCGCGCCCTTGCGCCCTCGCCCGATCCGATTTAATTATTACACGCTGCGCGCGCCCTCTGGGACACGCTTGCCCCGTGTCGCCGCGGCGCCAATTTCCCCGGCTCGCGTGCGCCCGGCCTCCTTCCCGCGCCCGACCATCGATTCTCCTCGCGGATCCTCGCGGACGCGCCCGACAAAGCAGCCGTCCCGTCCAATTAGCCGCGTCCCCGGGGTGGCTTTCGCTCGGCCCGAGCCCGACACCTGTCCGCCGGCCCACCCCCCGCCCCCCTAACGAGGACCGGCCGATTATTATAAATCAAGCCCGGCGCCACCGCGCGACGTCTCCATCGTCGCGGCGTCCTTTGCCCGGCGAGTCGGCCCGGCTTTTTCCGGCCCGCTAATTCCGGCCCGGCCGCCGCCGCCGGGCTTATGCCACGCGCCCGCTGATTGATAAGCTCCCGTGGGCCGCCCCCCCCCCCTGATTCACGGCCGCCGTAAATCGCGCCCGCGGCCTTGATTGGGCCCCCGCTTTCCTCGGATCGGCTCGGGAAAGCCCCGCGACACGCCTCGTTGGCCCCTTGATTTCCGAGCCCAAGGGGATCGCGTCATTAGGCGCGGGCCCGAGCGCCCGAGGCGGCTAGTCCCCGCGCTTTTCCCCTTTTTGCGCTTGCAGCCCCTGCCCCCTCGAGCCCTGTTTCGAGCCGCCTCAAGCTCGAGCTTTCACCTCTCGGGCGCGCCCCGCGCGGCCTCTACTTTTTCTTTATTCGTTAAGCTACTGCGCCCCGCGCCGCGAGGGCTAGTCCAAGGATCTCCGATACGCCGACAGCTATAAAAATCTGAATATATTAGAGGCATGCGCGCCCCGCCGCCGCCGATCCGCCGCGATAATCCCGCTTTCCCTCCCTCCCTCCCTCCCTCCCTCCCTCCTACCTGCACCTCCTTCTGCCTGCGCTTTTTTCTTTCGAATAAAAGTCTCGAGCTCTCCCACATGCGCCCTCGGCTCTGCCCTTTTCTCCGCCGCTCGCGATTCCCCGTGCCGTTTTTTAAACGACGCCCGGTTACCGACAGACCCTCTCCGCTGCGCCCTTGTCGCTTTATTATAACTCTTTCCAATTCATACCATAATTAGCTTATCTTCCCTCTACAATGTACCCGTTATTTGCTCTCAAAAATTAACCTATACACCAAGGATTATCGAATAATAATAAAAAAAGAGCTTACCTTGTACTGTCACGAAAGCAAAATTTCTGTTATTCGCAAGAAACAAATCAATGTGATTCGTTAAAAAAATAACATCCTGTCAATTAACAAGAGCATTATTTCAAACTCTAATAAGAATTGCATTTATCGCGTTTTAAGATAATAGTAAATCACTCTGCTCTTGGATTAATCGGCTTTTTATGCGCACGTTTTCAAAGTAGATTTTCGAAAAATTTAAAAAACACATTATTCGTATGAAAAAGTCGTGTTTTCTAGCATTTAATCAAACTCTTCCTACAGTTATTTCTGTTCCGATAAAGATTCTAAAATTTTTAACAATTTCCAAACTATGAAATCAGATGTCACGACAAAAGCAGAGAGGATAAAACTTACAAAATAGTATGTTAAATCTTTTTAGATGCAGAAGATCCCATCGATTGAACTAATTGGAAATAATTGGATTCGTGACATTTGTTGAGAACTAAAAATAAATGTACGCATTGTAGAAAACGATTGGAACTTTAGACCTACATCGAGAAAATGTCTTATGAAAAACAAAGACAATCAAAATAAATAATAAGCATTACTTGAAGGGTTCTTTAATATTCAATAGAAATACTTTGAATTTATAGGCACTGCGAAGTTGTAATCATGGACTTGTAAATTCTGTCAGTTTGGTCAACCACAAGCAGATAATATGTATAAAGTCTCACCACAATATTCGCGGTCAGTTTAGGCAGGCTGCCCAGGATATCTTGAGTCCTACAGCCGGAAAATGTCCACACATATACAAAGATAAATGGCAATAAATGTTGAATTGCAGCTTCGATTCAAGTAAACAAAAGAGAGAAGAAATCAAAGTATGTAAGCTGGGCAGCGCCGCAGATTAAATTGACGGACAATTATTGATGCGAGCAGGAGGAAAAAAGCTCCTATGCCGCACAAAAGAAAGGTCGAAAATTACAGATCGAAAGTGCGGGGTTACAAGGTATAAAAATACCGAGCAACTGCGCAAATAGAATTGGAGAATCGGTATGAATAGCGAATATCGAGGTAGGAAAAAGCCGATCGGAGAAGGAAGAGGGCGATGGGTTACGCAACCGCTGGACAATGAACAGGTCGGAAGGTAAGTTTGATGGAAAAGCACTCGTCATGCGGCTTGGTCGGAAGCTCTGGAGGGAAAGGGGCATTAGCATGCGGGCAGCTTAGCGGCGCTACTAAATCTGCAGAAGGAAGGGGCGCGGCGCGTGGGAGCGGCTCGGGTAGCGCGAGGCTGCCCAGGACTCGGGCCGCGGGACCTACCTGCCTGGCGTGTCCTGGCCCTCGGCCGGGTGGCGGGCGGCGGGTGCGGCCCAGGGGCCGGCGGCTGGGCGGTGGGCGCTGGGCGGTGGGCGCGCGGGCCTGCACACACTGCTGCACGGAGGAGCGGCGAGCGGTCCTGTCCACGCGAGGGACGCGGCGGGTCTGAGGCGCGCGCCGCCGCCGCCGCGCGCACGCAGCCCGCGCCGGCCGCCGAGCGCCGCGCGGCGCACGGCGCACCGGCTCCTCGTCGGCCGCGGACCTGCGCCCAAGCCCCGGGGCCAGGCGGCCCTGCCCCGCACGTGCCCTGCCGGCGCCGCCCGCGGGAGGCCCGCCCTTCCCCCGCGCGCCCTCCCTTTATTCCGCGCTGATCACTGCTATTTGTTTGCAGTGCGATCGTTGCCGCCTCGGTTTCGACGCCCGACGCTACTTTGTCTCTCGGGCCCGCACTTTCCGACTCCTCGGGATTTCATTAGCCCTACCGAGTCCAACTTATTTTTCCCGGAGAATCACTCCGAGACTCTTGCCTCGCAAAAACGCCTCCTACCATTATTATATACAGCGTTGTCTTTCCTCTCGAAATCCCTTTCTCTGCAGGAGAAAAGATGCATGCCGTGCAATGGGACGACAAGTACCATTCGATTCCCCGAACGATCCCGAAGTATGTTTCGTACGAAACTCAAAAAAATTCCCACCAACTTTACGCTATTCTTATTCTTTAATTTTTACACCCCAGTTATCAGCGTCACTCGCGTGAGACTGAACAATGTTAAATGAACAAAATGTTCCGTTAATCGAATTAGAAAACGAGCAATGAAACACAATTGCAACATCTGTCCTTTTATTAAAGCACAACAATTACATAATTCTCTTAGAGTTAGAAAAAGAGACGTATATCGACATTCCTGCCAAATTATTGCCAAATTATTGCCAAATTATTGCCAAATAATTGAACATGAAATTTCGAAAATTGGATTAAACTGGTATATCGGAAGAAGGATCAAAGTGAAATAATTAGGAAGAAAAGGAAAACATTGTATTCGGGTGCAAGTTGGAAATATATTCGAGTGGAATGGCCATCGACGTTGTCAATCACGCGAGGGTCTTATATTCGCCACCTTGATACGCGTCGAGATACACTTATAAATTCGATTATATGATTAAGCATTGCGCTAAGTGCAAGTGCGTGCCGCTCGCGGGCCGGTCAAGTGGCCATACGTATATATATGGGTATGCTTAGGAGAGCGGGGTGCGGGAGAAGGAGAGAATCGGAGCCGGCGAGAGGGAGAAAAGGAGGGCAAATGACATGTCGTTAAAAAAATTGAATATTCATTAAGGCGGGCGATAATAGAAAGGGGCCTCGGCTCGGCCCATTATCGCGAGCGCGCGCGTGCAGTGGAGGCCGATCCGCCGGGGATCCTCCGCGGACGGCATTCCTCCCTTATGGTCAATTGGAAGCTCGTACGTAGAGAAAAGAAGGTGGGCCCCGCTCCTATCTCGAGGCGAGAGCAGGACTAATGACGCGGGCACCGCGTGCCGAGTCCGCCGCTCGCTCGCGCCCCGGGGACGGACAATTTCGCCCGGAGATCCGATCGCCCGTCCCACTGTGTCCCGGCCAATTTGGGATGCACCTGCAGCCGAGAGTTCGGCCCTCGGCCCGCACGCGACACCGATTTCCGCGGGCTCGTGTCCTCTCGCGCGGCCGCGTACGTCAGCGGCGCCCGCCGCCAATCATTATCTTATCGCCGGAGCGAAACATTGCCCGGCGCCCGGCCATTGTAGTGCGCCCGTGTCCTGGCGGCCGGCCGCTCGCCCACCGCACCTCTTTCAATTACCGCCAATTTTCAAATCTCGGGCCCGCCGCTCGCTAATTGCCCTCATCCTACCTCGCGGAGTCTACTTAGCGATCGCTCCCTCATTAGTCGGCCCCTCGGTTCAGGCGCCCTCCCGCCCCCTCCACAAGCTACACGCTTCCAATTGACGAATGCCGCGATCCCGCCCCGGACGCGATCGCCCGGGACCTGCGCTTCCATTACGTACGCCAACATTTTCTGCTTACCCAATCTTCCAAGCTCTCCTCTCCGACTCTTTCCATTCTATATTCGTATGCATGCTGGTAATCGCCATGTTGAATTTCTTCTATCGCACAAACTTAATTTGGCGGAATACACGATTAAACTGGCACTAAATAAAAGGGGATCTGGCCAATCGGCAGGGGACAAACAGCGCAGACGGACGCGTCGAAATGCACGAAAGGATGTAGGTTTTTTTGAAAGTCCGCAGGAACGGGCATGGCATTTAATAATACAGGCAGTGCGCGGTCCGCACCGAGATGTATACTTGTACTTAAGGGTCGGCGAGGAGACCTTGCAAATTGATCGAACGGATTTCAAGAAAGGGAAGAAGCCATTGCGCGGCACTACTCATTAGAGGCCTGGTTACCGCAGCCGAAAATTGCGAATCGACCGGAGCAGCGGCGGACGGCTATAAAAATCCGGCGAGTTGCGGCCGCGAGGCCAAGGCCGGATGAAGCCGTCCGCGTCGGCTACGGCGCCCTTTAATGGATTGGGTGTCGAGTGACAAATAAACACGGGGTTGCGGCCCTTAACAGCCCCCCGCGGAGTAATTGTGGAGTAACGAGGCGGCAGAAGGTCGAGGGACAGGTTGCGGCCCGCTTCACGGATCATCGCCTCCGCCGCCCGGCCCGCCAAATGTTCCCCGCGCCGTCCAAAGGCCCAACGAGTCTATCGGCGCACTCCTCAATCAAGCGGGATCATTTTTTTTCTCGTTAGCGGCACTTTGCACCGGGGCCATCTCGCCTCGTGATTTGTCGGTCCGGGGCACCGGGGCTCCGTCTGCCTCTGCATGACTCGCGCTTCCCCGTTGCGGGACAAAGTGCGCAGTTCTTCATTGGCTTCATTGTTTGCCCCCGCATATGTCGCTGCCGGCACCAGAATCACCGGCCGCCCTCGCGTGGCCTCTTACCCATAACCGATTTCACACTCCGGCCTACGAGACACCCGCCAACCGATGAGACAGTTTGTTTTCCATTCGAAAACACGACTCGCAGGCCAACCACCTACCCCTGCCGATAGGCTCCTTAACACCCGGATGCATTCGCTTCTTCCCTGGATACGCGGGTACATATTTTTTCCAAAATCTCGCAGAGATGGGGTTTGTTTAAAGGATCGAGGGCAGTGTGGCCCAACGAAGAGCTCGTCCCAGTCGGCCCCCGAAGCTCCAAGCATTCCGCTCAAGCAGCCATGCGCCGGGCGCGCGTCCACCGCGGGACACGCATAATGTATCTGTCCGAGCGCGAGAAGCCGCGACCGGCGGCGGCTGCTCGCGGGACGGGCGGGGGGTGCATTGAAACCCGCGCAGGAGCGCGGCCATCTCCGTCGGAGCGTGGCCCCCCTCCACGCGGCCACCCCTCGCGGGGGATCGATCGGTCCAGTGGCGCGGCTCGTGGCGGCGGCGCCGCCCCCGCCGCCCGCCACACCATTGGCCCGCCGGGGGCGACGCCCAGGAAGGATGCGCCGGCAACCCCCCGCTGCCGCGGATGACTCCCGCGCCCGGCTATCGCCGACTATCGCCCGGCTCCGATTTATGGGCCGCGCGGGGCTGACGCGGCCTGTGGAGGGATGCCGCCAAGGCCTCCTCCCCTGACCCGTTCCCTGCCCCAATTCTCCCTTTCTTTTCGCTTCCTGGCCTTTGCCCCCGCTTTTCCCGCGCCTCCCGACTCTGCGGACGCTACCTCGGATCTCCAGGACATTTTCACTTCAACTATTGCTTTTCATTGTACCTGCATGTTTCTAATGTGTATGACCATTTCAAACAAATGCCAATCACTTTCAATATAACAAGCTATCATATGAGCTATCATATGATTTTCTTCAACATTGCCCAGATTTTTATAATCAACCGTATTAATTAAACCAAGTTTTTAATATAATAAAATTCAGAGATGACCCTCATTATGTGTTACATCATTTAGTAATTAATTCATATATACGTCGCGTCTAAAACTTTTATTTTATTAGGAATAGGAGACCAAACACTCATCTGACTTGGTTAGTTTTTTTTAATCCTAGACGTCAATCCAACCTTTATTTCTACCAAGTTTTTTAAGTATATAATAAATTTCTGGTACATATAACAATAATTTTATAGCAATTCGAAAAATATATCTCAATCTTTAACCGAGAAATTAAAAAGCTTTCAATTTTTATACATTTATATTTTAATCGTACACGGATAATAAATATATTTATTAAGTTAATAGTTAAAGCAAATTCAATTATCGTTAGAATTAATTACTATAATATGCAAATGTTATAATTTAAACGTACAAACTAATATAGGCTAGTATTAGTAATAAAACCATTAAATTAGCAATAATTTCATTACAAATAAATTTATATATAAATATGTAATCAAACTATATAATTTACATAATTTAATTGTTTATTTTAATATGAAACATATAACAAGAATTAATTTCGAATCTAATGTGAAAATGTTTTCAAGTAGTTTCAAATGAATGTATAAACTTAAAAACTTATTCGTATCTAGTGGAAATAGAAATTTTAATTGAAATAATATTAAATTCTGGTTCCTAAAATTATGTCATCATAGGTACCTTTACGATATATGCATGTAAGAACTACGACGAAATGCCTATACTTATAAGTGTTTATAGCAATCGCTTGATTAATAATTAGAGTAAACATGATCAGCTTAATTTTTATTCAAAGAAATTCCAAAATCAGACGAAGGAGTTGCAACCGGGGAAAATTCTCCGAGCCAAGCAGTGCAGGAGGGCTAATCAGGTGCGCAAAGGATGGAAAGGTAGAGGTACGCCGCCGGCGCACGCCACGGGGCAATAACAGAACCGTGCAATTACATCTCATTACCCCTTTTCACGAGGCTCATTGTTTGCCCGCATAATCGCCGGGATTATCTGAATCAACCTACCCCATAAAGTTATACACTGTACCTTTTTGCGTGCCTCCGCGCAGCTTTCAATAAAAAATGCCCCCTTTATTCCATCCCCCACGTACACCACGAATGAGTCGTTAAACGACTCTTATTTAATAATTTTAAAACGCGGGTCAACACAATGAAATTAAAAAGTCTCTTCATAGCTCAAAAATAGTCATCTAAAATTATATTTATTACATTATTATTGACATTGCAAGGTATGCAATGTTCTTCAACTTAATTTCATTGTTACTTATTTATTCAAGTGTATCGTAATGGCTCTCGTAATATCTTGTTTAATTGTCCCTATCATTTTGTTTGCATCTTTACAATTATAAAACTTTTTAATTTAAAGCTTTAACATTTCATAACTTAACAACTTATTGTATGATAATTGCTTATGACGAAACTTATATCGAATTAACTACATTTACAGTAATTAAAACTTGATACAAAAATAACATAATTTCGTAGAATATAACTAAAGTCCTTTTCAATGTATTCATAATATTTCAGAGCTTTAAAAAGAACAGTTACATATTGCTAAATACTGTATATAAGACTTCAAAATGAGGTGAGCAACGATTTGCAGTAGCTCACAATTTTATTGCTGAATCATGAATGTGGGCACCGATTCGACATGACCTTATACGGAGAAATTTCCTTGAAGCAATTTTTTAGTAATCTATTTTTTTAGTACTTTTTAGTTTTCTACATTTCTATTCTGTTTCGTAGTACTATGTCCACAAAATAACTGAGCTACTTGGTTTGGTCACATAGTCAAAAATCGCTATATTCGCTTATACCAGGCATTTAAATGATAAATTTCCTTCTTTTTCTTAAAAGAAGATACGAACACTTTCCCTGATATTTTTTTCCGATAACAGATACAAATTTTCTACTGTTGATCGAATAGGATCAACTAGAATGAGGTAATAGTTCACGATTGATGTATTATAGGTATACGAATACGAGTTAATCATATATTAATTTGTCTTTTCTACTAGTGCGTAATCGTATAAATTGCCTATACCAAAATTTAGGTTGATTTCAATCGGTAAATAGCTGAAGGTACAGTAAGACCTATGTGATGATTGTATAAAAACTAAAATTTATACTTTGTAGAAGTCGATGAAGAAGTGGAAATTTTGACTGAAAATATGCATGGATGGATACGAGGAAAAAGTGCTATTGTTATCAACCTAGAATCCATTTATAAACAACAGAAAGATTAATTGAGTTAAGGTTAGATACATAACTGACCTATATATATGCAAGTACTTCAGTTGTGCAAAAAAGGCACTTAACTAAACATACCTTATTTATTTTTAATAGGATTAGCTAATATACATTTAAAAATACATATTACAAATAAATAATATACCTTTTAAAACATTGATGCTTAGATTTTTGAAATCAAGATTAAGAATCCATTAGAAAGCCCGGACTGGTCACATTTAAACAGGTAGACTACGTATAAACGACGAAGGAGGCAAAGAAGGATAGGTATAAAGAGAAGCAAAAGAATAAAGGAGAAGAAATAGCGAGGAAGAAGCGATGAGAGGCCGAGATATTGGTTATACAAATTAGAGACAGATGTGATGGAATTCAATCATATGGACGTCAAATAATAAGCTTGTTACAAGTAAACAGAAATTTGTTTGTTTAATATAAATTATAACAAAATATTTTTGTATATCCTGGTTTTCTGAAAATCTTTTTGGAATGGAAATGACACAACTTTAGTAAAAATACTTTTCCAAACAATAATAATTACGAGCCCTCGACCATAAACAGTGCAATTAATTGAATAATCTTGTGAAATGCAGGTATTCGAGGTGAACAACGTCAGATTTGCAGTAAACAGTGGGTCTAGACTCGCATCGTAAGAAAAATTGAAGTCGTTCGGCGCTTACGCGTCGTTGCGGAGATTGTCGCTTAATAAATGAAGAGCGGCGCGCGTCGCGAGCTGAATTTATATTCGCCGCCATAAAGAGATTAAATGCATTTCCTCCGAGCTTTAATTAAGTTTTATCGCAGCGGTCGGGTGCAGGGCGTAAAGTGCGCGGCGAAGAGGGCCCGGCACTTAACGGGTGCCCGCGGTTTTCCCCCGGCAGACGCGGGGTCAGCGGGAACCGCGTCGCGCGCCGCCCGGCCTACTTCTAATCTGCGGCGCTGCAAGTGCAAGCTGCGCGCAAGCCTCGCAGCTCTTTCGGGGCCGGGGCGGGGGGAGCGGGGCCCATTACCGCGGCTGCGGCCTTCCCGAAACCCCCCGAATTCCGGAAAGTGCGGGCTTTTTTGCCCGGGCCCGGCCTCGGCTCCGGGTCCCTGTCTTCCGGGAATCGCGCTGGGAGCTGCGACGTCGCGCCGGAAGGGCGGAGGCCGGGCCGCGCCCCCGCCCCGCGGTAATTCCGTGAAATGACTTCATTCGGGCAGGTGTCGATAATAGGAACTGCGCCGGAGCCGGCCACACGAATATATTCGGGGGTGTTCCGCGGGATTCCGAGGGAGCGGAGGGGCCGCGGCGTCGCCCCGTGGCTGCGCGCACCGAGGAATCGTAAAGCCGGCGCGCCCACCAATTACAAGTGCGAAATCGCCGCGCGTAAAAAGGGGAGGCCGGCCGAGGCTCGCGGGCGCTCCTCGATATTGCGTAGGGCCGGTGCGGCCCGCCAAATGAAATAACAGCGTTTATCGGGGGAAATTGCAGCGCGGCGCGCCAAATTGCGAGCGGCGCAGCCTCGCGATCGGCCGGGCGCGGAACGCGCGCCTCGTTAGGCCCGGGCTCTCGGCCGCCCCCACCCCCTCGCTCCCCGGGCCCTGCCCCGGCACCTCGTTCGCGCGAGTCGCCCGGCGACACTCGCGCCTCTGCCCTCGATTCCGGAGCCCGGCCGGCTTCCGAGGGCCGGATTCCGGACCAATTGCCCCTTTCCTTTACGACCCTCCGGGGCGCGAATCAAGCCCCGGGTGCCCGCCCCGGTCCGACGGCCCCCGACGCGCTGCTCGCGCGCCCAAATGACGGACCAGAACGCCATTAACGCGCCTGCCCCGATCAATCGAAGGTACGTTAGTGCAGCAAGCCAGGCGCGGTTTTAATGAAAGCCCGCGGCTATCGCCTGCCAAAGTGCGTCCCAAGGATTGCTGCAGCAGCCAAGTAGGAAAGGGCCCACACACGGCACCGAAGACAAATAGAAGCGGCGTCGGAGGAGCGATCAGTCGGTCCTCTGCTTCGTCCTACTTTGAACCGCTTCTGCATCCTCTGGCTCCCCCCACTTTTCTAAGGACGTCGAGGGCCGAGCGAGTGCGCGAGCGATCCGTGGACTGAGTTGCCGGGTGACGCGCGTGCCGTCGCCCGGCGATAAAACTCGTCGCGCGCCGCGATCGCCGGCCGGTGCGCTGTTATTACCGGGCGGCCGAGGCTTTTACGCCGCGCCGCGCGCCGGGCCCGACACCCTAATCTCGCGCCACCAGTCGGGGGACTCCTAATGAATTTCCGCATGAAAAGATCGGCGGCTCCGGGGGATGCCAATTATCCGCCCAAGCCTCGTAAAACACCGAGCCGCGCCTCGCCTCCACTCAGCTTCTTTGATTTCCTCCTGCAACAGCAACAGCGCCCGGACCTCGTCGATGTACTTGCGAGCCTCGGCCGGTGGGCGCCTACATCTCTCGGCCTCTCGTCCGTCGCCTTGTGCAGCCAATTCCGGGGCAACGAGTCATTGGAAAATCATTGCCTTAACTAGGTCCCTTTAAGTCGCCAACTTCTCTACTCTCTACGCGATAGAATTAATGAACCAGATTTTCCAATTACTCCACGCTTCTCGGTGGAGCTAGCCAGTTTGCTCGACTATAGGAAAATTGTTTTTTCGTTATTAAATCGAATCATCTTATGTGCCGCTATGCCTTGTCTCGGATTAGATGTTAGAGTCTCCAGTAAGTCTTGAACAAATAAACTTGTCATCGCGTATTATAATGTAAAAATATCGTGCACTCGATAACTGTTTACAACTTAGCTCCTGGCAGAGGCCGAAGGTCACATCTTTTATCCCATTCCTACCTAATCTGATGATAGGTAATATCATAATAGGTAGGTAATATCATAATAAATATAGTAAGGTCTACATCAAGAAAATAAGAACGAGGTACAATCTTTTAAGAATCGATGCGTTAATGCATTGTTTAAGGTAGTTCTCAGTATCACTGTAGTCCTGCATCTCATAAAATTCACTGGTGCAGGTAGCAGTATAAGTATAGCATTATAAAATGTAACTCGTAATCGCCCAACTGACTTTCTGATTAAATCAAATCTACAAATGACTATATGCGTAACATAATATTTATCTTATAATTTTATACATTGCACTGGATTGAAGGTGTTTCGGGTAAGATATGCGCATGGCGTTGCCTGACTGTAAGTCATACCGCCATTTATCCTAATAGATAAACCCGAACTGGGATTTGGAATGAAACACAGACATACACGGATTGCGTTTTCATACAAATATCTATAAATACAGTTGGGTTTTTACTGAGTATGTATTGAATAAATATGCTTGTATTTTAAATTTTCAATATTGTTCAAAATTTATGAATCAAAATCTAGCACAGGTTATTCACATTAGTTAATTTTTTAACAAACAGCTGTTTAAAGTTGAAAGAAAATATGAGACTATTAATTATTATTCTTTAAAAAATAAGTTGTATGCGCTTTTATAGTAATGTCGTGTGCATTGGCTTATTCAATCCAACGTTATAATTTCACGGTTGAAAAAGAAAATCAAAGGATAAATGCATGAGTAAATGTTCAGCAGCACTATTGTCACGGGCGCCAGCTTAATATCTCATTAAAAGAAGTACAGGTACCTAGACGCGATTGCTTTTCGGAACTTCTCGTTAGAAGCAGAGATTCCGCACATTATTCGTAAGCGCACCCCGTAATTCCGCAATCTGAGCGCGCGCCAGTCGTCTAGCTATTCTTATGCAGCTGCAGATCCGAGGGCTAATAATAGAGTCTCGTAGCGATAAAGGGAATGGAAGAATTAGTGGCGCTGAGTTGAAAAAAGGGGAAAATGAATTCTTAAATTTTAATTAATGCGTGCATCTCAGTGTCTGCTGTAACCATATAGATATACGGGTATGCATATAGTAGTCGCTTCATAGGGTATAAAAGCTTTATAGGAAAAGGGATTCCTGAAAACGATCATAAGACAGTATGATGCTGCAGGCCGCACAGCCAAACGTATAATTTTACTAATATAAATTCACTTTTCTTCCCTTTACCAAATAATTAAAGGTGGGCTAAGCGAAAAATTGCTCATTCATTTCGTCTTAAATTATAATGTTTCCTTCAATGCGTCCGCAAGTGATATATCCATTGCTCTTGATTCATTTATTATTATGTACATTAGCAATCACTGATTCTACACGTAGCTGGAGATTAACATATTTTCAACCATGCATTGGATGTAAACTCTGTTGACAGTGTGGAGGACTTTGTTTATTTCAAAATTTCCTTAGAAAGAGTGAATTTTAATTTCATTACGATGATTAAGTTAATATTTTTCAATTACCGAACTAAAAATATTTATCGACTTCTTTTACGAAAACACCTGTTCCTGTTCTCTACGATGCTCTTCTTAAGGCTCTTCTAACACTTACTGCCGAGCGAGTATTTTGTAAACTGTACAGTCCTGATTTCGACTATATAACATTCTAACTTTAAATAAAATTTCTTTTGATTTTTTATTTATACAATAATTTTCTAATCAAAATTGAATTTATTGACTTTTTAGTTTAATGATTCGATATATATTAACAAAAATTAATGCTACTATATACATTATTGGTATATCTTAAGTTACATGGTTGCGCAGTCACGTTTGGATAAAATTTCAAAATTAACTCTTCTTATGTTTCAAAAAAAAAATTAAACTTTTGTATACTATATAATACGTAGAATTAAAATCTGAGATAGTATAAATTTTACTACGTCGTTTATTAATATTTCATTATAATCTTAATTAATGTTTAAATAATTTTTAAATAACAGTTAAGCTTATCCATTCTTATTATAAGGTACAGAATTTTTTGTATAAGGTACCTATTTTGAAACATGGTTTAGCTGTTACACTTTATCAGAATTAAATTAACTTTTTAATTTAATAAATAATAATAAATATAGCAATATTGCTGTAGCATGGAAGTTTGAGGCCCTATTAGCAAACATTACAGTTACCTTTAATTGAACATTTTTTTTGTGTGAGAGTATCCAAGTGGCCCCTGAACGTATGCTTCCCCAAAGTTCTTGCGTAGTAACATTCACATTCTAATGATCTAATTTACCCTCAAATCGAGGCTCAAGTACTTTACTATGATTGGGCAATTTGTCTGAACCATATTTTACTGTTGAATTATAGAGTATTGTATTCGACGAATGGTGAATTCTTGTATAAAATAAAAAATATATATATATATTCTTTCTACACAGTAATGCTATTATGAATACACTCTGCGAAGTATGAATATATACATGATGATGTTATATTTCGATTTTTGGTTTAAGAATCTGTTAACACATAATTAAAGTGTTTGCTTCAAAAGTAATTATAGTAGCCTTTGTATTAACTATTTTTTTACAGAAATCATTAAGTTATTATACATTTAATCCAAGAAAATAGTTGCTACTACAAGTGTAAATAAATTGTAAATAAAAATGTAACGGGAAAATGTATTTACAATTCTCGCATATTTAATGAAGAATAAAAATGTTTGATGTATTTAAATGCCATAAAATTGGCAATTACAAGTCGAAATCAAATAAAATAAAATTTTAATCCCCAGCAATATTTACATTTTTGGAGGCTTGCAGTTCTAACAAGTGGAAGGACCACGTAAATAAAACAGATGATCCATTTTTTGAGTTTACGGAAATACAGTCAAGGCAGACCGAGATCCCAATGTTCGTTTGAAGCTTCTTGGGGGAGGCTAGTGAATCTCGTCCACGATTTATTCTGTGACGTGTGGCGAACCCAGATTCCGCGAACAAACGCGAGGAATGTGGGCGGAATTTGTTGCAGGGATGATGGAAAATTTAAGCCGAGACGGGGTAAAGAGAGGTTGGGTCAGGATTCGTACGGCACGAGTGTGCAAATGCGGGGGATTATATTCATTCTGTCTGTGGTTGGGGTCAGAAATACAATTCATCACCTAGCTTCTTCTCATTAATTTAGACATTTAATAAACTGTACGAAAAATTTGAAAATTATATTTACAGCAGTTGTAGCTCACGGTTGCTATACATTATTTTAGATTAATATCAAATTTTATGAATATTTATATAACATGAATTTTCTATATATTGGAAGTTCCTTGGGAAGTTGGCTTCCTTTTTATAGGTAAGTAAACATCAGAGATATATTATATAATTATATAACACTGCGTTTTGTTATTTAATGCGTTAATTTAAAATTAAATGCAATTTGTAATTATATTTTAATAGGTCTGTAGATAAAGAAGGCAATATCAATACCGTTGCAAGACGCACCGCGAGTAGTACTTTCATTTTTACGATGATTATATGATGATTTTTTCAAGAATAATAATTACTCAATAACCCATAAGGTATTGTCGTCCTGTCGGCCGCACTGGTAAGGTGAAAACGGTAAAGATTCCAAAACTGAAGAAGGTGGTAAAGAGCTGTTGACAGTTTGGTTGCACTGCAACGGCGAGACGACTAGTCTCACACGTAGGGCAATGATCGCGCCGAACGTCAGTTGGAGGAATGCGTAGCGCCAAAAAGAAGGCGGGGTGGGGGAGGAGGATTAAAAGAAAAGGGTGGCGCGGCTCGGCGCGGTCGAGGGGAAAGGTTGGGTCGTCGCGGAGGCGCTTGGGGCGCTGGCCGAGCGTAGCACGCGGCTGCAATTACCTCCCGGGGCTCGCTGCTGGGTTTTATGGGGCCGCGCGGCGCGGATAACGAAGCCGACGACTCACTCGGGGCCGGGGCGCGAGGGAGCAAACACCTCGCGGCTCATCCCCGCGGGGCATTAACGGCGGCGCATTAGGGGCCGGGCTCTCCCAGTCTCGCCGCGAGGGCTTTCTTCCCCCGGCGCGGATGTCATGCTTTTTACGGCTAGCGCTTTAGTGCGGGCTCCTCTTTCCCGACGCACGAGAGGGTAATTAGTGCGTGTACGCGGAGAGGCGGCCGGTGGCCGGTCTTTGTGCGCCGCCGCGATCGGCAGCCGGGATTATTGCGCCCGGCTGACTAATGATCGTATACGAGGGGGGCGGCCCTAGTGCCTCCGTGCCACGGGACGCCGGGATTTTTCGCGGCGGGCTTTTCACAGTTAGGGCCCAGGGCCAGCGGCCGGGCGCGTGGGAGCGGGCGGCTCCGAGGCGGGGCGACCCGGGCGCAAGAAGCGGCCCGCGGGTTCCGCGAAGCCGCCGCAGCCCCGTGACCACCGGCGCGCGGCGCAAAAACCCGCGCCCAGCCGGATCATGCATATGCTCGCGAGTAGTCCCTCCCGCGAGTCTCGTTTAACTTCTTGCGGCGCGCTCATCAATTTGACATTCGTCATCGTGCACACGGGCGCGCAGGGCTTCTTGCCCCGCTCCCCCCCCTGCCTCGTTATGCTCCGCAGGGGAGGATGGGGGGATGGGCCGGTGGGCCGGTGGGAGGAGGCCTCCGGGACCTCACCGTGAGTTATGCTAATTGAATATATCCACAATGAGCAGCGCTTCTAATTGGAATATGCAACGGCCCGAAGAAGTTATTACGCGGGGAAAAGCGCGAGCGTTTCAATTTTCATTTAGCGAATGGCACTCGGCCCGCGGCCGAGCGTCTACTGCATGGACGCCTACCTATACGCGTAACCTCCTCTTGGAACTCGGCTCGGCAAAAACTCCCACTGCCGTTTCAATTCGCTCCTCGAGCTCCTCCTTTTTCGCGCCGGCCAGACTTCATCTCGAGCCATTATTCTTTTTATTCTAATTGTTCTATAAACACGCCTTGTGCTATCGATACGCTCTCTTTCTCACTTATCCACCTGTACTTTTAATGCGCGGAATTCTTTAGTAATTAACCTGTTTATCCTTTTAATGGATTTTCATTCATTAAAACGATATTAGATGTACCTGCTCAACGAATTATGCCGCACACATAATCACAAATTCATTTTATCAATTTTTAATTAATTTTATACTTTAACATATGCAAACACAGTATAACCTACTTCAATGTATCGCCAATATATTATCTATATATGTGTGTACATATGTACATACCAGAGAGCAATATGCAGAGTTAAATTAATTAAAAATTCATTTTTGTGGTTACATTTCAATGCATAGATTATGCTGGTGCTTTAAACCTATTTGTAAAGTACAACTTAGTAAATTAAGCAAGATAAAAACTCACTCCTTAAATACGAATACTAGTTCAATAAATAAGGAAAATATCTAATCCTTTTAGATACTTGTATAGATATTGTTGCTATTCCAACATAGTTACCTTATAAGTACATTTGTAATATAATTTAAAAACTGCAAATTATATAATTTCAGATCTATAGGTAAAAAGTATAAATAAATGGGTAGTGTTTACGTACTGCATATATTGGATGTATGTGCAAGCAATATAATTATTTATCGAGACTAAATATTGTAATGAAATAAATAATACGAAAGAAGGAAATAAATGTCTCCTTGGCAGTCTTACAAAACAACCAAATAACAGTTACATACACGGCATTAAATATGAGACTTTGAATAAAGTTATAATTGTAAATAAAGCATATGATGTGCCTTTTAATGAAATTCCATTAATTAATCCAGCTGCAATCATTATTTATTATATAAATAGAAAAACATAGCATGTTAAATAGCGTAACAAAATTTTGCAACTTTCACTTGTTGGAAAAGTCATTGATCGTAAAAATAAAATTGCGCTTTCAGATAATAACTGGACGTGGGCTTGACTCGCCGGCGTCCCCGAGGAAAAAGGTTCGGGGCTCGATAGGCGCGTAACGCTCGACGTGCGATCGCCCGCATTATATTATAAAGACTGCCGATTGGCCGGGACAGTCGATGATAGGCGCAAGCGCGCAGCCCTCGCCGGGCGGCCATTCGTCTTGCGAGGCGCGAAGAAAAAAGGCGAAAATCCCCGAAAGCCGGGAAGAGGAGAGGCGGGAAAAAGGTTGGGAGAGGGCCTGGGGACAGTTGGGCGGCCGCGTCGTCCGCGGCGGCAGATGCGGCAACGTCACGCACCGGGGGGTAGGGGCGCCGCGGGAGCCCCGATAGCCGCTCCCCCCGCGGCCCGCGGCTTCTTGCGCGGCGGGCAATTACGCTGCCGAACGCGCCGGCGCCTTAACGAACTCGGTCGCGCGGCTCGCGGCTGCCCCCCGCGGCGCCGCCGCCTAATTGAGAGCTTATCCCCGGGCGGAGGGGGAGCGCGGGCTCCGAGCGCGAAGACCCGCCTATGAAATAATCAATTAACGAGCGTACACTGTTTCGCCGAGCTTTCCCCGGGAGGCGCGCAGCCGGCCGCGCGGGCCCCGGAAGATCGCGCCGGGCACGGGAGGTGGCCGGCTAATTAGCGCGGGCCCGGCCCCCGACACGATCGCGGGCCAAATTGCCGCGCTAATTCCCTCGGCGCGGCCTCGAGGAATCATCGGCGGGCCGGCGGCCGCTCGCCCGAGAGCGCTTCCACGGCCGGTACAGCCTCAGCCTCCCGCTCGATCCCTCCAAAGTCCTTCTTCATACGGAAACGCTTAACGTGCTGTTAGAAGCATTTGCCGCCCGACTACGCCTCAATTTATCAACAGCTTTGTAATCAAGATTATCCGGGGGAATAAATAGTAGTGCGCAATTGTAATTAACGGAAATATTGCTAGGTCTTCTGAACCTTTGGCCAAGTTACGGTACTCGTGTATTTATTTGCCAAGTGCTGCAGTTTCTTCACAACTTGCTTAAAATATACCAAGTATCTCAAATGCACCGAGTGGGTTACGTTTCCCCTATATATAATCGTTAATGAAGCAGGTATATATTCTATATAATATAACGAATAAGTGGATTTGTTCTAATGATGTTACATTTGTCTAGACATTTTTATGAAATTTTAAATGAATACACTTTTATCGGCGTATCTATACGGTACCAGAGCAACTACACGCTCGTTCCCTGAGGTAATTACAAGTGTCAAAAGATGTTATAGCAATGCCATACTACCTGCGTACACGTGTCCACGTGTCTATACATGTACATGGTATATATTATGCAACAAATGCCTCGCAAGACTCCGTGTTAACGTGTAATTTCATTTTATTTCTCAAATGAGTACAGTTATTAAAAAAGAGCTATTAAGTAATACAAGAAACGATTAGCCTTCCCAATGGCTAGATTCATTTTTTGAAACTCCTGCACACTTTCGAGGCAATCAACGTCAATCGTAAATGTCTTTATCAGCATTAAAAGCAAAATCCTGAAAAGCCAAATGGAGAAACTGAAGCATGGGGGCATTTTTGTTCGACTGCAGCCACCAATCGCACTCGTCCCTTTCGAAAACGCGAATAAAAAATCCCGTAAGACTGTAGGTGTTGGCGGCGCGCGAACGGGGGAAAAAGTGGATGAAAGTGCGCAGGAGATACAAATTTCACTGGCGCTCAGATTCCAGAGTTACCGCAGTCCGGGCAAACAAACCGAAAAGAAAGTATCACTTTCGCGTAAAACTGCACGGCGGCGCGCGGGCAGCAGCAATGGGGCGGCGGGCGGCGGCAACACGCGCCACGCTATTAATAAACATCGAGAGCGCGCCCGCGCAACGCCCCGTATATAAATCGGCATAAAGCGCTGGATCGTGGAAAAAGCGCCAAGTGGAAGATAAGTGGCGGCCGGCAAACTTCATAAATCATGGGTGCACGATCGAAATTTATTGGCGCTTTAAGGGGATGCCCCGTCGATATCAATTAAATGCGCTACCCGCCGAGCCGCCTACGGTATATTATAACCGATTATGCGCGGATTCCGCCCGCTGAAAAAAGTGGCATAATGCACAAGAACTTTCCCCACTGTCAAAAATTTACCGACTCTCTCGCTTGTCCCCCGATCCCTCCTTCGCTTGTTCTGTTTATCGCCGGGGATCGGTTTAGCATACGATCAGCCGCACGCGGACGCCTCTTTCTTTTTGCGCGGATTCCGTTATGATACGCGCGCGGCCTGTATTTGGGGCAATTAGTGTCCCTCATGTGAATCTTTTTAATGTTTCAGGACTTTGTAAGCGACGTATTTTATTGGAGACCGCGCGTGTAAGAGCTTATGTCATGCTCGAATACTTTAAGGATTTATCACCAAGAAAATCCGCGTTGGCGTTAAAAGAGATCTTCCTTGGATTTGTATACATTTCAAAATCTTAATCATCCATCGAGCAACTCAACAGTAACAATCACGATCGTTATTTTAAAATCACTCATAACGTACATAAGAATAGATTCCGAACCAATTTGAAAGCTTAACGTTTAAATTAAAATCCATCGTGACGTCTTATTTTCCGCTATTTTAAATACAGAGAAGATGTTACACATCCTATCAAAGTGAGCGTTGGAATATAAATTGGATGAAACATTTAATTTAAAGTAGTTTCTAACGTGTAGTGATCTCTAGATTGTTTGTACTTTCTTTGCGAGACTGAGAATTTTCAGATAGCTAAGAGAAAGTCGAACATTACCAGCTGATAATGAAAAAATCGGCAATAAATCTTCGCGAGTAATTAAGTAGACATACAAAGCCTGCGTGTACGCGCGAGTAAAAGTAATCAGCGCTTAAAAAGCCGCTTAATACTTTTCTGGTGCGATATGACTTATTGATTATAGCCGAGGATCGCATTGGGAAAGAAGTCATAAATACCAATAGTCGCCCTTCGCATACGAGAACAAGTCTCTCGGTACCGTCTTCCCCTCTTATTTTCACAAATTTTCGTCGCTAATCCAACCACTTTTTGCAGGCTCAATCGGCTGGTGCGATCGTCCCGGTCGAGTAGGTTACTTTTGCGCGATTACTTGTTTACCATCCACAGGTATGGGAGAGAGGGACTCGATCGCGTACGACCGAGGAATGAAAATCGCCGTCGCGGCATTCCGGAGTCGGGAGAGGGAGTCGCGTATCTGCACACACGCACGCACTACACGCCGATCAAGTATATATAAGGAAAAGAAGCGCGACGAAAGTCACTGCATTGCTGAATTCGTGTCTTGGCGGTGTACTACATCCGGATGTACTATGAACTAAGTATTCTCACCGTTTCAGCAGTTGTTTTTCCCAAATCGAAAAGTTTCTTCAAACTCGTTTGTATTCGCACTTGCCGTTATTGGATTCGTGTTCGCATATCTACTATAAGTTCGCAAAAAAGTTGTAAACCGCTTAAAAGTCATCTAATAAATATAATATTAGATTAGTTTGTCTAATAACATTATTTTATAGAGAAAAATACTTGTAAGCAACTACTTAAATCAAATTATTCTCCATACCCAAGAATTATCGATCGTTTCGCAGATTACTCAATCTATACTCACACCTAATCTATAAGAGATAAAGAAATTAATAGACATAATAGTCTAACAACAAAAAATATAATCTATAAAATTAAACCTGTGAAAATCCTTTAAAGTTTAGTAAACATCAGACCATTTCAAATGATAAATTCATTGAAATTTTCTTCAAAGCAATAGTGTCACATATGCTGGAAACATATAACACTAGAAAAAGTTTGCTAAACTATTAGAATATTAAATAATTCTACTACTACTCATAATTATAACACTATATTTTTCTTAATTTTCTTTATTATTTTATTAACTCAGTAGTTAATAATATAGATGAGAAGATTTTATTATGCTATTTTTGAGTAGATATTTAGAAAACATATCAATTATTCAAAAAGTAATTTATTTTTGCTATTTGAAATAAAATCTGAAACAACTTTACTTCAATACTACTTCTTTTTATACAACTTCTCTTGAAAACAATTTAGGTTTCGGCCTTGACTCTGAAATTCTGAGAGATTGACTTTCATTATTTAGAAACAACTGGCCCAGGATAGAATCCACTCTAACTTTAGTAAAAAGAAGAGTAATTTATAGGAGAAAATACTATAAAATACGTACATAAAATGACCATTTTTGATACCCTGGACAAAATCTGTACACGAAATTAGTTCATACCTATAATAAATGTGGATGATCTCACGAGATCGAAACCAGAAGAACTGTATATTTTTAATACTCGAAAAACTTGATTCCTTGTCCATTTTTTATGCCTGGAAGTGAGTATAAAATAGATATAACAAATACATGAACAATTCAGTTATATCAGTCTATTTATACAAAGTACCGATAATAACATTAATTGCTTAGTTAATAATTTAATACATTATAACAACAACAACAATGACAACAACAATAAAAATAATATTAATAATAATAATGTTAATAGGGAAAACCAGAGGAAGACGTATACTATTATGTGCACGATCAGAGTGCAATAAACTTAATATCTGCAAAAATTTAGACGTACTATACGGGCTACCTAAAGGAATATAGTAAAAGTTTACTTTTTAAGGTTATATAACATTATTGCAATTGATTTTCTCTTTTAAGAGTTTATTCGGTTTTAAATAGTTGATATAAAAAGTATTTAAATTCATTAGTGTTGTCAGTATAATGTTGTTAGAAATTAAATAAATAATATAACTATTGTAATAAACACGATGGATAATGTTTTGGATTGTCTGTAATATTATCCATAAAATAACAGCTTCTAGAAAAATTTCTATATATTTTATTTTTTTATAAAGTATAAAATTAGTTTTATTCCTGCGAGATTAGAAATGTTCAAACAGGATATTATCAGTAAGCCGAATTAGATTAAATTTCTAAAAATAACATTTATTACAATTTTCTATAATATAGTTTGAAAAAGAATGAAAAAATTTCAATATTTTTTATATATTTCATTTTGCATTATTATTACAGATTTTTATGTGTAATTAAAAATTAAAAAATACCTTTTTAAGTTTTAGCTCAGCGTTCTATATTAATGAGCTGTCGATGAGGTATTTACTTGTTATTTTATTGCTCTACTGGCCCTTACAACCCAAGATTAGCTGGGCTCTTGTCAGTCTTACCTTACCTATAGACCCTTATGCTCATTAGCACATACAGGTTTGATCCTTTGCGTACCTAAAAAAATTAATTTAACAAAAGATGCATTTTTTAAATTTTTGAGTTAAAAAAATTCGGTTTATTTTTTAATTTTTTGTTCTGTTTTATATATATTTTTAAGGAATACGAAAGTAAATATACTACATAAACATATATTTTTATATTCATGTGTCAATGCTATATTTAGTACGTAGCAAATACACACATTTGTGATTAATTTACTTATGCATTAATTGTTATTAAACGTAATCTATTTTTTAGATTATGTATTTATTAATACATAATCTATTTTTGTGGAGTTCCCAATTTAATAAAATAGTTTAAAAACATTCGACAATAGTAATTAATAAAATAACCTTCCACTGATTCTGATAAAGTACTTGTATGAAGCATAAAATGTAATACCTTGCCGTATTAATGATTTTTGTAATTTATTTTTAAATAATCGCTCCAACACAGGTATAAAATAATTAAAAATTTTGCTGATAGATATCAAGACTTATTTACATGCAGCACTAAAAAGAAGAAAAATATTTTTGCCTTGTGGGTGATTATTGGATTATAGAATTTTATATTTAATGACATAATTTAATAACATTGTACATAAAATATCAAAATTTAAACCCTTGTAATGACTGTGTACAATACATTTGTTCATAATCTAATTTATTGACAATGTTTTTCTAATCAAATTCACATTTAAAAATCTGCCATATAAATAAATATGCTTAGACAAAAAAATTCTTCTAGAAAAAATAGCGCACGGGCTTGCAACGCAATAACCAACGCGTCATGTTAGAGAAAAATGACTACACTGTAGAGTAAAAAGTGCTACAATCTTAATACAAACAAGTTGAAAATAATTGCAATTTTCATGCACAGTAGTAATTTATGTCTACGACCCAGAGGCGTGGTCGCGTTTTTAAAAAATGCTCTCCGTGTTAACGAATAATAAATAAGTAGATTTTGAAGGAATGAAAATAAAAAGTGATTGAAAGGATTAGAAGGAATTGTGGAGAGTATCGATTAATTCCCATAGAGAGGAGGCAACGGCTGGACGGGGTAGATGTGCGAAGAGTGCGGTGTAAATGGCTTGTCGAGCCGAATGGTCGCGGGAGAGCGATGAAAAGTCGAGTAAACAAACGGGGCGCGGACAAAAGCGCAGTTGATCGAGACGGGCGACAATAAGTGGCGAGGGCGCGCGGGCGCGCGGGCCTCAAGATAACGCGTAAATAATAGGGCGCGCGAAGGGTCGAGCTTTGTTCCCCTTTGGCGTAATGGTGCGGAGGGGCGGGGCGGGCGCGTGCGGCGGTGGGCCTCGGTGGGACGGGGCTCGCAGGGCCGGCCGGGGATAAAAAAGCCAATCGAGCAGGGCGGCGAGTGGCGGCTTTGACCGGAGCGGCGGCTTTCGGCCCGGCGCCGGCCCGAGCCGCTCCCCATGAAAATGATCCAATTAGGGGCTCGCGCATCGGCGGCATCGGTCTCGTCCCCCGCGAGCCGTGGGCGCGATAGTCCCGGGCCGCCGGCCCTGACAGACAGTCGGCGCGCGCCCGACAACTTGCACCCGTTATCTCGTAGCGGCAGAATGCGCCCCGGTAATCCCGGTGTAATCCGGCCGCCGCGCTGCGCCTGCACCGCGTCCGGAAAAAGGGGCGGCCCCTCGCGGCCCGGCCGATACGTTTCCCAGGAGCCGGGAGCAGCCGGAGCAGCCGGAGCAGCCGGACCAGCCGGGCCAGCCGGCTCGGGCGCCTAGGAATGGCTCTAATGAGGGCCATTAGCCGGCCGATAGAGCCGTATCCTCGGGCGCGAAAACTCCGCACGCGCCTTTCCCGTGCGCGGGCTAATTGGCCTTTAACGCCGGGCCACCGGGCCTGCCCCGCCCAATTACCCGACCGCAGAGCGCGGCCCTCTCGCCGTGTGTGGGATCGCCGCGCCCGCAGCCCCAGCCCCGGCGTCTCCTGGAACCGGGACGCCTGCCCGTGGGTGGCTTCTCTAGGGCGTAGGGATCACTAGACCGTCGCCGGGCATGAGGCGCGGAAGCCCGGCCGCCAGGAGCTCCCGAGGAAGGCCGCGCGACGCCTCGATTTTCCTCGCGCTTACACGGCGCGCGAGCCGATCTTTCTTACGTGTGCCTAATTGTGATTGAATGGCCATTGAGCTAATTGCCGATTATTACGCGCTCGCCGCCGAGGCATCGGAATTATTTACATAATTAAGTCGAAGGTCCCTGTAATTTCAAAAGTCGGGCAGCCCTCGCCGAGGCGTAACTCGGGCACCCTGGACTCTGGGCCCTTTGAACAGCCGGCGGGCGCTTCGGCGAAAACAATTACCGCCGCGCCCAACCGAATGTAATCCGCGTCTCGAGCAGTTGCATGTGGATAAAGAGCGATAGGGATCCGCGAGTGACCCGCTGCCGAGCGCTTCGCGCCCCACCAATGTAAACAGCGGCCCGGGCGGCGGCACGCGCGCCAATTTCCCCGCGAGACATCCGGCCCGCGGCTCGATACAACGGGAAGCCAAAGGGCGATCGGATCGCCGGAGATCGGCGCACGGGGCTCCGCCGATTTTAGTGCCGGCCGATAGCCGCGGATGGATTGCGATAATTGGGCGCGATTAGGGCCGCGGCTGCGGCCGCCGATCGCACGCGAATCGGCCCGTCCGCGTCGCCGGCCCGGGAGCTTGGACCTCCGGGGCCGATTCGATCTCGGCGCTGCGGCTGCCCCGCCCGCGTCGGGGGCCGCGGCTCGCCCCTTCCGAACGCTTCGTGATTAACGACCATTAAAATTTATTTCCTCCTCCGGAGCCCTGTCATTAGGCGTTACTTTTATTTGTCGGCTTGCTGCCCGAGCCCTATGCGTCTCAATTAGCCTTTTGCGTAACGTGCGGCCGAAAAGAAGTTTCGCGGCTCGCTGCTGGAAAGGGGCAAGACACGCGTGCTCCAGCTTCGCTTTCTCAACGTCTCTCGAGGCTAGGCGCGAGCCACGAGCCGAGATTCGGGAGAAAACATCGTTCCGATTCCTCGATATTTTCCGGGCCCGCGCGCCTGCAATGTACAATTTGACCGGGAGAAAAATCCTTTGGCGGGCCCCACGCGTTTTCCGAGGGGAAAAAGCGCGCGGCCGGCGTTGGTTGCCGCGGAGCCGAAAGAACGCGCGGCGCGTGGAGCTTTCACGGAACGCCGGGGAGCGGAGGGGCATAAAAAGGCCGAGGGAGCCGAAAGAGCTAGGCCGGCCCGGGCTTGGCGGATGGCTCGGCCGCTCCCCGCGAGACACGGGCCTCGGCATCTCCGCGGCCCGGGCCATTATCTTTTTACCGGGACGCGGTCCCATTGTCTCTCGGGGCGGCAAAGTGCAGGGCTCGCGGCGCCCGGGGCGCTGCGCGCGCAATAGAGTCATTTTCGGCAGGCGAGCGGCCGGCCGCGCGAACGTTCGATTTGCCCGACGTGAGAACCGGGGGCCGCCCGGAGAAGAATGGCGCCCGGGCCGATTAGCCCGCGCCTAGCCGCTCCCACGAAGCGCCCGGCCCGCGGCTCCTGGGAACCGCCCGCTAGCCCCGCACTTTTCCCCGGCCGCGCAACGCGCCTCCTCCGATAGCCAAGGTCACTGTCCCGGCCGAGCGCCGCCGCGGAGAAAAGACCCGATCGCGCCGCTTTCGCTGCCTCGCGGCCGCTCTACGCCCGATCCTCGCGCCGCCCGCCTCCGACCAACTGATTCGCCGGATCAACTTTCGACTGCTTATATACTTAAAGCGGCTTTACACCCGTAGAAAGTCAAGCTGCGCGCCGCCTCGACATCTGTCGCAATTGTTCCAGCCCCGACCGTGGCTAATTTTCCTCGCAACTTTTTAATAACCTCGCTCCGCGTCCTTGCGATAATTGGATACTGCCATCGACGCACTCGCTTGCCTACATTTCCGGCTTTCCGAACCTATCATTTTCTACCGGACGCTCCCTTCTCGCCCGGACTCTTGACACTTCCATTCCGAAAAACGCCCTGGACAATATTTCCAACGCATTTTCAAACGCTCAAAGCTTCTTTTTTTTAATATTTTACCTTTCACGAAATCTTATGAAACCTAAAACGCTGTAACAAATTCAGTCATATAATCAATAATATAATTAACATTTTGTTTCTTTTATTAACGAGCTGGCAAATGTTTCACGACGCGTGTCTCTCTGGAATATAAAAGGACAAGTGACGGCAATGGATATTAATATGCAAACGCAACATTAATGATCATTAGAGATTCGGTAACTGTTTAAAAGCATGTAAATTTCAAAGAGTTCTTTGTTAGATATAATAAACATTTACACTATTATCAGCAATATACACTGTGCAATTACACTCAAGATTCGCACCTTGCTAACAGACATGATTTGTGGTAAATATTCACTTGTATGGTAACACAGATTATTGACCGATGACAAAGCAGGTGGATTGTATAATTGTCATATTCAATGCCTTATGGTTAAAAATTAACATTATTCGCAAAATCTATAAATCTATTTACATAATATTCTTCAAATATAAAACTTTTATTGGAAAGATATGTTTGTTATCTGACATTGGAAAAATGAACTGAATATAGATTCGACATTCATAGTATCATCAATTGCTTGAACATATTTTGGAAATATATAATGAAAGTTAGCTTCGTATACTTAAGTATTTAATCATTCTATTTTTGCTGATGTACTTTCCACTGCAATTGCCAATAAAAATTCATTGGTCTATAAAAACTGTTTGTAAACGAAAACATAAAAGAAAGTATATGATACTTTTGATTGCTTAATCAAAAGTTTGTGTTATTATTAGTAAAAGAATGTAAAAAATATGCTTAAAAATTCTTCACTCACAATAGATTTTGCAAAATTTGATACTCAAGAAACTGATATTCAAGAAGCAGCTAAAAACTAAGTTATTATTTCTAAAAAAATAATAACAAATTTATTTTTATGTTTAAATATAACAAAATTTTAAATGTTTACAAAAATATTTCACGTGATGAACTACAAGTATAATGTTATGTCTAGGATGAAAAAACGACAACAATTTTATGTTAATTAATTCTTCATTTTTCATTTTAATATTTGAATTTTTAAATACAGTGGTTTTTATTCAAATTTTATTTATATTATAATGGCAGTTAATGCATCAAATGCTATATATAGATAATGAGGATAAAATTTAGATGTTATATTTAGACGCAACATGATACACAGTACATGATAGTTTCATGAAAATCTACCAGTGGAATGATAATCAGATTGAGAATGAATATGCACGTGTCGCGGGAAACTGCATGCGGATCTTTGCGAGAGTTAATAAGCGAAGCCAATTGATATGCGCATGTATTATGTAGCGCGGAATATACCACATTGAGAGAGCAAAGGGAGGAAAGTATGCGATTATCGCTCGGAGTGAAGATCTTTCTCTCCTTTTTCTGCCAATGATTAGGATAATGACGAGGACCCGCCTGAGAGGCACGTCACGCATAATGAGCCCACTAGCGTTCTGCTGCCACTCATTCTTGCATTTTTTTCGTTGTCGGTCGCCTGAAATTTCTAGTAGACATGCGAATATATACACAAAAGCTATTAGCGGGTGGGCAGTTTTGCGAGAAGACGCGCGTTTAAAAGCGGAACCGTTTCCATATGCATATGAAATCAGGCTATGCGCTTGCACCAAGTGCACGCGAATTCACGACCAAAATTGCTCGAGTTTAATAATGAAGGGCCCGCTGAGGTGTTGCCTCTCAAATCAAGCCTTGTTTACATACATGAGATCGTTCTTTGAAATATTTTAAAAGGATTTTTAATGGTACGATTATGTTCGATGACGTTAAAGAACGAGCCAATTTAATCGCTTTACTTTTAATATCATTATGCAAAGTTTGAAAATTGGGTGTTAAGTGTTATTGAGTCTTTTAGAAGTAATATTATCATTCTAGAGGACTAAAAATAAATGCCGCTCAATATTTTCTCATGATTTTATATCCATCCATGCAAGTCAGATGTACACATGTATAGATATATACATTTAGATTTTTAAATCAGATTCTGAAACGTTTTTTATATTTCCTATTAATTGAAATGGTAGAAAAAATTATGTGTCTATAAAGGCATATTTTATCGAATATAATTCGTTACTGGCTTCACTTTCTTGAACCGATTTAATTAACGTGTATCGTTAATATTTCTTGAATTTATACTAATATTATATTTAAAAAAATACGGTTTAATTTTTACAGCATGTTTCAATTAGTGCATAATAAAACTTTCCGCCTATATTGGAGAAGGATAGGAATAATCTTAATACCAGTCGACTAATGAAGCAAAGGATACGCAACATTCGTAAACATTGTTGCTTCTTGAATTAAAGAATGTTTGCATTCAGATTGAAAAAGAAACATTTTTTCGGATCAGCCTACTTAATTGGTTTTTGTAGGGACACGTGTAAGAGGAAGGGGAAAGGGAAGGGGATCGAACGTTGGAGACCATATCTTACGGATATACAAAATATAGACAAAGAAAATTTGGCGAATGAATTTAATAGATCCGGTCTGACTCAACGTTAACGCACGCATTTTAGCGGCAGAGGGCAGGGATCATAGACCAGGAAAGAAATTAATTTTTTACCCGGGCCCGCGCATTCCGGATCATCTATGGATTTTTATTAGTCGCGGGCGAGGGCGAGAGTCCAAAGCGCCGCCTGCTATCCTCTCGGGGAGCAAAGGGAAAAAGGCATTGGTCAGCGGAAGGGCGGCGACGGTGGCGTCGGCGGCGGGTCGACGGAGGTGCCGGCAGTTGCGGTGCACTTTTCACCTGCCGACGACGAGTGAAATCGCAAAATCACCGGATTAATTAAGCTGGTCTAGAAAAGCCGCAAAACGCGCCGGGGGCGCACTGGCCCGAGAGCAGATGCCGCAGCCCTCCGGTAAAAACGAGGGACAAGTAGGTCGTAAGCGGCGCTGCTCGCGGAGGGAAGCCGGCAGCTCCCGACAGCCGCTGTCCCCGGGCGCGGCGACACTTATCTACCGGCCGTCCCCCGAGATAATCTTGGCGCAAATCCATTAATAACGACCAGCCGCGCACTCCTGCGAAAGGGCCAATTTTTGGGGGAAAAGGCCCCGGCCTGCGGCGGCAGTTAGGCAGATGCGGCCCTGGGGCTCGGGCCACGCGACCGCCGGTACCCACCCGCGGCCTCCTCGCGGAAAGCCCTTGACGACTGGGCCCCGCCACGAGGCGGCGCGCCGGCTTGTTAGGCGGACGAGCTGTCCATAGTAGGACTCGCGTGCCATCGCGGCCTCTTTTATGCCCTAGAACCCACTTTACAATTACGGCCTACCCTTTCCTCGCCGATCTCGTATGAATTAGCGTTAGCTCGCGTTCGCCAAGGAGAGAATGGTAATTGGGCCAAATCGCCAACGGTAATAGCGATCCTCGAGCCGGGGACCAGTCCACCGGCTCTCCCGCCCGATCCTCCCGAGTGCCATTTCACCTGCTGTCGGTGCACAATTCCTAATGGAAAGTCGGTGTACGCCAAGCAAGCAAGCAAGCAATCACTGATAATTCTGAGTATCCTCGTGATTTGAGCCGATGCTCTGGTTGTTCAGCCATTTAGCTGCTAGGCTGATCACGTTACGAGGCAGAATGAAGAAATCTCCGACTGCTATAACAGATTCCTTCCCTCTACACATCTTTGCTTTCGTTACAATTAAATGCGCACTCGTACGATATGCTAAGCAGATTTTCCGTTTCGAGGTGAGGAAAAAAAGTCTTAATGAACAAACGTCCGACGTAATAAAATCTGAATGTTAATCGCGTGCAGTTTTCTGAAAAAGAAAAGTGTGTCACCGGCAGCAGGGTAATTATATGTAACAATTACGAAATGCGCTCTCGTTTCACAAGCCCGGCCCTTACCTCATCGAACAAAGCGGCTCTCTGCATTGATACAAAGTCCCTTCGTCACCTCGGCAATCGTAAAATGCAATTTAAAAGTGATTTAAACGAGCCGAGGCGCTCCATCATCTCGACGGACGTACGCGTATGTAAACGAAGCCGTACGGGAAATTCGTAATTATGCGCGCGAGGGCCGCGGATGTGAAGAAACCGCGGGCTGCAAGTGCGCCGTGCGCGCTCGCTCGACGAAATGCCGACTTGTTAATGCGCCGAGCGCCACGACTCGGAGGCAAAAAGCGCCCGTGGAATCCAATCTTGCGGCGATCGCGCGCCCCGAGCGCGCCGGGAGCGCCGGGAGCGCCGGGAGCGCCGGGAGCGCCGGGCGCGCGTAACGAATGATAATCCGGAATAATTTCTATATCGGCAACAAATCATTGCTGCTGCTCCAACTAAGGGGAGCGCCGCGGATTTTTGTCCCCCCTAAGCGATACCCGAGATTGATTAGCCCTTATACAGCCCGCGAGGCTGCCTCGCGGCCTCCTAATTAGAATTGTACATCGCTCTTCTTTGCCGGATAAAGCGCATTATGCAGAGCCCCGTCGAATTAAATTGCTTCATTTCTTTAGCGGCCGATGGTGTATTCCTATACACGTACGCCGCGGCGCGCCTCTGTCAGCTGCTCACCGGCAGCCTCGCACTAGCCGTGCCCGCGTCCACTCTAGTCCTCCCCGCGCCCAGTCCCGCCCATTCGTCTGATTATTAATTCGGCCGGCAAACAATGGACCAAGCCAATGGTTTTCGGATTAAGCGCCCACCGCTCACAAGCCGATAATTGCAGAGTACGGCGCCCGAGGCTGGGCTGCGCGGAGTTAAGCGATCGGGCGCCGGGTTTCATCAATTTCAGATACCATCGCTGCTTTTGCCTCGGTTGGGCTTCTTGCGACTGATCGCGCCTAAGGATCGCACGTGCAGCATTAAATTTTATGAATATTGGCAGCGAGATAACGAGCCTTGTACGGCGATTTTTTACTTTCTTCCACTGGCGCCACGATTAGGAAACGAGCCCACAACCTTGAGCGCCTTTAATACAATGTGTCAATGGACCAATTTACATTTGTGTGGCGGCACCTCGTTCGGATCGGACGGTTATGCTTTTTATCAAGGTGTCATTATGCGGACAACTGCCAGACGCCGCACGCAATTACGTCATGTGTAACACGAGTCGGTTCGCTCAAAAACTTTTGGTAATATCTTAAATGACGTTAGCTGTTAATCCATCTTGTAGGACTATTAATGCGAGCACCCGAAAGTGAAACTTTGTGCGTTTGTTAATATCAGACGTGACATGGCGTAAAGGGAAAATATTTTAGGTTCATTTAGATTTTAAATATACAAGAGATTGTACAATTTTTATTAAACGCACGGTTATCCCATTAAACGTTTAAAGCAGACCTCCAGTAAGCTGGTTGAGATTATTAAAAGAAAATTTTCATACAAAAATGACATTATATAAAAAATCATATTCAAATTTGTTGTTTTTGCGTCCGTAGTGCTTATAAAATACATTTCCACATATACCCACACAATTTATATTCGCTATAATATACTTAATGCGTTAGTACATTACTAATGTTTCTTAATAATTTAAGAAAATTATAAGAAAAAGTGGACTAGTACGAGTCAATAAAATTATTGCTGGTTTTCACCAATTTCCTTTTACATAAATATTTCATGTCACGCTCTAAGCGTAATGTAAGTTTTAATACAGGCCTTTGACAATTAATAAAATTTCTCCCGCGAAAGGGAAGCAAGTATATGAACTGGCGACAAAAGGTAAAGTGTTTCTATCGAGCCGGAAATAAATTACATAAGTTAACTGCGAATGTATCTTATAGAGGAGAGGGCTAATTAACATTCAACGGATTTGAAGATAAGAAATCAAGTTTTGGCACACATGTAAGGCATTCTCTCCATTTAGGAAGTGAACATTGTTTGAAAGCGGCGATTGCATATACTGCAGAGGTGCACGTGTGCACACGATGATCTTCCTTACGCAAGTGCTGCCGACAATTATGTAGAAGCAGATCCTCATCGTTAACTTATAAAATTGGCTCGTTATCGTAACAAACCTGGCGACTCATGGCGCAGCCGCATACACGGTAGGCAACTTGATTTGCAGGCATCCCCGGGGCTTTGCGCTCTATTATGCTCCTTGCTAATTAGCCTTAGAATATTCTTCCTAGTCTATTCTGGAGGTATAGCCAGCGGAATCGGCTTCGACCCATAGTCGCGTTATTTTTCGAGATTTTTGCGCGAACGAGCCGCGCGCATAATAGTTCTCGAGCCGCGGGCACCGCGTAGAGGCAAATAATTTTCTCAATTACGTAAAGTGTCTAATATGCCTGAAAAGGCAGAGAAAAATATTGGAATCCAGAATAAATAGGCCGGACAAGCTCGGAGTCGGTTGAAATCGATCACGGCACCGAAATTGAAAGGTGCCGGTGGCAGTTTCGTTTTGCGCCTCGTTTTGCGCGCGTCAACACGGCAAACGGCAAACGGCAAACGGCAAACGGTTTACGTAAAGCGGCTCGGTAGCCGGCAGCGCGCATTAGGCCTCCAGGACGAGCGGCCCTCCGACCTGGCGGATTAATGGGAAAATGGCTATCTCGCGGAAAGATTGAATTGGCCGGGTCCGGGGCCGGGAGTTGCGCGGGTCGCGGGGGAGGCGGCCTGGCACACGTGCCCCGGGCGGATAAGCATCGGCCGGTCGCCGGGGCAAAGTGGAAAAGTACCCTGTGATCAAGAGGGGTTAATCGCCGGTCGGCGGCTCTCGGATCTATAAGCGGCTATCGGGGCCGGATCGATCGAGAGTCCGTCATCATCTCGGCGGGCGGAGGCTCGTGTCCCCGGTAATTGGGTATCGGCCGGCGTCGGCCGAGTCCCGGCGCCTGTCGACACGATCGCGACACCTTGTACACGCGAGTCGCCGGGGATCTCGCCGGGAATCTCGCCGGGGATCGCCGCGGCCGCCAACGCCGCCAACGCCGCCGCCGCCGCCGACGCCGCACCGACTCGAACAAATAGCGATGAGTACATACACGCGCGGCGCTTCCGAGTGAAAGTGGAACTGCCGGGAGCGCGGGCACACGCGCACACGCGCGCGGCCCTCCGCGCCAACCGGGATTTTATTTAACGGCGCAATTTCGCTGCCGCGCTTTCCACGCCTCGGTTTACAACTTCATTTTCGGAGGAGCCGTCCCGCGCGATAAGCGATAAGGGCCCTGTAGAAAGTCGCCGGGCTACACGCCTCCCGCCTCCTTCGATCAATGAATCCCCCTCGAAATCCCCGGCGTTGTTTCCGCACCTCGAATCTTTGCACGCCGAGCACGGATTCCAAGATTCGCACTCGCTTACCCGAGTGCCTGATACTTTGTACGGGAGTAAACGAATTGCACTGCTCCCCATGGGTGCAATGTACAAGCTGCGACATGCAGATAATTGCGCAAAAAGCAAGTTGCAAATGGAGCCTCGCGGATTAAACAATGCAAATGAATTATTGGGGGGAGGGAGGGTGGCACGCGAAGACCAACGTAACTCTCATTGTACACGCGGTGTAATTGTCCACTGAAACGGGTTCACCTGCAATGGAACGTGTTTTCTTTCCACGTCCTGCAATGGTGACACGGTGATTACGTAAAGACAATGTAGATGCAGCCGACTCGGAGTAAGGTAATAGACGAGGAGGTAGTCGGCGCATGCCGGGTGCCGTCCGAAGGAAGGCTTGGGGCGCGAGCGACGCGTGGCTCGCTCGCGGGCCGTGTAAGCCGAGGCAGCGAGCCGCGGGCTTAGAAACTGCGCTGGTGCCTCTAACGAGGCGCGTCGAAATCGATCCGGGGGATTAGAAAAGGGGCGCGGCCGGAGGCAGGCGGCTTGGATAACGCGGGTGCGACGACCGCGAGCGCGGCGAGCGCGTTTGACAGGCGCCTCGATGATCCGGCGGCTCGTCCGGCGCGCGGGCGCACGCGAGATTCGCTTTCCTCGAGGAGGCAGACGCTCGGCGGGAGGCTCCGCGATCGCGGATCGCGAGGGAAATCCGCGGCCCCGCCCGCGGCACGGCTGCCTGGGAGTTTCGCCGCGGCGGCCGCCAGGCCGTTTATCACGCGCGTCAAAAGCGTTTCGTTTAATTGCCGCCGGCGAGATAGGGGCTTTCCACGTCGGCCGGATATATTTGATTACGTAATCCCGGGTTTATTGGCAGGCGGGCAGCCCCCGGCTCTTTTATTGAACGCGTTGCACCTGTGACGTAAGCGGCACAATCTCATTCGACGAGGGGCCCGCCCGCGCCGCGCACTCGCTCCTCTCATTACGTGGGCCCGGGATAGATGCGCCCCGGGAGCGGAGCGCCCGGTGCCCCGGCGCCGCTTACGTGCAGTGCGCCCGGTGCGCTCGCTCGCGGACCGATGCACATATCCCCGAGTGCAAGGCGTGCACAGAGCAGAGAAAGCGAATCGAAATGTCTGAATTGCTGGCTTCCATTGATCGTTTTTTGATGCCATTTGCAAGACCGGGGGGCGGTCTACACTTATGTAAATCATCGCTCCCAGCCGAGCGAGACTTCCTGCGCTTATTTATTGCCAATGGTACGCGCATTATTATGCACCGGGGGATAATGCCCGGCTCCTCACCCGCGCGGCCAATGACTAGTTGGGGCCGGCTGTTTGCTCGGGCGCACCTCGCGTCAACCGGCCGATCGGCAAGGGCGCGCTAAGCGGTCGCGGGGCCGAGACTCGCGCCTGGGAGCCCGCGGAGCGCAGCCTCCGCAGCTGGGCGCGCGACAGGCCGGGCGCCGCAGGTGCGGCCACGCCCCGGGGATAATCGCCGCGAGCCGGGCAGGGCCGGGCGGCTTTTTCTCCGGGGCGGGACCCCGGCCTCTCCGGGGCGTCTTCGCCCGTCTCCGGGCCGTCTCCGCGGCGTCTGCGGCCCGCGCCCCGTAATTGCGCGCATTGCCCGAATCGAGATCAGTCCCGCGAGTTCTTGCGGTCATTATGTAAATGCGCGCGAGCCCGGCGAAATAAAAGTCCGGCGGGCATTGGCGCATTTAAAATAAGTGCCGATCCGCCGCAGGCTTTTTGCCCGGGTTTTTTAATTGTAACGGGCATGAGTGGGGCCCGGGCTCGTTTGCATGCGGCGGCTGCGGTGAAAGCGCCGCGATCGGCGGGCCGCGCGGGAGGATCCGCGGTGCCCCCGGCGCCCCGGCCTCGCCCTCGGGGAGGCGGCCCGCGAGCGGGAGCCGAGGCAGGCGCACGTGCGCACGTGCGCCTCCAATTATGCTTTTTGCGCGGTGGCTGCCGAGTCCGGGCCCGCAGACGCCCGGGGAGGGCTCGCGAGGGCTCGGCGAGTCCCTCCCCCGGGACCGCGGCCGGCCGGGAGGACACGCCGCGGGGCTAGGTGCGCCCCGGCGATAAGGGCCGTATCGAAACGGCTATCCGGCATGCGAGGCCGCCGCCCGGGCAAACCCAGGGCCGCTCGAGCGCGCGCCACCTCTCGAGGCCCAACCTTCCACTTTGGCTCCTTTTCCCGGAGCTGCGTGCGCGCCGCGAGCAAAAAATTAGGACGCGCGCGCGCGCGACAATTTGAATAGATAAGCCCGCTCGGGGCTATGCTCTCCCGCGCCGGAGCCGCGGCAACGAAAGCGCGCCGATAGCTAAATCGACTGCACGGCCCGTATCTTATCGGCTGGGCCGCCGCGACCTCAAACGCGGAGAAAACCGGAGCAAAAAAAGTCCTTTTGAAGGGGCTTACGCGGCCGGCTCCTGCAGCGAACTCATGGGCAGAGGCCCGCGGCCGGATAGAGAGGGCCGGTGGTTCCGGCCCGGGCGACGTCCGCCGCGAGTCGCCGCACCACTCGGCCCGTAACAATTGGACAATTTTGAAAGTGCGCGGGCCGCGGCCCAATCTGCCGACATCGGAAAAAACCCGGCCAAGAATAGAAACGAGCGGCGAGTTATCAGATCGGGCGCGCGGCCAGTGCGCAGCTAGAAATCGAAAGTGCCTCGAGCGCGACGGCCCGCACCCTTTACTTTCCGCGCGGCGCCCGCGCCCTCGCGGCGGATCGCGCTTTGCGCGCCACGCGCCACGCGCCCCAAGCCGGCCGGGAGTCGAGCTCTGCTCCAGCCGCCGCCTCGGAGCCGGTAATTACGGCCGCCGCCGCCGCCGCCGCCGCCTCGTCAGCCGATTCCCCTGCGCACCTCGCGCTGCACCTCGGGAATCGCTCCCGGCCTCCCATACCCGCGCCTGCTACTTATCCTATTCTAAACGGCCGCTTAAATGGCCGTTGGCTTTGGGAATCGGTCCGCCTATCCACCGGCCCTGTGAAAATACCACCAGTTTCGTCAACGCCACTTATATGTTAAATCACTTTTTTCCTTCTCACGCCCAATTAAATAAAAATCTTGCCTGCACAGAGTGCACGGACACTGCTCGAAACCAATATCAATCTTTTTTTATGACTTCTTATAGCCTCTAGACGTCAATTTCATCTATTCAAGGCTTCCTCTGATTAGCGCTACACAGAATAATTTACGCTTCACTTTCTCAGCCGTTTAATAGTATCCAAACATTTCCCTTCGGTCTACGATTTTCCTAACAATGAATTTGCTGCTTATTAATTAAGCATACAAATGTAGACTTCCTTACACGCTGTGCGACGCAATAGTTTTACGAAAGGATTTATACGGGCTTTAATCCAATGATAATTGATATATAAAGTTACTATGATAATAAGTTAGTATGGTTATATTTATACTTTTTTTCACTGTCGAAAGTCATTTTGTGTGCTGCTACTTGATATGTGCAGTGATACGATCGATTCCAACATCAAGAATTTGGAGGTCAATCGATAACGCTGATTAATTAAATTGCTGCAACTGCATTTTCATTAATTTTTTAGTAACTACATGACCAGATATAAATAAACCTCCAAATTCGTTGTATACTATTCAAATTCATTTATTCGAAATTAACGTTCCAATTATACAAAATATATATCATTGGATTTGAAGGAAAAAATCGGGAATATATTTCAAAAGACTTTTCAATAAGGCTTCATTGTGTATACTATTGTAGACTCGATATTGCAATTTTACGAGATTCTCGTCAACTTTATAAATTTTAGAAAGTTAATTATGATTTTTAAAGTGACTTTGAAAAGAAATATTTTATAATAAGAAGAGTAAAAAGTATTTGAAAGCTCGTATTAACAGCTTTCATTTAGTATGCTAGAATGAGTCTGAAAAATTGACGATTATCGACTTTTCGCATATTTATGACGATGTAGATCTATTAATGATGACTGTCATGATCGAGATAAAAGGAAAGTTTTATTTTATTTTATAAAATTGGAGAGCTATTTGCTTTTCCGCGCAATAATCTACATACGGAGAGATTGAATATAGGAGTCACATAAACGAAAGGATACTTTTACAATAAAATAAAAGTGTGCAGCGTAACGTAATTGCGTGGCGATTACCTTCTATTAATAAAAACGAGTGCCGTTTTATCGACACATCGATCGTATAGATGCTGTTTTATTGCCTACATTAAACGCCGAGTTCGCGATATTATTATGGTTAAGAAATCGTAAAAGTCGAGAATTCTCACAGTTGGTGTTTTGCGAAAGATCAATTTTAACGAGGCACCAAGTTGACTCCCTTGTTAACTTCCGACTCGTTAAAAATTACGAGGCGCGTACTTATGCCGAATAAAAGCCGATTGCCGGGAGATAAATTGACCGCGTAGAACAGCGGCTCATGAATTTGCTGATACATCGGATCCAACTCGGCAATTGAGCGATTGGACAGCGTAATCCGCACGATGGGGGAAGCAGCGAAGCGCGGGCGCCGCAGCCGTGCTCGAAGAAGCAAGTAGTCCCGCCGAGCGTTCGTTTAACGGCTGCGAGGCTCGGCATATAGGTACGAGGAGGCGCGAGCGGCCGGCCGCGCGGCTTTCAAGCGCGCCCCGGGCATTGGCTCGCCTAGCAAAACGCCAATACGCCCAGCGGCAATAACAATAAATGCCGAGTTTGTTTTTGCAGCGGAGCCGGGTGGGGGCACGAGCTCCCAGGCATCCTCGTACGCGCATTTCATAACTGGCGCGCGTTTCTAGATCGCGCGCCGGCGCGCCTCGATCCGCCGATTTCCGCCTTGCCGGTCGTTTCACCCGGCGCGGATTCTCTCCTCCGGCGGTTTCGCTCGCAGCGGCTCCTCGCCGCGCGGAAGCCCCGCGCGAGCGCTTTTACTTTCGCCCGCGTCCACCTTTGTCGAATGATTCGCGTGCGCCGCTCCCCGGATGCGGCTCCCGGGCCGCCGGGGCCGCCCTGCCCGCCCAGAGGGCAGGACTCGCTTGGACGCGGAACTGCCTCCTGCGCGCGGCCCTCGCGACCCCACATTCCTGCGAGCGCGGGACGACGAAACGCGGAGCAGAGTGTAATTTTCGAGAGATAGGATGTTACGGCGCGATCGGTACGAACGTGACGTGATTTATTGGGCAGTTTGCGCGCTGCCCGTGAGGTTCTTGCCTCGTAAAATCAAATCTCGTAAATAACTTGGCGAAAAATCGGCCCGCAATGTAAACTTGGGCCGAATAACTTGTAGTGCGTGGCTTTTTCGCGCTCGGACCGGCCGCCCAAAGGAAGAAGGAGCGGGCTTTTTCTAGCCGCGCTCCGAGCATGTAACCATTCGTTATTTAGCATAAATATCCCGTTTGGCGTAATTGCGCGCGATTATACCGTAAACAAATGTAATTTGGAGAAAAAGCGCGGGCTGGCTGAAAAATGCGCGCTCCACATCGGCGGCCCCGCGCGAGATGCGGCGAGCTCAAAGCCGCGGGCCAGGGGCGATCCTGCGGCCCGGTTGCCCAAGCGCACTCGCCGGCAGGACGGCCAAGGACCGAAGCCACCAGCCGGCCGGCGGCCGTTGCGCAAGCCGCCCCTTGGCCAACGCCCGCCGCGGATGACCGGCCGCCAGTGGGCCCGGGGGTCGCGCGCCTTTCCCCGGGGCAAAGGGCGCCCGGCCTCCCTGCGCCGCGGGCTTGCGCAACCGTTGCAAAAGCGCGAGCGTCGCCCGCGGATCGCGCAACCTCGCGATTTGAAGCGCGCGCCGAGGCGCCCGAGTCGGCCCGAGTCGCGCCGAGCCGCCCGCCTCTCGCTCGGCTTTCGTCACGCGCGCCCGGCCCCCGGGATATCTCGCCCTCGCGCGCGGGATCCGCTTACGTCTCGCGTCGTGACTCTCGATCCTTTTTTCCTCCGCGCCGATCTCCCGCTCCCTGCTCCCTGCTCCGCGCTCCCCGCTCTTTCTCTCTCTCGCTCGGCCGCTGGCGAGCGGCTCCGAGTGAGGGAAAGTGTCGGGCCCCATTATGTGGCGTCTCGAGGTATATAAGCCTCGCCGCGGGAAAACTCCCGCAGTCGAGTGGTGCTTGGCCCACGTTTACATCGCGCACGAACCTTGCAATGAACTGGAAGGTAAGTGCTTCCGCGCCCCTTTGACGCCCTGTAAGCCTTCCAGGCCCAGGCGCCCCTTAGCCTCGTCGTAAACGCGCCCATTTTGTGAGAAAGTGAAACACGACCAAGCTTCTCGCGAGTCGCGCAGAAACGCCGGTTTCGCACTGCCGCGTCCGCTTGTTAATACCACTAGATCTCGCGCTTTGGCCCTCCTGGCCCCTCGCCCCTAGTCCTTCCGATTCCTCTAATCGATTATCTCGACTTTTTCCTCCACCCACCAAATCGAGTCTGCACTTTACGATCATTTGGCTCGCTCATCGCTTCCTTATCCTTCCATGGAAAATAGCCTCCCTAAATAGACGTTTTATTAAAACTTTATGCGGAGAAAGGGCAAATGAGATTGTCGCCAAGTACAGAAACCCACTAGAGTCCCGGACGGCTTCGTTAAATTTAACTAACAATGTTATTTTCCTTTGTCAGATAAGCATCGTGCTATTAGCCCTTGTGGCTGTAGCGCGCTGCGAGGAAGCAGCGTCGGCCGAGCCGGCAAAGGAGGCGCAACCGGAGAAGCGCGGCCTCGAGCACTCGTACGGTGACTATGGCCACGAGCACCACGAGCACATCAAGACCGTCGAGGTGGTGAAGAAGGTTCCCGTACCCGTAGAGCACGTCAAGCATGTGCCCTATGAGGTCGTCAAGCACGTTCCAGTCGAGGTTAAGGTGCCCGTACCTCAGCCCTACACCGTTGAGAAGCACGTGCCCTACCCGGTCAAGGTCTTCGTCAAAGTGCCGGTCCACGTGCCCCAGCCCTACACCGTCGAGAAGAAGATCCCCTACGAGGTGAAAGTGCCCGTGGACAAGCCCTACGAAGTCAAGGTCTTCGTGCCACAGCCCTACACCGTTGAGAAGCACGTGCCCTATGAGGTTAAGGTCGCCGTACCCCAGCCCTACACCGTCGAGAAGCACGTACCCTACCCAGTCAAGGTGAAGGTCCCCGTGCCCCAACCCTACACCGTGGAGAAGCACGTGCCCTACGAGGTGAAGGTGCCCGTGGACAAGCCGTACCCAGTTCCCGTGCCCAAGCCCTACCCAGTCACCGTGGAGAAGCCTTACCCCGTCACCGTCGAGAAGCACGTCCCATACGAAGTTAAGGTGCCCGTCGACAGGCCCTACCCAGTCCCCGTGGAGAAGCCCTACCCGGTCCACGTGAAGGTGCCCGTGCCCAAACCCTACATCGTTCACAAGCCGGTGCCCTACACCGTTGAGAAGCCCGTGCCCGTCCACATCAAGGTGCCCGTTGACAAGCCCTACTATGTCGAGAAGGAGGTGCCCGTCCCAGTAGAGAAGGAGGTGCCCTACCCCGTCAAGGTGCCCTACCCAGTCCCGGTGCACATCCCCAAGGAACACCACTACGAACACCACGAGTTCGGCTCAGAGGGTGGCTTCGAACCCAGCAGCTACAGCCACTACGAGCAACACTAGAGAGGCCGAAGCAGCCGACAGCCCTTCTCGCCCAGCCAGCCCTTTCCGCCCGCTCTCCTAGCCTATTGCGACAACGGAACTAATACCGGAATTCATCGCCGACGACAAAGCCCGCGGTTCGCGATCCACCTTCGCCCACCTCCATTTTCATCTCTCTCTCTCTCTCTTTCTTTCTCTATCTATCTCGCTCTCTCTCTCTCTCTCCCACCTCTCTCTTTATCGCTCTCCTCGTAAACCTCTATCTCTTTATATCAGTCTCAGCCGTACCTCGGAAGATTGTACAACCTGTCCGGGTGGGGTGACAATGAGGCCCTGGGAATCTAGGGCCCCATTGTCCCGGCCGGCGCGCCGCTTCCCGATTCCCCACGATTTCTCAGCGTACTTGGCGAAGCGGCGCCGATAGCCCGTGAAATTCATTCGGCGAAAGTTGCCGAGTCCGCGATCTAAACGACACGCGCGCCGCGAGGCCGCAAAGAAAAAAGCGCAAAAGCATGAAAAAAACAGAAACGGCGAGAACCGCAAGCGGGCGAGCGAGCGGAGCAGAGGCCGGCTCGGACGGGCGCACCGCCTCGTGTACATAAGAAATATATACGGCGCGCCCAGTTGGGGCGGGCAGGGCGGGGCCGACGACGGGCCCCTGGCAAACGAAATCAAACTTTTGTATCTAGCGTCGACGAGAGGCGGCGTGGGCCGGCTAGCCCCCGCGGGAGGCCCTGGGGCCGCGCCCACCCCGGTGCCAAGGGGCGCCAAGCGCCCCTGGCCGCCTCAGCAATGTATGCGAGCGAGAATCTTTTGTACCGCAAGTGAAATAAAAAGCTCATGCGAGCACTGGAAAGAAAGCATAGAGTCTCTAGATTTGTCTACCCGCACCTGCCCCACCCTCTCCTGCCCGAGGCGATCGCCGCGGATCGGCCGCGGTTCAACAACCGCGCCCACCACGCACCGAGCGAAAGGCTCAAAGTCACGGTTTCGCGCCCGCGTCCTTGGGCCTGCGGCCGCGGCTTCCGTTGGCGCTTTCGCGCGAGCGAATCTCGATCGTTACGAGAGCGCAATTAACCGGGGCCGATGCGCGCCTCCGTACGCAAGCCAAGCCTCCCAAGAAAAAGTACTACTTTCTCCCCGAGGTTTCTAGACTCTGCGCACTTCCGCGCCGCACGATTGCCTTTTTGCCCGCCTGCCGTGCTTTCGTGCGCCCGGGATTGCGACTGCGCATGCTTGCACGGTCCGCGCGCGCGTCGCGAAATGGCCGCTCGCCCCGAAGGGCGCGAGGAAGGGCGCCTCCGCCCGATTCGCCGTTCGGACCGCGCCGTCCCGAGCGCCATTCCTGACGCCGTTCCCCGCTTGCGCAATCAACCCCGCCGTGGGAAGCTTTCGCAATTCGGAAAAATTAGATCGGACCGAGGGATATCCTGGACGGCCGGATACCTCGCAACGTTCGATCGGCCCCGTAATGGCTGCTACAATTAAAATCGCAATCGTTGCACGTCTAAGATACTATCTGCGGCAGCTTTTGAAAGTTTGCGAAGAAAAAAATGCTCACTTGACAGCCGCGGCTCGCACAAGTTCCATTAAATAAAGGCCACTCGTTTCAAAACACTTTTAATACAGGTGCTCGCCACTTTTTCAAATGTCCCCCAAAATTAAAATCTATTAACCCGTTGCGCAAAACCGATCGGAGGCTCCGGCTAGAAGGAAGGCGCCCGAGATTTACGGCTTGTATCCTTGCCCCGCCGAATTCGATAGATTTCTATATGCAAATAGTGTCGGAAATCAAAAGGAAAAAATCGCGAGGAACGTACATGAGCGCGCTCGGGAGGGGACCCACAGTACACCGGCTTCCTAACTTTTATATATGTATATACCCGTTCGAGGACCTTTGTGAACGCTTCCGCTTTCCTATGTAGACACGCGTATGTGTATAAGCTGTTCTGCGGGACATGCGATTGATTTGACGTCACGTAGGTAACGTCACCTGACATACTGCACCATACGCGTGCGCTTGCAAAATGTTTATTTTCTTTACCGGCGCGGCGGTAATGTTTACAGTCTGGGTTCAGTTGCTCTGTTTACGTAACGCTCGTTACACACGATTGAAAAATACGCGGAAAATTAATCTCTATGCTGAAAATGATACGACTCTCACTAATAATTCTTACGCGTGCAACTTGTGTACGAGCAATCAAATTGGCAGTAAAAAGTTTCTTTATCTCGAGTTAAACTTTTATGTGAAATTGAACTGGTTTGCAACTGCTGCTTGCTTATTTGTTTATTGTATAAGGCACTTTTCATTGATAATAAAGATAAACGTTGTATGTAGAAATGTACTTTATTCAAAATAAAGCAATCCAATCAAATACAGCATTGACGTTCACATATAGCCGCCCCTTGTGCATGTAACACTCGTACAACTGCGGATTTATGATCGAATCATCGTGATTGTGTCATGGCGTTTTCAACTCATTTTCTCAATTGTTCCTGCACAATGAAAGAGTCACGATAAGATCTAGATCTAGATCTATACTCGTGTTCCGTAAGTGTGATTATTACGTATGTGCCTTTGCATAGGGGTGATTTCATTGAAATTGAAAATCGGCATAATGTTTCCATTTCAAGAGATATTAAAAAATGCATTTCCACTCGATATCGTAATAGCCGCAGTTATTGTTAAGATCAGTATGAATCCTTTGTTATTACCCTTTTACAATCTCGCTAATAAAATTAACGATTCGCAGAACAAAAGAACGTACGTGACTTTGGAAAACAATTGAATTAAGAATGGGAAAGTTTAGAAAAAATTATTAACCAATAAGCATACGCAAGATTTTTGCATCGAATCTAAAAGAAGTGCCATTTGTCATAGCAAGTCTAATTCAGTTAAACTGTCAGGCTAAGCAACGTTTTTATCGGCAGTGGTGGTTTTTTTAAAATTTGAAAAAGGCTGGTAAAAAGGTGCACGGTTCAACGGTTTCCGACACGCCCACTTAGCCGCGGTGGGCCGCGATTGTCCGAGCGGGCAAAAGTCACCGCGTAGCCTTTCCAAGCGGTCAATCGGGATATTTGAATAAACGGCGTTTGGGGCCGCAGCGTTGACCGAAGCCGGAACTAAACGCCGGAATGAGCTCGAGCGGCTCCATGGGTACACGGTCGGCGTGCCGGGGACGCCTTGTAACAAGGAAAGGCGCCAGGGCGCCGGGGCCCGGGGCCCACGCGCACACTGGCCGCGTCGCCGGGCCGTTTCGTCACGATCGTAATCATCATTATCGTCGTTGGCGAAAAGCGGCTTCCGCGATTCGCCCAGGCGGCGCGCGACGAACGCGCGATCCGCTCGTGGGTTTACGGCTGGCACGCGGAGGCGCGGGGCGCGCTCCCGTTGCGCAAGCGCCTACCGCGAGCGCCGCGTGCGTGCGCCGCGCAACTTTCGAGATCGCGCCCGGCTTTTCCCGCCAGGTTCGAGGCGAGCGGCAGCGGCGCTTGTAAATCGCGCGGTGGCCCCTCCGCCGTCGACAGCGGCATTTCCCCCGATTTTCCCTCGCGGCCGCCCTCCCCTCGTCCCGGGCAGTTTTCCCGGCCCGTGAATCGGCGGGCGCGCGGGCTCGTGACCCACTTGCGCCCGCCGGCCGTTTCGCAAGGGCCGTTTTTTCCCGGCGGCGTCGGGATTTCCTCGGGCCGCCTCGGGCCGCCTCGTTGGCGCGCGGCCCTCCGAGGCCATCCCGGGCACCCGCCTGCCTCCGCGCGCATAATGGCCCCGCGCAACGCTTTCAATTCACGCGGAGTAATTAACGAATTTCTAAATACAAACTCGTTTGCCGGGCTCGCGGGACTCGGGGGAGGGGCGGCCGAGTGCCGCGTCGCCGCTGCGCCGAGCTTTCGTAAGGCTTTTATCTCGTACGAGCAGGGCATTCGTGAAATGCTGTGCCGTAAAGCGCGGCCCAAGAGAGTCCGGTTGGCGTCGCCGCGGCGCATTAAGCGAGCGCACCTAGCGAGCCGCTCGATGTGCAGCCGTTGCTCGCGTTCAACGTTTCCCTTCGTCCCGCCGCCTCGCGCGTACGCTCGCGCCTGCCCTACATCGGCGCACGGCGGGCGGAAGGGGAATCAGAGCGCCGCGCGGCCGCGCGACTGTCTCCGAAAAGCTACGCGCGCGCTCACGACAGCGGCAGTGCAGCCTTGGGCGCAACGCGGGGCGAGGTTTAGGGGAAAAAGCCGACGAGCGACCGGCCGACGCGTCTCGACACAGGGCCTCGTCGAAGAGGTGCGCCCTCGTCTAGCGCGGCCAAGCCGGAAGGAAAATCGCCTCGTAAATTGCGTTATAAAGCGCGCCGCGACTCGAGCGGGAAGGAAAGGAGGCGTTATATAAAGCGGCCAAGGAAATGCAGGCGCGATAAAGTGCAGAAGCGCGTGGAAATGGACCGGGGCGGGGGTGGCGGTGGCGAATCCGGAGCCCGAGGCTCGGCTCGAGGGTGCGGGCAAAGTCGCCGGCCGAGCCCAGATAGAGAGAGCGGCCCGAGGCCCTACTATATCTATCGCTACTCTCGCTCGCTCGTCCGGGTATTAGCGCGACTGCAGCAGCCTCGGCAGAGCCAAGGCAATTATCGTGGAAGCGAAACTTGAACGCGCGCCGGGCGCCGGGGCCGAGCGAGTGTCGGCTGGCTGATAGGGCGGGTCAGGTCCCCGGGGATTCTCGGGACTCAAACGGGACTATATCCCACCTCCCGACGCAGTTAATTACAGAGTCCTTCTCCGCCTGGCGGCTCCTTTCGCAGCTCGCCAGCCAGCTTCCTCTTCCCCGTCCTCCGGCCGCCTACGCCCACCTCCCGCCCCCGCCCCCGACGACGACGCCGCCGCCGCCGCCCATCCCCTATTCTGCGCCCCGTAATAGCGTCTATATCCTATCGCCGGCGCATTCACGCTTCTTCGCTTCCCTCTCGCCCTCCTTATCCGCGAACGTTTCCTTTTTATCGCGCACTTTCTTCCCCACCTCTTATCGCCTCGGCGATCCTCCATTTTCCTCATAATAGATTCTCCTCTACATCGATTCAATTACTTTATCTTTTCCCGAGGATCCTGCAATTCGAGATTTAACTTTGCCGCTTGCGCTCCTTGTTTCGCCGGCAGCCATTCATCCATCCTTTGCGGATTATTCGATAATATAAACGAGAACCAAATATATCGCCTGTATGTCGACGATTGAAAAAGTTAAGCTGCTCGAATTATCTTCGTCGAATCGACTTACTTTTTTACACCTCGCAAAAGTTGAATCGACACCGAGGGAATTGAAACAAAAATTTGTAAAGTCACGCGAGGGTGCGGTAAGCTGTCTCGGGATATAATGCCTGACTCCGTTTTGGTATATCACTTTTATAATGCAAAATGAAAATGAAAATAGTTTAGTGCCACTTATGTTATGCCTCGCTTGCATCAAAACTACCTTCAAATGCTACGTGCATGGGTTAGTTATGTAAAATACCGACTTTTTATGAAATTTAAATTATAAAACAACGCGTTATGATTTACCTGCCAGAATATATACGCCCACATTATGCAATAGATTTAGTGCATCTACATAAAAATTGCTTTGTCAGAGATCTTGCGTAATTTGGAAAAGTTTGCTTTCTAGCCCTACTGTAGAGGTGAACGCATTAAATAAAATTCAATTACGAATGCTGCATAGCTATTCATTTCATTTGTTACGATTCCGTGTGTCATTCAAACTTACATATTTGCATCGTTCCACGTACATCCATTATTCTATCTTATTTGTTAGTGCTAATGAAAGCGAACGATTAGGCTGGATCGATTTCAGATTTAATCGTATTTTATATTTATTTGAAATAACTCTTAAATGCATAAGCGTATTTCCACAAACTGTCAATGCTTATAAATCACTTGTAATCTATACTACTATTCTCTTGCAAAAAGAATCAAATAAACTCAACTTATAAATTGTCGCAACGAATTTCAATTTTTTACTTATTATGTATTCTACCTATAATTTATCTTTTATTTTATCGATTTGCTTGAATTATAGCTTTATTTTTTCATTAAATCAATATAGTTTCAAGAAATCATCGGTTGCCTGTTTTGAAGCTCTTACCTCGCCGTTTTTGTGACACAGAAAATGACATAATTTAGCGCAATTACTATATGAACTCTTGTTATCATTTTTAGTCTGGGAATCATTTAAGCACAACACCACTACGCGCACTGTCTATAATTGAATGTGTGTTTAGGGTGTAATTATAGGCACTAGTTTGTTTTTGTAATTGGTGAACGTTGCGACCTTTTGAATCAGGACTTATTTTTAAAATGACGTAATATCCTATATCTAAGCTTTAGATGTTATAAATATTTGCATAGCTTTGCATTGAAATAATTCAAATGTATCATAATTAAATGTAATTCGCATCTAACTTAAAAAACAATAATGTTTGATAGTTTGTACTGTACATCTGCCATTCTTTGGTTTGTATTGTTTTTATCGTAACTAGCGAAACGATTGAGGGAACGAAATATTTTATAATAACATTTGTTATACTTTAACTTTTAACTGGTGCGATTCTAGAGTCACGTACGGCGTTGATTAAAGGTGACAACTTGTTTTTTATGCTAAACAACGGTTTTCACATTTTTACATTGAATTCGGCTTCAGGTATCATAAAAACATGAGAAGAAAAGTTGGAAATAAAATGTATATTACCAAATTATTTATGCTGACGATATTCTTTTAAACCGTTTAAAAGTATTTTTATGAACGTTCAACCAATGTTTAAAAATGATAGTAAATGCCTTGTTAGTACAGGCATTTTTGACTTAACACATCCGTAGTTAATTCCTTATTAAACTATCGCGCCTAAAGTGTAAATCAATTTGACTATTCATAGTATGTATATTATTGACTATCTTTCATTACCAGTTGCGCAGTAAATTGAGATTTAAAAGATGACCAAACATATCGCTTTGCACGAATTGAATAATAATAATCGCGAAATATTAACGTCCATCAGATTTGATTCCCTTTCTAGCCTCATCCCGGAAGTAAAGAAATAAACAAGTGCAGAGTATAAATGCAGGACTACGAACCAATCAGTCAACATTAAAAATCCGCCCACTGGGCCTCAAAATAGAAAAGATTTAGTCCTTTCGGGACAATACCATAAACCGTTCTTCCTTCCGCTTGAAATCCGAGCACGGACGCAGGGTATAACTGTGTGCAGCTGAGCGAGTTTGCGGGCGCTTATCTATTTTAAGCGTCACCCCCTCCTGTGGCACCGGCCGAGCCACGGCCCCAATCATCGGGTGTCAGAGGGCGCGCGCCATAGCCCGGGCGCTGCGGGGGTGAATCCGAGCGAGCGAATCGTGCCGGGATTGAACGCTTGAAAATGGAATAATATCCAATAATCTGGCGGCGGACGGAGGCGCGCGCAAAAGCGGCCAAGAGGTGGGAGGCAGAGCGAGGGCCGCTTTTATCGGGGCATCGCACGACTGTCGGGGGAGCGAGGGAGGCGGCGAAATTAATTATTGATTTCGGATAGGCGCGCGGCCGCGAGCGGGCTTTTAATCGAGGGGCCGAGCCAAGCGCTGCCTCCGCCCCCGCGAGCCAGCATTGAGGCGCTTTTTCATACTCAATGCCTCGCTTTCTCCCTTTTCGCGCGATAGAACGCCCCAAGTTGTAAATGCTTTTTTTTCTTTTTTCCTTTTCGACGCTTTTGTTGAGCTTCGCACGTATATTGTTGGATCGGGAGCGCGAGTCGAAAGTTTGGACTTTCGTATTGAATTTATATACGCGCACTTTTAGAAAGGAGAAAATGTCAGACGTATTGCACTTGCATATTTACACGGGCGGTGCGCGCGCGATCGGACATTAATGTGGGCGAATACTGGAAACTTGCTCAATGTTTCTATGACTGGGTAAACACGAGTTTACACGACTCTGGTGTTATGCATTACCTAAAATATACTCATTGCCACTGATAATCAATTGATTACAATGTTCAGATGCATTGTCGTTGAATATGGTAATCAATGCGTAGTCGAATTCTAAATCATCAAATGATGTAACGAAAAAAATAACACATTAGTAAAGGTAAACATGGATTACGGAACTCGGATTTTAGTGTAATTGGATAGGATGGCTTATTTTACCGTAAAATAATCTATCAAAGTAACTTCAGTCTCTATAGTTAAATATGTAGATTTTATAAAAAACTGTGAAAATAAATCAAATTCAATGTTGCACTAATGCATTTTACAACAACCAAATTAAGTCTATTTCAAAAAAAGCTCAAAATTCATCTATACATATGAAATTTTTTTCTATTAATCGAATTTTCTTTCAAAATTATTGTAAAATAAAAATTTAGTTAATGTAATAATAAAATGTTTCAATGAAACACATTTATTGAACGTTATGTGTACGATTTTATTTATATAAAATAATAAATACTTTAAAACTTATGGTTTGGAATGAGTTCAAGGATTCAGGGAAGTCATTGGCTTGTGGTGGATACTGATGTTTTGACGGATGGACCTGAAGTATCTGACCTAGACCTTAAGGAAATATCTCTTGATGATGTTTCTGGCAGAGTTCCGATTACCTATATCAAAGTGATCAGAATGAAATAAAATAATGGATACATGTAATCTAATACAAAGGATAAAGAGAGGAGGAAAATTGAGCCAAGTTGTGCAGATTCAAAAAATTAAATGATTAAAAGATGTATTATTATGTAAAAAAACGGATTTTACTAAATAGTACATCAATTATTTTCATAATTCTATTTCTTTGAGAAAAACGTAATGTAGGAAAATTATTTATAATTCTGACACTTTTTGTCGAGTGGATGGCAGAAATTCATTTACAGAAGTGGGCTGCATCCTAATCACGAATATGTGATTACAGTAGTTGCACAAATTTGCAAGATTCCATTTTTATACTTATGCGATATCTTTAATCACCTCTTGTAACTCTTCTTTTGTAAACATGTGGAATTTGGATTCAGGAGTCATAGTCATAACTTCAATATTCGTGTCATTAAGTTTTTCTTCCATGACTTGCTTTAATATTTTCAAAGCTGCTTTTGTGGCTTCTTTTAGTGTCATTGACTACAAATATAATTTAAAATTCATATTTCATTTATAATATAAAAAAATATTGCTATTAAACTTTTTGAACACATGCAAATAGAATAAAGAATTTCTAATAATAGCTTTCATTATGTGCGAATGAACTTAAACTTCTATTGATTATATTGGTTTGCAATACAAGTAAAAATACCTTATGGTATACTTCTTGAAGTGATTGTTGAGCTCCTTCACTACCAGATCCAATCGCTTTAGCATCAAATTGAACAAACGTTCCTGATGGATCCATGTGAAACAATTGAGGTCCTTTCTCATCGATTCCCGCAAATAACAGAGCAACACCAAATGGTCTAGACATTGCACTTCCATCATCATCACTATCACCAAATTGAATTGCAAGATTAGAAACAGCTTGAGTTGCAGATTCAACTGACATTTTCTCATTGTATGTAAACCAATGATTCTGACATTCTACTCTAGCTCTATCTATCATTGTTCTTGAATCTGCCATAAGGCCAGACGAGACACAACCAATATGTTTATCTACTTCAACTATTTTCTCTACCATTGTTGGCTCCATTAAAAATGATGTTGTACGCTTTTCAACAGCTAAAACTACACCTTCAGTGGTACAAATACCAATGGCTGTCCATCCCAGTTTTATAGCTTCAATAGCATATTCTACTTGGAAAAGTCTGCCTTCTGGTGAAAACGTATTGACACCCCGATCGTATTCAGAACGAGTTAAAAACATCTATAAAATATGCTTTGTTAATTATAATGTATAATTAGAACCTGTTTTTAAAGTAATTAAAATTTTGAGGTTAGTACAATTTCTGCACACATTCAGTACAAGAAATATAGTCTTAAATTAAAAACAACAAAATGAATTGAATAATTTTGTATAGAGAAAAAATGATATTATTTTCCAAAATTATTAATATTTTGTATTTGCATTTTAATTCAGTTATATGTATGGTGAGGTTAGCCGACAATGACAGTGCAAAAGTATAAAATATTCTGAAAAAACTATAAATTGTAATATCTATTGAATAAATTAACAACTGGTTAGTTTATTTATGTAAAGATATATTTTACCTTGTTTGAGTTTTATATAAAAACAGTTTTCGGAACCAAAAAATAACAAACCGCTATCCGCCTATAAGAATAATTGCAGAGTTGGGCACAGTCACGAACTTACGCTTTAAATCGCAGCTTTCAACCGAATGCAGCGCTACGTGGCCGGCTACAGCTGCATTGCTAGCGGTCGTTAGTTGTGCAGGTTGAGCAGGTTACTGTAAGTGACCGTAGGTAACTCTGTTTATGTCATTCAGCAGTCGATTTAGCATGGATATTGGATACCAACTTTATCCACTATTATATATTTCTGCGAAAATACAAGTTCCGAGTTTTCGACCGGCTGCAAATGGCGTCTGCGCGAAAGGAACCAGTATATAGAGGCAAAATATCCTTCGCCTAGACATATTCATCCACTTTAGAGAACACCGGTAGTTCATATATTAGTCACCAGTGATATATTTCGCAATTGTTAAATAAATTGCACCTGTTATCTACTTGAACACAAACAATGAACTCGTTCGTTTATTGTTGAGAGAAGGCGATATGCTTTACAGTCATTTTTTATAATCTTAGGTAAGATTTATCACTATATACAAAGTAATTGAAATAAATGTATTTGCCATTTTATATCATTTTTTATGACTTTGACTTTAACATTTTCTAATTATTTTGTTAGAAGCATTTCCAGTGACATAGATTTAAATTCTGAAAATGGAGTCCACTGAGAGATTCATCTCTTGCATAGAAGAAAAAGACTGGGACACTTTGATAACTATTCTTAAACCTAAAGATTTTTGTACTGATATTCCAAGGTAAAAAAAATTATTTAATTCATTAATATAGTTAATATCTGCATTCAAATAAATGTCATTTTAATTACAGAACACTTTATGATTTTAAAACCTTATTAAAAGTTGCTGAGATTTTGACGAACAAGGATTTTAATATTTCTGATAAAATAAAAAGTTTTTTACTTAAGTGTTTGTCAAATTCTTGCGTTAATGGATATCTTGAAAAAGCATATGTTACAAATAACAGTGAGAATACGACAGATAGTGATAATATTTATAAATTTATATTTCAACATGCTTCCACCTGGAAAGAGGAGGGTCCATATCCATTTTCAACTAATTTTCCATATGATGAAGTAGTAAGATGGGCCATTAAGACAGTCATTGAATATTCAAATGAAAGAAGATTATCAGAAGATCAGTCTAATGTTTTAAGATTGAGTTTACAGTTTTTATGCAACTTTTTTACATTTTGTTTTAATATATCTACTTCTTCAAACGCAGATGTTTTCTTAGAATACATAGAGGATAAAAATTTTATAAATACCATTATGTAAGTATTAAATTCATTTAGATTTGCATGTTTATCTTATATTAAAGAATCTTTTTCTTGCTATCTTAATAGAAAATTAGTTGGACACGATCATGCTCCTATTGCAAGAGCAGCTTGTGCTTATGTTCATAATATGGTAAAACAGTTATTTAAAGAATTTTATGCAACAATTAATAAAAAAGAGTTGACTACTGAACTGATAAAATCAACGATATCAGATATTCAAGCAGCTTTAGATACAGTAATTCTTTTACTAAAAGAGCCTAATTATTTAAAAGATATTTATGATGAAGTTAGTATTGATGATAGACTATATTTACTTGATATTATTCATCAAGAGGCTCGTTCAGTTGTTTATAATGAAGATACTAAACATGCTTGTTGTCTTCCAATAGAATCTATTGAATTTTTATCAGAAAAGTTTAAAAAGAAAAGCGATTTAATCCTTAAAACTGTAGATACACAACTGAATGATATAGAGCCTACAGAAGTAGCAATTTTAATAGATATTTTAGGAGTATTGACATCTAATTCAAATTTAGAAGAATGTAAACAATTACAAGAGGATAAGAGTCTTTTATTGAATTGTGTTTGTAAGAATCATTAATCCTTGTTAAATTTTTAATATTAAATTAATAGAGAAAAAGTAACAATCAATGATTTATACAAAAATTTAATTTTTAGATCTTTTAAGAGCTATTCATATGCTAGGAAAAGAATCAAATAATTGTTTTACTTCCTTGCAAAAATTGAGCTATCTTGCCTTGAATGCTAAAGATGATTGTTGCAATGGAGTTGAAGATCAAAATAAACATATGTGCCAAGAAAAAATTCAATCTCATCCTGCATTTGGTTTTAAAGCAAGTTTAGTACGAGTTGTTGGGAACCTAGTTCATAAACATGAAAAAAATCAAAATCTTGTAAATATCTGTTATTGCAATTTTAAAGCTAGCAACGAGAATGTAACCATTTTATCAAATGTTATTCTTCTTAGGTCCGAGAATGTGACGGAATACCTCTTTTACTCGACTGCTGCAATATTGATGCAAGGAATCCACGTATCCTTTTTAAAACATTAGTTGATCAATTTATTGTCATTATTATTTAAATTGAGAATACTGTAGTTATAATTATTTATCGAACATTGTATTTTCTTAAATCATTTTATGCTACAGTTATTATTCAGTGGGCAACTCTAGCAATTGTAAACTTAGTCGATAAGAATTTGGAAAATCAAGATGTAATTCGAAAGAGTGTAAAAGTCGGGGTCGTGGATAGTGCAGTTGTTCGAGAATTGGGCCTCACTTTGCACGATGAAGGTGATGGAAAAGCAATTGGCATAATGCCTTTGCCAAAGAACGAATGATGTCAATGACTAGTGCTTAATTAATGTGATCAATGTAATATTATTAATCAAATCATATAACTTAAGAGAAAAAAAATACTCCATCAATACCATGAAACGTATAAGGTTAAGGAAAGATTATGAAACGTTCTTTAAGTAAGACTCAATAATTAGTATAAAACCTTTTGTAAAACGATTTTTTAAATAGCGCGGGTGACCAAATCAATATTCGTTTTACCTTCCGTCTTGTAACGCAGAGACCTGTTTTACCCATGGAACCATGGATCCTTCCAAGCTAGGATAAGTCAGATTCGAAGTGTAACTCTCGAAGATATAGATGTCCTTACTGTTGCGAATATTGTTCTTTGAGGAATTTTTGTACATTTTTTAAACGCCAGTCCAGATTAAATTATATTATATTATATTATATTATAGAGGATTAAGTTTTAGTAGCGTGTTATATAGATCGAAACGCGACTATGTAAACGTGCACATAATACATACATGATAAAATAAAGCATGAGATGAAAGGAAGCCAGGTGAGCAGTCGCGTGACAAGTTTATTCTGCAAATCACGATCGGGGCGATCCCAGGGTCCGTTATTATTTTCCTTTTTGAGACATCGATCAGCGGCCTGCCGCTCCCGCTCTGTTTTGATCTCGGTGGATCGCAAAAGGAGCGCTGCCGAACTCCGGAGCGCGGCTATCCTGCGCCGGCAGCCGGGCGCGCGAACAAAGGCGAAATAAAGTAGCTTGTCTGTATGGTGCGGGGCCGCAATTTACTTGCAATCCGATATGCCATTAAGGCATCAACGAGATCGCGGTGTTGCGGTTCGTTGTTGGCTCTCGCGCGCATCGTTTTTTCTCCCCATTTTTGCTGTCTCGCGGGTCTTGGCGCGCGCTCGCAGCGCGAGCAAAAGGACCCAGTCTCCGGAGGGGAGAGCCCGGGCCCCGCGCGTTCTCGTATAGATCATCCGATCGAAGGCAATCGTGTTTCTCGGGTTTCGATCGACAAACGTGTTTTACGCTCGTGCGCCTCTTTTTTGCGCCAAATACAGAATTACGTGACACTCGCGAACGCACAAGGATAGCTCTCTCCCTCTCGGTTGCAAGGAGGACGCGCGCGGTACTCGGCTTACGCCCGTTTCTCTCGGCGCGGCGCCGCGCACCGATACCGCGAGTCCTCCTCGCGTCCATATAATGACTCTGGATTTATTTCGTTTTGCGCTGCGCTCCTCGCAAAAAGCCTATTCAATTAAAACGTCGCGCCGGTTGCCGGGGACCGCTTACGCTGCTCTAGAATGCCGTGGCATGTTCTTCATTTTTCAGGGTCGGTAATCCAATTCTCTTCTTGTTCTCGATTCGACGTCTGATGGATTTATTTTGTGGCGAGGAATTCCCAAGATGCAGCCCCAGCTGCCTATGGATTTATCAATAAAGGTGTAAGTATCTCTGGACTTTTTCCCAAAGTAGGCTGCCTGCAGATCTGCATCTTGTTCGAGTCCATAATACTGATTAAAGCCTGTATGTAAGTACTTCTTACTCGAGATAAGCTCTGTATCGTAGAATAACATCTCAGAATTTATAAGACATTAAACATTAAAATATATACTTTAGGAATTCTATCCTTGTGTACAACAAAATATTCCTCAGATATATACACGAACGTTTGAAAGGTATAATGGATAATGGATTATAAATAAAACAAGAGATGGAACAGCTGATAAGATTTAATTAGTTTAATTTTTATGCAGTACCTCGGTACCAGATCAGAATCCTGAAGGATAATAATTGTATAGAAATAACTCGTTACTTGTTGGGAGTACAATAGAGAGTTGGATTTTTTCTCGCCACTCAATTATGTTTAGCATGAGATTGTAATAGGCAGTATGACCGATTGAACAATTGAGCCAGAATGTCCTCCAAGTGGAGTGAAGGTGGAACCCGAGTTCAGGGGGAGCAGAGGGAGGAGGGTCGGAGCGAAATTCATCCTGTCGGCGGCGCATCGGGTGACTAATTTAGACCGAAGCCGTGATAAGGGCTTTTACATGGGCTCGAATACACGCGCTCGCGAGCTTTGTATGGGGCAGCGGGGCGGAATTAATGAAGCGCGGCGCCTGGCTGGCAGTGTGCGCGTACGTGGGGGCCGCGGAGCCTGCGGGGAATGGCGGGCGACCGCGGCGGGAGATAGCTCGCGAGCGGTCCAGCGCACCCTGCGCCGATAGGCTATCAATAACGATCGGTTTATCTCAGCGGGTACAACGACTACTGTACTCTGGCGGCGTTCCGCTCGGCGCGGCGCGTCTCACTTTGCGCTCCCAGGTGCGCCAGGTGATTCCTCTTTTTCCCCGGCCTGGGAGCGAGCATCGGGCGCCGTCGATCTGATTGCGGGGAGCTAAAGCGCCTTATCCGATCTTTTATTGTGTTGGGGCGCTCGCCTCGGTTCCGTTACAGGACGCGATTCGTTGTTGAAAAAAACGTCCGTTTATCGGCGCTCAGCGAACACGCGGCACGGCTCATTTAGCCTTTGCCTGGGATTTTTTATGATTAATTGGAGATTTAATTACAGATAAGAATTAATTATGGATAAGCGCATACATTAGGCTGTTATTAATGTAACTGTCATATTAGCGGTCTTTTTTTCAATAACTCAAAGACCTTAATACCCTTTTGGTCCTTTTTCAATATTAACGCGATCAATAGCTGTCGGCGAGTCGTTTTATAATAATCCTTCAGAGGCGATAAGGCGCATATTTTTCTCGGTAATTAGAGTGGCGGTACGAGGGGCCGAGGGAGCGCGGAAAAGGCCCGCGGTCGCGCCGCCTACTCCCGAGATAGACCGAAATCTTATGAAATAGACCGCGGGCGCAGAGGCTGTAGGAGGGCGCGTGGAGGGGGCAGCGGAGGCTTCCGGTCGCGCGCGGCCTGCCTCGGCACACGTCGAGAATTTTCGAGCCGAGACGCGCATTCCAGCGGAGGCCGTTAAACCTACTCGTTATAAGGTAACCCGATGGTAAAATAAAAGCGGGAGGGTCGAGGCGCGCGGAGCCAAGTGCCGGGCTGTCAGAAATAAATTTCTCCCGCGGCCGTTTTCCCGATCGACTAATTTGAGCACAGTGTGCGCCGGCCGATTATCCTCGCTTTCCACGTCTCCATTATGCAGCAAAGGTGACGCGGGCCGAACCGGATACCCGCTGCCGGCAGCCGGACGAATAAATTGAATTAGATAATTGTGGCGCGCGCGCCGATTCCCTCCCGGGCCCGCGTGGCAGCCGTAACGTTATACGCGGCCTCTCCCGGTAATTCACGCTCTAATCGGACTTATCGATCAAGCGCCGATCTCCGACACCCGAGCTTCCCGGGAAAACGGTCCCGTACGGCTTTCGTCGAGGCGCGCCTCTGCTCTTCCGGCGGTCCGGGGACGGGGCCGGGCTCGCGCACCTCGAGCGCAGCCGCAGGTGGGAGCACCGCCCGCGAAGCTCTCGCCCCGTCTTCTAATGGGACCTGCAAAGCCGGATAAACGTCGATCGATAAATTCCCCGGCGCCGATCTCGTACAATTATATAAAGCCGCGTTTGTTACAAGGGGAGACGGCAGATAAAGACACTTTAAGTTAAAATCGAATCTGATAAACGCCCCGTTCTGCCTTTAATACCCGCGCCTAGTAAAGTCGCACTTTTATTACTTATCGGAGCGGTATATCAGGGATTTTTACGGAAGAGTCGGGCGTCGCGGTGCCGCGGTGCCGCGGTGGAGCTCTTAAATTACAAATTTCATTGGGTGCACCGCGAGGCAGGCCGCGATCCATTTAACTTTATCATTCGGATTAAAAGTCTATCTTTCCTCTTATAATGGATCTCGGGGATTTTTCATCGCGGTAATATATGTTTACCCCCGTTGACAAATGCGGCTTTCATTTCCGAGGCGAGCCGCGTGCGAGTCGGCGCGAGTCATAGTCGCGGTGCAATATATACGAGAGGTGCGGGCCCGGTAACGGCGGCCGCGGAGAGGGAGCTCAGGCCGCAGGAGGTGGCTCGGGCGCATCAATGTCTCGGAAAAATCCACCCGGCGAGTGGCGATCGGTGAGTCAAGGGGACAGGGGGAGCGCCGGGAACGAATCGCCGCGTCGCTGGCCATTAGCCCGCGGCATGAATAATGGATGGCCTCGGCGCAAACGGAGGCTGATGGGCCTCGTTACGCGCGCACCCCGTAAGACTCAATCGGCCGAGCGGGCCCAAGCGGGTCTGGGTGCCGGGTGGGTGCGTCCGAGGCGGGCAGCGGGCCCAGGTGGATCCGGCCGCAGGTCTCCGGCCGCAGGTTAATTAACGCGAAATCGATCGGGTAATGAGCCGGGGGATTAATTGGGCGGCTCGCGTGCGCGGGCCAGCTCGGGCGGGATGGGCCGATCGCGTGCGCCCGCTCTTGCCCGCGGGGAACCGCTTGGGACGCGCGCTCGGATTTTCCCGAGGCGTTTGCCCACATCCGGCGCCCGGCTTTCTTCCGAATACCGGCGGCGGCTCGGTAGGGGAAAGTCTCCCGCGGGCCGGGATTCCTGGGCGGGAGGTCCCCCGCGGCCCCCCCGCGGCCCCCAGCCCCGCCGGCTCGATTTATATTCATAAACGGGCGGGCGGCGCGCGCGTCGCTCACATTTTTCAGCCGGGGACGCGCCTCCTCGCCGTCCCGTTAAGCGCGCCCGCGTCGTAATTATACCTCCGACCTTATATATTACGCCGCGGCGGGGCGGAGGCTCGGCGGGTATGGGAACGAATTCGCGAGCGAGTTCGATTGTCGGGAGCGGGCCGGGGTTTAATGGTCGAGGGCCGGGCCGCGGCTAATGGCTCCGTATTAGTCCCGGCGCAGCTTCAATTTCGATCGCACTCGTGCTCAAGTGTCGGCTGATGCGCGCCACCGACTCGTCCTTTATTAATTACTCGGCCGGCTCTTCTTTTTCCCTTTTATCCCGCCGCGGCCCGGGCCTTCCTTGCTCAACCTCCGGCCTTCCCCGTCATTGCCTCGTGAGCGCCGCTCGCGTTCTATCTCGTATCATTGACCCAAAGGTTTTTTCCCCCCTATTCTACTTTTTTCCCCCGCTTGTAATATTTTTCATTAATGCGCTCACGTAACTTAACGAGCAGGATCCTGTGACGGAAACAGAAAGGAAGATATAATTATCGAGGCATTTGAAAATTAAATTTTTTTCCGCTTCGATATATATTAGCTCCTAATGGAATTTCGACCAAATTATACCTCTCGACCGGCGCGACGTCTATACGCGCAAATCCTTTTTAATAGTAAAGTATATAGGGGCCCGGAGCGCCTAAAGATATTTCATCGCTCGCTACTGCAAGCCCCTTCCAAATCGTGGAAGCCCCTTTCCTTCCCTTTTTAACGACTTTATTAAGATAAGTCGGCGAGGGAAGCGCGCGCAGTATCCTCTGGCGAGTCGGCCAGTCATAAAAGGGGCCCGCACGCAGCCGATGCCGGGCATAAAAGTTCAAATGGAAAGCGCAAAGAGTCGGGAGCGCCGCGAGTAAATCTGGCAAAAGGCCCGGGCGGTTTATGGGTCGTTAAAGGGCGGGGGCATCGCGGCGATCGGTGACGGGAGGCGCCGCGCGCCTCGAGCCGGCCGATCGGCTGCCGCGCGGCGACAGGTGCGCCCGCCTCCATTGCTCCCGGCCCTAATGAGCCGATAATTGCGCGGCTCGCCGACGCTAATTGCGCGATCGACGTCGCGCGCGGGGCCCTGCGCTGCCCCCTTATTATCGGGCCGCGCGATCGCGTCATTAGCGTCCTCGGGCGAGAAGCGCTGCCCGGAGCGAGTCGGCAGAGCCGATACCATCGCCTCGGCCCGCTCGAGGAAAAATCGGCCGAGCCGAAGAGTCCATTGGGTTCGGACGGGCGCGACCGGGGCAGCGGGCGAGGCCCGGCTGACCCGTGCCCCGGCCGTCTCTTCAGGGGCCGGCTCATAACCGTCGCGGCCCGGCAATCCGGGCGGGTCCCATCGGCGGCCGCGACCACTCCGCGAGGCTAATTGCCAGGCAGGCGATTGTTTCGCGTGATTCATGCGCGGCCGGCTGATAAATTGGCCGCGGCCCTGGTAGCCGGGGAAGAGCCGGATGTGCCGCCTAACGAGGGCCGACAATGCAGCCGCGCTCGCTTATTAGCGCGGGGCGTCGCCCTCGAGGTCCCCGGCGGCCCGCGCCCGGCCGCGCTCGATTCGTCGATCGTTACCGCGCGATCGTGGGATCGGCTCGGCTCGGGCCCGGGGCCCCGCCCAATTAGCCCCGGAGCCGCGCACACGCCGCGGCGCCGCCACCCGCTCGTCCCGGGGCCCCAGCCGCCGCCGCGAATAAGTGCACGTGTGCACTAGGGCAGGCAGGCGCGAGGTAAATCAAGGGATTTCGCTACGGCCTCTTGATTCGGGGATTTACAGGCGACCTCGCGCTCGCCTCGGCAAAACGACAAGCGGCCCGCACTTTGTACTCTTATTATTATTAAAGACTCGGGCCGGGCGGCTTTTTCGCGGCGCGCGGGCAAGTTTATTGTTCGCGTGATTTACGGGGCGTCCGGGGCGTCCGGGGCGTCGGGGGCCGCGCGCGCGTGCGACGCGTCGCGGGCAGAGGGAGCAGCTCCTCCTCCTCGGACAATGGCCGGGGGGATTGAATCGCTCGGCGCTCGGCTGACGAAAGGATTTACGCGCGCCTCGCGTGATCGATAGCGGCGGCCTTCCCGCGCGCGCTCGCGTGTTTACGTAAACCGCGGGAGATCCTATCGGCCCCGCGGCGCTTTATCCTTTGCGCGGAAAATCGAGGTCGATCTTTGCGGTGGCTGCGGCCCGCCCCCTCGCTTTTCCACGACATTCATTTTTACGATCGAGCGGACGCCGGGCCTATCCACCTCTGGCGCTATCTCCGGGGGCATCGGCTGGCCCCCGGCCCCCGGCGCCAATTACTCGGGCCGGTCGATCGGGCGGGGGGCGCGGGAAAGCCCCTCGGCTCCGCCGAAAACCCTTAGGGGCGCGCACTCGTCCGCGGGCGGCCGATGGTCGCGGAGGCTCGCGCTGAATTACGAGCGATCACCCCGTGATTATCCCGATAAATCTGGCAGGGAGTTTGCGCGGGAAGAGGACGCGATTCGCGCGGGATTTGGCCGGCTCGCGGCACGTCCCGCGGCTCCGACAATGGCCGCCCTCTAATTATCGGCGCGCCGCTCGCCGGGAGGTGACTCCCGCCCCTGGGCCGACGCGCGATTCGTGTCCGCCCGCCCCCAGTCCCCCCGCCGCGGCCAAACGACGATGGACCGTGTAATCTGCGCTTGATTGACCAAACTCCTCGTTGTCGAGTGCAGCCGCGGCTCGGCCTCCAGCCCGCCGTTCGATCCGAGCGAAAGGTGCGCAGCGCCAACAAAAGTTGCATAAATAACCAGGGGAATGAATCTTTTGTCTAAGAGCACCGCTGTGGGAATGTCTACGGCCTCTAACCCACGTGCCTACCGCTGTTATTTAAGTAGGTTTTGAAGGAAAAAATCCTTGGGCGTTTGTCCGTGATAAACACTTCCGTTGCCCGCGCGCGGCAAAGGCCAATTCCAAAAGTCTTCCCACTGCGCAGGCTTATTATTATTTTGCCCGAGATCAAAGCCGCGAGTGCGTACACGCGTTCGCGAGCGCGCCTTCGGATCGCAAGTTTTGCGCCGGGAGGGGATAAAAAAGCCGCAGATCCGGAGATTTAACGGCCATTCAATTGTTGGGCTGAATGCGCGGATCGGGGAGAGGAAGAAAAGCACTTAGCCAGCTCGGGAGCCGCCGACGGATTTATCGGCGGAAAGAGCCTCGGCCGCCGAGTGCCGAGTCGCCGGAGGAGCCCGTGCGTACCTCGCCGACGCCTTCCCTCTCCCGAGGAAGTCGCCCGCCCTCGCCGCGCTTCCTCCTCCGAATGCTTGGCCGCGCCAAGCCAACTGACCCCGTGGAAAGCCCCCGAGATACCGAGGAGCGCTCGGGCCTTTCCCCCCTTTTTCCTTTTTTCCTTTTTTCCTTTTTTCCTTTTTTCCTTGTTTCCTTTTTTCCTATGCCAGAGGTCCGCTGCTCTCGGGAAGGCCGAAGAATAGCCGAGGGTCTCGCACGATTATCAGGCGCGGACGCGAGCCGCGTGCGCAAACGCCACGGGACTTTCCCATGCGCGCGGAAGATCACTCGCGGAGGCCGGCCGCGCCCTAACGCACCGTGGAAAAAGCTCTTAATCTCGGAGGAGGGAAAGCTTGGGCGCGCGGCCGAGGGACACTTTTCGGGGAAGGAGGCCAATATTCGGCGCTCCTTCCCGATTCGATTCGCCCCTCTCTCGTTCCCCGGGGCGGCCCTAGCCTATATTAGAGGGACTTTCTCCCCGGCGCGCTCGCGCAGGGCGCATGCGCCCAGTACTGGAACGCGATCCAAACTGTCCCTCTCGCAGGCTGCGCGAGCCTCCTGTCGATGCAAACTGCGGCCCGCGGCACACGCGCCTCTTTTTATTAGCGGTTTCTATTTCGAGCAGATGTTTGCCGGCCTGACAATGCCAACTTACAAGGGCTAGCCTGTCGACGGGGCCATTGTTGGCCGGAGATAATAAGAGATTGGGGTAGGCCGCGCTCTCGCATAAAAAGAAGCTACCTTGTGTCCTGGGAGTGGCTGGCGGGGGGAGGGGGCAGCCGGGGACACGAGCGGGCAATTTTAAACGAATCCCGAAACTGGTTTAAAAAGCGGCCGGGCCGCCGAGGGCCGGACCGCGGCAAGGAAACACGGGGAGAAAAGCCCCAGATTTCCCGTCATCGGATCGTCGGCGGGAGGTCCCCGAGCGCTCGGACGCCTTCTCCCCCCCAACCCCAACCCCGAGGTATGCCCTGGCCGCGCGCGATCCTGCGCTCGCGCTCAGAGCGGAACGAAGTATCCTGTTTTCTTCGTAAAAAGCGCCCGGACCGCCTCAATGGGAGCTTCGATGTGGGAGGATGTGCACCTACCTGCGTCTCCGGGGAGAGCGAGAGGGAAAGATAAAGAGCGCTGTCGATTGCTCTCTGATGCTTCTATTAAGTCTTTCTAAAGCGGCAGAGAGAAGAGCCGACCCACGGACCGGCCCCCGCCCTTTCTCTCTTTTTTCTCTTCCTTTTCCCCTATTCCCCCGATCCCACCATCCCCGGCTCCTCTATCTCTACCTTTTTTCAATATTCCTCCGCTGCTGTCCCCTATATAGGCTCACCCATAATACTCTCTGTAATAATTACCTTCACTTAAACTATGTATAACCTTTAGGGAGATTTTAAATTATTCCAGCTTCCATCCACTAAAAGCATATGCGGTTCCGTAAAATACCAGAAAAAGGTGTAATTGTACGGCGGAGGAAGCAAATTGACCATAACTATACGATATTTGACTTGGCGCAGAGCCGCAGCGGATGGGCAGAAATATTACGTACGAGATAAAAATAGTAGAGGCTAAACGGGGAAGTGTATATAATATATATATATATATATATATATATGTTTATGAATATGCATATGTGCATGGATTTCTTTGAAGTACATAATGCGGCCAGTGTGCTTGTATAACTAGAGGGGGGACTCAATAGAAAGGTCGACTAGCTTGAAAAACTAAGCCATTATGTAGAGTTATAAGGCGTAGACAATGTTTCGCTTCTGCACACACGTCGTTAAAATTTCACATGCGGTCTATTAATGCGGCCCACGAGTACGTAAAGTATACGGCGCCATAAAAAGTTTATTCCCGCTTTCGAAAAGGAGGGGCGCGGGGCGCAGCCCTACCCTCAAAACTACCCTCGTTTAGCGCGCGGGGCAGAGGCAGGAATGCAGAGGGCGCGCGGTGAGGTCGCCTGGGCCCGGGAGCGGCGGGAAAGGGAAGAGGAGGGCATCGGGGCGAATCGGGCCGGCGACTCCCGTGAGCGCATCTCGCGCGGCCTCGAGGTGACAATGGACCGCGGGAGACTGGGGCGCGGGGTGAGCGCGCGCGCTCGTGCACGGCGCGTTTATACCTGTCCGCCGGTATAAAGCGTTACGCAACATCCTCCGATTCTCATTGTCCGGCGTCCTCACGAATTATACATTCATTTCAATTTATGACACCCTGTGATTTACATTCCCCGCGCTCGTTCGAGAGACTCTGTTTGACAAAAGGTAGCGCGCGCCGTCTCTATCCGGGGGAGGGCCTCGGCCCCACCGCGCGCGCCGCCCGTCCACGTATATATCCCGGAGCCGCGCGCCGGAGCGCAGTTGACGCGGCCGTTTCCATGGCGAGGCTGCCACCGAGCCGCCACCGAGCCTGCCACGCAGGGCCTTTGGAAATTATGCTTCGTGATAAATTTTAACGCCCGCTCTCGCTCCCTCCCACTCCTTCCCTGGCCTCCGCTCCCGAGCATTGGCCCATTGCAGCCTACTCTTAATAAATCCCCCCGTTCAATGATCGTTCTTTTGCGGGATATTGTTTTCATTGCACCATTGCGAGGAAATAACGCGCGCGAGCCCGGTGCCAAATGTTGGGCGGAATGGTTTCCACGTATCGCCCGCGGCCGAGTCGCGGCCCCACTCCCCGCGCCGCCCATTTAAGTCCACCCTCCATTTTTTCGCGCCGCTTTGATTAATGCCCCCAAAGAAAAATCCGAATTTACTCTCCGACAATCGGATAGGTTCGCGAAACGCGTTGCGTTACTTCCCGGCAATAAGCAACCATTATATCGTGTAGCGATATCCTTCAATCTGGCCCCTACTAACATTTTCCTACACTCGATTGATCTGCGGACTAATGGGGCGACTCAAAAAAAGGCGAGGATACTATCTGCCAGGGAGGAAGGAGCACGGCTGCGATTGAAAATTTGACGGGCCGATACAGCTGGTGCGCGGCTATGCCCAAGAGGCGGGATCGGTAATTAAGTAGCCCGGCGTTTGGGAGCGCGCGCAGAGTGCAGGCACGAGTGCGGGACACAGAGGCGCTCGCGTGCTCTGGCATAAGAAGCGCACCTGTCGCGCGTTCGCAGGCGAAGCCAAAGAGGCGAGATAGGCCGGAAAGGTGGGCGGTGGGGGCGGGGGGTGCGGCGCAACCGCGGGCGTAGCCTGCCGCCGCGGGACGCATTTAGCTCCGCGGCGGCGGCGGCGGCGGTCAGCCAGACATGATTCCTGTCGTTTGTCTCCCGTTCGTTCCGACTCGTCGAAAGCGGGGCCTCATTGTCCCGTCGCGCTGCGGCTCTTTTTCCCCTTTCTCTCCGCTCGGCACCGCCGCCGCGCATATAACCAACGTCAAATAATGCCCCGCGTGAACATTCCTCTTTTTTCTTCCGCCTGGGCTTTTTTTGTAATACGCGGCCGATTGTTGGCCGATGCGCCGCGCGACTGCTCGACCGTTACGTGTAATAACTTGGGCATCGCGCGCGCCGGCTATGCGCCAGCCCGGCCTTTACAGTTACTCTCCTCCCCCACCCGCCCCTCCCGCGCTCCGTGCCTTTTGCAATTTCCCTTGAATAACCTATTGTTTGTCGGCCTGTGTTTTGGGTTATCAAGCCGTGCGCGCTCCACTAAGCAAATATCCATCCTTTATCCCAGCCGGGATTCACTTCGCTTTCCTTCGTTATACGCCCGCAGACGCGGCGATGCATATGGACTCGTGCGATCGGAAGCGCGCGCGGACCCCCTCTCCCAGGCTCCCCCCAACCCCACTGCCACTTCCCCCCAGCCGCGCTCTTGCCAATATCTTTATTACAACTAAATAATTGCAATAGACAAGCTTTATGAAGCCGTCGCAAAGTGGACGGGAGGGAGAGGGAGAGACAATGGTAATTATAGGACTGTCGAAGGATCGACCCGATCAAAATTTTGCAAAACCTTATAATTTTGTGGGATTTCTTAACGGGCCGAGGAAAGGATGGTTGCTAAATCAAACATCCACGAAGCGGCTGACGAAGCTTTGTTTTAAACTTTTTCAAAATCATAGCCTCGTCCGAGAGGCCGAATCCGCGAGGAACCCGTGCAGAAGGATAAGGCAATCCCTTGAGGAAAATTGGTCCCGCAAACGAGGCCGTAGCGCCCGCCGAATAAGGTGCGTCGATCTTCGAGAAAGGTAGACGGGCAGGAGTCGTGCGTGGTATCGGGCAAGCGCGGAGGCATAGGCCGCGCTATCGGCAGGGATGGGACGCGCCTGCGGGCGCAGGCGGCGGTGCAGGGGTGTCAGTGGGTCCGCCCGGGCGGATCGGCCGCGGCCCGAGCGTTGCAATTAGCGGTCGAAAAGCAGGAGCGAGGCGGATAGGCACACATCCCGGAGAAATTCCATGCTAATGCGGATCGGGCTCGTAAAGCTTGGGGAAAGGCCGAGCGCTCGGCGGCGGCCCTCGCGGCAACGTGTAATTTCCCAGCGGTGAACCGGGCCTTTTCGCCCGGCGAAAGCACCATTTAACGAGGGGCCCGCAAAAAGGCCGGGGCCGATGGGGCGCGAGCGCACGCACGCCGGCCCGGGCCGTTCGAGGGAGGTCCCCCGTCCCCCCGGGCAAAAAGCCGCGCGGCCGCGCCGGAGGCCGATTCCGCGAAGCGGCGCCGCCGCCGATAAGGCGACGCGGCCCTCCCCCCGCGGATTAGGGGCCCCGAGGACGGGGACGGGGACGGGGACGGGAAGCGCCGGGCCTCGGGGAGGAGAGGCGCGCGGAGGTCGGGAGGCCGGCGGAGGCTGCGGCTGCCGCGAGCGCCGGAGAGCCCGAGGAGCGAAAGGACGAGCGCGGGCCGGGGAGGGAGGGGCGGCGAGAGGGACGGGGCAGGACGGGGCAGGACGGGGAGGGGAGGGCGAGGCGGGGCCGAGGCGAGGCGAGCCGAGCCGAGGCCGGCCCGGCCCGGGGAGGGAGGCCGGAGAGCGCGGCAGGTAGGACCGCGTAGAGGTAACATCGTAGAGAGCCTGGGCAGCCGATCCCAAAGGCAGGAGCACTTGGTGGCTAAGGCCAGTCCATCGCGGGCCCTCCTCTCGTCCGAACCGGCGAACGGCCGAGCGCGCCGCGCGCCTCCAGCGCCCAGCCTCCCATGTGCAGGCCGCCCGCGCCGCGGCCCGGGGCCCGCCACCAGTAGTAGCGGCCGGCGCGCGCCGCGACCCCCCGAGGCCCCCCGAGGCCCCCCGAGGCCCAAAGACCCCACCCCCGCTCCCGACAGCCCCGAGAGACGGACCCGCTGAGAGGGTGAGTGCGGCAAAAGTGGCCCAGTGCACCGCGAGGAGATGCGGCCCCGGGGCGGCCGCGGGCAGGGCCAGGCCCCCCGGGCCCCAGGCGCCCGGGCCCACAGCCGCTCCTGAGGCCGCGCCGAGGGACGCCCGCCCCGCCTCCCGGTGAGCCGAGAGATGCGCCGGGGCGGCTTCGCGGTCACCGCGATAGCCCTCCTCGTCCTCGGGCAGATCCAGGGCCCCCGACAGTCCAGGTGAGCCCTCCTGCCGCGCTCCCTTGCGCAAACCCGCGAGCGCCAAGGCGCTTGCGACACTTGCGCCAGATAACGAGTATTCGCGTTACGCGAATACACTTGCAACTCGTTAAGAAACTCAATATCGCGGACTTTGATCGGCAGAGACATGATATCCCGCAGCTCGAAGCTGCTAAACGTCAACTGGCGAGCATAGATTGAGACAATGGGACAATCTCCGCGGGGAAGGAAAAATTGGGCTTAGCGTGGAAAACCGACGAGCATCCCAGTGAGACAGGGCGATCGACTCGGAAAGAAAGCGATAGGAGCTCTCCGAGTAGCAATGGTACTCGGCCTTTCCCACGCGCGGCCCCATCTATCAAAGGTGCGCGGCGTCAAGGAAGGACGTTAAAGAGAGATACTTCCGTTTTATGAAGAGAGCCGTAAAGTTTATTATTCGTTTAATTGGCGGGCTCGCGCCCGGGGACCGAGTCAAAGATGAAAAGGGGGGGCGCCGCGGTTTTCCCAGGCGGCGGGGCCGAGGCAATTAACCGGCGGCGGCGGCGGCCTCGCGCTCCAGCGCCCCCGAGCCGATATTCGGTTTCGCGGGCGGCAACACGAGCCGCGGGTCGGCCGGCGGGAGCGGGCCGAGCGCGCCGCCCTGGCAGAGGGACCGATTCGCCTGGGCCGGCGCCCGCGGCGGGGGAGGCCGCGCGCGCTCGGGTAATCGAGCGTCCCGCGGCGGGCCCGCGGCGGCCGGCTCGTTCGTTCCGATCGCCGGCGGCCGACCCGCGGCCATTAGTCATCGTCGGGTGGCACTAGGCGGGCGACTTAGTACGCGCCGCGGGTCGTTAGCCGCGGCTTTCCCGCCGCCCGCCCGCGCCGCAGCCCTGATTTATGCGCCGGCCGCGCGGTCCCCGGAGCTCCGTGGCTCGCGCCTCGGCCCGGCCCACCCGCGCCCTTACACCTGCCCGCGGCTAATTAAATCGAGGCTTTCACTGGCGCCCGGCGCCCCGCGGCCCTCCTTTCACTCTCCGGCGCACAGGTGCCGCGGGCCGGGGGAAAAGCCGGCCGCTCGCGGCTTTTTCCCCATTGATCCCCGGCGGCCCGCCTCTTCGCGCTCCTGCCAACTGCTGCACCCTTGCCTTCGGACTCCTCCCTGCTCGCCGAGCCCCCGCTGCCGGCCCATTGTTTTCCCTCGCCCCCAAGAGGGACTGCCTTACTCGCCATTGGGGGCGCCGCAAGCGGATAAACATTATAGGGCCGCGAGTCCGCGTGTCGGGGTGAATAAAATAAATATCGCTCGTAAACTTGTATATTAGAATATTTCGCACGAGTATAAAGATAATAAACGGGCAGTAAATCATAGGAGCTTGAAGTTGAGTGTTTTCTCCGAGTGTAATTGGTAATTTATCGGTAAACGGCTCAGTTGCAAACATCACGCGAGTCCGGCCGAGTTTATAACCGCGTATATCAAGTAGGCAAGGAGGCGGCGCGGCGCGGCCGACCGGCTCGCCAGTCCTCGGGGGGCTCTCGAATAAATAGTAAACAGTGGCATAAACCTCGGGGATATAGGGGCCGGGCGCGGGGCGCATTAGCAAAGTGGCGGGCGGATCGGCGGCCCCGGCGGCCCCGGCGGCCCCCGCGGCGCCCGGGCGTCTTCATCGCCGGCGGCCGCCCGGGAAACTCGGGGCCGTTTGATCTGCCGGCAAGGGCCGCGCGATGCCCCGGGCTTCGCGGAAAAGTCGCAAATCGCCGGGCGGTTTTCCAGGGCGGCCCCGCGGCGCGGCCCTCCTCGGTCCGGCTAACGAGCGGCCGGCACGCGGATCCGCGCTCCCGGCGGACGACGCCTTTGTTCCCGGAAGCGTTGCCCCTGGCCGGGGCCCAAAGGCCCCAGAGCCAGGCGTTACACCACTCGATATCTATCTGCCGTCGGTATCGCTCGGTCGATCGGCCACTCCGCGCGCCCGAGCCGCCGCTCGAACGCGTCCGAGTGACAAAGAGCCGCCGCGGCCCCTCGCGGCCGCTCCTCCTGCGGACCGGCCCTCGGACCTCCTAACGACTCTATCTTAGCTGGAAATGTATAATCAGCCGGGCGGAGCGGGAAACTTTTTTACGGCCCCGACTTTCTCCGGGCGGGCGCCTCGAGCCGGTGTTAATTAATTTTATTATTTACCGTCGTAAGGGGCCCCTCGGCTAGAGACAATTGGCCGGGGGCAACGGTCGGTGGGCGAGCCGCGGGGCCACCTGCCAGCGCGAGGGATGCTGGGCGCGTCGATAGGATCGGCGGCCCGCGTCCCCGCGGCCGGCGCGCGTAGGCGCCTAGTCCCACGGCCCGGCCAGCGCGATTCGCCGAAAAGCCAATTAAACCCATGGGCCGCGGAACGCGCGAGGGAGACAAAGGCGCGCCCGGGGATTTGAGGGGAAAAGGCCGGGCCCGCCGCGCCGCCAACAAAGCGCCATTAAAATAATCCCCCGGGCTGCGGGCCACGGATTCCGCGGGAGCCGCCGACTCGCCGGCCCGCACCCGCCCCGGCCGGTCAACCAGTTTGACGCCGCGGCCGCCCCGTGACGAGTTGCCGAAAATCCCGGCCCGGGCTTTTTTGCTCGCGCGCCCGCGACTTCTTTACGGCCGGCCCCCGGCCCCGGCCCCGGCCCCCGCCCCGGCCCCCGCCCAGAGACAAAAGGGGCTGTTTACGGCGCGACGCCCGCGAGGAATCTCCGTAACAAGGCCCACCCCCACCGCTTTCCCGTCCTTCGCAGGTCTTGAGTAACGCCCAAGACGCTCCAAGGCTCCAGGAGCCCTCCTTCCCTCCCTCTCTTTCCTCCCCACCGGCCCACCGGCTACTCGCTAATTAATTATTCAACGTCGCCTCGGGTAATTGGCCCGCCAGCTCTCACGTCCCTTTTATTTATATAAATTAGCGCTCCACGCCACCTATCTTACGAGGAAGCTCCTTTCACGGACACTCTTTTCTCCCATTTACACCTACATTCCTTCCTAAGAACTCTTCCAACTAATTCACTCAACCCAATAACTCTGTGCTAAAAACACTACATTATAGAGGATCACATTGAGCTCTCCGTTGCCCTGCATCTACCGAGTCGTAGCCGCGAGCGAAGAGTCACTCTCTGCTGTGCACGTGATTAACTATACAGCTACGGGACAAAAAGAGCTTTTTTCAAAAAATTCAAAAATCATTGTGAATTAATATATGATTATGTACTATTGTGTTTTTATTTTTATTGAAATGTCAAGCGCGCGGTTGTGCACGCTTTAATAAACGGTGACTTTTCACTTTTCCTCTCTGTTCTGAACCGCACGCGACGCAGAAAGGACGTTCTCGACGAGAACATAACAGAATATCCGCAGTGGTAGTGTTAAAAAGCGGCCATCCTCGCTGTACGAGTTGTGACAAACTTTCCATTCGATCCGCGACATCGACCGAATGCGCCGATTTGCATTGGCCGCTGATTCGTACGGTTACCGAGTATCTCGACTTGGAACCGAATTACCCGCCGAGCTGGCGGCCTATATACTCGTACACTGCAGCGACTTTCTGCAGCGGCGCTTCCCAAAATATGGCCCTTGCGCCCAATTTGGTTCTTCGGGCCGAGGCTTGGGCTGGGCCCGCGTTCGTCCAAGCGCTCGATCCCGACGTTAGTAAATCATCGGGCGCGGCTCGCCGGCCACTCGCCAAATTTCGCGAGCGAGGGGATAAAAAGTGGTGATCTTCATTAGCGCGCGGGGACACGCGTGACCGCGCGGCCCCTCGTAAAAGACTCGGTAATTCGAGTAGAGCGCTGACGCGGCGCGACCAGAGACTCGCACTCGAATTTATGCCGTCTATTAAATGCCCCGCTGCCGCTCGCTCGACCAATCTATCGGCCCACCAGTCAATCGGCTCAGCCTCTAAATCAACTGCGCTTTTATCACTGCCTCTTAACATTCGGCGTTGGTTGCCGCTACTCTATACAATGTTGGCAGTAAGGCGCCCTCGGAGCTCCCGCGGCTTGCATTGCTGTGCCTCGTCTACGTAATCAAAAAATTCCTCCCGTGTATCGTCCATGAATTAATGAACCAATTTTCACCTTCTCCTTCCCTCTTTTTATCCAACTGTAACGTTTCCCTTGTCCTTCTCATTATTTTTCATATAAACTACAGACGTCAATTTAAAGCGTCAATTTTTTTCATTTAACAGCATGATTTACACGAGAAAGATTTATTCTTTACAGACGGTCCATACAGTTATGTATTCAGGTAACATTTACATTGGTATATCTCAATAGATATATTAAAGTTGTGCGTACAAACTACGACACGCACGTATAGATGTAATATATAAGCGTTAAATAAAAATGTACGTTATATAATCTTCTAAGTAAACTATTATCTCGATCTAATTTTCTCCACATCGCTAAATACTTTGGAAAAAAGTCAAGTTCAATTAAATACATACCTCTATTTCTAACGCTCTTACCCGGATCGCATTACATTTATGTTTTTAGTACTAATTAGGTACTTTAGTTTTGATAGTCTTAAGTGTGATTTTATATCAAACATTTGCACATAATCTAAATAATAAATTATATAGCTATAAAATAATTTTAAATTATTAAGAGTATCTTAAACCCCTTCAAAAATCTTCCATTTATTATTGAATTTAAGAAATATCCAAGTAATATATGCAACAGAAAGAGCATTTAAATTGATAATAATATTCAATATAAGTAGATATTTATATAATTTGTTTTAAATTTCAACATGTTCAAGATGTTCTAATTTTTTATGTTTTTCTAAATATACATGTATCTTTATATTTATATTCAATACAATTTTTTTAATATAATAGATTGATCGTTATCAGTCATATTTCGGCTAAAAATCCATTAAATGATACAAATTATAAATTGGTTATATTATATATTACTTTAAAAAGGAAATACCTATTTTGGTTAATTATTCGAATAACATAATTTAGCCCTTTATTCCCAATGATAAGATAATAAACTTTTTACTAATAAATTCTCATAAGAAATGCTGGGATTTTCATCAGTGTCATTGTCGAATGTCGATGAGTTTTGCGATGAACTATATTTATGTCGTAGAGGAAACAAAGTAGACTTTGACAATTATTTTAAGAGTAAGACTAATAATGATTAGCGCGTGACATTTATACGCACCTATTCAATGATTATTATAAATTATAATCATGCTTCATTGGTCGCTGTCTTGTTAAATACTTAAAGCCTAGAAAATACATATTTCAAGTATTCGATAATTATTACGACTAACTGCCAGTGAATTATCCACAAGTTCTTTGTGTAGACTCGAACCAAAAGATATTGAAAAACAGAGGGAATAGAAGGGGAAAAAGAGAATGACAGAGGGAGAAAGAGAAAAGTCAGTTAACCCGTTTTACTACTTTATTGCTTAATTGATACAATGTTTGCTCAGCTAATTTGTCCCCTGGACATACATTCTTTAGGAATGTCGTAAAGTTTTTCGATTAAGGTGAGGAGGCCAAGGTTTCTCGGCTTTTATTGTACGATGCCGTCGCTTAGACTTTATATTTGTATATACAAGCTTGTACATGTACAAGTATGTGCATGCGTTAAAAATGAAAGCTTTTATACGAGAGCACGAGATTGATATGCAAAGTGCGTATATACAAGCCTCTGTTCTATTTTTGCGACAAGTCAAAAAGTTTATCTTTTCCTAGGAATGATTCAACCGACAGGCCTCACGCCGTTATTTGTTCCAGGCGAGTATAAAGTGCTTTCCTTATAGTAATGGCTTCATATTGTCGGCGCACGAGTTCATGGGCTTTAATTTATTCACACGGCGACAATCTCGATGAGCGGCGCATTTACACCAATTATTATTATGGCCGTAGGTAAAAAGTAAAACGGCGAACACGATGCACAGTTACAAACCTGCAAGCGCCTGCGTAATCACCATAATTTTCCATTTTAATATAATTATCCTAAGGTAATGCTGACAGTAGCTGCACGTCAAGAATCACAGAGTCATTATTGGCGGCTCTAAATTCAATTAGTTTTAACTTGTCGCCCGCCCACTGACAAGTGATTATTATCGGAAATTTTGTAATGCCGCGTATAAGACGTCGCTTGGTCTTAAACATGTTTATTAATAATATACTATATTTATGCCGCTCGAGATCATTTATACTTATGCTCATTTGTATCTGCATTTCTTTCGCATTCATAAGCAATTCAATTTAACGCGAACAGCACAATATATTTGGTATCTTTAGTAGTGCGCAATGGGATTACGCTCGCGAATTTGAAGTTTGTTTTTCGTTGGAATGCAATGGAAGCTAAGAATATTTATACTCGTTTTAACGCGACTCGTTCTAAGCCCCTGTATTGGTAATCTCGTAATGGCGCTCGTGCACAGCTCGTACGCCAAATTACGCATGACGGAGGAACAAAGAGGATAAAATATTTGAAAGATTATTATCAGAAGATTTTATGGCACATTGAAACGGTGAAACTCGGATCGTGTCCATATCCTATACATGGGCAGGAACATAATTCAGGCGTACGCCCGGATTCGTCGGTATATTTTGACTTTCAATTCACGCGTTGATAGAAATAAAACACAGCGTCAAAAGTTGATTAGTTAATAGCGGAAAAAGATTCTATCGGGCTCCCTCAAACTCAGCCGCACATCAGCTAAATCACCTTGTCGCTACTCGGCCCCTCGAGTTTATTTTTCCTCCAATCGAGCAACTCGGCCGGATCGTAGGGTGAGAGGAGCGGCGGAGTAGGGAAATTAACGAGTCGAGGAGCGCGGCTCGGCCCTCGCGGGGAGACGAGGTGCTTGGCCTCCGGATCAAAAGAGCGGGCGCGGATGACGCTCGGCACGCGCTCCGGTGGCGCTCGGAGGGCGCGGCCGCGAGGCCCGACAGCGCCCGAGCCGCCAAACGAGCCCCTCTTCCGCGAAAAGCATTAGCATAAGAGGGGGCAGGCGCGCGCCCCGAGAAAAAAGAAAAGCCGGGCGCGCCTAATCTAATAAAGCGGTGGGAAAGTGCGGAGGGCCCGGCCTCGCGCCCGCCAATAAGCCGATGATGGGCAATAATCCGGGCGGCCGCGGGCCGGCGCGTAAATCACGGCTCGGGGGAGCAGTCACACCTGGGCGCCCGGCGGGATAAAGAGAGGCCTGTCAGGAGCTCCCTCCGGGGGCCAGGCGGACCTGCGCCCCGGAGTGTATAATTAGCCGGCGGGCCGCGGCAGCGCCGGCCAATAACTCCCGAGGCGCCAGGGCCCGGGTTTTCGCCACCTACCCCGACGCGGGACTACCTGCCTACCTGGCCGGACCAGGTGCCCGGCCCGCCGCGCCCGCGAGACAATGCCTCGGCCTACCTCTTGCGCGGGGACGAGCCGCCGATGGAGCGACGGGTGCGCCCGCCCCGGAACCGCGACCCACGAGGACGCGGGGGAGAAAGTCCACCTTGTCCACTTCCGCCAACGGTTCGCACGATGCTTAACACGACTGCCGGGTGGAACGCTCGCGTGCACCTCCGCCTTCGAGAAGTAGGTGGACGGCGTCGGGCGCGTCGCCGCCTCGCCGCCTCGCCGCCCGAGGATTACTTTTGACTTTCTAAAAGCAGATCGATATTCCGGGAGACTTTGCGGGCGTCGCGCGTACACTTCCTCTATCGCCCCGCCGAACAAAAATGCCCCTGCACTCGCCTTTGAGAACTAGTTTGAACAGGGAGAGCCTGCCTTTTCGGACTTGTCCCGGCGCCAAGAGATCCTCCGATAGCCAAATGTCACTGCGGATCAGCCCAACTACTCGGACTTCGTTATTCAAACAAAACTGCTAACTGTATACCGAATAATATGTTACTAATAAAACTTGTTGCTTCGATTGACGCACGACTTCGACCACGACTTACTTGCTAATTCAACTGAATATATTAGATACGAGACTCAACCGGTTAATACATTTTCCTATTTGCAAATGCGACTATTTGAACGATTGCCCAGTTCAGTATTTTCTATTATACGTAATCGCATGCAAACGGACTCGATACACGCGACAATTTCTTCCATCATGGTTTTATTAACGTTTCACTCATTAATTCAAAACAATGCTCAAATTATACATTCTTGCAATAAATTTCATTGTCGTTTCGATCAACAAAGTCCGTTTGTATTAACAAAATTTCACGCACAGTTGCTCCTTTCATCATTATAAATTTATACATTATATTTTTTGCAAGAGTTCTTTATTTCATTTTTATCTATTAAACTCGTTGTTAATGCTATATGATATACGTGTGTATGTGTGTCTCGTGCAAACTTATCTAATGGTTCCTATCAGAATTAAAACTACTGCAATAAAAGATACCCCTGAAGAATGCGTAAAAGCATTACATGCTTGCGTATAATTTGTAGCGCGCCTTTACAAATGTTCTGCTAAAAATTCTTGGGATTATATTTAGTACATTTATTTATATTATAGAGACTTATACATTTATGAAAATCACATAATGTAAGAAATCTATTTAACAAAGCTGTAGTTATTAGCCATATGGATTACTACTATCTAAAAGTATATTGGTAAATAAATTTATAAATTAATCAGTGATTAGAGATAACATCTGTGTAAAATACTTGTCTTGTAAAAGTGTAAAAGCACAAGCGTTAGGACAATTTAAGAATTTCGACTGAAAATTTAATGCAATTTACGCACAACAAAAATTGGGCACAATATTTCATTATTTAAATACAGTTCTCGTAGTCCGAATTTTAAATAATACGTAGTATACTTTAAAGAATTGTAAAAGACCAAATTTGGAAATATTATATGTATTTTTGAAAAGAAAAAAACCGTTCGACTTTACTCTTGAAGTATGATACATTCTTTACCGTAAAAATCCAAATCGACTTTCAATATCAATCATCATTTACTGTGCAGTTGCATTCAAGTTGAATATATGCTTAAAAACGTTGATCTTGAAAGTTTTTTTCTCGACAACCTAAAAGCTTGTGGCTTTGGGACCATCGAATCTATACAGCGGCAGATAAAATAGTCGTAAAAATGAATTTGCACGTGTCAAATTATTAAGCGTGTGGAGGAAAAAGTGTAAATTTCCAGAGACTTAAAATACACGTATAAACACTCGTATCTCTACTGGCATACTATATATACTGTAAAAATGTTATCCACTGTGAAATTCACTTAGGCGAACGGGTACATTCTTGACGGCTTTCTGCACATGAAACATTCCCGATCGAGTTCACGATATTATACAGTCGGGAGCACGGTATTTCAGGCAAATTGCTTTATTAATTACAATGTAAGACAAACAAATAAATCAATCAATCAATTTAGAAGAAAAGTAGAAACTGTTGGATGTATAATTTGTTTTTAGCGATTCATTATAGCTATAAAATAGTTATAAATCTTGAAGTTCAAAGAATATTAATAATTTTGAAATATATGTAAAATGGGTTAATATTAGAGAATAAAATAAATAGGTCAACGAGTATAAGAAAATGCTGGTATTTTGTGTAAAGTTTTACATGCATTGTACTACACGGTGGTATAAATTGGACGATGTGAGAAACATGAAAACACCGAGGGTAATAGGGAATTCTTCGGTCTTATCTAAATCTTTGCACCTCTCGTCGACTGCATCCTTCTTCCTCATCCTGAGAGTATGAGATAGGAATAAGATTAATGCTTTTTTTACTGCGAAAAAGAAGGCCGTGACTCGCGAGCAGCGTAAAAAATCATTACGTTTATGATACCGATCAAATTTAATTAAATTGTGAGATTCGTTGGGAATAAACGACGTTAAGTAAAAATTACAAAGAATAAATTTGGCATGTTATGAAGTTGTAAATATGTATATTATAATAAATAAAATAAACGATTTTGTCCAATTACTCGAAGGCTTGCGCGTGTAGTTAAAAAAAGACGAGAGGAAATTAATACGGCAAAAGGTGAATGAAAAAGGTTTAATAGTGCCCCCTTGTCTTCCGAGGGAACATAAAATTGTGAAAATCCAATATTTCCCTGGCAATTTATGAGACGTAATGAATGAGTGCGGCAAAGGAAAGACGGCACAGGCCATAACTCTCGGAGCAAACTGTATTTGTTAAAAGGCATGAAAAATGGGAGCTAATACAATAGCGGGGAGACAGGATTAGATGAAGGATCGAGATAAGCCTCGGGGGCACGAGGTTTTAATGTACAGTGTAAGGTGAATGAGGCAACGCGCGGGATAAGCATTGAATCGCGCAGGTTGCCACATTAAAGGACGCGCACAGCCGAAAGGGACGGAGGCCCGAAGTGTAGGTGGACCCGCGCCGTGCACTCGTCGGATCCGAGAGGTGCGCGGGCCGCGGGATAGCAGGGCTCGGCTGTACCGCGCGAGCTGGGCCTATCGCGCGGCGATCGCGCACGTCCGAAACGTCAGGCGCGTGACTGCGCCCATAGCGCTTCCACTTTCGTATGACTCTTCGTTTTGAGGCTGCTTGCGCCATTATAGGCTTTTTTTCTCGACCTTTTTCCTACGCGTCCCCGGGCCTTGGCTCGAGGCTCCCTTTTGTACGTTTTTCGGGCCGCCGCGGCGCTCGGAGAAGCCGATTAGCTTTTTTATACGCTTTGATAGCTAATTTAACAAGGGGGATGAGCCCTAGTTTATTGCCCGTGAGTTTGGAGCCTCGCGCTCGGAATTCGGATGACTCGATGGCTAGTTCCCCGGGGCCGCGGCGCTTGCGCAATGGATAGCTGTGGGCGATCGGTTTATCGGCGCGGCTCGAGAGGCTGGCCTGGCCCAGCCGCTGGAAGCTCGGGGGTTGCAGAAAGCTGTTGCGCAACGCACCGGAGGAAGCAGCGGAGGAGGCGCAAAAAGCCCAGCACGAGGTGAGGTAGCCGGAGAGCCGCTCCGCAAAATTCGGAGAGTTTAACGAGCTGATCGGTATCTCCGGCCCCGGGCAGGCGACTCGCATGAGTCATTCCCGGAGCGGCCGTGGCGAAAAACCGCCGGCGATTTCACGCTGGCCCGCCGAGGCTAATTGCGGCTCGGCGCGCCGTCGGCACGTCGGCCCGACGCGTCCGGGCCGTCCAGGGCCGCGCCGAGCCCCGGGGAAGTGGCTTCCTGGGGGACGCGGCCCGCCCGGCCAGCCCCGGCAGCCAGGGTCTAGGCGCCGAAACCCGCTCCTCGCTTCCGACGAGTGAGCAGCGCAGCCTGCCGTTCCCTCTCCACTCTGGCGATTTTAATTCGAAAAAGTTGAGGCGTTGCGTGCACGTGCAGAGCCACGGATCCGCTCGGTCAATCCCGCGATCCTTCTTCATTGGCCGTCCGGTCGGCCGATGTACCAATAAAGGGAAATATGAGTCATTAGCCGAAAGCCGCGCGTAACGATCCTCGTTTATAAAGCTGGTCCTTCAGCGGCCGCTCTTCCCCATTGAATGATTCTTACAGAAGCCTTTATAATTCGCGCGAATGAGGTTAACCGGCCGTAAATCTCGGCGATGATTAAGCCGGCCGGCACAAGGAGCCCCGGGGGGAAGAGCGCCGATGCTCGCCGCGGGGCAGGTGCTTGCGTCAAAGCTCGCGGTTGGCGCAACCAGCTCGCTAAACGGCGCCGAAAGCCTGCAGCGCCGGCTCGAGAGGGCGTCGCTCGAGGCAACGCGCCCGAGTCAGCAGCTCCCGCTATGCTAATCCGCGGCCCGTCCTCCATTCAGACTCGCGCGCACGCGGACGCTCGGAAGATTGATTGGCGAGGCTCGTTAGCGCGGGCAGAAAGAGACCCGGGGCCGCCCCAGCCGATTCTGAGGACCCGGGGGGCACTACCGCGAGCTACCGCCACCCACCCGCGCCGTTTCAAATGGAAATCGGCCGATTTAGCGGCCGAGAGCTCGAGAGGAGCTCTCATTGTGCCCCGAGGGACTTGTGCCGATTTCCGGGGATTAGAGAGCGGCGATCGCCCGCTGCGTTATCCTGCTTTTCCCTTGAAAAACAAGGCACTTTATCTCCGGGCCGCACCAAAACACCTGCTCTTATCCTCCTCTCCTCTCGACAAATTACCTTTCTCCTACTCTGATTAATGTCCTCCTGCGCTCGCGCGCGCTGATAAATCCTCGGCAATTTTCACCCCATCCGATGCTAAACTGTCGATACTCTCCTTAAATCACAAGGCGCCTCCACCTAATATCACGCGTTGCTCTTCAAAGCAGAGTCTACTCCAAGTTTACCGGTATTTTAAGCGTGAATTTGGATTATAAAGTGCTGCTTTGAACAAATCAATTGAAATAATGGTAGATGCGAGAGATGCGAGGCAGGGGTAAAATTACTATTTTCCAAAAAGCCGGTTTACTTGGTGGACGCCTGCCGAGGCCAGTGCCGAATAATAGTCGAAAGCGTAATTTATTTAACTTTCATTCGGATAACCGACAATCAATGTACAAAGTACTTTGGAGCCGGTCTCGTCCGGGCCGGCGGGCCGGGCAGCCTGCAATCTTAATAAATATCTGGTGTGCGCGCGCGCGCAGATACTAAAAACGTGCTTTTCACGCAGCATTCAATCTGTCGCTCGGGCGCTCGAGGGTTGGGGGTGGGTGTGATGCACGGCTTGTACGTCAGGCTGCGAGGGCGATCCCCGCGCGCGCGCCCGCGCAGTCGGCGGCGTGAGAAACGCGCGCCGAGGGCCACAATATCTTGCGAGGAGCCTCGCCTCCGGGCCTTGCCCCGCCCGGGCCCTCGACTTCCTCCTCGGGCCCGGCTCGAGCCCGCGTCCCCGAGGCGTCCACTGTTCTCCCAAGAGCGCGCCGAGCTGGCGCCTCTCCTCGCTTCCCACGGGAAGCCCGAGGCAAGGGAGTCGGCGAAGACGTCGCCGCTCGCGGGGACGCAGCTCAATTACAGGATCGCAGCCAGATTAACGCGCTCGCCGCGAGCCGGGCCCGCGCAGATAGCGCCCGGGATGGGCCGCGCGATAACCCCGGGCCCACGGCCGCGGCATTAATTGAATTAGTCAGCTCGATAAAGCCAGCCGCCGATGAATAAATTATAATCCCCGGGCGGCCGATATAATCGCGCCGATAAAGCCAGTGGACGAAACTCCCGCGGCCGGCGTCCCAGGGCCGGCGCGGCCCATAAACGTAAATCAGCTTATCGGCGGGGCCGGGCGCGCGCGACCCTTTCGCCCCGGAACTCCCCTTTTCCGCGTGCTCCCCCCGACTAGACGCCCGAGTCTCCCGCAAGATCGATGATCTCTCCCTGGCATACAGTGCATAATGCCGCGCGGGCCTCTCCGAATCGCCGGCCAAGGATTTATCGCGGGCCGCTCGGGGCCCGAGACGCCGCTCGCCGGCGCCGAATTATCCCCCCGGCTCCTCTGCCCGCCGCGTACAAGCTGTGCGCCTGTGTATCCCCTCCGAAGCCTGTAGCACATGTTGCGCGAGGCTTTACAAATTAGCCGCGAGCGCGCGCTTTGCCTCCAGCGGAGATTAAGCTATTCCTTGCTATTCCTTATTTAAATGAGCGTGACGGGTCCATTTCACTCGGGGCTTTTATTATATCTGCTTAGAGTGGTTTTTGCCTCTCCGCGCGGGCACCGATTGTTCTGCACTAATGTCGCGCACGGCGATCAGCCGCATCGAGACATATAGCCGCAGGAGGCGTGGGGCTTTTCGCGGGCTTATCAGGCGTGCGATTGCGCGCGTTGGACGAACGTCGCATAAGCCCTTAGTAATTTGCGCTCGCGGGTGAATTTAGCGGGGCATTTATCCGCGAGCGAAATCGGCGCCGGGGGGCGGACAATGAGGAGTTTAATGCGGGCCGCGGCGAGGCCCTGTGGGAGCCAAAGGCTGCCCGGGTGGGTCCTCTGGGGCGCGGCGGCGGGATGAAAGGGCGGGGCGGGATCGATCGCGGTCGTTAGCCGGTCCTCCCCCGCTAGCGCCTGCGCCTCTGCCGGGGCCGGGCCGATCGGCCCGCGCCGCCGCGTATGATAATTCGGGCGAGCGCGCGAGCCCAGACAAAGCCGCATTGTAAATTGAATCGGGCGCGCCCACCGCTGCCCACGGCCCTCGTAATTCGAGGCTGCGCGCGATCGGCCGATCGGCCGATTGGCCGATCGCTCGCCCGGCGCCCTTTATGCGCCCATCTCGCGCATTGTCGCGGGCTTATCCCGCGGGCCGATCGCCCTGCGCGCCCTGCGAGACAATCGCTGCACCGCCGAGGCCCGCCGATCGTTATGATAATCGCCGGCTGTCCTTTGCTTTCGGCTGCGCCCTGCGCCCGGGTGGCCCCGCCTCCCCAGCGCGAAAAACCCCCGACCGGATGCAGTCGCCGATCGGGAAACCGATTCCGCGCGCATTTTTCCCGCGCGCCGCCCGCGCTCGAAATAATCCCCGCGATGGCTTATCCCCGCCGCGCTATTTACGATTTAATCCTCGGCAGGCCGATAATTCTCTCGATCGGCCCTCGCGCCGCCCTCGCGCCGCCCGCCGCCCGCCGCTCGCCGATTAAACCGCGCAGCTGATGCTAAGTTACGGCCCCGCGGCCCGCGCGACTCCGCTCCAATGACGATAAGATACCGCCCGGTAATTATAGGCGCGGGCGGCCGCCTAATGAGACGGCCGCCAGCCTTGGCCTTGAGCGAGGGACAAAGGCCGATTTTTCTATCGGGCCCGGGACGCCCTCGTAAAAAGAAGGGGATTATCGGGACGAGGTGGGATGCAACTTCATTATAGCCCGGGGCGGTGCGCGAGCAGCCGGATTGTGCAACGCGACGTACCGTTAGCCCAACGAAACCGAAAGCCCCCGCACTCGGCGGGAGTGCTTCCCCCGCGGCGGCGCGATATCGCTCGGCCACCCTACGAATGAGCGCCGCCGGCTCTCGGGCCGAGTAACCGCTCGGTTTTCCCTCTTAAAATTCGAACGCATGACTTAATTAGCGTCCCCGCACAGGGCGCAAGTGTGCAAGCGCGCGAATGCGCTGACGCGCTAACGCGCCGATGATCGGGGCGCCTCGCGCGCACGGGGGCTCGGCCCAGGTGCGCTGCGGGGCTAATTGCCCGGACTCGCGAGGCGGGGCTCGCCCGGGGTCCAGTTGGGCTCCAGTTGGGCTCCAGTTGGGCTCCAGTTGGGGCACGGCTGGGACCGGAGCGCCGGGAACGAGCGAGGCCGGGGGCGTTGCGACAGGGCCGCCGCGGAATCGCGCACGTACCATCTCCGGCGGGTTGCGGAAAAGCGCGGCCGGCCCGCCGGCAGTATGATTAATGGGGCGCGCGCTCGCGGCCATTAGCATAATTCCCGTGTTAACATTTCACTCGGCCCTCGCTCTCGTTTCGGCCTTTTCGCGCCCGCGTGGGAACCGCGCCGGCGGCGTAATCGCGAAATTATGCGCTGCTCCTCCCGGGCACTCGGCTCGGTCGCTCCGGCTGTCAGTCGGCCGCGGCCCCCCGTAACCGCCTTCTTTTCGGCGCTTGCCCGCGATCCCGCCCGCCGGAATTTATTCATACGCGGCCCGCGGCCATTCCGATTTAGATGAGCTTTCGCTCCCGCTCGGGGGAGTCAATTAACCCGGCCCCTCGCGGTTATTTATGGCGACCGAGCAGTAAAACCGAATAGGAATGCTGAATTACTCTGCGCGCGGTTAACGAGTCCGTTTTAAAAGTGGCCTCGATACGTACCTCGGATTCCCGATGCGGCAATTCTTCCCGGAGCAGCTTAATAAGCATCGGCCCCGATGCCCGATTCCCGCCGCGCTTATTCCATTTTAACGCGGCCCACGCCCCACCAGTTTATCCAATAATAATTAACGTACATTGTAGCGGCCGCCGCGACGACTGCGGCCCGCGCGTGCCGCGAGCGATCGTCGCGAGGAGCCCTATCGGTTCAGTCGTACCACCTCAATTTATAACGCGAATAAACGCCGTTTAAGTAGCCAAACTCGCGCGAACACACAAGTCGCCGCCTGTTTTACGATAGCCTGCTATCTCTTATTCAATTAGAATTACATCGGTACCGGCGTACCGCGGCCGTAACAGCCGCGGACTAATCGGGCCCGAATCGGGTGATTAGTCAGCGCGCGCGCGCGCCGAAAGCGCGGACTCGACAATTCGATAGAACGGCAAGGCGCCTAGTAAGCGCGAGCCTCGCGCAAGGAGGGCCTGGAGGGGGGGCCTTGAGCCGATGAGCCGATGCGCCGACGGGCCGGTAGAAAATCCCGGCACCTCGCCTCGATGCCGCGGGGAGAGGCGGGGCTCGCAGCCCCCGTCGCGTCCGGCCCTGCGCAGCTTGTCACTCGAGCGGGCCGCTCGTTTAATTCGGTGACGCGCCGACAGCCGCTCTGGCGAATTCCCGCGTAATTGGCTGCCGATCGGAATCGATCGCGGCCGCGGCCGCCTCCGCCGCCGCCGACGCCATTCTCTTTTTGCGCCGCCCGGGGGACGGCGGCGTCGCGCGCGCCCAACGGGACTTTGTCTCCCGCAGGCCCTAATGAGCTTTTTAATAAGCGCGATCGGTCTTTCGGCGACTCGCCGGCGAGACTCGTGGGAACCGGCCACCGGCGCACCTCTGCCCGCTGACCCCGACGATTAGGTTTTTCAGCCTCTGCGGCCCTTCCTAATTCCTCTCATCCCCTGGACCTCTAGGCCTTTAGTTCGGATTCAATTAGGGCCATAACAAATGAGGGGCGGATGGACAAATTCCAGGGCAACCGGCAAGAGCGCGACCTTTGCTCGAGCGAAAACAAGAATCGGCGCTACCGATCGGCCGGGAAAGCCGATCGAAAGGTCAGTCGTCTCAAGGCGCGCGCTCGGGCCGATAAATCAGGGGCTTTAGGGGCCGGGCTAAAAGCCTTTCCCGATCGGGCTCGACCTATCGGCGGATCCGAGAGGCCAGAGTTCGGGGAAACCACAGACGCGAGCTCTGGACACGAGGAACCGGGGAACCGCAGCCGATTGTCCGGCGGCCGTCGCTCGTAAAAGCCCAGAGGTCGGGCGGCGGAGGCAGCCTCCGGACACGAGTACCGCGGCGTAAAATCTCTCACCTGCGGCGCGGCCCAGAGCCGAGAGCCGAGAGCCGAGAGCCGAGAGCCGAGAACGGAGAGCCCAGAGCCGAGAGCCGAGAGCCGAGAGCCCGGAGCCCGGAGCAGAGACCGAGAGCCGGATCCGGCCCCCGCCGCGCCGATGCCGCCCGCGATCTTATCTCCGGCGCACGCGCTTCTCGGCTCCTCTTAATTGAGTATCCCCGTGTGCGGCTTTCCCCAAACGAACGGCTTTCCGCGGCTCGCGCGCGCCGTGTTAAACGGGACTCGACCGCCGACTGCCCGATTATACCTGCCCGGGAATTTGTCCCGGGCATTGTTTACGACTGCAGGGCCGATGGAAGCAGTATCTTTGCGCTTCAACTGGTAAAGTGGGCCTATCCGTGGCCGATTGAGCGGCCCCTCGCGTGGCCTGCTCACCTCCCAATTGATAACCCGGGTCGTTTTTCAATTGGCGCTCGCCCGTTGTACATTGTTTCGGCCTGATTTATTGAGCGGCAGGGCGGAGGAGGGATCCCCCGCGGCTGCACGGGCAGGGCCGGCCGGCCCTACAAGAGCCGCCTCGTCGAAAAAGCGAGCGCGCGCCCGCACGGAAACGTGCACCTGGCATTAATACCGTCTCGCGTCCTGTTACGCCGCGGCCGCTGCGCCGAGGTCCGCCGAAGTTGCGCGCGTGCGAAGCGGGCCCGCGCGCACTTAGCCGGCCGCGGGGCCTCCGCTTATCTGCGCGTATCGCGCATAATGTCGAGCGCCAGCTCGGACATGCATGCTGCACAACCCGAGGGGACTACCGTTCTCCCCCTCTCTTATTTCTATGGGGGCGCCTCTCCCGCGGTGCGCCTCTTTCTCCTCTTATCCGCGGAGATATCGGGCTATTACACGGATTTGCGGGAATATACGGCGCGGCGGCGGACCTTTTCCGCCACGCTGCACGAGAGACGAGGGTACGGCTGCGAGCTGCCCTCTACCTATAAGGAGATTTACCGCCTCGCTTATTATTGGCCCACTGCGTCCGCATGTATTCGCGCGCACACTCCAAAGCTCTCGAGCACTCTTTCCTTTTTCTTTTCGGCTTCCCGCTTCCACGCTACGGCTCACCCAAAGTCCTGCTTTCCTCCTGTACGATTCCCTGTGTAGGCGTTCCTAACAAATAATCCAATCGTACGAGCATTTTAAACACTCGTTAGCAAATGATAGATTTCTCTTAATTATTGTAACGGATTGATCCCGTGACTTAACGATATAAACCTCGCGATGCCAGTGCGGTTACAAGCGGAGCAGTACAAAGTGCTCCACTTCCGCACTTGGAAACCTAAATTGGATACCAGGTTCCGGCGAACCTGCTTTTCTTCTCTTTCTTTTATCAATAATAATGTTAACAAATAACCTACTCGGTAATATATTATATACCACGGTTTATGTTACTAACAAAGGTTCGTTTTTGTAATCGGAAACCGATCTGGAAAGAGTGTCACATAATCGGGTTACGGATTTGTCTCAGCTTTACAAGAAACTTAACGGGATTTCTGACCACAAACTGGTCAGTTTTCACGAGACTCATCAGTTCGTGTTAAAAACTAAGACCGGAAATTCCGCTTCTCGACAACATTTAACGATAATAAATAATTGATCCGAATCCGATATTATAATATGCAGTCGTGCTCTTACAAAAAATCATACTATATTTATACGTGGAAGAAGAGTTTAACAATATTTAAGGCATTCTAACAAAATTTACGTACCTAAAAACACTTTTTGTCGGTCTTATTCCATAGATATATAAAATATATACGTATAATAAAATATATTCATTTTAGTAACTATAGATCCATTTTGTAAATCTGAGCCAAGCCTTCTTACTTTGTATGTAGATGCATAAATCTGATGCTTTTCTTCGACATGAATAGTGGCAGAGTCTAATCTCTGTATAAAATATTAATCAAATCTAATCAAAATGATTATTAAATGAGAACATCTTTTGGTGCTTTGAGCTTGTAGAAACTTGTTGCGGTCAGTAGAGCCGAATAATTGATCGAATAACATAAGCGCGGGTATAACATGGCGGAGAAGGGTATGTGCATATATATATCCGGGTATGAGCGCCTGTGGAACAAGTGTACGAGCGAGGGAGATAAGGCCTTCGGCACGCTTGGCCGCGTGCAAACTTTATCCCTTCGGGACGTGTCGTGGGTGTACCAGTCCCTCGTCGGCCGTCGTCGGCACTTCTTCTCCCTTAACATACCGAGCCTTGCGCACGACCCGATAAAATTAATGAATTATTATGGAGTCAATCGCCAACGTAATGTTCTGATAAAAAAATTTCTTTTAATGCTTCGAGTTTGGTTGTTAAGATCTTTTGCATACGAACTTATAAATAAACTTGATCATGTGAATTCACATTCAGTCACTTCCGTAGTGTACTCCTTTTTATTACAGACTATTATGTTTTATAATAGGCGCGAGATATTTTATTGTCTGTTCATCATGATATACAATCTTATTAAATGATTAATGCATCTTTTCGTTTCATTCGGACTAATCAAGCGTTTAAATTTTTTAGTAAAAGGTAATTAAGGAGTCTTTTAAACTTGTTCTTTAAAACTCGATTTGAAACTCGATAAGTGAGTGGGGAAATAAAATGTTGTTTGTAATGCGGTTAACTCAAAATTTCATTAAGAATTGCAATTTGGTAATTCGATGTCTGCATTTCAAATTTCGGCAATTACATTATTTTGGGAAATAATTCGAATAATTCGAAAAAAGATTCTTCAGTAAATAACGACCTTCATTAAACTCAAGAAAGTTACATATTTGCACTGTTAATAAAAGTTATATTAAATTTTATGTAAACGTAATGAAAACTACTTTCATAAAGGTAACGAAAAGAAGAAGAATATACACTAGCATCAAAATTAATGCATTCCCTCAATCTAAATAGCTAAAAAAAGAAATTTTTATCACTGTTGGCAATTTCAGAATAATTTTTATTATATTATTGACATAAAAAATTATCAAAAAATATTTGTTAGAAAAAAAAAAATTAAAGATATTTTTGTTGAATCTCCGACGTGCAGATTTAAGTCCAGAGCCGAAACATCCAGACCGCAGGTCGCGACATGATTGTTGGACTACCGATACTTTATTCGCATTTTCATATATTATACAAACTTTACACTACTATTGAAATTTAATGTGCATGTTATGAAAGTTTGTGTATTTTACATTAATTTTCATCACCTTGTACGCTTGTACGCTTGTTTAAGTTTTTGTACAAGATATTGAAATTTCTATTACAGTTGTAGGGGAATTGTGCATTAAATTTAAGGTTTCTTTTAACAGCCTATACGGTACGAGGAAAGTTAATGGTCTTTAAGTTTTAAGTAAAGAAAATGACAGATACCTGTTAAGCAAAAGCACGTTTATATTAATCGTTAATAATTAGTACCGAGGAGAGGGACAGACTATATGCGTCAGTTGTTGTTTTCCTGTCAGTGAGGCATTTTGATGCTAATTCAGCGCTGACATTGGCCGACGGCCTCATATATGCCACTAGTGGCTTGCGCAGCGTTTTACGCTTTTTGCGCACGAAACACGAAATTCTTTTCAAGCCAATCAAAGCGCCAACCATAGCACAATAGAAGAGTAAATCCCCCCGTTATTCGATCGGTGCATATTATTAGCCGAGCGAGGAGATCCAGGCCGACATTTCCTGCTCAATCGACAGGTTCTCTCGGGAATCGGATACTTGACCTGGCCTAGACGATGCTCGTCATTCGTCAATTCGTTCCGTTCGCACAGGATTGCAAGGAGTTTTCGTCGGGCCCCTGGACCCTTCGTCCAAAATCTGCCCAAGCGAAGAGATCCCAGGTGCGGATAAGGACCTCCCAGACCGCGGACATGTGCCCCGACACTTGTCACGCCCCCAAGTCAACGAGGTGCGTTCGCTCGACCCTCGGCTATGCATTATACAGGGCAGTAAACAGTCTCGACGCTTTTCTTTATTGCTTTGACAAGTTGTTGAATCCTTGGGTCCGGCTCAGAACCTTGAAATTTTTACGCGCTTACGCAAACGCTCGGCAGTACGTAGCGGATTCGAGTTTTACGGTTGCCCCCCGCACGCGCGTCAATTCGAATAAGTACGCCTCCCAGGATACGGGGTTCGAGTGATCAAACGATGCACTCGGATGCCGAGGCTCGATCGATACTCAAGAAACACAGTTAACAATGCGCTTCGGCCCGGTGAGAGTGGAGCGAGGCCGCGAGCGAGCTATTGCTTTTTAAAAGAACCTTCACCACCGGTAATTAGATGGAAAACAACATTGGCACGCGTGCCTGTATATACCCATTTGTAATTCGTCTCGGGCGTAAAAAGGTCTCGCGGCACTTTGCCAATAAATATACAGAAGCGCGCGTTTTTCCTTTCGCGTAAGGGAGCGGATCCCAGCCCCCGCAAATACGTGGAGCGCGGCAGTAATCGGTGGAGATTGCCGGCTCCGGTGGGTAATGCCCGGCATCAGGGATGGCCGGGCGCTTCTGTTGGCTCGGAAGAGCGGCGCGTGTGCCGACTTGACCCGGGAGCAAAAAGCCCGAGAGTGCGGTGGAGAAGGGCCTCGGGCATCCCGGCGATTCGCTCCGCTCGCGGAGCCCTCTACGTACCGGGCTATACAAGCTAATCGTATCATCCAAGCACTCGCGCCCTCTTCCTGCGCCCTTTGGCTTCTTTTTGCGGGCGAGGCCGAGAAAATTCCGCGCGATTGCCATCCGCTCCCTCGAGAGAAATGTGCCCGATATTGGGGATTTAGTGCCTCCAGAGCTAGATCTCGGGACTTAGGTTGGAATCGCATATCGTACGAAGCATCGCGTCCGTACAGTTAGTCGCGCACGCGAAGCCAGTCGCCGCGTAATGCTATGCACTTCCGTGCCCCGTGCAATTTGGTAAAGGATTTTCCGTTGGGCGTCGCCCGCGGGTCCCAGGAGAAATGTACGTCGGCCCGAGGGAAGGTAGTTTGGCATGGGAATTACCGCAAAATTCAAGGTATACGCAAGGAGCGTAAAAGTTGGGCGGAAAAAATTATATCGTGCGCGGGCAAGGAGCGTGCAATTTTTAAAAGAATCCTCCGCTCGAAGGAGGCTGTGCAGGACGCTCGCACTCCTCTCAGGCGGATTAATGCACGCTCGTTTTTGGCACGTTCGCCAAGGCGCACAGCCCAATCATCCGCAGGAGAATTTCACGGCGACTCTCTCGAGAGTCGAGAGTTTTCTCCTGCGGCACCCAAATCAATTCGCCTCGTTAATTATATTTCGCTGCGGCGATATTAATAAATAATAAACGAGGGCGACGCGGTTAAACGCCGAGGCATTACTCTGGCCCTGAACTAACAATTTGAAATGACTATAATCAGTGTAATTGATTGCATGACAAATACAACGGATTATCCGAGGCAGTCGGCGCTCGAAAGTCTCCGGGGCGAACTGGTCCGCGAGGTCCGTACACGCGTGCAGGTATAACGAGTGCACCAGTCGCGGGTAACGGCCGGCTGGCTGCGGCGTTAATCCGTTCGGCCGTTCCGAATGTACGCGAGCCTCGGTCGGATTCGGAATATCTCGGCGCAGCGCGGCTCCGGCGCGCAGCTTCCGGAAAGCGGGCAGAAGCTCGGGAAAAAGCCAAAGCGCCGCGCGCTGGCCCATTAATTGCCGCGCCGCGGCAAAAAAGAGCCTCGGGGAAACGGGAGCCGCGCTCGCGAGCCGCCGCGACAGAGGGAATTCGCGGTGATAAACTCGCGTATTTACTGCACCCGCGCGACAATTAATAAAGGCGCCGTGCGGCTGCACTAATGCGAAACAAGCGGCCGAGGACACGACTTTCTGCGTCTGTGGGAAAGCGCAGCCGAGTGCGCGGCTCGCCTTCCAAAGCGCAGGCTACTTTCTTCCCGATACGGACGCTTCGTCCGAGTGTCCGAGCGCCCGGCCCGATGACTAATTTATGCTAATTAATACATACGCACGGACACAATACGGAACGGCGCGATTGTTGTAAAAGGAAAAAGCCTTAGAGCACGATGCGCGGATAAATAACGAACCTGCTCTCGCGCCTTCTATTGTTCGCGTGATTAATCGGCGAACCCTTTAATCATATTCATCGAGTTAATCAACGTCGAGGTAATCGGAAAGCGCGCCGGGGTAGAGGAAGGCGTCGCGTCGGCCGGCTCTATAGACGAGGGTGCACGGCTGCTCCGTGTGCCGTACGCGCGCAAAAGCGCCTTGGACCAACCGAGCCACCGATATAACCGTGGGCCGGGCCGCGCAATTACCGAGGAGCCGCGAGCTTGTCGGCTCGAGGGTCCCGACTTGATAAGCCTGCTTCTTGGGCTCGGGCACGCCCCTCGAAAAGCTAGGCGCGCCCGCGCCCCGAGATCGCCGCCTAAGTCATCCGATCTCGAGGCGAGCTTTCACTCTCGAGCCGATCGCGCCCCGATCGCTCTAGCGATCGGCCGCGGGCCCGCGATTCAAGAGGCTGCCAACCCTAAGCGGAAAAGATCGCGCGGGGAGCCGAGGCTTCGAAATCGGTTGCCCGCGGCCGGGGCCATCCCGCCTGGGCCGATCGGCCGAGCCGCGCGCAGCTTCCGGGAAACCGTGCTATCTGGTCCGCGCGCGAGACGCGTCTGCCGCGTTGAGGGCTTCTCTAATCCCGTTCTGTGGACGGTTTGCAGGCTGGTCGGGGCGGCGGTGGTCGGGGCGGCCGTCTGCGCGCGCATCCCCGGCCTCGGGAAGAGCCAGCGGGAGCTGTGCCGGAGGGCGCCGTACGCCATGCCGGCGGTCGGCGAGGGCGCCGAGCTCGGCCTCAAGGAGTGCCGCCACCAGTTCCGCCACCACCGCTGGAACTGCTCCCATGTCGTCGACAACCAGATCTTCGGCCACGTCGTCGTCGTCGGTGAGTACACTAGAGCCCTGTCTTTGCACTTGTCGCTCGGCTGCCGTCCGTACCTTCCTCTACCTGGCTTCGTTCCCTCGAGCCGCTCATCCGCTTCCTCCTTCTCTGCAGTCTTCCGAGCGGCGCGCCGAGCCGAGCACTTCTGGCCCGATGAACGCGATACCGGCTCCAGTGCGAGCTTGATCGATTGCCGCGCAGATTTACATCTCATGAATAGATCATTTTCATTTCGATTTCAGTCCTAGCGACTTCTTGCGTAACCGCTTGCAATTTTTCCCGGAAACCATTAAGAGGATCTTCCTCGTCAAATTATGGAGAAAACGTTCGCGAGGCATTTTTTCACGGCATCCGCAACGAATTCAATCTTAGCTTTTGCCACATTGTTGTCGGGGAAAAATTGTGCTTTATTTTACTTGGGAATTGTACAAGTTGATCCTTGTACAAATTCAAATACGACAAATAATACATTTATTTGATTATCGAATTAGATTTATGCATCTACACTGCAGTACTTATACCAGATTATTTCGTCATCTTATGAATTGTAACTCTTTGACATAGTCGTGGATTTTGTTTCATGCATAGGCAGCATATGGTAATATTTTCGCTTATATGGCCAATGAGTTTATGAAAAATATTATTTTCTTCCAAGTGCTGACTTGACCTGTTTTCGGCTGCATTATACAGACTGGCCACTTGGGAGCACAGCGCGAGTACAGTGCCATATCATCGGGGTGGCCATTTAAATACATTCGATCATAAAACATGAGTTATGCACGTATTATAGAAGCAAAATTTTCCCGGTGCGTGCGTATTATTTGTACTTGTGCTATTAAAGACACTTGTCCCCCGGTGTAAATATTCGCATGGAAGGACATTTTTCACGCGTCGCTACATTAATTCTGAGGGGAGTTATAGAGATTTAAAGGAGAGCTTATTAATGACAAGAGCGGGTTTTAACGTACGTTTATAAGCGCGAAACATATATTTAAATATTTATCTATATAATATGCAGGGAGATTATCTACAAGCTTTAAAACGCAGTTCCGATCAGATTCAACATATTAATTTAACGAAACTAGTGGAGTATAAAGGAATTCGAGTCGACAGCTGAGTTGATTATTAGCGATTAAGAAATTTAGCGGATAGTAAAAAATGGGTAAATATGTAGTCCGAAACTTGTTCGCGCGTGTATCCGTATATATGATCGATACTAAAAGTCGAATGCGCGTATTTAGCAGTATACGCACTTTTCCTCGAGCCCGCGTCTCTTTTCCTTCACCGTGGCTAGTCAATTTAATGCCGGCAATTATTTATTTCTTATTAAAAGTTGGTGATAATTTAAATTGTAAAAGAATATATATAAGCGAGCCGGGATTACGATGGCTTTTTACAGAGGAAGGAGCGGCGGGCGCGCGCGCGCACGCGGCATTCAATCATTCGTATAAGGAATAAGTATGCACAACCCGCGGCCATTAAACTGGCTAATAAAAAGCCGCGAAAATTTATCGCACAATAACGTGACAGAATCGTTTGCGCGCGGCTAGTTCTCAAGCGGGGCTTTTACCCTGCAACTCTGCGCGCATCCTCCTAATTGGCCCGTGCAAATAATGGGATTAGCGATTGTTCGCGCGAGGGCCGGGAGGCCGCGGGCCGAATAGAGCGGCACGAGCCGAGCACCGGGGGAGCGGCGAGCGACGGGCGCGCGCGCGCCGCGTGTGGCCGCTCGGGAGACCGCGAGGCCGAGGCCCGCCGCCCGCCCGGGAGCACACCGAGCGCGCCCAAGAGCCCCGAGCCCCGAGCTCCTCGCGATCAGCCGCGGATTACCGGCGAATTAAGTCGCCAGCTGTCCGGGCCCCGAGCGCGCAAACCTGTTGCCCAAGCCTCGCTTCCTCGGTGACAACATTACACAAGCTGATCGCCCGCGGCCCGACAGCCCGTTATTCAATGCTCGCGCTCGCGAGGATATGGACCGCCTGCCGATCGAGGTGAAAGCCCACGGCTCGCGCGCCCCGCCGATCCACCGGGGATTTCCGCGGGGCGCCCCCGTAAGCCCCGCCCCAGCGGATGTCCTGCCTGGGCCCAGCCGGCCCGCGTTCGAACCAGCCCTCGCGCCCTCCCCTCGAGTACCGCCGCGAGCCTCCGGCCACGCGCAAACGATCCCACTGTCAATTAGCCGGCTTGTCCGCCGCCCACTCTTCTATCGCTCTTCCGCCGTTGCATGGGCCTTTCGAGGATAATGCGTCTGACCGGTTGGCCGCAATCGCACCGTTGATCTAATGCGTCAAATCCTACCCATTAGCACGGTTAGCCCAATCGTGCAAACCCTCAAAAACTAACATGTCAATTAAGGAGCGGAAATTCTGATAACAACTCAAGTGTTCCATGTGAACAAACGAGTTGACGATCCCAAGGATTTTGGCGCCCGAGCAATAATACAACGTAGCTTTGCGGAACAACGTCAGTTTATCTGCAGTTAATGGCGCCGAGTCTCGCACCTGCAAATACCACTCTGCAAGTATTCGGATCACACAAGATGAAACTGTTGCCAGATTCCGAGAAACCGTTAAGGTCGTCCCGACGGGTACGCGCAAGCGAATAAAAACTTTGGTTAGAATTTGTGCGCACAGCATGACGAAATTGGGTCGTTTATGGTAGGGTAGAGTGCGTCTGCCAAAGCCTTGCATGACGAATTTAACAGATAAATCCACGATGAAACATGATGTTGCAACTAAACGATCTACCAGAGTCTGACTAATATCATTATTTCACGTATCGCCGTGTAATTACAATCCACGAAGTATGATGTATTTAAATTTTTTCCCATCATTGATGTGTATATTTTATCTTCGAATATAGAGGATTTATAAGAAATGGACCGCGGCCTTTGTTTCTCGAGCTCTGGACAATTATCGGAGAAAGAAATCCGAAGACAGCCGAGGCGACTGGGCTGCGGTTGAGTGCGGGCGGCGCTAACTTAATTAGTGAAATTAACGGTCGCGCTCGGCATGCGGCGGCTAAGTGGCCCTCCGGCCGCCAGCCGCATTATGACGTCCGATACGCGCGGCGCACTTGAAACGTAGGTGTGCAAATTATGCGGCTGATTATCGTCGGCCCACTTTTTCGCGCGGGCTGCGCCGCCGCGCCGACCCGGAATTCACGCCCGAGTTTGAAATCGCGCGCTTGCGGCTTTCCTAAACACGAGAGGAAAGCCTCGCTGGCAATTCTCGGCCCTGGGTGGGTGCGCTTTATCGGCCTGTGCTGTTTTTCACCCGTGCGCTGCAGGTGCGCCTGAGGTGTAAATAGAGAGACCTAATGGTTTTCCATTTGCCCGATGACGGCTCTCTGGACTTTTATCGCGGGAGCCAACTCTCGCGGATGTAATATAACCCGCGTATTATTACACGCAGTTACAGTGTAACACGCTAGTTTAGCGGGAGCTTTTAGTCCAGATCGCTCGACGATAGGGAAATCTCATTACGATGTATGCGCAACTTATTATAACAGTTGGCTAAGTAAGTGTACGAATTGGCAGGTCTGATAATAAATTTTCCAAAGCGGTAATGCCACGTAAATTTCGCCTAATTATCTGCTTACGTGACACTGGCTTAATATTTAGTTTCCCCCATATTTTTTAATATTCCCAGAATGAGAAATATACTCATTTTGAAATTGAATCGTAAAAGTACCATCCTTCGAAATAGTCCTCCATTATAATCTCTGCGCGCCTCGCGCATCTGCATGCAAGGTGAATTTTTTATGCGATCATCGCTTGAACAATATCGAGTGGACGCGATTAGCATAAAAAGACTGTCCATCTAATTATTTATTACTCAGCTGTATATATAATAATTCTGTCGAGTCGGCTGGATATTCCGCCGCGCGGCAAAAATCTCCCGGGTCGCCAGAGATTCCCGTTAGGCCTGCCTGCCGCTTGATTACGGCGGAGGCTTTGCTCTCCCTGATTGCGCTGCGGCTACGACGTGGGACCCGATGATCACGGTGCGTGTGGCGCTTGGTCCGCCCGAAATTACCCAGGCTTTTTGCCCACTCCTTTAATCTCGGTCTTAATGAAGCCTCCTGCCCCCTCGTGTCCTCGGCTATTCGGGAGCCGCCGCCGCCGCCGCCGCCGCCGCTGCTGTGGCCACCTCCCGAAATAAGCGCGCAGCGGCAAATTTATGCGCGTTTACGGGCCTTGTACGCGCCTTGCGCCGTTGAAACCCGGACCGCGCGACAATATAAACCGCAAGGGGGAGAAAACGATTTTGGAGCAATGACTCTCTCGACTTGATTTACGCGACAGTAAAAAAACATTAACGTCTATACGAGCCCCGTGCATTCGTCTTAATCCCCATAAATTAATAATTGTTCCAAAATGCGCGTACAAAAACTTGGACGTCATTGAAGCTACCGCGCTATGCTGGTTTTTGCCCCCAAGTGATCCTGTTTTTTACAATTATTAAATTGATTATGTTTACGATTAGGCTGGCAGAAAACCTCGGAGAAAACCGCACCGCAAGGAATTCAATAAGAATAATTCATTTCATTAGGCAGAGTGCACGTGCATTGCGAGTGCGTGAGCTTGATCGCCATTGTACGGCTGTCGTTAATATCAGCATCGTACATAATTAAAGTTTGTTAGCTCTTCCAGTGAGAGGGGTAGGACATAGACGCTGCACTTGAGTAGAGGTGAAACAAATGACGTATATTGGTGGCCGATCGTCAGGGAAAGCCGAGCGAGGCTCGGGTCGGAAGGGGCACCGGCGCCAGGGGAGCCGGGGCTCTCTGGAGGCTCGGTCGCGCCTCAGCTGGTGGGCTCGGCGGCCGCAGGGCGCGACGCGCGCGACTGCCTCTCCGCGCAACACGTTCGTCTCGGATAACCGAGCTGAAACCCAAACTGGTCCTCCCGCTGGGCCGCGGAGCCGGAGAGCGAGCCGAGCGGCCCGACACACCCACCTGCCTTCAATCTCGTTGGGGCTTCGACGAGTTTACGAGATGGGCCTCGAGGATGCCGCGCGCCACCGCCGCCCCAGCCCCGACACTGTCTCGCGCGTGTAAGGCAACCCGGCCGAGGGCCGCCGAGGCTTTATTAATGAGCGATTGACGCCGCTCGCGGCAGCCCGTCTCCGACTCGGTCTTCGCGCGCGCTATTCCCGCGAGCCGGGCCTTCCTACTCTCCTCTGCGCCGCTCTTCTCCGCTTTTTCATTCCCTTTCCTCTTCGCCTTTCCTCGGCCACCTTGCCGGAAGCCCGGAACAAGCCTAATCCTCCAGATCTTGCTAAATATCACCTTATATTTATATTCTTCTTTTATGCGCTAGATTACCTACCTATTTTGCAGCTTAATCCTTCGTGAAATCAAACACTCCATTAATAGGTTGATTGATCGGCTAAATATTTTTACCGGTATTGTATCCGTACAATAATGTTTGCCATTAATTCTCACCTTATTGCAAAAATAAGCCTTAGTCTCGTGCGGCTGCAAGGATACGTCAGGTGTGTTCAATATCTTATTTTCATAAATAAATATTTACAAAACTAGTATAAATAAAAAGAGTTGTGACACATTGTAAGATATTTACTTAGAGATTATTTGCACAATATTGGATAATATTAAATTAAAATACAACATTTACGTAACGCTTATAATTGATGTCCATAGATTCTGAAAACTTTCAATGAAATTGCTCCAGAATAGCATGCAGGAAATATTTTCGCGCAATTAGATTTTATTATTTCGTACACGGTAGGTTGCTTGTACGTGCACGGTATTTTTTCTATTATATTCTTATTTACTTTTGTTTGTTTGACTATGTGATATAAAAATAAATTAATGTAAGCAGATAAATATTTGCAATGGATTTTTTGAAGAAAAAAACGGTTGGTCAAGTATAGCACAGGAAAAATGACGTCCAGTGTCACGGAAAGAGCTTTGCCCGCAGCGCACGCGATGCTTTACTCTCTTCCGTGGATGCCAGATAATAACTGTATTAAAATATTATTATCTTTATTGATAATCATTAATAATATTTTTTTAAATTGTTCTTATTATTATCTTGAAAGATTAATTTGGATGTTAACAATCTATCTTTTCGCGCGAATTCCCAAGATTACGTGACGAAACGAAAGACCCATGTATATACAACGCGCAAGATTTATCGCTGTATAATGGCCCATAATAAATCTACTTTTATGCGCATACAACTTATTGATCATCGTATTTAAACTCTCTATTCAATGATTTTCATTTTGTAGTAAATTGTTACTTTCTGATGAATAGACAATTTTCATTTTGGCTAAATTTTTGTTGTATTGCAACTTTTGACGTAACGTATAAAGCTCGTGCACATTTATTGACCAACAATGAATAATTAATAACGTACATAAACTATATGTAAATAAGTATCTAGAAAGATTTTGAAGAAAAAAAAACTGAAAATCAGGGATAATTTGCTGGAAAAGGTGAGTTTTGTAGGCGAGCAATAAATCCTTCGTTACAAATATACGTAGGCTGACGATAAGGAAGACTCGCGCGAACGGAGGAATAATAAAATAAATGCACAAGGAGCCTCTATAATTATGCAAATCGAATGCTTATTTATACATTTTACAATTTATACCGATTAATCGCGATTATAACTCCTGCACTTCTACATTTATATATAGTAGGTGCAGTTGGATAAAAACCAGTAATATAATCAATTATCAAATTGAAATAACGACCGCGCAAGATAAACTTGTTTCGAAAACAGTCGGGAGAATATTGCGTGTTGGTAGAGGTTCTTGTTGGCTAAAATATATGACGCGGGGACAAAAAGGCACTGTAGTACCAGGCCATTTCCCTAACAACTTTTTCTCGCGCGAGTAGTGGCCGCGCGCTCATTTGCGCATGGCAGTAAACGAAATCCAATTTAAATGAAGAGCCTCCAAGTGAATGGAAAGAGGACAGTCGAGGGACGTTCCCGCGGACGGCGAAGCGGCGCTCTAGGATAATCGAGTGCTCGGGCAAAGGCACGCGTAATAGGGCTTGCCATTAGGAGGCGGAGCCGGGAAGGGCCCTGCGCGCCCTCTAGCGCCTTGTTGCAATTAGGCTGCTGGTGTAGGCCATCGAGTCACGAGCCGCCCTTACACCATAGGACATAGACCGCGCGCCAATGAATATTCAGGGCTGCGCGCAAAGAGTGGGAGCGCGCGAGCGCGTAATTGTACCGTGTCCCCGGCGATCCGTCTCTGTCGCCTTTATCTGCCCGCTAATTCGTTCGATAGGCGGTCTCTCGCGGCGGATAGACCGATTTACGGGGCGCCCGGATGCCGATCGCCGCGCAGGAATGTTTGCGCTCCGGGAGCCTCTTTCCTCCCGGCTACTGGAGCGCGGGTAGCGCGACTCGTCCCCGCGCGCAAACTCTTCCTTTCGACGCCGAGAGCCAGGCACTCGGTCCTACGCGAGGCCGCGGCGCCCCTCGGAAAGACAAACAAATCGGCCTCATGAAACGTTCGATACGACGAACAGTATGGGTAGTTGACGCACGCGGACAGCCGAGCACGCGTGGTACGGAGCGTAATGAGCCACTAATAAAGTTGTCGCTCCGATCAGATTTGCCAGGAGCATCCACTTGGAACGGGAGCTGGTCGGAAACGCCGAGCTCGACAGCCTCAACTGTCCCGTAGACTTGATTCATCATCCACCGAGTGGACGCCCCGTGTAAGCAGTCCATGTAGAGAGCTTATGTTCCCTGTCAGTCTAATGACGTGCTTTGGAAGAATCGAACGGTCCATGGGCGATTTGTCCGCCGCGTGCCCGCCGGGAGCAGGTCCCTCGGAAGCGCGCCCGGAAGCGGGGTTGGCCGGCTCGCAGTCGAGGTCGGGCGGGAGCCTGGCGCCGGAGGCTCCGGCGGGAGGCGCTGCCGACGGTGGGAAAGGAAAGAGCCGCCCGCAAAAGGAAGGAAGCCGGCGGCCTATTCAAATGAAGAGATCTGCCTCCGGGATATCTAAACGAGCGTTTCGGAAACGGCGATTTGTCCGCAGGAGCAGCGCCGGCGGCGGTCGTTAAGGAGCGGGAGCCGCGCGTCCGAGGCGCGCCCGCATGCAAATGCCCCGGCGAGGCTAAGTGGCCCGGGGAGCGCGTCTTAATTATGGCGATTGGTTAATCGGCCGGCAGCGGCGCGCGCGGTGGTCCCGGCGCGGGCGCGGGCGGCTCCCACGGCGCCCGCCGATGGCGACATTCGATCCGCCGGGCAGCGCGCCCGCCCGATAAGCCTCCAACAGCTGTCTAGCGGCTCCCCTGCCCGACGGGCCCGCCGAGCCTCCCCGAGTCTCCCCGAGGGCCGCGCGAGCTCGCCTGCGGTCCCAAACCCTCGGGGACGCATTGCCCGCGGCCCAGGACAGACCTCTCGAGTTGTCTCGCGAACCCTTCCACCGAGACGCAAGGTACCGCCCGCGCCGCGCGGCTCGCCTCTGCGCTCGGGAACAATAGAGAGCTTGGGCGGGAGACGCGACCCTCTGGCCTGTGGGAACGTGTTCGGGCCCCGGGCCCGCGGAGGATTTCCAGGAAATCCAAGCGAGATAAATCAATATAGGGAGCGCGCTAGGGAGTGGGGGGGTCGCGCGCACGCGAGGCTGCGCCGCGCCGCAGCTTACGAAGCGGGCTTTGGGCCGAGGGCCCAGCCGAGAGGGAGAAGCAGCGCGGCAAGGCCAGAGGAGGGACAAGGGAGGAGCGGGCGCGGGTATCGGGAGCCCCGGTTGACTTATCGTCCGCGGCCCGGCCCCGGCTGCGTGTGCTCTCGCGGGCTTATCGGTGCCTCGGCCGCCTCGCCCCGTAAAAACGGCTATCGGTCCGGCTCGCGCGTTCCCACCGAGTCCCAATCCAAGTGGGGCCGGGGATCGCGAGTCGCGCGCCGATTAATCGCCCATCGCTCTTATCGGGCGGGCCAGATTTTTCGCCACCGCGGCCGGGCGGCGGCGCAATTACCGGAGGATCGCGTGCGGCGCCTAGGCTATCGCCCGACTCTGTCTATACCGAGCACGGAAATTTCGTGCGCGCTCGTGTTGCCGGGCGCTAATTGCGAGGCTCGCCGGCCCGGCGCCGACGCTCCCTAATTAAGCCCTCGAAGCTCGCGCTTTCCCCGGCGAGGCGCGCCTGTCCGACAATTAACGAGGATTTATGGGGTGAGGAGAGCCGGCCGGTAAGAATCCCTCCATTATCGACGCGCGCCGCTACAGCGGCCGAGCGCATAATTAGCGAGCCGTGGCCGCGCCGCGGGACGCCGGACTTGTCCCTCTCGCTCGCCCGCCCGACGATCATCCTTGGGGCCCGCGAGCGCCGCCGCGAGCACCGCCGCGGGCAGCGCCGCGAGTGCGCCTTCGGCCAAAACTCCACTAGCTCGACGCCCCGAGAAAAAACGAATATACCACCGCGATAGGCATCTTAAGAGGCCGTGTAAAAAACTTGTCGGCCGCCCGCCGGAGGATACGTGCGCCCGTCTTCCGCGCGGCCCGCTCTCAAACATTGTTATTAATGCCTTCTCCCCGGGTCTATTATATGCCGGACGCGCAGCCCAGCGGCCGCTTCCTGTCAGCGAGTCGCCAAAAAACACCCGACGGACTGGGACCCCAAGCCTCTGGCTGGCTGCATGCGCTCTTCGCACGAGGCATCCATTTCGCAAACTGACCCGTGCTCTCCGGGACTCCGTGACTCCATGTGTCACAGGGCCAACCGTGCTGGATATACCTCTAGCCATCTTGGCGCCTCGAGGTCACGTAATGCCCCCGCGTTTCATGCCCACATTTCCTCTTATCCCAACAAATAACATTTTTCCCACGAACCTACAATAGTCGCCTGGTCTACCCTACACTTTGCTTTCAACATTCAAGCTCAAAATAGTCGACTTGTCAAAACTCTACCTTAAAATGCATCATGCACAAATTTCCACATCTTTCTCGAAATGCTAGATAAGAATGTATGATTTTCGAATGGTGCTTGCTTAATAATAAGCGTCTTGCTTATTTATGTAGCCTCGCTCTTTTGACCGAGGAATTAGGCGACGTAAACTGAAATTTGAGTTGTTGTTTGCTCGGCTACCACGATTTATCATTGCGCAAAAATTACACAATTCCTACATAATTATACTTAAGTCTATTTTAATCAATACACGATAAGATTTTCAGTGTCATATTCTTCTTAAATAAAGCAAAATTCATATGCAGAGCGAATAATACGTTGGCGGTTACTAAAAATATTAGTAATTAGTATTAACCAAGCTAGGTAAACCAGAAACCATAAGATAACAATAAATACATAATTGGTGTAGAATTGAACCCTAGACTGTAATCAAGTTTGCATAATATAGTTATTTACAATTTTATTTCCAATTTTTAATTATAATTTTTTGTATCAATTAATTTAAATTATTTATTTTGGTTACGCGAGACATTTCAACAATTTTGTAAATAATTGGTTTATCCTTGATAAACCTCGTTGTACAAGTGTAGGAGGTCTGGATATTATCTATTAAATCTACTATTACATAGGTAACGGGTGCAATCTCTCTACTGCATCGATCAAGAGATTCTTGTAAGCTGCTATTGAAAATTGAATATCATTCGTATTATAAAATATACAACTTTAACATAGTAAAGTTAGCGAATACTAAAACAAGAAGAGTCTAAAAGTGTGAGAATAGAATTTACTAAATTGAATTAACTGTTTGAAGGTAAACTTTGTGTTAAGATAAATTGTTCGGACAGCAACGTATCACATTTTACGACCAATAATGAAAATAATATAAAACGTTTACTTAGTAGAATCTTCTCTTGAAAAATGATAAACAAATCATTTCGAGTTCTCAAGAAATTCGTTCTTTTCTACGTTCATAGTTTTTTTCGATTTACGTGACTAAATCGCATATTCTTTATCTCATTATTTATAAATAAATTTTGCAAACAAAATATACTAATTTAATTGGTGCGCATTCACGACTATCTTTTTCTTACACATTAATTTATCTTTTATTAACTTTTTTTTTAATTGTTTGAGTAGAAAGTTTATATTGCTTTTTAATAATCAAAAGTTAGTGATCGTTATTTGACGCACGTATAGTAGTTACTTGATTAGTCCTTATCTACTTAAAAAGTTACGAATGAAAAAAGTTATCAAGTTGGAGATTAATGGAATGGTATCGGTTCCAATAAATTGTTCCTCGAAATTTCGCGCAGAACAATTGTTGAATTTTAGGTTGCAATTAGTTGGATTCCGTTGGAGGAGAATTGAAAGGAATGGGTGCGTTTGTCAGTCTGGCGAGCGTCGCGGGTCAGCGGATGCGCGTAACTCCCGTGGCGTTACGGGCCGGCGATTCCGAGGGTAACTCTTAATTATTGCCAATTATTGCAGAGGACTCGGGGGCGTCGCGAGGCTTGCGCAAGGGGAAACGAAAGAAATAGTCGAGAGTCGAGAGGGGCGCGGGGCGCGCGAAGGAAGGAGGGCCGGCCTCGCGCGAATCGGCGGTGTTACCGGGCTGAGGTGAGCCGCGCTTGGATTTCGCCGCTCTCTGCGGGCCCGGGCGGGGGCGGAGGAAACTGGGCGGCGCGGGCGCAGAGGCGTAGAGCCGGCTCGAGGCCGCGGCGGCGCCTGCGCTTTCCTCGAGGCTGGCCCCCCTCCCCCCTCTTGCGCCGGTCCGCCGTACTCGGCTTATCGGCCGGGTCATTTATGTCGATCGACATAATGGAAACGGCGCGCCGCGGCGCTCGCGTCTCCGCGCCGCGAGGAGATTTACCGTCTGCCGCGCAGCCGCGACGCGGGAAGTGCACGAGCCGCGGGAGATTAGCCCGCGCGCTCGCAGCCGTGTTTTTTGCAGGCGCGCGCGCGCTCGCGAGATTGTCCGTCCCTCGCGTCGAATTTACGCGATTGGGCGCGTGCTCCGCGGCTCGCCGCCTCGGAAAACACGGGCGCGCCGCGCGACAAAGCGGCCCCTCGGCCGATGATAACATTCGCCGGTCAATATTTATAGCGGCCGCGGCGGCGGCACGCGCCGATCTCTCAAAGCAACCTCACGCCAATCAATATGGAAGGAGCCCGAAGGAAAACACGCGGATCGGCCGGGGCCGCGCCGGCCTCGTGCCGGCCAAGCGCAAAGACGGCTGCCGCCTCGAGGCTGGCGCTCCTCGCGGGCGAAGGAGGGCCACAGCCGGTGCAGGTGCTCCGGGGCCCAGGGAGAAGCCCGCGGGAACTCCCGCGGCGCCCGCCAAATAAAGATCTTGTCGGACGAGGCAGTAACAAGACGGGGAGAGAGCGGCGCCTCTCTTCTCGCCCGGGGCCGCGGCACCCCCGCACCGAGGAGCCGGAGGCTGGGCCGGCTGCCGACCGACGCCTGCCGCTCGAGCGGCTTTCCTTCCCGCGATTCTCCGGCTTTTAATTTGCTGCGCTCGCTGCGCCGAGGCCTGGGATATCTGCAAGCGCATCGTTACGAGCGCGAAGCGAAACAATCGCCGGGCGGCCGGCCCAGCTTTTCCCGCGCCACAACCCATTTAATAATACAATCGAACTTGATTTCGATTAGCGCGCGGCGTGTAACTGTTCCCGCTGCCGGCCGTCGCTCGGCGGCGACCTGCCGCTCGCTCTGCCGATGAGAAAGCGCGCGAGCCGGGGGTGCCTGTGCCTCGGCGTCGATCGCCCCTGTCGATCCCGATCTATGTCGAGCGCCGGTGATTTATGGCCTCGCGTTACCCTTTCGCCGAATTAAAAGCCCGGGGCCGCCGAGGGGGAGTAGGAGCCGATCGCGTCAGTTGGTCAGGCCCCGCTTTGCCAGGCACGGGAGATGAATGGCCGCTTTATTGCGGGCTTTTTCGTTATTGATTGAAATCGATTTGATATCAGGTATAATTAACTATTAATATTTCATCGGTCGCGCTCACTTCCTGTGTAATTATTCGGTAATATCCTTCATTGGCCTACCTTCATTAAAGCGATGATTTAACGATTATTTTACGCAGTTTAAGCACAAGGCTCGGCTCGGCGGGCGCTCGTGGGTACAACTGAATTCTTGTGCTTCGCTCCAGTCCCACTTGAGCAGGGAGCTACGTAAACACTTAACAGAGGTATTTCTCCCAGTGGTAACGAGGTCAGAGTCATTTCGCAATTACCCGATCAAACTCCTTTCCGGTTATAGCCAGAATATATAATATGGCAAACTTAGTCAGCCGGTAGAAGGGAAAAGAAAAAAGCCACTGTTTAATAACTAATTAGCGGGGGAATCAATCGGGGCGTGCGCCGAGCTCGCGTATATCCCCCGGCCGGCCAAAAAAATCCCATGGAGGCGAATAAGCGGTAAAGGAGAGAAAAAGCCAGGCGCATTGAGTCGGCCGAGGGCCTTAATCGCCGGAGCGTAGCAGACATGCCCGGAGAGCCGGGGCGTCGCATCGGGGAGAAGAAAGGAGCGGGCGCCCGCGGAAAAAGAAGCCGTTGTCGGCCACGGGCGCAACGACATCGTAAACCGACAAATGGCAGCGTAATAATAAGGCCGATCGGCTTTATCGGGCGCGCGCGCGCATTGCCCACCTGTTGTCCCGCTGGGGCCCCCGGCGATTTACGAGGCTGCGCGCGCCGCTAATGAAAGCCCCGCGGCCCGTTACCGCCTCGTATATCACCAAGCTCGAGCGACCTTGCGCCAGCCGCGCGATCCAGCCTCGCCATCTCCCCGAATGGTCCAGCGGTGCTGGCCGATGTTTGCGCAGGCTCCCGAGCCCGCTCACGGCCCGCCACTGTCTACTCTTCCTCGCCGAAGCTCCTCGCCTGATCCTGGCGCCTGCGCCCAAGAACATTATTAGCTCTGCGCTCATTTGCTCGCTCATTATTATTCATGAAATTTCTCAATAATTCAAGTGCTGTGCATTTACGAGACATCGTGCAAATTCACCCGGGCACCTACAAGGCTAATCCGTCAAGTGCACGGCTATCTGGCTGAATGCCAAAAGACTTGGCGCAACCAGGCCTGGCCACGAACAATTTTTCCTCTATTTCACGGATGGAAAGCTATATTCTCTTCTAGGCAACAATGATTCTTGCTAAGGCGTTGGGTCCCGGGCCATCAAGGTGGCCGGCAACGCAGATAGATACGCGTCTGACTAGACCCGACCCATTTTCACTTGAACAACGCGCCAAGTCGTTGCCCTCTTTCTCTACTCTCGGACATTTTTCTTTTTACTTATACACACTCGTTACTTTCTTCCTTACGGTCAAGTTAAAGCTAGAAAAAGGAGAATCAAGCTATCACAATTGTCACACTCTTGATAAACTAAACGGTAGAGAGCAACCAAAAAGTATATACGAAGCTCGTAGGTATATAGCAGCTCTAAAGCTTTGATATTTTGTAAAAAAGTACTGGATCAATGGCAAAAGCTACACTTTTGCATAATTTAACAACTAGTTACTCTACAGTACATTTGGATATTTATAATTTTCCTTAATTAAAAAGCAGAGGTCCAGTGCAGAATTCGGGTGCGAGAGATCGGCGAAATAACCGTGATTATAGTATACACTACGTGTTATTTTCCTCGGTTATTTAGCCTCTTGCGCATTACCGGCTCCGGATACTTTATAACCGACTTTTAAAACGAAGTATACAAAAATTGATAAAGCCTCGTGTGCGCGTTTCTCGTCGATTCCACAGCGTGAGAAAAGCCTGGCGCACCGACTCTTATGGCCCTTCCCCCTGCAACGCAAACCAAGACCTTCCACCACTTGTCGTTGTCCGCGAGACATCCCATTACAGAAGATTGTATAATGCTCGCGTCAAAAGACGTCGGGAGATGTTATACGGAGCGCTTTCAGCTGCCCGGGAATTGAGACGCACTCGCGTACAGTGTGCGAGTAGGCATATAGGACTAAGGCCTCGCGTCTCGTCCCAAGCTTTGGGCCTCGGTCAGTTTAGCTGCGGACGCGTAACGTGTGCGCAATCACGCGGCCGGCTTCCATTTGTCTGCGGGAGCGCGGGAGAGAAGGGGAGCGAGCCGCTAGCCGGGACGATAGCTCGGCCCTCGGAGCTGCTCGGGCCGGCACAGCAGCTCCCTTCGGCCGAAAACGATGGGTAGGCGAACGAGGAGATTGAACCGGGTAACGGGTGAGCGGTCGAGCGGACTCGGAAGCGGGCCGAGCCTCAAGGGCTCAGGGCCGAGGGCGCGCGAACGCGCTCGAGGATAGGCCAATAATGAAGTCGTCGGCCCAGGGGCCGGCCTCATTAATGACCGATTATCCGTGAAATACAGTGCAATAACATTTGCCGCGCGAAGCCGGGGGCCGACAGAGAGGAATTGCGAGGAGCCAGGCGGGGGGCGCGACGCCCGGAGCCCGGCCAAAGCGGTCCAGCCGAATATTTTATCGGGCCGCACGCTGTGCATGATATATCCCACGCCTCGTTACCCTTCCGCAATAAGTCCTCGGTACAAAGCAGCCGAGCCCCAGGATAACGAGCTCGTAGCTGGAGCCGCGCCCCGGGCTACTCGAGGCTAACGGGGAGGGGTGTGGGCACCGATATCGCGTGACCGCGAAAAACCGGCGCGGCGCCTACGTGCAGGCCAGGCTCCATCTCGCCGCCCGCTCATTCTGCTCGTGGGAATCGGAACGATGCCCCGGGCCTTTGTTCCAGGGATCGATCGGCGCATTTTGCTCCCTGCATTTGCCTCCAAACCTCTCCTGCATTATGATCGCGGATCAACATTGCCAACCAATCTGCACCGTCTCTCGTAAAAAGTCAGCCGATTTCTACGGCTAGCAGTTTGCCGATCGCTGATCGTTCGCTGTTGGACACCCAAAATAGGATCGATCAGAGGATTAGGTTGGAGCGAAACGAGTCGAGAGTCGATTGCGCCCCAAGCAGCTCCGCGGCAGCCCCCAAGAGGGATCGTCGAAGGCTTGGCTTTGCTCGGACGAGCCGTCTCGCGGTCTCGGAACGACTGGTCGATAAAGCAAAGACAATCGAGTCGGTGCGTCGCGGGTACGGGGGCGAGCTCGAAATAATCCCTGGAGGCTCGCCTGCACAGCGCCGACGCTTCGAACGAGTGGACGCGCAGCGGAAGAAAAAAGGCGGTAGGCTGGAGCGGCGTCGGCGAGCGGTGACGAGTGACGAGTGGCCTCCTTTGCCAATCAGCAGCGGCGGCGCTTGAACTAGCCGCGGAGCCGCCCGTAAATAAGCGCCCACGCGCCTCGCATAAATTAAGGGACTGCTCGGTTTTTCATCCGCGGGCTTTCTCTCCCCGCGCGGGCGTAAATCATTGTTTCGCCGTGGCGAGCCGTCCGATCGCCGCGGCCTAGGGCCTCTCCCTCTCGCCGGCCGAGGAGCTTTTAACGCCAATTATAAACGAATTGATTTTATTATTTCTTCAAGGGGACGAGTTTATCGGGCCGAAAATTTAGCGCCGGCTCGACCCCTCGTTATGCGAGCGCGGCTCCGCGCCATTAGCGAGGGCGCATTTTTAATTGTGCAATCGGCTCGTCGGCTGCCCCGTAATTTACAGGCGGCCAGCCCGCGCTCCTATTTAATACACTTAGGGCCGTGGGTCGCGCCGCGACGTTATTTACGACGCCCGTTAAACTATGGGGATAATTCGAGGACGCGCCGCCGCCTCGTCCCCCGAGGGCGCGTCAATCAACCACCGCCACATAACCTCTTGGCTAGAGCCGCTGGGGAGGCAAGCCCTTCCCCAGGGCTCCAACGGCTCGCAGCTTGCTTTTCCCCCGGAAATCCTGGTCCCCGCGCCCGCGCTTCCTTCGCCGCGCCGCAGTTTCCCAATTATCGCCTACGAGCTGTCGAGCGCCGCGCATCGACGGGCCACGCGGCATGCCATTCGATCCAAGTCCCCGCGTCCAATTTATACGTTGGCGCGTGGCTCGCGTAGCCAGGTAGACCTCACTCGAGAAGCTTCCACTACCGACTACTTGCTTCTTTGGCGGCTGACCCCTCGTAACTCAAGGCCCTATTGTATCCTTTTAAGTTATATAACGCTAATGAAACCTTTCATTATCCGAATCAATCAAAGGTCTGCGTGCCCTGGCCATTTTATGACTGCCTCCTTCTTATACGCGGGCCTTTATTTACTGATATTTTATAATGCTTTCGAATATGGTTAAGCAGAATTGATTGCCAATCTAAAGGGAATAATGCCGCGCAGATTGATATTTTACGGCTTTCCATTGATACCGCGTGAAAAACACGATTGCGCTACAGTATTCTTATACAACGTAACGAATCCTACTCGCAATCTCGGCTAATTTCTTCGGAGAAAATGAGCAAGTGTGCGATGAAAGAGAGTTGAATAAATCATAAGGATGATTTTGATGTAAAGTGAAAATGAAACTTGTCGAAAAAGTTAAGAATAGATTTTTCTTTACAAGTGGCGACACGCAACATGGCCTATGTCACCGATGACTCATTCGCGATGCTATTCCTTTGTCTTTTAATCGACAAACCTGGCTTTTGACGAGTAAGCTAGTAATCGGGTCAACTGGACGTATAAAGCGAGCAACTTATAATCATACACGCGAATACACGCGAATAGACGACAATGACACAGGAGTTTGGGGGGAGTGTTGCGCAGTATCGCACATTCCCAAAGACGATACACGCCGACTGCCAAGATACGACTTGTCTGGATTTTCAAATTTATGCACGTAATAAGAGTAGTTTGGCCGAGTGAGATTGTGGGATCGTCCGGGCCTCGGGCATATGTAACATTAGCGTCCCCGGCGTAATCTGGCGGGCTTAAAAGCGCCACATAAGCGCGAGCACCGGCCGAGGGAAAAGCGAGCCGCTTAAAATCGCGAGCGCGCGTTGGCCGCTTGTCGCGAGCGGACGAATCGGCGCGCGACTCGCGTTTTACGAGCTACTCGGACAGTCGGGCGGAATGCGGTCGCGCTGCCCGCGGGACTTTTCGCGGGGGCCCGGGCGCACGGGGACGGCCCCGCGATAGCGGCCCGGGCACTTTAATCCGACGATCGGCGCGGCTCTCGGGCAAATTGACTCGCGTGCGGGCGGGCCCAGGGCGCGGGGCCAGGGGCCAGGGGCCGGGCAATTATCGGGCGGCTCCGAGGAGCCTCGGGGCCTTGATTTAGAGCCGCTCCCCGAGTGCTCCTGCGTCCGCGGAAGAAAGGCCGCGCTAATGCGCGCGCCCGGCCCGCGTATCGCCTCGATATATTACACGTGTACACTGTCCGAAAGCAATGGGCCGCTTAACGACGCGGGGAATTCCCCGGCGGGGGGCCGGGCCCGGGGATCGGAATGCGCCGATCGCCATGCGCCGATCGGCTCGTTGACAATGGCGATTAAGGCTGCTGGCCCGGTAGCCGGCCCTTCCCAAGGGCCGCTTAATTACCCGCGGGGGCCCTTTGTACCGGCAGCCGGCAGCCGGCAGCCGGCAAAGCGACTCCGCGGGGGTTCCGTCCACCCGGCAGCTGCCGCGGCTTTTACGAGCGCCTCGGCCAGTACCGGCCGAATGAAGCAATCGCGCGGGCCGCGCGCTCGCCGCTCATTTGTACCTCGACTCGCGGCTTCCTTGCCTTTCCCTCGCCGGCTAATTCGGCCCACCTCCGCTCGGCCTACCAGATCCGAGACCAGACCCGAGACCAGATCCTCTTCGCCCCGGTTCTATGTAAAGTTGCGTGAAAGTTTCACGGGCCGAGCGAGTGGGCCATTGATCGTTTCGCACCGATTACAATCACTTAGGCTTCTTCATTCCTCCCCGCCGGCTATTCTCCGCGCGACGCGCGCGCCTTTATCCCCCGTAGCCTTCGCGCCTCGGGCCTTAACGGCCATCGCACAATGGCCATTTTTCCGCGCGAAAACCAACGGAGCGGAATGTCTTTGGAGAGGCCACCCGGCGTAACAAGTCTGATATACCGGTCTAATAAAAAGTGTTCGCAAATTTACGCGCAAAAATGCCGGGAGCCGCCTTCTGATTTACGCAACGGCCGCGTATCCGAGGCACGGCGGACGCACGCGCCGTATACCTAAATAACGAATAATGTTTCGCTAAGCGTATCCTCCATGCGCCTTCGTCTGGCGTTTATCTCGCCGTACGCGGCCAGGCTGACTTTCTCACCATGTATGTGGTTCACCGCGACTGGCGTGTCTATCGAGTTGCGCTTATCCCCCAGAACTCCATCTAACCGAGCAGTAAGACGAGGACGGGAGACTCGTCATCCGCGCACGAGCTTCTATCGCGTGCCTCGCAAACAAAGCCCCGTCACCTTGGAATTGCCTGCATCTCCGTTCTCTGCTATTCCATTAACTTTCGGCACGTTCCTTTTTCATCTCCCTCGAGCGTTCCGTCTTTCGCAAAATATTGACCGGGAATGCCAAAGAGCGATTCGATAATCCGCGCTCCAATCGCTACGTATACGCACACTAGACCATTGCCAATTGCGAAAGAGAAACTGCGTATATTTTCGACATTACAGCTAAGCGAGCATTTCGTCGTGTTTCGCTTTTCAATGGACAATGAAAAACAAAACGGGAAAGATATTTCTCTAATTGGAACATTCCCTTACGCGAACTCGTGAATAAATAATTTTAAATCATAACCATTTATCTTAACCTGCACATCTGCTTTAAATAAACTATTGTTCATAAGTATTATTTAGTAAAGATTGTGTTTTCGTGATTAAACATTGCGCTCTGTAATCAGCTTATTAAATCATACCTTGTGTGCAGATTTCCGAGGGCATGCTACAGGATTTCCTTTCTCGCGCAGTCTTGTGCAGGAATGCAGGATCGACTCCATCGTCCATAATTTGTGGGTGGCATTACGTGTATATCTAAGCTAGAAGCAGGGGTACGAGCGCAGGCAAATTGCCATCTTACTAAGAAGTTGAGCAATATAATTAAAAAGGCTCAACCTCTCGCATCGGAACGATGGTAATTTTTTACCCGTGGAAAGAAACCGACCAAATTAAACGCCCGGCGTTTAAAGGGAATTAAGCCTAATTGGAACAGTAAAGACTGACACGGTAAAAATTCCAAGTTAAAAATAACCACGCAGCCCTCGATCTTGACAGCTGACAGAACCCTTCATATTTCCAACACATTTTTCCAAAAGAAATGGTTAACGGGGTGACGTCAATATTTGGATTTTATACCGCATCGTATACCAATGGATATAACTCACCTAAAAAATACCATATATACCGCTGCAAAATTTATAAGAAACATGGCCGCGCGTCGCATTTGCACTGTATAATGTATTAAATGTTGCCCTATAATACCGAGGAGTAGGGAACTAATTGAAAGCATTAGTATAGTTAGCATAGATAGGCTATAAACTTGTGAAAATTGAGGAGAACACCGTTACTCTAGGGAATCAGTCTCCTACGTGGAGCCTCGTCATTATCGGCTTCGAACTATCGCGCAAACGTGGGCGCTCATTTATCTCTGCTGGTACACTCCCACACCGAAGCGTGGGGTAGAGTTTTTCTATCAACCGAGCTGTCGAACGTCGATAGAATCTGGAGTATACTGCCGTGAATTGGCTGGCGTAGCCCAAAGACCCTCCGCCTACATTTCGCCTTTAATGCACCTTTATACACTGCACACTGCGACAGTTTATTAAGAAACATTTTTAAAGATATGTATCTCATTAATTTTGAGTTTTTAAATAGATTTAATTACGGATGTTTATCATGCATGCACTGAGGTAACATCGCTGTATTTACAAGCAGGATGTACGCTTATATAGACGAATCAACGAAACATGTTTTAATGGCATAAAACATTATTTTATTGAGTGTATAATATTTTACACGCTCCAGAGATTTACACTACACTCATCAACTTTCATTATTTTTAGACAAATAAAGATAGTTTTCATTGCAGGACCTTTTCTAATTTTATCGCTTACATTATGCAACGTTTCATTCTTATAAAGTATTGCAACGTTTCAATAAAACTACCCTTAAAATAATTTTGATAATGTGTTCAATATTACACGAGTATAATTGGTATAAATTTGTTTACATAGAATCACTAATTGCATGCAATTCGATAAAAATATCCAAGCCTAAGCAATCATATTAAACTGCAGAAAAATATGTAGAAAAATTATAAAAATAAATAAAATTTTTATTCGAAAACGCAATTTCATAAATGATTTTAGATTTTTTTATAATATTTGATTTTAATGCATTATCAAAGGCATATCATGGTGTATTCTTTTGAATATTTATTGTACTTAATTCAATGTCTTGTAATTTAAGATATTTTCATTTTACATCTGATGCCCCCCTAACGATATTTTATGTACTGAAGCCAAGGAGATCGTGTTAGGAAATTTCGCTCTCTTAGTTCAGAAGTAAAGATCATTTTTGTAGACTAACGCAGTAATGATTTTGTCTGTCTGTTTATATCAGGAAGCAGAGAAGCAGCCTTCACGTACGCAATAAGTTCAGCGGGCATCACGTACGCGGTGACGGCGGCCTGCAGTCGAGGAAATATCACTGCCTGCGGCTGCGAGCCGACAATACGGTAAGCGACCGAGTGCAGTTTGTATAACGGAATCCCGAGCTGCTTTTTCATTTTGAATAAATATATAACGCGTCGTATCGCAAAAACTGCATCCACCAGTACACCTCGTATATTGCATGAATGCGAGTGTGCGAAAGGCAAGATACAAATCACCGAGCCTGTGTTGGCCTTTCGTTTCCTCCTATCGCGGGCCAATTTCGCAGTAGGATAGCCACTTTTGCTGCACTCACCCGCGCTATATCTCTCCTAACACAATCAACGGTTAAAGTTCGATTTATCCGCCAAGCACGAGGCTGTAACGATGACCGTAGCGGCGAATATTCCGCCCGTAAGAGAATTACACGGGGATAGATGCGTGCAAGAGGTGTTAATTTAACACGCGTCCAATGTCGAAAAGTTAATTGGCTGCGAAGTTGCGAACGCAATTTAAGGCGTCGAATGTGCGGAAAAAATCGCGAGATTATTCACTTTTTGTGTATCGTCGGCGTGCTCGCACCTTGTAACTTAGCCCACACGCATAAATTTCAAATTAATTGAGACCTCGAAACGCCTATACGAAACCGTGAAACATTTCACTTACAAGCGACTGTAATGCAAAAGTGCACTTTTTACAAAGGAGTATTATTCCACGGAGACTCGACTGTCAAATGTAATCAATGTATTAAAATTGTAAATATATGTTTTGTTTAAAGAATGCGGAAGGATGTGCCACCGAACGGTTGGGAATGGGGTGGTTGCAGTGCAGACGTCACTTACGGGATGAGGTAAGCTCATTTTCTCCATATGTTGTTGGCTCGGACGCGACGCTTCACTTATTTTAGGAGTGATAATGCTGCTAATTAAATTTAGGTTCGCACGTAGGTTTCTGGACGCGAGGGAAATTGAAGGCGACGCTCGAAGTCTCATGAACCTCCATAACAATAAGGCCGGTAGAAAGGTGCGTATGCTATATTTGACGCACATGTACAGTATTAAGCTACGGTGGTGCAGTGACGCCTTAACTCGTCTGTCGATCTTGATACCAGTGTAGCCGTTTAGACATTCTAGACATTTGACTAACGGACTATTTCAGAATGTATATCGAAATGTACAGATTAGAAAATGGAAAGGTTTAAAAAGCATATATTTGCATGAATATTTGTTACATTGATCCAGTTTATTTAATCATTTATGCAAGCACACATGCGCGCACACAAACATGCGCGCGCGCGCACACGCACACACACACACGTATATTTGTTAGACATGATTATTTAATTGATACAATGCTTAATCTTCAAGGCATTATCAAATCATAAGTAAAGCACGACAATTGCTATAGTTTATCGAATGAAAGTGCAAACTTGCAATATAAGCACCTTCTACAACCCAATTGATAATTAAATTCACTTGAGTTACATGTGCACTTGGATACTTTGCAACATAAGGCATCGTAAATTCGAGAGTCTCACAATTTACAAGGTACGAGGTCAGTAAAACATGCTGTTTATGCAATCGATGTAGATCAACGCATACACAGAATCAGTATCAAAGTATAAACTAATTCGGCAACTACTCAATGTACACATATATAATTATGAATTCAAAAATGCATTTGTTTCCGTGTTTGCATCGATACGCGTGGCACGTTCTGCTATTACACCTGTTTTTAATAACTCGAATGCGCGCTTATAAATCGCGCAGTCCCCGCCTTAGATTTATGAGGGTTGCAGTTATGACTCGTGTATTCATTTCACACAAGTGCAAATGAAGTCTTACATCAAATAATTCGATGCAAATCGCTTAATTGAGTATGCACAAGTGTTCGTCAGTCACTTTTTTTCCGAAGGAGGAGTATTCATGAGGTTTATCGATTCCGAGTAAGCGCAGCTGAATAAAGATCCACAGTGAGAGTAAAGATGTCGTATGGATTTATAGATAGATGGAAACAATAAATCAGGGCAATTGCTCTATTTTATATAAATTTATTGTCACTAAAGCAAGTACTTTTTTATATGTTTAATTATGGCCATAATAAAAATAGTAGTATTTCCACAAGTAATCGTTTTTGTTTTGCAAGTAACAGTAGCGAACTTTACCGCATTGTATAGCCACCCTGCAAAAATTAGAAAATCATTACAGGGTTATCATGAAAATTAAACATTTAAACTTAATAATTAGTTGTTATGATTTAGTTTAAAATTTTACAAAAATTATTATAAAAGTTGAGATTTTCTTACTGTATGCTAGAACACCAATAGGCTGGTCCCCATACGCAAACATCGTTGCCAATCGGAGGTTGCGGTAGCGGTTGCGGCTGCGGCTGCGGCTGCGGTTGCGGTTGTGGATAAGGATATGGATAAGGGTAATAGGGTGGGTATGGATATGGATAGTATGGAGGTTGTGGTAATGGTTGAGGTTGAGGTTGCGGTTGCGGTTGAGGAAAAGGGAATGGAAAAATTAAATTTCTTGCATTCCTAATCTTAGGTGCCTCTTCTGTTTCTTCGATTTTTGTTCCTAGTTTTGTTTCTGGCTCTGCATCATTGGACTGACCAGTCGCGACTGTAATGTATAAATAATGCTGTTGTAGATTAAAAATGTATATTCGAATATCTTATGATATGTTGCACTTGCCTGCTGCGAGTAGGCACACGAACAAAACGTACGGGAGTTTCATGGTTGGAGATTACTTCTCTTACTTTCACTTTTGAATGAAGGATTTAACGAATCTTCCTTCCTTATATACGAACACCAGAATCTTAATACGTGACTCTGTGACGTATCCAGCTGATTGGTCCGGGCAAGAATAATATAAGATTTCATAAAGAATATTCATTTGGTAATGACCGCAAGATTTAACACTGTTGAAAGTAGACACGTCATATTACCATACTGCAAAGTTTCTTAAAATATTGTAAATGTTTACTTAATTTATTATTTAATACTGTCACGAGCTGGTCAAGATCCCGGATGATATACATTACGAATATGTGCATAAAATCTAAATACAACATGGGGTTAGAAAAATCTCTCTATCCTGGCAAGTTTACGTTTTGATTACTAATATTAATAATGTTGCTTTGTTTTATTTTTATTTACTAACTTCTATTAAAGGATTTAAAAATAGACAAAACTCATACATGATTAACATAGTTGATTTGAAAGAACAAAAATAATTAAATCCATTAGATTAAAGGCTTATAAGATTAATAATAGTTGGTATAGATAAAAGTTAGAATGGCATACGCAATACAGAAAAGGCTTAAAATAAATAATAATACAAAATAAAGGAATTATTGTTAATTATACGAAAAAAATGAAACAGACCAAACAATATTTTCTAATTGAGTTTTCAAATTAATGTTAGGTGGTGATCTTTGAAAAATGTTATTACATTTACAGATTAATTTAACATATTAATTTCTTTTATCTAGAAAATACTATTAATTTAATCTATATTTATTACCATTTAATTTAATACCACTAATTTCTTTGACTACCCCGGCTCTAATTGAAAAATTATATTATTAACTGGTACCCAAGTTTGTACTGACTTTTGTCAAAAAATATTAAACTAAATTTTTAAATACACTAACCAATAAGTTCATGTGTATCTTGTACTATATGAATAAAATTGAGAAAAAAATATTAATTTGAATATACTTTAACACATCAATAAAAATGCAACACTTTAGTTTAATAGTCGAAACACTCATTTTTTATAGTGAATCTAAAACCAGAAAGACATTTCCAACAAAAAAATAACCCGACAGATCATAATTATCATTTTGGGATGCATACAGAGTATTTTTATAAAATTTAATCATAAAATTCATATTCAATAACGAACAATTATAATTATAATCTACAATTATTTATTAACTAGGCTAGTTGGAAATAAAAAAACTGAATCTATTTAGTTAATAAAAAAATGTTAATCAAAATGCTAATTTATCACAATATAACGTGTCTAAATAATGCACGAAAATAATCAAGATCAGAATTACATCAATTTTGCATTTATTTTTATTTAATCATTCGAAAATGTAGATATTCAAATTAAAAAAATTGTTGATTAGTTAGAAGGATTTTGAAACAGTTTAGGTAATTGTATTTTTATAGAGGGAAGGGTTAAAAAAATAAAGGAAATGAATCTAGAATAATATGTTTTCGTTTTTATAAGTAATATAGCTAATAACGTTGTTTTTATAGAATTATTTGTTTATGTAATTTTAAAAATTTATTTGTGCACCTAATATTTATATCAGTGATTACAACCAACAGATTAGTAATAATATTCAATGTATACGAGTATAGTATGCTTAATTTGCCCATGAATATAGGAAATAATGTTATTTGCTAGAATTAATGTTATTTACATACATATATTAGATAAACACATATTATTTATACATATTTAAATATGTATATTTAAGATCAAATTTGAGAGTTATAAAATAAATTAAAACAAACTAAAAATCTTATTTTAAACTATTATTATTTATTTTTAATTTATTTATAGATATGTAGTATAAAATCATTAAAAATATAATCTGTATCATATTTTAGATGTAGCTATTGTAGTAAACTACATCCGTTATCTTGTAACTAATTCTGCAACTTTTAGGTAATCTGGAACTTACGATAACTTTGATTTTATCAAAGAGAATATTTCATTTATTTTTTTTATTATTATAATCACTTTTTGACAAATTATTTTCTATAATTAGGATGAACAACTTTAGAATGAACAACTTAAGATTAGTTTTAATTTAAAGTAATTGTTTTATAGTTTAAAATGTGTGTGTGTGTGTGTATATGTGTAATTGCCTCGGTAATTGCACATATACTATATTTCTACATAATATATTATAGTTAGCCATAGATGGTCAGTGATTCGGTGTTGGAAGAGTTAGTTTTAGATGGAAATTGGCTCACATCAGTATCATGTGTCAAATTTTGTGAGAAGAGTCCATTGAAAGACTTATTTATTGTTTTAGATTAAATAATAAAAACAAAAATACATAGACAATCGCAATAACTTATTTTTTATAACATCTTTATATGCATAAGACGATTCAAGAAGTACAGGTTAAAATTACACATAAAGTTAAGTTATGTGTAAAAGTTTTCTATTAGTTTATTATCACTTCGTTGACACTTTTTGTTTCTTTAAGTATTAGACACTTTTGCAGTGTGTTCCGTCACCTGGGATGCTGCGCTCTTCTTATATGATTATCTGGCGGTACGATCGCGCAAGTCACTCAAGTTCTTCATTTATTTTCCATATCCATAACCATAATAATAGTAGTAGTAATACTGCCAGTAATAATTGTCTCTATGACTGTAGTAGCAGTATGTCAGCTTTCTGCATAGCAAAGCCATACTGAAAATTTTAAATTTAATTTTAAAATAAAATTAATTCATTATTAAAAACTATTTTCTAGATTATTAAAAGAAATCATTTATTCATATATAACAAATTTATGTATTAAGGCGTTATCGTTAATATCGAAGATATAAATTTATAAATTTAAAACTAATGTGTTTCAAAATCAACTCGGTGCTATAGGTTTAATCACAATTTATCAATGCAGATTTTTCAAAACTCTTTATATTAAAATCTTAAAAAATTGTCTTAAAAATTAATTTCTTATTAAAAACTAAAAAAATATAAAAGCAAAATATTAACGAAAATATTAGTATTTAAAAGTTTCTTTAAGATCCATTATTGTACATCAAAAATTAAAATTTGTAATTTGATACATTTATTTATTACTGACTTTATGCTTGAGCACCATGCAGATGGTCCTCGTGCACAGAAATCATAGCCATAAGGAGGTCGTGGATATCCTGGATGGATAAATCTTGGTTCTCTAGTCTGCGATGTAGTCTCTGCAAGATCGGGTGCTTGCTCCACTAAGGAATCAACTTTGCTAGAATCAGTCGCTAAGACTAAAACAAGAAAAGTAACACAATTACTAATAATATATACGCCGAGTGTCTGCACTTAGTCTAAGGAATTGTTATACTTGCCTGTAGCAATTAGAGATATGAACAAAACTGATAAGAGTTTCATGGTTGACTTGCTTTAATTTACTTCGCCTCTGAATAAGTGATCGCTGGGTCTTTGATCCTTTTATACGCGACAATACTCATTACGATATAATTTTTTATACTTTGTACTAATCTGTTAAGTCGAAACACGATTATAACCAAATTAAAAAATTATTTTAGCAACACTATATTATCAGACACGAAACGTAAAATGCATTTAATTAAATGATATGCGTATTTTAATTTTAGGCAATACTCTTATAAATTTCACAAATTTTTTACTTGTACGAACGTGCATCATGCAGTGATTTTTTCAGCAGCAATCAGTTTAATGAACAATTAATATTAATACATTGCTTTTCAATTTAACAATATTTTTTTGGTAATGTTTTATCAAAGTATTTTGAAATTTTTAATTTGATTAACGTCCTTGTTTGGTAAAATATTTCCGTTAGACCAAAGGGTTGAGCTTTTGATATACAAGTTGCTTGCAAGTTAATCTAAAAAATAATTTACAAAAATAAATCAAATTCTTTATTTGCTAAAAAAATTCAGGTTATTATATTTTGCTTATCCAAAATCGTATGTATTTATTTTCTTGATTCTTTCAAAAAGATATATATTAAATACAATGTACATGTAACCATTAACGATGTATTCGGATTAATGACTATTTGAACAAAATTTGCACAAAATAAAAGGCAAGACTATTGGTATATTTTGCAGTGATCGGCTTCAGTTTTGACATTAGATAATCGAGAGGTGCGTAATATTGCAGTTTGCAAAACAATTGGCCAGGCATGAGCCTATAGCGATAAGGCACGCGAAGCAATTGCTCGCTCGCATCGGCAGTCGATATGATAATCCACCCCACCCCACTATATTACACGCCCTCCTCCTTTGTCCTCGCCCCCGCATTCCTCGCAAATTAATCCTGCAGCTGTCTCTCTCCCTGAAGCGCTGAGGTAGGCTTTTTCTTTCTTATATACACGTCACTCGCGGCAGCGCGACCAGGGCTACTCTTTTTTTTGGCCCCACGTCCGCTTTGTCAGGGACTCGGGAGTCGCGCGTTACTGCAAACTGGAGCCGAGGGCTTTTTGCGGCGTACGAAGATGCCGCGCGTCCATCCGCGTTGAATTGATTTTCACCCGTCACGGTCAATTAGTACCGGGCATGGCACCTTCATGATGCGGCTGTTATTAAAGCGTCTCGCCGGATCTTGCGCGTATTTTGTGCGTCTCCTCATGAGAAGCTCTGATCCCGGATTTCGGAGGCGGTCTTCTACGTTGTTTACGCTTCGATTCTCCGCCCTCTGCAGGTCTCTGCAATTTTCGTCCCGTACTTATGGGTACTTTGGCGGCGTGCGTGACGGTTGGACGATCGGTTCAATTTGTAGCGCCGTAGCTTTTTAATCGTACCTTTTTCACCGATCATTCAATCAGGCCGACTTGCAATGCCAGGGCTCAAATTATAACGTACACGCCTTGTGAGAATCGTCGATTGCACGGCCTTTGAACAAGTATGAATGTTACACCAAAAGAAAAAATTGAATTATTACGCGCAGTTTTCGTAATGCGAGACAGATAATGCTTGATGTTGTATTTTGCGGACGTAAGAGAAATTTTCAGAGGAACAATATTAGCGACTCGTGAAGAATTTAGGGCGAAAGACAACTTGCTTACTTATTTCCAATCACTCGACTTACTACACTGAGATGCTAATTTTGATAATTTCAAGTTCATTTGAATTTGCATTCATATTTGACTAAATTCGGAAAATTAAATAATATTGATTTTAAATCCTCGCAGAAGAATAATGGTTTAATAAGTCATTTAATTTGGGCATTCTTGACGTTATATATTATTTTGTTATGTTTTGTATAAAAATGATATTTCTCATCATCGGGGCAGTATTGATTATATCTGGAAACGTTACAGTTTGATACTGAATTATTCTTCTGATGCGTCCAGCCGGTATAAGTACATTTGACAAACATTGATAGCTTACAATCTTACTGTTAGTACTGTTGGCTCGATTTGAATATGCACATGCAACAACGAGGCTCTCATTTCAAGAAAAGTTAATTGCCTAAGGTTAGTTTGGCCCGCGGCCCCGACTACCGCGATAGTAAACTAGCATGTCTATGCAATAAAATTCTCGTACATTTCAATGAAGGCGTCCGCTCGATAGTCCCAGGCCCCAAGGATAGTCCGTTGAACAAACATCTACTTAGGCTCATATAGAAAGGTAAGTATATTTCGATATGCAGACTGAGAAAAGTAGCCCGGCTGCACAATGGAATAGAGAGGCTCGGTCGATCGAACCGGCCGATCGTATCGGACGCGGGCGAGACGAGTTACGGCTTGTCGGCCCTCGAGGAGAGGCAGCTCCGAATCGAGCTACCCTCTTATCGGTCGCTCTTCGACTAACTTGTGCCTTTCAGATAGTGAAGTCCCTCCTGCAGACGGAGTGCAAGTGCCACGGGGTCTCGGGCTCCTGCACCGTGAGAACCTGCTGGCGGACCCTGCCCAGCTTCCGTCAAATAGGCGACGCCCTCATGAAGAAGTATTACAGGGCGAGACCGGTTATGGCGATCACGCCGCCCCCGCCGCCCACGGTACAGGTGACGAGCTTCATTATATCGCGCCCGCGCCTCTTCCCCCTTTCTCGCCGGCGCGCCGGCATTTCCCCTCGCCGCGCCACTCGATTTATATGTTAAGCTGTCCCGTCGAATCCACGAATCGGTGATCGCTCGCGCACCGCGAGGAATGAGCCTTTTTAACGATATAATAACTCTGTGTTCTTCGGAACATTTGTCCAAGCGAATGGATAGCCGATGCAGGCATGACAAGGCCAAGAGCTAATCGGGATTCAATTATAAATAGCTAGAAACTGGATTTTGCACGGCGTCATACAGATTGAAAAGCTGTACGCGGTTGGAACATCCGCTTTGTTATAGTTTTACTCGGGCCGATATAACTGCAGGCATATTTACGAATTCCGGTATTTGATAATAAACGTTCAAAGATCCTCGTGTAAAACGATAAAGGGATGAAATCTGGCTTAGACTCGGAAAAAATTGTTAGGAATCTTTGCTATGTCAGATAGTAAGCCGAGAAGAGGCTCGCTAAGTCATACAAATTACCATTATACCGTATTAAAAATTGCAATGGATTTTTCGCGAGGCTTGTCCCTTATCGCGAAATTTACTGCAGCTAGTTTACATTTTTCCAGGCATCGCGTATGGTAATTTGGACGTGGCTAAGCGAGCGCTTCCTCAGCTTATGCGAATCGAAAAAGCCCGAGCGGATACTTCCGCGGACAGGCGTACGAGCCGATACGAGCAGACCATTAATCCCCACGAATACCTTTGGCAGAGCACGGAGGCGCTCCTGCGCTCGTCGGAGGTCTCGCCGATCCTGGGCAACGACGCCAAGAGCCAGGGCAAGCCGCTCGAGCCGGCCCGGCCGGCCCTGGAGGATCGGAGCTGGGCCCCGGGCAAGTTCGGCCCCGGCGCGGCCTTCGGGGGCTTCTTCGGCCCGGAGGGCCCGGGCCTGCCCCCGGCCAAGCAGGCCCGCAGGCTCCACCTGGTCCTCAAGCGGGCCAAGTTCGGCCCTGGCCCGGGCACCAGCCAGAAGCGCATCCCCAAGAGGAGCGAGCTCGTCTACCTGCAGGCCTCGCCCAACTACTGCGAGCCCGACCTGGCCCAGGGCAGCCTCGGCACCCAGGGCCGCTACTGCAACCGCACCAGCAGAGGTGCGTCCCGATTGCTCAAAGCAGGCTGACGCCTGCCAAGCGAGGCACCCTCGTCAAATTTCCTTTGGGGGCGCGATCGATGGGCGCTCGCCTACCCGCTTACCCCGAGGTGGGCCGATGAGGTACGCGCGCGCGGCCGACTCTCTCCTCGGGACTCTGTCCCGGCCCGTCCGCCCGACCGGGGAAAAGGCAACGAGCGCAAAGTAACGAGGCGCGCGCTCCGAGCCAATGCGCCCTGCTCTCCATCGCCGGCCAAAACCATGCATTGCCTCTCGATGCCGCGAGACCGACCCTGTCCCCCGCGCACCCTGGCCCCGTCCCTTTCTTCGAAACGCTTACTCCCGTCAACGAGCCCTTGCGCGACACTTGCGCAAGCGGAATAGTCCGGAATTTCAATCGCGTACGTCCAGGATACAATAGGATCGGCCTTCCAAAGGAACACGGTAATCTCCCAAGGGATTGCCTGGCTCCGCGAATCTATTGTCTCCCGCGATTTTCATACATCCAGACGGCAAAGCACTTTCTATCCTTCTCTTTGTGCCCACGATTTCACTGTAAATTTTTATCCGATTAAGCCTTGCAATGAGGGTGTATAAAGTTTCACGTGTAACTCTTGTCTCCGCCCGTTCCTTTCCCTCCTCCAGCAGTTTCTCTCGACCTGTTGTTCTCTAAAATTTAGACTCTTTGATGAACCGTAACAAAATGAAGATCCGAAAAGGCCCTTCAATGCAGCTCGTATTTATCGACACTTCGACGCCCTCAAAAATCCAATCTAATCTTGAAAAACATGCTCATTTTCTTAAGAGCGCGTAAAACTCTTTTACCACTTAAACTTACTCTGCTCAATCTTTGCACGAGTCAGTTCTGACATGCAGAAATGTGCAGAACTGTACGAGTCGGGTGTATTAAAAGTAATTCTATTGTTTACCTTCATCGTATTGCTTTCTTTGTCAATAAGAAGCCACGTGACATTGGAGCGACTTAAATTAACTGTTTTTTTCATAGGCACGGACGGCTGCGATCTCATGTGTTGCGGGCGTGGTTACAACACGCACCAGTTCACTCGGACTTGGCAGTGCGGTTGCAAGTTCCATTGGTGCTGCAAGGTGCACTGCGAGACGTGCACCGAGCGTACCGAAGAGTACACCTGCAAGTGACTCGCCACTGTGGCTATCGCCGGATCGACGCGGCGCTTAGAAAAAGTACCGATGCCTTCGAGGATGCCTTCTCACGATCACGAACGTGGATCCGAGTTTACGTATTTCTAAAGATGACAATGCAGTGTACACAAGCGACACACTTATGCGCACGTGAAACTACATCTTGAGCGAGCTTTCAAGTACGATGTAATCATCGCGTTTCTCACGCGCGATTCGCCTTTCTTTGGAAAGATGCGCAAGCATGATCCAGTCGAATAAAACGTTTGGACATCGATCACGCATAAAACAAACTGTATATTTATATCCAAGATTGCTTGCACAGACAAATAAAATGCCCTACGCAGTCTTCATTATTGGAGTCACAAAACATATTGTTAGTATTTTCATTTAAGATCCGTATATACGTACTAGCGAGTGTGCGTCAGACTTCTCGTTGTTATTTTTGTCATTAATTATTTTGTGTATAGGCGAATGATATTTTCAATTATCAGATTTATCATATCACGTAACTATTTAAAAAATATTTTAGTCAATTTAGGCAATTATATGTACACATATACACATGTACTTTACATTCTTCCGTTACGTCAAAAGTGTAAAGATGATGATCTATAGGATTCAGTACAATTGAAGCATGATAAACGAGGATATTAAAGCCTTTTGATATCAATTTAAAGTTCATAATTTTATAACTTAATTTTCAATGTTAAATTATCACTTACTTTTATAAAACGCGGTTTGATCTGGCTATGTAATGTTATAATTTTAATATATTTAGCAGTACTTTTCACTAAAAATGATTTTAATTTTAAACGAAATCATAATTATAGAGAGTAATAGAATTGAATAAAAAATAGAAAATAATATACAAAAACAATCGAAGATACAACAAAATTCGTCCAAATTTTACGTAATTTACAAGTATTACTTTTTCCGTTCTGATAATTACTACTTGATCTATGTAATAAAAAAGTGCTGTGCTTACAGTATATAGTTTATTCTAATAACATTTTGTAAAAATGAATGACAAGTGTGTGCCGTTGGCAGTTAAAAACATACTAAGATGTAACATGATATAATTACAACTACAATCTCTGTACGATATGAAAAAACTTTTGTTAATATTTCTCAACTTTCATAATTAATATTACACCTGTATAAATAGATCTCATTCTAAGAATTTAATAAATATTTAAACGACAATCAGAATACGAGAAAATAGATGTATACATATTCTGTCAAAAATTATTTAAAATTACATTATTTATCTCAAACATCTTTTGGAATAAATAATTTATTACACTTTATATTGAGTTTTCACTATAACCTATAATAAAATATTTATTATAAAAAACAATTATTATCTTTACAATAACTGTGAAAATTAAAAATATACTTTAATTATAACTAATCCTGGAACACGTTTATTTACGAATAAAAGAAAGCAGTGTATTCGTATAAATGAAATTCCAAAACTTATAGTAGTTTAATATAATTTAAGCACACAGCTTTTATAGCATTTACGAAAAATTTATTATTGGAATAAAAAATTAAAAGAAAATCCTGGAAAAATATTAAAAATTATTTGAATTAAATTTTATAATAATAAGAATAAGTACAATCAACTACATTTTAAAATGTTTGTAAAGATTTGCTTATACACCAAGGAGTTAATTGATAGAAAATGTTTCAAGTATATAAAGTATAATAACTAGTTTCATGGTTCCAATTGATACCTTATTTTTTTAGTCAGATGAATCAAAAATATTTTCATAAATTAAATAGAATAACGCAACATAAATCACAGTATGTTGCGTTAAACGTATTTTGCACAATTAGGAGGAAGAGTTTTTTTATTCCTTAAAAAAGTTATTGCTCCTTATTCAAATATGTATATCTAAATAAGAGTCTGATAATAAATTATATTTATTTTTATAAATACTGTACTTAACAACATATTACAAAACGTTATAAAAATTAAAAAAGAATATCACAATACTAGTAAAATATCAGATTAAAGAAATATATGAAAAATTACATGTTATAAAAACTTTTAAATCCTATAATTAGTATTAAATACATCAAATTTATTTACATTTTGTTATTTATTTAAATTAGCTTAATTCAATGATCTTATTGAATAATAACTAAACCACTATAGAAATCAAACATTTTATCAGACATTGATGAGATTTTATTAAATTTACACAAATTTTACAAAGTTAATTTATGAAACCAATGAACTTCATCAAAGTGTTTTGATTACAAAGATAAAATGTTTCATGAACAATATGTTACTATTGCTCATAAACAAATAACAAATTTATTCGCTGCCACTCTGTAACAAAATATTCTAATTAATTATTTTAATATTTTAAAATATATTAACTTTATTTAATTTCTTTTTGACATTTTGTATAGACACAAATTTTATCTACTTACGTCAAAGATTGTTCAAAATTTTAAATGCTTCCTGTTTAGCTTCTTGATCATCATCATTTTTTGCGGGGTATTCTAAAACTAATTTCAAATATTTTTGTGCCTTTTCACTTTTGTTTAATTTTAAGTATGTTTTTCCAATCATTAAAAGATTTTGACCATAAAAGTGTGGATCTACTTTTTCTGCTTCTTCAAAATACTTTAAGGCCTCTTCAAATGAAGAAGTTGGAGGTTCACAAAATAATGTCGAAGCTATTTTTCTTTGGTACCATGTTAAATTGGCAACTTGATAGCACCAGTTACCTATCATATAAAGTGTAGTTGCATCATTAGGATTCAGTTCGGAGGCTTTCTATAATATTTTACAAAATTAGAATCATTAATGTTTATTTGCATACAAATACAAAATATTACACCTTACCAACATATGTATTTTTATATTATACAATTCTTTAATTTTGATTTTAGTTCCTTCATATGATGTTTTTGTGTTCAATAAAATTGCAATCCATTTTTGAACAGCCCAATGGTTTTCATGTATATTTTGAGCTTGAGAAATTAATTCATAAGCTTCATAAATTAATTTTTTAACATTAAATTCATTCATTTCTAGTCTTGACATTTTATACAGAGCTCGACTCAACCTCCACAATATTTCAACATCATTATTATCCTAAATTATTATTTAAAGTTACAAATAAATTCTAAAATATATTAAAAATAATTTCAACTTATTTGATATTGTAGACCTTGTAACTAATTAACAATTTATAAATCTCTTGATACTCTTCTTGATCAAATAAAGCATCAGCTTTAGCAAGAATTATTTCTTTAGCAGTTAGAGATTTATCAACATCACTTTTTTTTTTGATTCCCCATAATGCACTTAAATAGAATGGAATTGATGGTGCAAGTGTATTACAGCTTTTATAATTCTAAAAATATGAATTTCAAACAGTCGAGGCTTTTTTATTATTTTTTAAAGAAAAAAACTTACTCTTAATTGATTAAAGGTATAGTAAAAAAGGCGTTGACATCTACTAATTCTAACAATAGTTATAATTCTTGAAATCATTGTTTCATTTTCATATCATGATTAATAAACTTTAGACTAATAGCTTATATTTATTTCCTTAAAAACATAAATAGAAAACTTTATAGAAAAAAGTATACTTTTTAAATGTACTTTATGTTACCTACCCTTGTTACTCCTTTTACAATCTATAAAAACATATCACATATACTTCTTGTTTGTAGTTATTAAACTGCATGCAGTGTATGATTTGGCAACAAACAGCTACGAGATTTTCATTAAAATAAATCACCGGTACAAAGTGCTATTATTTCATAAGTGGTGGACAGGTGACAGTAGTAACAGTAGTTAACAGTGGTTATTTGACCTCAAAAGACTGGAAAAACAGAGACCTACTTATCTACACAAGGCATACAATGCCAAAGGTCACCTACATATGGTAAAATACCTCTACATGCATATACGTTATATCTTCAATATACATGTGTTCTTGTTTAGAACGAATATAATAACGATAAATATATAATAGATGTCTGCATTATTTACTGGCGAATTAATTGGATACGATAATTATAAATAATGTATCATGGTAGATTGTTTCTTTATTTTTTAATATTATTAGCAAAAGAACTCATAAAAACACAAATCATAAATTTTTTAAATTATAAGATAATTGAATCTACTCTATAATGATTACGTATCCGATTATGAGTTCTTGAAGAAAATATTATTCATTGTTATCCTCAGATATTTTAAGTAATACTGTTTATTAATATCTTGAACGATTTGTGAAATACTCGGTGAAATATTAACATATATTAAATTAAATACAGTGTACGACTTCACGTATTCGGCTGTCGTAAATTTATGATCTTTTGAATTTGTTGTGATTCGTTTTTGCACGAGTGCAGGCCGCTCACCACGTGGTTGCCTGCAAATGACAGTAGAGGCACTACGGACGCGGCGCCCTTGTCCTTGCTATAAATATATGTTAAAGGTCCTCCACAATATGCACCAGTATAAATTATAGTATGAACGGAAGTTCAAAGAAATTTCAAATTATTAATTTGAGAAAAAAAAAAGTTTCGTTTATTCATATAAAATTACATTTGTACAAATTATATTTTTGAGAGCCTTATGAATAATTCATAAATACTTCGAGAGTTAAGAAAGTACCTTGTTTGATAATTTAACTTAATATACATATTTCCGTGTACAAAATGAAATTCGTGAAAATTTATCCGTATCGAGATCCGTATTGCAGTTAAAGAAAATGAGATAAAGAAAAAAAAGAGGCATAAAGAAAAATTTAATATGTTAATAAAATTTATCTAAGATTTTATGAATTAATATCAGGTTGTTATAACAATAAATTATAGTTTTCAGATTTAATAATTTAATAATATACTATTTGACTTCTGTTTCAGAATAAAACAGAATTGATTATAGATTATTGATGCATATTTGAAATACTACAATTTTAGGCAGTGCTTATGTGCATAATACAAATAGTAATTATATTTTATGACTTTCAATTATTTATGAATTACAATACTTATACTTGCTAACCAAGGTATGTATAAAATCACATAACTTAGTTAAACAAAATTGTTTCAGTACATGTTTTGAATATAAATATAATTTTCTCAATAATTATTAGTATATTATTTAAAACAAGTTTCAGTTATTTAATATTGAAAAAGAATAAAAATATATAAATATATAATTGTATTGAATAGGAAGTTTTAAATATATATTATGTAATTGTAATAGAACTTAACATTTTTATTTAGAAATCTCGTATTATGAATATTTTTACACTTATATCTTTACAATTATTTAGTTATTGGAGAATTTTCAAATCCAAATGTGGCAAAATCTCTAGCTTGCTTCTCTTTAAAATTAGGAAAATCCTTATCTCCAATATACATAGCTTGTCTATTTTTTGTAACCTTCCATCCTCCTTTTCGAGTCCAATCCTGTGTAGTTTACAAAATGAAAAGAAAAACACTGTAAGATTAATAAATCTACAATATTTGATGCATTTATAATTAAATTTAACACTTGAGTTTCAGCTTACACTTTTATTATATTTGAAATAATACATTGTACAGTAAGCGAAAATTAAACCCATTGTAACTTTTCCTATAAGATGTCGTGTAAGTAAAGCATTTGATGGACCCTAAAATCATATAATATTTATAAAATTAATTAATAAGATGATTCCATGGGTATAATTAATTAATTGTATATTAATTTACTTTATAGATTGCTTAATAAGTACTTACTATTACTTTGCTAATAGACGATTCTAATGCATCTAGAGGAGCCCTATAAAATCTTCTTATTGGATTATATCTTTCTTTATAATAATTATTGGGTACCACAGGCTCATTGTGTAATGTCTGATCCTTGATCCACTTAGCACGCCAGGCACGCTCGTCATCAGTCATCCCTATTAATCGCTCTCTTTCATCTGCCATTCGACCTTCAATACTCATAACTTTGACACCTCCACTTTCGGAGCATCCATATTTATTTGACGTAACATTTTCTTCACTCACTAAAATTAGAATAAAATATTCAATGTTTAAAGCTTTAGTAACTAATAATTTAGTTTCAGAATATTTCTTAACAAACAAAATTATGTTCTGTATCAGTAATAATATTTTTAAAAGTTACACTCAGAGCTAATCAATATTTTATTGCAAAAATTAAGGTATTAGAATTGTTTGTTCTGGTCATTTATTATGATAAAATGTTATGCTGCACAATTTTTTGTTAGATAGTAATTCAATAAAAAATGTCAAGTTTGGTGTAATAAGTAATTTGGTGTATGATGATTCCAGTGATTTGTTAATAAAATTACGAAGTTGTATTATTATTCTTAAATTTATGATTTTCAGTGTTTATATATTCAGTGACTATATATCAATATTATATAAAATTCTATACTGGCACAGTAATAAAACGATTAACTTTTTTATGTATAATAATCAAAGGTATATATTAGAATTTCATTTTTTATGAACAAAGATTTTTCTGCAGAATAATAAATAATGAAAATATTTGGAACTATTAAGTTTAAGGCTTTTTGTTGTCAAGCAATAACATTTTTTATAGAAATACTTTTTCTGATAAATTGTAACGAATAATTTAAAATTCGTATTTATATTAAACATAAAACTTATAGAAAAGTTATAAAAGAACAATAATTTAAATTCATTCTACTAAATAGAAAAATAAAATACCAACTTTTATTTCGTTTGTTATAGTACTCTAGGTTATTGTTCGATTACGTCACAATGTCACGATATTTTATCGTAACTAGACAGGTAGTAATCTTATAGCCAGTAGTTTATAATATCGAATTGAAATATTTTATATTTTGAGATTTATTCGACACGTTATCAATGTTAGTTTATTCAAAAATTAAAAATGATTATGAATCGTTCTTAGTTATAGTTCGTTCTAATGTATTGATTTTTATGCTGAAAGCACTTAAATGTTCGAAACGAAACTTGAACGTTCTATGGTTCAAGAGTGCTCTTTAAGGTGATCAGAGCGCTGCCGTGGTCAATTTTGAAGTTACACACTGGACAAATTTACTTTGTGCTTGTCGACTAAAAATAATAATGGTGTTGCACGATCCGTTGTACTTTCGCGGGAAATAGTGCTATAATTCAAACTCAGTAAAACAAAGTTAAAGTAAGATATTGTTAGATACAAGTAGAAATAAAATTTAGTTTATATAAATACTGTAAAGAAATTAAGATAAGTAAAGCATAAAAATGTCACCCAAGATAAAATAGGAAAACTATAGATTAGTCACGCAGCCCTGCGTTTCATCAAGATTTGAATTCTAGCCCGGCTCAACCCTGCGCACAATGGGCTCATTCTACAGCTTATAAAAACACGCGAGCAAGGAAATGCATAATCGATGCACTCTACGAGTGTCGCTAACGCGGCTTGGCGCACGGCAACAATATCAACGCGTAGGAAAGTACGATCTACAAAAAAGCATTGTATTTGGAAGGGCTTAAGATGCAATGCAGGGTCGAACAACATTTTGGCGTCGGTTCGAGCAGTCAGTCCCAGTCTGCTCTCCGAACGAACAAGTCGTATAGTCGATTTCAAATAGAGCACTTTGCTCAGCGGGCGAATCAGAACCCTAGATGAAAGTATAGTCGCGTCTCTTCGCACAGTAATATACTTACAATAATGGTTTAACAGTCATATAAGTACAATAAATTTAAGTTTGAATATGAGATATTTCACTTTTTTTTAATAATAAAATCTTCGATAAAAGTATTACATTGTCGATAAAAGTTATTTTTAGTACACGGAGAATCTACATGATGCTGTGCATTCTAAACATCAGAATCATATTTTATTTTTGCTTTCTTTGCCTTTATTTTTAAATAAACAGTAGTGTTAAATTTTGAAGTATTTTGATAGAATAATAACTCTAAAAGTGTAAGTGAAAGATGAAACTTATAATATAGCGATATGTTGATTATTTATCAGCATTCGAATTATTTTTTTAAATATTCCACACATGCCGGGAGGTAATATGTTTAAGAAGAATTAGGATTATGTTTTAGATTAATAAAATTGAGAAAAAGCAGTCCCAAAAGTCAGAATGAAAGATGTATACAATCACAAATTTTGATTGTCAATAAATTGAAATCACTAGCTGTAAATTAATTTTCCAATCGTGTATCGAGTGTGAAAACACCAAAAATGTAAACAAAGTTCTTGTGAGTATGTTTAAACTATTAATAAACCAACTTGTGTCAAACTACCAATCAAGTAAGTACCAGTAAGGTGGTATAAGTCGCTAGAAGTCGATTCCGCATCGAGTAAAATGCATTGACCGTTGATGTACTTTTGTGATCTTTATGGTTGAAGTATTTTCATGTGATAAAGCGACTACTATAATGCTTAAGTGTCATACTTATTGCAGATTCTAAAAAAAAAATTATCTTTACCATAGGCCACTGCACGCGAAATCGGCCCGATCAAATACGTACGAATTGAGGGATTGTGATCTCTGAGTGATCGTGGTCATACTCGATAAAGTATCAATGTAATAAGAGACAATACAATTGCTCGAAAAAAAATAAGTATCGAATCGGTATACCCGATGGTTATACTCCTGCACCGTCGAACAGCGGCGCTTGGTCGAGTAACTCAAGTAATGGTCTAGAAGAGAAGAACGGTACTGCGGGTTTGATCGTAAGTTGTAGATTTTTGACAATAGCCTGAGAGAGAAAATAAATCTCTATAAGTGCAGCGTGAATTGCAGAAGTGTAGAAGGATTTATAATTTACAATATTGAACCTTTTTTCTATTTATCTAATAATTAAATAGGTAATTAAATTTTGTGATCATATAAATCGAGATACAAATAATTAAATTCATGAAGCTAAATATTTTACAAACATTATTTTTAAATAATTTTGTATGTTTTCGAATTCTATACTAAGCTCGTGTGGGCGTCTTATGTTGAATTTCTATTGTGAATTGGAAGTTGAAATATTTCACTGATGCATATATTTATCGATATATTTCAATAGATTTGTGCGAAAATCGCCAGGCCTAAGGATATTATTATATCCTAAAAATCTGAGGCTGAGGTTGAGGTGAAAGATCAGCATTAGGAATACTGTATCAGGGTTAATATCTTATGTAACGGAAAAATCTATGGGTACGAGAAGAACGCTAGTAAAGGATAATTCCATTAAAATCATGCGAGGCTAATATATCATAATACTTAATACTCATATACATAATACTTCCATAAAACTGTTGTGTGAATTTTTCCGATACTAGTTAACTGGGGACGGGCTCGATTTGTTTTCCCATGATCGATCATGGACATTGTGATATTCCAAACAATGCGATAGATATTTTTGAGTTGGATACTATAATGCCTTATCGAAAACTAGTCGGTAGTAAAAAACGGCCTGTGAACTATAAGTGTGTAAATATACGTGGTTGAATCACCATTGGGAACGTTAATGTTAGTTGACAAAAGCCTTGCGTAGTGTTGAAATTTCGCATATTGGAGTTTGTTTGCGTCAGAGATGTACACAAAGGGCCATACCACGCTCAATACAAAGCAAGATAGTTGCATCAACGCACTCCGCCAAGCAAAAAATGTAGACTAAAATCTAGTGGGGAACTCAGTGTTGATTTCCATATGTTATAATGCAATCGTAATTTGACAGTTGGCAATAATAATATTTTAATATTAATAATAATTCAGAATTATGTGGGAATATTAGCGGAGCAGGCAAATCAATAAAATAAAACTAGTTGTAGATAGATCATTTATTTATTTAGTCGTTTGAATCGCAATATACTTTATCATTGTAAATCATTTTTCATAGTTAATTATAAGTACTTTGTTCTAATTACTAAAGGTTATAGGTAATTCATATTATTGACTCTATTTTCTATTTTAGATGGCTAAAGATTTTTTTCACTATCTACAAATATAATGTCTTTCATGAATATATATATATATATGTGTATATATATATATGTATATATATATATATATATATATATATAAATAAATTCTTATTTATTTATTCATTTATTGTAACATTATTTTCTTTTTCGTTTTCTGTATTATTGTAATAAGACCGCTTTACATAAGAAAAATAACTGGTAGACACATGTTACACATAATTATAAAGTAATTCAAATATGTAACTATAGCTTAGATTTTTATCGCTTTTCTTTATGGTAATACGAATTTTAGTTGCAGTGTTAAATTATAATTGTAAAATTATGACAATGCTTATACAGCAACAAAGGTAAATGCAATAGTTATTTTATCAACTCTTGTGAACGCGTCTACAATGAATTATTTTTGTTTTGTTTCTTTTTGAATCGAAAATTTTTTAATTTAATGCTTTTTAGAAGCTTTTGTTTTTATAAGAGATTTAAATACTTAGAAGGAAGATACCTAGAAAGAAACAAGACACTTTGTATTAGGTGAAAACAACGATAAATATTTCATTGTTTTAAAATGTAGTATTACGTGATTTGACACATATGATTGAGGTTTCGAGCAAGTTTATCGCTGCTTAGCTCGCGTCTCACAGCCTAGAGGTGATTTAGATACGAATGAATTTTTTCGTTCATAACGAAAAAATTAACATTTCGTCGACGCAGTACCACGCTTAAACGAATATTATACGCCGAACCCGCAGGCATACATGTTTTCTTTTACGATTTTTTTCTAAATTTTCTTTAATATTTTCTGTCACTTTTTCATATTATTCTTTTTTTGTCATACATGTTATCATTATTAATGTTTAACTACAATTTTATTTCTGTCAATTATGCAATCTGCTTTTACACATGGTTCTAAACCTTTGAAGATCAAATATTTAAAAATCATATTTAAAAACACCTAATTGCAAATTAATACCTCTGTTTTGATATTGTTGATGTTTATTTAAAGATTTGTGCTCGGTATGAGTTTATTGTGCATTAAAAAAATACGGTCATAGAGATACCTGAAAGCCGAGCAGAAAAACTGCAATACTGTTTTATTAGTGGAAAAACTGTTTTAACACGCTGTACTATAGGACATTATTGAAGTTTGCAACTTATTGTTTGTTTTTTTCAATAGAATGATTTAGCCATTTCTTCATCTATCTAGATTTTATATACATATTTTTATTCAATTATATAATAACATAGTTAAAACACATTTTGTATAATTCACTTCGCATAAACTTTCATAATCTGCATCATTCATTTAAACTCTTTCATCCGTATCGACCTTTCCTTTAATTAACAACAACCTCCGTATTAACTTTAAAATTTTCGTATTTGCCTGTTTTGATTCCCGTCTTAACTTCCTCTTCTTTCTTTAGACTCTTAACGAATAAAATCTTTTTTAATAGTCAACATTTTTTCATATAAACTATTTAATGCACCAGTACCTAGATGATACACATAAAATATACCGTGCCACATTATCATTAAGCAATCTAGTACATTAAAATTAAAAAGGATACGAATCGCGACTTCATGCGTATTACGTAGACGATAGAATATAAAATAAATTTATGTCATATTTTTTATTTTTTCTCACATCATCTAAAATTTATGATTATTTAGATTTTTTAATTTCTACGCACCACTCTGCCTCAAACATTAAATACTTTCTTATGTGTATGTGGCGGATAACGTATTTACTTTTTTTTAATGTTTTGTATTGCTTGAATACTTCACTCGTTTTGCATATTCATCTTACGGTGCTTATTTCACTCGAGTAGATCTCTCATCTTTGGCCATGTATATGTTTAGTTTAATCCGCATCATTTTAATACAAAACTGAATATTTTAGAACGAATAAAAAATACACTTTTAAACTTCATGATCAATTGAACATTAAATTATGCAATAGAACGCTGAACAAAATTATTTTATACATTACTCTATAAGAAAGTGAAGGAGCGACATATTTGTTGCACACCCCTTTATCTTCCTTTTCTAATTTTTAAATATATTTCTATAATTCAGTTTTCACGTGATAGTAGAATGCACATCGATGAAGTTAAGAAATAACATGTAAACAGAAAACAATACTAATCATTTATTGAATACAATTTATCAGATTGGTTAAAAGTTTAGAAACATATTAGCGATAGTTTGTAAGTGAATTTAATTTATATTCCACATAAAGAAAAACAATTGAAAAAGTATCCGAGCATACCTGGTATAATAGCTTATCCAGTATAATGGCCATAATATAATGACCGTGTTATGTTTTACTTTTTTGTTTTTATCTGGTAAGATGAAGTAAACTTTTTTTCACAGATAGTTATTAAGTATAGAACGTTCATTTACGTACGTGTATTTTTAATATGGCTATAAGTATATTAATACTTCCGTCTATAAGACTTTTCGTAATTTATTTTGTTTTACTTTAATTATTTCAGTGTAAGAGTTTTTCTTTTAAAAACCTCACGCGTAAATCTTGTATAGTGTTGTTTTTATTATATGAATAATATGCTTTTCGGCATCTTATATATTTTAAATATATATATATATATATATATATATATATATATATATATATATTGCGTATTTCTATTAATACCTTGAAGAACAAGGCAAGATTTTGACATGGCTCATGGCTCCTCCTTTAAATTATTTTGTTTTTCAAAAAAATAAAAAATTGAAGATATTTTTACTCATCCAGTAGTGTAACTATTATTTATTTCAAACTAGATTATTACAAGTATACTCTTTACGATTTCTGCTCTACTGCCCCATATTTAATTTTTCGTAATATGTAGGTGCGTCTGGACTATAATATCCATTTTTTGTTAATTAAGGCTGACAAATGAAGTGGCACAAGGGTCACAACTGTGTTGAGCACACATTAACTAGTATTATTGAGTATAACGCGGTTTGCGATCGTCGTTTGCGAGATCCACATCAAGTTCGTATATTTACTTAAGTGCAAATGTGTGCTTTATTAATCAGAATGAATAAAAGATAATATAAGTTAAAAAACAATAATATGTTTATATAGGCCTTGTCGAATTATAACAAATTCATTTTTAATACACATGTCTATTGATACATTCGCGCCCTTTCGTCGTTGCTCGAATCTAACATTTTTTTGCTTATTTTTAATTCGTAGCTGTGTGACTCATGCCACACACTCTCTTGTTAATAAGTTTGTATTTATTTATTCGTGACTATTGTTAGTATGTAAAGTCTAGGCTGTAATCTAATAGTTTGCGTGTCCGTAAAGCGATCGGTATTATTAGATGATCTAGAATTTAATAAGATAATTGGTTCTGCTGTATCTTTGTCCTTTCTATTCTCTCTAAATTACGCAGATAATGCATGTAGAAAAATGACCACCTATATTCCTCTTACCCATTCTACTATACCCAGTTATACGAGAAACAGTTAGAAAGTATTGTGGCAGTGGATTTCGTAGATGCTTCGATCTTAGACTCGAGCCAAATTTTGATTTTTTAGATAGTTTCGATTAGTTTAACTTTTTTTACATTTTTCTTTACATTCTTTTGAATGTTCAATAGTTTTGTAATAAGTGCGAAAGAGTAACGAATAACATTTATCGAAAATCTAAAAGACGTAATTAATCATCGATTTACTCTTTATCAATATAAGTTCGATATCATGCTCGCAAAAATCGCTGCTCCTGTATAATGTATGTTAAGTATTTTTTAATCTTTTTCAAAATGAGACGAAATTTTTTGTTTCTTTCATAGTCTAAAGCTATAAATGATTTCATTGCAGGATGAACACAAGATACTAAGCTCTCTGAATAGCCTGAAATCGGAGCAATTTGGAATGAATTCAAATAAGATTTTGTGATTTGAAGGAGATGTGAAAATCCATGCAGACTCTCGAGGCATTGCTCGTCTAAGGCTGACGCATAGTTTGTCTCGTTTTCCGAGACATTAGTGCCTTCCACGTTTCTCAAGATAGTTAGACCTTTGGCACGTGACTTTGGCGTGATTATGCGCATTTTGCTTCCTCTTTTAGATGTTTTCTCCTCGGTTCTACATAGATGCTCGTATGCACGCAGGATAAGTGATGCTGAAGAGCGCAATGCAGTGAGCGAAAGTAGAATAGGAACCATGGCTGATTTTTTAAAGATGAGGTTATTGAGGCTTTTTAATAAATTGGATATTGATAGAGATGATTGCGTGGCTGCAATGGCAATTATCCACGTTGTCTTGACCGTCGCCTCAACATTTCACGAGTATATAGTGATTACTTCTCGGCCTCCTCCACGTACTATCAGAACTCGTTCAAGACCTTCTGTTAGTACCTCCAAGAATTCCATATCTAAACAATTAAGAAAAACGATTATTAATAATTTTTTATGTCATATTCAAAATAACTATTATACCATTATCACGTGAGAAAAAGAACTTCTGCTTTTAAAATAGTAAATTAATGAATAACAATAATTTTATGAGTAATATTCCATATGTATCAGAAGTATCTCAAAATATGTTTCACGTTATAATGGTCATGCATAAACTACGAAATGATTGATACAATTTGATTCGCGTTCAATATTAGTGTCCCTTGGCGGTCCGGGTAAATTGAGAATGACCAGTTGAGCGTCATGACTCTTGTTGACGATCACTTCATTGAGCTTGACGGCTGTATGCATTCGCCTTACATTATCCTTTGCACTGAAAATTTAAGTATTGCAGTACCAGATAAGAACAAAGTAACATAACAGCATAATAACAAAACAACGTAACAGCATAGCAACTTAATAATAGCAACGTATAAATACGTTGTTAGATGTTAGTATACTCTAAATCTTACGGAGTTAAGGGTTCATTGTCATCATCTTCGTCTTCTTCCTCCTCATCATCCTTGTTCTCTTGGGAATTTTCCTGGTCATTCTTCTCCACAGCTACATCTTTCTCAACTCCATCATTTATGCTCTTTGGTGTATCCTCGGTTAACGGCTTCTCTTGTGCCGTTTCTTCAGTGTTTTCCTTTTCTTTTTCCTCAGCAGTTTTGTTAGAGTCAGCTGGCTCTCGAATGGTTGAGACCGTAGTGCCCGTAGGCTGTTGTGAGCCTGGTTCCTGGAAGCGTACCTTTGGCTGCTTTACTTCCAGATTTTGGTGGTGGTGGTCGACGATCGTCTGAACCTTCACGAGATGATCATTGAAACAGTTAAATAAGAGGAATTTAAAAAACTTTGCAGTGAAATAATTTTGCATCCCGATCTGCTGAATAGTTTAAAATTGAATGTTGTTTAGGACGTAGAGAGATATTTTTCGATATCAATATAGCTTAAATATAATAAGTCAATATATAGCTAGTGTATAGGCTTTTAATATAGCTTAAGACACGGTAGGGGAAATACTGCTAAATTTTAAACTTTAATCTCCACATCCTAAATCAACTCTCAGTTTTGGCATCAATATGAAATTTATTTAAAAAGCTAGCTATAAACTAGCTTATAAGCGCTATATGAACGTCAAATAATATATTTATGATTCTAGAACCAAAGCCATCAAACATGAATGTGCTGACCAAGCTGAAATGAAGCACTGTGATAATAGATATTATATTATAACTTTGAATACAGATTTGATCTTAGATTTTTAAAAATGCAATGTACCAAAATTCGTTTAGAAGTAAAGAAATATTAATAGAAATAATTTTGAAATATTTAAATACAAAATCTGTAAAAGGTTATATTGTATTCACTATCAAAATAATACAACTTTTGGATTACGGTTTTTTTTAATGTGCAATGGTATCTAAATTCAACAGTTTTAGTAAAAAGGTTGTATTTCAAAGATCTATTTTATTAATTTATTAAATCCGTAATCCTACAGTTAGGATTCCAGTAAGCTTGTATTTTATGAAATACGAATATAATTTCCCTACGTTCGAAACATAAATATAGAAGTAAAACAAAAATAGTCTATCAAACACAGATTATGTTAATTTGGCAAAAAAGTTGCAGAGTAAAATCTATCTTCATATGTTTCTTTCCCTCAAACTGAAAATAGAGCAACTTTTTTGCAAGACGTGCAAGAATGATAAACACAAAAATATTGAAGAAGTCATTCACAAAAAAATTGGTAAAATGAAAACACTGAGTATTATATGGTTCTTCAAATGATGAGACGATTGTTTGAGATTTTTCAGTCTTGCCACGTCTAGAACGGTAGACTTTTTCCTCTCGTGATGCGTGTTTACTATTGTACTAATGATTGTGAGCATTAAAAAAATTGTGATATAAATGATGTCCAAAAAATGAAAAATCGCTGAAAATGTTGGGAATAAATTGATAAAATAAACATCCAGATGGAGATACTAGATTGGAATAGGACCACTAGAGCCTTAAGGATATTCTGACAAACCGGAGGGAAATTTTCTTCGTCTGGTACCTCGTTGAATTCTGCCGTAGACTGTTCTCCCGCATACACGAGAGTATCCGCGACGTAGCAAGCGCAAGAAACAAACATTATCCGATCATTAATCGTATTTCGAAAGTTTCTTATGCAAAAATGTTTAGAAATTTAGCAGGTACAATTTTTTCTTCATAAAGCTAGTTTCCATATAACTTAGTATTATAACAAAATTTCTTTCTATTCAAGATTAATACAATTCAAGATTTTATGTATCTGCCAAAATTCTAATTAAAGATGTTAAATTCTTTTACAAATATTGTGTTTTTTTTAAATAATTAAAATATCGATCTTGTGAATAGAAATCTTTCAATTTAGTTGATAATATCATATTATTAAGAATGTATATACAAGTGAATAAAGATATTAATAACCAATCGAATTTGACTGCCTAAGTCAATAAAATTTCAGTGTTCATTCAAAGTCTATTTAATAAATCAAAATTGATAATTAGCAGTGAATAGAACAATGTAATTTTTATACTTACGATTCCTATCGATTCCTTTTTGCTTAGTTGCATTTCACGCAGCATCTGGTTCCTCTGTTCCATTAACAAAGTCCTTTCGTAAACGTATGCAGAAATGTCAGAGTCCATCTGAATTAAACAATGTAATAATTTAGATAGTATTTATTATATCTAATTACAGAGAGTTCATTCAGCTTGTACATGTTTAACTTACCATTTCGACGACTTCAACCTCTGCTTCGATCCTGAGATCGTACAGAAACTTTTTGAGATCCTTTTTCATTTGTATGGAGTTATCTTCCATTTGGGCAACAGTAAAGATCTTCATCTTACAGTTCTTCCAGGTACGGTGTTGTTTTAATAGAAATGGAAGGAGCATAAGCAAACCACCGTCGTGTACAATCCACCATACATGGATATCGCCAATGACCTTTTCAGTTGAATCGGGAAAGAAGTTAATGCCCTTAGGAACAATGAGAGCCATCTTAGAAGCCGTAACACAGCGCATTGTCTGGAGGAAGACGCGCCAGGTTCGTTCACTTTCTGCCTGACGCCAACTGTACGGCCAGCCTAAAATTACGCAGTTCGGTTTCATTCCTCCGAGGCCTGCCATTTGCACCAACGAACTCAGACCATCAACAACGTTGCGCGCAACTAATACATCCACGAAGCCCTTCACCTAATACGAATCAATAGCACAAAATACAGTTTTTTTTATTAATTACAAGTGATGCAGTGTGAAAAGAAAACAAACCTTTTCTTCCTCCATAGTCCGTCGGATTGCTTGTTTGGCTGCACTTGCATCACCAGATCTCCGAGTGTAGTCACCGGGTATACAACTAACGGCGATGGTTAGCCCCTTGCTTGCCTTAAGCTGACTAACAAAAGCAAAGAGTTTGCGATACTTTGGAACAAGATCTTCTGTCATTTTAGCCAGAATAATAATTTGTGGTCGCCAGTTTTTAGTATGAGGTGGACCTTCTTCAAGGCGCAGTAATGAATAGCGAGCGGCTGATAATGCTAGACCTCGAATACCATCTCCCCACTCCTTTTCGGCACCTCTATATTCGATGTACTTATAGATGCAGCTGGCCATTCCCATAGCCAATAGGGCATAGTACCAACTAGTCATGAACATTACAGCGATGCAGAGCGATAGGCCCAGAAACGATAAGCTCCAATGGTAGTACCTACACGTTATCATTTATTAGTATATGTACGCGAAATAAGTGAAAAATATAAGAAAGGAGTCAGTTAATTACTTAAAACGTGGTCGCCAGTTGGGAGTGCGTAAGAGTGTCTGGACAGCGCAGGCAAGATTAACGAAGCCATAGCACATGAGAAAGAACATGGAGAGCAAAGGAGCAAGATAGTCAACGTTTCCAAGTAGGATGCCGCACTGACAGATGATGATCGTAAGAATCAGAGCACGTGTCGGTTCGCCTCTATTCGAACTCTTAGCGAATGGTGCAAGAAAGGGGATGATACCATCCTTGGCAATAGCTTGAAGTAGCCTGGGTGCTCCAGTTAGCGATTGGAGTCCGGCCCCGAGAGTTGAAAGAAATGAACCGACAAGTATAACCCATTCATTCGGCCACGCAATGTTGGCTACAACTAGTCTTCCTCCAATACTTTGACCAAATTTATCACGTAGTAAGAGGTTATCCACCGTGCCAGCAAATAGCATCACGCATGAAAGATAGACTGTAGACGTCGTAAGAATGGCGCAAATTGTACCAATTGGAATCGAGCGCTGAGCGTCAGCTAAGTCACCTGATCTGTTTGATCCTGCCATGATACCTAAACAGATCGATAAGCAAATTATTGTGTTATTAGGCATATAATTTAAATTGTCATTTAAGTAATTTTGAAAATTTGTTTCTTACCCGTGACGGATGGAAAAAAAATTCCAATAAGAATGGTAAAGGTTGTAGTAAGATCAACTTGTATTTGATTGTACGCCTTGCCACCCATAGAATCAACATCCTTAGGTTTATTATCATATGCAATAAATTGACCTTCCTCTTGAAAACTACCCCAAAGATTTTCTATAAATAATAAAATGATTTTATATTTTATTAATTTAATTTTAAATAATATCTGTAAATTTATACAGAATAAAAAATATGCGAACAGTTTTTAAATAACATAAAAAAATTATTTAGAACCAACTATCATCGTTTATTTAATCAGTGATAGTTTTTAATTAAAAATTGTAGTAAAAAGGTTCGTGCTCACCTCGAAAAACTCCACTAGCAAGCCCACGAATACCATTTTGTATGGTGACGTTATGGTTGAAGTAATAGGGATCACATTGAATACCTTTGACACTCGTACAAAAGCTTTCATTTAAACCCGCTGAGTATTTACTGCAGTTAGCTGCTATGTCAATATCCTTTAAAAGTCGCTTACCAAGAACACACATTCTGTGCAAAGAGAAAATATAGCGATTATTAAAAATTGTTTCAACTCATTACGAAATAAGTTTTTTCATCTTTTTATTAATAAGGTTATAAAATTGAAAAATTCTTGTTATAATATCCTAATATTTCATAGACTTAATTTTCAGTGGATATAGTGATATTTTTTATTTATTAGTGGATATTCGTGGATTAGATTAGTCTTGCAGTAAAAATATGGTGTATACAAAATAATATATACATGAACGACTTTTTACATGTTAAATATTTTTTTTGTTGAGTATAGAGCTTATAATGCCATAGCATATTTCTATTATATTAATGCAAATTATGGAAGCAGCAAGATGCTACTGTTCAGCCCTAATACGTTTTATTGTGACTATGTTGTATCGTAATAGTTTTTTTTTCTTTTGAACCAAGATTTTTTTAAATTATTATTTATATATTTATTATTACGCTGGCATTCAATTGTCTATTTTGTTAATTGCGTCTGCGAGTCGGGGTATTGACCCCTTGTCTTACTCGCGTCATTGTTTACATTTATCTACGGAAGCGTCTGGGAACGCAGATATGCAATTAGAGTGGAAGGGGAGTGGATTACATCAGCACACGGGACTATGTTATGTGTAAGCGGTCAGAATTTCATGAAATTTAGTAAAGGCCGGATCGGAACGCACGAACTTGTCCCGGTCATTGGAAGCTGGAAGAAAGTTATGGAGAGGCAAGTCGCCTGTAATGGAGTTAGCAGGTTCGCGGAGGCGAGCCTGAGTTCTCGTATCCAATTGTTCTGCAGGACGGAGGCATGGCAGGCGGACGCATCTCCATAGTATTAGGATCATGAGAAAGGCGGCCGGTACCGCGAGCCACGCAGTAGTATTGGGACGCATAAGTCCGACGCCCCAGCCAGACTGCACTCAGAGCGGAGTTAGAGGTCGCATAAAGTTCGGCATACGCAAAGTTATAAAATATAACGGAAGTAATTTACATAAGAAGTTTTTATCAGTTTCGCTATCAATAACGCTATTATTGAAGCACATTCAAATTTAACCACATTCACAATTCTCCATCAGCTTTTTAACATCTCTCAGCGATTTAATGTATGAGCTGAAGCTCTTTTAATACCTGCCTTAATAACATTCTAAGTTTTTCTTTCTACTTTCCGACGGTATACTATAGAGTGTAAGTTTATGTGAATCAGTAAATATATAATAGCACTGCTCATAATATTTCGTTACAAAACACTGCAGATAAATAAATATGCATATCAATGTGTTTTAGTATTAAATTTTACTTCCGTATTTTGGGTAACTTACTTAAGCTTGTCATTTCCATTGAAGTTGTAAAACAAACCAACGTAGACTGCAATAATGGAGAAGATGACGCAAGCGAGAGCAACGGTCGCAAATTTGTTCACAAATTTAACGCCAACGAAAACTATTATTCCCATTACCATTAGCAGGCATGTTCCGTAGACGCGAAAATTGTTGTACATAATGTTTGCGTCCTTGGTGAAATCCCCAAATATACTCATTGATGGCGCCATGTATGTCTAAAAAATGTCACAAGTAAGTAGTAAATATATTTTATTAAAATAAAATTAGCTAGCTAAATATTAGCCTTTAATTGCTATAATATGGGTTTATCTTTGTATAATGTTTCAGTATTTAATTAGAATTATATTTTAAACAATAAAAGTTGTGGAATGAAACTTCAAAACATAACAGATTCCGTTAAAAAATATAATTTATGTACTGTAAAGATTTTTATTTACTATAATTAAATAGCAAAAATAATACCGATATGGAGTGATAAAAATGAAAACACAATACAACTAATAGTTTTTTTACTATTAACAAAGTACATTGTCCATTCTGTATCTTATGGAGGTTAATACACTAATTCCTTACCTACTGTGTAAATACCTGTAACAAAAAATATATTAATATTACTAACCTCAAAATTTTAACTGGAATAGATAATAAAAAGCTTAATTGAATAAAATTTATAAAAGGTTTGTATGCATATTCAACACTGATTTATAAATTTTTGGAAATTTTACGTTTGGTGTGTACTTTCTCTTGAAGTGATTGATATATTTTATTCTAGAAAAGTTTATATTCTGAGTATTTAATTCACGATTAAAGTGTAGCTTAATTATTCATTGTATTTCTATTTTTTATTTAATCTAAATGGCAAAAAATATTCAAATAAGTTGAATATTATTTTTTTAAATAAATTATCTTTTTTATATTTAAATGTTCCAATTGTCAAAAAATCCAAAGCTGCTCTCGAATAAATACCTACAATCGAAGCCCTTCCATAATAAAAATATTTTTCATCAATATACTCAAGAGAAAGTAGACCCCAAACATAAGATTTTCAAAAATTTATAAATCAGTTTAATATGCATACAAACCTCTAACAAATATCATTCAACTGCATTTTTTATTGTATATTACAGTTTAAAAAATTCAATTTAATAATATTAATATATTTTTTGTACAGGCATGTATACAACAGGTAAGGTGTTAGAGTACTACTCCCTTAACTCGTTACTGTCCAAGTGGACATTTTATAGTCGAAAAATATTATTGGACAAAGACATATTCCTATAAGTATAAAAATCTGCATTTTCTGAATCTGAAATCAAATTTTAAAAAAATTTCACCAAAAAAATAAATATAGCCGCTTGAAAATGATTAAACTTTGAGCATCGACTATAAAATATAGAATATATCGACTACAGAATGTCCGCTTGAAAAATATGTTAATAAATTGATATCAATATGGAATCGATATAATTATTAAATTAATGTAGAATAACTTTTACCAGCACAATCTCGACAGCTCCGATGATGTACATAGCTGCAGCAAGGGTGGTCCCTGTATAAAATAGCATACCCACAGCGCCACCGAATTCGGGCCCTAAGCTTCGTGATATCATAAAGTAGGAGCCGCCCGCAGGTACTACGCCATTAGTAGCTATCGCGCTCATGCTAATTGCTGTCAGCATCGTCTATAATATACAATCCGTATTACGCTATTTATACTTTGATTCTTAACGAAAGAAATTGGTGAATTTACTAGTATTTACATGCAGCCCATTGATTTCTACAATACTTAAAAACATGAAACTTAGATTAAGATTCTTCATTAAAATATGTTCAAGAAAATTAAATAGAACTGATTAGAGGTAGTTATAAAATCGTATCGATCTATACTGTACATGAATCAATATTAAAAAAATGATATTTTTCATAATAGCAAAACAGTAGTAAATAGTATTCAGAATTTATGATATGTACGATCTCTATAAGCTGGATTAGTAAAAAAATATTTTATTGTGATTTTTAACATGAAAATAAAAAAATAATTATTGTTTAAATCTCGTTTTTGAATGTTAAACTTAAAAGGTTAAAATTAGAAAAATATCCGTTTTTATAATTTTAAACAATGTTTTGTCCGCATATTTTTTATAGAGCCTTATCATTATATTAATAGATTGCCCTATGTGCATGTGTAGGAGAAGCGATGTTGGAAAACGTGCTCGAAGTTAAAATGTGTTGTAAAAGGCTTACGACGCAGCAACAGCAAAGAACTATGAGAAAACCCTGAATGGCGCCAGCTGTTCCAACCACCCACGTTAACCTGATGAAGAGAATTACTCCAAAGATGTTCTGGATACAGGGCAAAAAAACGCCTATCAGAGTACCCATGCGTGCTCCTGTTGGCTTTCCTCCGGTAGCCCCGGAACCCGAGGGTTTCGCGTCGGGATCTGTAGGTGGTGGTATCGTTGTATCATAGCTTGATAAGTTTTTGAGAATCGTTTGGACCCATGGTCTGTTATCTAACTCCTCCTGTAAATATATATGCTATATTAATTATGTTCGTAGAATAACTTGTAAGATATCTGTCAGCTTTAAATGCTTTTTAATTTTACACTTGTGGACTATTGTAAGTCATTCATATTGCATTTAGTCTTTTGACATTTTTTAACTAACTTTTATTAACGTATAATGCGTAATAAGTAATTCTCTTAGAATCATTCAAAGAATAATTTTTAATTTTCGAATAATATTATGTATCCTCACGTTATACAAATAGAGTTGTCCATAGCTAGCTGCATCCTCAACATTACTGCCGACAATCGGCTTTTCATCTCCAGCTACATCTCCTGAATCCCCTGTAAGAACCAAAAGATATAGAGCTAGAAATTAATTTTAATGCGAGAATGTTAGAATATAGTCGAGAATATACTATTCATTTTTCATAAGATCTTTAATTCTATTCATTTTCTTGAGAAAATACACTTATATAATCTAATGTAATATAATAAATACACTTACTTAATCTATTTTAACTAATTTGTTAGAAATCGTTTAGAATTATAATTTTTTGAATAACCTAATTGAATGAAAATTTTAAATGTAATAAGATACGGATAAATACATATAGTTTGTCGTCAACTGTACATGAAATGATAAGGCTGAATACAAAAAGTTTTAGATATGATCAAAACAGAAAATGCCTCTAATTTAAAAAGGAAAGACTTCTCGAATATTTTATTTTATTTCTTCATTTATTTCAATTTATCAACACAATAAATTATATGTTTTAAAATTATTATTGAAATGGATGCATATGCTTAACCGATCGAGACGACTGAAATCTAAGATAATATATAAACCGAGTACTATCGCACTTCATATCTAGTTTTGGATAATCCAAAAATATGCATTTATGAAATTTTATTATACACAAGCAATAATTGGAACGTTTACTATTAGAGGACAAAAAGTTTACTTGAGATTAATTATTTTGGATGAAAAAATATATAATTAAAACAAAAAAGTATTTTTTGTTTAAAAAATTTAGTTATATTTAAAAAATCAAGTATTCATTTTTTTATAAAGTTGGCATAATGTTATTTAAAAAATGTGTAATATTACCACAAAAATTTTTTAGTATTAAACTCACATTATCAAAATATTATGACAAGATTACATGTTTGATTTATGAGGGCACGAGTATGCGTACAAATGCTTTATGCTAAAAGTAAATTTAAAATTTAAATAATCCACGTTATGATATTTGCTCATTGAAGAAGCGATTTCGCACCTCTGTTAGTCTCTGGCTACGTAAAAAATACCTTATTAAAAGCTATAATGGATTTATTATGAGTGCTTCTGTAAAGCATGAAAAGTAAACTAACGTTCACTATGATTAAATTTCACTCTGTAGAAGGTTTCTAGAACCAAATGAAGCTTTTTAAAACTATTCAGCAACTCGAAACAGCTTGATCATCTTGCTGTTAGCGAATTTGAAACCGCCAGAGCTAAGAATGATATAGGTAAAGAAGAGATCGCAGGGCAGGTCCTCTCGTGGGCGTCGGCGGAATCGATCTGCTCGAGTGACCCGTGCGCGACCTCGTTGCCCGGGGGAGAACTCGGATGATCGTTCAAGCTGCTCTTGTAATGCAGAGAGAGAGAGAGAGAAAGACTGACCGCGCCCCTCCGCAACCACAGCGAGTCCCGGGAAATCTAGTACGCGCAAAGACCGCGGACTGGAATAATCTCCTTTATTTCGTTCCTTGATTTTTATCTCCGAGGAGAATTTCGATGCTTATATTCCAGTTGTTTAATGCCTTTTTATGTGGACAGTAATAAGTATACGATGCACACTTCAAATTCCGTTTAGTGATATTACAACTAGAATAAATTCTCTTCTTATTCTATCAATGATATATACTCGAACATATTCCTAAAATCATTGAAAGAATTTATCAAGCCACGCAAGAGGTTTTCTAAGAGACATGCTACCTTTTACGAGGTGTCATTGGGGAGAGAGGGTTGTCTTCAATGCTACGTTTTCAATCGAGCATGTAGTCATAACAAATTCCTAATGATTTAACAGTGATAAGTACTTGCCAGCTATTCATTTTCACTCATTATATATATTAACGTGGTGCCATGTATTGTATAGATTACTATGCTTATGAGCGAATTATGCTCGTCGGGAAGTTAGTTTACGTACAAAAATTACTATCCTGATAAAAGTTTAACTAAAGTTTCAATATCTTCTAATACAAAAGTAATTAAATAAAAGATAGAGGAAGATGTGCATAATCAATTGGTATGGTCAAAAGTTTGTAGGTACATTAAAAAGAGGCAATAAAAAATTGTTGATTTTTTTTATTTATTTTATTGCTTGGTTTCGCAATGAAATTATTCAATAAGAATTTTAAAACAACAGTAAAAGCAACTTTTATTTTATATTCCTTGTTTTGATCAAATAATTCCAAGAAAGATGATCGAGGGAATGTTATTAACAAATACTTAGATAAATATCAGACCCATACTACCCATAAAAAATATTACGCTACACATTAACGTTTAGTTAGATAATTAGTTAAAAAAATTGTTTGAATTATAAACATCAATAATCACTGTTTACGTTTTGACAAATATATGGGAGTATTAAGATAAAAAAACACTATAAAAAATAATTTAAATTAAATTATATTTAATTACCTAAATTTTTAACTGTTGTAAATATTTCAAACATTTTATCTTAATCTTTAAAGTTATTTAATTTATTTTTATTATTAGTATTATTATGTACATTAAAATTTATAATAGGATAATACTAAATTTCAAATTACTTGGAAAATTATTGATTAACGAATAAATTAATATCGCTAAATATATTGCAAATGAATTATATCTTTAATGAGGACAACAAACCTCACTTGATTTCTAACTTGCATCAAGAATGTAGTATTAGAAATATCTTTCTCTTTCATGTTATTCAATTCAGCTTTAGGTTTTCGCAATTTAAGTCTTACTCAGGTCCGAACGGCATAAATAACCTTATTTAAAAAAATTGCCGTTGAAATTCTGCTGTTTGAGTAGATGATAATTACTCATCCTGAACGAATGATGTAATCCCTCTTTCTATTTTTCCTTATGGGAAATTAAATGTATGGTCTTACGAATGAAATTCTGTCCAAATATCATACTGCCCTATAATCTACAGTTTGTTTTCAGAACACCAGCCTTTATGACTTTATTTAATAGAAAAAGCTTCCGCATGATTTGATTGCAGTAGTGCATGTTGTTGACATGGTACATGAGATTCATCTCATTAACGTTTTTTGTACTTTCTTGGATATCACTTTTAAATCACACTGGGCCCTCAAACAAGAGAAGGCAGCAATTAATTAGTGTATCTTGAGTCGCCTTATTCACATGAGGCGGGTTTGCATATATTTAATCCAAATGATTATTCAATCGAATATCTTTACATATCTAGTATTTAATTTTAATAATTCTTTAAATTTGCTTTAAGTTACTGTGCTATCGAAATTTATTTTTTTACCGTTACTAACATATTAAAATGGAGTATTTTGGTGTCCAAAGAAAATGATACTATTTGGTACATGTGTTAATCAAAAGCAATTTTTTTTACTTTTTATAGTATTTATTATATTAGGTTGGCAAATATCTCCCTTCTGCCTTTTTGTCATTTGAATTTCGCGGCTATGTATAAAGCGCTACAAAGCTCGTATCTGGCAATACTATACATCATTTATAAGGTATTGACATAACCTACAAAACGACGCTATGCATGATTAGTTTGGATATTGCATTCAACAGTTATAGACGTGTAAACATGGAGTTCGAAATTCGCGCTCTTTTAAAGTTTTCCTTTGTTAAAGGCCAATCCGCTAGAGAAATGTTCCGTGAGATTAATGGTGTTTTAGGAGTAGTACTCTATCACTTCGAACCGCGGAGAAATGGTTTCAACGATTCAGAGCCGGTGAAAACGACACCATGGACAAGCCGACGGAAGACCTGTGACGATGATACCGATCAAATCATGGAAAAAGGCGAGTTAGACCGGCATGTGGTATCTCGTGACATTGCCCAGGAGATGGGAGTTAGTCACCAAACCATTTTAAACCATCTGCAGAAGGCTGGATACAAAAAAAGCTTGATGTTTAGGTGCCGCATGATTTAACGCAAAAAAATCTTCTGGGCCGAATCAACGCCTGTGATATGCTGCTAAAACAGAAAGAACTCGTCATATTTTTGAAGCGGATGGTGACTGGCGACGAAAAATGGATCACATATGACAATATCGAGCGAAAATGGTCGTGGTCGAAGGCCGGTGAATTGTCCCAAACAGTGGCCAAGCTGGAATTGACGGCCAGGAAGGTTTTACTGTGTGTTTGGTGGGATTGGAAGGGAAGCATCCACTATGAGTTGCTCCCATATGGCCAGACGCTCGATTCTACCATCTTCTACGAACAACTGGACCGCTTGAAGCAGGTGATGGACAAGAAATGTCCAGAATTGGCCAACAGGAAGGGTGTAGTGTTCCACCAGGACCACGCCAGACCACACGCTTCGTTGATGACTCGTCAGATGCTACGGGAATAACCCGGAAATAGCGCCAAGTGATTACCACCTGTTCCTGTCCATGGCGAACGCCCTTGGTGGTGTAAACTTGAACTCAAAAGAGGCTTGTGAAAAGTGGCTGTCCGAACTCTTCGCAAATAAGGAGGGGGGCTTCTACGAGGGGGGTATTATGAAGTTGCCGTCCAGATGGAAACAGATTACTGAACAAAACGGCGCATATTTGAACTAAATCTGATCACTGTAACACTTTCTATAAAGCATTGAATACAGAGCAAAAAAACGGAAGGGAGATATTTGCTAACCTTATATGTGGATAGTTAATTCAACTAACTATATATACAAAGCAAAATTTTATTTGATTTTTAAAAATCAATTTGCAGTTGTTTGTAAATTTATGTAATAGTGCTTCCTTTTCATTTATTTGGGCCTTTGAGATACTAGACTAAACTCATTTCGACCATAATTATAATTGCTTTGCTCACTGATACATTTGATTCTCCTGTAATAGAATCAAGAAGGAGTACAGGATATCGTAGGAATATTTAAATTAAAGTAGTGCTTTTTGGCGCGGGGAAGAGGTATTGGTATAAAATCTTTTCCTAAAAGATTAGCAAAAAATGTAAGTAGTTACAATACAAATTTATTCAATAGAATATTCTAATGATAACCATGTATACTAATATTCACAAAAACAGGATAATATTTTCAAAAAAGTCCGTTTATTACATTAAAAAAAAAGACCTTCACAATAGTCTGAATTTTTTCATTAAAAAAAATATAATCTTTAGGTGCAACTCAACAATTTATAATTAATTTCTTTTCAATTAGGTTATTTATAGAGTAATGCGAATATAATTTTCAATAGAATTAATGCAGTTGTAAAGGTATCGTGGTGCAACTTTTTTAACGCTATTTTCTATGTACTATTCTATATAATTATTTTCATACAAAATTGAATTCTCGAAAGAATTTTTGATTTGAAAGATATAAAAACAAAATAAAGTAGGTCTGATGCTTGAACGCGCAACAAGTCCCATATCTATGTCGATTTGGAGGTACGAAATCTTACACTTGCATGAATTTCAGAAATTTTGTCATACTTTGTGAAAAATCCCATAGACGCGAATATTTAATTTGCATGGTATTTATTTCATTACTAACGAGTGCAGGATTTGCAGGTATTTATTTCATTAATAACGATTTGAGTGATTTATAGAAAGGTAGTGTTAAACTGCTTAATCATGAATAAAATAAGTGACTTAAGTTTATTCGATAAATCCTCTCTTGTTTTTCAATTTCTGGCTCATTTTTCACAGTATAACATAACTGACATAGTAAAATTCATTTTTTGTATAATTCCATTTTATTATTTAATACATCCTAGTAAGATATTGACATGTTTTCTGTTCATATTCTCTCAAATTTCATGTTCAGTAGATGGAATATGTAAGATTTTATATATTCTTATATATTTTTTCAGAACTATATCTAGTATTTCGTATAATACTAGACATAAACAACAGACAGTAAGAATGTATAGACTCAAGTGGAATGCAGGCGATAGATTCTGATCTAACCTAAACTATGAGAGCATTTTTTGTAGCAACTGTAAATAAAAAGCAAGAGATGAATGAGTTCATGGTTATGAACTAATTCATCCCAAACATCATTCCTCTTAGGACAGATTCTGCTCAATAAATCTATGCAGCAGTTAGTCGCAAGGCCATAATTTATCGTTAATTTCCTACCAGAGTACTTGCCTTCAAGTTAGATACAACGCTTTTGTGTGTGTGTGTGTGCATTACGATTTCTGTACAGCTTAAAAGTATACCTTTGTTTTAACGATAACGATATCTCTTGATAAGTGCTAAATTTCTTTTCAGCGATCATTGTTTTAACGTCTGAAAACAAAAAAAAGCTCTTGGCAGCCAAATATGGAGCATATGGTTAATGGGAAACCAATTCGTAACCAAGCTCATTCAATTTTTCAATTGTTCTCATTTATTTGTGATACTGTACGTTTTATTGATAAAACATGATATTTTTGTTCTTCAATTAATAGAACCGTTTTTTGTGATTACATATTTCAAACGCTCCGATATAACGCTATATAATAATTGATGTTGACAGTCTCACCCTTGACGAGATAATCGATAATTCTGTACCATACGCATTCTAAAATGCTGATTCTATAACTATATCAATCGATTATTGCGTATTTCTACTCTTTGGATTCTGTTCGCCGCTTTGAGTGCACCTCGGAGTACACTCAACAAACTGCCAATTAGATTCGTAAATGTGGTAATGGAGATATGTTTCATAGTGTAAGCATATGATAAATATTTTTAATTAAATTTAAAACAAAGTTATATAGATCTGTAATTTTGGTAAAGGTACAAAATAAGCGTACTCTATATTTCTCGTTTTTTTATTTGGATGCAATCCTGGGCCTCAATGCAAAAGGATCTCTTTCTTCAGCGATCATTACCGATGCAGCCTAGATGATCAAATATATATTATACAAACTATGTTTATATAGTAGTAATGCTCATCGTTTTTTCCCTAATTTTTTAAACTCCTTTCTCTGTATTTCCTTTACTAAAAAGCATTCACATTGGAAAAATCTTTTATGCTACACATCTTGCAGCCTAGTTGGTGCCCTCTTCGAGGTGGAATGTGTCCGTTTTTTAGTACAATGTTCCTAGATAAATCCGATATGTTTTGAAGAAGCTCTTCTCGTCGGGTAGGCCAGCCCTTCGACTAGTGCTCGCTGTATTGAAAATATTTGCAATGTTGCCCAATCTTAGGATAATATAATTTCACAGATCAATCCGAATCGCAAGAACTTTTTCCATTCAAAAATAATTACAAAAAAATTTGGGTGTCTTTACCAGGAAGGGTAGTAGCAAACAAGATGTGTAATATAAGTAGTATAAAATATTATATAAAAGATTAATGTAATCAGTTTTTTTAAGAAAATTAAGGATGTTTTAGCAGGAGTAATATATATTTACTCCTATAATTCTTGTTTGTTGGGTATTGGCATAATCTATATGTCCGATCATTAACTAATCGGATGTTGACATTTGCATTTAGTTAATGGCCGTACTACTATTGTGCCAATATTTGACAAAGAAAAATATTGCTCGTGCCTAAATACCCTTATTATTGTATAGGTGCGTTTGACGAGATTGGGTCTACTTAAGCGTACATATAGATGTTTGAATGTGTTAATACTCAATATTTACTGTAAAATACTAAAGTTTTATCCAAAGGATATTAGAAATTATTAAAAACTTGAAATTGAAATTATTTTTAAAAAATGATATGAATATTGGAAGTTTAATTTAATTTCAGGACATGAGTTTTCTAAAATTAATGATATAATCATTTATTTTAAAAAATTTAATATATTTAATTTATGCGTTGTATTATTGAATTGCTGTTTTACAGTTAGTATCGAAATTGCTACTAATCTTATTAGTATCAATTAAATTTTTTCAGTCTATATTACGAAATCCACAATCTAGCTTTAGCATAACAGACACTTTATTGTCAATAACAACAAGATATATTAGAAGGGTTTAGTTAGTACAATGGATTTATCAGCTATAGTATCGTGACGAATGTAAATACAATAAACAAATAAAATGTGAGTAGATAAGTTTCAATTAGTTAGTGAATAACTGTGCTCAACGAACTGTAATGTGAAACTATAATTACACTGTCTCGGCTGTATTCTTCGCATAATTGTAAAGAATCAAATCTGAGTTGAATAAGCGAGCTATCTGGATAATATAAGAACACTGATTCTCAGGCCTTCGAAGAGATTCTTTGCCGAATTTTAGTGGCAGTTTCTTAATTCTGAAAGAAAAGTCGCGAATCTAGGAGTAGACAGAGGAGCACAAAAGTACTTCATTGAGAGTCGCGCTGTGAAGTAAACAAGCTCTATATATGTAAAAAGCCCGGGCCCAAGAAGTGGTCGGGAGGGGGAGGTATAAAAATGGGGGTCGGCAGAGTAAGCTAGTTTCTGCAGAAGTAGCAGGGCAGAGAGAGTGGGAGAGCGATGGATGGGCGCGGGCGGGGGCGCTGGCTCGGGTTATGGGCGGGGGTGAGGGTAGGGGAACGTACCAACGGCCTCAAGGCGAGACAGGTCACCGATGGAACTGCTCTTGCCTTCGTCCTTATCGTCCTTCTCACCCATGATGCGACTCGGAAGCTGTAATCGAGCAGCAGTTATTGTGGTCAGGCGTCTTCTCCTTTGGGCACTCCTTAACCTCGAATCGGTCTTTCTGGCTGGACGAGGCGGATGGGCTCGATTGTGGTTCGCTCAGCGGCCCTTGAGCCTCGCCGTAGGCATGCCGCGCCCGGGCCTCACTCGCGCACTCGCGCACCCGCGATCCCAGCAGGACTCCGAGGCCCGGGAGAGGCTCGAACGCGCCGCGCCCCGCTGCCTCCTGCGTCGCTCGATCCACTTGCGAGAGGCTGTGAGGACGGGAGCCTGGGCACCGCTCTCGCTCGCTCCTCGGAACACACGCACGGTGGCCCGCGACCCCTAGCCGTCCCGGGCGTAGTGAGCTGCTGCTCGCTATCCCGCGCCTGCGCTCCGCCCGACATCCTACCGCTCCAGCTTCCGCGCAGACTCGCCTCCATTCGCGGATGCTGCACGCGCCCGCTCCACCCTGCTCACCCCACCCCAATCCCCGCTACCCTCCTCACCTGTGCCTCTGATTCTAGGCTATGACTAGGACTCTCTTCAACGCTCTGTGCCAGATACCGCCCCCAACCATCATCTTCGCTCTTTATTCCTTCCAAGCCTCCGCCCTTGGTCGCCTGCAACTTACGCGCCACGTTTCTGCATTCTACTGCATGGTTAGTATTTCGGTAATGCAGCGTTCTTAAGTCTACGCCTAGTCTTCTGTGTCACTTTCTCGAGAAGACTATGAATAATACCGAATGGTATAGTTTTAATTTAATTTGAGTTTCCTTGGTATTGAACTACAAAAAAGGTACATCCTAATCCATTCGCTGCAAATCGTTTTCTCCTGCAAGTGTTTTTTCGATTTTATTAAAAAATTCATGCGATTTGTAAGCTTTTAAAGAGCAATTGAGTGAGCATTACAAAACATTTGCCACTTGGGCTAAGCTCGTTTCTTTTACCGTCTAGAGTAATTAAATCGCAATCATCTATAGTTTCTGAACTTTTACAACGTGACATTTCGAGTACTCTCGAGAAATACTACTGCATACTTTCGCTAATATATAACATCATGAAAGAAATAATCTAAAATGTTTTATTTTAAATTTAAAAATATTTTACCTAATACATTTTATATTCCTAACTTTCCGTATTAAACTTTTGAATCACCAAAAATGCAATTTTTATCAACGTTTAGTCTCATCAATGTTTCTCTACACATCTCTAATGCTAATACAATATAATTAAAATAAATTAAAATTAAAATTTAAAGCAAGTAGTATAAAGTAAATCTAATCAAATAACTAAAACAATGTTCGTTCAACGGTCGTTCATTAACTAGACTCAATCATTCTCACTATGATTTAGATCAAATTGTGCCGCCTCCTTGCATGACTTTCAACGGCCAAGAGACGACAGATTGATTAGAGTATTCGTTTTTTTATTTTAAATCATTACCAGATTCTAATCAGTTACTGGCAATTATCAAAATGACTGATGAAAATATTATTTACAAACTCCTCAGATTGCCCTTTATTACTTAACTTTTCTATTATAAACTTAGCAAATTACATAAAAATCTATAAGCACGCAAGAAAATCTCTCATAAACACTCACGTAGCAAGATTTCATTAAGTATAGTCACTTGATTGAAACTCTGTTGATTGCTTACATATAGTATATTGAAGGTGTAGACGGTTTTTATATTCAAAATACATCTATCAAGCAGACACTACCGTTATCAAAATGTAATCGAAAAGTTCTTGCATGAAAAATCTATAAATTACTCAAGAGCACGAAATTGTACTCATTTGTCAAATGTATGGTATGTGTATAATGGTGCATGCTTTTAAGCCTTTTTCCCCAAAGTGTCTCCAAATTGATTTTGCAAAGTGTTTCACGCATATAACTGTAGATGTGTTACCTATAGAATTGGTATATCGCAAATAAACTTACGTACAAATATGTACAAAATAGAAATATGTGAGTATGATCATCAAACTGTTATTTTTATTAAGATAATCAGTCATTTATTATTAAAAAAACAATTACCAAGCTTTGTTATATAAAAATAAAAAATGCACAGATTTTCCTAAGTTATTAATAGGGGGGGAGGGGGCAATTCTCAAGTAAATATTTTTATTGAGAAAATGATTCTATAAGCGCCAGAGTCATCTTCTCAGTGAAAGAAATGCACAGGTCCACGTTATTAACTCAATATTAGATGTACAAATTCCCTTAAAATTTCAATTATCATTCTGAGTCAACAATTCCTGTACCCCTTGTGCTATTGCTGTACATTTTCGCTTCTCCCTTGAGGCTCCTGTCCGTGTTACCTCTCTCACTCTGCTGCCTAGAAGCTTTTGCTACGCTTGACCCCGATTCACCGCTCGACCTACTCGATGAGAAATAGTCACTTTTGTATTTGTCACATTCGGAAGAGGGAGTCTGGGGGAGATGAAGGCGAAAAAAGCTGATAGGATCCGAACGGCTCTGTCGTCTTGCTAAAGAGGGTAAGCGTTTTGTAATGAAATTTGTTTAAAGTGATGGCGGACAATTCTTATCATTTATTGTTCAGATTATTTATACTAATATTTTATTATATAATCTTTCTTAATTTTTGATAGTCAGATGCCTTGCAGTGAATATTCACTACATGTAACACCGAAAGTAAGGAACACTATGAATAATAATAAATTAATGCACCTGCTAATACAGTCAAAAACTCTGAAATAGAATTGTATACAGAGTAAACTCGAAAGTAATTAATTTTAATATTATTGACTTCATTTAAAAATTTCAAAGATATACTATAAAATACATATTATATGATATTGAATACAACGAGCAAGGGTTTTTTAACAAAAAAATTTTAATTCTTTTAATGTTCATAGGAATGTTTTATAATTTTTTTTAATATAGTAGAATAAAAATCTGTTCAAAGCAAAATATAGTTTTGCAAATATTTTTTTGTTTTTAAAAATTTGTATACAATATTCAGAATTTGTACATAGGTCCTATTCTATATATGGAATCAAAGCATAAGAATTATTCACTGTATAAATATAATACTAGACTCCTCCATTTCTAGATATTTACTTTGGCCATAAAATTTCTGTACTATTTTTTAATAATCTTTAATACAATAAAATGTATGAGAAAAAAATTGAAAAATCCTGGCCTTAAAAATTCTGTTTTACAATCAATATATCACTATACTTAACCCAAGTCATTTCTATGGTTTTTTATTGCGCTTTAGGTAAAGAGAATAAAGTATAAAGAATTTTTATTTTTTTTGCTTTCAATGTGCGAATTTCGATGTGCTGTATGAACGATGCAAGACGTGCTTGTGTCACATGTTTTCTTGCACTTATCTGAGTGACTTAGAGATAAGTGAATATTTATTTATTGTAAAAATATATAAATAAAAAATTCATTGCACACCATAAAGGGATCGATAGAAAAAATAAAACCATATATTTCACAGTTTGGCAATAATTATCACAAATGAAGCGCAATGTCAACAGCAAAATAAAATAACATATCTATTGGTCGTACAACCAAAGACGCAATCGATAAAATACAGTAAAAATAAAATAAACGATGAAAGATGAAACGCATTCACACAAAAAGATACGGACGATGAAAAAAGGATAATGTCACTTTCGCGAATGTCTGCCAAAAACACTCGTTTATAAGTACAAAGCAATGCTATGCTTATAATTTTGGATGGTAGGTTCTTCACAGATTAACTATCCTTGAAAATGAAAAGATTTCTTTTCAATCTTAGTTTGAAGCTATGAAACAACTACACTTACAAAGTCACCCTTAGTTGGACGATCGAAAGCATTGTCTGCGAAGTGATCAGCGAGGTACTGTGAATTATGTAGCCTTCTAATCTTATACGTATGAAAAATCATGAAATATTTCCTTCAATTGTCCAATTCCGTTAAACTTAATGCACATAACGTATTACACACATAAATTATGTAAGCGTTTCAACCTCATTTTTTAGGAGGTCCAGGGATGGTCAGAAAGACGAGATACTATACGTGTCTAGCCTCAGTGGTGTAAACTATAAAATATCTGGTTTATTCTTTTACTATTTTAAAAGTAACCCGCCACGAGTAAGTCATTTTTGTTATAATTCGTGAACGCGCGCGCTCTGATCGTCCGATTGTACTAAGTGTGTGAGAGAGAGAATATTTAGAGTAGGCACGCTCGTGTATATTATTGTGCGGGTTTTTTTATATAATAATACTTGTTATTAAATCATTTATTATGACTAATTTGCACGTGTGTTCTTTTGCGCTGCGCTCTCACCGAAACATATTTTTCGCACCCACTCATGACTTTTTGCTATGAGCACTCAGGCTCACCACTACTGCGAAGTCCTTAATCGTGCAACGTCTGGGACTCCAGTGCGGGATTACCTATCTAGGGAAGCATCGTGTGACAGGTCTTACTAAAATTAAAAGGTGAGAGTAATGTCAACCGTTTTTATCTATTGCATTCTGTATATCTTCAGTCTCGATAAGGTTGTTTCAAAACTTTTGAAAAAAAAGCCTAAAATCATTCCAAACCTTCGTAAAAATAATTACTTAACAGCACACCATTGAATATAGCCAATAAAATAGCCTTTATTGTAACACAATAGGGTACATTATCTTCTATAACTACTTGAGGCGAGATCGTGGAAACCACTTAAATTATATTATTAATTATTGCAGGGCTAAAAAAATTCCTTATTACAAACAAATTCGATAATAGATACAAAGTCAACACGGAAATACATACAAATCAAAAGTTGAACTTATGCGGAGTGAGCCTATCCAAGAACCCACTGGCACATGGTAGCAATCCTAATTTTTGGAGTTCGCGTCAGATTTTGCCAGAGTTGTAAAATTTAATCAGTCGATTATGGATAAACTTAGTCCTCACCTAATTCATTTCCTCTTAAGTGCGCCTGTGAAGTTTGAGAGTGTCCTCAAGAAATCATCTCTGTCCTGTCTTTCGGTACCGTTTGCACAGTGAATTACATTAAAAATAAAATTAAGTAGTGAATACAGGCACAATAACATTCATTCGCTGAGCTGAAGAAAGAAAGAGGGAGAGAAAGCATGTGGATGAGAGAAAGATACATATATTAGGATCTTAAATAAGTTTTAGGATGTTGATTAATAGCCGAAATGACGCTACGATCTTTTATGCTTTAGTTTGTCGTAGTGTATTCATTTTTCAACGCTAGTCGTGATACGGTGCGAAAAACCTTTTGTTTTCTTCCATTAAAGCAGTATTTCACACTTTACAAAACGCCATTTGACATCTCTCGGTTTCAATTCATATGACACCCAATGTCCGTGCTTGTGGATCATTCCTAACACTTTTAAACGTTTTGAAACAGTTGACTCATCTGCCTTTAATGTTTTTTCAAGTTATACTGACGCCTCACATCGGTCGTGATCAAGTAATTCTTCGAATTTTTTGTCTTTTAATTTTCTCGGTGAGCCAGAATTTTATTCTCAAGTTCAAAATGATTATTCTTAAAGTGTCGAAATCAGTCTATATATGTCATATCCAACAGAACATTGTTACTGTAAGTAACAATTCTGTGTTTCTTACAGATTTCTTTTGAATAAAATAAACATTTTCGGAAATAGTAAAAAATTATTTTGTTTACACTAAAGTGAACTACCATTTATGGTAGTACTCTGAAATTTATGATTAAATATAGTACTGCGCACATTAACACAAGAACAACATAAATAATTTCGAGCTTCACAAAATTCGTCAAATATTAGAAATGTAGCGCAGTCACACTTGCAATTCATAATTTTTCGATTAATCTTTATCAGTCAATATGCAATCTCATACATGTTTACACCATGTACAATAATGATGAAATGAATATTGTCTTACAATGTAAGACAACGCTCTCACACATAATATTACATTCTCTAAAATGAGTGATATATTCATCTCGCTAAGCACTCGTCACAAGTCATACGCATAAATTAAATGATGATTGAAATCTTGTCCTCAACTCTAGTGTAACTTACGAGCCCAACCCGAAATAGATAATACCTTATTAATTCTCTTACAAACTCAATATATAGTCTAGTACAACCTTGAGGCTCTTAACTCAAGGACACAAAGCGGCGGAGTTAGTCTAGTTCGATGCAGTTCAGAAATCTGATTTTCTGTGTGCAGCCATGATTTTCCGTATTGAAGAGGCTACATTGCAAAATGAATGATATTTTTAAATTAATATTGACAAAAGCACTTTCAGAAAATGTTCTTACTTTATTGTATCAAATTTATTTTTCAAATCAAATTTAACCAGCAAAAGAAAAGGTAAACGTTTTTTAAAGGTGAAGGTAAATATTTTATTGATTTTTTTTTCGGTTATAGCTTTTATAAATTGGATTAAAAATTTGATAACGATCCAAAATATTTTGTAACTTTTATAAAAACATTAACATATCCTATATTATTAACCATAGAATTTGGATAATCCTGACTTTCATACCGAATACGCGAGTGCAGGCAACTTGGAAGGATGGCGTGGACCTTGTCCAAAGGACCTATTTTGGTGAGACAAATGGCGGTGTTAAGTTAGAATGGCACCGGAAAATATCCTCTTAGAGGGAAAGTTTAAGAGAAAGTTATGATGGTCTTTGAGTTCCCAGACCCTTCCTAAGATGATTTCATGGCCGATGATTTGGCGTATCAGTTGTTTACTGGCTCCTCAGATGGCCGTTGACATGTCCGAGGAAGGAGAGCGCGAATACGGCGATACACCTCAGGCATGGTCGTCAGCAAAAGAAGAGGACCTTCGGAGAAGAGAGCTCGATATAACTTGAGAAAGACGATCTTGCCAACCGATTTTTAGTCTCAGTCGTTGACTAAGTTCTCGGATCTTTGGAACTGAAAGTGCTTACGATACGACAAGTTCCGATATGCCCCGAGGTATTGAAGTCAGTTTCTATGTCGTAGTTATCCTGGGAAGCTGGGATGAGGGAGTGCTGCTAGTCCAGTTTCCAGAGGTGGATGTTATGAATCACACGTTCGTGTGATCGGTAACTTAGAATGATAACCCTGAACTTAGAGTCCATTTTACATGTACTGTCAAATATCTCTGGAACGAAATAAATTAAAAATCTGAGCGATCCTGAAAGAAGAGAAGAGGTTTCTTCTATAGAGTGCTACAGGTAGCACGGGTAAGGCTAATGCAGCTCATTAAATCTTCATGATGAATTGTTTTTTCTACGATTGTCCGTACTGGATGAGCGAAAAGCTATCGGTTATAATGATCTAATTAGCCTAATTTCTGTAAGATTAAACAGATACACGCCTTATCAAATTAATTATTATCAAATTGACTATACTTTATCAAAATTTTATCGTAAATGCTGTTATTTTCATCATCCTAAAACTTAGTTCTGAAATTAGGAATGGGAGATACAACTTAAATGATGCAAGATTTTATTTCATCTATTTATACTATTTTATCACTATTTATGTTTATTTCATAAATTTTATAGTAACCATATAGAAAGATAGAAATGAAGTCATTCGTGCTGTAACGAATTGCGAAAATTATTTAATCATAAATTAAATTATTAATAAATATATTAGATTAAATATATTTCACAATAAACTCCTTTTATAGATTCTGGCACCACAGATTTGAGATCATAAATTGCTTCTAATGTTTGATAATTTAGATTAATTTTGATCAAATTCTAAAAAGATAAATAAATCATTTAATTCTAACATAATAAATTTAATAAAATTACTAAGCGTTAGCAAGTAAAGATTTTATACTTGGTTATACGTGTCGGCCCAAAACAGTATATCGTTAATGACAGTTACAGAATCAAACATGTGTCCCTGTTTATCTGTTTTCCTTTCAAAGTTTATTTTTCTATTTTTTCCTTCGTAATTCATACTCCATATTTGCCCAGTTTCGTCATTTAACCAAAATAAGCGTTTCGATTGCGTATCTATTGAAAATCTAGTCATATTCATAAATTTTGATTCGTGTTTAGGACCTTCTTCGATCTCTAAGTAAATAACTTTAGAATTAGTACCATATAGGTCTGTTCTTACAATCTAAAAATATTTCAAAAATAAAGCGGATAATAAGTTTCAATAAGATAGACCTTATTTATCAATATGATTATTATTATGAATATATTATTAAGACTAAAGTATTTATATTTACTTCGTAGTCGCTTTGAATAAACAGATAGCCCTCTCTTGGATCCACGACAACCTGCCATGAGAAATAAGGTGCTTGTCTATTCACCTGAAATACGGTTGTATAATTTCTATTTTCTTTATCATAAAGAAAAATTGATTTAGAGAGACTCTCAGCTACATAGATTTTATGATTAATAGAATCAACAGCTACGCTTTTCGGTATCCATTGCTCCATTGGCTTAGGCAAAGTGGTTAATTCGTTTCCTTTAATATAGACCATATAATCATCAAAATTTGTCCAAACTATCTCATTATTTGAGCAGTCGTAGTCGATACTTTGTGCATTCTTTTGTGCAATCACCTTGAGCATCTCAGCATTTGAATTGTACAAACGAATTGCGTAACCGTCGGATATTAAAAGGTGACCATCTATTGAATTTCCTTTGAATTTTAAAGATTAATTTTACTTCCTTTTTAAATTTGATCCAAGTATAAGTGTTTTTCCGAGAAAAAAAATTAGCTAGAATATTAGATTATACTGTATCGAAATATTATGTGCATAATATTTAAATATTTAATACTAATAATATATTAAATGACATAATCAAGATATTAAAAAAAAATTAAGTGAAATTATTTTAGATACTCAAAGATCTATTTTCATGAATTTTTTAAGTTTTTTACCATTCTTAGTAGCTGTACAGGAGAATATTAGAATCAGTAGACTAATAAATTGGAAGAGCAGTAACATCTTCATTTTCTATTTGTAGATAAACACTGCAATATAAACATGTGCTTATTTTAAAATTTATAATGAACCAGGTAGCTAAAAGCAGAGTTTCATTCATTGTTTTGAAATTCTAATGTTGATACTTGAGAAAAGTTGGCTTAATAAACGTTTTTATTTATTTTACTTTATTTTTTATTTTTTTTTTAAACATGTCTAAAGAAGAATTATGAACTGTATTTTAAATTTTGTATTGATTTGTTGAAAAATGAACATTGCATAGGATAGGAATGATTAGATTCATGCGTTATTTTGTGGTGTAAATTTTCAGAGATAATTAATAAAAAATAGATAATCAAAAGTTAATATAATAGATATATATCGAATATTGATCGGGCAATAAAATTATCAGTGAAATAAACTTAATATAGTTTATTAAAAGAAAAAAATGTCAGTACATCTAATGCTGCTAATAAACTATAAATAAAACAATAAAAATAAAAAATGTGTTATATAATGTTTAATGAAATGTAATCTCAATAGTATCTATAAAGTTATTTTAATATATTGAAAAAATAATAAATTATTCTTTGTAAGAAAGAATAAAATTAAATGTATTTAATTATTTGTTTTCACTATATTTTTATATTTTGTTTATAGGTTAATTAACAAATAAAATGTATTTAGTACGATTATTTATTATTTGGTATTAGAAGTGTCAATTAGGAATACACTCAGAAATACAAAACTGTTACAACTGGAATATGATTGACGCGTAGTTTAATTGGTTAAAATATTAAGAACAATTTTCTATAAGGAATGGACGATAATTTATTTAAGGTTTTCCAGTCTTGTTGCAATCAGATTAAATTTGCATTTATGATTATTTTTGTATCAAATCAAGTGAAACGGGATTAAAAAAGTTGTAACAACTTTAACAAATTTATATCGAGTAATAATTAACATTTGTTTACATGTACACTTCTAACACATTTCTGGTTCAATCGCAATAACCTACATATTTTTTAATAAAATGTTATTTCCATTTATTTTTCTCAATGAAAAATGTACATACCACAAATTCGATTCTGTTGAAAAGGTGCTTGTAGGTGGGCTATCAGAACTGACTAAGATCATTAAAAACATCAACCGTTTAAAGTTATTATCTTATCTGTGTGTGCTTGATTATTAACATAATAATCATAAATTACTAATAAAGTAAAATTAATAATAAATTACTGTTTGCATGCGACATACTTATGACTTACGACTTTCTCGTCTAGACTATTTTTTCTCAAATATATCTTATTCATACCTTTCACTACATAGTCCAATTTGCCCAAACATAACCTAATACTAAGTACATAAATCTTGTTTCCTAGTAGAAAATCTACCAGATTTTATTGTTTTCTTTTTATTTTATTTGCTGTAGTCTGACTAAAAAACTTGGTAGAATTTTTACAAAAAAATAAATTGTATTTTTTGGCTAATTAATTAGTGATAAAAAAATCTAATTTAGTTATTGATTCCATCCTGAAGTCATAAATAAAAGTCCCTGCAGTTTGTATCATTATTTTTATTAGCATATTTTTGTATGTAGTTTCGATGAACATTAAAACGTACTGCTACATTTTTGCATGATAGTAACATTAATATCCGTGAGCTACTAACAACTTGAAGCTTCGTAGAGATTCGCTTCGAAAGGGGTTGCACATAGCGGTAAAGAAGTTGGAACAGGGGGAAAGCTGTCTTTAACCGAAGCGACGGCGCCGCGCCGGTAGGAAGTAGGGCAGTGGGTGATTGGGGTTCACCCGTCGCGCCTCGACCCTCTCTCTGGCATAACCCCGCGACATACAGTTCGCCCTCTCACTCCATCTTTTACGTCACAAACTGACGTCATAGCCGCGGCGGAGACTAGTGATAGCACCCGAGAACATACATCTCTATCAGCCGTACCTGCGTGTACTCGTACGCAACAGGAATGAAAGCATGACACTACGCGATTATGGCCTTGCAAGTTGGATCTTCAGATCACAGTTGTTGCGTAATAAAAGAGAGTAGAGTATGGTGGTAAATCAATTAACATAAACTATTTGGTAATATAAACTATCTAATGGATGGTAAAATATGTTAACTGCGCAAACGCTAATAAGTGCAAATCTCGCTAAGTTAATCCGAAATTGAATATTTATATTAATACTCTTAAAGTGGAGAATAAATCAGAACTCGTTAATTTGTTAGATTGTACATTTACTATAAAAATATGATAAAAAATATAATAGATTGAACGCTAATTAAAAATTGTTTGCTCGTTTAAGCTAATTGAAGATGTTAATTTTAAAAAATTGTACTTTCCATAAATTGTAACTTGAACCTGCTCTTTATTGTACTATAACTGTAATACACATACACATTTTCATAGATATGCTCTTGTTTTTAAATGTATTATTTAAATTATGTGTATTATTTATTAATCTTTGTGAAACCGAAATTTGTTTACAGTCTAGACCATGCTTTGGGTGGACTCGGATTCAATGCGTGGGTTATTAATTTATTATTAATAAATATATTAATTAATTTAAAAGTATTTTTTTAATTTATATGTATTGATTAGGTTGGAGGAACGCTCCAAGTGTTCTGTGCGTAGTAAATTTGTTTTGACTTCTGAAGCATATTTTGTGAGTATACCGATGAATATATTTTCTTAAATGAGCGGACGAAGATAAAAGGTCCTACATTAGCGGCGTGGATTTATTGAGTGCCAATGAGGCGGAAGAGGCAGTAATGTAGCGCGCTCGTGACTGCGTCGTTTCTGTTAATAGTGTTTGTGAATACTGTTGTAAGCAGACGCGTGCCGTGTTGCCGGCTTTGACGAAAGTGTGACGCCTCTGGAACCGTGTTCAGGACATGCCAATATATTGTGTTTTATGACACCTAGTATCGCTTTAGATGAACAGCAAAAGTTTGCCGGTCTCACATGCTGAATCGTTGAAGTTCTCTAATGCGGTTTCTGCACCAAATCAAGGGATTGTATGGTATTGTAAGTTGTATGGAGCGAAAAAGACGTTAAGAGTGAGAGGGCGTGACAATTAAGATATGTCATTCAGAAACCAAAATAGTGTGAGATAGGGACAGAAGGCATTTCAAGAAGTCGCTCCGAGCTTCGCAGGATTTAACGGAGCAGTTAAGAAGGCTCTTGACCATCAGCAAGATACTTGATGCTATACCAGACGAGCCTTGAAATAGACTTCTAGTTGAGGTATCTATTTAGACGCTAGTTCGGCTCTCAAAGTGTCCTATGCTACCCAGCGGAACTAATGCTCGTACGAATGCTACGGGGAAAGAGGTGGAAGAATTTAAGGATAAGTATAAATAATCTTAGTTAGAGATTCGTTACAGAAACGAATTGGTCAATATCGAGTATGCTCGAAGTTCTTTATCACGTTGAAAACATCAGGAGTAAGATAGATCTCAGGATTACAAATGGCATGGAATACTCGATGATTCTAGGAATGGATTGTCTTTAGAAATGGAGCGGATCACTCTAAAAACGCTAAGATAATTGATCATAAACGGGTACAAATAGAAATGAGTCTTATGGCATTAAAAACTGTTATCAAAACGATAAGACGCGATATAACCCTGTATCGAATATGAATTTAAGAACCGTACGTTTTCGTGTTTTTGGACAACCTTATAGTGGTAACAAGGACGTTTGTAGAGAATCTGAAGTAGTTGGAGTTTGTGTTGGGTACGGTTGTGTAGGTTGGATCTGAAGTGAATCACGAGACGAAATTTTGTTGTTCTGGTGTGCACTTTCTTAACTATCTACTGAATAGTGATATTTGGAGGCCTGATTTCGAAGGGGTATTGTCAGTCTTGAATTATTTAGCTCTTAACAATATAAAATAGTTGTGTACGTTTTTGTGTGTGGTTGGATAGCTCGCACGGTTAATGAGAAAAAGTCCGAATTTAAAGTGCCCCTGACGAAGTGCTTCTTGAAATACTTCTTTTCCTAATCACGCATGGAAGTAGTAAGAACAGCAGCAAGTTGCGACTAATACTTTAAAAGACTCACTCGTAAAAGCCTGTCTTGCTGGCTAGCATTTATCTAAGCCCCTAAGTCTACTTCCAAAGGGATGCTAGTGATTATTGTATTAGATCCGTATTGACTTCGGAGAATGATGAGGGATTTACGGATCCGATAATCTATATTAGCCAATTTCTTCGGCAGAACAAATCCCAGCGCTTTAAGATTTATCGGATAAATCCTCAAGGGCTGATCGAGAGGCCCTGCGAAATCGTGACTGCAGGCATAATGTATATTTTATTATTTTAAGATTTTTTTATGAGCTGGATTGAATTGCAATCACTGGGTATTGCTAACGAAAAGGCACTGGTGAAAGTTTTCGAAGAGCTTGTATTTTTTAGGTGGGAGACTTTCGAGTTCCTTAATAAGTGTTTCCGGGAAATAATCAGAGCTCAGTAGAGAAGAGGAATGGAATGATTGGGAAATTTTAGGCGGTGCAAAAAGAGGCAAGCATTGGAGGCGATGTAGCGCATCGAAGGTGATGAAAATATCGGTATCGCCGAGAGCCCTGCGCCTTACGAAACCCATGGATTTGCAACGCTTATCAATCCAAAATAAGTATGCACACTGATTCAAGTTATTTTGGGCTCTTTGTCGGGTCTTTTGCGGAAATTGTTTAAGTCTTCCAGGGGCACACCTTCCTGTGTACATTCAGGGGACGGAGTCGGAAAATCGTCCATGAATGCTTGCGGTTCTTTCGAAGTTCTGTCTAAGTACAGTGTGCGAATTTCTATGCGTTGCGCAAACTATAGTGAGGCAATCAAACGCACGATTGGTCTTTCATCTTCTCCTGATTGTCCATGCTCCTAACTCATGTATTTCACTAAGCCAACGCGACCATGTCGTGCGTCTTCTTGCGTTCAACTGAGTGAAATATTAGCATGTGAGAAGGAAGTTAGAAAAAAAGAGTCAATATTGTGTACGGCATGTGCAGAGTATAATATGATTTACAAGATCGAGGGCACTGAGTTCCTTCGGCTCGAACAACTACCGTTTTTGGTTTTGTTATATTCAAGTAGGAGTTGACGGGACGCCCTTTTTGAGGTCGATAGGAGCTCGCCGTTTTGGTTGAAAACCAGCAATACACAAAATTCGAGATTAGCAAGACAGTCGAGGTCATCTTTCGTCCGCTAGCGTTTGCCTCCGCATCGAAAGTAACTTTTATATTTAAATCATATTATGCGCGAAACGACTGCAGTGGAAGAAACAGATAGTGCGTAAAAGAGATAGGTAGAGGTAGAGATTGTTATATTATTATTGCGGTTGTTATTTTTATTATCTATTTTATTAATTAAATATTATTTAATTAATAAATTTACTCTCATATTTATTTTTCCGCGTTGAACTTCTTTATTTCCGCGCCTTTATAGCGACGAACATTTAGGCGCGCGTCTCCGTATCTGCGGACTTGCATGTAACGAATCCGAGCAGCGAGAGGCAGAACATCCATAAGTCATTGGGTAACTGGTACCCGGGCAGAAAATAACCACTCAGAAACTGCCATGTGATAAACTCTGTTTTGGATTATGATTTTTATTAATTTAATCCTTTAATAAAAATACATGACTTACGATTACTAACATGCATTTTAGTAGTGCATTATGTTACTGAATCTGTACTATTAAGCTTAATTATACAAACATTCACAGAGACACCTAGTAATAAAATTTTTTTGTCAAACGCATCCTTTTACAATAAATACGTATTTTAAAACATTATATAAATAGTATACAATAAATTCTTAACTAAATGTATAAACATGGTCATGCCACAAACTTCAACTCTTTTATATGGCGTTATATTTTTATGGCTTTTTTATAAACTAGATTGTTTTAATAGATGAGTTAGAAGGGGGTGCCTGTTACAGTTTTCAAATTGACAATTCATTATTGTAAGAAAATCATTGATAACATGTAAGTTTTTTCTGTTGTCGAGTCCTTATCTGTGTATAATGATAGATTTTTTGTTTTTGATTCAATCTGAGTCCCTGATTTTCATTTAGAATTTAATTGTATGTGTATCTAGTAATTGTTTACAGTCTTACTTTATGTACTAAATGTACTTAAGTAATTAATCCATTTTTTAAATCTAAGTTGTTTGATTAATGTGAAAAATATTGTGATTCGATAAGAAATATATTCGAGTTTTTACACTGCTCAGTATCAAGACTCTTGATGATTAATGAACTTTTTATTTGACCCGCATATGTATCAATCATCGATTTTACGGTCGTAAAAGGAATAAAATTAAGATTTATTTTTGATTGAAGTCGATTACAAATAGAAACTGATTATAAATTTAATTGTATCCTCCTAACTTTGCTTACTCGTAATTAAAATCTACTGTTTGAATACAAGAATTGTTTGAGTAAATATGAAAAATGTGGAAAATTGTTGATCTGGGATGTCAAGTGGTGATTACGAAAAATAAATAGTAATGGATTTTGCCTAAACAATGCATAAGACTTTATTAAATACAGTCTATCTAAAAATTAGTTCCAAGTTGCTATAATCCGTTGGGCTCTTATATTTATGCAGTCTGTTTTTAATCATGTATCTGCAGCATTTTAGGGGATAGCTGAGGCAATTCGAAACGTTTTTCTTTCCGGTTACGAAGCTGTCAGACGCACTCCCGCAAAGATACAGGCGTTTAAAAAATGATAAAAATTCAGTCAGTGCGACCTCTTTCGGCCCAACGCAGCTAATAAGAGTAGAGGAAACAGTCAATGGGAGAGAGTAAGGGAAAGCGTTCGGTGCCGTAAGGTGAGCAGCGAGCCTGGCCTCGCCCTCCAGGCTTAGGCGCGTGCCCATTTGTCGACGGTCCCTTGCGGTCCGATTTCCTGCTACCCCCTGCTTCCCTACACCGGCCTCGCAATCACTTGGCGTTCTTACAGCAAGGCGTGCGGGGTCGTGTGCTCCTACTATGCAGTCTTTAGGCCGTGTGATAGCGGCGTGCACGCGCACGACGCCACGGGCGCCTGGTGTCACGCAAGGAGCCTAAGTGCGGCTCAGGGCACGCCCCCCGACCTGGGAAGTAAGGCGCGCGCGGGCAAGAGGAACTCCCGGGTGGAAGCGGCGGTTAGGCTACGCGAGAAGGCGCGCGCCCGGGAGAGAGAGGGCGGACCGACGGTAGAGGGGAGAGCAGCGCGGCGGCGGAGCGCTCGAGAGCACACTCGAGTCCGAGCCGTCGTGGCCGCCGGTCGCTCACTGTCGCCGGAGGGCAGAGAGGGGCGGGCGAGGCCGGCGGAAGAGAGAGCCTCCGAGGCTCCGAGCTTAGTCGGGCTCGGGACGCCGTAACGGATGGCCAGGCGGCTCCCGAGGAAAGCGCCAGGAATTGGTGCGTTGTGGTGGGAGATGCTCACCCTCTGTTGATGGAACCGACTGCTTCCCTTATCCTTTGTGAGCCGGAAAGCGGCCTGTAGGTAGATGCATGGACTCATAGAGCGCTGTGCCCTCTACGCGGCCAGTGAACGGTATAAATGTTAAAAAATGCCGGTATAAGAGATCGGTTGAATGGAGTCATGCGACTCATGATGCATGCGTGCCTGCGATCGTGCAAGACGGTCTCCACGGAGGTCAAGCAAGTCCTACTTGGGTGGCTCCCGTGGGATCTGGAGTGCATGAAGAGAGCATGTAGGTATCAATGTGCGAAAGGCCTGCGACTGAGTGAGAATGATGTAATCACGAGTGACGAGGTTAATGGACTGGCGGGCAGCCATTGACTAAAGTCTAATGAATGCGTGGCAAACGATGTAGGATGCGAGTGTGAAAAGCAGAGTGTCGTATGAGTTTGTCAAGAGTGTAGTTTTGCGAGAAAGCTGTATGCTTTTGATCCGCCCCTGGAGGTACATACAATACTGACAGGGCACAGAAGTCTGAATGCATGGTACTGGCGATATGTGCTTCTTGAGTGCTCAATGTACGCTGGCTTCCGAGACCTTGGACGTATACGCGTGCAGAGTGCAGTGGATGGGAGCATGGATGTCTCGTCTGTTCGCTCCAAGAGAGAGCAGTACGGGGCAAAGCGCGCTTACGCGGTACGTATGGACAGAATGCGGCACCCAGAGGGCAAGCATCCCCGGAGTTCCCCACGGGTGCGGGATGGTTTACGAGTGGCTACCTCTGTAGCTAAACTCTCTCTCCATAAACGGAACGGATGCAATACCTGACGATACGCTCCTGCCGCGCGGTGTTTACCGTGCGTCATGAGGCAATCCTGCGGTATTACAGAAACCTGGGCGCCGACGGACTCTGGATTTTTCCAAGCTTGTCATCCGGCGTAGTAAACCTAGATTCGCGAATGGTGGATATTGCACACGCGATGTTTGTGCCCCGGCATTGAGGCTCCGGCAGGCCGGTAATCTATCACGAGGTACCAAGCATTGCGGTCGGTGAAGTTCACTCTGGGACATATACCGAGGCCCGACGGCCGTGCATCACCATTAAACCGTTTCCCTTATCGAAATGGCAAAGAGCCCTCGTGGCACAATGAGCCATAATTCAAATTTCTGTTTTTGAAATTTTTAATGAATTTTATTTGAAGGAAACCTTCCCTTCCCCCCCGCCCTTATTGTCAATTGGAATAGTCTTTTTTGTTGTTTGTTTGTTTTGTTGTTTGTCGGGTGCGTATGAAAGCATGCACGCAGTTCCAGTTTGGATTGTGTGCAACAAACCCAGACTGGTAGAGATGGATGTTAGAGTGATGACATTGAGTACCTAACAGCGCGTCCTGGAGACACGCAAAAGCACTCTCGCGCTAATAAAGTTAGTCTGGTTTTTTTACAGGTGCTACGTCACGGTTAGGAGTTCGTTCATGTAACCTTTTATTCTTTTCATAATATGATTTAGCATATGACATCAGTTAATCGGAGAATACTTTGGGAGCGGACTGAGTTTTTATCGATTTGTAGTATAGGGATCCTAAGGTAGCAGCATAACCATGGGTAGACCCTGCAGCTATATGGGATTTGGAACTTCTGATTCCTTTGCGATTTTCTAAATTATTAAGAAATCCAGCCATCTATAAAGCTATTGATATGAATCGTAGATAATCCGATACCAAGGTTGTTGGCGTCGCTTTGCACCGTGTAGGGTTTCGAGAAGTCGCCAGCACTGGTGCCTGTCCTAACGCGGCCTTAAGCGTCTCAAAAGCACTGGATTGATCCTCTCCCTAACTGCAGGCCTGCTCTTTCCTCAAGAGTTTCACCAGGGGAACTTTAAGTCCCGATTCCATGGGAATGAATCGGGAATATCATTCGACCATTCCCAAGAAGGTTCAAAGCTCCGTTTTGTTGCGGGGGCGGGGTTATTGTAGAACGGGGGCAAATCTCAGGATCTGCTCGTAGTCCTTTGGCATCCAGGCTAAATCTAAGAAAGACAAAACTCGCATTTATTTTTATTGATCTCTAGCCCTACGTCAACTATCGTTCGGAGCACACACTCTAGCCACCTCGAGTGCTCCTTAAAAGTTTCGGTCACGCCAATCAGATCGTCTAAATAACCGAAAACGTGCGGTTTGACCTCTGGGCCGAAGAAGGCCACGATCAACTGGAAAAAAGTAGCGGGGACGTTTGATAGACCGAATGGCAATCGCAGGAATTGCCACTGTCTTGAGCCCTGCACCGCGAAGGCTGTGTACTGCCGACTACATTCGGTGAGGAACATCTGGAAATAAGCATTTTTCAGATCAACCTTCGAGATGTATTTTGTCCTCCTAAGTTTATCTAAAATGGAATCCATATTGGGCAATGGATAGATATCCTTCCGCGTGAATTTATTCACATTTCGAAAGTCGATGCTGAAACAACAGTTGCCCTCCTCCTTGCAGATAATCACGGGCCCATTATACTATTCACTGGAGCTTGGTTCTATGATGCCTTTCTCGAACATCTTTTGGACCTCCTTCTGAGCAAATTCCAAAATTTTTGGCGACATGTGCCGGGGCGCGTGCCTACCACTTATCGGTCGTGACCGCGATAAACTGCCGATTGGCTAAAGACACCAGCCATTCCCTGATCCATGGGGCCTCTGTGACGGACCTGGTCTGCGTCCGTTGGTCCGTTCCCAGAAACTCCGGCCCGGCCGGATCTGATCCCTCGGCTGAATGGCAACGCCGGCTCTCCCCACTCGGGGTGTGGCATAAGTAGGTCCCCGTAAGAACCGCAGCTTGTGCTCGGAATCGATGTTTGTAGAGGCAGGACGAGCGGCATAGAGAGGCTGCGCAACGCGGCCACTTCTTTTCTTCCCCATGGTCCCGTAAGACCATATCCTTCGAGACTTTCATATGGTTGCTGACGTTATTGAGGACTCGGCCCTCCCCACTGCCTTCACAAACGTCTCCTTTCGACCGGGCTTGTCAGTCCTAGAACCTCTACTGCCGCATCGAGCTTCAAGCGCTCATTAATCGCTAGAGCCCTCTCGTGAGGCTTCCCCCAGCACAACAGGTCCCGCACACTTCGGATCTCTTGGTGTATCGCTCCAGGCCGGTAGTTGGATCTCATGCGTTCCAGCAGCATCCCAACTAGCTGCTACTCTGATAAGGGAGGCTCTAGAGTATTGGCCTGAGAACAAAAACGGCTAATGAACTGGCCCAACCTCTCGATTCTATCTTGCATCATATTCTCCAGTTCACGTCGCCGGTCCTCCTTCAAGAGCAAAAGGGAGTATCGGTCCTGAAACTCCGCCTCAAACGTCGCCCAGTCTACGAACTTCTTTTCGGGGTGATCATACTACTTTGGGCCTTCTTTCAGAAACACGGAGAACAGGGCGGAGAGAAGGCACCGTTCCGTATGAAAGATCTCTTCTGATGCGACGCCCACCCTGGACTGGGCCTTTGTCGCCTAGCACTTCCTGCGGCCGAAGTCGCGTGGGTGTGGTTGTCGGATATTCCTCGTAAGTCGTAACCCGCGGACCGCTCTCTTTCACAACACTCGTTCTGCGATCGCTGTCTCTGAAACCGGAGCATCGGTCGCGGGGGGTTACCGTCTTCACCACGGGTCCAGGTTCTAACGGGGGAAGCGAATCTGATGAATCCGACTCTACCTCGACTTCGGATCTTTCCGATGGCAAGCTCTGTAGTTTCCAATGTGAGGGAGCGGGGGTGGAAGTAGCGGCTGCTAGCCAACCCGGAGGTCGTCAAGAAGAGGCCACACGACGCTTTGTTGGAGTGTTTTGGGTCGTGGTCGACCGCGAGCCGCACTCAACTGCTCGCTCTAGTTCTTGTAGTTGGGAATGCAGCCCCGACAGGGCATGTTGGATGCTCTACAGCCATGTCTGCGGCCCCGCTGACAGGCCTAAGGCCTCTACGCCAGAAAGGTTATAAACCCCTATGTTGAGGTTCATGCTGGGCCATAGTGCAGTGGACACCTGGAGCTATACTATCTGCTGTGGGGACAGTACCTGGTCAGGCTGGAAGAAAGGGAGTATGGGTACTCCTGCAGGTGCCTCCGACTCAATCGAGTATCCGCCTTCATGCCGAGGAGCGGCCCCTTGTGTGGTTGAATAGCCTTCATTCAGGCTCTCCTCTCTGCTAGGGCCCCTTTCGGGGTCCTCTATCGTTTCGGGTCCCTTACACTTGTTAGGGCGTCTACCCTACAGATCTTCGCAAGGTCGGCAGGACCGAGCAAAGCTCCGCTCACTACCAATGCGCGAGAGAGCGTGTGCTTTTTAGTGGAACTTCTTGGTCTTAGCCATACTATTGTCCAGGAGCGCCTTTACGTTGGGTGGTACTCCGCACGCGTAGCTAAGCGTTCCGTACCAACGACCTCCCGTTTGCCCCACGGGATTTCGCCCCACGTGGCTCCTCTCCTTTGTCCCACTGGCCCTTGGGCGAAACGTCCATTTTCCAAGCCTACTCGTTAAAGTCGAGCCTTCTTCTCGCAGATAGAGTCTCCTCCCCGCTTAAAGAAAACAATACCCAAATGACAGTGATCAGCCCTAATTGATCGAGACGGGATGTGGACGGGGCACGTAACTCTCCCTCTGGGTTCAACTAAACCTGACAGTTGTAAACAATAAATATAAATAATTCGTAATTTCCGCCAACGGAGAGAGAGAGAGAGAGAGAGAGAGCCGAACCCCATCACCTTATTCCTTCTCGGTAATCGCGTGCTCGATCGCTCGCTAGGTAGTGGTGAAGAGGGAAAAAGAGTGTAGTCTGGTATGACTGTGCTATAGGCGAGGTTGATTCCGGGGGAAGGTGGATTCTCCACCGTAGCCTATCCCGTAACCCTACAGTCCGCCCTCCATCCAGGGTGTTTCGAATATTGACAATCAATTTTTAATAAAAACAGGACACACTAACCAAATGGTCTCAATACCGATTTGGCAACATTTAACATCACGCAAACTAAAAACTATTTCACACGGGGCACACAATCGCTCGGCCTTTTCCCCCTCACTGGCATTTCGTGTGAGCTGACACGACTCTTATCCCACGTAGCCATTCCTACGGGGTTCCTATTCTTCCTAGTAAAATCTGGGCCTTGCTTTCCCTTGCGGCTACCTAACTAGCCGCAATGGCCTTTGCCCTCCTACATACAAAAATAAAAAAACAACAAAAATCCAGGCTAACTATATTCGGTTTACACATAACACCGTTACGTGGTGGCTTTCGAGGATTTGTTTACTGGGTGGATTGAGCTCTTACCGTTACGGGCCGTGAACGTGGTAAACACTTTGGAGGATCTAATCCTACTCTAATGAGACATAGAGCGAAAAAAGGATCAGCTTGGATAGGGCCCTGGGGTTAGGAGGGGTCTGGACACCAACCCGAAGCGCCCGTCAGGAAAGCGGTGGGGGTTCTTCATGTAGTATGCTCCAGGACATAGAGGCTTTAATCTTGTGCCCGGAAGTGTAACATGAAGTGGCGGCGTGGTTAGCAGCCTGCCGCCGACGCTTTGAGGACGGCAAGCGCGCGCTCCCGGACGAGGCGCCCCCTCGCTAGAAGCAGCACAAGGGGAGACAAACTCGACATCCGCAAGGGGTTGTCGGGTTGGGGGGAGGGGGCTGTGACGGAGCCCTCTGGTAGCCTACCACACGGCCGGCCGTGTGAGTAAATAAAGCCCCGAAACTCTGTGGTCCCGAACGCTGTCGGGTCTCCACTGCCTGAGCCCGAAACCCGTGAGAGAACCCACGAATTCCGGCGCAGCCCATGAGGCCCCGCACGCTTATGCACCCCCGGACCATCGGGACGCGATCGCCTTTACACACCATCAGGAGGCCGGAAAACCACCAGCAGTTGCCCAGATCCAACCTGCGAAGAGACAGTCGAGCGCCCCTTTAACTTCCCCAACGTCACCGGGGACGGAGAGGGCCGGCGGAAAGGTGCTAAGGCGACCGCTGCGTACCCAGGCCAGACAGCGGCCGACGGCGGCCCCCTCGACATCTCGAGACCGCGAGAGCAGCGGCACTCCGAACAGCGCCGACTGGTAGCCAAGGACCCTCGCAGCCCTTCCTGCGCCAACCGGTGGACTCCGGTGATCCATCTGGGTCGAAGCGAGGGCCTCCGCAGCCCGATACACGCTTCCACTGGTGGTTTAACCGCCGTGTATAGTGGGACGCTACCCGCCTGTCGGGAGTGTGCTTCCTGGCGGGGACTGTCCGCCCGGACGCGAATTAAGATGTGTTCCCCCAATTTGCGATATCTGCTCTATCTCCCTTTTGAAGCAGTGCATAGATTGGAAAGCTATTCCCATAGTTCACCCTCCGGGCTGCATGAGACGCATTCGCGTGCGCACTACGCGGCGCAGCTCATCGGTCGATAGAACGGAGTCTGCGTCTCCCGAGCAACGGCACACTCGTCTCCATACCTGTATTAACTACCATCACATCCGAAATAGCCTTAATCGTATTCTTCGAAGCCTGCAATAATCTTTAAGCGACCATCGTTCGTTGTTAAATGTCCGGAAACAAAATTCGATAGATGAGAAACAGCGGTACTTTGCATATCTTGAACATTCGTTTTTAACCCTGACAAAAATCTAGGTTAACAACTACGTCGCTTAAATTTTGAAAGCGTCCAACGTCGCAATTTTCATTTTTAGCATATTGATAGAAATATTCGATTACTTTACAGTTTTCAGCTACTTAATGTATTTCTGCAACTTATATACACATACACTAAGAGAATAATTTAATGAATATTTTAAAAAATACTATACATGAGTAATTCGACCACAGAATGAACGTAGTAATTTACCTAAGACAGTTTATGAGAATCTATAAAACATAATTAAGGCCACCATTTTCCTACTCTGGTTCTTCGTTATTTGTTCAATATGCAGTTAAACATCAACAGTATTTGATAGGTTGTATGTATTTACATATATTGTGTAATTAACGTTTATTCTGTCACTGTTTCACATATCTTACTAGCTTAAGATTACATGCTCGCTATTGTTTATACAGTAAATGCTGAAAATCTCTTAAATATAAAATTTAAGCCACATGCGTACTTGAGAAGAAATACTTAATGTCTTCTATTGAGTAAATAATTTGAAATTATGTATATAAATAATAGGTTTCTATATTGAGAAACAGGGGTACTCAGGAAGAAATGTACACGAATAAAATTATATAAATGCAAATAATAATGTTTAGTAGGTTATTTTGTAGACATATTTTTGTACCTTTGTCTCCATATTTACAGTTATCGACCGAAAAAATAATAAAAATAAGTTTAATAACATTTTTCTTGAACTGTTTGATGAATTTTGTTTTTTTTTTAATTAATAAAAAAGAACATATAACAAACATCAAAATTTTTTGATGATTTAAATTATTTTTTAATTGATTTTAATTTTAGGATTAAATATTGGAAATTAAAAGAAAAATCTTTTAAGGATCAACTGTAGAAAAGACTATGTCGAGTTAAAATTTAAAAAAATTAATGTATCACAGAATTGAATTAACATACAGAGTTTTTGAAAGGTTTCATTTGACTAGAAATTAAAACACATTTTCCCAAAAAAATTTCAACTTCTTTTTAATTTAAAGTTTATAAAGAATAAAAAAAATGAAAATAAGAATATCGATCCCTTTTTTAAGCTATCTTAAGACTTATATCTGTCTAGATTACAGTTTTAGCCCCTGGACTTGTAAAGCAGCCTGCAAATGCAGTAAACTCAGCCTTCAGTTAAAACATTTACTCAATAATATAATTTCGAATAAGAACCAAGACTATTCTTTATTGATATGTGAAAACTAGTATGATGTTATCGTAGAACTGAAGTTTTCAAATTTGGGTCGAGTACTGTACTTGCTGTGACAGCATCCAATCAACGACTAATTTATAAAGTTGCTTCTATGTAAAACGTTCAATATAAAATATAGTTAAACGAAAAAAAATAAGATCAATTTAACATATCGAATGAGAAATAGATGAAACAAAGTTCTTCCACATAAGATCTTCCACGAAAAGAAAATTAAACCAAATAATGAGTCAAGACTTTTAAAAGTAAGAATAACTTCACCTACATGCGAAGCGATACGATCAATCCTGAAGATCCTGATCTTTTTTACAATAGTAACATATTTTACTACACGAGTTGTTTAATCAATTGTTGAATCAACAAATTCAATAAATTTTTAATCTTTAAAACTATTCGTTAAATATTAGAATATATATTGATAATATTTCGTATAAGCATAAATGTAACTTAATATTTATAACTTACGAATTTATTTGTTGTTTGTTCACCGATCAATTCATTAGTTGTGATGTATTTTAATTTACTTACCTAAAACATAGTAAAAAAAATCAATTATTATTAACTAAAAAAGAAAATTAAATTACTCGTCAGGTTTCACAGCGTACCATTAATTAATATAATTCATATTTGAAAAGCTAATCGAGTATGTCTGCATAAATTATAAATACCAATAGTTAATAAGACGTAGTTTAATATCTTTCCAAAAGATAGAACAAAATGCAACATTATGGATTATAGTAAGACTAATCATTTTACGGCTATTATCTATTAATGTGACCTTAGAAATAAATAGAATTATTTATAAATATTTATACTCATCTGATGAATGCTTCATTCATAAATAGTAAATATGTAGTTTAAAAATTTGTATAGAATACAAATATGATTGGAGAAGAGTAAAAAATAAAAAAAAGTAAATCATCAGCGATCTGAGTTCACATCACTCTAATAGCAGTCTCAACTCCCTAAGCTATACGTTTAAAATACTTCATAGATGTGTAAACTTCGATATACAAGAGCATACATCAAATTAAAAATAATTCAGAGTTAAAGCTCTGTGTTAGGTGGAGTGTAAAGGAGTACTTGGGGTTCTTCTCAATTTAACCCGTGGAATGTCTGAGTTTGGTCGAATTGGTGAAAACAAGAATACTGCAAGTCCTCGACAACTAGTTTGTCATTTTCATGTTTATAATTTTTCGTTTCCTAAAGCAGAAAGTCAATATAAGTGCAAAATATGGAACAGAAACATAGTGTAACTATCATAAAATGTCTCATTTTGAGTCAACTTATGCCAATATTATAATGAACCACAGGTCGTCAATGTCACAAATGTAATGCAGTAAAAAGTTGCAATATTAATCAATTATTCTTTCATATAATATCTATTAATCAGATTAGATTGATTGATTTAAACTTATTAATGCTACAAGGTATAATCCTATCTGGTTCTGAATTTGCATACATGATGTGAGTTGACAAAATATCTATTAGAAACAAATTGAGAAATTATAATAAGTGGTGCAGTAGCTACAAATATGAGAGTAATACAGATGACTCATTATAAGAGTAAAGCAGAAGTTACAGAACTATGAAATATAAATTAACAAGATATTTCGCAATTGAGAAAGCTTGAATTTAATGAAAAAGCCTGTAAACCCATAGAAAGATAGCGTAGCTTTTATAATTACATTTATATCAAACATGGGTAGGGAAGATTTTTATACAACATGTGCTGGTTCCAGTCATTAGAATTTTTCATGAATTGAGCAAGAAAAAGTACGACTTTAAAACTACTTACGCTATCGGTAGAAAATTGAGACCTATCATGCTCATTTAGACGGAAAATAACTGTGACGATGAAAGAACGTTCCATACTCCAGTTCTTGGGGAAGCGTAGAGTAGAAATTGGAGTTTGAGACGATGTGATCTTTATATGCTCTACTCATCATTGAAATAGTAGAAATGGAATACAATTTAGTATGTTTGAACATTGGAGATGGAATTCAAAACAATAAAGCCGACAAGATATTGATGTAACCTAGTAACAGAGAGCTAACGCAGTTAGAGTTGAAACGCTGTGAAATAGCCTGTGCAAAGGATATTTGAAAATATAAAGCGTACGCACGTATGTATAAGAAATCGTTGTACCTTCAACATATGAGTCTTGACAAGGTCGTGGTTGAGAGAGAAATATTCGTTTATTTTTATATAAATAAAAGATATGCAAGATACAACATTTTATCTTGGTCTACCAATTTATATCATCATATAAATGATAAATTGTTAATATTTTAAATCACGATTAAAATTTTTCTTTAATTTAAAAACAATTCATAATATCTGTCAATTAATCGTCGTTATATATGCATAAGTTCTTTTTGACCGTCTTTACAGAGCGATCACGTGTTGAATGAAAAAATTCAATGATGTACTGTAGTTTACCAAATTGCTAAATCTTAGTTAATAAGAGAAAAAGTAAAGAGACAAGGAGAGATAAATATATAAATGTTTATTAGTAAATAATTTACAAAATATTGAGAGTAAGAGAGAGTGTTAAACTCAATTTAATTAAAAGTATCAGCATGTGATGTGCGCGCACATTACTAACAATGGCCTCAGGAAATCAATTGACGCGACCCTATGATCCTTGAATGCGGGGCAGACAACCGAAGATGCAGATCGCCCACTTTTTCTAGGCCAACCTGCTTGTTAGCGCTCGTGCTACCTCACTGAGGCATCCAAAACCGATGAGTTCCCCACAATCACGAGCTACTCAGATAGAAAGTTCTAATAAGGCAACTTATAAAATCTGCAAACAAAGTCCACGCACATCATTACAAACCGTGCGAAATAAATCTCGACTTTTAGGAGTTCATTCAAAGTAAAAACCTTTTGTGAACAAGAGTTCTTTCAGTGCTGCACTATAAAAAATAAAAAAATCCTGTTTTGATACTGGCCGCCACATCGAGTTCCTCGATCGCTGCGTTGAATACAAGAAAAGGGTTGAACTTCTCATGGAGCCGCATACTTGCGATGACGGTTATTCGAAGGGACAGGGCTATTAGGTGCAATCAGTTCTTGATCGTTGAGGATTAGTACGAATTCTCCAGTATGTTTTGTGAAATATATTGCTCCCAAGTCTTTGAGAAAGCACGGCTGTGTTCCGCCTGATAACGTCACCCCTACTTTCCTCACTCGATAATGTGAGTAGTTATTGAAACTGAGACGCGGACATTTTTGTATATAAAGAGATAATCTTATGAATTATTTCTTCCCAAGTGGATGTTCTATAGTCGATATATTGTGTATTCTTATAGTCGATGCTTGAAGTTTAGGTAACTTCTATTTACATTTGGTCAAAAAGTTTTCAAATCTGACCTCAGATTCGGACTGAGCGGATATTTTTACTTAAAAATATATCTTTTTCTAACACTATTTTGTTAGTTTTAGGGGTTGTAAAAATTAAAAACCAATTGTCTATAGAATGTCCACTTAGGAACAAATGGGTTAAGGACTAGAAATTCAAATCAATGACAGTCCGTGTGCCGCAAAATACAAAAACTACAAATTATACATTTTTAATTCTGCTCTAATTTTAATACATCTCAGTCTTTAAATTTTCAAATCTTGCTTTTATAACCAGTCATTTTCATATATTTAAACAGTTATATGCTCTTTAACCTATGTAATAGATTCAAATCTTAGTTCTTGATTACTCATATTGAGATCTTTCATATTGGATGCTCATATAATATTTTTATACCATCCCTTTATCCTCAAGATACATACGAAATGAAACGTAAAGCTCACCAATTTGCCAAGAATAAAGACTGCTTTTTCGTCTGTGAGCAACTTTATAGTATGCTCACAGGGAAATCTTTAGATTGCTGCTTATCCCTATCCATTTTTTCGATGATCTTCTATTTTATTTAGCTAATAATAATACTATTGGTATTATACGTAGACCACTTTCTGTATAAAAGTCTAGGAGGCAATCATGTATCCACTTCATTACATTATTATGCTATTACATTACATTATTAAAAGAATAGTCTACTGCTGTTTTCCTTAGCTTAATTTACTATATATTGTCGATTATAGAAAAATACTATTTATATTTATTATAAAAATATCTAAAAAATCTACAAATTCGTTTTGAATAATCGAAAAGTAAAGTTGCATGAGCTGAGATCGTAAAAATATCTAAAGAACGTACTGGGTTTATATTACATGAGCATTCATCCACGGAAAAGTTCTGTTCAAAGTGTGCTTTGCGCTTGTTCACTCTTGAGCAAAAAACTATAGTCTATCAACAAATTTCAACAGATTTCTTTTTTATAGTATTACCGAATTGAATTTTCCAATTGTGTTTTTAAAATTTTTAATCGCAAAACATTATTTGCTACAGTTATTTTAAGTACATAGCGTGTTATCACGTCAAATAAATATTTTTAAAATAGAAGTAAAGTGTAACATACTTGAATTTACATTAAATCGACGGCTGAGGGTGAGAACCACCTAATATACGTATAAATATTTTGCAGGATTGACGCTACAAACACTACTCACCCTCAGCCGTTGAAATACAACTCACAAAATTTACAGAAAATCGATGAGGTGTATATTTTTAGATTTATTTAATTAAATCCGACTACAAAAGGTTCAACTCTTCACGCTCAAGGCTGCAAAATGAAAGTTCCAAAAAATTGTGCTTCATATTTAATTATTCAAAAAATTGAATCATTCTACATGAGTATAAAATCAAAGTGGTGATTAATTAGGCTGAACAATTAAGCTCCAAAAAGAAGTGTAGAATGTCATACAACATTTTGCTACTGATAAAATCTAAAGCTTCTGAAAGTCTAAAGCATTTGATACTAACACTGATGTACAGCAGGGTAAAGATAAAACCTGTTCTGCCTCTACAGTCGTCTGGCTGATTTCTGTTTGAATAGTCCCAGCAGATCGAGGTTAATTTTCGATTGTTACCTGAGGCGTCCCCATTATCGTTGCATCTCGCTTAATTGCGTATATTCTTTCGCAGACGCGGAGAGCACGATTACTGCAACGCCTTTCTTATAGGGTTGTATTTCGAGTCAAATTATACGTCTATAAGGTTAAACTTTCACATTTAAGAATCAATGTATTGTGTACTGTGATTTTATGCTGTTTAACTAATAACTAAGAAATTATACCAAGTTTATTAAAAAGAAACGGAGTATCTGGAGTAGCACGAGTTTGGGTGTGGAAAAAAGGGTGAAGTACATAAACAATTCTTTAGCTTATTGCGTTTCATTTTTAAACATCTAATTTATAAAGACCCTATTTATAAAGGCTCAGACCATCAAAATACGTTCAAACTATGTGTTTGTAACATTATATGTCTTTAGATTCCACGTTTGCATGAAACTTTTTTGAATGAATTTTCTCAAGTCTCTATACATGCAATTTAGATGCAATAAATTAGAATTTCTATATCAGTTTTTCACCATTGGATACAAGTTCTGGTCTGCATAATTATCAGTGTTGATGCAAAAATTATCATAAAAGAATTAATGAAATCTGTCATGAAATTGACCACAGAAGCGATTTATTAAAAACATGACTATTAATTTTCAAGCAGAAATAATTTTAGTCAAAAAATTAACATATATCAATAAAAATCATTTAAAATTTATCAATATAATCATTATCAATATAATTGATAATTAATCTGCCAATGAGCGAAAAGGCAATTTTTGCGGACTTGTACGTATATCCGAGTATTCGTTATTGCATTCATAATAAACTTAGTAAATAATTTTGATACAGGAAAAGCAGAATAATGCCAATTTACATTTTAACTAATTGTGTATGAAAGATCAGTTTGTAATCATGATAAAAGAGAGCGCTTCTTTGGAATGGAAAACGGTGTGTTCACGTGTGGTGAATTGTACACGAGCACAAATGTACATTAAAAGTATCGGATATTCAGATGTGTAATTTTTGTACATACATATTCCAATAATTTCATTCCATGGTAACGCAGTCTGTTCTACTTCATCTTGCTTATCTTTTCACGGTCATGAATACCATAAACTTATATTTTTAATAGGCTTACATGCTAATGCCTAAAAAATTGCAATCCTCCCCCTTATCTGCTGTATTTAAAAACTTTTTGCACATTCATTCTCTGTTTTGCAACCTATTTTTCTCAGATTTATCTGTACTTAAATAATACTTTAAATAATACTTTAAACAAACGCTAATTCTTTTACAAATATAACCTTTTTTTTTGTTTTAACAGACACTACTAAGGACTGTGGTTGTGCTACTGAGCTATGGAAATGAATGAGAGAATATCCGAAAGTCTATCCTTAACTGGTAAAATCCTATCGGAAATAAAATTACGACGCTGCAGTGTACGTATTGAAATATCCAAGGATATAAGTGAATTAGGTAAGTGATCTTTTAGATTCAGAAATTAATTAACAAAATAAAGCTGTTGATTACGAATCTTACAAAATCACCTTAAATGTACAACATTAATTACTCCATGAGAAATAAGAATGAATATTTAATAACTGGTAATTGGCCGATAAATCAAGTTACCAGTAAGTCAAGTAACCATAAAAAGTACCGTGCGGTGACAACATCCACCTTTGCAGTATCAAGTAGGGACAAAAAAAACAAAAAACCTCTATTCAATGTATTTAAAGAGAATCACCAACGACCGCTCTCGTACATGCTCTTCGCAATTAATCTCAACGCCTTGCTTGCCCTCACTTGACCATTGTAACAAATAAATCCATCACGCGTTAATCTACGTGTGCGTATGAGTATAAATGCATTCAAAGCATACTCGTGTGTGTTTATATGTGCACTTTTATATGCAGGTTATCGACGCACTGTCGCAAAAAAGGTGTAAAAAAGCGAGAATAGAAGTAGTTGAGAATCACGGGTAGTGCTCCGAAACCCTCCCACGTGATCTCGCAATGATCTTCTTCAAATCCAATTTCCTCGAGGTATACGACTTGGGTGGATTCCCTGTCTTTCCCCGACGCCCTCTTATTCGCTCCCTTTTAATCCAATGCCGCAGCTCCGCAGCAACTCATTCTCCGTCTATTCCAATAGTTACAGTTGCGTACACAAGTTGCATGCAAGCGTAAAATGGCAAGCATATCTGGCAGGGCTTTGACTTTCCTACACCTCAATAACAATTTTTGTATTCTACATTATGAGGAAAGGAAAATGAGATAAAAGAATAATTCTTCATTATTTATTTATGTTCTAGCTTTTAAGCATATAGAAACCAATCTGTAATATAAAGGAAATTAAATATTCTTTGGATTTTTATGAGTAAATTTTTATTAAATTCTTAATTGTTTTTCGTAATAATTAGACTTTTCAAAATTCGTCATGTAAAAGAAAAGTTATGAAAAGAAAACGTTCTTTTCGAATTCAAATGCCGCATAGTATGGGGCATAATAGACGAAAGTAGCGACATGTTCAACGTTTATTATGTGCGGACTATACAAAAATCATATACTATATTATACTTTACTTTCTAACAACACTTTTTACGAACCCATGTGTAATCATACGCTGCGATGGGCTAAGTGAAACATCCCTGACAAGCGCTTGTGCACACTAGACCAGTAAATTTCTGCTCTTAAAGAAGCAATAGACCTTGTAGACCGAGTTAACCCTCCTCCTTAAGAAAATATACTACCCACCCGGTCAATAACATAGTTCTGCCATTCCGACATTAAACTTTTAAATAAATTTGTATTTTCGGGATATAAGTTGTATTTACTTTGTTGTTGATTAAACAATGTTCAGAAATATTTTTAATCGATTTTATATATTATTACAACTAACAATTTAAATTGAAATTTGGATTTAAATTTCCTAAACTGAATTATAAACGGAAATACTTCAAAATTTAATATTATATTGTTTATTTAAAAATAAAGGTAACTACAACATCCTTTTAAGAATAAAAGTTTGTTTAATATTGTTTCAATAAAATTTTATAATAAAATATTTTTAAAAATTGGGCTCTGTATTTGTTTTAATTTTCAAATAAACAATATTGTGTTAAATTTTAAAGTGCTTCTGTTTATAATTGAGTTTAGAAAACTCAAACGAAAATTTTAATCAAAACTTTTGAATGTTTGTTAATTATGTATAGAATTATTTAGGATTAATTATAAAAAGTTCTGTACATTGTTTATTCTATAGCAGAGTAAATAAACATCAAAATTTTTTAACAAGCATCCCGAAAATATATAAAAATTCTAATGCTGATTTCATGGAATATGCAACTGTAGAAGTCGAGGTAAACGTGAAATCTTTAATGCGCATAAAACTCCCGGCAATTACCTAAATTTTCTAAGAACTTTCTTCCCAAGGAAAAGTGCATTCCTATCACTCACTTTTTTCATTTCTTTTATGTCCATAAAAGTGTACGACTGCTAAAAGCGACAATCGAGCTAAATGAAAAATTTATGAAATTTAGAAAAAAACGCATAACAAAGACTGGTTCGAACCGAATTTAAACTATCTCGTAATTTATCTTCAATTTTCGAGCAGGTGGGACATTTCAAGATGAGGGCTGTAGGACATGCCACTAAAAAATCACGTTAATTGTCACAAGATTCTTTGACAAATATCACTTAACGATGTGCTTATATTAGAAGGATTGCAACTTTGTTTTGCGCCGCAATGAGCTAAACAAGAATTTTATATACGAGCTTCAAAAGCCGCGTGGATCATTTAATGTTATATTGTACATATACAATAGTCTTTCACTTCTCTTAATATAAGTCTCCAAAAATACGGTGATTTCATACACTGTAAAAAATTTTGATTGAATTTTCAATAATTGTATTAGAAGTTTTTTTATCAACGGTACTGAAAATTCATATCGGTATACTTGAAATATCAAGTAATTTTGTGATTCAAATTATTTGGTTGGATGATAGAAATGAAAACATTAATTCTAACTTATGTCAAAAATAATTTATTTGAAATCCCACACATACATTATCGTTATTTGAAATAAATCGATAAATCTCGTGCAAGATTGAACACTGCACTATTATACGGTTTGAATTTCCTTTCCCGTTCGATGCTCTCTTGTTTTCTATTTCTGAATTAATTTAAAGAAAAACCCTTTAAAAATTAAGTTGTGACGGGCGGATTTGCGCGCGCGAGCGAGCGAGGAGTTAGCTGGGCACCGCGGCCGCGGGGCGGGAAGGGCGCGCGGGATTTTGGGAAATGAGCGACCGCGCCGCGCCGTCGAGTTTCGCCATCGGCCCCGATCGCCGATTGAGAGAAGCGACGAGCGAACGGAAAAGTATAGAGGAGCGAAGGAGTGAGAGAGAGAGGAAGCGAGCCCAGCTGACGCGCGGCCCCGACACCACCTGGGGACGCGAGAGGAAGCCGCGGCGACTTCCCGGCCGGATCGTGGCCGGGACTACCGACTTGGAGGCGACGGCCAGGTAGGGCCCCCCCCCCCAATAGCGCGACCCAGCGTGCGGCCCGGCGAGGGTTCGGCCGAGGCGAGGTGCCCGTATGGGCACCAATGCCTCCGGCTTGATACCCGGAGGTCCGGTGCCTGCACCGCCGCGAGCCCGTGGGGGCTCGTCGGCCAGGGCGAGAGGCAGGGCGCGCGGCGCCCGGACGAGGCGCGCAGGGCGAGCGGGACGATGAATGAAGGTGTAAGGGCGAATGCGGCGGGGCGGGCCTGTCCCCCCGTCGCCTATTTTTATATCAATAAACCATATGTTAAAATAGATGCCCCTTACAATTATTTATCTTTACCGGACCCTCCCTCGACTTCACAACCGCCGCGACCGACGTAGGCCAGCCGCCCGGGCCGGCCCGGCCGGGTCCCCTCCGGGGCGACCGCGAGGACCTGCATCAGGGCAGGAGGCGCGACCGGAGATTGACTGGCGTGGGGCTCCGGGTGCAAAAGCACCACGTCACAAAGTTTATGTTAAATTTATCAATTGTTTTATAATTTTTACAGTGTAGAATTTCCTCATATTGCATATTTTTACAGGTCATTACTACATTTCTTTAAAATTAATGTCGCTGTGCGTATTCTAGTTACATGTATAATGGAGATTATAAATAATTATTCAATGGAAAAGAAATGTTGTAGAACTGCGTTAGCTTTCTCAGTTTATACGACATCAAGATAGGGAGAAGAGAAAACATAACAGACCCTCCACAAGGTTAAGAAAATCAATAATACAGATACAAGTATGTAACGATTTCCCCCTTAAGTTTAGATAATGACACAACAGTAAGAGAGCTGCTATCTTACCAATCTTTTCTCACGTTCTTTTTCAGGAGATCCTTATACAATTTTATATTGAGTGTATTAGTTTACGACCTATACGACGATATATACATGTCTTTATCAATAGAAAACCGCACTTTATTTACATAAGACTTGATTAGTGACTTTCATTGTGTATGTTTCCTACTATCAATTTTTAGAGAAATAATTGAATACGAATTATTTATCATGCTCAAAAAATACTCATAATAAATAAAACTCTGCAAACCAAAAATAACTAAAGCAAATTTACATTTGAATTATTTTGTCAATTGACTGTAATTTTTATGAATTAGATTCAATGACTGGATATAATATTTATAACCTTTCTTTCTTAATAGAAGTCATTCATTTTTTCCCTTATGCAGCATTTAGAAAATTTTGAAAATAATACAATTATCAGATTATTCAATGTACTATCGCAGTTTAAATATTTATCATTTAATGAACGATTTGTTTAATCAATATCTATTAACATATACATGCACAATTTTAAGACTTGACAAGTAATTATTAATTTATTTAATTAACAGTGGAACTATCTCCATGTAAATTATTCGCGAGAGCCTCAATAGTCTGAGATACCACTGTGACGAATTTTGAAGATCAACCTTTAAAGATGAAGATTATGTAGATAAAGTTGATGATTCTTCTGTTTGCAAGCATATACGTATGCCTAGGAACATGTAGAGCATATAGTAGTACATATATAATAATACATATAGGGCAAAGTATAAATAACATACGTGTTACATTAAATTTTATGCTATATCATTATATACTGAAGTACGTATTTATAAACCCAGATATACGTTTTTCAAAGCACGGAGGCATCGCTCTTATTATACGTATGAATACCATACTATATTATTTTCCCTGCACAGAGATAGGGAGAATGAAAAGCAGGTGGGATCACATGGAGGTAAAGCTTATTTTTAGATTTGCCCCGAGGATTTCGTGATGGAAATACATTTTTCCCGCGGTAAGGACGAATCTGCACATGTGCCACGTAAATTGAAACAGGCTATTATATTAACTATTACATACTATTATATTCCATACTAGTATGGTCTTTATAAATTATTATGTTACTACATTTTATAATTTTTTTTATTTACGTTTAATTTTTTTAATTTTTTCACACATCATGCAATCTATGAACCATCGATATCCCTCATGAATTTTATATGAAATGGACAGATATTCTCAAAACCCAATTCTATCTAAAAGATTTAATGTACTTTAACTATTTAAGTCAACAATTATTTTTATCGTCTACCACGCTTAACCTTAATAAGTTTTCACATGATTAAAATTTAACAAAATTTAATTCTGTTTAAACATAAAGTTTAAATAGAACGTACATTGCAGTTTTGCCTATAATTTTTACTTTTCTTTTACCAAAATAACGTATTCATTTTCTTAATTTGCTTTAAACTAGCATAATTCTACGTAAGTCACTCTACACAATTGTCTAATTTACTTCCCTTAAAGGAAGACATCACTTCTGACATTAAATATCATTGGGGCACATAGTAGAGTTATGCGCAAATATTTGATGGTGAATTCATTGAATGTAAGATAAACATAAGAAAACTACATGCTTGTAATAACATGCGACTTTACTATTTCGTGAAGTAAAAAAGTTATAATAAAGATAAGTTGTTGCGAAGTGAGAATGATATTTCGTGTAATTAAAATTTCATATATTTAAATAAATGTTATGTCTAATTATCATGCGCCAAAATCTTTTATGCTGTAGAAAATGTAGTATGATGGATAGCTTTGTACAGGCTCGAAATACGAATTAACTGAAAACGGAAACCGTCATTACCGCAATATATCCACTCATTAGAAAAGAGTGTGCCTTTGGAGTATGTATATGTAAATACTTTAAGCAACTTCTCTTGAAAAAGTACGATCTTGACCTAAAAAATAAATGCGCGCGACCTCTCTGACCAAACGTTTTTTGAAGCATTTCTGCAGCTACGCTCTAGTTATAAAACTACTTTTCTGTATAGTGAGTCCAACCATAACTTCATAAATATTCGGTTTTAGATTCGCTATTTGTATATTCAAAGAAACACTACACATTCGCTGCTCCATTAACTAATAAGTTGAAACGTTAACTTAAATTGTCGAAATTACAGCTGCAAGCATTTATTATACGTTTCGTACATATATCGTTTTCATACTCGCTTTATGATAGAAATAATTATGCATCAGAATCCTATTCTTGCTGTTCAAACACAACCTAAAAACAAATTTATTTTTATGATAACACTTCTACTATTCCATAGAATATAATCTATTATTATAGCATTATTCCGTTAAAAAACTCTTTATTCTCCTATCATTCTCAATTCACACTTATAACATAATTTTTTTCTTTTAGTTAATAATTAATTTTCAAGAATATTTTAAGGTTTCAGTTTCTTCCGCTTCTTTACACATAATACATGTCAGCAATCTAACTCGTCTATGCATTATATATCAAACCGAATTTACAATTCACTCGTACTTTTTTTTAAATATTAGCACATTTTCTTTCAGTTTTAGCTAGTTTTTAGCTGATATTTAACAAAATATCTATCCTATCGACATTTCATACTGATTTCCATGCTAAATTACAATCAATTAATTTATTAATACAAAACTTTGGTAATTGTTGGAATACATTGCTATCATGCCGTCTTTGGTCTTTATAATATCAAATTATTATAGAAAACTGGCAAATCGGATTACCTTCGATTTTGTGTCTAGGTCTAGACTTCTATAGTCTATTTCTATAATCTATTCTAGTATATTATATAATTTTTTTACCACTAGTTTTTATTCGGAGGTTCTCTGCAATCCAAAATTTGTTAGTATAATAAAATATTCTCTTTAACAAAATCCTAAACTGTTTTGTCTTTTTAAACTTCTGCTATGTTCGAAAAAATAAATTAATTTTCTAGCTACCTATCTCTTATGTTTTCCTGCGTTTTTATATTATTTTCCTTGTCTTAGCATCATTTCTATTCTACTTTAAATTTGACATATTATTCCAATTATTGTTACTAAGTAACGTCGCTGTCTGTTTCAATTTTTTTTTCATTTAATCCTTTAATTAACTTTTCTTTATCTTTTCATTGTTCCCACACATTATTTATAAACATTCTACCTACACCTTATTTAATTGATAATCTTTTTATCATGCATTTCTTTTACTCATTTGTTTATCTCTTCTTGTATTCTTTTATTTTTGTAACTAAGATCATATTTTATATGTATCTTCGTTTTTGTTAATTTATACTTATGATATTAAATTTTTCCTCTAAACTCTTTATCATATTCTGTTCTATTGCAATTTCTTTAGTAATAAGTTTTGTTACCCCTTTAGTTTACCCCTTTCATTGAATTTTACGCCTGGGCTTATTGAAAGACAATAGCAATGCTATTGTCTCCGTTATTTGCCTCGTATTATTTATTCAACCTCCAAAGCCTGTCTAATGTTCTACTTTCTTTATTTAGTTTTAATTCATCACTTTTCTCTTGTGTTTTTTAAATATTTAGCGATCTTCAACCTTTCCATACCTTAAAAGAATATTTGTAGAACACTTAAGAAAGGTTTACACTTATCTTTGGTACGCAATTGAAAAATCTAAAGCAAAAAATATATAATAAATAGAAATCTGACCGCACCTAATTTTCTTCTCCCCTTAATTAACCATCGCAGTTGATTAACACAAGAGAAAATATACTAAAAAATGATGTTAAATAAAATTAAAAAATGAAGCAACTTTTTTCTTCTTTCTTCATTGACTTCAACAAATCTTGGAGTACTGCAGAGCTCAGTATTGGACCCATTGTTGTTCACATTGTATATTAATGTTCTTAGTTCAATATTAAACTAATCTGTTTATTTCATCTTAACCTTCATCGTGTGCCTATAATATTTAAATCGCTTGTAAAAGCCTCGAGGTTATTATTGATGCGAAACTATACTAGAAAAAACGTGCAGTTAGCAGGACAAATAGACTGATGTACCACCTAAATTTTTTCAGATGTATATCTGATGTAAATATATTACTTTTTCCTGTCTTATATTATTGTTTCTTGTTCTTAATCGATCTCACTATCGAACTAAACTTAAGACTCGATAGAGCCCTTAACACTGAAATTCGCTACATCTATGGTGTAAAATGGGATGAACAGATTTATTTCATCCTATCGGCATGAACGAGGGATGGCTTTGAGTCCCATAGACAATACTTTGCAGAATATCTTCTACAAGGTACTTCATATAAGTCGCCCTAATTATTTGACAAAACTATTCTCTGAGCACGTATCTAGCCATCTTTCTATCTATCATTTGCTTAAAACTGTAACTCATTACCATTTTTTCTACACTCTATTTCTTCTGTATCATTTTCACTGAGAGAAGTAATGTGGTAAATTTTAGTATATTTCTACCTAATGGGGGGATTGATTATATTATAGTAATTTTTACTACATTTTTAATGAATATTTAGAAATCGTTTCTTAACTACTCTTATATTTTATATTAAAAACTAGTATTCTAGTATAGTAAAATTAGGTATGATAAATATAACTAAAGATTTTTGTAAAATCAATGTACAGTATAATAAAATTTCGAATATAGTTGTTGAATAAGTCTTATATTTCGTTACAAATAACACACTGTGAATCAAACTTTAGTATACAATGTATTAATAAAAGTTATATTTCGAAGTTCTACTAGATTCAAATATAGATCAGATAAATGTGAACTGATCGTCTTTTCGAGTTTGTGATTTGACTTTGCATTTAATCCCTTGTTTTGGTGTGACCTTTTATCCCCGTTCCAAAATTTATTTTAATACGCATTAGTTTTCATATCCATTTGTTTCTCTGTGCAGACACTAGATGGCGTCTGTTAAAACAACGTTTTCTAAAACTGCAAGTGCTTGGAAACTAACTAGTTAGTATATTAGGGAATAAAATCTTGCAGGATGTCACATTATGCGTTATTGTAAAGCGTTGCGATATGTTGTCAGAGTTAAGTTTATATGTAAACTAGGTAGGACGTTAGTTTGATACATAATTTTGTGATTTGCGAGCGAACGATTGATAATAAAAATAATATTCTTAAAATGTAATTTCGTCAGTTACATTTAATACAAAAGAGTATAGTAAATTTATAAATTATCAGTGTTTCATTTTCTATTTATATAGAATTACATTTAGAATTTTTTCAAGATAGTACCACATAGAATAGTAAAATTTATTATGCTGGATTTCAACCATCGCTAAAAGTTTTTAGAATATTTAGTAAACTTAAATTCGCTATACTACTATATAATAACTACTAAATTTTGATACTTTTACAATCATATCCCCCCATTACTATAAAATATAGTAATTTTTAGCACATTTTCAATGAAATATTAACACACTACTTCTCTCAGTATTTGTAATTCGCTCTCTTCACTTACCTTCTTCATCTTGACTCTGATCCTATTTAATTCCTTTTATTATATCTCCACCCTAGTCTTCTATTCACGTCTGTGTTTTATTTTTTTTTGAGTTCTTAGTCGTTAAGCATACTTTTAGTATACTTATATATAGGAAGGTATTTTATAATTAAATAATTTATTATTTGTATTCAAGATTATGTAATCATACTCAGTTTTTAATTAAGCACAACGTAATGTGCCCAAATTAACTATTCTTTTCTATTGTAATTAACAATTAAAAGCTTTATTATTTAATAGTTATTTAATTAAGGATTTTTAAGGTATATATACTTTATAATTTCTTATTTCTTCATAAATTATAATTCTTAATAAAAGGTACATAAGAAAACCCACCTTCTCCCACATTTTATCATATTACTCAATTTTGTTAATTTAATTTCTAATTAATAATTTATAATTTTTATTTTGTAATCTATTTTTAACGGAGATTTTTATAAAGTACAGATTAAGTCTAATATCCCTGTCATACATTTTGAAAATGTATAATAAACTCCTATAAGCAAGCTAATGGATATACACCTTCCCTCGCACCTTCCTCTATTTAGGATAATTAGTGTTATATGAGAGATAGAGGGAGAGAGAACTTATCCATACAAAAAGCATTGAGAAATAAAGAGGTGCAATCGATGCAGCATCTTAGTTAATCAAATAGATTAACCAAACTGACGTATAAGGAGATGACTCGTGAAGCACCACTAATAATGAATAAATCGATCTGGATAATTGCAGTGCAAATTCCGAACTAAATATAAATAAACATGCATGAGCTCGAAAAAAAGGTGAGTCGGCCGTGTTTTTTCTGACCTATGTTGATAGGTTAATGAGTGTCATTATTTTCAACACAATAAGCGAAAATGAATTCTAGGTGCAATAACAAAAATTGTTGATAAAAATATGTTAAATAGATATACATTATAGGAAATTGAAACTTTAGCAACATTCAAGTAAACAGACTCGATAATCGCTCGTAAGTAGTGATTGTTTCAATTCAATCATCTGCGCTAGCTTATTGATCTTGCAAATACTCCACAGACATTTTCAATATAGATACGTATTTGCGAAACTCGAGGATCCGATGTATGTTTCGGACTCTTCAAAAATTCTGTCAAAAACTTACTATCTAAATACAATAATCGATACTGTATGGGCGCAGAGACAAATTTTTATAATACAAGCTCCATGTGAGAGAGAGGAAATATTATTGTTACTTTTAATTAAATAAAAAATAAAAGAATTAATTATAAATTTAAATTTATTGCAAGTTATAGACAAATTAATATGTCCTTCCTTTATTTAAAAAACCAAATCGATATTAAGTTTCTTTCGGAACTCAGTTTTGAAGATAAAGGTCAAGCGGATGGACGGCAGACTTTTGTATCTCTCCATGTTCTTCCAACGATGCAATCGAGTTAATCGGCTATCGAAAAAGTAATAGCATACGCAATGGAAAGCCGATAAACCTGCACAAGCAAGTGAGACAGCGATGGATCCGTCAATCGATAACGTATTACTGTCAAAGACTTTGCACCTTGAGACTAATGACATTGGTTTGTCGATTAGTGTGACGTATTTTTATGAAGAAGATATTGTTAGGTCTAGAAAAGACTGAAACGTTTTCCGAATAATGTTATTGTTTTGGATTATGAGGTATCTACTCATATATCTATAATCTATGCCACTTGGTTTATTCGTCAGCGAATTTTTGTTAGATGTCTGTTTCCAAAGAAACTATACCTAGAGTTTAACTAAGAATCAATCTTTGGTACGAGATGAGCTATATAATTATATTTAACGTTTGCAATGCATTGTACTTTCCAAAAGATTGAAAGAAATGGTTTCTTTGTTTGTGGAAAATGAAACACATTCTCTTATGTATCTTCCTGACAAATGAGTTACATTTATTTGGTTAATAAATAAAATTTAATTATATATATTTATATGTAATTTATTTTATTTTCTACAGCTGATGTACTCTAGCTTTGTGGTATAAATTTGTTCTCTGTAAAATGGCTAAATTTACAAATTAGTAGAAAGATAGCAAAAAAGCCAAGATAAAACCCTGCATTTCAACCGATTGGAACAGGCACGACTGCGTCGTCTCAAGTGTTTCAACCACCAACTGTTAGGCTCCGTCGATGATTAAGACCGAATAGGGAGCATATATAGAAGGAAGTTGTAATTAAAAAAAGGAAAAAGAAAAAAGGCAGCAAGAAAAAGTGATTGCTATCGACCTGCTATACCGATCATAGCTATTTATTCGATCATTTGGCTCCTCGAAAGTTATCCTCACAATCTTGCATACCAAGGCATAAGCGATTCAAGCTCGGAAGAGAAAGCAATGGATTCTACGGGAACAGGGCGAATATTTCTCGAAAAAGGGAGGAATAAGAGGATGCGCGATACTTGCCTAATCCCTCGACGATCTGGCCTCTTTTTGCCGGGATAAGCGGAATAGCCCCAGAGTTGCTCATCTCTGTTGCGGTGAGTCCTCGCAGAAGGTGAGGCACTCGGGGAAAGAGTTGCGCGGCGCTCCGCAGCTGTCTCTCGTCACTAGGTCGTTAGGTCTGAGACTCGTTCGCGGTGAGTGTGCAGACGCGACTGTCAAGTTGGCGAGCGAGGTTACGGGTGGGCCGAGGCGCGCATGACTGTCAGCCGCGCTGCGCCCAGCCGGGGCATCGAAATTACCAATGTCCGATCGGAGGGCGGCCGTCCGCGCCCTCGTCTAATCGACTGTTCGATTGAACGGAAGAGGTTGAAATCTGGCAAGCGCGCCGTCTAGTCGAAATCGATGAGAAGTTATCCCGGCGTCGCTTTCCGCGCAGGCCTTCGCCGAGATTATGAGTCGCGGGGTGCGCCGTGCCACCAGGGAAAGTAATTAAAGCGCGCACGAGCTTCCGGCGCGCGAAGCTATTCTTGGTGGGCCGAGTCAGCTGACGTGCGCAGGCAATCGATGAGCGGTGCTCGGTACGACACGGTCGAGGACAAGTGGCGGCCTACCTGCTGCACTTAGGTAATTGACTATCGGGGCGAGGCGGGGCTAGCGCGAATTCGGAGCGCGCCTCCGGCTAACGAAGACAAACCGCCGGGGATAAAGGATGCCCCCTTGGGCGCGGGATCGGAGAATCACAGCGGGCCGCGATCGACCCGCGCTCCTCTCTCGGCCCCGGACGTTCAGGTTGGCCGCCTGGCCACTGCGCTTTCGAAGGAACGTTCGACTCTCTGCCCTCTATCGATCGCTAACTTTCTCGCGGGAGAGTCCCCGGCCAGTCCACGACAGGGGAGCCCTCGAGCCGTAGCGAGTGTGGCCTTTGGAACCCTGGGAAAAGTTGGAGGCTTCACCGTCCCATTGCAACTCCGATCCAACTTGTCGACGTGCTTGGGCGAGAATAACCTTTGGGGGCGTTCGCGCGCGATTCCTCGTTGAGCGCGAGGGCAAGCGTCGACCGAGGGAAGAGAGGGCCAGGCTGCAGGCGTGGCAGCCGCCGGATCCGCCCGAGCAGCGGAGCAATAGAACCGCCCGAGGGCTGCCGAGTACGGGCCAGCGCCTGCACAACAAGTGTCGGCGCTGCGGGCGTCCGTGTGCGCGGGGCCGAGCTGACCGCGAGTCTACCGGCGCGGGCGGCCGGGAACCGGACAAGTGGTTCGAGTCGGCCTGGCGGCAGGCAGCGCGCCGCGGGCGCCTCCACCTGCACTACGTCACGCGTCCGCCCGCGGCGCGCGCCTCGCGCTCCCTGCTAGCGACGCGGCGCCCCCACCGCTCGGCCAAAGCCGACGCCCCCCGCCCTGAGGCTGGACCTTAAGCGTGCACCTGCGTGGCGGCCCATCGATCAGCCAGGCCTCTGCCTGCACCGCGCCGCCTTTGCGCAGGCTGCCGACTCTCCAGCCGTATTCCAACACCTTTTTCCGACGCCCGATGCGCCCCAAAGCCCGCTCCTCTCGTTCATGAGAGAGTTGTCTTTTCTTTCAACAGTACCATTAGTTTCCTTCCTTTTCTTACATCGGCCTGCCCTCCAAAACCTTTCTAACAATGCCTTTCTGAGTCCACTGAATTTTCCGGCTGTCATCCAATTCTCAGTGGATTCTGATCTAGTAGAATTATTCCTACTTCGATAATCGATTGCTTAAGATTCATAAATAAATAAGCTTCATATCAACCTATCGATTATTTGTATACCAATTTTCTTTTGATAATATCTTCGTTCTGAACATCATCATCTAACTCAAAATTTAGTCAACCTTCTCCAAATTTCTTTCGCCCAGCTTTTTAAACATAATCGATCATTTTTCGTGAAAATATTAAAACAATGTCGCCAAATGTCGGCCTAGTTACGCGGAATAAAAGTACAAAAAAATGTTTCCCTCAGTTTCCACTATCGACTTCTATTAAAACGTCTTTTTGCTCCAAAGTTTTGTTATTTTGTTACACGCTCGGATGGAAATCCAAACAAGATTCTGAACAGATGACCATTCGTTGAGTTAAAATTCTTAGTATATATATATATATATATATATAAAGTCATCCAGCTATTAATTTATTCGTGCTTCAATGTACAGATACCGTCTTTCTTTTAAACTGTACTAACAAATTGGCTATAAATGCTGTCAATTTTCTACCACAAAAAGTCACAATGGCAAAAGTTTTTGGCCTTTATTAAAAACATCTAGAAATAAACTTATACTCTCTCGGTTACGTATTAGGAGGAGGTACTTATGATAAGTCAAAGGTGCAATGGATTCCTGGACGGCTTTGCCTCGACTTTTGATATTGGAAGCTCGATCTTTATAAGACTTCGGTTGTCGGCGAGGCTTCAGTACATACTGGCCGAGTTTTATTTGTCGTTTGGGGGGTGCGATTCATATACTTTAACAAATACACTCTCGATTACTTTTAATTGCATCAAAGAAAAAAAAGAAAATAAAACAAACTGTGGCTTAATCGAGAATTATATTTAATTTTTTTCGTTCTTTACACAATACTATAGATTGTAATTAAAATAGAACTATCTCAAAATTCAATTTATAGTACATAAATACAATATAAGACATATCTTATGTTATATAAAAATGTCCTTTATGTAATTACAAATTAGCAGACGCAATAACGTTTACACATAATTCACAGAAGATATATATAGAGAAAATCAACTATAAGCATAAAAACCCTATAGTTGATTTGACACATTCCCCCTCCTTTGGCATTCTGTACTTGCTGTTTCGACGAATCTTAACCGGAAGAAATTTGCTAAGAAGGACCATTTTACAATCTACAAAAGTGCAGAAACAGATCATTTTGTAGTGCGAATATATGAACATCAATCTTTTTAACAACAGAATTAAAAACTCAGAAATTTGGCAGTGACCTGATACGGCCAAAGGTCGAAATAATTCACCTTGTATAGCAAGTTGTTTAAATGTACCAATCTTATCCAACGTTATATAATTATATGCGAGAGCTTTGGAAAGTTTTAGACCTAATAAAGGTACAGAGTACTTTTCTTTTAATTTATTTTCTGCTTCTTATGTGTAATTCTTTAAGAATCTATACATTTCTTCCAGCAATGAAAAGTAAAAATAAAATTAATAAAGTTATTATATTAAGAATTTTGAAATGTATCTATATAATACTACAATAATTTTTTCAGTATGTGGCTAAATAATTTAAATAGTAGTCAACATTCTACCGAATTGTATTTGGAAATATTACTATCAGTAATCATTCTTTAGAAAATAATTGTTGACATTTAACGAAATCCCTGACGTCTGCACGCAATTTTCAGATTGTAAAAAAAATTGTAAAGTATTATTATAAGAAACGATTTGCGATTACATATGGTCAGAGAATAGGGTGATTGCCGAGTTCAAATAAGAATTATTTGAATTTTCAAAATATTCATTTAAAAAAGGTTTTGAATTCAATGACTTAAGAATTTGTAACTATGTTATTATAAACAGTTGCAGTTTTTGAACGTCCCAAACGTGCCTCATCCCCTAAACTGGCACACTGGTGTTTAAATTTAGTTGCCCAAACATTTACGGTGAAAAATAATATACTAAATTGACTACGAAATATTTTTTAAGAAATATTATTATGCTTCATATTAAGCTAGCGAATACATTATATTATAATAGTTTAAATTGTCATTTTATTTTTTTACTAAAATTAATGTACATAACATTCATTTTTACTATCATTTAGGGTAATTTCTGTGATTTATCGAAATAATTATTGAGTGCTCTTATAACTTACTATAAAATATGATTAAAATTCCTAATCAATTCTTTTGCAAAACCAATATGTATACGGTAATGGAAGAGGAAAAAACTAAATGAATGATGCTTCAGTTACGATTAAACAAGTGCCATTAATTTTTTGTTGATATATTTTTAAAAGAATTAAAGTAATATCAAATTTCATACATTTTTAGGTGTATCTATTAGGTGTATTTTGCAAACTTAAGTTGAAGTAAATAATAACATTGTGAATAAATAAATAATTATTTGAGGCTATTAAAGGTAAAATATTTATAAAAACATCATTCACATCTTTTTTCAATTTATAGTGGGTTTTTCAGATCTACGCGGTGTCTACCTAAAATATAGTTAAATTATTTTAAGAAATCTTACTTTTCTGAAAATCTCAATTACTAAGTAATTTCACAGTTATTAAAATTAATTTGCTATTTAACGTTTTTCTAATCGCAAACTACAATATAAGTAGATTTACTATGCAGAGACCTTATACAATAAAACATATTTTACCACTTCTATATCTGGAAAAGTACTACCGCGTCAGCTTGCTATCGATCGGTGTATAATTACTTTTGCAACTTGTTCGCAATATACGCACCCCTGCATCAATAAAAATTCCGTTCATAAATATGTAACGAGTTTTTTTCAACCCACGCGTTATGCAGTATTGTCAAAGAGAAAAATCCACAATAAGCAAATGAAACAAATGTACATATATGACCTTATACTTCAATAACTGTAATAAACAAAACAACCCACGATGAATAATGCTTCTAGTACTCTTTAAATTAAACAGAAACAACCGAGAGGTGTGCAGTAATAAAATGCCGTTAAACTACTATCATATTCCAACATAATTTGAGGAGATAAAATTAATTTATTAATATTTAAAAGATTTTATGAAAGTTAAATCATGTGAAAGTGTTGGACTGCAGTAGCTACTCAGATTCTTACACCGCATATAAGTCTTAATAATTGTTATATTTAAGCCATTCTTATTACAAGCATTAATAGTTTAATAATGTAAAAAATTTTAATATAGTAAAACAAAACCATGGTCTTACCGGAAAATACGTCAAATTTTACTAGTGTAGTATATAAAATTCAATATCATGATTGGATTATTATCATATTTAAAAAAGAAAGCGAAATATTATTCTTGATAAAATAACACTTTGAGTTACTAGTTAATTAGTTTTTCTTTTTCTATGTAAACTGTACACGTTATATATTTTCAAAGCTATGATTCAAGGAGGAAGATTAGGGGAAACAGCCGTAGAGAGCGGCGTATGCTACTGCGAGCCGATAGTAATCATCGAGTAGTCTGAAGGACATGCAAGAGCAAGGGGAGCCGGTCATCGTTCAGTCAGCTCTGGCCGTGGCGAAGGTCTACACGAGCTGCTCGCATGCCGCGAGCCAGTTAACAGTCGAGGCCTGCATTTATGAATAAGCCGCGTGCTTTCCCTCTCGCTTCTTCGTCGCGGCTAAGGTCACAGACAATGAACCTCGGTTCAGTTCAGGGCCTCGTAGGCGAGGCTATTATAACGTCGCTGGCGCGACGGGACAGTTACTCTCTCGATGAATCTGTCTATAATATGTTGTCAACCCTATATATATATAAGTTTAATAAGTCAGCTAAAGTAATAACTATTACCTAGTTGATTCATACTTGGGAAATATCACCGCATTTTGTTCTCTCGTACATGTTCGATATAAGTAGATACACATCACGATCATTCGTTGCATTATTTTTTTGAGCATTGATACTATAGAAAATGAATCACGGCTCTGAATTATGGGTGATATTCGATGCACCATTTTTGCCTGCACTTTTGAATGGCGATTACACATATAGGAAACACGGTTCATCGATACGAATCTGTCACCGTCGTGGTTAAATCATTAAATATCGTATTAGCAAAGACTTAAAGTTTCCTTCCGTACGTAGAATTAATGCATATTTGTCGGTTTAACCGGTCGGTGAGCGGTGAAAACATTAGCAATCTACGAGCTTATTTTTCGATGTGCATCACACCACTAACTGGAAACGAATCGATCACGTCAGTACGGTTCAATGGATACGGCCATCATTCTGTCCTTGCTACGCCGATTGCCTCGTCCATGAACTTGCCAAAAGGTGTAATAGGCTTCCACGTGATCATCAACACGTGTATATATTGACTGCGAAGCGGCGAGTCTAATGTCCAATTATTATCGACGAGGCGACCTTGACCAAGACCTCAGCACCTATTTCGTCAAATTAATTTTTATTGACTACATTTATTATCAGATTCTAAAGATACGGTAGACTCGATACTTCTACCTCTTCCAATAGATCATCGTGAAAGGCTAATATAGACGTTTCAAATGGAATTAATGAAATTAACATTCAAGAATTTTAAATAAAGCTACTCAGTGAAATACAAAAATGTCTAATAAATATGTTATCATCCTCACGCTATTTCATCCGCTTAAAAAGACAAAAACAAGAATTTTATTAACTATCACCTCGAAGAAAAAGACATGTCTAAAGATCGCGACAATAGGAGACTTAATCCGAATCGGACAAAAAATACAGAGAAATAGTCTTTTCGAAGAGCAAAATACAAATGCAATCTAGTTTCATTTTCTTGGTTTCTTCATTTTGTTGGTTCATTACTGTCAAATAAATACAATGTCACTTTCATTTTATAACCAAAATTTTATTTCATATTATAATGTATCTAATAGTTTAATTGATTAAAAAATTTATTATTTTTAATAACATAAATTTGTGAAATACTATTATGTTTCAGTTTAAAGAGTTTTAGAATATTTCGAAATTAAGCTCTTCCAATTAAAAACCATCAACCGAAAATAACCAAAAATAAAATAAGGTGCAATATACCACTAATTACTTAAAAAATTTATTAAAAAGAGATTTATTAAAAAGAATGTTAAAATCTGTCCTGAGTAAATTTTATCCTCGAAAAATAGGAAAGCCGCAAGTAAATGCACAAATAAATTCATGTATTAATTTCTGAACTAAACCATATGGAATATCTTTCACCTAACATCTAGCAAGAAATCACATTATGGATTATAGCTATAAGTTACATCTGTAAATGGAAGATAATACTACAGTGCATGCTTAATCAATGTATAGTAACTGCCCGTCACCGTAGAATAATTGCAGCAAAGATAGGTTGATAGACCAGATCACATTGATAACTTGAGAGGGTGTTACATATGATTTTATTCACATTATACGAAGTGTGTTCAAAAAGTAACGAGAATTTTTAAATTTCGCGGGTTTGGAGAGTCCGCCTCTATAAAAATTTTTTTTATTATTTTGGTACACGGAGAGAAATTTGTTGCAAAAATTCTTTTAAAATTCTATAATAAATATTCAAGTATTCAAATATTCAAATATTCAAGAACAAATTTTTTACACTGTAGACAGAATAGGGGGAAAGTAATTTTAAAATAAGTAAAAAATACAGCAATTGCATGTTAAAGTTCAATTTATTTTATTATGCCAAAATATAATATATTATAATAAATATAACAAAATATTATATTACAATAAAAACATATAATAACAAAACTGAAAGAACGTTGACTTTGCATCACTGTTTATGTTTGAGCTCGACTACCTCGGCTAAGCATAGTTTTGTATACAACATGTACGTTCTCTTTGTGTGTGTGCGAAAGAAAACGAATGCGGGAGAATTTTATGATACTTATAGTAATTTGTATGTATACTATCTTAGATTATGTCTAAGAAAACATACCTTAAAATTCTATGACCTATTTCAAATATTATGATTGATAAACTTTACTATACGTATAGCATTTTTTGAACATTGTTTGGTATTTTTTTCTGTACGTATAGGATTTAATGAACGTAATTACGTGAAAAAGGCTCAAAGCGTCGAATTTGTCCCTACTCTACTGACAAGTATAGTAAATTTTATTAGAGTCCTTCTCTCCGTGTACACATGCCCCTAAAGTACGATAAAATTTTCAGCAATATTCATTGCTTACTTTTTAAGTGGCAGCCGCTAACGTAGACGTGTTTTTTCGAGCTCGGCGATTTTCGTTTGTGAAAAAAAAATGGATCAAAGAATATGTATTCAATTTTGCGTAAAAAATGAAATAAAGTGGAGTGAAGTTTGTAAAATGTTAACAAAGGCATATGGTGAGTCTGCTATAAGTAAAGCAAGGATTTACGAATGGTATAAGCGTTTCCAAGATAGCCGCGAAAATGTTGAAGATGACGAACGACCCGGACGCCCAAGCACATCAACAACCGATGAAAACGTGATAATTTAATGGCATAGTGCATCATGAATTCTTGCTACAAGGTCAAACAATCAATAAGGAGTACTACCTACAAGTTTAACGCCGTTTGCGTGAAGCAATCCGAAAAAAACGCCCGGATTTGTGGCAAAACAATTCATGGCTTTTGCACCACGATAATGCACCTGCTCACACTTCATTGCTTGTTCGTGAATTTTTGGTCAAAAACAAAACTGTAACAATGCCTCAGCCTCCATATTCGCCAGATATGGCTCCATGTGACTTTCTTCTATTTTCAAAAATAAAGAGAACATTAAAAGGCCGTCGTTTTGCAAGCATACATGACATTAAAAGCGAATCGCTAAAAGAGCTAAAAGCTATTACAAAGATCGAGTTTCAAAAGTGTTTCGAGGATTGGAAAAAGCGTTGGCAGAAGTGTATTATATCCGAGAGGGATTACTTTGAAGGGGACAAAATAGATATTCATGCATAAATATTTTTTTCATAAAACAAAAATTCTCGTTATTTTTTGAACACACCTCGTATATTTGACAATAAAGAAGAATTGTAATTTTTAAAAATTAGCAAGAATTAGAATTGTTATACAACATGATTATAAAAAATACATTGCACAGTAAAATCGTGTGTTTCAGACTATAATCTTTATAAATTTAGCATTATAACATATTGTAAATTAAATGGGAAAGAGAGAGTTATTTCTTTTTCCCGTATAAAAATTTCAATCAGAACTTTTCATTGTGACTGAAAATTCAATTTCTTGACGATATATTCTGATCAGATTTTAGGCAAAAACCTAGTTGTCAAACCTAATATTGAGATGTTATATATGTGGAAAGAAGAGATTGATTCATTGATTGATATATCTCGCTACATTTGATGAGAGATGTTTCTATAGCCAGAAAAACTAACCATATGATTGGCTACATAATCAATAACTTAGTTTACCAAAAACATAAGACATAAGATATAAAGTTACACAATGACATGAGAGTTAATATTAAGTTACTCTACTTTAATTAAAAAAAATAAATACTTAAATAATCTATATATATATATATATACATATATAGATTATCAATAATATAGATCGATCCATTTTATAATATTTGGGAATGCTATAATAATATATTTAAGGATAGGTTAAATTAATTCAATATTTTTAACACTTATGATTATTAAATATTTATACTTATAAATTACTCAGAATCTATACTGGCTATTATTCTTAATATTTTTTTAATAATTTTATAAACTTGCAGAATACGACTTGTTACTTATGTACCAGACTATAATGTAATAAGTGAATCAGATATATAGATAATTAACAATGCGACCTGTAACTATGATTAAGCATACTCTCGAACATACTAAGGCTGTTTCGAAGAATCTCTAGCCATATGACTTCAATTGGCATTATATCAAATAAGGAATTGCAATAAAGCAGTTTATATAAAGTAATCAATTGCTCTAATGGTTTAGTTGATGTAATTGGATACATTTTTACGCAATAATCCATTGTAGATGCAATATATAATAGCATTTTTTATTTTTTACTTTGATTTGATTAAATTTACTTTTTTAAATCAGTATACTATATTTGAATTTAGAATTACAACAACATTGTGAGCTTAAACTATAAATATTCTTTTTCTAACGTAAATACTTTAAATATTTTATAATCATTGGATATTTATGTTATCGTTTATGATTTAATCTTTTTCTTGAGTACAAGGATAAAAGTACCGAATTTTTTAAGGTTATGGGGCAAGAATTTAAAGTATTAAAAAATCGGTTTATCCAACTTACGTGGACTAGTGACAGGATCATCAAAATGATCCAGCTGCCTTCCATTTAATGGCTGCGACTGATCTATACAAAAAACATTCGTATTAGAATGCAAGTAATGTATTATTGAAAGTATATTTATTTTACTGAACATAATTTGTATTATGTGTTGTTACCTGAAGATGCAAAGAAACAGTGACAAATGGAAAGGAACTATACTTTCTTGTACAAATTTACGTACGTACGATATTGCGTAACTGCTGTCGATCGCGATCAGAATTCGTGATCATGCCAGTGACCCGTCGTCGCCCTTCAGTGTCCGCCAGCATTTGTCATTCTTTGTTAAAAAGGGCGCCATGTTTTCGCAACTGATAGTTTACTACTTCCACGTAGAAAGGCAAGATATTCTTTGCATGTGCCTTTTCGGGGTAGAAAACGCACATTACACTAACACTATTGAAAGATTCTGTTTCATTGTCATGATAATTTTCATTCTAGAATTCTAGCCAAACAAATAATAATATGAACCAGTAATACCATTGAAATAGTAGAAGATTGTGTCTTCGATTAAACATTATACGAGAGTGGTTCAATAAATACTTAGTCTACAAAAGAAAAGCAAACACTTTTAGTTCAATTCACTTGATCCAGCTATGCTCTAACTTCTTTAATCCTTCTGGAAAATACATTTTCTTGAAGTCTGCAATATAGGCCGTCTTAGCAGTAATGGTCTCCTCATTCAACTAAAATTCCTGTCGGACGAGCTACATTTTCAAATCAAAAAAAGTCGAACGAAGTTAAATCTGGAGAATACGGTAGACAGAACAGTCCAATTCATTTAATTAGGTCAGCACAATTTCGGAGACGCAAGCTGGTGCATTGTCATGGTTGTAGATCATTTTTTCTTCCACAAATGGGACCGTTTTTTCTGCTATTCGGCGAAAAGCTCAGTATTATATTATCCCATGACCGTTTTGTTTTTCTACGAGTAATCGCTGTTGATTACACCTTGTAAATCCCCCGCATTTTCATTATGCGAGGAAACTTCGCCTCGGTCGCGCGAAGGCGGCTAAACCGCCCGGGGAGGCGTGTACCGGGCCGTGAGGGTCTTTGCCTCGACCCGGAAGGGTCACCGGAGTCCGTCGGCTGGCGCAGGTAGGGCCGCGAGGGTCCTTGGCTACTTAGTCAGGCCTGCGCTGACAGCCTGCTGACCTCGAGACCTTGTTTACAATGCGGTCGGCCGTGTGCTAGGCTATCCGAGGGCTCTGTCACAACTTACAGTTTTTACCTACATACCTTCAATGTACAAAGTTATAAATAGTTATATCAGTATTTTAAAGTACTGTGTGTAACCATTATGTATAAGATTTTAAAACGATAAATTTATTTACAAACACTATTATTTGATTCACTTAACTTATTCGCATCTGTGTGAAGAAACTGAAATTCAGGATTTTAAATTTATTTAATTAAAATAGTAGGTTTCTGCAATGTAAATTTAATTAGATTTTTTAATTCTATTAGCATAACTACTTTCACCGTTTCATCTTGACTATGTATTATCAAATTTATCTACATTATATACAGTATTCTTATTCTCAATATAAATAACTTTAGAAGAATAATACAGTAAACCATTCAAACTATAATGATTTGAATAGAATAATGGTACTAAAGGATTAAGAAATGGGAGGGTGAAATGTGACGAACACGAAAAAGTACCGAATGTACAGAAGCGATGACAGCCGAACACAGCCGAGTGCGGCTTAGTTGAAAATATCTATATTGACGTTGTGAACGATCTTTACAGTAGCAGCAGTAATGCAGGAATCGCATGGCGCGTTACCGTAGAATTATTATACTATATTGATTTGTTATTGAGTCGGTAAGTATGTTACATGGGTCGCGCGTCCCGTACTCTGCAGAAATCGAAAATAGCATTCGGGTCATATAATTACACGCGAACATTGTGAAAATAATAAAACCACCTTCTCCGTTCATATAAGAATAAAACATTACGTAACATACTTATCGACTCAACAACTAATTTTAATGGTAACGCTAATCCTGTGGTAACGCTCCATGCGATTCCTGCATTATTGCAACTATACGGGTGGTTCACAACGTCAATTTAGTTATTTTTGACTCGGCCGCGCTCGGCCGTGTTCGGCTGTCATCGCTTCTGCGTATTCGGTATTTTGCATTTTCGGGACTTTTTCATGTTCGTTACAAATGATCACGTAACTGACGTAAACATAGTTTCATTTAACACCCGACTTTGCAGCCAATTTGGAATGTATAAGGTCAGTTTTACCTGTGTCCTCTAGTAATAAAATGATATATATTTTAAAAAAGTATATGTAATTATTTTTGTTAAAAGAACAAAAGCCATATAAGCAAAAAAGCGCAGTCAACCATTGCAAAAATAGAGATTATTGACAATTGTTCCTTGCAGCTTGCACATACTTAATATTCAGTGTATAGATAAATTCTCGGATAAATTACTTTTATTTAGTTTAAGATAAATTTAGTTTAACAAAGAAGACAAGAGGTAGATGAAAACTTTTGCGTTTAAATGTACAAATATGTATACTGCTTAATTTTACGTAGTGGTATCATTAACGTTGATTATCATTCCCTTGGTACAAAATCGCAGAAAGTAACCGATTTTTTACTTCTTACATTCGTACGGATGGTATTTACTAACGGAATATAATTTAATCAAGGCTCAAACAAGTACATAGAGTAGATGCTGTAGGATCGAGCGGGGATTTCATACGCAAGCATATACAAGGGAACGATTGGCTTTTACCGTTACTGAGACGGACCCAATGATTAATATTTTTTTCATACATATTGCCCAATGAAATATCATTCAGTAATCGAGTACGCGGGTTTACTGATCGCATTACATTCACTATAATTGTTCTTTTCTAAAAGCCTTTATGCGAGCTAGTGAGTGCTCTTGTGCGGGTAACGCAACAGTGTAGTTTAATGTTTCGAAATTGCTTGTCTAAGAAGCAACTCCTTTCTCACAGAGTAGATAGAATGTGAACGAATTCTTGCTCGTAGAACAAGTTATTAGCACACTCCTACAAGCATCTTCAGCAGTGCGAAACAGTCCGAGAAAAAGTTTCATGTAAGGGTAGAAGGAACAACCATTACGACCGGTAAGCTTGTGTGAGTTGTTCTTTAACGTTTCCCTTTCTCTCGATACTTACTTTCGCGAGTACCGAGACTTGCCAGCGCTGCGTCTGTCTCGATAGTGCAATGAGTGAGGATCCAGAGATAAACGCATGTCAAGTGGCACCTCAAGGCAGGATTAGCCACTTGGGGTAAATGTCGCGTGATAATATCAAATTATATATGTATATATTCTACATAATATTTCAAATTGCGTTATTGTACAAATTAATTCATTCAAAACTCTTATACTTGAAGCAACTATAAACCAATATAGAATTAGAATATTCAAATACATTTCATGTTACGTACTTTAAAAACTACCCAAGGTTAGTTAGATTATTTTTCTGACTCTAAAAATTAATTTTACCATTTTTAATTACTCTTGATGCTTGATAAGTTTGTTGCAAGTATATACTTATTTCAAAACTATACATAATGATGTGTGCATCATGGGAGTCTGTACGAAATGAACTATCTCGGCAGCTATCGATAGACTAGCAATATATAGCATGTCAGTCATGCTGTCATCGATTAATAAATATAAGCGCATAGAATACTAGTACTACATATAAAAGAAAAATTAGTCAACGTCTCGATTTTTTAAAAGCTCAAGAGCGTCAACTTCTTAGCGACAATTGAGACTTACTATCTACCTAACTTGCACTAAAGAGCTTACCAGCATTACTTCCTTACACACACGAATGAAAATAAATGAGATAAATTTGAATAATTTATGTAAAGCAATATTATTTCTTACTTTTATATTTAACGTCGTTTTATTTATGGTTGCTTTTGGTAACCCTTAATTTTGATGCAAATCAACGACGGAGCCATGCGGTGTATGGTTTATAAAGCACTAGAAAAACTTTAACAGTGCTCGTATGAATCAGAGAGACTGGGGATTGAATCCGGGACTACAGGAACATATGCTCGCTCCTCTACTGAATTAACTAAATTATATAAAATTTAAATTGTATAAAATTATTTTATTTACCTTTTCGAACGTACTATTTTTTTTATTAACTTCTAGAATAAGGTTGTTAGTAATAGAAGGTTGTTTAGAATTACAAATATTCTAGTATTTGATTCTATTTAAAAATTTATAATAAATTTAAATATATTAATATATGAAAAAGGCTTTATTCTAAAACTAATTCTATAAGTTTATATTATATACGTAATGTCAAACTGCAGTATTGAAGCATTAGTAAATTGACTTTTCAAACCTGAAGACGTGGCATTTCAAATATATAAGATAAACAATAAATACATTTTTTGTTAAGACGTTCGCAAGAGTTGTCGCTTGACGTGTGATAAATACAGTGAGATTGCTACTACGTCTAGAAATACGGAAATGTCGCTTACAAGCTGTGTTTGGTGCAATTGTTTTCAACTATCCTAATCAGTATGATCAACTACAATGCCAATCGATTACTAGACGGAATTATTGTGCGTTCGTTGTCTATGTAATCGTAATAAGCTTTCGAATCAACAATATCTCGTTCAAAAAATGACGAAGATAGTGAATTACAAACGAAATTATATCTAATTTGCGTACATTCGCCAACAAGAGAAATTTCTCTTTGGGAGCAGAAGTTCACCAAGCTATACTCAATGTCATCTGGAATAATATCCGTGAAGAAACTTAGGTTGCATGCCTCGTTGCATGCACTTATAGATTGCATGATATTTTGTTACTAAATATATTAGTTAAGTAATAGTTACGTGTTATGTCATTATTTCTTTTAAATTAAATTTGAAATCTCTAAAAATAAAAAACTTATTAATATTATTATGCAAAATTGAACATGATTTAAACTAACCTATTTTCTTTAATTTATCTATTTTTTAGCATTTGTTAACCTCTTGAAGCTATATAATTATAAAAGATGATTTTTTTCTAGTACTTTACTCTCTAAAAAAATTACCGACTCATTTAGAGAGGTGAATAAAAAATAACCTAAGAAGCTATTACAAAGTTTTATCGTTGAAATTCCTAGTTAAAATTTTAATTTCAAATTTCAACTTTTAAGTTTTGTTGATCAACAAGATGATAAAGAGACTCGTAGTGGATTATTATTATTATAAAAATATAATGTAAAACTAATGTTAATCGATCAAACTGTGCGATTTGGTTTAATAATATTTTTTAAGTATCTCTACAATATTTTTAATACAACTATATTACTATTTTAGTAGTTTCCGTTGTAATTGAAGAGTGCATAGATGCGAATTTCTCAAAAAAAAGAATATTCAATAATCTATTGAATATAGAGCTAAAACTTAAAACACTAGTTTTACATTTCGTAAAAATTAAAATTAAAATAAATTATATTCACTTAATGTAATATATTCTCTATTTTCTATACAGTAAACTAATAAATGATTCTTATCTATTTTAAATATTGATTTATGAATAAACTATTCTTATATGAATATTCTAATAAATTTTAAGATTGTCGTTACTAAAATGTCATAATAAATTCGTCTAAAATTTAAATTAGTGTTATAGAACTTCCACTTTTTTATATTGTAAGATCATAATCTTAATCTTAATTATTATAAATACAAAATCACTTCTATTAATTTATAAATCTATATTTCAATGTAATTTGGGATGTTGATTCTTATGTCAATTGCTGCGTAGGTTTAAATCTTGATTTCTTATTTATTATAAAAGCATAGGCTTTCCCTATCTTTCTTTGACACTGTTCTTTACTTAACACCAATCGAGCATGCACCGAAATTTTTTGTGGTTATCGCACTCATTGCATCTGAAAGCTAATAAGGTGGGGCTGTTGAAGGTAGATAACAAGAATAAAAACAACATAATAATGCTTGTCTTTGCGAGGATTCCACAATAATATTTAGTTAGCAAAAAAAATGTTTCATTTTTCATAACATGATAAATTTTGCGAAATACTTTAATGAAATCTTACACACTACGTTCGTATAATAGAAAGAAAATAAGAGAACTGTATTTCAATGTAGTTATTTTTATGGATTAGAGTTAATTAAATTAAATTTAAAAAATTAAGAGTTCAATTATTTTTAGTAACTTTAAATTAAATTTTATATTAAAATCTTAAATAGAAATAAAACAGTAATATTTCAGAATTTAATAAAGTTATCGGAAGATCTTCACATTTGCTAAGCTAAATAAATGTCAGTGAACGATAATCTACATTTTTTAATCTCAAATAAATATCTGAAGAGTTATTGCGCTTTTTATAAAAAAGTATTATATTAGATTAAATGCTTTATTAAGCATTATTATTCTAAATAAAATCGATATTTTGTAATAACTCTTTAAATACTTTAAAAATTTTTATAGATTTTAATTATAAATTTTATGGACGGTTTACACTTAACCGCAAAAAATATATAATAAATAAAAATCATTGAAATTATTTGGTAATATACATGTAAGATTGTAATTACAAAAGACAAACTAAAGGTGTGTACATTTATTTAATTTTAAATTATTTTAAATTTTAGGTTTTGCGTAGACTTTCTCTTGAACCGATCAATGAATTTTGTTTCATAAAGAGTTGAAATATAGATATTTAATATGCAATCAGGGTGTGAATTGGTTCTTAATGAATTAAAATTCTTTTTTTATTAAATTTATAATGGAATAAATTTTTTATTTTACTCATTTTTCTAATATTTTTTTAAATATTGGTCGGTTCAAGAGGAAGTCTCAGGAAAATCTAAAAATTAAAAAAATTAATATATTAAAGTTAAATGAGCTAATATTCAGATTTATAGTTTGTCTAATTCAACTGCAGACGATTAAGGATAAGTGTTAGTCCCCCTTAAACAAATAATGAACAAGAAATTAGTAGTTGTTATATTCTGGAGATAAAATGAATGTTTTATGAAAAAACAAGTTAAGCATAAATCAAATGATACGTTTGACGACAAATATTTGTGACCCGTGCGCTTTTTTGTTTATTTATTCGCATTCTTCCTGTCACTGGTGATTACAAGTTATCGTGAATCCTACCACTTTCTATGAACACGTTATTACAATCAATTTAATTTCGTACAATATACTGTACAAAAATATAAATATTCCCATGTAATTAATTAAATTAATTTATAATTCCAAATATTTATTATTAGGTTTTTGTATATAATTAATATGATATTTTTTATAATTGAATCATGAATTATTAAAAAACGGTTACATTAAATTTGGGCACTCAATATTAATTACAGTAAAGATCATACAATAAATTTTACTATAATCTAACAATACTTTACAACTTTATAAAGTTTGTAGAGAGTGTATCTTCAATTAGGAATTTCATATCCAGCTTTTCATTCTTTAAGAGGTGTAGACAGATATTTTGATAATATTATCTTCACCTATTCTTTGCATTAAAATATTTTCTTTTATTTGTTGATTTTCTATCGAAAAATTGTGAGCCTTGTACAAGCTGATGTAAAATCATGAAATACTTTATATATAATCAGAACTAATTATTATAAAATTATTGTATAACACAAAAATAAAAAACATTTCCGATATATTAATCTATATCATTGGAATTTTTTCACCACGCATCATTTTTATTTTCATATTATCAAAGAATCAATGATTAGCACAGACAAACGTAATTTGTTGCATGTGAAAATATGGATCGCGATAACGACGTCCGGTGAAATTGTTTAAGAAAAATGAATATTGCATCTGTTTTAGTTTCCTGCGAAAATTAAAATATGAAGGCGACTCGGTTGGAGGAAATCAATATGTAAATTTCAGATCGAGTATATGATTTTTTTTGGTTCTTATACTTTGATTCGTCTCCTAGCAAGAGGTTTGAGGTGTAGTAAAAAGAGTAAAGAAACTCCTCGTTTGCAAGAGAAAAATGGAATGTTTGTTTAGTAATATGTTGCAGATCTGACTGAGTACATATAATCAATTTTTAAGAAAATCAACTAAAAATATAATCCTATTAAGGAATGTCATGTGGCTATATGAATGATGCAGTATAATGCAGATAATAAAAAAAAATCATCAATAAAAATGATGTTACAATTGAAGTAAATACGTCGTATAGTGGTTCATTAACTCGAATGTTTATTCCAATCATTCCAGGCTCAATCCCCAACCACAATTGATTGACACAAGCACCACTAAATTTTCTCAAATGCTTCGTTAACACTCTTATTAACCACACACCATTAAAACGCGTCGTTGATAAACACCGAAGAGGGAATATAAATAGAACGACGTAAAGTAAATTATAGTAAATGTTAACAAAACTATGCTCGATTCGTGAAAGAAACTCTTATAGAGTAGCAGATTATGTAATCGACAGATACAACGAACAACTGATACAAAGAAAAATATAAACAGTTACCTATCGAGCTTAGCAAAACGGGAACCATAAACCACATCTACGTTTACTAACCCCAGTAGATAACTCCTGGTAGCAAAACAATTGTTGTAGATTTTTAAAGTCCAAGAAGAATATGCTTATACATTTTCCTTAATAGCCTTTCATCATTTGCATAGTCAATTTATATTTATCTAGTTTTAGCCTATTTATACATTTTAAAACTGAACCAACATTTTTTAGATAGTTTAAAGCTTATATTGAATTAATTTCTCATAAATAGTTATACAAAAATTATCTCATCCGGTACTAATTAAGACTGGTACTGTGGTTGTCATTGATATTTTTTTTCTGTTATAGGAAAAGTTTTCGTTAAACACAAAAATGCTTAACTTGGATTTTAATCGTTTTTTTAATTTGAAAATTAATGTTCTAAGAACATTGCACAGTTTTCCATAACTGTCCTTTAAATGTTTTGAATCCTTATTAAAGGAATACTTAAATTTTAAATTAACCTTACACAATTGAACTTAAACGTGTTGTATTTTACTTGGAATATTTTACCCGGTTTCACGTGAATGATTGTATAATAAATCTGTGCCACTGATTAACCTTTTACGATGCTAGTTTCGATTGTTATTGAAGTAATTAAGAATGAATAAGAATGCAGATAATTTCTGCGATTTTTAGCGCTATTAATTAATGCGATTAACTCATTTAGTATAGTTAAATGACAAGATTTTAATCTTTTACTTCTAATAATAGAAGTATAAAATAAACTTTAGAAGTAGCTTTAGATTAAACAAAATACTAACAAAAAAGTTGCTAATTTAAATTATCATACTTGCAAAGTTTAACTTCCTAGTTAGCCGTCCATTGTAAACCTTATTTTTAATTGTATATGTATAATAATTAATATCTAATTCAATTTATTTATATTTATTAAAAAAGTCTAAAATTGCATTAATATTGAGAATTTTTTTACTAAATATCTAGTCTTTACATCCTCAATAATGTAAAAAAAACTTTTATTTGCAACAAGTACTTTAGATGCAAGTACTGATTTGTTCTTACTGAACGGAATCTAAAAAGGAGTAGGAAGAATCTATTTGCTACAAGTAAGCAATCCTTCCAGACTATGAAAAGTCATTGACGAGGGTACCACGATCAAGTTTGATAAACCAAAATAATAATTTTGTACGCACAGCCAGTCGACCTGGCTGAGATGCTCATGTACTTGTGAAAAGAGTACCAAAAACGGCAATTCCACACCGTGTGTAACAGTACAGTTTGAATCAAGCAGTTCCCTAAAGTTGAGGGCGCCACGTGTCTCAACGTACGGTTTCTAATGGTAAATTACACACAAGATTTTTTCCGTGTAATATAAAATTCAGTTTAAGCTTGTTGAACGGAACCCGAAGGAACGATAATACGAGCAGAATGCATGCTCGGAAAATCTTTGATCAAATGCTCCTAATCAATACCTATAAACATATTATAGTGCGTGTGAATTAGTTTTAGCAAAAATTACTTAAGCGAAATAAATTTTACGCTATATTATGTAAACTTACTTTAAAAAAATTAAAATCTTTAAACTATTAATGGTACAGTAAAAATGTTTTAAGTTGTTACAAATTTTTTCCCTCATTTTTTTGAACTCATCTTTTAAACGACAAATAAATATCAATACTTTATTGAACGCAATAAATTGTATTTATATTTTACATGCATTCATCATTCTTTACTATTCGTAGGAATACTATTTTTTAAATCAAGTGACATACATTTAAAAAAATAACAAAATTTTAAACGAAAGTGAATGCGACAGCAAAGTTTTATGGTAATGAAACTCAGTCGATACAATAAACCTACTTTATTGGCCTGTGGTAATGTTTTCAATCAATTCACAACTTCACCTAATTAACATTCTTTTTTATATTCAAAATTGAATGATTTGGATGTTAAAATAAATGCACTGTTCGTTAGATTTTTGTGATATATCGTTAGTGTCTTCTATTACATCTTCTATGAGCGACCGCGAGCGATGATTTTTCTAGCGTGACTTCGCTTCAACATATGTAGAAACCTTAATAGAAATAGTCGGAGTTTTGAATCGAGCTCAAAATTGAGCATCGTCGTGCTTACGTACATTTAAAAAAATCTACATAATCACTCCCTTGATAACAAAACCCGCTTGGCAGTCTGACGATAAAGCGGATCTCGTGCTTCCGACACGAATCGCCGATAACTCACGAGTAATATACAATGCACCGCCTCGGCACCCGCAAATTAGTAATTTTTTTTTATGTGGAGCTTTCGCAGAGTACAAGTTGGTCTACAAACAACTACACCTCAGAAAGGCGACGATGTGATGATATGAGTCTGAACCAATGCAATAATTGCTGGAATAATTGTATCGGCGGCATGGAAACGTACGTACAAGCGAAAGAGTCTATTTCATGGCCTCCTGTAGTTCGGCAAACCTGGCAGTCAAGACGAGCCGAGATTTGATTTCCTTCCCGGCCCAATCTTCCGCATGAATATAGTATTTACGAAACCGCTACACCAGCAACGTCTCCAACACCGGTCAGACTTGGTCAACTGATGCAGGATCCGTAAGCTGGTGAAACTATACAAAGAGTCGTTTCTTTGATCGAGCATTGAGATGCTGTCCATCAACGTATTTCTACTAGTAAGCAAATGTCGGGTAGCGTTTTTACTATTGCTGGCTTGCTTGTTGTTTTTAATAAGAGAGAGCTACGCCTCGAGCCATGTGTCTTTGGTTTAATTTTGTGGGTTTAATGTAAACTTATGATTTGCGTCTCCATAATTCTTTTCTATCTTGTATTAAAACACAAATATACTCTCAATTATATTTTATACATGTATTAAATGAAACTACTACGTCAACGCAGTAGAATGAATAATTGATATTAATATAATAAAATTAAGGGTGAATATAGTGCAGAAAATCGGTAACGAGCTTAATAATCACTTTGTATCTAGTCCGTATACTATTAATACGTATTATCTCTTTTTACTTTCAAAGCGAGCGCAGCCTGTTGGAGGACAGATGACGCTCACAGCCCGTCCACAGCTCAATTGCGAACCTATACCAGAACATTTCACTACCGCCGGGAGAAAGAGAATTCTCGGGCACTCTGTGTTTATCGAACCGACCTTCGCACAGAAAATCAAAAGCCAAATCTGCCCGAATCAGTGGATGAATATATCTTTATTTACACGAGTACGTGACAAAGGCGATTTGCGCATTTACACAAGTCTTGCAGGACTACACTTACAATATTAAAAGAATCATTGCGTTGCTCTTGATACAGTCGATCCTATTCCCGATGCATGACGCTTTTGTATCCATGAAGCCGAGTTTTTCATCGAATACAATAAGAACTATACCTACTGCATTTCCGATCATTTGGAAAATCCCCTAAGCGTAATGTTCTGACGGTTAAGTTGACGATACCCTCGGTGACACCTCAAATTCTGGCATTTGCATCATTCGTCAAAAACGTCACAGTTGCAAGGCGTTGGTTAATTAAATAACAAAAATTTGATAAAAGTCACTTCCAACAAAATCCAAACTGCTGGGATCTTGTTGGCCTGCGCACGTGCATGCATACACGCGTACGTGCACACGCCTTATCCGCCCCTCGAATACGGCCCGGCCAAATATCGATTTCTACCTAGTAGCGGTAAGCCCGCTCGCCTCTCTTCTATACGCACGAGATATTTCTACTTATGCTGAAAATTTTTTATTCAATCTTCCTTTAAAAGTGTCCTCTATTTTTTGTACCAAGAATTTCTATCAACTCTTGGCTGCTTGTGGAAATGTGACTAGAGAAAAAGACAAAGATAAATACTAACAGTCCAAAGCAATTTCGATATAACCCATTATCGTTTTTTCCAAAAATAAACATTGCGAGTGTGCGCATTAGAAGCGTCTTAGCAATGTTTAATTAACAATAGGTTATGAATAATCAACAAATATCTATATGAGATACTCGTTTACAATCTATGGCATGACAATTTTAAAAAATTAAAGACTGACATTCAATACGTACAATCTTATTTTATCTTACAAAATAGGGCTTTTAATTTTTTTTTCGTTTAAAAATGATTAGAATCAAAAACTAAATATTAATGATGTAACCTTAGGCTTATATACTATAATCAATAGTACGATATGTATAATATTTTTGAATAATCGTTATATATTTAAGAGACTTTTTTTTAATTTACCAAAACAAAATTCTAAGCAAAAATTATGACTAATTGGAAAAACGTGTTACGACGATACAAGGACATTGCCGTATACATATCACGTAACATCCCAATATACCTATAAATATCGAATACTAATATTCAAATAATATGTATAAAACATTTGCTTTTAAAAGAAAAACTTATGCTAGTCTTAATTAAAAGTTGCTAGTTTAGTTAAAAAAGTAATGTTTGTATTTTTATGTAACATCCTGATTACATGAGGGGTGACGGTTTTTTATAATTGTTGAATGACAGGTGCAAAATACAATTTAATTGTTGAATGAAATATTTCAACGGCGAAATTAAAGGAAAAAATAAAATATGTCGGATATATATTATTTAAACAAAGCAAGACTAGAATAAATAATTTTCAGCAAGAATGTTATATGTACTTGTGTATAAAAATTTAAGAAAATACGTAAGTTTATAAATTCTAAGGTTAGTTTAATGATCGACTACAATTTAATACAAAATAAAAAATACGTAATTGCGTTCATTAATCTTTTAAATGAAGAAGGGGAAACGGAATTCATGTATTTTTACCGCGTAACAAATAATTATCATTAAATTTAGCAGTTCCAATTAAATTATCCTTTAAAAGTATTATTACCCTGTTAATTTAATGTATACTATATTATTATTATATTTCAATTGTCATCAATATTAAAATTTCGAGTTAATATTTAAGAAACGTCAGATTTCCATTTACCTGATATGAGGTATATATAGCATAAGTATTATATTTTTGTAATAATTTGTTATAGTGTAAAGAGAACTATTATTATTATTATTATTATTATTATTATTATTATTATTATTATTATTATTATTATTATTATTATCATTATTATCATTATTATATTTATGTGGACTTACAAATTAGTGAGACAATAAAGATCATGAATCAGTTTCACGCCAATAGTATTTCGCATGGAACTTTAAAAGTTGATTTCGAAATATTAAATATATCTGCACTCAAAAGTATTCTACAATTTATTATCAGTCTAACCTACATATATATAACCTTCATAGTAAAAATCATAACATCTAAACATTTAATTTCAATAAATTCAAAAATCCAATCATTTATACTTGGTGTAAAAGTACATGCAATTGTTATTTTTTAACGTTGTTTTAATGAAATAAATTTTATTACTGGAAGCATAATTTGATGAACGTAACTGTAACCTATTATTGCTTCAATGTACTAGGGATACGTCATTTCCAGAAAAAATGTACATTTTTGCACGCGTGTAATAAAATAATTTGAAAAGAATCGTATAGTGGAACAAGATTTTGAGGAATAATTAGACAAGTATATAAATATATGAATAGCTGGGAAATGCACGTAAAGCAAGTTGAAAGTGAAGTTGGCTTGAATAGGCTAAATTTCTGACAGTAAAGAATAATACCTTGACTTTCTTTTAACTCTCTATCAATAGATCAAGTATGACCTTGTATGCTTTATATATTTGTCTCTCTAGATTCTTAAAATGTGTCTCGATGACGGTGTGAAAAGTTTATCTATTATTAGTCGAACGACTTACGTATTTAACGATATTTGAATTAAATTTGTTCCGTGTTATAGCAAAAGGTCAACCTGGCAGAAATACTGCAGGAGTATACAAGTTGCCGGTGCAAAAGACAGATGTATTTTATGCAAAATACCATTAGTTTGCTGCTCCTTCATGTATGTAGAATTGTACTCTGAGAAATGTAACGTGTCGTCTAGAGGCTCTTTACTTTTTCTTCGGATTAAAGGCGCATTAAAGGCGATTTGACGAAGGTAAAGATGGCTTAATAAAAGGATAGCGGGGGCGAGGAGGCAAGGTCTGTAAGGGTGTCGAGATAAAAGCGCAGGGCTTGACGAAAGCGCTAGTTCCCGGGTGGCAATAGGGGCCAACCTCTGGGCCGACCTCGGGGCCAACGGGGTCCAAGAGGGTCCGATGGGGCGAATGGGAGCGAATGGAGGTCAGCGCTGGGTGCGTAGGATGCGGGGCTCAGACCGATTGACGGGTTAAGCGCGTCAAGAGAGCGACGGCCCGCTATTTTTACATGGCCAAGGTGAGGGGCTCTCGCGGCAAAAGAAGCTACAGGCGGGGAAAGCGAAGCTGGTGAGTGGCGGGCGCGGGGCTGCGCGGGGCTGCGCGGGGCTGCGCGGTGGGGCTCGACGCCCGCGCCGCGGCCCGGGGGTCGACGCTCGCGCTCCGGTATTCTCCAGCGCGTCTACCTCTGCCGAGACAGAGGAAGCGCGCCAGTCGAGCGTCTTCTGGGCCGACGGAGACTCAGGCGCGCGCCCTTTAGCAAGTAAGAGAGCACAGGCGGCAAGAGTGCCTCGGCGGTCGGGGAACGCTACTCGCGTCAGCCGATCAATCAGAGGAGAGTCGGAGGATCAATTGGCTTCTTTATCGTTTCTCGCTGCGCTCATCAGCTCGAGCTTTGCCCTGGGAACCACGTGAACGGCTCCCTTTTACCAATTGCTGGGCAGTCTAACGAGCCCTTTATCCGGGCTTTGGCCCAATGGACCGAGCGTCGCTCGACTCGCGCTCGACTCGCGCTCGAGTGTCCGCTAAACTAACCCGACTCGCGTCAATTACTTAAAGCTGTTTTCTCGGCTATTTCCGTCAGGCCGATACTACCATATCTCGTTGGCGCTCGAGTATTTCTTATTTTTTTATTTCTAACTCGTTTCTAACCGTTGAGCGGTCCGCCTATTTGCAGTCCAAGAGCGAATCGGAAACCGCGCCCGAGGCATTAATCTGATATTCGCCACATCGAGACTCAAAACTCCGGTGAAATGCCGTCCCTTTGCGCCGATCGAACTCGGCAAAAGCTCTGTGCGCCTTGTCCCGCGCTTCCTGCACCTTCTGCCTCTTCTTTTGCGGCTCATCTCGCAACTAGAGCGAGGCCTGCACGTATGCGCAGGTGGCCCAAGACTCCCCAAGACTACTATCGCGGCAAATGCCGAGACTGTAAACAATTAACATTGTCTGGAATGTTGTTTGGGAGGAGAGGTACCGGCTGCCGCCAGTTCGCTTGGCGATCTCGGCCGAGTCGGCGAGTACACCGCGGCTCCAAGACACGCGCGGCTACTGCGCGCTAATCGACTCCGAGCTGCAGAAGCCGCCGCTCCTTCTTTTCCCCGCAGAGGAGCGAGGAGAGGAGCAGCTTGCCTCTATACGCTCGTCGCGGCCATTTGACCCCTGGAATCCAATGCCCTCCTGTGGCGCACGCGCGTTCGGCCAGGCTTCCAGAGCCTTCGAGAGTCCGCCAGAGGCTTCCGGAGCCTTCTCGAGTAGAGCTTAGAAGGAAGAATAACGAGCATTGCGCTTCGCTCTGCAGTAGTGCAGTGTCCGGCCAAGAGGGAGTCCGTTCCCTCTTCAGCAGCCTCGCAGCTGCAGCCGTGGCGCGCGTTTCATCGTTACTCCCGGAACATCCCGGACTTGCGGGCTGAGCGATCCTGAAGCGGCCCTGAACCAGCCCTCAACCGGCCTAAACCCGCCTCCATTCGCTGCTGCTGCTGCTGCTGCTGCCGCCTGCCCGCGTGATGTCACCATTGGCCTGCTCGAGGGCCTGTAGTCGATCAACATCATACGAGGAGGACATGCTCGAATTCTTTTGTTAACGCCCTCGGTGCGAGCCTCAGCGCCACTTCTCGACATCTCTTCTGCGATTGCCAATCAGTTTAGCTGCAGTCAACCACTTTACTGCAACGAGCCGTGAGGCGCATCCCAATTAAAACTCTATTGGACCTAATAGATCTGCCACTCGTTGGATATTCGACTCTTCGCCCTTATAGCCTTGTATTAAAAACCTTCAGTGCATCTCACTTGTATTTTATATAGCTGCTCCATAAATTTTATCTCTCCCATTACTGTATTAACGCATTTCTCCATTCGTACGGATCAACTTTCTTTTCAACATTTAATAGGGTTATACTCGATTGAAATCCTCCATTGTCGTTAGTTACGGCACAATTTGTTTAGCGTCGCCGGCTTATCCATACTGATGCAACTAGCACGGAATATTCAGCGTCGCAGCCCATGAATAACTCTAGTTCCTACTAATTGTCATTAGATTTTAGTACAAGATTTTCTTCCAATTAGGATTAACGTCCGTATACTTTTGTCTGCATTTTTATACAGCTTTAATATCTATTTGATTAGTCAAATAGTTATCAATGATTAAAGGCGGAGGAAGAGTGTGTGCATACTTTGATGATGTATAATTAAACGAGGATAGTTTGTCAAAAATTGATTTAACCTGCACATTAGAAGTAATAATCTATCCTAATAATAAGTCGATTTTTATTAAATCTATGGGTTTGAGTTTGCACACGCGGTACAATTCCTTTCTCTTGCAAGCGCGAGGTTATCAATGCAATCCCCATTCACAACTCTCAGGATGTTTACCAGATGGCGAAAAACATGGAAAGATGCAGAGAAGCCATCGCGAGATGCCTACTCGAATGAAAGATTGGTTTCTTTTTGCCGGGTGGCGGACGCCACAGAGGCCAAGTTTTACTGTCGCGCGATTCATTGGACAAATTGTTCGTTTGCAATAAAGAGAGTAAACGAGCCGCGTGAAAAATTGACGGTTGCGGGAAGCGCGACGTTCGGCACAACGTCAGTGTCATAAAAATTATCGAAACTCTTACATGCGAGCTGCGCTGCGCATAAAGTATCGTGATCAATTTCATTGTTGCCAGTTACTCGGGCAGTTAATTCCGCGTAGCGTATATTAAAAGGATAATTAAAGCGCGAGCACAGCGCGGGAACGAAAGCCCGAGTGGCAGTTGCATAGTTCGTTCGTCGGACACAGTACCGTGTAGAGTCGTGAAAATACAGGCGAGGAACAAAACAAATTAGAGCCGTGCATCTATAGATAGAATGCAGGAAAAGCTGCTTTTTCAACGAGATGACGTTACTTTTTCTTACGGCTGCTTTCCAACAAATGGGGGAAGGGAGGGCAAAGGGAGGTAGTTGGCGGCGTCGGCTACTCACCGGGGGAGGGCCGCTGCTGGGTGTAGAGCTTGTACTGGCCGGAGCCGGGGGCGCCGGTGAGCGTGACCTTGAAGCGGTCGGGCATGGCGAGGCTCGGAGGGCGCGGGCTCGGGCGCGTCCTAGAGGGCTAGGGGTGCGGAGGCAGGCTCGTGGCCCTGGGGCCGGCGGCCCATGTTTACGGGGGCGGGCGCCTGTATCGATCCGAGGGGCCTGGGGCGCGATCGGCGGCGCGCGACGCGCCGAGTGGCAGGCTCCCAAGGCGAGCGCGAGTAGACTCCCGGCTTGGGAGTCGGGGCGCGTGGCCGAGGCCGCGGAGCCTCCGGACAAGTCGAGCTCGCGCGCGCCGCCGCCGGCGCCACCGCCGCCACCGCCGTCGCAGCGAATCAATTATTAACTCGGCCTGGCCATTATATCGGCTTCATTAGGCTGCGTCGGTGGCGTCGGCGGCGTCGGCGGCGTCGGCGGCGTCGGCGGCGCGGCCCCCCTCCGCCGGGGGCCGCCTCCCACCGCGGCCGCTCAGCTGGCGCTCGACGGGCCGCTCCGGGCCGCTCCGGGCCGCTCCGGCCGCCCGGCACTTGCGCCGCCGACGGCTGGGCGCGCGGTCGCCCGAGCCGCGCCCTCGACGGCCACGCGATGCCCGCGCCCTCCAGATGGCAGCAGGTCGCGGCCCCGCTGGGCCCGGGGCCCGCCCCGAGGGCCGTCGAGGGCGCGCGCGCTCCCGGGCCCTCGCGCCCCCCGCCCCCCGCCCGCCGCTCGATTTTTCTCCGCGCCCTCCTCCCCTCCCGCCTCCTCCCACGCGCTCTCCCGCGCCCGCGCCCCGGCTCCGCTCCCGGCCCCGACCCCCGCAGTCGCGCCCAGGACTTTGACTCTGCAAGAGGAGGCGGACCCGGCCTCCACTGCACCCGAGAACCCAGCCCACCATCTCCCGTCGTCCCAGGGCCCCCAGGACTCCCCACTCGATGCCGAACGCTCCGCTGGCCAGTGTCCTTCGCCAGTATCGCGCACCTCCGACGTTTCCCTCAATCTCTACTCTTTCGTCTTCGAGCGCTCTTCGCCTCAGGTACTGTCCTCCAACCTATATTGCCGCTTCATTCCTCTTTGTTTCACTCGCTCGACACACAACGCACCTACACATCTCGACAACCTTTTAACGCATTCACGAATCCTCGCCCCTTCGAGCGGCCCTTCGCGCCCGCTGCTTCGACGCCTCGCTCGATAATCCTTAATGGTCCAATCAATTCAACCTCGTCTTTCTATCTAGGTATTCTCTTTTCTAATCCAATACTGAACACACGGACAGGGTGGTTACACGCGACCGCTCGCTCGTGCTGCTTGTGTGTGTATCTCACTCGATCCTCGCATACTGCCTATCCTTGACTTTTACAATTTCTCGACTGTCTCTTTTTCAAAAATCGCCAGTTTAGAATATTATACTCTGAAATTTAAGATTTAAATAAAAAACAAATTTAAAACTACTAATTCGATTAATTCTGATGGCATACAACAGGAATTTAATGGACAAGAATCTACTGATACTGTCAAAAGAAAACAAGAAACTATCCGAAAAGATAATTTGGCTCACTATTATATTTATTCAGAAAGGAAAATATTTAAGTAACTTTTTGTAATTCGTTGCCCGATGTAATTTTTAAATATCGCGCTTTATTCTCGTATAATCATGTGACTAAATACTAAATTAGTTCGCATTGGAAAAAATGAGAATATTTGCGTAAATTTTCGTGAATGACACAAATGATGGTCAATTACAACTGAAATAAGTCACTGATCAATACTTAACATTTCATTTATATTATTCTTTGACTATTGACCGAAAATAAGTACCTATGATCAATTGCGATATGAATGTTTAAAAAACGCGTATTAAAAAGTTATTACTTATTTCTTTCTGGTTCAGATGGGTTATAGTCACTGATGTCCATTCATTTTTAAATTTGATACATTAGTAGACACAAGAAGGTCGATTAAAATCAATAAATAATTTTCTAAATTCATTACAAAAAAATGAAAATTAAAATTGTATTAAAAATGATATCAAAGGTATGATAGGGAAACATAATGAAACATTTGAGGTTAGATTGAGTATATTTGACCGTCATCTGGTTGTCAGTTTTGCAGTGTTTTGATACTCGCAATTGTAAATTGCAGCATTATTCTGTACGATTTGTTTGGCTTATGCGCTCCCCTTCTTCCGCAGAGACAGTTAAAGTTTAGTTAAGTTTAGTGCAAATGAGGACATTTGTATATAGTACATATAGCGTATACGAACATGGTCAGATTATTCGGGGCACGAGCATTAAGAAGATTGGAAGCATCTGAGCATGTAAGTCGGCTATCGGCGAATACTTCGTATCGGTCAATCAGAACTGGGAGAGAAGATTACGAGGTGGAGGGCAGCGACAGAAGGTGGCGGGTGGCCGGGTAGGGGGAGGGAGCACGCGGGATCCGAGATTAGGAAGAGTGCTTCGAGGCGCGTTTAGATTCAGGACTTGGGCACTTGGAAGATGTAGCGAGGGAGTGACCCGTGACACTTAACGCACAGCCGGCAACGAATCAACGATTGAAGCGAGGGCATAGCAGCCGACAGCAGCCGAGGATGTGGCGTCCGCGGCGTTTATGACGTCGTCAATGGCCGCCGTCGCACTCGGCGTCCGCCTGCGGTATGGGCCTCCATTAAGGCGAGAAAGTGGGAAAGAGCGGAGACGCGGGCGAGGGAAGCGCGTGGAAGAGCCTCGAAGAGCGGGCAGGAGGAGAAGGGAGAGTAAAAAGGGCTCTTGGGCTCCTGGCCTCTTGGCCATCCGAGCGTCGGAGAGCCCAGGAGAGTCCCAGGGCCGTCGGGCCGCCAGGCGAGCGCGAGCCGGGAGGTGGAGGCGCGTGTGTGCGTGCGGTGGGCCGGGGGGCGCGCGCGGCCCCGGGGGAGAGGGGCCGCCCAGGTGATAGGACCGTCCGCGACTCGCGGCTCTCTACGAGGCGCCTCGAGGCCCGACTGTCGGCCGCAGGCTGGGGCTCGGGCGCGTGACCCGCGACGCCTGGGAGCCGCTGCCGGGCCCGCGGGCCGCCGGGGCGGCGAGCAGCGACTCGGACTCGGGGAGCCGCTCACGGCAGGCTCCCCAGGAAGCAGCCAGCGGTGCCAGGGGTGCCAGGGGTGCCAGGGGTGCCAGCGCAGCCGACGCCGCCGGCCCACGGAGCATGGGCTCCAAGAAGCACAAGAAGCACAAGCGAGAGAGGCTCGAAGGTGAGACGAGAGACGGGGAGCGGGTCAGCTGCGGCGCGCGGTCTGCGAGGGGCCGAGCGGGACGCGTGCTGGCCCACCAAGGGGCAGCGCCCAACAGCCCACTGGGTTTTTTCCCTCGCCGCCTCCCTACGCGCCCTCCCTCCGCGCATCCGTTGGCCCGCGAGAGAGACGCCGCGCGGCCCGCGCCAGCCCGCGCCAGCCCGCGCCAGCCCGCGCGACCTCCCTCCCCCCACCCTCCAAAGCCTGCCCGAGCGCCGCGCTCGCGCCTCGCGCACCCTTCCAGGCCTACTTACGCAGGCCTTCCGTCCCTCCTTCCTTCCTTCCGACTTCCGCCCTTTCACCCTTCGAGTGACGCCTCCTCGGCGGACGCGACCGCCTGCCATTCTGCCCGACTCTGCCCGATTCTGCCCGACTCTGCCCACCGAGTCCCGGTGCACGCCACTGCCGCCGAGGCCCTCCAGCTGACCTTGCTCACCGCTCCAGCCTGCCGCTGTCTGCTCTCGGTAGGGAATTAGGCGATTCCTCCGGCTTTCTTACCGTTCCCCCACTTGACGAGACAGTTGCAGGCAACCAACCAATTTCCATCGGCCTAGGTGACATTCGACTCGTCCAACCTTCCACCTCCAAATTATTGTCCTCGACCAAACCTCTCGATCCTTCTATTTCTCCTATTTAACAACATTTTTGCAACATTTAACCACTAGCTAATTACATTTACGTTCCAAGTCCACTGCCCCTTTGGTTCTTCAAAATTCTCTTATTCTTTTTTTAACTTGAATTTAATGCTCCAAAAGACAAACTTTGTTTTCCCAAAGTCAGTCCTTGTCTGACTTGTACGTATTTTCCATGTACTTTTTCTAATATTGGAATGTTTTTTCACCCTGTTTCAGCTGAAGGACTTTACATAACTCCAGACAAGCCTCCAGCTTTAAAATTGATCTTAAAAGTTGGTGCAAACTGTGCAACTCCTGAACACACTGGTGGGGAGTCACCTAATCGATCAGCGATGCTGTCTCAACACTACCAGCAACAGCTCGGTTTCAATTATTCCGTAACTGCAGGCGAACAAGAATTTGACAGATACTTAGGACACAAAAAACTAAAGAAAAAAAAGAAGAAGAAAGATAAACGACACAAGCATCATCACAAGGACAAAAAACGAAAGAGAGAAGAATCCAGTCAGGAGTCAGTTGGTGATGGAGATGAGAGTATTATCGAAATACCTAAAAAAATAGCATTAAGTCATCAAACCTTGCCAACAAGACCTATTATTCCTACCAGTAATGAATCAAGATGTACAATTCCTATGGTGTCTAGTGGATTGTCCCCACATAGAGAGCCACGTACTTGTGTTCTTAGGAAAATTGCTGAGAGGACACCTCTTCAGCGACTATTGGAACATTTGCTTAGGTAATCCATTCAAAGAGGGATGCAATAATTTTTATTTCGATTATAATCGTAATTTTAATATTTACAATTTATTTTATATTTAGGTCTATGGAAAAACGAGATCCACAGCAATTTTTTGCTTGGCCTGTAACAGATAATATTGCTCCAGGATATTCTCAAATTATTACAAATCCTATGGATTTCAGTACAATTAAACAAAAAATTGATGATAATAATTATCTCAATCTTAATGATTTTGTAGAAGATTTCAAATTAATGTGCGATAATGCGACGACATACAATCATCCAGATACTATTTACTTTAAGGCAGCAAAAAAGTTGCTACATGTTTGTTTAAAGATGGTTTCGCCAGATAAATTAAAACAGCTAAGATCAGTTTTGGTGTACATGCAGGATTTGACTAAAGATGAGCTAGGATTTGAGTTAGGAATGGAAGATCCAAACAATCCTGATATACACATAACTGAAGAGCAAATAGAAAAAGAAAGGGAGCAGGAAGAGCAAATAGAGGAAGCTGAAGAGTTAAGGAAAGAGAATCAAAGAAAAATGAGATTAGCCAATTTGGGTAAATTCGAAGCCATTCCGGATGACCTTTCTCCTGAAGATATTCTAAAACAAGCTCGGAGCGCTGCCAAATCTGCTGCAGAAAAGTTAAGTCTTAAACGGGTAAGTTCGAAAATGGGGTTTTTGAGGCAAAAAAAAGACGGCACAACAAGTCTACAGATTATAGTACCTGGGGATGGAATAATCCCAGGTACAAATCAAAGGCCTGTTTCTCTTGGACAGTTAATAGGAAAATTAAGTCATGGTACTGGTGCCTTAGCTGGATTCAGAGAAGACAGGAGAAACATGTCGAAACCAGTAAAACCTCTATATTATGGAGCTTTTGGATCATATGCTCCCAGTTATGATTCAACATTTGCTAATCTTACAAAGGAAGAATCAGACTTAGTTTACCAAACTTATGGAGATGAGACTGCTGTTCAATATGCAGAGTCTATTCTAGACTTTGCCAAAGATTGCGATTATACGCTAACTATGGTTGATGATTTATTAGATATTTTAACAAATGGAGATCATAGGAAATCCAAAAAATTCTTAGATGAGAAAAGGAGACTTAAGGAAGAAGAAGAAAAAATTAAGCATTTATTAGAAAAACCTATCCAGGATGTAAATCGTAACATTCCTTTAGTAGAAAAAGTTAAAGTTGATATCGATCAATTAAAAACTTTATCAGATATTGGTATCGACATGAACTTTTTAGAAAATTTAGGTGAATATTTCTATCCCGCTATCTGCTAATATTTAAATTAATGTTTTGACAATAGTGATTTGACTTCAATTTATATTAATTTTTATTTTCAGAGGATGATTTGAAATTGAATGAAGAACGTACAATTTTACAAAATCGCCTCGACGATACATCAAATATGTTAAATAATCTCAGACAAACTCAGCATGACAGACTTTCAGCTCCACCCCCTCCACATTTATCTAACGTACCGAAACCATCCGAAACTGAAGTAACGCTTGCTGAAAAGATATCGGAAAATTTAACTGATATAGCTAAAAAGTTGCCGCCATCAGCAATTGCACCCGTTGACGGATTGAGGAAAGCAATGGGAATAGCACCTCTTGGAGGTCCAGAACCAATGGATGTTGAACCAATAACGCATAATCCTTCTATTGTTACAGAAAGTGCAATAATACAAGAAAACAGATCGAATCAAGATGCAAATAATATGCTACCAATAGCTATGTCCCTAGATCTAAATAATGTTAGACAAGGACAAATACCAATTCAAATGGTACTGGGGCAGAATCAAGCATCATCTATACTAAATACCACAGAAACATCAGGAGTTAATGACTTGGAATCAGAACTTCGAGAGTTTTTGGAGAGTGATCCAACGTTAGGACATTCGCCTCTTCATGATGATAAAACTTTAGAAGACATTCTATCAGAATCTTAGCACGTAATATAATTTGTAACAGATCAGTTGAATTCTGGAAATTGAAAAAAAAACTGTAAATTTGCTTAATACATAAGTTTAAACTATAAGACTAACCTTTAAAGAACTAACAATTAAAAAAAATATACATATGCCTTTGATAATAATTAAATTATTATTTTCATTTACACCATTATTTCTTGATTTAATAAAGATTTTCATTTTCAATTATGGAAACGCGATTTTCTCATAATTTTATATTTAATAAAGAAACATCAATTTATTCCTGCATAAGCAGATTATTGCAAGCTTTACTTAATTCAATTAATGTAATTATACTTCTTTAATTTTTATAAGTACTTGATATAATGACTAATTGATTATAGCAATAAACTATAAGGCACATCAGAAATATGCCTGTTTCTAAAAAATATTTTTAAATACTTTTACAAATTAGATACTTCAATAAATGAAAAAGGAAAAACCAAAATTCTATATTCACTATTTTTGAATTAATAATTTGTAACTACTAACATGTAATTTAAAAATGTAATCTCTTCTCTGAATTGACAATATTTTTAGTGTGTACAAGTATTGTAAATAAATTGTAAGGCCGACATAAATTTAAATTAAGATTTTAAAGACCTAAACAAATGAAAAAATTGTATATTAGTAAAAGTAATAATACAATACAGTATAATAAGTATACAATTTTATTAATAAAAGTTGTTTTTAAGAATTAGTAATATATGCAATATTCATGCTATGCATGTAGTGATTTTCTCTTTTATAACCGTACATCTCCATCGAGGAAATTACACAGAACTATAGATTATTTGGATTTTTAAAAAAAGAATCGAAATATATATAGTGATAATTAATCTTTCTCTAGCATGTTTTTAGTTTATACCGAAATATCAAGGTAATTGTTACCGTATCAATACCAGCGCTGCTTTAAAAACAGTGAATATTGATAGATTTTTTATTCAAAAATATATTTCTATGAAAATATTCATTATTCGATCAATAAGATAGAGCCGGTCAAAGATTTTCATTTTGATCATTCGACCGGATAATACCACTAGTCTTGTGAATACTGAGCCTGAGCCCACCGCGTAGGCACTTACCAATTATCACATATTCGTGTTTCACACAGCTGAGCATGGTACTAAACAAGTTGTATATTTTGAAAGACGCCCATAAACCGGTCTAAGCAATAATTTGCTCTATACATAAACTTTAGAAGCTTGTTTAATCATTATAACCAATTTTATCAAATGGTGTAATAACGAGATTATTTAATCTGTCAGATAATCGCAATAGCGAAAAGCTAATTTCGTAGCGTAATAACATTCTTTATTAAATGATCAATTAGTACGTATGTCTATTTTATAGCTAAAGAGTTTATTATTTTTTAACAAAATTGGAGATAACCGCAATTTTTATTCGTTATATAATAGTTAACATGTTAATGATTTCTTGATTTATTTCATTTTTTTTATTATGAATGTATTGAGCAGATCATTTTCGTCCTTCACAAAGCTTATTCAAACATACTGCGTCTGCGCTGTCGCACTTCGCAAACTTCCATGTTTGCAGCGGCTGAACTGAGGTCTGGGCTGAACGCCGCATTTTAACCAATTTCAACTTGTTTAGTTCGCAATGAATGTTCGCAATGGCATTTTGTGTAATATTTTGGGCACTATTGTTATGTGAACAAACTTTCTAACGTTTTTATGACGTATATTGTGTTTACTAATTTCGTGTATATTAAACGTTTAACTAAAGTACTTAAATAATAGTAGAATTTGTTGTTCGATCAAAAAATCATTTAGACTACAAGATTTTCACTAACGAAATGTCAGGACCCATGGTTTTATGCCAACTATGGATGGGAGGGGTAAGCATATTAATTAATGTTCTTGTTATTAAATTACATGAAAAAAGTAATAAAACAAAATTAAGTACTAAATTAAAAATTAGAGTTCTTTTAATCACAACAAAACAAATCCTAACCTAAGATCTACTACAGAGTTAATCTGTTGATGTTTCATGAATTAAACTGTAACCTGTACTTTAAACAATCAAATTATAATTAACATTCGTTCCTAGTAAGGAAAATAAAAATTACTGTCGTTAAAGTTAAATATTAAACTTATTCAAGCTGCAAGTAATGCTTACATTTTCAGCTTGAGCCTTATATGACAGAAAGTTTTATTATGAATGCTTTTCATAAAATGGGCGAACAGCCCCAAACAGTTAAAGTAATGAGAAATCGATACACTGGAGAACCAGCTGGTTACTGTTTTGTACACTTTCCAACTGATGAAATGGCACTTGATGCCATGCATAAATTAAACGGAAAAATCATTCCAGGATCTAGTCCCGTAAGTTTTATAGAGGAAATAATGCTACGTTCGCTTGTTTGCTTTTATGATTGTTATTACCTTTAGTGATAACATTTAGTTTAATAAATTATAACATTTGTTGAAAATATTTCTTGAATTTACTATTTTTTAATTTTTAAATCTATCATTTTATCGTATACTTTAATAATTCATTATTTTCCTATAACTTATAGACATGTGCTTTTTTAAAATTTATGCTTAACAACATTTGTGATAGTCTGAAGCATTGTTTTTAAATTATGCTAGTAATATGTTTTATTACAATAGTAATAAATAAATAATAATTAAAATAAATTCTTTACTTGTTTTGTCTACAGCAAGTAAGATTTAGATTGAACCATGCCAGCACAACTGGAAAACCTGCAGCTGAAAGGGAATACAGCATATGGGTTGGAGATCTCTCAACAGATGTAGATGATTACTCATTGTACAGATCGTTTGCAGCAAAATATAATTCTATAAGGACAGCAAAAGTAATATTGGATACTTCTGGCTTTAGCAAAGGTTATGGTTTTGTAAGGTTTGCCAATGAAGATGAACAAAAAGATAGTTTAATAACAATGAATGGATACAGAGGTCTGGGAACGAAATCATTGAAAATTTGTAATGCTGTACCAAGACCTTGGAACAAAATAACTGAGTAAATTACTTTATATATGATTTAGTATTTTTAGAAGTTTATTGCAGAAAATTTTTTATTTAAAATAGTTTAATCTTGCAGAATTATAAAAAGAAGTTAAAAATAAAATTAAATAAAAAAAAATTTAATTCCATTTATATTCGAAAAATATTTAGAAAAAGAGTTGATTTCGTATATAATTACGTGCATAATAAAAATTTTATTTCTTCACTGCTTCTTAAAGTTTCAATTATATCTTACTAAATATTCTGAATTTCATTTATCATACGCGTTTTTTCAAATTCTCATAATTTTACAGTCCAAATTGTGTCCCATCTTCCTCTGACTATTCATCCGGCATGTCTTCTGATGCTTATAATTATTACGACACGTCTTCATACTGGAATAGTTATAGCGCTTGGCAACAAGGCTATTACGAAAGTGAACCAACTTCAGATGGATACAGTAATTATGTATCTGATCGTAAACCAGAGGAAGATGAATTAGAACTTATCGGTATGTATGAAACATTTATTCTTTAGCTGTACAAGTTTTTTCACAAATAAAACTTTTGAGTATAGTACATATCTTATAATTTAAATATAAATAATACGAATTGTAGAATAAAAAACTGTCGTTATTTCTAACTGATATTTTATTTTTTGAAGATTAATTAAAAATATCTATAATAACTAATTTAGCAAAATTAATTTCAATAATAAATTATAAATATTATTATTATATAAATAACTATTATAAAAAATGATAATTAATTATTAATTTAATTTTTCTAGAGCATTCGATTCCTATCGATGTGGATAAGTTAAATAGAGAAATCATTGAGCAAGATTACAATTTGTGGGATGCATTAGAAAGTTCCAAGTGGATACCTTGTGACACTCTAGAATTATGTTATTAATACTGAAATACTTAAAATATAAAGAAATGGTTTGTATGCGATTTTACGAAAGTAAATGATGAAAGAAATATTGTATGATGAAGAAATTAAAAACAAAGTAATATATATTGTTTTAAATACATTTGCTGCTAAACAAAAAAATTACAAAACTTGTATAAGTAACATCTCAATTACATTGTGTACAATATTATAAATTTATTATAAAACATTTACTTTCTAGAACCAAAATATCTAATAATACTGCAAAATATTCATGTCAAGATAGATCATTAAAAAATTTCTCGTAATATCTTAATTTACATAGATATATGAGATGTTTATTGAAATGTTTTGGAAATATCAAATTTATATCTTCTCTTTTCTGTTTTTAAATGTAAATAGAACATATTCAATTTAGGTAGATAAATAGATGTTTATTTTATCATGGTATATAAAAATGAAGATAATATTTACAATTTATAGTGCAAAATAACATAACTTAATGTTTCAAGTAATAGTAATAAACAAAAAGTAATTCGCATATAAAATATCTATATCAACCAGTCACAGAATAAAATAAACCTAATTACAGTACAATTACGTCACATGTCACTTAATAAGAAATACATTAATGGATACACAAAGTATAATGATGAAATGTTGACAAGCCAAGAAAGTAAGTTGGGAGACAGTCTAGTTGTGTCAGCATCCAGGAGCTGGTTAAATGCACCTTTAAAAATAAAAACGAAACTTGCGTTGTGAAAGTATGCGTTGTTTTATTTCATAGATGCACATCTTTAAAAGGCAATCATAATTAATCAAGAGAAAAATATACCACTAAGAGAATGGGATTGGCTCAAATAGATTGCTTTAAACGTGATCAAAAGAAAAAAATAATCCTTGGATTCATGTATTGAATAAATAAATTATATATTCTTTTAACATAAGTCTTCTGTTTCTTAGGTTGATTCAGTTAAATTAAGGAAGAATTATTGTGCAGACCAAAAAATATCAAAGAGTTTGGTAGCGTCGCCATAATAAACCTACTTAATTTTGCTACAAATTTTATTAATGTGGACATTCAATGCAACACAAAGATTCTTTATTGATTGGGAAAAGGTCATCTCACTCGACACGTCGACTTTTTTCTATTTAGTGAAGCTTATTGTTTGAAATTTAACTTGAAACAGGTCGTTAAAAGTACCCAATACAATCGTTATATAAATGTCTTGTATACTTTGCATGTTAACGTGATCAATTTTGCAATGCGATGCCGATAACTTAGACTTTGGATTCTATTTATCATATTTTTTGTAAACATTACAAGATAGATCTTAAATTCATCAGCATAAAATAAATGGTTTATACTTAAAGAGTCTACTAAATTCGGAAGAGATCAGGTATAGCCATTTTCGATAACAACCTTGCTGATGAGTTTTAATGAATGTCTTGCTAAAATAAAAGAATATTAGTACCATCTGGTATCATTCACCATTTGTTTATAGTGATGCGTTATCTAATCAAATTCATAATCTTATAAGAAACAAGTACTCAGACAGTTAGTTGTAATAGATTCTTTTCAGGATATTAGAAAGGTAGCATAACAATGTGAGTAGTAAGAAATTCAGTGGTGACTATGGTAAACTTCTTAAGAAGAAAACTACATAGACCTTTCAAAACTCAGGGAAGATTTTTGTGGTCAGCAATAAAGATACTAAAACCAATATATCTCCAGATCCATTTACGGTGGCCGTCTAGTTGTTAATATTATAAATTTTTAAATTCTAATGCACAGTGTTAGATTAAGGGGGTTTATACTTATCGTAGGATTGTAATTGAAGTAACCATAAGAAAAAATATAATAAAAATCAGAAATTATTTTATTATATTATTATATTATAGTTATTTATATTTAAATTTGTAGTAAAATTAGAAGTTTGTAGGCTCGCTTAACTTTCATATGCATTTTAAATTTTAAGTTTGGCGAAAAAATTTTGTTCCGTAAGTAATTTAAATGTAGACATTGTATATGCGATCAAGGTGTAGCAATAAAAAATTTTATTTTTGTTATTATTATAATATTTTTTTTAAAACCTAATTTTTTTATATCGTACAGTTTAAATTTAAAAAAAATAAAACTACATCTCGATCGCAAATTAAATTTGTACGTTTTAAACGAGCCTAGAGATTCCTACTTTATCTTATTTAATTACAAATTTAAATATATTTTACCAAAAACAAAAGTTTAGTTTTTCATTTATTATATTTTTCTTAATTTTTTCAACTGCGCACTAAGTATAAGTCTAAAGTCCCCTTAAAGTTAAATTAGAAATAGCAAATTCAATATTAATGTCTAAAGCTTTGATCTCGTGCTGATCAGTCTAATAGAAATAGTACAAATTGTGTACAAATAATGTAAATTCTGTAATGTATTACAAGATCGATATGTATAATTAATGTAAATTCGCTGAAGAATGGGAAAAATAGCTGGAATGTTGATATAACGGCATTTTATTAAATCACTGCCATCAACAAGAATGGCATTAATCTAGGTCCGAAATGTGGGCTTATACATGAAATCATAAGCATTTTAATCGATCAAACCGGTAGTTGTTTGTCTCACTCCACCAATGCAAATATCATATAAAATAACGTATGCATTGAACTGTTTCGCCATTACTATTAGTGTCTGTGAATTATTAGAATTATTAGTGTAAAAAAATGAAATGAGACTTCCTTTGGTAGTATATTTAAGAGACCAGAAATGTAATGTTCAGCTAAATTTACTCGTTTTAAAAATTTCATTTTGACAGACCAAGTTTTTTCTTATTTTTTTGTATACGTCTTTTTAATTATATACTTCATAATAAAGCTATTTAATTTTGCATAACATTGTTTTTAAATGTATTTACTTATAGAATTAGTAGCCGGTGTATCTAAGATCTCTTTCGCAACTTTATTACAATTAGCCCGATTCCCTTCGTATAAATGTTAACTTTTTGAAGAAAAGGCTTATAGATAGAGTTGTCTACGCATTTTCAGCTTTTTTAATACTCATGTCATAAAACATTCTATATTGGCAATGTACACTATGAAAAAAATGACCAGAATAACAAGTAAAAAAGAAACGAAGTAAGTTAGGAATTATTTTAAGCAATGAAGTCCTGCGCTATTTGAATATTTATTAACGTTATTTAATTAATTTGTAATCGTGATAGGTTTTACAAATATTATACTTTAAATGAATCGAGAAAATGTCTCCAATTGTGATAATAAAATCATACAAGCTCTATTTACATGTACTTTAACCACATATGATATAACTGGGGGTAAATTAATTAACATGCTAAAGCAAGGCATCAAGAAAAAAATATTTCTATTTTGATACTCCATTAGTATTCTAATGGGACCTTTGCAGCTACCTAAGTATTTGTGACTTTCATGCATTTTATGTATTACAATCTTGTAACACATATAGAAGCATATCTAACATTATTTTTATGAGGTAACAATAATAACCTAATTCACTCTAAGATTGTAATTATTAATCTCAAATGATACACAGTATTTTAAAATAATCAGTATAATAGTAAAATCATTCACCAAGCGACCTAGAGTGGATGTAATGTACATCCCATCTCCCGAAATTCATCCCCTTAATACAGTAGTATTCATAAATTTACCACTTATAGATTTCCTAATAAAATCTCATCTGGTAATGATTCATGAGATTTACACACCATGTACGAAATTTAATTACAAAATTAGATTATTTCAGGATTAGAAGTGTAAGTCAAGGTTTTATTGATTTTAATAGTGGAAATTTCCATTTTTGGTCTATAATGAACATAATTGGTACATTTTGAAAAATATTCTTCTGAATAATGAAAACTTTTTTCCAGAGGTCCAGAATACTATCCTATTAGGATTCATGAACATAGTTTTTACTCTTAACAAGTCCTGTTTTTGATGACAAGACTAAGTAAGATGTAAGAATCTGGGACTATAAGGTCTTCTATTGTCGCGCGTCACCTTTTGGATCACAATTTAAACCAAGATAAGACATGTTTATTACTGGTTTCAAGATAAATTAATTCATACAAAAAGAGAACACATATTCTCTGCTTAACTTGACTTATGCTGCTGACAAACAAAAAAATAATAATTTGAGAATAGCATTATTACAAATGCAATTATTATGCAATTGTATTTTAAATATATAATAGTTAACGTGCCTATGTCATTTTTCTCATAAACCCAATCTTATCAAAATTTCTTCAAGTTTAAAGGTATATTGGTTTTAAGATATATATGCATATGTATATTGAATTTAACCAATGACCGAACGACTTTGTGTAATGATGATATTGCCTTAAATACTTCAAAGAAGTTTTCGAGGTTGAAAATGGTACCAAATAAAGAGTTTTTTAAAATAAGAAACAATTTATTTTTTTCTCACGACATAATCTCGTAATTTGCAGTGAATTCCTGTATAGTCGATAAACTTATGCAATTTCAGTGGAATGCAAATTTGCAAAGTGTACACTCTGGAAGTTGTAAAGAATTGATGGAATCTTTGGCTAAGATCATTCGAAGCCCATCAGATTATTGTAAGAACACAGCTCTTGTATATAAATTGTTGATTTTTCTTAAATAAAACTACAATTCAAGGTTTCTACCTAGTCAGCAGTGAAACTGCACCAATAAAAAATTTTTGTAACAAAAGTAATCGTTACTATGAATATTTAATTAAATAAAAATTTACATTGAAGGGGGCTCTTATACAATATAAATTTAAAGTACAGATTATATTAAAACTATTATTAAATTTATCATTTCATCTATATAAGCAATTATATTTAGGTCAATACAATTTCTTTGTAAAAAAATACAATTAATGTAACGACATTTGTTAAAAAAATTTTCCCGTTTCTATAATTTAATCAAAATGCATTTTTATTTATTTAAAGTTTTTCGGCTCTAATCAATCGCGATTATAGCTGAAAAATTTCTATTATGGCAGGTGTAACTTGACAGCAGCCTCGGTATAAAACAATTTGTATATATGCCAGTTGAAAAAAACTAAGCGCATTCATAATCTGTGGCACTCTACGTAACGGTAAAGTTCGAAAAATTTATTTTATTAACATACGCACGATAAGGCTCTATTATTATCTTGACTAAAAAAAAACTTAGTCAAGATAAAAAATAATGACTTTTGTACAGAGCTTTTTCATGAGCTCACGGCACGTATAAATTTTTAGTCTACGTGATCTTGGAATATAAGTTTTACATATCCTGGTGATCCTTCCAACGGCACTGCGCAGAATGGACAAATCGCAATGTAACCATTTGTTCCATGTGGTATTGCAACTTTTTCCCAATATCTGTAAATTTAGCATTGTTTTTTATTTTTTCACTTGACTCTACAACTTTAAAAAAATAATTAAACATTTAATATACAATAATAAACAGATATTAAAGACATCAATAAAACACCGCTACTTTTTTAAAAACTGTTCGAAACTGCATACATAATAAAATAACTAATCTTAGTAAGGAAAAAATACATACTTTACAGTTTTTTCTGTAGCCATGTGCCCGCAAGGACTAAACGCATACGTTGGTGGACCACTGTCGACGTAAAATGCAGGTTCGATTCCCATGCATAGCTTTACAATTGGTCCGGCGATTAAGCACATTGGACATCTTCTTGTGGCTTTGTCTTTTTCTTGGCCCCAATCATGATGGCCCTGTACGTGACCACATTTAAGATACACATAAGGTTGCTGCTGAGCAGACTCCGAAGCGGCTTTTCGTGGAATTACGAGAGTGTTTAAACCCACAGGACACTGTGGTCGACCAGCATTTATAGCGTCTACAAGCTCTTCTAAATCATGCTTTGTCTATTTGAATAAAATATTTTGTATTTAATTATATTTTATTATTTAAATATTTTGTAATTTTTTCAATAATTTATAGATCAATCTACAGAGATTTATTTTATTTAGATAAATTCATAACACAAGTTATTAATATTAATTATTTTACACAAATTGTAAAATGAAAAAACCAGTGGAAAATATTTATTCTTGTTATTTATAAGCAAAATTAAAGTCTTTTTATCATAATTTATTTTAATTTTTCAATAAATTTTAAAGAATTCTCAAAGTATCAAATAAATTTAATTTAAATTGAGAGTTACGACTTACGGGAGACTTAGCAAGACCCTCTGCTGATCTCCAGAGGAGAGTAGCTCCACATAAATCTATAAGGGTACCATCCTGAAGTATATTATTTTCGTCTTCGACAACATTGCCCTTTTGTTGGGCACTTCGGCTTTCGCGTAAGGAAAAAACTCCACCTCCTACGCTTACTTCACGCCAATAGCCACATTGTGCCTCTCCCCCGCAGAACTGCCCCCTCGGATGCATTATTAAAACACCGTTGGTTGTCAGTCCATCGATCTCTCTATTTTCTTGCCACTTAGTGGCTTTTTCCTGTAAAATAAAAATTGATAGGTATTGTTTTGAAAAACACAATCTAATAATAGGTTAAATAACAGTATACAATGAAAGAAACTTTTATTTTACCCCTAAGAAAATATTTCTAGAGCTGTCAAAGCCAGCTGCATAAATCCTAGCGATTTTTGGATCTGAACGATCAGCGAGAATCCGACACGCAAACCTACTAATGGTACTTTGAGCTACTCGTCCTTCACTTGTCGCAACGACTTCGCTACCGCCTGGATAAGTGTCCATTACGACGAAATCAATTGGAGATTCAGATGACCTTCCAATCTGTTTTTTTTACATTTTGGTCATTAGTATTAATATTAATATAAAACACACAAGTAATCATTTTCAAAGATTATATATTGTAAGAGAACACTAAACATTAATATTTCAATTTTTCATTTTATACAAGGTAATTTAATTCTCAATGAATAAAACTATTTTTGATCTAATTTAAACATTATAGAAAAAATAGTACTTTAGTATATATTAAAAAGTGGATATTAAGCATTTTTACTTTACTTTTAATTTTATTTATTGATTATATCAATGAATAACAATGTACGATATACTTTTTTTTAATTATTGCATGGAAAATATCAGTATTTAGAGAAAATAAAACAAAATTTATCATTTTGGGTTCCTTACCTGAAACATATCCGTATCCTCATCTTCTGTGTATTCTACAATCACAGCTTGGGTTCTAGAGAGTGTGTAAGAGATTGAATGTTGTTTTGTATTTAAAATTGCTTGAGAGCAATGAGGCGTTTTAACAACATAATGTTTGCTACGTTTGACACCATTGGGTGAAACTCTTTTATATAAAACAAATTTGCTTCTTCTTCTTCCACGATCACCAGGTGGAAGGTATCCATTGTATCTGTATAGGAAAATATTTATTGTACAATACTGCTTAAAGAAATTTTATTTTATTTCTTTATAATCTTAATATCATGATTTAATTTTAAATTTTCAGTAATACAAGATTTTTTCACTAGCTGCTCTTTTATGATTTGTATTAAAATGTTTAAATAAAATTTCAGATTTAGATAAAACAAAATCATTCGATTTCTTATAATATATATTCTATACATAGTACACTATTATACAGAAGCAATTGCAGTACTACAAATTGGATTTGTAATCCAATTATACTGACTGGTTAAATATTTCATACTTGCTTGTTTAATTTTTTTGAAAAAGTAATTGTAATTTATAATAAAAGAATTATAAAAATTAAAAAGCAAGTTTTTGTGAATAAAACAGTTAAATGTTACATGATAGTTTTCATGAAAGTGAACTTGACTACATTTTTTGTTTATCTAATGTATTCAAAAACATTAAGTTACTATATTTAAAAGATCACAAAAGCCAGTATAACTACACAAGCTTTACTTTAGATATGAGTAGATAGTTGTTGATAACATAATCTCTTGATTATCTGAATTTCTCTTAGATAAGAAATCAATGACCTTTTTACTTTAATATCACAATAGACAGTTATCACAATACACCTCAGAAAGTACTTGGCTTTTACCAAAGTTTTGTTTTTTATTCTTACCCAAGAATGACTAGTTCTCCATACTTTACAGCCTGTTTGGGCTTATCATGGTGATGACTCTGTGCTCCATGGAGATGAACATGACTGTGACTATGACTGTGTTTATTGTGAGGACTATGTGGTTGCCCCACAGCCTCACCCTCTTCTACGAGAAGTGGGCTTTCGCTGCTGCCACCATCTGACCTAGAATTGTGAGAAAGGAATACTATCTTATTACCTACTATAATCATTTAAAATATATTAAATTCTGTTTTACAAAATCATTTAAGGCATAAAAATTATTCAATGACTTTACTTATTTCGTTTTATATTAATACACACTGTGTCTAAATTAAAAAAATTAAATTGAACATGAATAAATGAGTCTTATGTAACAAGATTTATTCAAAAAAATGCACATTAATCAATAATGGAAGTATATAAATTATAAATGAATTAAAGTAGTGCATTTGATTCAAAATTGGTATGATATAAATCCAAGCATTTGTGTATTTTATTTCAATATAATAATTTAAAAAATGTTCTTTTTAATTTTAAATACTGTTTTAATTGCATATTTTATATGTGCAGTAACATAATTATTATATAAAAAACAGCTGTATATAAAAATTAAATATAAGATTATAAATAAGTAAATCAAGTGTTCTTATTATTAAAATAGATTTTAGTTTTTGATATTTTTGTTGCAATACATTTATTGAATCATAAGATGATATTCATTTTATATTAATGTATGGCATAATATCAAGATTACTTACTTATCCTAATTAATAGAATAATTTTGCAAGCTTAATGCAATTACAAAGCCATTCACATTTACTAATAATTGTTAATTAGTAGTTGACAAATTGCTGCTATAATTATTCATTTTAATAAACTTTTTTCATTATATTAATTTTTCATGAACTTTTAGAATCTTTGTGTTCTATTGTATAATGATTATCTTTAGTAATGAATTCATGCATGAAATGGAGGTAATTACTAAACAGAAATGAATTTTACTGACACTCATTAAAATTCATTAAAAAATTTATAGTCAAATTTAAAGTAAAACATTATAAATTTTAAGAAATCATTATTCTTAGGTTAAATTAACTCATTAAATGAATTTACATGTACTTTAAAGAGCTTTCATTGAATGAATTATATTTTCTCAAGATCAAAAGTATTATCATTTAGTTAACAACGATCAGACAATCACTTAGACAGAAGTGTGCAACCTTGGTAAAATGAACGAAGTATTTGTCATTGTGGATAGAGGCATACAGTCATGCACCACTGACTACCATGAATGATATTATTGCAATCATAAAAAGTTTACAGTTAAAATGGAAATGGACCTATTTTAAAGCATCATAAAACAAAGACATTTAAATATTATATTTATAAGTTTCTTTCTGAATGTAATCTAAAAACAACAGCAGTATCTAAAATGCACTGTGTAAAATTATAAAAAAATATTACAAAACATCTGTATATGTATAAAATATGCCTATCTTAAGGTGATTTTATAATTAATAACTTTAGAAAAATTTAAGTTGAATTATTAATTATATAGAATAAAGAAAAATTTGAAATAAAGTTGAACATAAATAAGATCGTGCATAGTCAATAATGGATTTATCATGCACAATAGAATCTATTTATCTAACCATATAGAATCATTGGTAATTCTTTTCATATACAATTTCAATGAGTACAGTTACAAATATCTGTTAAAGTTGGAAGACTGTTTGAAACAAAATATGGTTTGTACTTCTCATGTTAGAAATCATTTCATATCATTATTATTATTCAAACCATTAAGAAAAAATGATGAACCATCTTTCCCAAAAAAAAATAAATGTTTGAAAATATATTGATGTTAATGAAGTACGATTTACAGAGTAGATATAATAACTAAAGCAATTGAGTAGCATGTTTTCAGTTGAAAAGGAGCATGAGAAGGCAAAAATAATAGGTAAAAAACGGAAAATGCAAAAAGAAGAAAGCAGAACTGAGAGAGATTAAGCAAGGCGGAAGGGCCCAAAATAGAAGCGAACAAGAGCAAAACAGAGAGCGTTGGAGGATGTTATTTATTCCCCTCCTACCGTATGACCATTGTGGGATCCGTGTTAGAGCCAATTTTGCCGCGACGATCGACGCACTCCGCGGGAGCCACTTTGATCGTCGTCGACGGCAGGCGAGATCCTCGACACTCTGCGATGGTGACCCCTCACGCGTGTCCGCGGCTGCCTTACCCGTGCAGGGCTATTAGTGTCAGGTGAGCGTCTCCAAACGTGCTGAGATAGGCGATGCTCGAACACTCCTATCTAGCTATTTACGCGCAAAAACAATCCGTCGACATAGATGTCCGGGGGGCGTCCCTCATAAGTACGGCCGGTAAGGACGTAGAAGCCGAGTGATGCAGCTAAGCTCCATGTTTACTCGTTACCCGTCCACTTGCATGCAACTCGCTGCCGACGGCCAGGAAGCTGAATAAAGCGCTAGAAAGGGATGTAGATGGATGTGGAGCAACACAGAGCAGGGTGGTGCGTCGATGCTGGTTTTTTCGGACGGTTTCCTTGGAGCTGTGTGCGCGTTCTCTTCTCTTCCCTCGCACTGTACGCCAGTACGCCTCCTCCTCCGCTATTCTGTACGCGCGTCCTCCTTTTTTTCCTTCTCTCGTCCGCGTCGTTTCGCTTTACGCCGCACGCCCGCTGCTCTCAGGAGCACTCTGTTATACTTACGCACTGCGGGGGAGAGAGAAATGAGTTACGTCGTCTGGGGTAGCGACTAGCGACGGAGGCGGCAGTAGAAACGTCGACGACGCGTACTGATTACTTATGTAGGAACACGCACACGCACACTGGATTGCACTAGAGAGGCATCCGCCAGCCACCAGGAGCGCCGAACGAGCTTGGCTGGGTTGCGCCTACGAGGCTGCGAGGCGCAAGGTAGGAGGGAGAGACGGTCGAAGAGTGGGAGAAGAAAAAAAACAATGAAAGACATGGGGTAAACGGAGACAGATGATGTATTATGTGGCTCAAAGCGCAACAACGGCGAGGTGCAGGCCTGCAGCGGACAGCCTGTGGGTTCCGTTGCGAGCAGTACGAGCCTTGAAACACTTTGCTTTGTAACTTTGTTGGATGAAGATACGAGAGAGCGTCAATAGAAACCTTGACATCGCGTGGGAAACACCAGACGTCGTGAGAGTCGCTCAAGCGGGAACTTACGAATATTCATGGCAACTATACCAGTATAATAATTGTCGTTGTGAACCACGAATCAAAACTCAATCGTGGAATTCAAATTTATCAGTTTGTGTTCATCTATAGAATAATATAATTTTAATTTTTAATTATCTATCTCTTAAGGTGTACTCATCTCTCATAAAACTTTGAATTAAAACTAATCCCTTATTTAATCTTGGAAATATAAGTCTTTACAAATATATTTATATATTTTTAATTTTATAAAGTGTAATTAAAAATTGCAATGTTACTATGCAAAAATTTCTTAGTAATTAATACCTATTTGTTATCATTTGATTTACTTTAATCAAATTCATAATAATTTGCTTTTACGATATAAACCAGTTTAAATTGCATTTTAACTCATAAAAATTATTCACAAAAGTTTATTATATATACAAAATTTCAAATTTTCTCATTATTTTATAAAATATTATTGGTTCTTAAACACTAGAGTTTTATCTTTAAGTTTTGCAAGGGTTGATCTTTTATTATAAACATGTACATTTTTAAACGTACACATTGTTTCAAATTTTTTTTTGTGCCTCATGGTATGGTTCTTTAAAAAATTACTCTATTTACATATCCAAAAACAATAATTAATTTGTCCTCTTAGTTTGCCATGCAGATAATAAATTGTATGAGAAATATAAAGTAAATCCATGAACTTGAGATGCTGCAAGTATAAATCCATACCATAAAACACCATATGGAAGTTCCTGTAATATGGAATACAATATCATGTAATATAATATCATATATAAGATAATATTAAATTATTTTTTATATTAAATATATTATTTATAATAAACAAAAACATTTGTATAATAGTTATTCTATTTATGTAATACTTATTCTTCTTACCTGCCACATTTCAATATTTTCTGTTTCACCGGTTGTAAGGTACTCGTACACTTCTTTAAAATAATATAAGAATCCATACACTATAGGTCCAAAACCTAATACAATGATTGCAATCATGTATTGTTTCATGGTTCTAATTTTGTTTTTTCTAACTGCTGATAGGCCAAGGAATGACAAAAACAAGCTTACACACCATATATACTCCCACCACAAAGGCTGCAAAGGAATAAAAATTAAATTTGTGAACATGTATTAACTAATGTATTGTCTAATAAACAATGCTACCTGTGGTACTTGGAGCTCTTCTATTTCTAAAATAAATATATTCAAACGGTCTAGAATATCAGCTGACAGTTTGGCCAGCATAACAAAGAAGAGTATGTAATGAAAAAATATACAGTATTTCAGTCTTGACTTATTCATTGCACTAAAACAATACATTATCATTACAGTCTTAATAAAATCATTAAAGTTACAAGAATCATAATTTTCATGTAAAAATATATTAGAATGCAGTGACTAAAGTATCACCGTACGAAAAATAATCCAATAATTAATTCCAAATTTTTTGTAACAAAACAAACTAGTACAATAACGTTTTTATTATTAATTGCCCACCTAGTTTGATAATGTGTTGCGATTCTCTGTCTATGTTGAAAATCGCTACCATCGGTACCGAGGGCCTGCTGAAGAGTGACTCTCGAAGCCATTCTATTATTTTATTTAGCGCAACTCTAATATTCGAGGATGTATCGATGCACTCGTCAGATGAAAATATTCTCCCTAAAGACAGTACAGCTTTCGAAAGAATACCAAAATCCAAGGTAACGCATCCCACTGACTCGCAGCCCGTATACTTGCAGTACTCAACTATTTTTAAACTATTTTAAACGTGTAATGAGGGATGTACGTGCAGCTCTCGTGTGCCGTGTGGCAGATTTTCTGTTCATACCACAGAATATGTAGATACTAATAGAGTGTCTGCAAAAAGATCGGATCGACTTCAGAGTTTAACAACTAGGACGTTGAGTCCATCGGATGTCCCAAACTCCTAATGATCCAACAACTCGCATGTCCAATATCCGACAGCCTGACGCGACGTATCACGTAGCTGGCTGCCCAAGGCATAGCCCAATCGGCCATTGTGGGACCAATGAACATTACGACAGAAACGGGATAGTTATAACAAAAATCGGAATCGTAAAGATCAAAGTTGAATGATACCAATGATACATGTGGCGGTAACATTGTTTTATACGTAAATATCTTTTTAAACTGTAATTACAGTTGAATTTCATTCTTTTAGAAATTCTATAAGAATTAAGATTATTTATTTGTTTATGTATATACAGTTAAACATATCTTTTGATGATAAACTAAAAAAATATTTGTATTGTTGTTTAGTAATAAACACATCCAAATTAGTATACATTCTTAACAACCGTTACAAACTAACGGTTTTCTAACGTTATTTTTGGCAGTAGGGGGCAATGGGGATGCGATACCCATTATGATTGGTAATTGCCTTACCGATATCATACTATAATAATTAAATTTGTCTGCACTTTAGAGATACATTTAAAAAATCAGTGGTAGAATTTTTATCAACTTTTACAAAAATTATTTAAATTTCATTCGTTTTGCTGATCGCGTATCTATATAAAATTTCTTCAAAATTTGCGACAATATTTTTATGTTTAAAAGGAAGGTAAATACACATTTATTTTTACAAAAAAATATCACTTTGAAACTTTTAAGAAATAAATTTTTCAAAGATATTTTTTTTAGAAATCATGCCCTGTATTTTCCGGTCTTTTGAAATAAACAATATAGTATTCAATTTTTAAATATTTTTCTAAATAATTAAATATAAAAATAAATAAATTAAAAATAACTTTAGGAAACTGGAAGTAGAACAAAAAATTTAAACAAATGTATGAAATTTAATTATAAATAGAATAACTTAAAAATATTATCAGATATAGTTTATATAAAAATAAAGTGAATTCGACCACTGATTTTTTTAAAATTATCTTTGAAGTACAAAGTTAATTATTAATATGATGTCAGTAAGGTAGATCGCAATTACCGACCATAATGGGTTTCATATTCACTTACGACGATTCTAAGCTGCGGTCAAAGTACAATTTTTAAAAATGTAAAAATTTATTTTGACTAAAATGATACTTTATTATCCTAGAAATATATTACCACTCAAGTTGCACAATTAAAAATATTTTTAACTTATGATTATAAAATGCGACCAATTAATAAAGAGTTAATCGACACAGCAAAAAATGTGAGCTCACAAAATTGATTACAAATACTCATCAGGAGTTAGAAGGGCAACTTTACGGTGCCGAAACAGCCGACTGACGGTTAAAAAATTTTTTATATACATTTTTTCATTTTAACAAAAAGAAATATGCATGAAAAATATTAATCGCATTTTTCTACAAAGTAGCAAGTGTCAAACTGTATGCATAATCACAACAACGATTATTATTCGATCGATTTAAAATTTTCACATAATCTTTATAATTAAATTTTAGTCTTTTTTTAAAATAGTCTGATACTCTCATATGTCTATAGATGGAGCTAGAGACTTGAAACAAACATATATATATATATATATATATATATAGCGATCACTGATCACAGCAAAATATATTTTGACAGAGTTATATCTAGACGTTTTTTTACATCCCAGGCGTTCGTGCTAAGTTGCTGTGATAGCTCAAGTCAAGTCGCCTTTGTAGCTGTATAATTATACTATTCCAGCATTAATCTTAGCAGTTCTCTAACATAAATTTATTTAAAAAATGCTGAGTCAAATTTTAAGACCAATTGCACGAAGGGTTATTCATAAAGGTACTTAATAAATTAATCGTTAATTTTCACGTTATGTAAGTGACTATGGACATCTGTAGACCCATATCTAATTATTGTTAATAATAATTTCATATGAGTTGCCATTAAATAGCATCAACTTTTCTAGAATTTTTTGTAAAATGTTATTGAATGAGTTGTCCAATATTGTTGAAAACCATAACTTAATTTTTCTAATTTATTTTTAAACACTGAACATGATTCATTTTTAATTATGAAACATTTATTAGGATCTCAAAAGCGTCTTTCACATCATAAACATAATGATCATGATTTTGCAACATTCGATGATTGCACAGTTCCACATGGTTCATGGAAAGAAAATTATGATAAACAGCAAGCTAAATATAACTTGACCCTTTTGGTTGGTCTAGGAACTTTAATTACTTCTGTAGCAGTGGTAAGTGTTATTCTTATAATTTTTTTATCCTTAATCATAATAATAAACTGATTTATAATGATTTGTCACTTTTTTTAGATTTTGAGTAATGAATTAATCTTCTTCAATTATGCCCCTCCCAAGAAGGAACAATCAAAATGAACTATTTAAAGCAAATTTTAACAGCAAACTTAGAATACCATTCTAGTTTATGTACCTATCTTATAAAATTTATTTCTAAAATATTAATAAATATAGCCTAAAATATGTCATATAATATTTATTAAATACAATACCATATGAAGAATGTATATTTTATAGGTTATAACTAATTTTGATTTTCATTAATGAATTTCAATATTTGTGAAGTATTCAAAATTTAAAGCATTTTAATTTATAATACCAAAAAGAAGTCTAGAAATATTGTTTTAATAATCACTTTTTTAACTATGCAGTTAAACTTACTTGTGGAAGGGTTTATTATAAACAATAATCAATATATAATATCCAATGGAAAAATGAAATACATATATATACATATATCAATACAAACATTTTCTATTTAAATCCATTTAGATCCAAAAGTATCATGGTATAAATATTTGATGTTAAAACTTCGTGTAGTAGAAACACAAAGCAGAGTAATTAAGCAATATAGTGATGTTGTGCCAATAATACTAATTTTAAATTATACTGTTATTAATAAATTTTAACACCTTTTTTACAATAATGCTGATGTTTTATTATAACTTATATATGTAAAATTGATCCAGATCTTGATGGAATGGACTAGCATTTTCTTGATAATTATTGTCAAAACTATTATTGTTATTACATATACTAAATATTTAAAAAAATATTGATGGTTAACAGATCATTTAAGAGGCTAAATGTGTTTTAAAATAAAATGCAGAAAAACGTATAAAGAAATTTCGATGACAATGTTAATTATTTAATGCATAAAAATTAATCGTTTCCACATCAATAACAGGCAGTTTCAGTCTCTTATCTGCAAGAATGGATTTTGTACAGTATTTAATAATTTATTAAATATATTAGATCGACTGTAATGAAAAATTTATCTGATTTTGAACTAAGAGTAATTTTTAGCAGTGAATTATAAGTATTTTTGAAGCTTTTGAATCGGTTACTAAAATGTTACTATACGGATAACGTATGTATACTTTGGCTGCCTTGTAATAAGACTCGAAAGCTGTATACACAAACAAGTCCTTAGATCTAAATTTTGAATGAATGAAATTTGCGAAAAATTCACACTGGTAAAAAAATATTCAAAGCAGGGCACTTGTCTTGTTTTAAATTTCTAATCCGATAAATTCAAAATTATTATATAAGAAATCGACTGTTAAAAATGGCGGGAATCGAGATTTTTTGAATTTTGATAATTGTTCATTCGTAAACTATTAATTTTTTATAGACATTATACAAAACAGTGTACAGAGCCATCAATTGTTTTTAATAATGCTATTGCCGTCCTAGTTAATTGTTGTTGTTAATTGTACTGAACTATGCTCAATTTACTTTACGCTAATAATCATATTATTTATACTATAGTGTTATAAATTGCAGTCAGATTTGATCACTTCTATAGCCAGTTCTGATCATTTTGCAGACTATTCACTATACTTCATGCAAGTGTCAGCTGGTGTCAGCTACTACTTTACAACAATATATGTACGCATAGGGCCGTATACACTGGTCAATTGACAGTCATTGTATCTATCTATACCAGTCTTTTGGTCTTTACAGCATGTAGCCGTAGTGGCAGGTGGCAGGTACAGGGGCTGCGGTGGCTGCAGGCTGTAGTGAGCTGTAGCAGTCAGTAGCAGTCACGGACTCTCAGTCTGTACTGGCCTGTACTCTGTTGTCTTCTGATCTGTATGCATGTTACAGTTGTACCCTATTGCCAAGAGTTACCAGTTGTTTATAACTTGCATTTGTGCAGTGCTTTGAATTGATTATAGATCCATTTATATCTTTAAGGTTAATGATAGTTTATTTTATCTAGAAATCGAATAATTTTTAAAAGGATATTGAAAATTGCTATTCAAGGTGAGTTTAATGTTTAATATTATTGATAAAATTAATTTAACAATGTAACAATATTATAAATAATATTTTTAATCTTAAAAGATAAATTAGTTCTAATTTCATTTGTCAAGAATTGTACTGCATCATCAAATTTTTTAGAAGCTGTTTTAGAATCAATTTTTTAATTTTTAAATACTGTTTAGTAGCTCCATGGACAGACAATTAGAAAATTATAAATACTTTTTATTTAACAAATGCCATAACGAAAGCCTCAATTAAAATATAATTTTCTCTTTAAAGATGTCAGGAGGAAAGTGTAAGAATTGTGGTTCAACTAACATAGAAACAGATCCAGCTCGAGGAGATGCAGTTTGCACAGAATGTGGTTTTGTTTTGGAGGATCAAATTATTGTTAGTGAAACAACATTTGAGGAAACTCCAGCTGGTAATATGATGATGCTTGGTCAGTTTGTTTCAAATGAAAGTTCTGGTGGTGCAACAGGTTTTGGTGCAGGTATAAGTTTTTTTTTATATAAAAATAATTCTATAGAAATATTTATATTTATTTTTGAAAAATTCAGGATATCTTGTAAGTAGTAAAGAATCAAGGGAAATTACTTTACAAAATGCTAGAAAGGGTATCACACATTTATGTAGACAGCTTCAGTAAGTATTATAATTATTATAAAATACCATAACAACGTTCAAATTTTGATATTATCCTATTTTAGATTAAATCAACATTGTATTGATACTTCAGTAAACTTTTATAAAATGGCTTTAAATCGACACTTAACTCGAGGAAGAAAGCAAGCTCATAACCATGCAGCATGTGTTTACATTACTTGCCGAACAGAAGGCACAGCACGTATGTAAAATGAACAAATTTTGAATATTCATTATAATTGAAAGATTATATAATTAATGTAATTTTTTTTAAAGATATGCTTATTGATATCAGTGATGTGTTGCAAATTTGTGTGCATGAACTTGGAAGAACTTATTTACGATTTACTCAAGCACTATGTATTAATATACCTTCTATGGGTGAGTTTAAATTTAATTCTAAACTATATAATTATTTATTTTTCTTTAATAAACTGTCTTAATAAATTTATTTAATGATCATGCTTTGAATTTTATATAAAATTAAATTTTACCTAGTGAAATAACAAGACTAAAAGAAAAGTTTATTACTTATGTATAAAAATTAATTTTACTATAAATTTTCCTACAAACTAACTATTGTATGTTCCTTTCAATGAACATGTGATATAAAAATGTATCGTAATTAAAGTATATTTAAATGTCATAAAGGTAAAAACTATAAAATAATAAGTAAGCGAGTATCAGTAATATCATTAGTCTTTTGATATAATAGTTCTTCTGAAGAACTATATGTAAACGATTTTTTATTACTGACTCACTGAAAAAATCAATTGTTTTACATTATGGATTAAAAGAAAACGTTCATTAATAATTTGCAAAAAATTATTTAAATTACTAACATTTAAAACATGTACAAGGGATTTTAGCACTTACCTTTTTTTCTCTTTTTAATTTTTATTGAGCAATATTTGTTAGCTGCCCAAGTACAATCAAATTAATATAAATAATTATTGGTTGTGTTAAATTTTATATTAGATTAGTCAAATTATATTAAACAATTTAAAAATTTAAAGGTAATAAATAAATATCGATGAACGAGGCAATTTCAATAATATAATTGCTTATGTACCTTTTAGCACTTACAGATAATTTTTATACATCTAAAAGCGCTTTCTGTTTTATAATACATAATTTAAAAATGTTTATAGATCTTGATTCAAATTTGTCATTTGTAATTTCGATTTATAAAAGAACATCTTTTTTTTTTAAATATTAAGTTTTTTGATCAAAAGTGAGTATATTCGAAAGAGTAAGCTACTATTATTAGTAGAAAAATATTAATAAATTCTACACTTGTGAGAGCCTATAATAAAAATCTAAAACATTTTTATAACATTACAACAAAAACAAATGTAATGTACGTAATTTAATAAAAGTACGCTTGTTTACAAAAAAAATATACACAATAATAGCCGATATAATCATATAATTAATAGCGTTTATATAGAAATTTTTGGCACAAAACTTATGTTTGCGATAACGAGTCTTTAACCAACAAACAAGTTAACTTAATATTACAAACTTAATCTCATAAACCTTCTAACATATGTTACTTAGGCTTATTAATAATTTGATAATTCTATGCTCTGAAACAAACGAAATTCTCTAAGAATTAAAGAAGTTTTTTGACAAGTTGTTTTAAGTACCAAGTAATACGATAAGATTATAAGGATTGTTAACAATAGATTTGAAGTACTTTAACTCTTATGTAGGACTATATATTTCGTTTTACTAACGTTTTACTACTTAAGTCAAAATGCAATCTAAGTAAATAATGAATAAAAAAGTAACAATAATTTTTAACTTGGTTATGAACATTTACTTGAGTAATACTTAGAACAATATTTTATTTGAAAATAGCTAATATAATGTGCTCTCAATTATTGTTTGAAAAGCATTATTTGTACTTTTAGTACTGAATTTAGATCTATTGTTTATACTGCATTATTCTCATTATCCAATTAAATACTCTTTTCACTTTTATAAAAATCACCTATTACAATTTACAAACTTCATATCGCTATGCTCGACACCTTCGTTCTATCTCAATGCAATCTCGACGTAAAGTTTTCGTTGAGCAGCTTTGGATTAAATGCGTAAATGCTCTAGCTTTCACATTAAAAAAACAATCGTTAACTTTGCAAGTTATTGAATGTGATAACGAATGTTAGAAATTATTGTGAAAATAAAGTTAAGTAAATAGTATTGCAGAACCATATAAACACCACTTAATAACGTTAAATTTTAAACAACAGCTAGCATATATAACAATTGTTGATTAGATTATCAACTTTGCCATTTTTTAAGAAAGATTGTACAAACTCGGCATGCTTGTTGTATGTACCTTATTATGCCTCCATAAATTTATATTTTTGAGGAAAAACCACCGGTATTCAGATTATTTGCAAGTATCAGGATAAATAGAGAATACTTGAAAGCATAATAAGATAACTGAGGGAGAATTGACCTTGGTATTCGTAGTGACTTTCAGTCACGAGACTGTTTTTTACGTTCATCTTCATGGGTGACCTGCATTAATTTACATAATGAGCACGCACAAAAAAGAGTCTGAAGGTTTTGGGCGTGTTCGCGGGGTGAGGTTTTTCTCAAACCATGATCTTGCTAGTGCAACTGCATCACTCGTCAGAAGGTGGTCCGTAAAATATGAGCTCAGGGATCTGTCCGCCCTGGACACCTGTTCCGTTCGTACTCTCGGAACTGCACTGGAACTGGAAAGTGACGCTGCCAACGGGCACCTCGGACATGCCCTCCTGACCAAAGTAGCTTAACTCGCCCCCGTCGAGGATTGCGCTTGCTGTGTAGAAATTTTCGGGCTCAATCTGGATCGGATTCTCGAAGTAGACATGGAAGGTACTACTAGACCCATCCGAGAAGAATTTGGTGTTGTTTTCGGACAGCACGCGGCCGAGTCTCTTGAGCTCGATGCGCACGTTGTAGTCCGCTGCTCCAGATGAGCTTCCGTACAGGCCAAAACCTACGACGAAGATCCGCTTGTCTACGCTGAATTGGATAGAGTCGCAGCGGCCCCGGTAACGCCATTGATTCGACCTATATGCACATGATTGAAATCTGTGACACACCTACGGGAAAAAATGAATCACAGTTTTATATATTAGTCATTTCTCCCTTGGAGCTTCATTTTTTACTTTTACGGAATATTTTTATTTATCAACTTTGGCAAAGTTATCATCTGATCTCTACCTGAGTTTTTAATCCGACTCGAGGCTTAACGGGGAAGCACAATTGGGGCTTGCTACTGGCGATGAAGTGAAGAAATATGTCGATGGTCTCCTGCTGCGTGAGTATCCCAGTTTGTGCTGCACTATTGGCAAACTCTTCCAGACTCATGGCAGGAAGTCTAATCAAATTCAAAGCAGATCCTGCAATTAAATCGATGGCACTTTACAGGCATGATACAGCGATGGCATAATAGCATGCAATTAAATAAATAAATTGTTGCGAACCTTTTTCCGTGCGATGCTTACCCAGTAATCGTCTTTGGTTACACGGGGTAGGCTCCAAATCCTGCCTGAGACATTCGGCGTGCGCCCATCGTAAAGCCGCGTTCCACAAGTGAATTTCCTTGCAGTTGAGTGTCTCCCTAGACAGCACGGACTCGAGCGTGTGAATATCGATTTCGACAAAACCCTCAGAGCGTAGAGCCATTTCTGCCTGCATAACATTTTCAAATTCAGTCATTCTTTTATCGGTCGTCAGGATGTTTTATTTGGATAATCAAACCAAGTGAACATATAGTTACTCTTTTTTTTGCAAATACCGTACCATTCTATGTAACGCGACTTTCAAAGTCACTTAAAATTGAAACTCGCGAAATTCAAAAAATATATATCGAACAGTTTTAGGAGTACACTTAACAAAAGAAAGGTAGCGTAAAATCAAGCGTGGTGAAGGCAATCATCAACTTATGATGAAAATAAATAGAATCATTGTGCTTAAACGTAAGAAAATTTGTTCCTAGGAGTAAGAATGATGAAGAGATATTTTTGTTATAAAAGTTACTATATTTTAATACTTTGTTTTGTAACATCTTAATAACACTTCACGATATAATTGAAATTTTGTAGTATCCCATAAAATGAATACAGCCTTATAACATAACTCATCACAAATATTTAAAATTATTCTCTTATTAATTCATCGACGAGGTACCATTTGTACACTTTATAGTTTAGTCATATACATTACGCACTTGTGAATAAATTGATCTATTAATTACGAGAAACCCTTAAACGCAATGAAACTGATTGACATATTTTGATGCTTAATCATAATCCTTGAATCAACTATTGGTAAATTCTGCAGAATGCTACATTTATGCGAATGAACAAAACAATAATTTTTTGCTTAAAATTAACATGAGTCTGGTTATAAACTTAGCGAAGTGAATCCCGAGCTGCGAATACGTTTTCAAAGTACGAAAACGTTTGTGGAACGTATTAAGGTAGTAACAATTCAACAAATTCAACGCTGCAGAAGTCGTATGAGGCAGTGATCGAAGGTGCTTTGTATCTGACAACAGTTCGTATTGAATTATGACGCGCTGCAAAGATTTGTCGCTAATGATGTTCAGTGGGCCAACGATCTACTCGGTTCAGCAATTTTCGTTACTATTGATATGTCGTGTCGTAAGTCTCAGTTCTTCGCAATTATTATCGCAATACGCCTCGAGATCGAAATTGTTCTCGTTATCTTTACAATCCTCCGTAAAACTATCTTTATAAGTAATATTCTGTATCACTTCGACGTCGAGCCTGCCATCTAAAAAGTAAGGTTCGCTTCTAGTTCGACTCAAGGTAAATTGCCTTGGTGGATTGTTTAACTTAATGTCAAATAGAAAGCTATTGCTTTCGGATAGGCTTAGGGGGTAGGAGGCGAATAGAAGCTTGTTGCAACGCAGAGTCTGAAAGTCTCCGTAACTCGAGCCAAGGGTCTCGTCGTCTATCTGCTGGCCCTGCCATCTTTGCAAATGATTCTCGGACAACGAATCCTCTTCGGAATTCCAGCTCAGAGCGCGATATATACATTGATTCTCGGAGCAGGGAGTTTGCCGCTTTCCAAATGATATTGATTTTATAGTCGGACTTACTTGGGCATCAATAACCTCCCAGCAACGTTGCATTAGATCAGGCTCTTCGAAAAGTCGGGATTGGCTCAGTAGTAGGCACGCATTTTTGGCGTTAAGGCTCGTTTCTAAAAAAGTAACGCAGGCGCGAGCTAAATGAGGGACGATGTACTTCTTTGCCACGTATAATGTCGCCAACACAGTATCTGCTTCGAGTTTCACGTCATCGCAGTACATGTACCTACAAAACGACAAGCATTCATTAATGGTAGTTGAGTATACGATAGCTATCCTGCAATGTGGTTACTTTAATATTAGTAAAATTTACACTACCTCAACAATGCTAGAAAGGCAGCGGGTTCGACGTCGGGTACTTCAATTTCGTTCTTATTTTCTGCTAAACCTCCATAAAACATGGCATAAAATACAGAACTACCAGTGGCAAGTACATACTTATGAGCTGGGATGGTTTGTGTGTGTCCTGAAATAGTTTATTTCTACATGAACAAACTGTTTACTTTCCATTTCTAAGGCCAGTGCCCTAAATTATTTTATTAGTTACCTGGACTTCCAACTATGAACTGAATATCAGCCATGAGGGGATTATTGAACATTGCTGCATTGCGTTCCCTTATAGTAGATTTGGTAGCTTGCCAATTTGGATCTTGAGTACAGTCTTCCAAGGATAACAAGTTGAAAGTTTGAGTTATTGGAGATGATACCGAAGACAATGGTGAAGCAGGTGTGCTCAGAGGTTGATTAATTGCTGCTTCTCTTTGAAAGACTATAGACGCAGATATTGGACTGACAGAAGGTGGTGACCCCGATACTGTACTAGGAGATTCCGCTGAAACATTGAAAATATTTAAAAATTCTAACTACATATTAATATGTAAACTTTCAGTTTAAATTATTACAATCGTCTAGCGCATGTTTTAAGCTGTTTGACAAGTAGTACTTAATAAAAATCTCAGTAAACAATTAGACTAGGATGACATTTAAAACAAAATCTCAGTTTTAGTATTAATTATTTCTTTAACTTAACACTTGGAATACTATTGAAATTTGAAGAAACCTCAGAAAATTGAAAAAAGTAGAGTGTCAATTATGTGTTTGGCTGCTAATCGCGCAAGCTTGTTTTTTAACGCCTGAGTGTTCAGATCAAGTGAAGCGAGACAAGACGAGCATCCAAGAGTAACATATCCGAAATAAGGTCCTTTATAACGTGATTTGATACTTGTTTGCATTGTCAATAGCTTCAGACTTGGGGTTGTAAGTCGTTGTGTTGTGTATGAGAGAGAGAGAGAGAGAGAGAGAAAAGTTGTAAGAAGCGCAAATCGTTGAAACCCGAGAGAGAAGCAAGGCCAATTACGGCAATGTAGGTTAACTTAAACGATTATACCGTTGGTGTACACTGTATTAGCTGCCATGGTGCCGCATGCCTTGCGTTTCCGCTCGCTCCTCGCGGCGGCACTTTTCCTCGATGACTGCGAGGACTTGGAGGACTGCGAGGACTGGGAGGACTGAGAGGACGACGAGGTGGTCGAGTCATTGGAGGACATACTCGATTGCTCGTGCGCGGATGGCTGGACACGTCCTAGGACTCGTCGTGCCCAGGGCGAGCGTCGCGAGCGCACTCCGAGGGCTGCATCCTCGTCGTCGGGTTACTTCGCACCTTGGCGACGCGAGCCCGAACTCCGCACCACTCCGCACTGCGCGACTGCGCGACTATACACGACTACGCGTCTCTTGAAACTCGGGGACTCGGGTTTGGGAGCTGAGTAACGGGCTCGGGTCAGCTCGGGCGACGAGCGGACGAGAATCGGGTTCGGATTTCTTCGCCTATCACCTATGTCGCTGATGTCGCGCAGCGCGCCAAACTAGTCAGTGGCTCAGTCTACATAGTCTGCACTGGTCTGCACTGGGTCGCACCACTCCGCCTAACGTATATCTGTGTACGCCGCGCGACTCGCGCTCGCGCCTTGCCTTCGCTGTATATATATATGTATTCTTGGTATCTGCGCGCGCTGCACGAAGAAAGTTAACGGGAGATTTGACCATTGGAGTGTTCAGCTCGAGTCTGATACTCTAGTAGGTTGGAATTTTCGAGGTTAAGCTAGCCGAACCCTGAGATCGTCAGTCATTACCGCGGGCTGCGAGTGCGACTGGCTGCGACGAATGATGCGCGCAGTCACGCGCAATCGGTCCCCAGTGGTCACTAACGAGGGTCACGTTGAACTAACGATCCTCAACGCCAAGTCTGAGCGAGGTTTACAAGACTTATTTGGTATGAGTCGAGGCTGCCTGCACAGTGCTGCCCAATGCCGGGCTGGACGGTCTGCAGGCCACTGCAAAAGTGTAAATTGCACCTCAACCCAGTAGCTCAAGGCTGCCGCTGCATTTCGCTTGGACTTTGCTCTGTCACTGCGCTTGCGCAGCGTGCGCTACTTATACCCGCCAAACTGCCACCGATACTCCAATCCTCAATCCGATCCTTGATTTTGATCTTTATTGCCTTCATCCTATGCCCTATGCACGTACGCATGTTAAATCAGAGATGTAGTCAAATATCAATCTATGACCGATTCATCGCTGGCCCTCGCGCTGGCCCTCCTTATGCTCTTAGACAAATTTAGAGAGGAATTAGAGGGCGTTAAACTGTCAAGCCGGCTTTGGATTAATAGTCAGTTGAATCAACTCTATATTGTTTACATGCTAGTTACGTAAATAATATAGACTCGATTGGTCATACTCTACAGTTATGTACAACTATACGCAGTTGGTGCATTAATGCAAAGAGGATCATACTTATACGAGTTGGCAACGGTATGTGATGTGGTCGTTTGGCCCTTAGGGCTATTAAACAAGAAAATATAACATCAATTTCTGTGACTAGTTTTCGTATATTTCTCTTATGCTTGCTCCCGGCTAGTCTCAAGCTCAGTGTCAAGTGGGTCAAGCCCATCTCGAGCCAAACAGCAATTTAATTTGAAGTTTGGAGGCTCCTTTAGCTTCGGTTTTTGTTATTGCTTGCGACTGGAACCCGTGCGTAGCTCTGAGAAGCCGTCAGCTTCCAGGATGTAACGAAGCTCGACCCTCGAATGTAATGATTAATTTGTTCATTTTTTTACAGCTCTGAATTTCATGTATTTCACTGAATATAACACTACATATCGGTCTCACATTTTTTCTCTCTTGATAAAAATAAAATGTAAAAGAATAATTACAAAATATTAAATAATTTCGGAGCAAGGAAGGCTATGGCTAAGTGAACGACTTGCGAGGCGTGCATCTTTGTTACTTTCTTAGTGTCAGTAGAAATGTACATTGCCACGCTCTTCGAGCTGTTTATTCAACAGATGTCTGTATGTACAAACGGAGTTGACTGTCCTAATCAAGGGTGAAAATATTGATTGACCATTTGACATGAAGACTCGCACAAAGAAAGATGGGAAAAAACGAAGAGAAAATGGGCGTAGCGGGACTAGAGATATAGCGACGAGGGCTCGGAGTTCAGACGTGTCGGGCGTGGGGTCTCGGGAAATCTATACGATTTACATAGCCGCGCAGCAAGCGGCTGCTCGCTATTGTACTATTTACGTCGGGTCGCTATAGGTGTGAATGAACTCGGGATCAGAGAGCCGCTGTTGCAGCTACGGCTTCTTGGCCTCGGGCTATGCAAGGGCCGGACGCGCGCTTACCATTGACCCAGGCGTTGGTCTGGGTGACGGCAATGTTCTCCTGGAACCGCTTGACCGGCTTGATCTTGGTGTAGAGGGTCGACATGGCCATGGCAAGACGCCCGGCAAGTGGCGAGAGACGACTGGTGGCAGCGACAGCTCTCGCGTGCAGGCCGTCCAAGTGCAATCCGGCACACACTCGGGATACAGATCTGGCCGCTGGCGCTGTGTCCGCGATAACTTGTAGTGCAGCGGTGGTGCTTCGACCGCTGATCGCGAGTCTAAACGTTTAAACTTCGGCGAATTCAGATTTTGATTACCCGATCACCAGTCTCAACTGCACAGCGTCGCCGACTAGGACGGTCGCTTCGCCATTTTCGATTCGCCGCTCATGCGCCGAATGCCGGTGCGCGAGTCGCGAACTCGCGACGCCCGCCGCCAGCCGGTTGCTGGCCTGCCCCACCCCCATCTCATCGTTTACTTCTCTCGCTTCACATCGAAACCTATATCACCCTTGAAACGTCGAAACTCTAGCAATCCCATGCCAGTCCCGGCGCTAGCGTTTATTCGAATAGCCTGCAATTACAAATCAAGTTTGTTCGCCTCTGCGCTTCCCGCCCTTCGTCGCAAACTTCTAAGTTGTTCATAAGGATTTAGAATAAAATAGTAATTAATCTTTAATACGATTATAAATAAATATTACATGACGAGATTTATTCAATGATACCTAGTTTATTTAACATTCTTTTCGATGGACCAAAACCTTATTTTAAATACGCAACACAATTTGTATATCTATGTATTAAGAAGATTAATTAATTCAAAATCATTCTCTTGTTAGTTTGACTACATTTAAAATGTAATTCAATTAAAATTAGTGGAAAATGCACTGTTTTTGCAAGCATTGAATCATTATACTTTTCTTTTAATTGTAAGTGCGCGTAAGTTTATTGGTCAAAAATACACGGTAAATTATAGTCTAATGCGATTAATTTATATCTGCAAAACTTTTAGCATGCCCTAACAGTTTGGTATAATCTGCTTATATTATGTAAATGGTTCATGTCAGTTAGCTCATAATTAAATATTCACCATATTAATTTAACATGTATATTTGTTATATTATTATGCAAATGAATGAGAAGAGCAAAATTATACCATGAAGAAACAAAGATAATGAACTCAAAACAAAAGAAAGTGCTATTCAAGTTTTTAATATTATACTACATTGCGTTAAATTCTATTGTGACTCGATTAGCTGTAGTATTTTATTAAAAACTAATAAACTATAAGCAATATTACAAAAACTGACGGTGTATATAATAAATCGAACAATAAACAGATTAAGCGTGCGTACATATCAACAAATCGCATACAATTAAATTCTAGTTTTCTGCGTAGATGGTCATTATTATTTTTCGTTATATTATTACTCTGATTACATAATAAACAATATAATGACAATATAATAAACTTGTTTATTATACAATAAATATATAATATACTATATAATATATTACAGAATTACTTTCGGAATTACTACAATAAATGCAGAGATGAAAGGATATACTCGTATAAGTTTTTTTTGCAATAAAATACTTCATGTACTGTTCTATATTTGATTCCAAATTTCATGATAGATTTCCGATTGGATTTTACTGCTAACTAATTAATTATAATAATTATTACTATTTTTATGTATGTAATTTACTTATTTATAGATCCGTGTTTATACATAATGCGTTTCGCCAACAAACTTGAGTTTGGAGAAAAGACACATGAGGTTTCGATGACTGCTTTGCGAGTCGTTCAAAGAATGAAAAGGGATAGTATCCACAGCGGCCGACGACCGTCCGGATTGTGCGGCGCAGGTATATTTAACTAAACTAATTTGAATTGAAATATGTTCATATTAATTGTTATATATTTAAAGAGAACAGAATACTGAAAATGTTACTATAATTATCAATTTAGCTCTCTTGATGGCTGCTAGATTACATGAATTTAACAGATCGCCAAGCGATATTATCAAAATTGTTAAAGTTCATGAGTCAACATTACGTAAAAGGTATCGACTGCATAACTAATCTTGATATTAAAATATAAATTATTACTCATAAAACTAAAATAATTTAATAGATTGATAGAATTTGGCGATACTCCATCCAGCGCCCTTACTCTTGATGAATTTATGTCGGTTGATTTAGAAGAAGAACAAGATCCGCCGGCCTTCAAAGCAGCTCGGAAAAAGGACAGAGAACGGCTACAAAAAGTACTTATGAATGATTGTTTTGAACAAAAGAATCTTAAATTTATTTATTTTCTTAACATTTTCTTTGTAATTGTATTTAAAATATTATACATATAGTACTTTAACTTATTCCATATGTTCTGGCACATGTTCTTCTATGAACCTCTGCAACAACAAAAAAATATTTTGCTATTAAAATTTTTTTAGAAAAGAACATATTAAAAAACGTACTTTGATTGCGCCTATTGCAACAGACATAATATTTCATAATTTTCTATTCCAATCCCTAAGTCAATGCTCATACTTTCAAACTTGATATTTAATATATTTTTCAGATAAATAACATTAAATTTTTTATCTGATGTAACATATAAACTGTGTATACATTAATGTTAGAATCCACACAAAACAAGCTATAAGTTGAAGTTTCTAGATTTATTGAGCAGCTGAATATAAAGCCTGCACTTAATTAAAAATGTTAAAAAATAACATCAGAATTGAACGAGGTTCTGACTGCTGTGCATCTTATTTAACTTCATTTTTTATTATGTTCTTTACTAAAAAATTTCAAATTTTTTGTAACAATTCATTTTTTGCTTAATCAATGTTGTATTTAACCAATTTTATTGCAATGAACATTGTGACAGAGAATTTTATTTTCCTTGCTTGCTCTTCGGCGAGGATACAATGAATGCTTTAAAAACTCACAATTATGTTTTATTATATATTCGTTCGTTGCTTTAATTGAATCTAGTAGCAAGTGAATAGTTTGTTTCTAAATTAAGCGGCGGGAACAATATATTGCGGGATTAACACTAATAAAAGATTAGATATTTATTTTAAGATACCAATTAATACGCAAGAATAATTATATAACTCTCATGGACTCTGCGATTCTCATCCAGGTTATACTCTTGGACGGTGCAGGAGTGTAGCCACTGGGTACTGCTCAATACTTATAATATCAAACGGAATGGTACCAGATGCAGTACACTGCACTTGGCGATCTATTCACTCCTGCACACACTGGAATTTGCGAGAGTGTTTCTCGCAACAAAATCATAATTATCGTTTAACAAACTTACTTCAATTACGGCCGAAATCCCTGCAACTATTTTTCACGTGAACTTTCACGAAATGGCTTATGATACACGAATACCATTGCGCACGTCTGCAGCCAAGGTTTACTTGTGATGAATTAATAATTCTGTCGCAATGAATTATTAAAAAATTCAATATCACTTAAATTATAGTAAAATAATAGAAATTAAATTAATTCAACTTTTGTTTGAATGTTTAGTTAGCTTACACGAAAACATTCAAGTTAAGTGGATAATAAAATATTCATAAAATATAATTGAAATAGCTTCATAACAGTTAATTAGTCAAAATAGTATAATAAATTCAAAAAGTTAAAAAATGCTAAATTTTCAGAGAGAATATTTTTACAGTTCTTAATGTTTTTGTAAAAATTATTGATGTAATACCAATTTGATTAAATTTTTAAACATAGTTGTAGGACGAATAACGACTCCAGACTTATTTTTTATCTGTTTTTAGTTAGATAATATAGTTACCGAATTTAGTGATCTTCAAACAGAAATAGATCGACAATTGGAAGAAAATAAATCTGCAAAGGGAAGAGTAAAAAACGGTAAAATAGTATTTTAACATAGCTTTTACTATAGTACTAGTTGTGAGGTTGCATACAAGTCGTTTATATATAATTTACAGCTTAAACTAATCTATTTATTTATAGATGTTTTAAATATAATTTTCTACTTTATAGTTTCAGCAGTCGAAGAATCAGATGCGGAAAGATTTATCAGAGAATCAAATTTGACCATTATTCAAGATTGTGTTGAGCGAGATCCTGATGATCCTAATGATTTTACGACAATCAGACATCGTAATGAAACTTCTCTGGTTACTGGTCTTGGTAATAATTGAAATTTAGAAATTGTTGCTGTATAAAATACACAAGACATTTTGTGCAAATGCAGTAACATTTGTATACTTGTTTAAATTAATATGTGTAACAAACCTTCTTTTTTAGGGCCTGATATAGCTTCCATGGGCTTAACTTCATCGTTTCATACGAAAGACAGCTCTATTAAAGATGCATTCGCTTTTTCATATGAAAATGTAATAAGTATATATTATCTTATATGCGTTATTTTTATAATTTTCTTTATTTTAAACAAAATGTACACTTTAAATATGTAGCTATCAGGCGAGGTCGATATTACAGATTTGGATGATGAAGAATTGGATAGTTATATTATGTCCGAAAAAGAAGCCCAATATAAAAGTAATTTATGGAATAAAGTCAATGAAAAATATTTAATAGATCAAAAAGGTATATACGGTTTAAATTTTTGAGTTGATTATTACAAATACATAATTTTATTTATATCAATTTTTTATTTAAGTAAAAGAAGAACAACGCCAAAAGGAAAAAGAAGAAGGTAAACCAGAAAAAAAGAGAAGAAGAACTGCTTCTAAAAAAAATAAAAATCAACCGGCAAATAGTGCAGGTAAGTAATATTTTATTTATATTCGTTTTCAAAATTTGACATTATTAAATTTGATATTATTGTACAACAGGAGAAGCAATAGAAAAAATGTTGCAAGAAAAGCGTATATCGACAAAAATCAATTATGAAGTATTAAAAAGCTTAAATGTAGGCAGTAGTTCTAATGGCCAACAATCGCAAAAAATATCGAATGACATATCGTTTACTATGCCAAAGAAATTAGAAAATAAAGAAGTTTCTTCAACAATTAATGTATCGTAAGTAATTAAAAATAATTATTGAAATTGTTGTACAATTTAATTATTTTTTAATATACTTGCATTAATTTTTAAAATGATAGTCCTAAAATAGTACAACCAAAATTCGAAGTTAATAGAAGAGTTCCAAATTTAAAAGTACCTGCAGGTAGAAAAAGAAAGCTTTCACAGTCGGAATCTGAATGCATAAGTGATAACGCTGAAAAATCTATACCTATAGCAGTATATGAGGCTAATAACGAAATTGGTTAGTTTATAAATTAATCAAACATTTTTCTTAAATACATTTTAAACTTTTTTATTCCGCATTAGATGATGCTGAGGTTGATGATTACGTAGACGAAGAGATTGATGCTGATCCAGAACCGGACCCATCTGAAATGTCAGTTGGACAAATGCTTGGCCGACAAGATGATGACGAATACGGATATGGTTATGATGAAGAGGATTATTAAAGTAATGATCGTTACGTTATAACTATGATTTATAGCTTGTAACTGTAAAAGAATTCTTGTGCTTTCAATCTTAAAATCACATTAATTCTGTGAAGCTCAAACACCGAAAACATTAAGACTGAAAGTAAAAACCGCGATCTTTTGTTATTGTACCTTCCATAGTATTGTCGGCGCCAATATTCCATTCATTTAATAAATGAAAGTGATTTTACTTGTACTATTTGTAATATACATATAACATTTTATATAATATTAAAAATATCTAAAAAATTTGTAGGTTTTAAGACAGAACCATTGTTTAAGTTAGTGTTTATTTTCTCTTATTGTTTACTTATTTATTAAACACTGTTCCAATTTTATTCCATTTGTACACAATTCAAACTATCATTGCTCTCTATTAATTAATCAACTCATAATCTTAAGTCAAATATAATGTTGAAAAGAGTATTACTTCAATTTTTATGAGATAATTGGGTAAAATATGTTTTCAAGAATCATGTTGTTTTAAATGTTTATCTGCTATATTGACATTTTAATAAAAAGAACGAAATTATGGCTTAAATGTTGTGTATTTATTTTACGAAAAGTTACATATTCAATAGATAAATGTAAAGTATTGGACTTTGAAATTCAAAAAAATATTTAAATTTTTTGAACTACAACTGCAAGTAGCACACATCATTTGAAATTTATCTTTTTTACAAAAGAAAATATAATAACTTTTAAATAATTTCAGAATTCCTTCGTATTACTTTAATAAAGTAAAATGAATTTTATATCAAATCGGCTACATTCATAGGCATTTCGTCAATTTGTGTAGAATAGTATTGTTCAATGTCTCTAAGTATCCTAATATCATCATTTTTCACAAAATTAATAGATACACCTTTTCTCCCAAAACGACCCGATCGACCTATTCTGTGAATATACAATTCACGATTATTTGGTAAATCATAATTAATAACAAGTGAAACTTGTTGTACATCAATTCCTCTTGCCCACACATCTGTTGTAATTAATACTCGACTGAAAGATTTATACACAATCAAGGAAAGCTATTTAAAATATATCTAACTAATAACTTAATATTAATTTAATAAGTACAAACCTTTGTCCGGATCTAAACTCTTTCATTATATTATCTCTTTCTTTTTGTGGCATATCACCATGCATAGAACATACTGTAAAATTAGCTTCTCTCATTTTTTCCGTTAGCCAATCTACTTTCCTTTTTGTATTACAAAATATGACTGCTTGTGTAATAGTAAGAGTATCATACAAATCACACAGGGTGTCAAATTTCCACTCTTCACGCTCTACAGCTACAAAGAATTGTTTTATTCCTTCCAATGTTAACTCATCACTAAAATAGAGATTATAAGATTAATAATTAAATAAAAATATGGTGCAGTAAATTATGTAAATAATGAAAATGATATTAAAAAATCACCGTTTTACTAAAATTCTAATAGGATCAGTCATGAATTTACTAGTCATTTCTAAAATTTCATGAGGCAGTGTAGCTGACACTAGTACAACTTGTGTTGCTGGTGGAAGATATCGATAAACATCATAAATTTGTTCTTTAAAACCCTTATTTAACATTTCATCTGATTCATCAAGGACAAGCATCTTAATTGCTCTTGTTCTTAAAACTCGTCTTTTTATCATATCTAAAAATCATTTATTTTACAATATTTACATTATTATATATAATAAAATTTACTTAAACAAGTTTAAAATTAGTTTTAACATTTACCAAATACTCTCCCAGGAGTTCCGGAAACAACATGTTGACCATAGTCAAGTTTTCTAATATCTTCACCTAAATTTGTTCCACCAATGCAGGAGTGACATTGAACATTCATGAAATCACCTAAAGCGAGAATAACTTTCTGGATTTGTGTTGCAAGTTCTCTAGTAGGTGAAAGAATCAATACTTGTGTTTCACGTAATTGAGTGTCAAGAGACTGCAAAATGGAAATTGAAAATGTTGCTGTCTTTCCTGTACCAGATTGAGCTTGAGCTATTACATCTCTGCCTTTCATTATAGGCTTAATAGATCGTTGTTGAATGGCGGATGGTTTTTCAAAACCTAAAGATAATACAAAATTGTATAGATTACATTATACAAATTAATTATTAAAACATACCATATGCGTAAATTCCTCGTAACAGCTCTTCCCGGAGACCCATATTATCAAATGTCGGAATGACCTCAACATCTTCGCTGGTTTCAAATTCAACGTTTGACAAATCTTCATTTTTAATAGCTTCGATTCGACGTGCTCTAGCTTCCGCCATTTTTCTTGATTTAATTACTTTAATATATTTATATTTTGCACATACTTTATTATCCCTTTATATAATAATTACAGCGCAATACAATGCAAAATAGCTCAAACTAAATTTTCATAACAAAAATGCCGTATTATAAAATTATAACCTGTACCAGCTTGTATAAGTCACTCGTTCAGCAGCCATAGAATTAAACTCCTGTTCTCATGAATTACGATCTTTTCCTTATTCGCAGATTATTGTATATAATGCTGGGCATGGGCTATGCAGAATACTAGAGATGATCCTGTATATAAAATATCAAGAGGGTAGAAATGAGAATAGAGAGCGCGGCCGAGTTGAAAATAAATACATTGACGTTGTGAACTACCCATATAGTTGCAGTAAGCAGGAATCGCATGGAGCGTTACCGCAGGATTATTACACCATAATGATTTGTTGTTGAGTCGGTAAGTATGTTACATAGGTAGCGCGTCCCGTACTTTGCAGAGATCGAAAATAGTATTCGGATTATACAATTACTCGAATAAATAATTATGTTAAAATGTAATTAAAATTATATTTCCATGTAAAATATTTTCTAAAAATTTTTTAATGATAATTAATGTATTGGTTATACAAACTATTGATTGGTTCTGCAAAACAATAAATTAAAATAATAAAATAAAAAATAAGCTATAAATTAAAATATTTATTTAAAAAAACTATTTATTGTCAAACATTTTATTCAAAAACATAGATATAAAAATAGCAAAAAAATGGAGCCGAGTATGTAGTAATTTTTTTGCAAAGTGTAACTTATGTATATTTTATTAAATGTTTTATTGTTATATAAACAGAAAAGGTGGCTTTATTATTTTCACAAGGTTTGTGTATAATTATATGACCCGAATGCTATTATCGATTTCTGCAGAGCATGGGGCGCACAACCTGTGTAACATACTTACTAATTCTTTCCTACTTACTGACTCAACAACAAATCGATCATTATGGTAATACTCCTGCGATAACGCTTCATGCGATTCCTGCATTATACTATATTATACTTTAGCTATACGGGTGGTTCACAACGTTAATGCGGTTATTTTCATTTCGACCACGCTCGTCTGTCATGACTTCTGTGCATTCGGTACTTTTTCATGTTCGTCGCATTACCACGAAGATGAGCAATGTTTTAACGTGACCAATGTATATAGACGTTCGTGGAAGAACAGTTTTTATGGAGCCTTTGGGATCAATTGAGACCTAAAATTGCCTAAAATGAGAAGTTAAGCCGTCTCCTGAAGATGGCGTTGAAAGCGAAAATCCATGTAGTACCTCCATTATTCTCTCTTGCACCCTCAGTTGATTACATTTCAAGTCTTATAAGCTTGCAATTGAATATTGTTGAATGAATTATAACTACGAATTTCTGGTTTACATATATTTATTTTATTCAAATGAATGAACCTAATTTAAATATTTTTTAATTATATTAATATCTTTAAATTGTATCTAATTAATATTTCCAAAATATTTAAATATATTATGTAATTCGTAATAAATAAAAATACTCTTATTTACAAATAAATTTAATTAAAGAAAAAATAAGCTCGCTCTTGGTTAATATTAGTTTGAAAATATTATTTAAATGAAAAGGTAAATACTGTTTTCATACTAAATAATTTAGTTTTCAAAGTAACATTATTCAATAGAAACCATTCAGAAAGGTGGCAGTTATTCAGCTTTCTTCTATCAGGAAAGGGATAGAATTTAGAATATTGTACAAAGAGCGCATGTGGCAGTGCCAAGTGGCACGAGGAGCCTTCTTTTAAAGCGTCGATGTACATTTGTTAATGTGAATAATGGCAACGACGATAAACGGCCGTAGGGCAATCAAAACGAAACGTACAATGTTTTTAGGGAGAATAATAAATCTGGTGAGACAAGAATTTTTGTGATAAATTCAAACTAAAAGCATTGAATTGAGTTAAGCATTGCTTAACAATACATCTGACAAATGATACCGCCTTGATTAAGAATATGTAAGAGGACACATTAATTCTTCATCCGTTGTAGAAATACTTATAACAAAAAGTATATTAATAATAAAAACTTAATATTTTTACTAATATATAATAAAAATGTAATATAAAATGATGGTTTTTATAGTAAGAATTCAATGTGTAATTCGAATTGCTTTGTTTTTTATGAATTTTTCTTCCCAATTTTTTATTGAATTTAAATTGCAGAAAACAAAAAATTCTTTATTTTATAGTGTTTTTAAACAAAATGATCCTTTTCATGCCTAAATAATAGAATTAAAAAAAAAACAAAGCCACACTCAAGTTGCACGTTGACTATGTATAATTTGAACCTTTCAAGATGAAAATCGATCAATTGGTTCAAGAGAAAGTCTGCGTCAAAACTAAAAGTTTGAAAAATGTATAAATATTTATATTTTATTTATAATAAAATTTATAAATATATATAGATGCAAACTGAATGAGGTGAGATGAATGAGCTTACCGACCTCACGTTAGTACACGTGGGACACAAGATAGCTAGATGAGATATGTACATTGATATGTGAAAGAAGATATATGAAATATGGATATTTCAAATATCCAAAAAGGAAGAATGTGTATATAGAAAATTAGCCAAATAAAGCCACGCAACAGACATAAAAAGAGAATTATTAGTGTTACTACAGCAATAATATAAAGTGAAATAATATTATTATTTACGATTGCTTATAAAAATTGGTTAAGACACAAATATAGTTTGTGAACTAGTAAACACGTTTAATACAATTGCTTTAATCTTAATTAATTGAATTCATTATTTTATTGTAAATAACTTTGGCACGCAGGAGCATGGTAAGTACACTCCATTATATTTTATACATTCAGTACTGAGTTTCGTTAATGATATAAAATTTAATTATTTAAATAAATAAATATAAGAAATATAGAAATGAAAATTTAGCCTTTATATCCTTTTTGTATAATTTATTTATGATTTATTTTTATCTTTCAAATGTCAGTCACACGTGATAGTTAAATATAAAGTACGATTCAAAATTGAAAAATGTAAAAACTGAATATATATTTCTAATTAAAAATTCGACTTAATTGAGTCGATTGATCAATTTGTGATAGTATCGGCTACTGACTTATTCTATATAGATTAACATTTAGAAAATGAATTAGCGAGTTAATCAAATGTCGATCGGTATAAAATAATCACTTTTAAAGAATAATTAGTGTATACGGACAGTAACGCATTTGTCCAGTTCAATAATTTGGACGTAAGCAATTTTGTCCAGACTTAAAATTTTCTTGCGCGTTTGCTTGCAAGTAGCTTTATGTTTAAAAAGCGGAAAATTTTAGGAAAATAGGAACCTTATTGGTTAATACATTGCTGGACAAGTTCTCTACAGACCAACAAATTTTCCAATATTCCATCAGATTGGCAGGTAGGCTAAAATAAAATTGAAAAACGAAAACAGAATTCCTTTAGTGCCATTAGTTTTTAAAAATTGTTAAACAATTAAAGAATACTATTGTTTTTCGGAAACTTATAAACAAACTTTGCATTGCTGTTTAAAACATATTACGCCATTAGGACATACAACATAGAAATGACAACGCGGCCATCTTGGAAAATCCCTTTTTTTTACACGACCCTCAAGCGGATTTCGAACTAAACAAGATAGGACTATAATAACCCATACTGCGGTGTTCACTTGCTCGTTGGTCGCTCTCTGGCGAAGAATTAAGCGCGTATTTATTATACAACCTTGAATAACGAAACCACGAGGAAAGAAAGCGACAAAACAACGGTGTTCCATAGGATTAGTACTGAAGTGTCAGGACTCAGGATTCGGAAGCGGTATCGCAAGTGGCGTATTCCAAATCAGCAAGTCTGATTATAACTTTTCGATACGCAAACAAAATATAAATATGAAACTCGACGTGGGACGTTCAACTTACACGTATTAGAGTATTTCAATCTTAACTTATGCTTTCGAGAAATACATGAGGACTCGGACCCGAGTTTAATATACACAGACTCAGGTTCTCACCCAGGTCTGTTTGAAAAAGGAAGAACGAACACATGTGAGCATAGGGTTACAAGACGAGGGAGAGAGATAGAGAGACAAAATTGTAAAATATATTCTTGCTAATAGCTCGCGGCTTTAGAGCCCGTACGCGCGCTTTGCAACGGTTGAATAAAAGTGTCTCGGCCGCCCGCGGGAGCTACCTCTAGCTTCAAGGTGGAGGGAGGTCGACAGGATCAGGATAAAGGTCGTTAAAGATCCACCGAAAATATGTCGGAGTCGGAGGAATTGGAGGTGAGTTGTCAGTGATTGAAAGCGGTGAATTTATGAGGTACTGTTTGAGATGTGTTACACCGACTGCTGCGCTAACCAATTGCACGGCTACTTACACTGGCGTTGTTTCCGGGCGCTCACGTATACAGTTCCTGCATAGCATGCATTTATTCCGAAACAAGCTGCATTGGAAAATAGACTCAAGTTAAAGAGAACATGGAAAGTGGCATCCAGTAGTTGCTTTTAGTCGCTCTATTAGTGTTAATCTCATCTCGGCGACTCGGATGTCGCGGGTGCACATCTTCCAGTCCAGCATATTCTATTTTGGGAAATTTTTCTATGTACGTGTGCAAACATACGAGTACAATTAAAAAAGTGGTTCTTTTTTACCTTTACTTTCTTTCATCCGTTCGACATAGGTCGAAATTTTAGACAGTGTGTGCAAGAGTCGCTGATTAGGGCTAAGGGGGCACGGGAGGAAAGACGTGCGCGGAATGGAGCCACCCGAATATTTGGTAACCTAAAATAATCTCCCGCTTTTTCTCACTCCTCTTACTCCTCTGAGAGGGTAAGCCAGGTTGAATGCTTGATGCATTTTTAATCGTTTAGTTTATTATATCCTTTTTCATTAATTTTAAGTAGGAGAGAAGGGCGCCGTTTAGTTAGTACAGTATTTTTTATTACATTCTTGTTATGAAATCATTGTATAACTGTGGATTTAGTATTAGTGTTGTTATAAATATTGTAGTTTTAACTCCATTATTAGCTTTCATGTATCAAATTGCTTTAAATTTTACATGTATATCTGCTCCTATGTTAAAAAATTTATTTTACAGAATATGGTATTGAGTTTTCGAGTGTCAGAACTGCAGATGTTATTAGGCTTCGCTGGTCGAAACAAATCTGGTAGGAAAAACGAACTTCAAACACGTGCCTTGGAACTTTTACGCCTTAGATCACATCCTGTCCAATTAAAGATCCGTGAGCTGTATAAAACTATTCAGTAAGAAGAAAATTAATTATAACTTAAAATTAATTAAAAATAGTATTACAATCAGATTATGTGCTCACAGGGCAGATCAACTTAACACTCATCAAATGTATGGTCAAGGTGGTGCTCCTGAACAACAGATTGAACAAAATATGCATTCCAGAAATTATTTTACAAGGTTAGCTAAAGTAAATATTTATTTATGCCCTTTGTTCATATTTTATTAATTAAATTCCTTATGTGATTGTACAAATAAAGGTTTGAAACCTTTTCAATTAAAATTTTGTTTTTAATATTTATTAAATAATTTAAAGAATTTATTTTTTAAGTAAATTAAAAATTCTTACAGTATTTGCATATTTTAAAAATTAAAATGTTCTAAAACTATTGTTCAATTTTTTATATTTTATTAATTAAATAAAATCTATATAATTAAAATAGGCAAGTTCATGCACAAGCATTAAACCAACAGCAACCATCTCAGCAATCTGTATCAACAGGTAAGGATTTACCTCCTGCACATCAAGCTTCTATTCCTCAATCACAAGTTGTGCAAAGATCAACATCTGTTTATCAAACCCCTGGTTATACAAGTGTGACTCCACAGGTAATTGATTCAGTAATGATAATTAATAATTCTTACTATTAAGAAATTTAAAATAAAATATTTTCATCTAAAGTCAAGATCATCTAGTTCACTTTATCCAACGTATCCATATGCCCAACAAAAAGTTTTACCATTGCCAAGTCCTCTGCAAATTCAGCCGAATCAGTATCCAGTTCATCCAGATGTCAAATTAAAGAAATTACCGTTTTTTGATTTGCTTGGTGAACTATTGAAGCCCTCAAGTTTAATGCCTCAAGGTACAATGAGACTTCAAGAGAATACATTTGTCTTTCATTTAACTCCACAACAGTCTACCGATATCGCTAGTTCACGCGATTGCAGGCAAGGCAGTAAAATGGACTACACTGTGCAGGTACAATTTTATAATTTTATATATTTTGTTTATAAAATAAATATGTACTCTTTTCATAAAACGTATAATTTTTATTTTAAAAGGTACAAATGCGATTTTGTTTGCAAGAAACTTCATGTGAACAGGAAGATTACTTTCCTCCCAGTATAAATGTTAAAGTTAATGGAAAATTGTGCCCATTACCAGTAAGTTACTTACCAGCATAACATAAGTAATAGATAAGTGTCTATAAAATTTTTTATTTTAATTTTAGAATCCAATTCCTACAAATAAACCTGGAGTTGAACCAAAGAGGCCACCCAGGCCAGTTAACATTAGTCCTTTAGTAAAACTATCTCCAACAGTAGCAAATCAAATAACAGTATGTTGGTCTGCTGATTATGGTAGACGGTATGCTATTGCAGTCTATCTTGTAAGAAAATTAACAAGCACTGAGCTTTTAACAAGACTTAAAAATAGAGGTGTTAAACACTCAGATTACACTAGAGGGCTTAGTAAGTATTATAAGATTAATTTATCAGTATTTGAATATAAGTTTAAATATTAAATCTTTTTTTACAGTTAAAGAAAAATTGAATGAAGATGCAGATAGTGAGATTGCAACGACGTCTCTTAGAGTATCATTAGCATGTCCTTTGGGAAAGATGCGTATGAGCACACCTTGTCGTGCTACAACTTGCTCGCATTTGCAATGTTTTGATGCCTCTTTATTTTTACAAATGAATGAACGTAAACCAACATGGAATTGTCCTGTTTGTGATAAGGCGGCTCTGTACGATAATTTAACAATTGACGGCTATTTTCAAGAAGTTCTGCATTCAAATAAATTATTACCAGATGTAAACGAAATTCAGTTACTACAAGATGGTTCTTGGGAAAATTTAGTTCTTAAAAAGGAAAAAGATAAAGATAAAAGTGATAAAGTTGAAGTAAGTCCTAGTCGTAATAAAGAATTTGATGTCACAGTTGATCTTGGTAAGTTTTTACATGAATTTTAGATTATTCAGAAGCAACTGAAAACCTTAGTCTATCTAAATTTCATATTTATTTTAAGATGAAAGTAATCATACTCCTTCAGCTCCTTCAGCGCCAAAAGAGAAGAAACGCGCTTTAGTAATTGATTTAATATCGGACAGTAGCGATGAGGACGATACTAGTATAACTCAGAGTTCTAGTAAAAAGCAGGCTATTTCTGTATCATCGAAACCACAAGCTAATGCGCATGGTGCTATTAGCAGTACTAGTGATTCTCCTGAACTAATGATCATTGATTTAGAATAAAAACTGAATTCAAATTTTTATTTTCTTAAAACTTCAATGAAGTTCATGGGTTAAACGTAATTCACGTTAAGAAATCTCACGAACAGTACAAATTGCAGTATATTTTCTTGTAAAGTTAGTGTATAAAATTGTAATTATGAACTTTATCATATTTGAAAGTTATGAACGATTTAATTTAGTTAGGTTTAGTTTTTTTAATATTGACAATATTTAATTTTTTAAGTAATTAATTAACTACGTTAAAACTATTGTCAATAAACTTGACATGCTATAATTATTTTAAAACATCGCAACATTATTTCAATTAAAATTTTTTTTATGTTATGGAAAGAAGGTTTTGAGTTATTAGATCATGGTTTTTGAGACACATCAAACAGTTTATTATTATTTCGATGATATTTTTCGTAATATTAAATTGACGTACATAAAATTATACAATGAATTTGTTTTTGGGCATCATTGTTTATTTTTGCTCGCTCATAATTGCCTTAGTCGTAAGCAAAAAATGGCTGAGGTGGAAGCATATAGTTACCCTTTCGAAGGGGAATACTTGAAATCTGTCGATCCAATGGTTCACGTGTATCATAAAGACTTGGCGCTTGGCAAATTATAGCTGCCGTTCCGATGATACACGCTAGTGTGAAAATCCACAGAAATAATCTGTCTAGTACCATAGCTACGAATTTCCAATCTTCGACAACCTGCGCAAATGTGATTAAAATTTTTTTATAAAGGAGTCATAGTTTTAATTAAATAATACAACAAAATCTGTCTATAAATTAATTTATTTGCATGAATGTGTAGATTTACTATATCGTTAATTCTTGCAAGTGTAAATAACAGTTTTAGAAGTTATTCTTTCAATTTGAAACATGAGGATAATGTAAAAAGTGCATTATCAGCACCTATTGATTTGAGTTGTACTACTTGGTATGTATTTTTAATACAGTTGAAACAAACCTAGTAGTTACTGTATATTTAATCGTTTTATTAACTTTAGTTATAATAGGAATTTAGAACATTTTTAGATATTTCTAAATAAGATCCCAGGATTTGATTTGTTATATGTACAGAATACCCATTTTTATTTTAATATTTCCATTAAACATAATAATGTAACCTGGTAATACAAATGAAAAATAAAAATAATTTTAAATATATCCAGAAATCATGTTCAATACTGATACAAACCTCCTTATCCTTATCTGCATCTTTCATATGCTGAGCAATGAATCTGACTCCTTGTAAAGCTGTCATTAAGTCAGGTGATAAATGTCTGGGCATTGTGTTTTCGCTGTCTGTTACTAAGATAAAAGAAGTAGCAAAATATTTTAGGAAATGGTGGATCGAACACAATAAATTGAGTTATTTTTAAAAAAGGCATAGTTTTAAAAATTTTTTAATTTTTTCAATTCTGTAAGGAAATCCATTGTCTTAAGTTACCTGAAAATTAAAAGCGATTTGTTCAACTAATTTTTTTATCGTACTTTTTGTATTTGCTTTGATACTATTTTATATTTTGTATGATACACATCTTTTGAAACCGAGGTTTTCTGAGAACGAACTACTGATTACATAGTTACGTTAGAAGGTAGTTGGTGTTTTAGTGACTGAATATTCATATTCGTGATTCAAAGTATCAGAACAAGCATTGGGGGAAATACTTGTTTTTGATATATTTAATTTTTGAAATGATATTTTACATGCTTATACTTATTTATGTTTTATTTACAATCTTTGAAAATGTTCTATGAAACTATGATTCTATAAGGATGGATTACTTAGTATAAAACATAATTTTTCGAGTAAAATAATAAAAAGTATCAAGTAAAAAAGTGTACTCGAAATTTTAAGGCTGTGACAATTTTAAAACAATTAAATTATATACATTATTTCGAACTATTTATGATGATATTAAAATTTATATAGTTTAATTAAAATAATTTTTAAGTTTTAAAAGTAAAAGTTAATTAAACCATTAGCAAATACTTTACGATCTGGTCAATGAATGTTAAAATCCTATATAAGTATCCAATACTTCCATTTTTTTTTAATTATAGAAGTAGATCTCAAGCAAGTAGACTTACCCGAAGCGTGAGGTATATGACGTATCTCCTCATCACGTATGTTTTTGTACGCAGCTGTAACACTCTCAAACCCGTCAGGACTGCCCTTGGATTCGGACGGGTAATCACTTATGCTATCCCGGAAGCTGTGTGTAGAAAGTTTTATCGTATATAAAATGATCGTATAACTTATGTACAGTTTTTGATTAAATATTGAAATGTACTAAATTTTTATTTGGTGCAAAAAGCGATATTGTCGTTTATGCGTCGAAAGTTACAACTTTTGTGAAGAGCTATTGGTTATAAATAGTTCGATGTCTTTGAAAAACGAGCTCTAGTTTATTTATTGACAAATCAGTTTGTTATATATTGCATTGCCATTAGCAATTGCATTACTATTTAACAAAAAATGTAAAAGATTATTGGAAACTAAGACTCAGGTAATTACTTATGTCCTATCATTAATTACTTGAATTTAATACGTTAAGTAAGTGCTCGCACTGTAATGCTTATTTACATGAACCAAAAAAATGATTTATGAAAGTTGTAAAGTTCTCTTCCATTTTTATTTTAGCAAGATTTTTTCGACTACCGCTATTAACTAATTGATTTTGTACTCGTAATAGTACATTTAATATGATGATAAAGACTAGTGAAAAGTATAGAACGTTAAAGTTGTTTCGTTAATTATAATTTTAAAACAGTATAATTGAATAAATTACCTAAAATCCATTTCATTAGTATAACCACTGTCTAAGTACGTATCGTCATACTCGGGCGTTGAATAAGGCGTTCGACGCATTCTTAGCATTCTTGGAAACCAATGTAAAAATAATTGTCGCACCCACGGGGACATATTGTGCGTGGCCGGAGATCTGTTGAAGCATTTGGTGAATTGTTATTTCAGTTTAATCCTTACTTATAGTAGCTGTTCAAATTCTTTATTTTTATCAAGAAAAAAAAATAAAAGTTTTTAAAAATATAATTTAGAATTGACTTAAATTAATGCAATAAAAATAATAACGTATACTATATGCAACGAGTATATCCCATCATGATTGCACATAGAGTATCATTTATCCGATTCGACCTTGACGGAGGAGGGGAGATGTATACATCAAGTGACGGCCTATTTTGATTAGTTTTATATTATAATCGGACCTCCTGTAATTGCCGAATTTATGGAGAGGTCAGTTAGTCTCCAGCGACCCTCGTATGAGTAGCGTGTGTCGTGACCACCGAGAGCAATTTTCGAAATTTACTTGTGCATCGTTCACTAATAGATTTTTAGTAGCACGTCTCAAGAGCAATCGCCACGACGAGTAAGTCGATTTGTTACAATTCACGGACGTGCGCGCTAAAGACCGTCCGAGCGTGCTGTGCGTGTAAGAGAGAGAGAGAGAGAGAGATATTTAGTGTTGGTGCGGTCGTGTTAATTATTGTGCAGGCTTATTCTGTGTAATAATATTTACTATTAAATCATTTTTTGAATCTAAATTGTGTGAGTATTCTTTTTCGCTGCCCTCTCTCTGAAACATATCCTTTACACAGACCCGTAATTTTAGTAGTCAGCACCCAAGCTTGCGCCTGGAACTCTAGAGCGGGATTAGCAACATGGGACAGCGTAGTGTAACAAATACAAATATATAATATGAACATATAATAAGTTAAAAATGTTGGGACTAAAAAGTACAACATAAACGTTAAGCGAAATCTAGTTAAGATTAAAATAAGCCCTATATGTTAATTACAATGACCTAAACAAATGAAAGTAATTTTACACGCGTAAAAGTTAGATGTAAAACGTTATTACAATATGAAATAACTGTAATCTACAAGTATAATTTAAAGTTGTCTAGTTTATCTTAAGTAATTATAAGCTGTTACGTCAATTCACTAAGAAATATAATATAAAGCAACATCAGGTATGCATTAACTGACCTAGGCACTTACCGAAAGTGCACGTTGAGCACGCACACTGTTATCCATATGGACAGCGTGACCAAGATCATGGTAAACAAGAGGTATTTTCCGAGCAACGGAATGGCTAGTGACGTTGGCGGAATTATTTCCGCGAGAAGCAGGAAGAACACAGTCAGTGATAGTAGAATTGAGGAACACAGCGAGACCTATGTGCATAAATGTCGTGTATATCGAAAATTATGTAACCTGAAGAATTTTCTTATACTAGAAATTAAGAAAAGAAGTGCTAGTTACTTTTTCACCAGAATCGCTTGGCAAATAGAATACTAAAACTGTTAGGAAAGTAATACCCACGCATGGTATTATGAGATTCACTGTATAAAAGAGCGTTTTTCTTCGCATCTTAATATTAAAAGTAATATCTGAAAGATAAAAATGATTATGTTATATTATTAGCTAATAATAAAACATGAAGCTCATTTATTACAGTTCTTTAAATTTTAGAAATAATAGACTCTGCGATAGAAATTTACCAGAATATGGTTCCTTGCAACAAGGATAGTATTCTTCATTTCTAGAGGCGGGTACCTCCAGTATGTCCCATTCGACGGATAGGTAAAAATCGCTCAAATCAATTCCCATTGCTACGACATTACTCCCAGGCACTTGATCCATGTGCTTTAAATCTACCTACGTAAATGAAAATAAACAAGACACATCATATTTTGTAAATATATACTACTGGATATAATATCTAATTAAATTTCAGTTTGGAAATTACGTACCTGAGCGCCATTGTACGTCCAAGAGCCGAACTTCATGATACAGGATTGTTCATCAAAGGGGAAGTACTCGACGTTAATCTCACAGGAGGACTTGTAGATGGCAGGAGGTTTCCAATAGACTTCGCCCGTGTATTTAAGCGTCGCCTTCGTCATAAGCGTCACTTCATAGTTTCCATCCGCGCTGAACAAGCATATCAAACATTGATAAATTGTAATTTCTGATTATGTTAATTTTTCATTGGCTAATATTAATTAATAAAAGTGTATTTATAATGTTGTCGGGACGAATTAAATCACTGTCATATTTTTGCCGTAACATTTCACTCGTATAAGTTTTAATTATCTGAACCTGCCGATTCGAATTATCATGCTTCCAAGATGCATATGCGCTTGGCTCCCTCCAATATGTTTATAATAACACGGGTAGTAAAGGTATCAATTTAACAATAATTTAACCTATCACAGCTTTATGATATTGAAATTATTGGTTTGGTCAAAGATTCGATGAAATTAAGAATATAATCACCTCGTAACATTTATACTTTGGTCTTAAAAACGAACCTAAAACGAGGTCAATAATGTAACATTTATAATTTAGTTTCAGAAAAAGAGAGAAGGACGACGAGGCACATATGTACATTTCTAGTTTTAATTTACAAAAAAAATGTGGTTGAAAGTTGTATCGTTATAGCACCAAAAAAAACTTATCGATTACGATAAAAAGTAAACAATTAACAATATTTAGCTTGAATTTTAAGTGTACCAGTATAATGTATCAGTGATTTCGTATTAAAGATTGAAAAATAATTATGTCAGAAATCATTCAAATACATGGTCAAGTTAATCCAATTCCATCAGTAATTTATATCATATACGCACACACGCGCGCGTTTGAAGATCTAACGTTATAAATACAGAGATGCAATGAATTAAATTCACGTCCGAAGTAACTAAATTAAAAAAGCGTCGATCAACGTGGCGTGAATACCTTGATTAAATATTCAGATAGGCGCTCATCTTCTTGGTATGCTCGTTAGTGCGATGAATCGCGGGATGTGCAGGTGCGGGCGACGCCGAGAGAGGGCCGATAAAATAAAGGATATGCATCTGAGTACGCGCTCATACTTACTTATTATACATGACGATGTCTGGCAACCATATATTTTCAGAGGGCACGTAGAGCATCTCGATGCCACCGTAATCTTCTGGTTTCCAGGTCAGCTTGTAATCGAACCATTTCTGATCGCCAGAGGGCCACCACGATCGCCGCCATGGAGAGAAAGAGTTAATTATTGTTTGCATTCAGGCGAGAAAATCGGGTTCGCAGAAGACTCGGCAATTGAAAAAACAAAAAGCGAGAAAACCGGATCGACCGCCGAGTACGTGGGATTATTTTTCAATTTGCGCGGATTCAGTTCTTTATGAGAGTAGGGAGTAGGGCGTTTGTCACCAAAAACTTTAATGAGTCATATTAAATACAAGTTTGAGATGATTAAAGAAGCGCCATTTATTGGCGCCCTGTCTTTTAAATTTAATTGAACATGTACATGTAGTTAACGTTTATCGCTCTATTAGAATGTGACATACGGTAGGTTGGTAGATTTAGGTTATTAAAGTTGATGTTGTTTACCTGTTCAACCCAAACGTTCGTTGTCATCACCTGATTCTTCAAGTTCTACAAATAGAGTAAATCCATGATTAAGCAGATGTACCATGGTGTAATGATTAAGTTGACATAATATTTTGCATTTGTAAAGCAATTACCATTTCAATTAATTGCGACAGTTTCAACCCCAGCCAAACAGTGAGGGTTTCAGTATTGTTATTAACCGGCCGTATAAGTCTGTTGTAATTGGACAATAAATCATCGTACAGCCTTTTTGTATCAGGATTTGCTTCGAATTTTTTTATTTCGGGAGAGTAACCTAAAACTTATAAAATAAACGATATGGGTTCCAAGTTATAATTTAATGGTGCTTGTTTTTATTTATATTGACGACTGAGAGTAAGAAGGAGAAGCACCTAGCTCGACGGGCAGTTTAAGAATCAGCTAACTTGCCATGCGCTTGCACAAGCAACAGTTATCTTGGCGGCCGGTTTAAGAAGCAATTAGCTTAAACGCATATTTTATTTTTTAAATTTTGTTACTGCAGTATTTAACTTATTCAGAATTTCAACAAAATATTAATTGTTTCATCTGTAAATCATAATCTTTACAATTATATTTTTAATTATATATTAATAAGTATGAAATTAAATATCTAATACAAATTATGCATAAATATATTTTTTAATTCATAAATACGTAAATACAATATTTAATACATTTTTTAGAAATTTAATTTCATGTTTACAGTTGACATTTTAAAACAAAACATGTATTTGAGTTAGATGTTTCTTCAACCGTCCGACGAGGTAGCTGCTGCTTGAACTGCCCGGCAACTTAGCTGGCTCTTAAACTATAAACTAAAATAGCTGCTTCTTGAAACGCCCCTCGAGACAGCTGCTTCTCATTCTTAGCCATCGATATTCAGATAATGTTTATATTACATTAATAAGATATTACATTAAATAGATTATTTTGACCAAAGTATTATACTAAATCTAAGCTTTTAAAACAATACAAATAAAGTCGAATAAATATTCTGTGCCGTATTTTGTGACCGTTGGAAATGAACAAATGTCAAGTACTCTAATGTAAGTACACACCCATTGGAGGGCGCCAACAACAAACTACCCAGGGCTGTCAAAAAGGGCGTATCTGCCGTGTATGTCTCTCTAAAATTTACTATTTCTTTTCAGCAAATAAGATAAAAATAATTAAAGGATAATCAAACAGTACGCAAATTTGAGGACTGTAAATAACGTTGCAATACGACGAAACCTAATAGGTGTTTGACTCTCCCGGCACGGATGTACGTAGACGATGGACAAGGGAGTACGATGAATCAGAGGTCTTACCGTTGGTGCTAGTGACGACGACGATGACGGCGACGAGGAGGATCGTGGAAACTTGGTGCATGTCCGGCCTCGGTGCAGCTTATAAGTGCTGCCCTGGCAGACTGACAGTCCGCCTTGAACGACGGCAGGAAAATCAAGAAAATGGAACGCTTCCGTGAAAATCGGGGCTCACGCTACTGCAAAAGACTCAGCATCCCTAAAGTTGCTGTCGCTGCTGAGCACGGATCGATAGACGACACGAGCGCCGCCCCTGAGAGCGGCCGCACAGTCTTCTGTCCCGTCTCCCGCGCCACCCGTGAATTGTAATTTCAAAGTTTGCTTCTGTGACACCAAAAATTATAGATTGTCGTATGAGTTCTCATCTCAAGTATAACTATTTATAAGTATAGTTTTTTCTGAATTATTTCTTAGATTCTAAACTTGAGAAAAAAATATTTGTTTAATAATATTTTAAAATAACCAATAGAGAAAATATACACTAACTTCAAATCTAAATCTCAAGTTGAGTCAATTACTGTATAATAGCGCTAAAAATATAATAAATTCTTTAATATAGATGAATTAAATAAATTTTTTAAATAGAAAATCCGTGTATGTATCAAGGTATGTATGTAGTCGTTATATAATCTATTTTTTGCAACCATTATAATATGGTACATATAAATAATAAAGATGATATGCTTATGTTGATTGTTTTTCTTCGATTGTTAATTATTTATACAGAAAGTTAAAAAACTTTCAATAATATTCAAACCTTGATATTTTTAACAGCTATTAGAGAAGAAAATGTCGTTTTACGATATAAATCATCAATTATAATAGGTTACTATATCATTAACGAATTAGGTATAGACAAATTTATTATGAATTACCATATTCGTATATGAAATTCTGTAACCGGAGAGAAGTGTTATTATAATATTTACTATACTCTTGAGTAGTTTGTGGACAGGCTTATTAAATCAAAATAGTTACTTTACTTTTCTCTAAAAATTGCCATTAATTTATCTAAAATTGCCGAACGTTTATTCATTTCTTGTGTATGTTGCAGTAATTTTAAGTGAAATAATACAAATGTTTACTGTACAGTACAGTAATTTTTTTATTTGATAAATCTGTCTCCAGGTTACTCAAAAGTATGGTAAAAGTTCTTAAAATATTTCTCTTATAGAATATGTTATTGTGACATTAATGACAGCTGATATCAATATTTTATATAATATTTTAAGCCATTCAGTTTAGGTTTTCTATGAGGGAGTCGCAACAACTATTAATAAATTTTATTTAAGATCACGCGTATGATCATAATAATTTTATTTGATATTGGTTAAAATTGAACAACTTAGGGTATTTATAAACATTAATACGGTTTAACAATTATTGGTACATGTACACAGTAAAAGGCTTTTCGCATTTACAATTTTCGCGCTGTTATGAGTATACGTATGTTTTTATGATAGTAGACGTTTTCTATAAGCACTACATTGCACGAGATTTAATTTATGCTACGGCACGTAGAGTAATAACTTTAAATACTAATATAGCCCTTCATTATTGCATTCATTAGATAAGACTTATCATTTTTCTGAATCAGTACTTACTGCGGTACTTGATTTGATTTATATATAAGCGAAACAATTTATTTATTATCAGAAATTTATTACCGTCCGAAAGTCAGACAAGTCGCTGCCGGTAATGCGGGACACGGCTGCATCTTACGCGACCTGTATCAATCGATCTAGTATTTATGAGAAAAACTTAGAAGGTTTCAATCCTTTTTTGCGAAAGTTAGTGCCGAAGATCAATGCAAGGATCGATCAATGTAAGCAGAATGATTGCATTGATTAATGCGAAGAGGTGTGCGTATATATATTTAATATAAAAAGATTGTTTAGAGCAGCTTGTCTGAAGACGGCGTTTTTATTCCTGGTTACTTACATTGTAGGAAAGTGAGCAGCCATTTGTTCATAATATGTTACATTTTATGTTTCGCGGGCAGATTATGTAATATATTTTACATGTTATGTTAGAAAACGGCAGTAAAAATAGGTAAAATTATGCTCAAGTTATGTTATGAAAATTTAGGCTTATAAACTTGTATTGTTCTGATAGAAAAAAAACCCATTTAATGAAAATTTAATTACTAATATGAAAATGCTAAAATTTAAAATATAAAAACTTAAAATGTTAAAACTGGATAACCTCACGTGTGAGAAGTAAACAACGCTTTTTTTATTTTGGTTTGTTGTTATCGATATATAATAGATATATAGATATACGATTGCTACAGTTAATTTTAGGACTATAAACTAATTAATTAGAGGAAATACTGAACATAATCTCGACATATATTATGTTAATCTGTTAGTATATATATTATGTTAAAAATTTTTATCAGAAATTTCATCAATAAAAAAGTATAAAATTACGTCAGTAATTTTTATTCTGAAATATCTCTGTGACAATAAGGTATTATTTTATAGCGTAACTTTGCTTCATTGTTACGTTTTTATTTTATTAATAACTTATCGCTCAGGATTTAAATCGCAATAATCGCTTTGGAAAATTGAAATATTTATTATGTTATTCAGGTCTACTGATGATTAAGCTTTTCCAATTTTTATGATTTATTATTTTTAGTTTAAGAATTAATTGTTTTTCTGTAGTATACAAGTCTTAGCAACTAACTCATAATCTTCTTGGAAGCTGTTTGATCGCATAGAATTAACCAATCAACAGTCAATTATACTCAGTTAATTATAGTTAATATTTCAAACTCGCATAAGTTTTGTATGACGAATCAAATCTAATGTACGCGGTATATTAAATGATATTCGATTCAAGGTTACTAATTTTAAGGTTTATATTGATTATATATCTATTTAAAATTATTTAAAGATTTCGACTAACACTATAACAGTCAATTACTGTTATGCATTTTATCTAATAAAGTTTCATGAATTTAATAACGATAAAGGTTATCGACGGCTATTTCATATATTTAAATGCTTGATTAATAATAATGTTAATAATAAATAATGTTCCGGGTACTACGCCTAACAGTAATTAATCATTGCAAATAGGGGAGGTATAAAACGAAGGTCATAACGGATTATAATACATTACATGATGTAATATATATTATTAGATATCAAATACATTTTCCTGCGACGTGTTGCGAAGGATTATGGAATTTATGGTGAGTATAATATCCGCGTGTACAGTTATAATCTGATGCGGGAAGATTTTTGTTGGTATAAATTTGTGGATTATTAGTTGAAAAAAATTGGCTAGGCATAAGCAAAACGAATGGAAGAAGATTACTCGATGCGATGCGGGGGCTCATGCAGGGGTCTGGGCGTAGATATCTCAACGAGTGCTTAATGTCAGAGGGGCAAGAAGGGTCGGAAAATTGCGACGCGACGTCGCGAGTAAAAGTTGAAGCTTTCGAGGGGGTAGCAGCATGCATTAGCAGGTGGAAGCTGAAACCGACCTAATTGGCAGACCAGATAAAGCCACGCGTGTTATTGGAGCAAGAGCGAAACAGGAGTGATCGAAACAGTGGCTGCACCAGTCATGGGTAAGGTGTTTTTAACGGGAAAAGAGTCCAGGGCTTTGGCTATTGAGCGGGCCATTATGTTAGAGCACTTATCTATTACCGCATGGGCGCGAGCGGCGTGATTTGGAGGACTGTACACCTACCGCAAGTTGAACGTCATTCTTATACTTGAAGCTTTGTTTTTTCTTCCGGACTTAGTGTCAATCCAACAGGAAAGTCTAGGACTTTAGCAATACTAAAAAATCATATAGGCTGACCAAATTGTCTAGTGAGCGAATTCCATAGAGGGCTTGCGTCAGGATTGCCTCGTGGCTCTAATGAGATCTTCTCTTTGAAATCCCGGTGGACGAGTGTGCACAGAGAAACTGGTCTCTGACAGTGTGAAAATCAAGTATTCCGAGTAGATTGCAAGAAATATTAAGTTCGCCTGATAAAAGCCGTGAGATTCTAGGGCTTTTATAGGAAAAAACCTCCAAGGTCTTCCGATTTATACGCAGGAAACTAGGTTTACTGAGCTAATTAAAATTATACGAGTGGAAAGCTCAAAAAGACAATGAACAATATAATGAAGTGGGCGTGAATTTCTCAGGCAAAGGCCCTCGCGCAAGCTGCGATGCCCACATCATGGGACTTTTAGGTACAAGCGCACCTGAAAGATTAAGGGAAGGGTCAAAGGAGTCGGGGTGCGATAAAAAAACCGAATAATAATCCAAAAAAGCGGAGGAAAAGGAAATCGTGGTCGGGAAGTGTCGAAAAAGTCGTGGATGAGCGACGGGCAGTCGCCTAGAAGGTCAAGCAAAGTCTATGCCAGGACTAAGGCCGAGGAAGGAGCCGACGTAGGTCCAAACAGAATCCGATGATAGCTCCAGGTTAGACGCGCCAGGCGCATCTCACCGCCTTCATCGGTCCGATTCCCGCCCGCTTATATCAAAAGGAAATTGCAACATCAGCTGCGAGCGCGAGCGGTACAGAGATTAATGTATTCGGGCAGGCGTGGGTCATTGTCTCCGGGCACATAGTGTGCCTGTTCGTCTAAAGAGCCACTTCTCAGGAATCATTAGCGAGTGTGCAATGCTGCGCAAAGGTGTCGGCCCCAGCGAACTTGCACCTGAGCTGTTCTCGGAATCCGCGTGGTCCTGGTGTTCTCCTCCCGGCTATAGCTCTCGCTCTAAAAGTCCGTCAATCAACACCCATCCTCGACTGCGTCATCGCTCGACTAAGGTCAATCAAAACTAACTAAGAGGCCGAGGTACCGATCAACCTCAATCGATTGCGGACCGCCGACAATCATCTCTGCGATTCTGGGATATCTGCCGTATCACTTCGCTTGACCCTCCTCATTTTTACTATTGTTAGTCTCGAAATATCTGTATTCTATTCACATCAAGTTATCGCTAATAAGTTCCCTCAAAATTAAGGAGACCCTTGTTCCATTATTCTTATTTTAAAAAATAGAAGAGAATAATGAAAAGTCTTTATAATTTAATATTCTAACAGAACAAACAAATAAAATTAATCCGTTATCAAGTTCAGTTATATCAAACTTAGAAATCATAGGTCTGCATTTATATGCTCTTTCTCCATGGATTTTCGATATTCAACTTTGAACTAACATAAATTACAGCTGAAACAATGTTTGTTTAAGAAGCACGTTAAAGCTAGTTTCCTACAGTTTTGTTTGCTTTATTTAGGTCTTTATTCAGGACATTATAGTTTAGGATATTTTTATTCATATTATTTAAGACTCCGTTTTTTCTTACAAATAAAAATGAACGTTATATATGACTTCTTATAGTTTTAAATTCTTACGTATATCGCGGCAACTGTGGGATGATCAAGTTTATTAAAAAAAATTTTACTGGATGGTGTCATAAAAATGAGCAACTATGTAGACAAAAATCAATATAGTTTAATCGGGGCTTTACATTCGAGTTGAATATAATTGATGAAAAAGGCAAGTCGTGAAGCAGTTAACAAGAGGTTTGGGGAGTAACAAAAAACGTGGGAGTCTCGTTAGCGGGGCAGAAATCGCCCTCGGACTCTCTGCTCTGGGCTCCGGCACTCATCCAAATTCACGCGGAGGAAAATTCGAAATCACGAGGCGAGAAATATCATTTGTCAGGAGGCCGCTGGCGCACTATTGCGGACGGCTGAAATTCCCTTCCACAGGAGCCGCTGCCGGCGCAGCTTCAACTCGCTGATGGACCACTCTGTTTCGCTTATTTAAAATCTACCCCGGTCTCTGGAGCGCCATTCGCTGCGTTATGCCGCGCTAGCCGCCTCCTGCTTCTGCTCCCTTCTCCATGCGTTATATCTACTTTTTCTGTCCTCCATTGTACGCACGGACGCTTTTGATGAGATAACTGATCGGTATTGAATGTTCCTATTGTTGCATTGGACGAAACTGTTGGTGCACCTATACGCTTTCACGTTGTTTGAGTCAGATCTCGGTGAGATAAGGAAGCCGGTGTAAAGACTGAATTTGACAACTGTTTACTCTGTTTAAAGCTGACTATTTATTATAAAATGTTTAGCAATGCCGTTGAGTAAATAGATTGAGCTACAGAGAAAGTGTTTTCGCACAGCGAGGTAAACAATAGTTTTCCGCTCGGGAGTTCGACAGAGAGTGAGTGGTGAGCGCGAGCTGTCCCTGAGTTTTAGGCCCGATTTTCGCAATTACCGTGAGCCCTTTGTTCATCTCGCCGCCGGCGCGACTCATTCTTCGCGGACTCGGCTATTGTGCTTTTCCCGCGCTTTTGCACCTTCCAGCATAGCTAGGCCTCTGCACTTTCCCGCGTGTAGATCGCTTTCCCGCGCTTACTCGCGCTATCCGCATCTCGCGCCTCCTGCACCCTCGTCAAGGTTCCCAAGTGGCCTCAGGACGGCTATGTGCTGCCCTGTGCACACATGACACACATTACCGAGAATTTGTTCTCCACTGGTGTCAGAGATGGTCACCAGGTTGTTCCGAAGACTTTCCTGGTCCACAGGGGTTACACAGCTGCTAGAGTTTTCTAGCGCCGAAACGAATTTTGGTGAACCTAAAGAGGTTTCTGTTCCTCGGATGCGCACTGAGACGGGAATTAGATCTTTCTCTGTTCAAGGTGCTCATCTGTGGAACGGATTGCCATCCTGTATTAGAAATGCGCCCTCTCTTTCTCACTTCAGGGGGCTAGTGATGGAGCATTTGAGGGGTCGACACATTACAATAGATTTTTCTAGTCAGTCATCCTCTTAATCTTGTTTTACTTTGCGCCCTAAATTAATTGTATATGTATGGAATGAGTATGTGTGTATTTATCCTTTCTCTCTGACTTGTATTCATTGTATGAATGTGTGTACGTGTGACTCGACTGATAGATAATAAGGAAAACACAAGCAATATTTAAGCCAAAACTGTACTACATCTGTGATTTGACTAATGCTGTGATAGTGTGTAATTATATTTATAAGTAGACTTGAGATGTTGCGTCTATAAACGTGTGTTTTGTGCAATATTTTGTAAATTATTTACAAATAAAATGTTTCTATCTATCTTTCTCTACCTCTTTCTCTGAACATCGGGAGCCCTTTAATCTGTCACTCCGATTTCGTTGGTCAATGGCCTCTCTTGTTTGTTTACCTTTTTACTAGGCTGGTGCTCGGAGTAACCTGTCGCTAATACACGTGGATCACCTTATTGAGGTTCCCCCAAAGGGTTTTAATCTCTTCAGATCGAATAATATCCTTTTTCAACATTTAATCCTCATTCGGGTCAGAATATCCAAAGCATTAATTATTAATAATAATTCACTTACCTATGGTCCTTACATTGTTAATATCCGTTACATCCTAGTTAGAGCTTAATTCAATTTTAACATCATTTCCGCGATAAAAGGTCTCATTATTATATTTTGATTAAAATTGCACATAAATGTTATGTCGCTGTTTGAGTAAAAATTCTCCCTGCACTTTAAATAATAAAGCCTCAATCTTTTTTGTTAAAGAGAGCCATTTCGTATTTCAATCGTATCATAAACGTATTTTTCAAATATTTATATTTCATAAATGATGTGCTCACATAAGAAATAACCATTGTAGACTATTACAGCAACCTAATTATACTGTCAACCAAATCAGTTGAAATATAATCAATTGAGTAAGATAAGACGAGTGACATTTTCAAAGTGGAAAATAAAAATAAGTTTTAAGTTAATAAAATTAGATTTACACGTCAGGTGCTGGAAGAGCCGATGATTATATTAATATGTGTAAGACTTGAGGGTTTGCAGATCAAGAAGAGGTTAAAGAAGTTTGCGCGTGTATTCAATTTGTTGTTCATTGGTGATTTGTCGCGGATCTAAAATGTCGTGGGCAGAACTCTCAATTCCTCAAGCATGTCAGACTTTATAAAGCATAATGCTGCGGTTAATACATGTTCGTGCAAATAAAAAATAAGCCAGCGGCCATAAGCGCGGGCTCTCGTACATTTATGCTTATGCAGGAGCCAGGATCTGGCAATTGACATTTGTGCTTCTTTTCGAATAATTAGCGCTTTTCAGTCAGTAGGCGCTGCGGTATCTGCACCTATTTTAGCATGAATAATAATGATGTTGAAATATGTTAACATATTTAAACATAGTATTCAAAGTCTAAAACATTCATACAAAGCAGAGCACTAGACGTCTAGGTAAAAGTTTGACGGCTTTTTCTTAACCGCATAACCTGACAAATCCTTTGCTTCTGACAAACTGTCTAGCTGACCAGGGAGGAGGATAATGAGAAAGGCTTCATCTTCGATTATCGCCCAGTTTGTCTTTTTCTACAAATAGGTAAGCTTAGACGTTGCTTCTTATCCATGCGAAAATTTATTTTTCTCCATGTTTACAGATTCATCTTCGGCCCGATTCGTCAAAAGGTCCTTTATCCAACTTTTAGTTCAACGACTTAACTCGTCCATTTTTTCTAAAAATTTTAATGATTTTGTTGTTGGTTTAATGGTTTTATTGTTTAATGATTTGTAATGTTTTCCAGTTTTCTTATAGCCTACACCGAGTGAATGGTAGATTGTTAAGGCTTTTTACCATGCAAAGGTGCGGGACGCTTTTATTTTAGGAAATACTTATAGTTTGTCATTACACACGCATGCATAGCAAATATATTCTCCTTTAAGCAATGAAGGAATAGTAGGGTAAGCTAAAAGGCCCAAGGGGACTCAATGTGTCTATGCAAAGAGAAGGCCAGGAATCTTTCGTATCTTTCTCTTTGACAAGTGGTCCTTGGGTGCGTTTTCTGCTTTGGTGGCTGCGCCCCGAGCTGTGACCGCCTCGTCGCCATGGTGTACGGGCCCTATATCTGCAGGGTCTCGTGAGCTCGTATAGAGAGACGCACATCTTGTTCTTAGTTCTCTAACATTGTCGTAAACGGAGTAATCGGATTAGGTGAAACGGTAGGGAGTATATAGTATAGTGGTGAGTGTACAGTCGCATAGCGAAGCTACGGATCGGGTGAGGCTGTGGCAATTTCAACTGCGAGCGCAGGGTACTCTGACTTTTGCCGAGCTCTTTGCCAATTGGACGATCGGTTAGTTTGTTCCAGGGAGCTTTGAAAGGACCGTGAGCTACCCTGACCGCGATCAAACTGACAATTTAATCGCCTGGCTTCTGTCCAAGTCTCATAAGGTACGTGTCTGTCACGACAATGAGCCTTTCAAGACGCGAAATGACGCGGGGTCCTTATGGATGAGCAAAGTCGCCGAGTGTCTCGCGACCGTCACTTGGCTATTCCTGAACGGATTTTAAACAATCCGCCGCTCAATACTAAAAAGATAATCGTTTATATTTATAGACCTGCATCAATACAATTCCATGAGATTGTTTAAATAATTCTATCGAGGATATGTTCAATCGACTCGCCGATAAGTGGCACCTGTTTATTCCAGCTTACCTTGTTTTTTCTTTCTACGCCTCCGGTCGGTTAAACATTTGTCGAAAAGTGTATTCACAGAAATTGAAGAAACCTCGTTAATTTTGCTTGTCACTTGAAATTGAAGCTCAAGCTAATATTAAATTTTTTTTTAGCTTTGAATTTAGCTTTAACGTGTCGGTTTAACGTACCGATTATGTGAAAGTGCCGCTAAGTGGATAAAGTTTAGAATATGTCTCCGAGCTCTCGCCGAGAACAAAGCTTTAGCTGATGAGCCAAATTGGAAATGAAAAAGTCCGATTCCAAGGTTAGCTATGGTCAAGTGTAAGCATTTTCATATTCTCTAAGTGATCCTCCTGCGCACTAGATTCTTTGCTCAAAAGGGAATATTTGCCTTATTCCGGTGGAAAGATCGGATTGCTCAATCGTGTCTCCAATTGTAATAGAGTCCGTCAGATTGTCTTCCGAATTGGTAAGTTGTAAAGCTGGGAAAGAGAAGAAAAGGGACTCTTTGGATGGGTACTCCCCAAGAGCGCAAAAGAAGGGCCCGCTGCAAGTTCAGTTTGAAATCAAGTGAAATCAGATGAATTTCTTGACGCTGAAGCTTCGGCGGGGTATTGGTAAGCAAAATTAACGAAGGATGCGGACAGACTCAACTCCTAGGCTACTGGCTCTTGCTTGCTCGGGTAAGAAAGAGCGCAAGAGAGCGTCTATCCGGGCTCTCCGAAAGGTATAAACCAGCTGGACGAGCATTCAAAGCGCTTCAAGCGCGGCGACTTGCTCTCGTCCGCGCTAGAAAAACTCAGGGCCAGGCTCGGGCAGTCGTGGTGCGATTATTAAGACATAAGTGGAACTCGAAGCTGCTGGCGGCCAGGTTTGGTCTGGGCTCTGGGTGGACTGGCCACGACACGACGCCCCTGCAAGCGTCGGTGCCCCGACCCCAGGAGACTATAGGCGCGACTAAAGGGGCTAATCAGTTTGGTGGCTCAGTCTACTAAGTGACCATCCGCGCCGTTTGCGAGGGACCGGACGAGCTGGATCTACTTCGCCTAGCACGCGTTTTTCCAGCCCTAGCCTCCAATTTTCTCCAATTTCCTTCAATTTCCAACCAGTACCCTAAGTAATTATGATCCGCCAATGGCTGACCTACGCAAACAAACATCCACATGTCGATAAAGCGATAAAGCTATATCAATGGATCTATGTGGTCGCTCCAACTACTAACACTTTTCCTATAGAAATTCCAAAGTGGATAATTGAACCGCTCAACTGCACTTCACCCTTTTTACGAGATTATACTGATGCATAGCGTTACTATACGAATCGCCTTATCGAGCCTTGTTTTTCGATACCAAGCCCGCGAGTTTTTATTTCTTTCCACATGTCGCCAGATTAAGTCGACGGCTCATGTGCTGCCTCGAATAACCTACCTTTTCTACCTCCCATTCATCCATTCTATTTGTATACTAACGTATTAACGTATTGCACATATATATGACACATTGATCTAAGCTTGTAATCTACTGTAAGTAAAAAATAATAACAATCATTTTCTAACGTAATAATCATTATAATAATATTAGTTGGAACTAACGAATTTCTGTAACGCGTATATACCTGCAGACATTCGATCTCGAACACGTAGATATAACCGATTAACTTACTTTATTAATTCTTCGCGATGCATAACAATAATGAAGTTTCGTCCTCGTAATTAACAGATATTTATGTGCACGAGCCCCGAGTAAACCTTGTGACATGGTAGATTTTTAGAGAGAAATAAGCACATACTCATTGTTAGTACTGATTAATACTATCGAAGCAGCTTGGACCACTCGATCGAGCAGTCGATATTTTCTTTTAAAATAGGCATCTTGTGCAGAAACACTTTGTTAAAGCAGCAGCTGATAGCACAAGAAATTAGAAGGGTTGTTAGAAAGGAAGCTCGCAAGGGCCACATGGACTATCGGGGCTCGTTTTTATTTCGAGAAAGTACATACGAAAAGACGGGAGTACCGGAGCGCCTCGTGTTTATCCGCAGTTCGCTTAAAGCCTTTCCACCAGCCCTTGGATATCTTGCGCACTCGCGCTCCCTTTCGCCCAAGACTTGGCCTTCCGTGGCTTCCATCCAAGGTTTGACTGTTCGGCTGGTCCCTTTTCTTCCTCGAGTTATTAGCTCCTCTTAGCCGTGAATTCGCGCTGCATTGTCAGTTGGGGCTCTTTGGTTTTGCGGGCTGCAGCGGGTGCTAGCCCCAGCGGGCGGCACTCGGCTGGCCCGTGGCCCAGATACCTCGCGGCAAATTCTCCTCTTGCAGCCCAGCAAAAAGTTTGCAGGGCGCCCTTATTTCAAGTGCGCAGAGCCGACGCTCGCTCAGGTGCACGCGCGCGTGTATACAGCCGGTCGCTCGCGTCAAGCCTCGTTCAAACTTGCGGGGGAAATTAAAAATTTCGTGCAAGATTATTGGGGTGAAGAGGCCTCGGTTCTTACCCACCTACCTCTCGCCAACCCTCGCTTTTTCTTTCGCTCGAGCTCTCCGCATAGTTTTTGCCCGTGCGCGAGCGCGCGCCCTTTGTTTGCCTCTATATTTTTCAAGCCTCCTTTTCCTTTTTCCCCTTCGGAAATTAATTTTTTCCCCAAAGGCCCTCGCTCCGCTAATTGAACAACATTGCGGATTACGGTTTTAAACAGCTTGGCTTCGGCAGCTAGGCACCACCTCCACTTGTACCGATGCCTTTCACACTACTCCTCTTCATCTATGTTCATCCTCCTCTATTCACTTTGCCTAGGCGCTAGAGCAATAAAAAGAACAAGAGCCCAAGCACGGAAAAGGCTTTCGTCGGCCCAGGAATGGTTAAACCTTCCATCTCACCTACTGCAGCCCATTATCTTTTGCACGCAATGCACCCTGGGACCTACGAGCCCCTAGGCTTCTCCAATAGTCTTTCAACTTTCTATTCTTTTAATTTATATTTCATTTGTCAAGGCTAACATTTATAATTCGAGTGAGCTTCTGGCATGGCATTTTTCACAATCGAAACAGAATAAACTTTGTTATATTAATATGTCCGATAGAACGACGCTAAAACTGCTGTGATCGAATTGAAAAAGTTTACCGAACCAATTAGCCAAATGAGTGACAGGTAGAAGGTACCCGAAGCGGTACTGGTCACTCGAAAGCGGTCGCCAGGGCGGCTATGCCCACGGTAGTCATCCAGTGAGAGGCGAGCCTTGTGGTCTCCGGAGGCCTAACCAGGGACTCTAGGCGTCGAGACGGCCGGTCAACCGAATTTTCTAACAGTGCTTTGCTTATAGGCTCCGCTATACCAGAGGCCGATACTTTTCATCTCTCGTACTCGTCCTGGTCCTTTGTGTGATGACGCAGGAAAAACGAGGGCCTCGCCCGTCTCATATTTTTCGCGTATTTAGCTTAGACAGGCAAGAGGAAAGAGATGAAGCAGCCAAGCGCGATCGAGCAATATTGGGTGCGAAGATGGAAGAAAAACAAGAGAGCGCCGCGTATGGCTCTGCACACTCGGGCGCAAGAATTACCGCAAAATCAGCAGGTGGCCTCGCGAGGGCGACGAGTCAATCGGCCCCGTGGCGATATACGCGGGACAATCCGATTGCCCGGCGCGGCACCCGTGAATCGCGGGACTGCACGCCTATTAGAACCGCCTGATGAAGGCCGGGAGCCACGCGCATTGCAGGCCTCCGGCTGTTATGCAGCATTGCGCTCGGCATGGCACCGGCCACGGGCTATGGCCTGATCCGCGGCTCGCTGGCCCAGTGTACCTCGCGTGCGCACGCCTTCGACACTGCCTAAGTGTCTGCACGTGTCCGCGTGCACGAACCGCGATGAAAAAAGGCTGAGACGACCCGCGAGACTCCTCGTGGTCTCAACCTCGGCATTGCCTATTGACTTTGCCATTCAATTCGGATCTATTCCCACTGATTGACTTATCGAAGGAGTTGCTGTTTTCTTCCAACAAGATTCGGCGGGTAAAAGCGATTGGACTATTTCGTTGTGAAAATTTGTGCGTCCCGCGTGAAACATGGGATGTCGCGCCGAGCTGAAGAATGGCAGGATAAAAGATTAGACATGGCAATATCCGAGGTATTGGCAAAAAGCAAGATAAAAACGAGCAATATCGTTTAACTGGGCAAACCGAAGCGGCCAAATAGAGTTGATTTCATTAAATATTTCATGATGTAAGTAAAACATTCGCTAATGCGTATAATAAATCTGGGATGATGTTAATCTGAATAATGCGGAAATATACTTTTCAGACTCGAACGTGACAGTATACATTAAGCCTCGAACTTATATGCGCATAAATTCCAAGTCACTCTTATTCGCAGAGAAACATAGTCGATGTATAGCTATAAGATATTTTCATTTATTTTATATTTCAAGGGAAGCTAGATAGCCTGTGTCTATGTGCTAGTAATAAAAGTTTAAAATTTTTGCAATATCTCAAAAATTGAAGGGGATACGCTTTGAAAGAGACATAAAACACGCGACCGAGTGACTTACGACTGATGCGCTCGTAACTTGTCGATACTTGACAATAAGTCAAATAATAATTGTGTAAGCAGGCAAGACAATCGATCTTGGACGATCCTCGCAAGTACGCATCTGTAGCATATTCCAAGAAAATAAAAAGAAATTACTTTGCTCGCTTTGTCCAGGTACAAGAGACGCTGTTACAATTTGGATTGAATATAGTACAAATGCTCGTGAATCAAGAATATTCATTAATACGACACGTGAATGACAATAATAATAACAGGTCTTGTACTTTGAATTACATGGTATAAACAAAAGTGCAAGAAAATTAGATATATGAACGAAAGGAATTATTGTTTATTTAAGGAATAAAGACTTATCAGCATCCACAGAATGCGTTCGAGTAAGACTGAATAAAGGTGCGTGCGCCAAGGTAAAGAAATAGAATAAATGAAAGAAGAAAGGTCTTGTGTCAAAGATTGCGCCGAAGCTCGTGGACCGGTGGACGAGCAATTTTTTCAGTGCCTATGCGATACGTCAAATATTTATTTTTCCGCAGCAGAGAGTATCAGAGAGGCGCTGGGCCGGCCTGGGGACGGGCTCGGGGATGCTGTAAATACATAACGAGGAGAGGCTGCAGCCAAATTGGGTGCGAGCGGACCGTGGGTGCGCGGCCGTGCGGCCCTACCGAGGGCGTCGGCCCGCGATACCCGATTAATTTTCGTTTAATATCAGGCAATATAGGAGGCCCCCGCGACTTTTATGACCCACTCCATCCTTCCGCTAGCCTCTTTTCACAGCGGCGAGAAAGGAAGCGGTGGGTGAGGATGGAGTGGCGTGCCGCGGGCGGCCTTTTTGCTTACGCAACCGCGGGAATATCGAGCGCGCACCCAGCCGTGGAGCGTTTTAATTATAGGAGGCGCTGCTTAACGCCAGGCAGGTCGATTCACCGCTCGCGATGGAATTTCGGCGGAGAAGCCCCGAGCGCGATCGGGGCCCGTCGGAGCATTTGTTGGTCGGCGGGCTGGCCTGGCCTCGGGGGCGGGGGCGGCTGGCGGCCCTCCTGGCCCTCCTGTCCCCGCTCGCCCTGCTCGCCCTGCTCGGCCGCACAGCCCGCGGCCCGGCCAAATCCACCGATATTTCTGTCTCGGCATTGGGCGTCGGGCGATCGATGGGCGCGCGAGCCGAGCCCTCCCCCGCACGCAGACGCGCCCCAGACCCGCGCGGTCAGATCGCGCCCGCGCCCCGACGTGACGAATGAATATTTTCTCCCGCGGCCGCGCCGCCTCCTGAATGATTCAAGATCGCCTCCCTGTTTCCCGCCCGCCCGCCCGCAGCCCCGCAAAATACGAGCCGGGAGAGGGCGATAAATCTAGCTGTCGGCGGCGCGCGCCCGGGAAGCCGCCCCCGCCACCGCCAACGCCACCCCGTCTCCCCGCCACCCGGCCTTCCCGACCACCACCCCGCCTCGTCCGCGCGCATTAGCGCCCGCGCAAATCGCCCAAGCCGCTGCCCGACACCGGCCTCTATCCCCGCCCCATATTCCCCGGCACGGCTCTGATTATCTTAATAGAAAGGCCAAACAAGCCCGCCCCGGGCCTTACAGACCTGCGCCGATGCATCATCCCAACCCTTCGCCACTACGCCTCTGCCTGCATCGTCGCGCGACCCGAGCTCTCATCCGCTTCCATCCACCGCCTTCGCGTTCCACATTTTTCCTTCGTTTTTTCCTCCCCGGGAACGAACCAGCCTCCCCCTTTAGCCCTTACCCCCTTACAAATTTCCCGTTTCAAATACTCTCATTTTTTTCGTTCCTCACATAATGGGCCGATTGACGACGCCAATTGTAGAACAAGCCAGTAATCACTTGGCTCGACTTAGATCATTGCAAAAAACATCAAAGCCTGACAATACTGTAGACACTGTACAACTTACTTTACAAGTCTCCGTACGGCGACCTGAAAAACCTATACAATAGCTTTGTTGCATTACGTTTCAAAAAAATTATCACGCCTTAAAGCGCTACCCAGGCTCTACAAGGCTTTATTTACTTACCTGCTCTGAACCTTCGAAGAAACCAGAAAGTTCGGACGAGCCGACGACTAAACTGTACATTCACTTTCCATCTTTGCTAACTCTGTTCCCCTTCTCCTTCCTACTCAACAATTTTTGCCGTTGAATGATATTTTCCTTCGAATTATTTTATTTTAATTTGAAACCAGAATCACTTTTTAATATAAAGTTTCCAATATAAATTAAGTGCTGACAGCCCTGCGGTGACTCATTCTGTAGCGTCGACCTGATAAACCGGTAGTTTCGCGTTAATTCCCAGTTTTGACCGTTTAATGCGAGCACCACTTGCTTTTCGTACATTATTTGTTAAACACAGACCGCACAGCTCTGTCGGTGATTAGCATCAATAAAAAAATGTATGTATATAATAAATTTTGATTAATCGTTCTAAAAATATTATTTTAATTTGAAATTAGTAACATTTCTTTTTCTTATTATTTATTTTCATCATCAAAATCGACCAAGTTGTTGCCTATTTTAATCTCATTTTCTTGATTAATTTACAAACGAATAAATATTTAAAATTATCAAAATACTAATGACTCTTTTTGTTCTAATTTTTTGTTTGGATTAGATATGATGAATTAAACAAGGATTATGTACGCTCTTACAGTGTCGGCGAATCCTATTTAATTTTACCTTTAAGAAGGATTTAGACTTTTTGTTCTGCAGTTGAAATACCTGAATTAAAAAATATATATAGAATGAGAGAGATGGAATGATATGATATGAATGATATGTGATATTTTTGTAATATATTTATAAATAAACAAACATTTATCTATCCACCTATGATTTCATTCACTGCATTGTATAAATAACAGCTAACGCATGCAAACTTCAAAATTAGTTAGCAGATGTTCTCACTAATAAATTGCTTTTGATCTGCAATGATTACTCCTGAAAATAAGCACAAAATAATAATTCATTTAAATTAATCAATATGACAAAAAATATAAAGCAATATACGTATCTGACAATTAATGTGGCTTTTAACACAACCTTAACCCACTTGCAGCAACACTGAGTTCGCGAGACACTAATCGGTGGCATTTGAATCAGACCTGACGGTATACAATTCACTGGCGCGCGTCGGTATGCTGTAATGTAGAATGCAACTGTGTAAAACTGAATCAATTGTTTTATCTACAATTGACTTGTATTATATAGTCAACAGTTTCCAAGATATGGTTTCTAATTTTTAAAGCACAACAAAAATAATTAAAAATGAAAATGAAATAAAAATGAAAATTTTATAATTCAATAAATAATAAGAAATATTATAAGTCATAAAGGAATAATATATCTTATTTTTTAATTTTTGTTTAATCTATTGTTTTTTTATTTCTTATTTATGCAATCTATGCTGAAATGGACATTTAATTCAAAATCAACCATTTTGTGTTCAAATTGTAAGTGTGAACGTTCCTTAATATAATATTTTTAAAAATGGATTCAAAATATCAAAGAGTGCTCTCTGCCCCTCAATCGTTTTGTTAACTGTATATAATAATGGTATACTTTCAAAGTCTCTATGTCATCAAATCCTACCCCTGACTCAATCGGAATTGGAGCCTCTTGCTTAATTTAATACGTGATACGGTCTGCAATCTAAGATCAGTATCCAGATCTAGTAAACTAACGTCTTTCTTAGTTAATTGAATAAGGTTTACATAGAATCAGAAGGATATAGAGTAGTTATATTATCTAAGACTAATGACAGATCTATTTTTTTATACTTAGGCCTTGATGGGCACTGTTTGCATAAGTTCTCAAAAAAATTACTTCATCATCTATTTGCATTGAAGTTTTTTTTTATTTTTCGGCAGCTCTATGCTATTGAGGTCACTTAGTGCTACGAATTAAGTTATATTTTTCCTTTCATTTGTTATGTAGCCAAATTTGATTCTGTCAAATTTTCAGTTGTCTGCATATTAGCTTTACATAAATAAAAATTAGATATAATATAAAGGAAAGTTTTAAGCTATAACGTGTAAAATAAGTTATTCGAATATAAAGTTATAGGTTTCAATAATTGATAAAAAGATAAGAACTTATATTCAAAGTCCAAATGGAAGGTCAAGAAATCCACAAATTTCATTTTCGAAATAAAAACTCAAATATTTTCAATTTCCCTTGTGAATTAGTATTAAATGATATACATCTAGGAAATCTATGTGGACTATAAACTAAAATTTCTTTTAATATAAACATTCAATATAAGCTGACCTTTTATATAAGAGGAAGTAATTGAAGCACTTCGCTGAAGATTAATTTCTGTCTAGCTGCTGGGCGATTTGCAGCCTGTTTCCTTCAGTTGGAAGGCAATAGGGCTTACAAAGAAGTATTGTAAAACACGATTAACACACATGCAACACACATGTGGTCCTGAACTGTCGAACAAAAATGCATCCATTTTTGATTCGTCCAACCATTGCTCAACGAGCTAAATTTATCTAAATAAAAAATTAGCAGAAAATATAGGAGCAGAGAGACGTGGGAAAACGGCAAAAGTGATGGCAGGATACAGAATGGAAGAGAAAAGAAAGCGCGGTATGTAGCGCGAGGCTCCCCTGTTCGGGCCGCATCGTTCTCGCAGCCCCATAGCCGCAGAATTCCGAGAAGCACATCTCCAATTTAGTGGATCACGTAGTCCGCATAGGTGGCGCATCAAATAGTGAGAGGGCCAGCTAGCCGCGGCTAATGGAATAAAGAGGAGCAAGGCGCGCGTTAAAGCGATCAGGGTGCAAGCTCCTCGGAGCGTTAAGGCGGAGGCAATCATCGACCTTCCTCGGCATTGGCAGGCGGGTGGCTGGGGCCCCGCGAGGCCGTCAGAAATATCTGGCCCGTGGCGCCGTGCTAGCATCGAGTCCTCAACGGACGACCGGAGGCTGGGCGCGCGGGTGGGGCCATGTCGCGCGCCCGCGGCGGCGCCATCGCCGGGTGCGATTTAAACTCGCGCAAGTCGTCGTTTTTACTGCCGGCGGGGGCGGCAAAGACAGAGGAGGCGGAGAGTGGCAATCCCAACTTAAATTCTCCCGCCGCCACTATAAACTCGGTTTACATCGGACTTTGTCGTAAAGCCGAGGCGCGCTTTATCCCTGTCTCCCTTTCTCCGTCTTTATCCCGCTGGCGCTAGCCCGGCGCTATCGCTCTCGTGCTTTTTATCTGCGCAGTCACTCTCCTTTGTAAATCAGATTCGCGCGCTAAGGGGCGCACGCCCAGCGCCGGACAATCGATCGCCACAGCGGGTACGGAGCCGGCAATCCTCTCGCACATTGGCCCACGCAGAGCCGCGCACTGCACTGACCGACCGGCCGCTTGGGCCGATTGATTCCTTTCTCGTATGCACCTCTCGTCCTCTTACTTTTTCTTCGTTTCCATTTGGACGGGGACAACTTCCGGGATTTATGATGAATAATCGTTGTGGCAGTCCGGCTGGCCACGCTCGGGACTCTTCCCCTAGCTGCGAGGAAGATTCCTTCTCCTACCCGATTCTTCGCCGAGCTGTTGACACTGATGCCACGCCCGAGCCCCTTTCTCAAAATCTTCCTATAAATTCTTATCACCTACAAATAATGTGTATTAACTTTGACCCTGGCTCGAGCCTCGTGTGCCGGCAGCTTTCGCTACGCCGCGGTCCTCTATGTCTACTGTCGACTACTTGCTAAATTACACTCGTCCTTTGTTATTATTTAGAATATGCACTTGTTCGATTTTCACTTTTTCGTTTATTGTGCAATTAGAATCTCTTCGAAATTCTTTTGTGTTTTCTTTAAAAAATTTGACAATTTTTATGTTACATCATTATAGGATTCTATTACAATATAATATTACAATTGCTTAAAAATTTACTATTGGTTTTACCTATTTTTGTTATCTTGGCCGCATTATACAATAAAACGAGTATAGGCAGTAGAAAGTGGTAAGATGTATTTTACGTAAATTAACAATAAACTTATGCCTGCAGAAGCCTCGTTTAGATCTCATTATTCGAATGCGCATATGCAGCTCAAATAAGAGTTTACTCCACTTTTAATAAAAGACTTTCGATTATTATTATGTCTGCATCAGGCCCGATTAGTACAGATGTAATGGCTTAAGGGGGCAATATTTCATTGTCAAACCATGGATGATTTTTATTTTTGTACACGTTATTAAAAAAGTTTTTTCTCTTTAATAAGCTGTTCTTTCGGAAACTTAACTTCTACCTGTGCTTTCCTGAGCTTTTTGTAGTTAACGCTTTTAGTCTTGCCGTTATTAATATCTTTTCACAAATCCAGATCTGTACATAACTATATTTTACAAGTAAAATACGCGTATTTGTGTTTATCCAAGTTTTTACATTGTTCCCGTCGTACAGCTATAGTATACTTGCAGCAAATTACTCAGACTACTTTATGTACGGTATCTGCGGCTTAAAATGCATAAAAGTTACTCTAAAATTAATATGCAAAATCGAGACTCATAAGCCGTGAGCGTTGCTCTACCATCGCGTCCATAGTCGTATTAATTCAAACTTGACAATCACGCGAAAGCAACATTATAATTCACGATGTTTCTGCGCGGGGCTCGTATAAGCTATTCATGACGCTAATACATTGAGCATTAAGACTTTTGTGTATAGGCGGGTGCGCATCGTACAACACGCGCCTACCCAGCTCGAGGACTAATATTGCCGCTATGCTAATATCTTGCGGCATGTATAATAGCCAAAAGATAATTCGGCAATTATCCATTCAGTTATACCAACCGAATATTCATCGCATCTCTCGAAAGCAATCTCAAATACTAGTTATATATTTCGGCGAGATTGGCCCGTTTGGTCTTACTATTTAAACAAATCACTTTGTTAATCTGAATCGTAATTATATGTAAGAATGTTAATACATTATTGTAAATGTAGCTAAACTGATTATTTTTCATAAAAATGTAAAAATTGGTTATATCTAATTGGTTACAACATTATATGACAACTCGATTGATTCATAGCTTCAGACAGAGTTTGGATTATTCACTTTGAAGAAGGTGATAAATAAAAAATTATAAAAATGAAAAATTAAAATTTACCAAGCTACATCATAATCGCAGCATGTAGGACTATTTTTATCGAGGATTTTGATTTTAAATAACGTAAGAATTAAGTATATCACAAAAATTAGTGTTGGTTATTTAAAATTATTTAAAATAAATGTAAAACATAATTCTTATTGCTCAAAAGAATATATATGTACACAATAAACGAAAATAAATTGCTTAGTCTTATCTTAATAATAAGATTAAAGCGGTTGTAGATATTTGATACATATATATATTAGAAGTAATGTTGGTTACATAATATGCGGTACAAAACTAAAAAACCCCTCTCGGAAGCACTGCATATGTGCATTTAATAAAAAAAAAACAAATATAGATTTGAGCACGAGCTTGAGCGTGTTCGAACGGTTACATCCCTATAAACCGGCATGATGAAACTAAAGGGGACTTATATGAGTTTACTCAGTAGAACTAAATGGTTATTTAAACATCTATAAATCACCGAGAAAAGTTATTTAGCCGTGCACAGTAATAATTAGCGTTAGACTTCTTTATTGCAGGAAAGGACTCGATATTCCAGTTTGACCAGTTGGAACACTCGTGAGCCGCGCGTCAGCAGCTTTGTTGCAAACCGCTGCAATAAGGGGACTATAGGGACGACCAACTCACCAGCGAATCTTGGAGAGAGACGAGCGGCTGATTGAGTGTCGCGTCCACCGTGTCCACCATCTCCACGGCCTCCGCAGCCGACGAATTCACAGCGCGAGCTAATGGTCTCGTCGGCGGAACGGACGGCTAATCCTGACGAGCACCTCAAGCGCTTTGTTGTCTACTCGTTAGACTGAGAAGCGAGCTGAGGAGCTACTCTTATTTGTTTACGCGTAATTGGAGACTGTCACACCTTACTTTACTTAAGGAAATCGCTGGTCAATCTTTTGAAAAAAGTAAACAAACCAAATGCTGTACTAATATTCTAGGGTGCAATCAAAGAATCAAATTCGATTTTGTGTATAATCCTATAGGGCCTATGTATGTTGACAGTTTCCAATATCAATTCGAGGATCAATTGCTTTTAAAGTTATTATTGTGTTCGTACTTTCATTTAAAAAATGTACGTATTTTATTGATACTATTGTATTATAGTTTCTATTTTATCCTTAAACAGTTAATCAGGAATGACAATAGAATTGTATTTCATTTCAAGTTATCGGTTTCTTTATATTTTTTGAGATGTGCTTGTCAAGTTTTTGTGACATAAACTTGATTGCTGCTACAGTTTTTGTTGACATTTCTCTTTTCCCTTCAGTTATTCGCATTTGTATTGTTTGTATATATTTTCAGTGTGGCCAAAGAATGATCATAATCATGTAAAAACTGCCTAGAGAATTATTGTCCAGTCGGCAAATGATACTGTCTAGTATAATCTCTGACCGAGTCTCTAACAGAAATGGAAAACGTCGGTCATGTATCAGAGATTTACTTGCAACTTTTTTACAATATTCGGTATTATTTGCGTGTATTGTTTTGTTGTCATTTGAGGGTATACTACTTGCTGCGTGGGCTGAACGTTAAAAAGTCAGTTGGAAAATATGACACCTTTATTTTTCGTCCTTAATGCGCGACTCAATTATTGTAAAGAGGCGTACATTGTGTTATACGAAAGCCGCGTGGAGGGCGCTTTTCGAAAATTGCCAAGGCATGCGTGCATTATCTTACCGACTAAATAGTTCAATGCCTGGGGAGAGGGAGGAGTTTGCAGAAAATCCACTCGAGCGAATGGCCGTCGGCAGCCCATGCCAAATTCGCTCGCTGATGTTTATGGAAAAATTATTCTGCCCGAGGCGGGGCTTTGCGCAAGAGTTGTTTCGCCCCTAGGCCCTCGCGAGGCTGTCGAGTTGCACTGGGATCTGATTGTTTCTTTCCCTGAGTGCCGACTCAGCCTGGTATTCGACATTAATTCTTTTGGCAATTCCGAAGACATTGCCCTGACATGAAGGATGAAATAAGATTGGAGGATAGCGAAGATACAATGTATCCTAGAATTTGCTTATGTGTACAATAAACTGCGAATCCATGCGCAAAAGAGATTAAGCAGCTAATAACGCTGGGACGGCCACAAACAAACTATAACGAGAGCGTAAGCGCAACGGAGAAGGCGATAATCGGGGTTCGATTAGCGCTCTACCGCGAGGCCAGCCTACCGGAAATTTTCATCCGCCGTCCATCCTCGCGCATAATTACGCGCGGGACTAATTACAGGATCGTGATGCGCGTCTGTAAACAAGCTGCTCTGAGGACGGGGGCCGCGCCTCTACGGGAGCCTGCGCTGCGCTCGTATACCCGCCCGAGAGTACCTATATGGCGCAAAGGAGATTGAAACTCGCATGGGACGAATCGCGGCGTATCGAATCCGCGGCTCGGGCGCCCATAAAGCCCCGTTCCGATAAGCTCAACCGCTGCTCACGGGCTGACTATTAAACCGCTGGGACCGGTGCGGCCGGCCTGGGGCCCTCATCCGAGGGCGCGAAAACTCCAAACGCGTCCACATCTCTCCTTCAATAAAGCCCGTATATGCGTGCCTCCTTCTGATATATAGCAGCGGCGTTCGGATTTGATTTGGAATTAGATTCATCGGGCCTATGTAGTCTCTGGCTTTCACTCTCCGATAAGTCGTATTCCTCCCCCGGCTTCGCCTCCCCTCCCTCGTCAACCTCGGCGCCCGGCAGCTATCATTCTCTTTGTCGCCTTTTAGTGCACGGATATCGCGTGTCGCTGCCATCACTTCCCTCTGGATTAAGCAAACAGTCTCTTTATTCTTCTCTCGGTCCTTCCTCGCCGCTTTATGTTGCCTACAAGTTGAGAGAGAGAGTTTAAGGGCTCACCGTTTTGGTAATAGATACCTCTCGAGATTATTAGTCTAGAGTTCGGTCTAGAGAGAACGAAAAAACATGCAGAGAAGGGGACGGTTCCACGTCTTTTCGCCCTACTCATGCGTAGCGAGAGAAAAACTATGTCGTCCTTTTGTTCAAAAGTTTAAGCGAGATATATCAAAGCTATATCAATATTGTTTAAACTTCTATTTATGATGTATAATGCTCGACGTATGCTTTTAGACCGCGACCCCGATTCTTTTGCGGAACATTGGCAGTGTCATTCTCGCCGTCCTGCTGTGACCAAATTCACCCCAATGGATTTGAATGGTCGAATTCGAGTCTGCGAAATTTGTAGCTCTATAGTTAAAACGATACCTACAGTTGACAATCGAAATATCGCTTTCCCATCCACTTCGATGAAATACGAGGAGCTAGCAGTGCGTCCTCGTTTAATTCGACTTACGCCACTCGGGAGCTCAGTCGAGCGCACGTGGTATGTATATCTATTCCTCTTTGACGTCCAAGAGAAGAAGTTTGTAAAGATCTTGGTCGCAATGTTTCCGATACTCGAGTCAAGCAGATTAAGCGTCGATATCTTTTCGTTATCAAATAATTTCTCTGCTTTTCGAAGAAATTAGGCATTGTCAGTACCCCTTTGACATAATCGTAGTTTCATTGTTTTATTTTGTCGTCTAATTAATTATATATCTCTATCAGTTTGTGTATTTGAACTTAATTTTAAAGAACTTATAAGCATATTTAGTTATTTTACAAAATGATACATTTTTATTACACTTGTAAGGGGATTTTTGTATTAAATTTAAGGTTTTTAAACAGTATATGTAAAAGTGGATTATATGACAAAGGCTTTATAAACGTAGTTAATTGATATTGCGTAAAAAAGAGGTTCTAGTTTTTCCCTTTTTACATTTATGTCAAACATAAATTATCATTTAACATACTAAGTACTTTATTTGCAATTAGTGTAGTGCACAGACTGAGGGTCAAGCACTCTTTCCCTGTCTCTAGTATTCCTGTAGAATTGTATATGTTACCCCTCATCGATTTAATTTAGGATGGCTTTCTGCCCAGAAACACAGAGACTACTTTATAGCTACTCTCGCGTTCTCTGCAATTTCTCTTCAAAACCAGTAATATTTGGTTGGCAGATTCCGTCTCGGTCACATCCATCAAGTTGTTCGCAGATATTTTCGTTTAAATTACGAATCTTGACTGTCCCTCAAACTGACGCCTAGATACATTTCTTTACCATCACAGCTTCCAAAACATTGAACGATTACAATGTATCAGAATTTTCCCTATTAAATTTATCTATCTTTTATACTTACTTACAAAGTTTGTACATAAACTCAATTGTTTTATCTTGTGTAAAAATTATGTTTTATAAACCTCTCTACTTTGTCTGTAGTGACAGATAGGGTTTTACCCCAAGATCAAATAAGTTTCAATCAATCAATCTCTTTCAGATGCTGATAGAAACCTACATCATATTACGACCAGAAAACGATCAGAATTCTATTTCTGGTTGGATTTTGGTCGGAAATCTACTGGTAAACCTAGTTACCTGGTGACTCAACCTGGTAGGAATCTGTTCGTAAACGCAACAAAAAACCATGACAGATGTATAATCAGAAGAGCTAGAGAGATGTAGATGATTGGATACAAACGAACGGCAATCATGTATTTATTGTAAGGCTATATTTGAAGAGAAAAAGTCCATTTACATTGAAAATATTTAATAATATGTAAATTATTTGATTCATATAGTGCGGTATTCATAAGTTTTTTAAGTTGAAGTTCTAATCTAAGATAAACAAAATATACTTGTTTTATAGGTTTTAGCTGATACTGTAATATGTTATAAATTTTACCAGATCCCCTCTAGTTTACCATTTAAATATGGTAAAAACCCTATTCAAGAATATTTCACTAGTTTCCGACCATAAAATGTCCAAATTCTGGTCGGAATTTGGCATCATTTCTAGGCGTAATCTGGTTTCATCATCAGAATAGATGGTAAACTTTCTATCAGGAGAAGAACATGTGCAATTACTCGAAGAATATTACGATTTATGTATGCATGTCAGGAAGAGGTATAAACTGAGCATGAAGATGAGGTGCGGATTGAATATGGCCATGATCGTCTGATCAACATAATTTGATGTACCCAAGATAACTTAGATTGTAATCAGGAATACGCAGATTAATGCATGAGCTGGAATTCGAAGAGGTGAACGCTTTACTTGAGTTTCTGTCTACTTTATCAATGACAACAGCATTGGTGCAATACTCAGTTTTTTTAAAAGAAGATGGTAGTTTTTCTTTTAGGGCAATTACGGTTTACGAAGTAACTGATAAATCTGTATATTTTATATGATTTTAAATAGTACACAGATGTTTTAATAATTCTATAATGTAAAATAATGCAATTATCTCAAAAGTACAGATCCAAGAGTATAGTAACCCAGTAGCCGTAAGTCTTGTATTTGCGGCGGTGTACTTCAAAGGGCGTTGACCGTCGTCGGAGAGAACTTCATTGAACCCGCAGATAGGAGAAATAATTTGCGGGGATAACCGATGTCTACAGCAATGCCCCTGTGGACCTTTATTACAGCTGATTGAGCGATCTAGCGGTGCTGGATCCCGTGCACGTAAACCGTAATCCTCCCGATGAAATTTTGACGATTATATGCGATGCACATTAATCGGAGTCGCCAGCTAGATGTGATTATTTTCGTGACGGGCCGATATTCGCATTGTCGTGTGGAACGTATTGTGCGCACCCGCAGCACTTTTCCCTGTGATATTTCACCTGCTGACCCCATGCAGTCCTTTGTACCGCGTGCGAGCGTTTTTGACGGGATAAAGGACGGAGAACGAAAGGGCTGAATCGGGGCGCGCGTCGGCCGATAGACAATACTCTATTTAGCTTCCTTTGATTCATTTTAAATGCGGCCTCACGCTTTGCGAATGAGATAAAGCGTTCCTGGTCGTTTGTGAGTCCCACGCACGTGCACCTACGGAATTGCTCACTTATGTTGATTTCAACCGATTGTAAATCGCGTAGACTCTTTTTTCTCCCTTTCATGCTACTGGTCTATTGCAAGCTTTTTTTAACGCGCGTACTTTTGAATGCGCGTGTACCATGCGCACATGTTCTGCTCGACCCACAGATCAATTCGAATAAGAATCGTTTGCTCACTGCAGAGCTTGTTTTTGTTCAAGAGTGCAGATGCAAAAAATATTTAATCTTGGCATTACGGAGTATATAGGACTTTATAGAAAATATCTTGCGATTACAATAGACAACACTTATATAAACCAGAAATTTATTACGGTATAGATCGATAGATCTTGAAATATATGCATACTACAATTTGCCTTCAAGTATACCTTTCATGTTGTTTGATTTTTAATGAATTTGAGCCTCTCTGAACATAGTTTGAAGTTTTTATTGCAGTAACAGTATGTCTACAATTTATTATGTAGAATTTCTTAGATCCATACACGTTAATTGGTAGGTGCATAGAAAAGGATATTAAAGCGGGTTTACATTTATCCGTGGTCTATAGTTGAAACAGCTGTAACAAAAAATATGTAATAAATAAAAACCTCAAACATTTTTGGTAAAATATTTTTAATTTTAAAAGTAAGTAAAATAAACTAGAAGCCTGTGGGCTCATTTAATTTTAATATGTACATTTGTCGAAATTTTAGATTTGGCGTAAATTTTCTTTTGAACCAATTAATGAATTTTGTTCTAAAGGGTTTAAAATATAGATATTTAATTTGCAATCGGGGTGTTACTTTGTCTTTACTAAATTTAAATTCTTTTTTTTTTATTTAATTCAAAATTTGTCCACCCTGCAATTAACTTGATGAAAAATTAAGCTACATCCCGGTATATATGGTGTTGATTATTAGTAATAGTTGTATAAGGCACAGGTCATCAATATAAAATTATTACGTTTTTCATTGACTCAAGCACCATAGTATCACATTATAAAAACATTATTTTAAATTTTCGTTACTCTTTGATTATTTATTTGACAGATATAAAAGTTAGAAAATTAAGTTAATATTGGATGAATAAAATACCATGAATTAATAAGATAATTTCATTCGCATCGATAACTAAAATAACGATACAAATGAGTCTCATTAAACTATATAATTGTAAGTGTAAGTTTATTAAACTCAGCGTTTAAGGGTCAACGAGAAGAAGAAACGTGGATTTATAGTTAAAAGCTATTTTAACACCAAATAATCGAATAAGAATAATATTCAAAGACATATTATGTTATACGATATTACAATTAAAAAATATCACTATAAAGGTGGTTTTGGACTCTGGTACATTATTGATTTAATTCTTTTTGAGATTTATTGGTACAAGGGCTGTTCATTGCTGTAAAAAAGTTGTAAAACATAGTGTGATGAAGCATTATATCGAAATTTTTAATTTTAAAAATTGTCAAGGGTTAAAAAATTAACCTATTAATGTCTCATTACTCATGGTAGTATGGATTAATTTTCTATTAAATTCTTAATCTTCCAAACTCGTCATGATACATATATTTTAAAAGATTGAGAATGTAAATCTATTTGTCTAGTTAAGGGCATTTATCTTTATTATTAAAACAATTTACAGGTTAGTAATTTGACGCAATAAAATTAAAATGTATACTCGTTTTAATCACATTTTCACACAATTTAACTTTTAAAATACTTCTTAAAGCTTAATTTAGATATACGTAATTTAGTAATACGTATTTGGCTAAGTGAAATATGTATTTTAAACAGAACTCTATCTTTCTGGACTGATGAGTTATACATTTTAAACAATGTACTGTTTAAATGCGTATCTCTAGCTAATAATATTACTTTTTCTAATATTAAAATGTTTCAGTAAAAGAATTTTGGCTTTTTTGAAATCAATTTGTTTTAAACGAAAGCTTTGCATTGCTAGATTATTTGCAATTATTTTCGATCTGTTGAGTGTTGATAATGACAGCATAGCATACATCAAATTTAATCTATTGCAGTAAGCAAAAAATTTATGGATCGTAGAGCAACAGGAAAGCAATGTGATCATTATATAGCGATGATGGTATTAATTTTGATAGTCTTCCTTATTACGTATATGGTTATTGCTGCACCTTTTTATTTGTTTAACGTTATTTTATTTATACTCTTATTTAGGAGCAAATCAATGACGAAGTTTTGCGACACGTAGTAAACATTTGACTTTCTTATGAGAATTGGAGATTGTTAATTACATTCCAATAATTACAGTAAGCGTACATAATTTATACATATAACATTTAGGGATGAATTTAAAAGACAATAGTTGAATTATTTAATTTGAAAGTTAAATAATAATGATAATGATAATGATAGTAATATTAATAGAATTGAATGGTCGATTTACAGTATGGTGATCCTGATAACTGGCATTTACACCAGGGCACTACTCAAATTAAATCTAGGATCCATCGCTTGCAATGGACGGGTCCTTAGATGTAGCCCTAGGTATATACGCCAGTACATGCTACGAGTATAATAGATTAAAGCGCTATAGAACGCAAAAAATATCCCGAGTATTTATCGCTTATTATGACGGCTCTATAACGAGAAGAGCGAGGCAAGGCATAGAGCTGCAGAACGAGCGGCGAGTGAGGCTGAAGGAGATGCGACAGTGAGGGGGGCGGAGCGGAAGGGAAAGCCCGGGGACAGGCTTAGCCACAAGGTGTGAGAGAATAATCGCCGGCTATAAAAGCGAGCAGTAAAATTGGTACAAGAGACATGTTCTGCTGGGTGAGCGCGAGAAAAGGACGATAAGAGATATGGACTTATGGACTGGGCAGCGGGAGTCGGGAGCGCGTGGGCGCGTGCCACAATGAGGAAAGTTAGCGCGCGGGGAGGGGGTGTGGGAGCAGCCGGGGCAGGGGTCCGGGGGTGGTAGTGCAGCGGTAGGCAAAGGCTCTGCAGGGGCTCCGGCGGCGGCGAGCGGTAGCAGGGAATTTATCGATAGCCTGGACAGGCGCCAATCAAGCGCGCCCGCGCGACAAAAGCTCCCACGCGCAGATGGGAAAGTTTGCCAGTTTTTTCGCGGGCCGGCGGCGCCCGCGTCGCGCCGCGGAGGGACGCGCGGCACTTTACGCGTGAATGGGGGCTCGATTGCGCGCGGAATTTATGCGCTTTCTTTCCCGATGCTCCCTCGCTCCGAACTTTCCCCTGTTTCCCGAGCTCTTCGAATCTGCGCGTGGAACGCGGCCTCGATCGCGCCCTCGATCGCAGCCCAGTGTTTTGCGATGCGAGCGCCTCGCGCCCGCGCTCGATCAGCCTCACGCCCGAGTCCTTGGCAAAGCATCGCGATGCGTTTTACAGTGCTGTCGGCGCGGCCGCGCGCCTTCGCCAGTGCTCCGACCCTCTTTGTCTGTTTATCGGGGCAGCCGCCCGACTTTAAGCGAGTCTCCTCTGCCGCGGTCGGGTCCTCCCGACGCCACTGGAAAGCCTTTCCTTTTACGCATGGCGGAGCTTCAATTGAATCCCGTTTATTTGCGAAAACGGCAGCAATACCGGGACGGCCTCGCGGGCAGCCTCCGGGAGCAGCATTTTTAATCGCGACTCCTCATCTCGAATCCTCCCTCGTTTTCGAAGCGGTCTAATTATAGTCTGCTACGCGTTTGTAGATGAAAGGCAACAGCCTCACTTTTATTAACATTCGCAGTCGTAAGCAGTAAATAAAGAATCTGCAAAAAGCCCAGATTAAGCGCGGGCAAAGTCTGCAAAACGCGAAAGATAAGCTAGCGTAGGGCCTCGTATATATCAGTTTTAATTAAAAAAGGAAAGGAAAGCTCGTTGCGCTCAAGGAAAACAAAAGAGTTTCCCGACGAGTTTCCTTGCATTCACATTAGCCGTTTGCAGAAAGAGTAGCCAACCTTTTCCGATCGCTGCGACTTTTAAACAAACTGGGCCTACTGGCCGACGGCGCCTGGACTTTGAGATCGAGCAGTAGTAGCTTTAGTCCTAGGGAAGGGTAGAGCCCCGCCATCCCTTAGCTTCGTGTCGAAAAAGGTCGACGCTAGGGCCGACGACGGCTTGAGGCTAACCAAAGAAGACGTTGCGAAAAAAGACCGAGCGTAAAATCGAAATCCCAAAGAGAGGCAGAAGAAGGTTGCTTCGTTATATCGATCGGGGGTCAGCAGTCCGAGTTGCGCTCGCGTCTCGCCGTCCGCGGCTCCCCCTTTATCGCGGTGGGACAGTTCGCCACCGTCGGCCTCCTTTTTTCCACCCATTTGGCTTCCTTCCTCGATCCCCAGGCGGTAAAAAACGCTTTACTTAGGCAGTTGCGCGCGCTCGAACTGAAATCCCTCCTCCGCGACCCGCGGCTTTTTTCTTCCTCCGTTCGTTTTTTAGAGGCGCTTCTTGCTCGACTCACCTGAGAACTACGCGCCACTGTGAATGACATAGCTCTCCGGATTCCTGGGCAGTTCTCCTCTTTGCGCTTTTTTACTGTTCTACTCTGCTCGTGATGTTTGCCAGCGAAAAATCTCAACCGGGCTTTTATGCACTAGAGAACTTATACTATGTGCATGCTGCCCTAACTCCAATTTATCAGTTTTTCACTGGTATACGCTTGCAATGGAGATTTTTCTGTAACGAAAGTAAAGCAAGGACTCGAGCAAGGATGTCTTTGTTGTGTTGAATAGAACTGTATTTAATTTTAAAAAATCGTAGTTTAATAAGGGCTCCCACATGCACCCGGTTGAATGAGACTACGATGAAAGTGAGAGACTCTATTTATTTAAACAAGATAAAAAATTTTATAAAACATATTGTTTTAGAAAAGTCAACATAGGATGTTGTGCAACTTCTGTAACAATTAGCCCTTGGCTACTTTCTTAGAATTAATATTAAACAAGCCTTCGATTGATTACAATTGAACGTCGTTTGAAAAGTTAAGATGAGATATTGTTCTAAATATTCCTGAAGGGCAGTTTCCATACATTAATTCATTCGAAACATTACATACATGTACTAAAAATATATTGTTCAGTACAAGTGATTTTTCTTAATTTTTGGTTTTAACGAATCAAAATTTCTTCGATGTTTACTTTAATGTAAAATGCAAACAATACAAACATTATCAACCTCCTTATCCAAAAGTATGTCTAATACCGTTTTATAGATATTTAATGTTGGTGATTTCGGCATATACTCGTATGTGTTACTTGTAGCTTCTAACGTTGCTATTAATAAATATAATTTGAATATTTACGACACGTATTTCTCAAATGATGCTCGATGATGTTCTCAACTGATGTTATTTATTAGTGTGTATCATAAACTTATGGTCGTATTAAGATAAGCTTGTAATTTGTTCATTGTAATGATAAATCGTTCAACATGAATTCTTGAATAATCTGAATCATCTATACTGTCGTAGAGACAATTTTAATAATGAAAATTCCGTCAGCGCCATCGTCCGCCTTTCTTCCTTCATTTTACTCTCCATTTGATTTTTCTTCTATTCTCCCATCGCCTGAACTTGGGTGCAAGCGCGCGTTGCTATTGATGCACCTGTTCCGTCACTGACACGGGCGACTGGCCTGATAGGTTGCATAATTTAGACAAGCTGGACCTCTTTTTCCCTATCTTCACGCATTTTTCTTAGCTTCTTCATTGTTTGCGCCACTTTCGTATGCAGCAGTTTAGCGTTGATTATTGCAAAATAGTAATGCACGTGACCGTTGTGAGGTGATTATGTGGTAATTTTGATTACTCAAAGCGAATTTTCGTGGCATAGTCAGATATACTAGGTGTTACTGTTGATTTAAAAAACTCGGCGGCATTGTCTTTATTTAGACGGTGCATTTTGAACCTAACATTACACTTTATTCGAAGCAAATGTCGGAAGACCTACAACCTCTTCCCTACAATCTCATGGATCGCTAAAATCTACAGAGATTCTCTGTAATACACGAGTCGTTATACAAATGATTGTATTCTTTTTACTTTTGGGACTTTTTAATTCGCTATTAAACAAGCTATTAAATTATCCCCAGGGTTAATTAAAACATGCGAGTGTCGAGCACTGGTCGACATTGCCGGCCAGTGCCCCGGCGGATCGCATCTTCGTTGGCCTTATCATCAATGTTTTGGGGAACGTTTGTGCCAGCAACTTGGGAGACCGATGAATGAAAAACTGCTCAAAGTATGAACACAGGCACGAGAACATAAATAAACTATTAAATATCCATAAGCAGTATTTCAATATTATATATTTTTTAATTACAGTTAGCAAAATTCTCTCTATCTATCACAATGGTGCATTTTATTTTACAGACTTGAGAATGTTATTATAAAAAATATTTTGAAACTAAAAATGCTACATTTTATTGCGCACAGCTCGAGGTAATAATTCCTATTCTTTTGACGTTTGCTTCGATAACCTTTGGATTAAACAGCCTTAATATATGTGTTGTATGTTTATGATACAAAGAAATTAGTTGCATAAAAGAGTATTCGAAAGGTTGAATTCGTTGGACACACATTGAATTTGCCAATGTGTTAAATATATCAGAATTCTTGTGAATGGAGTAGTATTGGTTTGTTTAGAGGAAGGCCCTTGTGTCATCGTGTCTGATAGCTAGTCGTACGTGTCGATCTGTGCAGCAGCCTCGCATGGTTCGCGGCATTAAACTGCAATGTCGACAGGCTGGATTGCTCGGCGATCGGGAAGCTACATCGCTGCGCTCTTGGTTTAATCCGCAGTACCCGGGTGCGGCCGAAAGGCGCATGATCGGATCCCGAGGCGGGTTTTCACGCGGTACACGCGCACCCAGCGAGAGCCGCGCAAGCCCCGCAGGCTCGTTTTAAGCCGCGGAGGAGGACTCGGGGCTAGGGAAGGCGCGCGCCCGCTGGGACTGCACCAGCCATCGAGGCGTGATTTTTGCCTCTGGTGTTTCGACCTGCCAGCTCGGATGGGCGCAATGAACGGCTACTTTCGAAATAGAGGGTCGGGAGGCGGGAGGCTCGCAGGAGGTGCGAGTGGCGAGTGGTGAGTGGCGAGACTGCCCCCACCCCCCCGCCGTCGAGGCCCCGAGCTCGGCCCCGCTTGCTTTTCAACAACTGTTGGCGGAAGTTGGCCGAGCCGGGCTGACCCGGGCCGACCCGGATTTCCGAGGGTTGGAGTCTCAGTCGGGCGCCGTTGCGCCTGGCCGCATGTCGCGTTTCCCCCCGCTGCCCGCGGTAATAACGCGAAAAACGACTGGCCTCGATGCTAAAATTCGCGTCGACCCGTCAAATAATTGTAGTGTCCGCGGTCCAGACGTTTAATCAATAACATGGACATTTGGCTGCAGCGGATGAAGCTACAGGGCGCCACCGTCATTTTTGCTCGATTCGCGCGCGGCCCACTGTTTGCCCGCACATAACGCCAGTGATTTTTGATTAAAGATTAATATTTCGAGGGCGCGCTCTCGCGTCAATTGTAAATGGACGGTGGAAATATTTCTCCCATTTTTCTCCAGCTCTGTCGTCATTAAAACTGATTTATGGCTATTCCAAAGGTGAATGCTGGACAAAGTGGGTTTCGGTGCGATAAAAAAGCAGCTCGCCTCAAATGCTTATCTCTTTCTTTGCAGTGACTGTATGTAAGAGCCTATATACACTACATGCGCAGGGCCTCTCACGGGGAATCTTGCCTATCTGATTTCAGTAAAAAATGAGCGTGACCTATGCGAAATCTGTCATTCGTCATTATATATTAAGCCCCGCGTATATGGCATAAAAGGTATAACTGATCCGAGGCCTCCCTTATTTGCACGCCTGCAAACATTTGATTCAGCATCGGCAATAAAATAAATTTCTCGCCCGTTTAGTCAAGATTATACCAACTTAATATTTGATAAATTAATGAAATATATCAAATAATGTAGAAAGTGCGAGGTGAATGTGAAGGGAGCGTATCGTGGAAAAGCGAGAAAGCCGACAAGATGAATTGACCGCGCGCTTTATTGGCGGATGGGTTCGCACCTCGGTTTGCACAACGTGCAAGACTTTTAACAAGGTTCAACTTTATCGGCTTGCACCGTACGACTGCCGGGTGGCAAATGTTGATTCGAAATTCGAGAGTAAGCGCTCAGCTGCAGGCTTGGCTTGCCGCGGTCGCTTTCGTGATTATGTGAATAATCTACGCATAGAGGAAGAAGGAGGGATTGGCGGGTGTGGCGGTAAAGGTGAAGGACTCGCGGGTTCCGAATCGCTTTGCCGGAGGGAAAGTGAGACAAGTGGTTTTGGATGGGGTAGCAGGTTGGCTCCGGTAGCAAGGGCGAGAGCAGAAAACCATGTGGGGAGGGAAATCTGGTATCTAGGGGCAAGTCTCCTTGTGAATTTTCGGCGAGAGGGACGGTCTGATTTTTAGAGGCGTCTTGGGGCGCCCTCGTAAAAGAGGCGCGGGGATAGAAGAGCGTGCCCGATTCACGGAGGAGGTAGGCCTGGACCGCGGATAGAATAAGAAGTAAGTCTCGCGGCGGCCTTGGGGTTATCGGCGCGGGCCGGCAAACACGGGCCGCTTGTTGTCCCGAGCGGGGCTTTGAAGATTCCGCCCTGACAAGGCGGCCCTCTGTCCTCGTCTGCTTAGCCGTCGATCGACGCCGCCGACTATCTTCTCTCCTTTCCCCGGCTGCTGGGCTCAGCGGTGCACCTCCCGACTGACATGCCTATTGTCTAACTAAGCGAGCCGCGCTCTCCCGCCCCAGAGTTTGCCGCTGCACTCGCGGCCTCGCTTTTCATGTGCGCGCCAAGCGCTCAATGGACTGTACTCGCGCATAACTTTCGCCCGCGCTTCTCGCCCAGGCTTTAGCTTCATGCAACTAAACTCTCGCACCGCTCTCGGCCCAATTAGCACTATTTACTCCAAATTCGCCCAAAGAACGCTTCAATTACATTTAGAGGCTATTTCCAACTGTTTACAAGTTCACAGTGCACCCATTTTCGGGCCCATTGCAAATTACCAGGCAAAAGAACCATACAATCCATCGTACAGTACCTTCATCTTCCATTCTTTCAAACCTAATTTCCAAACGGATATTACGTCTCCCTTTAAATATTCAATTGTGCCTTTGTATTGCATTTCATATTTCTATTTGTAATCATTTTCAACGATACTGCAAAGTGAATTTTCGAACGAACGTGCATTCTGTATACTCTTATTATTTAATGCTGAATATTACTTTCCTATTTTTTAGAGCTAATAAAAATACCATTAGAATTTTATTTCCACTGAGCTTTGTGTTTCTCAGCTACGCGAAATACGCGTCCTGTACTATGTGTATAATACTCCAGTTAATTTAAAATTTAATTAATTATATCTCATTATTCGGTGTTTATTCAGGGCATTTACTGTTAGAAAACGCCACATCCTACAGCTCATAACGGCGCCAGTGAACGATAGAGGCATATAACGATATGTTGTGGGTCTCCCTACCGAGATTCGTACCGAGGGCTGTACGTGCAGCATTTTTATTTATTCATTTATAAAAAGTTGCTGCGATGAACAACGTGACCGTAACAATTACTATATTATATAGGGTAAACACGTTATAATATAATTCTCTAGAATTCTTTTTTACAACAAAGGCAAGCATACGTTTAATTTAATTGTTCTATATTAATATTTTATTTTCAATTTTGATATAACATTATTTGTTCTTATCCAGACAATTTAGTTAAATTTATGTTGTTTTATATCCAATTTGTAATCTTGGAAAGATAAGATTTATAATGTACCATTTATAACATATTTTAATTAGGATTTTTTATCAGTTGTAGTGGAAGTTTTAGTCGTCATATAAAGAATGTCGTTATGAGTACAGATATAGATTTCTTCTTCTCTTAGCATTATCATGATTCGGTGAAGTAATTGATTCAGTTTCATCTTTGTAATCCAAAGTTGTATTTTTCGTAGGGCTTATAGCGTTTTGTGTAGAAGATATTGGCATCGTTAAAACGATTGTCGTAATAGTGATAAAGAATGAATTAGTTGAATATAGCAGTAGAAATGGGAGAAAGGTCGGAAAGCTTGGTTGTACGCTCGGTTGCGCTGGGCTCGGTTAGGATCCTGCGGAGAATAGGAGAGAGCAGCTTGGCCGTCGTTTGCCGTCCGCTCGTCGCTCGCATCGTGCCGCTGAAAAGTTGATTCGAGCATTTTTGTCCCGGCTAGAGTCGCGACTGAAGGACGTCGGGTTTGCACGTCGGGGCTTCGGCTGGAGCGCAGCTCGCAAGTAAGCGGGAGCCGAGGGAACATTTTCCAAATGACATAAAAGCGAGTGCGGGTGTGGGGTGGAGGCTGTAAAGACAGGGGGCGCGCGGGCGCGGCTCGACGCGGCACACAAAGGTGCGCGGGCACACACGGAAGAGGGAGTGGCCTTTTTAAACAGAATTCAAATTGAATTGAAGAGGCGCGCGCGCGCCCGGTGAGGCACAAAGTCGTTTAGCTGTGGTGGTTTGGGGTGCGGGGCTCGGGACGCGCTCGGCGAATTGGCGCTTTTTGCCGAGGCTCGGGCGCGCGGCTCGCCGGCCTAGGATTTTTTCCATCGGTGAAAATGCGCGCTGGGCTCGGGCGCGCCACGATCACTTTGAGTAGAGGAAGCTGGTATGCCGACGCAACCGCGCGGCTAACTGAAAGCCACGATAAACGCGTGTGCGCGTGCTCCTACATGTGCACACGCGCATGTGGAATAAATGCAGTCCAGCATATATAAGGCATAAAGGCCAGGGAATCTGCGCTCTCGGCAGTCGGCACTGGTAAACACGGGGAATCTGCACGAGTCATCCATCGAGGAAGACATTGATGTATCACTGAGCGCATTTGCAAGTAGAGGCTAATAATGAGGCGCCGGCCCCGGCTCTTCGCGGCATAAATACCGAGTGATCAGTTATTCCTCTGGGGCAGACGCGGGTTACTCAGAAGTGGCGCGCCTCGCATCGACTAGCCGGTGTTCGAAGCGGTGGCGCGAGATCAGGGGCCCCGAGTCGCTGTTCGCCGTCCTGTGCCGTCCTGTGCCGCCCTGTGCCGCCCTGTGCCGCCCTGGGCCGTCCTGGGTCGTCCTGTACTACCCTGTGCCATCCTGTGCCGTCCTGGACCGTCCAGCGACGCCTAGCACCCCGAGCCCAGGCTAATTGCAGGCCAAGTACAGCCGTCCGAGTGCCTAGCCCCAAGCACAGATTGGTTCTTGCCGCGCAGCTGTTTGATCGCGAGCTCTTTCGCGGGCCGGTCCCACGCCAAGGCACACACGCCGACGCAAGCCCACTAGCCCGCGAGAAGCTTCAACTCCGGCCTTGCGGGGATGAGGTTATTACCGTGGCCTGGCCGAGCGAGTGCGCCTGCAAACACACTCTTGAATATCGATTCGCTCTGACTGATGTGGCCAGCGCATACCGCTCTGCGCCTACCGCGAGAAGTAAATCAAGTGTGAATAGCGCCGGCGGCTCGGCCCCTCCCTCTTCCGCCGGACACACTACCGTTGTCTTTGCCTCCAGCTTATGCACTCGAGCTCCTCCCGGAGCCCAGCAGCGCTTCGCGCTCTCCTCGACACGGCGTATATTGGCTTTGCCCCCGTTACCCCCATTTACCCCCCTTCGCCCGTGAACCAGTCATAAAATATTTCTGCGTCGTTTTGATAGATCCGGCTTTTATTCCCTCTCTTGATACATCCGTCCGCTGGGGGCTTTCGCAACGGGCCCGTCTTGCCTCGTGGCCCTCGCGCCTCGCCTCGCGCCCTGCACACCTGAAGAAATGCCAAGCTTCCATTTTATCGGCTTTCTCATCAAGTTTGCCAATCTAGCGGAACGAAATCCTGCACATCCTGCACCGATAAACTTAAATTAAATACACAAGTATATTTTTACAAAGTTCTTCGAGTGAAGCTGGAGGGTCGATTTTTAGGGTTTCTCACTTTTTACCGAGCATTACCATTTTTTGTGACTCGACGCAACGCGAAAACTGAAGAGCTTTTATACATCGATTCTATCCAAAGTATGGCGCCAATCTCAAAGTTTACTGCGCCGGCCTCGCCGTGAGAAAAGAATAATTCGATGTACAAGTATATATTTGATTATGACAAGAGCTCGTGGGGCCTCGGACGATATTGCCCGATCCTCGGACCGATCGCTGCTTTTATGCTAATTAAAAATAATCACAGGGTTTACTTGACGGGGACAGTGCGCGATGAGCTGCGCTTAAATTTCAAAAGTTTTAATAAGGAAACCTCGCCCGAGGAAACGTTTGCCCGAGGCCCAGCTTGGCCGTCCGCGGCGCCTCCGCACACCCCCACCTCGTAATGCTCGGGGGATTTCAAGCTTGCTGCTGCACCGGAGGAATTATATTAGAAAAAGGGATTCGCCGTCTTCGCTGAATGCTCCAGTTAATTTTCCCGGGGACTATTTATAAAAAGCGGTTAATGAACACGTGCGGCGGGAAGGGCGAGTTAATAGCAACAAGCCCGACCGCGGCTCGGACGCAGAAATTAAATTGCGCGTAAAGCTAACCGGCGCATCAGAACTCGCCTTTTTCCCTCACTCTGCCCACCTCCAACGTTAGCCTTTATTAGGAGGGCACAGCCTGTCACACGACTGCGTAAGCGCCTGTTTATTTAGATCGTATTATTTCGTTGTCTGCTTAGGTAATCGAGTTCAGTGACCTACTTTTCTGACTGACATGTTTTCCCTCCATTTTTATTATACGCCTTAAACGCGTATAATATACCTCTTTAGAATTCATAACAGTATAAAGAATCCAATTTTAGACGGTTAAGCGCAACATTTTTTAATGGATTTAACATATAAGATTTAAAGGAATCTTGTACCATCAAACATTTTACTACATTGCATACTTACTGCCTTAGTGCAATAATTGTACAAACCATATAATATGATTTAAATTTTATCAAATCATCTACTGCATTCGTGCATAAATTGCAGTCGAAAAATATAATACTGCACTGATAGGGTGCAATATATAGTGTTTATGCTAATTCATGTGGTTGACGATTGTTCTGCAGCTACTATCAAGTATAGGCCAAAAGATTAGATAATAAAGACATGCATACAGGTTTAATAGGATGAAGTGTTGAATTTAGTAAAACGTGTCGCACATGAATATCAGATGTCATTTTACGTAATATGACTAAGTAATTGTATAGGACGAAGGCGCCTGGATGCTTTAGCGAAATCGGCTCGATCGGAGCACCTGGGCGCACGAGTCGCTGCATACACTCGCAGGGCTCGTCAAAGATTAATGACACGAGGGCAAGGCGACACGTGCGCGTGGTCGCCCACTGCACTTTCTGAAGAGACGCGATTCAGGAGCACCCTATGGGAAGACGGGAGGGCCAGAAGGGACGGGCCAGCGGCTGGCGGGAAGAGGAATGGAAAAATCGAAAAATCGGCCCACCCCAATCTCACGCGCCCCCGGTATAAATCACATTAATGTGCACTTATCGCGCTGGAAATAAAACACACAGCCGAATAATAAATTGGATAGAAAAAAAATAATAGCCTGGCCGGGCGAGATTTACGAGATTTATGCGCGGGCCGCGAAGACGAGGTCCAACGAGCAGGAGGCAGGCAGAGTATCGGCAGGTTTTCCGGTTGTCCGGTTGTCCGGTTGCCCAGATTTCCAGGCAGCTCGGACCCAAATGATTTTTTTTACCGGCCGGCTCGGCCCAATCAAAGTAGGGGAGGAAAATCCTCGAGACCTCGCTCGAGACAGTGGCCGGTGGCTCCTCTCGATCGAGTTAATGAGCGCCGGGGCTTTTTTCAGCCACGGGGGGACGGGAGCCGAGCAAAGCCGAGGGGGAAACGAGTTAACGAACCGCTCGCTCGCTGATTGATTGCGCCGCTCGACTCTGCTACTCCTTCCTTTCTCCTCTGGCCGCGGGTGCCGCGGGTGCCGTGGGCCACCAAGGCGGAGGGCAACGCGCCGAGTGAGACGTGGCGACTCGCGCCAGGCGCCGGACGCGAGGACGCGCACGCGCCGACCTTCCCGTCCCGGGTCTCGCGCGAATCGCATCCCGGCGCAGCTCCGGTAACCCACCTGGCCCTTCGAGTCTGGCTTCGAGCCGAGCTTCACTCGAGCTTCGACTCGAGCTTCGAGCCCTCGGCCTTCGCTCAACTCAGCTTACAGCAGTCTATCGACTGGCCGCTCTCACTGCCTCCGCATTCGTTATCGCCCACGGCGATGTAACTCGGATTTTCCTATTCGAGACCGAGACGTCCTCCTCCATCTTTCACACCTCTCCTGTCTTTCGCGCATCTTTTGAGCACCTCCGAGTCTCCCGAGGCAATTGGTTTAGGACGAGTCGGCCGCCTGCCCGATCGCCTGCCTTACTGGCCTTGCCACTGCCCTTTTTCATCGGGATATCTCTATGCATGTACTTGCATCAAACGATGCACTCGTAAAATTGTCAAGATCAAGACAGGGATAGGAAGGCGGAATATATTCCCGGCACGTCTATGGTGCACTCATCGACATCATTTGGAATCGCACGAACCGGCTACTTTTATGCACGCACTTAGGAAAATGCTGCTAATGACAGACGACATTACACTCACGTAGATGCTTCAAATACTCCTATCGCTTCGACGGATGTACCATATCGATTTTCAGTTTGTGCAAGCCTCCTTCTACAGAAACTACTCTGCTTTTTATCCACACAGACTGCCACACCTCTCGAAATTCTCTAATAAGTTCTTTTTTCTCCTCTATGTAAATTGTCGCCTTGCTTCTTATAGGCTTCAGGACGCAACTATAACTATAACATCAAATCTTGGGTGGTAAATAACTGGTAGTAGACTATCTTTGCAGGTTATCATCATCTACATATTATTGATTCCTGGCTATATCCAAGTTCACTCTCATTCATAAATCGCTCTTTCTGTCGACACTTGTCTTTCAATGAATTTTAATTTGGAAAAATATCGTAGGATTATCTTCTTTTTTTATTTTATGTTTTCAAATCATTATTATTATATATATTCAAATAAATATATCAAAAATCCTGAGAAACATTCCCAATACTACTTTTATCCATTAAAGATTTCTAAATAAAACTAGAGTTTATGTAATTCAAATAATTTTTTTAATTATACATAATTCTCGATTTAAAATTCTTTTTAATATTTCAATATTTCAAAATGCTCGTCAGATTGCTGTAGTCCTTTAATGAAAAACATTTTAACTGAAATCTGTTGACCAAATTCCAATTGAATTAATGGTTCTTATTCATTTTTAAAATTTAACAAAAAATCGATACAATTCATAATGATATATTATAATTTCGGTTACCATGCACATATATTTTAACAATGAATATAATATACGCGTGACGTTCTCCTTTGACATTTTGTTTCTAAATTGATCTAAATGTCAATTAAATTTTTGAATTTCATAAAAAATGTGTTACAGTTAAATATTAGTCTAAATATTTGTTATTATTTTTTCTAATTAATTTTATTTAGACTATTTATTCAAATATATAGATAAGTAAATTTGTTAGTTTTTAAACTAAATAATATAATCGTAATTGAAATATAATTTAAATGCACAGCATGGAAATGTTTACGTTCGCAAATTTGACATTCTATAGTTATATATCGAAGGGCTTCAAGGCCATGCCGCGTCGGTCGATTCACGTCTCAGCTCACGTATGTAAAGCAAGTGATCACAATTTTGGAGAAAAACAATGTAAACATGCCCTGAAAAAGATGATAAAAGGCAAATTAAATGAGCCTACACCTTCATTTGCGAGTGTTAAATAACGAATAAAGGGCCTACCCAAAATATTAATTACCGCACCGCGATATTTTATATCTGAATGGATTATATGTGTATTAAATCTACTATTGTTATTAAAAAGAGCAGTAAAAGCCGAGGTGGGAGCGAGGGTGGGAGCGAACGTATAGAGATATTTCCGTTATTACAAGGCATTGATGTGTGTGTGTGTGTGTGTGTGTTCACATCTAAGGCTGACCTTGGTGTGTGCGAGTTAGGGAAGAGTTGGGCCTGTGGCAGGTCGCCAAGCTCGTCGCCAAGAGTATTTGCGGAAGTTTAAATAAACTCAAGAAGGGCCCTCGTCGAGGCCGCGTTTCGATTTCTAGGAAGCAAAACTTGTTGAAGCTTTTGGGTTATGGAGTCGGTGAGTACGGCACCGACTAATTGGCCCTGAGCATCACTTTTAGCAATGTTATTGTTTGGTTCCGGGGGCAAGTACAGTGATTCTCGTCCGTGAGATTTGTTGTTTCGTGAGCAGGAGACAGGGGGCGGTGAGGAACGCGCTTTAAACCGAAAACCGTCGATTTTGCGAACGCGGATGAAAAGAAAAGGGGAGGGGGTCGTCAAAGCTCGCCCCGATTTCATTCCGAGTACAACGCGCGCGGGACGATGCTCGGGACGTTGGGCAAATTACTTTTACTCGTCGAAGTAGTTCGCGAAGCAGTTAGTCGAAACTCGCGATTATTTATAAAAACGCAGTTTTACATTATTATTGTTTAATATAAATCTAAACCTTTGTCAAGACTTTGTTTATGATCCATCTACATGTACATGAACAAAGAGTTGCGCCGAGTGCGCTATAACTTCATATTATTTCATTTGAAGCCGCGTCTGAAACGAAGTAAAAGCAACACAAATTATGTAAGTAATTCTTTTTTTTCTGATTAACTAGAAAGTTAGTTTAATGACGTATATGTTTATTACTTATTATTAAATAAGCAATATATGAAGCAGCCCCATAAATATATTTATTCTTAAAAATAATAAACGCCTATTTGGTTCAGGCGTGAATTTGAAAAAAATAGTCTATTGATTACACAAAATAAAAGTTGTTTTGCTTTATAGCAGAAAGTGGTCCATTCAACATAATCTGTAATAGGTTATGCAAATTCAACATTGATTAATTGTCAATAAAACTGACTATCACATTATCAGCGGGGGTTGAGAAAGAACAGGTGTAGATAAGCCGCGCGAGACAGTGGAAATCGTAAGTCGGAGGCGTGTGCACGACTGTCGATCGAGCGAGATAAGCGGCCCGTGGCGAGATAAGTGAGCCCCCCAGAGCCCCTCTACCACCGACACTAAAACTGTGCTCTCGCGTCTTCATTAAAGCTCTGGCTGTTAGCTCAGCGAAATCCAGTGAATAATGTTTATCATCGGAACGACCCCGAGACGAGGTCCGCGTATAACACTCGGCCGCTTATAACGGCGGCGTGGCGCTCGCGTACAAGTAATGAAATATCGCGCGAGCTACCGGTTATACCCCCCGATCGTTTCTCTTTCCTTTTTACTCCTTTTACCCGACGGCAGCTGCGGCGACTCCGCGCTCTTCCCCTCTTCTCCTTTTTCGCTTCATGTTATGCCCTGTCCCCTCCACTCGCGCGCGTCGCGTGCGTGCGAACATTGCGCATTCATGCAGGTAGCGGAAAGCGCGCGCGCGCGCTCTTGAAATTTTTATGCCGGGACGCGAGGATGTGCACTCGTTTCTGCACACTCGTTTCTCTGCCGTCCCGCTTCTCCCTTCTAATAATCGTATTTTCTTTACTTTTTAGCCCCCCCCCCCGTTTCCTTTCCAGTTCACGCGAAGATGTTGCAAGAGTCTATAATCAATTCACTCTTTTAATGGATATCGCTATACTATCGATAAATTTTTTAGAAGCCCCCTAATGAGCTACTATCTACAAATAAAACCGTTAAAGCATTCAATGTAGGAATTAAATACATTGTTCTTCTACTTTACCGCGTTCTTATACTTTATTCGCGTATTAAATAGAAAACTTGCTTACATCATTTCGAGCATCACAGTTTGAAGTTGATCTATACATTTAGATAGATTACGCCAGTCGATAATTTAACAACATTTAATTTTATTTTCTATAATATCTAATTTATTTTTTATGAAACGTTGAAAGTATAAGTACAATATATGTTTATAAAAGATCATCTTTTTCATTGCATATCGAAACAACTTTCAATGGATACTATTTAAAGCAGGCATTTTCATAGAAACTAAGACGATCATCTACAACATTAGCTTGGAAAAGAATGAATACGGTAGTAGCACAAAGTAGTGGAAAGTAGACGAAATAGTTTATAAAGAAAATTCATCCTTCAGAAATACAAATAAATTTGATATTTCGCTTATTTAATCTCATAATAATGTTTTCCAATAGGAATTTCGATTATTTGAAATTAGGACTATATCATTGTTGTTATTACAGTATAATAATTAAAATATTGTATTTTTCGAACAAGTTTGCCAGAAAAGAATCCCAAGAATTTATTTTATGCACGAGAAATACAGATTGGGAATATTGAATTTTTAGCATTGAGTCAAAGTACATAATTTAATTAAAAATATTTTTAATTCATATTCAATCTTTGTACTACAGAGCTAAACTTTGGATTAATTGTATTTGAATATCCAATCAAAGTGTTTCGTTAATGATTCATAAAATTTAACGAATACAAACAACGATATAAACTTTGTAAGTGACTAATCTAGCGTATGAGATTTTCGAATAAGTTTATATGCAGTTTTTTACGACCCACTGGTAGGTTATTATTACTATTCTTTCCTCTCCGTAACGGAGTAAAAATCAAATTTCTGTTAGCATAAGAGCAAAGTTAGATATAATAGCGAGGATCAAATTATATTTTCTAGCAAAAGGTTTTGTAGAAAAATAAAGAAAAAACGAAGCCATTATCGTGCAGATTTATGATTGAAATAATCCAAAGAGCTGGATAAACATTTTCTAGTGAAAGCTAGAGATCGACAAGAGAGTTGCTAAAAGGCTTTTTAAAGTAAGTCTGTCGAAACAGGTGCGTTTGCTTCTGTATATACGTATAATATATGGTGTATAGGAGGATGGTTCATGTAAGGTTATTTAATGAAAAATGATGATTAATCGCGCAATAATTCACAATGTCAAGATACGTTCGAAAAGATCGCCTGTGAAAGATATAAAAGGGATTACAGAAAACGTAGTCCCGAGCGTAGTCCTCGTTCGGTCGACGCGTGCACGAGGAACGCACGAACGGCCGAGCGCACGCTCATACGCAAAAGCGCAAATCGCTGAGCAGCATGTGCCGAACGGCATGAAATACTTTAAACATACATACCCTTATCCATCTCGTTGCGGGTACAAGGAATCCCTTTTTCAAAGGAGTACATATTGAAGGCTGGGCCTCGGGTTGGGCGCACTGTATGTCCAGGATTCCTGGCAAGCCCGACTGTTGGGCAGTCGGTCCTCTTGGGAATCGCTCATTTGTTCTTCTTTAGGATTTGTCGATTTGGCGAGCGTTAGAGGTGCGCCGTCCACATCGAAGCTCATGCTGCGGGGAAAAAGGCGGCTCGAGCTCGGGTTCGAGTGTTGGGCGGCCGATCAAGGCTCGGGCCTGCGGGCGGTGTTGAGAAATGAACGTGCATAATTCCTCGATAAGCGGAGGCCCCGAGCGAGCAGATAAATCCGCGGGCCGGACGTCCCCCTTTTTCGCGCGAGAGGCTGGACCGGTGGGAGCTTGGGCGGGGCGTGCCGCGGGCGCTCGCTGTCGAGGTAGCCAAAGCAAACGACAGTTGAATGAAGCCGAGGACTCTTCGGGGACCGGCTGCCTCCCTTTTTATCTCGCGGCTCTCTCGAGCTTGTCTTTGATACTGGGATAGCGGCGATGCGCACGCCGCGTAAAAACCCTCGCGAGCCTTTGCTCCTTTCTTCTGGCCCCGCAGTCCCGCAGTCCCGCAGCCCCAGGCCAGAGTTGCCCGCCTCCTTGCTTTGCTGCTCGTCTCCTTCTGGCCGGAGGATGAAATCAAGACCACGGGCCCTTTGCTCCTTTTGCCTCGCGTCGTTATAGCGCTGTAACGCTGCGGTAACCAAGTCGCCTCCCCGCCTCCCCGGCTCCCCGCCTCCCCGGCTCCCTGCCTCCCCGGCTCCCTCGTTCCCCTCTACCCTGCCCGCAGACGATCAAATCCAATTATTCGTTGCACGAGGGCGCACGCGTATGCATATGTATGCAGAGACGAGGGGGCACCTCGGCAGGGCAGACGCGGGAGCGAAGGAGTGAACGAAGGTGTACTTTTACCTTCTCTAGTGCTAAGCGACTTACTTGAGCTTCTCCCTCGGATTCTCCTGGCCGTCTATCTCGGCTTCTTCTTTTATTCCTGCAGCTCTTTATGTTTCAATTTTTGCGTCTTGACAATTTATTCGTATGAGATTTCAGTGACGAATCACCGGTTGACCGACTCCTTTTCCGACTCTTCACCAGCTCCCGTTTCTTCCTGCATCCGTCCTTCCTTCATTCGCTCATTCATTGATATATTTCTGTATATTTTATCTACTCACCCTCATTACGCTCATTAAGTCTTGTTAGTCGCCGCTCGCACGCTGCTTTCCTCGTTTGCTATAGTCTACCTTTGCCTACGATCTATTCATTACATTACATCATCTAATGAATATACTAATGCATGCAGCATTGTATAAATGTGCAGGTAGATAGCTATAGACTTACAAATAGGTTAATACTCGTATCTTTTCATTTTGAGGCATCTAAACTCTTGAAGGCCTCGGGCGCCCAGTCGTGCGCCAGACTACCTAGGAAGGATAGAACTCTGCAGAGACGTGCAATGGGAGAACAATATTCAAAGATAAAACCACTAACTATATGTGTAATTATACGTTGAATCAAATATTGATCGTACATTTATGTATCTTGCTTATTCACAATATTTTTTAAAACGGGCGTTGGGCGAATAAAGCGTGCGGATTTACCGATCATAGATAATTATCAGTCCCAGAATTAGCTTGATGCGCACCGTCATTAAACAAATCGACTATCTACTGAGAGCGCTCAGCGCAAAACTTGTTAGAAAAACGACTTAGCCCGTTGCGGTCGTGCCTTGATGCTGTTGATGACGGGCCTTGGGTGGTGGACGTTGGAGTGATGATAAATTTCACCGATGACCTATTAGCTCAAAATTTGCTTGCTCGGAAAAATTGGCCTCGGCCAATGAAGCGTCTGCTCACGGGCGCTTGGTGAATCAGCAATCGAATTTCGAGCGGTAGATGTACTTGCTATTTAATATTACCGGCTTGGTAGTTCGGGGACCAGTGGGTCTTCGTTGCGCGGCTATCGTACCGCAGGCCGCTGTATACACCTTTGAGAAGACGCGGCTAATAATATGAAACTAAAGCATGCTTCTCAAATCATTCGGGCCGCACCACAGTAACCATTACAGTATGTGCATTCCTGCTACTTGCGATTGATAAATAAGTACACGACTTTTTCAAATTAAATAAAAAGTCTTCATAGCCGACAAAGATAAGAAATTTGAAATAATGGATAGATTAAGGTTCAAAGAAAAGATGAAGAAGTAGTTAAATTTGTATTTTGCAAGCGATTAGCAGAACTGTAATTGAACAAAAATCACAAACGGATCAAGTTTTAAGTTAGTGATCCAGAACTGGAACCTTGAGGGTTCGAGCTGGTCGAGCAATTTAAAACGATAAAGAATTCTCAGCAATTGAGTTGGCGCAGAGAGATCAGTCCGCAAGCAGTTGGATTTGAAATGCTGATGGGCCAGATAATGAAGAGAGGCGGGCATTGGGTAATCTCGAGCGTTTGGGCTATTCTGATAAATTAAATGAAAATTTGGTCGGTCGCGCGGCGCCGTGAGAGGTGGAGTGCAGGGCGCGAGGGAAAGGTGGGAAAGGTGGGAAAAGTGGGAAAAGTGGGAAAAGTGGGGAAAGTGGGGAAAGCGGGGCAGCGGGGGCAGCGGGAAAAGTAGGAAAAGCGGAGATGGGTCCCGTATAATTATTCGAGGGGCGAGGAGGCTGTGAGCCGCGTGACGTGCCTGCGAGGCATTCTATCGCTCGGGCGGCGAGCGCGCAAAGGCAACTTGCAGCGCCTGTCGATAGCAGTTCCCCGAGGGCCAATAACTAATCCGGTGAGCGAAGGAGGAGGGCCAAGAGGGTGGGAGACACAGCAGAGTTGACTCGATCCGCCCGCGCCAGCTCAAAGACGGGCAGCTTTCTTCGGGGTGGAAGCAGTGCAGTGTCGCCTGGGCCCCGGGCGGCCCTCCCAACTAACTGAATCGGCCCCGCGTCCCGGGCGGCTCGAGGCATCGAGGCGCGCCTCCCTCCCTGCATTGGGCGGCGGCCCGCGGGCGGCGATGGGGCCGAGCGGCGAACGGCGCCCTCCTGGAGGATCGAGCCGGCTCGCGCTCGGTCGACGGCCGCCGAGGAACGGCCCGGGATCCGCTCCGGGCTCGGCGTCCACGCCGGCTCCAGCTTGATTTCTCGGAGATTTGTCCCGCGGGATGCATTCCTCCGGGCGATGTCGAGGCGCGGTCGCTGTTTCGACCCGCGGGCCGCGCACTCGGCATTCGGCAGGGGCGCCGGCTTGCACTGGGCCGCCGCGGCGACTAGTCCCCCGCGGAGCCACCTAACGTCCCTGGCTCGCGCGCAAATGAAAAAGTAAGGCCAATCTAATTTTCGCCAAAGGGAACGAGCGGCCGGGCCCGGCTCGCGGGCAGGCTTTACGATACCGTTCATCGCGCGTTTCAAGCAGCCCCGCGGGCCTCGTTCTCCGGAGAAACGAGCAGGGCCGCCGGGCGCGCCGGATCGCGGGGGGAGAGGCCAGAAAAAGCGGGAAAATGCGAGAAAATGCGGGAAAAAGCCATTCGGCGGCCGATGGAGGCGCCGTTAAACCTTGCGGGGGCCTAGAGGGAGCAGAGACCTAACGAGCGCCCGCTAGCCCCGAAGCCGGCGCGGCCAGCGCCTACATTCGGAGCTGGGTTGGCCCCGATCAATTATGGAGCCCGTATCGGGCCTCATCGGTCCGGTCAGCCCCCGCTAATGAGCTGCTCTGAAAAATCGTCCAACCCGCGCCCGAGTCAACTCGCTCGGGGGCCATTAGAGATTTATGCACTTTGGTAATTAACGCGAATTAGCCGGCGCACGGACCTCAAGCTCCTCGTTGGGAGAGACTTGGTCGAGCTGGTTCGCCGGCCATGAGCCAGCAGCTCCGCGGCCTACTCCTAGCCGATCCCGGCCCTGCCCCTTTCCTTTTTGCTTCGCCGGATCTTTCCAAGTTGGCGCATTATTCCACCGGGCATTAACTTGTGTGTACTTATGAGAGTGCGGACAAAGAGTGTGCTTAACGGGAAAAAAGCTTTCCCTTCTTCCGACCCCTTTCCCTGGGAATTGGCCCTTTTTTAAACTCCGATTCCCTCTATCGTTTGAATAATCCTCCTCGATTTATCATGCGGGACATCGAGTCCGAGGGAATCCCGACGGCCCGGGGGCTCGGGTGCACTCGTTCCGTTGGTTGCTTCGGCCTAGCTGCGCGCGCGTGCCGAGCCCCCCCCCAGCCAGGTCCAGCTAAACATTGTAGCTTGCTGGGCGCGAGCGATTTTCGAATTAAAATGCAATCTTTCAGCAGGGCGGCAGCTTCCCCGGCATAATTGTAGAAAATGCGAGAGCCCGCGCGGGAGGCGGAGCGGACGCCGGGAGCACTGCGAGGCCGAGGCGGACAGAGAGACGTCGAGAAATGCAAATGGCTTAAAGAACTTGAGCCGTAATAAGTCTTGCGGGGACAAATACGCCCCCACCCCCGCCAGGCGCAATTTTTCAGGCTTCCGCAGCAGGCGGGGGCGCGTGGCGGGAGGCGCCGCGCCGGCGGGAGGTGCGCGCCGCGCTCCGCTCGGCCTCGCCCTCGGCCTCGCCTACCACCCGCTTATTAATCACGCGGCAAAATGAAAGCGCCGCGCCGCCCGGGGCCGATCGCCCTTGGATCGGCCGGACCTCGTGCGCCGCGATCGGCTCCCCGAGTCAAAGGCCGCCGCCGCGCCGGCTCCGCCTCTTCGGCCGAACGTCTTTCGGCCCCTCGCCTCGCTCGGCTTCCCGCGGCCCTAAGTAAATAGCCCAGGCTCGGCCATTTGTCACGGGCCGCATGAATATGCTAAGCGAGGGGCCCGCTCCTGATTACACGTTATTATCCGGCCGACCGACCATTTGCCTAATTAGCCCATCTCCCCGCGGCCCGCGGAGGACGGGCGGAAGCCTCGATAATCAGAGGACTTATCACTTTCTCTTTCCGGCTCGGGATGTTGCCTCGGAAGCTGCGACCAAGCGGCTAAGCGGCTAAGCGGCCAGGTGGCCAAGCGACCAAGCGGCCCTCGAGCCTCCTCCGCTCTCTAGTCGACCATCTTCCTCCGCGGCTCTCCCTCCATCTCGCCCCTTTCGACAACATTTCTCCGACAACCCCTTTTGCCAAATGGTTCATCGTGCATTTACGTCTGCTCCGCGGAAAGAACAAAAAATTATCACTTTTTCTTTGCCTATTTTCAAAACTAGTCAACTCAATTCGTTTTTAAAAGTAGCAGATATGCTTTTTCTCTTTTTCAAAGCACTGCTCTAGCTTTTAAAGTGTGCAACTATTATGATATCACTACAACTTATTATTAGTGGTAGCAGTAACACTAATACTAGAATGTTAACAGTAACAGTATTGACACATTTGAGACTGCTCGATTAACACAAATGTTTTTACATTATCCGACATGCTAACGAATCACTAAATTTTGATCATGTTTAACAATATACATATAGACAAAGTACATCAGAGGATTCAATGGTACTTATGGCTATCGGCGAAATTAGGGATTGGAATCAGAACCATTGGAATAAAAGCCCGACGCTACCGAATCAGTCATTCCAGGGTTCTGATTATGCAAATATAAATAAAACATGTATAGACGCGTTCATTCAAGTACAATACATCATGTGTAATACGCATAGATTCTGTATACGCTATCAATTCGTTAAATTTTATCATCATTTTTCATCACGTCAAATTATATTAAGTATATAAGATTAATCTGATTCAAATATTGAGTACATTAGTGATAGACTGCCTATCAGGAAAAACTTTACAAATGTTACTACGATATAACATTGTGTTCCCTATATATTCTTTCTGTTTTAAGATAAATGTATGTGTGTTAAATTTGCATGTCCAGTTTTTATTTGGCAATCATAACTTGATTTTTCCTTCGGTTTAAAGAAATGTTTATTGCATAAAGTATCATAGATTTTGAACTTTTTGATCTTTTATTCAAATTTCATACTTTATCCTTATCTTTTTTTACTTCTTTTGAGAAATCTTTAAAATGTATTTATTGTTTATGATGAATTTGATTCGTTTAACTGTAGTTTTGCTGCTTCCTCTGTAACAAGGTTGGTTGTAACATGACCATTGATTTCGACACGAGCTGGCATTCAAACAAATTTAGAATCTGCTATTATTTAACTGCATAATTTCATTAATTATATATTTGGCGGTATTCACAGTGGCCCCATTCGAATCGCAAAAGACAGGTCAGCAGGTATCGGGGATTACCTAATTGTTTGTATCGTTGTTTGATAAAGAGCCGTAAAGCAATATGTGTTATGGGTATTTATGGGATTAATATTTTTATGTTGTTCGGAATTTTCTCAAGGTGTGTGAACTCGCATGGATCGAATAATTAAAATCTTAGTGGAATGGTCTATTTGAGGTAATGCTAGCATTACTTTACAGAGATATTCCACCCATATTAAAGCATTGGAAAAACGGGGCACTGTGTTGCCATTATGAATAAGCAAGATATATTAAATCAGGTTATTTTAAATTGACATTACGAGATTTAGCTAATCCAGAAAACAAATAATTTATTACAGACAAGTATTAATATACATATTTAAAAAAAAATACATAATTGTAGTGCGGATGAGCTCACGATCTGCAGAGAGTACGCAATGAATGAGTTCGCTATATGGTCGGCCGATAAGGCCTTGCCGATGGATCGTGTAAGCTCTTTAAAGCACTCCTTTAAATTATACCGCAGTCCTTCAAGTTAAAAATATGTCTTTAAAATATTATATTTGTGACGAGTGAGCTTGAGTTAACGAGTAATATAATTCTGTACTTGTTGACAAAACCAAATGCGCGGTCATATCATATGTGTCGGTATGATATATCTAACGATTATATTAATACATTCAACTATAATTTTATTTGCAAATCGCATATTTTTAATGATATTAGTTTGGTTAGTATTTCATTAGTTAGAAAGTAAGCGACGTCATTGTTTACATTGCCAAAGTTTTCGTTGTATTTCTCACCTACATACAGTGCGGTATGTATAAGTCTCATGAATCTATTGGCTACGTCCACCGCTACGCTCCCCAAGGTAAAATAAGAAACTTGGCTTTAATTCATTAATTCAAAGAAGTTGCAGCAACACATGTACATGTAGTGTGATGTCAGAAATTTGCTTATGGAAGTTGCAGAGGCCTGCTTGTGTGCTTCTAAAAGTTTTGGAAAGCAGTTGAAGTTAGCCTAGATTGCAGAGAGCGCGTGGCAGCATATCATTTCTCGGCAAATTACAATCTGGTCCGGGTGAGGAATATGGGACAAAAGCAGTCGACAAAGGATTCTTTGATCGCCCTAGCTCTCGTACCTGAAAATTCATTGTAGATCTCTTCGACATTACGTGCGATTGTCTTATCGTTATTTATCAATTTAAGCTGCTAATGACATAAGGTTTTGATAGGCCGGAGAATAAAGGCTGAATAAAAGTAGCTTAGGCGATCGTCCAGGTGGTTGCAAGGAGGGCTGTTTGCCGCACGCTTCTCGCAGATATTATAGGGAGGTATTCGATTAGAGAGGGGCAGAGTGGAGCTAGGACGAGGATAGAGGCTCGAAGCCGGAAGTTGGTATAGTTGGAAGCTGTCGGGAGTGGGCGGAGGTGGGTGGGGCTGGACGGACGCGGGAAAGGTTCGGGGCAAGGCTAGGGGCATGGTTCGGGGCAAGGGGCAGGTTCCATCGACACTCGCTCATCCTAATGAACGCGGGCGGGTGCGCTCGGCGGCCAGTAATTAATTCTGGAAAGTAACGGCGGGGGAGTCCCGCGCTCGATTTATCGTCCGCTCGGGCCGCCCCCGAAAGAATGCGCCAAATTAAATGATCAAAACAAAGCACAAGGGCGGCTGGTGCATAAATAACGGGGCCGAACAAAGCTCCGCGCTCTAAAGAGCCTACGCGTCCAGATAAATCGGCGGGGGTGGGGGAGATAGCGGGATGGTCGCTGGCAGTTCCGGCTGCGACCCGGGCCCTGCCACCGTCACTTGTCTCGGGCGGGTGCGCCGATGAAGCCTCCCTGCCGATGAAGAATTATAAGCTCCCGCAGGGAGTCACGTTTTGCGTTCGCCTATTCTTTGGTCGCGCGTACAGCGATTGGGAGGTCTGGGCGTGCACTCGTCCGTCGAATCTCACTTGCCGATATCTTCCACCGGCGCCGCCGAGGCTTCTCCCGCTTCCCCCACTTCCCCCGCTTCCCCCGCTTTCCCCGTTTTCCCCGCTTTCCCCGTTTTCCCCGTTTTTCCAGTTTTCCCCTATCCCGTAGCTCCTATAAATTTCCGGGGAATTCCATCACGCGGCCCGCGCGCACCGCCCATAAATAAAAACACTTTTCGTGAAAGGGCTTCGAGCGAGGCTCCGAGTTTCTGGCTCGCGTCCGCGCTTCTGATCCGCCGGCGAGGCGACGACGCCCTCACCGCTTCCCTTGTTTCCCTCCCCGCGCCCTTCGCCCCTTTTCTTCCTATCCTCGTGTTCTTCTTTTTCTTTTCGCCATGTCCCCGTATTTTTGTAGGAAGCTCGGAGGGACGGCTCTCGTCAGGGGACTCTTCTTGGGGGTGCTGCCAAAGTCTGGGTATACACGTGGCGCGTCAATGAGATCTAGCACGACTCCTCCCGCACAGGGAATACTCTTTGAGGAGGTCGTCGAGTTTCCCTCGCCTCCTTATTATGTGCGAACCGTGATCTATGTACATATCAAGGCATGTAGAGGTATTAGTTTTGTCAAAGGGCGCCAGTGAGTCCAGTTTTCTCATCGTAAACCAATTCGAAGTACACTTTATTACGTTGTCATTTTACCATCGTATCACGTGCCTGGGGGTACGCCTGCACTCGCGCGATTGCCTTTCCTTCCACGTCTGTCTCTTCGCTTTATCATTATAAGGTTTACATAAACAGTCTCTTACTTGAAGACGTACTTTTGCGTTGCTCGCGCTCGCATTCAAGTCATCTTGACATTCCGCCCGCCTTATTATAAATTCCTTGTAATATAAATAAAAAATATCTTCCATCTACTGATACGATAATTAAAGATAATCAGGATTATTTGTGTTTTCTGTTTCAAGATAATTTTTTTTCAACTTTCACTCAAAGCGACTTTGATGGAAGCTCTGACAATGTGTTATTTATATAAGTATTTACAAATAGATGTACATATCTATTAGAAGTAATAGAAATGTAGATTTGGTGAGATGGACCATATTAGCGTAATATTAACGAGAGTGATTGGCAACGAGAATCACCTTGATTGATATTCTACTGCTAAACGGTCTGGTACACAGTCTGAACAAGTTGATCAGTTTTATCCGACCTGATTGTACAGTGAGAAATTAGTATGGAAAATTGATTAGCATTTGATCTATAAATTTTATTTTAAATGAATTATTTTACTACTCCAGTTACAATAAATGAAAATATTTTATAAAATATAAACTAAAATAATTGTAACATTTATAATTAAACATGTAATCTTAAATGAAAAAAGCGACCGAATCTTTTTGATGAAAGTACCTCCGTTCAAACTAACGATTGATTAAATCTTATTTAAAAATAAAATGTCAGAAAAATATTATTTTTTAATGTATTATAACATTATAACCTAACTCGAGTGCGTATTCGAGTACGCATGGGACTAAGTGAAACTTGATCAGCTAGCGGGATGTAGTAGTATCGGATTCTAAGAAACATTGTCGTGGCTCGGTGGAAAACTCTGGGATTTGGGCTCAGGTGGGTTGTGGAAGGCGCTCGAAGCCAGCCGAGGTCGGAGGCTGGCCAGGGCAGGCTAGGGCGTACTTTGGTCGAGAGCGAGGTGGCCTCGGGTGGCCGACTCGAGTTTACGAGCCGTTGTCAAGCCAGAGGCTCGCGCGCAACGCTCGGCTCCTATGGCGCCTCGTAAAAAATGCCCTTTCGGAAGGACACGACTGCCAGGGCTTGGGACGAGGGCGGGGTGGAGGCACTCGTGCATACAAGCGGGACGTGGGACGCGGGGCGAAAAATCCAAGGTAATACGTCCCTGGAAGTCGGGCCGCCAAATTGACGAGGCGCGCGCCTATTTGCATATTACGTTGCTGGGGTTGGCGCGCGCCCGCCAATTCCCTTCTCTAGTTTGCGGAAAAGATTGCTCATTGTTTCGACGCGGCAAAGCCCCCACCTCCGCCTTGGCAAAAAAAACCAATTGATGCGTCGCGGCTAAAGCCCTCGAGCCCAGTTTATTCCTTCCTCCCTCCAAACGATGCAGGTCCCGAGCTTAGTTCGTCGCGGGACAAGCGGCAAGGGCCCAAGGTCGCTGGCTTTAGAAGTAACACCGGCTTCGTACCTTGAAATACCTCTCAGAAAGTGTAAGGGGCTTTATCGTAACTTTTGTAACGCCGGCGGGCGAATACGGAGCAGATAGTAGCCGAGACAGCAACCGAGAATGCAGCTGACTGTACGCCGCAACGTGCGCCTCGGAAAGCCGGACTCTGCGAACCTACCCTCGGACTAACGTTCGGCGGATCAAATGTCGATCCTCGCACAATTGCCAGAGAATATCGCGCGGCAAACCGGGGGAGCTCAAGTCGAATCGCGGGCCACTGAACCGGTCAGTCGTTGGTCTATCGTTACCGCTCCCGTCGACTTCTCGGTACTAGGCTCGGATTGCGTTCACCGGCGTCCGTGTCTCCTCCAACCGCGGCAGAGGAGGGTCCGAGTTTCGGCCCGATGCAAACCCCGAAGGTTTTGGAGGATTGCACGGGCGATCTGGCTTACGCGGGCTCGTCGAGCTCGGGACGCTCGGGTCGATCGGTGGCTTGGGGGAGCCGAGACGGGCCGAAACCGCGACGTCACGTGCTTAGCATAATTCGTCAATGAGAGAGAACCCGCGACGCGACTACGCTCGGCGTCGACTCACAGCTCGGGCTCCAGGAGTCCCAGGCCGAGAGGCTGGACACTGCGCCCTTGCAGAGTTCGCAGCAGGGACCATGGTATTGGAGCTTTTCGGTCTGACCGCGGTCCCAGGATTCCCGTGGCTTTATACATGGGCCGGGACCTTTCCCCATACGGATTGACGAGTCTTGGGTACCATCTCTCGACTTTAACCAAAAGTTCTGCACAAAAATACTAATCCTCCATAGGGCATAGGAAGCTTTTAAAAGGCGCGCGTGGCTACGATGGCTAAGTCCACGGAATTAGTCTGCAGGTCTGCGGCAGAATCAGTCACGTCACGTCAGGCCTAATGTGCTCGGAGGTGAATGTGCCAACAGCCATCGATTCGTAAGTCAACTGGCCGTAAATAATGTTATACTCACCAGCGTCGCTTCCTGTTCCACACGCAAAACCGAACGCGACCTTTGATGCGCCTCGAACTCTCGAATTTTTCCTCGGATTCGAACTGAGCGACCATCTTCCAGTTGTATACAGGTACAAGAGTCTATACAAATGGCCTCCCATTGGGACGAGTTGGAAAGTAATACTTAACAGATGAGCTTGTTTTACGACCTCTATAAAAAATTATTTGAATAAAATTATTCTCACCTGCGCCCCGGTTAGATGGCAGGGTGAGATAGTCTCGGTGTAAAAGAGGCCCAGTATCGAATCCAGTTCCTTCTTCTTTTCTAACGGACAATCGGCCTAAGGCTGGAATACTCATCGACCATGGCGTAACCAAATTGACCGCAATGCACGAGATTATGAGTTTTTCCCTCTGGGTTAATGGCGCCGAGCGCAAGCTCGATCCCCCGGAGAAAAAGAGACAAAACACAAGCAATAAGAGAAGAAGGGAAAAAGGGAAAAAGGGAAAAAGGAAACAAGGAAACAAGGAAACAAGGAGAGAAGAAGAAAAGGGTGAAAAGGAAAAACGACCGACGGCAGAGCTTTGCGGTGTCGCGATTAAATTCCCTCGGGATATTAGATTTTAGGGCGTCGGGCCAAGGAAACGATGACGCGAGGAGAAAAAAGTCTCGGGGCTCGTGCGAGAGCGCTCGCTCGGAATATCCGATTGGAGTTGACGGGCCGATGTAGCCGGGGTGTGCGCGCATACTGTGAACGCACCCGGTGATTGCAGAGACAGAGGGGCGAGCGGCACGAAGAGAGGATGGCGCTGCCGCGGGCCGTCGCGGAAGTCGCGGACCGGGCTGCCCTCGGGCCTGCACACCCTGTCAAACATTGTTGTGGCAAGTGCAGCGTGTAGGGCCGGAGCCCTGAAGCAAGAGTTGCTTCTGCTGCGGGATCACCCAGTCCTTCGACTCAGGAATTCCCTGCCCCGTCACTCGCTTCTGCAGCTCTCCAAACTTTGTCGAATTTTGCTCCATTTGAGGAAATTGTAGTTCAGATGAATGGCTTATTGATATTTGGCCTAGCCAGCTGCTGCTCTTTTCTATTCGATCTCCCTCCGACTTGCTAGCTGTAGCCATGGTTCCCATCGTTAATATCTATGCATGTGCCAGCGGTCGGGCGAGGGCGGCTCCGCCCGAGGCTCCTCCTTTTTCTTCGGCTTTTCCTCTCCCTCGGCTGGAGTCAGTCGGCGGCTCTGTCGTTTACTCTGCTCATCTTTTCACGACGAATCGCAAAAGGCCATCGATGCATGACTCGAGGAAAGACCCCTAATCAACTTGGATGCTCGCTTGGATGCAGTAATGCTCAAGGATAACGAGAGCGATTATCCGAGCCAATGGGAAGGTGCTATTGCATCGCTCTTTTGGACGCTGCTCGCGAAATGACGACTAAATGCTCTTTTGCCAGTTAGAGGTATCTTGAGGAATCTCCCTGGCTCGAAAGCTTAGACTACCGAAATCAGGAAGAAAAACAAATGTACGTCTATTATAATTTATAAGATATGGCGCGCACGTTTGTTATAAATGATAAAAGTAAGCGTGTACCTTGAGCCTCAGGAGAGCGATTGGGCGACTGGTCAGCTTTACGCAGCTAGGACAGTCGTCCGTTATAATAAAAAAAGATAAGTGAAAGGCTACATAAATACGTATTAGTCGGTCGAAAATCCCAAATTACCCGGACTCACGAATTGCCTTGTCAAACTCGGCATTCGACTACTAAAACAAATACTCTCAGAGGCGCCCGGCAAGCGCCAGTCAAGCCCCAGGTCTTCTTTGGGGGCCGAGGTCGCCACCGTCCCCTCACCGAGTCGCCCCTTAGGCCAAACTGTAGAGATTTTTTCATGACAGGAATAGTTTATCATCGTTGACTGGCTATGCATAAATATCTGGGACAGCTCTGAAATCAATGGAGATATGCTTTGTACTAAAATTTTGTAGGTATTTCTTAGTTATTAACAATTTTATTAATAAATATACACCACTTTTAGTATTCAATTTATAATTTAAAAACTAACAGAACAAGCGATATGTTTTTCGAAGAATTATTGTCGAGATGATTGCAAATAAAAGAATCATTCAAATTAATCAATCGATTGATTAGGAGCCGAAAAAGCGGGAAAGTGGAAAGTTTTTTTTTAAACTACTACTTTTATAACTTTTTAATCAGAAATAACAATAAGACCTAAACTAGTAAGCCTACATTGAGCCTGTTTTTGGAAAACTTTAAGTACTTAGGATTAACTGTGGGCTGGAAAAATTTCGTTTTACACCTTATTAAATAACGAAAATATTAAGTCACAAATTCGCAATTTTTTTAAGGGGATGGTAGGAGGTGAGGCGATGCAATGGCAGTAGCCGACACTCTCTTATATCTCTGAATATGCCGCGGGCTCTAGTGCCGCGGTCGAAAAGTCGCGCGCATGCAGGCTAAGTATACGTAGAGGTACAGGGTGTGCTTGGTGCTGAGCCCTCATAATCGCCGAAATATATCCGCTATTCAGATTTATTCGAGTCTGATATTCGATTGGAGAAGTGGTGAAGTCCATTTGCCATTCAGCATTCGGCATTTGGCATTTAGTGTTTGGCGTTTGACATTTAGCGTTTGGCGTTTGGCGTTTGGCGTTTGGCATTTGGCGTTTGGCATTTGGTATTGGCTATTGGCCAGCGGCAGGAGGCCATTGGGCAGGAGATTGGGCATTCTTGCCGGCCATCCGGCGGAGTGCTTTTTAAGCAAATGGGCTAATGGCAGCTACGGGGCGAGCTCGCATTGGGCTCGGCCCCTTGTTTGCCTTTTCAATTTATAGATTAACCGTGGGGCGCGGCCCACTCATCTCGTTGGACGGCGGGGCTCGGTCTCGGTGGCTTTGCCCGCGTAACCATAGGTACATATCGGGAGCAGAGGCAGCGCGGCCCCTGGCTGCATTGGCCGATGAATTATCGCGCTTACAGCGCGAGCGGCTTCTTCGGATAAATCACCATCGCGGCCAGTTCCGCCAAAGCCCGGGGATTTACAATAACGCGTTAATGTAGCTGAAACGATTAAAAGAGGGCCGCGCGAGATGCATTTATCGGGGCGCTGCGATAACCTCAGCGATAACAATGCAGGTCCGCCAGCCATGCGTGCAGAGCCGATTACGGGTTCCGGCGCCCGCGCCGGCTCGGCCCGCCCGAATAAGAGTGAAACGGCCGGGATGAATGTCCCTGCCGGTCCCAGGGGCCCGCCGCATCGTCCGCCATCACGATCACGCTGCCCCGCCGCTGGACCGTGACAAGGTCGGACTCCGCGGACGTCAGGGCCCGCGAGCGGGGCTTTTGCCTTGCTTTCGCCGTGTCCCACCGAGAGCTAGCGGGACGAGTCGGCGAGCTCCCTGATAACTTTCCTCGTGGGTAAGTGGCCCAATCGGTCGGTTCCGCGAAGGCTTCCTTTCTTGCGCAGCTCGCTTCCCCTTCTTTATTGTCACGATAAATCTTGCAAACTAGCTGGGCGCGGCTGGAGCAGTCCCCCGAGCGACCGAGCGACGAAACCAGAGCCGCGGGTCGATGCGCTTATATTAGAAGCTAACGCGAACGCCGACGTAGACCTGGCTCCTAAGAAACCCTGCTTTCGAGGTCGCGCCACGGCCCGAACTCGGGCGCTATTTAGGCCCTTCGACTCTTACTGAAGGACACTGCGGCAAACCCTCGAGGTCTGAAACTCTTGTTTAGGACCCACTGCCTCGCCCACGGCGAAGACCTTTGTCCAAATCAACCCCTCGCATCGACATTCCAATGATTCACTTTCATTTATTTTCACATCTGTACTCGAGTACAATCATGTATATCTTTATTATTACATTTTCGTATGTGTAACATTGTATATATTATAATACATACTAATAATAGAAAACTATTGAGTCGATTACATAGGTAATTTAAAGAGACAGGTTTTCAAGTAATTTAGTAAAAGAAGAATACCAATTAGCATTCAGTCTTTACTTGCATGTGTAGACATATACAGGAATGTATATATATATATTGCTCGATATATTGAAGAGATAACGCATAAAATGCTAGTGTTTTTTAATCCATTCAAAAATCTATTGATCCAAGAGAAACGATAAAACGCTGCTCGTTAAAACTGTCCAAGGAATTCTCGCGATCATATCAAGCCTTTAGTATATTAATGCCATTATAAAAGCCCCCCTGTACCGAATTATATTGGTACCAGCTGCGGCGAAGATATTAAAAAGTAGCCCACGAGCTCTCCTTGGTATGGCCAAAGGAGGCTTAATGACTCATTGATTGTTTTGTTGTGCGATGTCCGAAATCTGGTCTGAATTTGACGGTGCGTATAACTGAAAGCTGATTTGTCGGGTAACACGAGATGAGCCCATGCCCCTGACTGAAAAAGAAAAATCGTCTAATCCAGTACTCATTTGCTCTGCCAGAAAATACGCTGGCTCGGTTGAAAGCGAAGAAACGTGATTTATTTCTCCATACATTTGCAAGCTGGTCAAATATACTTATGGATATAAATAATACACAACACGTTCCTATTTGAATGCATTAATATGACAATGACATTAATAACCTGTACGAATAAAGATTTCTTCATCATTGAATATTTGAAGTATATCGAGTGTAGGAAATGTAATGTTATACTTGTACAAAAATGCATGTTGTTTAATTTCTACAAAAACTAAAATGATTATCTTGTCCTCTACTATACAAGACAAAGCTCGAGTCAAAGTTTTCGCTGGACTGAATCATGTTGCAATAGTTTTAAATATACAGAAAATTGAAAGTATTTTTGAAATAACGACAAATTTTACTTCGTTGTACTAACATACCTATGGTACTAATGGACAAGAACACTTTTGAAATATCATAAAAGTAAAATAGAAAAGAATAACAACTGCATTCTTTTTTTCACCGCTCTGCATTCTAAATTTGCAACGTTAACTGTACAATTAAGGACGTGCTTTAAATACCATGAGAAATGCCTTGAGCTATATGTTTCCTCATGACCTTATACCCCATCGCAACACAAATAGTCCAATACGCAACGATCTCGACGAGAGCCAATCGCAATATTTTCTCGCCTATCGGTCAGAACTTGTCGACACTCGTCATCCATGCACGCGCGCGCACACACACATACGCACACACACACACAAATAATATACTTTCGCTTTGCGGGTAATAGTATACAGACGCCTGCAATGACATTCCCACTTCGTAATTGCTTTATCCACCGCGGTCCTCCGTTTGTATATAGCCCAGACTTACGGGTGTTTAATTAAAAAAAGGAAAGAGAGAAGGTCGTTGGACGTCGTTCATCCTTGTCCCTCTTTACGACGCGGGGAAATCTTCATTTCACGCGCGTCCGCACGAAGCATTCCGCAGAGATTTCAGTCGCGTCGGGGAGAAAAAGCGAACAATTTCGGCGGCTTCCACCTTTATCGGCCAGTCCCTAGTCTCGCGCGGCTCCTTTCCGAATATTGTATCTTCATTCCGAGTCGGATACGACGCATTAAGATAAACGAGCGCCGAGAGAAGGGTCGTTCCTTGCTTGGCTCTCGGATAAATTCGTCGGCAAACTTTATGTTCTCTTTATTTATAATACCGATTTGAACGAATTTGACGTTTTAATGACTCTTTCGCAATACTCATCTCTGCAATTATATGAATATTCTCACTTGTGACAGGCGCTCAGCCGAAATCATTATTATAGCTCTGGATGTTGATTCATCAATTTCGGTTGGATTAGATCATCAACTACATCAGAATTAAATTCAAATATTCGAGACTTTACTTTAGCTTTTATTATTACTGTTCTTTACAAATTAAAACATGTACCGTACTGTATCTATGAATAAGCAATATATTTTAAATATGTACACATTGATTCCTCTGTTGATTCACAATCTAATATTAATGTTGCATTTGTAACAACTTTATATAGCCTTTTCAAATTTTGCAACCAAAATCAATGAGTAAGAATGTTTAAATTAGTAAAGTATCGAAATAAGTTATTATAGAGAAAGTAGCGATAAGTTATAGCACGTGTTTCAAAAATTAATCATTCGTCCGACTAGAGAAAGAAGCTCGTAAAAGTACCTGAGTGCTATCATCAGCTGGCAATTACTTTTATTATGGGCGTTTTCGAATATTTTCCGATTTTTAAAATCAATAATTCCAATTATCGAAATCTGTAACTGGGCGCTTCTAAATAATAGATCATTTTTGTTAATACGTAAATTCGAAAATTCGATCACCTTTCTTAGAAGCAATTCAATTTTTCAACCGATTTTAAATAACTAATACTTTTAAAAAAATTACAATAAATTTAATCTAAATGTCCATCAAGCCATAAATGTAACGAAAAGAAAAATTATGCATTAGCGTTAAAATCATTGTATATTATTTTATATCGATTGAAGGAAGCGACTGTATTACAGTTGAATTAAAATAAGTAGATTTGGCTGTGAAAGCTGGACAAGGAGTTGATGAATTGATGAATCGACCGCCGAACAAAATGCGCGGTATAGGAGGCAATCATGCGGTCGATATAAATAAGTTGAGATGAATTAGGCGAGAGTCGCTGACAAACAAGCAGCATCGGCCGGGGGCAGCTTACGCGTATAGGTATAATTGAATGCATAAAAGAGTGGATGGAAGGCGAGACGAGACGGGGACGAAAATTCGCTCGGGCGGCTTCCTCGAGATAGAGAGGAATAACGAAATTCCGAACAATCGCGTGCGTCGAGAGCGAAAGAACGGGTCCTGAGCGGGGGGCGATAGGGGGGGGGGGTTAGTGCCCGGGGCGAACGGAAAGAGCGGTGGCGAGCTTCCAGCGTCCCATTTATCTTTAATCGGTGTGCCGGAGCTCCACGTCACTCTATCATTCCCATCTGCCCGCGATACTCTAAAGATCCCTTAATTAAACGACCTGACAGCTACATCGCTAAAGCCCGGCCAACGCCCCGAGTCGCTATCGAGTCTCCCATCTTTGGTGCAGTTGGCCGCGACTCGAGCTAAGGGGACACAGTACCCGCGCCCGCAGCCGCAGCCGGAGCTGCGCTGCCACCGCTACGAACCTCGAGTGGAAGGGAGCACTCGAGATGAAGAAGGGGAGCAACCGGCGCGGGCGGTCGGATCACGGCTGCAGTGCGCCGCGCTTGCTTCGGTCAATTAAGCGTTCGCGCGAAAGCTCGCGTGAAAGTCCCCCGATCGAGTCCTGCGGCTCCCGGGTTTGCGCGCTACGCTTCTACTCGCAACCCGCCTCCTACAGAGGCTCTGCCACGGGCTCTGCTTTCTTCGAGACTTGCCCAAGCTGCCCGAGATCACCTTCCCGAGGTAGGCCCGCGCAAAGGTCAGGAGCGAGCCGCATTTGGCTCAAGCTCTTCGCTGCTCCTCGGGCTTCTTTGCTTCCTTAGGCTTGCCTCCAGCGGCCAGCTACACAAGCGACTTTCTATCGCTTTTCGAAGACGATGGCTGTATGCCGATCGTAAATAACGAAAGTGCAAGGCTTTCGCAGTCCAGGCTCGAGTGAGGACTTGAGTCCAGCTTTAGCCGTACAAGTGGCTCTCGGCCTCGCTCTCGGTTCCGAGACGAGACGCGACTCCTGTGCGAAGAGAGCACTAGAGCTGACCGCCCAATCACAAGGCTCGATGCCCTGGTTGCAGGCGGATGCGCGCCAAACAAATAACTCGCCCATGACACCTGATTAATTACTCGGCAAAGCCCCAATTTATAATTCATTCCATTATCTCGTTGAGTTTGATCACTGCAAGTTCCTGCCGATACGTTTACTTATGATTTATGGATTAAAAGGACCTGTTCAAATGGTAAGCGGCGAGCCAGAGATATAATTACATGGGGCAAAGAAAGAAATTGCAGAGTAGGAGTGGCATTGACGGCAGAGAGGGCAGCGCGGGCAGCACGGGCAAGGTAGTCTGCTCTCACGGAAACCTTAGCACAGTGGTTCCATTTAAAAAAAATGGAAACCGTTATGGCTTCCCTCGAGTTTTTCACCGATTTGAATCATTCGAGATCGAGAATGTTCTTCTCAGACTAAGCTATAAGGATCCGTTTCCCTCGCAATGACAACTAACAAACTTGGCCATAAAATTCGTCAAAATTCGCCATTTCGAAAAAAAGGAAACCAATTTTGGCTTATAGTTTTTGATGCGGGAGGTATGCTAAAGAGTTTGAACATGTTTTTTATATTCAAGACTTTATGTCCTTAATCAATTTGAATGATATCAAATAAAATTTCATATTATTTTTACATAGTTGTACATCGCGCAGCATTATCATATGTTTGGGCATATGCGCGTTACAGGCGAACTCTATACATGTAGTGCACCAAAAGGGTCTTCGTAAAATTTGCATAACTCCAGATTCATAGTAATGACAGTTTCCAAAAAATACAAGCTAATAAAGAGAGTGTTAATAAATAATTTAAGCCCTATCCGGTTCAAATTACTTTAAAATTTCATACAGTAACCGAATGCTGAAAATGGCGAAAATCACGATTTTCGAAGTTTTAACGATTTTTAATTCTGAAACTGTTAATTTTTTGTAGATATATATAATACTATTTTTGGTTGAGAATTGTCCAAAGAATATAAAAAAAGTTTTTTTGAAAAAATTTTTTTGTTTTTGTTACAAAAAAAATGGTTAACTATTTATATTCAACTTTAAAAAAAAATAACTATGATATTCGAATTCAGCAGGCTAAAATACGTAAAAAACATGTTCAAACTCTTTAGCATACCTCCAGCTTTAAAAACTATAAGCCAAAATTGGTTTCATTTTTTCGAAATGGCGAATTTTGGCGAATTTTATGGCCAAATAAGTTTGTTAGTTGTCATTGCGAAGGAAACGGATCCTTATAGCTTAGTCCGAGAGGAACATTCTCGATCTCGAATCATTCAAATCGGTGAAAAACTCGAGGGAAGCCATAACGGTTTCCATTTTTTTAAAATGGAACCACTGTGCCTAGGTTCGTCTATGTACATGGTAGGCTTGATAGCGAGTTTGGTGGAAAGAAAGTTAACGAGGGCCAACTGGCAGTTTCATTTAGCGTCAAAATAGCTGATCCAATTAAGAAATTTACCGACACCGCAGCGTAACGCGGAGATTAAAGGCTAGGCTACAAGGATCCGCTGTACTCCGAGGGCCAAGGGGACAGAAACAGAGAAAAAGATTGAGGGAGAAAGAGCGGTAGAAGGAATTGGTTGGGCACCAAGCGGCATGCCGATCCCCGGTCCCCAACTTATCGCTCCCGCGATTCTTCCGCCTGTGCACACTACTTCGCGGCTGCGCTCGATTGCTCGCCACTCCGTGAAACTCGCGGTGGCTCAGGGTACAGTCTCGACAGTCTCGACAGCTGAGCCTCCTTGCGGTTATTCTCTTCAAAGTCGCTTAACTCACTCGCGCTCGGCGCCTACGGCCCATCGCCATCTTTCTTCCCACCCTCGTTCCCACCGCAGGGCCCAGGTTGGGTCCGCACTTTCGCGCAAGTTGCCCCCGTCAGCCGAGTCTGGCCGTTTTCTTCAGCGTTCGCTCTGTATCCACAAGGCCTCTCTCGAGACTCTAACCTCCCCTCCGTCTCGTGCCGGTTGTAAGCGTCAACTTTTTCGCTCCGTGCTGGATCGGCCCGCTATTCCTTTAATATTCAGAGGACCAGTAAACCAATGTATTGGCTCGACTCTTGATCGACCCTTCCCCCGTGATCAATTTATGATATGAAATGGCATGAGATAGTATTTTTAACCATTTTCTTAGAAGAATCAAAATAACCAAATGCCGCTCATCTACAGGTTAAACAGTCTAAGATGAACAACCCAACAAACTTCATGAATTACTTGCTAACGCCTCGGGCGATCACACGATACTGTTTTTTATCGGTAAGCCTGGCTGTTTTCAAAATTGAGCAATTTCAAAATCAATTTTAATTATACATATTACGACTATTTTTGCTTGATACCACGGTACGCAATTTTATTGCTCATGTCTAGAGCAACTATGGTTCTAAATATAGGCTTGAAATATTGTTACCAAGTAGAAAAGGATCGATACGAATTATATTCAGACTTTATAGAAATAATACATAAATTTAATACAAACATTATACAATATTTATATTAAATTTATTTAAACGATACATCATTTTATTAAATTCTATATTTTTCAAAATAAACAATTATTTATTTGCACGGACTACACATGAGCTAAAACGTAATTATAACAAATAATTATAGATTTTTGATGTGATAATAAACAATTTTCTCAAGCAATTTTTCAGATTGTATATATCCTATACTTGATACCACTACATTCAAATTATTCTTAATCACGTGCTATGAGGAAAAGTCATGCTAATAAATAATTATGACGCTTACTAAAATGTATGTTGTACATTGAAATTCAATCAATCAAACATTTAGTTTATGTATATACACATAGGTATATTAATAGATGTGGAAGTATCAATTTTATAATTATTATACCTTATATCTTTTTTTACTTCGGTTTGATATATTGATTAAAATCGAGATTAAAATACTATTACATTATATTTTGGTACTTTCATCAAATCTATGAAACTACCTGATTGAGCTCATACTTTAGCAAAAAAATCTTTATCCGTGCTTTTTGGCATGGCTATAAAGCTCCTCCAATATAGATTTTCAAAATAAGTGTAGCAGCACTTTTTTAATCAGTGTATTTATGGAGAGATTATCATCCAAGCGAAGATGGTTTAATCATTTCTGATGATCCTATTATGTTTCAATAATTCGGCTACACTTTCTTATTCAGTATAAAGTAATACCTGCTACTTGACTCTTTCTTCTTGTACGATAGTGATGCAGCTTGAGAAAACGATGAATCGCTTATACGCGTGCATTTTACTATCTCCGACTAGTCAATTTATTATAATCATAAAAGAGTTTTACGAGCATCGAGCTTTCGCCAACGCAAACAGCTGCGCAGTCTCCTGTAGGTAGCATCTCAAGTTGTATAGTACTTTACACTCCCTCTCCATACCCACCTTCGCTCCGCCGCAAACACACAGGCACGTGTACTCGCGAGTCTTTCGTCAACGTCGCACGCACTTCCTATGCTTAGTACGAGGCTTACTGCCATCTTATAAGCGCTGGCTACGCATATTTTTGACTTGCTGAGATTCTGTTTCGCATTTTGTCTTAGAGAGACTGTGGGATTAATCTTGAATTTCTATAATGTAATAGAAAAGCATAGCAGTTACTTTAATAATAATTGTATAACAGTAACAACATTTTTTGTTCTTAAGAATGCAGTATAAGGATCAACAATCATTTTGATTTCTAATTAATATCAATTCAAATAAATATAATTCATGCCATATAGTTAATTCTTTTCCTATAATCCAATATTTAATAAAATGAATCACCAAACAATTTCAAATACTTGTTAATGGTATTTTACATGACCGTAAACAGTAATAAATACATACATAGTTCTTTTTTATCATCTTTCTAGTTTAATTACTATCTCCGATAATCACTGATAATCTGAATAGATGCATAGTAAAAAGAATACTAGCATATATCCTTGATACTTACTAATATATGTACATATACGCATGAAACATGTGCGAGGCTGTATAGGTGTAACATTTAAAGTTTATTCCTGTATAAACTATGAGAATGATGACTCCATAAATTAATACTTTATATGCGATGTAAAAGCACGAAAATTTATGAGACGAGTTTCAATAACAATTAACGTTCTTTCATCCACTTCTAGCAACCTCCTTTATATGCTTCATTGCTCATTTCTAAACGAGGGAAAATTCTAGTTAATCGGCAATAGTAAAAGCTTGTCACTCATCGCTCAATAGTAGGGTAAATAATTTCGAGGTCTCTTTGGATAGTTTCGTATATTTATAAATTTTTTCCTTTATAATTTTTAACTATTTCAATGCCCTAGCTATTTTACTCTTCTTTATTCTCTTTTAACTTTATTAATTTAGCCTATATATAAGAGTGCGTGTTTTCTCGTAGATAATATCGACTTTTCACAGTATATAGAGATATTCCATTGCAGCATGTAGGAACTAGAAGCTGCAAAGGAGTGGAGAGATGCGACGAGGACGTATATAGAAAGAGGGTATACAAAATATCTCGTATTCCATTTCTTTTTGATGCTAATGTGCTCTGAATTTGCCTCGTATCGGACAGCGGAAGTATCGATTAGCTATACGCATAGATATAAAAGTTTGATTACTTTTTCGTTCATTAGGAGGATACACATAATGTGTTTGACTGTATTCAAATCTCGAATCAAACGTTTGCCCCATTTTAGTTTGCTTTGACATTGTTACATTCGATTGTATATTTTTACATTCCTCTGGAGAAAAGTAAACAAATTTTTATACGGTTAATATGTTAATGAAGTAAAGTATGAATTAACGAATGAATGAAATAAGAATCATCATAATATCAAATACAACCCAAATAATGTGTGTACATCTTTGTATACTTTTTTAATTTTTTTATAATTCTAGTGGGAATCAAAGTCTAATTTAAACTATAAATGCATGCGCGCATCTACGCATGCGTGTGCATACGTTTACACAAATACAGGAAAACCCGAATTTTTATTGGTGTCAAATATATTTCATAGATAGAAGGAATGCTCATTTAGCTCGGCGGCAACGTGTCCGATGAGCGGCAGATCGTTACGATAGAGCCCGTATCGAGAAAGGGCATCTCCGGATCTCATTGTCGGCCCGTCTCTTGCCTACTTCGTCTTCATAAAGCGCCGAGATATCTCACTTCGTGACGAGACATTCATTCATTAGACGCATTTTCTAGTACCGGAGGCCCTCCTAAGATATACCTTCCAATCACTATAAATTGGTAACGCACAAAATTTCAATTTCTCCTGTCTGACGCGACTTTTTATACAGAGCATCTGATTGTGCAGCAAACAGGTTATCATTTTCAAACCAGTCTCAATGCAGACGCCACGCGACTCTTTTCCCTGCGTTGCATCCGTTGAGAAAAAAAGAAATAATTAAGCCTCTCGCCACAGGAAGGCTGCTGGTGAGTTTTTGCTCCCCTTTTGCTTGTTCGCTCGTCTGTAGTTTCATACATATATTTGTGCATACACGTATAAACGGGATCGCTTTTATTTTTCTGAACATGAGATTAATTTTTCTTTTTTTAATTGCTCTCGCCGGGTGGAGAACACATCGATCGATCTTCTGATAAATTTTGCAGTAACCAACCTCTTTTTCATGCGCTTATTTTTATATGAGATGATTAAGAAAATGCAATGTATTCGTTAATGATCAAATATCGGCAAGCCAGCGAAATGGAACTTTTATGATAACATTTGTTTAAATTTTAGTTAGTAACGATAACTATAACCTTTAATGAGCTGTAATTGCCCAATAGAACTCGAAGTTGAGATTTCGTCTCATCTAGATTCGCAGCCAGAATGGACGATTTGTTACTGGATTTTATGCGAAAGTACAGCTTGTAATTATAAACTCAATACGAATGTTCCCTACAGGAAAGAGAAGAAATTTGATGATATATTTTTAAATACCCTTTCAACAAATTTTTTGAAGGACTTAGTCAATTCTTAGAAAGATTTTAGAAAGTTGTTAAGTCCTTATTAACTGCCTTTTTAGTTACAAATATGAATTAATATTACAGTTAAATAAAACAAATAATTAGCTAAAACTGAAATAAGAATTTTACCGCAGTTAACCATTTATTATCAATTGCATCCGTTTACTTTTGAGACGACAACATACAACTTACATAAAAAGCAGATTTATCTATCTGTATCTCATTCACGTAGTAAATATAAATGTTGGATTTTGAAATTGGATTTTCGTATAGAATTTTTGGTGGATTAGTCCCTGAATATAAAAGCTCGTCAAACTTAAGCCAGGGTATGTTTTCATAATCATTGGTTCATTTCTAATTTAAATGTGATTTTTTGCATAATATATAATCTAGAAAAACAACGATCACTTTAAAGTAAAGTAGTGTAACGGTTTCTTGTTTAATTTAATGTATAGTGAACTTAGAATACAAACATATTTTTATGAACCAGATATTAAAGAGTATCACTTGATGACAATTGATGTAGTTCATGTTGTCTCAATCACAGAAAATAAATTCTTAATTTTACTTTTTTAAATTATACTTAATTATACTAAAAAATAAATAAATATATAAAATTATATTGATTTGAATATTACACTTGATCGGACCTAAAAATACCTCCACATAAAATCGGAACTTATGAGTTTATACGTGTACTTTTAAAAAAGTTATTCTTAACTAAAATACGACCTATTGTAATGATATTGTAAATTTTACTCATATATATAGATAATGATTATTTGAAAGCAAACCCCGATGAATATGAAGCACTCATGAACTGTTTAAAACTCTTTATTCTTAATATAAACATAGAAATGCAGTGCCATTAACATAATCAAAGATCAACTGACAGACAGAGCTCTATAGTTACTCCAAATAACGCATTTAAAATATTCTGCGAATTGTGTTAATAATGATTTATATTCATAGTGAAATTTTGTGCAATCGGATAAATTTGAAAAAAAATACGGGAATAAATATCTTTATACTTACATCTAAGCGAGTATTTGTGTACGTATACGAGTGTATAGGTACACTGAAAGAAATAATGTGTTAAATTTTACTATATTTCTATCTAAATTAATTGAACAAGGCAGATGTAAATTGGTATTTCGTAAATTGAAAAAACTCAATGAACGGCCTGGGTCATTTTAAAAAAGAGTTTATTGTACATATTGTAAATAATTAAGTAATTAACTAGAATTTTTGTATCATTACAATAGGTTTCTTTTATGTACATTGACTAGAATCAATATTAACAATAATAAATAAGCATTCTAAGCTAATTTTATTAAAAACAATTCATATGTGAATGTGATATGGATTCGAGTTTCATTCTTAAGGTTTATTGAACAAAACTAGTTACATCACACTGTACGTTCATCTCAATATTTAATTCAGATGCAGAGCCCTCCATGCAGTTACTCAAGCATGCTCATAAATGATAATCGACGAATGATGACGATAACTTAATGCTAGCATAATAAAATTTACTCCACAAGTTTCATGCAATATGTATATGATTTGAAGATTCGGGTGAGGACTTGGAAGAAAAAAGAAATCCGTGGATGCAGGCTGCGATCGCGCATAATAATATAGCGACGAAACAAATATCTTGATTCAGAAAACATCGAACGTAAAATAACGAAATCTGTACTCATTTTACCCGCCTCCACGGGTGCCCGATAGTATCCTGATTGCTATCGATCGCTAAAAATGTAAATGTAGTCTCAATCAAAGGAGCTCCGAGAGTAGTGCCTCTTTGTTCTGAGGGGCTCCTCATGCTAGCTGTGTCGGATTTTCTTGCAGTAAGGTTTCGGGCCGTTCTCCATTGAGTTGACTTGAAAAGTAAATGCTCGCGGTAAATTTTTTCTTGGTATTACCGAGAATCTTTTAATTCTTTGTAATGATGCTATTATTTTGGTATGCGGAAGCCGCCTCGTTATCCTATTATTTCACGAAAAGTATATATCCAGTCATAGTAATATGGCACAAAATGTTATAGTTATAGTACTTTATTTAATATGCAATAATTAATCTGATTATAAGAGACTGTGCTGCGAGCTTTGACCTTTTGGCGGTGAGAATTAATTAAGGTTTCATGATTTTAGAAAAAACACGTCCCGTGTCTTATGCGTGGGCTGTATTACAAGGCAATTTCTGCTGCCCATGCATTTTGACGAAGTAAGAGCATTCCCTTGCGTCGAATTAGCATACGCGCCGACGACTGTAGCTGTAAAAGTTCTGCTTTTTCCTTCTTTTTCATGTAATACTCTCGGGTGCGTATTCGCGGACTTAAGAATATTCGATACAGGATGCTTGAGAAGATAAAACGATAAAACGATCTCGAGTAAAGAACGGGGAGAGAATTCCAAATATTTCGAATATTCTGGGTATCGGATAAATCAGTTTTTTTATACTTGCACAATCGTCAAGGGCACGAATAGAATTTGTACTCATTTTAAAAAGTACATCATATATTGGTGGTAGAAAATTGACCAAATTTATGTTGAATATGTTAATTAAATGGAGCCTTAAATAACAAAAATCACATAAGATCATTATTAAGCGTTGTGCAACTCAAAATTACTATATAGATTCTCGTATCGATCTATATCTTCCATAAAGTATCGAATTTTAAATTAATTAGAAACGAGAAGGCAAAAATTTATTTAAACTATAGTTTGTCTAATGATGATGCAATTGTGTATTGGCATTGTGACAAATTGAAAGAGCTGTTATAAGCCATATTTACATCAATTATGTTTTGGATAATTATTGATTTATAATTGATCAAAATCATGAAATTTCTAGCTTATTTTTGAATTTCAGTTATAAAGGAATTGTTAAATGCTCGGATAATGGGGAAAGAAGTGTCGAAATAAAAAATGGTTATATTTAGTTAATGAGTAAATGTATTTATCTAACCTAAATGCGACTAAATACATGACTCGTTAAAGGTTAACGGAAGATTGGAAGAATTGGGCTAGCGATGGCCGGTTTTAAGTCGGTTGCCAGACGCCCTCTTCCGGAGGCAGCGACAAACATGCCGCCCGCGTTGATCCTCGATCGACAAGCCGTTCGGCTCGTCGTAGCTAGGCTGGCCAGAAGTATTTCACTAGGGCAGTGATGATGGTGACCTATGAGGCACTGGGAGCAAAGCAAGTTTGTTGATTGGCCGAGTATAGGAACCAGTCATAGTCTTGACTGCAGCTGCTCGGACGAGGCCGTCACTTCCAGAGTGGGTCTCGGTGACGCGAGCGAGAGTCTATCGTGCGTGGGACGAAATCAGACTTTGATCGACCACGACGACTAAATCTCCGATTGCTATATTGGGCCGAATGTGAGTCCATTTGTATCGTTGCTGTAGTCTGTTGAGGTATTGACTTGACGAGCTTCCAGTGAGTTAGCAGGCGGAGAGTGGTTCCAGGAGGTTCTTGGTCAGGAATTGATTAGAGTGGGCACCTTTATGGCGAAGTATCCGGGAGTCAAGGCTTCCAGATCATCACGATCGATACTGATGGCGGTGAGTGGTCTGCTGTTCAAGACCATTTCGATGCTGGTTAAGAGGGTAGTAAATTCCTCGTAGGTTAATTTACGAGGGCCAAGAACTCGCTTGAGATGTTCCTTTACCAGTTTAACGCCCGCTTCTCAGATGTCTCCGAAATGAGGAGCGTCTGGGGGATGAAATACCACGTGATTCCTTGCATGGCTAGGGATCCAGCAACTTGTGTCAAAGCTATCGGTGCTTCGTGTGGAATGGACCGTCCCAGTCAACGCCGAGATGCCACAAATCCGGTATCAGGAGTTTGGCTAAAAGAATTGTAGGAGTAATCCATCCACATGCATCGAATAGTCGAGGGATCGTGGCTAGAATGGCTGGCTTGGAATAGATGGTACATTCGGTCAGAATGTCGACCACGAAATAGTCCCGTGAGACTACCAGTGCAGCTTCAGGCCATGTTTGGCTGTGCTCAATGCCGAGCTGCTGCATGGTTCGCAATAATAAGTAGGGTGAGCATGACTGTCCATATGTTACGGAGTGGTTCATAGTGTACCACAGGCTCCTGTTCACTGGGGCTCCATACAATGCGCTGGTGGTCGATATCACGCGGATCTACGAGGATTTGCTTGTACATCATCCGAATATCTGTACAGAAGACTATTCGGTGTCTTCGCCAACGGATGAGCACGTGTGCAAGATTAGTCTGTAGGTTGGGGCCGGCGTACAGAACATCGTTTAGGCTAACTCCTATGGAAGTGGACTTTGATGCTTTGAAGACCATCCGCAGACGCAGAGCACCGTCTCCTCTTTGCCACACTCCATGATGAGGAATGTAATACGTGGGCCGATCTTCGCGCTTTAATTCCTGATCAGTAAAAGGTCTCATGTGGCCCATAGTGATGTATTCCTTCATAAAACTCATGTACTGGCGTTGGAACTCACCGTCTCGTAGAAAGCGTCGGTGGACAGAGCTTAAAGAGGCTAAGGCGTCCTCTATGCTTTATCCGAGTTGAGCAGGACCATGAGGTTTGACGGGAAGCCGGACGATGTACCGGCCATCGCTGGTTCGTCGGTGATCAGCAAAAATCTGTTCGTAGGCTTGGTCCTGGGGATCTCTTCAACTTCCCAGAATCGTTGTAACAACGTCACTAGTTGATCGTGGTACACCGGCTCTGGATGAGAGGCAGCGTTTGCGTAGGTGGTTTCAGACGAGATGGGGCGAGTAATGGTTGTTCGACCGAGTATGACCCAACCAAGGATGGTATTTTGAGCTAAGAGGTTCTTATGTCTGATTAGCTCGGTGCCGAGTAGAGATCGGCTCCGATTAGTAGCTCAACCGCGCGAGCGCTTCTAAACGATGGATCCGCCAAATTCAACGTTTGCCAATATCTTGTCATTTCTTCGGCCATAAGAGATGCGGGAGTCGACAATTGCACGTTGGTAGAGTAGACTCGATAGAGTGAGTGAGAGAGCAAGCGTAGCGGGCTACTTCGCTTTGCGGAGTGAGTGCAGTTCGAATTCGCCCGACCAAGGACCACAAGTTACTACTCCCACCGTAGCGCAGCTGAGTGACAAGGAGGGAGTAGGACAGGTGGAAGCTTGCTTTACCGAATCTCACTTTCTTCTCGTTAATCGTTGCGGGAGATAGGCTCGACTGATATAATTAATAAATAACATTAGACTAACTCACCTGCTTCCTCCATGGCTCTTGGCTCATCTGGTATGGCAAAGTGATTGCCGTAACTCTCACGACACTCTCCCTTTATCCAAGGATCAAATGTTAAATGCTCGGATAATGGGGGAAGAAGTGTCGACATAAAAAACGGTTATATTTAGTTAATGAGTAAATGTATTTATCTAACCTTACACTAAATGCGACTAAATACGTGACTCGTTAAAGATTAACGGTAGACTGGAAGAATTGGGCTAGCGATGGCCGGTTTTAAGTCGGTTGCCAGACGCCCTCTTCCGGAGACAGCGACAAATAGGAATCAACAAAAATTAAAATGATTTAACCCGCTTTGTGCTATTTTCGGGTTAGTGCTTTTTTGATATTTTGGATCGAAGTCCCCATTTGAAGCCTCAGCAAAGGAATTTAGTAGATTTTATTTGAAAAAATAGTAACAATTAGGAAATTTCTTTTTAAACGTATTTTTTTTCAATACAAAAAATATGCAATCTATTTCATAACTGTGGACATTAGTGGGTAAAAAGGTTGTAGTTAAAAAATGTTATCCCCTCTATTCAGTCTGTTTTTTTAAAATGACGGAAAATAGTATAGGAATATTTCTAAATCAAAATTTATAGAAATTAATCGGTTATAGATGAGATTGATATCATTTTGCCCCTTAAAGTATAAAATTTTAATTGGATAAATATTTTTGTTTTTCTTATTTATGTCAGTTCCTAATTCATTGTATTAAAATTAAAAGAAGAGCTTTTAAATTGTATACGAAAAGAAAAATTTATTCAATATGGACACACATATGCGCGTCTGATTTATTCAGGAAAATATTATTTTTAACAATCGTTATGATTTTAGCCACTTTTAAAAAAATAAATCAAACAGAGGTGAAAAACCTTTTTACTTGAACTTTACAGTTTAAAGATAAATATCATTTTAATTCAATTAAAAAGATATAGTTAAAAAGAAAATTTGTACGAAAATGTGACATCGAAATTCTTAGTAAACAGTTTTCATTTAAGATTTTTTGATTTTTTGGCGATCAAAGCAAGGTTTTTGATAAAGCAAAATGGTTTTGCTAAGTGTATAAGGCATTTATGAATAGCTCTAAACCGAGTCACGCCAAATAAATTCGTTGTGAGTGTTGTTTGAATATTTTGTATACAATAATTTTTCTTTTTTTAATATTGTGTGCTTGGAGTTGGTAGATTTATATACTTAGTACTGCATTAAAACTTTAAAATAAGTATGAGATAATTGACAATCGAAGCATATAGATTAATAATAATTAAAATAGTGATTCCGAAAATACAAGTGTTCTGCGTAATAACATAAGCAATTTAGTTCAAATCATGTTTTAATGATAAAAAACGAGGTTGAAACAAATAAATTGAGAATAAAAAATACGTGGAAATTTTCAAACATTCATTATATAGACTAATTTTATTAAATTTTTTTTAGAATTATCAATATCACAATAATTAATACTTTATTTACTTTTCACCACTATTTTTAGCTGTGATTATTGTAGAATTTTGAGAATATTCTAATTTCCTCGTTTCCCACATCGCTTTCGGTAACCTAATGATATTGGAAAACTTAGATGTGGTGTAACACTTTATTTATATATATTTCATCTATATATAATAATAACATTATTCTTAGTAAAAGTCTATTTAATACATGAGATTTACAGCATGTCTTCTTGCGCATCTTCTTGCATATGTATGTTGAAAGTATATATATATGTTTGTTATGTGACACGAGCGCTCCTTTTCCCGTGGTGGTAATTTTCATTTCTAGCAGGCCAACAGTTTCTCTTTGACCTTTGGTTATATACATATGTATATACATATATATAGATCGTTAATGCGACTCTGAAGGGATATAATCACTGATATTATAATCTCAGATAAATTAATCTTAAGTAATGTAAGGAAAATAATAAATTATTATAAATAAATAAATGCGTCCTGTATAAAATCTATGAGTGTTTAGAAGTAATGAATTAATTGAATTTTCAATCGTTGCATGCGATGGTCATCTTAACCGATTGACCAAGAGATTAAAAGCACCAGCCGCGACCATAGTATCCAGGCCGCCAAATGACTGCGCGAACAACGCATCTTTTGGAAATCCATCGTACATTTTAAAATCATCCCTTGGTGCAAAGCATTGCTGATGGCGTTTTATCTTCAAGGATTTGTCTAAATATAATTTAGAAAAATTGTGACTAGAGCCTTCTTGTTCATAGTCTTATTAACTATAAGAATACTCTCGGTAGTTACACTAAATATCTCTTAAATATCTACTAAATGTATACTTTTATTTATAATATAATAAAAGCAGGCAGATTAATATTAAATGAGCTCAATAAAAAATTGGTATTAATAAAAATAATTTTTTCTATTACGTTCGGAAAATGTCAATTATCTATGGCCTAAAAATATTATTTGAAAAATTCTTAGCTGTAGTGTGCGATAAGATGTATCCACATGTAAGTAATATTATTTGCTTATATTTCGCTGAATCCAAAAAATGGTGCAGACTTAAAAATAGGAAGTTTATTTTGATTGAATGATAACGCTGATGATGCTACGTCATTGATTCCGTTTAACTCGTAGTATTTAAGCACTACTATACTGCGAATATTGTTGTATGCGTTAATAAATGTACGTATAGATATGTACATAAAAATTTTCATACAAGTTGTGTTTACTTAAACATTCATAAATTTACTAACATTCGCTACCTGCATCTCGCAACTATCAGTTATATTTATGATTATTGTCTCGCAGTTACTTTTTATAAATTATGGTGTAATTTTTATTTTATTGACTTAATCAATAATATACATGGAAATTTTTTATTTTTAAGAGAATCGAAGGAATAACAAATATATTTATTCAAAGATTATAGATTCTCTTTGACCCTTGCTTTGGCCCTAGTTAGTAGCCACAGAATAATGAAGCGTACGAGTCTGTACCCGAGCCGTTGCCCTGAGTATTCGTGAATGAAACCAATTAATCAAACTTACTCGCCCGTGCCGATATAAGCCTCAATCCTGTTAGAAGAGGGGGTGAGAGGAAAAACGCCCCCTCAGTATGGAATTAAGTCGAATTAACGGAATCTACGGATGCAATTACCTTCAATTAAAAGACCGTTTGTCTCTCTCTCTCTTTCTTTCTTACAGGCGCGTGCGCGCGGCTTTATAGGCCCTCGACTCAAAGAAAAAAGGGGAGCTCAAGAGATTACAGAGTCCAGGCGGCTTTTTCGAGGATCCATTTATACGCACGCGACGAATGCGGCCATGCAGCCGCCGAAAATAAGGCGGCTGTTAATATGGCGACGGGCTCGGCGATGGTTCACTGTAGAACGCTTGGGCGCGGTTATGTGCAGCGAAGTTGATGGCGAGTGGAGCTCGACGTCGCGTCGTGTCGCTCGTGTCGTCCAGTGCAAGTCTGCAAGCGGGCAGAGTCGGCTCGAGGTCGGTTACTTGCGTTATTTCTTCCTTGACTTTTGCTTCTACAGAAGCTCGACGCCCGAGGCGGCGCGAGCCGGGCGCTCTCCCACGAGGCTGGGCAGTTTGTTGTGGCTCGCGCGGGATGCGCTGTTTTATCTAGCTTGAGCCCCCGAGTTATGGAAAATATCCTGTCGCGAGATAAGCCGGTCGTGCGCACCCTAAATCGTCAGTCTGGCGCTCCAAAGCGAGCTCCAGAGTCCAAACGACCTACTCGCGGCAATTGATTTACGCGCCGAGGGAGCGATTTGCTCTTTCCCTCGTCGTACAACGAGTCGTGCGCTCGTCGGAACATTTTTCAGGCTAGATTAAATGCCGCAGAGGTGGCGCAGGCGGGCGCAGTGGGGCGCAGCGACTCGGAGAGTAAGCAGTGAGCAGTAGGCAGTAGGCAGTAAGCAGTGAGCGGTACACAGAGAACAGCGAGCAGTAAGCTACAGAGAAGGCGGCTCTCGGCCTCTTTGAAACAAGGCGGTGTCGTGTAAATCCGAGAGGTAGAACAGTGGCCGTTTCTCTCGACACGCTCCCATGAATGTAACTCGCTTAGGGAGCTAGGGCGACGGCTCGGCGAGGGTTTCCTATGCAAAAACCAACGCCACGGGGAACAATAAGACGTTAAAGCGGGAGGTGCTTTTCGCGCGATATTAGAGTACGGCAGGGCGCGGGCAGGTCGACGGGTAGCTCGGCGGGTAGCGCTGCCGGAGGCCAAACTTGGACTGCCAAGTACCGAGTACTTTGTAGCTCTCAACTACTTTGCCCTTAATTGTCATGCAAACGAGCGATTGTTATTGGGAGGGTTGCCTCGGCCGCTGCGTCCTTAGCGCCATTCCGCCGCGGTCCGCGCTTTTTGCCTTGGATAAACTGCCAGTCGAGTCAGGCGCTCGCTAGCTCGGACTCTCGCGGGCCGCGCAGCCGGTCAGCCGGCAGCTGCGGGGGCCGCGCGACCATTTGCGAAGCCGCGTCGGGAGCGGACAAGTGCAAATGGGCGGCTGCCGCGAGGCGCCTTCGCCGACGGGAATAAATATTTGGCGGGCGGGAGCGCGAGGCGGGGAAGCTGTCGCCTCGGCCCCACTCCCGGCTCCCGAAGAGCCGGCCCGGGCGGCCCTGGGGCGCTCGGCCGAAAGAAGCCGGCCGCCTCGCGACTAATCCCCAGCGGCATGATTAAACCTCGGGGCCGTCGGCCGGACGGCGGAGTGCGCGGCCGGCCGCGATATCGGCCCTGGAGATACGCGCGGGCCGCTTAAGAGTTCGCCCGGCGCTAATTCAATGGGGCCGGCGGAATTAGCCGCGCGGGGAGATCCTAAACAGTGACAAACGCGGCGCGTCCGCGGGGCCGACGCGCGCCCGTGATTCTCGTCCCAGCTGAGAAATGCCGCGTCGATTACCCGAGATGGCCCTGCTCCCTTACCTCGCCCGCCTCGCCCAGCTTCCGCCGCTGGCCGCTCGCCGTAAACTATACAGCATTAGCCGCGCATTATTCACTAAATACGGGCGAGCGCATCGGAGATAAAGAAGGAAGCGGGGGCGGCGGCCCGACGCCGGGGCGACTGGGGCTCGCGGGACGCCTGCGCGCCGCGGATTAACCGCGCTCCAAGGTCCCTCGGAGGAGGAGCGAGATTAGGAGTCCTGCGGGCCTGTGTGCGCTGCACCCACACTGAGCTGCGAGGCGCGTGCAGCCAAGGCCCTGCGAGCGCCGAGCTTTCCCGGAAGGTTCCGCCCGGTCGCTCCCCTGCCCCTCGCGCCGACCCCGGCCCGCTATAAATACGCCCCCGCCCTTTTCCGCCGCGGCCGTGCCTCGAGTGGCCGCGGCCGCCTTATCGCGCCATGGAGCGCTCGCGAGACTCGGGCCCATTACCGAGAAAGGGCTCTTATTCGGCGCGCGCGCGCGCGCGCCCAAAAACTCCACTTGAACAGCAGACGCGGCCCGCCCTGACCCCTGCGCCGACCGATCGCGAGAATGCGCCAGCGGTTATAGGCCGCCCGGTCATTGTCAAGCCCGATTAAAAGTCAATTGGCTCCATTACCTCCTTTTTACGAGCATTTTTACGCGCGGCCCACTTTTCGCTGGCACGTTCGAGCGTTTCTAACCCCCAGCCCTCGCACCAGCCCTCGCACCAACCCCCTTCTGCTCTCAGCTGTTCCCTAACATTGCTTTCTTACATATTTTTTATATATGCTTGTACATTCTTGCGATACAACTAAAATAGCTAAAATAGCACCGAGTAGCATCCTCTCATTCTAGCACCATCGAAAATACTTTTTCAAACTAATTTATTCCTAGTCGCTTTATTCCAACAATCATGTATCCATTATAATTGTAACACAAACGTATCCTTAAAACCTCGCTGAAAAAGTTAGGAAAACGATAATTCCCATAAATTTCATGAATGTTATTAATAGGAGAGTAACCGAGAGAGTAACAATCTCCAATAAATTACACGCTTCGAATAAATTCAAAAGAAAATAGATTATAAACAGAACAAAATTAAGGAAATACAACATTATTATACTATAAAATGATAAAAGGCCTTTTAACGAATAAGATCATTATAACTTCATTCGTTTAATAACTCGAATGCGTCATATATCGAACGTTTACATTAAATTATTTTAAAGGTGTAATAAATTCCGAATGCGCTAAATTCATATATCGTACACACTTGTAATAATATACAGATGCAGGCTATCGTTATCATTATATTATAATAATACAATTCAATTGTATATGTACCACGTGAAATATCTAATACTTGATAAATTGTAAAATCCTCGGTAGAATCTAGAATTTATGAAATAACAAAGTAGTTAATACCTCGACATATCTCATGGGTATATTTTGATTTCAATTTTGCTACACCTGCAAACAACGAAATATACCGTTTCATCAAACTATTTGCTATTTAAAAGTTATACAAGAGGAAAAAATGCAAATTGCGCATTAATTAATTTCGTGTACATGAATAATTTACCTTTTCCGCTGAAAATTCAGAAAATTGTTAAAGATTACCTAAACTCATGTATGTATGTATATTCAGTCGTCATCTTGACCGCAGCCTTGTTCTCTCGCGCGTGAGTTGGGCTATTGAACTAAAGGAACAAATGTCTCGTCACCGTTACTCATACTATATCGCGCGAGACATCGCCCCACCGCTCACCGGAGTAACTTTCGCGCGTAATATTAAAGTGCTACCGGCGTATGTAGATACATATTTGCTTTATCCAGTTGAGAGCGACTGCAGCATCTCTCTCCGCGTTCAACGGCTCCACTGGGCTCCACTCCTGCTGCTTCCGTGTTTCCTCTCCTCATCTCTTTATCTTTCCTATTTTTCTTGGGAACTCCTTGCCCCGAAGCTAGCTGTGCTTCGGAGCTCCTTTTTTGCTGTATTTGAAAGAATTTAAAATCAATGCACCGGTGCATAAAATATCGTACATCGGTATTTTTTCAGGTCGGCTAAATTACCTTATTGTGCAATTAAACAGTAGACAATTTGTCGTGTAGCCGGATCAAACTTTTTGCTCCGGGCAGCAGGCTATACAAGAATTGTACATAAATAAATTATCATAGCACATGTTGACAAATATTGCGTGACAGAAAATATCTTGTTACATTGTCCACTAACCTCTTACAGTGATTAGACTGCAAACAGTGCAAATTTGTATTTATTAAAACAAAATTTTATCTTAAACGTCTCTTGTCAAGGTTTATCAATTGTGTATTGTAAGATGAATCTTAGCGTCTCAAAAATCATGTGCCAAATATTGGCAATATGAAAACTCTTTCAATTACAGCTATAATGTAACAGAAGAATGCATAATAAATAATATGGCATTTCTATATTAAACTTTTACAATGCACAATATCGTCTACAATTTTTGAAACTAGCTTTATCCGAAAAATGTTGCGCTGTCGTTTTATTTTCACATCAATCGTATTGCAATTAAAATTTTGCAGTTTTAACATTCAATTATGTGTATAATAATCAGAGCGCAATTTATTAATTTTAATTTAATAAATGGTTTCGCTGAAAAGATAACAAATATACCTATTATTTACCTCTGTAAAGAGGCTTCAGCTTTTAATTCCATTTGAGAGAGTATTGGCAGCTGCTTTGAATGGGATATATAATACTGGTTTATTATGAAAGAAATGACAGCACAAATCTATAAGCTTTATACTGTTGCGAGTAAAACCGAATTATTTCATATTTCCTGTTCATATTAACTCATCGCTTATTATATAATATTTATCATGCTTTAGATTATATGTACACAAACGCGCTCGCGCGCGTACATACACACATAGTTCCTACAGATTTAGAATCAGAAATTAGTGTTATGCATCATTTGCAGGAATGCACATGAGTAACCAAACTTAGCACTCACACATAAAAAACTTGCAACCAAAATGTGATTCTTGGAACCATAGAGTTAATTAGCCTCCAAGCGCAAGTGAGGGAAGATCAATAGAGCCGCGACACTCTTTCTCCGCTTGGTCGACTGCGTGCAAGCCCGGTATCTCGGCGTTAATCCGATAACCGCGCAGTGGCTGCGCCCGACACCGCGTTAAAACGGAAGCTGCGCGACGCGCGAGTTCCGGCCGCGCGCTAACTCGCCAAACGGGAAGTGTAAATTCAGCGACACTGCGCAGCCACTTACGGGCACCGTATACGTGAACGCGCTCACGCTATAAGCCACTACGAGCCTGGAATTCCTTATTTCTTTGGAAAATACTGCGCGACTCGGTGGCGGCGCTTTTCTTCCCGTATGAGTATTCATGCCCGATGTTTCTTTGAATAAATTAGGGGGAGTCGAGTACCGCCGCGAGAGCTCGTGTGTCTTCCGCTTCGCCCCCTCCCCTCTACACCCACACCCATACCTCGTCCCAAGTAACCCAACCGCTCTGTACACCTTCAGTAAGCAAGCGCCGTTTCCTTTTATTCCCACAGCGCTTATTGCACCTCGCCCCTTTCTGCTCGTACGTTATTACGATAATGCTGTAGTTTTTAAGAAACTCAGGAAGGAGAAGCTAGTCCTCGGAGCAGCCCATTTTTTCCCCATTTAAAAATTTAACCTTTGATTATTAATTGACATACACCCGCTAGTTGATGGAAAATAAGTAATTTTTTAAGTTGCTAGAACAAAAATACATCGAACTTTTCCGAGGACTTTACTAAAGCACTGCTCTTTTCCACTATAGTATTACAATAGCGACTGTGGTATGCACGTGCTGCAATTTTACATTTAAAATTGACTATTATGTCTTTCTTTCAAGCTTTCCTTTTTACCACTTTGTAGATGCAGTCTTGAATAAATTTACGAGCGATGCGATCTCATACAAAACGGAAGATAAAACGCCTTATCGTTAAGTGAGATATGCGAAAGCCTACGTAATCCCAATTTTATACGCTCTCTTATGCGCTATCTTACAAAGTGCAAATGCATTTGTTCCCCTTTTTCCTTATTCTCATTGTTATTAAATCTGATATCATTTTTATTATTGCGCTAGCAGTTAGCTTCTGCTATAGATTTCGTTTCACATTACGAATATCACACCGTACTTTAACTAAACCTATAAGATCTGAATTGTGAAGGTGAAATAAGCAAGAATTCAAGTAAATTCCGTCCATGTTATTAGTACATAAATCATTATAAATTGTTAATTACATCTTATTGTTATTATTACATTAAATTATATAGAGTACATGATGAAATGCAATAATAAAATAATATAGTTTTCTATTAAATTTTCGGTTTCGACAAGCTAATTTCTAGTTGTATTTCTCGCTACTGAATGCTTATAAACGAAACAATTTTCAAACTGTTGCTGTCTAGTTTACGTTTACTTTGGACCAACAGTTTTACAGTTGTTTCTACACATGTAAATATGTAAGATACAATTCTGAATAGTTTGGCTATTTCGAGCATAGAAATGCACGTGCACAATAGGTAGAGTACCTGATTGGCTTGTTTGCAAATTGTGATTATTGTGAAAATGTTGATTTATTGTTGAGAAAATATATTTTGGTAGTATATTAGGAAAAAGAACTTTTAATTATCAATTATATTATTTAATGTGGTTTTGCATTAAGAGACAGATATACTCTATATTTGTTTTACTAGACTGATAAAAATAGAAATAATGTACTTAAGTAATACTAAAATATCGCATACATGACCTCTATCTTTAACATTTAATGCCTTAGCTACTATTTTAAATACAAATTCTATATTTCTTATATTAAAGTTAAAGTTCATATATCACTATCGCTTATTCGGAAATTTGATCTAATTAGACTCGATTGTTATTATGATATCTTTAGTTTCATCAGCCGTTAAGCAATTTTATGATTATACATGTATTAATGGTGCATTGTGAATAGTAGGTCGATGAGTGCAAAATTAAAATAATTTATGCATGATATTACCAAAGTTTCTACACGTATATCGTTTTCATTCTATAAGTGAACATTTAATTATTATCATTTTGTTAAAAGTGAATATTACTACAACAACATATACGCACTTTAATATCTTTTCACGAAAATGTCTTATCGATACCCTTAATTAAATTAAACACTTATCTTAGTGCTTTGAATAAAATAAATGAAATACTTCTTTATTGCTAAACTTCACTCAATACACCATTCTACATCTCTTGAGAAGAAGCTTTGGTCAACTCGATGGCCAAGATTTGAATTGAGTTTCGATTATCTTTCGCTTCATTCACACCCTCACTTAGTTCCTCTGTTTTACCTAGTTTTACCCTAAATCGGTATGACAATAAATGATCTTTTCTTTATCGCACTCCTAACATGTGCATCCCATACTGTTTGCATATTTACTTGCTCGTGCACATCGTCTGAATACCCGTTTACCAGGACTTTCCTCAGAATTTTCTGTCTCTCTCTTTATTACGTTCTCTGACGCCCGCTCACAATGACACTCAGTCTCTCATTTTTTCATACAATGTCTAATCCGTTCATAGCTCATTCTTTTATTCACGCATTTCTTATGATTATATAACAAAAATCTTAAGGTAGTTAAATTTTACTAAGGTAGCAGAAAATTAGTTGAGAATCACTTAATGTTTTCAGCAGTGTACACTTCTGAAAAATGCAAGCATGTCTTGTAGTCAATGAATATTATACTCAAATGCAGGTTAAATTTATGAAATATGAATAATAAAACTAAATATAATGTTACCAGCGAAGCAAAATCCTTACGACAGGATACTTTCAGTTCTAAACTAGAAAAGATATATACCACTGAAATTTCATATCCCTACCACAGATTTAAGGGGTTCAATAGATATTGGCCGGAATGTTATTAGTAGACTGTCGAACGCATGCTCGCAAACGCCGTTAGGGAACCGAGCGCAATGGTCAATAAAAATTTGTTTTTGGTATACACCTCTGTAACTGCATAACCAAACCACTAAGCCCTACAGTCAGACAAAAATTTCTTAAAATCAAAATGTTTCTTTAATTCAAACAATTGCATTTGATAAATAAATATTTTTTTATCAAATAAATACTTAAATTGTGGCAATGAATGTCTTACTTTATTGAATAGAAAAAAAATTTCATCACATACTCACCTAAGTAAAATATGCATTATACAAATATGTATATTTATTATAGTTTCCGCGGTTTGTCTAAAAAAACTTGACAGATTAATTTACTTAGGTTCGTACTTAGGAAGTTGGCGGTGAAAAGCCGAGTTTGCAGGAGAAAAGCCGGTGTTGGTCCGAGAATGAGTTCAGTGGTAACATAAAATACGTGAACTTCTTCGGGTTTTGTTCAAGCAGGAAAAATAATTAAACAAACTCGCGCGATCTAGGGTGACGATGAGTACGCGCGTAAATAAACAAAGTAAATGGACTCTGGCGGGTTACTCTGCTCCTTAGTTATTAGGTGGATTATGCGTGCTTCTTTGAGTGCGACGTATATCATGTGAGGGTTGAACGCGCCACCTCTGTGGCATCTCTCGGGAACTGACATCCTCTAGAGACCTATGTCGATTGCTTTTTAAACACTTTCCGATCGAGCTATTCTTGGTCCTATCTGGCAGAAAATTCTAATACTCTGGGGGGAATGGTGCTAAATTCCGTTCCTGATCGCAGACTCGTGCAAGTACCTCTATCGATTTCAGATGAGTGATGATTGACTCTATATTAGTATACGATTTAATTCGTTTAAATCAACTCTCAGTCCTTAAGTATCATAGGAAATTACTAAACGAAATTATATAATCATTATTTTTCTTACTCTTTTATAGTCAGGTAGAAATGGAAATATTTGGATTTAAATCAAGAGTATAATAATGAGATCTTTGTAATTGATTGATCGTTTTGTGAGCATAATTGTATCTTTGGTTAATTTCTATAATAGCGCATGGGTTATCAATGTGTAGAAGGAAAGTAGGGGTATATGGAAGGAGAATACTAATTTAATTGCTGTAAAAAGTTTTACTAACACACTCCCGATGGTAGAATCATTTGCATGTATTTGCCTCGGCGAACGCCACAACTCTACTTGGTTCCGTCGAGGCTTACTCGTTCTTTTTCTCTCTCTTCTCTTCCCTAAACTTCCACATCATACTCATATCCTTTCTCACCCTCAAAATTCCACATATGTTTAACTGATTTAACTAAGTGGAGCGTTAAATGTAGGTGCATAGATAAAAAATTTAACACATTTAATAAGCTCAGTCGGAATATTAAAAATCTATCAAGAATCTTTTATTTTGATAGTGATTCATGAATTTTAAATAAAAATAACTTAATGTTATATATAAACAATAGATTAATTAAACGCAAAATTTTCTAATTTTTATATCGTTAAATTAGTTTCAAGATAATGAATTTTTATATATTATTTGTGCGATATTAAATTTTGCATACTTAAAACATGAATATTTTGAACATGTTTGGATATCACATAAACCCAAGCTAACATAGCTACGTGGTTCAACCAGGTTCGATGACAAATTAAGAATCGCCATCAAAATTTTGTTTAAAAAATGTGGTACATGTATTTTGAAATAGATCGTAGAATGTAGATGAAATTGGAATCGGATCGATAGGAAAAGATCGAAGTAACTGATTCATAGGTAAGTAGTCGTTTAGAGAAATTCAAGATGAATTCCAAGATATCTTTGCTACCGCATAATATAAAAATTAGATCAAAATGGTCAGCGAGACTGATAAAGTCAGCGAATTTTGCCTTAAATGTGTCCGCACACCGCTTTAGATTCTTACGGTTGTTTATGCAAGCATTTTTCGACGTTCTTTCCTCGAATTCTTCTCGAAATGTTACCTCGATTGAAACGGCAGTGAAATTCGAGTTCGAGAGGTTCTTAAGATTCAGTATACAAATAACTAGATTTTGCGAGCTGTACATACTAAAAAATATAATATATGCACACAAAAGCCCTAACCAGTTAATTTTATAAATTTTGAGATTAAAATTAATGTATTCACTTGAGTTAAAAAGAAAGGATAGAAGGAGGTTACTAGAGTCTGACAAACAAGTGGTACAGTGAGATTTTGAAAAGCGCGCGTATGAAAAAAATGCCTAAGACATTCTTATTCCCTGCCTCGCTATCTACGGCGGGCAACTGGTCGGTTTGGGTCATGAGATTCGTGCATCTCGACGTGCGCGCTTACTTATATTATGCAAGGTTGGCAAGTTTATATAAAGGCATGACTAACGACGGGGACCTAAGTTGCACCGCGCAGACCCTTGCCGGAACGCGTCATGTATCGCCTCCTGCATTTCCATTGACCGTACGCGCCCAGACTCGGGAAGTGTTGTTTACCGAGTTGAGGCGATCAACGAGCGATAGACCGCTCGTTCAGCCGCTCACTCGTCGACACTTGAATAAGAGGTGTGAGGAAAATTAAACTGGAACATTAATGTTGCTCAGATTGATAATATTTCTAAAGCATGTATTTTTTATTCGAATAGTATATTTTGAAGGACAGCAATGGGGGAAGTAATAAATTGACTATGTAAATTTCACCCTTATGTAGCCAGTTGAATATTTGAATATATTTCTGGAACCAGTTTCATGAAAATTATACTGATTATCCTTGACCAATCATTGAATTTTAAAGCAACAAAACATTATTTGAAAAACTACTATTTATTGTGTAAACAAAACAATTAATATTACTCCTAGGATACACAGAACAAGTTGTCAAAGATTCAGTCACTACTGCGCCTCTGCGACAGTAGTATTCTGAAATAAAAGAATTGTAGTGTAATCAGAAGTGAAATTAATGTCAATGTAGATGCACAACTTTTGACAGAAACAAAGGTATCGAAACACAAAGTTTATCCTAGCGAAAAATTGACTATTCTAAATAGACCGAAGAATCGAGCCGAAAAACAGTTAATATGATTTTATAAAAGTACATTATATTTAATCAACTACAAAATATTCATTAATAATTGCTTATTCGTATTGTTGTAGTACATTTAAAAGTGGAGAGTTTAAATACTTCATAATAACTAACATTTGTAGAAAATAATTTAAAAATAGTTCTATAATTTATAAACTAAATAGATTTAATTACTATCTATTTATTCTGTAAATTTCTTTTAGTTTGAAAATAAAATAAATGATTAAATAACAGTATATTTTGATTTATATACTGTTTAATAAGTTCTTTTCTTGGTTCTTTCATTGTTGTTAAGTATAGTTTGTAAAGAATGCAAAAACATTGAAAATTGAGTTAGTTATTTTCTACCAGAGTTAAATCAACAATTACTTGAAATTATAATTGATATTTTATCTATCGACTAATTATAAACTTGGAAATAAATTAAATCAGTGAGGTTACAACAGTAAAGTGAGATAAATACAAATAAGAATATGAAGGAATGTTTTCAATTTTATTAAATTATGATTATAGTACTGTGCGACATTTTAGAAAATGGACTGAAATTCTAACAAGGGTACAGTAAATATGCACTGCCTTTAATTACCTTTTTGATTAGATTGATCATTAAGTGGTTCACATCCATCTTTTTTGTACAATAATTATTCTTATTGTTGGATTGAATCGATCAGGATTTGATTGTACGCACGAGTATATAAATATTGTTAAATTGGCGACGATCACCTATATTAAGTACAGATAAATAACGAAACAACTAATTAATAAATATATGTATGTATTAAACCGAACTGGACCCCGAATCCTAATCCCGTTGTGGCCCTATCAGGTAGAATTTTCTCTAATTTTGTAGCGAGTCTTATAGACTATTATTCGTGAGCTAACATTAAACTCAACTCAACTATAAACTTGAAAACTGGTAAGGTCGTGAATCGCTACTTGAAAGCCTTCCTCCTTTCGGAAAAAAAATGTACTTGGATTTCGGAGCCTCCGCATATCCTCATTATGGGTACTCGACGATATTAGATACACACGAGCTTGATTCAATTAGTATTCGATATTACCCATTGTAGAATACTTGAAATTATGTTTGATCGTGATGTAAATATCTGTTTGATCCGTAATAAATTCGTAGAGAAGAAGCTCGTGCTAAGGTAATGTAATAAATCTTCAGAAGAGCATAGATATAAGAATAATGCAAGGAATAAAATTCGATAATTACAGCCTGCAGCTGGGCGTAAACTCGAAGAATATAGTTCAAAGCGAAGGATTTCTGATGGCTTGGAAACTCGCTTCGAAATGATCCGAGAAATGATCGGCGTGCAGGGAAACGGACGGAGAGACTCAAAAGGAAAGAGTGGCGATATCCGTGGCGTGCGAATCTCGGGGCTGAAGCGCGTTAATGGCCCGCAAAAAAAAAGGGAAAAAGGGAGAAAGTCGGGGAGAAGAGGTGACCGCGATGCGGTCGGGAGCGGCAGAGTGAGGTGCAGAGGTGAGCGCTACTGAGGAATAAACAAGGAGAGCCGAGTGAGGCCGAAAGCGTTCGCATCGTCGCGTGCAGCAGAGTTAGTAGGGGCGAGGACGAATTCTCGAGTCGTTTGAGCGCCGTTGTGCCGTTGCGGTCGCACCGTGCGAGGACCTCGGCGAGGACGACAAAGCTGCTGCTTGGGTCGCTGTTCGTGGTCCGCTTTTTGCGCGCTCGAGGCTCTTTCTTGGGCTCGTTATATGCTCGTAGAACCTAGCCTAGAACTAATAGATGGGCAATGGATGGAAATACCCGAGGAAATACGAGAGAGTAGCTGGGCCAGAGGAAGATTCGAAAGGGGGACGTGTAGGCGGCCTTGCTTACGTCTATAAGGCTCGATGAAAGTCGACACGAGGGTCGAGAGGCTTCCCCGAGTCCGGTTTTCGCCGAGCTTTTGGCACGTCGCCGTCAAGTGGGCGGCCTCGTGGACGAGGCATTAATGGCGCGATCGAGCGCGATTCACAGGCTATTTGTCGGAAAAATGCATAGGCCTAATAATCGCATAATGCCCTAATATACGGGTAGCGTCGAGGGAAGGATCTTGGGAAGGATTGCAAAACAGGCGTATACTAATTGTGACGCGGTGCTTCCTCTCCGGGCCGCCGTGCTTCCGAGGGTCCCGAAGCACCAGCCACTCTTCGGTTACGGCCACCCATCGCGCAGGTTCGAGGTCGCCCCAGAGAGGACCCGGCCGAGTTAGCCCTGGGCGGCGGTCGACGCGGGTAGCGATCGAGGAGGGAGGGGGATTTCCAAATAATCACTCGGGGCTCTGGAGCAAAATACTCATTTATTCGCGCCCGGACGCACACTCCCGACGGCCTCGCAGCGCCCCAACCTGCGGTGAATCAGCCCACGGAGGCGTATACCGGGCCGCGAGGGACCTCGCCTTGGATGCGCGAAGGCTGTGAAGCCGCCAGGGGAGGCGTACACTGGGACTCGAGGGCCCTCACCTCGACCCGGACGGCTCACCGGACTTCCGCCGGCTGGCGCAGGTAGGGCTGCGAGGGTCCTTGGCTGCCAGCTGGCCCTGCCCGGACAGCCACTGCTCTCGCGGCCCCGGGATGTGGGGGAGGGGGGGGGCGCCGTCGCACCGCCGCGCCGCCCCACGGGTCGCGCGCGCTTCTTCCCCACAATCACCTGGCGTTGAGGCCTGCCGGCCCGTGCTTCGGTGTCCTCGCCGCCGTGTGGAATCATAACTGTCATTCTCGCTCTCACTTATGCTACATAGTACATTCTCTTCTTGTTTACAGCTAGTACATGTATTTCCATTGTACCAGGTACAGGTAATTCAAAGTATTTTTGTGAATAAAATATGAAACTATGTTTCACTTAGGTAGCATCCAACAAGACTGAGATCGAGTAGTAGTACCGTGTAAACATTATGATTATAGCATTCTGTTGTGGCAAATTTCTTATTAGAAATTAATATTAAATAGTAAATGTTAAACATTTGCTCCTAGCCACCCTAACTATAGCTATAATATCTTTATTATATTCTAATATGCCGTTTAACAGTAAATAATACACATGTAATATACGTTTAAGGAAAGGCTACAATTTAACTTTACCTATTTATTATTGTGTAGTTAATAATAAAGAATAACTTCAATAATAACTATAATAATAATAGTAACTACAATAAATGTAACCTTACACAACACACGCACGCGCGTTTATATATTATTTAATGTACAGCATATTTGCATTCCTATTGTTTAGTACAAACATACGGATAGTAACCTTGCATTTCAATCGTGCAAAGTCAGTACTAGCGTTGTATATAAGTATGTACCTATACGTAACATAGTTTACAAACAACCGTGCAAACAACCGCTTCGAGTTATATAGGTAGGTTGGAACGTCGACCTCGCCCTTCGGCGTCGACCTTAGCTTATACGTAAAACTGCAGCGGTCGCTGCGCGGCGCTGAACTCTTGGAGCGTTGATAATTACAACTTGGAATACTTCGTAGCTGAAAAGTTGGGTCTAATCGCATTAAAAGGCAATGATACCGTCTTCGGTTTATTTGATTTGGAAAGGTTTTTTAGTGTATTGAGTGCGTTGCATTGGTTGGGCCGATGCAAGGGCGGTGGGGGTTCGGGGGCTCGGGGCGCCGGCTGAGTTTGTGTGCCGAATGGACGCCTCACGGCTAGCGTTGCCGTTTGTTGACAGGGTCAAAATCGAGCTCGAACTCGAGGCTCATCAACCGAATCGGTGGCCTCAGGAGCGCCACGGACTCGGGCAATCTCACATAGGCAAGGTGAGAAATTGATTCCCAAAGGCAAGAAGGGCCCGACAGCCCGAACAACAGTCCTTTGACAGTCCTACTGCCAACACATATAATGGCTCTCTGGCTCTTGGCTGATCGACAGGGAGGGACTCGGGCGGCTAATCTGGGCGCGTGCCTGCGGTCCGCGCCGCGAGAAAGAACGCGCGGGCAATTGTGCTCGGAGCCCGTAAAGTGCCGGAGCTCCTTACTTTTTCCACGCGCCTGCCCGAATTTACGGGGCGGCTACGCGCCCACTTCTCGCCGCGGCGCGCCACCCCGGCGCCTATATATATTCCCCGCGAGGAGGAAGCACCCGCGCCGCACGAAAATTCCTTTATTGCGGCGGGCCACATACGTAATGCCCGGGTGCAGCGCAGCTTTACCGCTACCTTACTCTTCCTGAGCCCGGGGTAAGCAGTCCTCGCTCCCTCTCTATCTCTTTAGCCCCGCCCGGATAAAGTGATTGTCGGCATTTTCCCGAGAATTCATTTTACCTTTTTAACTCCGGCGCGAGGTCCCGTGCGAGCGAGCCTTTTGCCTGCCCGGCCAACTCTGCTTTCCTCCTTTCTCTACAATTTTGATAGCTTCGATTTATTCTTCAGCAAAACTCCCTGAGCTAGTCCCTCGCAGCTTCCTTCTCCCAACGTCTCCCACGACTCGCCCATGACAGTCGGCTTGCTCCTAGGCTCGCAGTCAAGGCAATCGGCCTACCTCACTTTTCAATTAGCCCATTACTTATTGTCTCTTACCATTGACTCTGAGGGAGGCAACGCTTCCACGTTCATTCAAATGAAACTCGGGCTTCTTAATCACTTTTGAGGACCGAATACAGAGATCTCGGTGAAAAGTCTGCTCTTACAAAGATTGATCCTGATACTTTCTGTTCATTGAAAGCTTCCAAAATGGATTGGTTCTGGTCTAAAGGATAATACTAAATAAATTTCATGGGCAGATTATAAGGCTTTGCCAGTTAGTAAGTAGAAATGGTACCGATCAATTTATGGATTGGTGCGCTTGTGCAGAAAGGCAAATACAGTGAGCGCATATCTCGGTGCATATAAATATTTGGGGTTTTTCGTCTGTTAAAATAAAAAGGAAAAATAAGAGCATTATAGAAATGGCACTGATATAAAAGAGCTATTTTACTGAGAGCAAAACGTATTGTCTTTTATATTCACGAAAATTTATGGCCCTACTTATAACTTGGGTGGTCTCGAGATCCTGCTGTACTTGGTGCGCGCGATGTTTCAAAGTTTCACGAAATCGTTTCAATTATTAATATACGAGGCGCGCGAGAAAGAGACACGCTGTTAGAAAAGTAGCTAATTTTTTCGCATTGCACAAAACTATTTGATAAATTACCCCGGCGCAACCCATTACCCGTGCAAAGGCTTTTCCCAACCTCGCTATACAGATAACGACAAAATTATTCTTTTATACACGCACAACGCTCATCCGTCTTCTTTTCACAGTCGGAACTGTACGCACATATAATTACCCATGCGGTATTTGGCCTGCGGTACAGTGAAGCATACTTTGCAAGTTTGCAAAGATTGCAGTTTCTCAAAGATTTAATCAGAGCGCGCGCCGTGTACAAATTAGAAAAATAACATTTAACCAACGAGTGTAAAATCTTGCGCGGATGCGCGGCTACGCGGCTGCAGGCAATTAACTGTGCGGGCTCCACGGGGACCGCTGAAACAATCCGTCAAGATTACCTTAAAATTTTCCCATCTGCGCCTCACCACCCAATACGTCTCGATCCCCGCGGATCCCCGCGCTCCCGTTTCGCTGCTCTCCTGCAGTATTCCGCACTCGTGCGCTACGCCTTTGTCTTATTCTCCTTCTTATACGGCGTGAGTGAAACAATTTCCTGCCCCCGATGCCTTCAATGCAGAGATCTGCCCCATGGTGAACATTCAATTCTGAGTCGAGCCCCGCTGCCTGATGAGCTAGTTGAAAGCTCTACGAAATGCAATGCAAAGCCTGTTACACGTTGATCCACCTGCTTCCAACTTGACAAGTGCCTCAAATCCGCCGTTTATTACAATATCAATTCTCGTGGATTCCTTTAATTTATAACTGAATTTTAAAATATATTTTTTACCGCTCCCTATACGTGTATTTTTGATACGTCATCCATTAATAATATCAATCACCATTACCCGTCTGTTTTTTAATGTAACATTCTACTTTGAACAATCGTGTGATGACCGAGACGAATACTCAACGATATTTCTCGGGCGAGCATCTCTTCAGATTTGCAGGCAAATATTATTCTAATTTCAAAGCCATTCCGCCATAGAGCTATATGTATGAAGGTTTTCATCGTTAGTGAATCTATTTAGATGTACTTATAATATAAACAGTAATGATAGATAACATGATGAATGTGACGGAGAGTCGAGAGGAGAGTGTACTGAAAGTATTGCCTATTACATGACAATGTATTTGGCATGTCATGTATTTGTCAATATATACTTTACTTATATGTGTAATATTTATAATTTTTTTAAACATATAGAAATATAAGTTTATTATTTCCTCGGTTTTTCTCTTTGAGGAATGTCTCCCAGTAAGGCATAGTTTTCATCTGAAATTAGTCTAAAAATCAAACCTAATTAGGTTGTATTGTGACAAAAGGAAAAGCATCTTGATCTACAGTGTCTCATATAAAAATGTCTTCGTTTTCGAAACCTTCACATAGTTCTCGAAAATTCTTATTTGTTTTCTAAGCAAGCTGATAACTAGGCATTAAAGCATTCTCAAGAGTGAAAAAGTTGAAAGTTTAAAAGTGCTGATGAAGAAGCTTATCAGCATAGGTATTATCAATAGGGCAGAGAAAAAATTGATAATGCATTGATGGTTAATACCATTAATTATTCCTATGCTTTTGAATATTTAATGCCCTTGAGAAGCAAAGTATATATTGGACTTTTTCTAAATTTGGTGTGCTATAATTAGAACGAGTACATGTGCAGGATAATATGGTAGAGGAAACAGCTCGAATGAACAAACTATTCGGTTTTTTCCTCTGCTTTGATTCCGCTGGGCAAACTGACTACCGAGCTGACTGGCTTCGTTTGCATTCAAGCCATTCATTAGCTTGCCGAAACAGAGAGGAGCTTGCAGGGCCCAAGTATTCGGAATGCTTGGGATCCATGCGGAAGATAAAGCGCTCTGCCAAGGAATCTAACTGCTTGTCCGCGAGAGCCTCGGTGCGAGCCGTGGAGGGAGTGAGCAAACAACTTATCAATAAAAAGCGAGCGCTATAAAATTTATAGGTGTCGGGACACATCGGGAGCAGCTCGCTCTCCGTCGATCCCGGATAAATCCCGCGGAAAAGCCCCGCGATAACGGGGAAATAATAAAACGGCGGCGGTCGAGGGAACGCGGGGCGAAAATCAGTCGGCAGAGCCGGGGCTCGCGTCCGCTATCTCGGAGCGGCATAAATATCCCGCGGGCGCGCGCCTGAGTTTGGCCGCTGAGAGGGGGGATTTTTGAAAAAGTGAAGCGACCTCCCCGCGACCTCGCGGGCCAAAGCGGCTTGCGGCCGGCCGCCAGCCGAGGCTCCCCCCACTATCACCTGGGAGCATTAAAGTTTGAAATGCAGTGCGCGCACTCGCCGGATCCCCCGGGCGCGAAGGGGCAGCGGCGCGAGCGCACCGGCGCACCGGCGCCGGGACAAAAGTTATATTTGCCTATCGTAAATCTTTAATTTGTCGCCCGTATCGCTGGAATAAGATACGAGCCGTCGCGCTCGCTAAATCTCCGAGGGCAGCGGCAACGCATTGCGGTGGTCACGTACTCCTATTCTTCGGCTTTCGCCTCGCTCTTTCCCGCTCGGGGAGCCGCCACTTCGCAGACATTGATATTATTCCCGACGCATTGCATACAAATGCCCGGCGCACCTGCGCGGGAGATATTGCGCCCGGGCACACCTGGCCGCACCCTCGCCTCGGCTCCGCGGAAAGTAAAGCGTCCCCGCCGTCCCCGTCGACCCCGCGACTCGCGGCCCGCGCTCCTCGAGCATCGGCTCCCCATTCAATTATCCGCGGGGGTAGGGGCTCGCGCTGGCAGAAGCCAGAACTAGCGGCTTATGGAAATGCGCGCCCGGGCCAGCGCATCGACGCGCCAGGATTATTAGGCGGCTGCGGCGCCGAGCCTTCGCAACATTGGCCAATCACGCTCGACGCTCCACGCGGCCCGCATCCCAAGGATTCGCCCTTTTTCTTCCCACCATCGAACCGAGACGCGGCTGACAGGCTTATTATATTCTAACCGGAGAGCTCTTATCTAGGTACCCATGTACCTAGACGTTTATTATCATGTGGCGTCGAGGCGTACAGCCACATTTTTGCTGCTTACGAGTCTCATTTTATGCAAGTCTGATGGAAATTCTGAATTTTTTAATTCTAGCGACTTTGTATGCCTCCTGCCTTCACTTACAAGAAGTAAAGGCAAGTTAAGTCTAATTTGTGACTCGCAACTCCGATGCTCTACTCTTAAAATAACCGCGAGTCATTTTAATCACTCTCGTGTTCTTTTACCAGCTATTTTTCGAATCCTTTATAATTGAAAGGTATAATCATGAAACTTGTGCTTATACAGGTTAATTGATGGCGTAACCGGCGGTTCGATCGAAAAACAGAAAGCTTCTGGACTTTTCCGTTTTCTGCGCGTTTGGAATGCCGCGATGAAGCGCGTGGAGCGCGACTAGGTCGGGCGGCCGCGGCAGGTCTTCCATAGTTAATCTCATCGTTCGAAAAATAAGTCAATCCATCCCAGTTGAGGTGGAATTATTCATAGACGCCGGGCTAGCCGCCTCGGGCCGCGCGGTTGCGACGAGTGTGCCCAACTTGTAGCACTCTAATTAACTTATGCAAATGGGCCGGCGCGGGCGAGCGCTTTGAAAGAAATCGCTCGGTGTGGCGCGCGCGACTCTCGCCTAGGCCGTCACGCACAGGACCAGAGCCTAGCGCGACCCGCGTACCGCGTACCGCGCTTCCCATGCTTCATGCAGGGAGGAGGCGCTCCGGATACGTGACGGATGTCGGGGCTGCAATATCCGATAGCTGAGAGGAGGATACCGGAGGACACTGAGGCCTGCCACCCCAACCAATCTATATGTACATTAGCACGCGGGATGTCCACTCAAGATGTATGGGCCCGGGCCGCGAATATTAGCCGACAATAGCCCTGCCCTGATCCCTGTCGGTCCTCGCTTGCGACTTGATAAACACATGACTGTATCAGCGCAGGGAGCCTCGCAGGCCTTCAAGGAGATACCGGCCCTCCGCAGAGTCCAGGTGCGTCCTCGCGCCGCTCATCCTCCCCGATTACCCGATTAAGCAGGGCGCCGACGAGGATGATGGATATTAGATTAGATTTCCCCGATAACGCGCGAGGCGCCCTACACCCTCGAAATTCGTTACTGAGTTCTCGCGTCCGTGACTATATCGCTACAGAGCCGGCAGACTGTAAAGCTCTTCGCGTGCTTATCGATCTGCCCTGGGCGCTAGTTCTGCGGCCAGCATCCTTATTCCTCGAGACCGATACCGTTATTATGCACTGTATTCAATACTTTGGCGCATCGCGCCACTTCATAGGTCGCATAAGATCAATTACAGAAACCTCTTATGCTACAGATGCACTGGATATGATCTGCCGATTTCCGACCCATCGATCTTTCATCCCAGGTTTTATTTTAAGTACATACTGTAAGCCAGCCTCATCAAAATTGACCATGAAAATTCTTTACGTATGGCCAACTGACTTTTAGCTCATTTTCCACTTTGAGTGAATCGACCTAGATGCATATACTCCAGAAAAGCATGCACTTTTTAACCGTTCATTCGATACTTTGGAATTATCTCTGTCTATTCAATAATTCTGCAATTTCAATTATGCAAGAGCTTCGTCAATACAAAATTGCGTCACTTACCGGATCAAATTTATTAGAGATTCTGTGTCACTATAGGAAACCTTATAAGCATTACTTTGTCCACGATAAAACATTAACCTATTTTGCTCAGCTAAAATAGGCGTAATGGGGAAAACAGTTTACTTTACAGCTAATTTATCATATTAAACATTCACAGGAGGTCTATTAAAACACTGAATCAAGTTATTCTTTTATTGATTCAATTAAAAACGGCTAGCAAGTATTAAAAGTAAAGTTATCCTGTTATATTATTCTTATATATTATATTATAATGCATTATATCGTTATTCTCTCAACAAATTAAGACTTACAATTAGCTAAATTAGCTAAAAATTGATAAAAAAATATTATCATGAATTCTACCAAGACATTTACCAGACGCGGGCAACATAATCATTTACTTAAACAGACTTTCCTTTCGAGACAACGAGGTAAGAACACAGAATAGCCCAATTAGAAGAGAATCCAATGCACGATAATGCAGACGTTCGCTTAATGTATCGTGGGGTCTACAGGTGACACAAGGTGGGTGCACCTCGTGTGGGCGAGGAAGGAGCGATCGTCATTGCAGTACGCCCAGCTTCATATAGTGCCCTGTGACATGCGCTAATTAGCTTCACGTCATGTCGGGAGAGTGTTCACTGATGCGCGCTCTAAACCCTGCCAAGAGTATACATACGTGCACGCCATCACACCGCTCCAACTCTTTTTGCAGGCCAAGTTTGCGGGAACTTGATTAAGATAAGGGACCGCTCGTCGAAAATCTCGAGCCGGTCTTTTTTCCACCTTCAGACGATCGGGAAACTGAAGATAAGAAGATCGCCTCCCAGGAGCAAAGTTTCGTCCGAGATTTCAACTCACCCCCTTCTCCAAAGATTGGGTCAAAGAGTTGAACGGTCAGACGGATCGTTAGTAACAAGGACGCGATTTTTGCCTGCACGTATTTTAAGACATAGTACGTGCAAACGTAGTTTAGAGTTACCAAAGCGCATCTATTCGTTTTCAAGCTGTAGTGGATCGTATATATAAATGGCCTCGAACAGTTCAGTCAATTACACATATAATGAATAGACAACTTGAGTAAATTCTCTTGTAGCAATACTAGATTAACTTTTTTTGTAGTGTCGTTCTATATATGCTTTTTTGTACTATTTAATTACGGAATTGTGCGGCCTTTGGTTTTTAAAGCATATAAAAAATTCAATTGTGCTTGTGTTGAGTTGAGTTATAAATATAAATAGGAGTTACTGGGGATTGAACCTGGGACTTCTGAAGTATGAACCTAACATTACCCAAAATAACATCTATATTAATTATTATTATAAAAGTAATGAAATTTTTGTACCACCTTAATGTAATGATATTTCTTCGGATTTTAACTTTTGTTATGTATATATTAGAAAAGTATATATCATTATCAAAAACTTAAGCAATAATGAATACCGTTGAAGGTTTACAGAAGTTCTTTAAAATATTTTCTAGTTGTAATTGGCTATATTATATACAAGTATACACTAAGGTTACCAAATTCAATATTTCTAAATATGATTCTATATCTCGATTTGTAAAATTCAAAGCTTTTTTTAACTTTATAATTCAATCTTTAGTATAATAAAAAATCCTTTAAATCCTCGTATGTTATACATTTTCAACGAGATTTTCAAACATTTTGAAAAAAAATAATAAAAATTAATTTTGAAACTGCAGCTACATTGGATTCGTCATTTTGAATTTTGCAATTCATATTCTTAATTATCATTTTTGACTATTACTTTTACATGTTTATCTTACTTACTTTCTACAAGTACAAACTCATAATTTTAAATCTACTAAAGATGTCTCATTCATATAGCTGATACTTAGTTATGTTAAATCGCAGTGGATATTAAAAAACACGTAAAGTGTATCATTTAAGTCTGTATACACTTATCGCGGATAACATTTTAAAAATCTCGTTGATACGGGTGATCTTACGCTTTATGCGCAAATGTCAGTTGTCCTAGTGCGAGTCTGCACTGCAGCAGTATCTGCAACGATGCAATTCTAATTTTGATCCCTTCATTTTTGACATTGGTCTTCTTCTTTCCTAGGGAAGAGATATGCTATATATATATATATATATATATATATATGTAGAAACAGAGAAAGGAGAAGCGTGAACGCTGTGGGATTCGGCGTGCGCGATAAATTTGCGCGGTAGATTTAACGATTCTGTCTCGGAAGCGACGTGTTCAGCATCCCAAGGTTAATTTTCCGAGAGGTGTGGAGGCCCAGCGAATAGAGAGAGAGAGAGAGAGAGAGAGAGAGAGAGAAAGAGAGAGAGATGAGGGGGGTGTAAGCCCGCCGGTAAATCTCGACAATCTGAACGGTCTCGACGTCGTGCGTCACGGGTGTGCCGCGACACGGCCGAATCGCTGCGCTGAGAGTCCACTTGAATCTCTCTTGCTCCGCGCATATCTCCTCTTTTTCGGATGGTGTGGTGCAGCTCCTTTTTGCGCAAATTTATCAGACTCTCGTTCGCGGCTTTCGTTATGACGGTGCCTTTGTAGGTCATTTTGATAACATCGTCGACGTTAGCAGCCGCAGCAGTAGCATTGGCAAATCTATTCGTTCTCTCTCACTCTCCCAAGAATCTATAAATAATAGATGGCCGTGATAGGGCGAAACGAAGAGGGGAACGTGGTTTGATCATATAAAAAAGTGAACATGCGATAAGATCATTGGGGCTTCGAGAGTAACAGGTGTGATGGATGGTGGAGGTTGCAGCGGGATCTGAGATCCAGCGTTCTGGTCTTAATTATTCCACCACGGGTAAGTGTACGTTTGTGCGAGGTTTGTTATTCAATGCTTGCATTGAAGCAGAGGACATTTTACAGTATATCGATCGAGATATCGATTGATTTCGAGGAGGGCGATGTTGCCACTATTCTACATGTTTTCCAAGAAATGTATGCAAAACAGACGAGCAACTTTGCTCTCCTCCGAAATGGCAAGTCGAGGCAATCGGAACTTGGTGCAAACAAAACTTTCTTTTTCCGCGAAATAAAACATTTTCTCGCGAAAGTATATAGCGTGCAACGAAGGTGTAATCTAGAAGTACGTACGAAGAGGGTTTGTTTAACTAACAATATACTTCGGATTTTCCTATACATATAAAATTTGATGCAATAAAGTATAAAAACTTGGAAGATCCCTTTAGTAAAGTTCTAGATAAAGTTCATAACTGTTTTTATTAATTACAATTTTTATGAAGGGGTAAAATCATTTAAATAAAAGAAAGATTTATGATTTAATCTAAATGACTTAATTTTATCTACATTAATACAAGAAACTTAATGTCAATACATAGGTTCTGCGTAACGCTAAACAAATAATTTGAGTAAAGCGGAGAATCCATGCCGCGATCAAGTGGCCTAATATCACCTAGGAATCCTACAGGGAAAAAATGCGCATTCACCCGAGAACGGACCTATAAAAAATAGTCACAGTGTAGGATACGATCTGGCTTTCTTTCAAGCTCGTCTTTTGCATTCCTTAAAACGCTAAAATCACATTTGATGCTAGAGTGTCGCGAGGTTATCACCGATCTCGCAACAACAAACGTATAAAGACGAAAATGCGTACATTTATAAAAGTAATAAGTATAAGCAATATATATTCTATAATAACCGTAAATCTTCCTCCTGTAAAACATTTTACATTCCTTATACACGTCGAAAATGTATATCATATTAATTTCTACAATTTATCTGTTTGCTAATATTATTTAACTTATAATATTATTAGGAATAGAATAAAATAAAAATTCATTTCTATCAAAGTTAATATTTAAGATAAGACAGACTATTATCACGTGGCAGTTACCGGGTGGCTAATCCCGCCCCGGGTCCCAGCCACCACGCGATCAGGACTTCCGTCCTGATTTGCTCGCGAATAGTCGCACGGGAAATCCGTGGACACGGCGGAGCAAGTCTGGGCGCTTGCTTCTATAGGGGCACGAAAAGAAGGGAAGAGGACGGCAAAAATTACGGCATTAATTCATTCGCGCGCTACAATTAAAATAATAATACAATGCTACTTTCTGTAGCAGCGGTGACTCTCAACTTGGTGGGAGAAAACTCGACCGCTCAGCTGATATCGCAAACTCAATCGACTACGGCCTCCTCAACCGAAAACGGAAGAAGTTTCGCCTCGCCTCTAACGAGCAACTGATTCTTATGCACTGCCATGCACTCAAAGCACACCAACCAACTCTATCTTAATATCTAGCGTTCTCTCTCACTCTCTCTTTTACTCTCCTTTACTATTAAAGATCGTCCCGAGATACATTGATCGAGGGCCTTGTGCGATCGAGCAAGGATCGAGGGCCGATCGCGTGCCTAATTGCCCTCTCTCCTTGATTAGACGCCGCGGCCGCGCGCGCTAATTGCCGTGCCGCGCCGAAATTCGCGCCTCTCGTTGCCCTCCACCCAGCTCGGGGTCAAGGCTCCGAGTACACGCTTAGTACAGCAGCGACCACGACGAGATACTCGTCGCACTATTTAATTTTAAACAGACATTGAATTAATTATCACAGCCACGTATTTATATAACTTCAAATATTATGTTAACTCAATAATGTAACTTTACAAGACAATAACAATTAACTTCACTTCCTTATTTTTCTTCTTATGATAAATATTTCAACACACAATACCATTAAAAATATATTTATATCATATTAAATAACTTTACTAAACTTTTCAGTAGTTATACTTATTTTCAACCGATTTCTTTAATTCAAAGTTACTTTTAACAATCTAATGAAGATAAATATAAACATACTATTGATAAATATCATAAAAAATATTTAAATTATTATTTATAAAAGGGAAAGAAATGGTAAACAATGAGAGGAGGAGTTATACTCTACCATAACCCTATCATATCCGCGTAGTTGACAGATATATAATTTGAAAAAAAAACTGTAATAGGAATAATTACCTAACTTCTAAGAAAATTATACATATGTCGGTAATTAGTCAGTATAAGTTAGGGAATGAATCCTATCAAATTTATTATTTGATTTAGGGATGGACATAAGGAAATATCCTAATGTATATTTATATAATCATTTAATCGGGTCGAAACTGATTAAACAAAGTGATGCATATACAAACATACATGGAAACTTTGCAATAGATTAAAATAGCAGAAAAATGGAGCCAATTATCTACGTCTATTATTGAGACAGATACAGTACCTCAGATTTCGTTACCAACGGTAATGCGTTAGGCAGAATGAGTAATAGAGTATTCTTTTAAGGGTAAAAGAATACTGCATTTGAGTAGTAGAATTCCACCTAAGAGCTGCCCATGAAAGGGATGTCATGTACCGAACATGTAGCTACGTGAAAGGATGTTATAACAGAGGATATAATCGAAATTAGTCTTGGAACAAATTATGTCTACCTTATGATACCCTTTCAATATCTTATTAATGAGAGAAATACACGAAGGAAGAGACAGAGAGTATTCATTTATTTTTATTAAAACAAAAACATATAATAATAATAATGTATAAAAAATATATAATATTTACAATACTTTGTCTTAGTCTATTTTCAATATAATATCACATAAATCAGAGATCATGAATAATTTAAGATTTATCGCTTCCAGGTATAGCTTATATTACAAATTGTAGTAGTTCATAATAACTATCAGTCAAACACATTTATATACGCATTTATGCGATGAAAATAATGAGTGTATTTACAAAGATAGACAGACAAAAGAAAGATTGATTTATGGTGTATTTATTAGGAACCATGGGATAAAATCCTGTTTTGTTCTGTTTTCCAAATAGATAAATACAAAACAATCCAATTCATACACATGTTACATTGTTACAAAGTAATAAAAACATAAAAATGAGACTAAACAACAGATTAACAATATAGTTTCAAAAGTGATACATCATTGAAAACGCATTTCACTACAATTCATAAACTTGTTTAAGAATCGTAAAACAATATTAGCAGAAGGAAATAGAATAGATTCGAATTTATCAGTTGTTAATTAAAAATTGTCTTAACTTATAAGATAAATTTTCAATTTTGATATATTTAGATTATTCATCACAATCTCTTTTGAATAACTCAATAAGTGTTATAACAATGCTCTTATGAGGTAACAAACATAATTCTAGCTACAGTTTACATAATGAATTTGCTTCTGGTAATGGCCGACGGAATAGGTAAGAGTTCAATACTGGTAATAATCACAAGTATATAAAAGGAACAATTGCAAATATTAATATAAGTAATAAATAGTAGTAAGATATTCAGTTTAAATTATTCCTAAAAATCTAGTAAGACAGATGTCGATAGATGTATGAGTTAAAATAATGATCTTCATTCTCGTGTTTGGAGGTAGATTTAAAAAATCGGAATTGTATGAATGATTGTATATAATTATAAATTATTAAATAAGATCATTTTATCATAATAGTTAATAAGGCTACTATGAAGATTGCGCATACGAGAAAAAAATGTACGCTCTCTGAAATCGTTATATCTACAAGAACTTGTGTAATGATATTGATTATCATCATAAGTATGAGTTAAAGGTTAAACTGACGGATGAAAAATCGTAAGTTTTTGTTATAAAAAAATTACTATAATTTGCACGAAGTATGGAATACATTGCTATACAATTGGAGTCGTTCTCAAAGCAAATATAATGCATTTGGGGTAGGAGGATTGGGTGGCAATCATTAGATGGGGGTATTTGCAAGACCCTCATAATCTTTGGGTAGGCGCGTTTGTTACGCCGAAAAGTTGTTTGAGGTTAGGGCCGTGGATGGTGCTTCGACACAGATGTCTAGGAGGTCGAGTTCGGGAAGCGGGTCAAGCTCGTGGGTGCGGTCGGCTGGCGGCCGGTTTTCCTTCGCGAGTAGTGTCGTATGGGACTTTGGACCAAGATTCTGCTAAATCGTTCGGTCCACCAACCGCGGGTCGCGCATCACAGGTCTGCAAGCGGATCAAAGGTATGGAACGCGATGAAGTATTAAAATCGCGTCAGATTTATCGATGACCTATCGTCGGAATCCCTCCGTCAGAAGGTAAAAAGGACAAAAGTTACTCAGGCGAGAATGTTGCTGCAGGCGCGGTTCAAGCCGCCCTCGACTTTCTCGGGCAGCAGTCCTTGCTCTTTATGACTCGGAGCCGCCGGAGACCCCGAAGTAAAAACTTGCGTTCTTCTGCCGCAAGGCCATTTCTTTTTTCTAGTTGGTGCTCCCATTGTTTTAGCGCTCGCGCATAGCGGTCAGTCTCACCCGCGCAATGCTCTATCCTTAATCCAATGCAGATTCACCTGAATTCATCTTCCTTGTAAGTCTATTCGTAGCTGTAATGATAACTTGCGCGGACGTACCGTTTCCCTTTACCTCAAATGGTATTATTTCTCAAATCTCTGCTTTTTCGTATCAAATTCACCTGTGAAATCGGATATCGTCCACTTCTGATATGCATTAGAAACCTGCGCTTTGCAACTTGCTAGCTGTTGCGCATTAGGTTGTTACTTGAGGATAATTTTCTCTTTCTGACTTTCTTCGACACATTCATTTTCGGCAAATTCGAGTGCAACTACGAGTTTTAAATCAATTAATTTCACATTACCGTAATAAATTATCTCAGGTCAAGATTGAAATTTTATAGGCTAGAAAAGGAGGCTTCCTGTTAAGCTACTCCCGAGGCAGCAGGAGTTTTGCCCTGTAATGCGATAAAGAGGGCCTCGTGACCCTCGACTACATACACCTTACTCTTGCAGGTATCCGTATCACACTCCTGACCGCCTTCCTCCTCACTCGCATCGCAGAACATTTTCTTTTTATTTGCAGGGAACTACGCTGATGGTATTTCAGTGCACACCCCTTGAAAGCTGGCTCCACTTCATATACGAGCGCATGGACGATGCGATTTAAAAACTTGTGTGCGAGTGGAATTCATAGTACGGTATCGATATAGCAACATTAAGTACATTGGAGCGAATTTAAAGAGTAAAAAAAAGTAGACTATTTATAGAAGTTGTTTTAGTACCATTGTTTTTCTATTTGTTTTTATGTTTTACAATTAATCGATCGATCGATGCATCCATCTTTTTTCCACTGATTATCCAATTGGTTTGGGCAAGTTGTGTTACCCGAATGTTAGAAAAATGTGTGAGAGGGAAATTTTGGCTATCCATGGCTAATCAGGAACTACGGTGTACGCAATTTTTCAACTTTTGAGACTAATGTTTTTCACGCGCAGCTCAAATTGATATTAAGACGATGTTACCGAATTATTAGGATCCTGAAAGTACACGTGGTAGCGCAAATCTTTCTCTTTTCACCTTCCTTTCGTCTGATACTCTCGCTGTCTCTTCCTTGGTCTAGATTGCTATCGTATATCGTGGTGGTTCCCTCTCTCGTCGAGATATCTCCGTCAAAGCCTTATCAGCCGACGAAGGAGGAGCTTGCGCGCATCCCTGGATAATCCGAAGCCGTAACGCGATCCGTCGATATCTTGGCACTAGCGAACAATATACTATTCCCTCTCCCTCTCTCTCGCTCGCTCTCTCTCTCTGCGCTGCACTCTCACCACTACTTCTGTCGACAGTTGGACCTTTTCTCTGAGTCTCTTCTTATAGCTTCGGTGAACGAGGGGTGCTTTTTCACTTTGTCTAGCTCGGACTCAGTCTGGAACCTGGTCAGAAAGCGTTAGAGAAGGAGAGAGAGATTTAACCGGGCAAACGAGAGGGGCTATAGACAAATGGCTAGGAAGGAGGGATTTAGAGCGAGAGAGCAGAGGAAGGATAAGCTAAGGGAGGTTAGTAGCGGACCGAGTAGCGGACGTTCTCGGTCGGATGAAAATAGAAACTTATTAGCCGATGTATGGGAATGAGAGTGAGAGCTCGCAGTCGCCAAGACTTCTTCACAAGAAATCTGTTTTATTTATTGAAGCAAACATAACTAGGCCACAATCGATTACTTAATATGACGAAAATCGCCTATAATATTACCAGTGAAATAGTTGGTATAGGACAAATAATGAATAATCAAAATGATGATCATATATGATAGATATTTATATGCAGTACCTTTATTTGTGTTATTTGTTTGTGAAAAACACTAAAAATTTTCATAATTTTCCTAGGATTTTTTTATTACACTAATTCTCCTTTTATTATCAAAATTTTGATGAAAAAATTCGTAGCTTAAAATTTAAAATGTTTTCTATAATGATCAATAGGTTAGTTTTTGAAAAGACTTTAATTGTAAACATTTATTGTATTTATGATTTTTAAGTGTAGCTTTGTTTGTTATTAATTCCAAATTTGATACATGAAAAGTACAATTTTTATGAAAAAAAGTAAATGATAAAATGATGCTTATTTTAAATTCACTTTGAAGTGAAAATAATCCTTTACAGTTTAGAAACATATCTTGTTTTGCAAATATTACAAAAGTGAAATTCCCTGATGGCGCCCAAGTCGTTATCGAGGGTACGGTTCGTTAGTTGGTATTGAAATTTGGAAATCAGTGCCGTTCGCACAGTCAATATGACTGCAGAAAAGAGTAGCGGAATGAATCCGAGCGAGAATGAATAATTCGGGAGTTACCTATCGAGTCTTTGCACTTGAGTATGTGAGTCGGGATAATGATTGCTCTTAATTTCCCTATATGAAGGTGAAAAGGGATCGAATTTGGAGTGACCAAGGGCATACTCCTCTAAATCTAAAGAAGATGGTGTTTACGATGAATAATGTTTCACTTTTTAATTAGTCCTCGGGAAAATATATCGAGGTTTCAATTAAATTACACATAATAGGTAATTTATAACGTATCTATAACACGCGCACGTTTCCAGCAGTGGAAATTTCTTGCACTGAAATGTTTTTAAAAGTTTAACTTCAAGAAGTAATTAATCAGAAATTTATGCAGGAATTTTTTTCTCCTCCAATTTTTTTATTCCCGTATAATTGGATGTTTTAACTGTATCTGCAAGTGTGAAGAAACTGTACTACGTAAAAGCTTAATTCTACATAATATTTAAGATTTCAGGTGTCATGCAATGCTTCCCCAAGTGGCTCTCCCACCTTGGAGCTTCAGATGTAGCATGATTGAAAAAGGTTTAATTTCGTTGTAAAAATTAAAAGGACGTAGCGATGACGAGACTGAATGCTCGCAGCTAAAATCACGGATTGGTGCAAAAAATAAGTTTCGGAGAGAGATCAACGCAAAAGGAAACTCGTAGAATTCAGATCTCTCTCTCTCTCTCTCTCTCACACATACACTACATTCGAACGATCTTTAACGCGCGTAACTGCGAATTGTAACAAAACGACTAACTCGTTGTGGCGGCTGGATCAGAGACCGCTCCGCAGTAAATGGACTCTTCGGCTACCTCGTGCTGCTAAAACCTTGGCGGGAAAAGCTATGCATCCCGAGACAAGGACAACACTTCTTTACGCACTCGACCGGACGTAAAGCAACAGTCGGCTCCTGGATGAGTAAGCTCGCGGGGCATTCACTAAAGATACGCTACTAGAAATGCGCTTCAGAAATGTTCTCGGTTCTAACGACATACGAGACATACTTACCTCTCTGAAAATTCGGCGATTACGGGTAGTCGAATTACAATTAAATAATCATAATAGCACGTATCACCTGTTGTATACATCTCTCTCCTCCGTCAAGGCCGAATCTGAGAAGTGATATCCTGTGAGCTATCACGATGGGATATCCGTTCCAAAGCTACTGCTATGTAGAATGTATAACGAATAGGATTGTATTAACTGTTCGTTAAATAAAGTTAAATATTATCCCTAAATCAAAATATATTTTTCAAGAGTGCTTCTAAATCACTTTAAATTGTAAATAGTTGCCCTACCACACATTGAAGCATACACATTCGAAAAGGCACCGGGTGATCTCATACGCATGCAGCTAGAATGTGTTATACAGGTAACACTCAGGGGTTCACAGAGTTCTAGAACTGCGTAATTTACGCGGTGAGGTGCTAGTCGCGCGCATCCTATACTCGTTATGCTCATTAGGGAAGTTGGACGCAGGCCTTTTATCAAAGCGTGATCGCCGAAAGTGCGCCCCTTTCTAATCGCCACCTTATCACCTCCTCGACCCCATGTACAGCTCCTTTTCATGTCTTATAGGTATAATCATCGCTTGGCAAGTTACATGACTGGAAACTTGTCGGTGGGATGGCGCTTTGGTAGTCCGGGTAACTATGCGGAACTATTTTGAATTATACATGTGTTCCCCTTTCCAACGAGACAGAGAATCGAAAGTGCCGCTGCGCGAGGCATTGAAGGTACCATGAGTGATTTACCTTTGTTGTAGTCGCCGGAGTGTAAAACCATATAAAATAATAGACAAATCGAGATATCAAGCCTGTAAGCTTACCTGCATTGTAATCGCGATAATTCATTCGCAAACAAGAAAGTGTTTGTAACGAATATGAAACAGAACCAGAGAAAGAGAAAAAGAGAGATAGAGAGAGACGGAATTCTTTCCTGAAATGAAATGCAATTTCGCGTTATTGGATCAGTACACTGTTTCGTTGCCTGCTCGTAGACTGGTCCAATATGTGAGCCTTCTAAAATAAGACTCACATAACACGTACCATACATAAAGTTCTAAACAATGACAAGGCTTGTAACCAACTCTACGATGAAACCGTAATTAGTCGTTAGGTAACAATTACAAAGTCATTTCAAAACCACTCTGATTTATTTTAAATTAACTCTAGTAGAAAATAAACAGAGTGCTATCTTAGCGTTAATTAAATTTTAACTGAAGTTATTAGTTACGCGTTAGCTATCTATAAAGTCAAACTGGCAGTTAAAGATCAGGTCCACGTGAGTACATTTAGACCTTAGATTTTGAATCATATATCCAGGGACAGTGCATCGTACTAAAAGAGCGGCTATAAGAGTTAAACAGCCTTTATAAAATATAAGTAAATATGTAAAAAAATTAATAAGCAGGTATGATAAACAAAAACCCAAATCAATATTAGATAAAGTACATCAGAATATTAAAAGCGTTTTTTGGTACTTATAATGGGCAATTAGAAATTCAAAAAAAAATTGAAAATCATCAGGTATAAAAACATAATTTAGTTTTATAAATCTTAAATTTATTAAGCTAATAAATGCTAGCTTCAATGAATGATTGTTGTATCCTAAAATGTTAGTTTATAGTAAAAAAAAATTAAAAAGTCAGATATAACTTGTTTCTCAAGCGAAATTGTAATTAATTGTTTTAGTGCTAATTTTTTGTACATGATATTATTTATAGATAAATATAGTATAAAATTAATTAAAAGGCTTAATTATAAAGCCCATTTCTTTTTAAAGACCCGTGAACAGGGTTGAACTTAAGTTAGCAAACGGTAGTTACTGCTACTAAACTTAACATATAGTATCGATATTTTTAAATAGAATTAAGTCATAAAAAATGATGTGCATATTTTTAATCATATCCCGGTAGAAATTTCACCAGTAAAACTAGGCTAAACGACAGTAGCTGACGAGTTTTTACTGGCATGGAACAGGTTTAAAGCAGGTGTTTTGTAAAAAACATGAATCCGGCGAAGTGTCAGTTGTTTCTTATTTGTATATTGTTTTTATATGCATTCTTTTACTAAAACTAACTATAACAAATAAATTTTAAACTCTAATAAACAATTAAAATATATAAACAATGATTATAGTACAGTAAAGCTGTAATATAATAAACCGGAATAAAAATCAGTACTTTTCAGGAAAGGATATAAATATCTTTTTCAAATATTATAATTTTTTAAAATTTTTTAATAGAATTTATAAATATTTAATTTATATTTATAGAATTCTGAGATATTTTTAATTTTAATTATAAAGTAATTTAAAGATACTAGAATTTTGTTACTATTCAAAGTATTTTTATTATTATTGTTACTGTAAAGTTCGACTATAATATTTAAATACTGTCGCCTAAATTGCCTACAATGAGTATAGTACCTTATACTTAACGTATAACGTATGCAATATATGTATAGGTATACAGTATATAGGCTTCGGTTTTCATCAGGTTGTGGCCAGTGCCCCGTCAGTAAGTGTCAAGAGGTGATAAAGTATCTGGTCAGTTTTTTAAGGATATTCTGACCAGTAGTTTAAAAACCGGCCACTAACTGCCGACTAACTGGTGTAAATTTACAGCAAGGGACTCTAAAATCTAGAACATATGCTTAATCAGATTAACAAAAATACTAAAAATTATTAAAATCCCAGTAAATTTTGCTTTTTACAGCTAAAATTCGTTGTTATTATAGTTGACTTAACAAATAGTAAACTAAAAGTCAGTTTAGAATTGTACGAGGATAACGGAGCTCGCTTAGGTTGTCTATGAAAATACTTTGAATAAAAAGGCTTATGTAGTATGGAATAAGCTCGAGTATAGAACTGTGTTCTCCGTTTGCCTCCTACCCTATCGGTCTATATTCCTATTGTCTATTTTTCCATCTATTTCTACTTGGCATTAATCGTGCAATGTAAAAATCCATTTAAGAGGCGCCGAGCGCAAGGTTATGAAAGAGCATGTTTCCTAATTGGAGTTACAGTGGAAAAAGGCGGCGCATCGTATAACGACATTAAATATGGCTGCGGGCGCGGGCGGCTCTCTCGAGCTCTGCGACTTTTTGTTGGGCGGCGCGTAGGAGGCAATATAAGCTCTTGGTTTTCTTAAAGAATAATACAAGCACTGGGGCCGCTGCACCTAAATGCGTAAACAAGCAGGGCGAAAAAGGGGATGAAGCCGACCGCCGTGCGCTCACGGTGCGCGAGTGCGCGCGAGACCGCGAGCCTTCCCTGTGCTGCTTTTCTTCCTCTACTGCTTATCCTATTTTGTTTCTCTCTTCTTCGAAAGCTCGAATGCAGTGGAGAAGTCGCCAGTGGTGTCTCTCCCTCGCCGGCAATGAGTGGTTTGCGGGGCGAATGCGTACTTACTTTCATTTCCATTTCAAATGCGATGCGCGCACGCGATCTTAGCTCGCAGGAATTCGATATCGGCTCTGGTCCATTAGGGAGCGAGCGCCATCTTCGCTGAAAAACAAGCCAGCTGCATGCTAATCCAGACTCGCGCCGCGCGCCGGAAGCTGTCTTCGAAGGACGCGCTGGGCGCCGCAAAACCCATTTGCCGGTTGCCTTGGTAGGCCGCGCGAGAGGCTGTGCTGATGTTATGCACGATACTTTTATTTCTGAGTGCTTTCCTGGACGCCACCCACGCCGCGTTGCCCGCCCCGCCTAGCAGCATTAGCGAGCACAATGAATCGAGGATTTGACTCTTTTCGAGCACGACCATGCGACCACCTAAATGCAATAACAGGAATTTTGATTGATTCTTTTTTGGAAAGTGCTTCTATAGTAAGTTGCTTACTTCTTCCTCCTCATCTTTGTGAATGCCATGCCGCACATTTTGCGTCAAACATGATAAAGCCTTGGCCCAAGAAACTAGGAATTCTCGGAAGGCAGAAATTTACCTACTTGCATTTCTTTACGAATATTTGCAATATTTTGCATTTAAATATGATCAGTACATATTCTCAGACCCTGGACCATACTAGCGTTGCAAATTAATCCCTAGCATTAACGAGATGTGGACTAAATAACTCCTATTTGTATTTTGAATATCTATAGCAGATAACATTTGAATACTTAATACTTTAAGATATAAAAATTTTAAATTTTTTTATTAAAGAACTGAAAGAAAATCGAGTCGGTGAGATCTATGAAAATCCCTTTTATAATTTCACTCTGTATATTAATTTTTAAAAATTTTGACTTTGTCATAGACTTTAACTGGAACTGCTTTACGGATTTTATATTACACAGGAAAAGTTACCCCTTTAAGAGAACTTTTCCTGAGGAGGTTTGCGATACCTAAGAGACCATTCGGTTAGTAATTATTGATGACAGGATTACATAGGCAGGAGAAGACAGATATTTTTTGGAACGTTTAGCGATACTCGCTTTATGAATAATATGAGTGCCCTCTTGCATCTCTGTGAACCACGAATTAAACTCGGGATACTAGTACCAAGGACAGCTAATTACATTACTTATATACCTAACCGAAATGTCCTATCAAGATTGGTCACGTTGATGGAGGCTTGCACCAAAGGAGCGAAGACGTATACGACCACATTTATTACATATTCAATTTATTCTATTATCGAGGAATATTATATCGATAAACACTTTTGTTCTTGAACAAATCATTCGCTTCGATTCTGTAATCGAGAGAAATTATCTAATGTGAATTTCTCATGCACCTCAATGTTTGTGAAATTTTTCTTATTTAATAAATAATTGTTCTGGTATAGGATCGGATTGATTTAGGCGATAATTAAGTACTAACGTGCTTTATATAAGTTTAGTAATATACTTTTCATTCAAAATCAACAGATGGATGAATGTTCCTGTAAGAGAAAATTAACCGAGGAAACGAATTAAATCAATATAAGTGAATATTAAAAGTATATAAAATAAGCGAAACGTGCAAACTTCAGTGTTGAATTTCGATAAGGTTATTCGTTACACACTAATCGTAATTTGCATTTTGTGCGATAAGGCATTTTTCAGGAAATATGGGTGTATAACAAGCTAAAGGAAAAATGATAAAACTTTCTGGTCATTTATAATGTAATTTATGAAACGGTACTTAATTGTGCACCAGAATTCCGATTGGAATTGTAATGAAAATGAAAATTATTTACAAACCGGTGTAACATTTATTCATTTACAAACATTTGTAAAATTTTTGCTCTAATTAAGATCTGCAATAATAGACTTTTTTTTAATAATGTACATATAGTTGTGAAGGACTACTAAAATAATAAAAATGGTAAAAACAATAAAAGTGTAAAGGTAGAATGAAAAGAAGAAATTGGTAAATTGGTCCGACTCCCCAAGATTGGCTTCTCCGAGCCTCGACGGATCGTGACAAATTAAAAAACATTTCAATCATCCGATGGTAATCGGTCAATCTAAGGATCGCGCGGCGCATATTTATCAGGTCGCGTTCGGCCACCGAGGGGAGCGAGGAAGAGGACGGACGGAAGAGAGGGAGATAGGAAGAAAGAGCAGGCGGAAGACGCGTGTCGGATGAGCGAGTGGTACGGGTGCCCGTAAAGAGCAGCGGCGCAGCGTAATGTAGTCTTCTTCATTAGGCATCGAAATAAGAAGGCGCCGAGGACAAAGGTGGTCGGTAGATAAAGGAATGCTTACAAGCCGCGATATAATTTATGCCTTTTATCGCGCGGGACTAATCCGAGTGTAGGGCGCGGGGACGCGAGCCCCCCGAGGCAGCGAGGCGCGTCCCAAGGCCAGTGGGGGGCGCTGGTCTCGCCGGCTCGCTCGCCGGCTCGCTCGCTGCCCCCCTGCCCTCGTTCAGGGTTTTTTCTTTGGTCCGCGGCGCGGAAGCGGCCGGCCGCGTAACGTTTCTCCCGAAGATTTGTGGGCCTTTCTGGTGAGTGAGCGGTGGGGCGCGCCGCGTGATCGTTTACGAGCGCGTGCGCCCGGCCCCCCGGGGCACTGGGATCGGAGTTGGGATCGGCCGCGGCCTGGGACGGCCTAGTCGGGGACGGTCGGAGGGCGATCAAGGGGCCCGCATCGGGCGCCCGAGCTCCGAGCGATCCAACTCTCAAACGCAAGAGCAAGAGCACGGCATGAAAATGCGCCCGGCGGAGGCCTCGGGATAACGGACGGCCAGCGGCGGGAGTCGGTGAGCCGAGGCCGCCGCGCCGCACCCGAGCCGTCCGGATCCGAGTCCGGATCTCGCTCCCGCGGATGAATTCATCTCTCAGCGTAAAGTCTCGGAGCACAGAGTCAAATTTGCGCTTGCTCGACAATTTAGCCGCTCGGGCGTTTAATTGATCCCGGGAAAGATATACCTGGGCGGCCGGGCCTTTAATTAAGAGAGCGGCTCAATGGCAAACATTAGGCTTGATTACGCTTCCCGCTCGGAGGCGTCGGGCGGACGAGCCAGAGCGCGCTAGAGGCTGCCGGAGCGAGGATCGGCCACCTCCTGGGAAGGATGACGCGGCAGGAAAAATCCGGCCAAGGGCCTGCTCGGGGCGCTAGTGGCCCGCCGGTCCGCTTCACTTTCCATCAGATAAGCAATCCACGAATTCACGGTATGATATAATCTAACGGGCCTCGTGGCTCCCGCGTCTCCGTAATTAATTCGTCACTCCCGGGGGGAGGAGTGGGCAAGCTGTGGCCCGGTATCCGAGGGCACATCTTCCGCGCGTAACTGCCGCCTCCCAAAAGTGCCGAGTAGCTCGCGAGACGACGGCCCCGAGGTGGGCGATCCCGGCGCCCGTGGGCCGTGTGCCTCCGCTGAAGGGGCCGGCCTCCTCGCCGGCCGCCCTCTGCCTGGCACTCACCCCGCGCTGTCTGGCCGCTCGAGGAATCCGGTAAATCCAAGCTAGCTGGCGGGAAGCAAGCGGATCAAATAGCGGCTATCTTCTGCCGCGCGCGCCCTCCACTCTCGGTACTCGTCCCCATTCTCGGGAGCCCTCGGCCCGCCTAGCACGAGGAACGACCTATCCGCCTCGGCTCTTTTTAATAAATCCTCAAAAAGTCAAGAGGTCAGGGCGAGAGTCGACTGCGCGCTCCGCCCTCGCCCACGCCTCGGGGGTCAGTCAGTCTAGGCAAAGTCGGCCTTCCTGCGGAGCTCGCCGCGGGACGAGGTTAAACTTTATTAATTACCGACACCTTAACGCTAACCTACGCGACCTGTGCAGCCTCTACCCCAACTTCGACCCCACTAATAGTCGCCAAGAATGCACCGAGCATCCTGCGTATACCTCGCCGCCTACTCTCCACTCGAGGACCCTTCTTCATTCTTTTCTTCGCTAACTCTACTTTGTTGGAAAACATTGTTAATAAAACGATGCCGACTATAGTCTGCCGGGCTACAAGTACAATCTCCACAATTGAATTTCAATATTTTTTAAATACTTTTCTTAAATTTTAAGCGACCCTTGAACTTGTTTTGTTTATTATTTATCTGTAACGTATGTTTTAGCTCTAACGATATAACCTGCATTGAATATTCAAAGCTCTAATGACGTATTTTGAATCATAAATCATTTTCACGCTACTCTTTCAGTTATAGTTCGTCTACCGTTAGAATACCTATACATTTTTTATCTAATTATCTATACATTTTTATTGTTCTGTTACTATAAGGAGTTAATATCAGCAATGAGATAGTTTATTAGCAAGATTATTACTAGGAAATAAGATTAAAATGGTTTGTATGATATTTTAATTGCTTTAAAGTACTTTTTTAAAGAAATTTAGGTTTATATATTATTTCAATACCGATTATTTATTGAGGCACTAAAGTCCTGTATTATGATCCTTTATAGTTAGGTTAACAAAGCAAGTCGTTGTTTGTGAAGGTTCCCTGCTTTTTGATAAATCTACTTGATAGAGTACTTGATTAAAAGGACATAATAATAGTAACAGCAGGAATTAATAAAAGAGACACAACCGAGTGGGCAAGAGAAAAGTGGTTAGGAGGAAGGCGTAAGCAGACAGGTGAATGGACATAGGAGTCGGGAGTGAACGAGGGCACACAATTTTTACGCGCCAATGGGTATAGGCCAACAAGGCCTTCAAGGCTTGTAAAAAATAGCGAAACTTCTGCGGGATGAGCAGCCCGGGTGCCGAATGCAGGTGCTGACTGGACCTCGGGCTGGACTCCTTGACGGGCAAGAGCACGTGGCTCGTGGGGCTGCGGCTGCACGCGTCGTTTGAATTGTCGCCTACCCAGCGTGCCGGCGCTTTCCGTACCCCCCGATTACGACGGCGAGTTGCCACTCGGAGCGCCCGCGCCGCATGCACCACACTACCCCACCCTCTACACTCTCAACTATTGATGCGCTGTTGCGCTTCTTGCACCCATCGTACCGAGATTCCCACCGGGCTTCCTACCGGGCTTCCCATGAATCTACAAATGTCCCTGCCCCATTACGCTATATTCGATACAGAGACTTTCCTTTTTACTCAAGACTGCCAAGTCCTCTGACCAAACTTAAAAGCCCTGTTCATACGAGTTTTGTACATATTATACATCGATATGAACCTTATAGGGGAAACATTGAACTGGCCCAGTGTTGCTCAAAATCTCAATATCATTATTATCTTTTCAGACAAATGTAAACATATACTTTGAATTAATAAGTACTTGTTGTATTGTCTTTAAAGTACTCGTTCATCGGTTGTAAGATACAAAGATCTGTCGCAACAATAATTGAGAGCATTATCAATCAATTGTTAGATTAACAAGCATAATAATAAAAAACATGGCAGTATAAAACTAGTTAACGATTTGATACATTACAATTATGAATCCGAGTATTTTCCACGAGAACAGATTTAGGTTAAATTTGATTGTTCTGCGTAATAAAAGCGAAAAGAATCGATGCACATTTTCCCCGCGCGCGCTTATATTATCTCGCTAATTCTTTGAATATGAAATTCAATAAATTTATAATAAAAATTTGATTTCCCTTGAAGCGAAATCTTTTGTCCGTGTACTAATAATTGGAAAGTAATGAAAAACTTTTAATGGGGAAAAGTTATTACCTTCACCTCGGCTTTTCTGAAATTGAAATAAAAGTAAAGTCAAGTTGTAAAAATGGCCATAAATAGTATTAGTCTTAGCTGGGGTGGGAAAGACAAGAAGTTTGTTGTGAAATAGAGATATAGAGCAAGTGCCCGATCTGCAGACGGAAGGTGGGCGCTTTGAAAGTGAAGAGCAGAGCCGTCGGACAGAAGAGCGGCGATTTGGGTTAGTTGTCCAGTGCAAGAGGACTCGCGGTTCGAAATCGGAGAGGAGCCGAACAGCGGATCAGCCGGGCCTTGCTCCGGCTCAATTATTCCATTGAAGACTTCCGGAGCGAGACCCGGGGTCAGGAGGAGCCACGAGGGACCTAGCTTATCGGCAAAATGGGACCTGGGACGACAGGTGCAGTGTCCGGCGCAGCAGAAGGCCTCTGGCCCTGGCCAGCTTGGCGGGCCGCTCGGCTTCCTCCCGGGCTTTCGCTCGATTGGTCCCCGGGTCCCGGGTCCCGGGTTCCGGGTGTCGAGGGCTCCCGAGGCCCCATTAGCGCAGCTCGATTCATCCTTCAGGTCCTCGGATAGTTTTCAGCCGGGCCTCTGGCCGCCTATCGTACCGAGCTGCCTTGTCTGGCTTCTGGCACGCGGCCTCGGCTGCCCGTCCCAATCGGTCAATATGCTACTCGAGTATCGGAACTAGTTCTCCAGTTGTCCCTATATTATTACGTTTGGCGCAATGTGCGAAAGGGCTATCCATTTTTTAATGGGCAGCTGGATATTGTCGGATTACGGTCTACCCGAGAATCCACTTCAAAGCCGCTGCATGCTCCTTTCTCCCTCGTAATTTACACCCTCAAAAGCATAAGCTCTGCATGGAAGTGTGCGCGCGGCGAACGAGCCATTCATTTCCTGTGACTCGTAGCCGCGCGTCGGTGCGCGAGACCTCATTACTTTGATGCGGAAAGCATTTTTTGCAGGATTAATGGCGGTGGCCTGTCCCGCGGCGCGGCTCTCGGTACGGCCCTCGGCAGGTCTCCGGTACGCCCCGAGAATCGCCATGTACAGTACGCCCGCTATCGCGAGGACCGCGAATCCTTGTCAATGCGCCCTGCAACGCGCCCTCGCACCCGCACGTGCCAAATCATCCTGCGTTATGCTAGGCAGGGCGCAGCCCCGCCCCCCTCCCACCTCGGGGCTGCGCTGGAAAAACAATCCGAGGGAACAGCGGCCTGCGGTCTACGAGCTGCGGGGCCGAGTGCGGCCCCGAGTGCGGGCCCTCCTCTGGGCGCCGGGCTGCAGAGAAAGGCCGGGAGCTGCGAAGAAGAGAGGATGAAAGGGATTGTGATACGAGACATAATGGGAGAAAAAGGAGACGAGGGCCGCGGAGCAAGTGGCCGCCGCTCATGCTTCCTTTCTTTCGTCTTTCTTCTCTCTTCTTTTTTCTACTTTTCTCCCTACCTTTTTTATCTACCGCTCTGGATCGGGATATTGCTTTACGAGCATCGTTACGTTTTACATTCCGGCATAGCCGGTGCGCCCGAGCTCCACCGAGCCATGTCAATTTCTCTTTAAACGGCTTATTGTGCGGGCGACGTGGTCGCCTGCAACGCACAAACGCGTACATAGAGTTGCGCAGTCTTGTAAACGACTCGATTATTATATTATCTATTATCCCCTTTCTTTGACGACGCCTTTAGCTCGCATTTCCAGTTGGCAGTTAATAATGTCAATTCTGTGTAATAATCGCGGCTCGGCACTTTTCACTTTTCGCGACAGACTATCGATTACATCGACAATTCCCACGCTGCGTCTTATTTTATATATTATTTTTTATATACCCGACTTATACATACTCTAATCTGATATAACATCCAGAATAATATCGCATAAGCAAGGAATATAATTCAATCCGAGTAGAATTCGATATCAGACGTTTATATATTAATATATTAATGTCCTTGTTACTGTAAATAATTACGATAGACAAGTATATAGTATTACAAAAGAATCAACTCATTATGCAAACTAATAAGTAGAAGCAATTTATTTGGATTAGATCGTAAAGGCAGAATGATAACAAACATTAATTATAATGTACTACGAATGTATTATTTAAAATTGCATCCGGGTCTTGTCAAAGTACTTACTAGCAATTCTTGTGTTTTATGCACATATATATCATATATATACTTGCTAGCTACTCTATTTTCAAATTATTTACATGTAAATGCACATGTTAATATATAGTCTATAAATTTTATTATTGTTTAATTGAATGTAGATTCATTTTTGTTACTTGACATTTCTGGAATTATATTGTTTGTAATTTTGAGATCCTGGCTTTTCTTATAATATTCTAACATTCTAACAAAATATATCGAATTGAAAATGATACTTTGCCATTGAGTAATTTGCGAGTGTCCAATGCTTAATCTTATAATTACTATCTGCTCCCTTCTGTTTAAATTGCTCACTCAATTTCTGTTGTAGGTATCGTCTTTGGTCGATGAACATCTACAACTCTTTGTTCGTTTCATCTACATTTTACCCCATGCTTTATTTGTTTGTATTATGAATGGCTTTTTGAGCTTTTTTAGTTTACTAATATTAGACTATTACTGAATTATACAATTCTGGCAATCTTTACTTCTTTTACTTGAAATAAATTTGTTCTACTCTGTATTTCGTATTTAGTATTATTATTCTTCCGACTTTAATCCATAAGTTGGTTGCCTAGCTGATTTATAAGTTCACTTGTATCTAAACTATGAACTTGTCCGAAGAACTTTCTATTTTGTTTAACATTGATAATCATAAGTTGTCGCTCGGTACTGCTGTAGAAAGAAATAATATCGTCGAAGAGCGGAGAACGGGTGGGTGGGGGCGTTTATGCGCATAAAGGGAAGAGTGCGAGGAAGTGGTAGTGGCGGCGATCAGCAGCGCCGGGTCCACGAGGAGGCGGCGAGGGAGTCGCGTGGCGCAGGCGGGAGGGGCGGCAGGTGGGCGCAGAGGCCAGTTGAAAGGCTGCCGCGGCGGCCGGGAGCTGGGCGTCTCGGGCGCGGGCGCTCGGGCGGCCTCGGGCGGCCTCGGCGGGGCTCGGGCGGCGGCGCGCGCCCCCGGCGCGCAGCCTCCGCTCGCGGTCCGCTCTACGCTGATCCGCTCCCGCGAGCGCCTAGCGGCCGACCGGCGGCGCGAGCCCCTCAGCCCGGGCCGCGGCCGCGCCAGTCGCGCTCCAGGCTCGCCGCGAGCAGCAGCGAGCAGCAGCGAGCAGCAGCCAGCAGTGCGTGCGCGCCGCGCGAGGCTCCCCGGGCAGTGCCGCGGCGCCCGACTGTTCCGCGCCCGGCTGCGCCCGGCTGCGCCCAGCTGCGCCCAGCTGCCCGTCCAACCGCCTCCGCGCCGCGCGACCCGTGAACTGTGCACTACTTGTGGCTCGACCCGCCTTGTGCCCGCCTCGGCCCTTTGTGTCGCCCGCCGCGCCGCCCGGCCGGCTCCGTCGCCGCGGGGGACCAGGACACGCGCCGACTCCGCGTAAGTTGCCTGCGGCCAACCGCAGCTTTCCTCGATCGACCCAGGATCCAGGAGCCCTCCGATCCGTCCCCTCGCCCGCCCCGGCCCGGCCAGCTCCCTTCCCAGTGCCTGCGCGCGAGCGCGATCCTCCTAGGATGCGCTTCCTCTCCTTCCGAACCGTTCGTCCTTCCGCTACCCTTTCACCCTCGACCGCTTATCGCTATCGTCCCCGCTATTTTTCTCTCCATGTTTCCGTGGGACTGTCGATGGTCCGACGTTTGTCGAAAAAAAGTCGAAATCGTTGTCCGCCAACACCAATCTTAAGACTCGCCCCATCGAACATTTCTAATACTTTTTTCATAGCTCATTGGTCATTCAGTTAACCTAATGCGGTTAGTCATAACAACTTTTCAAATCATGTTAAAATATGCATAAGTTTGAAAAACTGATGCAGAGTACCAGTTGAAAAGTTTAATTACTCTCTCATGAGACAGCACCGTGTTTTCCCAGATTTTCATTCTTCAAAGGCTTTTTCCTGGATTCGCTCTTTCAAAGAAATTACCCTGAATTCCCCCAACTTCCATTGAAAAATTAGGGCACGTATCCCCTGAAAAACTCGTAATCTGTCCAATGCGTCAGGACTCGTAGGTATATGCCGAGAGTTGATAAATCAAAGCGATTGCCGAAAGTTTTTGCTAAATGAATTACTTTCTATGCGCTGGCGACAGTGTACAGCAAGATTATTCCAAGCCGTATCCTTGTGCCACTCGCGTATGCGCCAACTTGACGATTGGTAACAAAAAAGATAGAGACAGTGGCGAATAAAAAAGCTCGAAAAAAGATATTGAACGATGAAAGCCCGTAGAATAATTAATTTGGTCGACCACAAGGTTTATTCATTAACGAACAAAAAGCATCCAAACAATGCTACTGCGGTGGCTAACAATGAGGGCACCGATGAAGAAGAAAAACAAAAAGTACCAAACGCATCGCACTTCCGCAGACATCAATCGGCCCGAGCGTACGCGTGCAGCTCGGCCTACGCGGCGAGTGAAAAAAGATCGTTTCGGGAATTAACAGAGTTACTTTCACGCCGCTCGATAAATTCCATTGAATTGCCGGGGCAAGCGATACGATGCGTGTACATCAGCCAGCCGACAACAAGAACAGAGCCGTAATCGTCAAGTATATCGCAACCGGCCGAGCGAGCGGCCGAGTGACTGAGGGCTGCTCTATCAAAAGCGAATCAACGACCCAGGCCGCGAAAAGCCCGGCTCGAGCCGGCCGATCGAGTGGCAAGTAGTGGGAGGGGTTCGATGGCCTCGAGTAAAATAGTACTGCACCTGCGGAAAGGCGCCACTTGCTTTTCAATCGCGGGCCTAACCAACTCCTGCCGGTCACCAAGAGATAGCACAATGGCCGACGACATCGCGCTCACCGGTATTCCAATGTAAACTCTCGAGAGTCACCTGTTAGTTTGTCGGGTGTGCGCTTAGCCGGGTACTTGATTGATTGATTTATAACTGCGGGGGAGCGATACCGAGCGAGTCGATCGAGGCGCCTGGCACGTCTTTGTAGAAAAGCTCGCGACGCGGGCGGCCTGCCGAGGCACTGCACACCGGGAGGCTTGGACCTTGGCTGCAGCTCCGCCTGGAGCCTCGACTCGCCCGTGGCTCTGCTTATAAGGACGTCGATGGTCGCTGGAAATTTCGGAGCTCGAGGCACCGTGAAATTGTCTATCGCCGAGCTTGCCCGTCTGCCTGTTATTATGTGTACACCCCCCGCGACTCACACACACACACACACACACGCGCGCGCGCGCAAACCAGTATACTTGAGCAGAGTCGAGAAGGAGCATATAGTCCCTGTACACGCTAGGACCGAACGAAAACACTTTGAATTTCTCCAATATGTCCTGCCGCTCATCCATTTGCTCATTGTCATAAAAGACACGCACGAGTATGGCTCGATTCGACGTGCATCCTTTCCAATCCCATGTGAAAATTTACAGTTGGTTACTCGATGCGATTACTCGTAGGTCTCGGCCTAGAACCAAGATTATTTAGACTAATTGAACTGAGACCTAGGAGTCAAGGGGCATTGTAGAATTGTCAGCTGTTGTCCGGTACTCTACCTATCGCATGATAGGGGGGTGGGGGTCAGGAGTGGATAGCGAGTGATTCCCCCAGCCTCCGTAGTCTTCGGGTCGGCAGGGCCGGGGTTGTCTCGGAGCTTGCGTAAGCCGCGCGCGGAAGGAAGCTGTGCGGTCCGGGGCGCATTTCGTAACGCCGCTCGCAGCTCAATAGCGGTCTTCGCCTCGACAGGTGGTTGTAAATTCATAAAGTTATGTCCCAGATGCAGTGCAGGGATAAGGACAGCCCAAGGGCTTCCGCTACTGCCGGCTCAGTCCCCGCCGATGGCCGATGATGGCCGCGACCTGTCGCTCGAACCACTTCCAACGATCTCGAACCCACTCAAGCTCCCACTCGAGCTCCACTCGGGTGCGCTTCTTTCGTGCATTCCCAAAGTCTTTACCTTTACAGCATTTAAAAAAGAGCTCAAGTGTTTAATCTTATCGAGTCTGCGACAGTATCTTATCTATCTATATCGTTCGGCTGCACTTCTTCTCTCACCTCGGACGAAAATACTCTACAATATTACCGAATGTAGTCTATGCAGTTCAACTTCCAATATTTCTTTTCCGTGCGTTTCTTTGTTTTCATTGAATGACTATAGGAAAGCACTCAAAAATACTTGCCAAATTGAAATCGCTTAATATTAACGTTCTAGCGCAGCTCGTGCTTGTTGTATATTCTGATTGTCATTAATACCCTTTTAATTTCATAACTGTTTATTTTGTTAATCTTCTTAATGGTCAAACGGTTCATACAAGTTGCCTAATAAATACATTCAAATAAATTATCTTATATACTCGTATGCGTGTATATACGTCATATCCTGCAGTTCAATTCAATGATGACGCTGTATTTTATTTTGACCAAATACTATTGAACGCATAATTAAAATCCACTAAGAAAAACCTTAATAATAAAACTAGAATAAAAGAAGACCTTGTGCTGGGTATGGATATTTTCAGATTTTTAAGATTCGTCGTTCATATATTAATGGTTCTTGTCAATATTGTTTAATGTAGTTTATAGAAACTTTAGACAATCTAATACTTGAGCGATAAAGTTAGTGGAACAAGTGAAATATATTGAACAAAATATTTTAACAGGGAAATCTTGCGAAATATTTAAACTAATATTTTATTTCTTAGCAAGGATATAGAGTAATAGAGCATCCTAATTGTGTTGTATTAAGACAAAAATTAACAAATATACTTTAATAATTATTGATTAAATCCACTGAAATTTTACTTAATCGCAATGGCTTCATTATAAATTGAACGTCGATTGAAGTGGATTGCAATGGAAATGGATTACGATTTATTGAAGAATTACGTAGATTAAAATGCGATTTGATCGTTAAACTCGAAAAAAGTGGGTAGATAGTGAGCGAATACATGAGCGGCCGTAGGCTGCGCAGAAGTTTAGATTCTGTTTAGAAAGTACAGTCCGGGCGGTGAGTAGGAAAAAAGCGTTAAGCGCTAAAGATACTTTGAAGCCTCGTTCGGTCCGCATAAAGGGTTGAAGATGTGGGGAAAGTCGGGAAAAGTCGGGAGAAGTCGGGAGTAGGTGAGAAGAGGGACTTGCATGTCGCGGAGTTCTTTGAAAAGGTCCCTTTTGGCTATAAGACTTGGAACTGCTGGCTTGTTCGCGACCAGGCCGGAAGAACGCTCATTTGTGGAAAAAGTTGCTTTAGCTTCGGATCGACGCAGAATGGACTCGCTAGAGAAGTCGATCGAGGTAGAGGAGCCAGCGAAGCCTGCAATTACAATTCATAAAGGGTTGCCGCTTCTCTCGGTGGATCTTCTGGCCTGCCGCATGTAGTCGCGTACGATTCGAGCGCCATCAAACAAGTTTCAGGTTCTACAAGCCTGTGGTATAAGATTGTACACAGAAAGATTGACGAACGATGAAGAATCGGCGTTGGAGAGCGTGCGCAGGTCATTATGTGGGCAGTGATCAGCCGAGCATCGGCGGTGACACTTAATCTCGGGGAAACGCATCGGAGCGTCGGAATCTCGGTCGGAATGCGTTAAGTTCCGTCCGAGGCGGCGCTCGGCGCGTAATAATGGCGAAAAGTATAGGGGGCCGTGGTCCGTGGCCCTTGTCAGAAGCGGAGAGAGGCGGGCCAAGGCGGGCCGAGGTGGGGCGAGGCGCGCGCGCCGGAGAACCGGCCGGAGCGCCGATGGGCGATGCTATCTCGGAGCCGCGGGCGGTCCGCGCTACCTGCGCCCCGCGGCCGACGCCTCCGTCCGCCCGGCGCCGATTCGCAGCTCCCGATCCCGAGCCGATCCCCGATCCGCCTCGATAACCGATTCCCGCGGCGGCCCCCCGCCCTGGGTTTGCGCGCCACCGGACCAACACCTGCGTCCACCTGCGCCCACCTGCGCTCTCCTGCGCCTAATGATCGGCCGCTGCTTCTTATGGCACTTTCGCCACTTATGCCGCGTATGCTTCCGCGTCACGTGTTGGCGCTTGCTTCTCTTTCGAGAGCTAATATTCCTCGATAATTGGTGGATTCCCCGGACATCTGGGAGCCCAGCCTTCGTCCCGTATTCCGCCGAACAAGACCAAGCGCACGCTCACCAAGTCCTCTTTCGCTGGGGATGGCTGGCCAGGACTCACTTACGAATTCGACTTCGTAACCAGAGCCAGCCAAATCGGGATCCGAGCGGCGAAAACTAGGCGCAGAGTATCGTGGGAGAACAGCTTGTATCGCGGCTCCTGTATAGGTGCAGCGTTATCGCATTATCGCCCTCGCAATTAGCCAGGCGATGGCGGGCTTCCTAGCAGTCTCTCTCGAGGTTTTATAGGACTTTTACGTTGGCCGCGCCAGGGCGCCCCCATTGGTCTTGCTTTTCTTGAATCTGCCTTCGGCGGTTCTCCTTTCGCCCGGGAGCTTTTGTGTGAACGTGCGCCGCCCGCCAGCCGCCTACCCCCCGTGATTTCATCGCAGTTGCCAGCCCAAGCCCACTCCATTCGGAGCGCGAATCTTTTCACTTTGCAACGATCCATGCACTCAGCCTATGAATCAGATCTCATGCCCGGCCGCTCTGGACCTTTGCACTTCACGCACATAATGCTCACGCCATTCTTGCTCTTTTGCCATTGTTTTCCAGCCGTGGTCGCCTTTTGAACAAGAGGACGCATTGTTTTTCCTGTTCGGTACTGTGTGTTTGTGCGCACCAAGTGTTCGTGTCTCCGCGATCCCATTATGCGAAACTTGCCTTGTGTAAACGATAAAAAGCCTCAGAATGGAATATATGCGACATTTATCTCGCCGTTTATAGTTGAATCTATAACTCATGGGCCAGAGCGCACGGACGCATTAGATTTTGTCCGCTGTATTTTTTCAGAATTCAAAATCCAAAAGTCGACTCCTTCCCTCCTCTTCGCTGAAATCGCCCGTCGATTTCTCTTTTCCTTGACGAATGATGAACAGTCCAAGCATCAAGGTGCAATATAAAAGTTTTAGACCACGGAGGATCATCGTTACTTTCCGCGATACGCAGTAAAAATACTCCAGGCGCGTATTAGTGAATTCTTTGAAAAGCTTCCCTCTAGAATACTGAGAAAATCTCGATCGACGGCCAACTATTCGTTTTGCCTATCGATCGCTTTTCTCAAAGAAAGGTCAACGCATTATGGACAAAGTATATGGTGCAACTTTGTTAACAAGCACAAGCCGAGTTGAGCGCGAAACGTTCGATGCGTGCTCGGATGGATTTGGAAGAGTGCGCGGGGATGGGTAATATATTTTGGGCGCGTAACCCACTAGAGCGCTGAATGGGAAAATATTGGTAAGTTGTAGCTTTTGACAGGCACTGTTGAGGGCGTGCGGCTCCGGGTGCGGCCCTGCACTTTCGATTGATTCGAGCGCCACGCGGCTTTTATCATAGGATATTATTGCAGAATTGCACTGGCGAGCGTAGGAGGTGCGGCCTTGCCGTTAAAAACGGCCGACAGTTAGTCGCGAACGGCACACGACGCGCAATCCAAAGTCACTCGGGCTGATTGCCTGCATTATTCAGTGGGCGCGAGCCGCGTAGCAGCGCGCGCCGAGCTCCGCAGCCGAGCGCGTAAATCGTTGACGCCTGGAGGGCGCTAGGCTCGTTAGCGCGCGTGGCCAAGTGCCCGGGAAGTCTGGCCCGCGATTGCCGCGCCTGCGGTCCGGCCGACCGGTCCGCCGGCCGCTCCGAAGCCAATAATCCCACGGGGCGCGAGTCGGCCTCCGCGGGAGGCTCCCCGGCAGCGCTGCGAGTGTCGGGCAGGGAGCCGCCACCCGGCTCGATCGGCCCAGCCTCGCTGCTCGCTAGCCGCGCCCCGCCCCCTCGCGCAATTTTCGCATTCTCCGCGGTTCCGCCGGCTAATCCGCCGCGCCAAAGTTGCCACGAGGAACTGGCTGGGCCCCGGTCCCTCCACAGGAAGATGCAGCCTTCCCGACCAACTGTACCTCTGCCCGGCCGCTTGGCTGTATAAACTTACAGGAGCGCGCCCGGGATTCGTTTAGTTTCTCTTTATTTAAATGATGTTGCGCGAGCCTGCCGCCGACGCCGCCGACGCTGCCGACACCGCCGATGTCGCCGCTCCAAACTTTTATTATTCCGCGCGTCCCGGGCTTCCCTCTACTATGCTATTATCCCAGGACAATGAAGTCCCCCATGCTTCTTTGCGCTTACTTCTCTCTCCCTCTCGCTCGCGCACGCGTCCCGCCCCCTAACTCTCTCTCCTTTCTTCTCTCTCGCTTCCTCTTCGGCTCTACTAGGGGAGGGTTTTTTCCTTTGTCACCTGGGCCGCAGCGACCTTTCTGCCCAATGTCCGAGGTTATTTTGCCTTTTCAAAAGTAAAAATCCAGCGTGCGCGCGGTTGGGCGGTAGCTTTTAGTTTTCTACTCTCTCTCTCTCTCTCTCTCTCTCTCTCTCTCTCTCTGACACACTCGCTCTCCGTTGCTTTATAAGACCCGCTGGGTCTGGCTATGCGGGTTTCTGGGGATCATCTTGCCTTGATCTTCCTCTCCACCAGTTATTGATTTATCGGGTGCATTATTTTCGGCAATAAAAATACCCTGTGACGGACATTTTTGTGTACATTCACGAGTCATATAAAGGAAAATGTATCCAAGTTTATCCTTATAACGCAAGCTGCTAGCTCCCTTACAGTCATCAACTGTGTTTTCATAAAGCGCATTTATTGTTTACTTCAAGTCGCAGAGTCCAGGTTATTTTCCAACTAATTATACGTTACATTAAACACCTCGTATATATTTAACGAAATAGAGAAATCCTTAGTATAACGCTTTAAGCTAAAATTATCAGATGTGTTATTATTGTTAACGTATTGTCATATTATTTACAATATGATAACAATTTCATACATTTGATTGATTAGAATAATTGAAGTTTGTCAGCATATATCCAACGGGTAAATACATTGCAATGTATATAGAAATTTTACAAGCAAATGATAAAAGTTACTGTTAAAAATAACTACTAGCATTTAATCATTAAGTGCGGGAGGGCCAATAATAATATCATGCCCGTAAACTTGGTCAGCGTGCATGGGTTACATGGCAAAGAAGGTACGAATGATTTCATCTTTCGTATACACATAGAGAGTCGGGTGAAATTGGCTATGAAACAGTATCGTCACACGTGTGAGCAAGATCGTGCGAAAAGTTAACATTCAAATAGGCACGAGTTAAATGGACAAATTAACAAGCATGAAGGATAACTGGGGCATTTCCGAGTGGCTTTCAATAGTCACTCATCAAGGGTGCAACAAAAGCGTAAATATTTAACGGAGCTGTAAAATTGTGACGCTGCGCGAGCGGGCGCTAGAGGCGGCAATTAACAGCTGGGGCGCGATGGTCCCGGTGCGGGGTGGGCATCCCCGCCTACAGAGGCCACGGCGGAGGCAATAAAGCCGCGTCAAGAAAAACAAGGTCGGTAAAAGAGGCCCGAGCGGAGAATCCCTGTAACCGCTGTCCCAATAGGCGGCGGCTCCTAGCTTTAATTAAAGCGGCCCGCGGACTGGCGCGCGGCCCCTCGGGACCGCGGGACTCCATTATTGCGGGGGAGGGGGTGGGAAGTGGAGGGTGGGGACCGGGCCGCGCCCGCGCGCCTATCGACGTTCCATCCCTCCGAGCGCGGACTGGCCGACTGGCCGAGGACCGGGCGTGTCACGCTTTGGCTTTGGCCTCGGGCCTTGCGGACACAAAAGGCCTCGGCTCTCGAGTATGCCGAGCTCTTATCGGCCATTTCCGAGACGCACGCGCGCCCCCTACCCCTTCTCTAACTGGCCGAATGGCTCCTTGACCAAGTGCCCTCGGCGCTAGCTCTCCTGCGAGAAAATCCAGACTCGCAGAGGAATTTAACGGGTCGCCCGTTACAAGAGCCCATCGTCTACCCCCACTAGCGCCCCTCCTCGTGCTGTTTAGTTTACCAGCGAAGGCCCACGAGGACCCAAGCCCCCGCTCCAATTGCTTGCAAGCTGCATCACCAAGATTTCCGTTCGCTGGACCACGCAGGTGCTGCGCGTACGCCCCATGTCCTCGGCAATCTCCCATAGCCAGCACGTATGTACTCGGTTACACACCACTTCAGGATCTGCCTGCAATTTGAACGCCATTCCACGTTCGGCTGCCGCCATCGGATTATCTCTCCAATTTATTTATCCCTTCCCCGTCTCCATCAGTCTTTTACTTTTTCAATTATAACACTACTAATCCTTTTTAATTGGACGTATATTTTAAGTCTCGTTTTTTCTACGAAGCTTGCATTCGGATCAAATTATAAATTATTACTTCGTATCTGCTCTAAGTTCTTTTAATGTCTTCTGAAAATTGATGATAATTTCTCAAAATGCTAATCAACCTTGCATAGCTGTAACAGTTATTTATGTTTATGTAAATAATGAATAAAACAATAAAAGAAATATAAAACTTCATACATCTCTCCATACTATGTACATCTCAATTTGTACATATATACATTCGATTTAATATTGTGCAATTCACACTAAATTAGGTCCACAGAAAAATCAATTATTTCATCACTTTGGGTAAAGGGCTTTCCACGAGTCCACAAAGGAATCCGTCTCCTGTACGCTCATCGAATAGTACTTCTCTCCTTTCTCTTATCTCTTTTTTAGAGAAGCATTCTTTATCTATCTGATTTACACTTTTCCCATCTCCGATTTTACTCTCTTTTAACTATACTAAAAACCATACATTATTTTCTCTCGCTGTTTATTTTTCTGATAGTTTTTAACCATTATTCTTACCATTAATCTCCGATTACCGATCCACCAGCTTGCTTGTCGCTCTATGATGCGACATTTCATCTATTAACCTTGGATGAATAATTAAATTGCCATAATGTTTCTCGAGTGCACAGAGAGAGAGAGAGAGAGAGAGAGAGAGAGAGAGAGAGACAAACACACAAATATTAGCCATAATTTATATCTCGAATTGCTTTTGTGTATATAGATATAGAAAAAATCATAAAAAAGCATAAGAGATAACATCCATTTGCAGGTAAAACCTCGGTTATCAATTTTGACAAAACTGTACAGTCGAGTCGATTTGTCTTTAATCGCAGGCTTACGCACTCGAGAGCACTAATCTCTCTATATATATACCTGGCGGGTAAAGTGATTTAGCAGGGAATGGCGCCCGACGCGGCCGTTTGCCGTCTCTCGCGACACTGGCCTCGCTCTCGCGTGACGCGTAATGTACAGATCGTGCTCCTCGCCCCATTTCCCGATGATAATGCGGGAATTTTCACCGTCGCGAAATTGCGCCCACGCCATGCCGTTGGGCTCATTTATAACGCTCCTCGTGAGGGTGCAAGTACGCCACCGCGAGAATTCCTCAAACTAATTACGCGATATTTATGCTGACGTATAGCGAGTGGGTGCGAAACATTGCATAGCTGTCGAGCGCTTTGCTCTCTCGTTTTTTTTAGCTTGCTCTTCTTGCTCTCGTTGCAACGAAATGCATAAATCGTATTATTAGAGCTCTACCTATCCCCCTATTTATAAGAATCTTTTTTGTTACTTTCTATTGTTTTCCTAATATTTTGGATAAATATTATATTACTACACAATATTTTAGGTATGGTAATTTTGTTTAGAAAATTTTAAGCAGTTAAAATTATAACTTTTTAAGGAATGATCACACAAATCAAATAAAGATGTACCGAATAATCCGATGCGTGCAGGCTGCATTATTATCGAGTAGACATCAATCGAGTGTCAAGTATTATTTTGGTGGCTTTAAGTGTATGTCCTATGGGACTAAACCCTTTAATTTTGTATTCAGCTGGGTAAATGCTCAACATGCTTTACGTTTCCTAGTGGTATAGCTCGTGGTAACTATATTTCATCCGCATATTAGAAAATATCTTATTCTCTTAACTGTAAGCTGATATTCAAAATTGTGCTATGATAGAATGTGTCGAATATAATACTTAAATGAAATTACAAATCTAAAACAAGGTGATTATAAATTTTAATTAAATTATTTTGCTGTGTTAGCATCTAATCAATTTAAATATTTTCTAAATGTCGGTTCTAAAGTTCTAACAGTATATTGTTATTCGATCAATATAGGCAACAAGACAATCCATTTTATTTTTAAATGTAATTTTTAAATGTAATTTTTTAAATTCAAGCTAATTATCACGATTACAAAACAATAAAATTAGAACATTTCAATACTTTTGTAGTTAGTTGCAAGTAATACATGTGCGCGCGCGGCGCGCGCACACACACTCGCGATTGTATGGATCAAATTATAACGATTTCAAATATACAACCCGCACTAATAGCTATATGTATAAATTGGTGTGTAGATATTTACTTTGCAGGTCTGCACTAATTTTATATGCAAGGAATAATATTATTTTGTAGACGATTAAATATTGCTCTAGCAGTTCTAATAGAATTAATTATTATATTGATCGGAGCAAATTGGAAACTTTATTATTACTACTCAGTCAGAGGAATGCCTGTTAGTTATCGCTTTATTATTTCTAATTGTATGGAATAATTCAACATTTTCTAGGTCGAGGTCCTATTAACTTTTTGTACAAAGCACAGAACGACACGTGCATAAATAAATGATCTACTTTTATAACAAGAGCGAGGAAACATTAGTTTATACGAAATAGTCATTAAGACCATGTAATCTACAAATATGTAGGTTGATAATTCCATTTCGAGTAATTTACATTTTTCGTAGCCCAAGTACATTTCATTAAATTAACGACTCAGTGAGCTAAATAATGCCGAATATCTAGGTAATTTAATTATCAATAAATTCTGGAAATGCAATCAATAGTTTGAAATTGTCATGATAATGAAATTCCAGTCCACTCGCCGTTAAATAGCTTTTTTCGATAAAAAAAGTAATATAAAAAGAAAAACTTAAACAGAGCCTGAGGTATTCAAAGTGGGAGTTTGATTAAATTCTATGAAGCGTTGAAAAGATTGGATTCATCCAGATCGGAAATATGATAATTATGATAATGTTGAGAGGTAAAGTGAGAATAGCAGCCCTTGGCAACAGGAGTAGAAGGAGCGAGGTTGGAGGGCTGCGAGGAAGCCGGTGCGCGGCGCGTGTGGCTTGATGAAACATGTATTTAGAAGGAGTGCAGGGATCGCGCGATATAAAACAGGCGTCTGGAGGGCAATTTCTCGGGTTGACAGAGTCGGCAGGCTGAAGAGTCGAGGAGGGGCGCGGAGGTGACGCGTGTCTCGCGAGCTCCGCGCGTCTCGCGCGTCTCGCGCGCCTCGCGCGCCTCTCCAAACCGCCCGATCTCCGCGCAAACGAGGAAATCCTCGAAAAATATGCACCGGCGGCACTCGTCTCGTCCTGGCGGCGGCTCGGGCGCGCGGCCCAAGGGCTTTATAAAAGCGCTCGGTGTATCGAGCGACAAAACGGCGGGGAAGCGACACTTGTCCCCGGCTGGGGCGGGGGCGTCTTTGGGGCGTAAGAACGCGGGGGCTTGCCGAGGAGGCGAGGCCGCGTCGCGGTGGAAGCGGGCGGGGGCGCGGGGGCGGGTCGGCCGGATCGGGCGAAACGATGCCTGGCGCGATACCCTGCATAAATTGTATCGGTGACTCAAAGAGCATTGTTTGCTCCGGGGGCTTATCGCCCGCTAGCGACACTCGGCATTCCCCGCGTGTGCATCGACCCTCGTTCCCTTCCCTCCGGCTACAAGGGGCCTCTATTGGGCGCGGGCTCGCCTACCCGGGCTATATTGAAAATTCGCGCGTCCCCGGGGCTGCATCTCGTTACCTTAATTCCCGAATTCCGGAGGCCCCGCGCTCGACGTTTCCGCGCGGCGCACCCGAGCCTGACACGAGAATTACTGCTGCCGCGCCTCCGCACCGTCCGCCCGACCTTTTTATCTTTTTATTTCCCTCACCCGCCGCGCGCGTCGCTCTTTCGAGATGTTCCCGACTCCATTTAATAGGCTGCGCCGGGAACTTTATTCTCAATTTTCACGCAAGTTTCGGCCCTAGCCTTGTGCGCGAATAGCACCTGCACCTCGCGGAACTGTCGGGCATTTGGCCTCCTTGGGAATTCAGCGGCTATTCGGTAAAACCTTGGCGACAAAGCCCCGTCTGCGCGCACTTGCTAGAGCCTGAAACCTCGTACGGTGCAGCTACATCGTCTGCCGTAATATCGTATAATAAGATCTTGCCGCGTCAGCGGCTTATCGACGGATCGCATACCTACTGGCCCATTATTGTTGTCTGCAGACTGCCGATGAAAGGATAATTGATACTATATGGATGGGCGCGGAGAGGGTCGAGAGCGGGATATTTTAGTGCGTGAGCGTCCTTGTTTTATGGCGTGTAAATTATCCCGCAGGCAGGAGGCAGGCAGGCAAGGTTCTCGGGTGAAGATAATGCTTTATTAAATTGCAGGTTTCGGAATCCTTTAATTCGTTGGAACCGAGGAGCGGCTCGAGGCCATTCCTGCAGCTTCTCCCTAATATGCTCAGCCTTTTGTGATAAACAATCGAATCTAGGCGCTTCGTGCAATTCAATTAACCTTACGACTTGGATCTGTCGATACGTCATACTGATGGATTTCAATAGCCTGCTCGAAGACAGAAAAACGCCTAATGGCGCGACTGCTGGACGCACTGGAGCAACCGAAGCGTGTAACTAGGCAAGGGCAAAAATTGCACTGCAATGCGAAATTGCCAAGGAGGCGCTGCTATCGAGAAACGCGCAGCGCACTCCCCTCGGAGCAATGCCATAAACACGAGAATAAAAAGGGGATGGACTATTGCAAAACAAATTGTTGGGCTGAGCGGAGGGCCGAAGAACGCGCCTCTCAACCGGAAAGACCCAATAGCGCCGCTATTCATTACCTCGTAATTTTCGGTCCGAGACCGCGGCTTGCCCAAATTGTTTCCCGGTACCAGACTGCTGTGACCGCGCGAGTGCGCGAGGTAGCGCGACGCTGCGTGCGAGTGAAAATAGAAGCAAATAGGAGCATTGCCGGGGGATAGGAAACAAGAGCAAAAAAGCAAAATGGCAAAAAAGCCCGTGGGGGAGAAAGGAGCAGCAAGCGGCAAGTGGCAAGCGGTCTAATAATGGCCGCGACTAGTGCGCAGCCAGAACGAGAGAGAGAGAGAGAGAAGCATAATGAGAGAGAGAGAGAGAGAGAGAGAGAGAGGAATTCGCACCCCGTGTATATATGGTAGATAATTATCACTGTGCAACGGAACCTCGTCTTCCGTGCGAAGCGCGCGCCCTAGATGTCTACAAGCCTAGAAGGTTGTGGTTAGATCGCTTTCGCCTATTTCCTCCTACTCGTCATCCGCTACATCCTCTTTGTTATTTTCTTACGACCTCGATTTTTCGGCTTGTAGATTTTTCCATCCTTTGGCATTTCCACTCATCTTTCTAAGTTAACTAGTAACATCACTCAAAGCTGCAAACTTTTCTCGTGAAAGAGGAGACGATTTTGACGCTAATAGTTTTTTAATACGCATTGACGTTTAACTCGACTGAAACATGGACTTTTCAATAATTCGGTCTTAAAACGGTGAGGGAAACAAGTGCAGGGATACGAATTTTTTGATTTCTTGGCAAATTCTGGAAAATAATTTATAGAGGGTAGTTCTGGGGAGGCGTCCACTAGTAGCATGTCGAAAAATATGTCGGGGTAAAGTCAAGGCGAACTTTCGGTTGTGCTGCCGCACGGAGAGGGCACGAAGAAGAATAGTTTGAGAGTAAAGGAACCGAAGGTACTGGCGAGGCTCGTTCGAAAATCTCTCGGGTCGAGATACGCTGGGATTCGGAGAATGGGCATTTGATCGCTTACCGAGCTTGCTCGCGAGACACTTGGCCCGCTGACTTTCGGCGTAGATCACGTATACGGGAGCTATCGGGAAGCGCGTGCGACAGCCGAGGCGCGACGATATCGCACGATCGGAATAGATCGTTCCACAAAAATGGCTGAAAAGATTAGTTGGTGGGTTCAGAGGGTTTTTGGAATCGGTGAATTCATCAGGGCAAGCAAGGTTCCGGCGGAATCTAGGGCTGCAACTAGAAGCTAATAGTGCGTCTAATCGCCCTACGCCGCATGAAGATGAATCATGTATGTGGGGAGTAGTAAAGTAGAGTAAGGAAAAGCAGTATTGTGGGTAGGTCGAGGCGGGAATTGCTGTTGTATCCTATTGCTGGGACTATTTGGCAGCTGGAGTCGGGAGAAGCTCGGGTGTTGAATGGAACTGGGCGGGAGCCCCAGTGGAAAGCCCGCGACTAAGATCCAGCTGGTTTGTGTGTTTCAGTTGCAAACTCGGCGGCATGGGAGATCGCGAGCTCCGGGGCGCGCGGCGCTCGCACGAGCTGCCCTGAGCGAGGGGTCCAGCGCCAAGGAGGCGTCGAAGAATCGACGATTGAGCCCGGGAGCGGCGCCAGGAGCAGCCAAAGCCGAGAGTAGCGCCGAGAGGAGCGATGGCGTCCGCGACGCTGCGAGTCTCCTGCCTGTACCTGGCCCTCGCCTTGCTCCTGACCTTAGCCGCCCTCGCCAGCGCAAGGATCACCAACCAAGAGATAGGTAAGTGTTCCTTCATCTGCCGGCACAGAGCCTCGCTCGCCTGGAGGGAAGAGTACCAGCGGGTCAGCGGCCGGCACCGCGCAGCTGTTGCCGGGTGAGCTACGCGGCCACTTTCCCGTGGCTCGCTCTCGCCGGATTCGCGCTCTCCAGCCCCAGCTCCGACCCGAGGTCCCGCCCTCCCGTTTAACGAATAGCTTCGGGACATTAATTAAAATTTACCGGCGCGCACGAGCGGGCCACACTGCCCGCTGCTCATCTAGCTCCAGCGCGGGTTGGCGCCCCTGTCTCCCGCCCTCCATGTCCTACCTCATTATCCGTTCGGCTGAAGGGCTTCGACCCCCAACCTCCGACCTCCGGATCGAGCCCAACTAAACTCGAGGGCACAGCCAGCGCCTCCTACGCCTCCACCAATCTCTTACGCTGTCCAATCTTTAGGGCAAAACGACTTAAACTCGTTTTTCTTATTCAAAAACACAAACAAATATTTTTTCTTTCAAAATTAGCTACACTCTGCAATACTCGCGGAATGCTCAATAAATGATAATGAGTAAACATGCCTTTTTGAGGGATACGTTGATCCGGATCTTTGTGGAGCGCCGTAACCAGAGTCCTCGGCATTATATATGCAGGAGTCAGGATCACTGGAGGGATTCGGTTAGCCGTACGGTTAATAAAATGGAATGGAAAAGAAAATGTGTACGGTAATCAACAAGTTTATCCCTGGCCCAGCAATCAAGTTAGATTATGGCTAATTTGACATGGTGTAGGTGTTTGCGAGCGAAAGATGGTCTCTCACTTCGGCGATGCATATACGAATGGAAGAATTAGCCCCGCGATGGTTTTATCAATAAAGCAGGCGAGGCGAGGCGAGGCGAGGCGAGGAAGTAAACAACTGGTAATGGATTCTAATGCGGTGGTTTCCGTCGCTAAGCGAGTCTCCAAGAGGTCTTTGGCGGCGCTCTCGCGGGCGCACTACCGATCACTGTGAGAAACGAGGACAGTGGCAGATCCCATTAGCGATTAGGCGATCTGCAAGGGCCTCGGTCCGACAGCAATCGGGCTTGGGACCGAGGGAAGTTTGGCTGCTCGGGGCCGGCTGGCGGGAGGCCGAGCGAGGGGCCAATTTGTAAAAGAGATCGATACTCGGACGAGAAAAGGAGGCTTTTGGCGAGGGGATTGCATTCGCAGTCCTTAGGCAAAGCAGCTAATGAGAGTTGTGAGGAGTGGAGGGCCGCTAGGGGAATCTCTGAAGGAACAGGGAATCATGCTCGTAACCAGTCGCGTAGGAGAGCAAGCATCCGGATAATCCTGAAAACGGCAATCCTCGCCCCGGCGGGAGGCGGGGGGCGGGAGGCGGCTGGCGGCTGGTGGCTGGCGGCTGGCGGCGCGAGCTTCGCGCGCCCCGTGCCAAAAGGCGCGTAAGGAGCCAGCGACGGGGAAGAAAGCCGGCTGAGCCCGCGCATAAAAATCGAATAATTCCACAAAGGGGGCGACGCGGGCGCATGCATGCATGCATGAGCGCGTGCGCGTATGCAGATATGCACTGAGGGGCGCGAGCTCTCGTCTCCCCGGCGCAGACACCAGCGACGCCGGCGCCCCTCGGAAATCCGCGAGCCGCGCACTCCCGGCGCTCTCGGCGCGTCCAAAGAATTAAGCTCCTCTTGCTGTTGGGGCCCTCGGGCCGAGTGGCCACCGGCTCCGACTGCCAAAGCTCCCCGGCGCGTCCGTCCGCGCCGCCCGCGCATTACGCCGACGACGGCCGAGGGCCGTAGCGACGCCCGCGCGCCTCGCCAACGCTCCCTCGCGAATCCTGCCGACTAGCCGCCCAACCGCCCAATCACCTTTTACCTTTCAACCCGCCGCCGGCTTTGAGCCTCCACCTCAATCTTTGCTCTCCCGCGACCCCTTCTCATTGATATTCCCTTGTTACGAGGTGTCCCCTGTCCGCAAGCCGCACCAGACCCACCTCCCACCCCCTACTCTTATAGCCTCGTCTCGGGCAATAAAGCGGGACCGCCGAAAACCTATGCAAATCGAGTCGAGCGAGACGCTCCACTCGCTCCTCGCCTCGCTCACCACGAACCTCTTCAAAATCTCATACGCCACCGCGTTTATCGTCAAACTTCCGTACCTCCAGATTTTTCAATGCTTCGATCTTTCGATGCTCCCGTTTCGAAAGCTCCAACTCTCCTGTCGTTTCGACATTGCCTCTCTGTTTTCATTAACTGCGCTTTTCTCTCAATCGTTTCTTTTTCAACTGCATTCTACTGCAATTACTATCAATTTTTTCCTCGAACGAACTACTTGAATTAATGAATTCCTTTTACTGTACCTGGATTAACATCAATTTATTCGCAATGGCAATCGGTGACAATTGGTTGCCGTTATTCACCTTTTAAGATTATTACTATAAACTGTAATATAAACTGTCCGTCCAACTGTCCCTTGCTTTCAAACTTTATGCATAAACCGTTAACTGTCTTTCAGAAATATACTTGACTTCATTCTTCAAAAATTATCATTTTTCGAATATTCCCCAACAATTTATCAAAATTTGTTGGGTTAGAATTAAAGAAATCTTATCATTATAACCGACATTGTATCTGATTACTATTACTTAGAAAGAGACGCAAGCGCATTAGTGACTCTGATGAGTATATTTGAAAGTTACGAATTTTTGTACTTGATATGTATTACTCAACTTAATTTCAATAAGTTAAATGTTCCAGCGTAACGCGTTTACAGTAGCAGATAAAGAATTTCATCCAAGATTAAAACAGGTTTTTGTATATTACAACAGAATAAGTTGTTGAAATAATATCTCTGATTGAAATATCAATGTCGCAATTCAAAAGTTTTACATTTCGCGGCCGCGAATCAAGGAAAAACAAGATTTCTTTGCAATTGCAAATTCAGATGTACGATATCTATCGCTTTTTTAAAGTATTTTTATTGCTTAAGTTGGGAACTATCTTATCTTTTGCGTAGTTGAATGCAGAAAAAAACAAATCAAACTTTTGCACATTGGGTTGGGAGCATTGATTTGACAGTTGGAAGAGCGTACACACGCGTACCTTCTGTGTTAAGGTACAGAGCGGCTGATTTGGCAGTAATTAGATAATTAACAAAACAATCAATGAAAAATGGCACGTCTCAAGCGCGTTCCTTTTGCGATAAATTTTAAAAGCAAGACAATTATTAATGACAAGGGAGATGTACTCGTGTTAATTAACGACTACAGGCTAGTTGAATGAAAAGTCGCTTTTCCTGAATGAGGGCAGACAGAAGTGCCATTTTAAAATAGGCGTTACATTTAAACAAGTGCAACGCTTCTTCCGATGAAGTCATTGAAAGGTAAACACACAGGAAGTAAGTAAAAAAGCAAAAGTAGTTAATCGGGCAAAGTATAGAAGTGTATGGGGGATGCACGAGAGGCCGATTGCTCGCTGCAATTCGGACTAGGTGGACAGACGAACGGCGAACGGCAAAAAGCCCTTGGAAGAAGCAACAAACCTAGAGTGAGATAAAAATGAGCAAGTATACTCGATTAACCGGCGGCTGGATGCGAGGTTGGATGCCTGGGCGTGAGAAATCCTTTTCCATTTAATTCCGCGGACCTCTTAGGGCCGGGGCGCGGCGAGAGTGCGGTGGCGCTCGTGCAGGGTCCAGGTGCCAAAGGGAACCGGTGGTCGGCCGATCGATTCGCGACGCGCTCGGGTCTCTGGCGGGATCGAGGTGGGATCGAGAAAGGATCGAGGCGGGACCGAGGTGGGATCGAAGTGGGACCGAGACGGACGTGGCCGGCGCTCGCGCTCAAGGGCCGTTTGCATTGATTGAATCGGCCGCGCCGGAGTCGCCGGACAACCAAATAAAAGGGGCCGCGCTCCACTTGCATCCCGAGAACGGCGACGTGCTATCGCTATCGGTAAACAATGTAAAGAGACCAGTTCCCTCGCTGCCGGCGTACTTTTATTGAAAACTCAGGCGGAGGTAGAGGTCTTACAGCTGGGAAAAAGTCGCGCGTGCATTGGGGGCGCACTCTGCCCTGGAACATTTTCTCGTCGAGCGCCTGGTCATCTCGCTGTAATTTACGCTCCTCTGGTTAAAGTGCAGCAGGCCATTCAAGTGGGCTCGCTAAAAGAAGCTCACACGCCCGCCGGCCCGCTCGCAAATTTCCAGAATCAATATTTTGAAGGCCTTCCCATCGGCGGGCCGCGGCCGACGCCCTCTCGACCAAGCTCTTTTTGCCCTGGCCACTCGCTCTTTAACTAGGCTTTTCCTTCCTTTGATGGCTACTCGTGCAACTGGGCCAAATTGCCGCGGTCAGCGAGGCCTTGGGCCGGGAAAACGGTATCGCCTGTCCAGCCGCGGATCGGCTAGGGCCGCGAGGCCCGTAGTCGGTCCCCGGGCTGCTGAGCTGGCTCGCACCTCGCTCCTTCCTGCCACGGCGCCACAGGTAGACGAGTTGCCAGCGCCACCTCGCGAGACGCTCGCCTGCGATGGCGCGGCCTCCGCGTTCGGACCCTCTCGCCTTCCGATCCATTCGGATTGTTTGCCTGGGGGGAGGCTTCGCCGCTGTTTACCCGCTCGTGCAAACGTTTCGAGTAATTTGTTTACATTTGGACCGTCCGTGAAATCGACGAGCCGCTCGAAATCGAGCTCGCGTGCTCGCGCGCCAATCCCGCGAACGATCCTGCTCCGCCCCCGGCAATCTAAGCGACCACTCGTCCGTGATTCATCAAACTTTTGGACATTAAGTACGACTGAAAAAGCATTGTCTTGATGCGAGTGGCGATGTGGAAAGCAGTGACAATGCACCTGGTGGATGAGGCGCGCTAAAGATGCGCCCGTTGCTGCAGACAGAAGAAGCAACTATTTACATCTCCCGGGCGTCTACTCTTGAGCATCGGCGCCTCGAGGAATTAGCCCAGAGCTGCCCGGGACTGCAGCCGTCGACTGCAGTCGAGCAGTGCGCGGATGATCGATACTCAATTACCAGCTCCCACTGTTAAAGCATGGCGCAGCTCCTCAAGAGGCCGGCGCACAACCACCACACAGCCGCCGCGCCGCTCCCCGGCCGCTCCGAGATCAATTCGCTAATCGTAAATCGCGATCCAATTTCCTGCCGTCCTACGGCTACCTCAAAATGCCGTTTTCCCGATAGACAGCAAACCGATCGATCTGCACAAATGTCGCGCCACATCTCGCTCCACCCTCGCAGACTCGCTTATTCCTCTTTGTAACAAGACTGCATGTATGGAACCATTCTAAGAAAGATGGCAGAAAATGCACCTGTTCCAATCCGTATCAGGCGGCAAGCTACATTATCCCCGTGGAGATAGTAGAGTACGCGCGACCAGTACCACCTGCACTCTCCTTCGCTTCGCGCTTTTCCTTCCTCTTTTTTCGCAAGTGATCGCGGCATCTTGCGCCGTTTATGTTTTCCAAGCAGCCCGGCTGCCAGAACATTGGGGCGAAGCTAATTCTCCCAATTCTGCTTATTTACCGCGAGTTTCTCTTTGTCCAACCTATTTTTGAATGTACCACTCGAGTGCGATCAATTATATTCTTTTGATATTTTTTACAACCCTTCGTCGCTTTCTACTGCTTTCCAGTGAATTAGTAGGAAGAATCAGACTACGAAATATTATACATGGATGCAGCATTGGTACATTTCGTTGGCATCTTTTTAAAGGATTTGGTCGTATCGATTAAAGACGTACGAGTGCACTCGATATCAAATAGATCTCGCACACTCGTAATTGAGTTACATGGTGAAATGCACGTAATGTCCATTAGAATGTCAATACTCAAAATAAAAAAGCTCAGCATTGGCGATATTTCCTATTAAAAGTCTGTTGAAAATTTTCAATTAATTCAAACAACAGAAGAGTTCGGTAATTAAAAAGCTCGTACCATAGGCAAAACATTAATTTGACGGTCGGCCGTTATTCTCTGTATTCTCTGCAAATGTAACTATAAGCGATGCGCAAACATTACGATCCCCACTCGGTGAGTGTTACAAACTGAAAACTCAATTAATTACGACAGAAGCATATATCTGCGCAACTTGTAAACACTGTGCGGGGAGGCGCAATATGAACGAGTATAAAAGCTCGACTGGGCGCCTCAACCTTCCTGCAGGGATTCATAGGTCGTTTCCCCGTGGAGCAAAGGAATCTTGAGAAAACCCAGCTTTCCTTACAACTCGGCATTATGGAAAAAGAAAAGAGCCGCAGAGTTGCTCGCTCTGTGCGAGCCGTCAGCTGCGATGAATAATTGAAAGATTGAATGGACGGAAGAGAAGAGATGGGGGGGGGGCAGCCGGTGTAACCTGGTACTCGGGGCGAGCGAGCCGAAAGAGACGCGGCGCGGCGCCGTGCAAGTGGCAAACCGCTAAGTAAAAAAGATCCGCGTAACGAGGATCAAGTGCTTCTGGATCCTTTTCTCTCAAATCTGAATGTGTCAACCGCGCATAGTTCCCGCCGCCGTTCCCGCGCGGCCAGCAACTGCCAGTTCAATCAATGTTCCCGCGTCAGCGGCCAAGCGGCTGTATCTTGGCTGCGGGTCTCAAGGGCTCGGAAGTTAATCCCGTCTTGATTCTATTAGGGAAAGTTGGCCCCGCACACGCCACGGCGCCGGCCCGCGAATCTTTTCACAGCTCGCAAATTCTTTTCGCCCTCTGGCCGCGGGGCGGCGCTATCTCGGTCGCCGTAACGCCCCGCCCGCCATTCCACCACTATCTCATTTTTTACGCCCACTCCCAGGGCGCGCGTCTTTGTCCCCTTAACGGCGCTACTTCTCCTTGCGCCCACTAGCCCCTCCCCCGCTTTTTGCGCACTCCTGCGCGATAATGACGGTGCTTCGCGCGGAACTTGCAAAGCAGCTTCTACTCACGTACTAAACTTGAAAGACTTTCGCCCTACTCTCCCACCCGGTGACTGTCGGCCACGCGCCGCGAGCCCCGCGCCTGCGCCAACTTCGGCTCGGCCCTATTAAGTCGCTTTCTCCGACGGCCGAGACTAAGTTTTATCAGTGCGACAAATCGGTAAAAATTCATTTGGCATACGGGCCGGTGCCGAGGTGCACCAAGGGGAGCCAAGATAGCTACAAGATCGAGTCGAGTCCGCGGCTGGCCCAGCTGAGTACGCTCTGAGTGGACCTCTGAGCCTTCGGGACCATTTTTCACAATAACGTCCCGATAAATATTGCAGGCTAACCAGCCTGGATAGTTTGCTCGGTCTTTGGGCCGATATTCAAAGTTCCCGTGGCGAGCGAATGGTGTGACAACCCCTTGCCTTCCCGGCTTGACTTCTAATCTCTCCTTTAAAAATACCGATCGAATTATTATTTTATTAAGCGAGAACTTACTTTAAATACATACATTCCATTCCCTTCTCAAACTTTGAATACCTTTCTGTAATAAAACATTTAATACTTATAAAAACGTCAACGTTTTATATTTATACATGTCAAAATGTATACCTCAATGAGACCCCCCGAGAGTCTCTTCCCTTCTTGTCGAGCCAATTATTGATTTCTTATCTAGAAGGACTTAAATCGTAGGCATCAAATGTGTTATTATATACTCTACCTATGTGTTTGATACGTTTAACATTGTTTCTATTTTTTATTTTCTTTCAAATGTACAAACCATAAAAAGTTTCTAAAAAATGAAAGATTCAAAAAACACATAAGAGCCTCTACAGGAAGAAAGAAGATTTAATTACATACAAAATTAAATCATCTAATGATCAAGAATTCAAAATGTTATTAAATACAAAATTTCTTTAACTTAAAGGAACGACTTGACAATACTCTTGTAGTTGTTTCGTTCGTATCAGTAGAATAAGTCTAGCTTATGTCCGACGTGTACAATAAAACATGCACGGAACTACAATGTTGCACAAAAATAAAAATCAAATACTATACATTCGATGACAATATTTTAAATTTATTTTAATATTAAATGAATATTATACTTCTTTTTAGTGAAAGTAGTAACAATTTTAAAAAATAAAAAAATGTAGTTCAATTTATTTTTACTTCCAAAATGTTTTGCATGTTACATTAAATAATAAGAGGAACAATTAAGCAAGATGAGATAATTCTTTGAGAATAAATACATTGTCAATAACAACCATAGCTTAATGACGTTTTTATATAATAGCCTTATAAATTGGTTTATAAGCCATATAAGTATAATACTAAATGCATGAATTTTAGTCTTCATTTCAGGGAATATTGAGTTGAATCTTTAATAAAATGCTCGACATTAGTTGACTTGATATTATATTATAAATATGCAAACCTCTCGTTTGTATTCAGCCAAAGACAATATTCCTTCCATCATGCTCATACAAATCTCGGCATAAATGCGCTCTAAACATGTTACGAGAGCGAAACAAAATCATCAGATAATTATAAATACAAAATTATGAAAATAAAGTATAACGTAACTATGCTATCTCGAGATGATTCAATTCGAATTTTCTTTCACAAAAGGTTAGAATCACATTCGGTAACAGGCATTCGCTAGAAAAAATTTTATGAATCTATGCAAGAGGGAAGCGCTGCAGCAATCAGTCTCTCTCCGATAACTCCCCGGAGGCATCATTTCTGCACAATGGGTGCGAATCTGTCGGAGGGAAGGGGTTGAAGGTGCACTGGATCAGGAATTAAAATAAAAGTAGACAGCGAGAGCGATGAACGCACTCGATCGCTCTTCCTACGGAAGGAGCAATGTCCCATCGAATTGGAGTTTGATAGGCGTAACTGTGGGAGTGTAGCAAAATAAAGATCTTTGCGAAAATATTCAAGCCCAAACAAAAAAAATAGCCTATACAGTAGTCCGAAGGCTAAGATCGTCTAAAATGCAAAACCTGAAAGATTTATGTAGGTTTCGCACTTTTCTTTGGGTATTCTATCTCCTACCTAGTCCATCATAATTGAGGTATCCCCGAGATTGCACACGACAGTTTACTTGTTTTTTAGGTACGCGCTTGAGATGCTTTTATTCGCACTCTCTGTGAGGCTTGTGATGCTTGAGGTACATCGTGTGGGCAGAGAAAAACTAAAATTTCACCACCCGAGTCGTGGGCCTCTGCCTCGGGACGGGACGTATTTGTTTAATACAAAATGCGTCTACGAGCGTGATGCGGACGACAGTAAAAGAGACTGCACCACGTGCTTTATTATTAAATTTATTGCGAGGATGCTGTGAAATACGCGAGCTGTAAAAAACGAGTATATAGTGAAGAGAGGTGCACCAGCATGCATTTTTATGCTCTAAAATAACACAGCTTTTCACTTTATTCGATATTTTATACGCGATTTTAATAAATATAAATTTTCCTTTATGACTGCAAAAGATTTGTCATTGTTCATTTTTCGACAATGGAGAGGTTTTGAAATCAATGACTGCTGACTCGACATTATAACGAGGAAAAATAAAGTATTCAAATTTCTTTATTTAAAATCACGTTACACACCGACAGCTCACGCTAGTAGATGATATTAAGATAGATCATAATCGCTAATCGTAATTTCAGCAGTTTAACGAAGTGACTATAACGAATGTTGCATACGTTGCACTCGCCAACAAGATAGTAATAGTAAAGTACAGTAAAGCCCTTGACTTGACTTATTCGATAAATCATTGGGCTTTTATTCAGGTAGTCCCAGCTTCGATCTACAGTGTCATCCGATTGATATTAGCCCTGAATTTCCTTACGAGTATAATTTATGACACTGTGCATAACTCTACCGTTAATTATCACTGTAAAGGAAGCATCGATATAATGGTGTTAAATAAAATAAAAATAAATAGCGTAGTATCGGTATGCACAATTTAATTCGGATTCGAAACAGTCGATGAAAATCAGGCTTTTTTATTTCGTTATATTAATAATTTTAACATAATACGTATTCTCATACTGTGCACAGCAAGTACGGTTATCTACATATATAATATGAAAGCGGGCAAGAAATGCTGCAAGATGATAGTGATTAAGAATGAAATAATATAATTCATTTTTAATAAAGATTTGTAAAATATAAGAATTATATGTTGATATTCCAACTTTGTAAATACAGACTTCTAAACTCGTAAATATAGTTTGTATCTATGTACATATTTTTCTGAACAATAATTAACGTATTAAAATCTAATTTTTATGATCCATAAGACAATATTATCAATTAGATTTTCTGATAAAGCCTTAAGTAAAATTGGACTCTTTCCACGCTGGAAAAGCGTGGAAAGCTTTATTTAGATTATTCTTGGGTAGAACAAAACAAATATCCTCATTACCGATACGTACTTTGTGGTTCCTCTTAATCTTTAGAGGAGAAAGGGGGAACACTTGTGCACAGTAAAAATTACATTCGGGCATACATCAAGAAAAATCCAAACATATCGCGCTTCTTTATACTTATAAATAAAACAAGTATGTTTTTCCTTCTCTCTTTTTCCCATTCTCTTTCTCTCTGTTCAATATATCTATACAGATACATCGTTTTCTTCCTCTCACTCTATCGATAAGCAAATAAATGAGCGGACACAAATCAGGACTAAAGCTCCGTCTCTTTCTTTGTTTCTTTTTTCTTCGGATTGCTTCCTTGTCTATATACAATTACCAGAGCGTCCGTGCGGAGGCATACGAGCGGCGCCTTAGACCACGAAGCCTGTAGACCGTACACAGCTATTTATAAACGACGTTGATCAACGACTCGGAAGGAGAAACAGCGAAAGAGACAACGAGAGAGAGACAGAGACAGAGAATAGAGAAAAGGGATGTAGTATTCAAAAGTTCGGTTTACTTTCTTAAATATTGTAATAAGAATATAGTTGAAGCTTCAATAACGTCATTTATAAGAGTTTTGCAATAGTAGGGTTGGATACGTGATGGCGTCTTCTCAAATAAATACGATAATGCGAGTGAAAAAATCGTAGAGGGAGACGAAAGAATTCATTTCGATGCTGAAACGAAAGAAAGAAGAGGGGAAATACGAATGAAAAATATTACCCGCGGTGAGTGGCTTTAATAAGGGCAATGTGTCATAGTCGGCTAGATTGATCCCGCGATGAATGTTCCCTTTATTTCTTTTCTTACGAACGTCTTTTTCTTTATCTTCTTGAGTGTAGTAAACGAAACATCATAATACCATGAGTGGATTTTTCTTATTTCCGGCAAAAAAAGACACTTCGAATATTAAGGCTAATGTTGTTCGCTAATGTTTTCGACAACTTTCTCATGATAAAGTCAGAATAAACTTAATTTCTCTCTCTTTCTCTCTCTATCTTTTCATTGTTATAATTAATTATCAAGAATTTTCTGAAACTTATATTATCATTACATCATAGTAGCTAGATCTATTTGTTACAATATTTGCTATGCATTGCTGTAACAGTAACTAATCATTCAAAGTGGTGGAATGCGTATCCGCAAGATATAAATCATAAACGAACAGATGAGAATATGCGTAGATATATTATAGTATTTGTTTTGAAAATTTATTTTTTATATCAATAAAATACTTTTGTAATAAGATAAATTTACAATTATTTCTAATAATATAATAGTCAATTAAGTTTTTCTATTATATACAACGATTATATAAACTGAATTAAATTATTAAATAGTTGATTTAAATATTACTAAATTACTGTATAAACTGTAGAATTAGTTTCAATTTAATATGTTAACTTAAAAAATCAATTATTATTGTAATGATAAAGTAATTATTTAAAATATTAAAAAAAGTTTATTACAAATTTTTAATAGTATATTTAATGTGTATATTTTAGTTATTAAAAATAATCTTCTGTTCATAACATGTTAATTATTATTAAAACACAGAAATATATATGAAATTAAAAATTATAAAATAGGCACATTCCCAGTAGGAAAACATAGAATTGAAGTAGAAAGTTATGAAATATTGCTAAATTTCGTTGAATTATTGTAAAATTGTTAAATATTGTTAAATTGTTAAAAATATGTATTTATGTATAGGTAAATTAACCTAAGCAAAAGTTCTACTTTATGAACCAGATAATCTAAACAGCTCTATATCACTCTCACTAGGAATAGAATAATATTACGCATTTATCATAGATAATTGTAGAAAACACTTTAATGAATTTTGTGCAATTAGTATTCTAAATGAACTTCAAATTTAATTCATCATCGATACTTTCATGATACTTTATTAAAACATAAAGAATTAGCATGCAATAAAAAACTGCAAATGTTCCTATAATTTCGTTTACCATTTCACTATATGAAAGCTAATTAAGCAAGCCAGTGGTCATTTAACGTTAATACGCTTGCAGATTTTTACTTACCACACTTTCTTAACGAAGGTTTAATATAGCATAATTTACTGTATTTTATAAATTACAATCAAATATTGAAGAAAATATAATTTATTTACATTTATAAATCTAGTAATTTCAAAAAAATATTAGTTAATAATCACAAGACAAATACTTTTTTGAAGTAATTTATATGATATATATATTAAAAATCCCTATCGTTTTCCGGTGGTTCCGACTTCAACGGGATGAAACCGTTTGAAACAAGAACCGGCTACATTTGGTGCTTGATAAATCGTGAATAATAAAATTTAATAGTACTCATTCTATAATTTTGTAGGTACTGATTACTCAACATACATATATAAATAATCACATAAAGGTAGTCGATTCCTAAAAAGTTAAAGACTGAGTCTGATTGAATTTTGTCGTTTTTCGTTTCTAGTAGGTAATTATTTTTAGCTTTTTAATATGCTTTGTTAATCACACCCAACAAAACGTCTATTAATCGATTAAAAAATTACCTAAATTGATAGATGGTGTATGAGGATAAAAACCATTTTAGTAGGTATAAATATGTTTAACAAAAAAGTTCATTTCTGTGGAAAATGAACTAGATTGTACGGCTAATGTATTAATTAAATGAAACCTTATGTTTATAAAAATTTATTTGTATAAATGTATAGTAAAAAAAAAGTTAATGTGATTAATGTAGTAAATATAGTAAGTGTGGTAAAATGTATTAAAATGTATTAAAAATCATAATTATTGATACTGTATATTGATTTTTCATTTAATATTGGTTGCTTCTGGTTGTAATATGACCAGAAACCTAACCTAGATATCTAACAAGAGTAATATAACTTTGAAATCTACGCTAAATACTTAAATAAATTATAACTATAAAGCTTTAACGTCATGTTTGTTATGAATTAAAAATTATCGATAAGAACAATTTTTAGAAAAATAAAGAAAATATGTTTTCGGTACGTAGAAAAACACACAACGCTTAAAAATTATTCAACAAATCAATAGATCTTTAAAGGCAATAAGAGGCATAAGCACTTTCGTTCGATGGTTTCTCTAAATGGTTGCTATCTTCCAACATCATGCTTTTAGTATATCAGGACATGCACAAATGTCAGGTCCTGGACTAATAATTTTCCGGTGACTCTCTGATATAAGCGCTCACAAGTTTTCTTAGTAAATAAGAGAATTCGAGCTTTTTTAGTGATCCATGGATAATAAACTCGTTTCTGCTCCAGAGTTAGGAACGAGTAAGTTGAGATTGTACGCCCCCGGGGAAATTGGCCAACTTTCATTCTCTCCTGGGGCCCAGCAACAAGAAAATAATGCGTAACCGACTCGTCAACCTGTCCTGCCGACCGGCATCAGCCTGCCCTGCTTTATCCCCAGTTAACTTAACTTAAGTTAGGCGCGATCTAGCCGACAGCTCGGATGTGCTGAAGAAAAATGCTGGGTTGAACGGTGTGCTATCGGCTCCGGCGATTTTCAATTTCCAATAGGGTACCGAAGAAGGGGAGTCACCTCTAGAGGCTGAAAATTCGTCTTTCAACGGAAATCGCAAGAGCGTATCGTCTGACGCCTAAGGCGGCAGATTCGCCTTTATTGCCGATAGCGACGTTCGTAAAGCTCCTTTCGACGGGGCGGTAACCGATAGAGTAGAATGTTCTATTTTTTTGTGACTAAGTGGTGTTTGAATGGTATCCTGAGAACAAATGATGATTTCGATTTAATTTATTACCTACTATCTGAAATGACTGGTAATAATATTAATAGGTTGCAAGTTTATTAGAAGGTAGGATTGATTAATAGAGTACCAGGTAATTAAACGGATAGATTTAAAATATGCAAATTTGATTACTAATTACAATATTTTGATTTTTATCTGGTTTTTTGTAAGTAATTGACCAAAAATGGAAATTATAATTTAGAATAAATAAAAAGATAAATATAAGAAATATTAGAAAGAAACAAAGAAAACTAAATATTAGAAATTTTAATTGACAGTATGTACTTGGTGCTTAGAAGTTGTTTTTTTAGATTCTTCACTCAATATTCAAACATCGAATTAAGCAGTATGGGAGTTAGACGCATTTTATATACAGATGACTCCTGCTACGTTATTTAGCAATTGAGGAATTTTTTGCGAAGTTAGATATCAAGGTGTAATATTCATTCGGATCGGTCTCATCAGATCATCTGTTGGGTCTTTTGGATTATTACAAATAATAAGTTTAACAAATAGTTAAGATTCTGGACTGTACTTATCATAAAATCTAATTTAATCTAAAAATTAGTTCTAATGAAAACAAAACTATAAATTTTAAAAGTTAGAATCGTAATGTAGTTATGGTTTAGTGATAATTGTTTTGATACCTAACAGTTCATTAAACAACAGTTTGATTGTTTAAAAGTTGTAGTTTCTAAAATAGCGCCTCACTTGTAGATACTTACTATGCGAGAAAGTTAAAGAATAAGTATTGCAGGCAATATAAGTTAGTTATTACAAGCGTTGTAGCCCTCACTTAAATAATTTTAAGTGTAACAGCTTAATTTCTTTTATTTTCACATAAGTGATTATGTTCTACATTCTTGTGAATTATTTTCAGAACTCGAATAAAGTTGAATTTGATATCCGTAACTAAAAACTCTTTGATTAGTATTGACATTACATATTAATTCCAATAAAATAGCAGCTTATGTATTTTTTTTTATTCTTCAGTAACGTTTAGCTCTTGAATACTTGCCTGTAAACTTGGGAAATGTAATAATGTTATGATTCAATGGCGAATAAAATACTTTAATTAGCGAATTGATTACTAGCAATTGATAGCATAAATCAGTGGTTCGATACAGATAAAAGTATCTTAAATTTGATTGGATTAATTAAGAAATTTGGTTGAAAAACTGCATATCAGCGAAATCTTTAAAATGTATTGAAATGCCCATGGAACAATGCGAGGAACAATGCAATGCTTCCTTATCTCTAAACAAGTAAGCATGAACAACCTATGTAAAAATTTGGTGATCGCCATGATTTGGCTAAATCCGACGAGCCACATAGATTGTAGAGCAAAATTTATCCGTTGGGTTTACGAGGGCTGCTGATTAGTCGAATATAAAGAGCAGGCTCAAGACATGAAATTAAAAAAAGTTGGCAGCGTAGCGAGACTTTGAGAAACTCCCAACCCTCGCCTTTGGTAATTAGCTCCATCCATTTCTCTCCAGCCCATATATCTGTGCCCGGCCGATTAGTCGATTAGCGCACATTCCGGGGAGTCGGTCTTCCCCCCATCGCCACCCTTAATAACGACCCTGTTTACCTAGCGCGCCGGGCGTCGCTCCCCTGTGCGGCCGAGGTCGCTAAAGTTTTTGCATTTCCTTTAGTCGTATGACTCTACCGCTTTTAGTTAACTATTGTGCACAGCGTTACGGTAGATGCGGACGACACTTATATTAGTGGGGGCATTAGGCTGCTGGCGAGCTTCCTTTGTAGATTCTGCGAGCAGATTTGCAGGCGCCTAAAATGGATGCGTTTATTGTAGTAAGGAGCTGCACACACGTTATCCAAGTGCACTGAACGTAAATAATTAGATATTGTCGCCACTTGTATAAATTATACAGTATTTTTCTTTAAGGGATGATAATTAGATTGGATGGATTGTTTTGATGAATTTTTTATTAATGGACGTTGTCAATTAATTTTTAATACACGAGCACATATTAGAAACTTTTAAGATAATGCGATCTTCTGATCAAGTTCAACGCAATAATATTTTAAGTTGCTCTCTTCTTCACTTATATTGTAATTATGTTTATTTTATCAAAGAGGCACATAATTTGGCGGATGAATTAAATTGATAAGAGGTTCGAGTGGTTTGATCAACGATTGAGCTCCAAAATCAGTTAATATTGTACGGGACATTGTATTGGACAAACAATCAGCTGGAGACGAAGGGAAGAGTCGTATTCTGACTGGGAGTAACGAGGACACTTGACCGCGCTTGCCACTCATTGAGGTAGCGCGGCGGCAAGTTAGATGGAAGGCCAAATTATAGAAGGAAGCCGTGTCTGGTCGGGCGTCGAGGAATCGCGGATCGAAACGCGGATGGAAGCGCGAGCCGCATGAGGAGGCGAGGCGAGGCGGAGGCGGCTGGCTCGGCGTATCAGTCGCCCGCACGACGCAGGAGCGCCATGCAGCAAAAAGTGAAGGATCGTGGTTTGCGTTTGCGGTGGCTCAAACTCGAATTAATTATGCGCGCCGGGTCGGATGGTCGGGTGGCAGCGAGTGGGCGAGGCAGGCGGCATGAAGTGGCACAATCACGTCGTCAATTTGTCGCGGTTGGATGCGTCTCGACACTGTCTGCTAGGGAAGAAAACAGCCCGGCCATTGTCACCGGGGAGAACAATAAGAGGTGGCGCGGTCGCCGGGGAAAACGTATAACTGCGTACAACTGCATGAGGGGCGGGGGTGGGGTGCTGATAGGGATAGGATACCTATAGCGCCAGTGTGCCCCAGTTACTCGGGTGGGATTTGGCAATATCGACGACGCCGAGGCATCGAGAAAGCTGGCGCTGCGGCGGCGCGAGCGGCGCGAAAAGTGCCGGGGAGGGGGGCTTTGTTCCCGCGGCGTGGGTAAAAAAGCGAGCGGCCGGGTCGCTTCTGGCGGCGGGCCCGGGGAGAAGCTCGCTCGCAGCCGTCGGCGCCTTCCGTGGTAATCGCCGAGGAGCTTCCGCGGGGCCCAGCCTTTAGCCGGTGCGCACTGCCTCGTGCTCCGGGAGGGCGCGAGCGCGGATGCTGCAGCGGCCTTGCCGCGAATCCGCGGTCGAGAAAGTGCATCCGGTCCTTCTCCGCCCGAGGAATTATTTATGGGGCGGTCGAGTGTTCTCGAAATTGTTATTCGGGAAAGCCCATAAGTCACGGGGGCCGATATTTTTTTGGGGGCGGCTGCAGCGCGGCAACAAAGGCTGGGGAGGCCGAGGGCGCGCACCTGATTTACGGGACCGTCCTAAATGGAATAGGATTTTTAATCGCGGCGGCCTGTGGGCCATAGGCCGCAGTAGGCGCCCGAGCCCGCTCGCGCCGCCTCCGCGCAACAGCCCGGCAGATTAAAGTAATTCATCGTAAAAATATGCCACTGGTCGGGCGCGGAATGGCGCGGAACGGTGCGGAATGGCGCGGCTGGGACAAAGAGGGCGCGCAAGATGGATCGACGAGAGAGGCGGCGCTAAGCAGACCCTGGCCCTCTCTGACTACTCTAATAAAACCATCGGCAAAGTGCCTTTGGACTTTGCCAAAAGCGAAATGGTCGCGGCGCCGCGCGACGCCCCGCCAGGAAAAAGTGTCGGGGCAACTTCCCAGCCGCGGCTATACCTATCTATTTATCGGCAGGATCCGTCGCCCGCGTACTCCAAGGATAAATCCGCGGGAGAAATCCGGGATTTTCATAAATTTCTCGTTTAAGTGGTGCGAGGAGCGGCTCTGCGCCTCGATCGAGCTAATCCTTATAAAAGTTAAATCGCGAAAATTGGAAAATTTCTTCCTCTTACACGCGGGGGTTAGGTTGGCGCGGGGCGCAAAATTTACATCGGGCCAACGCTGCCAGCCCGCACGGCTTTTTGCAAGTAATCGGCCGGAAAATACGAGAAGGTTTCGGCTCCATTAACTTGGGGCCCGGGCTTGGTATGCCCGTACGGGAGGACTCCCCTACTCCTCTCTTCCTAGCTTCTCTCAAAACGTCCGACAAAAAGGAAAGAAGGACGATGCGGGAAAGCCGAGGTGCGAGCGCCGAGCGAGTCTCAAAAATCACTCTGGTCACCTAATGATCAAGTCTTATTTTGCACTCGAGATTGGCAAAATTGCGGTGCACTGCGGACAAAGAAGACAGCATTCGCTTGCATTCTTCTTCGGTTCTACTTGAGGTTGGCTTTTCCTCTCTCCCCCTCCAGGGGAGAATGTTTCACGACTCCGCGGTGAAAGTTGCGTAGGGATTATTCGGTCGGCCGAAGCCGCGAGACGGAGACGTCCGGGGCACGCGGCGAATCAGCTCAAAAACTTGTACGCGATCTCGGGAACGCATTCTCTCTTTCCGCAAAGCGACAGAAACGTTTGACTTCTCTTCTTACAATCAGAGCTTACTTGTAACTTGATTCGCCCGCTAGACATTGTTGCACTCCGGGAGCCAATAGGATCCATGTGATTGTAGGACTTATGTGCCAATAGGATCCAGAGGGATAATAGAGGATCGGGGAGTCAGGGAGTGCAATTAAGTATAGGCTGAGTGGTCAGGCGCAAAAGGGGAATTGGCGAAAGATGGACGAGGGTCGCGGGGTGACTGGCTCTTGAGCCGACGCTCGTTAACTTCCCCGTTAATTAAAACAATGTATGCCACTCGGTGTTTTTAACTAAAGTCGGCGGTTGCAGGGTATTGCAGGGAGCAGTTGGGAAGTGGGCCGCGGGAATTTAAGTCCAAGGCTCGCGGCAGGAGGCTGGACCCGAGGCCGGATACGAGGCCGGATCCGAGGCCCGAGGATTTCGTCCTTGAGCTGGACCGAGCCGGACGTATTAGTCAAAGGCGCGGCAGGTCGCGCGTGCATCCTCATTAAGGAGGCAGAGGAGAAGAGGGCGCGCGGGGTCAGGAGGGGAATAAATAGCTAATTCACGGGTAGATACACATCGGTTTAACAGCACATTAATCGGATAATGCTCGAAATCCTCCGGCGAGGGAGGGCGGGGAGGGCGCGGCGCAGGGCGTGGGCCTCTGGGCGTCGCGTAATTTCAGGAGAATTTAATAGAGCTCCGGGCCGGGGATCATCCGGGGATTTAGCTAGGGAAAAATGTCGGGAGAAATGCCGGGACGGGCCGCGAGTGATCCCGCGGGCCGCAGGCGAACGAGACGCGCTAACGAGCTGCAAAGGACTCTCCGTCGCTGCTGCAGCGCCTGCCGCCTGGGAGCCCGATAGCCCCACCCAGACCCCGCGACCATCTGCGCGACACCCGCTCGCGATTTATCGCCGCCCCCTGTGGCTACTCGGCTTTTGACGCACGGCCTCGCCTCCGCACCGACTGCGCAAACATGCAATTATCAAGTATAATGCAATGTCTTTAAGAAGCCGCTCGCTGGATATTAGAAAATCCTGATTTTCTCCCTGGTCTGCCCCCAGACCCCGACTCCCGACCCCCGGCAGGCGCTGCAGCCACTCATTTGCATCGGCCGATAAAGTATTCTGGTCCTCACAGCTGCAGTATCTGCGATAACATTGCCTTCTAATGCACTCTACACGATACACATAATGTTTGACTTGGAGATGCAAATACGGGAGAGCCGATCGCAGTGTAATTAATTCGAGGTTGAATCACACGCGTCGCGAGCTAGTGAGTTGGTGAGTTGGCGAGTCGGAGAGCTGGCGAGGCCGAGACGCCCTCATTGTTCCCCAAATGACGTAATCTTGCAAGCCATCCTCCTATATTGTTTCGCGTAATTATCCAGGCTGCGCTAATGGAGGCCTGGGGCTCATTGCGTATTTGCAGCTCTCGGGCAACCATTCGCCAGTAGCTCCTGGCGCTGGCTCGCCCCTGCTTTTTCGAGTTATTAAATTTCTCCAGTTGGCCGGCCATTAAAAAGAGTAGCGGCAGACTAGGACTTCTAAACGCCACCAGCAATTTTTAACTCTTTTATTCCATCGAGCCTCGATGCTCCAGCGGACTACCAGTTGCCGAGATAGGCTGCGGTCAAAAGAAGCCTCGCGATCTCTCCATGAGTGATCTTGGAGTTTTGGGCATTGGAGGCGAGTGACGAGCCTCTCCAAGTATCACCGGTCCGCTGGGCGGGTGTCTGCTCCCACATCACCCGCCGCTTGGCATCACCTGGGGGTCTCGCGGGCCCGTTTCCTCCGTAGTCTGTATGCACCTGGCCTCTTTTCCCACTCGCTTACAGGAGACGAGCACGTTAGCGAGCTTTCCAACCCAAAGCGCCTCCCGACACTTTTTTTCTTCTTCCCCCTTACGCTATGCCTTCTACTCCACGCGCCCATTACCCTACACGACTTTCCGCCAAAGTATAAATGTTGCTGAATAATTGGCCGCTCGTTAAATTCCCATAAATTTCATCATCCTTATTCATGAAACGCCCTCGGACCACCTCGGCACCCACACTCTTGCGCCCGCCCTCGTTCTCCCGTAGCTTTTAACGATCGCTTAAAGTCTTCTCTTTCTTAAGAGAATTGATTGAATGACTTATAACTTGAAAGCAGTCTTAAGGCTTTTTAGCTAAGTAAGGAGTTCATATAGATTTGCTAGAAAGTCTGGTCACCGATTCATGTTTGCTTTCGCAGCTCCACTGCTTCTTTGCGTTTTTTATCCTTTTGCTTCTTTTCTTTTCATTCCTTTTCTTCTATTCTTTTTTCAGAATATTTCATTTTCAAAGGCTCTGCAATGATCTTTTCTCATTGTATCTATACGCAAATATCAATGTAACCCACTTGATATCAACCGACTCTCTACATTATATTATTATCAGAGTACTTCATCAGATACTACATACTTTAATTATATGAACCAGTATATATTAAAATAAGAAATAATTATGAATATGTTCAAATATTTTATACGATGTCTATCCGAGGACCGACTTGAGCATAATTTTTTAGTCGAGTTAAGTTTTAAACGCCTTTCATCGCTACTGGAGGTATAATTCGAAACTCATTTACCTGCAACGAAATTAAATTGTTCTGTAATAAACACGGCAGGGTCAGACTAAGAGAAAGATTTAGGTTTAATATTATGTAGTGATTTCGTCGCCATTGAGGCAATTCTGCGAGTCTACAATTTACTTCGACGCACCCCTATAATCTCTGTCCACAATCTATAAAACGACCGATATATGGCTGCTCGGAACGCAGGGGCTCGGTCGGCATCAGTCCGCATCCAAGCCAAGCGACTATTCTTGGCCAACTAATTTTCTTCAACTCCCATAACCGTTCAAGCTTGGAGTGCTCCTGGCTTGCGTGCAGCTGGTCTCGAAACTTGGTTGTAAGCGGCCGGAGCTCGCGACCTTTGTTGCCAATGATGGCCCGGCCGTGGCCATCGACGTCCGATAAAAAGACCTTAAGAGCATCCCTCCGCGCTAACCCTGCCCAAGTTGAGAATTTACGAGAGCCAGAGGAGACGAGGCGCTAGTTTCCCCATTAAGCCAGACGCTTAGTTTACCCCGGGCGCCTTGATTGAGTAAATGGTTCGCGACCAGGATGATAATCGGTTCACCAACCGCTAATAATCTGCGTCCTCCGACTTGGAGACAGCTCTATGCATTACGCATGCGGATGAATCGAGCGCACGTGCCGCTGCCTGCCAGACGCAATAGACAAGTATTGCTTCGGCTCTACACTATAATACGACCGATTCTCTGGCTGCTGTTTCTTTTCTGCCCATTCTACGAGCTCAAGCAGGTCATTATACCTCACGCAAAAAAATGGTGCTAAAATACTTGACTACACTGTTTTTTCATTACTTTTTTATTCTATTTATAACCATCTTAACTCTCCCTGGCCGAACTAACAATTAGTAGGATTAAAGTTCCTACAATCTCCCAAGACTTACCATTTACGATGAAAACAGCATCAATTGTACTCAAGATATTGCCAATACTTTTAATATTACTTAAAGCTATTTATTAATCAATACTCAGTTTCATCAATATACGCTGTTATTAATTATATTCATTAATTTATATAATCTTTAGTTTATTATGCCTCTTAATAGCGTAGTAAAGTACTAAATCTTGCCCTGTACATCTTAAAATGTCTGAAACAAAAATATATTGTAAATAAAAAAAATTATTAGAAATAGAAAAATTATTAGAATTATTAAGCTGGCGAATTTTGATTGGAAAACACGATAAAAAGATTATAAATTGAATGAGATCTACTGAAAGTTTGTAGATTTCTTCTGCTCCGCTTTATCGTATTTAATGCTCGGCTCATCTAATGGTGGATGTAGCTTCCGAAAGTCCGTGTTGAGTTCGAGGCTCCCTCTAAGGTGTGCTTGCAGTACTGGGCGATGCCCCCCCCCCCCCCCGACTCTGATAGTGTTCTTTTGAGCGCCCTGACGGTATTTACTCATCACCTGCGAGCTCTCGGCTTCACCTTGGTCGAAGAGCGAAGTCGAGTGCATTAAATGCATGGCGTAAAGGCGCCGACGTTGACTGGAGAGACCTTACAAAGCTATGACATTGTATTAACTCATTTCCACTCTTTCGCTCTCTCTCTCTCTCTCTCTCTCTCTTTCTCACGGTCGGTTATGATCAATAATATAACTTCGAGCGTCGATCCTTAACTGAATCCACACACATATATAAGTCGTCTGCTCGGTAGCGGCACGGACTGTGATCGCCACGCTGAACTCATTATACGTAGAGTTTAACTCAACTTGTCAGTTTCATCTGACTGCTTTATATTGTACGATCTTAATTTAAGTATAGCTTTGATTTCCATCACTTGATGAACCATCACTTGCATTGTTGTATTTTCACGAGGACTTTTACTTTTGAAAAACTTTTCAAATTCTTGAAAGCTTTGAATGTTCAAACAATTTCCCTCTGTTTCGAATTTATGTATGATCAATAATTTATAATTTATTTATTTATAACTATATTTAAAATTAAATTACAATTTCTAGATATACACTCCCAGTAATAATAGATACACATAAAATTAAAAAAAAATTTATCTAATACAAGAGTAATGCCCTCATGAAAAATTCAGCATATAACTTGTAGGAGTTGCTTATTTGTGATCTGTATTATTACTAAACAGTAATATGAAAGCTTTAGCCACCATCGGTTTCAAAGCCATCTTTAAACTCAAAATATATTTATGAAACAAAATTTCGGAATCGTAAATTAAGAAAATTATGCCGCTGCTCCATTTGTCATTAGGTAATTAGCCTGGGCATCTGCGGTTTGCTACGATCAACCAAGAAAAACGCTAAATCCAGTAAGGTAATGAAGTACACGATATGGATAGTGTTTAGGATAAATAATTCGTTCAGGCCATTCAAAGTAACTGGGTAAAATTACATAGATCTTTTATTATTTATAAATAATATATACAAAATATTGTATAACATAATTAAAAAATAGAGTGCTCTGGTGTAAGTCTATTTATCTTAATATTTTATATCTTGCATTTTATTTCTACTTCGGGGGGAAACAATCTTGCTGGAATATTGATTTAAATCTTGAATTCTTTAATTTCCAAAAAAATCAATATACCGAATAAAATGGTATATATGAAATTTTAGGAAAAAATTCGGAAAATTAAAAAAGTTATAGCAAAATATGTTGTTAATATTTAACCAAATGACTATTTCAGAATAAACAAGAAATAAATGAAACAAGCTGAATTAATGAATAAGATATAATTTTTTCGTTTATCATTACCCATATTTTTTATTATATATTTAATTATAAAGTTTTTATTTTTTAATTTTTTGTTATATTTTAAAAATTGGATTTGTTATGTTCACAGCGCTAGGTAGTCTGTTGATTATATAACACGGATCAACTTTAGATAAAGTAGTTTGTTAACTGCTATATCATATTTTACTTAATACCTATTTTATATCTGGCCATAGTTGATTACATTTTACACAGTTTCATATATACTATACATACATACCGGCCCGCGTTAGTGAACAATGTCTGGTCTAGTTGTTCGGTCTAGTTCACATGTGTGGGTTATTTCCTCACGGGTTCACTGTTGTTGCAAGTGGGCTAAGATCATGTTGAAAGTTGGATTTATTGTTAGATATTTACTAATTTAAATGAGTTGATACTTTGTGAATATTATTAGGAGAAGTCATTGCAGATCAAAAGCAATTTCTTAATTATTAATGTATGTAGAGTTTCCGTCGCGTACTAGCGGAAAAACCGCGAGCCATATAACACTCAGTTAATTCTCTTACAAAGAAATTCAATATGTGGTCTTTAGATTAGACCTGCATATAGCGGAACACAGATGCTCTAAGAGAGGGAAGAGGAGTAGAAAAGGGAGCGAGTAATGCAGTATATGCGCCAAATAATTTATAGCGTTTTACTGCTTCGCCGTTTGATCCCAGGTTTTAACTCGTCCTCTTCAATTTATTTCTCCGGCACTGTCGAGGAGATAAAGTCGGCTTTAGTCATAAATGATTCCTTCATTTAATGATATTGCATAGTAATTTGGAGTATTTCTAATTTAACGGAAGATTGTTTTATGTCTGCTATTGGTTGCAGCCCTCAATATTTTCTTTTACAACTTTAAGGCTATGAAGATGAAGCCTTATAGAAACAGTGCATGTTGTAGTTTACTGATAAGTATTTTCTTCATTTTGCAGGTACAAATATACTGTTTATCTATACTTTGTCTTAGAAAAGTTACTTGTTGCTTCGATAGAGGTAATCGTTTGTCTTTGAATTTAATGTTGAAATTGGTTGTTCTCATAGTAGCCGATGTTGAGGATAAAAATGCAAATCTCGCAGCATGAAAAACAAAAGTGGAAGGAGAGAGGGGGTAGGAGGGTGGCGGTACGAGATCACTGTGGCATTCAAAAGAAGATTAAACGGATCCCGGAGGCTCGGGAGCTGCTCGACCAGTCTTACTATGGCTCGATTATCGAGTGGGTGCGCGAGTAGACGCGACGCCCGTGCCTTGCCCTGTGCCCGCTATTCGAGATCCAACGGTCCGGAAAGAAGGCGCCCCTTTACGCGATACCCGCGAGGGAATTTCCACTGCGGAGCTTGTTATACCCAGTTGAAGAAGCCATTAACGAATCGAAATACGCGATGCGCTGCCACCTGGGTAGCTCCGTAACTTTTCCAGCCATTCCTGCATCGAGTTGGTAAAGTTGTTTGAGAATCTTTGGGATTTGGGCCAAGCGCTTGGTATGCACACGATGATCGCGTGCCTCCTCCATTTGCCTGCTCCTTATTGATATTGTAAAGTTGACTGGCAAGAACTCCCTTGATGCTCGTTAATCCTGTACTTGTCCAATTGCATTTGTACCTTCACAAGCTCTCTTTGGCCCGTGAAAAAATACTTAGCTCTGCAAACGTAAGCTGAAAAGGCAGGCGTTTATGTAGAAGATCGCCTGTTAGGGATGCCAAGCGGATCGCTCCTCACTGATCCGTTGACGGCTGGGGTGGCTGCGCCACTTTTTCTCGTTCTCGGTCCATGTCCTCTTGGCCGTGAGATATCCTGCAAATAGTCAGCGATTGTACCAATTTTCTTCGCTAGCCATGGATTAGCAACCATTGGTCTAGCTCGCTCGATCTCATGGTCATTCCGGGCCTTCCCAAATCTAGTCGATTCTAGATTGAGACAGGAAAAGCGCGGCAATTCTTCTGGCCGGATCGCGCTCCTTGTATTAATTCGGTTTGACGCAAGCTAGGGGGTGGGCGCTCTGCTTGTAGGTAGCTTTCTCCCTCTACGGCTTCCCCTCGACCAAATTTTTCAATAAATATTAACGCTTAAAGCCATCGAAGATTGTTGCACAAGTCTGCCGTTCAGGAGAGTGGAAAGGCAAACGAAACGGACAGTCGCACTAACCCGTAGCCCCTCAGCGATAGAGCTGAGTACACCAGATGTACGAGGGCCGCTCGTTGACGGGTGAGGCGACGCCGTGGCCAATCGTCGCCTGGCGCCTCCTTGCGCCTCGTTACCTCACATTACATCTCCTGTCGTGCCAATACGGCGTCTAGACACTCATAGGATGTTTTAAGAAGAACAGAGAAACGGCCGTTGTGCGTACGCGGGTATGGAGTAAGGCGCCTGCGGTCCGAGAGCCACGAGCAAACATCGCTTAGGAGGCCGGCTGGGGCCGACGCGCGCAACAGTAACCACGCAACATCCGAGCCGCTCGGAAGAAAGAGAAAATATTAGGCCATCATGCTAGCAAATACGATGCCCGATACAGGTTCTTGCATATAGTTTCAATTTTGTGCTGTCCATATTTATTCGTTTAAGCATAGACCTGTATACGTAAACATGCCCGAAAGAAAAACTGAGACAGATTCCTGTCAATTTTCCTTTTTAAGAAAAATGCGAGCCATGCATCCTTGTAGCTTTATTGTGCGATGAGTTTGATACTTCGCACTTGATAGTCTATATACATATAAGGGTCTTGCTGTATCTTTTATTACGTGTCATTACGTTCTATTCATTTTCTTCCTCTTTAAACGCTTTTTTCATACTTCTTTTCTAGCAGAAGCATGTCGGAAATCTAGCTAAATTCGACTCTGGATCGGCCATGTCTCTGTCTGAATTCAATTCGCGCTTATTTCTAGGCACATATATCAAGCAGGGTGCGCTTTAATTCGACATTTGGCCGCTAATCTGCACCTCATCACACCCCACCTTTGATTTCGGTGCTTTGAGGCTGCGCCACGGCGATAGAGGAAACAGCGATTGGATGTCTCTAAGCGATTGATCAATAGCCTAACAGGGCTGCCTAATTCGTGTGCATAAAGGATTTTTCTCCACAGCTGCAGTGAGATTCAGGCGGCGGCGAGACTTTCGTAGTCGTTATTCCGTAGAGATTCGAGACAAATTATCCCGCCCCACCCCGATCCCCTTATGATCGCGTGACAGAGGCAGCGCTTTTTTACGCGTCTACGGGGTGCCAGAGAGGACGTGCTTTGTTTCGGCCTGGGCAAGCTGAAAAATTTCCGGGGGCCAAGTGCCTCGTCAGGGCTCTCGGAGCGCGTCGGCACTTGAATTCCTGATGTCGAGGGCTTACGCGACTGCCCGCGACGACCAGCCTCGAATAGCTTTTTCTCCGATTCCCATCACCTGCGCAGTCTCTTCGAGACCGTTGCGGTAGTTTCTAGGCTCTTGTACCTCACTTCATCTTTTTGTTTCTCGAGAATTAATATTAATTTTTTCTTACTATAACGTTTGGTTTTTTATATTCCTGCAACCCACTCTTTGTCAACTAATGGGCTTGCAAATAAACCTCGTTAACCCAGCCGCTTATTAATTTAGAATTCAGTCTTTTACATCGGTAGTCTCTACCACAAGTGCCAGTAAAAAGATCTCTTTATCCGATGAAATAATACTTTTAAATCGATTTTTATTTGCAATATGAATTACGATATACAATCTAAAATTACACTAATCATAATAATGTAAACACATATATAAACGATATAAACGATCCTTTTCATAAATTCTTATCAATTATTATTTTACTAGATTGGATATTAATTATTTTTTTATAGAATGTTCATTTAAACTATACGATTAACTACACTTGTAACTTATATGCGTTAGGCATAACTTAAAAGAAAATCCATAAAGCTTATAAAATTTATTTTTATGAATGTAATTGAAAATAATGAATATAAATGCCGAATTCACGCCCTAGTGCATTAATTCAAAACATCTTCTTTTACACAGATATATAGTTTTAATATAAATATTACACCGTAGTTTTTTGAGTCTAGATATATATTTCAATGATATTAGATGTCTAAATCAACTCTAATCTTCATCGTTGAGGACTCTGACCTTGTTGAATACGAAAAATTACGGTGCACACCACCTAGATGTCATCATCTTCGGATACTCTGACCACCCAGACACCTAATGTCATTGAAATATATACCTGGACTCGAAGAATCCAGAATTACATCACTGAAGACCCTAAACAAATTATGCGTCCTTATGACTTCTGACAGAAATTTTTATTATTGTCGAGCTATGTTATTTATCCATGAACGTTGTTATTTTTGACCATATGTTTAACAGATTATCTGTAGCAGTCACTATATAGATTATCTAGAAAAATGTTTCTCCATCTATCTCAGGCAAAAACTGAATTGATGATGATCATTTTCTTTGCTATTTCTTTCCAAAACTGTCAGATGCAATTATGGAAAGATACGCGCAATTAAAGAATAACATAAGCACGATGTTCGCAAACGAAAATCCAGGTGTCTGCAGTTAAAATCCTTCTAAGTAATACAAGAGAAGGATTCGTCTCCGTGGTATTAGATACTTTGCTATTCGTAGTTTCGAGAATACCAACGTGAGCAGAGGGTCCGTCGTATAAAGGTCAGTTACGCTAGACATAAGACGGTAAACTTTAGCTACTCTAATGAGAGTACTTTTCTTAAATTAGTACAACTATCTTGTTTTATATCTTATTAATATTCTCATAAACAAGGATGAAAAGTTATTACAAATTTTTAAAAGACTAAATACTTGTCAGGAAGCTTTTTAGAGAACCGGACTTGTATTTACATGATGAAATAAATTACCGAAAATTTATATTTATGTTTTATACATTATTATTTACACGTTATGTTCGTGTATTATGTCGCTTGCGTGCATACAAAATTCTTGACCCTATTGATCTTCTTGTGTGATTATAAAATGGATCAATAGTATGGACATTTTATGTGATAAAGTTTATTAATTCAAGTCATGAAACAACGCATTAAAGTTAGTTAATCCACAACTACAGAGCTTTAAGGCTAATGTACGGAGAGTACGGGTATCACTAGGCTGTATGTGAGCTGCATCAATATGTCAAATAAGACTTTAAGTCTACTTACATGGATATTCGGACTACTGAATTTGAAACAAGTTCAGTCTATAAATCGGGGCTCAGAGTTTCGTATAAATCAAAAACACTGCTGAGTAGCGATTATCAACAACATCATGGCTGCAGTTGACCCACACCATCAAATTACAGATTCATCTTAGTGCTTCTTAAGGCAAATTTGACAAATAATCCTTTAGTAATGTTTGATAAAATAATACAATTGCGATAGATTCAGAGGTGAAATTGACGCATTATAAAAACGACGCATCGACATCATGAAAAGAGTGATCTTGGTTTGCTCCTGAAGGTCGATCAATTTATACTGAAAAATGTTTCAAAATGAAAATAATAGTTGCATTATTTGTACACAAAATATTCAAATAGCGGAAAGTTTTAAACAGCATTTGCACATAATCGAGATTCTAAGACGTGGTCAAGCTGATTTATTCAAACAGGTCATTTGTAAAAATACTAGGTAGAAAGTGGATTTTAAAAATCTCTAGTGAAAAATTCATCCCCTCCTTGCCGATCCCAGTAAAAATTTAATGTTCCTGGTTGTTTAATAGTCCTACTGGAAGGCCAGTAGCTCGTCAACAAACTAACAACTCCTTTGTTTTTAGAGCCCTCCCCTCGATTCTGGAATCCACTTTTGTTGTTACCTCGCACTACATCACCAAGTAGGACGTTGTCAAATCCTAAGAATCTTCTCGCGACCTGCTGTTAGATATCGTCTGCGCCGCCTACAAGTTTTTTAATGAAAAGACACGAAAAGTGTCCGGTTAGAGTAGGGGTAAGCTGAAAAATCCTCCTCCCCTCTAAAGATTTATGCGTTTGACAAGAAATGCGCAGCCTGCGCAGCTCGAGAACCATTTATGAAAGCATCTCACGTCCCGCCTTATTTTACCATCCACGCCTCCGTAGCCGCTGCTTCTCTTCCTTCAGCTCGGATATCTCTTGTCACGAGGAAAATATATCCAAATCTCACGTGGTGCGCCGTCGAAGAAAGTGAATAACAAACGACGGATTTATTAAACTTCTATATGAGAGACATGGTACGTGCACGCGATTCATAGGATGCTTAAGTAATCCTTCAGTCTTTTCTTATTTATTTATAATTATTGAATATAGCGTAAAAAAGCGGAGGGGAGGATTCCGGGATTTTAGAGGACATTGTGCCAGTAACTGGTCAATCGACACTTACTCCCGGCCGCCATTCAATATCTTGTTGTGGCGAGGTGCTTATACAGTAACTACCTATTATAGGGTCTACTTAAGGAGACGACACCGGTTGCCGACCTGACACGTAACTTCTTTCTCAATACAGCTTACCAGGGTTCGATCAAGTTTTTACGGGCCACTGCCGACTTATTGCCAAGGAGAAAATGGGAAAATGCACCTTAAAAGGGAAGTAACGTAAAATCATATTGAAACTAAATCTCATTATTATGTTTCAAGGCGAATCTTCAATGTTTATTAATAGAAGGATTTCGGCCGTAAAAGTAACAGTATATCTTGTTTCTCATATCAGCGTTATATTGTACCTGTAAATGTACATATTGAGACAATAAAAATGGAGAATGACTCAAGATTTGAGGCTGAGACCAATACCTTATTTTTTCTGTGATGCAATGTTATATAACACATGGCCGGATTTAAAAGAATATGTGTATTTACTACCGGTAGATGCTTACAAAAAGAGTCGCAGAAAATAAGGTTTCAAGGAATAACTACGGAAATTGATAAATGAAGATAATACCAGATTATCCATTAGTTGATTAGTAGTCGGGACTACTATAAGTGCTAGTAATTAGTACAGTTCTTTATTAGTTTCTATTAATCTCAGTATTAATCGGTAGCATTAGTTTTCGCTAAAATGACTTGTAACATAATTGATTTCTTTTAATTAAGATGTACTTAGGCACAACCACTGGAGAGGTTTGGGTGAAGGGCAATGTTCTAATTTAATATAAAATCAGTCATAAATGAATAATACCCACTTAGATACAGAGAGTATATCATTAATCTGGAAAAGATTAAAGGAAGTGGCGCGCTGATCGCGCTTTCATGGGGGTTGAATGGCGGGACGAGGGTGAGAGGCAAGAAAGATCGCAAAGGTCCGCCTATACAACTACAAGGAGTCATCTACTCAGAAATAGTTCAATCGGTACAATACACGTTTGCATAAGGCGAAAAAGTCAGTGCGCCTGCACTCGCGTTGGAGAGATTAGCCGAGCGCTATAAACTCCCTCAATGCTTACACTCTGATTATTGCTCATAGCGTACGCGTTGGTTTCTTCCCGGCGAAATAGGGCCAGCTGGATTCAATTTCTCCCCACTCACTCTATGAAAACGCAAGTAGCTGCCTGCGTCTTGTCGACGGCCAGTATCGCGGTTATCGGCTTGGGCTTCTCTTATTATACACATGCGGGGCTAATGATATTTTCATGATTCCTAGCTAGTGACGACCCTATCGCTAGTAAAATAATAAATGAGAAAAAGTATGGATGTAAACGAATAAATTGATAGTTTTTCCATGGATATCATAAATAAAAAGTTTAATAATGTTGTGTATTCTTTTTGTTTTAGGTAAGGTCAAGTTATTATTGAACGAAATCTAGAGATACGCGTAAGTTTTTTCTTCAGTTAAGTAATTATACTATTTACTTACCACGTTACAATTGTGTATAATTATGTACTACATGTAAATATATAAAATAGTTTCTTGATTATTATCTTTTGTAGAGTTATTGTATAAATAGAATTATAGAGAATTATGTTATAAATTACATACCTCAATTTACAACTCTTTTATATTTTTCTCAATTTAAAAAATAAACTCTTGTGCATACTGAAAACGATAGAAAATTGCGCAGACTCGCGACAATAAATTCGTGTCGGAGAAATCTTAATCTTAGGGTGGTCATTGTTTCAGCTTAAAGGACGTCTTAGCTATTTCGATATTCTTTGCTATTGATACTTTGGCTATTGATATCCTGGTGGACGCTGCAGAAGTGGCTGCCAAGGAAACTTTTCTTTGGCATAATCGGGTTGAAACTTTTGTGCCTCCGCCTGCATGGCCATTTGTATACGTTATCCGAACGTGGATCGCGAAACGCAGGCAGGGACGCCGGAAGCGACGATAATTAGCCGTGACTCGCAAGCTCGGTTAAATGAAAGAGGGGTGTAAAATTGGAAAAAAGCCCATTCCCTCCGGGTACAATGGAGGTAAAAACTTAGCAGCACGCGTGCGCATTATAAGTTATACGTACTAGGTCGATAAACGGCCGGTTCACCGCGAGCGACGTGCACTTGACAATTGATTAAAGCGCTGCCGGGGCTTTGAAGCCAGGAAATTATCGAAAGGGGCGATAAACAGGGGCGCGAGCCCGCACCGCACTTCCATCTCCTCGACTCCTCTATCCCTTTGGCGCGCACGAGCCGGCATGAGCACCGTGTACAAATGAATCCCATAAATAATGCCTACAGCTCGCCACCCGCCCGTATAAGAACGATTTAGGATTCTCGTTACGGCGCCACGCCGCTTCGGGGCCGTCCGTTATTAATTCATTTGACTCGATATGAAAAGTTACCCGCGCTCTTCCTCGCCTTGTTTTTAGCACGTGCGGTCCTCCTCTTACTGTATCGCCAGTTGGACTGCTGGCCCACTAGGGTTCGAGCTCCGCCTCTTCGCACGCAGACTCCGATACCTTGTCAGCTGTCGAAACAGCGAATAGATTAAACGCGAGGGAATTAAACGGCGAGTAGTTAAAGAGGACCGGCATCTCGCCGAGGCCTTGTGTGCAGCGCGAGCCAGCCTGGCTTTTTGTCCATGCGCCCGCGGCGGCCGTACTCATTTATTCAAATTAGGAGGCTACCAAGCGCAAAACGTGCGGTTCGCATTTGTCGACCACTTCTACATAGCTCAGGCTCTAATTACGAGGGTTACTGAAGAATCAGTGGCGATGGGACGTCCGTCTCTTACCGACTGTTCCAAGTACTCTCATCCTAATCTCCAGTTGGTCTCTTTTCCGCCAATCGAAAGTCTGTGCTGACGGGAATATACTAGCAGCAAAATGCGCGAGGTAATGGTCAAAAGCGTCGCTAAGAATTGGGCGCAGGTTTGCACCTGACACCTGGGAGAGGGGCTCCCCAGCGGCAGACCTAATTAATGAGGAAAAAAAGAAAGGAGAAATAAAGTGCGGACGGGTGGGGCCGATCGAGACGTCGCTCCAGCTCTGTAGCATAGTCGTGCGGATTACAAGTTTCTGTTCGGCCTGCCGATCTTATCCGACAGTATCGACGCTGATGGATAGAGAGCTGCACGAGTGTTCGGATGCTTATTTGGATTTGGATTTTCCCAGTTAATTTCACGAGCGGGCTAAGAGCCGACCCAAGAGGAATATGCGCCGAAGGGAGGGTCAGGGGAAGGGGGGGGGGGTCGAAGAAGGGAGCGCGAATTTGCATCCCGTCTTAGATTTTTCGCTTTACAAGGACCAGAGGAGGGGAATTCCTCGTTTCGCCTTTCCGATGGGCCGCTGCCTAGGAGATCAGGAGCTAGGAGAGCGAACGCGCCGTTCGATCACATCGACGTCGAAATTTGCCGGGAAATGCGATCGCTATCGAACTCGCGCGCGGCTCTGGGGTCACAGTAAACTTGTTTTGCTCTGCAGTTTAATATCTGGGCCGGATCAAATAAAACAGGCAAACATTCAATCGCTCGCTGGGGCAACAAGCCCTAAGGGCTAGCGCCGCCCTATACCACCTTATCCCCCGCGCCTTTTGCCGTTTATCCCTCTCCGTTCTTCTACTCTTCTCTTCACTTCTTTTTTTTCTCCACCTGGCTTTTCTCCTTTAAAGTCCTCGACTTTATTTCTCATCCGCTCGAGTAAACCAAACGAAATGAATATCTGCTTACGCTTTCTTCTCCCCGAAGCATTTGCGCTATAGCAAATCGCGTTCACGTGTACCATTGGACCCGATTAAAAGATACTTGCGAGCGTTGCGAATACCTCGTACATCCGACAGAAGCTTGTTAAGGCAAAACATCCAAAATGATAACGTTCTATCGGTGGGCGTCTTCAAACGTCCCCTCTTCATGCGACCGAAATGTCTACTGATAATAACCGTTTTTCCGGGGGCACCGCAGTGAATTCAATTACACCGCAGTTCCGCGTGTGTGGTTACCCGAGCGCGCCCGAGCACGCCCGAGCAAAAAGTCGCGCGATTTGCAGGAAACAGCCAACGGGTGCGGCGACCAAGTTTTGAAATACGGAAGTTTCGAATAATTACACAGGGTTAATATTGCAGTCGGGCAAAAGTGTACAGCACCCACTGTAGTTACAGTGCGCCTCGTGGTTCGGCCTGAGAAACTTTGGCAAGTTAATTTATTGAAGTTAAAAATAGGAAAATGGACCAAAGAAATTTATTGTTATTACTTGGACTGTTAGTAGTTACCGTTTTGAGAATTCTACAATTATTTTTATTATTTTGCTGATATGCTAACAAGTATTATTTAAGCGTGTGTAAAATGTGAAAAAATAGTTTAACCAATACTTCAATTTAGAATCTAGAACACAACCCAACCGAACGATGGGTTAGACAAAAATATAATTCATCTTCAAAAAGTAAAGCTCATTTGTAGCTAGGTTACAGTAGCTTGATATAACAAAACGTTCGCAGTTGCTTATAATGTATAAAAGTATCAAAGCTTGAGCAGAAATTAGCCTGCGGAATATGCATTTTTAAGATTTATCAACCGGCAGCGGTCTGCGACGACTTGTAACGCCTAGTGTCTAGAGTGTCAAGCATCGGCAATCGAGACGAATTCCACAGGAGTAGCTTGGGTGTCAGTCGACGACTCAGTCTGTCGCAGCATCGATACTTGAGGCTGAACCGCCAATCCGGGGCGCAAACTGCACAGGAGCGTCTAATGACTTTGGGCAGAAGGCTCGCCTGGGTGCGTCTGCGCGTCCGAGCGCCGCGGCAGATCCGCTTACGATTTCCGGTCAAATACGCGGACGGTGTGCCGTCTCGGACGGCTGTTCACTGGCGCCGAGTAACCGAATTACTGCCTGCGCTCAGAGATTAGAGACGTCGGCGGGTCGATCGCAGGGCTTAGAAGGCGTCACGCCACGAGACTGTCGCTGGCGCGCGCCGTCACTGCGGGTGGGCTTGCCCGAGAGCTTGCCGAGAGGACTTTCGGGCTTGGCGCGCCGCGCCACCCTTTCACAGAGCCTTTCCTCCAGTACTACTGTAGCAGAAGGAGTTGTAAAAAGCTTTGTTGCCCACGTAAAAGGGCTCGGGGCGCCTTTTCGAATTTCGTTTGGTTCACAGGCCGATATATACCTCGGGGATTTGCAGTGCTTTCAGCCGTGGGCAATCCATCTATTATGTACACCGTCACCTGATTCCTTATTTCACGCGGTTTAGCCTGCAGACGCATCTAGTCATTTTTAGTCCGCCTTAATTTTTTTAAATTCTGACCAATCGATATTTTCATTTACATATGCGAAAGAAACCGCGTACCCAACTCGTGTCTTCGAACCTTTATCAAGTCTTTATTAAGTACGATCAAGGATGGGTTAGTAGATTCAAAACAAGTTTAATGGATATTTCTTGGAACGATCAAAAACGTCTAGTTTATATAATTGCGCGTTAGAGCGAACCTACTGCTATCCTTCCACCATTTGCTATTTGTCTATTAGTTGCAATATAAATGGAATAAGGTATCGATAACTTTACTTAAATATTGAATGCGGTATGGTAGCCCGAAATGATACAGTACCTTAGATAATCTCAATACTTACGTCTGACATTCCACGTGTCGGCTCGCCACTCGCGGATTAAGAATAACGCAAGTACCATTAATTTCTCGGGGCTAATTACCCATTATTCCGCAGTTGGTGCTAATTACTTTTGTTCTAAACGGACAATCAAAATTGCAAATTAAAGCCGCGCGGCCGGCAGTGCGAGCGGGTGCCATGCCGCCGGCCGGAGCGGGCGAGAGCGGACGAGAGTGACGGATAGAAGCGGGCTTGCGAATTAATTCGGGCGAAAAGGAAAAGTTTGCCAGCACCAAAAGGTAAATGAAGGGCTTGGAGAGAGCGGCTCGCTTTCGTTACACGAGTGCTTCCCATTACGAGCTTCCGCCCTATTAATGGCCAAATCATGGCGAGTATGAGCGATATTCCCTTTTGGCTGCGAGTGTGCCCGTCGACTAATTCGCAACTGCCGCGCCATCGTCAGTCATCGCCTATGATTGATTGCGATGAGTTCTCCTAAGCTTGCAGGCATAAGCTTATAGGTTGATACTGTTTAGATAATTTGAGGGCCGCGATTCTCGAGCCCCTTTTAAAAACTTGACTAAATTTTTGTACAATTCGCAGCGGTTGTGATGTGCGTATACTCTTGATATTCACGGTACATTTCGAATTATTCATCCCCGGTCGGGCACAAACATTATCCTACTAGAGTGCACTGTTTCTCGAGTAATACTTGAGAACTGGATCAATAAATTAAGGTTTCACGGTTATGAGCCTGCGTCTGTGGATTATAACGATCGTGAGCGGAACTATTTTACCGAAACGCAAACTATGTGGTAGCATATTTTCATTGCATATTTAATGGGAAAGTTTTTAACTTTATAATGAGAATCTGACTAAATGTACTTAAAACAATAACTTTGTATAACAAAATGTCTTTTATTTTACTGTTTCAATTGTTACTTTACAAAACTTAATATACTATATCCTTTTTACCACCTCGCTTAGTTTGTGTTGATAATAGATGTAAAACTTGTATAGATAAAAGCACAGTTGCAGGCTCTTAATATTACCATTATGAAAATAGTTTATATTTTAAATATTTTTAATTTGCATTATCCTAACAACTTTGCGGTTAAAAGTAATACGCGTCCACTATAATTATTCAGATAATGTTTAAAGTTTTTCTTTGATTAACTTTCGACAAGGGATTAATTACCTTTATTCAAAACTTGTTTATAACCGTCAGTGTTCGAGATTAAGTGATCCTGTGAAATATATACACTCTGCTGACTATATGTACTGTCAACCAATACATATAGTCATCAATTTTACGTTTAAATGTATTGGGTCATGTTATGTTGAATATTCAAATGTTACTTAAACAAGAACAAGAATTATCAAATAATCTTGTCTTTGTAAATTTCAAAGTAAACTTTTTATGTAGTTTCGTTAAAATAAATAATTTTGCCCAAGATAAAAAACATGCTCTATATTTTGAAAGGAGTTCGGACCTTGTACTGCAATTTAAATTAACAATTATTACGACCAAATTGAATTTGGGTAAAAATTATATTAGACCTATGGCTATTAAAGTGTTTTCTGAAAACTGCTCAAGTAAATACAGCCTTCTATTACATTTTTAACACGTTCAATAAGCTTTACATTAAATTTTTCTAGTTGCACAAGAAACTTCATTGCTTTATGAAAAATATATGTACAATGCCAGTTAGACATTAATTATTTTTTTTTAGAGTTTAATTATTTTTAAATTAATTAGAAAAATTGTATAATTGTATAATTCTAAGAAATATAACGTAAACAATAATGACATGCGAGTAAGGTACGATAAAATTATGATTAGGAGATCAGGCTGAGAAATGTGTTTGTATAAATTAAGCTGACAAGAAAACAAACTTTAGTTTAAACTTTTCAAATAGATAATGTGCACTATCTCTATTTCACCTTAGTCTTTGGCGGAGTACGTTGCATTAGACGAAATGTTGGGGGAGATCTTCCGGGTAACTTTGTAAGTTTATCTTGAAATTTGAAGTGGACATTGTATCTATAGTACCGATGCCGCGAGCAGCAACACCTGGGTGACTTAGGAAAAGGAAAAGAGTTGGGTCGACCACTTGTCATTTTAAGCGCGGACGCAAGGATCGGGCAGCCTAGCGATTTCCGGAAAACATCGCTTACGGCTCTCGGAAGCAGGGGCCGTGGGCACTTAAGCACTGAGCGATTTATCCTCTTCTGGATCTGATAATTCTTACATCGAAAGGACTGACAAAAGGTCCGCCTCGAAAATTTATACCCCCCCGATGTACAGCCACAGCACGGACAGTTGTTCTCGAAGTATTCCGGGCGAGGCGAAACGGTCCGAAGAAAGAAAAGAATAGAAAAAAGCTCTATACAGAGAAGTCTGGATGGGCCAGAACCTGAGGGTATATGGATGAAGAAGGGGCTAGAAGGGAGTATAGTGGCGCAAGAGGATATAAAGAAGCCCGCGCGGAACAAAGCATCGACCGCAGGTTCGCGTATGTGTTTAGACGCAATACTCGATCTCTCGGATAAATGTCGGAGCATAGCATCCGAGGGTCCAATTGGATGTGCGGCGCGCCCACGCACGCGCGTAGTGCAGGACTTCTCCGAGGCTGAGCAACGCGGGTAGTCTCCCGCCTCGGACGCCCGAGATAGAAAGTAGTCGAGAAACAGGATCGAGAACAGCATCGCGAAAGCGGCTCCTCTCTATAGTAGGACCGAGAATATAGAGCCTGGACTATTGTCCCCACTCAACCGCGACACTGAGCCGTGGGTCGCCGCTTAGCGCTCTCAAAGCTGGGATAGATAGTCATCCACACTTGCATCCGCTACTCGATGAATGGTTCTCCTAATGAAGCATCTGTTTTTCGAAGCAGGCTCAGTACAATATACCAACGAAAAGAAAGAAACCTTTCGTGGTCTCAATGCCCGCTGGTATTGCGCTCGCTCCAGTTTTATGCTCCTATAAGCGTTTCATTCCCACTTTTCTCTCTCTTCTTCTCAAACTGGCGCGTTCACTGGTCTTTCCGCATTTTAATTACTGCTCTATTGTTTGCTTAGATGCGTCCCTTGAGTTAAGGACAAGGCTACAACGCTCACAGAATGCCTGTGTGCGGTATGTGATGGGAGCTTAGTGGGATGATCATATCACCCCCTTCAGGATCCGATTGGGCTGGATGAGAGTAGACGGTTGGAGGGAATATTTTATGTATTTGCAGATCTACAAAATCTTACGGCTGCGTAAGCCGGAGTACCTCGCCGATCTGTTCTCTTCTAATGCATCCGATCAGTCGGTCAGGGGTGAACCTAAAGAGGTTTCTGTTCCTCGGTTGCGCTCTGAGACGGGAATTAGATCTTCCCCTGTTCAAGGTGCTCATCTGTGGAACAGACTGCCATCCTGCATAAGGAATGCGCCCTCTATTTCTTGCTTCAAGGGGCTAGTGATAGAGCATTTGAGGGGTCGAGATAAACTTCTATCTATCTATCTATCTCTCTCTTTCTTTCTCTCTTTCCCTCCCTTTCAAAAGGGCGTCGTTTGGCCTCGCGTCTGGGGTCGAGGATCATGTCTGCGTGCACACTGTCTCTTCGAAACAAGTTTTAATCACTTCGCGAATTGTTAATTCGAATAAGCAAACTTTTCCAATGCGTATGATCGTGGTCTTTTCCCGCCCGATCAAATAAATTCATGATATTATCGATCCATGAACGTTTCCACTCTCCAGTATACCCAAACTCTATATACTCAAAAAGCGTTTGCTTAATTTAATCTTTAAAATTTGTACACCTGATAATACATCAAGTCATATACATCATTGATAAATGAATTAATGCCACAATATTTTTTTAATTAAATTGAACTTTTATTTTTATACAACTCTGTCTCTCTCTCTCTCTGTGCTTGATAACTTTTTTAGTAAACCTCGACTTAATATTGAGACTTCGAGTCTTAATTTAGCGCTTGTGATATTTTTTTTTTCGAAAAACATGTTACAAATGCACAGTTGAATGAAAGGTTAGTAAGTATTTGCAGACTCATTAAATCGTTGTAGATTTAATAATTTTTTAGTATTTTGACTTGGTTACAGAGTGCAGTATTGATCAATTGATGGCTGCTCGTGATATAGGTTGAAATGTAAATGATACTACTTATGTGTCTGTTGGAGCTTATAGATTGGTTACTATTAATTTTGGAACAAATGTTACAATAATTTATAAGTTGTTTCTTAACACGTAGCATTAGATTAAGTTATTTACTTTAAAAACGTATCGAAATAAATAATTGGATCAAATCCTATATTTTAATGTTAGAGATTATTATTGTACTGTATAATTTTGTTGAGCATTATAAACTGGTATTTCTTATAATATAAGTGTATAATTAAAATCTATATTAAAATAGTTATGATAGGAAATTGATGATATTTCTACCCAAAATTTAGGTAGAATATAGTCAAATTATTAGATTATAAGCTTACAAAATAATTGTATTAATATAATAAACGAAAATGTAAATCTTTTTATCGAAAATTTATTGTTTCTATGAATTGATAATCTGAAAATACTAATACATTTAAAATGTTAAGATTTAATAACTTTTTAAGCAAATAGGAAAATTCGTATCGTGCATAAAGAAAAGAGATGCATGAAAATAAATTGTAGTTGGTGTGTGTAGAAGATTTTTTGTCGTACATTTATCCATCATCCTACGATTTTCTAAATTTTCGTCGGTGTAGACGCGTTCCCATGACGACCGCGTGATCTCGACTCTCGAAAAATATGCCCCATATATACCCGAGTTTTCGTGATCACCGAGAACAGGTCGGAATCTAAATTTATATTAAAAGATATAGTATAATTATATTTCAAACTGTATTAACTGGCACTTTAATTAATTTTAATTTGTAAAATTTTCGGTAAAATTAATAGAAAAATACTAGTAAATATGCGGCACATGAGCTGGAGTCATGTTTTGCCAGGAAATACCAATGTTTTTTCTCATGCTTTTCATTTAAGTGAGTAAAAAACTTGTTTTTACCGTGAAAACAAAATCGTGGCATAGCAGCAGAACAAATGGAATAAAATTTTTATACATCTCTATGGGTCCTACCTGCAGAGAGCCTATATGTTAACTAGTAGGAAAACTAATTAGCCCCTCGAAAATTTTTGAGAGGAAGGCGTCGTAGGTGAGTGAAATTTAAAAAATGCTTGTGCATGATCTAAATATACAAACAGCCCGATGAACTACATACTGCTTATTATATCTAGGATCATAGCATCTTGATTGAACGCAAGTAGCGAGTTGGATGAGTCGGTGCGCTTGGCTGTAATTGTTGTCGCACTACAAGAGGCAGTAGGCATGAGTTAAAGTGAGAGCTTTTCAATAAGACAACCAAGCGTGAACGGGGTGATAAGGAGAGTAGATAGAGAGTGTCAATTAGCGCGGGAAGGAGGGCCAGAGCAGTCGTGCCACTCGCATGTTTATTTGGAGGGGATATTTTGTTATTTTGACCTTTTGGGCCGACCATTAGCGACAGAAGGGCGCTGACGATAGAGTGGCGTCCTGGAAGACTCGCGACTCAATGGGCAATTAAAGGAAAAAGGACGGCGGGACAAGTTTAGCGGGTCGGTGGGACACGGGCCGACGCAGTCAACAGGTGATGTACTTTAAGTTGCTCGGGGGCTGATTTGTGCAGAAGATCGCGAGACCTGGCGTGCAGGCGACGCCTCGGTAAACGAGTTTCGTGACGAGCCAATCTTGTGGAGGAACGGGTGAGCCGAGAGACGTGGCGAGGGGCGAAGCGATGACCCGAGTGGCATTTGCCATTCGGATTTGGCGTCGTCGCTAGGGGAGCGAGGTACCTCTTCGCCTCGCATCTCCAAATAAAAGAGCCGACTGGCCTCGGGAGCCGCGAGGCAACGTCTCGGGGGTGGGAGAAAGCCCAAGGCCGAGGCGATCGGCGGGGGTCGCGCGCGAGCACCTTCAACTACGTGCCCGAGTCCGCGGCAGCCGTCGCCTAAAAGCAAGCAAACTCTTTTTCGGAGATGCGGTGCACGTGATTCGCCGGTGCTCGCCACGCCCGGGACCTGGGGCCTCGGGGCCAAAGAGGATCTCTTCTTAGAGAGCGCACGCATTTTACCCCCTACTCTGATATTCCGAGCGAGATGAGATGCACGGCGCGTACCTTTGGGTTCCCTGGACCGAGTCTCAGTCCATTTGGGCCCCGCGTCACCCGGCAACATAGCGTTGCCGGGAAGTTGCAGGGGCCGCTTGGGCCGCGTCTGTTCCGCACGCCGCCCAATCATTTATCAGAGGAGCAAGCTGCTGTCCCTTCGATCCAACAGCCCCTGTGTACGGGTATTAGGGGGTATGTTTGCGGATTTTTGCCCAGACTCTCGGCTGTAGACTCATTAGTCCCGCGGACGTCCCACGTCCGCCTCGAAGAGACTCTCTGTGTAGAAATCGGTTCTTATCAAGAACGCCGTCCTTTTCGGTTTAATTGTCCGTTCGAATACTCCTGAATCTTTAATTGTTACTAATCTAATATTGATTTGGTTGGTTGCAAGTGAAATTGTTGTCTTGGTTGAAATGCAACAGCTATATTTGAAAGGCGCAGAACTGCGCATTTTATATTGAAAATTTCTATCAAATCTATAACTGACTTGCAGAGATCGTTATTGGAGAGGTCGACAGTGGGAACGGAGGGCCGCTCGCCGTTGCGGAGCGAGCGTTTAGCAAACTCACGCGATGACCCATGACCCACGCGCATACAATTCGCCAAGAGCCAGGATTGTAAATCGCGCGGAAAGAGTCCGAAAAAGGGGCCCGAGGCGAAGAAAGGAGAGGGGAAGGGATTTATCCCTCGTATCGGGAGCCGAGGCCATACATAAAGCGTCGGTGGCCGCGGTGGGGCAACGGGGTGGCGGGGCGGGATCGAGTCGAAGCGACCCCCGCCCACTTTTCTCTAAATCACCGGCAGTTTCGGGACGTACAGAGGGAAAAAACGTGGGGCCGCTCGTAACGTACGACACTTTGGGGCGTAAATTTGAAGCAAGTGCAAGGAACGAGGGGTGGGCCCGTACTGGGCGCGAGCGCCAGCGGCCGACTGTAAACAGCGCGTCGGTGCCTTGTTTTTCCCCGAGCGACGATTGTACCGACTGAGACCGAGCCGGAACCCGGCGGAAGTCGCGGCCTCGAGAGCGGCGCCGCCAATTCGCCGCGTTTGCTCGCACTAATTGCGAATCAATCGCTTAGTTTTACTCCTTCTCTGCCCACAACCCTATACCTCGATATGGTTTATCCTGCGTACATCCCGAAGCGACCTTTTATCTTTTGTTGGCTTTTTCCATACAGGCATATTCTCCGACGGAGCTCTTCCGTTTCTGAGCTTCGCAATTAGGGTACAGTCTATCCGGTAGAAATCTTAAATGATTTTCAATCAATTTATGTGTACATTATGTATTCTAAAATCTAGTTTTTTTTCGAATTGGAAAGCCAAAATTCGAAGGATTAACTTTACCCACTATGCTCATTTACCTAATACGATGCTAATGCTATCTGCTAATTAATTTTAAAGCTGCGCGAAAAACTGGTATCTTTCTTCTTGTTCTATTCCATTAAAATCTAATACTTTTCTATCAGACAAGCATTGGATGACAGTGAAATAAATTAAGCAGCTCGTTAGTATCGGTTAACAAATTATACATCCATTTTAAACAAATCTCCTGGCCCACTAATGCCTGCGGCCTCTCGTTTGAAGACTTTACCATGGTATAGACGCGAACAACTGTGTTCCCGAGGAGTTCCTCGAGAATGTATGCCCAATATGTATTAATTATTTTTCACGAACTCGGCCCTGGCAATCGAGTGAAGGCGAATGAGCCTCGTACTCGTGCGGTACACACAACGAATGAGATAACGATGTTGTTAGCGTCAGGCCGCCTAAGAATTGCCGCTGCGGAAGCCCATTAAATCAGTTTGTTCAACTAATTAAAGACAGAGCCGGGCGGGGTTGGGTGAGGGCGGGGCGCGCGACGCAGGTCTCGAGGCAGGTAGAGCGACAAATTTTAATCAGCACGCCGGAGTGAAGCCGGAGCGGGCGGGGCTGCGAAGCGTCCAATTTTAAAGCGGCGCCGGCGCGGGCCGCCGCGACCGGGGCAGGGGCAGGAGCGCGGGCGCCTCGGCGCGCGTCACTCAAGCTCGGTTCCCGTGACGAGGCGCGATTGCTTAAACGCTCTTCAGTCTCATCTTGCCGCGGCTCCGCTCGCCGAGCTCGCGATTTCGGAAAAGAGAGACGTCCAACGATGCAGCAGCCTCTGCTCCGTTGTTCTGCTGCTCTGCTGCTCCTCTTCTCTGCGGGGTGGAACATCCGACAACCGAACGACGCCTCACGCCCGCGCGCGCTACTTACGTCCCCTTAATCGCGCTTAATTGCGCGCAATTACTGCAAATGGGGAAATAACAAGTCGGCAAGAGGAGTCGCCTCTCCACGAACGAGGATAAGCGAGGCGCTGTGCAGCCGACTCAGCAATTAAAAGAGTTGGTGGCGCGTCCAGCGAACGGTGGCCCTTGGGATGAGCCTCGGGACCCTCGTGGCTCTTGCGGCCCTGCACCGATACTTCCGCTCAGCGATCTTCATGTACAATTACCGCTGCTCACTTCTGGCCCTGGCCCTGGTCCAATAACCATCTTATGTGAACCACTCGAGGAGCTGCTGCCACTGCCTCTACTTGCGTATTCTTTCCTGCTGCACTCACTTTCTCGTTTCTTTTCCAAACACCACTATAATTATCAATTTTATAATCTGTAATCTTTTATCCCTCCTGCTTCATCAATTGCACCTTCATTTACTTGCCGTCGTGTTTCTATCTAATTCTTTCCTTTATTAAGTGCTTTAGTGGGAATTTCCGACAAAAACTAATAACTGATCTAAAAAATAATTGGTTAGTATGCGTGACTGCCTTTTTAAAAATTTAATCATATGTCAACACGTACTTATTGTACCACAGCAAATAGTAAATGAAAGGATAATGACATAGGCGTAAATAGCAAAATATACACTTGTTTTATCATCTGCATTGTTATGTCATGAATTCTATTACGCTTTGATTTCACATTTTCTTTTCCGCTGATCAAACTGCAGCTCCTCTTAATGTCAATCAAAACATCTAAATGATAATGCACGTCTTTCACGGAGTAAAAACAAGGTTTTTTTCCAATACCTCTGATGAAAATCAATTTTATTTCAGACATACTATGAACTAAATTTAAGTAGTGACCCAACTGTCATACCCAACAATAATATTTTCTATATGTCAAAGAGAGAAAGGAAAAATGAAAAGCTCGAGAGACCTCTTACACCCTCACACTCGTAAAGTTACAAAGTAACGTTTTTAAGATAGACCTGCTTGAAATATCTAAGTAATGCATCGTATCAACAAGTCAACTTAACCCTTTCTTAAATTAATTTTTTGTGCTGTGGACATATTGAATTTGGTTTTCTGAAACTTTCATTCTGACTAGATTCTACTTTCAGTTCCACTTAGAATTTCGTTCCATTTCACGTTTGTATTACATTTTATTTTTTGATTTTTTACAGAATCAGTGCTAGTCGATTATATTTAACAGTACAGATGTAATATTAATCGGAATAGATATAAAAAAACATTGATTATAAATTAAATGTAATGCATTATTACTCAAACAATTTAACGATAAAGTATCAATATTAACCCATACAATTTTTTTCATTTACTATTTAATGTTGTATCCTCCGTATGGCTATTAGCGACAGCAATCAAAGTTTACATGATTTATTTGAAAACAGTCAGTTTTTTTGATGTTGGTAAATTGTATTATCTTAATTCCATTACATATATTGTTAAACAGCTAGATGTCTATGAAGTTAATACAATCTGTAACTTTTTGATACTACACTTTGTTATTCAGAATGACTTATAGGTTATCTTTTATTCTGTGTATTTATTTGTGATATGCCTATTGTTTATCACGTGTGTAATCTTAATCCCTTTTTGGATACAATAATTTTATTAAGTTCATTTTATGAACGAATGACTTCACTTGGTGCGGATAGAGTCGATTTTGTAGTATCGATATTGATATTGAGCTTAGCTTTGAGAGAAGCAATTTTGTTTGTAGAACAATACGTAAACACGTCTAGTTACATCAAGGTTTCAATCGAAGATCTCGTACAAGTTTATTCAGCAGCTCGAGCTACATAGAATAACCTGACTTAATGTAAATAAAGATCATGCTTTGTTGCGATCAAAAGGAGCTATGTATCATCACATGGAAATGCCATTATTCGCATGTATGTTCGCGAAAAAATTGATAATCCTGGGCGCGCATTGTACAAGCAACAATCGCTGTTCCTCTGGACCCCTATTTTCAGACTCCATTATTATTTGTTTAGATAACATCAATCACGAGACAGTTCTTGGTAGTAAAAATATTAGAGGATGCGAGAGAAAGTGTTAAAAAGCGACATTTGAGAGCAGCGAATAATGACTTCGAAAAATAATAAAAAACGAAAAAAGTGAATGAGAGCGTAAGCTCACACGAGAGAAAGACGGATCAGAGTATATCTGCTGTATCAAACGAAGGAAGAAGGAGGAACAGGAGGATAAATTTCATTTTTCAACTAAAACGTTTCTAAAAAAAGAGAATATTTCTAAGAAAGTACTTGTTATTGCACTCCTCTTGTTTCCTCCAAGATGACTCCTTGCATATAATAATCGGAAATTCTCAAACTGTATACAGAAGTCGGATCCTAATAGGCAGTCGAGAAAAAGGCGGAGGCAGTCGGTAACGCAGCAGTGGAATGCAATGAGTAGCTCGCGGAGCTATAAACAAGTTTTTATATTCGTGCGAACAGCAGTAAGGTAAGGGTGGTGCGAACTGATGGCATATACGACGCCTGTCTGTCTGTTGTCGGTACTCCTCGCAGAGGTCCATTAGACGATACTCGGTCCGCTTCCGGAAATTACGATAATCGTCGCAATTAGCATGGCGGTGCATGAGTACTGCAATCCCAGAGCAGGGCGTCAAAGCCACTTGGAACAGGAGCGTCCGCTACATATGCCATGACTCGTCTTTTCGTTTTTATTTGTATGCTCACGAGTGCTACTCGCGCGCTCTCGTACTTTTCTTTGTCTCGTCCGTTGTCTCTCATTTATGCCTTGCTGCAGCCTCGGCCTTTTCCACTCGTGCTCTTTAATTCTCCCTGCGCTCTTACTCACATACATTTTCCGCAATTTTTTCCTGCACACTTGGGCCCCTTTTCCTCTGCGCACCTCACACCTATCCAACTTTCCGTCGCTTTTACGTGCGCCTTTTTTCACCGGCCTTTTGAATTCTTTTTTAGGAAGGGAAGGGTGGCACTAACAACCTTATAAATAACAGTGTTACGTTGAATGTAATTTATAATATTAAACCAGTGAATTTGTAGAGTACACTTAACTTTCCTCCACTGTTCTTGACTGTTTCCAACATTTTTAAAGTTTTATATTGCCTCCTGGAGTAAAGCTCACACTCGAATAAAATGTTTACATTTGTGCTCGTCTTATTTTGGTACAGAAACTCATTCAAAAAATTTTAGATACTCTTTGCACGACGTATTGGATTTACATTTTAATCACTGTTTTAAAATACTAAATCATACTTTGAGGATATACCCATTGCTATCAGTTTCAAATAATACAAATTTTCACGTAATTCGATGACCGGATATACTGCAGTTTTCAAAGATCAATAACAGATTTAAGGCTGTTTGATCAGTCAGAATAATGTATTCATCTTAAGAGGAAAGCTTTATCGAGCTGTCGATGAGACTGTCGGTAGAAATCTCACATTGACTTATGCTCATTTCATTTTGAACTAATATCTAATGCAACGTTATAGATTGAGACATGATGTATCGCGTACTTTCATCTTCTTGGAAACTTGCTAGTGATTATGAACCACTGAATTTACTCAAAAATAAAACTAAGCGAGGGCAATGCGACGCGCGACACGTAGGTGAGGAGAGTAGAAGAAATAAATATAATGTCGTTGTTTCACTAGGCCAGAGAAGTTGCAAATTCAGTTTGGGAACTGTCGACTCGAGTATTACACGGCTGCAACACTTTTGTGACACCTTAATTAACTCGGCCTTCCGCTCGGTAAACTTATTAATGCAGGCACTTTGCAGCTTTCTGGCCTGCGCTTTCTCTCCTGCCAACTTCTAATTCGGTTTTTGTAATGCAAGATAGCTTGCGCGCAATTTTTATTCAAAGCGAGTAGTGAAAAATCGACTTCTCTTTTGTCCGCGGTTGCGAATCTCAAGTTTCGAGTGCGGTGGAACAATCTCCGCACTTGAACTATTCCAGAATTACTTGAGCTCATTTTTCTTCCAATTACACCCTTTCACTTTAGCTCCCATTCTGTCGGAGGTTTTTTCGTCGCCGTGCCCTCTAGCTGGGCTGTCATGAGGAGCGTGCGCTCACGTGCATGCACACACGTCGAGTTTTTGCCCTCGCGAGCAACTTTGGTACTTTTCCGGTAACGACGGGCGCCGCGCCGCACCGCGCCGGGCGGTTTGTTACGATCGCCGCCCCGTGACGCTCTGCTAGCAGACGCGGGCAACCTCTCCCCTTTCCTTCTTGTTTTCCACTAGCAGTTTTTTCCTTCCCTCCTCGTGGCTACAAAAAAGAGGAAGAGAGGAAAACATAAACATAAAGATTTATCGATCGGGCGTCGAAATAGCGTTGCCTTTCTCCTAAAAACTTTTACCTATGTTCGCGTGCGAGCTTTTAATAGAGTTTTTACTGCCAATATTTGTGCTCAGGTTGACGAGTAGAACAGTTGCGAAATTTTGGGCATTTATACATTCCCGCATTGGAAGCTAGAATCTTGGAAATCCTCGTTATATATATATATATATATATATATATATATATATATAATTTATGTAGTATTTTAAAGCATTCAAGTTTATTATTTAAATTTTAGTTGGATTGTTCCCGGAGGCACACAATACTTCGGAGTGCATGTTCAGCATTGTTCTTATTCAATATAAAGTATTTACTGTATGGAATGTATAAATAAAATATTAAAATAAGTTTATTTCTTAAACTAGAAAACTCTAAAGAAAAGAAAGAAGTATTACATATTTTTTATAGATTTAAAAGAAGTTCACAATTATAACATAAAATCTTCGACAAAAAATATTCTTTAAATGGTTCCAAATTAAATTGAGAAAATTTTATTTTTATAAGATGGTTTGGAGATATCATTAAAAGCATATTGATAAATTTTTAGATCGGGTCAGTCCTATATTTATTCGCGAATCTATAAGAGAAAAGACGATAATTTAAATAAATAATGAATATCTTATTTGAAAATATTAACATAAGGTTTTGAAAAATTTCAACAGTTTTGATTTTTAAATTCCTACATTTTGCGTATAACTATTTATCTATTCATTTGCATAAATTTATCAAAAAAATGTGAACTCGTATCGACGGTAGAGCAATTTGGCTATATGTTTAACAGCTGATCTCTGAATTTTTACAGCAATTTCACGACGTGTAATGTGTTCGTCTACATTTTAATCAAATCAGTTTGATAATGGAATTTTATGGTTTACTCGCAGGGCCATACGTTGTCTTATTGAATTAATCTAAAAAAAGTTTTTACTTTAATTTATTATCATCCCCTTCTAACATCCACTGATCATTTGTCGGGCTTTATACAGCATTTAACACGATATTGAGCCTGACAATATTGTTGATATATCATCAGATGATGGTCAATATATATCAGCACTGATAAATTTATTTTATTTTATCAGCGTAGAATATAATTAGTGGTGGTTAATCATCATATCTAGCAAATTTTATTCAGATATTATTTGTTGACATTAAAAGGAGCGAAACTATCGGTACCTAGAAAATAACGCTAATTAATTAAAGCTCAAGCGAGGTACGTTAAATTCCTGACCAAGGTCTCGAGTTCAATTTCAGTCGGAAAATTAGAGATTGGACTTGATTCTCGAAGCATTTGCATATACGCGTGCACAGCATTGTTCAGAACGTCGATTTTTCTCTGAACGAGAGTTTTGAGGGGTAGCACAGCGATGGCAGATGGCCCGTCATAAGTTCAGACGGATTAAATGCGCACGGGCTAATGAAGCTGCCGAGCCATTATAAATTTAAATACTAGCAGAGGAGCGTCCGCTCTATTTGGCTTGCGCCTTTTCCTCAGCGTTAGAAGACTCCGGTAATTGTTTCCGTTTCTCTCAGGTCTGAGAGCTGCTCTTTATATCGAGGAAGGCGTTTTCGGTAGTGAGCAAGGATACCTCTGAAATGCAGATTTTAGAAAACGGCCGCGTACGTGCAGCTAACGGGCCGCCAGCACTTACCCACCCCCAATCTTTTCCTAGGTGTTTCCAACTTTCAGCGGTAATTTGTTTTTACAGCCTAGAGTGCCGCTCTGTAAATCTCCGCTGAATTGGTTTTAGTTTTTCTGTTAACCAACATTAGTATATTCTTTCATTTTGTTCGTTACTCGTTTTTTTAAAAAATCTATTTGTAATATTATTTCTTATGTAAAATGTAAATTATTATAAAGAATTAATGTTTAACGTCACAAATTTTACTATTTAAAAATTTATATAAAGCCATGATTACTAGAAATAAATAATGATATAATTTCATAATAATTAATATTTAATATTTTTTTGTTTTAAAGTACCCTTAAAGCGTCATTTAAGGTAAGACTTATATGTATACAATATAACATGTTTTACTTTAATTACACGTATAAAACAGCTTAATAATCTGGTAATTTTTATGATAGATTAAAAATGTTTGTATTAGGATAAGGACCGCTGGGCCTCATACACGCATTATATACACAGCGCGGAATAATAATTAGCCCGAGAGACCTCACCTCGGATCTTACGAACACATAAACATGGGAGGACGCGTTCACCATGGAAAAAAAACACATGACACTAGTCAAACAGCGCGTATCCATTAAATACTTGGAGGTTTGCCCTGAATATTGGGCAGCAGTCAGTTTTTGAGGTTCATTCAGCGAGCTAAATTGTGAGATTGAATCGGTGGATTGAGAGGCAAGGAATATTACTGAGAGAAGCGCTCGCGTAGCACCCAAGGAACACCGGCGAACAACTATCATTTCCCTCCACTGAGAAGTCACTCAGGCTGTTGGCGACCGCAGCTGATCTTTGCGATAGAAGAAGTTAGTCAGCGATAGTCGCACTGCCAACGGCGGACTCGTGCGTGGTCGCCCTACTATGAAGGCGGTGGAGCAGCAGGCCAACCCCACGCTTTAAGTCCTGGTGACGCAGCTCCTAGGCTAAGAGAGTTGCTGATGGTGAGTACCTCCAGGTGATCACTACCGCAGGAGCCGAATCGGGCTGAAAGCCTGTCATCCCACTCACTCACCAGGAGTCGCGTACGAACGACTGTGAGGAGCCGAGCCGCAAGCACCCTTACTGTCTCTCTATCTCTCTATCTCTCTCTCTCTCTCTCTCTCTCTCGCTTTCGATTCGCTCTACTTTTAAACATCTTGGCCAGCGAAGACGATGCGAACGGTTGAGGGCATTAGCGAACGGAAGGAGCGATGAGCAAATCGGCGTGCGGTAACTATAATCCGCACAGTGCAAGCCTCGATGCAAGCGTCACGCGGACACAAGTTGTGTGTACATGAATCAACCAATTCATTTATCTTTAACACATTTGGCTGTATGAGCAACCCGACATTTTCCTGCCATATCAATTCCAATCGGTCCCTATTTAACTATGTAATTTCATCACACTGAGTGGTCCTCAGCAACCGACGGATAGGGAAGACCGTCAGCATACCTCCCACATATAAGAAAAACGGATTCTCGTATACAGTGAGGCCGCGCTACAGCGAGCCGTGTTAATGACTAAAATCTCCGGTACAGTTCACGACCTATTATGGTATATCCTATACGAGGTATGTTCAAAAAATAACGAGAATTTTTGTTTTATGAAAAAAATATTTATTTATTCATGAATATCTATTTTGTCCCCTTCTATATATAATACACTTCTGCCAACGCTTTTTCCAATTCTTGAATCACTTTTGAATCTCGATCTTTGTAATAGCTTTTAGCTCTTTTAGCAATTCGCTTTTAATGTCATCTATGCTTGCAAAACGACGGCCTTTTAATGTTCTCTTTATTTTTGGAAATAGAAAAAAGTCACATGGAGCCATATCTGGCGAATTGGAGGCTGAGGCATCGTTACAGTTTTGTTTTTGACCAAAAATTCACGAACAAGCAATGAAGTGTGAGCAGGTGCATTATCGTGGTGCAAAAGCCATGAATTGTTTTGCCACAATTCCGGGCGTTTTTTCGGATTGCTTCACACAAACGGCGTTGAACTTGTAGGTAGTACTCCTTATTGATTGTTTGACCTTGTGGCAAGAATTCATGATGCACTATGCCATTAAATTATCACGTTTTCATCGGTTGTTGATGTGCTTGGGCGTCCGGGTCGTTCGTCATCTTCAACATTTTCGCGGCTATCTTGGAAACGCTTATACCACTCGTAAATCCTTGCTTTACTCATAGCAGACTCACCATATGCCTTTATTTACATTTTACAAACTTCACTACACTTTATTTCATTTTTCACGCAAAATTGAATACATATTCTTTGATCCATTTTTTTTCATAAAATCGAAATTTTATTGTACTTCAGGGGCATGTGTACCAATATAATAAAAAAAATTTTTATACAGGCGGACTCTCCAAACCCACGAAATTTAAAAATTCTCGTTACTTTTTGAACACACCTCGTATTTAAATAGTAATACTATTTAAAATTCAGCAAGTATGTTGCTTGATCGAAGTAACTCTTTAAATATTATTATTATATCTTCGTTACTGATGTTAAGATAACGATAACTGTGTGATCTTTAAATTCTTGTATGTAAATTCATGATTTCACTACTAGCGAATTTTCATCAAGTCTTTATTTGGTCTTTGCGATATTCTTGTAAAAAAAAAATTTGAAAACTACCTTTTTCAAAATAAGCACAAATATGCAGCTTAATGCACCTACTATAAATATATATTTAAAACTTATTCTTGGAAAAACGAAGATATTAAATAATTTTTAGGCATTTTTGTCGTACACTCATTGTGTTTCGTCCAAAAATAAGTGCTAAACCTCGCATCTATTCGGGTGATCCAGCTCGAGATCCAGCTCCTCTCTAAAAAAATAGAAATGTCACGAAATAATATTCAAATGTACGGCATAGGTTATCATTGTCGCTGCGACTTATATGATTATTTTTCTGATTCCATAGAGAAAAAAAATTAGTAATGAGAATTCATGCATGACAAAATTGATAATTACAATACTTATATCTTAAAATTTTAAGTTATATAATTTCTATGCCTTACACACCTTTTTTATTTTACTTTTATCATTCATTAGTATTCACTTTCCTCGCATTAATTTCTGACTTAAATGTAGAACTGATTTTTATTTTCAGGGTTCATTTATTTAGGTAAAGTTAATATTCTTAAGAATATATTTGCTTTTAATATGAAAATTTATTATTAATTTTTAAATATTATTTTAATGTTATTGTTTTGCAAGTTTATATAAATATGTAAATGCAAGGTCATTATGTAAACACACTGATAGATTGCCGTTTAAAGTACACCTATGAACCCAATGTATAGAATATCCAAATGTGGAATGAAGGAACGTGAAACATTGGCAAAGCATACGTATATACTTTGGCTTGTCAAAAACCTGCGAATAATTCTTAATCCTTCGAGGAGTTGACAAGTTTATAAGTAAGTATATTTATATACAGTCTCCCTATTCGATTAACAACTCCCAGATTACGTACCGCGTACTCGGAAATTATTTCGAATTGATAATTGGTTATCGGGTAATAGAGCATCGAATCTCGCTCAAAAAAGAGTAAAACAAAGTCAAGCCACTCGTGTATTTGAAGCGTGACCACACTTTCTCACGGCACTAAGTTGTTTCCATGATCTGGGCACGGCCGCAACGCCACGGCGTGTCAACCCGCCGCCACCTTAATTAGAGGCATTGAATTTCGGTCTCTCTTGGGAGAGGGAGGAGGAGGGTTCGCATCAGTTTCGAATCTGGATGTGATCTGGACGAACAGGTTAACCGGTTTTCTCTTCGCGGTTGATTATTAGCTTTCAATGAGCATTCGCTCTGTGCATGCTGCGCTCTCAAGCGTGAAATCGCTATACCTTGAGAAATGGAACGGAGAAGGGTAAGAGTATGTAGTATCGCAGGTGTCGGTGGGTCAGCAGAACCTGAACCTCGATTCGCATTACTCTTCGATTCCAGGCGAGATGTGGAGGAGCTTGCATTTTTAGTCCAGCGCAGCTTCGGCGACGTGGGCATTAGCTTGCGCTACGCGAGGCTAATCGCTTGTAATTGATGGCACGCATTACCTCCGTGATTTAAACCGTCAACATCGTGGATTAATGTGCGGAGAGGTCAGTCTTATCCTACTTTAGAGGCCACAATGTGGCTTTCGCTCGTCGCCTTATCGATCGGTACAAATGCACTCATTAATATCTTGCGATAAAAACTATAGAACCTGACGGGAGCCATGACAGTTTACAAATAATCATTGAACTAGATGCTTCATACAACGTTTGATATAAAATTTGTTTAATGGTAAATGCCGTCGATCAATGAAGTGAATTCATACACGTGCAGTCCTACTCTTTTTGGACAGTACATTCGATTCATTAATTATACTTTTTAATTTATAAGAGGTATTCATGGGCTAGTATGCACTATATATAAATATGCAACGAGACTCGTTAGTTGTGCGGTAGCAGTTGTCATTGGATACGACTCGAAATTTGCTGGTTAGAAGCGGCGAGGTAAATTCGGAAAGGGCCGGATCGGTTGGCTCGCCGGTGGCCTCGATTTTGGCCTGTAGACGGTGGCTGGGGAGCCGAACCGCTCCTTGTCGCTTTGCCGCTCGGGCGGCATGGGCTGCAGGCTTCGACAGCCGCGACACGGCCTACACGCGCCGCCCGCCAATTAGTCTTCGGCCGTTGGCCCACTGCTGGCCGCGCGCAAGACGCGACGCAGGGGCGTTATCCCCGTAATGGCTGTCCGAGAGAAGCAAGCCCATTTAGCTTGTATAAACGGTCGGGCTGGCGGTGCAGCGCGCCGCGAGAGCTATAAATCCCACGGGGCCGGGAGAGTAGGAGGCACGGAGGACCGAGCAGGTAGGGAAAAAGCTCCGACGCAAGTGGAAGAAAGATTATTGGACCGTGGACGCAGTTGTTGCCGGAGGTGAGCCCAGCTGCAGCGGCTCTAGCACAGAGGGGCGCGCAGGGTGGCAGGACGCGGAATCTCGCACCCACACCGGATGACGCATGGGCGGCGCGGGCGCGCCGCGTTCGCGTCTCGGGCAGCGAGCAGCCCACGGCTTGCATGTATCCATCATTATCCTAGTATCAGGCAGTAGGGCCGCATTGATTCGGTGAGCTCCGATCGTTGGGTTGCATCCGTTTCCAACTGCCTTTCAGCAGAAAACCCTTTTGCCGCTTCGCACTGGCCTCCCCCACAAAACGCTTCATCAATGCTCCAATAACGCGTCGCCGATCATTTTCCTCATAACTCGAATCGGTAGCGATCCTGCAGCATACTGCACGAACCATATATAGTAACGTGCCACGAGGAAGCACTTTCACGACTAAACATCAACAATCCGTGCTCGCATTATTCGAATATCAGCGAGTGAATAACAGTCGGCTAATTAACCGCCGCGACGTCTGACCTCAAATTATTCCCGTCGATACACGAGCTCAGCGCGCACCGACGACCTTCATGCCCTCATCTTGGGCTCGTTCAATTTGCCGACCCTGCATCCAGTGCCTTTAAGCCGCCTTCTCCGCGTCCACCCGTAGTATTTGCCCACCCCTCACCCCCTCATCTCCTCAACCGTTGTGACTGGCCCTAATTAGCGGGGAGATTCCTTCTGGGTAAGACCAACTCCCCTGCCAGTAGCCCACCCCAGTGCACCACTCTGCTGTTCGATATAGCGCTTGCTTCCTAGCCTCCACAATTAACCCACGCCCCCTTAGTCTTCAAGGGGACGGAGAGGCCAAGCCTGCCAGTCAATTCAGGGTTAAATAGTTTTCGCTGTTTTTACTGAAAGAGATGGTCCTTGGTCCCAGTGATCCAGTTAATTCTGCAGAAGGAGCCGATTCCTTGAGCGCTGCGCCACGCGGATTGTATCAGGTCAAGTGTAACTGGACCGATCGCCCCACCTACTCTTTCGATTATTTCTTTGTTAATGATATTTCATAGCAAAGTCTCTAACGGATGCTCCTTACCTATTGATCCATCTTGTCGAGACATTTCCTGCCCCTTCTTCATTTCACCTATCTTCCTTTTTCTATTCTACCACAGTTTGCTATGATTCGAGAAAATATTAATGAACATTGTACATTCAACACAGTATAAAGAGACAAATAAAAACCTGTGAATGATTTAATGTAAAAGAGGCACCTACTGTATGCAGTTAAAACAATATCACGGCAGTGTTATTTATTAGTGTGTATAAAAGAGGTGTGAAATCAGATAATTTTTTCTATCGCTACATGTTCAAAATTCAGAGTTGCAAGGTATTGCGTTTATTATCTGCCTGGAAAATCTTAAAGCAAAGCTCATTCGTTCTCCTTTTCAATTATTTTTATCTCGAGCCTTTATCGAGGACATAACATCCAAGAATCACCTCCAGGTCCCAAAGCGTTCTACAAAGCACCCGGAACAATATCCCTATTCAAATCAACTCCCCAAGAGAGAATCGCACTAGTCTGCATCCGGTCTGGTCCTCGCCAATCCCATGCAGTCGAGAATAAAGAGAGATTGCAGTTTTCTGCAGTTGTCCGTGGTCGTCGACTGGAGACCGACAACCGCCTACCAGCATCCAGGTATATTAGCGAAATGAAGGTTTGAAACTTAGTAGGAAAGCGTCCGCCCGGCACACACAAGCGTTCACGCCGACCGTGTTTATTAGTGGGCCAAAGATTACCAGGAGCGAAGACGATCAGTGTTTGCTCGAGCCGCCCGAATTAACGGCCCGTGGAAAACGCGCACTGCACGGGAGGTATTAGCATTCGGAATCGATACGCGGCTCGAGCAGAAAGCAGCAGGGTCGAATGGAAGCGCTCTTTGCAGGACGCGAGGCTGCCTGATCCGCGGATAGTGCCCGCGCTCATCCACTCCTCTTTATGGGGCCGCGCGGGCACGCGATAAAAGTGCCGGCTTTATGCGATCCCACGTCGGACTCGCGGGCCGCTCGGCGACTACCGACTCCGGACTCCTGAGTCCCAAGTCCGACGCCCTTCGTCCTCACAGAATGCCCTTGATTTATACACCGCGTATTATTCGCGGGTAGTCCTCCTTTCTCCTCCTCTCGTCTTCGAATTAAGCTGTTCTTCTCGATTCCTTGGCTGCGCTTCTTTATTCACGCAGCTCTGGAATGGCTCGTCCGCACCGGTTCGAACTAAAACAGCCCTGTCCTCTGTCCTCGCCTCCAGGTGAGGCTCTCACACATCTCGCTTTCTCGCTACTCTTTCTATTCTAACGGTGGGGCAAATTAAAAAGGAAGCACTCGACGTTATTGATATACGCGCTCGAACTTTTCACGGCGCCCAGCTTATTCACTTTTTGTTTTCGATTTTCGTTTCGAGTACGTCAGCGCACGCGTGTTTGCTCGCGATCTGCCCCTAGTCTCGTGCGTACCAAGCGCATTCATTGCTCCCGGTACACTCGCTTTGCAGACCATTCGCTCTTTGATTAAGAGGACAAAGCTTTCAGATCTTACAAATATTTAATTCAATGACTGCTTGGTAATCGAATTCACCCGATTCAAATGCAATTTGATTCATCATTTTAACCCATTTTCAAAAATATAACATTATTTAGCTGTTGCTCCTTTATTATCTCCTAAAATCAGTTTAAGATACCTAGATGTATGTATACTTACATGCGTGCGCACAGAGAGAGATACAATCGGTCTAGTAGAATATGCTTAATTCCTATTTCCTATACTTGAAGAATTTAATCCGCTAATTCTTTGCTAATTTTTTCTACATTAATAGAAATTCCAACGCTCAGTATCCTAATGTGATTTTAGTTGAAAATTAAACTTTTACACATATTTTTCCGTTAAAAATATTCCCTAGTTCTGCGTTTAACCTACATTAGCCTGTATCATCAATAGTGTAAGCGTAAATGGATTGGAAAATCTTATTTTGCAAATTCTTTAATTCATACTTTTTTATTTATTATTATATGTACAATAATTTATTTTAAAAAATATTCGAACAATATAAATATTAGGAAATAAGTGAAAAGTTTCCTTAATTAATTAGTGCGATGCAAAACTCATACACTTCTCTCATATACTTCAATAGAATAGCAGAAACAAACATTTGCGTTTCTTGAGTATTGATTTTAACATGCAGTTCTCAGGTTACTATTATTTATGATATATTTTTATTTTTAATACGTACTTATTTTCTAGTATTGTGCTATTAAATTGTAAGGTTTAGATTTTTCAAATTTTTTTGGAACTTTCTGTATTCGTCTTCGTTAGCTTTTCCTACCATAATTTGGACTGATCACAACAAGATATCGGGAATATTTTATCCCCCCCCCCCTTGTTTTTTCATTTTAATTTTTCATTACCTTCATCATCTGATACATCAATCCAGATTAATAGACAAGATCTTTCTGCTTCAATCCCCACTGTCTCTTATATATGTAACCCTCACACTAAAACTTGAATACATTCTCTTACTTGTGACGTGGTGCTTTTGCACCCGGAGCCCCACGCCAGTCAATCTCCGGTCGCGCCTCCTGCCCTGATGCAGGTCCTCGCGGTCGTCCTGGAGGGGACCCGGCCGGGCCAGCCCGGGCGGCTGGGCTACGTCGGTCGCGGCGGTTGTGAAGTCGGGGGGAGGGAGGGGCCGATGAAATAAACACTTGTAAGGGGCAGCTATTTTAAAACATAGTTTATTTATATAAAAATAGGCGACGGGGGGACAGGCCCTCACGCGTCCCCAGGTGGTGTCGGGGCCACGCGTCAGCTGGGCTCGCTTCTTCTCTCTCTCGCACCTTCGCCTTCTCCCTCCCTCTCTCGTTCGCTCGCGCGTTGCTTCTCTTAATCGGCGATCGGGGCCGATGGCTCGGCGTCCGGCGCGAAACTAGACGGCGCGGCGCATTCGCGCATTTTCCAAATCCCGCGCGCCCTTCCCGCCCCGCGGCCGCGGTGCCCAGCTGACCCCTCGCTCGCTCGCGCGCGCAAAACCGCCCGTCACATACTATTAAGTTAACTACATTCTCTTACTGATCAAGCCTACTAAATGAACTCGATGTTTTGGTATTTCAAAGTCTAATTCACAAGCTTACAATGTTTGTTAATTTCACTTATACACTCAAATGTGTCTATAAACTAACCAACTTACACTCAATGTGCTTACACTCTCACAAAATATACTCAACTCACCAGATATCATACTATTACTAGCACTGTTAACTGCTAACATACTTAGTTTTTTACTTTATTGTATTGCATATATTGTTATTTAATTCATGAAAAATACAGATATATTATGCAAGGATAAATTCAATCTTTCATCTCTTCATATTTGATGAATAGTTATTTCTGTGATAATAATTTTTATAACTATAATTTAAGATATGCAAAATTTACGCTTGCTTTTGATATGTTTATATTTTAACACCTGGTTGATATATACTTATTGTCTATTATATTCAAAACAAAAATATTAATTAATATAATATTGTATTCGAATAGAACAGAATATGGTAATGTATATTATTTTAATTGGATTTTTATATCTAAGTTATTTCCAAGTTTAGTTAAGTTGTAATAAATTTTAATAAATAATAATTATATTGATAAAAAAATAGAAAATTTGGATAGTTTAAATTCATTAAAATAATTATACTGTAAGATTAAAAATGGAGGATTAAATATTATTCAATTTTTCTGTGTAATTAATTCGAAAATTTCGGTACTTTAATTACTCTTATAGCTACTGAAAAAAATCATCAAGTCTACAATGATAGAAGATAGTTAAATCTTCCTTAAATACTCAGTAAGATTGTCTTTAATTTAAATAGTAGCATTTATTTCTTCTTGATGATTTTATCGAATGGCCCAATTGCTTTGAAATACTCATGAATTATCACGAGACGAAATAAATTAAAGTTTGCAGTAGCTCAAGTATATTAACAATACAGTACAATGCGGTATCAACTGGAAGAACATTTCCCCATAATCGGGGTCTACATAAAAAGGCGATTAACGATGTATGTTGTGTCGTATTTCCTCAAGATTCTTATTAAGAATATACGATTCCAATAAAAGCCTGTCCTGGGAAACACCTGCTGCAGGCACAATCACAGATCTGCGCTCATAACAGCGTCGATAGCTGGCATAGACATGTATAGCTCAGGCAAAATGGGTCAGATCGTGGCAGCATAAAAAGAAGATATTTCCGTTGAGAACTAAACCACAAAATCACCAGGCTAGGTTTGAGCGGTTGCGGTGCAGGGGTAGGCCGGTAGATCAGTTCAATGGCGCACTCGAACTTCTCATCAGTCAGGGATTGCGCTGCGCCTCATAAAACCGAGTTTACTTTACACGCGCAGTTCAACGATTAATGCGGCTCATCGAGCAACTCGTGCAACCGATATTTTTGACTGTAGTCTCGATCGGGAGGTACGACGGGTACGCAGGCTTTGACGTTGCGGCTCGTTCGTCGAGTGCCATTGGCAGCTGCATCCGATCGTTACGAGGGAGGCCTGCGCGGGACAACTAATCATTATGATCCTGCCGACTACTACCTCGTGGCCATTCGCACCCATAAATTATCAATTAGCCATTTTTGCACTTGTCCGAGCACGCCAATTTTCGATCCCCTCTCGTAAAGTAATCGCGCGAATTATTTTGCCTCCCCGCTCTGGTATTCGCACATCAATTCGCGGCCTGTGAAGATAATAATGGGCGCAAGAATCCCGAGCATTTTCATTGAATATAACCAAATAATATCCCGAATGAATTGCCGCTTCAGAACTAGCGACCGCGCTTATCCACTTCCTCGACAAGTTTTTCCTTTTTCCGATGTATTTTGTCAGAGTCTGATAAACATAATCATTATCTTTTGGTTTAACGCATTGCTTATATTGCTATAGAGGTATCAAAACATACGTGCTTATATGACTCTCAGTAGACTGTCGGTGTTGTCAATGTTGCAATCATTATTACAAGGTGGGTCGCAAATACTTTCATCAAGCAAAAAATTCGCCTCGTTTCAATTTGACGCCGTCTCACGAATACTTGTCGACTTGCGATATTCCTTCTGATGTTCTCAGTTGCTTGGCTGCAAGTGCTATTCTTTTGTCAGTAACTAACTGACAAATTTGCTTGTCTGAGGTCGCTCGCTTTTTTTCGATCCGTTTAATGGTAATGGGTCGATAACAGATAGATAAGAGAAGCGCGGCTTGTTGTGCTGGGCTAATTTTATCTCGATTTCATGCAATCGCTGAATACTGCAAAAAAAAGAAGCTAGGGGATAAGTTTGATCAAGGTAAAAAATGAGGATTAAGGTATAAGGTGAAAAAAGAAATGAAAAAGATGCCCAAACAGAGAAAAGTGCCCCACGTTCTTGTATTAATATGGATCAGAATGTGGCGAAGAGGCAGTGACGGCTCCTCGGCACCTATATCATTCGGCTCGCTGGCAAGGCAATATTGGCCGAGCGAGGGCTGCAGGATGCAACTGGAATTGGCGTTAAAACATTTTCCGCCCTCTTGTCTTTCCTAGTAGTCTCGGTAGCGACGAGAAGAGCTCCAGCAAAGACTTGTTTCTTCTTTCTCGATTGCAAGGAAGCTCCGCTTTCCAGTAGCTTGCCGGTAGTCGGGCACACATATGCGATCCGCCTTGCCATTTCACCGTGTGCGCTTTGTTGTCTCTGCGTAAACAAAATTCCTTAAAAGCTACCTGAAGGGAAAGAGGACTCGACGCAATGCTCGTGTCCGTGCCATGGCGATAGTGCATAAACCCCAACTGATCTATGTTTGGCGCCTCCACGACTAACTCCAACTATCTCATGCCGGAGATTTCTCTGAGGAATACTACAATAAGAATAAAGAAGTACTTCAAAGTATTCAATGAAAAAATAGGTATTATAATGTCGTATATCAAATTATAGAGGCACGGCATCGGTAAATCAAATTGTGCCATCCACAACATAAGTGTTATAACTTAGATTTTAGATATTAGCCGTAGTTCTCCACATTTAAATACTTAGTGTGCAAAATAAAAAAATTTAGAAAGATTATTTGACGGTCTAGAATCTGCACCTCTAAGTATGAGATGGTCCCCATCCGAGCTCTCATGAATGATAAACATTAAAGGATCAGTTAATGATCCTTAAAAGTTTAAAGTTTAAAAATTAACCAATGCAAATTATTAAAATGTTCATCCATGCATAAATTGTTTCAATTAGGCTTATAGATGAATATATTCTATTTTTATTAAAAAAAATGAGTTTGCGTAGCTATTACTTATTTCATGGTATATCTATATTCTTTATTTTAATAACATTTTTTTATTTCAATAAAATTAGAAGACATTCATTGATAAATCTAATAGCAAGACCTGCATGTAAGACCTTCATTTTTGAATTTAAATAAAAAGTCAATGATGAATGAAACAAAGATGAAAATTTAACACAACAGTTAAGGCAGGCTGAAATTAAATTTTCATCCATACATGAATTTGTGCTATTAAGCTTATCAATGAATATCTTTTAATTTTATTGAAAGAAAATAAGAATAGAGCTTCAAGAAACTAAAATATATTCAGACTAAGGCTTGGTTATTGTTTATTTCACAATTAATCAATCTTGTTCGTGTTAGCCTTCGAAGGTTGATTTGGTTCAAGTAAAATCAATATACATTTATCGGATGAACCCAAATAAGATATTTATACAATCACAAAAATTTAACTTTAGTCTGCGCTAGATGACATTTTAAAATTTCATTATAATGGCTGAATGTATTTTAGCTTCATAAGGGTTGTTTTCTTGCAATAAAATTGAAAGACTAGTATTCGTTTTCATTATTGTAAGAAATCTTGCTATTGAGCTCATAGTTGAATGAACTCTGATTCTGATAAAAAAAGCAGCCTTAATAAGCTAAATTAAATTTAGACTAAGCCTTCCTGATTATTCTTTTAATGTTTTCTTAAAATGTGGTCAGTTCGTTCAAATTTAGATCTTAATTATTTATTTATTAGTTAACTATAAGTTAACTCTTGAATGATTTATGATACTTTTTGATTGTATATCTTAATTTTTTAAATAACACTGAATTAGTGAAATTTTAATTATTTTAAGTAACATTTAATAAGTAATATAAAAAATTAGCAAAGATATATGAATGGAACTTGAATTAACTAGCCTTTGAATTTTAATCTAAACTTATGTTAGCCTCCAGAGACTTATTTTTTATAACTAAAATCATAATTTGTTCATTGCTAAGTTTAACACAATGAAGAAATAAATATGAAAAATATTAATAACTATTAATGAGATTCTATAAGATATAAAAGTAATATTATTCACTCATTGTTGTTGCTTAACAAGGAAAAATGAAGAAATGAGTTAAAAAGATTCAAATTATAACAATGAAAAATGAAAGTAAATGTAAAATTTTTTACGATTCAAATAGTTTTTAGATTGCAAGATTAATCTAGAAACTTTTTATACTTTAACGGATAAATTTATAGATAAAATGTTTTTTCCTTTCAAACTTAAAGAAAGGAATGATTTTAAATAAAAATGTATAACATATGGTATTTGTTTCAAACCAAAATAAACTCTATTAATTCTCCCCGTAAAGAAAATAATTGCGACATATCGATAATTGGTGATACAAGAGCAAACGATATTTGTAGGTATTGTTTGGTTAACTTTATGCATACAGGCGCGCTCATACATTAAGCTTTCGTCGATTCAATCTAGAACGGGAAAAAACCGCACTAAAAATTTCTAAAATCTGAAATTCTAATTCTAAAGTATAGATGCGTGAACATCTAATATAGTATATTGATGCATATCAGTACCAACAAAGTCAATCGTATCGTTAGCACTATAAATTTACTAACAAAGAACATAAAAATATTCTTGAATTAGAATATGTTCTGATATTGAAATCTAGTGCCTTTCTCGTATAATCGATTACTTTTTGCTATCAGTTAAGAGCTCAGGACTTTTCGAAACTGAAAAACAGTAAACAGGGGTGATACTATCCCTCGAGTTTTGCGGACGGCATACTCTAATTTTTCTTGGCGTGCTAACGGTAAACGGTCTCTACGGCTCCTCAAACTACCTCTCCCCGGATGCTCTTCCTTTCCCGCGCCGTTCGCGATAAAGCGATTCTTTCTTCAGATCACTTCTGCCACTTTGGCCCTGGATTTTCTGGGCCATTCCATATACCAAATCGATCGGACGACTGAGTTGCTGAATAAGAGCGACGGCTGCTAAGAGATAGAGAAAGGATTCGTGGTGGAGGTCGCGGATTCAAAGAAGTGATACTGTGATTTCGCGCGGGCATTTCTTCTACCCCGTCTTCTCCCATCTCCAGCAACCATCCTCTAGGTTGATCCACTCTCACTCGGCACTTTGCACAAGATTCTTTTCAGGTCCAAGTCATTGAATCGAGACTAAAGAGTACGTAATATGCAATATCTCGAGTATAATCCGGATCTTCTGGTAGACGAATTGAAATTTCGTAGAGTGCACCCTCACTTCAACTTGATGAATTACAATTGTTACAGGCATTCACTTTTATTAAGTAAAAAGATCTATACATTTTTTCAATTAAAATTGTAAAATTAGATTAAATTGTTTTTGGATTGTACGTTCTAAAAAAATTTCAGAATGATTTGGCTCAGATTCAAGTTCTACTATATTTCAATTCCATACTTTTTGATAAATAAGGAATAAGCTTACCGAACGCCTCCAAATAATTTGATTTCGATTTAATATTTGTATTTTGTATGTTTCCGTGAAGTATTTAAGAGAGCGATAAATCAATTAAATTATGTTCTGTATCAATGATAAAAAATATTTTGCAATTCAAAATTTTTTATTCAAGAATTTACTAAAAAAACAGTTGAATTAGATTTACTTAAACGTTGTAGTCTCCTTTAATTCTGAATTATTTATTTTTTAAAAAGAAATTTGACGTTTGCTCCCGAAATTCTGCTCAGCAGTGACCAAGTGTCCGAGCTAGTTGAGACAGTCGTCAGGTTATGCATCTCAAATCTATCCAGGGCCAACCCCAGATGACGGAGATAATTCTGTACGGTCTGGGAATAGATTACGATATCATCCAGGTATACTGCATAGAAAGTCCCTAGTAGGCCTCGGAGTATTTCAATGCTCATGAGCCGTTAGAAGATTTATGGAACCGTTTGAGTTCGAAAGGCATCACTTGGAACTGGAGGTTCTGCTTTGACGGAAGGATGAAAGCAGTGTAGGGTTTGGCGGTTTGGCGGCGGAGGAAATGGGGACTTGTCAGTAACTATTTTGCAAATCTAGTGTTGAGATGACAGAGGCAATCCCGAGATCCTTCAACACGTTGACAATATTATGAATTGCAGAAATGCAATCTTCAGTAAAGTGATGCAGGCAGCGATAGTCTACGCAATACCGCCATGTCCCGTCCTTCAACTGAATGATCGGGGAGCAGTATGGAGAAACGGAGGCTTCCACTATTCCGTTGGCGAGCATCTCTTGTACATGGTCCTCGATGACTTACCTTTTCTTCGGGGTGTATCGATACAGGTGGGTTCTTGCTGGCTTGTCGGAGGTGAGACGAATCTCGTGCACCATGATTCGCGTCTGCCGAGTCACCGTTTGGTTGAAGACGCATCGATGCTCTTTGAAGAGAGCCAGTAGTTGAAGCTTTGACTCACCACTGGCGGCGGTTTCAGAGTGCGAGGGTTACTTGGGTTCTGTTCGAATGTGCTCAATGAGGGATGCGGGCATCCGCTAGCCCTTTCCTATGTAGAGGGGCCTTAGTTTGAGATCTAAGATACCCTAATACTTTGATTTTTTGAGTGGTCCGCTTCGAGAGTATTCCGGCAGAAGGTAGTTGGAATGTACAATACTCTGCACGGCTGCGAGGTCGGGTTAGGGCGGGAGGGTATCGGCTCCCTTCACGAGTTTTCCATAGGGGGAGAGGCAGAATCCCTTCGTTATGACAGGACTGACCAATCCCGATGATAATGTCTCCTGGGGCAGCGGTAGCAGACCGAAGCGGTTGAGGATGCTTCTGGTAGTAGGACCCGGGTCCGGGTGGCCGAACAGGAAGCTCCCTGGAAGATCCCTGGAATCACACGGCCTTAGGGTGCATAATCTGTAGGCAGATAGCAGGAGACCGATCAGGTAGGGCGCCTTTGAGTTTAACACTCTAAGAAGTGGCGTTGGAGTAGTATTGGAGAGAAGAAGAATGATATTTTTGATACAGAGCCACGCATAAATTTGGTTTAAAAGTGCACAGTTTTCCAGGAATTAATTGACAGAGAAGTTTACAAAAATATTTTATCAAATTAGGTCATTCTCAACCATCATTATTATCCTGCAATCATAGGATTACCACGAAATTTGCCTAATTACTAATGTACGTACGAATTTACTTAAAAAATTGAAATTCGCCCGTCTTCACGCATAGCATCTTACCATTTCTACCTGCATGCTCCAAGCTCAGTCATAGTTTAGGATTAACGCTCGTTATTGGTATATGTAATATCGTAGAATGATGTTACAACCAAACGCAAGTTTCGTAACGTTCATCTGTATAGTACCTCTTTTATAATATAACATAGTACGTAGAATATAATCTTTTATGACATAATTAACAAAACCTAATTAGATTCTGTAATTTAATAACGATAATAAGATTTCTCACCTCATATCTGGGCAAACAAGTACTTCATAATCTTTTAAATTAAAAGTCGGAATACATCCAAGGTACTATCTGGCTTTTTCACCTTTTCATTGTTTGCATTATTTTTTCACAGATGTAGATAGATGCAGTGAACGATTTTATATCATTGCTCTGTAAAAATAATATATTTGTATATTTTTGCGCTATTGAAAATCGGGTAATTTATGTTTAAGTCTATAGCTAGATTAATTTAATAATTAATTTAATAAATGAATAGACTTACTATTAATATAGCTGTTAAATATTAACTTAGAGAGTACTCAGTAATCTGGATACTCCTTGACGCTAAACTTTCGTTATTATAATAATTCAAGAACTTTATCTATATGTTTTATTCTTACAATGTATCTTTTTTTTACTAATCTCATATCTATGCGAGTATATTCTCCCATTCATTTCCGAAAATTACCTACAGCCAAACTACTGTACGGATATATGTTATACTGATGCCTGGTGTTTCCGCAATACCCTACACTGTTGCGGATAATATTTTGGCTCCCCAGGTGTCCACGACAGATTGCCGACGATTCCGCTCGCGATTTCGCATTGACGTAAACTAAAATTTCTACCTTAAATCTGAATTTCGCAATGGAATTTATTGCCATTGTGTGGCATTCTATTTCGCTCAAAAAGTTTCAAATAATTCTTTATTAAGGTGATCATTTACTACAAAACTAAACTCTTTTCTGTATATTTGTGCAGTTTTAAAAATAAGATTTTTTTTGTAAATATATTTATTTCAATAAATGTGTTACATCTAACTATGACTACACTTTATGAAAGAGAATGTTATATTTATAATTATGGAAGCATCGAATTATTTGAATCCGTATCTTTAAATACTTTATCAAAATCTTAAGTCATTAATCAAAGAAATATATTTATTACATTCTTTTTATTAATATAATATAAATATAAGTTATTACTTTAAGTTCCGGCTAGAAAGCGTTAGAAAGCGACCATTTGTGAGCGAAGGGTATCCAAAAAAAGATATTTCTCTTCACGGGAGTCGTGAGAGATTATCTACGATATCTCTCTCTTTCTTCAAAAATACACAGGGGTTCAATTGACCTAGAATTGCTCTGTATACACATGATGCACAGAGGCCAAATAGGGAATACCCTGTCGGTGTCCAAAGCGGTGATCAGGCTAATTTGCTTGGTTAACATTGCTAAGAAATTTCAACAAACGAGCTTCTTTTTATATTACAAAAAATTATATGCTTAAAGTTTTCACAAAAGCGGAGCGACTCCAGGTTCACTACGCTGGGGATGCACTTGGGTACTGATTGACCTTAGCAAGCTTCTTTTCTGAGCAATCATAATTGTCCTGTTTAATCAACATTTTAAAAAATAATCAAAATCACACTGACTAAATACAAGTATACATAGTGGTCAATCATTTCCGCACACATCTTTGCGCAGTAACTTAGTGATAGACGATTCGTAGTCATCGTACTCGTCAACAGTTCAGGCGTACTCGTGGTCATAAAAGCGAAGAAGTAATAGGTTTATCACAACTGATGGGTTTGTAATTAGATTTTTTGCACGTCAAAATTTCATTTGGTATTAATTTTCTCAAATACTAAACGTGAAATTGGCTTTAATCTCATTCTCTGGTTATCTGACCAAACATCAATAAATACACGACAGTATATGGGAACAATTTTATTATTTCTTATTCCTGTTATAGTCTTCCATTGAAAATTTTACAAACCTAACTAGATGAAGATTCAGTTAAATGATCAATTGGTCAATAACGGTATATCTAGAATATACAATTGAAACAATTTGAAACTCTTAAACTCAATTGTTTATTTTTTAAAATTAAACCATATAAAGAATTTTTGAAAAATTTGATTATTATATATTTATTACATAAGAACAATCGCATAAATAGGTAGAATCAACAGAACAAGCAATAGTAATAAAATGATTAGATGGATACTCTATACATGATATTTAGACGGTATCGAGAAAGTTGATTATTAGAATATTTCAATTGAGACATTTATTTTCAATATCTTTCATATTCAATTAAGCATTTACTTAGGTAGTAATAAAAATTTTTTCTTCACAAGTCATCTTGCCATTTTAATATGATACCTACAGTGTTAACTATGCGTTTTTCTATGCAGACTGTCACGTACACACCTTCGGTGCGATACACGATGACGCCGCGACATCGGCAGCTTCAATATTGCTAAAGGTATACGTAGGATCGGCTAGTTCTGTAGTCCATGGGTTGGTAGAAACGAAGCTGAGTAACGATACAAAGGGAAAATAGCGTAAAGTAGGGGATCGTGGCGATCAGATATCTGTCCAAGTGACACGAGTGGGGGTGCCGTTCTTCCTCCCGATAGTCTAAGTCTGGATAATAAACTACGTCTACCGAAAACTGTGAGTTATTCTCCTCCTTGCTACTCCTTCAGTGTCCCGCCCTTGTTGATAGTTCGACTCCCCTCCTCCATCCTCCACACACGCACTCACGTACATCACACAAACAAAACAAACGCGTCGTAATTTCAAAAGTGAATCCTTACATTTCTTCAATTTTATATTACAGACTTCACAATACGTACTAAATTCAACCTGAGAAAGGTGACGTGAAACGTACATTCCCTGTTATGCAATCTACGAAATATGCTTTCCGGTAAATTGACCAATTCTGAAAAATCAATCAAATAGTGCAACTAATAGTTTTTGATTAGACAGTTCCTGTTTCATATGTATTTTAAGATGCTAAATTTGAATATGATAATTATTTTATTGTTATAAGACGCTAAGTGGAACATCCTGAACTTGCTAAATGGTTAGCCCTCAATAGCCTCACATGGCCTTTCTGATATATTTTTAACTACGAAGTTAGAATATTGGTGATTCTTTCGCTTTCTATACAATGACTTCCATATACTAATTTTCTGCGTAAAAATTTGCTAATATAGTATAGAATACAATAACTATAAGATATAAAGAGGCAAGTAAATCAAAAGGCAGAAACTTGAACTTAATTTCTCTGACTTTTAAGTCGGATAGTTGGCCATTCCACCACCCTGTCGCTGTACCATCTGTCGTATTATGTGTCGTTGCGTGCAATGGGTAATATCTGCAGTGATCTACAGAAGCAAGGTAGCGACAGGACCCTGCAGAAGGTTGCTCAATGTAACTAAACGAAAGATGTGACAGCGAAGTGATGAAATGGTCAGTGCGCTTGATTCCCAAGCCAGAGGACCCAAAATTTTATAATTTTAAATTCTATATTACACTAGAAGGTTCTGAAAGAAAATTTTTAATTCTCGGAAATAAAAGTAATTTAATTTTTTTTAATTTTTTGCTCAAGAAAAATAATAATTATTGTATAATTATCTAGAGAACGATTGTTAGCATACAATAGAATCAATGAAACAATTTCCTTTTTTATTATTGTTGAGTAGCAAAATGTATTTGAGAAACTAGCTAAGTATATGTGAAACTAACAGTCTCTAGTGGACTGCAGCTTATCGTTAAGATACATTTCTCAGGAACAGGAATGAGTACTATTTCGTTTCTACTATACTGATCTTCATAGGTCACCATGCGCTGTTAATGGGGCGAGCTCGAAGTATTGCCTTCGACCTCCAATCTTTTTTGAATTTCGTTTAACAAAGTGCATAAGCGTGGGACCATTACCGTTGTTCGTAGGGGTAGTCAGCGTGTCTCAGCTATCGGGTTGTGGAAATTGATAATAGCCGCTCGCTAAGGTAAGAGCGGAAGAGTTTCATATTTCACGTCCATGTTTCTTGTACTATCCACGTTCGACCGTCTTGCGAACTTCGAAGCTTTTTTCTGCTTGCGCGAAGAAATGGTTCCTAGCAAATGGGAAAATGCCGCTCATTTATTTGCCAGGCGCAGTAGGCGCTACAAACTTATTTTTTTCTTATTACTAGTCCACTAAATGCGTATAAGGGTAAGCGCGTGTCTGGTGTGGGAGGAGATATAGGTTATTATGATTTTTATAGTATAGATTTAATATCTCTCGGGAGCTCGTTTTTTCTGCGCTCGAAGGTTTGCCGTCCAAGTCAAGCCATTATATACGCTAGAAAGCATCGCGTCAAAAGTTAACGACGTACTACGCCTTATAAACGCAAAAATAATTGCTACGGAGCATGCTAATTAATGCTCTGTGACAACGTTATTTTATGATAAAATAATGATTCTTTACAGTATCTTTTATTCCTTTACTTATCGTTTGGAAAAATGTAAAAAAGCTAAGCGGTACTTATTATTAGCTAAAATTATCGGTTAACTGTTCATTGTGTTTTCAATTTGATATTGTTCCTGTTGGACGTATATAGTTAATAAAATTCTAAACTCAATGGTACTTTAAATTTTATAATTCGTTCATTTATTGCAGAGATATATATAATTAAAATTATTCAATTATATAATTAAAATTATCTTTCTATTCTTAGATATTTTAAATTTTGACACACTTTTCCTTTATAACGTGCGAATCATTTAAAAATTAGTTTTAAAATAATTTATTTATGTTTTCTTTGCGTCATTTAATGGAAATTTCATTCGAATCATTGATTCGGAACCTAAAATGGCAAATATTACGCTGGATACTGAATGAAGAATCCTTTATATCGACCTGACTGCATGTGCTCAAAAATAATTATTCCGCAATTCGCTTCCTGACGAGTATTTCAAGCGTTATTCATTATTATGCCAAATAATAAAAACGAATATTCAAAGTGATTCTTCGCAATAACAAAATAATTTAATGTAGATTCCTCATTCTTACGCTAAAAATAGAATAAAACTATATAGTTTGCCGTTATATACTGCGATTTCTTTCTACTGCACATTTCGAGGAATTTCTTATACGATGTATTATAATACGATTAATACGATGTATTATGCAGTAGGAGTTTTTATATTTTATATTAACTTTTCGTATTTTAATATTTACAATAAAACCAAATATTATGAAGTACTTTTAAATTTTGAAACGAAAGGTATACCATTAATCTGACGTATTTAGTTTGCTTGATGTCCGTATGCATTAATTTTAATCTTATTGAGCTGAGTGTTTAGCAAAGTCAATTTAGCTACTTTTTTGGGTTATTATAAAATAAATTACCTAAATATAAAAGCATAGATTATGTATGATTATAATTATTCATGTACTAAAAAAATTAAAAAATATAATTATTTTGCAAAACATCAGCGTCTAATACAAAATTATAATTAAATAATTACATTTAGAGAGTTAAACTATGTAATAAAAATTAAATTTGACAGGAATAATTAGAAATACAACTATTAGTTACAATATGATCCAAATTTAAATCCAAATCAATGGGCAATAGCAGAATAGTTTATTTAATATATAGAATATAATATATAATATATAATTATCCCCAATTAATATTATTTTAAAAGAATCAAAGGCGGTACGCAAATAATTAGATCAACATAAAATATACTAATGTTTTATTTTAATAAATTCATTATGATGTCAATTTGGTATTTAAATTGAAATACCGGTGAGGTAGACATTTTTCTTACTTCAAAAGCCCCATAAATGGTTGCCTGTTCCTTTAGTGTTGTACCGGAACAGCAATATGTAGCTATTAATCGATTCCTTTACAAAGCTATATATACATCACCTTTATAATATGTATTGTTATGTATAGTATAAGGCATATAATATCTGTAGAAATGAAAAGACGATGCGATGGGTGCTGGAAGCTTGAACTTAGGTCTTCTGACTTGGAAATTGAGCGCGCTGACCACTTCATCATTCAAACGCTTGCGTTCATTTAATTGCATCGTGCAACATTACGGGCTATGTTGCCAGTTAGCCGCTTGAATCCGCAATAGTATACACATGCACATTAAATTTTTATAGTCCACTGACTTTTTTAACATACTAGTTTACGGTACTATTACAAGTTTTACTAATCCAGTTTATATTTTCAAGTACAATTATAAGATTATATGTAATAAAACTGGAAAAATATATTTTAAAATACTCAGATTGTTATTAATAAATCTAGACTTAAAAATGTTAGGAAATTTTTTGAAATTTTGAATGTATTTCAATCGTGTTTTAAATAATAGTAAATTTTTCTAAGAAATATCTCAGCACATTAATGTTATGGAGCGATTTAAAATAATTATTTTACAAAAAAACAAGAAAAGTAATTTTGTGCTTAGAAGCTTTATCTAACAATACAATCACAAAAATATAGGCAGAAAGTTGATTTTTCTAATTATCAAGGGTTATGCAGCGTCTGTAGCAAAGACCGTGGTACACGTACTGTCCTATCCATGTGATTCCGCGCGATTACGCGAGAAAGACACTTTGCCTTTACGCTGCGTATAAATATAAAAATGTACTATGCCGAGAGGAAGAAAAGAAGAAGAAAGAAAAAGAGAAAGGGAGGCGGAGCAAACTACATAGAGGCAGCCAGAGAAAGAGCAGGCAAGTGGCTTTATGTGGTAACGGAGTTTCGCGCGACTGCAAGGAAGAGCGGCGCGCTGGTCCGGTCATGCAGAAAAGAAATTAAATCACGTCGCAACGACCAAGAAACCCAATATCCAGTGAGCATCATAACAGTTTGGCTGAACTCGCGCGTAAAGCATACACGTGCCAACTTTCCCCGACTGGGACAGCCTGATCTGGACCGTGCGCTCATCGCCCCTATACTTTTTCTTCCTTGTTATTTATTAAGTTCGGCATGCCCCTCGATTGTGGAAGAAAATGGCAAATGGTCAAGCCATGTTCCGAAATGATGTGCAGGCTTAATAAGTGCACGCATAACGGGTAAAGTTCGAAGCCATATTGTTTTACGTGAATTCACTGGAGCTTTAGTGTGAAAAACCGGACAGAAAAAAGGATTAACGGTAAGCTTTGCGCGTCGGAACGTTCCTTTTTCGCCTATTTGCATCTTACGCTTGGCAGAGCAAAAATGCTTTGAGCGGGAATTTCCGCGGATTCACCGCAGTGCGATAATGCTGACCATTGCGCGAAAAATATCGGGAGAATTTGGCGGGACTACTTGGATCCCTAGCTAAGCAAGCTCGGACTCTTTTCGGTTTGAAGAGGCTGCGTCTCACGTTGCGTTTATTTGATGCGAATACTAACCTGTCGATATTAATCTAATTATATAGCTATTTTTTTAGGTCAATATTTTTTAATATTTATTTAGGTAATTTTTAATTTAAATTATAATGATTAAAAGAACTAATTATTTTAAAGTACTGTAATGATGTAATATGTTAATCATTAAAATTATCTTTATATAATGTTTAAATTATCTTAGATGATAGATCAAAGATATATTTTTATATCGAAGAAAATCACTATTTTAATTGAAATTAGTAAATTATAATTTACATGATTAAATTGCCGCTTTAGTTATCTCTTTAAACAAAAAATAACTCAAACAAGTAATTTCTTTTCAGTGTATAAAATATTGCCGGCAAAGATTGTTTTCCAAAAATGTTTAATATATACAATTAAATGCGGTTATCGCGCGTAGCAGTTATTATGTATTGAAGAGTATTAACTCGTACTTTTTTGAACACTTATTCTCTAATGGATTTGAAAAATGACCTTTCAAACATATTAATATATCATATACATGTACTGATCGAGATGCTGACATTTTACCGGTATACTGTAAAACTGCCAGGTATAGGGCCTGATTAGCGTTGTAATAGCGTTTATACAATGGTTTCTCTACTTTAGGTGAGACTGTAAAAATAGATTAAGATTCAAATAAATTAAGAAGCTGCAGACTGTAGTCTACAAGGAAGGATATCTCATGGTATGGATCTTGGTGTAAAGGGGAAAGAGAGCTCGAGGAAGGAGTAAGAATAAGAAGGTCTTGCACCTTGCAGGTACTGATAAAATGGCAGAGGTGATCGAATGGCTGTTGCGCCCACGTTGCTTCTTTTTGAGGGCCAACTCAAAAGTTATGCAATTTTTCCCGGCTCCCACGGCTATCTAATTCTTGCTGCTGTTTGCGTGGGAGTGCGCGCATTGGCTTCTTTCGCTGAGGATTTAAAGCGAAAGAACTATGATGTGGGCACCCTGCCCTAGGCACGATAGCACGGACACGATCTCGTACTTTTTATATTCCGCGCCTCACCGCGGCCGCCAACGGCATACGCAAAAAAGTCCCGGACAATTATGCGCTTTGCGAGCGACGCGGTTTCCTTGCGCAGGAAAGCCCCTGAAATTGCACAGATGCGCGCGCTCTCGCGTGCACTCCGGGAATAATGGAATATGGTGGGAAAGGGGGAAGTGAGCAGGCGGGGTAGAGAAGAGTGGTAAAAAGTTTCGAAAGCGAGGCGCATTGTGATTTGGCTGTTTCGCGGATGAATGGCTCGATTCGATTGCAAGACAATGGGGTCTCTCGGTGCACGCCCCTGTTTTACGCTCTTCAACCTTGTTGAATAATGCACGGTGCACGTGTGGATAAGTAACTTTTATTATAATTTGCTAGTTTATTACTATCAGAAGAGAAGACAGTCAAAATCTCAAAGTCTTCTCTTTTCAATAGTTTTCTACGACATTAATACCTTCTGAATTTTTATTTGACGTACATGTCTTCGGTCTTTACTTATTAAATTTGATATTTTATTTGTATATTTAGCCTTACCTTGATCCTTTTTAGTAATAGTTCGAGTTGTGAGAATGCCTTAAGATCAATAATATTTTTTCAAAAAAGTAAAAAGCAATGGTACACTAAAGATCCTCTGAGGGGGACCTTGTGATCCCAATAAGAAATTGAACACTCCAGAAATTAGAGTATAAGAGAGAAAAAGAAAGATAGGGACTCCTTTTTATAAAAGCCGACACGATCATAGCACCGAAAGCAAACGATGCTCAATGGAAAGTGATTCGATGCCCTGCCCGACCCCTTTACTGTGTTGTAATAGGAATATATAAGTCGAACGAAGTGAAGGAGTCCGTCCGAGGACTATGAGTGACGATACAATAACTACCGTGCCGTACGCACTAGCTGTTACGTTGCATTTAATCACGCATGAACGCATCTTCCTGTCTTGCGCAGACTTGTAATTCTTGTAGTTTCGCGTCCGTGTCCCTAGTGTGGCGTCGCCGAAGTGATATCACTGCTGTATAGCTGTAAGTGAGGGGCAAGCAATTGTCCCTAGGCTCTAAGAACTCACTATGCTTCGAGCTTATAGATCCTATGTGCAGAGGTGGCCTAATAGACACCTCTGATTTATCTTGGCTCAAGGACACAGATGCGGGCTTGTGCCCGGCCGATAATTCAGAGTGTAACACTTGTGCGAGTAATCAAGAAGGTATAATAAGCTATTCGTTCGCGCAAATTTCCCATAATTACGTTGTGCGGTACCATGTGTGTGCGCGCGTGCTCCCTGGTATCCAAAAGCTCGTGCGCGGGTTTCTCTCGTCGAGCAGGTAGGAGCGCCGAAGTCGAGAGCGCGAGTCGCGGAGATATCCTTGAGTGCTTGATGAGACAAACGGTCAGTGATTTCATTGTTCCGCCGATAGCTTTGCGAGATATTTGTATAACTTACTCATATATACATCTACCTATTAATAAATTACAATACAACAAATATAAGTGTATCTATTCTCTGTGCTACTCATAAAACAACCTCCTACGTTTACTCCTCGCTAACAAATCTATTTATTTATAAAATAAATTTGAAGCTTTGATAATTTTTAAATATACTCGTTTTGTAATTTCAAACATTTCAGATACAACTTGAAATTAATATGCGTACAATAAAACCAGCGAAATAAAAACCTAAAACTACAACCTAATAGAAAAGGGAATCTTTCTTATAGGAATGCCACTTGTCATTATAAGAATCACCATACGGGCTCTTAGAGCTTAGTGCAATATCGCTTTGCATGCGCCCACTTATTTTAGAGCAAAGCCTTTACGTTGCCGAGGATAGAGTGACGTGCTAGCTCACCAACTTGGTGAGTTGAAAAGTTTTCAATCTCGAAACTTGAAAGTAGAAAAAGTAAAGAAGACACAACGAGTCCAACAGAGTTGGTGCAGGAATTTGCGCTTCTCTGTATGGATGTATATAGTGCAAAAATCTTGGCAGCTTTCTTTGCCGTGAAATACTAACGTCCTTAATCAGAATCTTCTTTATTAATCTTCAAAGTCAATTCGCAGGACTAGCCTTTTCTAAAAAAACTAATTTTCTCCCCTAATTGACCTGATCAACCGGACGCTGTTTATTGTTTTTTTGGATACTTAAAAGAAATGTACTTTTTTGTATGTATGCAGGTTCGATGAATATATTTTGTATTCTGAGTCGCTTAGAAATGACTAAAATGCAAAGGCATATTAAAAAAAATGTACATAAACTCTCATCATTATAAAACATGACATAGTTAATGCAACTATTGTATTTTAAATTATTGCAAGAATTTAAAAATATTGGATGTGTTAATTTAATTCCTGATAAACCATTAAAAAGACACGAATACTGCGGAATTTGCATCTTTTAGTGTTAGTTGACAATTTTACTTAAGGTGGTAGTACAGTAATTCCCTGTCTGTTATATATATAATTGTGTAAATACCTGTAATAAAAATGTATCAATGTTACCAACTGTGACGTGGTGCTTTTCGGCCCGGAGCCCCACGCCATTGTTCCTCCGGTCGCGCCATCCTGCCCTGATGCAGGTCCCTGCGGTCGCCCCGGAGGGGACCCGGCCGGGCCAGCCCGGGCGGCTGGCCTACGTCGGTCGCGGCGGTTATGAAGTCGGGAGGAGGGAGGGTCCTTCAAAATCATTACAGTCACACGGGAGGGCATTTCGGACAAGCCCGCCCCGCCGCATTCGCCAGTACAATAGTTGTTGCCGGCCCGCTCGCTCCGCACGCCTCCCTCTGGCACCGCGCATTTTGCCTCTCGACCTGGCCGGCGAGCCCCCACGGGCTCGCGGCGGTGCTGACCTCGGGCCCTCGGGTATCGGGCCGAAGCCTTGGTGACCCTATAGGCACCTCGCCTCGTCCGAACCCTAGCCGGGTCGCACATCAAATAACGATATTTGGGGGGGAGGGACCGCGCCCGCGCCTCTCTCTCTCTCTCATTCGCGGGGCATGCTATGATACGGCTCTACCTGGCCGTCGCCTCCTCGTCGGTGGTCCCGGCCACAATCCGGCCGGGAAGTCGCCGCAGCTTCCTCACGCGTCCCCAGGTGGTGTCCCAGGCGGTCCCAGCGTCCGTCAGCTGGGCTCGCTTTTTCTCTCTCACTCCTTCGCTCTCTCCCTAACTCTCTCGTTCGCTCACGCGTCGCCTCCCTACGATCGGCGATCGGGGCCGATGATTCGGCGCCCGGCGCGAAACTAAACAGCGCGGCGCGGTTGCGCATTTTCCCAATTAACGCGCGCCCGTCCCGCCCCGCAGCCGCGGTGCCCAGCTGACTCCCTGCTTGCGCGCGCAAATCCGCCCGTCACACAACCTAAAATATTTTACTAAAATATGTAATAAAAAAGTATAGTCGAATTTTAAAATATCACTAGGAGTGGGGGAAGTAAGTGCAATTTTTGTGCAATACTCCGAGCACCTCGTTCCTTGAATGATCTACAAAATGAACTCTCTGAGGCGATCGTGGGTCGCGGATTAAAGATGGACAGGTATACTAACTTTCAGATGTGTTGGATGTTGATATAATAAGTCTATTAGACACTGAGTGGACATTTAGCCCGTACCCAAGTAGCTATCTTCTATTGGAGCTCAGCAGATTTGAAGATGGACAGGCTTTAGAGTCTACTTAGCTCTTTATTAAAGTGTATTTAGATATTTATTGTTCCACAGGTTCAGAAGTGGTATCTGGGCATCTTAGCAAGTTTCCACACAGTTTGACGTTGCGGATGCGTTCTAGCCTAATAAGTCAGTATTTTTACTCTTTAAATCGCAGGTAGAAAAGTCCAGCGAATCGGATTTAGATTAAGTGAAGAGACTGACATGACTCAGAGCTACGCATAGGAAGGCGTGAACTATTTTAATAGGTGAGTCAAGCTCTCTGGTCAGTATCTGAATGTATTAAATTTAAACTGCTGCGCAGGCTGCGATCTTAAGTCGATATGATCAGGAAATATCCCAAATGTCTTCGCTCTGGTAGAATAATGGGATGTACTGAATAACAGCTGCGCTGAATTACTCGAGCAGTGATCATGAAAACAAGTTAAACATAGTTTATACAATAAATAATTGATGCTGAATTAAATATTAATGCACATAAATTTCACAGGTATAGTCTGGTATTTCATTCATAAACATTTATCATTATATCATCTAGGAACTTTCTAATCGAAAATATTCTTATAATATAGCCCTGACATAAGTTCATAAAGTTTATAATTTTGATATTAAAATGGTTAAGTTTAAATTTTCGTTCATGCAATAAAGTAAATATCATCTTTCTACTTATAACATAACCCAATAAATCAATGGCTCGCTGCGCTAAGCTTTAATTTTTTCAGAGGAGATTCCACTTGATTTCTACCGAATCATCTATATTAAAGTACTACGTTAAATTATGCAAATCGCACATTATTTTAGGAAAAAATTGCGTGATTTTTTGTGATAAATACTCGCATTTTCACGAAACACACGAAAATAATAAAGAAAGATCATTGAAAATAGTTTAGGAAGGAAACAGAGCAGGGTAGAGTGGAGAAAGGCGGGACTTTAATCACCGAATTGTGGGCCTCAGTCGTGTCTAATTGATTCATAGAAGCGTGCGACTGTGATCAAAGTTCACGATTGAGTTAAGAGAAGCACGGGACTAAGCCTTACCCCCATCGATTCTCATCTATTCAAGCGCGCTCTACTGCAATGACTACCCATGACGGCAGATACTCCTTCTCGCGAACTCTTGTGAACAAGCGACCTTCACTCCCTTTCCCAAAAACTGTCCTGCTTTTGAGCTTTTTTCAATATCTTACGAGATTTCTTCAAATATTTTTTCATGCAAAATGCATAATATATGCATTATCATCTTGCCGTAATAATTTCAATTTAAACAAATGAAGTCACATTTCAATAAATATTAATCAAGATGTATATTCAAAACAGATAATGAATTTGGTAAGACCTTGGATGAATTAAGTTATATACAAAATCCAATTTATACTAGCTGCAGCGTTTGCTTGTAATATTATTTCAGTAACTAAAACGAATATATCAGTTGTGAATAGACAATTTTTTTGTGTAAATCAGTATCAAAATTTAAAAACAGTAAATCGATAAATAATATGTTGCGTTCCAAACATTTTCAAAGAATCTCTGTAATTTGAATCAGTTCCTCGTGGATATGATATATCCGATTGCTTCCAGCACTCAAAGGTATCAATTAAAGATAATATCTATCGCTTATACCCTTTCGGTCAAATTAATTCATTTAAATAATACTGATTTATCGTAAGCTTGAATTTATCGATGTAAAAAAATTTAACGCTGACCGAATTTGAACCTTCCCGCATAAAGTCAAATTATTTGGTCCACTGGTGACGAACAGATTAGCAGTTGTCGAATTTTACAATTTAAGAAAAAGTATTTGTTCATTTTCTCAACAAAACTACTCAGACTTTTGGTATCGATCATCGGTGCACATTTACGTAAAATTTAAGATCACTCGCGAATTCGCATTAAATTTATCAGATAAATACTCATGACAGTTTCTAACAAACAAAAATAAAAAAAAGTATCACAAATATAGTTTTGAATAGCGCTTTGCTGCTATACATTTTCTTGTTTACGTAAAATATTAGTGCCTACGTTGTAGTATGTCTATTATTTTATTAAAGTTGCACCAATGACTTTTTTGTTACATAGACACTGAAGTTACTAAGTCAACTGGGAATATAAGATGCTATTTCGGAAATTGGAAAGTCTTATAGTACTTTTCTATATATATAATTAACGTTAGCTACATCCATTATTAATGCTTCAATATTTTCATAATTTCCATAATTATCAATTTCCATGTTTTTTCAATAAACTTAAATACGAGTAATATAGGACGATATTTATCTTCTTAAAACCATATATAAATTTTAATTTATAAATCAATTTATATCCGTATATTAACTTCCTTGTCTTAACTGAATATACATATACGTATTTTATAATATACATAAATATAACCGTTGTCAACTAAAAATATATTTAAATAAATTTTATTTTTGCGATGTACGTAATTTTGTTCGTCACTTTACTAATATGGCATCTTCTTGTACAAAACATAGTATATACAATGTATTATGTTTGTATATTCAAGTATGAATGTTACATACTCATTTATTATTAATGAAATTAACTTAAAAATTTTTTTAAGTAATTTTGCGACTTCGGAAATCGAACTCGAAACATTTTTCTACGAAGACTATTACCTTTATTTGCTAGATTATGAAAATAATTTTTTATTTATTTTAAAAGTTCATTTATATTTATATAAATTAAAAAAATAACATCTTATTTAATAACATTAAATTTAAATTTTCTATTGATGTTTTTGTGGAAACCCTTTTCAAGGTTAATAACATTCAACTTGTTAAAAATAATTTTTCTGAAACATTAAAATTTAGAATTTGTTTTATCCCCTTTTGAGCTAATCTCAATTTTTGATTACTATGTGCAGCCAGAAGGGGTTTCAATTTTAGTGGAAGGTTGACATGTTGGGGATGTAGGAATGCGATCATACGCTGACCAAATGCAGCGTTTCATTTGTGCATCTTGTACTTTTAACGTGGTAATATTTTTCTTATGTCCAGTATATGATATTCATATATAAATTCAAAGTATTTGTTAATTATATATATTCATGACGATTAAAAAACATTATTAACCATCGTCTAATAAGAGTAATGGATAAGAAAATAACGTATAAAATGTAACAAGTCCTTTCCACGAACTTTCCTCAGTTGCATAGCTGACAAAAATATTCCCTCGTCGTTCATTCGTGCATCTCGAGTTTTATTCTACAAAACATAACAACTCTCCATTCTCGAAAGTACGACGTGCAAGTCGAAACATTGTGTTGTACCCCATCCTAGAGGGAGAATGAAGGCGAACGCGTCTGCAAAGGCTTTACTCCCCCTGGGTGACAATTTCACCGGGGGCAAAAATAGATCTCCGGCATGCGGGTGAACGCACGTACGAGCTCTTCTCCTAAGGAGAGAGAGTCAAGTTTCCAGCGATGAGACTGATGGCCCGCTGAAAGAGACTCCGATACTGCAGCAAAACAACGAGAGAAGTGCAGGCGCACGCAAGCTGTGAGATTTGATTAATGAAGCCGAGGCAACTGAAAGTTATTTACTTTGGGAAATGTTTACTTATAACATGGAGTGCGCTTTTTCGCTTTCCGGTAATAAATTGCATAGCGATATTTTTCTTAGCGGCATCTTTCACATGAATGAATTAAGTTTTTGTATTAGATGTAAGTATGCGGGTTCACCGATCAAATTACTCTGCGGCAAATGTAAAATAAATACACTAATATAGATAAGATTCTTCAAACGAAGGTATCTTTAATTATTAGTGTCCTCCTTATTTTTACTGATCGAGATTCATGTTGTCAAAAAATGTAACTGCCTACCTACATCTTATGATTGGATCCCATTTAGCCCTATCGATTAAATAGTTAGAATAAAGCTTTACTTCACTTAGGCTAATCTCTTCTTATAAAAGCCTGAAAAAATGAATTGAATCAACAAAAAATTTTTAACCTTTTTACTTAGATTAATTCATAAATCTATATTATTACCTCATCGATTCGATTAATAACGTTCAAATGAATCATTAAATTAACATCTTAAATTTCACAAATTGTGAACTTGATACTTTGCTTTTATTAATTATAATTAAATTCATATAGCATGCATCAATTAAAAATTTAAGTAGCAGGGTCTCGAGTTTGTTTGTTTTCAAATCTTGTTTTCAGAAAAAGAAAGCAATGATGTGAAATAAATATGATGCTATTATTATAAAAATATGTAATAATAATGCAAGTGATTTTTAAGAAAAATATTTTTGATTATTTGGAAACATATTTTTTATAGAAATCAATTATCAATTGATTATATAAAAAATTAACAGTGTGGTAGTTCCCCTGTGGCTACCCCTGGCGGGAGAAATTCTCGAACGCAGCAACAATATATAAAAAGGTATTTGATTAACAAACTCAGGCTACACAAGCAACTACAATTCAAAACACATCTGAATGCATATTAGTGCATTCTACCTTATCTCCCACTAATCGATCCTATTTCACTCCACGCAGTATTATGCCTTACTCCCTAGCTTTTTTGAATTTGCTTAATTTTTTTTTGTTAATATGTATTTACTTGCGATCCAGATAAGGCATAGATATGCTTTGCACGGTCACACTTGCTTCAAAATTGGACAGCCAACGTGCTCCGAGACTACTGTAAGGAGCATCGGCCATCAGGTAAAGATGGAAAGCCGATCGTGCGTCTTTGTCTTATCCCTTTAATTAGCCTCCATGGTTGCAGTTCGCGCTCAAATTTGCAAATTGAACTGGACCTAACCTAACGCACAGTCAACACCGTAAACACGAATACCAGTCTTGTGGTGACTACAGCACAAACTATACTACATAAATACTAAATATTTACACCATTTTACTTTTTGAATTGCATATTAGGATAGGTAACCTTATACATATAAAATAAATAATACAGTATGTTTACGTCCAAAACATACAATTAATAAATTATTGTATATAAAGTAATAAGATGAATCGCAAAATATTTTTAATTTTTTCTGATTTGGTACGAAGTTTCAGAAGAATAAATTCTTCTGGGTTACCTCTTGCAGACCGATTAGATGTGTTGAATATGAAAGGTTCAGTAGGGTACTAAATTATCCAAACCAATCTATAACTATACGCATTAATATATTCATTCCACTTGGCATCCGTAAAATACTGTTATGCATCGAAATAAATTAAAAAACTATAGATAAAGATAGAGAAAAACAAAAATGTATAACCAGGTTTATTTCCGAAACAAATTTCAGCTTTGATCTCAATGTTAGATCCGCATTTAACTTTACATTGAATCTCGGTACCTAACCGGTATCTAACATTAAAATATGCGCGTTCAAAAAGAATCACGGATGTCTTACCATAAGAACCTTAAGGATAAAGACGTAGCCCAGTCCGATACACCACACACTAAAATAAATCTAAAAAATCTTGTACGAAAAATGGTTTATGTCGATAGAGTTAAGGACACGGACGAAGGTCTATAAATGTTAAAGCAAAATCGTAGATAACCCAGAAAGGAATTTTGATAAATACGAGTATAGTGAAGATGTAAGATGATAATATGGTATTCTTATATCTTAAATAATAAGTTGCATTTCCGATTGTGTTATTTTTCGTTTAATGGATGAATACACACTATAGCAGGAAATAAACCAAGGGTAGGAAAGGAGAAAACATTTTCCGAGAACAAAGATCCCCTCATCCTCTATCCCAATTAATACGTCGAAAAAGGGATCATTTAAAAGCACAGCACAATTAAAATGAGAGCATCCGTGCAACCGGATAAGAAAAGCTCTAATTATTCATCTTTACCACCGCAGTTGTGCGTCTTCACGTAATTTCGGATATATTCATAATCAGTACTTGATTTTCTTAGATTTAATTCTGGTTGCTTTACTCGCTTTCATCAAAAAATTTTATTAAGGATTGAGTTAAATTTTATATTTCAGCTGAGCAATATATAATAATTTGTAAACGAAAAAGGAAATGGAGGAAACAAATAACGCGTGATCTTTGACGCTACGTTCATTCTTGACTGTGGCTAGATGGTGCACTTTTCAGGTCGATAAGAAAATGCCCCTTATAGTTGATAATTGCAAATGTTAAAAGATAACTAGCGATGATGGGAAGCTATTCATGCAGTTATCCAAGAGAGATTATATCATCCGTTCTAATCAAGTTGTTCGATGTTGTTAACAAACTAATGAAAAAGAGACCGCTAGATAAGTATTTATATAAAAAGATACTTCACATATGACTAATATAACCATGGTTCAATATCTTAAATTATAATTTAGAATAAAATATACAATAAAAATGCAGTAAGTGATTAATGAATTTAGTTATGGTCGCGCAATGGTATCGCGTGAATAATTGTTAGACGAAAGATATAAATATTTGTTATTTTTGTAAGTATGAAAATACATAATAAACATAATTCTTTATCTAAGCCTATTTCAAAGTAAAATATAAATCACAAGCTGTTAATAAATAAAATAACAGATGAACTACTCCGTGCATTCCATGCAATGTAAACACGTGGAAATGAGTACGTGAAAGGAAATTTAAAATCGGCCTCGGTGTTTTCGCTTTCACAACTAATCATGGATTTGAGTTAGTTACTTCCCCACTTTGGGAACGCAACATTGGTCCTAGAAAACCGAGTTCATGCATTTGAGTGTTGGAAGAAAGATCGTATTTACAAAACTAAACTCATGGACTGCGTGATCCATAGCGACTACCTCCACAATTACCCGATGTAACGTTCTTGGTTCAGTCGAATCGGACACAATCAAACTCCTTTTTCAGTGGCATACTCCGCTATCCCGAAAAATTGGCACCTGGAATAGAACATGATTGTATGGCTATCTCTTTAATCAGACATTTCACAGATTACCGCTGATAATAAAAATCTTATAAATCTGTAAATACGTAGAGTTCCCTCTAACTGCCTACTCTCATCCGACCTAATCTTCAATGATTCAATCAATGATTCTTCAACCCCAGAGTCATGTAAGAAGATAAAAAAAGTGAGTAAGAGAGAGAAAGAGAGAGAGAGAGAGAGGTCTTGTCAAACCATCTCTTAGGGATAAGAAATTATGTACTTGCAAAGACCAGAGGATCTACTTAGATAACAGAGACTGATAGAAAGAGAGAGAAAGAGAGAGAGAGAGAGACACCAAGGACATTGTCGGTAGCCGATAAAGTCTGAAAAGCCTCTTCATCCCAGGGACGAAAGTTTCACATTATGGCTCGAGATTGTCAACACCTTCACCGCAGCTTGTGCCAAGTGAGGCGCGCGTTTAAAGAGACTACAGAGATGAGGTCGTATATAGATGGTACATTGCAATGGCCTCGCGAGCTCGACTTCATCGCAGCACAAAAAAAGCGGGGAAAAATTGGAAATGAGACTACTTCCCAGACATCGTCGATTGCAGGACCGAGGTAAGATAGCAAATCGTTGCAACCGGTATAAACAAGCGACACAGCTCTATAAACGACAGAGAATTATATCATAGCAGGCATAACAATGCAAGAATAGAGGAGAAGCCTACACACTCCATATTTTTGATTTTCAATTTTCATTTAACTGAATTTATTTAGGCATCCTATGCGTTCGCGTAAATTGAAAATCGTACAACTGGAATTTCAGAGCAAGACGGTCTCTCAGAATTTTTCCGCCCTTATAGCGGTTTCCTCAGTGACGCTTGCAATTCAATTTCAAAAACATGAATCCATCTCTGTATGCGGGTCGATCCCAATAACCCTTTTGACTCTTCTCTGAGTGCGTTGCGCATACAAACTCTCTTGTATCTCCCAATTTTCTTCTTATTTCCTCTCACCATCAGCGACGTGAAAGAAGAGAATCAGCTTTTTAATGAAGCATTGCGCTTCTACCAATCATAAATCCTCAGACTCTTAAACCGCTATAGATCCTCCTTGACGGCTGCTAAATAACATAATCAAAGTTTAAAATTCGCAAAGTTTTAAAATTATCTTTCGCGCGCAAGTTCTTCAGGGCACCTATACCTTTCTCACGAGACAGATCACAAGGCGGTCGATATCGCTGCTGTACCAAGGATGCAAAAAATCTCAGCTATCCTTAATTTCTATATATCTAACGATGAGTCTGTATTTGTAAACTTGAAAATGCTCTCATATTATGTACATGACTAGGAAACGAATTATTTTTCTAATTTAATTCTTACCTACGTCTATATCCTACGTCTATATACTAAGGCATCTGTATTTTAAATTTCGTAGAATGAATTTTTAAAATTAAAAACATGTCTGAAAAGACGTCAAAAAACTTCATATTCCAGTATTTCTTCCATCCACTATTAAACACAATTCTGTTTGAATACATTAAAAAGTTAAATTCCATTTAACATTTAAATATATTAATTTTTTGGTTAATATGTATATAAATTATTCATATACATAATATCCAGAAGATGAAATTATCGAAATATATAAACATGTTTGTATATATAGTTTCCTGTTAACGGAGGTTTACTTATTCTTGGTCTATACTTGAAATATTTGCAACAAAAATTATATAATACATAAAAATCTCAATTTCTTTTAGTATAATAAATTTAATTTTTTTATTAAATCTCATAAATTTGAAGTCTGTAGAACTTTAACATAAAAATTTTAGATTTTGCATAAACTTTCTCTTGAATCGATCAATGAATTTTGTTCGACAAGAGCTTAAAATGCGGGTATTTAGTATTCGATCGAAACGTATCTTTATTTTTTATTATTTTCAACTTTAAGATGTAAAAAAATTAGTTTATTTAAATAAATATTTGCAGTTCATATTAAGCCCAGCGAAGAACTGTTACTTTCACGGTGTATTCGCTATATATGCTCTGACATTATAATAATCAAGCTATTATCGGAGCTATCAGAGCCACACTGTTACATGTTTACTCTCAAAAGTATTCGTTATAATTTCCTATGATATTTAAAGGAATTGCCCTCTACACTATAAACATGATTTGAAACTCCCACAGAAAGAAAAACTCAGAAAAGAAATTTTCATTAGTATAATTACTTTTCATGATTTGGTAATCCTATCTCATGTATACGGTTCTTTTGTCAAGGAAAATTAATATATCGAATCCAAATAAAAATGAAAACAGAGTACATTCTCGGTTACGGTAAATTATCCGGATCGACTTTCCGGATTATTAGAATTAGGTTTCACTCATGGATCGCTATGGCTGCATCCCGTAACCGAGCCCGTAACGTACTCTTAATCAAGTTTAAGTATTCTCAACAAGAACAACGACAACTATGACAATGAAGAAAAGGCGATTCACACTAATCGATTATCTGCTTTAAAATCGCGATTAAAATATATAGTTTGCTAAATAACTTATTTAATTAGACTGCAAAACTGCCAGCTGGCTTACAATTCTGTAATTTAAATTGATGTCTAATCTCCTTCCGAAGCTGAAGTTATTCATATGACCATATGCGTCACGAACGCCCAACACGCGTGTGTATGTAGAATATAAGTCATACTTCTATAGTCTGAGCTCGTCAATATTTCAATTCGTATAAAATAATATTTGGCCATTTATCTGTAGCAGACTAATATTGGCTTCGCATAAAGCCTATCGGTCTCGCGAAAGTCTATCCTTTTCGAAAATAAACAGAGACTTCAAAGTTTCATCAACGTGCAATCGCAGTTTCCAACTATTGTTTCAAGGTTCCTAATGGCAAATTATGGAAACACGACTACTATCAACCTATAATTGTATATGATAAAGATTTAAATCAATACTATTCATTATAAATCAAGCAATTTAAATTAATTTTTATTCGACATTGTTTTACAATAAAATTAATTAAAATAAAAATAATCATTGTATTAAAGCAGTTTGAGAATTTTATCTCATTTAATGCTCAAGTAACCAAGATAACACATATGCAAAAAATAAGACTATACCGCAGATATTCATGGTAGAAATATAAGAAAAAATTAAAAATTTAAATTTTATAGGGTTGCCACGCGTGAAAAATTAAGTTAGGTGGTTCTTGAATCGTTCATCAAGTTCTCTCAACCACGGTGGTTCTCAATCTCAGTCTTTGTTTTGGAGCGTATACTCTCTTGGTCAAATCCAAAATATAAGAATAATTAAATTAGTTTTTATAAATAATAAAAATAATTTTTAGATATCACAATATAATATTGAATATGTCAGTGTATATTACGTAAAAAGATTATTAGATAATTTTAAGATTATTACATTGAGAACAATTTCCTAATATAAAATGTACATCATTAAGGGAACATTATAGTAAAATAATACATCATAAAACATAGCATAAGGCTTTTCTTCTAAGTTTTCTAATATATTGCTCTATAGTTAGACTAAACAATTCTCTAAATAGAATTCCAAACTTTTTTTAAAAAAATATTGTCGGATGGAAATAGGCGGGGTACAGGCGGAACAAGTACACACAATTAATCCTAATAAATATAGCTTTAATTAATTATCTGGTTGATAATTGTTACATGTACTCGCCTCGATGGTCGCCACAACTCTACCTCCGCTTATTTCCCTTCTCTAGACAGCCCCTTCAGTTTGGGCCCTGTATCGCATTTGTTCTCCAGACTTCGAGAGCCCTAGGTTTTCCCCGGCACCTTTGGGCTGAAGGCCCACTCCACCCAGACGCCGCGTACCTGTACGCTCCCTTTCTCTTTTCTCTCTCTTTTTTAATTTTGTAAAAAATTTACAAATAAACTACTATCTGTCTATCTATCCCTCTCTCATATACCACTCGATCACACTCATATCCCCCTTAAACATACAATCCCATAATATGTTGTATGAAATATTGCAATATACTGTGTTTGCGATCTAGCCTATATATTTTAAATATAAAAGTAGAGTACATATATTCACGATGTATTCTACTTAAATGAATAGATATAGATATGTCAAACAATAATTATCTAATATAATATAGTGTCTAACAACGCCTAAGAAATTAGCTTAAGACGAAAAATTTTCATTAATGATAAGAAATGTTATTTTGCTTTAAAATACATGAGATTGACGCAAAGAAATATTTAGTAAATTTCGACTTTCTTTTAGTTTTTAGCCAATTTTTAGCTTCTTCTAAATGGTTAAAAATATTTTAATTTAATAATTTAATATATTCACTGCTCTCAATTTGGCATCAAATTTCAGCGAATATTTAGTAAATGACAATTAGTTAAATTTACTTAGTAAATTTATAGAGCTCGGAGTACAGTCAAAGATATTTTTTAATACAGCAACTGCTACTCAAATACACGCTTGCTACTCAAATTTGATACCTCCGAGATGGAACTTTTAATGCTGACACATACGGCAAGCTCGCAAAAGGACGAGATTGATAGCAGAAGTAGATTGGAAAATTTCCGAAGCATAGTTAGTGGGTTACGAAGTCCTAAATTTACCAAAACTTGGACGCTCTCGTAGAAAACCGCGGCGTGACTATTATGCTTACCGTACAGAGAAAAACTTCCACCTCAATATTTTAACTAATATAGTGGCAGCTTATATCCTTGAATTATCGAGAACGCAGGTTTCTCCGCCTCATTTTACACCCGCCGTAAAAGCTGGCGTCACGTATCGGGTGAGCGGTCAGAGATCTGTTAGATATACCGACAACGTATGATCATCTTCCTTTTCCAAATGGATCCTTTATTTCAATTTTTCACCAGAGAGTAGAATGTAGTAAAATTTCCGAGAAACGAGTCAGCCGCAGCTTTACACCTTTGTCTCGGGTATTTCAAAAATCCACTTGATAAATCGGCCAATCTGCGCGTTCCAGCCCTTTTATATTGCGATTCGTGCACGCATGGATGCGAATCCTACAGCTATGTGTTCGTCTTTCAAGCTTGACTTTCTTACAGGCAGGCCCGAGAAGGATCTTGACTTTCAAAAGGTGTGGCCGTGTATGTCGGAGGGACAAGACCAAATGACGCGCGGACCCGAGAGTAGTGGTATAAAAATCTCCGGACAACTTATGGAGACTAGTAAGGACACCACGACAGCGTACTCGCTTGCCAAGTATCGGCCTTAAATTACTGCTAAACTTTTTTTTATTACGAGCTAGACTCGCGGCAACGTAGTTCGATCGTAAAGAGCAAAAGTATGTTGGCACACTGAGAGTATGTAAATGTTGCATGTATAGCGTTTTTTTATACATGTGTATATAAAACTCCTTTTTATACAAGTGCCACGGTGCGATAGGTAGGCTTCGAATCTTTTGAATGAAAAATGGTTAAAGTATCTGTACTTTACAGTTATCGAAGCTTCTCTTCAGCTATTTTACACTTTTAACGACGAATACAACTAATTCTGCTGCAGCTGCGGCAGATGTTGGAAATGCAAAAAATCTCTGATGAAATTCTGTACTGGACAAAGGCCTTTTTTTACAGTAAAACTATCACGATACAGTCGTGATTGGCAATTATTGCAGGCTTCTCTGTGCACTTGTACATGACGTTCCAAGGCATTCCAGAAGCTCCCGGTACAGGCTAAAAGTAATTTCAACGGAACCTGCAACACCCGCATCACCTGGAAATCTCCCCGACCGATTGAAGCCGATAGAGAAAGGGTGCGATCTCCGGATAAAAGGATCCTTGTCTCAAAAATCCGATCTCGTATTTATCGGAAGAGTATTGCTGTAAATGGATGGTCTCGTTAAAGCGTCTACGTCCTGCGTATACCCCGACACTCCGATTACGGTCCTATTCTGCATGACCCTTGAATTTTTTCCTCATTCATCGCTCATGCTGTGTACTTGCATTGTCTTGGCCGTACCGCTTTGTTTTTCGGTACGTATGGCATTTGTCAAAAAAGGGACAGGCGCGAACTCCGGCTCCTCCCTTTATCATCGCCAAAATATTCTTTCTTAATTTAAATTTGAGACGATCGAGATGCATACCTTCAACGATGACTCGTCACCGAAATTCACACGGCTGTTATGCGAATAGTCGACCTATATCATTTTTGGATCCTTACTAATGGATTTTAAAGATATTTTAAAGACTAATCTATAATAAAGGGTAACACTTAGCTTGCATGAAAATATTTTCTAGATTTTCTCCGGCAGTTGGTTTCAATTGAAAATTGAAGTAGTGCTAGAGGAGATGCAATCTATTTTTTTCTGAAGTAAATATATATTTTTTCCCATTTACGTTAATCTTATGCTTTTTATTTTTATTAATTATAATAAATATTTATTCTTCATATTATATTATTGATTTTTTAAGTCATTACATTGAAATATGTATCACTTTCAAAAAAGAATCTAAAAAAATAAGTGCAAAACGGAACAATTCAATAATAACAACTGATGTGATATCTAATAATATTTCAATCAATATAGATATATTATAATCTTAAACCATCTCCTTCATTTACAATTTAAGGGGAATCTAGAATAATTTATTTAAGTGATTAGCTTACTAGGCCCATGATTCAATTTTAGGTGAAATCATTTGAATTTTTCCTATGTATTTTTTATTAAAATCAAAATCCAGGATTCTGAGCAGAATCTTAACTATTTCGGGATAAGTTTTTCCCTTACATTTTTTTACAAAAATAGCACTAAATTGTGAAATCGTGTTGAATTGAACTCTATAATGTCTCATTCAGTAGAGTATCGGGCTCAAATTCCGGTGATCTCGAGTTTGATCTCCAATCTCTCCGATGAACATAAACACTTTGTTTAGCTGCATGGTTCCGTCGTTGATAGGTACCTAAATGGAAGCATAAATAAAACGTTAAATAAATATAAAAACAAAAAAATATTAAATTTTGGTAATTGGTATACAGTTTATTATCAAAGATATATATGTCATTTATTTTATATAGATACATGAATAGTATGTTGCGTGTAATCGAATTATTACAACTTAATTTTATGAGAATTAGAGGTCCCTTAAGTTGTCCAGAATAAAATCCATTGGTTATGTCAAGGAAAAATCTGTGTCTATAGAATTATATAATAGTTCTCATATGTGAACTATATTTGAGGCTTAACATATTTTACCAAGAAAAATTTTATTTTTATATAAAAAATATATATTTTGTTGCAAGTATTTAACGATTAGTGACAGAATAAGTGTAAAGTCCTCTATTAATGATGTCTGAAATATTAAATAATGTACTCTACCCTTTCATTTGATATATGAGAATTATTCGACAAGAGACGATTTTTTGTATCGTTTCATTCAACACTATATTCTTTATGAAAGCATTAATTGCTTGAGCGGGTACCATACGGCAAATAAAAGTGATGAGTTTCGCAACAGCATGAATTGAGGGTTGCGGAAGCGTCGAGTTCATACATTCATAATACGAGTAATATCTCGCATAATGCTACAGCGAAGCTAGAAGATTCTCCTGAGAGATTGCCGCGCTGCATTGGGTCAGAGTTGAGCTTCTGCGTATCGAGCGGACTCAACTTTTCGCAAGGGCCACTGCGATGGAAGCTGGGATATATGATAAACTAATTCAAAGGAACCCCTTGCAAGGAGCATACGCTGCCCCGTGGGGTACAACCAAGAGGACCCAAGGCTTGCACGCGGTGCAGCTTGTTCATTACGGTGCCTTCCGACAACCGAGATGCTTATGCGGTGAGTGGATACCATCTCAATTGGGAATTCGAATTCGAGAAGTCGGTTTATTTTTTCAAAAGCAATCTTTCTCATAGGAAAAATAACACTTGTTTTAAGTAAACTATTAGCTTCTATCAATATTTTATTTAGTGATTACAGTGTTTTTATTTTTAGTTTGTCATTTTATTACAAAGCTTAACTATAATGATGGCTATATAACTCATGGTATAATGTAATTAATAATGTAATTTATTAAAGTATACACCTTTATCAAATAAATTATGCATTTTTTGTAGCATATTTTGCAATTTCTTATTGATATTTACATTTTATAAATTTCTATATGGCGAATTAAAAAATGTTTTGAAGATTATTCATAAAATAATTGTGTATTTTACATATAATATTAATTCTATATATTGCGTGTGGAGAGAAGAAGAGCGAAATACTCATGAACCCTCTAATTAAGGTTAAAAAATAGATATTAGTTTATTTCTAAAATAATAAAAAAATAAGTTTAAGCTTAAAAGGTATGTCCAGCTCCCTAAATCGGAATCGGCTAAACATCTTGGAATAATACTTGACAAAAAACAGAACTGGGCTAGATACATACTAGACTAATACGATAAAATGGTGACTACTTTTTCGGCTTGCAGAGGGACTTTCTGGTAAATTTGGGATCTGGGTCCATATAAGATGAAATAGTTCTATAAAAGAATTAAATATCCACAGATAATACGTAACACTATTAATTTGTTATGTTTTCTTGAAAAGCCAAAGGCTTTATAAGCCAATTGAGTATATTTGATGCTAAAGAAATTAAAGGGGAAATGCTTCTAACGTCGATAGCCACTATATAGAAAGATTTTTAAGTATATCGAGTTTATATAGCCGAAAATATATGAAAAGGTGATATTTGTCCCCGAATTTTAGTAATAGCAATTTAAGAGACGTATATATTTTCCAAGACTCTTTGACATGACACAAATAGAAATTTTTATTTAAGAACGATTGGATTTAAAATTAAATTTTAATAAAACATTTTATGAAATAAAATTCATTTGAATTAAAAACTTAAATGATGGTTTAAATATAAAAGAGGTGAGTAAAATCCATTTAAAAGTAAATGTTTTGTTATTGAAGTAATCTGTTCATACTAAGCACATATAATATGAGCGTATTCTGACTAATGAATTTCCATAGATAAACTTATAGTTGTTTTAAATGTTAATGCTCAATGTATTTAGACTTATATCAATACTTAGTTATTTTTATCAGACTTTAAATTATAAAATTGGTTTATAATTAATTTAAAGAAGATATAAAAAGTTCGCATAAGTTTTATTTATTTACAGAAGGAAAGGCAGATATACATAAAGTTAATAATGCTGTGGTGGTTCTTGTCTTAATTGAAAGTCTTCTTTTCACTTTGCGACCATTATGTTATTCACTTTTTACAAGACTTACTGAGCTGCGTAAAGAGAACTGTAGAAAGTGCGCTATAAATTAACTATTCCATCCTTTAAAAATCCTATTTTGTTACATTGAATCTGCATTTCTAATGGCTTTGCAATAAAATAAGCAAAATTAATTGCTGTAGTGCTTGTAGAACGTTTTTTTAAAGAAGAAGGAGAATTGTCAAGAATCAGAGATTCATTGAATAATGCGCAAACTGATTATCATGAATTTGAATGTAAAATAATCCTAAAGGCAAGGAGCTATAATTGAGACCGGCTGCAAGAAAGATCTACTAAACTAGAATTAATCGTTGGACGATCCCACCGAAGTGCGTGCAAAGAAGCGTATGAGAACTTGGGCTCCAAGAGTAATGCTCCTGGAATGCATCAGTACATAGTATATTCGTAATCAGTATACCTGGAGCAAGTGCACGGACATAAGCTCCCTTCATTGAATGCATATAAGAATATCATTGCTGTGATTGCGGCGGCAGACAGCAGGCGCCAGTTATTTTCTACCAAGTATTATTGAGCATTAATATTCGTGCGGCTGAGCAGCTCGTTTCGCAGCCTTTGTCGCACTCCCTCGCGACGTGCTACTCCTATCTCGAGTAACAATGCGATCATGCGCGCTTATAACCTTCACTGCCGATGCGATTTATTCACAGTCTACTGAATCGAGCAGCCTTTTGCATCTTTTTACCCTGCTGCGTTGTGAAATGATGCATCCACTGAATTCTCATCTTCTGAGAGGGATACTGCATCACTTTCCTCTCTCTGTCTTTCCATAATTATTATAATTATCACTTTTTTCTTGTTTCCTTCCGATTTCCACATCGTAGTTATTATTTACCGTCTAAACTTTGTGCGAATTTGACAACATATATTTGTTATGCTTTTTACATGTTACATATATGTAAAAAATACTTCTTTGCCGTCATTGAAGTATCACGCTACTTGATATAAATACCTATCTTTTGCGATGGATATCCCGTCGTGATTGCGCGAAAAGTATTATCTCTCCGATTCAGCCTTGACCGAGGAGGGGAGATGTATACAACAGGTGACGCGCTTTGTTATGAGTTATTTTATATTAAAATCTTTTATTTAAATTTATTTTATATATAATTACAGGGAGGTCAGTGTGTCTCTTGCGAGTCTTGTGTGCAAGCATGTGTCGCGACCACCAAGAGCGTTTTCAAGAGGTTTTTCTTTGTGCGAATCATTAGTGGATGCTTGTCATTTTCTAATTGATTATCTTATAGTTTTTTTGAGTTTTCCTTTGTGATTGCTCCCGGTTCACGCGACAGTTGTCCCAGGATTCGAGTTTACTCATTTTGGAGCCGACTGTTGTTTCGACCATCCGGTCGAGCAAAATTCCAAAGGGTTCAACAGCGCGATCGTGTCAAGGAGAATGTCTCCTTTGATGCGAGGACTACGCCACGACGAGTAAGTCAATTTTTGTGTATTTCGCGGGCGCGTGCTCGCTAATTTGCGACGAGAGTGCTCTGTGTGAGAGAAAGAGAGAGTGAATATTTAGATTAGGCGCGGTCGTGTATTTATTGTGCGGGTAAATTGTGTTGTAATTATTTTGTTATAAAATATTTTATTTATACAACATTGGTATGAGTATTCTTTTGCGCTACCTTTTCACCGAAAACATATTTTCGCGCCTATTCGTGATTTTAGCTGCAAGCACCCAGGCTCGACACCGCTGCGTCCGTTTTATTTTAATTGCGACGAAACAGAATCTTAAAAATAACTATGCGAGATCTGGGACTGGCCACCTGGATAAAGCGTCGTGTGAGACTTTGTTTTATTTTTTAAAGTCGACTAAATTTCCTAACACGTTGTACCTTTTTTCGCTTTATATAACTATTGAAGCTTTTCTCATTCGTATCAGTAACGTTGATACAGCAAGGTGAGCCGCGCTGATGAGCATCGACCAACAATCTGCGCATATTGGGGGTGTAGGGTGTAGATGAATAACAGGTTTGTACAGTCTTGCAGAGTCGACTCGAGATCGAATGAATTACTAAAAAGTCGAGGCTATGGGAAACGCCGAGAATCGTCGAGTTTTTTGCCGGCCCAGCATTGGGGCGAGTCTGACTCGCATTTTGGTTCGCGTGCGTGTCAGGCGCACGCTCCACAGAAGTTTCGGTGGCACTCGCAAGTCACGAGCACCCTTGCGAGCGGCACCCGACGACAGACAGGCACTTTTACGCATTCGCACGGGTTCTGCACCCCTCCACTGGAGCGTGTGAGCTCTCAAGAATAAAAGAATGTAATATCCACGAAGGTGGCAGGCGTGGTGCATTGGCGTGGCTCCAGTGTGGAAGTGGATACGACTCGGGCAGAGCGTTTCTCTTGACGGCAGGCGTCGATGAATTTCTCATTTCGCGCTCCGCCCGAACTGCGTCATCCGCCGCTTTTCAGTTGCCCTTCCTTCTCTTCCCATGGGAACTATGGGATTCCATCACTGCGCCATGCACCGGTTCGTCACCTAAATTCCTCTCAGCCGAGAATACTTTAATTTCTCTCGATTAAATGGTTGCTATTGTTACGTACATGGGTAGGCGCGAGTGTGTGAAGGGTGGAAAAAGTCGAACTCTCAAAAAGGGTGAGAGCCTGAAAGAGCAACGAGGAGACTAACTCACAGTTTGTAGTAGACGTAGGTTATTATCCAGATTTAGACTATCTAGAGGAAGAGACGGCGCCCCGACGCGTGTCACTCGGACGAACGACAGATGACAAAACGACCCCCTCCTTTACGCTATCCTTCCTTTTTATGGATGCGCTCGGCTTCGCTTCTCTCCACTCGTGGACTCCCGAAATAGCAGATCCCGCGTATGCCTCCAGCGTTATTCAAGCTGCCGATGTTGCGAATAATCCGCGTGCTCTGCTTTTGACGAGCGCCCGTCGGCTCGGTGTCGGCGAGTTCCCTTCGATCAGCGATTAGTCCAGCCGCTGTTCTTGAGCATTCGGCGCGGCTCCGCTGAAGGTGACCCCGCGCTATGAGTGCGGGGCCCCCGGTTTCTCCGCGGTAGCGGACATCAGAGCCGCTGACTTCGCGACTTCGTCGCGTATCGCCCCGAAGGTGTGTACGTGACACTATGTTGCAATCATGTTTCTAGAAGCTCCACCGAATTTTATGAAAAATATTATTTTAATACTGTGTAATGAATAATAACTGCAGAGAATTCATCAATGATCTTATCTAGATTCGCTCACTAATAAATAATGATATAGTCAGATGTTCTGTACATTAGATTGTAATTTGTAATTATTGTGATATAATAAGATTTCTTTCTAGCCTTCATGAAATGAATTATTCGAAGAGTGCTATAGTAGAATCAGATTTTCTTTGGGGACAACAATAGTATAGTAGTTTTAATAAAATTGAATCATTGATCACATGGAATTAGCATGGATTAAGTTTACTCTATTCTTCATGCATATAAGTAAATAAACGCTTACAGTAACTGACCTTATGACTTTTCAAATGAGTGAACAGCATGTAAATACAAAGAGGGCCTAAAATGTTGGAACGGAGGTGACCATGTTCACTGAAAAATATATACATTTTGACTTTTGAAGAACTCCCCCGATTCTACCTTATTCTTTGATCGTCCTGAATCACTTTAGCTAATTAAAGTCTAGTCATATAAATGATGAGCCTAATAGGAGGGCGGAATCATTCAAAGTACTCGAGTCGCTTGAAAAAGAGGGTGGCCGGGACGTAGCAACCGCCAGCAACACCGTGCGACCGTCGCCGCCGCCACCTCTCGTTAAAAGTCTGTCACGCCCGCCCCCAACTCTACTCTATAGTGAGGCTCTCCGGCGTGAACACTTTACTCGGCGCTCCCTTGTACTCGAGTATCCTTTCATGCGGTATCGTCTTCTTGATTTGCATCCTACACGCATTCTACGAGACGTATATGCGTACGAAATTGTACTCAACGCAAAATTTCTACTAATATAATTGACGCATTTTGTGACTAACGGCTGTGTATTTCTATATCTGCTCTACAATACGAGCCCTCACTTTCTTCACACCCGCAAGATTGATGTTAATACTGTGCATCTACTTTTAATGTTCAAATACGAAGGGTCCAAGTTAAGTACACTTACTCTCCAGTCAAAAAAATTCGCGGAATTGTAAATTTTAAGTGCCCACTATATTAAGAACACGATAGTAAAACAAAAATTCAATAAAATTTTATGTTAAATATATTTTATGTTTTAATATACCATTATATTTGGTTTTATTTAAAAAACAATTTTAATGTTTATTAAATTTGATTAGCTATTGCATCTATATATAACAGCCTACACTAAACCGTAGTACATACGTCGACGTCTTAACGATGAAAACATTCTTAGTGCGAATCACACTTTCTTGCAAAAAATTCATTATCTGAGGCTGACATGTCCCATACCTCTTCTACTGCCCCAGAGATAACGTGTAGTAACTATACATCGGAATAACTATATATGTGCACATGCATATATAGTATAACAACAGTAAATTCTCAAATAATTACGAGTGAAGCGAACTAATGTGTACCTTTAAATTAATCTAAACGCTTTTAAATAAATTTTTAATCAGTTACTTCCTACGAGCCAAAAAGTTCAAATTCCATTTATAATAACAAGCATGTGAGGATATCGAATACCGTCTTACGTCAGTACTAAATGGTGTCGGAGAAAAGCGTGCGTCCTCGTGAGCAGCATAGGAAACTACTCGGGAAACTAACGTACTTACGATCACGTCGACTTCGAGAACCGCATGGATAAAAAGGTCGAGAGCTGAACAAGCGTGGAAAGAGGACAGTGGTTGAATATGAATGATGCCCAAGTGAAATCCAGTAGCTCTGTGCAAATCCATTTGCAGGAATGAGCGTCTTCCACACGTTCAGCTCGGCTCGTGTTCGTGCAGGCGAGGACGCATGGACGAAAAAGCTCTCACAATTGCCTAAGATGTACTACCCGATCAAACTTGCGTACGCGTCAAATTTTTAAATTCGCATTTAATCAGCAGTTTGTTTTTGACCTTTATTATTGAATTATTTAATGTGTAGGTGTGCACCGTTCCGGTTGTCAAGACCCTTGAAATACCTTGTTGATCAATCACCCGTTATTTGTCCATATGTGGAATAACAGTTTATAAATGTACGCAAACGCATTATTGCATGCACAACATTCCGCTCAATTCTATTCTCAATGATTAATATTTCTAATTTATGTTGGTTAAGAATCGTATCCTGCACCAAGCATTTCGTAATCGTGAATTTCCAGAAATTTTAAAGCTGCATTTGAAAGCATCGACACTTCACATATAATGTCATTCTATTACACTAAATGGATTATTACACTTTAATCTTGGCTAAATACTTCAAAACAATTCGTGAATTTTTCTTTTCCAAAAACTATAAAGATCTAACGAGCAATGATCTATCAGCAAGTGCATTATCATAATGCTAAATGTATGAATTGCTTTGGTACAAATCGGGATATTCCTTTTAGTTTGATATATGCAAATGATGTTGAACATGTGGATAGTATTCTTTGTTGATAACTGCAATTTATTGTAAAAACATATGGTGCAACATACTATTAAAACCAAGATGTTGACGAACATACCATTCATATTTTAACGCATTTCAGTTATTCTATATTATTGACTTCATTTAGCAATTCCACAGAAAACTTTATTTAAAATTTTAAGCATATCATTTAATTATGAGTACACGACTCACATTACAAATTGTATACTACACTATTTAATAAATTTACTCGATCTTAGAGAGATATGTACTATATTTATGTACAACTAATTGATTTTTAAGTAAATTTTATAGTTTTTTTTTTAAAGTACCTACAAAATCAGTGAAAAATACATTTTTTCATTGGTGCACTTTATTGGTGGTTCACTTTATAGATGAATGAAACCAATTAGAAGTATGTAGCGACATTTAACTTTAATATAGAAATATTATATGTATTTAAGATTTGACGTAGACTTTCCCTTTAACCGATCACTGTATTTTCACTGACTTCTCTCACTATGCGACTGGTCGGGTGGCCTGAGTGTCCCCGCATACTCCGAGGCATTCGCGCTAGCGCGTATATAGCATTAACCCCCCCGCCCCCCCCCCTGGAGGAGTTTAGGTTACTGGTGCCGAGTCCCGACTAGCACGTACACGACATGAAGGTTAACCTTTTAAAACGTATCCCTTCCTTTCTTTCTCCCTGCGAACGTAATTATGTAAACTTAACAATTATTTAGTAGATCTTCTCACTAAGAAATTGCTACGACTGCTCCAGAACATAAGCACAAAAAATATTAAATAATACGTGTCTTACAATAAATACTGCTTTCGATAACCTTGACGTAATTGCAGCAATACTGAGTCTGAGAGATACTAACCCGCATCTCGCACAATACGTGAACCGAATCGAACAACGTCGATCACTGGTACACTATATAGTATATATGATGTAGTATATATGAAATTGTGTAAAACTGAATCAACTATAGGCAAATATAAAACGTTTATAGGTATTAAGTACAATGTGATACGGCAGTTGACAAACTATTTTATCTGTAATTAGGCCATGTTATATACTGAACAGACCATCTAGTGTTGTCAACATGCGGTTTTTAATTTCTTAAGTAAAAACAAAAAAATTTATAAATTAAAATAATTCAAGAATAAGAATTTTTGTGAGTGATATAGGAATGCTTTATATCTTATTTAAAAGTATTTAATTTAATTTGTTTGTTATACGTAGAATCTAAATTTATATAAAAAATTGATTTTTTGAAAACTGCGAAGACTAAAAAAAATCCCTCTTAAAGTAAATATGTCCTTTTAAAATTTTGTTATACTTAAGGTTATTTCTAAATTAGAGAAAACTACTCTTAGTTATTAATGTCTTCGAAATGGAATTCTTATGGAATAATATTCTGTTACAGGAACAATGAGTGAGGCACAAGCGGTAGCTGGTAATGTTGCTCAACTACCTTGCGATGTAAAACCGCCAACTGACAATGACAACGTGCATCTTGTCATCTGGTATAAAGAACCTGCTGATATTCCCATATATAGGTACGTTAAGGCAACTGTCATTGATACCAGTTATGGTACTTACTATTTAATTGCAGTGAATCACTATTTTGAGATTTTTAATTTTATAAATTCAAAAATTAATTGCATTTATTTAATTGCAATAATTACTTTTACTTATACATTATTATTTAAGCTTAATCATAATTAATTTTAAAAAACATAGTAGTTGTAAAATATAAATAATATACACAAAGAACATCGTAAACAATTTTTAGTCGATAATTATCCAATTGAGTAATTTCGGTGTCGGAATGATGAATTATAAATAAAGAGTAAGAATCTCCATACCTAAGTATTTTTCTATCTTGTAAAAGAATTGCCTAAGAGTTTATAATAAATTTTAGTAACTTTTACAAAATCACTAGTATATTCTTAATTACAAATAATAAATGGTAAATTTAAATCTTTCTTTTAGTAAATTGCACTCTCAGTATAGAAGAAATAACAGTTACATAATTTATATTAGCCTAGTTCACATGAATACAATATTTTACTGTATTCAATAATATAATACTAAAATTATTTATAATAAAAAAATAAATTAATAAAATTATTTTTTTTCAAGTATTAACCTTCGGAATAACAAAATTTTGGAATATAAACTGTGAATTTCTAGTTACAGTTTCATTTGGAGAAGTGCACGTTGTACATAAAACAATGCTAGTAACGTCTCATCCCGTGACGAGATAGAATTGGTAGAAGCTCTTTTTCCTTTAATTGTGCGAGTTGCTAGTTATCAATATCTTCTGAATGTCATGGAAAGGTTCTCGAAGCTCATCATAATTTTAAATAGAAATAATTTTTACTAAGTATTTGCTAAAAGCAATGAATAAAAAAGATCGTTCTGCTTCTATTTGATCGTTTTACATTTTTGTACTTTTCAATTAAATCGTGCTATAGTTCCTACATTGATCTCTGAATGATCATTTTAAAATTCTAATCGAAATAACTGTTAAGCGATGAAATAAATGTAATAACGATAAATGGAAATCAAACCAGCCCGAGAATTATCAATTTAAATATGATAATGAAACTTTATTCGCATCGTGTACACATTTAAGTGAACTCTCTAACTCGTTAAGAGGTGTATTAATTGAAAATAGTAAGCAATCTAGCCGACTCACACGTGTGGCAAATATGTTACGATTTACTGATTAGTTTAACACTTTAACATTAGCGCGAGATCAACTTTTGAAACTATGATTTTTAGGATTTCTCTAGAATTCCTCGCACATCCGGTAATGATTGGATCGGATATTAAATTATATTTTAATCACAATAGTGTGAAAATTTGACCATGTGTCTAGTATATGTATAGAAGTAATGGAAAATTGATACATGTTGCATCTCAAACAATATCAGTGAATGAATTATAATATATGAGTAAATGTTAATCACTTTATGTAACACTTTATTTTGCCAATGACTATGCTATAAGAGTGTGTGTGTATAATGGTATGATCTTAATGCACTTTTTTATAGCTTCGACTCGAGACACTTCCCATCTGTCGAACAGGGGGCACATTGGCAAGATCAGAGCCTCGGGCGACGTGCTTTTTTCAAACTATCTGACAATCCAGCCAAGCTGAATCTAGAATCCGTGCGAGAGGGAGATGCCGGCCTCTACCGCTGCCGGGTAGACTTCAAACAGTCACCGACGAGGAACAGTAAAGTCAACCTGACCGTCATAAGTGAGTCAACTTCTATCTCTTTACGCCTTCAATTTTTTTCGCAAGATAGGCTTAACTGTAACTGACATTTTGCAAAGAAACTTCAGAAAATCTTACTAATTAATTTTACCACGGTTGGAAATAATAATTAATTATAATAAAGTAACTAGCACCTTTTTCTGCATTTGAAGCGAATAGACTATTGTTTATGCGAGGCTTCTAGATCAAAAAAAGAAGTATAACGACAATGGTGAGTGCAATACCCCCTAGCCTTTTATTGCATAAGAGTAAGATGACACGCGTCACAGATCTGTCATTCTTTTTTACTTGGACATTTGCTATATGTCTTAGGCTAAACTTATTCAAAAGAGGGTCGACGCCAAAAGTGCTCGGGGTTGACGTTGGCCCGTCTAACTTTGAACTTTTCGAGGGCGTACACTTTGCAGTCACGACGATGAATCTGTAAAATACCTAAGTCCGCTAACAGACTTTAATCTATTTTAAATATACTTAAATTAACTTTCAACGGTTCTTCGAAAATTCCTGGGAAAATTGTTAGCTGACGTGATTCCGCAAGCTGCATTGATTTCAATCAGTTTTCGAACTGCTTCGAGTATATATAGTTTTTTTTACTAGTAGAACCTTTACCATCTATTTTACCATGTATTTTATTGATGAAATCTGATAACATCTAGAAATAACGACAGATTCCACCCAGGATCTAGAAGTATTCTGCTCAGAACTTAGAGAAGTATTCTTAAATGGTTTTTTTGCCATATTCAAATGGTGAATTGATGGGAATCTGTTCAATTCTACAACTTAATGAAGTATTGGATAGAGCCTACAAAAGCAAGTGTTAAAGTGAGAACATTGACTTAAAACAGTTGTAAATATTGTAGTATATGTATTGAATAATTTAGTAACTAATCTATCCCTTCAACAAATGCACACGGCTGCCGTTCGTTTGTATCTTTTTCAATACCTTTGCATTCATATTCGTTAGGGTTCTGAGTTACGTTTCCGAACAGATTCCAACCAGATTACGATCACAATCAAGAAAGCTTGTCTCGTAAGACAAGCCCGCTCAGTGAATTGCGACATAAAAAATATTGATACCTGTCGGTCAAGCATCGATTAAACATCGAAATCTAGATGAGTGGTCACCCACGATCGCCGTGAATCTAGTCTCTCCAAATCTCGGAAAATTAAAATCAAGTATTTACAAGAGAAAGATATTTAACGCTCATTATGCAAATAATACAGATTTATAAGGAAATTATAATTACTTTATTATACTAAAATAATAAAATAAGTAAAAAGTGTAATATACCGAGTACATTTGTTTTTTGATAGGTTTAACATTTTTCTCAATCTAAGTTTAATTTTAAGAGTTGAGTGTTGAATACATGTTTAATTTAAAAATGCAATTAAATTTTGTACATTTTTAATCTCCATTTATAAAAATTTTAATGATTTATTTTTTTTTATATTAAATAAGGATTTTTTTATTAAAGCTTAAAATTTTGATTATTTTTATTAATAATAAAACAAATATTCCCAAATTGTAATTGTAATAAATGCTTAAAAATAATTTTTTTTGAGTACAGATATTATTCTAATCCATACAATTAATTTTACTATAGAATTTAAAATTATGAAACTATTTTTTCATACATTTAGAGAAAAAAATGGTATTATTTCAATCATTGTAATTTGTTTTGTTCTTGTAATTAAAATCTTTCAGTCTAAAAACGAGGATTAATTTATTTTTAATTAATTTTATAAAATATGTTATTTAAAGTTATAAATAAATTTTAAACGTATACTTATATAATATAAATCAAATGCACACTTATATATATTTCAATAAATAGCAGTTTGTAGTATTTTTTGTAAATTACTACTTGCCTCAGTTGCAGTCTTAATAGTAAACTGTGCATCCACAAAATTCAACCGCGTGAACGAGGCAAGTGAGTAAAAATCAATCTGCTCTCGGGAATAAGAAAATGCACGGGTCATGGGCAACACTACTACTTGAAGCTATCAAAGCTAAATATCGCGCTTGGGTATAAGCATGGATCTCCATCACTTGGTATTTGGCGCGCTGGATTCGGAGTAGGTACTCGATGAAAGATTAAACGATGAAATATTAGGAAAGTCGGGTCACTCGGAATAACTACTCATGAAAGAGGAATGTAGTATAGAGAGATCGTAATAATTTGGTGCTTCTATAAACTTTGTCTGTTCTTGCGTGATCAGTCGCTCAGCCACTTCTACTATTCACGCATACTAAAGGTGCACGCGTATGTTGATACAGTACCGCCAGAGCAGCTCAGTATTCTGGATGAGGACGGCAAGTCGCACATACCGCACTACGTGCTCGGACCATACAGCGAGGGCGCCTCCCTCAACATCACCTGTGTTGCCGCCGGAGGTCAGTATAAATGCAATTAACACTTGACTAAATATACTATCATTATCACGGTTAAGCTCTACGACCCGTATGCACTGCACTTATTTTAACTTTTACAAGACCGTATCCGTATCTGGTATACACTTTCTTTCTTGTCACGTTCAGGACCTTGCTACTCATTTTCAAAATATACTCGCTAGTTCGTTAAGACGACTACTGTATCGAAGAAGTCAATGATTGTTCCTCTTAATAATTTAGTTAGTATTAAGTACAACTTGTTTTTAATATACAGATGTTTATGAAAATAATACTTGTTCCGTCAGTTCTCATAAATTATAATTTAGGTGCATCTTGTGACATGCAATAGTTATTTTTTTTAATCCAGCCTGCGAAAGTCTTGTATGTAATTATAGTTGATGAATGCCTAGTTTCTTTTTTCTCTTTTTTAATTTTAACGATGATGAACTGGCATATTTTTCATCTACCTTTACTGTAAATGTGTTGAGCATAATTATTCGAGCAAAATATGGCTTGAGATTACTTGAGTATCTTTACGTGCACGGATAATGTTATGTTCTAAGTTTAATGAGATAGTAGCTCTGTTTATTTGATATTAATTAAGTCATTAATAAAATTAATTGATACCCATGCCATCTTTCCAAAAATTAGACCAGTTAGTTTTTCACCAGCATAGTGTACCGGCCAACACTGCAATTTAAAATTAATAAAAGTACACGATGTAAAGAAATTTATAAATTTAATATTATTAAATTTAAAGTGGATACTTTAATGGATTTTTTTTATTGGATTTAATATCATTTTGCTACATACGACTATATTTGACATTTGATACTAGTCTATATAACGAAATCAATAACGATTTTAGCGCACCGCAAATCTCGGATTTTTCATCAATAATGTAACTATTGTATTGACTCTTTAAATCAATATATATTCAATAAATATTTCAAAGAAACTACTTCATTGCTGAAGTTAATTCGTTTTTGCACTGCTATAAGACTCATTTATACTAACAGACATTCAGATTGTAAAAAAACAAAGAGAAATTAGCTTTCAGTAAATAAAAAAGGGAAAAATATGTTAAGATAATATTACAAATTCTAATTAAAGTGGCAGAAATCGATTGCATGACGAGTTTTTGTCTTTGAAACTCCTTCGCCTTCGAAGAGAAGCTTTGCAATGATAATGGACGCGTAGAGGGAAAATCCAAATTCGATGCCAAGAGAGAAAAAGAAAAGAGATCTACGCGTTACATAGAGCTGGGAAAGACTCTAACCCGGAGACCGTAACGTTGTGCATCGGTTTTCCGCGAGCTGGCATACCCCCGTATAGGAGTGAACTTTGAGAAAAAGAGCTTGGCTCGGGTATACAGATCGACCTTATTCTGAGTGGCCCAAGCATAAAGTTCCACTCGCTTACATAATTTCGAAGCGGCACAGGCCGTGGGTAGGGAGCCGGTGAAAAAGCCCCCTGCATATCTCGGGCGCAGAGCACCGCGGATCGTGCGCGGACGCTCCAACTCGACCGCCCGCGGCTCTCCGCCTGATTACGCGGCTGTCTTACGACGCCCTGGACGCCAGGTTCGGAATAACAATGCACGATCGATAATGCGGGCTCGAGCCGCGCCCGCGCCGCCTCCAATTATGCGTTCGCACTCATCGACCAGTCACGGTATATATACTTGTTGCTCCAGTAGAAAAAGCAAAAAGGAAAGGTAAGAAAGAAACAGAACAAGTAATCAGGAAATAAGTTGATTGGTCTAGTTACTCTAGGTATTTAAGAACAAAAGGCGCTGCCATAACCTCAGCTATTGCTAGTGAGATCCATAGAGTCTCCGGCGCAATAATACAAAAGTCGCGGCCAAACTTGCGCGGATACGTTGCAGACTGAAGTGCGTTGTTTAAGAATTCGGTCAGATGTAATATTGTGTATTCACGCTAGATGCGAACGGGATCCGATGCGACATTATACGTGAGCATTTAGGCAGCGGTAACCCAGGAAGGCGCGACACGCTAATGTAACGTACCGAACCTGCTACACTCTTTCCTTGAAATCGGTATAGTTGTCCATTCAAATGTTTTTTGGCAACGTCGTTATAGCAGGACAAGTATAATACAAAAAATAAGCATAATACACGTTTGTCATGCATTAGCTTCTTCCAAAAAGACAAAGCTCATTTATTAAACCGTACATGGGGTGCACGTAAAAAGTGCATCTCTGGGTACATGCAATATCCTACAACGACAAAGGAGAGTGCGCGAGCTACCGGGAATTATAGAGGGAGAGATCCGAAAGCTCTCCTGGGAAACAAAAGTTTCATCAAACAAAGTGTCGAGCCCGCGCCAGAGTTCCCCGCTCCCAGCGTCAGATGTCCGTGCGTGCAAAAGAAACGCACAGCGCGACAGTCGATTTCGAACGAGGAAAAAGCATGGCGCCTACATTCAGCAAATGATGCGCAGGTCGGCCGCAGCCTCGAGTGACGTGGTGGCAGGAAAATGCTCTACTCGATGACAGCTACGAGGTAGTCGGCACTAAGAAGGTTCGCAATGTCCTGCATCTCGAACGTCTGGAGCGCAAGCATCTGCACGCTGTTCTAACCTGCCAGGCCTCCAATAACAACTTGGTTGCACCCATCTCTAACATGGTCTCCCTTGACATGAATCGTGAGTACAATTTTTCATTGTTCAGCATTCCTAATACTTTTGCCTTCCATCAAGAAGTCTGGTAAGAATAATCGGTTGTTAGGAGATTCAATTGACTTAAAAAGTAATATTTCATCCGTTGACTTTTTAAAATTCTCAAATTCATGGACCTTGGAGGTCTAGTACAGATATATACCTAGCTACGTTTACCCTTCATTTACGTATGCTGAACTGCAAAGTTTCTGCATCTGAAGTAATCTTATAAATTATAATTCCAACAATTTTTTGAAAATGCGACTATCTGCTCGCGAATCTCTAAAAAAGAAAATGCAAGTCATTATATGTCCGACATGCATAGTGCACCCTACTAGGCGCGGCAAAAACTTCGCGATCTTCTGCATCGTTGTGTACTCTAAAAATAAACTTTACTTTACGTTATTTATAGTAAGACCACTGTGGGTACGACTCCAGGGGGAAAATCGTCCGTTAAGCGCAGGGATGGACTACGAAATCGAATGCGAGGTGGTTGGAGCTAAGCCGACTCCAACAATCGAGTGGACCAAGGGCGGCGTCGCTTTGACCAGTGTACGACAAACAGTAAGTTAACTCCACTGATTTTGGTCATAATGTTATTATAGTGAATTTTGTGCACCATCAGCTCCAAATATTTTGATTACATATAGTTCCTTTGAAATTTGAGCTATTTTTGTATAACTGCCTGTTTTTAGTAATTTTAACTTTGCGCTATTTGGAAGGAAGCGCACTTAACCTTGGATAATGAAATTTTACTGTTTTGATAAGTTAAAATTGAACACTTGAATAAATGAATACTACTTAAATTTCTTTTTAAAGATGGAGTTAACGTCGGAATAAGAATCAATATAATTAGCATCAAGTTTCAACACTAAATATTCTACTATACCAACAATTTCATGTTTTTTGATCCATGATGCTATTTAGTTTTACGTTTTTCATTGAATGTTTTATGTATTTATTCACACAGCACAACTAATATTAATATGTTTAAAGTTATTTAGAATGACCTATAAATAAAACAATGTGTACACTAAAATAATTTAAGATATTCAATTTAGTATAATTTTACTATTATCAATTTTTGACTCGTGCAAAACCTACTATATTTTGCACTATGTATACCCGTATTACCTGATATACAGGCTCTCTCTTTACTTGCTCGATGCGCCCTGACCTCGGTCCCGACTACTTTCATACGCACTCACAAATTATCTGAAAAGTTTAAATTAAATATCTTATAAAAGGTTTTTGTAATAAAAATATTATGAACCTAATGTGATACAAAAATTAATAGCTGCTAATACAATGACAATACTATCATAATCAATTAGATCTAACAAATACGATAACATCATTATAACCGTTATACAGCAATTTTTATAAAATTTCATTAAAAATGACTTCATCTTATTACACTGTTCCACATATTGGTGTAATCGAGAATATTATATTGCGGGAATGCTATGTTGTAATCGTTGTTATGTATTTAAACAATTGCCATCTTCTGTATTTTCAAGAATATAGTTCTTGACTCAAGCAGACCCTATTTAACATCTTTCTAAATGTGACCTTTAGTGACAATTTTGTTCGCATTAAAGTTTCAAAATGAGTCCTTTAGAATTTTATTGTTTCCAATTAACTAATTTAATATACTTAACAAGTATAAGTATTAGTAATTTTTTCTCTATGTATATCACTTTCTGTACACATCAACTTGCCTATGCCAGCAGTAAAGACATGCCAAATACGAAATCATCTTCATTTCAAAGAAGTAGCTGAAAGAGTCTATTTTCTGCAGAAAGAAACTGTATTTTCAATATTTTGCAATTCGAATCTGCAAAATTAGGTAGGCGTCCTCAGTGACGCTTTGCACTGCTATCGATTATTTTCACTCCAACTTTATATAGGTATACAGACCTCGTTTATTTTCCTTTATTTCACTTTCCAGTAAAACTTTACTATTCGACTTGGTTTGATCTTTCCGTGAGTGGCTAAACTCTGCGCGGCGCGAATTGAGTAACGGAAAACTCAACAGTCGTCTACGGACCATACATACTGGGCACGCGCATTCACTCTTCAGGTAAACTTTCCATCTCGAAACATGCCCTCCCCCCATCTTATGCAGAGCCTCGTGTTTAATGTTAGTCGCGCATTCCACAAACTATTATTTCATCCCTGGCGAGGCGCAACTGCAATTACACTTGAAACTTGAGTATACATAAATGGGTGTGTAAGACTTTGGTACATACATACGTAGATATGTGTACTGATAAGGGGAAAATGTATTCACAGGTGAGTCCAGACGGTAACACAACAACGAGCGTTCTAACCTTCGTGCCGAGCATCGAAGACGCAGGCAAGATCCTCTCCTGTAGGGGTGGTGTCCCAGACGTTCCAGATTCAGAACTTGAGGACAGTTGGAAGCTAGACATACAACGTAAGTAAGAATGACAGGCTGAAAATCATAGTTAGCGCACATTGCTGACATACAAAGATATCGTGGTTGCGTGCATGACCCCTAAATAAAAATGTATGTAATTGTAACAACTGCACATAATGCAAAAAATTAATCTAATTATTCGATTTTCATCGTTATATCGGCGCCAGTTTAATGTACGCTTAGCTCGGCCAGCTTTTAATTATTTCTTCCCCTCCCTGGATCGTGCAATTCGAGTCAGCCATAATGAATTGCCCGCGGTCGGTGCTACTTGTAGTAGAGCGACGAGTTAGAAAGAATTCTTCGTACTTTAATCTTCCTCGAAAGATTTGTTTTTGCCAATCACGATCGTCAATCTGTCGTGGACAAGTAGTAGTACAGCAAATTTCAGTAAGGAAACGTCTGTACACAAGTTTGGACTATTGTAATCGGAAGGATACTGGTGAACAGAGAACGACACCGATTATTTGCTGAGAGCTCACGTAACCCGCGATACGTAAAGCGCTTTGGGCCGTCGCTGTTTAACTGGATTCAAGTACATTACACGCGCATTACCTGCTTTCCGTTCTATTCAAGGAGTTGACGCGAGCTTCAGGAAGCGGAAGTTGCGCGGGAAATTCGGCGCGAACTGACTCCATTTACCAGTGGCGACGCGCATCTTCCCCGACAGTTCAGTTGACTGACTCTCCTTTGCTTGGCAATCGTTACAGACGAGCCGGTAATCACGTTAGAACTCGGCAGTAACTTGAATGCGAGTGCCATTCGCGAGGGCCTCGACGTCTACTTCGAGTGCAACATCAAATCGAATCCCTGGGTCAACAAAGTCTCCTGGAAGCACAACGTAAGTACCGTATGAAAGACTCAACGCTTTCCTCTTGCGCTGAGCCAAAGACCCAAGGGTCCAAACCCTAGAATATACAGTTGTGTTTACACCAGTACACTATTATTACTCAGTGAAAGATTTAATTATTTGCAAGAATGTAATCATTAATTATTACTATTAATGGATGCTCTTCAGAATCTACATTCGAACGCATCTAGAGAAAAAGAGCAAACTATATTTTTTTTTCGAATATAGACTATTTATTCATTATAATGGTCACGTAATGGTACATGCTGTATGTATTTTTTTCATTTATGAAAGACCTTGTTAAAGTAATCTTCGTTTCAACTAGTGTTATTTATACAGTATGTTATTTCATAATACTATATCTAATGCATATACTGAGAATAAATTCATTAATTTAAAAGGTATTTATTAATCCGAAGAATTATTATCCAAAATGAAGTATTTTTTAATTTAACGAAATCATCAGAATAGGTATTGAATAATATCTTATTGAAATTAAATGTAAATTTATTAATTAAATATAAAACTATGAATTCATATTAATCTCACATCATCCTTCAAGAAAAGAAGTATTGTTATTATTGATTTAATAAAATTATATTGAGAATCAGAGCAAAGATTATCATTTTATAACAAATAAATAATTTATACCATAGATAGTTTGTTATTCAATACGGTATTTTCACACATTAAAGAAAATCGTTTTAAATAAAAAAATTTTAATTCTTTAATTATAAATATCGCTGTTTCATTCAATTAAAAATGGTGTATGTTTAACAAAATATCCATTGATCCTCTCATAAAACATATTTTATTTGTTTGAAAGAAATGTTCCTACACTACAAATGCTACAATTTCTATAGTAGTTTCTGTATTTTTATGTTTCAAAAATAAAATTTAGTATCACAAGTAGATTCTAAAACAATTATTTAAAAGCGAAAAGATGAATTAACTAATATTTTATATATATAGAAATTAAATGCTTTACTTTACAGAACGTTGATGAAGCCAAGACTCTTTAAAACCATGTAATGTTCGATAAATTCGCATATATATGACTAATTTTGGAAATAATTGTTTTTAGAAATTCTACAAAATTTATTAAATTATTGTTATGACTATTTTCTTAAGGAGGTTCTATCTCTAGGATAAGGATAAATTGATATCAATATTATCGTCTGAATATCGTTGAATTCGTAGGTGCAATTTTTAGGTAGGATTGCGGATTTTAAACTCGAGACAAACGCCGAACTTAAACACATGTTATATCAGGGATATGAAAAACTCTTTAATTACGATGATATATAAAATCTCGTTTATCATTTAAATTAAATAAATAATAGATAGCGAGACAAATGAAAAAAAGATTTGACGAAGAAGCTGTAAAGATGCATGAGGTAAAATGAACTAGTGTAAGAGGTGGTCACGTAATCAGAAATAACCTGTGTATACTCTATATGTATACTCTACTGAGTTGATCAAGAAAGCATCACATTTATTTATAATTTTAATTCATTACTTTTAAATTGAATTTATAAGCTTCATGCTCATCTTTTATTAAATAATGATTTTACAAATGTTGTATATACTGTAACGGGGAGATCCGAGGAGAAAATATCTCCGATCCGGCCCTGTACAATGTAAGTGACACGGACGGTGTCACTCACTACTACGTGCTATAGGGCAGTGTTGTGAACACTTGACACTCGGCCACGCACGCTGCTAGTTGCACACTTGATGACTTGTCAAGAACATCTCCCGTAGAGGTGGCTTGGTCCTTCGAACCGGGCGAGGGAAATCGGGAATGCCGGTTCTCGCCACCGACGCGGTAAATAAATAAAAGATTTATTTATTGGTCTGGTGCCAACAATTTGAAATATCTTTATTTATTAGAAACAATTATCGACGCGTCGCGTGCGTACATAAAACACTTCATTAAATCCGCCGCGCGAACAAATTTATACTGCACATGCGCTCTCTCGCAACGGGTCCTAATTCTCGCCGAACTGACCGTATTTCGCTGCGCATGCGTGCGCTCGTAAATAATTTACGTTAGCTCTGCGCTAACCTCGCGTTTATCGTGCTTAGGGTCGGCGCGCGCAATCGCTCGCAATAACCGCGCGCACTTCTCCGCGCGAAATCCGTCACGTCGGGACAATTTGCGCTTACCGTCGATTAAGGGGACTAATCGCACTAAAGGGCCGCGCTTCTGCTACTCGCGCACCTTATTTCTATACAAGTGCGAGTGAGAGAGAGGAGTTTTCTCTCTCTCAGTCGCGCGTAAAATTCCCGCGCACCGCCGATAAAATATTATTAGCATTTGCCCTACCTGGGCTTGCTGTCACGCGCTGCGGCGATGAGCTAATTCTGCCCGTGGGGATACAGCTCCGGGTCGCACTTCTAGGAGCCAGCCGTTGCTCTAGGATGCGGAGCATAAGTCCTGCGCAGTCTTCTCTCTCAGCAATAGACTGCACTGCTCCCAGCTCCTTGTACTGTCACCACATCTCACTTATTATCTCCGTGGCCGGCACAACAATCTTCGCGTATCCGTACACTGATACGCGGGAGATTTTCGAGAAAACTCCACGCGCGCGTCGGTTTCGCAACGTTTGCTTCTCTCAGGCGACAAGAGCACACTAAACTCTGATTGATTCGCGCTCGTAAGATTCGCGGACCCCGCCGTTTCTTTGTTTATCTTTACAAGTAAACTTAGTTCGGCCCACGTTGGTCTCGACGGGCCCAGGTCTGGCGCCCGTTATAATACATATATTAAACGTAGTTTTTGATCCTCTTTAAAAGTCCTCATTTGACTTCGGTATACCGATAGAGCCTCCTTAAGGTAAAATGATTAACGTTACAGTGAGAAGTACATAGTATCGATCGCAGGTACAGTATAATCGAATAAGCTATAACTGAATGTTCTTAAAAACGATCATTCGTTTCCCTATTTAAAGACCAATATTAAAAAAAATATTTTGTTTAACTTTTTCTTGGGTATTTGCTTGAAATATATTCTCGAGTATTTTACTACAAACTGTATTTTAGATAAATTTCCATATTTTTATAATATTATAAAAGTTACTAAAAAATTAATGAAAAAATTTGATTTTTAAATAAAAGAGTATAAAAATAGATTAACACATCTAAACGTATGAATATATCTAATATGTATGAATCTTATCCTCTGTCTTCTATATATTTCTCTAACAGAATTAGATGAATAACCAATGTTATATTATGTTTATTTTTCTCGACCGCTTGTTTGTTTCATGCCCACAATGGAAAATCGTCTTGCGGGCAATCAACGAATGCAGGGGAATCTGCTATATCATAGTGTGGCCAGTGGCACGATAGTGAGTAATCAGAGCCTAGTCCTGCAGAACGTGTCGCGCAACCGTGCTGGCGTTTACACTTGTGTTGGCAGCAATCAAGTGGGCGAAGGTGAAAGCAATCAGCTGAGCCTCGACATAAAGTGTGAGTAGCAAAATGGGATAAATGATTATTATATTCCCCAAGTGTTTACATTAAAGGTGTATCATAGCTCTCGTTCCCTTCCTCTCCGTACATTGATACAGAGGAATTAAAATGCACTTACAAAGAGTGTTGGATTCAAGATAACTTACAAGAGGGGATAGTGAGGTAGCTGCAAAATGTATATGCATATACAAACAAAAATAGATAAACAATATATTTTTTATTGGTAGATAGCAGTAATTCGGTAACCCCTTCGGTAGTCCCGCGAATCTATACTGGAGTCCCCGACACAGGCTAGGCACTTGTGCTTGTTCCTCAAGGTCTCATTTCTACGGCCGTTCTCGTGTACGCACAACGAGCCTTAAACCCTGTCAAGATAAAAGTAAGAGCCCATACCGTCAATTAAAGATAGTCTCAGTTGAGATGAGTCTCGGTATGACTCAGCAGCTCGTGAGGGAGTGCCGGGAAGCGAGCACCTGCACCTTGCTCTGCCGCCCCCCCCCCCCCACCGATTTTGTAAGTTGCCGACGCGAGCGTCGTTCAGTTCCTGCTTTAGTCACGTGGCGGTGTTCCACCCCCATATGATACGGCTGCGCAATATCCACGCTATAATTTGCGGTTCGCATTCGTTTCTCCTGCATTCACTTGTGCACGCTGACCCGACGAATTCTTCGCGACTCTTTCCGAGGGTCAAAGACTTTTATCTTGTATTTTTGCCGATTTAAAAGTTATAATTGCAGTATTCAATCTAGTTTACCAGATTTAATATACATCCATTAATTTACGATAAAAAAGAAAAATTGGCCATAGCATTCATCGTTGTTTTTAAAATCGCTTGGTGATTCTCCATGGTTCTATAGACCTACTCCTGACTTCTGTTCTGCTTTTACATTAACGATTTTAGTTTTTCACTTAACTCTACGGATGTAAGTATGTAACATATCTTTATACGATTATAATCTTTAGGTGTATTTAATTTACCTAAGAATGGCCTACAAGAATTTGTTTAAATTTCCTATTGAATTTGTTTATAAGAAAAAGAAAGGCTTCATGCATCACACTGGTGCGCTCTCACACTTTTCGACACTATAATTATTGTTTGGTTATTTACTTAAATGCGTCCCAATAGCTGAGAGTGAAATTGTAGCGCTCATTCAATTGTGTGCGATACGTAACGGATGCTAGATGGAATTAATAGACCACTTTCTTAGATATGGGTAAGAGGTTCATGTTTTAAAAGAGAGAAAATAGTTGAAGAAATATTTAATGTTTTTATACACGTATAATATCTTCAAGCTGCATAATTGACGGTACCTCACTAATATCTTTTCAGGCAACATCCGATCAATCTATTAGAAATGATCATGAAAAACTGATTTTTTGGATGTGCAATGAAGTAGGAGAGAATTTTTTTGTATTCAAGATGCGAAACTCTGGATCTACCACCAAAATTAGTTTTCTTTCATAGTTTCATCGCTTCAAGCAAGTATTTATGGCTGTACGGGACAATACTGTCCAATATTATTTTTTCTATTGGCTATTTGAATGTATGATTGTGCGTGTCTAACAAATATTTAAAAAATATTAATTATAATATTTATACAAAAAGGATACAGTATTGATGAAACAAGTTTCAGAATACATAGTTTAGTATGAAAGCTGAGCAGCATTATAAAAACATCTAAAAAAGATGCTTAGAGTTTTGTTATCAAGCACTAAAATTTTGTAAGATTAGAATAAGTTGCAAAAATGAGAAAAATAAAAAGAAAAGCCATGGGAATAAAAAAAAGGTATTTGAAACAAAAATTAGTGGAAACTAAAGATTAGGAGCGTGGTTTATGTTTCATCATTTAAATTTATTTTAATATCGATAAAGAAACTGGTGCTAGAAAGGTATAATATAAATTTTCAGGACAAAATCTTGTAATAACAGTTGAGCATGAAATAGATTATAAGTATAGTTGGTGAAAGATATCGATAAATGCCAGGTTTGTGATTGATATGCGACAGGGACAATATTCCGACAAACATTTTCTAAAAGATCCGAATATTAAACGTAATTGCAATTCTTTTACCAATATTAAAGCAATAAGAAATCATAATTTAACTTATGTGATAATTTACTTTTATTCGAAAAATTAGTAGAGCAAATACTAGTAGTGGATCCTCAGTAGTCAGTACGATTCGTTCTTTCAGATATATTCCTTCGGATACTTCTTAGTTCATTGTTCCATTAATCTTTAAATATCTTATGTTATACAGTCTATATAATATCGTTAATATTTAACAAGTAAATAATTAACAATTAAAAAATAGACATCAAATCTTACTAACTCAGCTACAGTGCTTGATTAACAAAGAATGATTTACTGACACAGGCATATTTCTGTTGCAGCCATAAGCTTTTGTGTTATTTTACGAAGTAATGTTTTCTTGGTGACTTTGAAAGTAAGAAACCTGTATACAAAAACTTTCTCTCGTATTTTTTGAAAAATTTAGAATTTGACCGCGTACAAGGAATTATTATGCAAATTTACAGTATCTAAAAACTTTGTTTTCAACTACAATCTCTTGTAATATTTTGTTATTTTTTTTACGTCAAGTCATATAAAAAGGCTTAGTCGAACTTGTGTTAATTGAAAAGCTGAGAATTGAAACTGGGGCCACCGAATGAGCCACCTCAAATCTCAGATTGAATCTATATATTTTTTTAATTTTCATCAACATTCTCATGTATTATTTCACTATTACGTTTACAGAAATTTCATTTTTTCACGACATATTTTTTTTAAAAGGTACTTAAAATATAAGGAGATTTTGAGTGTAATAATGTGATATTTAGTTATTTAATTAATATAAAAATGTGCATCGTCATTCTCGAAAATTTGACGGATTTTTCTTGAAAGAAGAGAGTAACATGCAACTAACAATTAATAACCTTAAACTTATATGTGTATAGTTGCACCGATCTGCAGAACGGGCCAGCAAAAAGTTTTTGGAGTGGCGCGTCACGAGACTGTCCATATACCTTGCGATCTTGATGCAAACCCACGGGAGGTAGTCTTTGCGTGGCGTTTTAACAATACAATGGAGGCAATTGATATCCCAGACGAAGCGATGAGTATAGATGGGACTCGTTCGATCGTCTCATACACACCTGCAAACGACCTCGATTACGGAACCCTACTTTGTAGTGGAAGCAACGAACAGGGCTTTCAGACTGAACCCTGTGTTTTTCACGTCGTACCCGCTGGTAAGAAAAAAAAGTTTTAATTGTAGTAAAATTATATTTATAAGTTCGTGGAAATAAAAATTGGAATGTTAATTTTGATAAAGTGTTTTACAAATTAGATTATTTTTATCAATAATTGACAATTCACAACAATTTATAACAAGTACGCGAAATGGGGTACGCGAAGAGGGCAAAATAACTACTAAAGGTTTTAGAATTAATAACAATCCATCGGCTTACTCAGATATAAGACTGTCAAGTGCGAACGTCGACTCGATCTCTCTCTTTCTCTTTTTCTTTTTTCTCCTTTCTCTTTCTTTTTCTTCTCCCTCTCTTTTTCTTTCGGACAGTAGCTGATGAAATCGAACTTGTGATCATCTTTGGTTTTGAAGATGCTGCTCCATTCCGAACTCTATCTATTTCATAAAATTGCAAGCCTTGGTTCTCACATGATATTCATTCTCTCATGCGTGCTCGTGATATTACTTACAAATCTATACTTCTCGTATCCGTTATTACTCTAATTACTTGCGCTTGAAGTAATTGGGCAATACTGTAAACAATAAACTTGATACCATTAAAAATGGTTACATACAAGGAATCAATACCGCTTCTCAATTTATTTGATAGTGGGTTAAATTAACACTACGCAAAAATTAGCAGCTCATCGACACCGTTAAACATGTTGTACTCTGGAACATACTTAATTCTCGATCTTAATACTCGCATGCTTATGGTATTGATGGAATCTCTTCAAACATACTAAAATTATCATTCTCGTCTATGCTACCTAACTTTGTTAAATTATTTAATTCCTCATTCATGTGTCACTCTCATTAGTCGCTGGAGGAAACACTGCTTTTTCCAATATCAAAAGTAAAACAACCTAAAACTTTCTCTGACATACGACTGATAGCTTTACTACCTCAAATATTTAACCTACTTGAGAAACTTGTCCACACTCAACTTTATAATCATCTTGAATATGAACGTCTCTCGGTAGATAAGCAGACTAGCTTTTAGACTAGAACTAAACATACTTTATATATTTCTCAAAAAGTGTTTGTCTCGTGACTTACGGAAAAGTATAGTTAAAAGCTTGATATTTCCCATTATCGTCTATGTGTGAATTGTTTACCATGATTTGGATAAGACTCGCAACCTCAAGATTCAGCACTTTCTGAATATTTACATGAAGATCCTTAGAATTGCACATGTTATTTCTGATCGACTTAAGAAGGTTCTATCATTAGAACAATAGATAGTTGAATCTTTATTGATATGATAATTCATGTGATAATTAATATGAATATTATTGTTTAAATCTCGCTGAATTCGTAGGTGCAATTATTGGGTAGGTTGCGGATCTAAAAGTAAAGGGGTGCATAGTAGAATCTCCTTTATTATTTAAAGTAAAAAAAATTATAGATAGCGGGACAAACAAAAGAGACATTTAACAAAGAAACTGTAAAAATACGTAGGCTAGAACGAGCTAAAATAAAAGGTCGTTTCGAGGTATGAAGTAATCTATACATACATAAAATTGTATTAAAAAATAAAATTTGCATAAATTTATATTAGAAGTAATGCTTATTTATAGTTTAGCTATAGCTCTTTCTTCTTGTCAAACTGTCCTGCATACTATCCACGGATCTTTCTTATATATCTTTCGAAATATTTCTTACGTATCTTTCTTTTTTTCAAGATATTCTCACGTATTATCACGTATATATTAAATAAAATACTAAAATTCTGAGCGAAATGCCAAGACACAGTTGCAGGTTATAGCCGATGCGTTAAGCTTATAACGCGCTTGCTGCTGTGTGCGCAAGCACTGAAACAGGTAGGTGGTACTCCAATCTCTGGATCAACAAACATTCGCATTTTTTAAAATACTTTATGTAATTCGTTACTTTTAAATCAGATCTATCATCAGATGAACTCAATACGCATCTATAATTAAATAATGATTTTAATAATGTGGTTTATGCGTATTAAACATACTTTTTCAAGCCTTTTTAGAAATCCTCATTTGACATTGAAATAACGATAGAACCTCCTTAATCTAGAATAACTTTCTACCTAAAATCGTAGAGAGCACTTTAAATATGTAATTTCGTGTTCTTTTCAAAACCTGCAATATCTGGTTCGCAGATGTTCTCGTTCAAATCCCAAATGTTTACTCTTTTTGTCCCTCGAACTGCAACCTGGACACTTTCCTATACCGTCATAGGTTCCAAAACTTTGAACGACTCAGATGTACCAAAATTTTCTCTGTCTAATTTATCTAGCTATAAGGTATACACATTTCAAACTATGTAAGGGAGCCATCATGATGAATGGTTTCTTCATTCACAATCTTAATGAATAATTAGCTTTCTCTACTGCAGTCTTGTTGTACATTTGCACTGTTACAGATTTCTTTTCTCGTAATTGTCTCATTACACTTCGAATGCTTGCACGTAAACTCAATTGCATAATCTTATGCAAAAATTATGTTTTATAAACTTCTCCACTTTGTCTATAGTAACAGATAGGGCACCCACAGACAGCCACCCCTAGGCTAAATAAATTTTAATCAATCAATTAATAAATCTATCTCTTACTATTTTGCTTTCTTTCTTGCATTATCTCAATAAATCATTTCAATCGAGCGCTCGGGACAAGATAGGTCCTGTTTGCTTTTGTCTTATTTTTTACATAAAACAATAATTTATGTAAAAATTTATACATCTTTTAAAGTTATTTTATGTAGTTTGTAGAAAAACTAGAAACATAAAAATTATTGTTATGTCAATTTTTTCATTTAAGGTGTGACGAGGTAAAACTTGTAGAGTGCAGAATTGTATTGTTTTTTTTTATAAAATCCATTTTAAGTAAAGATACCATGATGCAGGTCGGCCAGATGCGCCACATAATTGCACGGCACAAAATACAACTTCGGATACATTGCACGCAGAGTGTATAGAGGGCTTTGATGGAGGCCTGGCGCAACGATTTACACTTTTGGTGGAACTGGAATCAGGACCTGACGGATCAAAGAGCATGGGGGTCGGTACTCTTGTGTACAACCTTACCAATAAGACACCGGCTTTTAGTATTAGCGGTTTGGAGCCAAGTTCCACATATCTCCTTACCTTCTATGCGAACAACGCTAAGGGACGCAGTGAGCCCGTCACCGTCCGGACCACAACATTAAACATGCCTGAGCGACGTACAGGTAATACATCCTTAAACTAGAAACATAAAACTCGCACTCTTTTAGGTATATTTCGTTCAGAGTAAAATGCGTAGAAGCAGTATGTCTGATAGGTATCTTCGAACTAATTACAGCGATTTCTGCTAATATTAGTATATATCCGTTTACTGAAATCTAGTATTTGAAGGTTGTATAGGAGAATACTTTGGATATTGAAAAACACAGGTAGTCCACAGGGAATAAATATATCGAGAGATGTTTTACAGAAAAATTTTATTTTGTGTAAAGGACACTTACATAAATATTTGTTTTTTAAGTACAATGTATCACTGAGCATTTGGCTGGATAATGTCGTAAATCCTTTATCGTCACAAAGGCTTGCGCCTTCTCTCCCACCCACATTTTTGAATATTGAATAATAAAACGATCTATTTCTACATTCTTCGCTATAGTCACTACTAAAGTTCAAGTAATATGTGTGCTCCTTTGCTCGGGATCACATAACACGAATACAATTACCACCTTACACATATTGTTAGAAAATTATCCCAACATATTTGATGATTTTTTTCCATGCGTTTGTATTAATTGAGACTATGTAGTTCTCACCGAGATGAGTACGACTATCAATCAACCGGTAAAATACGGTTTAGATACAGTAGGAATTCGATGTGTGTACTAAGGCAGACTCAAAGAACCGATCCTTTTGCACCTGCACTCTTTGTAATAAATAGAATGCGAGCGAGTCTGATCACCTCGGACCTCAAGTTTTGGAAGAAGAGAAGATAGAGAGGCTCGTAAATCGAATGCGCGTCCCGCTTCGCAAACTCAGCACCGTCTATGGAAATGAAATAGGTACGCACTAAAAGGTTCTCGTATTGCGATTGAGACGTAATACGAGCGTTGGGAAAAGAAGGGCGTGATCGCGAGGTGCGAATTTAATAATTAATTAGATCATAACTATTGCTATCCGGTGCCTTTCTTTGATTTTGATTTGTGTTCGTATGATGTTTGATTAAAATTTCCGAATTCACTGCCTGACTTCTAAATTGCTATAACAATACTTTTTAAAAAATGAATAACTATTTGTGCGATTATTATCATATTTATAATATAAGAATAATATCCTTAAATCTAGATTAATATATATATATATTGTACAGGATATTTTGAAAGTAATTTTGTTCCTTTTGTGTGTAAAGTTCATAAAATTTTAAATTAATTTTTCGTAGATATAGGTTAATCAAAGTTATCAATAAATACGGTAAATTTAATCACATTAAAATATATTTATGTGTATCTATAATTGTTATCTTGAGTTTAGGGGAAAAATTCTGCCTCCAGCATTATATTTAGTGAGTAGTCAGATATCTCAGGTAGAGATTTCGACACCTCCTCCTCTTCCTCCTATTGGGACCGCCATGACAGGTGTGAAACTTACCTCTCCTCTTTACAATTCATGAAGATACGTGAGACCACTTAATTTCGCGATTTAAGCTCTCTTTCTAGTGTACTCCAAATCGTTCTAACTTATTGCATTTATTAATAACTTGGATTAACCCTATCTTGGGGAAAATTAATGAATTAAATAGTAAAAAGCACCATTATGCTCAAAACGTTATTAACTGTACCCTGCGAACGGAAACTAAATAATTAATATAAGTAACAATGCTCGGATTTAAATTAATTTAATTTTCTAACTCCAATAAAAATGCTAGCCATACGAATCCTTGAATCGTTATCTTAGAAAAACATGTATGTTAAGACTCAAATTAAAGAAATAATGACGTATTGTGTACAGTATTTCCGTCTGAACAGATCAACGAATCGAAAGATCTGCGATCCATTTTTACACTTAATATAGCATAAAGCTTGTGACTATATTTTTAAATTTAATTAATAGTTAAGGATGTAGTAAGCGTGTAGTTAAGGGCTTCATAACCTGCAACGATTAATAAATTTACATGGGAGATCAATAATATTAAGTGAGTGAAAGACCGAATTAAAATTTTACAAATATTTGTGTGTGACAGTAGAATTTTTCTTATGAAATACGTTACTATATAATATTTACCGTAAAAAAAATAGAATGTCGAACATCGTTCGAAATACATTTAAAAATATTCGACCTGGTATGTATTAATATAAAAGTGAGATCGAACGATTAACTCTCCTAATAGTATTATTTAAAGAAAATGAATCTCGTATTAGTCCATCACATTATCGTTAAATAATAAAGCTGAAATACGTATGGAGATTGTTTTCAAATTTTTGCCTTTGTTATTTATAATAAAACTTGTACTATTTTATACTTTGAATTCTATAGCATTATATACATCCATAGAATAATGTTCATTTCTTAAATTCAAGTGATTTTCTTAAATCTGGGAAGATAAGTGAATACAATTCTGGCTTGAAAATTTACTCAATAGGAAAATTAAACCAGGTTTAACTCTTTTATTAAAATACGTGGTATTAGGAATAATGGGAAATGAAAACAGCATTGGGACACTATAAATAGTAGCATTAAATTAAAAAAAAAATTTCTAATAAAAAAATTTGTTCTTTTAAATTACAAATTTTACTTGCTGATATAAAATGTTAATAACATCACTATAATACTAAACTTGACAAATAATATCATAAAAAGTAAAATATTTTAATACTTTATTAAATGCATAATTATAAATGTTGTATGAAAATTAATAATTTGTACTAAATATGTACATATGATTGTACAAAAATAATTCTTTTGAACATACTGTTTCTATACATATACATACTTGCTACATTTTTTAAACGTTAATTATAGGCCCACTATGGAGCCTCGATAGTAAAGCCTCGTATAAAGCTTTAACATAGAAAAAATAAATCAAAAGTAAAAAAAAAGAATAAATAAGAAAATGAGCTTATAGGTGACAAGCCATTGCGACCACCTTCTCCGGAAAACTGCACGATAACGGAAGAAAGTCGAACAACAGTACGAGTCAGCTGTGCAGAAAGTGACTACGTCGATGCCAAGAGCGCCATGTATGTACTACAAGTATTCGATGTGGAGACGCGAAGACTGCTAGCCTCGGCAACGTCTATGACACCCGCGATTTTAGAGGTGACCGACCTACCCGCTGAGCGCGTTCGCTCTGGTCTCGTCCTTTTTTTGAGGGTAATGACTGCCCATGCCATTAGTGATGCAGCCGTCCTTCACAGCCAGCACCTCGTGCGTGACGGCAAGAATCCAGAGCATCAGATTTTTCCAGGTAATGTATTTCACGCGATACTAAGAAATTACTATTTTTTCCAAGATATTTTTTAAAGTGATAATAGACTTTATTAATTAATCATATTTTAGAATTTTATAGTCGAATAATTAATTGTATTATTGAAAATTCGAATGTATTCAAGATTGATTTCAAGAGAAAAATTGCGAGCATTTTCAGTTTCATAAATTTTTCCAATAACTCCAATAGATTTGTGATTTAATTTGTGAAAAATTCATAAGTTTTATTTGCTTATCACAGTATTTATGCATAAGATTTTAAATTCAAAATGTTAAATATAAAATACCTACTTTATATTATCTTTGGTATATAAATGAAAATAATAAGTGAAAAACTGAATTTATATCCAAAGATTGAAAGCTACAATGATAAATTATGCATTTTATCATCTAAAAATTAAATCTTTTCAATTAAAATATTAATTAGACTACTTGCACTTCGACTTGTACTTACTCCTCTTAGAATTTAGAATAAGTTATAATCCTTTTAGAGCATATATTAAGACTTACCCGATGACCGTTTTAGTAGCTTTATTTCTCTATTATACGCATTGCTTTAATATTTTTAGAAATGAATAAACTATATAGATTTCGTAAAAATTTATGTTTAATCGAACTGGAGTAGTAGTAGGAACATGGCCAAAACAAATATCAATAATTCACAATGATTATATTTTTGCAGATAGTTTCAATAGCATTTGGCTCGTAAATGAATGACTCACTGTTGACTCTTATATTAGTCAACAGTAATAAACTAACTCGGTAAACAGGTAGAAAACGTGAGCATGACATCAAATTTAAAAACGGAATCTCTTCCGACAACTAATGAAAACAAAGATAAAATAATCGATCATAGAAATCTATTACAAAATATAATAATAAATTAATTTTATTTTATAACTCTAAATAAGTCCGCAGTTATATAGTAGCAGGGAATTAAAGACATCAGCGCAATCAAAATAATTTATTCTTTAAATATTTTCAGTGAAACTCTATAGACTTACAGAAATTTTAAGTATAATTACTCACCTGAGAAACAAAATTTACAAAAGATATAGTTTCAATGTAAAATCAAAAAGTTTTTTGATCATTAATGTTTGCAAAACTTTTTTATAAAATTTACTTTTTTTTAATATTACTGAATCAAATTATAGATATTGTTTCACACCCTCCTTAAGTCTGCAATCAGAAACTATGATTATAGTGCGATGCTAGTTTTGAAAGGAAAAAAGTAATCATAAATAAGAAAACAAAGATTTGTAGACAAAAGAATTGTATACAAACGGTTATCGGGGTATTTTTCAGCTTTGTCTCCGGTAATCCTATCGCTGTCGGGCCCACTGCTTGGAGTAGTGGTCGGCGCCATTGCAGGTCTTATCATTGTCATTTTCCTCATAATCTTGGCCCTCAAAATGCGCTACAGACGGCGATCGCAAGATGACAAGGATTCACAGCACGATGATGGTGGCATGGCAACCCTTACCGCGCCCAATGACAAAACTGGCTCATTGCCGTTGAGCAGTGACAGTGTAGAAAGTTTTGAAAAGGACCCCGACATCATACCTCATGCTACAGGTAAATATGAGATCGACAAATGTCTCCCTTCTGCTAGAGAAACGTTCCGTGAGATTAATGGTGTTTTGGGGGTTAATACCGATTAAATCATGGAAAAAATCGAGTTAGACCGGCATGTGGCATCTCGCGACATTGCCCAGGAGATGGGAATTAGTTACCAAACCATTTTAAACCATCTGCAGAAGGCTGGATTAAAAAAAAAGCTTGATGTTTGGGTGCCGTATGATTTGACACAAAAAAATCTTCTGGACCGAATCAACGCCTGCGATATGCTGCTGAAACGGAACGAAGTCGACCCATTTTTGAAGCGCATGGTAACTGGCGACGAAAAATGGATCACATAGGACATACCAAGCGAAAACGGTCGTGGTAGAAGGCCGGTGAATCGTCCCAAACAGTGGCCAAGCCGGGATTGACGGCCAGGAAGGTTTTGCTGTGTGTTTGGTGGGATTAGAAGGGAATCATCCACTATGAGCTGCCTCCACATGGCCAGATGCTTAATTCTACCATCGACTACGAACAACTGGATCGCTTGAAGCAGGTGATCGAACACAAATGTCCAGAATTGACCAACAGAAAGGGTGTACCACCAAGACAACGCCAGACCACACACTTCTTTAATGACTCGTCAGAAGCTACGGGAGCTCAGATGGGAGGTTTTATCGCATCCACCATATAGCCCGGACATAGCGCTAAAATATTAGCACCTGTTCCTGTCCATAGAGAATGCCCTTCGTGGAGAAAAGTTGAACTCAAAAGAGGCTTGTGAAAAGTGGCTGTCCAAGTTCTTTGCAAATAAGGAGGGGGACTTGTATGAGGGGGGTATTATGAAGTTGCCGTCTAGATGGAAACAGATTATCGAAGAAAACGTCGCATATTTGTAAACTAAACCCGATCACTATAACACTTTTTATAAAGCATTGAATACACAGCAACAAAGCAGAAGGAAGATATTCGTCAACCATTATATCTTTATGTATAGAAAATCTGTCGCCATGGTCTTACTTGCTGATATTACATATTTACGTGCAATACTAAAAATTAGAACAAATTTTTCTATTAAATTATACTTGTGGAACCCATCAAGATGACTGCTCACAATACGACGTATCAAATTATAATTGTCCCAAAAATTCTTTTGTTTACAACTCGTAAATAGGCATCTAAAAAGTTGATTGGTACGATAGAAACAAAAAAAATTTTGATATTCAAATCTAATCTCTCATCATCTGCTTGTTACGCAACCAAATGAAAAATCAATAAGATTCATACAATTCGCGTAACCGTTCTACAAAATTATAATTTTTATTGATATTTTCTTCTTTAACATTTTTTGTAGACATTTCATATGCAGAATTATGTAAAGGAACGTCACCTCGATATGTGCTTCAACAACAACAACAACAACAACAACAACAACAACAACACCAAGTGCCGGGTTCTCGTCTTGAATCAGGCTCGCTCGGTCCTATAAACAATGTAAGATTAATAACAATTAAAATAAAACGTTGTTAGATAATATAAGTTTGATATAACCTGAACGTGATAATTACATAAGTATCTGTATGTAAGAAAAATTTATGAGAAATCTGGATTTCTCAACCTAATTACATTAGAGCCATTTAAAAACTTGAAACAAAAATAGACTCAAGGAAATAAAATTTGGCAAACAAGATAGGCTTAAGGAAACAATTTCGTCATTATTCAATATTTCGTTGTCATATTTAATGTTGAGGTAGCATTTTCTTTATCAATAAAAGAAGCGACTTCTTTTCAATATATTATATTCAAATTTATATTCAAAGTTACAATGAAGTTCTCCGAAGCAGACTAAAATCAAAATACCGTGTATGCAAGTATTAAAAATACTCCAAAGGGTTAACAAAAATTAAAACAATTGATAAGATTTTTTTTTAATGTACAAACAGCGGAATGTTTGAGGTAGAATAAAAACTATGGTATGCTTTTATAATATGTAAAATTGATAGTTTTAGTAAGTAGTTTATCAATAATTATTTCAATCTATGTTGGATTTATTTAAAAACTTTTGATACCGATGTGAAAAATAAGTATCAAATGCGTTTTTAAATAAAAAATATGAAAATAAAAAAAACTCCATCCAGGTGTAAATACGAACTAAAATAGTGCATTAAATTAATGTAGACTATACAATTACTGATTACAATGTTTCAACTCATATTATTCCAGAAGCAAACTCAGTTCGAATTGTATGAGACGCTTACTCGTCAGGCATCAAAGATGCAATATGCAGATTTGACACTAAGGATTAATCGGCGAGTGCCGCCAAACTGTTATCAACCGGTGCCTACAGTTCAGCGGCCACAGCTTCTTCCTATGTCAACGCTCCCGCGACGGTTACCGAGCTCGTCCTCGACCTCCGGTTCCGGTGATGCAACTATATACGCCCAGGTAGCGACTGGGCATTCCGTCAAACCTATTTACATCCCACCACCTCATCAGTACATGAGTCGCTCAGTCGATGAAACGACAGCTGAAACTCCTCTAATTGGTTGTGATAATAAGGTACTCTTCTCATTTCAGGCATCAAAGACAATTTGCTTATGTTGCTGTTATAATAAAATTATAAGTGCATTTATTATTACATAGAAATAAATTTTGCTAATTATATTATAGTGAATTGGAGTTTGTACTATTAAAGCAAGTCCTTATAGTAAGATGCTTTGTTATTAATGGAAAAGGTCGTATACAAGTGTGCTTAGGAAATCGACTGTTCCCAGGATTGTTCTACAGTTCTCATTATTGTTGATGAAATATTGTATTGTAATTTTATGCTTTTATTACAATGAATGTTTTTTTCTAGTTTTAGGACAGATAATAAATATTTAACATTTTATTAGATATAATTAAACAGATTTAATTATGATAGATTTATTGATAGATAATTATAACAGATTTAGTTTTTAATAACTATTAGCTTAGATTATGATTTTTGCAAATAAAAAAATGTATGGATTGATTTTATCAATTTGTGTTTAAACAGATCACAACAATCACCGAAGCAGCTAACTCGTGGCGTTCAGAGCCATTAAACGCGTCAACAACGGCAAGTACAGCGACATGACTTGGCGCAGAAGCCGAGGACATCTTCCTGTCCTATATTACCAACTAACGTAATCGATTTAATCTTTTGCGTGCTGCTCTTTAAATCATTCTCTAATCCTAAACGAGTAAAAAATTTGCTTTAAACTCGTTAAGTTCACCAGCAAGGTAAAATATTATAGTACTAAAAAACTGTTTCAATGGCACTGATACGGTAACAAAAATTGCAGCACGATATAAACGGTAAATGCATGGTTCGTTTAATATAGTGAATCTGTATTTGAATATTCAGATTTTAAGAATACATATAATATATATTTTGCGTTGAACTGCGAGGGGAAAAAACGTCCTTGAATGAAACATGTTAATACGCTAAAGAACTAAGGTTCAAAACGATGAGATTGTAAGACAAGTTGTACAAAGATTTATTTATAATTATCGACATGACCGTCCGGTCCCGATTAGCGAGTAGAAATTAACATACCGCGGTCAGATTGTGCGCATATTTTTTTCATGTTCGCTATAGTAATGGTTTCGAGAATACCATGAAATTTTGCCACACTTAACTACATATGTCGAGTTACCAATGGCAGATGATTTCGATCATATGCTTTAATATTTTTTTCAACATTTATACGTATGCGCTATCATCAGATTGAGAAAATTGTACTAAAATTTGTTATTATACTATGGCAGAGTGAATTCATAAAAATTATGTATGTACAGAGTATCGTATTTAAACTTTCACAATAAACTAGGTCTATTTAATAAATAGGTGTATTTTGAATACATTATGTAAATTCTCTATAATTTGCTTTTAAACAATTAGAACTATCTGACTTCATTTATTATGCAACTATAAGAGCCAATTTGCAAAATGTAATCTTAGAAAATTTTCTGCATCAAAATTCTCCATCATTATGATTCAAAATTTTTAAACACATGTTATTTATTTCAAACTTGACAGGTATATTATTAAACTGTATAAGTTTAAAGAGGGCACCTTGTACATGCATTATGCTCAAAGTGGTAGTTCAAAATCAATCAAAAAAATGTGTAAAATTAATATGTAAATAGAATACCATAAAAATTGTTTAATAATTTTGCAAAATCAATTTGACCGTTCAGTCTGTTTAATGCGATTGAATATATATCCATGTAGATTTTCAATCACTATATATTTTTTTTAATTTACAGTTGTAACTAGCTGAAAGCGCAGTATACATATTTATATAAACTATTGCGGCATTTAAATAAAATTCTAAGATCCGTCCGAAAAATAATATTGAAAGCTAAAGAGAAATGCTAAAGCTTCAAAAGTGCGAGACGCGTTACAAATGGTTAGAAGAATAAACAAAAAACGAGAACGCGCTAGTAGATTAATGAGAGTTCTTGTTAATTATTTTCACCGAATCACCATTGGAAAAATGATGTCAAACTCTTTAGAACGGGCGCCTTAAATGTTATAAACTCATTGTTAGTAAGTATATATATATATATATATATATATATATATATATATATATAGCAACTGTGTCGCTGTGTAAGAAAATAAATTTGCCGCAAACAAGATTTTTCAAAAATTGTTTGATTAATCGCGGTTTTCATCTAAAAATTTGTATTAAACTGGATACTTAATGAGTATAAGAAATAATGTACGTACATGTTTATAATTTTTAAAAAGACTGATGCGAGGAAAGTAAAAAATAAATACGATTAAAATGGATAACGACATGGAATGTATACGAGTTCTTCAATCCCTACATTTTGAATTGGACGGACGTTGTTCCATATTGTATTCCATAGATATATACATACATATAGTTCCAATTTTTACAATTCGTAGTGCCATTAATACCTCGAAATTAATAATTATAGAACGCACTTTTAAAGTATAAAAGAATTTGTACATGTAAGTTTTTTGTTTAAGACTAAGTTTACGAAGATCATTATTTATCAATGATAACAATAGTTTGATTAGTTGTTTGATTTACACGTAACTGATTTTGTGAGTTCTTTCATACAAAGTAAAATGATATAATTGTCATGTTTTGATGAATAAGATGCTGCCATTTTATTTCATAATTCAACGCTGTGTTCATAGATGAAACACGCGCGCAGACGCATAGATATTTTTTGTTAACGCGGTAACAAAGAATATAAAAAATGTTGCATTACAATAATACATGCACATGTTATTATTTATGGATTATTTTATATCTGTTGTAAAATAAAAAAGTATTTGTACAATTCTTCTATGTATATTAAGCTCTTACATATTTGCACATTTTCTGATTAAATAATAATAGTTTACATAGTACATGTGATAAATTAAGTGTCGAAAATTAAACTTGACTCTCATTAATGTACTAAATAAATTAGCGACAGTAATTTAATGTTTCTATAATAATGTAATAAAATATAAACGTTTTGAAAGGCAAAACGTAAAAATGTACTACTTTATTAGAAAGTAATTGTAAAATTAATATTTCGGTACAATTATGGGTCAAAATAATGAATTTGTGCGCATGTGCCATTAAAATAAAGTGGTACTATAATTATTTTGTTAAAAGTTGATATTATATGGATCAGTAGATGAAAGATAAATTAAATTGTTTATAGTACTAAAAAACAGGGAAACTTCAGTGTGGTAAGAAAATTATTAATAAAATACCTTACTTGTTACCAATATAATGATTGTATAAAATTACTTTGTAACATTGTTTGAACATCTGACACATGTAAGTATAAAACAAATACAAATTTAAATGTGTATGAAGTATCCAATTTATAAATCAAGAATCATTCAAAACAAAATTAAAATTAAATAACATGTACCTACTGATAAAATAAAGGTAATATAATTCTAGTTATTTTTGTATTAATTCTAAACAAATTTTTAAGTCTATTTTCAATCAATTTCTTTGACAAATAATTTTATAAAAGTAGAGAGTAAATATGTACAAATGTATTACAAATTGAATCTCACAAAACTTCCTTCACTGAAATTGTATATTAATTAACTATTTTAGAAAATCTTAATTTTTATATTCAGTTAAAAATGTTTTAGTTGCATATTAAGTATTAATAATTAACAAAGAATTTTAAATCATTTTAATTTTAAGAATTTATTTAGAAATTTTTAAATCAATGCATGCTTCATAATCAAGATCCAACGATTTAGGAGTTTCATAATCAGTATCTATCAATTCTCCATCAAAATAAAATTTCATTTTAGATTCTGGAACATTTAACTGTTCAGAACATTTATGTACTAAATCTGTCAATAAATCGTTATTGTTTACAGATATTGTTAAAGTTTTCTTATCAGATGTCTGAACTTTAATCTTGCATATATTTTCTAATACAGAACCTTTTGTAGCAGTAGTCTTATTTTTTTGGACAATTTCTGCATTAACAACTCCACCTTCTATTATAAAATATTAAAGTATGTATATCAATATCTTTTTATTCTTTTGTAGCATAAATAAATAACTTTAGATTACCTAAAATGTCTATAATAGACCAATCGATAGATGCAGGTGTTTCAAAAGAAGTAATGTGCTTATCCTTCTTAGTTATGAGTATCTGATCTTCAGGAACCCCTTCTAAACTAGCAAAATGGCGAAAGACTTTTTGAAATGTTTCATGCTATTAGATAAATAGTATGTTTATTGCAAAAATATTTTATAACTTTTAAACATATTATTATAATTTTGAACTTACTCTTTTGAGCTCAAACCTTTCTAACTTATTGGATTTCCATAATACTTTAATGCTAACTTCATAATTATCAATTTCAACTTTTTTTGATGGAGGTGGAGATCCAATTATTACATAACTATCATTTTCATTTTGTGATAACTGAAAAGAATCATCTATAGTTGCATTAAGATATGCTTCTATGCTGTCATCTAATGGATTTGCAGATTTTAATACATTAGATACCTAAAATTGTGTATAAAAATAAAATCTAAATAAAACAAAAATGATTAAAGAAATAATGTCCTTACTGTATTATGCATACTACGAGTAATCCTCCTATTTGAGGCTTCATTATTAGACATATCATTCACTAAAATTAAATTATCCAAACTATCAGTATGTTGAATACTTTTTTCTTGTTCTGATCTTTTTAGATTAGTACCACCTGGATCTATATCCTTTGTTTGACTATCATTTGCTACATTTTTATTCAAACTGAAACAACAAATTTTATTTATTATCTTGATAAAATTTAATTAAAATAATAAATAACTTTGTACAATACATTTCTGTCCCAACAAAAATCAAATCATCGTCATCTTTTAATTCTTTTATTCTACGTTTATCCTGATGATTTAGTGCTGAAGAATTTTTGTGAAGATATAAAACAATAAAATTACCATATTTTAAAAAAATTTTCCATTAACAATATTTTTTAAAATTAAATCAAACCATTAAGTTTAGAAGCTGCATTAACATACATGTTACACTCATCTTCTGAACTATCAGATGAATTCATTGTTTTTTTAGTAAAATAAAATGCCTAAAATAAAAACGAATTAAGCATTTGATAAATAATTTACACTTTATTAATAACACATATAATATTATATTATGCTTTGTCTGCATGATATAAATAATAGTATTTGAAATAATAACCTTAAAAAGATATAGTATGTATTGTACGAGATTAGGATATTTTATTAAAAAATGTTTTTATAAAATATCTGGAGTTAATATAAATAGAACTCATTCTTATGAAATTATTTTTTAAAATAAATCATGTAAAATATTTACTAGAAAGCTTTAACATTTTAAAAAATTTTAAAGTACTAAATGGTGTCAGAATGTGACGCTGTATATTGCTCATGCTGGGGCAATGTTGCCATATGCTTTAAAAAATCTCCGCCTTACAGATAAGTCCCAGAGTTTAATTTCTCTCTAGAATATAAAATATCTCCATGAAATTGTTTTAAATGGATTTGGTGCAGATAAGTAATTACATACATGTATGAATTGCTACATGTATGTATTTGCTATTTTCATGAATAAAATGATGTATTTCTTAAGTCGAGACAAAATCATTATTTACAAATATAAGTCTATGTATGATACAAATTTAGTATATTTCTACTATTGTGTTTGTACTATAGTACAAACTCACATATCAAAGCATTCGATTTTGACAAGGAAATGTGCGTAATTGATCAATGCATAATAAGTGTGTCGGACTATATCCTATGCTTTCTGACGATGAAGAACTGCATACAGCGGCGTTTTGTTTATATGAATCTCTATACACTTACGTCAGACTAGCCTTTAACGCGCATTCTTATTGTGACGAAGGGACTGGACCACTAATTCTGGGTCGCGAGTGCGCGTGCGCGATGATGGGTGGACCAGTCGCGGGGAGGAAAGGCTGTCTGGAAATTGGAAGAGAACTGCCGGCAGATGGTTCTAGCTGAAACCTCACGAATTTATGACGTGGTGCTTCCTCTCCGAGACCAATGTATTTCATAAGGTAGCGGAGCATCGGTCGCACACCTCCATAGGCTTTGGGACACCTTGAAGCACGGGAAAGGAGACCGCCAAATGCACAGCCACTGTGAAAAGTCCTCCAGAAGTCGATAAAGTATTTTTCCTCGCAAAGCAGCCTATCCTCCTCCTCCGCTGTGTTTTGTCGTTTCATTACCGGAGCCGCCTCTCCCTTCTATGGACGGTTGTTGGGCAACTCCATCTGGAAATAATCATTAGTTAGACGGGAACATTGCTACCCCCCTCCCATTCTCTAAAGAGCCTTGGTCAGTTTGTCTGGAGTATCATGTAACACTTCAAGTATTGAACATGCACCTTAATTAATTTTCGGCCTAAGTCCTCTAACAAGACCACCGTCTCTCCTAACATCCGTTCACCTCAAACAGCTCTGGGAACTTCGCAGTTAAGGAAATTTCGCTCAATGGGAATCATTGGGTGGGAGGTGGTCACACGCACTCATCTGTTAGTTTATCCGCTATCTGCACTTCCTTTGCATTTATATCCGTAGGAAAGTGCTGGCCTTCTTAGGATTTGATCATCTAAATAATCGTCACCCGCCTTACCCTCGCAGTTGTAACACGCATGAAAGAGGTCCAGACCTTCGAAGCACTAACTCGAGTACGGATCCGAAATCTAAAGCAATCGATGAAGCAATCGATCATTTTTCAATTCCTTCGACTGTGGGTTGCTCGCCTAAGGGTTGTTCTTCTATGGACGCATCGTGCCACCCTCCAACTCTCTCTCTAGTCTATCACGAACCGCTTTGCAAACTGGGATTATATCGACGACAATTTGTACATTTCCTACAACCCGGTGGAAACCCGATATGTGCGTTCGGGGCCAACCAGTAGGCCCATTGTCACATATCCTGATAGCTTTTTCCTATCTTCAATCACCGCCGTCACCCGTTGTTTCCCCTCCTTGAGGATTCTCCTCTGCTAGGGCCTCTGCTTTCGGCCCCTTCTTCGTAACGTTTGCCCCATAGCTCTTCGTAAAAGAGCGGTATCAGGATTCTCCTTGGGATCGTTATCATAACCTTTGTACTAGAAAACGTCTTCCGTCTGACAACGCGGATCTCATCTCCGTTCGCCACCACGTATTCCTTAACTTCTGCTTGGGATCCTGGAGGCTTAAATTTTTCCCTAATAGTTGTCCAGGCCAAATTGAGGAATGGGACTGCTTGTGCTTTCCGACAAAGCTTGCGGCCATTCTATTATCCAAGAGTACCTTCAGGCGCGAGTCATATTCTGCACACCACAATCGCTTCTCGCTCATCAAACCGAGGTTTGCCGGACAGCAAGCATTATAAGGCCATACTTTACGACTGATCCCTTGGATACCGCTTCTTTCGCGACCTCAACTTTGAGTCACTAACCCTTTGACGGAACGTCTATATTTCGAGCCTGCTCGTCAAGGTTGAGCATTCTTCTAGCAGATGAATAAAATTTACATAACAAAAAATTATAACAATAATTTTTAGAGATAGAGAGTGACGCGCAGGTTATTTTATTAAACGCGGCCCGGTATCGAAAATGGTAGACACGCTTTTATTCTTGATTTCAAAAGTTTTTCCACGCTACGCACTTGGGTAGTGGTTTACACCACTCGAGCGTCAGATACTTTTGTACCACTCTTGAATATTTGAACTAAGTACACAAGACCAAACCCGCACTTGCTGTGCTCGCGGATATTGCACACTCTCATGAGGATATCCCGTTGAGATATCAAATAACTATATTTCGCGACATTGATGGAATACAGTATCCAATAAATAATTGCGACTCGACAAATTTTAATTTAACGATACAGACGTTTATTAAATATTATATTTTTTGTTCATTTATAAAGAGGTAGCAGTCTGTTCGGATGCAGGACAAAACGATCACGATTTGAACCCAAGAGTGCGCGGCGTCGAGAACGGTCGAAAGCGAGAGAAAGGCGGGGTTTTCATGGATCCAAGTCGTTCTTTAGGACTGACGAAATTTTACTGACCTTCTCTTGAATCTCCACATATGGTACTCTCGAAGGAAGTCTCGTGAATTATCCCGCGGAACTCTCTACATTTGATGCTCGCGTCTTCTTCATACGCGTGACTTCTTGCTTGACGATTTGCTTTTTTTTGACTGACACACACATCATAAGAGATATGACCCATACGCTAGTCTCACAACTCAGATTGTTCGTGCTTTAACGGCTGTTCGTTAAAGGTATCTTTGAGGAAATAAGAACAGTTTGACGCAGCTAATTACTAGTTCGAAGAATCCAGATAGATTTCGGAGGGAAATCTTAATATATATAAAAATTTTAATATATAACAATATACAGTATGTCCAAAAAGTAACAAATCCCAAACCCACCAACCCCAAACTTAAAAAACACAAAACCCAATATTGGTACGTTAACTGATACTTAAATGAGTATTAATCCTAAACGTTTTTATAATTTAAAAATCTCTATCATGCAGTCATAAATGGAGTTGGATATTTGGGAAGCTGTGGACAGTCGGTGTATTGGCGTGGTATCCAATTCGACGGTTCACACCGGTGGCATCCTAAACGCGATGTCTGGACCGTGACCCTTGGGCGTGGGTGCAGCGGTTGACGGCTCGGGAATCGGAAGGCCAATTGGCAGTACAAGATCTCAACCGCCTTGCTAATCTCTAACTGCATAGTGTGCTGGTAGCTAATCGGGGCGGTGGCCTTATCCATTCCTATTCCAACAAAGCAATAATAAAAAATGTAGTTGCTCGAATCCATCGACTATCGAGAGAGCGAGATCTCTTTTGTTCTCTCTCTTTATCACTAACTCATATTTAACTCAGCTGAGCGTGAGAAGCTTAGTTCCTGATGATAATAGTGAGACGTTTTGTAATGATTGGACCGCGTCAAGAGTGCGCATACGGGGACAACATGGACGACCGAAAAAAGTAGGGGAGAAGATCACCGGATCAACTCTTCAGTTTCGGCCTACCAGGCTAGCCCGAGGGGCTACTTTGAGGACCTGATGAAGCAGGATCCCTAGAGCAATACTTGGTGTCCCGAGCTTTTCCGAAACACATAACTCTCGGAGAGGAGTCACTACATCACAACTTGTTACAAAGAATTAAAATATTGAGTGTTTATACATTTTTTATTATGCTACTGTAAATTATTAAAAAGATTGTTTCTCTTAAATTCTTACATTTAATTTATTTTACTGTGATATTTCTTGAATAATAATTATTATCTTTAAAGTTTTTCTGATAATCATCTATTCAATTATTATTTTTTTATTAATTCTTTAATTTAGTTCTTGAAATATACAAATTCATATTGTATATAAAATATTAAGTATTCAATTGTCTAAGAACAGTAAATGCAGAAAATGTACTTCTAACCATCTGGAATTATGACAAATAAATTTTTTTTCAATTAGAAGTCTGCTTAATAAATATATTTCACTATTATATTATTCATATTAATATCTAAAATTATGCACATAACCTGTTTTCTAAGAATAATATAGAAATTCCTTAGGTATGATAACATTAATATTATAATATAATTTCGACTCACGGTACAAGAATATAATAGAAATAAAACTAGGGTGTTGGTTTACTCATATTGATTCTTTTTAACAAATAGATAAATCTTTATTCTTGTAACCGACTTAAGAACTAACTAATTCAAATGCGAATTTTATTTCTTAAATTTTGTAGTTGCAATTTTACAAGATTTAAGTTTTTTCTAGAACTACACCTTGCTGGAAACAGAAGTGATTGCAACATGATATGTAGGTTTATATGTATATGTGCACATATGCATTGTTTATTTCTAAATTGCTGACATAATTCAATTCATAACATACACGTATCTCAGTCATTTGTGTTACTCTCGGTTGTTGTTCAAAGTAATAGTGAGTTCGATCACGAGATTTGGGTACATCACCCGATCCCGAGGCTCTGAGGTGAAACTGACGGTCATGGAGTCCCTGTAAAGCAGCGGATGCACCGGCTATAGAATGGCAGGCGACCAGTGTGGCTATCTCGTGCCTCAAAACGCGCCTGCGCAGTAAGCACATCGCGCTGATTGGCTCCTTAGTCCCAGCTCTTTTGCCCGCCGTTCAAACATTCAAATAAATATATTAATTACAGACATTCAAAACTATTTTGAACTTTTTTATTAATTAAATAATAATGTAATTATTTTCATATAATTTAAATAAATAAAAAATCTACTAGCTTCGCCTTTTTAAGAAAATTGTAATAATAAATAAAATTAATAAAATAAATAAAATATTTATTCGTAAACTTGTTTATTTCATTTACCTTTTTACTCATAGGCGACTTTATCATTTTCTATTATTATCTATTGTATTTCTAATTCTATTAATTGTCTTTTTAACTATTTTATCTTCAACATTTCCTTTTATTCAATAAAAGAAAAGTTTTATTTATTAAAAATAAGAAAGTATTTTGATTTTGGCATTAATAAAGTCGCCTATGAGTAAAAGGGTAAATGATATGAACAAGCTTACGAATAGATATTTTATTTAGCTTATTAATTTTATTTAATACATATTAAATACGTATTTTTTCAATTTTACATTTTTTTTTTAAATCGAAACTAGTACATTTTTTATTTATTTAAATTATATGAAAATAATTATATTATTATTTAATTAATAAAAAATTTCAAAAAAGTTTTGAATGTCTGTAATTTAGTATGTTGATTTGAATGTTTGAACGGCGCGCGAAAGAACTGAGACTAAGGAGCCAATCAGCGCGATGTGCTTACTGCGCAGGCGCGTTTTGAGGCACGAGATAGCCACACTGCAGGCGACACTTCAACCACCGGCAAAGGCTCGATTGGTTAGGGTGCAGAAGGCTGTGCGGTCGAATCAACAATAACCAGCCCTTCCCCCGCTTAAAAAAACTATTCATTATGTTCTCTCAAATATTCCACCATTCGCAGTTTGAAGTCACAGAGGGAGAGCACATTCCTTATAGTTCTTATATAGCTTGATAGATCGAAAATGCTAAATCAGAAAAAATTAATACTGTAGCATATGTAGAGAAGGCCGAGTGACTCCGAGGCGGCTAAGGGGGAAGGAGGGTCGCCGGAGTTGGGCCACAGGCCGGCCGCCTCTGCCCCCGCCGCGGTACTGCTGATGGTCCGCTGCGTCCCGACATTATTTTGTTGATAATTTCGGCAGCCGATAAATGGGCACGCATTTAAGTCTGGACAGTGGGGCCAGGCCCGCTGCTTGCATTGCGGTCCCGATAGATCCACCCTGCTCTCTCTACTTTCTCACTCTCGATTTTTACCATTTTTTAAATACCTGTATCTTCGCGGTGATGCATATAACAGTTTCGCGACCGCAAAGAAAAATGTTTCAAATTTCCTCAGTTATCCAGTGGCATAACTGGAGAGAAGTAATTAAAAGACAGGTTGTATAGCCTCCAGATCTTAATTATCCATAAATATATAAAAAATTGACTCCGAGTGTTCCATTGAATATAATTGTTGCTTGTAGGAGGTGCGATGGGTATGCCATCGTCATAGAGCGTACAGATCATCTCTCCGATTCGGCCTTGACGGAAGAGGGGAGATGTATACAATAGGTAACGTACTTTATTTTGTTTACTTTTCTATGATAATCGGACCTCCAGTAATTGCCGAAATTACGGAGAGATGAATGTGTCTCTACCGAGCCTTGTGCATGTTTCGCGTGTCGATACCACCGAGTGCATTTAGAGAGTCTTATTTGCGAATCTATAGTGAACACCGGGCTTTCTTTTTTTTTTTTATTTATTTATATTGTGTTTCATGTTGAATTGGTCTGTACTCGCGGATCGTGCAAAAGTTAGCCTACGATTTGAGCTAGCTCATCCTGGTACAGACTGTTGTTTTACCGTCCGGTCGAGCATTTGGTGAGGCGTTGCCCTCATTTCAAAGATGCATTATTTTCCCGCCAAGGTTTTGAGCAGAGCGAGACAGCCGAGAAGTATGTCTCTTCCGGAGTAGTTTCTGGAGTAGCCGCCACGACGAGTAATTTTTTTATTATAATTTGTGGATGCATTTGCTAAAAACTGTTCGAGTGTGCTATATGTGCGGTATGCGCGCGCATGTGTGTATGTGCGTGTGTGTCCTGTGTTGTAACAGAGAGATCCGGGGAGAAAATATCTCCGGTCCGGCCGTGTACAATGTGAGTGACACGGAAGGTCTCACTCACTTCTACGCGCTATGGGGCACTGTCGCAAACACTTGACACTCGGCCACACACCCTGCTAGTCGCACACTTGATAACTTATCAAGAAAATCTCCCGTAGAGGTGGCTTGGTCCTTCGAACCGGGCAAGGGAAATCGGGAATGCCGGTCTGGTGCCAACAATTTGAAATATCTTTATTTATTAGAGAAAATTATCGGCGCGTCGCGTGCGTACATAAAACACTTCATTAATTACGCCGCGCGAACAAATTTATACTGCGCATGCGCTCTCTCGCAACGGGTCCTAATTTGCACGGAACTAACCGTATTCGCTGCGCATGCATGAGCTCGTAAATAATTTAGGCTAGCTCTGCGCTAAATGTCTAATGCGTATAGGGCACCTTTGCTGTCTGAACATATGTATAATCGTGGACCACGAGGCATATCATTCACCAACTCTGCAGCCCAGTTTATAGCCACCAATTCTGACTGTTTCACTATCGTGTACATTCGTAAAAGCAGTATCGTATCCCTGTCATTTAGCCTACAATACACTCCAGCAGAGATGCTGATTCTATACTTTTTGTCAAAGAGGAAGGACGTGTTCATGGCATCTGGATATATCCGACGAGTAGCCTTTTCGTCCAATGCCCTGAGCAACTTATCTAACCCCTCCATTCTTCCTTCATTTAACGTATTTGTGACCCTACGTAGGGCTTCTGCAGCCGCTGCCATCAGGATCATTTTGAATGGTTTAATATCTAGAAGTAAACCCAGCGCCGCAGTAGAAGTTGTCCGAATCGCGCCCGAGACGCTTCGTAAGCTAACGCCTCTTAGCCTTTCCAAGCATATTAGTCGTAGAGAGTACTGTCTTTGGCTACCATACTATCTATCCGTACGTCAGTCTGGATTTAAGTACAGTCTCGTAGATCCATTTCATGGTCTCAGCTCTCAGTCCCCAGTTCTTACCCACAACTCTTCTCAGTTGACAGAGGTTGGCTGTGACTTTCCCGATAACATATTCTAGGTGTTGCTTCCAGGAAAATTGACTATCTAGAATGACTCCTAGATATTTAACCTGATGTTTTAGGAGTAATTTCTGTCTGCCTAAAGTCAGATTACATTCCATTTCCTATTTGTATCTTCTGGCGCACACGAGGATCTCGGTCTTCTTTGGGTTGACATTAAAACCCCGTTTTATTGCACCATTTTTCTACCAATGTAAGGGCACTTTGCATGACCCCTATAAGGGAGTATACTTACAATGGGTACATAAAGTACCCATTACATACTACACACACAAATTCTGTGAGCATTTCAGTCTTGTATTCAACTTCAGGGACGTATCTACTATAAATAGACTATAGAACCATAATTATAATTAGAAAAAACTAGCGTGTATCAGCTGAATGTATACTCTTATCTCTCGCAAACACAAGAATATAGTTTTTAGTGATCGATCCTTCGCTGCTCCGTTAGTCAACAAAGTGTAAATTAGTGGCTTGGTTCTGGCCAAGAATTCCTATATCCTGTAGTAACTCCGCAGACAGACGATGCATTCTCAGACATCAGACGTTAGTCGTTGTAATAAACGGCAAGATATTTCCGTAATAAGTTTGATCGTATTGATCGTACAGTGACATACCTTATATCTCGTCTGCCAAAAAGTCTTGACTCGCGGCATAACATTTGTTAGGTTGATATATATTTATTACTATGCCATTTTGTTACTACTCTTTTTTCAGCTCTATACGCTTTCTTCGAGTTTTGTTTTGGGAGACCGCATCAATTTGACAGATGTTGACCGTAGGTTCAGAAAACAAAACCGTTTTTTCTGGAAATTCCTTGAATGAATTTGAGTATTCTTCTAAGTCAAAAGTTCTTTATTTGCAATTACATCATATATTAATGCACAGTTTAATCTTTCGTCCTACATCCTTTTTTGAGACGACAACAGCGCCAAAAGAAAACGCGCGTTATTTTGAAATAATTCATTAACTTCGTGATGAATAATTCATTAATTCATTAACTTCGTGAAACATGATAAAAGCATAAAGTGATAAGAAATACAAATAAAAAAACTAAAGTAGAAGTTAAATATGAGGTCCAAGTATATATTACCTCTATTATCTATTATTAGGAATACAGCAGAATAAAAAGCAGTAAAATTTAAAAAAAATTTATAAAATTTTTTTAAGTCAACATAATGCATTTATAATTACTTACAACTCCAAAAGTTTCCATTGAAAGTCTGATGTAGTTTCCAGCTTTTAATTGTACAGGGTTCTGAGCTCTTAACATTAAAAAGAACAATATGCTTATTGCATTTTTATTTATATGTATAGAAACTGCAAAGTAAGCGGCATTTCTTATTGATTCACTCTAAACAAATAAAAAAATTCACATAAAATAATCGTTGAATGATTGTTTAAAGATCATTATGATTTTAATAGCTTTATTTTTATTGTAAAAATTATTAATTGTATGATTTATTTCATTATCAGAATTGAAACGGTTTAGGTTGCTAAGGGAATAAGGTGGTATGGTAAAGTAATGGTGAAGGTATCCTGATGTAAGTACTTTATTATCTATCGTATTGATCTGTAATATTTGGAATTTTGACGGCTGAGAATATGGAGATTGACTTTATTGTTTATATTAGTATAATAAAAGGATCGAAAGATTATGTTGCCCAAAGTACAGCCCAATTAAGTTATGGAAGACAACGTAGTTGTGTTGGGAAAAGGAAAAAGTCAAAAACCTATGCAGCAGCCAATTGGTTCAAAAGTTTTCGGAATCGAGAAGGAGGAAACTGGTAATGATGTTGTGGTTGAGAGAGAAAAGGAAAAAATGTTTCTAATGTCTAGTGTTATAATAGGGAAAGTAATGGATACGTTGGAGGTAACAGAACAGAAAGAAAAAGTCTCAGGAAATTTTTTTCGAAATTATTTTTCAGCTTAATTATTACTCGGTTACAATAATTAAGAAGAGCAACCTGACGGGTCGGTAATCCGGTCACACGAAAAGAGGCTAGATGCACGAAGCGACAATCGGGCGAGAGAGAAGAACAGAGAGATAATATTAGAGTGGGAGCGAAAAAGATAGAGTACCGACAAGTTTTTAGGTTGTAGATTGGCGCTGGATTTCAAAAGAAGTGCTGGTTCTGACCACTTATTGAACTCTATATCTTTAAATGAATAGAATTAATTTAAATTTTATTCAATCAGCTAAAGGTTAATAAAATAGTCGATCATGCTTTTTTATTTATAGTTTTCAAATGACTCCATGGTTATCTAAATTTTATTTTGATTTTTTAAATTTTTATTATGAATAGAATTCTTTTAATAAATTTTGTTAAAATTTAAGTTTTATGAAATATTAAAAATCACAAATCATTCCCAAATAATATTTGTTCAATTATTGTTAAAATTTGTTAATTAAATAATTGCAGTATTTTTGCCCAATTTTTGTAGGAATGGATTAGGTGAGGCGAGGAAAGATTATTTTGATGCTACATCTCAATTTTTAATATATATATTTCAGATTATATAAAATATAATTTAAAAAGTTGGTATAATATTATATAAAAATTGCAAGACAAATCATAATTGTTTACTTACTTCTGATATGAGATGTTCAGGGCCCCATTGACATACTAAAAAACTAAAGATACTGAGAACTAATAAAGCCACATATTTAAATTTTTCTTCGTCATTCTGTTAAAAAAAAAGTTTTTATAAAATTTTTGTATTTATATAATAAATTAAACACAATTTGAATAAATTTTATTGACCTCCAGAATTTTTAGCCCAAGTGTAGACATGTTAAATAGAGTAGTAAAAATTGAAACAAAAAATATGCTACTTGTGTACTTTTCTAGTTCAGCACAAAAACTACAAAGAAAGTTTATAACCAATTTATGATTCTTTAAAACAATTCAAATTTCTTAATAACATATCATACATTTTTTGAGATATTTTTAAATTGGATTTTAATAAAATATTAGTAAATAAGTTATTATTAAATAATTTGCTTTAAAATTCCTTGAAACTTAGACAGTAATAAAAAGTTAAATGATAATTATATTCTTAATTAATATGTGAATCTTCCGAAGGAATTATTGTTGAATATATTATTAAAATCCATTGTATTAAGAATGTGATATTCTCACTATAAATGTTTGCCACAGTGTAAAACTCTAAAGTGTTTTGTAACTTTAAAATATTCTTTGAGCTTATATAATTTTGTATTCTAGGATAGAAAACAGCCTTTTAAAAACAAGTTAATTAATTTAAGATTTTTATTTATAGAGCTTAATATTCATTTTTATAATTAACTAAACCGTTGTTATGGAATTGTATAGAGCGAGCCTTGTGAATGGGCATCAAGCTCCTACGTTATAATCGGAGCCCAGCCTCACGCAGGGGCAGCAAGCTGCTCCACGCTAATCAGAGCCCGCAACGCGCCGTACACGATTTCCACGATGCTACCGCCGCTTCTGCGCCGGTACAGCTGCCGCAGACATCATAAAATGTGGCGGGCCCGCTATCTAAGTGATTTGCGCTTGGACAGTCGGACGGATAGCGGCAACTCCCATCGCCGACTTGCGCGGCCTTCACCCACTTGCCTCGACCTTACTAGCATATCTGGGCGTCCTCACCTCGGGCTGAAGCAAAATAATTGCCTCAAGAGGTTCTTCGACCTTTCCATTCACAGCAATCTCTATTGAAGACGTTGAGTGGACGGACGGTGATTTCCCAAGTAGCAAACTTTGTCTGTTCATTAGGGACATTTCGACTTTCTGGTTAGTCTTGATCAAGCTTCTGGCTCTAATTTGGGCCATCAAGAAATTCCGATAGTTTCTCCAGGGTGAGCCATTTACGGGCCAACAGAAAAGTCCTCGCCTTTTGCTTCAAGAGTACGAATTTCCTCTCGAACACTGTTTGGGGAGGAATAACGAACTTATGGACGCCTTATCTCGCTCGCCTATAAGAAAGCAGCCCTAGGTTCTAGAAGACTGAGAACACCGCCTCTCACCAGATATTCCTATAGAAGATTGTCACGTAGCGGTTACCGGATTTTAAGCCCGCCCACGGTCCCAGCCACTACGCGACTTGAGGACTTTCCATCCTTACACACTTGCTAATTGTCGCATAGAAAATTCGTGAACACGAAGAAGCAAGCTTGAGCGCTTGGTAATATAGTGGAGCGAAAAGGTGGTAAAGGCGGTAAAATAATATATGCGCGGATATTCAATAATAATAAAATATTCATTGCAATTTTTTATAATAATTTACCCGACAATATTACTCCTTATTATTAACTCTACATTCGCACCCTATAAATAATATATCGCTTCTTACTGTAGTAGCGGCGACTTGGGAAATTGGAATAGGAAAAAGTTCACCACCAACAAACACCAAACTATATTCCCTATGCACTCCCCTGCACTCAAGAACTTACTGTATCTCTATCTTTATCTTTTACTCAACTTATTAATCGCGTGTTTCTCTCTCTAACTTTTACTATAATGATATTCACGAAAATACATGCGACGCGTTCTCTTTTTTTTTAAGTTTCTGACCCTCACGTGTTTCTAGACACACTAATGTATTCGTGCAATCGAGCAAGGATCGAGATCCAAGCATGTGCTCAGTCCAGCGGCAAACACCGCGAGATGCTCGAGATACGACCACAGAACTCGACTAGATCGTGGGACACCATTGCCGTCAACTTAAAGGCCGGTGGACTAATTCCTAACCTCTTTAATGTCTAATAATCTGGATTTATAATGTCGGCAGGTTATTCACGTGTAAAACCACGGATGCAAACTCGACCCGCGAACTCACACTGACTCTCATAAACCCCCGCGATCGTGCGGGCGCTTACTATTACGATGTCATCCACTCATCATTGGTAAAGAGGACCGAAACCGAAAAAAGGTTCCCCTGGTGAAGCTCCTGAGGAAAGAGAAGGCCTGGAGTTGGGGAGAGAACCAATCAAGAGCCTTTGAGAGGCTTAAGGCCGCTTTGGACCTAGGAAGATCAAAACGGGCACGAGCACCTCGTAGTGTATGTAAGTCGAGTTATTAACTCGACTAATAAAGAAGAACTCGAGTAATAAAGAAACTGCGGCCCTATTTGGAGGCCTATGAATTTGTGGCACGAACGGATCATAATGCTGTAAAGTGGCTCAAAAACCTTAAAGAGCCCACTGTACGTCTGGCGAGATGGGCCCTAGAAATGCAGCAATAGGACTTTGAGATTGACTATACCAAAGGCTCCCTGATGCGCTCTCCAGGGGGTACATTACGGACGAGCCCGAGATCGTCGCCATCGACACGATATCGGATTCCTGATATTTAAACCGGCTGAGAGACGTTCAGCATACGCCGAATAAATTCCCCAAATGGAAGATCGACGACGGTATGCTGTACAGATACTCAGTCGATGAACTCTTGGATCCGATATCGTTTCGAAAGGAGGGGTGGAGGCTCGTCGTGCCCGCTGGTTGACGCGCACAGACATCCATCGTCCGGTCATCTAGGGATAGAGAAGACGTTCGATCGAATAGAGCGCGAATTCTATTGGCCCGGACTCTATCACGATGTGAGGGACTTTGTGTGAGCCTGCGAGGTGAGCCAAAAGTACAAAGTTTCCTAACAGGCCTAGCTTGCCCCCGGTAGGGATAGCGCGCGAATTCTACTGGCCCGGGTTCTAGTACGATGTGAGGGACTGTGTGCAAGATTGCGAGGTATGTCAAAAGTACAAAGTATCCCAACAGGGCCTGCTAGTCCTTATGGGTCAGAGGGTCGTGGAGAGTCCCTAGCTAGTGGTGGCAGCCGATATGATCAAGCTCCCCCGCAGTAAATGCTCTTAGAGCACGGCGAGCACGCTCTACCGAAGGAGGCGCCCTCTCGCTAGCAGGGGCCCCGGGGGGATAGACTTGACATCCGCTGGGGGATGTGGGTTTGGGGGGGGGGGGCTGTGTTGGAGCCCACGAGGCCCCGCACACGAATTCACCCCAGGGTCAGCGGGACGCAACCACCCTCCCACACCACCGGCAGGCTAGAAGAACCGACAGCAGCAGCCCCGCCACTAATAAACGACAGAGCACCAACAGCGAAGGCGGTTAACGCCCACCTCCTCCCCCACAGGGATGGAGATGGCCCCAACACCACCCAGGGGCTGGTCGCGGCGTACCCGGCCCGGACGGGGCCAGGACTCAGAAGAAAGGGCCAGCAGGCCTTACCGCCAGGTTGACTCGGGGTGACACGCGCGAGTCGCGGAGCGATATCGCGCGCGCGGGGGCGGCGAACGCGGCCCTATCTGTGCCAGCTGGCGGACTCCGGTAATCCGCGCGGGCCGAGGCTAGGGCCTTGAGTGCCACCTGGCTATATGTAGTGGGGCGCTACGCGTCCGTCGGTAGAATGCGCCTGGACGGGGACTGTTCGCCCGGGCGCGAATAAACATGTATTTCTCAAGAGCCCCCGCGTTATTATTATGTAGTGTTCACCTCCTTACGCGATCCCAACCCGCGTCGACCACTGCTAGGCGAGCCACCTAGGGCTAGCCCGGCCGGATCCCCTCCGGGGCGACCACGAACTTGCGCGATGGGCAGGCGAGCGCGAAATAATAACTCATTATTATTTTCGTCCTTTCCTCATTCGTGTCATCTTAGTGCATACACCCAGACTCATCTTACCGAGTCCAGGAATTTTACGTGCGTTGGCCTCTAGCGCAGACGGCAAGTCAAGAAGGGATAGACAGTGCTCAGTTACTGCTGGCCGGAAGCCTAATCCTGGAACTAGCTCCCTGGATTATTATCACAAAGTAAATTAAATTTAATATATAGCTTCCCAAATTAACCACTGTTAAGCAGAACATGAGGGTTTTTGATAGATGTGATAGGCATAATACCACCGTTTCTCTAACAGATTAATGATATTCAAATTCCAAAACTATTAATATTACAAATTATAAAACTTTGCATCCTGTACCTCGTCACGAGTACGTATTTTCTTCGATATTGTCATAATAATATTTTGTAAAAAAAATAAAAATAATTAAAAATTTGTATTAATTATGAAAAAAATTCTTTAGTAGTGATGTAAACATTAGTTTCTCACTCCATTATTTTTTGATGAAATTTAGCACAAGCCAATATACTGTTGAAAATACTATCATCAAATTCAGGCTTGTTTACTTTTCGATCTTCATAAATTATTTTGTTATTAATTCTTTTTATCCATCTTAATCTATTATGAACTATTCTCAAATAACCACAAGCCATCATCATTAAGTAAAGAGGTGGAGTCTCAATGCTTGCTATTATAATACAAATACTGTAGGTAACCCATATCTGCAATGCCATTACCCAATTAAATATATTGTTGTCTTGAATATCAACATAAAATCTATAAATTTTTAAATAATAGATTATTAATGCTTTATTATTATTAATAAAAATTCTTAATACAAATGATTATTAATACAAAATACGTTGTCTGTACATTTTTATATTATGGTACGAGACCTTAATTAGTTACATACCTGAACGGTAAAATTCTGATATCTGTACCATTTGGAGTCATTGCAGGCTCTCGCACCATTAGCGAATTTGCGATGAAAAGCGTCACGATCACGAGAGAATTGCAAAATAAAAATGTTCTGAAGAAAAAAGCCTTCCGTTCGAAACTTCGAATAATTTGACATTCTCCTTCAACTAAAAATGACCAAAGACCCTTGCACAAGTTCATCAGTACAATGAGTTTTTCACGGTTTACGTAAATTATCAGATATCGAAAGCATACACCTTGCACCACCATCCATTCACAGATGTAGTCGATTTCGAATCTCTTGTAAGAAAAGTTGTATGATTTTAATATAATTAGTAGCATAAATCTTGAGAGTATCATAAAATATTCTAAGATATAGCTTTACAAAAGTGTGTTGTAAAATTTAATTTCTTAAAACTCTACATAAGTATACATACCGATTTCGTCAGCATCCTTACTCCATAGCCGGAGTACATTGTGTAATATATTCCATTTACAAAAAGACAATAAATACCTAGAATTCGTGTAATACTGAAAGATAAGTCGTAGCCATCAAATGGTAGAATTCCTGTTAGCTTCATATAGTTTAAGTGAGATCTAGATATATCGTCATAAGAAATATCTGCATGATTTTTCATTTTTTTATAAACTAGACAGACTATTTTTATAATTGTAGAATCTACACAGAATACTTCGAATATTAGGTTAGCATGTATATTATGTAACAAATACACATATTTTTATTAATAACAAACATTTTATCCGTAATTATTTAAATTTAATTAATGACAAGTTATTTTTATTAAGTAACTTTACTCATAATGTTAATAAAAGAAAATAGAAACAGATATTAAAAAGATTAAAACTTTATATTTTTAGTTTAATATTGTATTACACAGAATACTTTCAAATTCTTTACATTTCTTTGGAAGTAAAGACTGACTTGTTCGCTAAAACTTGCTTTTTGTAGCTTGTTGTCGTTATAAGCGCGATCGCATATATAAGTAAGCGCTCGGACCACCCTCCCACAACGAAGACAGCTCACTACGGGAATATAAGAAGCCACATCAACATTATTCAGTATCTAAGGCATTCTGAACACGCCCGCAAAAAAAATAGGCATCTGAGTTTATGTCCCACAGGTTTTTTCAGCACATAGGTACAAAGCACAACCGCGCTATCACAGTTAACTAGACGATCGATCAACCACACTCACTAGATCCAGAACAAGCGCAATATTTTTTTTTTGTATTAAAATGTATTATCATTAAACATACTTTTTTCAAAACAAATATTGAAATTTTTTTTAAAATCTTGTTAACCTCTTATTTGACATATTAGATCATCGAATCTAAAAAAATTGTGTATAATAAAAAGGAATAGAAACGCGTATGTCTGAATGTGTATTTTTATAAAAGATTGTTATTATGAGAAGCAAGTATAACAATACTTTTAAAATTACTTATTATGACTAAACTATTGCCTAATTCATAATAACTTATGTTTTGAATATTACTTTATCCTACAAGCTGTAAAAGTTGGAAAGCTCCAAGAAATATTTGCTTTTAAGTTGTCAAATGAAATCTAACGAATTATTATCGTGTAATAAAAAATTTTAAACATGTTTCTGTATTTAAAAATTAATTATATTTAACACTGATTAGATGCTAAATTTTAATTACAGTTCACTAAAGCCAGCCTCGCGGGCCAACGTGAGCAGAGGACAAGGGAAGAGTTTAGCGCGAGAGGGACACTATCTCCATCGCCTGCTTCTGGTAATTGACTCAATCACGCAGGTAGCCATGCAATCAAGTTATCCGAACAGACTGCAGCGGGGAGAGACTTCAAAACAGCCAGTCCTTAACTGACTACGAGTAGCCACATACTAACCGATATCAGCACAAACAAACCTGCAGCTGTGAAGCAAGTACGATTAAATCAGGTCCCCAGGTACTGCGACCTGTTTGCCGTAGGAGCGATTGGAGGGTATCAAACCGCGAGTGGTGTACAGGGTGCCGCAGCACGACGGGTGCACCTCTTCGAGCCTCTCTCTTCAGATATGTTGGTGCGGGTAAAAATATTTAACCGAACGAAATCATAAGAAAAATAATATTTATTGTTAGAATAACAAATTGCGCACACATAAAACTAATAATACTGTTTCTCAGTCACACTTGTTTCTTTGAATTCATTATTAATTGATTATGATAGTTAATCAATTAAAAAAAATAATAATTTATAACCTCTCTAATGATGAAACCGACTAGCTACAATATATTAAATAACTTTTGTAGATACGTCATATAGAATTTACATTTATGAACGCAGATCATTCGCATTCGAGGCTACCACATGTGATCGCAAACATTACATAGACTGTTTTGTAATGTCATTATTATCTTATACTGGATCTCACAAATTTATTGCAAATAAGAATAAAACTGCATTTTTAAGCCGACTTTGTTAATAATATACTTAATAGCATACTTAATATATTAATTAAAAATTTAACTCCTTCAACAACAGGGTTGTGTATAATTGATTAATTTCCTTTATTAAGTACTACTTTATTCACGTCATGGTTGTAATTCGTGTAGCTCGCCAAGTTTTCGTAAACTTCTGCGTCCCCTCACCATAGCACGAAGATAACAAACGAAAAGATTACTAATGCAGCGACCACAGATACTGGGTGTATTACTTGCAATATCCACACAATTTTTCCGTTTTAAAATTAATAATATTTTTAACTGAGATTATCATTTATTTTTTGTACTCAAATGCAAACTCTAAATTTGAAATCAGGTCATTGATACATACATTTTTAATTTAAAATCAACTACACAAATTCAAATACAAATAATAACAATTAAAAAAACGAAAAATATAATAAAGATCATCAGTAACACTATATACTTACTTTAAAAAATATGTAATTGATCAATTAGTTTGTAATTTCAATAGAAAAAAATAAATTATCTGCAAATGCCGCTATTTCAAAAGTTCATATCATTCTTAGAGGTTCTATGATTCTTACATTTCTATAACCACTAAATTTGAAACAAAGTTTCTTTTCTACTTTGGATCGTTACTTTAATTTTTATGAGGTATTGATTTCGTTTTTACAATGAGTACGGCATAATTCATAAGCTTAGCTACAAAGCTTCATGTATATTATATTGACACTTTCAATAATTTATTGCATTATGGTTTCTAAGGCTTTGATTTTTATTCAGTTGTAACCAAACAGTTGGTCAGAAAAGATGTGGTCGTCGGAATACGTATTGTTTGTCATTTTATGAAATTTTTAATAATTCATAAATTTGAACAGAATATATTTTATGTATTGCTATTAAAATAATATAGAAAAAATATAGGTAATCGATCAATTTTCACATTAGTCAATAATAAAAGATATAACATTTTTGACTGTTGCAGTCAAATACACAAGCGGTGACGATAAATGATAAATATTTTGCTTATAATAGATTTTAACAAAAAATTGTAATCAGGATTGAAGTACACATACATTTTCTTAAACTAAGAATTAAAAGAATTGATTCCAACATCAAATTGTTATTACACTGAGTTGCACTGTATTATTGTGCAGTATAAAATTTACTGTAACATTTATGTTATTTATGTATATTATATATTTTTGTGAAGGAATTTTAGTTATGTATTTATTGTAAAAATGTACAAATTAATAGTACAATATATAAAATCGCATTATAGATACTAATATAGACATGTATGTGCAAAAATAATATGAATTATTGTCAGATTATTTCACTTTTTTGAAGTTTTAATTATATATCGCTTAGAATTGGAAATAATTATATAACTGCGTCAAATTATTGTTAAATATTACTTACTTTGAAATATAATACATTTTTGAAACAATATATGTATTTTGTTTCATTTAATCTTGAATACTGTAGTGCGAGCTACGAAAAAAAGGTATAGGACTTAATAGAAAATGATTTACGATTACTCGAATAGACTTTTCATGTATTATGAACTAACTTGCAAGAATTTACAAGGTAGACTGGTACGAAAAATTAGATTAATCGATAAATTGTAGTTATTTTATTTAAATAAAAACACATTAGTAACATTATATTTATTATTTATTATGCATAGTATCCCGCATAATAAATATTCATCACATATATATTGTCACGTGGCAGATACAGGATGTATATGCTCGCCGCGAGTCCCAGCTACCACATGACTTAAGGACATTCTTGGATTTTCCGTCCTTACCCGCTCGATTAATGCCGCACGGGAAATCCGCGAACACCGTGGAGCAAACCTGGGTGTTTCCTGCAATAAGGGACGAGAAAAAGAGGGGAAATGGTGGCAAAATAGCACACGCGAAATTTCTTTCATAAATAAATCTTTTTCATTATAATTTAATGTAATTAATTACCCGACTCTCATAATTTCGGTAACGCTATCTCTATCTCTACCTATTTATTTCTCTATCTCTCTTGACCATGTACTCATCGGAAGCTTCACGGGATGTGGGGTTCCGTGGCCAGTGATTTTTTATCCGTAGCCCTTTCATTTCGTCTGAGATATCAGCAGTTACCTCGAGGTTGTGAGAATAGACGTTCTAGTTGTAGGATAAGGGCCAATCATTTTTGATTGGATCGGACAAATGCTCCGTCGCTGGTCGCCGGAAGTTAGAGAGATAATAGTTACGATAAGGTTGCAGAATGCAGAAAGGGTGGTTGATTCCTTAAAGCGGGATTTATGAATGTGGACTCTCTTACAGGCTCTAGGAAGCTGACATTGAGGGACTTCGTCTTCATTTACATGATCATCCTACTTATCATCTGTTCGGTATGGCGGAAACCTGGTTGAGTTCAAGTATCATGTGCAGAATCATGCCTCTGAGCCGACATAAGTTTGTGTCGTGTATAGGTCCCTCATGTTTCATTTACGAAAAACTCTATATTTTTGGATGAATTGCGGCGATTAACTCCAGATTACAGTCACAAAATCATTCTGGGTGATCTGATCGCTGATCTCTGCACTGCAAGCGATGATACTGCCTTTCTTCGCAGACTTACAGCAGAGCTGTGTTTGCAGATTATCCAACACGGTTCTACGCATATAGCACCCACATTCTGTACCGGGATTGATGTCGTTCTTGTGGAGGACATTGATATGGTGATCTCCTCTGCCGATATACTTTCTCCTTTTCATAGTAAGCGCAACATAATTAATGTTAGAGTAGAGATATCTGTCCCCGAAACAATCCGTTGCTCCTTTAGATATAGGGATTATAAGAGCAATTATAGTGAAGGACTTGTACAGTTGTTTAGTCCGCATTCACGAGGCTCAGCTACAATTCAATGATGGCAATGGATGAATTAGCCCCTGTAAAAATTATGAAATTAAATAAATCCTTGGATTGGACTTGAGCTTAGTAACTTACAGCGTAATAGTGGGGCACTGTACAGATGTTACAGACGAACAGGATAAAGGCAATTCATTGAGGATTTTCTCGATCTCCACAAATACGTTTAGAAGAGGATAGATCAGACGAGAACTGAATACGTACATAATTGCCTGTCCGACTCTCAAAATTCCAGCACAATCTGGCATGAGTTGCGGAACTTAGGGTTGCTGCCACGAGCAAGTAGGTCTTTGCATGGGCTTATCCCGGATGAGCTTAACGCTCATTTTGCGCGGGTATATGTGTCAAATACCATCGACAACAATCGGATTGATGCCGTACTCAACTCTGCCGCTATGGTGGTTTTCGATTTAAAATTATAAATATTAACGATATTGTTATGTTAATATCTAATGTCACATCCCAAGCAGTTGGTGAGACTGGCATTCCGCATAGTGTATTTCTGAAGGTTCTTCCGGTCATAGGTCCATTTTTAGTGCGTCTGTACAATAGCTCGCTTGAAAGTGGAGGCTTTCCAGAGGTGTGGAAGAAGGCTCATGCAGTGTCATTGGCCAAATCAAAAATCCCTTCTGGACCAAATGTTTTCGTCAAATTTGACTGCTCTGCTTTCTCTCAAAGGTGCTTGAGAGAATTGTATACGATCAATTTATGGAGTACTTGGTACCTCATGAAATCCTTGACCCATTTCAAACTGGGTATCGACGGCAGTTAGACTGAGACTGCTCTAGTAAGACAGACTGAAGACGTATGCACTGCTATCGATAAAAGACAAATCACGTTACTGTTACTGTATGACTCTAGAAAAGCATTTAATACTATCTAAATCACTCAATTATTAAGTTGCATGAAACGCATGGGCTTCTCACGAGGGGTGTTGATGTGGATCTGGGAATAGCTGACTGGGAGAGAACAACTTGTCATATCCGATACGGCTATAAAATCTTCTTGACTCTTCACCATGCTTGGCGTTCTTCAGGGATATAAGTAAGGGCTATTGCTGTTCTGTCTTTACATTAATGACCTTGGTCTTACCCTACACTCCATGGGTGTAAGACATATTTTATAAGCCAATGACCTCCAAGTTTACTATAGTTTTCATAGGGATAACCTTAATGCAGGAGCTAGACAAATAATACATTAATTACGTTGGAAGGAGGTGTCGTGTCTTTGTCTAACACTATAAAAAGCCTTGGTGTCATACTAGACACATCATACCTGGAGATCATTTAAAAAATTGGTTTGTAAAAGTAATAACCGACTTTTATATAGTTCACATTTTTCCCATCAGTACACTATGGAGGCATTTCGTACCAAACTGGTGCGTTCTCTGAATTTTCCTCATTTTAATTATTGCTCTATAGTTTACTTATAGACTGTCTCTGATGGTCATGAAAAACGGCTGTATCTCCTGGTAAAAGTTTGGACGAATTGGGATAGTTGCGTTGGTCAAGAAAAATTGCCGTTTCTGATGGTGTTGGTCGGCCTAACTTGGGTTAGTTGGGTTGGTCATGAAAAATGGCCGTATCTGATGTTATTGGTCGGGCTTAGTTGGGTTAGTTGCGCTGCTCATGAAAAATGGCCGTCTCTGATGGTATTGGTCGGGCTTAGTTGGATTACTTGGGTTGATCATCGAAAAAGGCCGATTCTGATGGTATTGATCGAGCTTAGTTAGGTTAGCCGGCTTGGTTATAGAAACTGGCTGTTTCTTCTGGTAAAAGTTGGGTCAACTTGGGTTAGTTCGGTTGGTCATGAAAAATGGCCGTTTCTGATGGTATTGTTCAGGCTTAGTTGGGTTAGATGGGTTGGTCATGAAAAATGGCCGTTCCTGATGGTGTTGGTCGAGCTTAGTTGGGTTAGTTGGGTTGGTCGTGAAAAATTGTCGTTTCCTCTGATATTAGGCGAGCTTAGTTGGGTTAGTTGGGTTGGCCATGAAAAATGGCGGTTTCTGATGGAGTTGGTCGGGCTTGGTTGGGCTGGTTGGGTTGCTCATGAAAAATGGCCGATTCTGATGGTATTGGGCGAGCTTACTTGGGTTAGTTGGTTTGGTCATGAAAAATTGCCGATTCTGATGGTGTTGGTCGGGCTTAGTTGGGTTAGTTGGGTTGGTCATGAAGAATGGCTGTTTCTGATGGTATTGGTCGAGGTTAGTTGGGTTAGTTGGCATTGATCATGAAAAAATGGCCGATTCTGAGCGATAGTTGGATCGAGGCTTAGGTGGGTTAGTTGGGTTGGTCATGGAAAATTCGGCCGATTCTGATGGTGTTGAGTCGGAGCTTAGGTGGGTTAGTTCGGGTTGCAATCATGAAAAATGGCCGATTCTGATGGTAATGTGGCAGGACTTAGTTGGGTTAGTTCGGGTTGGTCATGAAAAATGGCCGAATTCTGATTGGTATTGGTCCGGAGCTTAGTTGGGTTTAGTTGGGTTGGTCATGAAATATGGCCGTTTCTGATGGTATTGTCGGGCGATTAGTTGGGTTAGTTGGGTTGGTCATGAAAAATGGCCGATTCTGATGGTATTGGTCGGGCTTAGTTGGGTTAGTTGGGTTGGTCATGAAAAATGGCGATTTTGATGGATTTTGGTCGAGCTTAGTTGGGTTAGTTGGTTGGTCATGAAAAATGGCCGTTTCTGAGGTATTGGTCTGAAACTGGCTTAGTTTTTCGATGGTATGTATTAGTTGGGTTATTTGGGTGTCAAAAATGGCCGTTCTGATGGTTTGGTCTTAGTTGGGTTAGTTGGTTGTCATAAATGGCCGTTTCTGATGGTGTTGGTCGAGCTTAGTTGGGTTAGTTGGGTTGGTCATGAAAAATGGCCGATCTCTGATGGTATTGATCGAGCTGTAGTTGGTTAGGTTATGGGCTGTATCTTGAGTTTGGTTTTGGTTAAGTTGGGTTGGCCAAAAATGGCCGGGCTGTGTTATGGCCGATTCTAAGCGGGGTTGTGGGTTGGTCATTAGTTGATGGTCAAAAAATTGGCCGTTTCTGATGATTTCGGGCTTAGTTGGGTTAGATGGGTTGGTCATGAAAAATGGCCGATCCTGATAGTGTTGGGTCGAGCTTAGTTGGGTTAGTTGGGTTGGTCGTGAAAAATTGTCGTTTCCTCTGATGATATTAGGCGGGCTTAGTTGGGTTAGTTGGGTTGCCCATGAAAAATAGGCCTTAGTTGGGTTAGTTGGGTTGGAATCTGATGGTGTTGGCGAGGATTAGTTGGGTTAGTTGGGTTGGTCATGAAAAAAATGTCGTCCGTTGGTCTGATGTTGGTCGTTGGCTTAGTTGGGTTAGTTGGGTTGGTCATGAAAAATGGCCGTTTCTGATGGGCTTGGTCCAGCTTGGTTGGGCTAGTTGGGTTGGGTCATGAAAAATTGCCCTGATCCTATTCTGATGGTGTTGGTCGGTCCAGGTTAGTTGGGTTAGTTGCATTGGTCATGAAATATGGCCGTTTCTCGAGATGATGTTGGTCCGGGCCTTAGTTGGATTAGTTCGGGGTTATGTGTTGGTCGAGCTTAGTTGGATTACTTGGGTTGATCATGAAAAAGGCCAATTCTGATGATATTGATCGGGCTTAGTTAGGTTAGCCGGCTTGGTTATGAAGAAACTGGCTGATTCTGATCCTGATTGGTGGTCAACTTGGGTTAGTTCGGTTGGTCATGAAAAATGGCCGTTTCTGATGATATTGTTCGGGCTTAGTTGGGTTAGATGGGTTGGTCATGAAAGAATAGCTGTTTCCTGATGATGTTGGTCGAGTTAGTTGGGTTAGTTGGGTTGATCGTAAAAAATTGTCGATCCTCCTAGGATATTGATCGGGCTTAGTTGGGTTAGTTGGGTTGGTCCTGGAAAATGGCCGATTCTGATGGTGTTGGTCGGGCCTTAGTTGGGTTAATTGGGTTGTCTGATTAAAAGTGGTGATTCTTTGATGTTGGTCGAGCTTAGTTGGGTTAGTTGGGTTGGTCATGAAAAATGGCCGATTCTTTGATGCGTGATGGTTGGTCAGATTCTGATTGTTGGTCAGTTGGGGTTAGTTGGTTTCATGAAAATGGCCGATTCTGATGTGTTGGTCGGGCTTTAGTTGGGTTGTTGGGTTGGTCATGAAAATGGCCGATTCTGATAGTGTTTGGGTCGGGGCTTAGTTTTGGGTTAGTTGGGTTGGTCATGAAAAATGGCCGATTCTATGATGGTATTGGGTCAAGCGCTTAGTTGGGGGGTTAGTTGGTTGGTCATGAAAAATGGCCGATTCTGATGGTGTTGGTCGGCTTAGTTGGGTTAGTTGGGTTGGTCATGAAAATGGCCGTTCTGATGGTTGGTCGAGCTTAGTTGAGTTAGTTGGGTTGGTCATGAAAACATGGCCGATTGATGGTTTACGTCGGTTAGTTGGGTTAGTTGGGTTGGTCATGAAAAATGGCCGATTCTGATCCTATTGGTCGGGCTTAGTTGGGTTAGTTGGGTTGGTCATGAAAAATGGCCGATTCTGATGGTGTAGGTCGGGCTTAGTTGGGTTAGTTGGGTTGGTCATGAAAAATGGCCGATTCTGATGATGTTGGTCGGGCTTAGTTGGGTTAGTTGGGTTGGTCATGAAAAATGGCCGATTCTGATCCTATTGGTCGGGCTTAGTTGGGTTAGTTGGGTTGGTCATGAAAAATGGCCGATTCTGATGATGTTGGTCGGGCTTAGTTGGGTTAGTTGGGTTGGTCATGAAAAATGGCCGATTCTAATGCTGTTGGTCGGGCTTAGTTGGGTTAGTTGGGTTGGTCATGAAAAATGGCCGATTCTGATGGTGTTGGTCGAGGTTAGTTGGGTTAGTTGGGTTGGTCATGAAAAATGGCCGATTCTGATCCTATTGGTCGGGCTTAGTTGGGTTAGTTGGGTTGGTCATGAAAAATGGCCGATTCTGATGGTG